>OX336345.1:335194-2945194 GCA_946902875.1 Nematopogon swammerdamellus | reverse complement strand
TTGACTTTTTAAGAGTCGGGGGTTTTTTAAATTTGTAATTTTATAGACTGGCCTTTCCCATAAATCACTTCCGTAAAAACATGTCATCCATCGACCAAGTCAGCCAGCTACTTTCGCTTGTGTTATATTATATGGCTCAACTTATCGTCTTATGTCCGCAAATACGCGGTGAGGAGCATTAAGACTATTATACAGTTTGTTGCAACCCCAACCGCAATATCTGAAAGGGTGTAATTCTGTACTTTTGTTCTACGACTTTTTAATTTGAAGAAAAAAAAATCATTTTCCCCATAACTACATTTTGAGAATTTTTATGAAAAAAATATATTTTTTTGTTTAAATTTTTTTTTCGCTGCAGATGTTATCTAGTTTCACATATAGAATAACCCCCTGATGTCAGTTAAAAATATTGCGAGGACAATTTGCAACACCGTGTATATTCATTCACACACAGCATCTGATGGCTTGTATTGTAATGCGATATCGTTTGATTGGAAGTATGTATTTATGTTGACAAGGTTAGTTTCATCCCGCTATGCCGCTTCCGCATTTAGTTCAGTCTATGCGGCGCGGCGGCGCTGCTGTCAGCTGTTTGTTGCTGTGCGGCGCTGCACGAATTGGCAACGTTGTCATTCGAAATCCTTACCTATAATAAAAGCCAACGTCTACTTTCTGTCTGAGTGTATGTATGTCTGTCTGTCCGCTTATAACTCGAGAACCACTGAACCGATTTTAATAAAAAAAAAATCTACGGATAGCTTGATTCTTCCCATCAACTATAGGCTACTTACTATCACGCTAAATGGCTTATTATGAGGTTAGCAGTGAAGTGAAATGTGAGAGCGGGCGGAGCCGCGGGCACAGCTAGTTATATATAACTGCGCAGGTAGGTAGGTACCTACTTACCTAAGGCCGCCTCGCCATTCCACTATCATATATCCTACTTCTATGTTCTCGTTTTTTATTCATAGAAATAAGAGAATATTGCCGTCGCTCGCACAGACGCGTTGTGCGAGCGCGACGGCACTCGCACTATTTACTTGCGTGCGAGTGACGGAGACAAGTAGTGATGGGTCATTCACTTTATCCAGTTGCAGAACCATAGTTTTTTTTTTTATAATCCGATATGGATGACTGAGTCGGAGGGGCCAGAGCACATGCTCCGACCAGCCAATTTCACCTCCTAGAAGGTAGGTGCCATACCAAGAGGACTAGAGGATAACACAGCCGAGTCGATCTTACATCCAGTACGGTGACCCAGTCGGCCACAATTTGAGCCTACCACCTAGTAAGGGGCAAGGGAAGGGACCTACAGTTTCACACCGGTAGTATACCCAATGATGTTTTAAAGTAATACAGATACCAAGAAAATCATCACTGCAAAATGTATAATTGAAAATATCCAGCTATCGCCATCTATCAACAAGTAGCGGAATAATAATTGAACCTTCTCTAGTAACAGAACGTTTGAATAGCAACGTTTCGTAATTGTATAGCCAGTCACTCATAGATGGAGCTGTGTAGACGGCCTAAAATACGATGTACCAAATTATCGACCCAAATTACGCATACCCAAAGTACGGCGCGACGCCGTATTCTAGTACATCGTATTTTAGGTCCGATAATTTGGTACAAATTTTATGTACTAGAATCAATGGACCAAATTATTAGACCCAAATTATTGATACCCAAAATACGTTCTCGGGCCGGATTTTGGTACATTTTCATGTACCAAATTATCGGACCTAAAGTACGCGATCCCAAATTATATGCCACCAAACAACCAACAAAACCACAGAATATTACTCAATGACCACAGATTACCGATTTAACAAAACTGACACGAGGGTCTCGGGGCAATACATCATTGGCGTTCACTGACGTTTGTTGGTTGAAATTGTTGAAAAATGAACGTGGCTGACAACGGAACTAACGCCGCCACAGTTTTGCCAGATAACCGTCTCGCGTTTCACCCGTTCACGCGTACGTTAGTATCGCTTCTTAGTCTGTGGTGTTGTTAGCAGAAATCGAAATCTATCTTATTTTATTAGGGAGCAAGTCTTCCTAAAATTCAATACATAAAATAAAAATAAGTAAGCACCTACCTACCTTATAGGTACTATACATACATTTTCTTTTGCAGCGATATGTTCCCCCAGTGTAAGGAAATTTTCAAAAATGACAACCCTAGTGCTGCAGCAGCGCCCTCGCACAAACGTCATCCACGTCCATCCACGTTCATTTCAACTTGAAATTTTCAAGCCTTGTCGCACTTTAGGCACCTGCACACCTGCACATCTGTGATGCTGATGGCTGTGTGCGCAGTAAATTCCACATGAGCCATTAATTTCTGGATCAGGGCGGCACGAACTGGCCATACCATAGTATAATGCGCGGGGCGGATCTCGGCGTGTCGCCCCCGCAGCGGTTCGTCAGTGTTCTCCCTCGCACCCGCACCGTACTTGTATAGTGTATTCGCGTGGCGGGTCGCCCCATGCGGCGACGACACGCCGAGATCCGTCCCGCGCATTATACATCATTCATTATTATCTTAATGACCTTTTGCATTAAAATAACCATAAACTGGACTAGTTTATTAGATGATATACTTAGGGTTGCCAACTTTTTGTTCACGGAAAAATAGTATATTAAGGTGGGAAAAGGAAATTAAACAGTATTTTAGAAAAATGAGCAGTATTTTATTAATTTTTTTAACGTTTTAAATACATGTTTTGTGTGCTGCTCGCGCAACCTATCAATTTATCATCTTATTTAAAAACTAAAAATTATGAGCAGGTTTTTATTAAGTTTAATGAAGCTCTATTTCTGTCGTCCCGTCCAGGGATGTTGCAGATATTCGCATCCGCATTCGTAAATGCGGAGCATCCGCATTGATTTTGACATCCGCATCTGCATTCGCATCGGCATTAAATCGATGCGGAACTCATGCGGATGCGGATGTAGTGCAGGTTGAGACTTGAATGAAATTGGGCGGAGTCCGCGAGTGGCGCGCGCTGCAATTGACCTGTGAATAGGAAGGGAATATGCTGTGCGATGGTGCAGTGCAGTGCTGACGACTTTGTTTTCCATTATTATTGCGTCATTTCATTCCTTCACGTTTCGTGTATGCATGCGTGTCTAAACACGCGCGACTGTCTGTCTGAAAAGGCAGCCAAGTTACTTTTCATTAAATACAATAGCCCAATCTTGAAATTTTCTTACTAAATGATTGATCAATAAAAGATATTAAAAGCATAATCTCTTTTATTCAAGGACTTAAACTAACCGGCTCTTCAAGCAATCTTGTTAACATCCGCATCCGCATCCGCATCCGCGGATGTGAGCGTCCAAAAATCCGCATCTGCATCCGTATCCGCGGATGTCAAATAAATCGCATCCGCAACATCCCTGGTCCCGTCATTTCGCATTCTTCACAGAAAACACTTTTTCTGTAAATGCTGAGGTGGCGGTAACAGAAAGAAGATATGCGATAATATACGATACGATATGCGATACTTTTTGGCTGGTATTTGGTTCTGAAATGAAGACTGCACACTGCTCTGGACTGGATTGGATACCAGTGAAGTGACGGTGAAAACAGTATTTTGTATACTATGTTTGTTGAACAGTAAACAGTAATATAGAGTGAAAACAAGGTATAATACTGTTTTTAACAGTATGGTTGGCAAGCCTAGATATACTGCTGAATTGAATATTCGTTTAGTCAACCATATTATAGTCTGCTGGTATAGTAGTAGAGTTTTAGGGTAGAGCATAAAATATTATTTTTTGATCTGGGTCGTGGTTTCGTTCGCCTCGCATCGCAATTAATATTTATTTTTTTATGAGTGGTTAAAATAATAGGTTATGTGGGCCATTGTTGTGGTAATTTTTTATAACCACATTAAAATATTTTTACGTCGGAATTACTTTTCTTTAAAAACATTGGGTATTAAAAATAGATTATGGTTATTATCATAATCATCTCATACATTACATAACATAACACACTTACCTCATATATTATATATTTTATTACAAAACAAGACTGTTTCGTGGCTAGAGACAACCCGCCCCTAACCTAAATCCGATGCGCCACGATAGTGAATGTTTTCGCCAAAGTTTTTCCCAATGTGCTTGGCCAATGCATTGTCCATAATATAGATGGAGGTATTGACATTGACAGTCGGGCATTAGTTCCGCTCCGTTTTGTACATTATGTGGCGATTCACAAGATTGGGGCCGAGAGAGCGGCGTTAGTTCCGATTTATGCCACGTCCCAAAAGATCCTTGTCGGTCTATAAGGGTGTACCTATGCATCGACTGCTGGAAATAGCCTCTCCAATTTTCTTCTCGTCTTCCCGGCCTTCAGAGGATCGGAACCACTGCTTTCCGCCGACGTACTTGATGTCATCCCACCTGGCGGCTGTTCTTCCCACACTCTGTTTTCGTGTCCACGGCTGCTATTTGTAGGACCCGATTATTTCAACGGTCGTCGTCTCTTCAGCTGTCTTCGATGTAATTAATAAAAAATATTGAAAGTTGGCCAACCTATTTGCCAACGAGTAATGGGGTCTATCTTCCAGACTTCGAGTGCACTGGCAGTGCAATGCGCACATTGGCATGCGCTTTGGCTAACCTGTAGAGACAGCTAGGCACTAAACCTGAGATTATAGTGTAAGTGCTTATGGCAACATTGGAACTGGCTGGCTGAAAGAAAACGAAATTTGACTTGACTGACAGCGATTTGTTGTGTCGATTGATCGGTATTTCTTTCTCGTGATAGGTATGACACAATCACAAACAAGTCATGTCGTCTTGATACCATTGGAAGTGTTGGCATTTTCTGAGCTGCATTGAAGTAATGGTGTCTTCGTGAGGGCTGCGAGAAAATTGCACGGCGTAGCTATGGCGAGCGAGGACAAAACGCCGGCGGACGGCGCCGAGGGAGAGGAAGAGCTGGCCGAGGTGTACATAAACAAGGAGGACGGCATGCCGAATTCGCATCCCAACATGCTCGACATAGAGCGAGCGCCGTCCGACTCGGAGGAGGAGCGCACCGTGCTCGACGATCTGCCGCGCTCGCTCATCGTCACGAACATTCACAGCGAGGTGTTCGCTGACGAGCGGCTGAAACGCGAGCTCGAGCAGTTATTCTTCGCATTCTCCCCGGAGGCGACGTTCCAGTGGCTGCGCAGCTTCAAGCGGCTGCGCGTCAACTTCGAGGGGCCCGCCGCCGCGGCGAACGCGCGCATCCAGCTGCATCAGTTCAAGTTCTACAAGACGTGCATCACTTGCTACTTCGCGCAGCCCGTCACGCCGGTCACCGTCAAGAATCTACGGCCGCCGGCCCTCACGAAGCAGTTTCTGATCTCGCCGCCGTCGAGCCCGCCGCTGGGGTGGGAGCCGCGGGAGGAGAACGAGCCGCTCGTGAACCACGACCTGCTGGCGGCGCTCGCGACCCTAGCGCCCGGCGAGTGCTGCGAGCTGCACCCGCGCTCCGCCGACCACCCCGCCATCGTGGTGCACACAGCGCTCGCGCCCGCCCACGCTCCGCCCGCCCCCGCGCGCATCCCCCACACCCGCTGCCCCGACTACTGACCTGTGATCCCCGCCAACATATCTCGGCCGCCGCCCGCCGCACCCCAATTCGGCCGCCCTGGATTTTAAGGAAAAAAAAGCCTAAAACGTAACCGTCGCTAGACCCGCTGCGACCCGGTCACTCCACCGAGAGTGGCTCCGTTTGTAAATGGCCTCGATGGTGTAATGGTGTCACAGTTGAGGCGACAGTATTGTAGGGTTGGGTTGTGCGGTCGTGCCGGGTCGCCGGTGGTGCGCGGCGGTCGGTGTAGCAGGGTTATTGATGTCTTGTTTTATTTATTTGTTGTAGAATTGCTTTCTATTAGTTTGTTAGTTTCTTAATTTAGTCGTATGCTTTGGTAAGAGGGTGCTGATTTATATTTTGTTATAGTTGTCACCACTGAGAGCCGGTCCGGTTTGACCCAGTGTGCGCTCAGAGATTCAATAGTTTTTAAACTAATTTAAATGTAAGTCGTCAAATGCGACATTAGAGGAAGAAAACAAATTATATATTTGAAAATGTGATTAATATATGTAACTAAATGTGCAGTGATTAGAACCAAAGTGATTGTGGTTCTAGCTGTGTACTTTATGTAGATAGGGAATATAGAAGAAATCTAGCAAGTTCTATATCTAATCTAACCACTCTAAAAAGAAGATATTTGGTAAACAAATCATGTGCTTCTTCAGTAGGCGTTTTATTTGCTTAGCGAACTCATCGGCAGGTCATCTAACATTGTTAACACATATTATCCTACTAATTAATCTAAATTATATGAAATTTTAATATTTTCAACGGTGGGTCCTCATGAAAGAATATCTAGTAATTTATTCTCCTTAGCTTGCGGATCAGTCTGTGTTGAGGAATGGAAGCACACAATCTTAAATCAAGATACTGAACCTCATCAACCAGTCCTAGCGTTGTGGATTTGAGCTTGATTAGATAACGAGATTGTAAATAGTAAATTATTTTTTCATTTAAAACTAAACGGACCGAATAAACCGGCACCGAACATAATATTTAAAAGAGAGAACTTAAATTAATAACTTTATTTAGGAACTATATACCTAACTGTGGGTAGAATGAAGTCAATGTGGCATTCATCTTGTACCGCTGCTGAGTAGATATTTTCTGCCTTTGTTGCCAAGCTTGAGTGCCACTTGAAGTTTCATTCGCTGAAAGTACAATGAAAAAAAAAACACCAATACTAGTTTTGTAATGTTTAATTTCTATTTTGCAAAGAGATTCCTGCAGCTGTGCAGCTTTACAATCGAGTATTTCTTTAGCAGTAGTGCAGATCTTATATCTTGCCAGCGATGCAACATTGCGGGAACATTGCAACAATGTTGGGTAACCAAATAAATAATTTGGTGTATTGCAATATTTAACAAGATACAATTTACTATCTAACCTTAATACAGCATAATACAAAATATTATGGAAATTAAGAAATGTGAATTTATCTTAGCCGCCTTTATTGGTTTTTAAGGTTTCATAGTGAATTATTTTAATATTTCTATTGGTTCAGTTTGCAACCAAACTACCTACTACCTAATATTCCTACTTATGTCTAGAATTAGAATTAAAGATCCCGGTGGCTTGTACTTATTTGTTTCGGTTACCATATTTTAATTTATTTGGAAGTATTGACTTCCTTTTTGTACCAAAATGTCTTGTATATTGGAAGAGCAGGCCACTGGATATCGTACATGTTCTTGACTAATCATAGATGTTTCAAATCTTAATGTAACTTTTGAATCATTCTTGATTGATGTAATATAAATATTGAGTTTCATGAAGACTTTTATTATTTTACCTATTTGTACTTCTGTAAAAGGCTAAAATGTAATGCAATATTCATATTGCATTTGTACCGTGTGGGGCCGGTACTTTAAAAGAATGTCCCCACTGCCTCACTCCCCGTGTATGCCGTAAAAGGCGACTAAGGGATATGACTCCCTTCTTATATTACTAGGTGGTAGGGTTTAACCCGCCCGGGTTGGTACCACCGCACTGGATGAAAGGTCGGACGAAATGGCTATGTAAATAGTTCGTGTTTTCCGTCCAGTTCAGTGTAGCCGGCACGACCGAAGGGAGCTCTGACGTGGCACCAAGTTCACCCGGTGTTATGGGCTGACATCACGGACGTTGTAGGTGATATAGCTAACCGTGTCAGTTTCCATAAAAAAAAAAATATGTTGGGTGCAGATAAAATTAAAAATAAACTATTTGCACGAAAATGAATTATCACAATCATACAAATAGGTTCCTAATAGTCTCGGCTGCATGTACGTACATCAGACGTACGTAGCTGACATTATGACGTCCGAACATGCTAATGATGTACAGCGAATAATCTATTTTTGAGCATAGCGCATAGATCGAGAAGATTCCTTTGAGATTCCAATGACATAACGAAGCTTCATATACTATTATGCTGGTTTGTAGTGGTCTGTACAAACAAACAGACCCTTCGTTCAGGTATTATTATAAAGGTATTTTCTATGATTTATCCAATATCGTAATTTGCCTAAATGTTTTTATAGAAAGCGCGACATGTGGCGCTGAACCATCCACAAGGTTTCTAACAGCGCCCATGGACATTCGATCGCATGCGGGGGTTGCGAATGCCATGCTGGCCTGACAGGTGCCTATTCACGCCACTTTTGAAGGACCCGAGAGTACTCTAAATTGTGTAATGTTATAATTAACGAAAGAACTTTAGCCGCCTGGCACCGAAACCCCGTAAAAGCAAGGACATTTTCAGGTGTGTGCCACTGAAGGCAGACGCTGCAGTTATTTTAACGATTTCGACTGCGCCGCTGACTCTCCATGATTGATAACTTAGTTATTGGGTACATAACTGCAATATTTAATATTTGTTCTGGATTATCTTATGCAACACACAGCATTAGCCTTCAACTTATTTCAAATTCATTTAGAATATCTCGGTGTAATGCGAGTTTGGCTATTCTTATTCTACTTCGAACTTCACAACCAAGAATTTCTTATAAGTCGTTAAGTTGTGCTACTCGGTATCTGTAATAAATTATAATTTATGCGGACCCTTTCCCTGTCCCTCCCAAGGGGACCATCGTCTCCGGGACCTTATCGTCGACAGAGTGAGTCCTGTGCCGCTTCCTGCCCATGCAGGTCCTGAAGCAAGTGTCGCCTACACCAAAGTTTTCCCCGTCTGCTATCGACTGTGGCATCGGCTGATTCATCGTTTCTGGTAAGAAGAAACATAAAAAGCCTGACACTAGCGCGATCACACCGAAAATAACCGCCGGTATCCTGGGATCGAACGAGTCCAGCAAAGTGATCAGGGGCGTCAGCGCCCCAGACAACCTGGCGCACATGGAACCGAGGCCCATGGCCGAGTTCCGCACCACGGTCGGGAACAACTCCGCCGAGTAGTTGTACACGATAGCGAAGGAGCCAGCGATGAATAGCTTGCCGATAATGACGACGCAGGTCGATTGCGTGCTACCAGTCGGCAAGAACGTTGCAATGATGCAAGCTATCCCGCCGATCAACATCATTGAGCTTATCAGCGGGCGCCTGCCCAAAATGTCCAACGTGTAAACTACGGTCACGTAACTCGGCATTTCCACAAATCCCAAGATAGCCATGACCATGTAAGGGTTACCGCCCAATTTCCCAGCGCTCAGCGACAGTCCATAGTAAACCAACGAATTGGCAAACCAACAGAGGCATACGTTCAGAGTTTTGTTGCGAAGATTTGGAGACTTGAACAAATCCGAAGTGCCGGCAGTCGGTGCGTCGTCGGTTTCCTTTGTAGATTCAACTTTTCCTCGAGATACAAATTGAGCGCGATTAAAAGCCTCCTTGGACTTATTAAACTTCAATGCTTTCTCGACTATGGCTACCGATTCTCCCACTCTTCCCTGAGTCCAGAGCCACCTGGGAGACTCGTCCATTATCCAGATGTGCGCGATGAGGAGGAGGCTGTGAAGGCCGTACACCACCTGCAGTATCTGTCGATTTTGGATGAGGGCGCCCCACCCGGCGTCCACCATTATTCCGAAGGCAAATGCCGCTTGGAAGGCGACGCCGCACGCTGTCCGCTTGGAAGGCCCGACGAGCTCCATCGTTAGCACGAACCCTGTGATGTACGATCCGGCCGATCCGAAGATTCCGTAGAAGAATTCCACGACTAGGAACAGCCAGTACCACGGGATGAATGCGGCGAGTACTCCAAAAACGAGTTGCAGCACTGCGGACCAGCAGAATATAGTTTTTCTTCCGACTTTGTCGGCGAGACCGCCCAAGACGACCGCTCCGGTAAACACTCCGAACATGAAGACGGTCTGGGCGAGTGCACCCATCCATCTCTTGTTGCAGACGTGCTCCCACTCCATAGCTCTCGAGGATGTCCTGTAGCGGGTGTCGAACACCCAGCCGTCGGTACAGTAGACACTCTCGTTGAGCGTCGCGTTGAAGAGGTGGCATGAGTCCAGCGTTCCGTCGTCTTTCTTCGGGATCATAGCATTTATGTCCGTGGAGTTCCAGGGGAAAACGTGCGACGTTTCGTTTGTGTCCACTCCAGGGATGAAGCATCTGAAAAGAATAAAAGAGAAAATGTATTGTCTTATCATGATAATTAAGCATACGGAGTAGGTTTATACATTGCAATAATTATTATTGTAATATTTAGGTGTCTACTTATTGTAAACAAAGAGTTTTATTACGTCGCAGCGACGTAATACAAACTCTTTTATTGTAAAATCTTCCCATTATTTATCATTGACGTCGTCGTAAATTGTCTCTCCGATAATAATATTGCGGCTTCAATAGAGTAGGCGCCACAAAGTACATAAAAATACCAATAAATACGCTCTGTGGTATACCTACGTATGTATATCCAGACAAAGTATAAGGTAGGTATACTCAAAAAAGATGTATGAATAATAGTCCAGTCGACATGTCGAAAAAAGGTGGGCTAGCTGGTAAATATTCCGAAGTTAATGAAACTTTTACAGATTGTTTGGGGGTACACTAGGAATACTATCCTAAGTTTTCGACCTCGAGCACCCTGTGCTAACTTGGGGGTGGGCAAAAAACTCAATTTTTTTCTGTCTTTTTTCAGCTTTTCGCTTATATCGCTTAAACTAAGGATATTTTGTTTACTATATTGCATGAAAAAGTTGGAGAGCATTAAATTTCCTAAAGTTTCGTTGTGGAACCAGATTTTCAGGCCCAATATTAACGGAGATACAGCCGAACAAAGTTAGACAAAGTTTCTTAAAACGTAAAAAATAGCGGAAAGCGAAGGTTTTGTTTTGAGCCTATAACCATCATTTCGATGTTAACTATGTTGATCACTTATCAATATCAACGTCTTGGAAAACCTATGACCCTCCACCCCACCCCCCCCCCACCCCCACCCCCCCCCCCCCCCCTCCCCCACCCCCCTCCAAACGTTACGATGTCCCACTAAAATATAAGAAATCTCACACCAAAAACCATAACGTTGTACACATAATAGATGTCACTGGGAGGAGGGGAAGGGGGGCGTTTCACAAAAAAAATTTTTACACAAAAAAAGTAATAATATTAAAAATATCCATCGATATGTCGACCGATTGATCGATCGTTGTGCCCATAGTCGTATCGGCGCATGGGCTGATAGCGAAGAGCCCTGACGACCACCTTGAGAGGATCTCGCTGAGTGGTTGGGTCAAGGGTCAGATCCAGAAGGCAGCCCTGCTCGACACTGCACTCATAGTCCGGAGGTTTCTCTCTTTGGGACCCGACCATCGGTAGCCTGGCTCCGTCCCGCTGCCAGTGGTTTCACATCAATTTTAGATTTTAATTTTTTGTTTATAAAAATCAATTGCCTCGGAGTCTTTAAAAATCGCCAACATATCTGAAAGGCTAGGGTTCTTGCTATACTTCTACATCACCTTCTTTTTTCCAATACCAAATGGTGCTGAGGTGGTGTCACACCCACTTATCGCATGCAGGAAAAGAATATCCTATGGCTCGTACTTGAACGAGTGATTCATTTATAGTGATTTAGATGAATACAAGTTGGGCTGTGAACCTTCCCACTCTTCTATAAATAAACGTTCTTTTTGGAAGAACCCAAAGCCAAAGCAGTGAGAAGCAACAGAAGATCTCCACAATCATTAAATCGGCGTCTTCTACTGTCTGCTTCACTTGGATCCCCCTGGCTCCCATTTCACTCGTCAGCATAGTTATGAAGTTCTGCTTGTTGGTATCGTTGGAAAGAAATTTCACCTGCGAAATCGTGCTGATCGAAGTTGTCTTGGAAAAGACAAACTTTGTTGAGGAGTGAAGCAAAGAACGCTGATCAGGATATCCCACCAGGATAACCATCAAAAACCACCTTGGGGGAGGGGGCGGGGGAAGGGGGGTCATAGGTTTTCCAAGACGTTGATATTGATGAGTGATCAACATAATTAACACGGAGATTTATTTTTTATTTATTTATTTATTTATTTCGGAAATACAAACAAAATAGCAAGAAAAAGAGAAATTAATTAAGGTAATAATATAGCGATTACACAATATGCTACTTCAGCTACGTATTTCACATATTTAACTTAAATTATAGAACGAGAAAAAAAAAATACTAATGTGTCAGTGGACTTCATAATCAAGAACACTTAGAGGAGAAAATAAAATGTATATATATATTTATATAGGTAGGTAGGTTTGTGATTCACAGCCAATGTTCACAGCAAACAAGTGTGCCATCCCGATCGCACACATTACAATCTGTCTTAATAATGATTATGTATGATGCATTAAATAGTATAGTACAGTTATTGGTTAGGGGGGCTTGGGACCAAAGCAAAATAAAACAACATTGACAGGACGGACTTGATATGTACATAATATATAATGCGAATGTGTGCGGATTTAAGATAATAATATAATAAATAAGTTATGCACAATATTCGCGATGTCAGCCCATACCACAGTGAGTACGCCACGGTGCTGTAGTGCCATGTCAGTGCGACCCACAGTCGCAGGTTATTTAGATATTAAGCTAAAATACTTACATATACTAAAAACATAATTATAAAATACAAGTACAAACTATAATATTAGTTCCTACACATTGTATTGACTCTAGACAGAAAGTATACACAAAATAGCTTTCTTAAATTGGTATGACGTCATGAAGAAGATGTCCACATCCGCATCCGAATCACTGAGTTTAGTGTTGTATGTATTGCACATGCGCCAGATCGGCATACGGAATCCTGAGTTGGTTCTACAGAGTTCCAAGTGGAAGAGATGGGTGTTTCTGGTCGAGCGTGACGGAACCCGTAAACCTATTTGATTAAGTAAATCAGGACAGTCTATTAAGTCGTTTACTATTTTAAATAAGAATGACATGTCAAGTAATAAACGTCTATTATGGAGACTTGGTAATGAGAAATGTTCTAAGTGTAACTCATACGAAAGCGAACGCCTGAACATGCGACGATGTAGTATTTTTAGGAATATGCGCTGGATTCTTTCAACTGATTGCGAGTATTTATTGTAAAAGGGATTCCAAACTGGTGTCGCGTATTCGAGTTGTGACCGGACTAGTGTCTTATATAGTAGAAGATAGGTCGAAACTCTTTTAAACTGACGAGCCGTGCGAAGTACAAATCCCATCATCATATATGCACGATTAGTTATGCTATCGACGTGTTTATCAAAATGTAGTTTAGTGTCAAATAACACACCAAGATCCCTAATAACCTCAACACGTTCTAATAAGGCACCACCAATGTGGTAATTAAAGTAGATTGGGTGTTTTTTCTTAGTAAAGGTAATGACCTTGCATTTCGAGAGACTTAAGAATAATTTGTTTTGATTACAGTAGGTGTAGAAAGAATCTAAATCAATCTGGAGTGCCTCACAATCTTCGTTAGAACGTATTTTGGCATAAATTTTCATGTCATCAGCATATATAAGAACTTTACTGTAGCGAAAATTATGAATGACATCGTTGATGAATAAAATAAATAGAAATGGGCCCAGGATGGACCCTTGGGGCACGCCAGAGGATACTGTGATGTAGTCCGAACAATAACCATTGACAACTACGCGCTGCTTTCTATTAGATATATATGAAGAGAACCATCTCAACAAATTTCCTTTTATACCATTAAAGGAGATTTTTTTGAGGAGAAGCTCATGGTCCACCTTATCGAAAGCCTTTTGAAAATCAGTGTAAATAGAGTCGACCTGCTCACCATCGTCCAGGCTGTGAAATATAAAATTGGAATAAATAGTTAGGTTAGTGATGGTCGAACGTCGTTCAACGAAGCCATGCTGTTGTGATAGAATTTGATCATGATATATTGGATAGATAGCCTGATGTACCAACCTTTCAAAAAGCTTCGACAAGGCGGACAATATAGATATAGGTCTGTAATTTTTAACTTCATTCTTGCAACCACTTTTAAAAACTGGTGTGACATTGGCGATTTTCCAAACATCAGGGAACACTCCCTCTAAGATGCATTTATTGAAAATAATATACAATGGGCAGGCAATAGTATCGGCAACTGCAACCAGGAAGAAGGGCTCAATTAGGTCAGGGCCAGCACCCTTATTTATGTCTAAATTTTTAATTTCTCTAAGGATTATGTCCGAACTGAAGTGCAGAGAGTGCAAAGAAATGTTATTTAACGCGGTCTCGGTGGGCTCCACCCACGAATCAAGGTCTAGTGACGACGGTTCATAAACGGATTTAAAAAAGTCAGAAAACATATAGCATATTTCATTAGGATTATTTGTAGTCTCGTTTCCATTTTTTAATGTAGCTGGATATGAGCTCTCCTTACGACGGTCCGACACGTATGACCAGAAACACTTAATATTAGTAGCTATTCCATTTTCAAGCCGAGAGATGTACTCCTTGTAGCAATCGGCGGACGCTTTCTTGAACCTTTTACGAATTTCAGAGAAAGCTACGTAATCAGAGATGTTCCCATATTTTTTATATTTAACCCAAGCCTTAGTTTTACATTTGTATAGCTTAAGAAGGTCGGGTGTAAACCAAGAGGCGCATTTCCTTTGTTTTTTTACTCTGAGTGGTACGTGTGTCCTTATGATATTATACAGTCTGTCATAGAAGAAGTCAACCGCACTTACTGCGGATTGCAGAGACAGCTCACCTGACCAATCTACGTCGGCTATCGCTGAGTTAACTTCAGTATAATTTGCATTGCGAAATTTGAAACGTGGAGCCGGATAGCGATCCATTGACGTTTCCAGCGCAGCGTGCAATACACACAGGAACGGTGGATGGTGCCGATCAGGAGGTACGAGAGGTTCAGGTAAAATCAGCATTTCACACG
The DNA here is from genome assembly GCA_946902875.1 of Nematopogon swammerdamellus. NCBI lineage: Eukaryota > Metazoa > Arthropoda > Insecta > Lepidoptera > Adelidae > Nematopogon > Nematopogon swammerdamellus. The sequence goes on along the minus strand of OX336345.1, from coordinate 2,930,260 downwards.
GTAAACTGCAAATGAGCAAATCCAGAATACGGCCATTTGCGTTAAAATGGGTATTATATTGCCTAGCTGAGAGAAAATGTAATGTGTTTAATAGTAAATTAGCGGGACTAGATTCGCGCACTGTGCAGCTTGATGAGCAGTATCCATCAACATTCACCGTCCAACGAATGTCAGGTATGTTGTAATCGCCGATCAGGCATAGCGTACAATCATCTGTATCAACATAGTAGCGCTGTATGGATTCAAAATGATTGACGTAGGCATCGTACGAAAATGCGGGTGGGATGTAAGACGCGCAGAGGAGGAGTCGCTCTCGCGACCGTGCACTGCCGCGGCTCGAGTCCGACGGCGGCGGCCCCTGACCGCCACCGCCGCCGCCGCCGCCGCCTCCGCTCCGTCGTCGCAGCGACACCATGACACAGACCGTGTCGATGCCAGCGGCGGCGGCCGCGGCGGCGGCGGGGCCAGGTAACTCGCACCGCTCTGATATTAGGTCTTTGCGAACCGCGATAAGACAGCCGCCGCCATCCTTACGCTGTGTAATCGCACGATTACGGTCCGCACGATATATCGAGAATAAGTTTTCGTCGCAGAATTCCGAGTTAGATATATCTGGTACTAACCAACTTTCCGTCAGTACAAGGATCTCATAATCACAGTTTATAATATTCATATATAGTGTATTCAGTTTGGTCCTAAGCCCAGCACAGTTTTGGTAATATAAAGACAAGTTGTTATTAGACATAGTAATAAATAAGAAATAAGAATACAATTAAACAGATATGTAAGCGATTCATAAAGGGATGACAAACCTTGTAAGATAATTGACCTTTTGCCGTGTGAATTTTATTTAAGTAAACTATTTTAAGTACAATGAGAATAATATTATATCTTTTTATGTATTTGAATTTCATAATTTTAAAGATTTTATTGACATCGCATAGTAGTCGACTCTTTGTCCTATACATGTTATTTATGTAAACTATTTTAACTATAATTAGAATCATATAACATTTGGTGTATTCAAGTTTCTTAATTTTGAGGATTTTATTGACGACCAACAGTTTCCCTTTAAAAGTGCATAATTTTATCATTATTAATAAAAATTTATACAAGTCAGGTGTATTCCTACAGTATAAAATCATGATACGTAGGTACGTGTTTGTAGCAGGCATAGTACTTGTCATAGATTTCATAGCAAGGATAGTGCAAATATTATAGGCATGATTCACATGTTTGTTATTATTATCCTTCATGTTTTGAGGATAATGGATACGGAAAGAGGATTGACACTGAGAAAAAGTGCGAAAGACATATTTCAAAATGAATATGGTTTGAAAGAACATCATTCTCATTATTTTGTTACACAATATGAGTTTTATACGCCACAGACACTTAGCAGCTAATAATAACAGTATGACAAAAAAACTTGTCAAGAGCAAGGACGTTGGTGTTTGATTAATATAGCTATGTACGTACCAGATATAAAAGTTATTTGATCTTAGCAAGGTCACTAGGGTTTCTGATAGCAAGCACCCTGCTGTGCGGGTTATCATCACGCCTAACCAAGAGAGTTCCATGTTTGACCCACGAGTACTTGAACTTATGCTGAGTACATCTGCTGCGAACTTCGCGAAACAACAATTTTCGCTGCAAGGTGAGATGCTCATTGAGGTATATCTTACGAGGAGGGCCAGCCAGTCCTATACTATCAGTGGTTACTCCGCGTCTGACTCTGGCGGCAGCGATGATATTATCGCGCATTACTCTTGTGGTAAGTTTTGCAATTATATTTTTAGGTCTCCCATCGCCGCCAATTCCGCCGCTGTGAGCAGCGCCTCCGGTGTCGGTGTCGTCATCGCCTGCGCCTGCGCCGCGCTGCGCCGATGCCCCGCCTCCGCCGGTGGTGCCGCGCGCGACGCGGTGCACGGCAACGACGTCATTCGCCGATATCGGAGAGCCGACCGCCGTGCATAAATCTAGCAGGATCCCCATTAAGTTTTCTCCTTTTCTCTCGGGTACACCATGTGTACCCGGTGGAGATGATGGTAACAAATAGTTAAAGGGCCAAATAACCTTCGTTTTTCTGCTATTTTTTACATTTTAAGAAACTTTGTCTAACTTTGATCAGCTGTATCTCCGTTAATGTTGGGCCTGAAAAGCTGGTTCAACAACGAAATTTTAGTAAATTTAATGCTCCCCAACTTTGTCATGCAATATGGTAAACAAAATATCCTTAGTTTAAGAAATATAGGCATAAAGCTGAAAAAAGTCAGAATTTTTTTGAGATTTTTGCCCACCCCCAAGTTAGCACAGGGTGCTCGAGGTCGAAAACTTAGGATAGTATTCCTAGTGTGCCCCCAAACAACCCGTAAAAGTTTCATTAACTTCGGAATATTTTCCAGGTAAAAGTACATAACTGCTGGACATTGATTTTATAACCCTCCCCCTATAAAATCAATGACTATAACGGAAGATTCTGGATTATAATAAAAAAAACTTTGTAAATAAAATTTTGGGGTAAGTAACTATACGGACCAGTCTCTGATTTCTCTAATACTATAATTCTTTTTCGGTAATTATATATAGGTAATATCTTGGTAATATCTTATTCTGTGAGAAAATCGTAAGATTAGTGTAGACAGAAGATAGATAATCCTGCTTGGATTAACTGCTTCCCTTATTCCTTGCCATCCAACCTATCTTCGCAGCACTAGCTGCAGAGAAGCGGAGCATCCTGCCTGTTGTTCTCAAAAGCCCAATGTCAGCAACAAGTTGTTGTTGACATTGGGCTTTTGAGAACCCATCGTTTCTTTGTCGCACCGCTACACTAGGGTGTGGAACTGTCTTCCGGCGGGCGAGTGTGTCGTTCGTATCAACGGGCTAGACAGCCAACATTATCTTGTCCACCACTAGTTGATCCGGCGTAATCGGTTTGTATGTATTTAGGCCGCCCACCGTTAAACTGGACGGGCGCAGCCTCACAATGGTCAAAAGTTTTAAATACCTTGGGGTTATGCTAGACGAGAAACTCGGTGTGGGCTCTCACGTGACGATGATCTGCGAAAAGTCCAAAAAACTGTTTCATGCTCTAGCCAAAGTGGCGAGCGCGACCTGGGGTCTTAGACAAAAAGCCTTAACCATAATCTATAGAGGTGTGGTGGAGGCAGTCTTGACCTATGCGTCGGCTAGTTGGTCACGTAGGCTTAATTGCCGACATGTTAGGCAACTCAGAAGCGCACAACGCTCTATCCTCTTGAGAGTCATAAGGGCATACCGTACAGTCTCTACAGAAGCGGTATTCGCTATCGCTTTTGTGCTCCCCATTGATATCTTAATACAGGAAAGGGTGAGCATGTTCAGCCGCAAAAGCGGAATTTGTGAACGATAGGAGCGATATAGGGACATAGAGATTGGTACGGATGATTTTCCCATGACAATTAAGAGGAAATTCAAAGAGAGAAGTGTGGAAATTTCGCAGGACGAATGGGCCAAATGTGAGAAAGGTTATCTCACGCGAGAGTTCATACCGAGAGTTATCGTAAAAATGAGAGGAAAGAAAGTATTTAGGGTGAATCACGAGCTGGTCCAGTTCCTAACTGGACATGGGAAGTTCGGAAAATACTTCTTAAGATTCAGTATCATAGATAATAGCATATGTGAGTGCGGGGAACCGATCGATTCGGTAGACCATGTACTCTTTGAGTGCTCTCTGAACGATAATGCAAGGGGAGCGCTCGAGAGCGTGGTCCATGATGCTGGGTTGGTCTGGCCCATAAGCAAAGATCTATTTCTAGATGATCGGGTGATAGAGGGTTTCCGAGCTTTCTGTGCGGAAGTAATTAGAGAAAGGTCGTAGATGATCGCCGCCTCCCCGCGGTGGGGACGGAAACGAAGATCGGGTCACCTGCTTGCGGGTAATAAAAACCCCGAGAACGGCTAAAGGCGATCAGCTCGACTTTTGCCATTAGGGGTTAGCATAAATCACTAATAAAGCGTAATAGCATAAATAAAGCGAAGTTTCTACGGGCTACCGGCGACCGGCCGTTCAACGTACGTCAGAATGACAATTTATCCTTCGGCACGTTGAAATCGTAAATTTTTTCGTCCGCCGCCATTTTTCGACCAAAGAGAATATAACCTACCACAACGTTCTTGCCTACCACAGACCACTATGTTTAAAGGTAACTAGTGGTTTTATATCCTCTTTGCACTACCTATGTTTTCGACCATGTCTCGAGCCAAACCGCGTTCACGCACCGACAAACCCAAGGTCACGTAATCAACTAATCACGTGCGTGATGATGAGTTTCGTTATCATTTTCGTCGCCAGTGATTTGTACGGATTTAATAATATTACGTTGAATAAACAAATAAACACGGGCTGATGTCGGCGGATATTATGAACAAACGGAAGAGAAAGAGAAAGAACCATATACCTACAAGTGTTGCTAGATTATTATCTGCATATTATACGGTACCATGTGCGGCCGGTACCGTATAAAGAATAGCCCCACTGCATCTCTCTCTCCCCGACGCATTTCGTAAAAGAAGACTAAGGGATAAGGAAATTCGTCAGTCTCGGTAGCTCAGTGTGTCCACTCGACCGTTGGAGGCTGACCGTTGGATTCCACGTTAGACGGAGGTCACACGCTAGGTTTGGCATCAGTTCAGTCCGTGACCTTGGTCACAACCAGATTGACGCCAGACTGACGCCAGACGTAAAATGCATTCGCACTATCAGTCTGCCATCAGTCTAGTATCAAGCGGCGGGTGGCCGAGTGGTTTGGGCATCGGCTTCTCATGCGAGAGGTCCGCGGTTCGAATCCCGTCGGCGTGTACCAATGAGTTTTTACTGACGAAAAAATTTACGTGCATACCTACACCTGCTGCTTCACCGTTCGGAACCGGTGTAAAACTGTTGGTCCCTTCCCTTGCCCCTTACTAGGTGGTAGGCTCAAATTGTAGCTGACTGGGTTGGTACCACCGTACTGGATGTAAGATGGCCGCATAGCGGTCTCGGTTGTGTTCTCCTCTAGTTCAGTATAGCCAGCAATCCAGGGAAGTCTCCGGTATGGCACCTACCTTCTCGGAGGTGATATTGGCTGATCGGAGTATGCGCTTTGGCCCCTTCAACTCAGCCACCCATACCGGATTACATAAAAAAAATAATATTTTAAAATTCATCAGTCTGGTCCATCATTCCAATCCATCCATTCATCAAAGTAGATTAAACGGTCAGTCTGGCTGGACCATGGTTTAACCAGACTGATGGACTGAACTGATGACAAACCTAGCGTGTAACCTCCGTCTTAAACTGTACCTTACTAGGTGTTAGGGTTTATCCCGGCCGGGTTGGTACCAACCACCGCACTGAACGAAACGTCGGTCGAAACGGCCATGTAAATAGTTCGTGTTTTCCGTCCAGTTCAGTGTAGCCGACATGAAATGAAAGGAAGCACTGACATGACACCTAGTTCACCCGGTGTTATGGGCTGACATCACGGATGTTGTAGGTGATGTAGCAAACCGTGTCAGTTTCCATAAAAAAAATATATACCTTACCTATTACAATTTAGCGCGGAGCAAATAGCGCTTTTTCGTACGTACGCACTCAATATTAATATCCATGGTAGACTAAAAGTGTAATTTTTTTTTTTTTTTTTTTTTATGGAACCTGACACGGTTGGCTACATCACCTACAACATCCGTGATGTCAGCCCATAACACAGGGTGAACTAGGTGCCATGTCAGTGCTTCCCTTCATTTCATGTCGGCTACACTAAACTGGACGGAAAACACGAACTATTTACATAGCCGTTTCGACCGACGTTTCGTTCAGTGCGGTGGTACCAACCCGGCCGGGATAAACCCTACCACCTAGTAAGGTAAGAAGGGAAGGGACCTACAGTTTAACGTGGAATCCGAACCACGGTCAGCCTCCAACGGTCGAGCGGTCACCCATCCAATCACTGACCGCGCTCCCTCATTTTAATCAATATCTCGCAATAGGGTCGCAGTGAGAGCCCCGCTGGGTTCCTCTGATCATTGTTTAGTGGGGTCCACGGTGCCATCTTCGCCTCCTCAGTCCCGTACTGGAGGAATGCGTCGAATTTGGCACTACGCGTCAGCAGATTGGGATGGGATGCGAGAACACTTCGCATCCTACCCTTGGAGAGAGATCTGCTTCAGTTCGGTCGGACGATCCGTCGCGGTTGTTATGGGGGCAATGGAAATGTTTATTCCCAGCGCCTCTGTCCACCTCGGTGGTAAAAGCCAGCCGTGGTACAGCCGCGACTGTGATGATGTTGTCGCAGCTAAATGCGCAGCTTATCATGCATGGTCGCGCGCTCGTGCCGGACGTGATTCAAACGTATCTGAACTGAAGAAGGAATACAACCGCCTCTCCAGATCCTGCAAAAGGGTTATTGCCAGGGCCAAATTTGACCACATCGGCAGAATCGGCGATAGACTGAACCAACACCCAACTGGGAGCCGTGAGTTCTGGTCTCTCGCCAAATCTGTCGAGTCGAATTTCTGCCGCTCCTCTCTTCCACCTCTGCAGTGTCCTGGAGGCTCACTTGCCCACTCCGCAAAGGAGAAAGCCGACTTACTGGTATCTCTCTTTGCGGGGAACTCCAACCTGGACGATGGGGGTGCCACTCCCCCATCCATACCTAGGTGTGAGAACTCCATGCCGGAAGTGCAGTTTCGACAACGGGCTGTACGGGCGGAGCTTCTCTCCCTAGACGTCAGGAAAGCGAGTGGGCCGGATAGGATTCCTGCATTGGTGTTAAAAAGGTGTGCTCCCGAGCTGGCTCCAGTGCTGACGCGCCTATTCCGTCTCTCCTACTCCAATGGCCGTGTGCCGGCGGCCTGGAAATCTGCGTTTGTGCAAGCGGTCCCCAAAAAGGGTGACCGCTCAAACCCGTCAAACTACTGACCTATAGCGATTACCTCCCTTCTCTGTAAGGTGATGGAGCGCATTATAAATGCGCAGCTCATGAAGTACCTAGAGACGAATGACCTCATCAGCGATCGGCAATACGGCTTCCGGCCAAAACGATCTGCTGGTGATCTCCTAGCGTACGTCACTCACCTTTGAGGGGAATCGCTTTAAGGTCATGGTGAATCCTTGGCAATTGGCCTTGATATTGCCAAGGCATTTGACCGGGTTTGGCACAAGTCGCTCTTGGGCAAATTGCCGGCTTACGGACTCCCTTCTGGCCTCTGTGACTGGGTCGCCGACTTCCTACATGGGCGTAGCATTCAGGTCCTAGTGGACGGTTGCTCGTCGGACGCCATGTCAGTGAACGCCGGCGTACCACAAGGATCTGTGTTGTCACCCACGCTGTTTCTTCTGCATATCAATGATATGCTGTCTCTGGGCAACATACATTGCTATGCAGATGACAGTACGGCACACGGATCCTACACCAGTCACCCTTCAGCCAGTCGGGATGTTGTGGATGAGACGAGGCGAAGACTTGTGTCTGAGCTCGAACACATACTCGGCTCTATTTCCGAATGGGGCCGTAGTAATTTGGTCGAGTTCAACGCTTCCAAGACACAAGTTTGCGCGTTCAGTGCGAAGAGAGCGGCGTTCACACCGGCTCCTTCATTCCAAGGCACGTCGCTTAAATTAAGCGAGCACCTCGGGGTCCTCGGAGTCGAACTGTCGCACGACCTGAACTTTCGTCGCCATATCTAGGGGAAGGCCAAGCTGGCTTCTAAAAAGCTGGGCGTACTCAATAAGGTGCGACGGTACTTCACGCCGGACCAAAAGCTGCTTCTGTATAAATCGCAGATCAGGTCCTGCTTGGAGTACTGGCTTGCACCTGTGGGATGGCTCTGCCAAATACCAGCTTGCACCTCTGGACTCAATCCAGCGTCGAGCTGTGCGACTAGTAGGTGACCCCGAAGTGTCCTGCGATCTAGAACCACTGCAACACCGTAGGGATGTCGGCTCCCTAAGTGTGTTCTATCGTTTATTCCATGGAGAGTGCTCGGAAGAGCTGTTTAATGCGATCGCGCCGTCCCCTTTCCACCTTCGCACCACGCGCACTGGGCAGGGATTGCATCCCTACACGCTGGACTTACCGCGGATGCGTACCAATCGATTCTGCAGATCTTTCCTCTACAGAACCGGTAAACTCTGGAACGCTCTCCCTGCCCATATATTTCCCCCCAAGTACAGTCTCGGGTCCTTCAAGAGGGGCGTGAATGGGCAGGGCACCTGTCAGGCCGGCATGGCATTCGCAACCCCCGCATACGACCGAATGTCCATGGGCGTCGTTAGACACCTTATGGGTGGCTCGGCGCCATATGTCGCGCTTTCAATAAAAAAAAAATATCTTTACAAAACTTGATCACATAAGCTAGAAATTATTATTATTCATAAAAAACGGCCCAGTCCGAGTCGAGTCGTATCGCCATGTAATGGTCAGGCCACTCACGCCAACTATGTAGGCACGAGTCAGTAAGCCTGGATGCGCTATACATAGGAGGACAGGGGTAGCCGCGCGCCGGCGCAAACGCGCCAGCGCGTCAGTCTAGCGCCGGCGACCGATCTTAGTCTCCGTTCGCCGCTCAGGCGGAGCGAACGTGCGCGTCTGTCACAAAATGCCTCATTGTGCAGTGCTTTGGTGCAAAAAGTCGTCGAAAAATTCAAACTTGAACACAGATGGAGTCACCTTTCACGAGTAAGTACTTTCATTCAATTTGATAGCATTTTTCGCTTTAATTTCAGTAACAAACATCGGCGTAAATATGTATGGAGAGCTCTTTTCTGCTTACCCACCATAGGTCGACTATCGTGTTGGATGCAGTTAGCTCTTGTAATTTTTTTTGTTTATTGATAAATATGTATGTTAAATGTATACAGATATTTCATGCATTCTGCCTTATTGCCAAAGGACATTTCTTCTAGTCAACCTCAGCAGGTTTCCTCGTTCAATATTCGTTTATCGCTCTTTTTTCATTCAACCAGTACCTACCGGTTTTTACTTTTGAGGGACTCTAAGGAGAAAGGAATTAATTTCTTTAGGTCATGCGTCTACCGGGAATATCAGATTGCGGATATTTAGGTGAATTAAAAATAATTGACGTAATAGTTTAAACGTTTGCCTTTAATGTCAGAGATTCAGAATGTATAGAACGTATATAAATGTACAGGATGTATATGTAGATGGTAGGGTTCAACCCGCCCGTGTTGGTACCACTGCACTAAATAAACGTCGGTCGAAGTCACTATGAAAAGTAGTACCTACGTTTTTTCCATCAAATTCAGTATAGCCGGATCGATTAGGGGCAATCGGTGACAAGGCACGTACCTAATTCACCTAGGTATATTTATTTATTTTAGACAGGCAGCCTTGGCTGATGTGTCTAAATCCGGTTTTTCTTCATATTTTTTGTTGTTTATTATTTTATTGTTTGTTTTTTTTTTATGTACCTATTTATCGATCTTGATTATTTTTATTATTTTATTGTAGTTTTATTTTATTATTTATATATTGGGCTCCCATCATCGCTGGTACCAAACTGAAGCATTATTACGATGATGGAGCCATCCGTATCAGTTTCCTAAAAAAGTTAATCTTTATGCTTAACTATTTTCGCATACATTTTGATAATTTTTATTATGGAATACACAATTGTAGATTTATAATAAAGTATCCGAGGTATCTCAGAACTTAGAACTATGATCGTGTTTATGCGAAAATCTGCAAATTCGCAAAATTGTGAAAGGGGCGTTGCCTTTGTTCATTTAAGAGAAAGTTATATTATTCCCTTGATGTAAAGAAGGGTTAAATATTGTTAAATCAGTTTCATCTTTTCATCGCGAATCGACACAATGAGCGACTTATTGTATGAATCCCGTTCAAATGTATGGAAGACTGGCGTCACTTGGCTACCTGCTCGCTCGGCCAATCACGGCGTTCCATGCGCCGCTCCCGCCTCAGACTTCACACCCCTTTGGCGGCTACCTCGGTTCTCATACAAACGATGCCGTATTTCGCATCCAGGCTTACTGACTCGTGTATGTAGGTATTAGTTAAATAAAATGCTACATACTCTTTTCGGTAGATGGCGCGCATACACTTTTTAGTTTCTTGTATTCGTGGACACCCGTGAATTTTTTACTTTTTCTTATTTTTATTTGTTATATGGGTTTTTAAATTATCGTGGTTGTTAGACATTATTTTTAAAACACAACAGCTTTACTCACGGTTTTTTTCCAAGCTATGTGGCTCGGCGTTTCGAGCCAAGCGTATGGCCCATCCTCATGAGCACTCTGCCTAGTGCGACGGTTGGCAGAGAACTTGTTATATCGGCCATAATAAGAATAATAAATAACACATATTATTATGTGAAAATTTCAACGGGGTACCTATTACGGTTCAAGAGTTAAAGCTCTCGGACCGGACAGACGGACTGACGGACAGACAGACAGACAGACAGACAGCGTAGGCTTAGTAATGGGGTCCCGTACGACGGATACGGAACCCTTAAAAAGAAGTAGGTAGGTATTTGGCATACGTACGCACGTTTGTAAGTTCGTGTAGGTATGTATGTATGTTATGCTTAGTGCTTAGCATGTATGACATTCTGTTTTTCATGATATATTTTTATTTTATTTTATTGTTTCATGATATATATTGATATTTTTATGACATAACTTTCTTATTAGGTACATAAATAAATAAAAGACTGTAAAATTATTTATTTATATTTAATGTCTGAGAATGTCAGTACCAGGTATTTCAATATAATTTTTCACAATATAACAGCATCCGATATGTTTTTTTTTTTTCATAAAAGCTTATGTATATAAAAACGTAACAATAAAAATATACAAGCGACCGAATTATAACCCTGTTAATATCCCCTGAAGAGTATAAACAACCACTGAAGTACTTAGGTACCTACTTATCTGTTTAAAATAATTCCTGCAAATTAATAATAACAGCGAATATGACAAATAAATCACATATAAATAAATAAAAACAGATTTAATTGAAAAACATATACACTGTCTCGAGAAAATTTACAATTACGTGTTGTATGAAGTACACACGACTGCTCTCATTTCTGACGCTTTAGGAACCTGTAAAATTAACATTCACTGATTTGATTACCCCTACCAAATTATACAAATAATCAAATATTTTATTTTGACAGGGTTCCTGAAGTGTGAGAAATGAGAGCAGTCGTCTGTACCTGCGGGGTGCCCCATCCTAAGACGGAGGTTACACGCTAGGTTTTTCATCAGTTCAGTCCATCAGTCTGGTTAAACCATGTGGTCCAGACTGACCGTTTAATCTACTTTGATGGATGGATGGTTTGGAATGATGGACCAGACTGATCGATTTTAAAATATTTTTATACTAGACTGATGGCAGACTGATAGTGCAAAATTGCAAATGCATTTTACGTCTGGCGTCAGTCTGGCGTCAATCTGGTCGTGACCAAGGTCACGGACTGAACTGATGCCAAACCTAGCGTGTAACCTCCGTCTAAGAAATCATAAGCAACCTACCTTTAGGTCTAAGGCCCACTTGCACCAACACGAGCTTAAAGTTAAGTAGCGAGTTATGGATTTAAACGCGGTTCCCACAGTCAACGGGTGCTAGCTTAAACTGGTTTAGCGAGTTAAACTGGTTTATATATTAAATTTGTGTTGGTGCAAGTGGGCCTAAGTACCAAACTTTAAGTCGAATCTGACATTTTATTTTCGTCGAACATTAAAATGTAGAACATTCTTACAGTTAAATTTAATTATACAGAGTGTTTCAGGATAAGCTTGAGAAACTTCAGTAATAGAAAGTACTCATTATTAGAAGAAAAAAATCCTTATCACTCAAATCGAAATTCCGTATTTTTTTTTCATACAAAAATTTTAATGTAATAAAAACTCGATGGACAGTTAGTTTAGAGAGACTTGGCAACAGTGCATGTCTACGCCGAACGTCTAGGTCTAGGGAGTGCAATGACCTACCTAGTCCAGTTCCCTTTTTTTTTCTTTTATGTCATTCTACTTTCATTTACCTACACGCAGTTCAAATTCTACTAGTTATGTATGCAACATACCCATTTCTATCCATGAGTTAGTATTTTTATCTAACAAACGCCGACGTTAACCGTCCATTAAATCTTAATGAAACTATTTTCAGCAGAAATTACTATAAAATGACCAAATCTGGGAAAACGTTTCAGAGCTTTTCGTCTTCAAATATGGTAAGTAACGAAACCCTATCCTGAAACACCCTGTATAATTCACATACCATAAATCCAGTTAGGACGGTTAGTTATACTTACAGAATTTAGGTACACTTTCAGAAATTAGGAATTATTAATATTTTCAATATATAGTTATATACCAAAAGGTGAAAGGTCAGGACCTTTCACAAACTTATATACGGGGTAAACTGAAATAGCGATAAATAAATCAAGTACCCTACCTCCCACTACCTGCCACTACCCCGCACCACGCGAACCGGGCAGCCTATATCGAAATGCTACTTCAATACGTCCCCGCGGCTGGGACCAACTGAGTTAGGTTAGGTTACGTTAGGGACGTATTGAAGTAGCATTTCGATATACTTACGCCACCGGGCAGGGTATGCGTCCCTACACGCTGGACTTACCGTGGTTGCGTACTAACCGGTTCTACAGATCTTTCCTCTACAGAACCGGTAAACTCTGGAACGCTCTCCCTGCCCATATATTTCCCCCCAAGTACAATCTCGGGTCCTTCGAGAGGGGCGTGAATAGGCATCTGTCAGGGCGGGATGGAATTCGCAACCCCCGCATACGACGGAATGTCCATGGGCGTATTTAGACACCTTATGGGTGGCTAGGCGCCACATGTCGCGCTTTCAATAAAAAAAAACATAATATTATATAAACATAAAAAACACATTATGCAGGGGTGTAATTATAACAATAAAAAAAAATTATAAAACCACCTAAATTGCACATTTAAGCAGTCGAGAGTCGAGACTAAACCCCCCCCCCGTAGAATGTCTAGGAAGGATTTTTGATTTGGACTATTATAACTATTTATAACATCTAGGTTTGCATATATGAGGTTCGGATTCCTCGTAAAACTGTAGGTTCCCTCCTAATCTTACTTGGTGGTAGGGTTTAACCCGCCCGGGTTGGTACCACCGCACTGAATGAAACGTTTACGGTCTAAACGGCTATGTAAATAGTTTGTGTTTTCCGACCAGTTCAGTGTAACAGGCACGATCAAAGGGGGAAGCACTGACATGGCACCTAGTTCACCCGGTGTTATGGGCTGACATCACGGAGGTTGTAGGTGGTGTAGCCAACCGTGTCAGTATCCATAAAAAAAAAATGTATGTAGTTTTTTTTATGTAAACTGACGTATGCTCGGTGGACACGGTTGACTACTTCACCTAAAACATCCGTGATGTCAGCCCATAATAACACCGGGTGAACTAAGGTGTCATCTAAGTGCTTCCCTTCATTTCATGTCGGCTACACCGAACTGCAGCTCTAGCGAGTAAAATGTGGGAGTGCGAGAATGACGTCACTCGCCTGTTTCACCGGTGCCAATATAGCGTTCTCGCCACATTTCTCGCACTCACACGGGCGAGTGAGTGAACGCCGCGCCGGTAGACCTACTGGGCGGAAAAAACCAACTATTTAATATAGCCGTTTTTACCGAGACGTTTCGTTCAGTGCGGTGGCTAATCCGGCCGCGATAAATCCTACCACCTAGTAAGGTAAGGAGGGAAGGGACCTACAATTTAACGTGGAATCCGAACCACGGCCAGCCTCCAACGGTCGAGCGGTCACCCATCCAAGTACTGATCGCGCCCAGGGTTGCTTAATAAATAACAGTCAACCGCGTAGGCTTAGTAATAGGGTCCCGCACGAAGGATACGGAACCCTAAAAAAGGGGACTAGGTTTACAAGATTTGTACATTTTAGTATTTCACCCTGTGGTTTTATTAAGTCAAAATGTGAGTGTAAATATTAAGTGCTAACATACGTACATTTGACTTTTAGCATTGAGCTTTTATTTTGCTTAGGTTAATAGGTACCTATTTAAATTAAAAACTAATCAGTTCACACAACATTTCAGTTCAACGCTATAGTTATACAGGGTGTATCAGAATAAGTTTGAGAAACTTCAGGAATAGAAAGTACTCATTATTAGAAGAAAAAAATCCTTATCACTAAAATCGAAATTCCGTTCCGTTTTTTTGTCATACAAAAGTTGGAAATTGTAATAAAAACTCGATGGACAGTGAGACTGGAGTGCAGTGAACTAATTCAGTCCTCTTTTTCTTTTGAGGCCATTGAACTTTCAGTGTTTGGAATTTACCTACACGCAGTTCAATTGTACTAGTTATGTATGCAACCTACCCATTTTTATTCATGAGTTAGAATTTATTTTTTATTTAATAAAGGCGGACGTTAACCATCCACAAAATCTTGAAGAATAGATTTTCACCAAAAAGTACTGTAAAATGAACGAATCTGGGAAAATGTTTCAGAGCTTTTCGTCTTCAAATATGGGTCCCTTTCGAACCCTAAAGTTTCGAAAACCTATCCTGATAAATCCTGTATATGCAAATATACATACCTACATCTTTCATAGTTTAGAGAAATTAATATTGCCTATCGTGATTCAACCAATAATTGACTAGGCAGGCACTTACATTTATTTCATTTATTTATTTACCTTTATTTATTTACGTGTGGGGCCGGTACTTAAAAAGAATATCCCCACTACATCTCTCCCCATGTATGTCGTAAAAGGCGACTAAGGGATAAGGAGTACCGTGTGGGGCCGGTACTTAAAAAGAATATCCCCACTGCATATCTCCCCATGCATGTCGTAAAAGGCGACTAAGGGATAAGGACAAGATACCTCGCTAAAGGGCGACAGGCTCGCCACCTCTCACCTTGGCACGGTACTTCCACCGAGTCATGCAGCAGGTGGGTCTTCGTGCCTTACTTGCTGCTTGATCGATTGAATCTTGTTCGAATACTTTGCGAAACGTGGTGGTTGGTGTTGTGCTGTAATTGACAAGAGTTCTTGCAGCACAACACCGATTACTCTGCTTACCCCGATTGTCGGGATTTAGCGTGTGTGATATGTATGTATGTATTTATTTGACTACGAAAATTTCACAATATTTTCCTGAAATGATTGAAAAAAAAACCTATATCAGACTTGGTTGCAATCAGTTCAGTGTCAAGATTTAATAGTGTACCTTTAGAGTTAAGCGAATGTTTAATGTTACGACTAGCTGGTATTAGTGTTCTACAGTCCGTTTTTAGGAAGACGGAGGGAAGTGAAGTTGTCATTAGAGGATTGTCATTAGTTGACATTAGAGGAGGGTTGCACGCTTAACACAGCTATTGTTTGTAGTCGGAATACGATTTAATCCTTACCTATAATAAAATCCAACGCCTGCTTTCTGTCTGTCTGAGTGTCTGTCTGTCCGCTTATAACTCGAGAACCACTGAACCGATTTTAATAAAACAAAATTCTACGGATAGCTTGATTCTTCCCATCAACTATAGGCTACTTACTATCACGCTAAATGGCTTATGAGGTTAGCAGTGAAGTGAAATATGAGAGCGGGCGGAGCCGCGGGCACTGCTTGTTGAATAATATTTAGTGTTAGTTATAAAGCGACGGAGAAGTCTTGACTCTTAACATTAAATAAAGTGAAACAATTTTTTTTTCTTTCTGGTATCACTATGCACACCACAGATTACTAGTGCACACACACCTTCACACATATGTGCTATACCGCGCGGCACGTAACTTGGCCTCTGTGCGAAAGGGACGACGTTATACGGAAGCGATCGTTGGTATAACGCTGTCCCGCTCGCACAGCGGCCAAGTTACGTGCCGGGCACTCTACCTATGGTGCTGCCAATTTAACTTTTCTAGCTAGATTTTGGTTAAGGTTTTGTTAATTTAATTCAAAATTAGGTAAATATTCGAGCTATCAATGACAACTACATGACGTCTATTTAAAATTTGTCGAAAACTGGCAACACATCAAACGTCACTTTTCTCCGTCTTAAAAAACAAACTATATAGTAGATAATATGCCATCGTAACATTACTGTTAGTTTCATAATGCCTAGAGAGATTAGCACTCTTGATTTTATTTTAGAATACGAAATCAATCCTGACTAGAAAGCTGAAGATAATAATGCTTTATAATAAAATAACTATTAAGTTTAGCTCTGCTATCTTAAATATAAAATAACGGATAATGTAATATAAAGGAGGTTGCGAAGCAATCGTACACGCAGCACGCACTTTCATCGAGAAGAGTGACCAGGCTGAAATACTGGTCAAAGTCGATGTGAAAAACGCCTTCAACTCCTTAGATCGAGCATGCATGCTGAAGGAAGTGAAGGAACACGCCCCCTTCATCTACTCTTACATTTGGCAGTGCTATTCGTCATCAACTTTCTTACTGTTCAACGATCACGAACCAATCCTTTCCGCCACCGGCTGTCAGCAGGGTGACCCGCTTGGTCCTGCCCTCTTTAGTCTCGGTATTCAGCCAACGATCGAAGAGCTAAGATCAGATTTAAATTTATGGTACTTGGACGACGGAGTATTAAGCGGAAAAGCTGCATGTGTCTTAGATGATTTGGCCATTTTAAAATCAAAATTTAGTGAAATCGGCCTTGATTTAAACAGTCAAAAATGTGAAATTTTCTTTTTTCCTTCAGTTTCGGCAACTAGAAAACATGAAATTATGAATGATGTTTGTAAAATAGCTCCTAACATATCAGTAACTAGCAAGGAATTTCTAGTTCTCCTTGGTTCGCCTCTTATGATAGATGCTCTGGATGCAATTCTAATTCAGAAAGAAGAAACTTTAGTAAAATTTGGAAATAGATTATTGAACATAACTCCTCACTTCGCCTTCTATCTATTAAGACACTGTTTTTTTATACCTAAATTTACATATCTCCTTAGGACAAGTCCTGTGTGGTCATGCTTAGACAAAATTTCTAATTTAGATTTGCATTTACTTATGATTTTGAATAAGATTCTAAATGTTAATATTCAGTTCAATGACTCATCGTGGTCACAGATCACACTACCAATAAGATCTGGTGGCTCAGGTATTCGTATGGTTAGTGACATTGCCCTGCCCGCCTTTTTATCTTCAGCTAACAGCACCTCTGGTCTCGTGGATACTGTCTTACGCCCATCACTCGGTGATGTAGAGACCACGTGCTTGGAAGAGGCGAGAGAGGTGTGGCGGTCTCGATGCCCATCAGAACCTATCCCCGATTGTCTACGTTCACAACGAGCATGGGATGAGCCAATTATAAAGCTTACTCACAGTGTTCTCCTCCTGAATGGCTCCACCGTCGACCGCGCACGTATTTTGGCGGCCTCTGAGACAGAGTCCGGTGCCTGGTTACATGCCTACCCTTCACCTTATCTTGGCACACTCTTAGATAAGGGAACACTGCGCATCGCCTTCTGCCTCCGTTTCGGAATCAGAATATGCGAGCCACATACTTGCATCTGCGGCTCGGCGGTGGGCGAACTGGGACACCACGGTCTGTCTTGCTCTAGGAGTGCCGGGAGGTTGTCTCGCCACGCCAACGTCAACCAGATCATCAAGCGGTCTCTTGCCTCCGTCAATGTACCAAGTAAACTAGAACCACCAGGAGTTTTCCGTGACGACGGCAAGAGGCCAGACGGCATCACTCTTTTGCCGTGGCGGCAGGGGAGAGCCATGATATGGGACGCGACGTGTGCAGACACTCTAGCCCCAAGCCACTTGGAAGGCTCTTCTAGAGCAGCCGGGTATGCCGCAGCAAAGGCGGAACTTGTAAAACATAATAAATACAGTTTAGTCAAAGCAAATTACGAGTTTGTCGCCTTTGCTGTGGAGACTCTTGGAGTTTGGAGCCCAGACGCCAAAAATCTGGTTAAAGAGCTTGGTAAACTGCTCACGGAGGCGTCTGGGGACATCCGCGCGCCAAGCTACCTTAGGCAGAAGATCAGCCTAGCCATTCAGAGGGGGAACGCTGCCTCCGTCATCGGCACAATGCCAATTTCGCCGACGATGGAGGAATATTTTTATTTATAGTTATTTTATTTTTTGTACCTATTAGCTTAAATTATTGTATATTCATGTTTAAATAAAGTATTTTCATTTAAAAATAACAGAATACATAGCATCATCAAATCGGTCAAAATATCTCGAAAATTGTTTAATTAAAAAAAAACCGTTTAATATGCGCACATTCGCAATTACCTAAAAATATGGCCACATTTAATTTGTTTATAACTGTCAGTAAATAATGACGAGGATATCCCATAGAAATATAGATACTCGTACTTATGTAAAATTTTTTTTATGGAAACTGACACGGTTGGCTACATCACCTACAACATCCGTGATGTCAGCCCATAACACCGGGTGAACTTGGTGCCACGTCAGTGCTTCCCTTCGGTCGTGCCGGCTACACTGAACTGGACGGAAAACACAAACTATTTACATAGCCGTTTCGACCGACCTTACATTCAGTGCGGTGGTATCAACCCGGACGGGTTAAACCCTACCACCTAGTAATATAAGAAGGGAGTCATATCCCTTATCTAGTCAATGGGATATCCGTTTATTTTTTGTTTATGATTTCCAAAGGCACCATGTTCTCTGGCAGGTCGACAGAGGCGGTGCTGAGTCGCTTGCCAGAGCAGCTGGTGAAGCAGGTGTCGCCCACGCCGAATTTCTCGCCCTCCTCGATCGTCTGCGGCATACTCCGCCCGATCGTCTCCGGCAGCAGGAAGGTGGACAGGCCCGACATCACCGCCAGCAGCCCGAACACGATCGTCGGGATCTTCGGGTCGAAGGAGTCGAGGAGCGTGATGAGCGGCGTGAGCGCGCCCGACACGCTCGCGCACATGCTGCCGAGCCCGACGCCCGAGCTGCGCACCACCGTCGGGAACAGTTCCGCCGAATACTTGTAGATGATCGAGAACGATCCCGAGATGAACAGCTTGCCGACCATCACGACGCCGGTGGTCTGCGGCGAGCCGTGCGGCAGCGCCGTCACCACCAGACACGCCGCCCCGCCCAGCAGCATCATCGTGCTGATGAGCGCGCGGTGACCAATCCTATCCAGGAAGTACATTATGATCACGTAGCTCGGCAGCTCGACCACACCCATCAGGAAGAGGATGAAGTATGGATTCCCGTTCAGCTTGCCGACGTTCAGAGACAGTCCGTAGTAGACGACGGAATTGGCGAACCAGCAGCAGCAAATTATAAGAGATTTCTTCCGCATGTTGGGCGTCTTGAAAAGGTCTCCGGTACCGGCAGACGACGGGTCATCAGAGTACTTGGCGCACGAGGCCTTGCCGCGAGAAACCAGTGCGGCGGTGTCGAGGGTTTCGTCAGATCCGTTAATTTTCAGCGCCCTCTCGACTATGGCGACGGACTCTCGCGTTCTGCCCTGAGCCCACAGCCAACGCGGAGACTCGTCCATGATGAACCAGTGCGGCAACAGGATTGCCGCGTGCAGTCCATACGTCACTTGCAGGAGGAGGCGGTTGTCGATGAGGTAGCCCCACGCGGCCACCAGCACGATGCCTAACGCGAAGAAGATCTGGAAGGTGACGCCGCAGACGGTGCGCTTGCTGCCGCCGACGAGCTCCATGGTCAGCACGAAACCGGCAATGTAGGCGCCAGATCCGAAGATTCCGTAGAGGAAACGGACAACGAGGAAGCTGAAGTATTCGGGCGTGAAGGCGACACCGGCGCCGAACACCATCTGGAGGACTCCCGACCAGCAGAACACATTCTTCCTGCCGAAGCGGTCGCAGAGGCGGCCTAGGATGAGGGAGCCGGCGACCACACCGAACATGTAGACCGTCTGAGGAATGGCGCCCATCCAGCGGCGCTCGCACACGAAGTCCCACTGGATGCCGCGCGTGGAGGTGTAGTACTTCGTATCGTACACCCAACTCTCGCAGCCCACGTGTGTCTTGTTGGCTCCGTACATGATGCACGACTCTAGCTTGCCGTGTTCGTTTATCGGTATAAACTGGTCGAACACGCTTCTGTTCCACGGCGCTGGCGAAATGCCTTCGAAGTCGGTTTCGTTGATGAAGCATCTGAAAAGCAGACAGAGCGTGTTAGTGACAATTAAATGAGAAACGTATCGCAACTACACATTCTCTGTTACAACATTTATCTACTACTACTTTATATGATTGTGCTTTACTACAAAGCCGATTTTTTATTTAGCGTACATCTGATTCGCATGTGAAATCTGTTACGTGATTCGTATTCTTGTTAAATTAATGTAATTAATTGTGCAATCAAACTGTGAATTTGTGATGTTTTGTTATAAGTGAACATTAATCTATGGGTGGTATTTGTCTAACACATAAAACTGCATAGTAAATGCAGCCGGAATCATTGCTGTCCATCGCAATATACCTATAAAAACAAAATAAATACATGAATAAAAATTACACTATTCAACCTCTCTATTATTTCACTGATATCTGTATTGACTCTACATTTACAGCCATGATTCAATTCGTTTGTTTCAACGTTCAATGAATGACGTTACATGCTTAGAGCCAATAAAAATTCAGTAAAATATGCTAAGCTTCATCCACCAATATCCATTTAGTAACCAATAAAGTGTGCAAACGTTGAAAAAGAAAAAAAAAATTATAGACACATGCAACGCTACCCAACACCATTCATGCCACTCTGTAAGTAAAAATTATTTATTGTTAGTTTCATGCTGACATAGATTTTAGTAACAAATGTGTCTACATCTACTCCAAGTTAACCCTAGATGTTCTGTTAAAAAATAAATGTTCAGTACTAATCTTTTGTCGGTAGACACTTTCTCGTAGCCCCATGTCACAACTAATTCAGTTGTGGAAAATGCTCTTCCTAAAACACACTTGTTTCAAGTTAAATTCCTCTAATTATGTATTAAACAGTAGGAAAGAGTTCATAAAAACAGATGATCTTATAACAACCATTCTTGATTTTAACTTTTAACCTAAGTATAAGGAGAAGCATACATAAATACATAGTAGCCCAACATCTATTGAACATCAAAGCTAGGACATCATTTTATAGACATAAAATTACGAAGAAACAACACATACTTACGTCAACCGCCATTATAAACAGCAAACGCACCAATTTTTTGCTTGGAAAAATAAGAATACACATCATTATAGAAGCCAGACACCCACACTGAGCAAAAGCACATCCGATACTTACTTATAAAAATACTTTCACAATTAACGTTCTAATCCATAATAAATAAAAATATATAAAGAAAAGAATAAAATATACAAGTAATTAATTTCTAATTTTAACCTACGTACCTACATTAAAAATTTGCGTTACAATAAAATTATGGACGAATTTTAAAAATTTATGAAATTTAAATTTATAACATTGTTTTATCAAAAGTAAGTTGAAAACGACTGTCACCTTGGAGTCGCGGATCACAAACACAAAAGCATTAAGCCCCATAATCCAAGAGGGAGTTTAATAATTGTTTTTATTACTAAAACTTATTTGTAAATTTATCCTTTAACATCCAAAAGCAGTTACTCAGACATGCATGCTCAAGACAATGTTGATATTGATATAAAATTTAACGCCGATATAATTATTCCTGCGTGACAAAGTAGGTATAATTTAAGTGTTATTTCTGTACTTACTTATACACTATAAGTTATTGATTATTATCTACTTTGAATATATACAGATTGAAGTTATTGATAATGTCGACCATTATCAAACATTTATCTAGAAGAAAATGTCCCCTTATAAATGCATGCATATACGTGTGTCAGCAAAGCGATCGTTAAATCGATCGTCGTTCGACCTTTAAGTATAGAAAAATAGCATCAGCAGCATTATATTATATGTATAAATGCTATGCGACTAAAGTAAGAACTGCTAAAGACGCAATTTTTACGCTCTAACAGCGACATTCATATTTTAAACGCATAGTAGATAAGGCATGTCCTCTATTACAATACCAGCAAGCAGTACGCCAGTAAACTCTGTTCCTAGACCACGCGGAAAAAAGGACATTGACCTTTGAGCGCCAGCTCCCTTGCACAAACGTGGCGCACAAAGCGCTGTCTCCCTTGCGCCGTGCCTGCCGCAAACACCAGCTATGTCCAATGTCCTTTTTTCCGCATGGTCTGGAAACAGAGCCACAGAGAGTTGTAGAGATTTCTCGCCATTTTGGCGCTGGCTGATACCAGAACAGACTGTTCACAGTTATTTTACATCTGACATATTATGTCATTGTATCTTCCTGCTTGGTTAGCATTAATTTGCCGTCTAGTAGGTACTTCGGTTCTTTCATGCAAGCTTTCGGATTGTTCTACTGTAACGGTTTATACTACAGAAGGACTGGGTAATCGTTAGAACTGTTTATCCATTGTTATATGGTCTGTGTGTGCAAATGTCAAATTTTATGACTAACAAAAAAGAAGAAGAACACGACGGGTACAAAAAGGTATTACCAGTTCAGCATAATTATAGGAAATTAATAGTGGTCAGACTCAGGGTTATAATACGTTATGCGAAGGGTGTCGCGTTACCTGTGGTCTGGAGTTGCTGCAACAGTGACCAACGACAGCATGTGCATGCCGGCTGTCATGGCCGCCAAGATGTGGAGTATAAACTGGAAGCACTGGTATCGTCCGAAATCACCTGGAAAGGAAATTGAGTCGTTTAAACAACAATTTGGTCGATCGCGAGCCATTATGCATTTGCGTTTCGTCGGTTTTTTGTTAAATTGGATGATGAGGGAATTTGCTAGTTATTTCAAGGTTATTTCTGTGCAAAAGTAGGTATAACTTGTAGGTATGTAATATTATTGAATGGTGTGCATTTTATATATGGACATGTTTCAATAATTTCATTTTTATTCGTAGATGATGAATAATAAATTATTAAGAACAAGAAATCAATGATAAATGTTTCAAAACAAGGAAGATTCCTATGAAAGGAATAATTGTTTGCTATATGCTGTCCGAACACCTACATATCCATAACCAGATTTAAGTAGAAAAAAATAAACATAATTATATTATAATTATAATAATGTAACATGATCATTTTCTTCGGTAAGAATTCAACATTAATCATTAATCAAGTAATTCATAATTTTGAATATCGTCGTGGGTCCAATTCCATGTAGATATAACGCTTTAAATAAATTAGACGCCTTCCCTAAAATATTTATATAATATATCCCTCTAAATATGTCTCTCAAACATCCAAAGTTTCAATGGAATCTCTGTGAGGAATATGTCCGCCTTTGCACCTTATGTTGTGGTCGTTTGTGTAAAATGTTTTGTAATTTTAAGACGAGACGGAAGTTAGCTTTCTCTATACAAAATCGTCTTTCGGCATTTATGTTTTCTAGCCCCCTAAATCTTATCCGATATTAAAATTTTTTTTTCTTGACTTAAGGACAGTCCAATCCGTTCGTTACGTACGTTCCTGTCTTTGTCGTTTTTGTTTAAATGAAATATACAACTTTGTATTTCGACCGAAAAAATTTGAATTTTTTATTTGTTGATGTCATGAAGTTCATTAAGCTTTATTGAGTCATCACTTTAGATATTCAAAAAATAAAACCAACCGAACGTAGATTCGACTGTCCTTATTATAACAAATAAATAATTGTAAAAATCCACAGACGATTATTTCTCTATTTAAAAATCGGATAAGGTTTAGGGGGTTAAATAACATAAACCCCGAAAGACTGATAGAGATTGACAATTTTGAGAAGATTTTGTATTGAGAAAGTTAACTTACGTCTCGTCTTAAGAGTACCTAATAAAGCATTTCTACCTATCCATCTAATGCGTACTGAAGGAATATTACAATATGTCCTTCACACTTCACGTTAGTGCTCTAGATCGTCGTTCATTGTAGAGAGCTGGAAGTATTACACGCATGGTACCTAGGCGCAGTGTAATTATACAGTGCAGGCATTGTAGAGGCACACGGGCATAGCAACAATGGCATAAGTACACAGCGCAGCGCTGCGCGGGCGACCCGACTTCACGCACGCGTAGGGTTGCGAGACGTCCTCTATTTTCAGTCGCAAAAAAAAACAGATCTTTTCCCATATTTTGAAATCAAGAATAGAGGTATAATAGTCCCTTACTTTGAGAAAAAATAACTCATGCGCATGGAAAACACATTGAGTCGCGTCAGCGGTTTCGCGCGATGCCACAGAAGTGACAAAAATAAATAGTTCGTATTTATTTTAATTATAGGTTTTTTTTATGGAAACTGACACGGTTGTCTACATCACCTACAAGTACAACATTTGTGGTGTCAGCCCATAACACCGGGTGAACTAGGTGCCATGTCAATGCTTCCCTTCATTTAACTGGGTAGTTTTTTTTTATTATAGTTAAATAACTACCAATTGGTTTCAATTTAGGAATATTTTGTATATTCAAATTGCTCTTTTCATTATAAAATAACTTAATTTTATTGAAAACAACAGGGTGTCCTTTATTTTCATCATTGGTCCTTTATTTTATCTCATCAAATCCTCTTTAAAACGCAATACGATAGCTGGCAACCCTACACATGCGGCCGCCTCAATAGTGACAATCAAGAATTGATGCAATGTTCGCTGCAACACTGCATTAGGTGCATAATACCGGATACATACAGTCGCCTCAGGAAGTGGAGGAACACCTGTAGGACTTTTCATAAAGTGCCATTGTCTGTGCTACCCCTCGGTCGTGCCGGCTACATTGAACTGGGCGGAAATTACGACATATAGGCGTCTACACCTATCTAGATAAACTTTAAAAAAATAACATTATCTAAATACTAAATTTCATCCAAATCGTTAGAGCCGTTTCCGAGAAACCAATTATATATATAGATATATACAAGTTTAGCTCACTTAAAGTAATAGGATATGGGAGAGATATTGAGTTTACCGTACCCTGTGGGGCCGGTGCTTAAAAAGAATAGCATATTAGCATCTCTCCCCGTGCATGTTGCATAAGGCGACTAAGGAATAAGGACAAGATGACGTGCATAAGGGCGACAGGCTAGCCACCTCTCACCTTGGCACGGTCCTTCCACCGAGACATGTAGCAGGTGGGTATTCGTGCCTTACTTGCTGCTAGATAGTTATCTTGTCCTAATACTTGTAAATGCGGTAGTAGGTGTCGTGCTGTAATTTACAAGAGTGCTTGCAGCACAACACCGACTACTCTCTTACCCTGATTTTCGGGATACAGCTTGTGGTATCTATATTGAGTTTGATACGATTTTACTGGTTTTTCGCCACTTTTATAGAGTGGAGTGTACTTAATTGCGTGCAGACACATTTTCTACACTATCGTTACCGGAGTTGTTGGTTGTAGCTATTTACTAATTAAAAAAAAAACTTCCGTTCGTACTTTCGTGAAGTTTCACATTTTTTTCTGAGTTGAGTCTCCATCCCAAACGTGTATTAAAAAGCTTCGCTTCAAAAACCAGTAAGGTGAAATGGGCTTTCATAACACCTGGCAGATACGTCACCTAGAATGTTTGTATATATTCTTTATTGAACACCAATTTATAAAAATTAGTTACAACAGGCGAGCTTAATGCCGCGAGGCGTTCTATTCTAACTAACCTTTGGGATGTGGGAGAAGTACATGCAGGCGAACAAGAATAGTTTGTGGCAATGTGTTAGAATAGTGCTCTAGCGGTCGATATCGACCGCTCCACAGTCAACGGGTTAAAGAAATATGTATGATAAACTATATACGAATACTACATAAATACTTTAATAAGCATATAATATATGTAGGTAAACTTACATATTATGTACATTAATCGGCGGTACCGTTGTGCAACACAATCAACTGAATGTTGTCATTGAGATCAGTGTTGAAAAAAACTTTAAAAAAGGTCAACTCTATAAAGTAATAAGAAATATTTTTTTTTTCACTTCAGCATTAACACATAACACGATATTACAATAATTAGAATCAAAA
Organism: Nematopogon swammerdamellus; assembly: GCA_946902875.1. NCBI lineage: Eukaryota > Metazoa > Arthropoda > Insecta > Lepidoptera > Adelidae > Nematopogon > Nematopogon swammerdamellus. The sequence continues at coordinate 2,904,195 of OX336345.1, read as the reverse complement.
CAGCAGAAGTGGGAAAAAGGATCGGAAAGGTCTATGCGGAATCAAGTGAGTGAAACATACCATACCACACGCATTATCCCGACAATCAGGGTAAGCAGAGTAAACGGTGTTGTGCTGCAAGCACTCTTGTAAATTACAGCACAACACCGACCACCACGTTTAGCAAAGTATTCGGATAAGATAACTATATCAAGCAGCAAGTAAGACACGAAGACCCACCTGCTGCAAGACTCGGTGGAAGGATCGTGCCATGGTGAGAGGTGGCTAGCCTGTCGCCCTTTCGGCACAGCACCATCCCTTAAACTTATTCCATAGTCGCCTTTTACGACATGCGCGGGGAGAGATGCAGTGGGGCTATTATTTTTAAGTACCAGTACCAGCCCCACACGGCCGTTAATCAAGTAAAAATTTAACTAAATTCAGCGATGTATGCACATATGTATGTAATTCTACTATTCAAATTGTTATTTACTACAAGTTGTTATATTTGTACATACCTACGGTATACGGTATAGGATACGATAAGCGACACAGACAATAGTTCGGAATACGTGAAACCTGAACAAACATTTTACACATTTTCAAAGAGACTTTTAATGCTTCAAATCCATTGCTAACCGTGTCGATATAATTTCTTATAAACAACATAAATCTACTTCATTAATGAGTGTAAAAAGTTTTCTCATAACTACAGATCGATTATAACAAGGACATTCATTATATTAAAATAAAATAATGTAAATATTGTTACCTATCTACCAATGTATATGCATTATAAAAATTGTTTGTACACTCGTTTGGTTCTTCGATGGTTTTATTCGCAGGTGAAAAATCCCCAATCGGAATTTAACTGTATATAGAATATTTTAAAAATATCGGCTTTCTTTGACGAAATAGCCGGGCTCCCATACCAACGTTCTCGCCGGAAGACGGTTCCACACCGCAGCGGGGCGACAAAGAAACGCAGGCTCTGTGGAACTAGCACTCCTTATTCCCTGCCACCAGTCCTATCTCTGCAATGACTCGTCGCAGAGAGACTCAGCACCCTTTTGTTGTTGGCATTGGGCTTTTGAGAAACCATCGGTTCTCTAAATCGTTTCTTTGTCGCACCGCTAGGGTGTGGAGCTGTCTTCCGGCGAGTGTTTTTCCCGAATTTAACCTGGGTGTCTTCAAACGTCGTATCAACAGGCTGGACATTCTAGCAACAGTCCGCAAATCTGCTCGCATGGCAACTAACTGAAGGTGGTTTCGCGAGTAGAGGTGATTTTGGCTCTGTCGACTGCACCGTTGGTCTCTCGGCGCAGCCAACCCATGTCAGTGAAAAAAAAAACTAAAATGTTTACCCTATGCCAAATCGTTATAAAACAATCGTTCGATTACGTTAGTACGGGAATCGAGTCGCACAGCATTATCTAAATGCAGAATAAGTCTGCTGACCGACGCGCCAAGTCTTTCTTCTTTCAGCGAGTAGGGCTGGCCATTCAAAGGGGCAAAGCTGTCAGCAAGTTGTGCACTGTGGCGGAGTCGGCTGAGTTGGGTGAAATATTTTACTTACAGTAAGACTTATGTACTTGCAATAATTTTTTATTTTATTTATTAGGTTTTTAGATTAGTAGATTTTATTTAATTAGTTTTACTCATTATGTATTTTTACTATCCAATAAATAAATTAATTACAATTAAATTGGATATAGTACCATTCTGAATCACCCGCGAATGTTTATCGTTTATCAAGCCTTGCTGGTAGGAACTAACCGTGCGTGATCTTGCCAACAACATTATTATTATCTACAAGTATCTGGCCTAGAGAATAATATTCTCCAAGGCATTGCTATTGTTTCCGCGTATATATCAGAGTAGCCGAGTATCCAATACAATACGGTGCGATATTCTTCGGAAAATTTTTCGAATTGAAGGAATCTGCTTAGATCTAGGTCCGTGCGTTTTTATTTATTTTTTAACTTAACTTGTATAAAATATATATACACACATACATAATTAAATATTAAATTTTAGACTTTAGTGAGATTGCTCACTGAATTATTTAATAGTTAGCAGTTAATTACAACGACGCGGCGTTTGAAAAAAGTAGGTACCTACTTAGTTATATGCTTTTAAAATTGTATAATAAAAAAAAAATGCAAACCTAAAATAAAGTCTTCTTAATGAAAAAATAAACAAAACAAAATGTTTACATAAGGGTTGCACGCCCCTAAATAAAAGTCCACTTCATTGCTAGGCACATTATAGGTAATTAATTAGGCCTGTGAGCTGCAGTTGTCCCTTTTGCGTGATTTAGAGAGACAACGAAGATACAGAGAGAGAGAGAGAGAGAGAGAGAGAGAGAGAGAGAGAGAGAGAGAGAGAGAGAGAGAGAGAGAGAGAGAGAGAGAGAGAGAGAGTGAGAGAGAGAGAGAGAGAGAGAGAGAGAGAGAGAGAGAGAGAGAGAGAGAGAGAGAGAGAGAGAGAGAGAGAGACGGCAAACAAAATCCTTTCACCAATGTTGTAGGTGATGTAGCCAACCATGTCAGTATCCATTTAAATAAAAAGCGGCCAAGTGCGTGTCGGGCGGGTCGGGCCACGCGCAGTGTAGGGTTCCGTAGTTGCGGAACCCTATCAAAGTAAATTATTTGATTTTTTGTATAATTTCGTAGGGGAAATAAATGAATGTTAATTTGAAAAAGTTCTTCAACAGTGAAATGATGGCTGTCGTCCGTACATTTTATAAGTTGGTCGACTATTACTCGTCAACCTGTACAGCCTACTTAGCTGTGATAGTTTTCCTTTTTTAATTTCGATTTAGTTACTACTGCTGTGAATTTTTTCACATATCTAATAACAACCGTTTAGCTGGCAGGGGGGGGGGGGGACACTTGACTCTAGCAAAAATTTGCACTTAAAAGCTGAATAATTCGCAAACGGATCCCTAAATCGAAAAATGCTTTTCACAAACCCGCAATATTCCAGAGACCTATCCAACGACACCCCACACGATGGGGTAGACGTGAAAAAAAAATTCATCCCCACTTTACGTGTAGGGGAGTACCCTAAAAAAAATTATTTCAAAATTTTTATTTTACCACTTTGTCGGCGTTATTAATATTAATACCCATACCAACTTATAACTTTCTAGTACTAAGGGTCTCTGAGCTAAGCCGCGGACAGGCAGACAGACGGACAGACGGACGGACATGGCGAAACTATAAGGGTTCCTTGTTGACTACGGAACCCTAAAAACATTATTTTTAACTACTCAAAGAGTTGATGTCAGTACTTTTTAGGGTCCCGTCGCGCAATACGAAAAAAGGGACCCTTATTGGGATCGCTCTGGTGTCTGTCTGTCTGTCGGTCACACGCTGATATCTCCGGACCTACTGAACCGATTTCGATGAAACTGACGCCATATTAAGTATAATTGTTCCGCTAGATAGATTATAGATAATTGTCTAATAGTCCTGTGGAAAGTACAGGGTACCCCAAAATTTGAACGAAAAAAAATTTTTTTGTTTTTTTTTTAATAAATCAAGTGTCACGTCATTCTATGTATTGTAAAGGCAATTTCAAAACTATATGACTTTGCTATAATCAATAATAAGGTTTACTTTAACAAATATTTCGTTTAAAAGTTGACAAAAAACTTCATTTTGCAGTATGAAGCGAAGCATTTTAACTAATCATGAATTTTAACCAATATGAAGCAGTTCATTAAACACGCTATAGATGGCGTGAGTGGCGCTGACCATGACATGGCGATACGGAGCCCTCGTTGCGCGAGTTCGACCCGCACTTGGCCGGTTTTTTTAAATCGTTACAACAACAGACAGTTCGCGCCTGCATTATGCGCACAAATTACGTAAAGGTAGTTTGGGTAGGTAGGTACTCGTTATTTTTGGAGCAATGACCTCCGACGATTATCTATCATCGCTCGCCGCATACCTGCTGCGCGCGCTGGGTTTTTGTTTCATTATTTTGAGGATTTCTTGCGATAAGATTGCAGTTATCGATAAGCAGTGTGCAGTTTAAAAAAATCTGTTAAGTGCGAGTTTTACTCGCGCACGGAGGTTTTCGTATCTATCCGCTATAATCCGCCTATCTTTTGTCTTTCAACAATGCAATGTATAAAAGCCTGTGGCGCCATCTATTATTCAATAGTGTGACTAATCGAATTTTTGGACGTTTGCTGTATAGGAGCCCACCTTAATTTTTTACTTTTTCTTATATATATTATTTGTTGTTATATACGCCATAGTAACACATATTCTGTGAAAGTTTCAACGGGCTACCTATTACGGTTAAGAGATACAGCCTTCGGACAGACGGATGGACGAAGGCTTAGTAATAGGCTTCCGTACGGGATACGGAAACCTAAAAACTGTTTAAAAATATTGAAACGGCATAAAAAACCACTACAGAAAACTATTAAGTACGTACGTACTTAATAGTTTTCGATACCTACCTTTCTCTATGTCGCTGAGGCCTCTGATTTCTTGCAGAACAATATTTTGTGCCACATTGCATATTGTTTTTCATTAATTCAAATGTGTGTATTGTGTGTAAACATAAAATACATTCTATTGTACCTATATGCAATGACATTGTAACTGCAAATCCCTTCAGTTTTTTTTAAAGCACTTTTAATATTATTATTCCGACAGTGTTAAGTCAATATATAAAAAAACTTATTTTTCAAGACTCAATGAACAAGTATATAAGGTATTTCAAATAGTAGGTAATGATACGCTAAGGGTGTATGTGTATCAGATACTGATCATGTTCCCATACCAATTTTTTTTACGATAAAAAAAACGTACTTTTACATAAACGTATATTTTACTAGCATCCTTCCTTCCTTATCCTTACCTATAATAAAATCCAACGTCTGCTTTCTGTATGTCTGAGTGTCTGTCTGTCCGCTTATAACTCGACAACCACTGAACCGATTTTAATAAAACAAAATTCTACGGATAGCTTGATTCTTCCCATCAACTATAGGCTACTTACTATCACGCTAAATAGCTTATGAGGTTAGCAGTGAAGTGAAATATGAGAGCGGGCGGAGCCGCGGGCACAGCTAGTACCTATAATAAAATCCAACGTCTGCTTTCTGTATGTCTGAGTGTCTGTCTGTCCGCTTATAACTCGAGAACCACTGAACCGATTTTAATAAAACAAAATTCTACGGATAGCTTGATTCTTCCCATCAACTATAGGCTACTTACTATCACGCTAAATGGCTTATGAGGTTAGCAGTGAAAACAAATATGAGAGCGGGCGGAGCCGCGGGCACAGCTAGTGTACTTATATGTATGTAATAATAAGTATTCTTATTATTATTTTTATCTTCAATTGTCACGCAACTCTTTTGCTGCTACCTACTTACATTCCACTATATTATCGAATCTCAAACATCCAAAGGTTGACTGTAAGAAATCTCTGTAAGGGATAAGTCCGCCTTTGCACCTTATGTAAATTTTCCAATGTATTTGTTACTGTTTAATGTTTACTGGAGCAATAAAGAATTTTCTATCTATCTATCTATCTACTTTTATGAAGGTGAAATACGCGCACTTCACGTATTAAATTTGAGGAGTGAGTAGATCCTTACCTATAATAAAATCCAACGTCTGCTTTCTGTATGTCTGAGTGTCTGTCTGTCCGCTTATAACTCGACAACCACTGAACCGATTTTAATAAAACAAAATTCTACGGATAGCTTGATTCTTCCCATCAACTATAGGCTACTTACTATCACGCTAAATAGCTTATGAGGTTAGCAGTGAAGTGAAATATGAGAGCGGGCGGAGCCGCGGGCACAGCTAGTTTTTCATATCGTAAAAAAAATGGTATGGGGAACGTGATCAGTATCTGATACACATACACCCCTTAGCGTATCGTTACCTACTAATGAAAGACCTTATATATGTATGTAGGCCTTATGTAGGTATGCCTACTACATTTAAGAATTATATGTTATATCTCCCTTCCTATAATCCACGGATCTTCAAATCGCGGGTATAATAGCCTTTCCCCAGCGACATTAGTCCACCTCCAAGCCGGACTTGCACCTGCTCGGGAAATTGGCTGCGCCTGAGGCTTCGACCTCGGGCACAGCCACCCAGTTGGGAAGAAATAAAAAAATAGCAACTTTATTAACTGTACGTACTCATATCTAGTGGGCATGTTAATTTTATTTCATTATACATTTCCAAACTAAGGCTTTTGTTACAACCTAACTTATATTTCACAACATACGACTCTCAAACAAACAAAGGTTGGCTTGAAGAAATTTCTGTAAAGAATAAGTCCGCCTTTATTAATAATGTAGTAATTATAACATCTAGATACATAATTATAACAGCTAGGCCGAATCCAAAGAAAATTCACAAAAATACCACGGGAGCTACGACATCTTAGCTACGAAGAGAGACTGAAAGCGCTAAAGCTGCCCACCCTGGAAGCTCGACGCCAGAGAGGGGACCTAATAGTGGTGTACAAAATTCTGACGTGTAAATACGATTGCCCTGAGCTGATCCAAATATTCACATTGAACCAAAACGCTCATCTTCGAGGCCACGCAGCATGAAACTAAGTCGAACAATCTTTAACAGCAATACTCGCAAACATTTCATAACAGAGTGGTGGACGACTGGAATCAACTTCCAGAGGAAGTAATAAGCGCACTGAGTATCAACCAATTCAAAAATCTATACATATAATAAAATCGTAGAGGTAAGAAAGTCTGTACATTGAATGTATTCGGAAAAAAACTAACCAGGGTGGCTTTAAATGAGATACTGAACATGTTAGAACAGTTTTTAAAATTTTTGTTTGTTTGTTTGTTTGTTTGTCTGTACGCGCATCACGCAAAAACCACTGAACGGAATTAGACGAAACTTTGTATAGTGGCAGTTTATATGCCGGGTTAACATAATACGTAAAAAAAATAACAAAAATAAAAAAAAATTTACAATTATAAACATTATTGCGCGTTTAAAATCACGTAGTCCAAAGTACATAATTATATCTTGAGAACTGGCAGCAAATACAATTTGAATAAAATATTCATTCGAAATTTAAAAATAAGTAGATACAACGAAAATGACAGTTCTTCTTTTTTATAACTTGAACACAATAGTCTATACATATCTATTCTTTCTATACATATCATAAAATCGTAAATGCAAAAATGTCTATTTGTACGCGCATCTCGCAAAAACCACTAAACGGAATTTGACGAAACTTTTTATAGTGACAGTGTATATCCCGGATGAACATAATAATTAAAAAATATAATAAAAATCACGTAATCCAAAGTAAAGGTAAAAAACAATTTTAAATGTCATGTTGACAACGGAGAACTGTCATCTCGACGTGAGCTGGCCGGTGACAAATTGTTTGATAAATAAAAATAATAATTGAAAGTCGAAGTTATGTCGCTGTCATTGGTGCAATAAAATTTATATATCTGTTGCCCGCGGCTTCGCTCGCGTGAAATTCGTATTTCAAAAAAAGAATGTAAGTAACTAAAGGCGTGCCCGAAGGCAGATCTGCGCTCACGTAAACGATATTCTTTCTCGATGAAAGTAACTATGGGCGAGGCGGAAGGCAGAGCTGAGTTCAGGAAGAAGAAAAACATTCTTGAAGAAAGTAAGTAACTGAGGGCGAGGCCGAAGGCCGAGCTCTATTCTGGAAGACCATAAACCTTCTCGAAGAAAGTAAGTAACTATGGGCGAGGCCGCAGGCCGAGCTGCGTTCAGGAAGAAGCTAAACCATCTTGAAGAAAGTAAGTAACTAAGGCGAGGCCGAAGGGCGAGCTACGTTCTGACAAATGATAAACCATCTAGAAGAAAGCAAGTAACTAAGGGCGAGGCCGAAGGCCGAGCTGCGTTCAGGAAGAAGCTAAACCATCTCGAATAAAGTTAATTAATATTAAGATTGAGTTAATTTAATTTAAATTTTATTATAAAGTCCACGCTTCTAACGGCAAATATACCGTGCATCCTAGAACCTCGTGGTTATTCCCGGCTGGATGGCAAGAGGCCCGATGCTACCCTTAGTCCATGGCACTAAGGTGATACCTTAGTGCCATGGACTAAGGGTAGTTCTTTGATGTGGGACGCCACTTTTGTTCTCACATTGGCTCCAAGTCACGGTAGGACATCTTCAAGAGCGGCTGGCGAGGCCGAGGCTGGGGTGAAGAGCCTCAAACGCAGCAAATATGGAAATATAATTCAAGATTTCGAATTTGTTGCGTTTGCGGTTGAAACCCTCGGTCCGTGGAGCAGTGAAGCCAAAAGAGGCTTGAGCTGGTTGACGCAACTGGTGTCCCGCCATCAAGGGCTTATGTACTTCATTCAAAGGGTAAGCCTTGCCATCCAGCGGGGTAATGCCGCGAGTGCTCTAAGAACATTTGAAAATGCCCGTTTTGATAGTTATTTTAATGTTTGTTAGGTAGGTTTTAATTGTTTAGTTATTAATATTACTTTTTAATTTTTATGAAATAAATAGATTGAGTAAACGATATTATATTCTATCGAAGAAAGGAAGTCTTTAAGGGTGAGGCCCGAAGGCGGAAGAGGGTTTTTGGTTTACCTGAACGCAGCTCGGCCTTCGGCCTCGCACTTAGTTCCTTCCTTTCTTCCAGAAGGTTTATCGTCTTCCTGAACGCAGCTCGGCCTTCGGCCTCGCCCTTACTTACTTCCTTTATTTGAGAAAGGTTTATCGTTTACCTGAAAGCAGCTCGACCTTCAGCCTCGCCCTTAGTTAGTTACTTTCTTTAAGAAGGTTTATCGATTACTTGAACGCAGCTCGGCCTTCGGCCTCGCCCTTAGTTACTTACATTCTTCTTTGGAATACGAATTTCACGCGAGCGGAGCCGCGGGCTCAGCTAGTAAACTAAATAAATATCTAACAAATAAACCATAATCTCAAAAAGAGTGCTCAAGAAGGATAATTAAATTAAAAAAATCCAAGATAATGACAAAAACAACAAATTTTAACTGGATTTAGACGTATCAGCCTAGGGTCCCTGTGTAAAATAAATAAATAAATAAATAGATAAACATCGAGCTTGTTTACAATATTTATTTATTTCTATTTATGTGTTTGTAAATTTTGTTTATAAAATTACGGTTCAAAAGATACAAGCCCTCGGATAGACAGAAGGACAGTCAGACGGACAGACAGACAGACAGGTGGGGCGGCGGCTTAGTAATAGGCTTCCGTATACTAGATACGGAACCCTACAAAGAGATGCAGTGCGAGTGCGCCAGTGCGCCACAAACAGCTCAGTGAGTGCGCCACACCTAGGGTTGCCAGGTGCCCGGGATTTCCGGGATTGTCCCGGGCTAGGCTCCAATGTCCCGTGTCCGGCCCGGGCGAAGTATAATTTTGTCCCGGTGAGTGCAATTTGTCCCGGGAAGAAATATACGAGTATGTTTTTATACATACTCACAAGAAATATGAATAATTAATGTAAAGGAAGATTCTACTTTCATTTTAGTGTAGTGTTGCTTACTAAAGTTGTTTGCTATAAAAAGAAACACTGTAAAAGTTCGCCGTAAAAATTACTATATCGTTGGTGATCTGGCAGAAAGTCCTATCTCAAAAATATAAATTTTTCAAGAGACGTGAAACTGTTTTGTTCCGAACTTAGGGTCATACAATGTAAAAAAAAACACGTACAATTTTATTTTATTTTAGTTTATTTTAGAATAAAGTCGCTTGAATTTTGTCCTGACATTGTGGAAAAAATTATATAGGACATATTACCACCAAAATCTGAATTTGGCAAAAATTTAGATGGGACTTTCTGCCAGATCACCAGCGATATTGTCTTACATTTTTCCACCTTATTTGTGTAGGACTGCAGGTAGTAGATATTTCCCAGGAAGGCTAACATCAGATGGCAAGCCTAGCCACACCACAGAAGGAAGGCCACACTCTACGCAGTGTCTGACGCACAAGGACTCCATGTCTATGGTTCCGTAGCGAATAAGCCGATTCAATATTTTGTGACGCTCCAACTAAGGTGACGCTATAGAAAACGCCACCAACGTAGCTCTAGCTAGAGTGTCATTATAATAAAATTGTTATTGACACTTACACCACCGCTTTAAACAATCACTCATCAATTGAAAGAACGTGATGGCGACCTTATTATTGTGACAATAATGTTTGTACTTAAGTAGGTCACGTGAAAGCAAACAACGACGTACTTTAAATGGAAAGATTATGTTGAAAAAACTGGCCATGTGCGAGTCGGACTCGTGCAACTACGTTTCCGCACCCGCACCACAAAAAAAACCTCCAAAAAGACGTTTGTTGTATGGGGACCCCCCTTGTTTTATTGTTTATATTTTTCACTTTTTATATTTGTTGTTATATCCGCCATAATAAAACATATTCTGTGGAAATTTGAACCATATAGCTGTTACGTTTCCAAAGATACAGCCATCTGACGGAAGCACGGACGGCAGACGGGCGGACAGACAGACATACGGCAGCGTAGGTTTAGTAATAGGCTCCGTAAGGGGTACGGAAACCTAAAAAGTCTGAAATGGAAGCGCAAGGAAAGTTGTGCGGTTCGCTTCGGTCGAATCTTCGATCATATTATAACGAAATTTATTCCAAGGTATACTTAGGAACATTTAATTATCTAAACATTTACAAGCAATTAAATTAAAATTATTAAATAAACTAAAACTACCTATCAAATATAATTTACCTACAAATATAACTAATTAAAAAACTATAACTAAATACGAACTTATAAATTAAAGTAATTAAACTAATAAAAAAAAAAAAAATTCACGCATCCATAAAACTTTCATCCAAATGGCCCCATGACGGGAATGTGCCCATAACGCTGGCGGCATTGCCCTTCTGCACAGCCATGCTGATGCGCTTAGGTATAATTATATACTTAGATATAATTTTGCCGTTTGCTTGCGGAACCCTAAAAATAAACTTCTTAATACGATATTAGTTACCCGTCTATGTATTTGGTGGAAGTGTTTAGTTCATTATATTTTTTACGAGGAATATGAAAAATATATTACAAATAACTTTTGCCCGCGGCTTCGCTCGCGTGAGATTCGTATTTAAAAAGAAGAAAGTCAGTAATCCCGCTACCGTGCGTACCTTTATTTCGGCGCGCGGAACAATTCGGTCTGTATGGGAGCCATATCTTAGCGTAACCGGAACTGAATTTTATTAAGCCTATCCTTTGTCTCGTACCTACAGGTAAATATGCTAGTACGAAGTTTTATCGAAATCAGATGATCGGCTTTAGAGTTATGGAGGAACATACATACAGACAGAGAATATTTCTAAAAATCATCAATTTAAGTAACTTACTCCATGAAGCATTAATAAATAGGTATATGCGGCAAGTAGCGAAAACAGTGAATTTAGGTTAAACAGTCTCGGTGACAACGTATTTTACGAAGTTGGCAATTTGAACACTTTGAGCTGCTGTGAAACTCATATTATTTTGGGAATGGTCCAAGGGCCACAGAGACATACTTGTTTTAACAGTTACGCTGAGAGAGTTCACAATATTGTTTCTTTGGGATGGTCATGACTATGACCATCGAACTCAAGGGGAGTTGAAGGCGGTGCAAAAGAAGACTACACAAAAGCACAAAAAGGATATCATCCACTCATGTTTTCATCCATCATTTTTGCTTGCTTTAGCACCGCCTTCAACTCATGGGGTTTTTTTTTTATTTCATACATTTTTTAAGTCGGTTTTTATATTTTTTATAAATAGTTTTTTATTTCACATTTTTTTCAGTAATTTTTTGCTATTAGTGTACTCGGCCGCCTCCCTTTCCAATCCGATCTTGACCAAATTAAAATGGGACCACCTCAGGGTTAATCCCGCATCAAACAAAAAAAAAATAAAAAATGGGCCCACCCACATTGTCGCGTCACAAACATACAAAAACATACAGTCGAATTGAGAAGCTCCTCCTTTTTGGAAGTCGGTTGAAGAAAATGTAATGTTAGAAATTTAGTGTAGCCGGACAAACATAAAATGGAAATACGCATAGGTAGACGATGTTATGAACTTATGATACCCTGTGACTGCGATGAAAATTGCGATCAACTATTATGTCAGTCATCTCTCTAACACAATGAAGCGATGGAACAGTCATAGTAGAATGATAACAAAGATGATGTGATGTTTCGAACAAAACAAGGGATTCCATACATAGTATTATTATATGTACTAGCTTTTGCCCGCGGCTTCGCTCGCGTGAAATTCGTATTTAAAAAGAAGAAATTAAGTAAGCCTGCTATCTACCATACCTATATATTTCTACGCGCGGAACAATTCGGTTTGTATGAGAGCCACATCTTAGCGTAACCGGATCAAAATAATTTTATTTAGCCTATCCTATGTCCCGTATAGTTAAACGTGCTTGTACTAAGTTTTAACGGGTGCTGTTCGTGGAGACTGGCCTGCTCCAATTGGTAACATTATATATTTTATATGTTAGCCGTATATTTTTAAAAGGAACTATAGTATCTGTTATGAACTTTACTGTTACATTTGTCGCAGATTTATATTTTTCATTATATAACTTTTTGGCCTTTGAGATTTGACCTACCTCGTATTATCACTGGTATAAACAGAAAATGCTACAAACATGTTCATGATGTAGCCAACCGTGTCAGTTTCCATAAAAAAAAAAAGGTACCTACCACTTAGTACTGTGTGGAGCCAGCATTTAAAATAATAGCCCCACTGCGTCTCTCCCCGTGCATGTTTTAAAAGACGACTAAGGGATAAGGACTGCCGTGCTGAAGGGCGCAGGCCAGCCACCACTCACCTTGGCACGGTCCTTTCACCGAGCCATGCAGCAGGTGGGCCTTTGCTGCCTGATACTAAGGTATCTTGTCCGAATATTTACTAAACGTGGTGGTCGGTGTTGCGCTGTAATTTACAAGAGCCCTTGCAGAACCACACCGATTACACTGCTAACCCCGATTTACAGCGTGTGGTATGTATGTATATAATTACCTCTATTGAAAACGTACATAAATATGTGTAACAAGGTTAGCATGCCCCTAATCTTCTGTTATATTTATGCTAATTACTGAGCTGGCGGCTAGCTGGCGTGCGTGTATCTATGTAAGTACTTGTACAAATCTGCATTTCAGGCGGCAGCGCGGGCGCAATTGTGTATTATCAATTAATAAATAAAATCCTCTAAATTAAATAAAATACTGTCAAATTTTTTAAGTTTCAATAAATAATTAATTACTATTTTAATATTTATTATTATTTAATTTTATAGTAGGGTATCTAATCCTAGTTTATTTTTAATTTTTTATTAATTTCATAGTATAAAATTTAATTTAATTGAAATTTTATCTAAAAATTAAATATTTAATTTAAATTATTTTATAAATATATTTATTAATAATTAATAAAATTTAATTTAATAAAATAAAAGGCGTGTAATGCGAAACGAAGTTGGCCTTAATTCTTGACTAGCTTTCGCCTGCGGCTTCGCTCGCGTGAAATTCGTATTTAAAAAGAAGAAAGTAAGTAAGCCCGCTACCTACCGCACCTTTATTTCGGCGCGCGGAACAATTCGGTTTGTATGAGATCCACATCTTAGCGTAACCGGAACCGAATTTTATTTAGCCTATCCTGTGTCCCCCCGTATAGTTAAATGTGCTTGTACTAAGTTTCAGAGAATTCGGATGATCTGTTTAAAAGTTATTATCTGTTATAAGTTATAGGAACATACATACATGCAGAAAATATTTCTAAAAATCGTCAATTTAGTTTTAGTATCATACATAGAGTCTACAAACGCAATATCTTCATAAAACAAAGTATAACTTACTCCATGACCATCCCTTACAGATTTATTATTAGTATTGATTTGGTAACATAAAATATTAGAGTAGGTACAAAGGACACTGCATTTTCGTAATTTATCTCAGACCCACCCAGATCTTTCTAAAGGCGTGCCAATAATTTCGGCGACAATTTTTTTTTTTGTTTATGGATAGCGCGACATGTGGCATCGTTTCACCTACAAGTAGATGTCTAACGATGCTCATGGACATTCTGTGATGCACGGGGATTGCGAATGCCATGCCGGCCTGACAGGAGCCTGTCAGGCCGGCATTAATTAGGCAATATTTTTAGGGTTCCGTATCCGGTACGGGACCCTATTGCTAAGCCTGCGCCGTCTGTCTGTCTGTCTGTCTGTCCGTCCGTCCGTCCGTCCGTCCGTCCGTCCGTCCGTCCGTCCGTCTGTATGTCTGTCCGAGGACTGTATCTCTTGAACCGTAATATGTACCCTTTGAAATTTTCACAGAATATGTCGTCGCTGCGCCTGCCAAATCCCGTATGTGAATTGTACAAGGTTTCGGGAAACAACATAAAGCATGTTGTATTAACAACCAGGTACTAAATAAAAACCAGGTACTAAATAAAAACCAGGTACTAAATAAAAACCAGGTACTAAATAAAAACCAGGTACTAAATAAAAACCAGGTACTAAATAAAAACCAGGTACTAAATAAAAACCAAGTACTAAATAAAAACCAGGTACTAAATAAAAAATACAAAAATGCAGAATCAAAGACATTTATTGGACACATTGTGTTATTTTATTTTGGCCGATGAAACAACAAATAATAATAAAAATAATAAAAAGTAAAAAATTCATGGGGTTTCCCATAGAAGAAACCAAAAACTAATATGAATCATTTCATAACACGCCATAGATGGCGTGAGTGGCGGCGCTAACCATGACATGGCGATACGGAACCCTCGGTGCGCGAGTTCGACTCGCACTTGTCCGGTTTTTTGTCCGCCTTTGGTATATGGTATGGCACCTCACCGAGCGTGGCTTCGCGCGGAGTGGTGTTATTGGCTGTACCGGATTGTCCGATGAACTCCTGGACGTGCCAGTTTCCTTAAACTAGAAAAATTTGTAAGCTGTTGTCGCAGGCAGGTACATTCGCGTTGACACCAATCCGACTTGTGATTTTTCAATTTGTTTATTGTTTATTGTTTTGTATTCATATGGCAGTTAGAATG
This sequence comes from Nematopogon swammerdamellus, assembly GCA_946902875.1. Classification (NCBI taxonomy): domain Eukaryota; kingdom Metazoa; phylum Arthropoda; class Insecta; order Lepidoptera; family Adelidae; genus Nematopogon; species Nematopogon swammerdamellus. The sequence goes on along the minus strand of OX336345.1, from coordinate 2,889,122 downwards.
CACTCGAACTTGTCACAATTTCTTCTACCGGCAAGAATGTGTTTAGAATTTATATGCAAGTATTTAGCGACTATACACATAATAAATGCCTTGGTGCTTGATTCCTTCCTTGAATCTTGTCGTAATATTTTGCTAAGGGTAGTTAGTCATAAGTACCCGAATGTAATCCAAACCCGATGTAAATCAACATAGGTGCCGACTGCCGAGAGACCAATAATGGCGCAGTTGACAGAGCCAAAATCACCTCTCCTCGCGAAACCACGCTCAGTTAGATGCCATTCCAGCAGATTAGCGGACTGTTCCTAGGCTGTCTAGTCTGTTAATACGGCGTTTGAAGACACCCAGGTTAAATGATTCGGGAAACACACTCGATATATAATTTTGTTTGAAATTACGACGGGAAATTACATTTCATACGACGACGCGCGCTAGGCTTGACCGCCTCTCCGAAATACGAGCGTGCGTCGTGTGTGGGTAACGTCACGGTGACGTATCAATTGAATATCGATAAAGATTGAGAAGTGTGTGACATTGACCGAGGCTAAATGAATGCGTGACTTTAATTAAATGCGACCGACACACCCACCCATTAGTTAGAGAGCGTTTCAACTAAATCTTCCCTTCGCCGTTATGTTGGCTCCACTGTCTATCTGTCAAAACAGCGTTGAGGGTTGCTATGTGTACAGATTTACCCGTAATTATAGGTATGTACCGTATTTATTATACGGTAAATACCGATTACATTATTAAGTAAGTAATATAATCTTCACAATCTGGCAACACGAATTTAAGCACTGACAGTGACACTAACAGTGGATCGAACATAACGGCGAAGGGAAGATTTAGTTGAAACGCTCTCTACCTAGCAACTCCTGGACTGACTTCTAATAATATTACTTTTTAACCCCCGTTACCTCCGTCTGTCTGTTTGTCTGTGTGTCTGTCTGTGGCATTGTATCTCCCAAACGGATGGGCCGATTTGAATGCGGTTTTTTTTTATTAGAAAGTTGGCTTAACCGGAATGGTTCTTAGCTATGTTTGTAATAAAGTAATCAAGTAATTAAGTAATAAGTGTGGTTTTTTTAAAAAAGCTTGAAATAAAAGTTATATTATAAATTTTAAAAACCTCCGATCCTTAAAAAATCAAAAATAATTGTCGTACACTGAATACACACATACACACACACATTAACTTATACACCCCTCTTCTTGCGTCGGGGGTTAAAAATAAAATAATTCAATACAACAACGTTAGTAAAAAATTAACAATAGTCAAGGAATTATTATTGGAATATTATCAATGCAGTTCACTACGCGCAGTCGGAAGTCGATTTTTTTTAATTTTTTTTTATGTAATCCGTTATGGGTGGCTGAGTCAGAGGGGCCAAAGCACATGCTCGGACTAACCATTATCACCTCCGAGAAGGTAGGTGCCATTACCGGAGACTTCCCTGGATTGCTGGCTATACTGGACTAGAGGAGAACACAACCGAGGCTGCTATGCGGCCATCTTACATCCAGTACGGTGGTGCAAACCCAGTCGGCTACAATTTGAGCCTACCAACTAGTAAGTGGCAAGGGAAGGGACCTACAGTTTTACACCGGTCCCGAACGGTGAAGCAGCAGGGTGTAGGTATGCACGTAAATTTTTTCGTCAGAAAAACTCATTGGTACACGGCGACCGGATTCGAACCTCGGACCTCCCGCATGAGAAGCCGATGCCCAAACCACTCGGCCACCCGCCGCTTAAAGTTCTGTGATACAGTTCTTGTCAAACTTTTTTTGGCTCCCGTACGTACGATATTCAGTTCACTCTGCTGCGCAGAAGTTGAGTTTCAGGCCTGAAAGAGAAGCGTGGGGGAAGCGTGCGGTGCAAATTATTACTTGTCTGTTTCTGGTTGGCCGTTACCTCCGCCCGCGTTTCCGCACATCGCGCCTCACGCTACGCCCGCTGAAGCCCAGCCTTGGAGGAAATGCTGGGCGTCAGCGGGTGTAGCGTGAGCCGCGATATGCGGAAGCGCGGGCGGAGGTAACGGCAAACCACAAACAGACAAGTAATAGGTGCGCCAAGCCTAAGAAGTTAACATCGTAGGAGTGAATAAGTGTCATGAATATTTACAAGTCGCATTTAATAATCTGGAAAAAAACTTGTTTTTCTTAATAGTATTTGCCAACTATTTTCAGGTCGTACCTAAAATATCTACAACGATATTTACCTACAAAGAATTTTGCGCGCTATTTTTCTTTATGTCGTCGGTTTCCGGCATTAAGCCCAGGAAACATTCCAATGAAAAATAAGTGTTATTTATAAAATACCATTAAACTTTACTGATAGTGAATAATGATATGTAAACATGAATCAAAATATATTTATATAATGTGGCCGTGTAGTGTTGCCCATCATCGTGGGTGGCCCTGTTCCAATTACATACCAGTAATTCAAACACGATTACATTTCATTTTTTTTTAGTGTAATCCGGTGTGGGTGGCTGAGTCGGAGGGGCCAAAACACATGCTCCGACCAGCCAATATGACCAGCGAGAAGGCAGGTGCCATACCGGAGACTTCCCTTTGGATTGCTGGCTATACTGGACTAGAGAACACAGACGTGGCTGCTATGCGGCCATCTTACATCCAGTACGGTGGTATACACTCAGTCGGCTACAATTTGAGCCTACCACCTAGTAAGGGGCAAGGGAAGGGACCTTTTTTTTATATGAAAAGTGACACGGTTGCCTACATCACCCACAACGTCCGTGATGTCAGCCCATAACACCGGGTGAACTAGGTGCCATGTCAGTGCTTCCCCCTTTGAGGACCTACAGTTATACACCGGTTCCGAACGGTGAAGCAGCAGGTGTAGGTATGCACGTAAATGTTTTCGTCAGAAAAAGCTCATCGGTACACGCCGACCGGATTCGAACCTCGGACCTCTCGCATGAGAAGCCGATGCCCAAACCACTCGGCCACCCGCCGCTTAAATTTTGGTCGTAGTTTTTGTTTAATAAAAATAACTATGTCACACATTGATGGTTAATTACTTACCACATTTTAATATAAAGCTATACATAATAAACGATTTGTATTTGTATTTGATTGACTATCTATATTATTATTTATTACAACAACTTTTGTATAAAGATTGTCTGTCATTGATTTTCACGAAGTGTGCAAATTGTCTCTTATACAATCTGTGATAACAAGAAAAGCGTTAAACTTGAGTTCTTTGTCCAAACGTTATAACCGTGAATGCAAGCAAGGCGTTTGTTATTTGTCCACTTTACATGTCCGTTCAAAAAAATCGAAAGGGTGGAACTGTATCGACTCGCCGAGAAGGTGAATTTTAGAATGGTGTGCACGAAGCGAACTTACAATTTTTTTTATAGTGCGCGACCTATGGCGCCGACTGGCGCCGATCTACCCATAAGGTGTCTAGCGACGCCCAAGGACTTTCGGTCGTACGCGTGGGTTGCGAATGCCATGCCGGCCTGACAGGTGCCTATTCACGCCTCTCTTGAACGACCTGAGACTATACTTTGGGGGAAATATGTGGGCAGGGAGCGCGTTCCAGAGTTTATCAGTTCTTAATATGTTTAGCATTATCATCTATTCTCTGTGTATAATTGTGTGTTTCTTTTGTTCTTTCTTCTGTATAGTTGTTAATGTTTTGGTGTAGGCGATGAACGATTTCTATCTATCTAAGTCAAAGTAAAACATATTTATTTCAACTATCATCAATTTGGATACATCATTTCACATTATATTTTCAGATCAGACTTTTCAACACATTCCATTTGTAATATTGTTGAATAATTATAAGGTACCGTGTGGGGCCGGTACTTAAAAAGAATAAACCCACTGCATCTCTCCCCGTGCATGTCGTAAAAGGCGACAAAGGGATAAGGACAAGATGCCGTGCTAAAGGGCGACAGGCTCGCCACCTCTCACCTTGGCACGGTACTTACACCGATTCATGCAGCAGGTGGGTCTTCGTGCATTACTTGCTGCTTGATCGACTGAATCTTGTTCGAATACTTTGCGAAACGTGGTGGTCGGTGTTGTGCTGTAATTTACCAGAGTTCTTGCAGCACAACATCGATTACTCTGCTTACCCCGATTGTCGGGATTCAGCGTGTGTGATATGTATGTATGTATGTAATTATAAATAAATTTTCCAATTGCATTTGAAAAACAAAAAAGATCAACATGTTGCAATACTAAGAGAAGTTGAGAAAGAGAAAAAATATATAAACAAAAACGTCACGAATCTAAAACGTCAACGTCGTCAAACGTCAAACGTCGTCGAAACCACTTTGCGAATTGATGGACTAGTTGTCGAGTTATATATAAGCGAGCATAAATTCGACGACGCCGGATCGTCACAGATTTATGTTAGTTTGGTGCGAAGTAAATTGTATGCAACACGGCATATTGCATTCGCTCAAATTATATTATGCGACAATAACAATTCTAACGTTAAGAAGTCTTTATGTCCATCGATGTATTTAGCGCTTCATGATGCCTGCAAATCATATTGTTGTGTTTCGTTATCTATCAATTGTCTCAGAGGCGTGACGTAAGCGGTGACGCGTTAGCTGAAAGAATGTCACGTTTTCACGAGACACACCTCCAGCGGGCTAAATATACGAGCGCCCTTCTAAAAATATTCTTTAAAAAAACAGTCATCTCTGTGCCAAAATTTGCGGAAACAAGTGTTTCGCTGAAGCGAATGAAAACATAAATTCATAAAAAGGGTTGTCTGAAAGTTTTTAGTAATATTATTCTTGAACAAACTATCAAAATCAAAATTTTCTTTATTAACGTAACACATGACATCCTTCCTTATCCTTATCCTTACCTTTAATAAAATCCAACGTCTGCTTTCTGTCTGTCTGTATGTCTGTCTGTCCGGTTATAACTCGAGAACCACTGAACCGATTTTAATACAGTTTACTTCTACGGATAGCTCGGTTCTTCCCATCAATTATAGGCTACATTTCATCACGTTAAATGGCTTATTATGAGGTTAGCAGAGAAGTCAAATACGAGAGCAGGCGGAGCCGCGAACACATCTAGTGATTATATAACATACTTACATAAACTTTTTGACACAAACAATTTAATGACAATTTTTAAAATAGTATGCTAGTATAATCTCTTCCGTCTAAACTAACCTAGACGGTTGTCATATAGACGGTTCTTTTTGTTTTCATTTTGTGTTACTAAACTACCCACTGAAAATATAGTTGAAATAATCCTATAATGCACAGTCACTACTGGCACTAACTCATAGAATTGTAGTTGCTATGAAGGGCGCTAAAGCTAGTAATAATACTGTACTAATATTACTGGCTAGAGTGTAGCGTTTCTGTTAGAGCGTAAGTGAAACAGGAAATTTATATTTTTTTATTTTATTATTATTGATGTTTTACTATATTAATTTGCACTATAATCACACCAAGTCTGACGCTTGCATGTATTACCGTTTTTACGAAAGAGCAAAATACAAAACAAAAACACGTTTTTTGTATTAATTTTCCCCATACATTTTTTACTTTTTATTTTATTATTTGTTAGGATATCCGCCATAATAACACATATTTTGTGAGCATTTCAACCAACTATCTACTATGGTCCAAAATATACAGTCCTTTAAAGCTAGGACGGACGGACAGATGGCGGCGTAAGCTTGGTAATAGGATCCCGTACGAAACCCTACATATGAAAAGTTAAAATAAAAATTTAAAAAACTCCCGACCCTTAAAAAGTAAAAAATAATTTCCGTTGACTTACTTAAAGGAGTCGGTGGACCGCTAAGTAAATTCCCGCGCAGCTCTGAGTTTTTATATTTTATTTACTTAGCGGTCCCCCGACTCCTTTAAGTAAGTCAACGGAATTATTTTAAACTTTTTAAGGGTCGGGGGTTTTTAAATTTTTAATTTAATTTTTCTTTCAAGCTTTTTAAAAAAACTGCACGCAAATCGGTCCCCTTTTTAAGATAATCTTTTTTTTATTACTTAATTACTTGATTACAAACATAGCTAAGTAAGAACCATCCAGATTTAACAAGCTTCCTAATAAAAAAACCGCATAGAAATCGGTCCATTCGTTTGGGAGCTACGATGCCACAGACACACCCATGACGTTAATATAACTTATAACGCGTCGGGGGTTAATGATTACATCTGCCACAGTCGTTAAGTGTCACGCTCACGCATATACTTACCACACGCTGTATCCCGACATTCGGTGTAAGCAGAGTAATCGATGCTGTGCCGCATAAAAAATTATTAAATAATCGATAAAAAATAGTGCCATAGGTGTATAGGCAGTACCTTAAAACACAGCCAGGCCACCATAGCAACCATAGTCTGTAATCTCAAAGATCAATGTTTGAATATTATTTTTAACCCCGACGAAAAAACGGAGGGGTGTTATAAGTTTGACGTGTGAGGGTGTGTGTGTCTGTCTGTGGCATCGTAGCTCCCGAACGGATGGATTGATTTGGATGCGGTTTTTTATTAGGAAGCTTTTTTAATCGGGATGGTTCTTAGCTATGTTTGTAATCAAGTAATCAAGTAATCAAGTAATCAAGTAATCAAGTAATCAAGTAATCAAATAATCAAGTAATCAAGTAATCAAAAATTTATTATCTTAAAAAGAGGACCGACTTGCATGCCGTTTTTTTTTAATTTTGAAATAAAAGTTAAATTACAAATTTTAAAAAACCCCGACTTTTAAAACGTAAAAAATAATTTACGTTTACTTCTTTAAAGGAGTCGGGCGACTGCTAAGTAAATAAAATATAAAAATTCAGAGCTGCGCGGGAATTTACTTAGCGGTTGCCCTATTCCTTTAAGTTCTCGTACACGTAAATTATTTTTTACTTTTTAAGGGTCGGGTTTTTTTTTTATTTGTAATTTAACTTATTTGCATTTCATCTTTGAGCACTTTCTCTCACTCGACAGGTTTGCACCCCTTCTACACTATTAATTCTTTGATAATTACCCAGTCGTCTAGCAGAAAGGCAAAGGACCTTGGCCCAGTCGTGAATAGGTGTATGCATGCAGTTCCGAGAAGTCGGCGGCCTTCTCTTTGGCAAACCGGAACATACTTTCGATTAATTAATAAGGCGAGAACTAGTGACATTTTCATATTATGTAGAACGTTACAGTGCAATAAAACAAATAATGATTTGTTATAATATTGAAAATTTATCGCTCTACTTACTCTACGCCATCTTTTTTTAAGAAAACAGACACGGTTGGCTACATAATAATAATAATAAATAAGAAGAGCCTCGACCATCATCTCAAGAGGCTCTCGCTAGAGCCACTTGCTTGGATCAAGGTTCAGATGCAAAAGGCGGTCTTGCTCGACACCGCTCGAATTGTCCGGAGGTTTTTCTCTCGCGGGTCAGACTATCGCCGCCGGTGGTGGAAACTCCATTTTGTTATTTTGTATTAATTTTAGATGTAAGTTTTATATGTAAAATTGCTATAAAAAAGAAAATGTGTAAATAAACGAATTAAATAACAATAATACACTTTGTTCGAATACTTTGCGAAACGTGGTGGTCGGTGTTGTGCTGTAATTTACCAGAGTTCTTGCAGCACAACACCGATTACTCTGCTTACCCCGATTGTCGGGATTCAGCGTGTGTGATATGTATGTATGTATGTAATACACTTTATGTCACTAAATGCGTGGCAAAGGCGGGCTTATTATCTTAGGCAATTTCCGCCAGTGAACCTGGTGGACCAAAATGTTTACGTGAAATCCGAACCATGGGGCATTGCGTGTAGGTATGCACGTACAATTTTTTTTTTCAAATCAGAAAAAACTAATTCGTACACGCCTACATCACCTACAACATCCTTCATTTTTCAGAACTATCGGATGTTGTATCAGAACATCACGGATGTTGTAGGTGATGTAGCCAATCGTATCAGTTTCAATAAAAAAAAAAAAAAAAAAACTAAATTCGATAAGAAATCAATTTTTAGATTCGATTCCGAGATCACTTACATTCGAGGAAAGATAATCATTAATTGAACTTTGGTTTGATGCTATACTCCAGAGATAATTTAAGAATCTAGATATAGAAGATAAGTACATATTATTATTAACTTTTTGTAGGTAAAGGTGGTACGCCTCCAAACATATTGTTTTAGTGGTACTTACCAGAAAAAAAAAAGTTTGAGAATCCCTGTTTTAGTTCATAATGTATTGATAGAATAATAGCACATAATAATGTTCGATGCGGAAATTCGTATTTCAAAAGAAGAAAGTCAATCAAGTCATTTCGTCACTGGCCAGCTGACGCCGAGATAACAGTTCTCCGTTCTCAACTTGAATTTTTTAATTTTTTTGCGTTCCATGAATAAAATAACTCGTCACCGGCCATGTGACGCTAAAACAACTGACAAGGAACCTGTACTTTAGACTACGTGATTTTAAATGCGTGATAATTTTTATAATAATTCATTATTTTTTATATTTTATTTTAAATTTTATTATTCATTTCATCCATAGGTAGGTAACCTACGCTTGGACATGTCGAAAATTCCGCCCGTTCTAAATTCAATGCTAAGAAGAACTGACAAACTTCGCAATAATTTAAAATGTATTTATTTTATAACTTAAAATAAATTATTACGTTTTGTAGGTACTTTTTAGTTATTTTTCATTTATTTGCACGTTCCTTTTTATATAAATTTTACATTTTTTTTTAATTAAAATCTAAAATTAATATTAAAATTAACGGAGTTTCCACCACTAGCGCCGGCGGCGGCGCGGCGTGCGGCGCGGCGGGTCGAACCCAAGCTACCGATGATGCTGGTCGGGCCCTAGGCAGTAATCTGTGCCCTAGGCAGAGAAACCCTCCGGAGTAATTTAGTTATTGCTTTTTACTTTTTTTTTTCTAGCAGGAAATTAATAAATTTTATTTACATTTTATTTCAACGTAAGAGTAACGAGTTTAACGCTTAACGCTTCTGAGTAACGGTTTCCACGGCGCCGCGCGGCGTAAGTAAGTACGGTTCGCAGAGAGTGTATGCAATAAACACACGTCTGTCGATAACGAAGCTAGAGCAGCAGGTATCGCATTGCACAGTAGGTGTGGTCAGCAACCTCTTGGGATACAGTCAGAGTATGAAAGAACAATGGGTATTGAATTCATCGAAGGTAGTATCCTTCGCATTTCTTGCACCAGTACTATACCTCCTGACTTGACTTACCAAATGGAGATAGAAGCATTCCCCAAGAGTGTGGGAAGACCACCCGCAAAGTGGGGACGACACGGTACTTCGGAGGCGAACAGTGGGGCCGTACCGCTGAAGCCCGGTAGGACCGGAGAAAAATTGAAGATGCTTTAAGACGAGACGGAAGTTAACTATCTCCATACAAAATCGTCTTTCGACATTTATGTTTTCTAGCCCCCTAAAACTTATCCGATTTTTATAATTTTGTTTTTATTGTCTTAAGGACAGTCCAATCTACGATCCTGCTTCTGTCGTTTATGTTTAGACAAGCTGTGCCCGCGGCTCCGCCCGCTCTCATATTTCACTTCACTGCTAACCTCATAAGCTATTTAGCGTGATAGTAAGTAGCCTATAGTTGATGGGAAGAATCAAGCTATCCGTAGAATTTTGTTTTATTAAAATCGGTTCAGTGGTTCTCGAGTTATAAGCGGACAGACAGACAGACAGAAAGCAGACGTTGGATTTTATTATAGGTAAGGAAAGGATAAGGATAAGGAAGGAAGGAAGATAAGGATAAGGATAAGGATAAGGATACTAGCTGTGCCCGCGGCTCCGCCCGCTCTCATATTTCACTTCACTGCTAACCTCATAAGCTATTTAGCGTGATAGTAAGTAGCCTATAGTTGATGGGAAGAATCAAGCTATCCGTAGATTTTTTTTAAATTAAAATCGGTTCAGTGGTTCTCGAGTTATAAGCGGACAGATAGACACTCAGACAGGCAGAAATCAGACGTTGGATTTTATTAATCGGTTCAGTGCTTCTCGAGTTATAAGCGGACAGACAGACACTCAGACAGACAGAAAGCAGACGTTGGATTTTATTATAGGTAAGGATGTTTAGATGTTTAGATGTTTAGATGAAACATACAACACCGGAGCAAAAAAAAATTATTTCGACCGAAAAAATAAGAATTTTTTATTTTTTGGTGTCATGTTGTTCATTAAGCTTTATTGAGTCATCTCGTCACTTTAGATAATAAAAAAAATACAGGAACATGGATTGGACTGTCCTTATTACAAACAAAAAATCATTGTAAAAATCGGATAAGCGGGGTAAAAAACATAAACCCCGAAAGACGATTTTGTATGGAGAAAGTTAACTTCCGTCCCGTCTTAAGTTTTTTTTTATGGAAACTGACACGGTTGGCTACATCACCTACCACATCCGTGATGTCAGCTCATAACACCGGGTGAACTAGGTTCCACGTCAGTGCTTCCCTTAGGTCGTGCCGGCACGAACTGGACGAAAAAACGCGAACTATTTACATAGTCTTTTCAACCGACGTTTCATTGTGCGGTGTTACCAAGCAATGCCCAACTGACATAGAATAAACTTCGTCAATTCGCTTATAATTCGAAAAAGTCTTAAAACATCCCGCCATTTATTTACAAACACAGTTCGTACAACAACAACATGCCACACGCTGTATCCGAAATTCCCGACAACAAGGTAATCGGTGTGGTGCTGCAATGACTAGGTAAATTGCAGCACAACACCGACCACCACCTTTTAGTAAAGCATTAGGACAACAGTTTGTACAGGCCAATGAACATATCAAAATTGTTTCCGGTCATAAAAATGCATAAAAGGACAATATTTTAACGACATGACAGTAAAACTGCTTTGCATACAAAATATATAGGTATTTGGTCAGGTTTATTTTCGCAACATAATTTGTTGCGAAATCAACGGGCTACCTATCGGTTCAAGAGATACAGCCCTCGGACAGACAGACAGACATAATGTATCCGTTGTATAAGGTGCTTCGTTATTTATGTCAAATGTTTCGGAAGGGTTACATACACACTCAAATAAACACGTTACGCAAAAAAATTATATGTTTTAGCATTACTTTTCGAGAAATTTAACAAAACATGTTTGCTACCTAAACATTAACCCGTGTGTAACAGTAGTTAACTTGCATTGTACGGGGTCAATGACCGTACAATGTCCAAACGCAGAACAGCTGTTTGTTGTAAGTAAGTCACAAGGTCACTATGATTGGTTTTTACAGCTACTTATTTGATTTTATTTTTTTGTTAAGAGAAAAAATGCTCCTATAAACATATGTTTTCTTCTTACGTAAAGTGTTTGTTTGAGTGCGTATGTAACCCTTCCGAAGTTATTCACATGAATACCGAAGCACCTTATATATATAGATGTCATTGGAACCCTGGTATACAAACTGCATCAGACTGTCGTTTAGAATTCGCAATGCTCTATTAATTTACTCATTATTTATGCGTGGTGTGACATGTGAGTACTTTGTGTTGGCACCGCGTGATGTTTCCACAACAACACTTTTCCCTTCAGATATTTCTGGCCAAAACGATGCACGCGCGCGCGCATGCGTGGTGCGAGGCATTCGCGTGCGTTTGTGAACGTTTACTGAGAAATTGTACGGAACAAAGCGCATATTTCGTGGTCTAGTCCGCTTGAGTGGAAATAACTTTATGGTAGAGAATTCAAAAGAATGGAACCGATATTACCGTACGTCAGCATTGGTGGCTCGGTGGTGCTATGGACTATGGATCGATGTCCGATAGTGAAAGTAAGCACACCCATGTGTGGTTAGAACCTTCCACCGAAAAAAAATATTTTTTATTTTTTATGTCATGAAGTTCATTAAGCTGTATTGAGTCATCAACTCATCCATCACTTTAAAGGTGTAGATTCGACTGTCCTTATTACAACAAAAGAATAATTGTAAAAGTCGAATAAGGTTTAGGGGGGTAAATAACGGAAAATGCCGAACAGACGATTTTGTATGGAGAAAGTTAACTTCCGGCTCGTCTTAAGAAAATGAAACTGCTACTAACTTTCTACAAATAAATTATTTGAAATTTGTTTATGCATACATTTTATTTATTGAACTTATGATAAGTCCACTCGTCATTGCTCAGCATTCGACATGCCTATACGGCGGCGCAATACTAAACTATTATGCAGCTACTTTTAGTACCTACCCTACACTATAAAATTATATACGTAGGTGAAGCGTTATGTATACAGGATGTTTCAGGATAGGGTTACGTAACTTTAGGGTACGAAAAGGGTCCATATTTGAAAACGAAAAGCATTGAAACTATTTCCCAGATTCGGTCATTTTATAGTACTTTTTGGTGAAAATCGTTTCATCGAGATTTGGTGGACGGTTAACATCCGTCTTTATACGCACAACGGGTCCAAACAGAGAGACCTACATGCGGAAAATGCCCATCAAGAAGAAGAACATCCGTCTTTATTAGATAAAAATAAAATGACTAAATTGCAATTTTTAACTATAGTCAAATCAAAACAAACGTGCAGCTCGCACAATAAAATTTTATGGCTTAGTGAAGGGAGATTCCCTTCACTAAGCCATAAAACTTTATTATGCGAACTGCACGTTTGTTTTGATTTGAGAATAGTAGAATTGAACTGCATGTTGGTAAATTCCAAACACTTAAATTTAAATGACATCAAAAGAAAAAGGGGACTGGACTAGGTCATTGCACTACCTAGACCTAGACAGCACCTCCCCATACTCACTGTACATCGAGTTTTTATAAAAATTTCCAATTTTTGTATGAAAAAAAAGTACGGAATTTCGATTTGAGTGATAAGGATTTTTTTCTTCTAATAATGAGTACTTTCTATTCCTGAAGTTTCTCAAGCCTATCCTGAAACATCCTGTATATATAAATGCGATGCGAAATATTCTTATCTCCAGTAGGTACTATGCACACGCAACCTCGCACACAACACAATTAGCGAGTTTATCTTGCTCTACGTGATAAACTGCCCATATCTGAATAGAGTTTATAACACCAATATTCCTGGTTCGTTCGGCACCGCGCGCTGATATTTGAGACGGTGGCATATAGCTTTTTGCTTTTCTGCTGCCGCCAGACTCACGTACCGCGATGATACGACTACCTACTTTTTTTTTTTTTTTTTTTATTGAAACTGACATGGTTGGCTGCATCACCTACAACATCCATGATGTCAGCCCATAACACCGGCTGACAACTATTTTTAATACTTGAAGTATTGTCGTTAAAATTTTCTCTAGATAGGAAAAAAAAACCCGGTCAAGTGTGAGTTTTATTCGTGCGCCGAGGAAAGTTCCGTAGATATACAATATCAAAATATTTATTGAATTGCTCTATGACTCAGGTCAACCCTCATCTCGAGAGGTTAATAATTTTTTTTTATATATTTGAAAAATCAACAGTTTATAGTACATACATATAGTTGCCAGCGGTTTTTCATATAAATTACTAAACCGGTAAATGATTTTCTCGTGTTTACATTAAAGACATTTACAAAAATTGTTGTACCGCAGTGCCGTGAAACAAAGAGATTAATACAGTTGACATTTAATATTTAAAATAAAGCAAAAAATAAGAACAATAAATAAATAATGTATAATAAATAAAGATAATGAAATATAACAAAAGTTATTTTAGACTCAAATATACTCTATATTTTTTTTTTTTAGTATAGGTTATTTATAATGATTCCTGTTTTCTTTTTAGCAAAATATTCTTTATAACATCTTTTTTGAATGTGTTCTTAGTATGTATAAAAGGATCAATGTCGCTGAAATGTTCGTTATATGTGCTAGCTAGCCTATTAATAGTTGAGTTCTTTGCATAATTGGTGCATAAGGTTTGTTTGATTTGTTTTAATACCTAATTAATTTTATATAATTTATTATGATTATTGTTGAATGCAAATAAATATATTATTGAAGGGTTTTTAAATTACCGTGGTTGTTAGACATTATTTTAAATCAATCAGCTTTACTCACGGTTTCACTCCGAGCTATGTGGCTCGACGTTTCGGGCCAAGCGTATGGCCCATCTTCATTGAGCACTCTGCCTTGTGCGACGGTTGGCAGAGAACTGTCACATCTTCGTCCGTCGTTGACGAAGATTGTAGCCGTGGCCAGTGCGGGTAGTTTCCGTAGACGAGGGTTCAGGTGCGTTCCGGATCTCGGCGGAGAGACAGAAGGCGCTGATGGTGTCCACTTCCGGCTGGTCGTGTCCGTCGTGTCTTCTTCTCTTGAGCGGCGCTATGACTGGGTTCCACATCGGCGACAACTTGAAGGCGTCCTCCCGGTTGAAGTTGTCGTGCTTCTTGATTTCGATGGACTCACGGACGAGACGTGGGACGTGTCGTGTTTCGGTCGCAAGAATTTTGACCTGATCGAACCTAATCCAGTGGTTCGCTCCGGAGTCCATGTGATCGCACACTGCCGATTTGTTGGAGTCCAGTTGTCTCGCCGCTCGTATGTGCTCCGAGACCCGCGTCGCTACGCTCCTCTTCGTCTGCCCGATGTATGACTTTCCACAGCTACATGGGATTTGGTACACGCCGGCAGACTGGAGAGGCAACTTATCCTTTACCGAACGTAGCATCTGGGATACTTTTTTGTAGGGAGTAAAGACAGTGCCAATGCTGAGTTTCTTCAGTCTCCTCCCTATTTTATCCGTCAGTCCACGGACGTACGGTAAAAATGCTCTTTGTCTGTCGGCGCGTTGCACGGGTTGATATGTCTTTTCGTGAGGCATCAGTGCTTTTCTGCTGTAACCGTTTTGTTTTAGTGCGCTCGTGATCGTCTTTCTTTCGCTGTCGATGCTGCTATCATCACAGATGCGTTCTGCTCTCTGTACCAGGGCCCTCGCCACCGAATGTATCTGCGCAGGAGCGTGGTGTGAGGTGGCATGGAGGTACCTATTCGTGTGGGTGGGCTTCCGGTACACTGTGTGACCCAGCGATCCATCCGGCCGACGAGTCACAAACACATCCAAGAATGCTAGACCTTTGTCACTTTCGAGCTCCATGGTGTAGCTTATACTTGTGTGAGCAGCGTTTATGTGGTCTAGAAATTCCTGTAGGGCCCGTCGTCCATGTGTCCATATCGCAAAAATGTCATCTACGTACCTCAACCATACCGTGGGGGTGACTGTGGCCGTTGCTAAGGTGCGCTCTTCCAGATGTTCCATGAATAGGTTGGCAACGACCGGGGCCACTGGGCAGCCCATGGCCACCCCATCGGTTTGTACGTAGTAGTCGCCGTCCCACAGGAAGTAGTTCGACGTCAAGCAGTGCTGTAACATATTCACATACTCTATACTTATGTCATTTTCTTGCAGTTTGTTCTTGATGACATCAACTGAGTCGCGTATAGGTACGTTCGTGTAGAGCGATTCCACGTCGAAACTGACCAGAATATCCGTCGGCGATACTTTCATGTTGGACAGCATTTCTACGAAATGGTAGGAGTCTTTCACAAAAGACGACGTCTTGCCCACTAACGGTTGTAGCACTGATGTCACATGTTTCGCTAGGTGGTACGTGGGGGAGTTTATTTGGCTCACTATTGGCCGTAGCGGCGTGCCTGTCTTGTGTATTTTTGGGAGGCCATAAAAACGTGGAGGCTGCGGATTGACCTCCCGCAAACTTTTCGCAAACTCCCGGTCGTTGCCAACCTATTCATGGAACATCTGGAAGAGCGCACCTTAGCAACGGCCACAGTCACCCCCACGGTATGGTTGAGGTACGTAGATGACATTTTTGCGATATGGACACATGGACGACGGGCCCTACAGGAATTTCTAGACCACATAAACGCTGC
Organism: Nematopogon swammerdamellus; assembly: GCA_946902875.1. Taxonomy (NCBI): domain Eukaryota; kingdom Metazoa; phylum Arthropoda; class Insecta; order Lepidoptera; family Adelidae; genus Nematopogon; species Nematopogon swammerdamellus. The sequence continues at coordinate 2,873,233 of OX336345.1, read as the reverse complement.
TCACACAAGTATAAGCTACACCATGGAGCTCGAAAGTGACAAAGGTCTAGCATTCTTGGATGTGTTTGTGACTCGTCGGCCGGATGGATCGCTGGGTCACACAGTGTACCGGAAGCCCACCCACACGAATAGGTACCTCCATGCCACCTCACACCACGCTCCCGCGCAGATACATTCGGTGGCGAGGGCCCTGGTACAGAGAGCAGAACGCATCTGTGATGATAACAGCATCGACAGCGAAAGAAAGACGATCACGAGCGCACTAAAACAAAACGGTTACAGCAGAAAAGCACTGATGCCTCACGAAAAGACATATCAACCCGTGCAACGCGCCGACAGACAAAGAGCATTTTTACCGTACGTCCGTGGACTGACGGATAAAATAGGGAGGAGACTGAAGAAACTCAGCATTGGCACTGTCTTTACTCCCTACAAAAAAGTATCCCAGATACTACGTTCGGTAAAGGATAAGTTGCCTCTCCAGTCTGCCGGCGTGTACCAAATCCCATGTAGCTGTGGAAAGTCATACATCGGGCAGACGAAGAGGAGCGTAGCGACGCGGGTCTCGGAGCACATACGAGCGGCGAGACAACTGGACTCCAACAAATCGGCAGTGTGCGATCACATGGACTCCGGAGCGAACCACTGGATTAGGTTCGATCAGGTCAAAATTCTTGCGACCGAAACACGACACGTCCCACGTCTCGTCCGTGAGTCCATCGAAATCAAGAAGCACGACAACTTCAACCGGGAGGACACCTTCAAGTTGTCGCCGATGTGGAACCCAGTCATAGCGCCGCTCAAGAGAAGAAGACACGACGGACACGACCAGCCGGAAGTGGACACCATCAGCGCCTTCTGTCTCTCCGCCGAGATCCGGAACGCACCTGAACCCTCGTCTACGGAAACTACCCGCACTGGCCACGGCTACAATCTTCGTCAACGACGGACGAAGATGTGACAGTTCTCTGCCAACCGTCGCACAAGGCAGAGTGCTCAATGAAGATGGGCCATACGCTTGGCCCGAAACGTCGAGCCACATAGCTCGGAGTGAAACCGTGAGTAAAGCTGATTGATTTAAAATAATATATTATTGAAGTTATGACGTCGGAATCAATAAGTATATGTATTATTTATTGAAACATCAATTCAATAAAATTCTGTACAACAGGCGAGCTTAATGCCATGAGGCATTTGTAATAACCTCTACCCTATACCTATTGTTTTTCCTTAGATATTAAAGGCAGAATTATCAAAAATCAACTCTTTAGCTCTAGAACAACTAGAATATAAAGAATCGAAATATGGCCAGCGTATAACTTTCAAGTGATCTCTAGGTTTGTCAGAAACAGTGTCGCTAATTCGTACACATAATTCCTGTAAAATGGACCCAATTATTACTTCCTTTTCAGGAAGCCGTTGTGTACCGTAATAACTCAGAGTACTAACTCTCATTTCCTAAATCTATTCTAGTAAATTCTAATATCAACATTAAAGCACTTACCAAACTAATTGCTCATTCATCTATAGTCATTAAACCCTTCTGGTTTCCCTCTGTGTTCTATGTGCACGCTTCGACAGCGCGCTCACGTACCTCGCTTGCGAGCTTGTGAGACCCGCCAAAATTCAAAATGAAAGTGTTCTGATGTTTGTGTTATTGTTATTATTAAATTATGATCAATGTATTACTTGATAGCTTAATTTTGTTGTGCTGTTCAATAGATGAAATCTATTATTTTATATTTTCTTCTAAATTTTAGAACTTCAACAATACAAACTTTTATTGACCCCTTTTGAAGGGGTTTGTGGAACTGGCCCCACTAAATTCGTATGGACCCTCGGTCCATACGATATTTATCCATCGCCAGTCCCCGTGACTCCCAACGCAGATAAATTTGTACTTAAGCTACAAATTTATTATTTGTCCCTAGGAGTCCCCGTTTTCTGATCTGTACAAAATATACATCTTCAGACAGATTTACCAATTTAATCTCGTAGTGTTATGTTGGAGTTCAAAAGATATTCTTTTGTCCTCCCTAAAGGCATAAGTGTATGCTTTTAATTGTGCGTGTATAGTGTATATGTTATGGTTTATATTTCTGTGGCTATCTATTGATATACCTACAGAAATTGTTTTATTCCAAATGATGCGGTCAGGGGTCCACCTTTCACCGAAATCAATTAGGAATATTTTCTTAAGGGTTTATTAAAATGGTGTGCTGGTCATAATCTACATAACCTATACAGGTATATTTAAACCTGATTTACGCAATCTCCCTACGTCCTAAAACGTAACTAGCCAGTATGTTGCATATGCATATATATTACAAAATTTACCTTTGAATTCCACTATCCTAACCGGTCTGACACGATTCACTAAAATCACCTTAAATAAAACACCATTACAAATAGAATAGCGTAAAACAATAAATTCAAACGAAACCACAACACCCGCCACTGAATCTAATCGCGAAGTTAACACTTAATAAAAATATACTTTTATATCAAAATACGGTAAAACCACTGATTTTACATATTTAAATTCGACATATTTTTTAATAATTACGCGTGGTTCAAACACTCTTATATACGTATGATTTACGAATTTAAAGATCGGGTTTTGTTTCTTTTAATCTTCTCTATATTTTAAAATACCTTCCCAATGTACTAGTCCTCATGGCAGGCCAGTTCGGACATAGTGTCATTGTAAAAGTTCTTTGGAAATCCTTCCATCACCAGTCAAGATTCCAGAATCCAGCTCAACCTTCATCCAGAACTCAAAAGGCTCAAAAAGAACATCCAAAATATAATTCGCAACCTAGTTGAAAATTCCTATATCACCCCCAAAATTACAAAATCCAGCTCAACCTTCATTTGCAACTCCGAAAGCTTTACAGAAATTCCCACACTAAAATTCACGAATAAACAAACTCTATTCACTGACTTCCTTTATGTACGTGAAATTTATGATCAGGTCACAGTCCATTATATTTTAATATAAAATAAAACCTTCCCAATGTACCTGTCCTCATGGTAGGCCAGTTCGGACATAGTGTCATTGTAAAAGTTCTTTGGAAGTCCTTCCATCACCAGTCAAGATTCCAGAATCCAGCTCGACCTTCATCCAGAACTCAAAAGGCTCAAAAAGAACATCCAAAATATTTTCCGTAAAACTAGTTGAAAACCCCTATATCACCCCCAAAATTACAAAATCCAGCTCAACCTTCATTTGCAACTCCGAAAGCTTTACAGAAATTCCCACACTAAAATTTACGAAACAAACAAACTTTATTCACCGGTTTTTACAAAATCATTTATGAACTAAGAAAACCTTCCCAATGTACCAGTCCTCATGGTAGGCCAGTTCGGACATAGTGTCATTGTAAAAGTTCTTTGGAAGTCCTTCCATCACCAGTCAAGATTCCAGAATCCAGCTCGACCTTCATCCAGAACTCAAAAGGCTCAAAAAGAACATCCAAAATATTTTCCGTAAAACTAGTTGAAAACCCCTATATCACCCCCAAAATTACAAAATCCAGCTCAACCTTCATTTGCAACTCCGAAAGCTTTACAGAAATTCCCACACTAATATTCACGAAATTAAACTAATTTCAATCACCGGGGTTTTTTACCAAATTCATTTACTAAGAAAACCCAATCAAAAATACACGCGAGCGAAGCCGAGTGAAATTATTCACTAGGAAAACCCAATCGAAAATACACGCGAGCGAAGCCGAGCGATACTTCTTTCCCGAACTTATTCGAAAACTCACGCGAGCGAAGCCGTACTAACTTTCGTACCTGGGCTCTCGCTAAATACGCACGACCGTCTCCTTCGACTCTCAAAACAGACTGAACTCCCCACGCTCCCCTCCCTCTCCTTTTATAATCTTTCCTCGTGTCACAATCCTGACACGCAGGAACAAATCGAACGGTGGCCTCCTAGTATGGCCATGACACGTTCGTGTCACGGAGCGCGATTTTGTATGGAGATTGAATTTCGATTTTTAGTATGGGCTGGACACGTTTGTGTCACGCAGGAACAAATCGATCGGCTGCCTCGTAGTATGGCCGTGTCACGTTTCTGTCCGGACTCGTAATTTTGTATGGAGGATAATTTTATGTTTTTAGTATGAACTGGACACGTTTGTGACACGATATAAATTCGATTTTGGAGGGAAAACAAACCCTCTTCGTACCTTCCACATGGTACCTAAAGCTGTTTCGCTCGTCAGCGATGCGATTTACCTCTACTTCGGTGGTTTTAACACCACTTCCCCGCACCCATTGTGCATCTCCGCATGCAGAGAACTGTTGCTTTTGTTATATAAATTAATTGATGTTATTACATGTGCTCTATTAATAAGTCGACTTTTAGCGCCATAACGGAGTGTTTTATTTATATATTTTTGTTTAATATCGTCTATATTCTTCGAGTATTTTCATTTAAAATGTTAACGTTCCAAGTTGTTAGTTTTCTTATTGTCTATATATTAATTCCTGTACATGCGTGATACCATCTTCCGTGTTTGATAATACTATTCATGTACGGAACCTGGACACGCAGAAACCAATCGAAATCTCCTTACCATCGTCGTGTTTTATTCATGTCAGGACACGAAACCATTCCTTCATACTAACACCGCTTAACGAAAACCCCTCCCGCACCGCTTGACAAATTACCTCAGGTCGCTCCGCCTCGCCCCGCGGCCCACGCGCGCCCGCAGCTCGGTAATACCTCACCCCTTGTCTTGTTTACCTCATACCTCTCTCCGCCCCGCGCGCACGCTCCAACGGATATTTATTTGAATGTTGGCGTCATACTCAATGAAACGTTGTTTTGTTTTATTTTATGTTTTTGTTTAATAACTGGTACTTTGTTTATATACTCTTCCCTTTATAAAATGTTTAGTGTATTAGTTTGAATCATTAATAAATAATTATTAAAATAATTTTAGACCCTGTGCGATATCTTCACAGAGATCACGAAACTTCAAATTCCCATAAACTCCGTCATGTCCAGATTCCAGACACGCAGGAACAAATAGACCAGCGACCTCATAGTATGGCCGTGTCACATTCGTGTCCTGACACGAATTTAGTATGGAGATTAAATTGAATCATTAGTATGGACTCGACACGAATCGGACACGCAGGAACAAATCGAACGGCGCCCTCTTAGTATGGCCGTGACACGTTCTTGACACGCAGGAACAAAACGCTCGGTTGCCTCGTAGTATGGCCGTGACACGTTCGTGTCACAGAGCGAAATTTCGTATGGAGATAGAATTTAATTTTTAGTATGGGCTGGACACGGTTGTGACACGCTCGAACAAATCGAACGGTGGCCTCGTAGTATGGCCGTGTCACATTCGTGTCCTGATACTATTTTAGTATGGAGATAAAATTAGATTAATTAGTATGTGCTGGACACGGTTGTGTCATGCAGGAACAAATCGAACGGCGGCCTCGTAGTATGGCCGTGTCACATTCGTGTCCTGACACAAATTTAGTATGGAAATAAAAATAAATTATTAGTATGAGCTTGTCACGTTTCTGACACATAGGAACAAAACGTACGGTGGCCCCGCAGTATGAGCGTGTCACGATCGTGTCTTGACAATAATTCATTCTTTCATACTAACAACTCGCAGCGAAATAATCACTACTCGCGCTCCTTGACTCGCTACCTCAAGCCGCGCTCAAACGGCGTGATGATACCGCGATCTCTGACCCCGCGCCCGCAAGACGCGCGCCTTCTTACCTCACCTCTCCGCCGTTTCGTACGCGCCCATGTCTTGTTCCCCTCTCACCGCGTGTCAGGATTACCTCATGCTACCTTCCCCGCCTCGGCGCTCTATAGTGTTTTATATGCGAACCAACTGATGTTATTATATTTCTTGTTTGTCTAATTACGCGTCGTATTGTAATGGCCGTTCGCGCCATTTTATTTCTTAGTGGAGTGTGCAGTCACGATTGAATTTATTAGGTGATTAGTTAAATTGTAATATAAATTATTTTGTTAATGAAACGTTTTAATGTTCTATAATTTAGCTTTGAATTACTATTGGCTATATGTTTATCTTTTTTACCTTGTGTGATTCCATCACAGTCGCCCGCATAGAGGTTCGTAACGAAGCAAAGTCAACGGAACCTCATTCCGTGACGCTTGATCTCGTTAAGAAGCTATATACATTATGATCTTGAAAATTACTTCTTCTTTGTTAGGGTTTTATTGTTCCCTTCCAAGAAGTTTGTATATATAATTATTTATCACTGTTAGGGTTCAAGTTCCCTTCCAGAGACCCCCTTCTTCTATAATTTTTAATTTGTGTGTTTTTTTTTTTTTCAACACCATCTGTCCACGTGCTTTAGGAATTTCTTACCCTCCAGCTTAGGATTTATCTCCCTTAGCTTAAAGAGAAAAGATTTTTAGAATGCATACCACAACCTTACCACCTCCGGCTTAGACCATGTTTGCACTCTTTCCCTTATCTTCCATTTGCAGCTCGTGCCAATACTACATTAAACAAATATTTTAGTGTAATTGATTTAGTTTATTATTAATAAATCTAGGAATTTAGGCAAAAGTTATCACCTCAAAGCCTTAGATCCCTATATTCTGCCTCTAACAGATTTCCCAACAGTGCAGGAACCTCTAGTCTCATCCTTTACCGTATGGGCCGAAACAGAACATCACCGCTTACAGTGCAATACACACCTTACCACCTCCGGCTTAGGCTATGCAAGCAGTTCGGCAGGACAGAACTGGTCCGTGAAGAACACATAACACACCTTACCACCTCCGGCTTAGGCTATGCATGTATCCTAGCACAACAAGCTTCCATTAAAGGCAGAGTAGTCGGGATACATATTTTCAAAAGACTTCGAAATCGACTCATGCATCATTTTTGGATCCTAACTCACCTATTGACGAATAGACGGACTCGGTATGCTTGTAAACGATTCTACTTTAACTCCTCCAACATTTCTCCGGTTAATGATTTCAAACCAAATACTACACTCATTCACTGTAAATAGACCAGAAAATGTCATCCTGAACTTCCAACGCTCCATTTTTTTGTGTTCGGAACGCCTTTAGTAGACGATGTCATAATCCCTCCCCAGCGTGAGTCAGACTCAGTAAAATGTAAAGTTCTGCACTTAAGGCATTTTCACCTCACCTTTTCTAAGTCCCAAATTGTGTGTTCTTCACACTGAATTTAATTTAACATTATTTTCGAAGCAATGTATGGGAAAACCAAATGAAGCCAAAGTATCCTGATTCCTTGTAAAGGTCCCTTCAGGTTAGAGCGCTGCTCTCATTAGAAGGAAATTTCACTACAGAGTACAGACACTACAATACCCGCAGGTTTACTCGCGTATTTTACACAAACATCCAAAACCATCCACTCAAGTCAACAAGTCTATTTTAAATTTTTGTTACTTCTTATTTAGAAGTAATTTAGTCTAACTCTCCTCACTGTACAGCATTTTATTTATTTATTTTGTCATATTTGTTTCCCGTTTTTTTTTTTTTTTATACTTATTTATATTAATTTTATATATTTATAAAATAAATTACCTATATAAAATTTATACAAACAGACATAAACAAAAGACGGTATTCTCGCCGGCGACGGGAGACGAGAATTATTATTATTATTATTATTTATCGTAAGGACCGATACAGTACATCACTGTTTACAATGCAATACACGCCTTACCACTCCTGGCTTAGGCTATGTAAGCAGTTCGGCAGGACAGAACTGGTCCGTGAAGAACACATAACACACCTTACCATCACCGGCTTAGGCTATGCAAGTAGTTCATTATTTTTTTTTTCTTTTTATTTTAGAATTAATTAATATATTTATTTATTATTTTTTTTTTTTCTTCGCCCGCATGACTTTACTTACTCTGTGAAATTTAATTTTAATTTTCTAACCCGTATGAATCTATTTATTTTAACAATAATTTAATGAGCACTACTCTAGTGGTTTATTTACAGTATTTATGAGAATGTAACCCACAACTACGTCTATCAACAATTCAATACGCTCGCTACCGACAAAGTATCCTTAACATGATAAAAGTCACCGATAGATAACGTGATAATAGAAATTGAAGAAGGTTTTGTATAGTGTAACGATTATGCGTAACAGTAGGTTGTTTCACATAATCAATTTTGACAAGGCGCTTAATAAAATTACATTTTTTTTTTTTTTTTTTTTTTTTTTAATTTTACTTTATTTTACAAAGTTATTCCATTAGATATATTTTCTCTGGTTCCTATTTTATCACAATCCTTTTCCTTTGTAGGTTTTCTTGTAACCTGTAAAATAACACAAAATGTCAATATTTTATATATTTTACAAAAAAATTTTTTCTTTTTTTTTATAAATATTTACTAACCTGTTTGTAAATGCTTAGAAGGATTGTTCTCTTTTTTTTTTTTAAAGAAAAAAAAATTTTTTTTTTTTTTTTTTTTTTTTATTATTAAATCATTTTATTAGTCTTCTTCTATAAAATTAAACATGTTTACATACTGTTAAATTACATAAAATGTATCAAAATCATATTTTCAATCTTCTTAAATAAAATTAAACCTGTTACAACCTGTTGAATTACATGAAATGCAACAAAAATCGTTTTATTAACTTTCTTCTATAAAATTAAACCTGTTTACAACCTGTTAAATTACATAAAATGCAACAAAATTAATTTTATTAATCTTCTTCTATGAAATTAAACCTGTTTACAAACTGTTAAATTACATAAAATACAACAAAAATCAATCTCCTTAAAATTAAACTTATATTAACAATGTGTACTTGTGTTCTTTATTGTAATTTTTATCACAGATGCATCACGCCAGAACTAGCGAGATTTAATTTTAAACCCTATCGAACATGTTAATGTCCTCATATTATAATAAAGGAATTCTAGCTGGGACGCACAAGAATTAACCTAAAACCCTAACAGAGAATGTTAAGTGACCCCCCTTTTTATAAGGAATTCACGCTGGGACGCACGTGAATTAACCTAAAACCCTAACAGAGAACGTTAAGTGACCCCCCTTTTTTATAAGGAATTCACGCTGGGACGCACGTGAATTAACCTAAAACCCTAACAGAGAACGTTAAGTGACCCCCCTTTTTTTATAAGGAATTCACGCTGGGACGCTCGTGAATTAACCTAAAACCCTAACAGAGAATGTTAAGTGACCCCCCTTTTTATAAGGAATTCACGCTGGGACGCACGTGAATTAACCCAAAACCTGTATGAAAGGTAAACACCCTGTATGAATGGATGACACCCAGTATGAACGGAAAACACCCTGTATGTATGGAAAACATCCTGTATGAATAGAAAACACCCTGTATGAATAGAAAACCCCCTGTATGAATGGACACCAGTATGAACGGAAAACACCCTGTATGAATAGAAAACCCCCTGTATGAATGGAAAACCCCCTGTATGAATGGACACCCAGTATGAACGGAAAACACCCTGTATGAATAGAAAACACCCTGTATGAATAGAAAACCCCCTGTATGAATGGAAAACAAAATAAAATCTTTACTAATGAAATCTGTTTAGATTTAGTTTTTTTTTTCTTTTAAAACTCCAATGTGTTAATTATATGGTTAAAATTCTGGTCTATGTAGTCTTCTATAACCGGAATCAAATCTGACTGTGGATTGATGATGGATCCTTCTCTCTCAGGCCCGTCTGATTCTTGTTTCTTGCTCTTCTGTTTGGACAACCAATTCATTTCCGTCGTCACAAACTGTGTGATTTGTTGAAGTTGTCCTTCATATTCTGATATTAGTTTCTCTCTCCTGACTTTCCTGATATTTGATTTTTTTTTGTGAAGCGTTATGTCTTTCTCCAACCGTTTCTGTCTTCTGTGTAAATCATGTTGAAGTCTGCTCCCTACTTTTGGCTCCTGTTCCTCCGCTGTTCCTATTGTTTCTTGGTGTTCTTCTTCCATTATTGTTAACATTCTTTTTGTTATGTCCAGTCTGTAGACTTTTGTTTTTAGTAATTGTTCCTCTTTCTCTTCTTCTTCTTGGAACTGCATTAATTCTTTCCTTTTTGACTCTATTTCCTTCTGATTCATCATGTCTCTTTTCTGATCTTCTCAAAACCTGTCAAAAATGTATTTTCATCAAAACTTTTCTTTTCTCTGAAAATAGGTGGTCATAAAATATTTTGTTGCGGGGTTTTTTTTTTTTTTTGAAATCCTAATTTTGTATCTATTTATTTTTTTATTTATTTGTTTTGTTTTAAGTGTTATGTAGTTCATTTATGTTTTCTTATTTTCCACAATTCTCTTTCCAGGCCAGTCTTAAATTTTGTAATTCTTTATGTATCTTCGCCTTCTCTACCCTGTTATTTTGTTCCAAAAGGATCATTCTATTTTTTATTTTCCCTAATCTTCTGTAAATGCTCATGCATTTTCTTAACTTATTTTGTTTTTCAAGATGAAATTTTCTTTCTAATTTCATTTCCTTTTCCAATTGGTCCAACTTTGCTGTGTTTTCCAAAAATTTCCTTATTGATGTTGTTGCTAATTTCCTGTTTATTACAAAGGACTTCTTTCCTTATTGTTTTTATATTTATTTCAATGTTGAGTTGTAGTAATTTATATCTTTGTGTTATCATTTCTTCAGTTAGTTGTATTATTACTGATTTTATTTGTTCCATCCGTAGTTTTGTTTGAACCCTGAAAATTTTCAGTTTTATTTAAATTTTCAACAACAATTTTCCTTAATTTTCTTGTCTTTATAATATTTTTCTAAGTGTATGGTATTAAAGTTTCCTCTAATTTTACCGGTGTCTGGGTGTACTAGTGTGTAATTATTTTTATAAGGTGTCGCCGCTATGGTATATGGTCCTTCGTAAATTAGTGAGAATTTTTTCGTGACTTTCTGCTCTGCTGATGATTTAGGTATTGTTTTTAATTTTACTAATTGTCCTATTTCAAATACCACATTTTGATACTTTTTGTTATACCTTTTAATTCTTGCTATCGCGTTTAATCGAATATTTTCTGCAGCACGAATTCTATCTTCGGTTAATTTATCTTTGTTAATTTTTATAATATTTGGTAAGAATTTCTCTATTGGTGAATGATATGTTTTCCCTGTTAGTAAGTATGTTGGTGCAAAACCTGTACTACAGTGTGTTATTTCATTGTAACAGTCTTCTACTTCCTTCATTATAAAACCCCATTTAGTATGTCTATCACAACAATATGTTCTAAACAGTCTTCCTAATTCTTTGCATACTCGTTCTACACAATTAGGTCTTGGATTGTAAACAGAAGTGTATGTTAATTTAATTCCTAATTCATTTATCAATCTTTTCCATACTATTGATTTGAATTGTGTACCTTGGTCTGTCATAATGATTTCAGGGAAGATAACTTTCACAAAGTTTTTCAAACATTTCGAAAGAGCCGTGGCGTTAGCTTTCTTTAAAGGATAAATTCTTATAAATTTTGAAAATCCATCCTGAATGATGAATATGTATTGTATTCCCCCTCTGGATCGTGGTAGTGGTCCATATATGTCAGCCAGTACTATTTCTCCTATGTGATTTGTGATTACTGGGCTCAATTTTCCCATAGTTCGTACATTATTAACTTTTGCTAATTGGCAGATATGGCAAGTTTTTAGTACTTCCCTAATTCTTTTTGCCATATTTAGCCAATAATACTTCTTGCTGAGTACTCCTTTAATTTTTAGAGTGCCGAAATGTCCTAGTTCCTCATGATATCTCCAAATGATGTTATCTATTTCCCCCTCGGGTATTGCTATTTTTGGTATATTGTCTGCAGTGCGAAAGTGTAATATATTGTTTATCATTTCGTATGTTTTGATTTTAGGTTTTGAGGGTTTTATTTGGTTTTTTATGGTATCGGCGATTTTCTTCATAGCGAAGTCCGTCTGTTGTAGTTCTTTTAAATCCTTTAGTTTATTCTTCAATTCGTTAACTCCTTTTACTCGAAACGCTGCTAACTCTGGGCATATTTCCTTTAATTCTTGTATTTTCTCTGCTTTATTGGTGTATCTCGATAATACATCTGCGCAAATATTTTCAGTACCTTTTACATATTCTACAATGAAGTTAAATTGGTTTAAATACAATAACCATCTGGTTATTCTACTGTTGTGTAATTTCCAAGTTCTTAGGAAAGTTAGGGATTGATGATCCGTTCTTATGATGATTGATACTCCCCTTAGATATGTTTCATATTTTCGTAAACAATATATTACTGCCCAGAGTTCTCTTTCGCTCACTGTCCATTTCCTTTCGGCTGCTGATAATCCTTTGCTGCAAAACCCTACTACTAAGTGATCTCCTTCATCGTTAATTTGATAAAGACATCCGCCAAGAGCATATGCAGAACAATCCGTTTGTAAGTAGAATTGCTTTGTTAAATCAGGATGTGTTAGCATAACAGATTTTAAAAATAAACTTTTTACTGTTTCAAATTGAGTTTGTCTGTCGTTTGTCCAATCCCATTTAGTTCCCTTTTTTAGTAATTCACATAATGGTTGTATTGACGTTCCGTAGTCTTTTATAAATTTCCGATAATAATTACATAAACCGAGGAACCCTCTGAGGTGTCTTACTTTCTTTGGAACTGGGAAATCATTTATAGCTTCCACTTTCTCGGGATCCATTTCTATGCCCTTTTGTGAAACTATATGTCCTAATATTTTGATTTCTTGCTTTAGGAATTGACACTTTTTTAAACGACACGTTAATCCGCCTTCTTCTAATTTATCCAGCACTATGTCTATGTGGTGAATATGTTCTTCCACGGTGCTTTTTGTAAAAATTATTATGTCGTCCAAATAATTTACACAGAAATCTGTTACGTCTTCTCCTAATATTAAGTACATTGCACGGGAAAAAGCTGAAACTGAAGTTTTTAATCCTTGTGGTAAGCGCAGATATACATATGATCTATTCAAGAATGTAAATCCTGTATATTTCACACTGTCAGGGTGTAACGGGATCTGAAAGTAAGCATTGCTTAAATCTATTGTACTTAGGTACTTTACCCCATGAAATTTTTGCAATATTTCAGATATCAATGGTGGTTTTTCTATCTCTCCTTCCAATTTGGTGTTTAGAGTTCTTGCATCTAATAATATCCTTACACTTTGATCTTTTTTTATAGTATAAGTTAACGGACTGGAATAAGGAGTAGCGGCTTTCATTAATATACCTTGGTTCACCATTTCAACCAATTTTTCCGCTACTTTTCCTCTATAAGCATGTGGTACAGGGTATGCATATTTCACAAAAGGTATTTCGTCTATTAATTTTAATTTATGTACATATTTTTGCGTACAGCCTGGAATCTCTGAGAATTGTTTTTCATGTTTTATAAGCACATTCTTAAAATTTTGTTTATCTCGTGTGCTAATAATTTTTATGTTTTCTAAACATTCAAAAATTTCTTGTCTTGTAGTATCCTTTTCTTTAATTGTCATGTTGTTATTTAAATATTCTTCCTTCTTATTTACTTTGGACTCATGTAATGGCACTCTTAAATTTACGGTTCCTTTTAACTCTAATGCTGTTGGTGTCTTGCATATTATCGTTGCATTATTTTCTTCCAAGAAGTTGTATCCGAGTATGATGGGTCTCACCAATTTCTCTACTATCAAACATGGTACGTTTATTATTATCCCCATTATATTTAAGGGTAACAATACCATTTTACACACTCTTGGTGACTTTTGTCCTGTCGCTCCAATAATATGTAATGCTGAAATTGGTAAGATTGGATAAGTTTTCCCGCCTTTTGTCAACTCGTCATAGCTAGTTTTAGATATACAAGTTACTTGACTTCCTGTGTCAATCAAACAATTTATTAATTGACCGTCTATTCTGGCTAGTACCTCCGGTAACTTCGGTAATATGCTGGTTTCATTGTCTTCTTCATAATCTTCGTCTTCGAATACAGAAGTAACCTTTAATTCTGAAATAAATTCGTTATCAAAGTTCTTCCTATATATTGCCTTTTCTCTTAACAATACTATACAATTGGTTATTTGGTTGATTAAATTATTACAATTTTCTTTCCTTCTTTTGTTTGATTTGTATCCTAATCCAAAAGAGTTACATTGTGCAACCAAGGTTATCGGGGTTTTCCTACCCTGCTCATTTTTACCCAAACCCCTTCCTGGCATCCAACCCATTTTAATTAATAATTTTGGTGGTAAATTAACATTGACCCTCTTGTTCCTTTTAGGTATCGTCACCAGTCGGGTCGTACTGGTAACTTTATTCAGTTTCCCACATGTCCATTTTCTTCACGCTGTTGCTCATACGTTGGATTATTGTTCGATGATTTCTGCCAACCATACTTTGATTCCCAGGTAGAGATGTTGTTTACTCGAAGTCCTCTCACAGGTACATTCTTCTTAACATCTTGTCTTGGTATTAATTGTGATGATTCACGAATTCTCTTGTTTTCTTCTATGCTTCCCATGCTCCTGAGAAAGGAGATTGCTTCAGGTGCTGTAGATCCGCCACCAGTCATCCATAGCCGCTGGATATCTGCTGGAAACTGGCACATCAATTCTCGTACACAATGTTCTTCATCCCCTGCATCCTGCATCCTCTTGTACATTGCGAAGTTCTCAATAAAATGTGTCGCCATCTCAGTTTTATTATTCCATGTTGTTTGTAAAATTCCTCTCTTCAATTTCTGTTGTACTGGTTTTCCCCAATATTGTTCAAGAAAATCCCTCTTGAAATCGTCGAGATTCTCCCATCTTTCTTTGTAAATCCTTGCCCAATTTTTCGTTTCTCCTATGAGACAGTCCGCGATCAAGTCTAACTCTCCGCCACGTCCAGGGTTCGTCTTTGCTATGTATCTGTCCAGTTCTTCTATAAATTCCACCGGGTGAATTTTCCCTTCCCCGGAAAATTTTGGCTTGAAAGGTGGTGAGGTCAACGTTAATGGTCTTTGCATCCATGCTGTTTCTGGTTCTTTACGTTGAAAACCATTTTCCTTTTCGCTGTTAGAAGAACGCTCTAATTCTTCCATTCGCCTAGCTATCGGGGTAATACTATCCTTAATTATTTTAGCGATGGAAGGCCCCATAATTTTCCTCTTTGCTCTTCTGTTAGGTGGTACATTCCCGAATCGCTTATGCACTCTTCCCGTAGCATTTTGTGTACCTCCTTCTTTGCCCTTCTTTGCTGCTCGTGTTCCATGTGTGTGGTCCATGTAGTACTATTTGTAAATTTATGTCTGAATGTTGTATAATGTCTTGTATATGTGTGAATTCTTCTTAAATCTGCAAATTTTTTAATTTATAATTAATTTCTAATTATTTGGTTTCAGAACAAAATAGTAATTTAGCATATAATAATATTATTTGTCTATGCCATTATAAATTTTTAAGTGTAGAATAATGCTTGTGTTGTCTTTAACTTAGAATTTTTTTGAATAGAATTTCCTATATGTAGTTTCTTTAAAGAAACTTGGGAATCCCTGTTTTCTCTTTTTCAATGTGATTAACTTAAAATGTTGTTTGTATTATATGAATTGATTAAGTTTTGTTAGTGTTTAGTAACTTATTTTATCAATTTTAACAATTTTACTTTAATTTTATAGCAAAAATTTTTTTTTTTTTTTTTTTTTTCCCGTTTTGGAAATATTATTATTATTTATTCTTTTTTATTTTACTAGGATTTCATTTCTTAATTATCACGACCTATTTTCAGGAATTCCTCTTTCTCTTATTTCGCTTTGCTGCAAGCAAATATTCTACTTATAGCATAGACAAAGAACGCCAAGCATTGCTTAGAAATCGATGCTTCTCATTTTTTTTTTTTTTTCCCAAATCCGAGACAATATCGATCCCCAAACAAACAGTCTAACTTCTTAAAGTTAATCAATAAAGCTACAGTAGCGGGGTGGTTTAATTCTTTTAAATTATCATATTAAAGTGATTTTATAATATTTTGTGCCAAAACGCAATTTTATACTAACCATTATTCGTATATTCACATATACTTAATATTACTTATTTCAAAACGTCATGCAACATTTATTATTATTCAATTGTCACAACTTGTGATTATATTCCTCGTTCAATTGTTGAACTGGTTCTTGAATTTGCTTTCAAGATTAAACACATCCGCATCTGAAATTCATTCTGTAAATTTGGATAACAGCATGCATCTGAGTCTCCTCTTCAGACTTAAACCCAAGTTTATCATGCAACGAATGCTTACCTAGTCTAAGTTCTATTGGAATTTGGAAAATTTAAAATTAATAATCGACCAAAGAATAGCACCAACGTGGCACCACATCCATACTATGCTACGGACAACACCACGGACTCCGCAACCGATGCAATTAACCGGTCTAATTGCACAACTAACTCTTAAAATTTCCCTCTTTTTTTTTTTTTTTTTAAAATCTACCTCTTTTTTTTTTTTTTCAGCAAGTACCCAACCAATGCCTAATCCCCTAAATCACTCAAACCCCGTAATACCCCTTACAATTCCACTTCACAAACTATTCTGTGAGAAATTATCATTTAACCTCGATTCAAACTTTTACCAATTCACACTTTCCGTTATGAATTCCTGGAAGTAACGAACTTCAAAAGTTTCAGGCACTGATCATCCCCTCACACATTCATTCGTCCGGAACCGTTCACTCAGAATGCATACCCATTACTTCTCTAGTATGCTCGTCCATTGGCAACGCCCAATTACAACAAAAGTTATCCAAACAATCTTACACATACAGATATAAATAAATATCCATAATTTCATTCCAACAAATGTTGCGCAATCATATGCAGTGTCCGAGCACATTCGTCGTTTATCCGATACTCTGTAGCAGACAGACGCCCGATCGTCGACCACGCCTAAGCATAAAATGGGACGCTCCTCCTTCAGTTAAGTGCACCTATAACCCCATAGGTAGGCAAGAGCAGAATAAAATTAAAGTGAAACACCGAGCGAGGTGGGAAACCCCTGGAAATGCCCACGTCCAGCAGCAGTCTGACACAGGCCGCTGCCGACTAATACGAACCAAGGTATTTATATAAGACCCCCTACAAAATATATAAACACATTCGTGCCGAAACTTTACGCTGTCACTTTACCTTTCAAAATACTCATCAATGAGCAAGTTCAAGATCTTTAGTTATGGTAAACCTTAAATAAATAATATAAATTTAAACTAATTCGGATTAATGTAACTCTCATACTTTTAACATTATCATTTAATAGGCTATACACTCAGCAGCCCGACCGTGGTAATTCCACTCGATCGACGAGCTCGAGCAAAGTGAACGAGTAGGTATAAATGGCACCGTCGTATCTGTCAAATGTACAAGTGAGTGAGTGCACGAAACGGTCTCGTGGTCTACTCGAACTCGTACGTCGTTCCACCACATTTTGACAGTCATTGGCAAAGTTGCACGAAATGTGAACTCGGACTTCGAGTCATCTTGACGTATACGCTCACTCAAACACTTGATTGATTTTGATCATCCCCTGCGACAGTTTAGAAAATCTCAAGGTTGATCACATGCCAAATTAATGATTCCCTTCTTTGAATCTAGTGTAGAGGTATTTAAACATGTATTATTCTATCTACAAGTTGTTCATTCCTTCATTCATTAAGTATTCACTCAAATATTATAGATAAAATACAAGTAGGTACTTATGTACCTATCACTAAAATAAAATAAGAATAAAGTCTGTACCTAGGCACACACACACACACACAACACACCACACATACCACACATACCACACGCCACATTCCGACCATCAACCCGACAACCGGGGCAAGCAGAGCAACCGGTGCCGCGCCACACACACCCAACCACTTCAAGCAGCAAGCAAGCACGAAGACCCACCCCTCCGCACGACTCGGCGGAAGGACCACGACAATGCGACAGGGGCCAGCCCGCCGCCCCTCAGCACGGCATCATGTTCCCCGCACCCCAGCCGCCTCCTCCTCTACACGCACGGGGAGAAACGCAGCGGGGCCACTATCATTAATACCGACCGGCTCACATGCACGGTACCGTTGTTAATGCTAAATAAAGTCTTGTGTTCTAAGTACACGACTCATATCAATTTGACAGTGCCTATCTAAGTATGTACCTACCTATGTAACTAAATTATAGGTGACCGGTAGTGGAGCTATAGTGTATAACCAAGTATGATAATAATAGATGGGTACATACAGGAGTTATTTATTTTTAGATAGTTAGGTATCTACAGCTATGTATTACCCGTCGGAATTTCTATATAGGCATTATAGGCTAGGCACCTCCTCTCCTCGAATAAATGCGCTTTCCTCCGCACTTCACCGCGGTCTCACCTCGTTAGTACCGTTATCGGGGTATTTTTGTGGCTAGGTAATATGGCTGGAGGAAAGGCGGAGGGTTGAGGGGAAGAGATTCAAAATGATTGTCATCATCACTCACACAACTGGCTGACCGACCGACAACCAACATCACGTGTGTTACCACGATGTAATTTTTACCAATACTAAATAGCTACTCTTAAATATCGAGGTGTTCAATTTATACGCGTTTTCAATTTAGTCAATACTCTTTTTCCTCTTTTAATTAACATAAAGATTCTGACAAATAGTATACATACTATATTGACCGTTTGATACCTGACAAAATGAGCGCTTTGCATTCTAGGTAGGATAATACATTCAGTAAAATTTAATAGTGGCAAGATTGGTGGATCGACACTCGCTCGATAATTTCGTCACCTGTACAACATTCGCATGCGCACTCACCCGTACGCCGGTACCAAAATAATTTGCTTCGTGCGATCGATCGAGTCGAACGCAACCCGAACTCGTCGTGCGAGCGAAACCAGCACGGCAGGGGCCCTGATGTTTACTTTTGTAAAAGGGAGGAAAAGTTTAATTTGAATTTTAAATATAATTATTTTGTTCCAGCGACACCTATCTCACTATGTATAACAATGCCCAACAAAATTTTCTACGTTGTAATGTCAAAACTTCACTAATACACCAATAGATGGCAAGTAAATAGAATACTCCATGTTTCGCAAAACTCACTTCCAAACATAATACTAGTATTGTATAAGTATAATTTGCTTCTGCAAAATCATTAAGCATTTTTCATAACCCCTCACTCCCTCCCTGCCTCTTAACCACTTCCTTTCAGATGTCACTATGATGTGAACATTGTGAACTGTGGGTATGTTTATTTCCTAATTTCAAATTTTTTTCCTTTTTCCTTCTTTTTCCCATTTTCCCGGGTTCTTGAGTATTTGAGTACCCTACCAAATCTTTCTCCATTCGACTTATTTTCTTTCCCCTTTTTTTTCTCCTTTTCGGATTTACTCCGAAATTCACTCCGTAAGGTTGGTACTTATTTGTTTTAGTACGCAAGTCTGGTCCCCTTACGCTGTGAAAGCAAAACAAACACTAGCAATGGTTCTTATTGTTCGCGATAAGATCCATATTCCTTCAAATATTTTTGAACCGGGCGCCCTGAGTCAGTTAATACACAACCACAGCAACGTTACCATTTATATGGAATTATCCATTTTTAAATGATTTTCAAAATAAAATGTGGAATTAAATATCCGGGCATTTCATACTAGTTTTATCATTTTACAGATTTCCACATAAGAAGATCAGTTTGGAGTATGGATTTTCTATAAAGCTTTTCTATAACATCCACATTTAAATGATTATCCAATCGCATATTGATTCTCAGAAAGCCTAGAACTGAAATGCCGCCACGGTTTTGCATCTTGTGTGAATATAATGAATGACCGGCCAATATACGACCTCACTTCATTCTTTTCAAAATCTAAATCGTATTTAAATTAAATTAATAATCTACTTATAATATCTATGCTATTTGCTCTAATAATTTGGCGGAACAGGTTTCACACGAATGCCTACCTACCCCGTTAATGCTGGCCACACTGAACTGAACCAAACTCGAATCAACCATACAGCCGCATCAATCCTCTATTCAAAATGGTGGCACCAATGTATTATTTCCGGCAACTCTTAGACCCACCCCTTCATTCACGTAATTTTCACAAGCAAACAGCTCACATACAACCGACCCATAAAACAGGCAACATCTACTGTCCACCTCCAGTGGCAATGGGCTGAGTACGTCAGGCAAAAAAAAATTTTTTTCTGGACAACAGTGTCTTGCTCCGACATCCGCAGACAGGATACTTAATATAGGAAAACCTCCACTTCCAGTCAATACGTTGACATAAGATAATTAATGGAATCCAATAATACACATCTTCAGAATTGAATTTCTACATAGAAAAGTTAATGCATACGTTTTCTATTAGACCGTCATCACATCCATTCAATTTCCCCAATAATGTTAGTGAGACAAGATACGACTATCTTATCTTCTAACTCCCAATCACGTTGTAAGAATACATAAATACTAATATATCCATGTACTCGCTTTTATAAAATGAACAAACTCATACAACTAGACAAATATTTATGCTTCGTTCCCATACACAAAATATATGACTTCAGTTAACACGGAATCCATATACCTACATTAGCTCAAACATACTTCCTCAAATACATACCATCCAACATTTCCAATTCATAACTAAGTTGATAAAATGGATCTACACTGTTTGATAGTGAAATACGCCTTCGACAACACACCGCAACAAACCATCAACTAGTAATTCTATTGCGTGTCGCCTCGGACTAGGCGCTTAATAGCCTTCTTGCTTGATTTTCAACAAACACTTTTAACTTCATCTTTCTGAATCGTTGTAAAACTGTAGTCCCTTCCATTATCTATATTAATTGGCACAATTATAATGTTCTAATTAGCTGAAACGTTACATCTAATATCAAACTTCTGCTCTACAGCCAATTATATACATTACTGCTTGACAAATACATACAATCACAAACTGATATATATATTTTATTCCAACCCACATCTCAAGCAGTGAAATAAACAGCGTTATACTGCTGACCACACTAACGTATATTCAATTCCACAGATAACCAACACTCCGACATGGCATCCATAAAACCTATCTCCCACACATACCAACATGCTGCATCCAGGCAAGTCAACCTTCACATTGCAACAAGATACAGGGTCCTTTTCCCGCACTACCTAACAGTATAACCGTGCCAAGGTGAGAAGTGGCCAGTCCGTCACTCGCCATCCGCAGAGTTTCGCCTCACGCACAGTCACCCCTTTCTACTAGCATAAAACTACTCTCTCTTCACAACATATTACTTGATAAAATTTTAATTCTTCAGTAAAAAAATCTCCCGATGCGCCCCAACAAATTCGCAAGAAGCAAAACATCGCAAGTTCGTTTTTTTTTTTTTTCTTTCCCTACAAAGCGCGATTCGTCATCCGCAAAGTTCCGCCTCACTCACAATCACTCCTATATATTATCGTAGAACTATACTCTCTTCTTAACATATTACTTGATAAAAGTTTTTAATTCATCAGTAAAAAAATCTCCCGATGCGCCCCAACAATTTCGCCTCGCCTGGCGACAATTTCAAATTGTAACCGTCCGGCCTCTCATTTGTTCTTATGAAACTGCAAGTTTCTGACGCTGTAGCCGGCATGTTCATATTATTAATGTTTAAGTGGCACTATAGAACCGGACGTAAAACGAACTCATAGCATCCCAATGCTTTACAATGACACAGCACAACAATAAAACCCTCAATTGCACTCCAGGAGTACTGACAGAAACAAAATCTACATACGCTTATTACAGAACTCCTCATTCCTTCCGAATTAACTGTCAATTCTAGTAGAACGGACAGACACAACCATTCTACAGAACTCTACATTTACCCTGAAACAAATTTCAACTTTAGTAGAACAGGCAGACATACAAGCAGACAGCGTAGGCTCCGCAAAACGATTTCATCATTCGCTTTTTGTGCACCAACCTGCATCCTATAACTTGTAATATTCTAAGCTATGCCGCTTAATACTATATTAACCGAGGCACAACGCCGATCACTCAACCCATACACATCTCAAGACTCAGTGCATGACAAAATAAATTGTATTTTCTGCGCATTGTTTTCCCGACGAGATACTTGACACAACAGAAGAACCGTACTACTGTTAACATCGCTAATGGCCTTCCCATTCCTCAATTACTTCGCCAACCACGCCGCACCTCCAACGGCGTGATGGTGTTGCGAACTCTGTCTCCGCGCCCGCAGGACGCGCGCGCGAGCTACGCCCTGCTCGGTCATCAACTCAACAGAGTCTCCGCTTAGTATACTTGAATCATGTTAAAATAGCAACAATCCGTCCAATGAGCGTATGTCCCTGCGTCACAAAAATGATCAAAACGGTCTAGTCAACGTGCGTTGACAATCCATCCAGTCAAACCGTACACAAACATTCATACTGGATAAACATGTAATCTTTATCTTCAACAAAACGAAAGACACGTTGTCACAGCTACTCACCCCTGAGGTGTAGCACGTCGCAAGTACAGTTGCGACACTTTTTCCAGTAACTACGCGCGACAGTACAAAACGCATCCGTCTGTACAACATTCGAGTAAGTCATGACAAAACGAGAGGTGGCTAGTCCGTCGTCTTATAGCACAGCAACACATAAAGTCACGAAGTAATAAATCAATATGTATTGATTTATTCTCAATCAAATAAAACCATTTCATATACAAACATCCACTGTGGTATGATACTCGCACAGTTTATTATGCACACATTTAAAAATACACAAATTACCCAAAAAAAATTAACAGTAAAATCTAACATGCATTTACCTACTCATCATTCACTATTCATTTCGTTTACCTAAACATGAAAAAAAAAATTTTTTCTTTCTCGGCACTGCTATTTCATTGCCTCTGACAATTATATATATACCAATATTCATTCACTCTTTTACCAATATACACAAACCAGACAAACATCTTTGTATTAGCAATCTGAGCTAAACCACGCGCTTCTCCATTTTTTTTTCTAAATTGAACACCTGCATCGCCACGTGGTTGAATTCTTCAACTTTTGTTAGTCTCGTATATCAATTGTATATCTCTCTCTCTCATTCACACCCCACTAGAAGAGCAAGTCTAAAATAGCGCTCTAGTCTACTGTCTCGTTCTAACTCTTACTTGCATTGCATACACTTTATACTAGTGGGAAAGAGATAAGAATCATTCGTACACTTATGCCAAACGAAACTAATGATCAAACACAAACAGTACAACACGTGCACCCATAAATCAATCTTTCTTGACCATGGTTCTCTCCTCATGGGCCTAATCAACACGAAATTTACAAACTTGTGTAGGGTTGCCAAAAATATTCCACCTTCTCACTTCAAATTTCGTGATTGCAATTTCCACATAATAACAAAGTAATAGAAATCATACATACATACACACAACACACGCTTCCCCCTCCGACAAACCAGGCAAATAGAGCAACCGGCGCTGCTCTACAGGGACTTTGGTATCTGTTTGTTTTATTCCAAAACAATTCAATGCATAATGTGACACATACATAAACAACATCTGTATAATACGACTCCGTGCACCACATATTATTATTATTTCCTATTTCCCCTTTTTTTTTTTTTTTTTTGAACAATATAATTAAATAAGTCAGATTAAACTTCCCAAACCCTTTAGCACGAATTTCTCTAAACACACAATGCACCCAAACATGCTTCATCTTTAAAACCAGTCCACACTAGTCTTTCAAAAATTTGGTAGCCCTGCGCCCGCAAGTATTCTGTGGCCTTGGCCAAGCGCTCATCAATCAATAATTCTCCAGTTCCACTTTTCCATAGAACAAATAATCATTATGCAAGTGACATTAAAATTTCTTTTTATAATAAATGGCTAATAACATACTTATGACGATGTAATTGCGTAGGTCATGTAAATCATTTCACAATTACGTACAACATTTTACCTCTGAAAAGAAACACTTATTTTGTAATCTCGCCGGATAATGGAATAACTCACATTGTTGCTATGGACCAAACCATAGTTAGATGTCATCTGCTGGAAACTGCTCCGATGTTTACTGGCAGTAGACTGGGCACGCCTAGACTTACATTACGAATCGTAACCATACAATTCGCTCTTACACTTACGCAAATTACGTTTTGGCACAAAATAATAAGATTTCTCGTGTCAGACCATTACAAAACGTTTATATATATATATCTTTGAATTCCTTGGATTTATGATAACACTACTATAACTAAAAAGAACTTATTTTTACATAAATTTTTTTTTATATATGCTGGTCACGCGCAGCACTGTAATAACCTCTACCCTATACCTATTGTTTTTCCTTAGATATTAAAGGCAGAATTATCAAAAATCAACTCTTTAGCTCTAGAACAACTAGAATATAAAGAATCGAAATATGGCCAGCGTATAACTTTCAAGTGATCTCTAGGTTTGTCAGAAACAGTGTCGCTAATTCGTACACATAATTCCTGTAAAATGGACCCAATTATTACTTCCTTTTCAGGAAGCCGTTGTGTACCGTAATAACTCAGAGTACTAACTCTCATTTCCTAAATCTATTCTAGTAAATTCTAATATCAACATTAAAGCACTTACCAAACTAATTGCTCATTCATCTATAGTCATTAAACCCTTCTGGTTTCCCTCTGTGTTCTATGTGCACGCTTCGACAGCGCGCTCACGTACCTCGCTTGCGAGCTTGTGAGACCCGCCAAAATTCAAAATGAAAGTGTTCTGATGTTTGTGTTATTGTTATTATTAAATTATGATCAATGTATTACTTGATAGCTTAATTTTGTTGTGCTGTTCAATAGATGAAATCTATTATTTTATATTTTCTTCTAAATTTTAGAACTTCAACAATACAAACTTTTATTGACCCCTTTTGAAGGGGTTTGTGGAACTGGCCCCACTAAATTCGTATGGACCCTCGGTCCATACGATATTTATCCATCGCCAGTCCCCGTGACTCCCAACGCAGATAAATTTGTACTTAAGCTACAAATTTATTATTTGTCCCTAGGAGTCCCCGTTTTCTGATCTGTACAAAATATACATCTTCAGACAGATTTACCAATTTAATCTCGTAGTGTTATGTTGGAGTTCAAAAGATATTCTTTTGTCCTCCCTAAAGGCATAAGTGTATGCTTTTAATTGTGCGTGTATAGTGTATATGTTATGGTTTATATTTCTGTGGCTATCTATTGATATACCTACAGAAATTGTTTTATTCCAAATGATGCGGTCAGGGGTCCACCTTTCACCGAAATCAATTAGGAATATTTTCTTAAGGGTTTATTAAAATGGTGTGCTGGTCATAATCTACATAACCTATACAGGTATATTTAAACCTGATTTACGCAATCTCCCTACGTCCTAAAACGTAACTAGCCAGTATGTTGCATATGCATATATATTACAAAATTTACCTTTGAATTCCACTATCCTAACCGGTCTGACACGATTCACTAAAATCACCTTAAATAAAACACCATTACAAATAGAATAGCGTAAAACAATAAATTCAAACGAAACCACAACACCCGCCACTGAATCTAATCGCGAAGTTAACACTTAATAAAAATATACTTTTATATCAAAATACGGTAAAACCACTGATTTTACATATTTAAATTCGACATATTTTTTAATAATTACGCGTGGTTCAAACACTCTTATATACGTATGATTTACGAATTTAAAGATCGGGTTTTGTTTCTTTTAATCTTCTCTATATTTTAAAATACCTTCCCAATGTACTAGTCCTCATGGCAGGCCAGTTCGGACATAGTGTCATTGTAAAAGTTCTTTGGAAATCCTTCCATCACCAGTCAAGATTCCAGAATCCAGCTCAACCTTCATCCAGAACTCAAAAGGCTCAAAAAGAACATCCAAAATATAATTCGCAACCTAGTTGAAAATTCCTATATCACCCCCAAAATTACAAAATCCAGCTCAACCTTCATTTGCAACTCCGAAAGCTTTACAGAAATTCCCACACTAAAATTCACGAATAAACAAACTCTATTCACTGACTTCCTTTATGTACGTGAAATTTATGATCAGGTCACAGTCCATTATATTTTAATATAAAATAAAACCTTCCCAATGTACCTGTCCTCATGGTAGGCCAGTTCGGACATAGTGTCATTGTAAAAGTTCTTTGGAAGTCCTTCCATCACCAGTCAAGATTCCAGAATCCAGCTCGACCTTCATCCAGAACTCAAAAGGCTCAAAAAGAACATCCAAAATATTTTCCGTAAAACTAGTTGAAAACCCCTATATCACCCCCAAAATTACAAAATCCAGCTCAACCTTCATTTGCAACTCCGAAAGCTTTACAGAAATTCCCACACTAAAATTTACGAAACAAACAAACTTTATTCACCGGTTTTTACAAAATCATTTATGAACTAAGAAAACCTTCCCAATGTACCAGTCCTCATGGTAGGCCAGTTCGGACATAGTGTCATTGTAAAAGTTCTTTGGAAGTCCTTCCATCACCAGTCAAGATTCCAGAATCCAGCTCGACCTTCATCCAGAACTCAAAAGGCTCAAAAAGAACATCCAAAATATTTTCCGTAAAACTAGTTGAAAACCCCTATATCACCCCCAAAATTACAAAATCCAGCTCAACCTTCATTTGCAACTCCGAAAGCTTTACAGAAATTCCCACACTAATATTCACGAAATTAAACTAATTTCAATCACCGGGGTTTTTTACCAAATTCATTTACTAAGAAAACCCAATCAAAAATACACGCGAGCGAAGCCGAGTGAAATTATTCACTAGGAAAACCCAATCGAAAATACACGCGAGCGAAGCCGAGCGATACTTCTTTCCCGAACTTATTCGAAAACTCACGCGAGCGAAGCCGTACTAACTTTCGTACCTGGGCTCTCGCTAAATACGCACGACCGTCTCCTTCGACTCTCAAAACAGACTGAACTCCCCACGCTCCCCTCCCTCTCCTTTTATAATCTTTCCTCGTGTCACAATCCTGACACGCAGGAACAAATCGAACGGTGGCCTCCTAGTATGGCCATGACACGTTCGTGTCACGGAGCGCGATTTTGTATGGAGATTGAATTTCGATTTTTAGTATGGGCTGGACACGTTTGTGTCACGCAGGAACAAATCGATCGGCTGCCTCGTAGTATGGCCGTGTCACGTTTCTGTCCGGACTCGTAATTTTGTATGGAGGATAATTTTATGTTTTTAGTATGAACTGGACACGTTTGTGACACGATATAAATTCGATTTTGGAGGGAAAACAAACCCTCTTCGTACCTTCCACATGGTACCTAAAGCTGTTTCGCTCGTCAGCGATGCGATTTACCTCTACTTCGGTGGTTTTAACACCACTTCCCCGCACCCATTGTGCATCTCCGCATGCAGAGAACTGTTGCTTTTGTTATATAAATTAATTGATGTTATTACATGTGCTCTATTAATAAGTCGACTTTTAGCGCCATAACGGAGTGTTTTATTTATATATTTTTGTTTAATATCGTCTATATTCTTCGAGTATTTTCATTTAAAATGTTAACGTTCCAAGTTGTTAGTTTTCTTATTGTCTATATATTAATTCCTGTACATGCGTGATACCATCTTCCGTGTTTGATAATACTATTCATGTACGGAACCTGGACACGCAGAAACCAATCGAAATCTCCTTACCATCGTCGTGTTTTATTCATGTCAGGACACGAAACCATTCCTTCATACTAACACCGCTTAACGAAAACCCCTCCCGCACCGCTTGACAAATTACCTCAGGTCGCTCCGCCTCGCCCCGCGGCCCACGCGCGCCCGCAGCTCGGTAATACCTCACCCCTTGTCTTGTTTACCTCATACCTCTCTCCGCCCCGCGCGCACGCTCCAACGGATATTTATTTGAATGTTGGCGTCATACTCAATGAAACGTTGTTTTGTTTTATTTTATGTTTTTGTTTAATAACTGGTACTTTGTTTATATACTCTTCCCTTTATAAAATGTTTAGTGTATTAGTTTGAATCATTAATAAATAATTATTAAAATAATTTTAGACCCTGTGCGATATCTTCACAGAGATCACGAAACTTCAAATTCCCATAAACTCCGTCATGTCCAGATTCCAGACACGCAGGAACAAATAGACCAGCGACCTCATAGTATGGCCGTGTCACATTCGTGTCCTGACACGAATTTAGTATGGAGATTAAATTGAATCATTAGTATGGACTCGACACGAATCGGACACGCAGGAACAAATCGAACGGCGCCCTCTTAGTATGGCCGTGACACGTTCTTGACACGCAGGAACAAAACGCTCGGTTGCCTCGTAGTATGGCCGTGACACGTTCGTGTCACAGAGCGAAATTTCGTATGGAGATAGAATTTAATTTTTAGTATGGGCTGGACACGGTTGTGACACGCTCGAACAAATCGAACGGTGGCCTCGTAGTATGGCCGTGTCACATTCGTGTCCTGATACTATTTTAGTATGGAGATAAAATTAGATTAATTAGTATGTGCTGGACACGGTTGTGTCATGCAGGAACAAATCGAACGGCGGCCTCGTAGTATGGCCGTGTCACATTCGTGTCCTGACACAAATTTAGTATGGAAATAAAAATAAATTATTAGTATGAGCTTGTCACGTTTCTGACACATAGGAACAAAACGTACGGTGGCCCCGCAGTATGAGCGTGTCACGATCGTGTCTTGACAATAATTCATTCTTTCATACTAACAACTCGCAGCGAAATAATCACTACTCGCGCTCCTTGACTCGCTACCTCAAGCCGCGCTCAAACGGCGTGATGATACCGCGATCTCTGACCCCGCGCCCGCAAGACGCGCGCCTTCTTACCTCACCTCTCCGCCGTTTCGTACGCGCCCATGTCTTGTTCCCCTCTCACCGCGTGTCAGGATTACCTCATGCTACCTTCCCCGCCTCGGCGCTCTATAGTGTTTTATATGCGAACCAACTGATGTTATTATATTTCTTGTTTGTCTAATTGCGCGTCGTATTGTAATGGCCGTTCGCGCCATTTTATTTCTTAGTGGAGTGTGCAGTCACGATTGAATTTATTAGGTGATTAGTTAAATTGTAATATAAATTATTTTGTTAATGAAACGTTTTAATGTTCTATAATTTAGCTTTGAATTACTATTGGCTATATGTTTATCTTTTTTACCTTGTGTGATTCCATCACACATTCTATTTTAAATAGCCTTTGGGATGTGGGAGTAGTAGGCGACCAAGAATATTTTGAATTTCAAGATAAGAATTTTACAGAAATATAATAGACTGCAATCGAATAGATACTCCTTAAATAACTTAATACGAATTAACTTTTTTAGCATTGACTGACAGACAACGCACAGCCTAAACCGGTGGGTCTAGAAACTTAAAACTTTTCATAGCTTAGGTGAGAATGAGAAATAAGAAAGGATTTGAAAGAAGGGGGGAGAGAAGGAAAGAAAGAAAGAGGGAGAAAGAATGTACATTGCCGCGGGCGAAGCCGCGGGCAAAAACCAAGTATTATAAACTCTTTGAGTATTATACATATAATATTTATAGACACACGGATTAAGACGATACCCACAACTGGCTGCTTTGCATAGAAAAAAGTCGTAAGTCGGTGTTGTTTTTTAATTTAAAAACAACACCTTTTTCTATGCAAAGCAGCAAGCTATAGGTATCGTCAAAAATATAAATGTTATGTTTGTATATTCTAATAGACAAACGGACGGACAGACATTGCGGCAAAACTAATAAGGTATCAAGTTTTACTACGGAACCCTAAAACCACATGACAACAATCAGTCGACGCGTTCATTGAGTTTATCGCGCACAAACAATCCGATGTGCTGAGATTTTGCTTCATACATAATACGCCGAGAGATTCCAGAATGTTGACTTTCTGCTGAACTTTGATCTCGGGGCGGGGTTATGAACTTTCATGACGCGACAAAAACAATTATAAATTATATTATCATTGATGATCTGCCATTGCGACCAGTCCTGGATTTCCCATTAGGCCGTATAGGCCGCGGCCTAGGGGCTGCAAACTTCAGGGGGCGGCAGATTTCCGAAGGCTCTAAAGAATATTACAAGTATAACTCGGTCGACTTAACTAGACACCTGGCTCGGATGACATTTCGTCATGTGTTGCCAGATGGTTACAATTTCTTACATTTTTAGCAACTTTTGACACTCTGGCGCAACTTTGGTTTTTAGGCAAAGGGGGACGAGTTCGGACGGGATCTTTTCACAATATCGTTCAGATTCTCTCATAGTTTAAGGATCTATATGCCTCAGTTCTATCAAGTGCTATCGTTTTGAGAATTTAACGAAAACATATTGTGTCCCATACAAAAACAAATATTTTATTTTTTTTCTCCAGAAATATCAACTTTAGTGAAAAACGTGTAAGAATAAAAGTGTCTTATATTGCGCTTACAAATATGATTCCATCGAAAAAATATTAACATTGAGGAAAAAAAACCTAAGTCCGCTTTATTGTACTTTCGACCACAGGCGGTTCCCCGACCGCACCTAGTCTTTTTCGCGCACCGAGGGTTCCGTACCACCACCGTAAATGCCCGATTTTTTATAAAGATTTAATTATTTTTATAAATTAATTATAGCCTAATTTTATGATTTAAATTATTTTTTATTTCCTATGATAGGTTATGTATGATTATGATTTAATTATTGCGGTAACACTTTTATTATTGTAAATTGGGCGACTTGGACTATCTTTTAACCGCGAAGTGGCTACTTGACCAGCAAGGCATCTGGCAACCACGTGTGCAAGCCGATCGAGCCAGGTGCCGAGTTAAGTCGACCGAGCGCTTTGGTACAGTGTAAGCCGTCAAGTTTGTGCGCGATTATGGACACAATACTCAACAAGCAAGTCACTTGTGTATAGAGTTTTCGATCTATTAAATGCTAAATATAATTTGGGTAAAGGTTTTAAATTCCCATTGCGGCTAAGGCCCAATTGCGCCAACACGAATTGAGAGTTAAGTAGCGAGTTATGGATTTAAACGCGGTTCCCACAGTCAACGGGTACTAGCTTAACGAGTTAAACTGATTTATATCGGTAAATTCGTGTTGGCGCAATTGGCCCTTAGTAATACTCCTATCCTATGTTATAATTATGTTTTGCGCGGGCGGCGAAAGTCAAGTGGCCTATACTTAAGAACAGTACAAGTCCGGCACTGATTGCGACTGTGAAACTGTTATTTTCCGGGTTTCTATTCAAATTCATAAAAGTATAAATAAACTCCACTGCATCTCTCCCCGTGCACGTCGTAAAAGGCGAGTAAAGGATGAGGACAAGATGTCGTTCTAAAGGGCGACAGAGTAGCCACCTCTCACCTCGGTACGGACGGTGCTTCCACCGAGTCATGCAGCAGGTGGGTTTTCATGCTTACTTGCTATTTGATATGAGTATATTATGTAGTTGTCTGAATACTTTGCTAAACGCCGGTGGTCAGTTCTGTGCTCTAATTTACAAGAGTACTTGCAGCACAACACCGATTACTCTGCTTACCCCGATTTGTCGGGATACAGCGTGTGGTATGCATGTGTGGGTGGGTGTATGTGTTCAGAAAAGTGAAAATGTGGGATATGCACATACAATATCTCATACAAGAAACGTTCTACGAACCAATTAGTAATAATAATCGACGGCGCCACAGTTATTTATATTTCGCATTATAGAAAGACAAAATATAGACGAATATGGTTTTTGGCATGTATGGTATAGAGGATCAACGGAACCCTTCGTGCGCGAGTAAAACTCGCACTTGACCGATTGCTTCCACCTGATAGTGCCTACGCTAGCGGCAAGTAAGTACAAAATAGCTACTGTGCTTTGGGTTTCGAAATATGTCTACCGTCTATTGTAACCGAAGTGGAACATTATAATTTGTTGCTTATGCACCTACATACTTATTTTATTGAGTGCAATCAGAATGTTTTTTTTTTTTCAATTTCTCAATATTATGTCAACGTTAAGATAATAATATGTACTTATTTATTATGTTTTTAAATAAACTGACCTACTTGGCTAGTTCACAAACGCTACAGCTGTCACGACATTTCATTATATTGTGTTCCTGCCTGGCTAGGTGCCTTGCCAACGCCTTGCTTTGGTTGCCGGCTACACTGAACCGGACAGAAAATACGACTATTTATTTTCATAGTCGTTGAGATACTGTCTCGACCGAACTTGATTTCATGCGGTGGTACTAATTCAGGCGGGTTTTGTCTACCCACCCACCACCTAACCTAGTAAAGGTAGGCACAAAAGTACTTATACAGTGTGTCCCAAAACTCAACGTCAAGCGGGAACCAGCCAGGGAGTAGGCCAGTTTATGACTACCCAGAGAAAAATAAGAAACAAAAAATCTGAGTCATTTATTTTTTTAGAAAAAATTTTAAGAATTATATTTATTTAGTCGTAGTATCTAAAATGTTGCACGAGATGTCAATTTTCAACGTTTTTCAAAAAATGCTCATATCATAAAAAACAAATGACTCCGATTTGTTTTTCTTATTTTTCTAGCCTACTCCCTGGTTCCCGCTTGACGTTGAGTTTTGGGACACGTTGTGTACACCTCTTATCGTACCATGACCATGGCGCAACTCGTGGTTTGTAAAGTAAATATACCCAGTTATCAAACTCGGAATGAGGAAAAAAAACCGGCCAAGTGCGAGTCGGACTCGCGCACCGACGGTTCCTATACCACCACATAATTGACAGGTTTTTATTTTATGTCGTTTTATTTGAGAGTAGATAGAGATAGATAGAAAATGCTTTCTTGCTCCAGTAAACATTAAACAAGTACATTAGAAAATTTACATAAGGTGCAAAGGCGGACTTATCCCATACAGAGATTTCTTACAGTCAACCTTTTTTGAGATTTGAGATTTCTTACAGTCAACCTTTTTTGATGATGAGAGTATGCACTATAATCACACCAAGTTTGACAATTCTATGTATTACCGTTTTTACGATAGTGCAAAAATAAGAAAGCATTGAAAACACGTTTCTTGTATCCACCATAATATACATTTTTTTGTATATATTTTTTTAATATTTCTTAGTATATGCGCCATATTACACGTAATATTTGACAATTTCAACTGGCTACCTGTTCGGTTCAAAAGATGCAGCCTTTAAAGGAGCAGTGAACTATAACGCTCTTCCGAATGAAATTAAAAATATAACATCCAATAAAATGTTTAAAAGGGCTGCCAAATTATATTTTCTAAATTCCCAAAATTAGGTAAATACAAGTATATGTCCGTCCGACGTCTGTCTATAAATATAATAGTAATAAGTACGTACTATATATAACTATAAGTAAGTATAATAGAAGCAATAAATAATATTAGAATAATGTAACCGCAAATATCTGTGTATAATATATCTATAAGTGAATGTAATGTTCTTTGATATATTATTAATAAAGAAATCTATAAACTGAACTGTAACGATGTTCAAATAAACTCAACTCAACCACACAACGCAGTCGACTGATCGGCCTAACTATCCACATACTCACCGTAGTAAAAACTGATTTGAGTAGGCGCGCGAGTCTGCGGGTGGATGTGTGGTGAGTTGTACTTACTTGTTAAGAGGTAAAAGTACACATTATGTCGACAACCACCTATAGTACAGCCATCAATGGCCATAATGTATAAAGCGGCCGATATCGGCCGCTCCGTAGGAGATGGGTGTGGGAATGGTTATTATCTGCCTGACTAAAACAAATTACACCTATGTTACTGTTTAAAAATAAGTGAAAATTAATTGTAATTAATTGTAATGTTTTAGAAAATTAATAATAAACTTTCTTACTTTACTTTACTTTACGTTAGGTAAGACAGACGTATGTAGGTTTAGTAATAGGGTCCTCTAAGGATACGGAACCCTAAAAGTTGTGGGACCATTCGTTATCTATGGTTCTCACAAACGAGTCAGACAAATTCTCAGAAAGTATGACATACAAAAAAAACATAGAGACGAATTGAGAACCTCCTCCTTTTTGGAAGTCGGTTGATAAATAGTCAACATTTAGTTCAAAGGTCTGGAAAACTGCACTGTTAAAAAAATTTGAAATGTTCAACTGTAGGTCACTTCCCTTATTACCTTACTAGGTGGTAGGGTTTAACCCGCCCGGGTTGGTACCACCGCAAAGAATGAAAGGTCGATTGAAACTGATATTTAAATAGTTCGTGTTTTCCATTCAGTTCAGTGTAGCCGCCACCTACCCTGACATGGCACCATTCCAAGGTGTTATGGGCTGACATGACGGATTTAGTAGGTGATGTAGCCAGCCGTGTCAGTTTTCATAAAACAAAAAAAAAAACAAAAAAAGCACATTATCCGACTCGTGAACTAAATGAGACCTTGAGTCGAGCGCTATCGACTTTTAATGAATTCTGCAATCGTTTCGTCCGCACTACGTAAGGAGTCATTCATTTACATGATACACTTGCTATCTCCGAGTGTCAACGTGCCTACAGTCGAGGTCAGTCAGTTCAGTCGCTTACAATCTTTCAAAATATTTGCACCACCTACCTGCTTATACCTGCTTTCTTGACCGTGAAAAAATTCTGAATACATTCTATGAAAAATTCTGAACACATTCTATGAAAAATTCTAAATACATTCTTTGAAAAGTTCTAAATACATTCTACGAGTTTGAAGAATTCAGAATATATTCCATGAAAAAATCTAAATACATTCTATGAAAAATTCTGAATACATTCTATGAAAAATTCTAAATACATTCTATGAAAAACTCTGAATATATTCTATGAATAAATACCAGTAAATCCTGGACCTTTCCGTCAACAATGTCTTTCTCTTGTTCTCTACATATTCTTAACTAGCTTTTGCATGCGGATTCGCTCGCGTGAAATTCGTATTTAAAAAGAAGTAAGTAAGCCCGCTACCTACCGTACCTTTATTTCGGAGATAGCAGGAGTATCATGATTCCTGCTAGGTATCTCCGAGTGTCAACGTGCAAATATATGCACTACCAGCTTATACCTTCTTTATTGACCGTGAGAAAAATTCTGAATACATTCTATGAAAAATTCTGAATGCATTCTATGAAAAATTCTGAATACATTCTATGAAAAATTCTGAATACATTCTATGAAAAATTCTGAATACATTCTATGAAAAATTCTGAATACATTCTATGAAAAATTCTGAATACATTCTATGAAAAATTCTGAATACATTCTATGAAAAATTCTGAATACATTCTTTGAAAAATTCATTTTAAAAATCGTCAATTTAGTTTTAGTATCATACATAGAGTCTACACAAACGCACTATCTCATAAAACAAAGTAACTTACTCCATGACCATACCTTACAGATTAAATAAATTTTATTATTAGTATTGATTGATGATATGATAATAATCCCGACCGTCGGGAGCATTGGTGCGCCCGCGCCCCCGCCCCCGCCGCCAATGGTGGTGGTGGAAACTCCATTTAATTTTATATTTCATTTGTATTTGTTTTTATAATCTATATTCAGATGTATACAAAATAAGTTTAAATAAATGAATTAAATAATAATAATACACCTCATTCCACTTCATGTGTGGCAGGGGCGGGCTTATTCACGTAGGCAATTTCCTCCAGTCAACCCGGTGGACCTACATCTTTACATGGAATCCGATACAAGCAGCAGTGGGTGAAGGTATGCACCGTGCACGTAATGTTCTTTTTAATCAGAAAAAAAAAACTCATTGATACACGCCGCGCCGCCCGCGCCGGTTGGATTCGAATTTCGAACCTCGGACCACTCGCAAGAGAATCCGACGCGCCCAGGCCACTCGGCCAAACGCCGCAGTTAGGTATTGTTGAATTTTTAAACGCGACGTAAAAGGAGGGGTGTTTTAAATTTAACCCCTCCGTCTGTCTGTCTGTCTGTGGCATCGTAGCTCCCAAACGGATGAACCGATTTGGATGCGGGTTTTTTTTATTAGAAAGCTCATTTAACCGGGATGGTTCTTAGGTTATGTTTGTAACCAAGTAATGAAGTAATAAAAAAATTACGCTTATTAAAAAGTTTAAAATAAAAGTTAAAAAACGCCCGACACTTTAAAAAATCTAAAATACTTTAAAAAATATAAATAAGTACAAAATACCTAGAATAAAATATAAAACTCAGAGCTGCGCGGTTATTTACTTACTTTAAAGCAAATATAATATAGGTACCCAGTAGACCACATAGACTGTCCGACGTGATAATACGTATAACGCTCAAACTTGAGCAAATATTTGGATAAGACTTGCGGCCCCATTGCTGTTCACAGATTGCTGTCTAAGTAAGTATGGTTATATTAAAATTGTGAAAACGCGCGCAGAATTAGGTACTTAAAATTTAAATTTGGAACTATCAAACTAAAATATGAAATGACATTTACAGAAATTTCGCACCTTCTATCTACCTACTCTAGTACTACGCGAAGTTCAGATGGGATCATTTTCGCACTTGCAAAACTTGAGAATGCGGCGAATGTTGAGACTTACCCAGCTTCCCCATCATCTCTTCCAAGGCGTAGTCCTTGTCCATGTTGCCGGTGTTGATTCCGCTGGCTGGTTTGTGTCAATATTTTCCCAAAGGTTGGTTCACTGACTATGGATGGGCACGCGCGTGCTGACGCGCGATATTGGCGCGCCGAGAAAGCGCCACTCCCTGGACTGGTCGGCGACTGAATGGCGGATTGCGGCGACCGCGTGCCCGGCTGGCCTGCTAGGCGCGGACTGATTGCAATGTCTGCGGGCAAGCGCGAGCAGCGGCCGCTCGCTCTGCGCGTGCGATACGGCGAAGAACGTACAAGGTGAGATATGGCGGGCAAAAAACTAATCTCCACTGAAGCTGTTTTGGGCTGGGTATAGATACTGGCAGGTGGCGAAGGGGGGTGGGGGGCTGCGGGGTGGCAGTGGGGTAGCTTGGTGTATCGATTTATGAAATCCCCCCCCTACGAGGGCCGTTTAGGGGGGGGGGGGGGGGGGGGGGGCATACAAAGTACCTCCAAAAAGAGAGCGACGTATAAAAAACTCATTAGCTAATTACGATTGCCTCTTCTCCGGCGCTGCGGGAAGTGCAGCCCCTCCGTCCTTGCGTAACAAAGCGCAGGCACCCATGCTCGCCTCCGCAGCTTCGGATCACACGGGTGCCTGCGCTTTGTTACAGCGGACGGGGGCTGCACTCCCTCCGCGCCTCCGGCTTATAAAAACACTAGGGAATAGCCATACTAACAGGTTATGTCGGGGTGGTGAATTTAAATTTTCAATTATTTTTTTTTCGAATAGTATTGATCTCCTCGGGTTAATTCTTTCACTAATATTATTCTAACATCCTAAACTAAAGGATATAACTACCAGAAATTTGCTATCAAACCTGCCTATTACCTCAGCCGCAGTTTTGTACAACATATATATTCTGTGGTACAGCTGTGCAATTATTCTTGCGAACAACGACGTCGGCGATCATCTGTCGTTGGTTCCGCAGTTAAGTTAATTACCTAACCACGTGATACAAATCAGTGATCGCACCCGAATGTTGGGGTAAAGCCTGTTTTTTTGGTGGCCTCCCTGGCGATCTCCGTCAGATTCTCGAATAAAGCGTAAGAAGCTGCAAGTGCCTGCATAACAATGATGCTATATAGAGGCAATGAGAAAGCGTTGGGGAGACCTTTTGTCAGCCTCGGTAGCTCAGTGGTGCGGCGGTCAGTACTTGGTTGGATGGGTGACCGCTCGACCGTTGGAGGCTGACCGTGGTTTGGATTCCACGTAAAACTGTAGGTTCCTTCCCTTCTTACCTTACTAGGTGCGGTTGGGTTTATCCCGCCCGGATTGGTATCACCGCACTGCATGAAACAAAACATGTTCGTGTTTTCCGCCCAATTCAGTGTAGCCGACACGAAATGAAGGGAAACACTGACATGGCACCTAGTTCACCCGGTGTTATGGGCTGACTTCACGGATGTTGTAGGTGATGCAGCCAACCGTGTCAGTTTCCATAAAAACATTAAAAAATTTCCAGTAATGAACTTTAGCAAGTCGAAGATTATGTATGGCCTGGCGAGACGGTTACATCACGATGCCGTTTCACAATACAAGCCCAGCCAATTGTGCATAATAGCGATATGTGAGACGGAGCGGCGGCATGCCAAGTTTTTTTAATGTAACATGGTTGCTTAGACATCCACATCACCCACTATCACCCGTGATGTCACGCAAGTCAGCTGATCGCATCTTGTTCCAGTCGAAAAAAAAAACCGGCCAAGTGCGACCCGAACTCGCGCAACGAGGGTTCCGTATCGCACCACTCACGTCATCTGTGGCGTGTTTTATGGAATGCTTCATATTAGTTAAAATTAATGATTAGTTAAAATGCTTCATACGGTTTTCGGTAGATGGCGCGCATACACTTTTTAGTTTCTTGTATGGCGACCCCGTGAAATTTTTACTTTTTCTCATTTTTATTATTTGTTGTTATATCGACCATAGTAACACATATTGTGTGAAAATTTCAACGGACCACCTATTACGGTTCAAGATATAGGTACATACAATCCTCGGACAGATTACAACTATGTTATGTTAAAAATAAGTGAAAATTGATTGTAAATAATTGTAATGTTTTAGAAATTAATAATAAACTTTTTTACTTTACTTTTTTACTTTTAGATAGACAGGCAGACAGACGGCGGCGGCGGCGCGTAGGCTTAGTAATAGGGTCCGTAGTCCGTACGACGGATACGGAAACCTAAAAACAATCGCTTCACTTCAGACAAAGTCACTGGTAGAGAATAGGCGGGTACATTTTCTACCTGGACGTAATAAATTAATGAGGTTTTGAATTAAGTAATTACAGAGCTCAATGAATTACAGAGATAATGTCTGCATTGATATCTTTAATACTATTTGTGAGCAAGCAAACAAAATGCACCAAATTAAGTAGGTACTTATCCTTACCTATAACAAAATACAACGTCTGCTTTCTGTCTGTCTGAGTGTCTGTCTGTCCGCTTATAACTCGAGAACCACTGAACCGATTTTAATAAAATAAAAATCTACGGATAGCTTGATTCTTCCCATCAAGTATAGGCTACTTACTATCACGCTAAATGGCTTATGAGGTTAGCAGTGAAGTGAAATATGAGAGCGGGCGGAGCCGCGGGCACAGCTTGTAGATACTATAAAACTGATTTTAATACTTGCATATACATAATAGAATATTTACTGGCATAGCTTCTCCTTCTCCTTACCTATAATAAAATCCAACGTCTGCTTTCTGTCTGTCTGAGTGTCTGTCTGTCCGCTTATAACTCGAGAACCACTGAACCAATTTTAATTTAAAAAAAATCTACCTATAATAAAATCCAACGTCTGCTTTCTGTCTGTCTGAGTGTCTGTCTGCCCGCTTATAACTCGAGAACCACTGAACCGATTTTAATAAAATAAAAATCTACGGATAGCTTGATTCTTCCCATCAACTATAGGCTACTTACTATCACGTTAAATGGCTTATGAGGTTAGCAGTGAAGTGAAATATGAGAGCGGGCGGAGCCGCGGGCACAGCTTGTAGATACTATAAAACTGATTTTAATACTTGCATATACATAATAGAATATTTATTGGCATAGCTTCTATGTAGGTAATTTATACATTATTGTTGCGTGCAAATCATATACAAATTTCAATAATAATCAAGAATAATTTGCAATAACAATAAGATATCCTTCCTTACCTATAATAAAATCCAACGTCTGCTTTCTGTCTGAGTGTCTGTCTGTCTGTCCGCTTATAACTCGAGAACCACTGAACCGATTTTAATAAAACAAAAATCTACGGATAGCTTGATTCTTCCTATCAACTATAGGCTACTTACTATCACGCTAAATAGCTTATCAGGTTAGCAGTGAAGTGAAATATGAGAGCGGGCGGAGCCGCGGGCACAGCTTGTAAGTCATAAAAATTAAAATACATTCAGTCAATACTTAAATGAAAGGAAAACTCATTCGTTAGGTTAGAATCTAACCTAACGAATGAGTTTTCCTTCTAACCGTTAGATGGATAGATCTCACCAAGACCTGAAGTTTGAGTACCAACACGATTGGTCTAGCATCGGTGGTTCTCGAGTTATGACCAAAACAAATTTTCATGTCGAAGATGCGTAGATCTCAGCGAGTTGTCCATTTTGAGTACCAACACGATGGATCTATGCCAGGGGTTCTCGAGGTATTACCTTTTAAAAAAAAAAGTTAGTCCGGGATATACGCTACCACTAGGTAGGTATACGAAGTATCGTCAAAAAATCCTAAGCCTTCTAGTTCTCGCAGTAAACGGGATGGCACGGAACCCTCTTTACGCGAGCTCGACTCGAACGTTACTTTTAAAAAAAAATTTACTCCGGGATATACGCTGCCTATTAATATACGTTTCGTCAAAAAATCCTAAGCCTTCTAGTTCTCGCAGAAAACGGGATGGCACGGAACCCTCTTTACGCGAGCTCGACTCGAACTTGACCACTTTCCCATGATATATACATATTTGCCCATGATATAAAAAAAAATCGTAATCTTCAACATTTTAAACGACGACCTATCGGGTCGTAGGCAAGCCCTTTCCCGCTGAGCTATATTGCCACTTTACTATTTGTGCTCAAATTTTCGTATTGTTGCTGAGCTCGACTCACAGTCACATACAGCTACCTACTAAGTATGGCGTGTTTCGCGGAGTTCCTCGCCCTTTCCCCACCGACGTGGTCGAAATTCAAGGCCGCGTTCACTGTTATTTAGCTAAACACTTCAATAATTTCGCACTAGATCGCAGTACCAATCGGTTCTGCAAAGTGGTTCTGGAGTACTTTCCTTCACATAACTGGTAACCTCTGGAACGCTCTACCTGCCCATATAATACCCTCCAACTACAGTCTCGGCTCTTTCAATAAGCAGTGAATAGGTACCTAGCCGGCATGCGACTGTCCATGGGCGTCGTTAGACACCTTATGCACTCATAAGGTGTCTAACGACGCCCATGGACTCGGCGCCTCGTGTCGAGCTTCACACACGACAATCGGAGTAAGCAGAATAATCAATGTTGTGCTGCAATAACTCTGGTAAATTACAGCACAACACCGACCACCACGTTTCGCAAAGTATTCGGAGAAGATATCTATCAAGCAGCATGTAAGGCACGATGGAAGACCCACCAGCTGCATGACTCGGTGGAAGTGCCGTGCCAAGGTGAGAGGTGGCGAAATTTGTCTGTCTGTCGCCCTTTAGCTCGCATCTTGTCCTTATCCCTTAGTCGCCTTTTACGACATGCACAGGGAGCGATGCAGTGGGGCTATTATTTTTACGTACCGGCCCCCACACTGTACTCGGTGTCGAAGCTTCCTATAAAAAAACCTAACTACCTATAAGTATACTTTTAACCTGGGGTCTTCAACGGTCTGGCGTTCTCTGTCCCAGCAACAGTGCACAAATCTGCTGACATGGCACCTCAGCACAGCCACCCATGCTTGTTTCATAAATCAGTAATCCTGTGTGCAAGCACCACTGCAGGCTTCTTCGCTGTAAATTGAAATTCTAAAGAGGTGGCCTGGCCGTATTGTTATCATGATGGATGAGTCCTAAATACCTAAGAAAGGAATTCAAGGCCAATTTATCTAAGAATATCCCTCTAATAAGTAATTATTGCGTAGACGATAAAACGAATTATGGTGATGTCAGCCCATTACGCCCTTCCTGTCGGAGCTATCATTCGTGCCAGTGCTTACCTTAGTCGTGTCGGCTACACTGAACCAGCCGGAAAGCGTACCTAACATTTCATAGCCGGCCACTTCGACCGACCTTCATTCGGTGTGATAGTACCAATTTGGACGAATTTAACCACATATTAATTTCGGTGTTCTGTGAGTTTAACCCTAACACTAGATTCAGTCAGTCATCGGTCAGTTAGTCAGTCCAGCCACCTATTAAGTAGGTATTCTGTGGTCCAGCCCACGGCCACAGATTACTTAATAGTTACTTCGTAACAGATAAATCACTCCATGGAAAATGCTCCTACCTTCGGGCTTTAATAGCCTACTCTTTCACAACGCCAATCGCTGCGTGCGAAAATGTACCTTAACGATCGAGTGTAAAGTGGTTATTGCTTTGCAGCTGCGCGCACTTGCGTGGGCGAGCGTCTATGTATACTTCGCGCGGCAGACGAATTTCTACTGAAAAAGACCGCCGGCGGCCCGTCGGGCGGTAGGTAGTTAGCGCGCGCAAGTACATAGAGTGCGTGAGGCCTGCCACGGCCCACGACTGCGAACGAGTTCGCACCACAGAGTACCTGAACGACGAGGTGGAGTAGCTCACGAGGATGTATCGAAAGCTTTAGAAAAAACCAGCCAAGTGCGAGTCGAACTCGCGCACCGAGGGTTCCGTATCGCCATGTCACGGCTAGCGTCACTCACGCCACCTAGATGGCATGTTATGAAATGCTTCATATTAGTCAAGTCATGATTCGTTCAAATGCTTCATAATCTATTCGGTAGATGGCGCGCGCGCATACAATTTTTGGTTTCTTCTATGGGAACCCCCGTGAATTTTTTACTTTTTCTTATTTGTTGTTATGTCGGCCATAATAACACATTTTCTGTGAAAATTTCAACGGGCTACCTATTACGGTACAAGAGATACAGCCCTCGGATAGACGGACGGACGGACAGACAGACGGACGGACGGACAGACAGACAGACAGACGGCGGCGTAGGCTTAGTAATAGGGTGCCGTACCGGATACTACGGAACCCTAAAAACCAACAAATGGTATCGGTGTCGGGAATCGACGCGGCCAGATGTTGGACCACTTCAACGTATTGACAAAACGTTGTCAATACTTTTTTTTCCGAAAAAGGAGAAAAGGAAATGAACATGGGCCAGCTAGCCCAGCGGATGAAGCTTGAAAAAGGGGTCAGCTTGCATTAATTGATAATAAAATTTTCGTTTTCTCGTTCGCTAGTGTATCCAAAAATTAGATTTTCACAGATCTTATAGAAATGTTCCGTGCTTTTTTTTTTAATATGTTTCTGTGGGTAAATCAATAATAAACAATTAGTAATCTATCTAAATATCTATTAGGCAAATACAAGATTAGTGGGATATACAAGATTAGTGGGAATACCTTTTATCTTTATTTATCTAAGTACTCAGGACATAGTTTATATATGTAGGTACTATTGCAATGCAATGCGTGCTGACATGTGTTCAGAATTTTCAAAAAATGTGCAGTATTTGGGGTTTCATCTCGAGTTTCATAAAACAATTAAATACTTCGAAGTGTCTACTCTTGCCGCTTCACTTCACTGTTCGGAATCGGTGATGGGTGTAAAACTGTAAGTCCCTTCCATTGTGCGTAGCAAATATAACCGGCTGGGTTGATACCAACTACCACCGTAAGTAAGATGGCCGCATAGCAGCTTCGGCAGTGTTCTCTTCCAGTCCAATGTGTCTTTAATCCAGCTGGTCGAAGCGTCATCTTTGAGCGGCGGGTGGCCGAGTGGTTGGGGCTTCGATCGACTTCTTTCTTATGCGAGAGGTCCGAGGTTCGAATCCGGTCGGCTGGTACGCACCAATGAGTTTTTTCTGAAGAAAAAATTTACGTGCATACCTACACCTGCTGATTCACCTATCGGAACCGGTGTAAAACTGTAGGTCCCTTCCCTTGCCCCTTACTAGGTGGTAGGTTCGAATTGTAGCCGACTGGGTTGGTACCACCGTACTAGATGTAAGATGTCCGCATAGCAGCATGGGTTGTGTTCTCCTCTAGTTCAATAGGTATAGCCAGCAATCCAGGGAAGTCTGCGGTATGGCACCTACCTTTTCGGAGGTGATATTGGCTGGTCGGAGCATGTGTTTTGGCTCCTCCGACTCAGCCACCCATACCGGATTGCTTAAAGAAACCTTGCCCTGTCTGACACCAAGCGCTCTCTGATAAGAATTTCTTGCGCACAGCTCGACGCGATCGATATGTTGTAACCGATCGTGCTAAATTGGAACAGAGGAAGTGATAAAAAACCGGCCAAGTGCGAGTCGAACTCCCGCACCGAGGGTTCCGTATCTCCATGTCATGATCAGTGCCACTCACGCCATAGATGGCGTGAGTGGTTTTCCATCTATGGCGTGTTTTATGAATTAGTTAAAATTCATGATTACGTAAAATCCGCTTAATACGATCCCGGTTAATACGATTTCCCGCATAATACGATCTTTTGTGCCGGTCCCATACTCCACCTTAATTTTACGAACAATTTTCTTCGAGACATATTCAATGCTGACGAGTTTGGGTTCTTCTTC
The DNA here is from genome assembly GCA_946902875.1 of Nematopogon swammerdamellus. Lineage (NCBI taxonomy): Eukaryota > Metazoa > Arthropoda > Insecta > Lepidoptera > Adelidae > Nematopogon > Nematopogon swammerdamellus. The sequence continues at coordinate 2,828,767 of OX336345.1, read as the reverse complement.
AAACTGATGCCAGACAAATCGTTCGTATTGCCGATTGCGAAGATTGATTTCTGTCAGAAATGCAATAAACAGATTTTAATTAAAGTGTGAACTTTGTATTTTATTTCCCGCTTAAGCCGATTTTTGCGCCCATCCCCTTGAGAATCATATTAAGCGGGTTCAACGGACCCCGTGAATTTTTTACTTTTTCTTATTTTTATTATTTTGCTGTTATATCGGCCATAATAATAACACATATTCTGTGAAAATTTCAACGGGCTACTTATTACGGTTCAAGAGATACAGCCCTCGGACAGACAGACAGACAGACAGACAGACGGCGTAGGCTTAGTAATAGGGTCACGTACTACGGATACGGAATACTAAAAAAGTTTTAAAAAACATAAAACCGACTTCCTAAAAAAAGTAAAACTAAAAAACTATTTAAAATAAAAATATAAAAACCGCCTTCAAAAATATATGAAATAAAAACCTAAAAAAAAAACGAACCCTAGAGTGGAAGGCGGTGCTAAAAAGGCTACACAAATCACAAAGGATATTATCATCCGGTCATGTTTTCTTTCATGCATCATTTTTGCTTGCTTTAGCACCGCCTTCAACTCTAGGGTTCGTTTTTTTTTTTAGGTTTTTATTTCATATATTTTTGAAGGCGGTTTTTATATTTTTATTTTAAATAGTTTTTTAGTTTTACTTTTTTTAGGAAGTCGGTTTTATGTTTTTTAAAACTTTTTTTTTATTTCACAGTTTTTTTTAGTAATTTTTTGCTATTAATGTACTCGGCGGAATCGCTTTCCAATCCGATCTTGACCCAATTAAAATAGGACCACGTCAGCTTCGATAGCTCAGTGGTGCAGACAGTCAACTGTCGCTATTGAATTTTAAGCAACGCTGGGTGCGGTCAGTACTTAGATGGGTGACCGCTGACCGTTGGAGGCTGACCAAGGTTCGGATTCCTCGTAAAACTGTAAGTCCCTTCCCTCGTAATCTTACTTGGTGGTAGGGTTTAACCTTCCCGGGTTGGTACCACCGCACTGAATTAAACGTCGGTCGAAACGGCTATGTAAATAGTTTGTGTTTTCCGACCAGTTCAGTGTAGTCAGCACGATCAAAGGGGGAAGCACTGACATGGCACTGGTGTTATGGGCTGACATCACGGACGTTGTAGGTGATGTTGCAGAACTTAGTAGAATGGACAGACATAAACGTGTTACGGAAGCCTACTTTTATTATAAAATAACCGTCGGAGGACCTTGGTTGAAAATTGTAAAATTTAGTAGAACGGATAGACATGCATATGTTACGGAATCCTACATTCATTTTGCAGAACTTAGTAGAATGGACAGACATAAACGTGTTACGGAACCCTACTTAACAGTTGCACTCCGGGAGTGCCGGCAGATCCCGTGCCACTCTAACTTAACCCTTAACGCAATGACTTAAGGTTTCATTTTAAAAATGACGCTGACGCGATGTCGCGAGTTATACATTTTTACCCACCTAAAAAAGTGCCAAGAGCCGCTAAAGAAGTTTTCACTTCAAAAACCTCAGGGTTATCCCCTTTCAAATAAAAAAAAAAAAGAATTTTCAAAATCGGCCCACAATTGACGGAGTAATCGCGTAACAAACATCCAAAAAAAGAAAACATACCGTCGAATTGAGAATCTTTTAGGTCTAAAGTAAATTTCTCGTGAAGACAAATGCAACGAGCCCAAACACGATGGGTTTATCATGTGTAGTTTAGGAGTTCCTATGGCCACCTTCTGTCTCCATCATCAAACCAGCTCGATGGTACTCGGTACAGTAGGTACTGGCCAGGTACCATAATAAATTAAGCGCCGGTCGGAAAAGATAAAAAATTTCAAATTTAGAATATTCATGAAACAAGGGTCCGAATATGTATATGTAGTATATCGATTCATGTATTTCAACAGGACAGAGAAAATTTCAAAATATTAGGTATTTAATACTTTTTAGTTTTTTTTTTTTTGTTTTTTGGAAATCGGTTTAATATTTTTTAAAACAGTTTTTATTTCATTCTTTTTAGTAATATTACATAAAAAAGAATAATCGAAATCGAATAATCGAAATCGATTGAAGTGGTACAGAATTATTCGCCGTATGTGTCAGACTGCAAATTGCTGAATAAGTCCACATCACAAATGTTTTGCTGAAGGTAACCACACACCATACTAATTTATCAAACTGAAAATTGCCGAAAACGACCACATCACAAGTTTTGCTGAAGGTAACCACACACCATAGTATTATGCTGATTTTTCGAAAACCACTGAACCAATTTCGATAAAATTGAAATGGGACCACCTCGGAAGTATGACCTAACTAACAAAAAAAGAATTTTCTAAATCGGCCCTCAATTGACGGAGAAATCGTGATACAAACATACAAAAAAAAAAAATAAAAATAAAAAAAATAATAAAAAAAAAAACATACAGACGAATTGAGAACCTCCTCCTTTTTTTTTAAACGGTTTTATTTAGCTTGACTCCGTATATTTGTTTGTTTGTTACTATCTTTGTTTGAAATCTTGCGACAACTTTTTCAACTACTTCTACTGAACCGATTTTTATGAAACTTTGCACACACATTGAGTTCTCGTGACAATACAATATTATGATAATTTCAACTTGGTAACGAGGGTCTGATGATGGAGTCAGGAGGAGGACAGTGGAACTCTTCAACCGTTACTAGTAACCCCCTCGAGTTTGGGCTCATATGGTTGGTTTGGACGAGTGTTCCATACTTCTACCAATACACTTGGTGACGAGGGTCTGATGATTGAGTCAGGAGGTGGACAGTGGAACTCTTCAACCGTTACTAGTAACCCCCTCGAGTTTGGGCTCATATGGTTGGTTTGGAAGAGTGTCCCATACTTCTACCAATACACTTGGTGACGAGGGTCTGATGATGGAGTCAGGAGGTGTACAGTGGAAATCTTCAACCGTTACTAGTAACCCCCTCGAGTTTGGGATCATTTGGTTGGTTTGGACGAGTGTCCTATACTTCTACCAATACACTTGGTGACGAGAGTCTGATGATGGAGTCAGGAGGTGTACAGTGGAACTCTTCAACCGTTACTAGTAACCCCCTCGAGTTTGGGCTCATTTGGTTGGTTTGGACGAGTGTCCCATAGTTCTACCAATATACTTGGTGACGAGGGTCTGATGATGAAGTCAGGAGGTGTACAGTGGAACTCTTCAACCGTTACTAGTAACCCCCTCGAGTTTGGGCTCATTTAGTTGGTTTGGACGAGTGTCCCATACTTCTACCAATACACTTGGCGAGGGTCTGATGATGGAGTCAGGAGGTGGACAGTGGAACTCTTCAACCGGTACTAGTAACCCCCTCGAGTTTGGGCTCATATGGTTGGTTTGGACGAGTGTCCCATACTACTACCAATACACTTGGTGACGAGGGTCTGATGATGGAGTCAGGAGGTGTACAGTGGAACTCTTCAACCGTTACTAGTAACCCCCTCGAGTTTGGGCTCATTTGATTGGTTTGGACGAGTGTCCCATAGTTCTACCAATATACTTGGTGACGAGGGTCTGATGATGGAGTCACGAGGTGTACAGTGGAACTCTTCAACCGTTACTAGTAACCCCCTCGAGTTTGGGCTCATTTGGTTGGTTTGGACGAGTGTCCCATACTTCTAACCAATACACTTGGTGACGAGGGTCTGATGATGGAGGCAGGAGGTGGACAGTGGAACTCTTCAACCGGTACTAGTAACCCCCTCGAGTTTGGGCTCATATGGTTGGTTTGGACGAGTGTCCCATACTACTACCAATACACTTGGTGACGAGGGTCTGATGATGGAGTCAGGAGGTGTACAGTGGAACTCTTCAACCGTTACTAGTAACCCCCTCGAGTTTGGGCTCATTTGGTTGGTTTGGACGAGTGTCCCATACTTCTAACCAATACACTTGGTGACGAGGGTCTGATGATGGAGGCAGGAGGTGTACAGTGGAACTCTTCAACCGTTACTATTAACCCCCTCGAGTTTGGGCTCATATGGTTGGTTTGGACGAGTGTCCCATACTTCTATCAATACACTTGATGACGAGGGTCTGATGATGGATTCAGGAGGCGTACAGTGGAACTCTTCAACCGTTACTAGTAACCCCCTCGAGTTTGGGCTCATTTGGTTGGTTTGGACGAGTGTCCCATACTTCTACCAATACACTTGGTGACGAGAGTCTGATGATGGAGTCAGGAGGTGTACAGTGGAACTCTTCAACGGTTACTAGTAACCCCCTCGAGTTTGGGCTCATAGGGTTGGTTTGGACGAGTGTCCCTTAATTCTACCAATACACTTGGTGACGATGGTCTGATGATGGAGTCAGAAGGTGTACAGTGAAACTCTTCAACTGTTACTAGTAACCCCCTCGAGTTTGGGCTCATAGGGTTGGTTTGGACGAGTGTCCTTTACTTTTACCAATACACTTGGTGACGAGGGTCTGATGATGGAGTCAGGAGGTGTACAGTGGAACTCTTCAACCGTTACTAGTAATCCCCTCGAGTTTGGGCTCATTTGGTTTGTTTGGACGAGTGTCCCATACTTGTCGAACGCAAAAGTATGAAACAGACATACCATCTGTTCAAATTGATTTTGAAAGAGACGGCGGACACCTTATCCATCCTAAAGCCATACAGTTTCCAGCAAAGTTTAATTAAGGAACAGCTGAGAGACGGATGTTACCGATAATTTTGTCATGGGCCTCCACTGTCCATAAAATGCAGGGCAGTACTGTTGACCGTGCTGTCGTGTATTTGGGCTCCAGACTATTTGAGGAGGGTCAAGCGTATGTTGCATTGAGTCGCGTAAAGTCTTTAGCAGGGTTATGTATTGAGGAGCTTGATTGTGAGTAATTGACAGGTAAGAAACCGAGTAACAAAGATGCAATGAGAGAGTTGGAAAGGATGACGAGTTTACGTAATGAATGATACGAGCCAAAAATCAAACTAAAAACGAGTAAATAAAAAAATAGGTAAAAAAACTTTTAAGTTAAACGGTTTTATTAAAAATAAAAAACTAGAAAAAAAACAGCTGTACAAAAAACTACAAAATAATAAGGACAGAAGCCTGGGCCTTCTTAAGATTTTACGTCTGGGTAAGAAATCGTGCAATACTAGCGTGCTGTCTTCTCATGTCGGATGCCAAAGGGCACAATGTGTCGCTGCGTCAGCGAAATAAGTAATAAATTGAGACTTTTAACAGACTAATATAAAAACGTGGGGCGTATAATATGCGTAATAAATAACATGCGCCCCACGTTTTTATATTAGTCTGTTAAAAGTCTCAATTTATTACTTATTTCGCTGACGCAGCGACACATTGCGCCCTTTGGCATCCGACATGAGAAGACAGCACGCTAGTATTGCACGATTTCTTACCCAGACGTAAAATCTTAAGAAGGCCCAGGCTTCTGTCCTTATTATTTTGTAGTTTTTTGTACAGCTGTTTTTTTTCTAGTTTTTTATTTTTTTGGAAGTCGGTTAAAAATGACCGATCGAAGCTGTAGCAAAAACGCGATCTTATTCACACCAGTGTTTCCCAACTAGCAACGGCAACTGTAGCCGTCACGCACGACAGAGGGGGAAGTACTCACATATCTATCACACACGCTGAATCCCGACAAACGGGGTAAGCAGAGTAATCGGTGTTGTGCTGTAAGAACTCTGACAAATTACAGCACAACACCGACCACCACGTTTCGCAAAGTATTCGAACAAGATTAAATCGATCAAGCAGCAAGTAAGGAATGAAGACCACCTGCTGCATGAATCGGTGCAAATACCGTGCCAAGGTCAGAGGTGGCGGGCCTGTCGCCCTTCAGCACGGCATCTTGTCCTTATCCCTTAGTCGCCTTTTACGACATGCACGGGGAGAGGTGCAGTGGGGATATTCTTTTTAAGTACCGAACCCACACGGTACATGGCACCTAATTTCGAATGGAACAAGGCGTGGTGGACTGACAACACGGGCCGAGTAGATGATGTAGCCAATCATTGTGAGATTTCGTATAAAAGGCTTTTCTTGGGAGTAAGGCGGCGGGTGGCCGAGTGGTTTGGGCATCGGCTTCTCATGCGAGAGGTCCGCGGTTCGAATCCCGTCGGCGTGTACCAATGAGTTTTTTCTGACGAAAAAATTTACGTGCACACCTACACCTGCTGCTTCACCGTTCGGAACCGGTGTAAAACTGTAGGTCCCTTCCCTTGCCCCTTACTAGGTGGTAGGCTCAAATTGTAGCCGACTGGGTTGCTACCACCGTACTGGATGTAAGATGGCCGCATAGCAGCCTCGGTTGTGTTCTCCTCTAGTCTAGTATAGCCAGCAATCTAGGGAAGTCTCCGGTATGGCACCTACCTTCTCGGAGGTGATATCGGCTGGTCGGAGCATGCGCTTTGGCCCCTCCAACACAGCCACCCATACCGAATTACATAAAAAAAAAAAAAGTACCTACCTAAGAATTCGGTCAATATTTCAGTCAGTATCCTGATTCCTGATAATACTGCTGAAATATCATAATACCACCAGAATTATCGCTGGATGGAGATATAAAAGGTAACTGGGAGATTTTCCTCCAGGAATTCGATATTTATATAGTGGCATCTGGCAAAGATGTACTGCCAGAAAAAAATCAAGATATGTGTGTTTTTGAACACAATTGGCAGAGAAGGGCTAAAGTTGTACAATTCACTAAAACTCACGGACGACAAGCAGCTTTCCACAATAGTGAAAGAATTAGGTAAAGTTATTTTGCCAAGGAAAAATGTGGTGTACGAAAGATTCGTCTTTAACAATAGAGTACAAGAAGACGGAGAAAGTTTTGATAGATTCGTTAAAGAAATAAAATTATTGGCGAAATCATGTGAATATGAGAATCTAGAAGAGTCAATGATAAGGGACAAGATAGTGATGGGTGTGAATGACAGAAAATTACAAGAAAAACTACTAAATACTGAAGAGTTAAACCTGCAAACTGCTATCACCATATGTCGTAATGCGGAAGTCACATTAAAGCAACTGGAAACGGTCTACAGTAAGAAGCAAGTGGGAGCTACCAAATTAAGTATGTGTAAAATAACAAATCAGACATCGGAGCCGAGTATTGTTACGTTTCGTTGTCGTCGCTGCAATACCAGTCATGGACCAAAAGAATGTCCAGCATGGGGGAAGGCGTGTGGAAGGTGTGGACTAAAGAACCACTTCAAGGCATCATGTCGCATGAAGATCTTGAATAAGGCTGAGGGCGTGGAAGAGAGCGCCTTAGACAACATACAGCATGGCTCCGACACACATCCAAAGGCATGGTTCCAGTTAATGCAAGTTGAAGGTGCTTTTGTAAAATTTAAGTTAGACACAGGTGCAGAGGTGAACGTGTTGCCTTTGTATATTTTTAGAAAAATAAGTAAGGACTTTAAGGTTGCACCATGCAAATTAACACTGGAAGCATATGGTGGTGAAAAGTTGAAAACAATCGGCACTGTATTTTTAGATTGTAAAATCGGTTCAAAACAAAAATATTTAAAGTTTTTAATAGTAGATGTGAACTCCCGACCTCTACTTGGTTTACAGGGTTGTATTGAGTTTGGTTTGATAAAGAAGATAGATAATGTAAATGTTTCAGCAGCGTTTGCTAAAGATGCTTTTATTAAAGTGAATCAGGATGTTTTTGAAGGTATGGGGAAAATTGACCCACCAATTCGGTTGCAGATAAAAGAGAACAGCATCCTAGTCAGAAGACCGCCTAGACGATTACCTCAGAGTGTTCAGAGCAAATTAAAATCTACTTTAGATGAACTAGAAAAAAAAATTTTTAATAAATCTACTATAATAATACTACCTACAATAATTTCAATTTATTATTAATAGCTTTTGCCCGCGGCTTCGCTCGTGTGAAATTCGTATTTAAAAAGAAGAAAGTAAGTAAGCCTGCTATCGTACCTATATTTCGGCCCGCGGATCAATTTGTTTGTGTGTGAGCCACATCTTAGCGTAACCGGAACTGAATTTTGAATCCTATCCTGTGTCCCGTATAGTAAAATGTGTTTATACTAAGTTTCATCGAATTCGGATGATCGGTTTAAGAGTTATGGAGAAACATACATACATAGAGAAAATATTTCTAAAAATCGTCAATTTAGTTTTGTAGAGTCTACAAACGCAGTATTTCATAAAACAAAGTACATAACTTACTCCATCACCACCCCTTACAGATTTATTATTAGTATTGATAAATAAATTATTAATAAATTTATAAATAATTTTTTTAATTTTCCAAAGGTATCGATTTAGGTGAACTGACTGGCACTCCACAATATAGATAAAATTATCTTCAATGTTCGAAAGGAATGACAAGAATTTAGACCAAATTATTTGGTGTTAATCGGTACCTAGGTAAAATCTTATCAACTCCAGACATACAGAGAATTCAGAAGGATAGAGGGGCCACCAATTCGTCTAGCAACTGAAGGTAAGGGATTGTAAGCAGTTTGCACAAAGACACTGAAAGACTCTCTGGCTTCACTTGTAACACGGAGGTTTTTTTATGGAAACTGACACGGTTGGCTACATCACCTACAACATCCGTGATGTCAGCCCATAATACCGGATGAACTAGGTGCCATGTCAGTGCTTCCCTCCGGTCGTGCCGGCTACACTGAACTGAACTATTTTAAATAGCAGTTTCGACCGACGTTTCATACAGTGCGGTGGTACCAACCCGGGCGGGTTGAATCCTACCACCTAGTAAGGTAAGAAGGGAAGGGACCTACAGTTTAACGTGGAATCCGAACCACGGTCAGCCTCCAACGGTCGAGCGGTCACCCATCAAAATACTGACCGCGCTCCAGGGTTGCTCAACAACAGTCGACCGACCGCACCACTGAGCTACCGAAGCTGACGAAAGTGGTCCAGCAGGGCAGGACCGCGCGTCACGTGGAAATCCGTTGCATCTGCCTACCCCATTGTGAAACAGGCGTAATGTTATCATAAGTGCATTAATGTGCATTTATCTATCTATATAAGGTGCTTCGTTATTCATGTCAAATGTTTCGGGAGGGTTACATACACACTCAAATAAACACGTTATGCAAAAAAATATGTTTTTAGCATTACTTTTCGAGAAATTTAACAAAACATGTTTGCTACCTAAACATTAACCTATGTGTGTAACAGTAGGCAACTTGCATTGTACGGGGTCAATGGCCGTACTATGTTCAAACGCAGAACATCTGTTTGTTGTGAGTAAGTCACAGGTCACTATGATTGGTTTTTACAGCTACTTATTTGATTTTATTTTTTTGTTAGGAGAAAAAAATGCTCCTATAAACATGTATTTTTTTTTTCTTAAGTAAAGTGTTTGTTTGAGTGCGTATGTAACCCTCCCGAAGTTATTGACATGAATAACGAAGCACCTTACCTATATGTTTACGTCCATTTAATTAAATCTTTTTTATGCTTTAAACTTAACTTTTCACTGCATTGTCCGCCCCATGCGCTTCTCCACAATCCAGAGGTTACTTTGTAAGGAATGCTGCAATGATGTGTGTTCCATGTTTTAAAGTGTAAAATAAAGCATATAGGTAGGTATTAGATTTGATTTAAAGTCTTATCTAAGAACTTCCAGCGTTAGAAATACCTACTTACTCTCTATCTAAACCACGGGAAATACCTGCACATTCCTAATTCAAGGAAAACAGCTTTCAAGCCGCAAGAGGAAATAGGGCCTATGGCCGCTTCTGCGATGAGGAAAACGGGCGCTGCCATGTCGGTTACGCAATGCATGCACTCAAACTGGTTTTGGGAGTTACGTATAGTGCACTATATATCGTACCTACATATGTGCCCAAGAACGTCACGTCAATATCTTCAATGCTTATATGAACAAGAGCGTCGCCGAGCTCCGCGGGTAGCGGAGGGGACGGCGCGCGCTCTGATTGGGTGGTATCGGGCGGTACCGGGCTCTGATTGGTTGGTAACGAATGGCATTTGTACGTTTATACAAACGTCCTGTTACCAGTGTTACGCTGGCGCGGGGAAGGTCCGACGTCCTTACCTATTAAACGTTCTTGTATGTGTCATCATCATTGACTGGGGACTTAGGTACCTACCAAATTGTATTTATTTATTTTTATTTTTTATTTTATGGTATTTTATAGAAACTGACACGGTTGGCTACATCACCTCCAACATTCGTGTTGTCAGCCCATAACACCGGGTGAGCTAGGTGCCATGTCAGTGCTTCCCTTCGGTCGTGCCGGCTACACTGAACTGGACGGAAAACACGAACTATTTGCATAGCCGTTTCGACCGACCTTTCATTTAGTGCGGTGGTATCAACCCGGGCGACTTAAATCCTACCAGCTAGTAAGGTTTTTTTTATGTAATCCGGTATGGGTGACTGAGTCAGAGGGGCCAAAGCACATGCTCTGACTGGCCAATATCACCTCCGAGAAGATAGGTGCCAATACCGGAGACTTCCCTGGATTGCTGGCTATACTGGACTAGAGGAGAACACAACCGAGGCTGCTATGCGGCCATCTTACATCCAGTACGGTGATACCAACCCAGTCGGCTACAATTTGAGCCTACTACCTAGTAGGGGCAAGCGAAGGGACCTACAGTTTTACAACGGTTCCGAACGGTGAAGCAGCAGGTGTAGGTGTGCACGTAAATTTTTTCGTCAGAAAAAACTCATTGGTACACGCCGACCGGATTCGAACCTCGGACCGCATCAGAAGCCGATGCCCAAACCACTCGGCAACCCGCCCCGCCGCTTTGAGTGTCTTTAAGTGAGAGTGAATTAAGATTCTGTCATATTTTTACTCGTCCTCGGGACTTTGGGAGGTCATAAGTCCTTTTCATGGTATTAACTTCATCAAATAATATTTTTTTAAGAGTACTACGTTCTAAAATCCAATAAATTTTATTTCGTGCCGATAGAATCATAAACAAAAACGTTACAAGGGTTTAAAGCTGGGATTTTGGTAATTTTCAAAAATAAAGAAAAAAAGTCATATCTAGATACCACGTGACATCTGACAAAAGGTATCATGGGTCAAAAACTTGCACAAGACCCTACTTACCTACAAAAAAAAGTTTGTCGGTCGATGTGCCGAACAGCCTGTATATTATTATTACTCCCTTCTTATGTTACTAGGTGGTAGGGTTTAACCCGCCCGGGTTGGTACCACCGCACTGAATGAAAGGTCGGTCGAAACGGCCATGTAAATAGTTTGTGTTTTCCGTCCAGTTCAGTGTAGCCGGCACGACCGAAGGGAATCACTGACGTGGCACCAAGTTCACCCCGTGTTATGGGCTGACATCACGAAGGTTGTAGGTTGATGCAGCCAACCGTGTCAGTATCCATAAAAAAAAAAAAATTAATTCACTTTATCAGAAAAATTTTAAAAGGGGCCAACCAAACCCGGAGCCAAAAACAGCGCTGTTGGGTACGTTCCTACAGCAAAAAATGCTGAGTTGGTTCCTTTTTCTCAAGGAGGATGCTTTTTGTCTTTCAGGTTTCTTGTTTTCTTTTATAATATGTGTATAGGAGAAATAAATATTTCGCACATGTAGGTATATTATGCGATCAATTATTTTAAAAATAATTATTCATAAAGAAAACAATGTTAAAACATTAAATTTTTTTATTAAAAATATTAGGCTATGACGCTCTCTCAGCTCGTGAACAAATTAGTAACTAGGCGTGTGCTTTTAACTCAAATTGTCATTTTATAAAAATATATGCACCATCTCGTTTCCGAATTGCGAATATATGTGTGTAGTTGGAACCAGTTCGAAATCTGTTGAATGAATTTACAAACTGTTCTACGTCAGTACAAACTACATACAAATGTTCGCTATTCAAAACAATTTAACACTAGTTTGTATGTGTATTCATTTGATATGTAGGTACAATATGTATGAAATAAAAGCTCTTGGGCTTACGCACAATGCGACCAAACACGCTTTGGTAGTCTTAGCACATTTCAAGATCGCACAGTTAAGCCAAGGATGGACTCCCTTCTTATATTACTAGGTGGTAGGGTTTAACCCGCCGGTTTGGTACCACCGCACTGAATGAAAGGTCGGTCGAAACGGCTATGTAAATAGTTTGTGTTTTCCGTCCAGCTCAGTGTAGCCGGCACGACCGAAGGGAAGCACTGACGTGGCACCAAGTTCACCCGGTGTTATGGGCTGACATCACGGATGCTGTAGGTGATGTAGCCAACCGTGTCAGTTTAAATAAAAAAATAAATTAATTAAAAAAAAAAATTTAACTCAGTGAAACCGTGTAATGACTTTTAACTTCTTGTAAAACGTCAATGTATTGAAATTACGAGTACACACACATAAAATAATGTTAATGGGCTGTTACATAGTGGATCTCTTTAGCGTTCCGTATTCATACGGAACGCTCTTACTAAGCCTACCTAGGTAATCGTAATAGGTAGCTCTGGTTGAATTTTACACAGAATATGTGTTATGTTATTACAATGGCAGATATCATACATAACAAATAATAATTAAAAGAAAAGAAAACAAAAAGTATAAAGATTAAGAGGCATACATAATTATATACCCCATACAAGAAACATGTTTTTTTTCATGACAAGACATATTCTGTGAAAATTTCAACTGGCTAATACCTATTACGGGTCAAGCAAGAGATCCTACCCTTTAAAGTTAGGACGACACGGCGCGTAGGCTTGGTAATATCATGGACGAAATATGGTCCAGTGCGGTGCGAAACCCTAAAAAAAATTAGTTTACTTTTTGTTTTAGACTATAATTTTTTAGGTAATTTTTTCACCCTAACCGTTCTCATCCCACACTTTTATTGGTAGGGAAGGTGTGGAACTAAGCTTGCGATGGCTTCACCGAACATATCCGGGCCCATAGAGGAGGGTGTTAATCGAGGTCGGGACTAGCGAGTGGCCACTCTAAATTTCCCGCGCATGCTTCACGTTTCGGCTCACTTCAAGCCCTCGTCAGCTAGTCTGCGTTGACTAGGACGCGGGGAAACCACCAGTCCCGCTCTCGACCTCCCTCTCTCTACCTATTCATATTCTGTAGGATGCTTCCAGTGACGTTTTCGAAGCTCTCTCCATATATGAGCTGTATATGATCCGTATATGAGGACCTTCACTACAGGTTGCCGTATTGTAATCGAGAATGGTGCTAAGTCCAAACATAAAAGTTAACAACACACCACTGAATCCTTGTATTAGATCTAAGTAAAAAAACAACCGGCCAGGTGCGAGTCGAACTCGCGCACCGAGGGTTCCGTATCGCCATGTCATGGTCAGCGCCACTCACGCCGTCTATGTATTAGTTAAAACGCTTCATACTCTTTTCGGTAGATGGCGCGCATACACTTTTTAGTTTCTTGTATGGGGACTCCCGTGAAGTTTTTACTTTTTGTTATTTTTATTATTTCTTGTTATATCGGCCATAATAACTAAATAACAGATATTCTGTAAAAATTTCAACGGGCTACCTATTACGGTTCAAGAGATACAGCCCTCGGGTAGACAGACAGACAGACGTACGGCGTAGGCTTAGTAACACGGGCCCCGTACGACAGATACGGAACCCTAAAAAGTATACCTTCATATGAATTAAATTTATGGGGTTAAGTTATTCCGGCTTTAGTCCATTTGTGATAATTTCATAAAATATACAAGATTCAAAAATATAATTTTTTGAATACTTACATTGTGCGAGAGGTGGACGATTAGGTACTGGCTAAGCGGGCCTTAACCGAATTACATATAATGAAAAATATGAATTTGTCAATTTATGACTAAAATCATTACAAAAATATAATCGATTTAACTAAACATTTACTACCCTACCAAAACTTTTAGACCAATAATGGCATTAGTGTTAGTTAGTGAGTTAGTGTGCGTGAACGCCACTGCGGTGCTCTGCACACTAATAGATGCACTCAGCGCGTACACTTGTACATATTATCACTAATACTAATGCCATTGGTCTACAAGTTTTGGTAGCGTTATACAACATGATTTATTATTATGCAATTGCTAATGAATTTTTTTTCTAACTACAATGTTGATAACTAACTACATTACATGTAGATAATTTTATGTAACACCTTTTTTTTTTTGTACATACGCACACAGTTATACATAAGATTTTATTTTCACCTACCTATGTGTCTTAAAACGTAAAGTGTTTATGATACCACACAGTCACCATAGCACGCGCGCTATGTTTTAAGTTTTACGCAATCACTCACACATTCATGATTAAAATAATTACATTTATAAAAAATTTCATGACGAAAGTTATTCAGACAAAAATCTGTTGAAAACATTACAAAGACAACGATGCTTCCGAACTACCGTACCAACATCACTTCAAATGCAAAAGAAAAATCATATAATGTGGGACATTAAAATTAAAATGTCGTCCACCAAAGACATTATAGTGAGATGCGATACTGTGCGAACTCACTCACACGAGCATTGTCTACGGCCGCAGGCCGCCTATGATTTATTGCCATAAATGTAAATTATTTTAGTCAATATATACCTAAAAAAATTGACATTGTCACATGACTTAAAACAATTAATTTGCATAAGCAAACTTTTAGGTGAAACGATGCCACATGTCGCGCTATCCATAAAAAAAAATGTTATATATAAAATATAACTAACGCAGTTATTTAACTGTACAAAGTATCTATTTTAAATGAAAATCAATATGGGTAGCCGTGCAGAGAGAACAAAGGTACTGGACACAGATAATGTCGAAGGTGTGGATCTAAGCTTACGATGGCTTCACCGAACATATCCGGGCCCATCGGCAGTAGAGGAGGGTATTAATCGAGGCCGGGACTAGCGAGTGGCCACTCTAAATTTCCCGCGCATGCTTCACGTTTCGGCTCGCTTCAAGCCCTCGTCAGCTAGTCTGCGTTGACTAGGACGCGGGGAAACCACCAGTCCCGCTCTCGACCTCCCTCTCTCTACCTATCCATATTCTGTAGGATGCTTCCAGTGACGTTTTCGAAGCTCTCTCCATATATGAGCTTAGCGTCGATCTTGGGAGCCCTAGATTCTTGAAGAGACTGTAGAGTGACTTCGCTGGTAGTCCTCTTGCTCCGACTTCCACAGCGAAGAGATCAGTCTTGAATCCGTTTCTCACAATCCGGTCTACTAAGTTGCAGTACTTGTTAAGTTTGATGTTGTGGTCCTTCGGTATGTTACTTTCCCATGGAACTGTAAGTTCAACAAGTACTACATGCTTTGTCGCTTTTGAGAATATGAGTATATCCGGTCTTAATGCTGTGGTACAGATTTCCGAAGGCATTTGGTAATGCTTCTCATGTGTGTCCATCAACAATTCCCAATCCTTTGCTGCTCCCAAAATTGAAGAAGGTTTAGTCCTATCTTTGGGCAGCTTATTGGCTCCAGGTTTCACAAAGTTGACCTTCTGGAAGCCGCTACTGGTTTGCCCTTTCCTGGTCCGTGCAATTGACAGGTTGATGGCCTCTCTGATGATTTGGAGGACTTTATCATGACGGTAGGAATACTGGCCTCGCTCAAGTAGTATTTTGCATCCGCATAACAAATGTTTGGCCGTGCCTACGAACTCCTTACATGACGGGCATAGTTTATTTGTAGATTTCCCCCATCTAACTAGGTTACTCGGGTCGGGGAGAGTAAGCTGGAATGCATTTAAGTAGAACTTAAGCAGCTCAGGGGACCAGTTGTATATTATGGATTTCCACTTCAATGCAGGAGGGATGCAGAAGTCACCCACTGTTAGCCAATCATTCTGCATTTCTAGGTTTAAGGCGTGAAGTTTGAAGCCTTGTTCCATGTCCTCCTGAGCAAAACCTTTCAGTATTTCTTTATCAGACTTTGCTGTTTCTATGCCCAATCCAGATCTATTGGTGCGTGTACCAACTTGGAATGATTTGTAGAAGTCGAGTCTCGATTCCAGTTCATCTGATAGTGATGTGTTGGGTAAGGCTTGAATAGCGCTATCATTGGAGTCTTTGAGTATACATCGTTTGGCTATTCTCGCCTTTTGATAAAATATCGACGGTTTCTTAATGTTCAGTCCAAAGTTATTGTGAGATCTGTATAGCGTTGACGAGTCAGCCGGGTGAGCCAGTCCAAACCATGATTTCAGGAATCTGGTCACATACGAGTCTAATTTAGTCAGGTTTTGCTTTGTGAAGTCGTAGACGATAAATGGCCATGAAAGTTTTGATGTCAGGTAGTTATCGTAAATCCATGCCTTTTGTGTACCCAGGAGGGGAAGATTGTCAGTTTGGCGGAGGCTCTCTTCGAAAAGTTGGACAATATCATCAGTAGGATGCTCCTTTCCTCTGCTGGTGATTTTGCCCAAGAATTTAAAAGAAGCTTCATCAGCCACGGTTGCGATTGGTTTTCCGGCTACTGTCAAACCTGGATTGCTCGAGGTAAACTTTGAACCTTTCCTGGTTAAGCTCAAACAGTAGCACTTCGCTGGTTTTATCTTCATCCCTTTGGTCCATTCACAATAGTCATCCACCACCTTAAGAAGCGACTGATTTTGTTTTGGATTGCGGGTTAACAGCGTAATATCATCCGCAAATGCCAGGATAGCCGCCATATATGTGTCTCCATATTTGAACCTGTATCCCCATTTCTTTTCTTTTACGACAAGCGTATCAATTAGAATGTTGATAACAATGTTAAATGTGACAGGAGAGAGGCAGCAACCCTGGAAAAGTCCTATGCCGTAACGAATTTCCGGTGTCTTCTCCGTTTCGCCTTTTACTTGTATTACAAAGGAAAGTTTTTTGTAGTAGGAGGCTATTATATTACAGATCAGAGGTGGCACATTATACCACTCTAGCGCCTTTAATAGTTCTATTTGACATCCAGTAGTCCTAATTGACATCCAGTTGCCGTATTCTCTAACTTCCTACCGTCAACGTCGGCGACGCTGACTAGTTATGTCTCTTGTCTAGTTCATATAATTAGACAGAGACGTAACTAGTCAGCATCACCGACGTTGACGTTAGGACGTTAGAGAATACGGCCACAGTCCACTCCAGCCGGTCGTTATGACGTTTGAAGTTGAACACACTCGTAAATATCTGTATGGTACTGAAAAACATAGGTCTACCACGTAGAAACTATTGATAATAATTCTAGTGTCGATACATTACATACTGGCAGACACTTAAGATTCCTGCCTCCTATGACACGTTCGCCGAACTACTTAGCGAACTGTGAACTGCTAAGAATATTAACGACATGACATGTGTTGAGATCAGGACATGTCTCCTTGAACTATATATAGACCGTTCACAGTTATTTTACCTCTAGCCATCAAGTTGGCTAACCTGAGCTTGTGTTGCCATAATTGGTTCTTCCTATTTCCCTGTACGAAATATTTGAATATATTTTTAGAATAGATTAGAATAGAAACTCTTTATTGCACACAAATTGAAAGAAGAACAGTACACGACAAGAAACAAGAAATGCAGGAGTGCACAAGGTGGACTTATCACTACAAATACAACAGGTACTTATACATAATTTCCACTAACACGGGTAAAATATTAATAGCAAGTAACCCTTTTTAGGACCGTAGTACTAGTGACAGCAAGTGGTGCCAACCTAGCGGAAGATACCATGACATGTGTCAGAGGTAAAATAACTGTGAATGATCTGTAGTACGTGAACGACCCACGACTAGCGTGGATAGGAAGCAGGGGTTGTCTCTTTTATTGCCACTATCTCTTGTTATATTGTCTTTCGGTAATGTAAAAAATGTTCAATGTACTTAGTTTATAAACCTAATTATGCAAAATATACAGAATTTATATTTTTTTATTTAATTTTATATGTTATGAAAAATACAAATTTTAATTTGATATTTGCATAAAGTCCAAACTCCTAGGGATACAAAACTTATAAAACCCCTCCGTTGCCTTCGGGGGTTAAAAACGTAATTATTTTATGAATTCATCCCCAAAACTACCTTTTCATCACTGCTATGAGATTAGCTTTGATAAATAAGTAATTATCAATAATCTCACTAATAATAATAACGGAAATACAGAAAAAGCAATTATTACAATTTGTTACATAAATGTTTCTTTTCTATTCTGACTATTCCTTACAGCTAGGGAGGATATTATACACAATGCCCTCACAGAGCAAACTCCGCCAATTAATAGGCGCGGTGGGGTCACGAATGAACCCACGTAAAGCTAAACCATTTGCACCCAATAGATTTCACAAATCTATTTAATATGACAACAGTCTACATTCCTTCTAGTACCCTGACATCATTGAATTGATTATGTTCTACTCGAATCAACAAATTTATATTTTTTTTTTTCAACAAAGATGAAATCCTTATTATATTCATCCGAAGTATAAGTACTCTTACATAGAATTGACACATTGCTTTTTGTTTTAAATAATGTTTTAAATACATAGTCTGTTATTCCAAAACACATGTTATGCCAGCCTTAAGACAAAAATGTCTAAGTAATTGTGAAGTTCTATTAAATATTCGAACTATGTCCTTGCACACTATTACGGGTAATAAGATGGAACCTTTGTATTAACTTTATAGGTTATTGTGAAGTTCTATTAAATATTTTACTATGTCCTTGCACACTATTACGAGTAACAAGATGGAACCTTTGTATTTAACTTTCTAAATAATTGTGAAGGAAGTTCTATTAAATATTCAAACTATGTCCTCGCACACTATTTAATAGTCGGGTAACCTGGAACCTTTGTTTTTAACTTTATAGTTAATTGTGAAATTCTATTAAATATTCGAACTATGTCCTTGCACACTATTAACGGTAATAAGATGGAACCTTTGTATTAACTTTACAGGTAATTTTGAAGTTCTATTAAATATTTTTTTTATCTATGTCCTTGCACACTATTACGGGTAATAAGATGGAACGTTTGTACTTTACTTTCTGAGTAATTTTGAAATTATATGAAGACTATTTCACACACACATCCTCGCACACTATTTAATAGTCGGGTAATAAGATGGGACGTTCTCAGTAATAATTGTGAAATTCTTTAAACTACCCTTGCACAATATTTAATATTCGGGTAAAAAGATTGAATCGTCGCATTTATTTAAGAATCACTATATGGCTGGCAAAGACAAATGTTTGTGGAGTCCTAACAAAAAAATTATGTCATTAAAATTCACTACACTTCCGCTAAAATGTACAATATTCTATATATCTAAACAAAATAATTATCTCTTTCATGTTTCACATACGTCCGTCGACCTAGGAACTATGGCAGGCACACACATTTGTCAAACATTAATATTCTCATTTAAAAGTTAATTATGATGATAGGTACATAAAACAGTTGCAGATGTTTTATATTACAAGACTAAAAATGAGGTAAAACAGAAAATAAACGAAAATTAAATAGGAACTATTAATATTATTGCTTAAAATCCATAATAAATCCGTGCATCTCAAATACATTAAAACTGGCAGTTACTATATCTAAATTAATATAAAAGCAACACTATACTGTTATTAATAAGTGTAAAAATAGTAAAAATAAAAATCTTTTAAAATTTACTTAGCCCCTAAAACCGAACCTGCACGTTGGCCAGGCAAGGCAAACATAATAGTTCCATCTCCATTTATTGCTTAGTTAGAGCGAGATAAATCTAAAACATTTGCCTGCTTGGTCAATGTGCGGATCCAGCTTTAGCTTAGAAATATAAGAGATTTTACACTGAACGGCACAAAATCGAAAATATATAAAAACCGGCCAAGTGCGAGTCGAACTCGCGCACCGAGGGTTCCGTATCGCCATGTCATGGTCAGCGCCACTCACGCCATCTATGTATAGTTAAAATGCTTCATACTCTTTTCGGTAAATGGCGCGCATACACTGTTTCAGTTTCTTCTATGGGGCCCCAGTGAATTTTTTACTTTATCTTATTTTTATTATTTGTTGTTATATCGGCCATAATAAATAACACATACTTATTCTGTGAAAATTTCAATGGGCTACCTATTACGGTTCAAAATATACAGCCCTCGGACAGACAGACAGACGGCGTAGGCCTAGTAATCCCGTACGACGGATACGGAACCCTAAAAAGGAGTGCCAACGCGTCGAGAAAGTGAAGTCTAACGTCTAGTTAAAGTCTAAGTCTAAGGTTTGAACCGCTAACGTCACAGCGCAGCGGTAAAGCGACGTGGAGCAGAATCGAAGCGAAGCGTTCACTCTTCAGACCCCATTCTCCACCAGCGGTATCGGCTGTGACCCTGAAATCACCGGAAAATTAACCTTTAGTTCCATCCAATTAAAATCTAATACATTATCTACTCATTACTGCGTGACTGCGTATAAAGAACGGCACGTGTGTGATGTTGACTCATACATAATACTGTTTACTGAAATACACTCTTTGTGCTATTTTTGTTTTCTTTGTCTCTGTACTTGTATGTTTATCTTTAAGAAACAAATATAGATATCAAGGAATTACTGCAGTACCAAGGTGTACTACTAACATCGACATGGCTACTCCAAGATGACACACTTTGATAATGATAATGAAAATAATCAGATGGACTAGCCTAGATAAGTCTCAAAAGCTAGTACCGTACCGTGTGGGGCCGGTACTTTAAAAGAATAGCCCCACTGCATCTCTCCCCGTGTATGTCGTAAAAGGCGACTAAGGGATATGACTCCCTTCTTATATTACTAGGTGGTAGGGTTCAACCCGCCCGGGTTGGTACCACCGCACTGAATGAAAGGTCGGTCGAAACGGCTATGTAAATAGTTTGTGTTTTCCGTCCAGTTCAGTGTAGCCGGCACGACCGAAGGGAATCACTGACGTGGCACCAAGTTCATCCGGTGTTATGGGCTGACATCACGGATGTTGTAGGTGATGTAGCCAACCGTGTCAGCCAGCATCAATAAAAAAAATAAAAAAATAGTACCTATCAAATCAAATATCAATACTAATAATAAATGTGTAAGGTATGGTCATGGAGTAAGTTACTTTGTTTTACGTACTAAATTGCAACGAATTAAATTATTGGGAAGTGACATACAACGCACCGAATTGAGGCGCGCTATTGGTGAGCATTCAGCACCCTCTACAATCGTTGTCTCTCCTTTATACGTATAAAATTTTCATTTAACCGTCTTATTCTATCGACGTTCACAGAGCGGAAACGTAACGTGATGTATGAGGCGTTCGCGCACTTACGCTGTTTTAAATATTGGCAATATATATAAGAACTGCAATCGCACCTTTCTACCAGTAAAATGTATGACGAGGGCCCGTCCAGAAAGTAGAATGTCGTTGCTAAATTGACGATTTTTAGACATATTTTGTGTATGTACGTATGTTTCTCCATAACTGATAAACCGATCATCCAAATTTTATTAAACTTAGTACAAGCACATTTAACTAGGTATACTAATTAGGCTAAATAAAGATCAGTTCTGGGTACGCTAAGATGTGGCTCTCATACAAACCGAATTGTTCCGTGCACCGAAATAAAGGTACGGCAGCGGGCTTACTTACTTTGTTATTTTTAAATACGAATTTCAGTTCACAGAAAGAAACATCTGCGTTGAACATTTTAAGGCATGGGTCACCAATGCGCTGCTCGCGGCGAGCAGAAATTATTTTAAATGTACTTATATAAGGTCTTTCAAAATTAGTTCATAGTACGCTAGGGGGGGTTCTGTATCATATAGGGAGTAAAACCTATATAAAATTTTTTGGACCTTGGGCTTTTTTTTTGTGTAATTTTTTTTTTTTATGAATTTAAATAAAAAAATAGGTGGTTGATTTTTATAGCCTAATCGATTCAGTTTAATAACAGTAACAAAAAAGTCTTCATTGCCATTATGATGTAACACGTGTAAGTTGGTAAAAAAAAACAAATTATTTCTATTACAATTTCTGAAAGAAAAAGATCTATGTGTTGGAAGACTTTTTTGTTCCTGGCATGAAACTGAAACGATTAAGGAAATATTTTTTTTACATTTTAATTTAAAAAAAATGTTTTTGTACAAAAAAAAATCTTTGTTCTTCAAAAGTGATCTATTTCCGATACAGAACCCCCCCTTAGCGTACTCTGAACTAATTTTGAAAGACCTTATATGTGAACCTTTAATAAAATCCAATGTCTGCTTTCTGTCTGTCTGTCTATCTGTCTGTCCGCTTATAACTCGAGAACCACTGAAGCGATTTTAATAAAAAAACAAATCTACGGATAGCCTGATTCTTCCCATAAACTATAGGCTACTTACTATCGCTAAATGGCTTATGAGGTTAGCAGAGAAGTCAAATATGAGAGCGGGCGGAGCCGCGGGCACAGCTATGTGATAATAATTTGTTTATTGACCATGCATTTCAGACTAGAACTGTGTTGTTTTCATAAGTTGTGTGGTCACCCTTACGGCGCCATGAATATGTAAAGCAAAATTTATCTGTTGATTAACATGCATTTCAGACTAGAATTTTGTTGATTAAGTTAAATAAAAATTATTTACTTTGCCCGTCTGCTGAAAAGATTGGTCGCCCACGTTTTCAAGCATACATACAAATAAGTTACACGCCCTCTATTAATTTAATCACTTTGGCCGGGCCATAAACATTAAAAATTTTTACAGGACATGATAATTACCATCTTCCTCGACACCGTACTTCGGCAGATTCCCATTGGCAGTACATCTGCTGCTCGCATTGGCCGGTTCCTTTTGACGGACGAAATATATGAGGAACATGAGGGAAGCGCCTATCAGCGGCGGGATTCCGGATAGGACGAATGGTAGCGTATAGTTCCCGGTCATCTTAAATATTTTCCCGGCTATCGGAGGGCCAGAGGAGACCGGCACAGACGCGAGCCCGAGCAGGGTTCCGATCGCTTGCGCCGCGCACTTGGACCCGCACAGATCGAAGGCGATCGGGCCCAGCAACGCGATGAAGCCTCCGTCGAAGAAACCCATCCCCAGAGCCAACACTATCACCATCCAGAACGAACTCACGAACGGAAGAATGATCGTCAACGTGCCGATGACGTAAAACGAGATCTGCTGCAGCAGTATCCTGTTTATCTTGGGCCGGTCCGACAGGAAGCCGACCACGAGCCTTCCAATTCCGGAAGTCGCTCCGATGCACTGTACGGCGATATCCTCGTTGTAAGCGGGGAACTCCTTTTTTATGAAGCTCGAGAAGTATACATATGGAACAAAATATCCAAAGAGGGCCGAGGGAAGCGCCAATGCCCATATCAAGTATTTTTTCTTCTTGAATATTTCGACGTTAATGACGGTCTTCCAAAAGGCCTTTATGCCGCCTTCCCGCTTCGGTGTCTCGGCCATCATGAAGTGGATCGGCTTGAAGAGGAAGCCGCAGAGGGCGACGCCGAAGGTGATGGCGGCCTGCACGCGGAATATCGTCTGCAGATCGTAGTTCTCCTTGAGATGGCCGAGGAGCTGGAGTATGATGATGGTAAAGACGGGACTGCCGGCGGTGACGATGCCGTTGACGAGACCGAGGTATCGATCGAAGTAGTGTCCCAGGATGGCGAGGGAGGGCGTGTAGGCGAGTGCAGCGCCAAAGCCGTACATAATGCCGTAGGTGAAGTAAAGTGCGTTGA
This sequence comes from Nematopogon swammerdamellus, assembly GCA_946902875.1. Classification (NCBI taxonomy): domain Eukaryota; kingdom Metazoa; phylum Arthropoda; class Insecta; order Lepidoptera; family Adelidae; genus Nematopogon; species Nematopogon swammerdamellus. The sequence continues at coordinate 2,805,077 of OX336345.1, read as the reverse complement.
TGTTGTCTATGAGGAAGGAGGAGAAGAGCATGCCGGCGGCGGCGACCGTGCCGCCCAGCACGGCCGTCTGCCGGATCCCCATCGCGTCTGTCAGCACGCCCGACACCGGCGACAGGAAGAATGTGGAGCCTATCGCCAGGGAGCCCACCAGCGCTGCAATCAAACAATTAATCACCATTAGGAGTTTATTCAAAAGCATCCCACTCAATTCAGACTAGTAAGACTCGCCAGCCTCGGTAGCTCAGTGGTGCGGTCATTCGACTGGTTGTTAACCCTGAGCGCGGTCAGTACTTGGATGTGTGACCGCTCGACCGTTGGAGGCTGATCGTGGTTCGGATTCCACGTAAAACTGTAGGTCCCTTCCCTTCTTACCTTACTAGGTGGTAGGGTTTATCGCGCCCGGGTTGATACCACCGCACTGAATGAAACGTCGGTCGAAGCGGCTATGTAAATAGTTCGTGTTTTCCGTCCAGTTCAGTGTAGCCGACATGAAATGAAGATAATCACTGACATGGCATGGCACCTAACTCACCCGGTGGTGTTATGGGCTGATATCACGGATGTTGTATGTGATGTAGCCAACCGTGTCAGATTTCATAAAGAAAAATCTTTTTACGAGTTCTTAATAAAAGAGTAAAAATTTAGGCATCCATCAGTAAGTATTGCATTGGAAACTCCTTGCAGCGCAGGGCCGTAAGGTGGAACAGTGTTAGACTTATACCCTGTCTGAAGTTGTGAATGACAGTCTATAGATACAAATAGATATGAAAACAGTTTCCTGAAATTACAACACGTTGCCTATGCGATATCCCGGTATGTCCCCACATGAACTTCGCGGTAAACAATACATTTCCGCGCATAGCAGTAGAACCGAGACATATTGACATTGTACATACATACCGACGTCCAGCTAATTCTACGCTCCAAACTAAAAGCAAGTAGAATTAGCTGAACTCAGAAATCGTGTGGCTGTCTGGTGGCTAGGCTATTTTAAATCAGACAGAGGAATAACGTTACATTTTATGGCGAAGCTTTACTGATGTTACATTTTATGGCGAAGCTTTACTGATAGATACGAGTTCTGTCTGCCTGACATTGGCCTGCTGATCTATTTATTACAGCAATGCACAACAATTAACTACCAGTCGTTAAATAATATTCCTGATAAGATACCTACCTAGTCTGAAAGCTACGTAACTTGGACGCAGAAGGTGGACTAAAAGACACGAGCAAAATAAATTATGTGGATGGTTGCCGACTCACTAAAATTATGCTTGTCGTGACAAAAAGATAATTTACCTAGACACAACGTAGCAAAACGAAGAATTGTGCGCGTCTGACCCATATTCTTGAAATATGCTATCCGTCCGTTATATATATAATTTGAGAGGCTATTTTGAGCGCAAATCTGGAATAGTTCCTCTAGATTTTAGAGTCTAGAATACCTTCCACAATAAGCTGCAAATTTGTTTAATGTTGCCATTAAATGGCATTTATATAATACGTAAGTATATATTTTGTACAATAGAAATAAAAAAAAACAAATATTTTTCATATTTTTTATTTAATATTTTGTTATCTGACGACGACATTGACTACCAATATGTAAGTCGAAATATCATGAAAAATATGTGTGTTTTTTTTAATGTACGAAATACATATTAGATATATTATCATTATTTATCTTGTTCGCTTCAAACCACAGTATTATTGAAACTTTTTTATCAATTTCTGTATTGGACGAAGGCAATTTTTGCTCGATGCACAATAATACATCGTAACATTTTTCCAAAATGTTTTAATACTACGACTTGTCCGAGTGTGCACAGGCACCTAATGGATGCATTATAAAAAAAAACTAAAACCAAATATTGGTGTAAAAAAGTATTTAATTCACAAATTAAGGACATTAATTCGTGTTAAAATGGTGGAAGCTGAGTAAGTTTTACACGTGCCGAGTAATGTAAAGCAAAAACAAGAAAGTTTAAAAGAAAAACCGGCCAAGTGCGAGTCGGACTCGCGCACCGAGGTTTCCGCACCACAAAAAAAAAACACATTTCTTGTATGGGAACCCCTCTTAATTTTTTACTTTTTCTATTTTTTATTATTTGTTGATATATCCGCCATAATAATACATATTCTGTGAAAATTTCAACGGGCTACCTATTACGGTTCAAGAGATACAGCCCTCGGACAGACGGACAGACGGACGGACGGACGGACCGACGGACAGACGGCGTAGGATTAGTAATAGGCTTCCGTACGGGATACGGAAACCTAAAAAATTAAATTAACATTCTGCATACGATAAGCAGGTGTGTACGTCTACATTGTATGTTCCTGACGTCAGCGAACTGCGTCGTAAACTTATCAATGTCTCGACAGTTTACGTACATCAGTGTGTACAATAACATGTGTGCGGACAATTTCATCGGAACACTTGCATGACATTGAAAATCGACGCACACTGAACGACGACATTCATTGTTCAATTTGAAGATTGATTTAAGGTGATGTGAGACTGAGTCCGACTCGAATTTCAATAAGTGTACCGCCAATATTACTTACCTGACAGATTCAGTTCTATTATATGTAAAACTTCATCTATCAGCGCAGATCGATAGCTTTTTGAAAACACGATTTGAAACTTCGCTCGATAGAAAAAATCATGAACATCCCTCTGAATTTTGATACAAAAACGTATTTAAGGCAACGAGACCAAATCAAGGCTTTGGAAAAAATATATTTCATTTGTTGAACATATATTTAAATCCGCAGCTTTTTACTTTTTTGTTTCGATCCGGAGTTTTGGAATAAAAAAATAAAAACCTAATTTTTTATTGATAAATTGTGTTGCATCCTACTTCAACCAGCGAAAGCGGTGCCTTGAAAGAGGAGTACTGGTGAATACGGGTGAAAGGGCCTTAAGTGGATATTCAGCGAAAGATCTGATGTAAATAAAGACGTAGAGTTGAAAAAAGATAAAGAAAATAGATAAATCAATTATTCATAATAGGTTTTATTCATACTTATTTATTCATACTTTAACCAATCACGCTAAGGCCCACTTGCACCAACACAAATTTAATATATAAACCAGTTTAACTCGCTAAACCAGTTTAAGCTAGCACCCGTTGACAGTGGGAACCGCGTTTAAATCCATAACTCGCTACTTAACTCTAAATTCGTGTTGGTGCAAGTGGGCCTTAGAATGATTCCATATTAATTAATTCCTAAACAGGAAACAGGAAGGAGGATAGAGTTTGCAATACTCATCATTTCAGAGCAGGAAAAGTTGCATATTGTTCGGTTTATAGAATCTTTATAGACCTCAAAGAGCGGTTTTCACACATTCGCTTTTATGTTACGGTTACAGACAGTAAACACCAGAAATACTAGGCAGCAATAGATAGTTGTATGTTGTAATCAAAGAGTTTTACGTCATTGGTTGGAATAGATAGTTTTTAATATGTGGGGCCGCCGGTACTTTAAAAGAATAGCCCCACTGCATCTCTCCCCGTGTATGTCGTAAAAGGGGACTAAGGGATATGGCTCCCTTCTTATATTACTAGGTGGTAGGGTTTAACCCGCCCGGGTTGGTACCACCGCACTGAATGAAAGGTCGGTCGAAACGGCTATGTAAATAGTTTGTGTTTTCCGTCCAGTTCAGTATAGCCGGCACGACCGAAGGGAAGCACTGACGTAGCACCAAGTTCACCCGGTGTTACGGGCTGACATCACGGATGTTGTAGGTGAAGAAGCCAATCGTGTCAGTTTCCATAAAATAAGAAAAAAAAGATAGATAACTGATGCAGGAATAGTTAATTCACTAACAATTAATGCACTGCCAATGATATGAACTGTTGTGTGAGTTTTCTTAAGCGGCCGTAAGCCGCTACTTTTTTTTAATTGAAATCAAAATCGACCAATTTTTCATCGCGAGAATTGAAGTAACCGGTAATGTGCGAAGCATAAAAAAAATCCTCTGTATAGAGAAGGGTACTTTACAAAAATCGTATCCAACAGAATTTTCAAAAATCTTCTAGAAACACAGGAAAAAAATAGCAAAGACTGCTTTACCCAAAAATCTTTTAAATGCGAGATCTCAGAATTTTGAAGGAGAACTGTCATATTTTTTTACATCATTGGAAAGATATATTAATCTACTAGAAATCGTATCTTGTAGTTTTTCGATAAAGCATTTACTTTCCGATAAATTTAAGGAAAACTGGCGAAAAAATCCAATTTTAAGCGCTCTCATTTGTGCAGTAGAAAGCGTGCTTAGCAATATTGACCCGTATCGCCGCATGCTAAAATCGGTTTATATTACTAGCTGCTACGGTAGTTCAGTCAGTCTGTTGGCAGACGCCGACCAGAGCGGGTGTCTTCCGGCCGGACATATCCGCAAATTTGACACATTGCACACGACAAGTTTCGCACACTAATTTCAAAATAAAAATAATGGGTAACAAGAAGACTTACATGGGTTTTTAAATTACCGTGGTTGTTAGACATTATTTTTATATAACAAAACAGCTTTACTCACGGTTGTTCCGAGCTATGTTGCTCGACGTTTCGGGCCAAGCGTATGGCCAAGCGAGCAACATAGCTTGTTATAAAAAGAAGACTTACAAATTAAGAAATTAGAAATATTTATTTTTTCCCCTCCATCATTATATTATTTTTAAGGAAGACGTACACAAGAAAACGTAAGTGGAAAGTGAACCATCCTGGCTTGTTTAGGTATTTTTTTTTTGTATAGGACAATCAAAGAGTTTGTAGACAATTTTGAACCGTGTGGGGCCGGTACCACTGCATCTCTCCCCTTGCATGTCGTAAAAGACGACTAAGGGATAAGGACAAGATGCCGTGCTAAAGGGCGACAGGATACCCACCTCTCACCTTGGAACGGTCTTTCCACCGAGTCATGCAGCGGGTAGGTCTTCTTGCCTTACTTGCTGCTTGATAGTTACCTTGTCCGAATACTTTGCTAAACGTGGTGGTCGGTGTTGTGCTGTAATTTACAAGTGTACTTGCAGCACAACACCGATTACTCTGCTTACACCGATGCATATATGGAATCTTTACTATGGGAACATTTCGCGCTTTTTATGTTTGATTTCATTGTCGTACGCGAACGTCGTCGGCTGGGGTTACTTACGCTGAACTATTCCCGAAAATTAAGTTTTTGTGTGGAAGTACTCCAAAAAAAAACTTTTCGTGTGGTTTATAAAAAAAAAAAATCTAAATCGAATTTTTTTTTTTTGCCCTAACAATACTCAAAAAAGTACTATCGAAAATTTAGTTTTTATGTGGCTGTAAAAAGAATCCATACCTATTTTTAATTTGCTAATAATACATAATAAACAGCAAATTTGTTTGTATTAATTTTGTGTATTTTTATTACCTTTTATAGTTATAATATATGTAAAATTAATATAAATGTAATATAAAAATGTGAAAATAAAAACATAATAAACAATAAAAAACAAAAGAAAAAGAATTCGCAAAAGTGAGATTCGAACCCGCGTAACTGGATTGAAAAGCAAAGCATATACCATTCAGCCATTGAGCTTACGTTTGCTAATTCGAATTTCGCCTTCAGTTTAATCGCAACCAAGAAGACGGCACGGGGATGACGGGGTGCCGACGTCCGTCCGCTCCGTCCGCGTCCGCGTCGTCGCCTCCGTCTATCCACGCTCGCGCAGTATATGTTGCGGTGCACATAAATCACTCGCTGTTATCTTAATAAACAAGGTGAATCCGACCGTCGCGTCGTCGCCGCCCATGCTTTCTTAACATGGTGTAATATATATTATGTGTGATATAGAACACAAAAAAAATTGATACACCGAAAAAGTACACAATTAATACAAAATTTAGCAATTTATGAAAAAAAAAAATTTTCGGAATACCTACTTTAAAGGAAATATTCTGAAAAGTACTCCCACCTGCATCCTTTGCTCCTATGTTCAGTCTGGGGTCCTTCAAATATAATGTGAAGGTGCGGCTGACATCGTATTCGCAGCCCCGTAAATATCCGAATGCCCGTGGGCGCCATCAGACTACACTTACGCGTTAGTCTAACGTGCGCCATATGTCGCGCTTCCCATAAAAAAAAAAGGTATTGACAAAGGACCATGGACAAAAATGTATGACGCCTGGGTTCACCCACCAACAGAGATGAGAACTGTTAATATATTTTTTGCAGAATCCATGGGGTTATTTTGCTATAAATATATTTTTGTTTCTGTTTTACGACACATTATAAGATTTTTACTAATTCTAGGTACAAAAATTGCAAAAAAAAAACACATTTTTACATACAAAAAAAAAAATTCATATAGCGATATTCGGTTGAATTATTGTTTACCTGCGCAAAAGTATATTAAAAGCACAAATAGTGCTAATTTTTACCCGACCACGCCGAAGCCAAAAGGAGGGTAATGTGTTTAGCCTGAATGTATGTATGTATGTATGTATGTGTGTTATGGCCTCTCTAGCGCGTAAACGAAGCGTTGGATCTCAATGAAATATATACCAAAATGTTCTAGAAAATCCTAGGAGTGACATAGGATAGGTCAGTACTCAATCCTAATTACCAATTTGTATAAATCTGCTATAAATCATCACGTACATAGTGAATGCGTAAGTGCGAGCGAGCTAGACGTCCGTCAGTCAGTATATTTGCTCTGTCTCTCTCTCTCCCTCGTGCCGGTTACCGGCTAGGTGAAACGGGGCGCTGCGCGCCATCTGTGATCCAATTATTGTACTAATTGGCTGGTCACTTAGCGGAGCGCGCGCGGCGTGAGGAGCGGTGGGGGTGGGTTCGTACTTCTTCGTCGTGCACGCATCGCTTTTCCCAGGCGCGCGCGCGCCCCGCTGCGTCACTGAACACAGTGTGCCCCACTGAACACTGTATCGATAACCGGAAATGATTTTGATCTGGTCTTCGTTATTGGCTGGGTACATACATACATATCGTCACGCCTGTTTCCCGGTGGGGTAGGCAGAGACAACGGATGTCCACGTACCACGATCCTGACACAACTCTGCCGCCTCTTCCACTCCCATAATGTTCTTCATGCATGCTCGTCGGTTACGGGTACTACGCACTTGCCCCTTTTTGAGCACATGCCCGATCTGGTCCAGGTAAGTGCGTCTAGGGCGACCCTTCCCGACTCTTCCACTCATATTTGCTTCATACATTTCTTTCGTTAGTCTCCTATCATCCATTCTTCCAACATGACCGAACCACCGAAGCATCCCTTTCTCAATCCTTGTCACTATATCTTCTTTCAGCCCACAGCGCTCTCGCACTACACTATTTCTCAATCTATCTTTCATTGTAACTCCTCACATACTCCTCAACGCGCCCATTTCCACAGCATTAATCCTGCTTTCATGCTTCTTCTGCCATGCCCAACTTTCACTCCCGTACATAAGTGTAGGGGTCATCACTCCACCATGGACAGCCAAACGTGCCCTAGTTGACATGCTTTGGCTGCTCATAATAGCGTGCAACGCTCCATTCACTTGGTTGCCGGCTTTCACTCTCTTTTCTACATCTCATTCACATTTTCCATCCCGCGTGAACATATTCCCCAAATATACGAATTCGTTCACTTGCTCCAGTCTCTCATTCCCAATCCTTACGTCGCATTCGGTCACTATTTCATTCCTTTCCAGTACCATTACTTTCGTCTTGTTTACATTCACTTTCATTTCCTTCCTTTTAAATGCTTCAACCATAACTCTCTCTATAACGGGTCTCTATTGGGACCCGTACAGACACAAGTGGAGAAAAAGTAATTTTAGTTCTTAGGTTAAGACATTTAATATGTATTTTCAATATGGCCCTAGTTGGCTGAAATAAAGAGATAAATAAAATAAATAAATAAAAAAATAACAGTTACCATGTCCTGCAACTCGCCCACCGACGACGCAAGTATCACTTGATCGTCGGCGTACAAGAGGCTGTAGCGTGCTAAAATGCGCTACTGGTTTATTTTATTTGCAGTTTAATTTCAGTTGGAAAGAGAGACTTGAATCTGTTGTTGGGCGGTGTTTTGTTCGAGAGCGCTGCCGGCCTGAACCTGTTTTAAAGCATTCGAATATGGTCAGATCGCATAAGGACTTGCGGTCATCGCCTATTCGTCGACGACGAAATCGATCCGTCAAACGCAGGAAGATAATAGTTTTTTCTTGTTTTATTTTCAACCAGTGTTTTAGTCATAGCTTTTCAAAATTTTACTTTGATTCGAAACAAGTGGCTATCGTAATTTACGGCGTCGAATAAAAAATGAGCGGCGTAGGGCCTCACTTTTGTTCTGGCGACTGAGACGGACGGAGCGTACTTGAAGAGTCCGTGTCGCGGAGCGAGAGTCCGCGTGGTGAGAGACCGACTCCCGCGTGTAACGCACTTGTTGCTTCTCCAGCTGGTGAGTAAGCTGTGTACGAGGGCTATAGGTGTCCTGGGGCTTTGTGTTGGGGAGCAAGGTAGCTGACGCGTTTCGATTTTCAGCATCGCGAATCGCCGATACAGCGAGGGCGTCAAGACGTCAAGGCTGCGCGGCAAGTGATGCTGGACGCGAGCGATAAGCTCGTGGGAGGAGCAACCTGGGTCGGAGCGAGGAGCTGCTGAACACGAGTACTGTGGCAAGCAACTTGCATGTTATAATGGAATCTGGGCCGAGAGGCAAGAAGATGCTAGAATTGAGTATCGAAGCAACTTGGGAGCAGTTGTAAAAACCTGGATCGTGACGAGGAGGTGCTGTATACAAGTTCTGAGGCAACCTGCAAGTGAAGAAGGAACCTGGCCCGAGGCGTGAAGGTGACGCTGGACGCAAGAGGTGCTTCTCGTGATTGGAGCAACTAGAACCGAAGCAAGGTGACACCGGATGCGAGCGCGCCAGCTCGAGCTAGGTGCGATTTGGATCGGAGCGTTACTCAGGACTGGCGCTTGATCGTGGTACTGCGGGGACTCACAGCCTGAGCATCAGCGCAGCGTCTGAAGGAGCTCGATCTTGCTGATTGTCAGGTGTCATCTGTGTTGTGACGCAGGAGGACAGTAAATCTAACCAGGGAAGTTCCGTTGTCATTATACTATTGGGGTTAGGTACAATATTTTTGGGATTTCACTTAGCAAATATGAGTAGGTTATCTGGCCATTAGGTAGGAATTTCAATTCAGATTTTAAATTCTAAATTTGGTACATTTATGTGTTTTAGTTTTATTAATTTTTATTAAAGATTTTATATTCAATTTTCTATATTATTTTCTACTTATTCTCTATACAGATTTCACAGATTTAGTTTGGTGCTTCTAGTTAAAAATCACCTGGCGTCTAGCTTAGTTTTAACAAAGCCAGCAAATATGTTAACCCTTACTCACGAAACCCGACTAAATAATCCAGAGCTAGCCGCATACTGTGCGATGGTGCCGGTGTCTAGGAAAAGTGCAGGATTTTGTTAACTGGCAAGTTTAGCTGTTTCATTTTGGCGCTAAACGTGCGGCATTGTGTTACAAGCACTGGCGGCTGGTCCTAAAGTGCGCTCGTGCGCCGCACTACCATACCACGAGAAGTCTTCACTTCACTCAAAATAAATAATATCTTACAACATACCTACATTAAAACCATAATGATCGTACTCCAAATAAATACGAATGTGAATTCGACCTTATTTTATAGATCACAAGGCACTTTTTTGCGTTTAAACGCGCGCCCCGTGCGGAATCGAGTAACGCACGCGGGTCTCCCATACTGAGTGTATGGCGATCGGCAAAACACCGCTGGCGCGTGAGACAAAAGATACTTCATAGAAACAGTATGGGCCGAAATGGAGTTCTGCGTGCGGTGAACGAGCGCCAAACAAGGACGCTATATTGTGAATAGCCGCGCGTGAGTCACGTCGCGAGCGATTCGTTTTGCACGAGTCCGTCTGCCTAGAGTCAGCGCGCTGTCATGTGATGTCACATACCCGTTAGCGCGCGAATATTTAAAATGGGATATGGTTAGGTTTTGTGTTTTCTGTCACGTGATACTGGAATTAAGTGGTGCCGATAATTGGCTAAGCGTTCGTTAAAGGTAAGGCTTTACAATCAGGTGATCCCGGGTTAAATTCCAAATTTTCAAATGTTTTTATTTTTATATATTTTTTTGAAGTATTTTTGGGACATTATTACTATTTTCTTTTTGAAAGCTGCAGTTAGTGTTGTGGTCTATGGGTGTGTTCATAAAGGTACTAAAAATGAGTAAAAAAACTTGTTTGGATTTTTTTTTCTTGTTTTTTGCAACTCATTGAGTGTCTTGAGAATATTCATACTAGGTACGTACATAATACAACGCAGGCGTTTAAAAAATTCGGAAGTCCCGATCTTAAAATAACATGACGGGAATGTGTTGGGAAATTTGGTATTTAAGTACCTAGGTAGATAGGTACTTAGCGCACTACCGGTCACTGAAGTCACCAGCCGCCACATTCTTAATCCACAATCATATTCTTTCAGATCAGCCAGGCGGCTGTCCATGAATAGATTGAACAGCCAAGGTGACGCCACACACCCCTGTCTGACCCCTCTAGAGATGTCAAACCAGTCGGTGTATGCCCCGTTTATCCTGACGCAAGCCCTAGAACCCTCATAGAGAGATTTCAGTGCTTGCACCAAGCGACTGTCCACTCCATACTCGGACAGCACTGACCACAACTCATTCCTCATCACTTTGTCATAGGCCTTCTCCAGATCTACGAACGCGCAAAAGACCTCCTGGTTTTTCGCCAGATATTTTTCGGCTATGCACCGTAGGGAAAAGACCTGATCCGTGCATCCCATACCCTTCCTAAATCTCGCTTGCACATCTCAGATCCTTTCTTCCGTAATTTTCAACACCCTTTCAATCAGTACTTTTGCATACAGTTTGCCGACAATGCTGAGAAGGCTTATGCCCCGGTAGTTTTTGCATTCCTGCTGCGAACCTTTTCTATACAGCGGGACGATCACAGCTTTGCACTAATCATCTGGTACTCGGCCGTGTCGCCAGCACATATTAAAGAGCCGGTGCAACAGGTCTGCAACCACCCAACCACCGCCCCTCAGCATTTCGACTGACACTCTATCATATCCCGCTGCTTTACCTAATTTCATACCTTTCAATGCTTTCTGAATCTCATCCACACTAATCTTGCTATCATCATCCATACTAGGCGTGTCGCTCACAGCTCCAGCTGCAGGCTGTGTCTCCACACCTTCAGGTTCAAAAAGTCTTTCAAAATAATCCTTCCATCTTTCTAAAATTTTCTTTTCATCCTTTAATACACATCCCTCATTGTCCCTGATATCCGTCATTTTACATGTCTCTGATTTCTTCCGGACTGTTTTTACCATTTTCCAAAACAGTTTTATATTAGTCCGGAAGTTGTCAGAGAATCTCCTGTCATTCTTTTCTTTCTCTTTGCTTTTATTTCTTTCAACACATTCTTTCACTTTCATTTTAGCCTCAACATACTTTTGTTTTCGTATCTCTACTTCATTATTTCCTGCGTTCACTCTTCTGTCAGCCTTACTCGCTAACAGATCAAGCCATGCTTTCTTCTTTTCATCCACTACACTTTTTACATCATCATTCCACCAAGACTTACTGGATTTCCTTCCACTCTTTCTCTTTGCGACGGCACATACCTCAGTAGCTGTCTCGATCATTCCACTTTTCATTTTCTCCCATACATATTCCATTTCATACTCAACCTTTTTACACAACTCTTCACTCAACCTTTCGCTCAATTTTTTGTGATATTCACCTTCAACATCCGTATCCTGTAATCTTTCTACTTTTATTCTTTCTAGCGCCGTTGTTTCCACATGATTTCGGTTTCGCCAACGCTTGAACAGACCCCTGATTCGGCATACCACGAGGAAGTGGTCTGTTCCAACTTTGGCTTCACGATGAACCCTTGTGTCTACAACATTGCCTCTTAATCTTTCGTCAACTATCACAAAATCTATCATACTTCTTTCTTCCTGTCTCTGCCAAGTATACATATGAATCTTTTTGTGGTCAAACATTGTGTTTGTCACAAAAAGATTCTTTTCCAGGCACACCTCGAGCAAACTAACACCATTCTCGTTTTTTCGTTCGTCACCAAACTTTCCAAGTACAGACTCATAGCCATCCCTTTTCACGCCAACCCATCCATTAAAGTCTCCCATCAATAACACTCTCTCATTCCCCTCACATGCATTAAGTATTTCTCTCACACTCTCCCAGAACTCCTCGCGGTCCTTGATGTGCTTGGACATGTCCGGGGCATACACTACCAAGACGTACAAGCGGACCAAACCCACCTTAATTCAGACCCATAGGAGTCTTGGGCTCACACATTCGTAATCTATCATGCATTGAGCCATTCGGTCAGAGAGGACAACTCCTACACCTTGGCAAGCCCTTTCATTCTGTGGTACACCAGACCACAGGGCTGTGAAAGTACCGTGCGTGGACCTGTCCATCCCCTTCCTCTTGGTCTCGCTCACAGCCAGCACATCAATCTGCCTCGCATTCGTCAACTCATACACTTCATCCTCCTTATCTTTCATTCCTCCACAAACATTCAATGTGGCAAAGCGGCTTTCCGTTGCCCACTTTTCGCCCCCTCGTGAAACGCGACGTGACGAGTGGCGAGCTGCATCGCCGCCATTTATAGGATTTGTGATGTTAAATTCCATTATTCGTCCCACGAGTAGCTAGGGAAGTAAACTGTCAACCCTGGCAGAGCCCCGCTTGCCAGGGTAAGGCTATTAGAGCCTGGGGGCGCCAAACCCCAGGATTTTATTTGGCACGCTCAAGACTAGACTCGCCTCTAGCCACGCATCCGTCGGCACGGCAACCTTGGATTGGCGTAAAAGGGGCAGGTAAGGGAAGTGGAAATGGGACTGGATAGTAGCGGACTAGGTGTGGATAAAAGGAAGAAAGAATGCTATTGTCACGGAGAGGTAATGGGATTGTGACAATAGTAGCTGGAGGTGTCCGGGGCCTGGGAGGTGGCTGGGTTATCGGTTTAATTAATCCGATCAATCCCTCTGATTTGCCTGAAGGTTTCTTGATTCTTCAGCTCTTTGCATTCGGGGCCTGAATATTTCATTTTGACACATTGCTGTGTGGAATCGTTACGAGCCAAACCCAGCTATAAGTGTTGATAGTTAAGGTCGCGGAAAGTTATTATCTGTTCGATTCGCACTCTAGAGGTCCCAAAGGTCTCGTGGCTGGCGAGCGCGGTACGGTTATGTGTTTCGATAAGGGCCTGTCACACGCAGCGAGTACTCGCTGCGAGTTCGCTCGCAGCGAGTGAAATCGCTGTGTGCGACAACCTACTCGCGGCGACTACAATCCACGCGCTGCGAGTAAAAAAGCAGCGAGTAGAATTGAACATGTTCAATTATACTCGCGGCGAGTGCGCTACTCGCCGCGAATGAAACCTACGCGCAAGTCGTGGGACAAGGCACTTGCTGCTAGTCGCCATTCGCGCACCGCGCCGCTCCCGTCGTGACGTGTCGTCGTGTCGTGCGTGCGTGCGCACGACACGCATTTGTTTCAGGCTACTGCCACTCCCAATATAGTTGAGTGTTATCTCCAATTTAGTTCTGCATGTAATGGCGTTTCTCATAACTGTGTCTTGTTTTTTTATTTCTGGACTTATTAGTTCAAGTAATTCCTCAAACTTATCTTTGGTTATGCGTAGAATATTTTTGTAATCTACTGGTTCTTCGGCTGCTAATTCTTTCATTAGAGTATTGGAAGCTCCATATTTATCTCTTCGTTCAATCCACTTACGAACCCATTTCGTTCTCTTCTTCCGATTGAGCTTTTTCAGCGTTTGCTGCGCTAATTCCGCGCAAGCTAAACGCATCAATTCTCTGAGACGTGCGCGACGACGTTCGACGGACGACATTTTCCCGCGGTTTAAGCCAATCGACTGTAGAAACTCGCGCGGCGCACGCGAGTATGTATATCGCGAGAAGAAGCTTGCCCAATCACGATAACATTAAAAAAATCCAATCGGCAGTTACAATTTACAAGGTTCCCTGTAAAAGTAAGTATTATCTAAGTCGTGATTCAGTGCATTTTTTTTTAAACATCTTACACTCGCCTGTCGCGTATTAAATCCATCTTTAAGTAAGCTAACTATTTTGAATGATTTTAGGAGATGTGTTGGCGGAACATGACAAAATAAAACATACGACGACTAAAAAATGAATCTTAGGCCCAATTGCGGGAAGGATGTTTAGCCTCTGGTTGTCCGGAGATCCGGATTATTGTTATCTCAGGAATTGTCGATAAAATTCTTGTCGATCGATGTTTTAAAAATGTATGATATTATTCCAACTTCATCATTTCATATAATTTTCACTTCATGTAGTCTTCACTTGGTATATATAATATACACTTGATATAGCAAATTTTGATATAAGAAATATTAACTTTCTTTAATTTTCATTTGTCATAATTTTGCATTACATAATATGTATTTTATTTCGCATCCTAGTTTTCCCATTTCTTCCGGTATTTTATTGTAAAATCTTTGCAATTAGTACTTTAAAATCTCTAAAATATTTACTATACCCACTCCTGATTTGTTGTAATCTACATAATTTTGTCAGCCTTGGTAGCTCAGTGGGGCGGTCGGTCGACTGTCGTCCGTATCATAAGTAAGCCTGGGCGCGGTCAGTGGATGGCTGGGTGACAGCTCGACCCTTGGACGCTAACCGTGGTTCGGATTCCACGTAAAACAGTAGATGCCTTCCCTTCTTACCTTACTAGGTGGTACGGTTTAATCCGTCTGGGTTGGTACAACCTCACTGAATGAAAGATTCGTTGAAACGGCTATTTAAATAGTTCGTATTTTTAGTCCAGTTCAGTGTAGCCGGTGCAACCGAAGGGAAGCACTGACATGGCACCTAGTTCCCCAAGGTGTTATGGGCTGACATCACGGATGTAGTAAGTGATGTAGCCAACCGTGTCAGTTCCCATAAAAATATATTTATGTAAAATGATAGTGTATGTACGTACATTATGTTTAATTAGTGTTATACGTGTGGTATTGACTGGTCGGAGCGTGTGATCTGGCCCCTATGGCTCAATCACTCATGCAGAATAACGTAAATAAAAACCATTATCATATAAATAAATAATATCACTGCTTACGTATACCACAATGTGTATATGTTACTTAGTAGTAATTTACAATAAAGTAGTGTTTTAATATTGACGAAAACTAATGAGTATTGAAAAAGAGCAATTTTCGACGTTAATGTAAAAACAATATACAATATACAGGTATTACAAAGTATGTATGCTGAAGTCCCGCGACGGACGGACTGACAGACAGACGGACAGAAACCAAAGCGATCTCATAAGGGTCCCTTTTTCGCAATTTTGCGACGGAACCCTTAAAATAAATGTTTCGTGTACCTATGTCTCTTGTCACCGAATTTCGATATGGCTATATACATGCGAGTGTGATTATTCTCATAGCCAGGGGTGTACTATGCAGGAATCGCCATTACCCAGGCCACAGTAAACGAGTAGGGCAACTGGAGCCCATTTTTAAAATAACTACGCTGCTCCGAGCCACCAGGGATGTCACACACAACTCACAACACTAACATTGTAGTGCGCCGTACCACAACTCACAACACTAACAGGTAGTGAGCCCATTATTATTATAATTTTTTTTTTATTGCTACCGAACTGGGTGGCTCTGTCCGAGGTCGCAACTTCAGGCGCAGCCAATTTCACCCCCGAGGAGGTGCCAGTCCGGCTTGGAGGGGGACTAATGTTGCTGGGGAAAGGCTATTAACCCGCGATTTGAAGATCCGTGGATTGTAGGAGTGGGGGAAGATATTCCCTGGAGCCCATTCCACACCTTTGCAGTGCACCACAAGAACGATTTAAAGAATCGTGCAGTTCGAAGAACTCTTCTGTCGACTACAAAGGGGTGTTCCGCGAGAGTATGGCGGGTTTGGCGTAGGGGAACAGGAGGAGGAGGGATAAGGGAAGCAAGTTCGTCAGAGCAGCGGCCATAGTAGTACCGATAAAACAGGCTCAATGACCCAACGATACGTCTGTGCTTTAGAGGTTGAAGGTCCTTTGTGAGTACAGAGTCACCAATCAGGTGAATGGCTCGTCGCTGAATAGAATCCAAGGCTGAAAGAAGGTACTCAGGGGAACCCTCCCAAAGATGACTGCAATATTCCATCACCGGTCTTATTTGTGCTTTGTACAGTGTAAGCAGTTGGGCCGGCGTGAAAAATCGCCGACATCGGTAAGGATCCCTAATTTTCGAGACGCTAGTTTCGCCTTGGACTCTATGAACGATCGAAACCCAACGTCCCTGGACGTCTGGAAGAGAGATAGAAAGAGAGAGATAGAAAGATAGAGAGATAGAAAGAGAGAGATATAAAAAGAGAGGTATAAAGAGAGAGAGATAGAAAGAGAGTGAGATAGAAAGAGTGAGATAGAAAGAGTGAGATACAAAGAGTGAGATAGAAAGAGTGAGATAGACAGATAGAGATAGAAAGAGAGGGAGAGAGAGAGAGAGAGAGAGGGAGAGAGAGAGAGAAAAAGTCAATCGAGTCAGTTTCCATAAAAAAAATAACATACATACATATCACACACGCTGAAACCCGACAATCGGGGTAAGCAGAGTAATCGGTGTTGTTCTGCAAGAACTCTGGTAAATTACAGCACAACACCGACCACCACGTTTCGCAAAGTATTCGAACAAGATTTAATCGATCAAGCAGCAAGTAAGGCGCAAAGACCCACCTGCTGCATGACTCGACGAAAGTACCGTGCCAAGGTGAGAGGTGGCGATCCTGTCGCCCTTTAGCAAGGCATCTTGTTCTTATCTCTTAGTCGCCTTTTACAACATGCATACATGCGAGATGCAGGGGGCCTATTCTTTTTAAGTACCGGCCCCACACGGTAAAAAATAACAAAACAAAAAAAAAATTATGCGGGGCGGCTATCACGGACTACAAGCGAGGGAAGTGAGAATGTAAGTAGTGGTTGTGTACGGACAGCGTGCGCTGGCGCGCGCTTGTGTGAGTGCGAAATCGGCGCACTTGTATGAAGACGGTTAACTAGTCTGTTTAAACTATGCCCAGGCGGACTACATTTTATTTATATACCTATAAGGTATTTTGAAAATTTGTTCATAGTACGCTAAGGGGAGGTTCTGTATCATATAGGGAGTAAAACCTATATAAATTTTTTTGGACATTGGGTTTTTTTTACCCGACTATTTATGTAAAATATTTTTTATGTATTTAAATAAAAAAATAGGTGGTTGATTTTTATAGCCTAATCGATTCAGTTTCATAACAGTAACTAAAAAGTCTTCATTACCATTATGATGAAACACGTGTAAGTTGGTAAAAAAAATCAAATTCTTTCTATTCCATACTAATAAAACTAAAATTTTGGTTTTTCACAATTTCTGAAGGAAAGATGTATGTGTTGGAAGACTTTTTTGTTCCTGGCATGAAACTGAAACGATTAAGAATTTTTTTTTTTACATTTTACATTAAAAAACATTTTTTTTGAAAAAAAAAAATTCTTTGTTCTTCAAAAGTGATCTATTTCCGATACAGAACCCCCCCTTAGCGTACTATGAACTAATTTTCAAAGACTTTCTTTTCTTTTTTTCTTTTCTTTTATGTGTATTTGTGCAAAATACAATTATATGTGTGTACCATGGGTGTGGGTATGTACCTACATACATAGCTATGTGTAATTAAATTTGTCGATAAATTAATAAATCACTCCACTACCAACCACCATGTGTGGTATTTGTTCTATATTTAGTAAACCTAAGTTTACTTCAAAATTGACTAAAACTCTTTATATAGTGATTCTATCGTGGTTAGCAAAGCAAGTTAGTGGTAGGTATCGCCAAATAATAACTGGTAACCCTGAGAGAGAACATCAGTATTGCACCAAGCAAAGAAGTTCGCGAGTGCAAGCCACGAGGATTTACTATCTACGCCCGGCGTGGCGACGCGCGCGCTCCGCCGCGCCACGGCGGCGGCGGCGTCAAATTCGCGGGACGAACCGCCGCGGTCGGCAGGCAATCTCAAACTAAGGCACGACATTATGTTGATTGGCTAGTGAGTGCGATATGGTGGCATTTGGCACGGACAAATCAGGGAGCCAGAACTGAGTTCTGACCAGGGACGTGCGGCCCCTTAAAGTTTCAAGTCAAATCGATTGCAAAATTTTTAGTTAATAAAAACGACGTAAAAACCCGGCCAAGCGCGAGTCGCACTCGCGCACCGAGGGTTCCGTACCACCGAGTCAGCGGGCTAGTTTAAAAGAAAAAAAAAGCATTTCTACAAGTGGAATTCGAAAGCACGAGCATCGGATCAAAACTCCATACATGTACCACTAGGCTAATGGAGGTATGTACCTATGCACGATAAGGCGAATATTCGATTCAGTTACGTCCCGATATAAATGCAAACGGCGGCGCCGTATCTATGGCGCCATCTATTATTTAGTAGCGTAAATGTATAGTAGGTAATCGATCCTTAGCACGTTTTTTGTATGATTTTTTTTTTACTTTTTGCTTTTTTATTATTTGTTGGCATATTCGCCACAATAACATATTATATTATTATTTAAAGCGGCGGGTGGCCGAGTGGTTCGGGCATCGGCTTCTCATGCGGGAGGTCCGAGGTTCGAATCCGGTCGGCGTGTACCAATGAGTTTTTTCTGACGAAAAAATTTACGTGCATACCTACACCCGCTGCTTCACCGGTCGGAACCGGTGTAAAACTGTAGGTCCCTTCCCTTGCCCCTTACTAGGTGGTAGGCTCAAATTGTAGCCGACTGGGTTGGTACCACCGTACTGGATGTAAGATGGCCGCAAGCAACCTCGGTTGTGTTCTCCTCTAGTCCAGTATAGCCAGCAATCCAGGGAAGTCTCCGGTATGGCACCTACCTTCTCGGAGGTGATATTGGCTGGTTAGAGCATGTGCTTTGGCCCCTCCGACTCAGCCACCCATACCGGATTACATAAAAAATATATATATATATATTCACATCTGTGAAAATTCAACCGGCTATCTATTACGGTTCAACAGATACAACATTCGGAAGGACGGACGGATGGGCGCACGGCAGAACCCTAAAAGATGCATGTTCATCGGGAGCTCGTTCCAGTATGCCGTGTTGTGTGATATGTGAACTATTGAGAACATTTCGATGCGCAGTTCGATAAACTCTCCTGTCGACAAGAATGTCCCACGAGAAAGAAGTGCAACGTGCAAAGTGCGATAAGAGAACTATTGAGAACATTTTGATGTGCAGTTCGATAAACTCTCCTGTCGACAAGAATGTCCCACGAGAAGGAAGTGCAAAGTGTGATACGAGAACTATTGAGAACATTTTCATGTGCAGTTCGATAAACTCTCATGTCGACAAGAATGTCCCGCGAGAAGGAAGTGCAACGTGCAAAGTGCGATAAGAGAACTATTGAGAACATTTTGATGCGCAGTTCGATAAACTCTCCTACCGACAAGAATGTCCCACAAGAAGGAAGTGCAAAGTGTGATACGAGAACTATTGAGAACATTTTCATGTGCAGTTCGATAAACTCTCATGTCGACAAGAATGTCCCACGAGAAGGAAGTGCAACGTGCAAAGTCTGATACGAGAACTATTGAGAACATTTTCACGTGCAGTTCGATAAGCTCTCCTGTCGACAAGAATGTCCCACGAAAAGGAAGTGCAACGTGCAAAGTGCGATACGAGAACTATTGAGAACATTTTGATGTGCAGTTCGATAAACTCTCCTGTCGACAAGAATGTCCCCCACGAGAAGGAAGTGCAACGTGACAAGGTGTTATTATAGTACAAGGAAGTTTCTGCTGCAATCCTCACACGAATATGAGCATGGGAATATGGGCGAAAAGGCATTTTGCGAAATAAGTCCAAACGAGCCTATGACAATATAACTTAGCTCTTCAGTAAGCAGATAACACACGAAGTGACGTCATCAACAGACACGAGGCGCCAAACGCCTGTCCACGTGGTCTGGACTGGACTGCGATCACATTACCACGAGGGAAGCAGCCCGCCTGTGGTTTTATTGAAGTGTGCGAGTACCGCTATCAATATCGAGCGAGACCCACCGCAGAGTCGCCTTCGGTACTTCGAGTACTGGATGAACACTCGTAAGTCATACCACTCTAACGGTTTGAAGTTTCAAAGCACTGGTGGTAATTACGATATCGCATGTCAACTTCCTGTAGAATTGCAGGCAATAGAATTGTGGTGACCGATGGTTTGGTTTAGTGTAGAATTTGTTGGATAGTTTGCCGATTTGAGAATTAAAAATAAAATAAAAATTGTATAAACCCCGGCTACAAAAAACTAATGTAAGTTCTAAACTATTGAGTGTGATATATTCTTGAAATCGCCTTTTCAAGCTCTTGACAACTTACTTATTAAAATCGGGCCAGAACTTTAGGCTGTAGAGTGGACATAGTTACGCACATACATACATAAGTACATGCCAAATTCGTAACCCTTCATTTTTTTATTCCGCCGTAGTCGGGTAAAAAGAAACGTAGTGATTCGAGTGACATACAAAACTAGAGCTACTGATTGGTAGGGGCAATCGGGGTAGTTTCGCTTAATGGTCAATTTTCAAAACTTATTATTTACTCATGATGCACATATTATGCATTTACCCTCGAAAATCGCCGATAGACCAGTTTTACGAGAAGAGATCCAATGTTGACGAAAAGTCGTAAGTTCGTGTTTTCCGTCCAGTTCAGTGTAGCCGACACAAAATGAAGTGGCACTGACATGGCACCTAGTTCACCCGGTGTTATGGACTGACATCACGGATGTTGTAGGTTATGTAGCCAACCGTGTCAGTTAAAAAAAAAGTCCTCTTAATTTAGGAGTACCTATTAGTTAGATACTTCAGCAGAAAGGGTTCATTTGATATCCTCTGTTCCGTCGCAAACTCGATATGGCACTCTAGTTTCCAACGCTGACTGCACTGGCGGCGCTCATTATCTCGCACGGCCAGCGCCAATTACGCGTCAATTTCTCCCAATTTTAACCGCTTTACGCGACGTGTGGGCCTAAATTCGGCAGGCGTCATCTCAACGAGCACAATGAATGACGAACTCGTAAGACACTCGTGGCGACCAGTGATTAAGTCTACGGCAGATTGGCGGCACCTTTATCGCTGGGCACGGCAACGGTGGTGGTGCCCCAGTTCTGGAATCCGGCTTGAGTGGCTAAATTAGCGATCTATTAGACGATGAGAGCAAAGTAAATATTGATAAGGTCAAGTCGTTTGTCTCGAGACGTGACGATCTTTGAGACGAGCTCTAAGAAGCGTTGTCCGACAATTTGAACAATTACAACAATTATTGGGATCGCCTATTAGACGAAGCGTTTTAGCAAAATTCTTCGAGACTGTCGACGAGACGGAAGTTAACGTTCTCCATACAAAATCGTCTTTCGGGGTTTACGTTTCTTACCCCCCTAAACCTTATCCGATGTTTACAATTCATTTTTTGTTGTAATAAAGACAGTCGAATCTACGTTCCTGTCTTTATTTTTTTGAATATCTAAAGTGTTTGATGATGATGATGACTCAATAAGCTTAATGAACTTCACATCAAAAAATAAAAAAAATAGTTCTTTTCTGTCGATTTTTTTTTTTTTATGGAAACTGACCCGGTTGGCTACATCACCTACAACATCCGTGATGTCAGCCCATAACACCGGGTGAACTTGGTGCCACGTCAGTGCTTCTCTTCGGTCGTGCCGGCTACACTGAACTGGACGGAAAACACAAACCATTTACATAGCCGTTTCGACCGACCTTTCATTCAGTGCGGTGGTACCAACCCGGGCGGGTTAAACCCTACCACCTAGTGATATAAGAAGGGAGTCATATCCCTTAGTCGCCTTTTAAGACATACACGGGGAGAGATGCAGTGGGGCTATTCTTTTAAAGTACCGGCCCCACACGGTACATTACGAAATACAAATGTTTAGCTCCGGTGTTGTATATTTCATCTAAACAAAAACGACAAAGACAGGAACGCAGATTGGACTGTCTTTAAGACAAGAAAAAAAAAATGTAAAAATCGGATAAGTTAAAGGGGTTAGAAAACATAAATTTATGCCGAAAGACGATTTTGTAATGGATAAAGTTAACTTCCGTCTCGTTTTAAGGTTAATTCGCATTTTTCTAGCTCTAGTCTCGGGTACATAAAGTGAAGGACGTTTTATACAAATTAGACCCAGATACGTTTTGTTTTAGTATTAAACAGAGCTCCCGGAGTACCAGGTCTTCACTGCAATCAGCAATTTCGCTGACTGCATGGAATGGACCCAATAATTCCAACAAAACAAGACGTTGTTATTATCTTGGTTGGTAGAGCTCACAGAGCATCGAATACCGCGCGCGGCTCTCCTAGAGGCGAAAGTAATAATAATATTTGAAACCCAATAACTACACGCAGTGCTGCTAGCGCTTCGTATGTGTGTGTGTGTGTGTGTTAGTATCGACACTACACACAAAGAGGAGCAAGTTAGGCACACGCACAAAACAAATGCACACGCACAACACACATATGTAAGTCATAGGCCACGCCCACAGGTTTCAACGGCGCTGTAGGGAAATCGCGCTCAGGGCGTCTCTAGGAGAGGGCGCGCGCGGTATTCGATGCTCTGTGGTAGAGCTCCTACAGCATAGCTCCCTAAAACATTCCATACACGAAGAGAGCGATGAAAAAAGAAAAAAAAGAAAGATTTTTATTTCAGTTAACACATTTGCTTAGCCTAAATTACATTATTTCTTAATTAGAAAGAAATCAGTAAGATAACGACGAGCGGAGGGAGTGCCAATTGAGTGTGCTACTGATTTCACCAGATTAGATATCTACCAGTTAGGTCATCGTTTGACGCTGGTGGTAACAGCAGGTTTTGGCGGCGGGTGGCCGAGTGGTTTGAGCATCGGCTTCTCATGCGGGAGGTCCGAGGTTCGAATCCGGTCGGCGTGTACCAATGAGTTTTTTCTGACGAAAAAATTTACGTGCATACCTACACCTGCTGATTCACCGTTCTGAACCGGTGTAAAACTGTAGGTCCCTTCCCTTGCCCCTTACTAGGTGGTAGGCTCAAATTGTAGCCGACTGCGTTGGTACGACCGTACTGGATGTAAGATGGCCGCATAGCAACCTCGGTTGTGTTCTCCTCTAGTCCAGTATAGCCAGCAATCCAGGGAAGTCTCCGGTATGGCACCTACCTTCTCGGAGGTGATATTGGCTAGTCAGAGCATGTGCTTTGGCCCCTTTGACTCAGCCACCCATACCGGATTACATAAAAAAAAAAGTAGGTACTCTCAGACGAATAAAAGTGTAAAACCTACTGATCGGAGAATATACCAGAAACTTTAAAAATTAATATGTAACTCATTTATTACCCTCCAACAGACTGGTTCATAAGAATGTAGTGAACAGGCTGTTCAAACAAATATATTACTTATACAAAAATTTATATTTGTTCGTTCGTTCTTCCATGTTCTTCGTCTTCTATGCGTTCGTAAGCCATTCATCCGATCTTTAATAATAATCAGGTATGGTGGCTGGCTGAGCTCAAATTTGGAGACTCAGGCACTGCCAATTTCACCCCATTAAGGTGCCGATTGATCAGGCATTTTCACCCCATTTAGGTGCCGATCAGGCAATTTCACCCCATGTAGGTGCCGTTCAGGAAATTTCACTCCATGTAGGTGCCCATCAGGCAATTTCACCCCATGTAGGTGCCGTTCAGGAAATTTCACTCCATGTAGGTGCCCATCAGGCAATTTCACCCCATTAAGGTGCCGATTGATACGGCAATTTCACCCCATTTAGGTGCCGATCAGGCAATTTCACCCCATGTAGGTGCCGTTCAGGAAATTTCACTCCATGTAGGTGCCCATCAGGCAATTTCACCCCATTAAGGTGCCGATTGATCAGGCAATTTCACCCCATTTAGGTGCCGATCAGACAATTTCACCCCATGTAGGTGCCGTTTAGGAAATTTCACTCCATGTAGGTGCCCATCAGGCAATTTCACCCCATGTAGGTGCCGTTCACGAAATTTCACTCCATGTAGGTGCCCATCAGGCAATTTCACCCCATTAAGGTGTCGATTGATCAGGCAATTTCACCCCATTTAGGTGCCGATCAGGCAATTTCACCCCATGTAGGTGCCGATCAGGCAATTTCACCCCATGTAGGTGCCGATCAGGCAATTTCACCCCATGTAGGTGCCGATCAGGCAATTTCACCCCATGTAGGTGCCGATCAGGCAATTTCACCCCATGTAGGTGCCGATCAGGCAATTTCACCCCATGTAGGTGCCGTTCACGAAATTTCACTCCATGTAGGTGCCCATCAGGCAATTTCACCCCATTAAGGTGTCGATTGATCAGGCAATTTCACCCCATTTAGGTGCCGATCAGGTAATTTCACCCCATGTAGGTGCCGTTCAGGAAATTTCACTCCATGTATGTAGGTGCCCATCAGGCAATTTCACCCCATGTAGGTGCTGATCAGACCTGTAGAAGGATGGGTCTTTAAGGTCTACTTACCCATATTTCATGTCATAACTCAAAAGTTCTTTTTATATTTGATTTATAGTTTTAAATAAGTTATGCATTGGTAAAGGGTTTCCATTTTTGTCTTTTGAAATTTACGTCCTTTTACTAAACTAGTAAGTAGGTATTTTTATCTGACTGTACAGTCTACTCAGAGAATGACTAAATGTAGTTCATCTAACAGTAAAGGCAAACAAAAAATTACTCAGCTACTAACTCAGGCAGTTGTTAAGCACTTGTAGCACTGTTATTTGGGAGTGATTTTATCTTGAAGCATCATCACATCACCTATTATGGGATAGAATAGATTATACAAGAAAGAAAATTATTTATAGTAAAAATTTTTTTGAAATTTTTTAATAAAAAAATTTATGCTTGTGGTACTAAACCTTAAAATGTGTTAATTACAAATTATAATTATACCACTTTTGTATCTAACATAATGAGCGTGGGGCCGCCGCCGCGCCGGGCCGGTACTTAAAAAGAATAGCCCCACTGCATCTCTCCCCATTCATGTCGTAAAAGGCGACTAAGGGATAAGGACAAGATGCCGTGCTAAAGGGCAACAGGTTCGCCACCTCTCACCTTGGCACGGTACTTCCACCGAGTCATGCAGCAGGTGGGTCTTCGTGCCTTACTTGCTGCTTGATCGATTGAATCTTGTTCGAATAATTTGCGAAACGTGGTGGTCGGTGTCGTGCTGTAATTTACCAGAGTTCTTGCAGCACAACACCGATTACTCTGCTTACCCCGATTGTCGGGATTCAGCGTGTGTGATATGTATATATGTATGAAATAATTAAGCAACAAAAACACCTAGGTAGTGTACTCTGTTTTTTTCCTAAGCCTAAACTACTGAACCTCTATATAGTAAATTGTATTTATTTACATCAGTTATTTTAGCCTTTATGCTCATTGTAGTTCACTGGGTTGATACCACCGCACTGGACGAAAGATGGCCGCATAGCAGCCTCAGCTGTGTTATGTTCTAGTCCAGTAAAGCCAGCAATCCAAAGGGAAGTCCCCGGTACTCGTGGGTGGCATTGGCTGATCGCAGCATGTACTTAATCTGACTGATCCACTCACAGCGGATTGCATAAAAAATTTAGGCAAAGTAAGGAAATTATCACGAGCGTATCAAAAATTTGTACAGTTAGGTATTTTGTAATTATCAGTCAAATTTGACCCAATTACATAATTGTGTGAATTTACGATTAACATGCAGTTACCTACATACCTACTGGTTCTCTACAACTCTCATTGCTGGGAGTACAAAGCATATGGCATGGCAGTTGGCCGATTCAACACAACCAGCAAAATCGTAACTCGTGTAGGTAGGTACGTAATTCCTCAAATCCATTATCCATTATCAAATACATTACGAAGTAGGTACATTATTTTAAATTGCGATGCGGTAGTCACATTTTTAGGTTTCCGTATCCCGTACGGAAGCCTATTACTAAGCCTACGCCGTCTGTCCGTCCGTCTGTCCGTCTGTCCGAGTCTCTCGCAAGAGAAACCGACGACGATGCCCAGAAAACTCGTTCCATCCCCCGCCAATAATACTGTTTTTAAGTTTCAAAGTAAGCACGACATGTGGCGGCCCAGCCACCCATTAGGTGTCTAGCGACGCCCATGGACATTCGTCGCATGCGGGGGCTGCGAATGCCATGCCGGCCTGACAGGTGCCCATTCCCGCCTCTCTTGAAGGACACGAGACTATACTTGGGGGAAATGTCGACTTAATTGAGTAGGTATAATACTGTAATTGTCACCGAAAGTAGTGTTTTGTTCTCGATTGAAATATTGGTAGGGTCATATATAATTTTTTTCAGTTATGATTTTGTTCACTATTTTTCCTCAATAT
This sequence comes from Nematopogon swammerdamellus, assembly GCA_946902875.1. NCBI lineage: Eukaryota > Metazoa > Arthropoda > Insecta > Lepidoptera > Adelidae > Nematopogon > Nematopogon swammerdamellus. The sequence goes on along the minus strand of OX336345.1, from coordinate 2,778,539 downwards.
TAGACCTCATAAAGACTAACTATTCCAAATTTCATGTAAATTGGAGGCCTATCATAACGCTAGGGGTCAGGAGGTTATACTCGAAATACTTGCTCGACATTCGATTATCGTGCTACTAAATTAGACTCCAGATGTGAAGCGAGAAGGCATAATAAATAAAGCAGTTGTTATCTAACGCGAGGTCAGATGTGTCACATGTGTCAGTCATGCATGTCACATGTAGTCATATCAGAGCTTATCACACAATAACAAACAGTGGCACAAGTTGACGACCTATGAACTCTACAGCCTTATAGCTACTTTGATCATTTTTATGCTAAGCACTTAAAGTGCAATAGAATATTCCAGAATGGGAGAAATAAATAAGTTACTTAATTAATTATAAATGAAATAGTTTTATTTACATCAATATTTAGATTTTAGATTTTTATAATATTTAGTACACAATAAATAAAAAAAAAACATTATTTTACATCTAATATTTCGACTTTTATTAGTCGTCGTCAGAGAACAAACTTTTTAAATATACCTATAGACTCACACAGAAAATCTGCTCATGGTCACATTCCGATTGCAGATGGTGCAAGCACCAAAAAAAATATATATATATATACCTATAGAAGTTGTATGTGTCAAATGATGAGATGACGAATGATAGATGGTGTTGTCATGGGTTTGAATTTTTCGAATGTGTCTGTCTAGGTAAGTATTAATTAATTATAAATCGAAAACAAATTTAAGTACCTAACATTTAATTTATCAGTATAAGTTGAATTCTATATTGAGTGTTTTTTATTAATTTCAAATCTAAATCGAGATCTAAATACATACCTACATGCATAGCGTCACACCTGTTTCCCAGTGGGGTAGGCAGAGACAACGGATCTCCACGTGCCACGATCCTGACACACCTCTGCCGCCTCTTCTACTTTCATAATTTTCTTTGTATTGCTCTCAATTCAATTCTCTCTCTATCAAATTAGAGAAATTTTATATAATAGCGTCAGTCAATAATTTGTACAATAATATATAAATAAGTCAGGTAAAAGCCTAAATATAGCTTGATTTTGACCCAAAGGAAAGGCTCCTTCTATGTTTTATTTATACTTTGAAGGACAACCTTTCGTAATTTTGCACAAAATTTGTTTTGCGTGACGAAAAAACATTCTTGTATTGTTTAAATTAATGGGAATCTGGTACGGTGGTCGCGGCCAAAAGTCCGTCCGACAATCAGACACAACAATAACACCGCTCCTATGACATACCTATGGATTTTTATGACATACTTATGGAAACTGGACACGATTGCCTACATCACCTACAACATCCGTGATGTCAGCCCATAACACCGGGAGAACTAGGTGCCATGTCAGTGCTTCCCTTCTATCGTGCCGACTACACTGAACTGGACGGAAAACACAAACTAATTACATAGCCGTTTCGACCGACGTTTAATTCAGTGCGGTGGTGCCAAATCGGGCGGGTTGAACCCTACCACCGAGTAAGGTAGGAAGAGAAGGGACCTGCAGTTTAACGTGGAATCTGAACCAGGGTTAGCCTCCAACGGTCGAGCGATCACCCATCCAAGTACTGACCGCGCCTGGCGTTGCTTAAAAATCAATAGCAACAGTCGACTGTCTGCACCACTGAGCTATCGAGGCTGACAAGATGTACAATGGATGTTAAAAGGGTGTACGGCGAGTGTGGCGGAGTGTTCTGTACCGTGTGGAGCCGGTACTTTAAAAGAATAGCCCCACTGCATCTCTCCCCGTGTATGTCGTAAAAGGCGACTAAGGGATATGACTCCCTTCTTATATTACTAGGTGGTAGGGTTTAACCCGCCCGGGTTGCTACCACCGCACTGAATGAAAGGTCGGTCGAAACGGCTATGTAAATAGTTTGTGTTTTCCGTCCAGTTCAGTGTAGCCGGCACGACCGAAGGGAAGGCTGACGTGGCACCAAGTTCACCCGGTGTTATGGGCTGACATCACGGATGTTGTAGGTGATGCAGCCAACCGTGTCAGTTTCCATAAAAAAAAATATATATATATATGGATTAGGGACAGGAGAGATGAGGAAAGCCAATTCCGGTAATACCTATAAAATAGGCGAAAGGAGCCGATTGTTCGCATAGATTTCACACGTTATCTGCTTAATCAGTAATCATCAATTAAAGCAGATAGTGCGGCGTTGATAGAGTCCAATGATGCCAACAAGTAAAGTATCTACTCCATCGCGGGACAAACTTGCGCGACAACAGCGAGATTAAGTAAGAGCCGATCGAAATTAGTCACGTGATAATATGTTAGGTATTTGAACAAAGTATCGCTGTGTCCGTTCGGCACGCACACTCCCCCGCCAACGCAAGAGGGATAGCTGCACGCTCGCAGCTAATATACCTACATAATTACGTAAAAAAAATTTTTTCGGGGCATACGTTTTCCCGACCCCCTAAACCTTATCCGATTTTAATTTTTTTTTTGTTGTAGAAGGAAGGATAGATCAATATACGTACCTGTCTTTTAATTTTTTTTTTATATCCAAAGTAATGATTCAATAAAAATATTATGAACTTCATGACATCAACAAATAAAAAATTCAACTTTTTTTTTTTCGTTCTGAAAATCAATTTTTACTCTTATTCCTTAGATTACACTGTTTTCATTACAAGAAAAAAGAATTTAAAAAATTGGTCAAAGTTTAGTTAGGTATTGGAAAAATAAACCTACGGACAAATTTGTATGGAGAAAAAAATAATGACGTGACTAATCTCTGTCTGCTGTTAAATAGGGTAACTTATATTAGGGAACCCTACAAAGGCAACTCCTTTTAAAACTAAAAATTCACACCCAAACGGGTTTGCTCCAGGAGGAGTGTTCGGAGGAACTGTTTAATGCGATCCTGCCGTCCCCTTTCCACCTCCGCACCACGCACACCAGGCAGGGTTTGCATCCCTATACGTACTAACCGGTTCTGCAGATCTTTCCTCTACAGAACGAACCGGTAAACTCTGGAATGCTCTCCCTGCCCATATATTTCCCCCCAAGTATAGTCTCGGGTCCTTCAAGGGGGATGTGAATAGGCACCTGTCAGGCCGGCATGGCATTCGCAACCCTAACATACAACCGAATGTCCATGGACGTCGTTAGACACCTCATGGGTGGATCGGCATGTCGCGCTTTCTATAAAAAAAAAAGATCTCCCCCATACAGTTCTTAACCCTTTCGGCGCCAGGACCGCTAGGACCCAGTCATGCGCCCAGGCCAAGGCTTTACGAAACTTCCACCGTACTACTACTAAAATTAAACCTATTTATATGAAAGCACTTTTCAAAATCACATATGTGTGCGCCTGTCCTCACAAAATGACTATAGGCGTGCACAAATATGTGCGACTGGCGCTGAAAGGGTTAATGAGGCAGGCTACGATGGAGGCAGGTTGTAAGTGAGTCATCGAGTGTAATGTTACAGCAGAGGATGTTCAAACGAAACCTACTTTGTGCAACGAAACTGACACCAATTGCAACTTGATATTTCTTGTACCTTGTTTGTCTAACCAGTTACTCACTCGCCTGTACGCTAAATTTATTATTATATAAGCATGCGCGGGAAATTTAGAGTGGCCACTCGCTAGTCCCGACCTCGATTAATACCCTCCTCTACTGCCGATGGGCCCGGATATGTTGGGAAGCCATCGCAAGCTTAGTTCCACACCTTCTTTATGTAATTCGGTATGGGTGGGTGAGTCAGAGGGGCCAAAGCGTATGCTCCGACCAGCCAATATCATTTTCGAGAAGGTAAACAAGTGCCATATGGCTTCCCTTTGGATTGCTGGCTATACTGGACTAAAAGAGAACACAGCCCAGGGTGCTATGTGGCCATCTTACATCCAGTACGGTGGTACCAACCCAGTCGGCTACAATTTGAGCCTACCACCTAGTAAGGGGCAAGAGCAGGGACCTACATTTTTACACTGGTGGTGTAGGGTGGGTGTAGGTATGTATGTAAATTCCATCAGAAAAAACTCATTGGTATACGCCGACCGGACTCGAACCTCGGAGCTCTCGCAAGAGAAGCCGACGCCCAGACCACTCAGCCACCCGCCGCTTAAAATTTACATGTCAAAAGGATTCACAATACATATTATCCCCTTAAGCTTATTTTAGCCTATCCATATTTTATCTATACACCAGATTTAGGTAATGTAAATAGGCAGAGTGGTCAGATTCTTCAGTATTCATGTTTATGCTGTAAGTATTAATGTTCTCGTGAGCGGTAGTATGGATTAATTATTTGTTAGTTACTATAATATAACACTTATAAGGTACTAACAAAACATTGTGACTTGCGAAGTTTGTCAGTTCTTCTTCGCATTGAATTTAGGACTGGCGTAATTTTCGACATGTCCAAGTGTATGCTACCTACCTATAGATGAAATTATACAATAAACAATAAAAAATAAAAACATGATTAACATGGGTAAGCGATGATGAAATTTTGGACAGAGTTACAGTTCCAATACATTTGCTCCTACAAATACAGAATTTTGTACTTATTCGGTGCAGTGAAAGAAATAATAAATGTAATACTGATTTACTCAATTAAATATACATTATTCCAATGCAATAATTATTTTTTGGGACATATTTCTCTAGTGCAGAGGGTTCATGGATTTTTTATTATAACCCTGAAACTAATTATTTAAATTTAAATGAAAATGTCTCACATGCTTTCGTAGCAGCATCAGGGTCGCCCGACTTTTCTAACTGATCCTCCAGCATCCGGTAAACGGTTCCAGCAGAGTTGATGGTGCCGAACAAAATCCCGTTCGTAAGGAAGGATCCCACCATGATGGACCAAGCCAGAGCTCCGCCGTCTGGCGGACTAGTCGCTTGCACGCCGCTCCGCTTCCCGCCATTCTTAGATTTGCGCACTTCTAAACTTATCCCTTCTTTAGCACCAGAGTTCAACAAGTCTGTGTTCTCCATTTTAAAAATGTATGTATAACTTTTTAGATAACGTCTAACTTTCACGGCACGGCGGAGCGGCGAAGCCGGGTGAGCTGCCGGACATTTGATCTCGAAGCGATTCACTCACAAAGTGCCATTTATTCAGTCGTAATGTTCGCAACGCATGGCTCGTGCGTGGCGAAAAGTATGCGAAATAAAACGTCTACCTCGACCACTGACAGCTGTCAGACTGAGCGCTCGCACAGCAGTGCTGCCAGATCAAAAAACCTATTCAGCGCTAAAACGTAGCAAAAAAGCGCTAGATTCAACTAAATTTATTGGTCAAAAAAGCGCTAAATTCCGCGCTAAATTAAATAAATATAATATAGGGTATAATTTAATCTACAGCCTTTCAGTGGGTTGTTATGCATCGCAAACTGAACTACTTATGTTCTACGAATTTTGGAATTGAGAGAAAAAAAAAACTTTCTCCATTAAGTAGGTACGAAAAAAAAATATTTTTTTTTTTCGAATGTTGTCACTTTTTTTCTACGAATTTAATAGCTATAGAATAAATACCAAGGAAAATAAAACCACTAGATCTCACAAAAGACAGAGCAGAGAATATAAATAATCTGTCAGACATTATAGATTAGTTTTTCGTTCGGATAGAATCTATCCGAACGAAAAACTGATAGATAGATGAATGATTCAGTCAGTACACCCTTAGAAAAGTTGAAAAAGCGCTAGATTATCCGCTAGGTGCTAAATTTTCGGATTCGGAGTCGGGCTTACCAAAAAAGCGCTAGATCTAGCGCCGAAAGCGCTAAAATGGCAGCAGTGTCGCACCGCACAGCACTTTTTATTTTTTTAATTATACCAGGCTCTGGAACTCTGGATACAAAGTTCAGCCCAGCGTTACCAGGTGAGATATTAAATTCTCCTCAAACTAGAAAAACTTTTCCCCATTTTATTACTTGGTTCCCGGAATCTGATGACAAATGGTGGCAATGAAATTTCTAGAGTAAGCACTCTCTCTTATGCATATCTAAACATATTATATAAACTATTACTGTTACTACTAATATTTATTATTATCAACCCACAAACACGAAGTTAGTATAATATAAATATTATGTACCTATCTAATATAAAACCAAGATCAAGAACAATCTAGAGATGCAACGTGAATTTGCCCCTATCCCTAGTGCGAAAGGGAAGGCTGAGATAGTCCAGTATATATTTTTCATATATAAATGTAAATAGTTTGTTATTTTTAGCCGACTTCAAAAAAAGGAGGAGGTTCTCAATTCGACTGTATTATTTTATTTTTTTTTATGTTTGTTACCTCAGAACTTTCGACTGGGTGAACCGATTTTGAAAATTCCTTTTTTATTTTAAAGCTGATGCTTCCCGTGTGGTCCCATTTCAATTTGGTCAAGATCGGATTGGAAAGCGAGGCGGAATCGCAAGGCCGGAGGCCGAGCGATTCCGCCGAGTACAACCCTTCTACTTCCACATGGAGCGCGCGCTCCACTTTTCGTCGATGACCGTTGGCTCCCAGATGGAGCGCGCGCTCCACTTATTGCGCGCCGCTAGTTTTAATTCATAATCTAATTCTTCCAATTTTCTGCCAAAACACTGAATACTGGTATCATTTCTTGGTTAAACTTACTAAGAACTATTCTCAGACACGACAGGGCAACACAATCACCTTCACACAGAAAATATTAGTGAAGTTGACAGAAAATAAAATGTCACTTTTGGCAGCTGACATTTGGCCTGGCTGGCCTGTGGATGGAATAGACAAAGATTGTACCCGTAAACGTAGTTCGGTATTCGATAGTTCGTTTCAATGCGCTTATTTCGGTATGGGACATAAAAGACGAAATTGTAGTTTTGGTCAGAAAAAATCGAAAAAAAATGTCGATTGTGTTTTGTTTTGCCTGGAGTTCAAAAAATCGGTCTGTTGTGCTTCTAAATAAGTGAATCCTGAAGTGTTTGGTATCACTGAACGCGTAATTTCAGTACAAACAAGACTGAATAACGAGTATTGATGGATCGATCGATTGAGGCGGGATATTCGAATTTGTGCGGGAGCGCGCGCGCCAAAATTTCGCGTTTTTGAGCGCCGCTAAAAGGGCCTGGGAGCCAAGCTATTTTGAGTCAAAGGGAGTCAAAGGGTGCAAAAAATTAAAAAAAACTGTGAAAACAATTTTAAAAAATATAAAAACCGCCTTCAAAAATGTATGAAATAAAAAAAAATTGAACCCTAGAGTTGAAGGCGGTGCTAAAGCAAGCAAAAATCACCGACCGCCTTCAAGATTTTTAGGTTAGATTTTTTTTTATTTCATCCATTTTTCAAGGCGGATTTTTCTGGTCATGTACTATTCTTCTATCAATTGTGTGCAATAAAAAGTTTATATTCTATTCATGCTATGAATGTGCTAACGCTCCGCACTCGCGCATGCGAGGACAAGATGATCCATACATACAACACAAGTAAATTTGGTAGGTACCTAAATATTCTTTTCGGGAGCGATGTATGATGAGAATGGCATCGTAAATATCTTGTGATATGACCATTTTGTCTCATCTGTTGGAATTGTATGGTTAGGAGAAGAGTGAAATAGGTACATGTTTCTGTTTTTGTTCACTTTATTTTAAAATATATAAGTAGGAGCAGCAAAAAAAAAATGGTTATTTCAACTGCTGCATGCTGCCAGTCCAATAATTTTGCAATGTGGCAATACTAACATTGAATTTAAAACAAATATTTTTCTGAAATGTTGGTCATTCATTAAGCCGCGTCTCCTGCGAATGTTTTTTTCGAAACATTACACAAAAACAATTGTTTTCATACGTAAATGTGTATGGCCACGCCCCAATATTTCGATGTTTCTGTGTAATGTTTCGAAAAAAAAAACATTCGCAGGAGACACGGCTTTAGGTACACTTATACCAGGAACTTGACACTGGTGAATGTATTGCAATATAATAGGTATAACATATGCAAGCGACTGCATCCACCCACAAGCGTGTGCGTGAGTATGGTGAAAATGGTTCCCGCGCGGATCGACTCTACCTTCCCACTGGGCACTGCTCTGCTGTGCAGTAGCCGCTAGTTGCGCACGCCCACAGAAGAGCAGATGCGTGCCACACACATTACACGCCCAGGCACGTAACTTGGTCTCTGTGCGAGAGGGACGGCGTTATACGCATGCGATCGTTGGTATAACGCTGTCCCGCTCGCACAGAGGCCAAGTTACGTGCCGCCGAGTCTACCTACACCCATGTCGCTGCTATCCTCCTCTTCCTATGCTGTGCTTACACTAGAATATTACCTATCTATTCAATGTATAAAGGTGGGCAAAGTCAATCATCCATTTTGCTGTAGCTATAAAAAATTTTAAGTAGACTCTGCAAGAACAAAAAGAACGGGGAGATCTCATTGAAACATTTCAAGCGGCGGGTGGCCGAGTGGTTTGGGCATCGGCTTCTCATGCGAGAGGTCCAAGGTTCGAATCCGGTCGGTGTGTACCAATGAGTTTTTTTCTGACGAAAAAATTTACGTGCATACCTACACCTGCTGCTTCACCGTTCGGAACCGGTGTAAAACTGTAGGTCCCTTCCCTAGCCCCTTACTAGGTGGTAGGCTCAAATTGTAGCCGACTGGGTTAATACCATCGTACTGGATGTAAGATGGCCGCATAGCAGCCTCGGCTGTGTTCTCCTCTAGTCCAGTATAGCCAGCAATCCAGGGAAGCTTCCGGTATGGCACCTACCTTCTTGGAGGTGATATTGGTTGGTCCGAGCATGCGCTTTGTCCCCTCCGACTCAGCCACCCATACCGGATAACATAAAAAAAACCAATTTTTTTTTAAATTACAACGTTCCCAGGCTACAAGATATGTTCACCCTTGCTAACACTACAAACTTGAGAGGGCACTCGAAAAAGCTCTATCACAATCGGTTTAAGCAGAACACCCGACGACACTTTCACACCAACGGACGACTAACGGACGACGGACAGACAGGCGGACGGACAGACGGCGCAGGCATAGTAATATCTACTAACATAATTCAGTTGATACAAATTACGTATCAAAGTTTGACAAAGGCTCCTTTACACCTGATACACTTAATTAATAAGTCTTTGCAGTCAGAACTCTCAGCAAAATAATTATTAATCTTACTCTCAAGCTGCGTTTTCGATAGGCTGCAAGCGATATTATTTTATGGGTAGTCACTAAAATACTTGTAATAATATGTATGTATGAAAAAAAAAATACCCTGCGAAGTTTCTTATCGGTTCTTCTTCGTGGGTGTAATCGAACTCATTGTGACAAGTTCGAGTGCAGTCTAACTGCCATATGAATGATCAATAAGCCATCCTTACCTATAATAAAATCCAACATCTGCTTTCTGTCTGAGTGTCTGAGTGTCTGTCTGTCCGCTTATAACTCGAGAACCACTGAACCGATTTTAATAAAACAAAATTCTACGGATAGCTTGATTCTTCCCATCAACTATAGGCTACTTACTAGCTTATGAGGTTAGCAGTGAAGTGAAATATGAGAGCGGACGGAGCCGCGGGCACAGCTTGTATAACAATACAATACAATAGGGTTCCGTACGAATACAAACGAAAATCATAATAATTTCATGCAGAAAAAAAACTTCAGTACAGCTAAGTATAACAAAATGCATGATTGCTTTTGAAACATCTTATTAACGCTCTAGCGGTCGATATAGACCGCCCGAGCGTCAACGGGTTAATATGTGACCATCACTATAAGGTTAAACATTAAATGTTCACTGTTTCTTTGATTCATGCGCAATTTTTTTAATTTTCGCCATTTCACTCTCCAGTTTCCTCAGCAGCTCTAGCTTGTCCTCTCCCTCGGATGTTATCAGGAATTTTGTTACAGTTTCTGAAACAAAACATTACACTTGCTGTCAGACTGAGGGGTCAAACATAAATCTAGTTATAAAAAAGTTATGCATTCCCCGATAATGAAATCCCCGAACTTGTATCCATAATAATTATTAACCCATAAAAAAAAACTTGGAGGTGTGTCCTGAAAATAATTTTTTTTTTCTGCTTTCATGTCTGGAGCTCGTTCTTACTCTAACAAAGAATGCTGAATTTTGTTTGCTCATTGAGAGATATATTCTGGTTCAATCTCATTGTGGGATGAGAAGATTGGCTATTAAGGATGACAAATAAGTACAAATAATTTGTATGCAGTGACATGAGCGTGATGATGACAGTGATGTAACGTTTTTTCTGAGTTTACTTCCAATTTTCATAATGCGCCTAAAGAATTTCAATTTATTTCATAACATGGGTAAAGATGTATAACTTCGAAATATTACGAGTGTGGAACAGGGTTCAGAGGTGTGCCAGGGCTGTGCCACGTGGATATCCAAAGTCTCTGCCTACTCTATTGGGAAATATGAGTAATGTTATGCATGTATGAGTAGAATGGAATGGAACGGGCTCCCAGGGAATATATTTCCCCACTCTTACAATCCACGGATCTTCAAATCGCGGGTTAATAGCCTTTCCCCAGCGACATTAGTCCACCTCCAAGCCGGACTGGCACCTCCTCGGCGGTAAAATTGGCTGCGCCTGAGGCTTCGACCTCGAGTAGACCCATCCAGTCCGGAAGCAATAAAAAAAAAATTACGAATGACACTCCTACCGTGATATGACTGAAGTGTCTCCCTGTCATCATCGCTGAGATGTGTCTTGAGGAAACTTATGACGGCCTGCACTTGGCGGCCGGAGGCGTGCAGCATGCTCTGCGTGACAGCCGTGAAGATGCCCAGCACCGCCAAGTGGAGGACCAGTGCCGGGTCTTCACACTTGTCCAGCTCAGAGAGCAAGTTCTCTTTGTGGTTGTGGATTAGGATTCTGGAATTAGAACGTGTAGGTATTTTTATTTTTAAAAGCTACTACAATAGAATAAAATCGCTACTAGACAAAAACAAAATTTCAAGCACACCACTTTACATCACACAGTACACAGCACACTATGAAAAACTATGGCCAAGTGCGAGACGGAATCGCGCGCCGAGGTTGCACGCACCACAAGAAAAAAAAAACTGTTGAAAACTTTTTTTTTGTATAGGGACCCCTTAAATTTTTTTCTTTTTCAATTTTTTATTTTTATTTGTTGTTATGTCTGCCACGATAACACATATTGAAAATTTCAACTGGCTAGCTATTACGGTTCCAAAGATACCCAAGAATTTGTGGTAAAAATATGTTACTTGCTTTGGTAATTTAACAACCGAATTAGAAGCGAGCGAAGCCCCAGGCAAAAGCTAATGTAATATAAATTAAATCAATTGTTTACAGCAGTAAATGTGAAAAGGCACACCTAATAACTAGGTATTAGTGATATTTTCCAGTCGACCACAAAAGATTCCCCAAAGAAATTCCAAAAAGTATAAAATACTGAAGCATTTTTTTGTGGCAACTTGCTATTTGCTAGAGATTATAATATAATATTGTGTATAAAATGTTCAATTTAGATTGCTGAAAAAGTCTGATAGAATCCTTTTCTTCAATGTTCACATTACTGAGTACATACATACATACATACCACATGCTGTATCCTGACAATTGGGGTAAGCAGAGTAATCGGTGTTGTGCTGCAAGGACTGATAAATTACAGCACAACACCGACCACCACATTTAGCAATGTATTCGGACAAGATAATTCTCAAGCAGCAAGTAAGGCACAAAGACCCACCTACTGCCTGACTCGGTGGAAGGACCGTGCGTAGGTGAGAGGTGGCGATCCTGCCGCCCTTTAACATGGCATCTCCTCCTTATCCCTTAGTCGCCTTTTAAGACGTGCATGGGGAGAGATGCAGTGCGGCTATTCTTTTAAAGTACCAGCGCCCCACGATACTGTATTACTATTTCCATTCAAAAATGTCTCATGTTAATAGTGCAACAGACAATAGATGATTTTTTTGGATTCGAGGGTGTGCAGAATGATGCGGGGAGTCGGGGACGGAGAGATAACGGTGACGCGTATCGGCTGCCATAAGAATATTGTGTAAGATGCTGTGCTGATGTGTGGTCTGTAGGCTGAATGGTCTGTGCTTAATCCATTCTTTGCCGACAAAAAAGAAAAATTAACTTTCCTCACCTATCCTTCTTTTTATCAACCTTTTTCAAAATCATCCCGCACTCCTGAAGACAAAGATCCAAGGCCTGGAAGAACGGTTCAATAGTTGGCTCTGCCAGCGATGCGTTCAGTGCCCTTATTGGCTTCATATACTCGTCTGACAGATCGTTTATAATCTTTGTCCTCTGATCCATGGCGAACCCTTCGGGAAGTTTCAAGTTGCACTGACTGGCAGCATATTTACAAAATTCGGACACTACATCTCCGCCCAGAGACTTGAGCATGTATTTGATGAACTGAGGCTGTTGGTCAGACGGGAACAACTTGATTCCCTTTTCATACAGCTTGATGTCGTTGATGAGAATATTGATGGTGTCCTGGGCAGCGGAATGCGTCTGCTTTCGGCTCTGAGATGCGTCCTGGACTAATTTCTCCGCCGCTTCTTTGGCAAGGGTCAGAGCTGTTTGGTTTAACTTCCTGAAAGTAAAACAACAATTTATTGCTACAGATATTTGAATGTGTAAATTTTCGGGAATTCCTAGGCCCCTTGCATCACTTTTTGTATGAGCCAGTAGGATTATATCTGACTTTGTAACACTACATGAAAGGACCAATGAAATGCTAATGCTACAATAGTTTTCCCAGTTCAGTTTAGTAGCATAGAATATTATTTACTTCCTCTTTTCGCACAGAAAAAGATTTTCCACTATAAACATACCAAGTTTGACGCTAGTATGTATTACTGTTTTTAAGATACTTACAGCAAAAACAATACAAACAAATATTGAAAAAACATGTTTATTGTATGGGGACCTCCTTAATTTTTTTAAATTTTTATTATTTGTTAGGATATTTGCCATAATTAATAACACATATTCCGTGAAAATTTTAACCGGCTACCTATTAGGGTTTAAAAGATACAGCCCTCGGACAGATGGACAGACAGACAGACTGTGTAGGCTTATTAATACGGATACAGAACCCTACAGAATTGCTCATCTTCTATTTGGAATAACAACAGGATCCACAACACCGTTTACACATAATACCTACTATAATTTTGTACCGTGTGGGGTCGGTACTTAAAAAGAATAGCCCCACTGCATCTCACCCCATGTCGCATGTCGTAAAAGTCAACTTAGTAGCTCAGTGGTGCGGTCAGTTGACTGTTGTTAAGCAACGCTGAACGCGGTCAGTACTTGGATGGGTGACCATTCGACCGTTGCGAGGCTGACCGTGGTTCGGATTCCACGTTAAACTGTAGGTCCCTTCCCTTCTTACCTTACTAGGTGGTAGAGTTTATCCCGGCCGGGTTGGTACCACCGCACTGACCGAAACGTCGGTCGAAACAGCTATGTAAATGGTTCGTGTTTTCCGTCCAGTTCAGTGTAGCCGGCACGACGGAAGGGAAGCACTGACATGGCACCTAGCTCACTCGGTGTTATGGGCCGACATCACGGATGTTGTAGGTGAAGGAGCCAACCGTGTAAGTTTCCATAAAAAAAAATTTAAAAAAAACCTACCCATGAAGATACAGCGCAACCGGCGTCACGAGCTCATCCAGGCTTTCCCTCTCCAATGTCTCCAATATGCTTTGCTCCACGTCCGCCAGAGAGACAATCTCCAATGTCTGACTCTTCTTCGATGCAACATTTCCATCATCCGAGTCCGAATCTTGGGCAACGTTCTTCGAAGTCCTCGTGTGTTTTTTAACCACTTTTGTTTTGGTTTCACGCCCTTGAGTACCACCACCAACTTTCCCCGTACCGGCTTTCCTACGGCGCTCCTCTCTACGTTCGGCCTTGTAATCGATATGGCCTTGGCCGCTGTCAGTTTTGCCGCCGATTTGCTTCTCGAATGCAAACTGCTGATACTTTCCACTCTTTACTATCTCCTCTGCTCTCTTCTGCACCGTAGCGTTGCACTGCTCGGATAGGCTTTCGAGGTAGTGATTGCTGAAAACTGTGAAGAATATTATGTTTAGTGAAATAAAAACTTGTACAAAAGTGTTAGACATATGAGAATGGCCGAAAGGATACTTACTAGCTCATGGGACCACTTTTTAAAAACAATTTTTTTTATGGAAACTCACACGGTTGGCTTACATCACCTACAACATCCGTGATGTCAGCCCGGGTGAACTTGGTGCCACGTCAGTGCTTCCCTTCGGTCGTGCCGGCTACACTACTGGACGGAAAGCACAAACTATTTACATAGACATTTCGACCGACCTTTCATTCAGTGCGGTGGTACCAACCCGGGCGGGTTAAACCCTACAACCTAGTAATATAAGAAGGGAGTCATATCCCTTAGTCGCCTTTTACGACATACACGGGGAGAGATGCAGTGGGGCTATTCTTTTAAAGCATCGGCCCCACACGGTACTTGCAGAGACATTGACGTACAAAAATGTGTTTCTATTCTACCGGGTGGCCACCTAGGTCTCCAGCGCGTTTGATGTTTCGGCTCTACACTCCGGCTGGAGAATGACGTAAGGAAGGATGAAATAGCCAAAGAAATTAAGTCCAATGAAACAAGAATCATTCAATTAGGTCACATTTTTGAATTTGGAGTTTTACAACTAAATATTAACCACGCGTGCGTCGATGTTAAGACATTTTTGCCACTTGGAACAGACCGATACGTCGCTGGCAAGCACATCTCGCCAGCGCCACTGCCGACGGCCAGCATTTAATTATGTGCTCTTTTTTTTCAGGCTTTTAACAATCATTTGTTAATGTCAGCCTCGATAGCTCAGTGGTGCAGACAGTCAACTGTCGCTATTGAATGTTAAGCAACGCTGGGCGCGGTCAGTACTTGGATGGGTGACCGCTGACCGTTGGAGGCTGACCGAGGTTCGGATTCCTCGTAAAACTGTAGGTCCCTTCCCTCCTAATCTTACTCGGTGGTAGGGTTTTACCCGCCCGGGTTGGTACCACCGCACTGAATGAAACGTCGGTCCAAACGGCTATAATTAGTCTGTGTTTTCCGACCAGTTCAGTGTAGCCGGCACGATCAAAGGGGGAAGCACTGACATGGCACCTAGTTCACCCGGTGTTATGGCCTGACATCACGGATGTTGTAGGTGATGTAGCCAACCGTGTTAGTTTCCATAAAAAAAAAAAAAAAAAAAAATCAGCCCCATAGTACTTACTCATCATCTCTATCACTTAGGGCCCAAGATAATATATTATGCTCTATGACTATAGACATATTATGTACAGTAGTCACAACGTACAAATGAGGGTCCAAAGTCCAAACGCACTACCGACCGCGTCCCGCACCGCCCCGCGTTGCCTGAGCCGATAGCCCTCCCGGCCCTTCCCACCCGCGACGCGCGACCTGCCCTACTTTTTCTTTTTTAATGTAAGCCTGCAGTCGACAGAGCCAAAATCACCTCTCCTCACGAAACCACGCTCAGTTAGGTGCCATGCCAGCAGATTTGCAGACTGTTGCTAGGCTGTCTAGCCCGTTAATACAACGATTGAAGAAATCCAGGTTAAAGGATTTAGGAAATACACTCGCCGGAAGACAGTTCCACACTCTAGCTGTGCGACAAAGAAACGATTTTGAGAAACGATGGGTTCTCAAAAGCCCAAAGCCAAAAGTCAACAACAAAAGGGTGCTGAGTCTCTCTGCGACGAGTCATGATCATACTTGACCTGATTCAGTTTGTTGTTAATCTTGAAGTAATAAGAAAAGAACTTTCCAGTTCTCTTAGAGAGAAGCGCGTGCGGTTTTTGCCCAAAGCCGCTCCCTAAATAAACATTATTTTTGTTGTTTTTAATCATTAGTTTGTTGTGTTTGTGTATAAAATTCAAAAGAATTTAAAATTTCTGAAGTGAATGTGTTATGAACGGAAGAAGCGAACCTCACTTTATTTGTGAAGTGCAATATTCAACTCAACTTAAAAAAGTTAGTGCAATACAAAGTTATCTATAAATTTGTAGGATATTTTGTCAAGATTTGTCCCATGGTAAATTTGTTGTAAGTGTTCATACATATTTTTCAAAAAACAATTCGTTTTGTGAGTAAAAAGACCTATGCCGTCGAAACTGCCCCACTTGACGCTCGAAGGGTTTATGAACAATAATAAAAAAAAAACAGTAGGTACTAACCAGTGTTTTCAAAGAGTACAGTCGATTTAGAGTTTTCCTTCAATAGAATACTCAAAAGCATTTCAATATCCGAATCGGACATAACAGAAGGCAGTAGAGTGATAATGTCAACATAACTCTTGGATCCGATGCACTCTTCCAATGCTGTCTCAATCCTTTCTTTAATCTGTGGCCCGACCAAGCAACTCTTCAAAAACAGAAGCTCCTCATTGGCCAGGGCTCTTTTGGAAAATGTTTTCGGGTCAGAGATTCCGAGTCTCGTAAGAGCATCATACTCCAAATAGTTGTTCTGCTGGTAAAAGTTTGTCACCCACTCGCTCTGCGCCTTGGTGTAGCAGGAAGGAACGTACAGCGCCCCCGCCTGCCTTCCCGTCAAGCTTCCTAGAGTGTCCGTCTCGTCGAATAGCGAGGTGAAGAGGCGGTCCGTCAAATTACAGTGGTTTATTATCACAGCCACAGGTGTCGGCTTCAAGAGTCCGAGCAATGCGCCGCGTATCTTCGCCTTCGATCTAGTGATAAACTCTTCCGTATAGAACGTTCTCGAATCAGACGGGTCCTGCCTTCCCCTGATGATCTTGCCGAGGTACCGCTCCATAACATTGTGAAGGAGTAAATCTGCTGGTAAGTCATACTGGAGGCTAAGTTCCCCGACCGTTATTTGTCCTTGCTGTTGGAGTTTTTCGTTGATTTCGCGGGCGAGTTTCTCGAGATAGCCGTGCGATATAAGATGCCCCGAGACCAGCTGGACTTCCTTGCTACGGACGATATCCGAGACGGACGCGTTGATCTGAGACAGGTCTACGTTGAGCTCCTTGGCCAGGTCGACGGTGTTGATGCGGCCGCCGTGAATGTGGAGCTCGTCCTTGATCTCGCGGGTCAGCTGCGGCTGCGTTAGGTACTCTTTGCCGTCGGTGGTGAAGATGACATCGATTAGCTTCAGTTCGATAAGTTTCGTCACGATCTCGATGCAGTTTCTCTCCGATAGCCTGAAACAGATATTGAAATATTCTAAGACAGCCTTTTTCAAAGTATGGGTCGTGACACACTGGTGGGTTGCGATCGGATATTTGGTGGGCCCTGAAACTGATAGGTAGGTCGACACAGTCGCAACGCAACACGTTGTAGGCCGGGATGTGTTGTTCGCCCGGTAGCAGAACGGTTACAAATTATAACCCAATTTTTTTAACTGTGCACTTCGAGCTGTCAAATTCGTTAGGTTCTCAGCACTGAATCCACTCCCCCGCTTACTTCCTCGCCTCTCCGCCGACTCCTATCAGTACGCTCTGCACTCCGTACTGATTAGGCAACCAAACGAATTTGACAGCTCGAAGTGCACAGTTATTTTTTTTTTTTTTTTGTTGTTTTATCCCTTTTTTTGGGATAGGCAAAGGTATTAAACCATGCAGCCTTGTCTGTTGTTATTCTTTAAATTATTTATATATCGCCAATTGTTGAAATAATGAAATCGTAAATGGATGGAAAACAGTCTGTGTTGGCAAGTAAATCTTGAGTGACGCGCGGCATATTGTCAAATTGTGTGTTTTTTTTTTTTTTTTATGGAAACTGACACGGTTGGCACAAGAGGGATGAGGACTTTGTAGACTTTCTCCTCAGTACTAACCTTGTAATCATTAACAGAGGTAACGAACCCACGTTTGTCTCCTCGCGCTACCAAACCAGAGCTGCGCTTCGTGCGCACGAAACGAATGAAAGCGGTCGTCTCGGCCGGCCGAGCACGCCGCGCCGTGCGATGGACTAGCTTGGACACATGTGCAGAGTCGTGCGGCATGGACATTTCGTACAAGTCGGCGCCGACTTGCACGAGTGCACGAAATCGGTGAATGGATGTTGTAATGTAATGCAGAGAATTTAAAATTTTTAACTATACTTCTCTATACAAATATTTACGTTGATGGCTACTATTATATTATAGAGTAGAAACAAATTAAATTTAAAAAAAAAAATTTTTTTTTCATACAATTTTTAAGTACCTATCATGTACCTATTCTCAAAATGTATGGAGAAAAATATTTTTTTTTCTTCAAATTAAAAAGTCGTAGAACAAAATTTGTTCCATTTCATGTACAGAATCACCCCCTTTCGGGTTTTATGGTTGGGGTTGCAACACCGTGTACATATACCTACCCTACCATGCTCTATCATTTTAAAATTAAAAAAAATGGATACAGTCACGCATGTTAGTTCCTATAAATAAATAAACATATTTTTCCTTTAAACCGCGGAGGAAAGGATAGGTAGAACGCGCGCGGGGCGGCGCGACGTACCACCGCTGCTACGCCACGCCACGCACGATGGCCATTGGCCGCGCGCGCGCCTTTGATCTGTGTCGAAAACCCGACAAGCGATGGGTCGCCCTCGCCCGCCCGGTCGGTATCGTAGAGCACTCGCCGCCGCGCGCGTGCCGCGTGTTGGCTCGACTGTCGGCACGGCTTTCATGTCTCTTTGTTCATACCGCCAAGCCGCGCCGCCGCCCGCTACCGAAGAGTGCGCTGCTTGCTTATATGAATATTTTGCCAGGCAATTTTTAATTTAACATTTTGAACTTAAGGTTAAAATTTGAACCTTACAATCTCTACTGTGCTGTGCTGTGCATTGTGAGTGCTGCATGCTTCACTCGTCCTTGGCGCGTGTCGGCAAAGTCCGCCTTCTGCATCGCAGTAAAGTCTATAATATTTATTTACCTAGGTACTTATTCATTTAAAATGTCTGGCAAAGATTATTTAATCTTAGACATTGAGGGATACATACATACTTTAGTTGAAGATCTTATAAAATAATAAAGTGAAATATACATAAATGTACCGTGTGGGGCCGGTACTTTAAAAGATTAGCCCCACTGCATCTCTCCCCGTGTATGTCGTAAAAGGCGACTAAGGGATATGACTCCCTTCTTATATTACTAGGTGGTAGGGTGTAACCCGCCCGGGTTGGTACCACCGCACTGAATGAAAGTTCGGTCGAAACGGCTATGTAAATAGTTTGTGTTTTCCGTCCAGTTCAGTGTACCCGGCACGACCGAAGGGAAACACTGACGTGGCACCAATTTCACCCGGTGTTATGGGCTGACATCACGGATGTTGTAGGTGATGTAGGCAACCGTGTCAGTTTCCATAAAAAAAATAAAATACAATCACGTTGAATTAAAACCAAGACAGTTTGCATAATGCAGTCAAAACGTGCAAGTTTGTGCTACTTCGTGCGCGTTGGACAATCGTGACACGAACTGCACGAGACTGTCCATCGTGCGAGCACAGCACAGCAGTACAGAGATGTGCGCTGTACGAAATCGTGACACAAACCGGCACAAAAGCGCACCTCTGTACCAAACCATCATAGATTTGACACTAGCATCCAGCACGATAGCCAGCTCCCTATCTGACTGGCACGTCTCCAAGGAAGCCTCGTGTTCAGACCACAGATGGATACAAGCCCAGCTGCAGGGAAATCTCCGGCGACCAGAACCCAAACGGAACCCCAGGAAAACCGACAAGTCGCTTTTCCAGGAAAAGGTACGTAACTGTCTAAGTACTATGCATACGCCTGGTAACATAAACACAACAGGGGAAATCGAGTCCTGGGTAAACACCATCAACTCGTGTCTAACAAACAACTATCATGATTCCTGTCCACTCAGCGATCCCTCAAAGTACAAACAAAACAAAAGTAGCTGGTGGTGCCCTAAACTCGAAAGTTTTCGAAAAAGGGTGAGGAAACTTTTTAACAGGGCAAAGAACACTCGAGTAGAGAGTGACTGGGACTCTTATAAAGAGACTCTAGCCCAATATAAGCATAGCATTCGGGAGGAAAAAAGAAAATCATGGAGGAACTTCTGCAGTGGTATCGAATCCACAACAGAAGCAGCCAGGCTCAAGAAGGTCCTCTCCAGAGAACCGGACAGGGCCTTGGGACACCTAAAGAAACCTGACAACACCTTCACCCAGAATGACGCAGAGACTAGTGAACTTTTGCTCAATACTCACTTTCCAGGTTCACAAATTATGAACCACGTCAACTGGGTTACACAACAACACACTGATCCTACAGATTCGGACTGGACTACAGCTGACAAAGTAGTGACAAAAAACAAACTAACATGGGCCATAAACAGCTTCTCCCCTTTCAAATCCGCAGGAATAGACAACATCTTCCCGGGACTCCTGCAATGGTCGGGTGAAACCCTAACACCCTTCCTCATAGACATATTCAGAGCCAGTCTTGCTCACAAATATGTCCCAATGATTTGGAGGGAGGTTAAAGTAGTCTTCATTCCCAAGCCCGGAAGAGAGGACTACACTAGCGCAAAATCATTTAGACCAATTAGTCTGACATCCTTTCTTTTAAAAACCCTGGAAAGACTCGTGGATAGGGAGATTAGGGGTACAACTATAGTCGAACACCCAATTCACCCACATCAACATGCATACACGACAGGTAAATCCACAGAGACCGCATTACACAGTGTAGTCTCCAAAATTGAGTACGCCATGAGCTCAAAGGCATCAACCCTAGGTGCCTTCATAGACATAGAAGGGGCCTTTGACAAGACCACCTTTGAGAGCATTAATAGAGCATTGACCAGGCAGGGAGTAGACTCCACCCTATGCAGCTGGATAGGCAACATGCTAGAATATAGAGCCATCCAGTTCACTATAAACAGCACAACTAGAGGCATCGTAGCCAAAGGATGCCCTCAAGGAGGAGTCCTATCACCACTCCTGTGGAATCTTGTGGTGGATGACCTCATCAGACGTCTAAACACAGCAGGGCACTACACGGTAGGATATGCAGACGACCTGACTGTGCTGATTGACGGCAAATTCGAAAGCACCCAATGCAGTTTGATGCAAGATGCCTTCAAAATCATAGAACGATGGTGCAAAGAGTTCTCGCTCAACGTCAATCCCGATAAGACTGAACTAGTTCTCTTTACACACAAACGGAAGTTAGGCGACTTAATACTGCCAAAACTCTTCAGCACCCCAATACCCCTGGCAACAGAAGTCAAATACCTGGGCATTACACTTGACAGTAAGCTAAACTGGGCCAAACATCTTAATCTTAAAATAAATAAAGCTCGTATAGCCTTTTGGCAATGTCGCAGACTCATAGGTAAGACATGGGGACTCAACCCTAACATTACGCTGTGGCTATACTCAGCTATAATAAGACCTATGGTAACTTATGGTGCAGTAGTATGGTGGCCCAGGACCAAACTCAGCACAGTTATTAACAAACTTCAAAGTTTCCAGCGTCTAGCGTGCGTTGCGACCACAGGGTGCATGCGCACAACACCCACAGCAGCGATGGAAGCCATGCTGTGCCTTCCGCCTCTTGAACTTTTCATACAACAAGAGGCGGCAGCCGCAGCAATTAGGCTGAACGTCCTAGGACTGTGGAGGGCTAGTACACAAACACCACACACGACCATACTTCAGGAAATCATAAAAAAACATCCCCTGATAGAGGCACCGTGTGATAGAATCAGGAAAACACACGTGTTTGACAAACACTACTATGTAGAACTAGCTGAGGAACCTAAGGACTATTCGGGGTCCGAGGTAAGAATATACACCGATGGGTCAAAAACAGGGTCGGGAACAGGGGCAGCAGCTTTCTCACTTGACCTAAACATACATAAGACAATCACTCTAGGTATTCACAACTCAATCTTCCAGGCTGAGTGCATCGGAATAATAGAGGCAGCAGCGGCAGTACGCAGCAGAGAAATCACTGGTTACCAGATCAGAGTACTGTCAGACAGCGCATCGGTGCTACAAGCCCTAAACACCGTGACAATCAACTCCGGACTGATACTCCAGTGCCACCAGGCACTAGAGGGTATAGCGGTAAACAACAAGGTAACCCTACAGTGGATCAGGGGGCACAGCGGCTCCTACGGGAACGATGCGGCGGACGAGCTGGCTAAACGGGGCTCCAGTTGGAGTGCAGAAGGCCCAGAACCGTATGTACCCTTACCAATCAGCCAGTTCAAATATTGGCTACATCAACTTACAAAATCTAAACATGAAAATCTTTGGGCCAACACCAGGGACTGCAGGCAATCCCGGGAAGCCATTCCCAAACCAGACCTGAGACTCAGGAAATGCCTGCTAAAGTTCCACAGAGGTCAACTGCGTATGGCGGTAGGACTTCTTACGGGTCATTGCCCACTCAACAGACACTTGTTTACAATAGGTGTCACCGACAGTCCCCTGTGCAGAGGCTGCATGGCGGAGGACGAATCAGCCACCCACGTGCTCCTGGAGTGCCCGGTGGTGGCAGAAGTACGACTGCAGTTTCTTGGGAACGTGGGAACTGCCCATGGAGTGTGGAAGCATCCAAGAAGAGTGCTCCACTTCATGAAAGAGCTCGGGTGGCTGGAGTAACACCACCCGAGCGCCAAAGTACAACGGACCGTCTTGAGGTCTCAGTGCGGAGAATGGCCCACCCGTCTTCCCAAGAGGCTGGGCAGCAAACAACAACAACAACAACAACGGTTGGCTACATCACCTACAACGTCCGTGATGTCAGCCCATAACACCGGGTGAACTAGGTGCCATGTCAGTGCTTCCCCCTTTGATCGTGCCGGCTACACTGAACTGGTCGGAAAACACAAACTATTTACATAGCCGTTTTTAACCGACGTTTCATTCAGTGCGGTGGTACCAACCCGGGCGGGTTAAACCCTACCACCAAGTAATATTAGGAGGGAAGGGGCCTACAGTTTTACGAGGAATCCGAACCTCGGTCAGCCTCCAACGGTCAGCGGTCACCCATCCAAGAACTGACCGCACCCAGCGCTGCTTAACATTCAATAGCGACAGTTGACTGTCTGCAACACTGAGCTATCGAGGCTGACATGAAGACGAGGTTATACGGCACAACTTATATTTATAAATGTTTAATTACAAGCTGCTGCATTTTTTCATGTCTTACCTAACAGGTGGGTCCGGTTTTTTTTAGATGGGCCGTGATCCAGACATCTTTGGGAACCACTGTTCTAAGACGTTGCATGTGGGTGCGAGGATAACAGAGGGGTTTTTGTTAACCCTTAGGTTCATTTTGGTCCCGCTCATGACCCGATGGACAGCACGAAAATATTTGTCTAACTAGTGCTATTTCAGTAAATTTTTCTTATAGAGAATGGTCAATAGATGGTTAAAAAAACCTTGCCATGGTCACTAAACACACGTACCAACATAGACCATAACCAAAAAAAAAGGTTCCTTGTTTTTTTATTTGTGGGATGGATACATTTGTAATTTTTTGTTGTAAAAAAGGGTAATTTTTTCACCTACACATTGATATAATATGATTTGTATGGGGTAATTGTCTAGTTTTTTTTTTCATTAAGCTTTATTTATTGAACACACGTACCGTGTGGGGTCGGTACTTAAAAAGAATAGCCCCACTGCATCTCTCCCCATCGCATGTCGTAAAAGTCGACTAAGGGATCGTCAGCCTCGGCAGCTCAGTGGTGCGGTCAGTTATTGGATGGGTGACCGCCCGACCGTTGGAGGCTGACCGTGGTTCGGATTCCACGTTAAACTGTAGGTCCCTTCCCTTCTTACCTTACTGGGTGGTAGGGTTTATCCCGGCCGGGTTGGTACCACCGCACTGAGCGAAACGTCGGTCGAAACGGGTATGTAAATAGTTCGTGTTTTCCGTCCAGTTCAGTGTAGCCGGCGCGAAATGAAATGAAGGGAAGCACTGATATAGCACCTAGTTCACCCGGTGTTATGGGCTGACATCACGGATGTTGTAGGTGATGTAGCCAACCGTGTCAGTTTCCATAAAAAAAAAAAAAAACACAACATTAACAAAAACAATCAAATCTAGACCTAAAAATAACTAAATTAACTATAAAAATAAATCTAACTATAAATAAAAATAGTCGTCCATAGGCATGATCTCCATGACTGAAGCGGTGTTCTCCCTTTGGATCGCCAGGCTGATCCGGTGGTTAAAATGCGCCCGGGCGCGGCGCGGCGGTCCCCAGGCGTGTCAATGAGTAGTTTTCCCAATTTCTTGGAAAAATTGATCGCGTCCGGGCTCCATGCCCCAAGAGTCTCTACAGCAAAGGCCACAAACTAGTAGTTGTTCTTGAGTTGGTTGTATTTGGCATGTTGAACCGATTGGGCTTTTGCTGCAGCAAAACCGGCCACCCGAGACGAGCCCACCATGTGACTGGGGGCGAAGGTGTCCGCATACGTCGCATCCCAAACCAAAGCCCTCCCACGGCAACAGAGTGACTCCGTCCAGCCTTTTACCATCCGACCTAGATAGACCAGGTGGTTCGAGTGCACTCGGGATGTCTATTATAGGTTAGAAAAATTTGGAAAAATATTGAGCGTGTTTTGTTATTCCTTGAGTTCAAATAAAACATTTGTGCTTCTAAAGAATTAGTGAATTTTCACTTGCTTCACATAGTTTTGTAGGTATTTCATTGGCTTTATGCTCCAATAGAGTTTGCTAATTTGACTTCAATATTTTATTAAATATTTGAGTTTTTGTAAAGGTCGACGCTCAAGGTGCGGCGAAAACACATGGGAGTCAAAGGGAAGAGAGTCCTATGATAGTCAAACAGGTGATACCTTTGTACGGTGGAGCTAAGTTGAGCTTTCTGGAGATCAGCGGCCAGCCGCTTGATCTCGTCCCAGTCGGTGGAGGAAGACATGTTAGTTGCTTTTGAGTCATAAACTACAGAAATACAGCTCTATTTCTCAATTTTTATTTTAGAAAGCAAGCATCAAGCGAGCAATGCGTACTGCGTACACGTCAGCTGACGTGAGCTGGTGGAGCTGTCAGCTGTCTGACCTGTCACCTGACATTTGCTGTTGGCTGTCAGTCAGTGCTGTCACAACTTTTTTTCACAACAGTGTTTTTATTTTCGACTGGCAAAGGAGACTTGGTCCATTTTGAATTTGTAGGTAATTTGGACTTGGCCAATTCGTAGAATTTTTATCGGACAACTTTTTCAGCACATTTTGGGTGAACGTAGGTAGTGATTTTTTTTAAAGCGCAACATATGTGGCGTCGAGCAACCCATAAGTGCCAACACAAACATAGATGTCTAACGACTTCCATGGACATTCAGTCGTATGCGGGGGTAGTGAATGCCATGCTGGTCTGACAGGTGCTTATTCACGCTCACGCCCGTCTTCAAAGAGAGTGAGCGTTTCAGAGTTTAGTTTTTCTTGACTATACTCCGTTCATCCTAGGAACTAATGCCGAGCGGTGTCTCGCTCTCGCAACGGTTATTACTCTTCTTTACACAGGACACAAGGTTGTGTTTGTGAGTCATAGGTGTATGCGAAAGTCATCTCAAAACCATAACGGCGCGTGCGCCGCTGCGCCTGGAGTTACTTTTGCGTTTTTATTCTGAGAAGGTTTCAGGTAGCCAGGTGCAGTCGGCCGGTCATTTGACGCATTACAATCAGTAGCCTTTCCTACGCGTCATAATAATAACGCATAAATTTTTTTGCACATGTTTCACGTGTTATTTTGAAGTTTTGTTTAATATTTGTGTTGGTGGGTTAGCTTATCCACCTACAATAGAACGAACAGCTGAAGTAAGTAGATTAGGCATACAATTTAAATATTAAGTATATAATTATATTAAATAATTTACATTGAAAATAAAAATATTTAACTTGATTCCAAGCAAAAAATTAAAATAAACAGGTTTATTGCAAACTTTTCATTCATCAAATAAATAAACAATAATTCAATAAATCTTTTAATATTCATAACCTCAGTTCACAGTCACTTCAATCATCCTTTGCGAAAGTGAGAAGTACAGAGAAAGAGATTAGAGAAACCGCTCAGCATTAGTTGCTATGATGAACGGAGTGAGTGAAGTCGCCAGAAAGAAGTCATAGACAATTAATGAGTATGCATGGTTTGAAAACTAGAACTCTTCGTCTGCTATGGTCGAAAAAATATGAAACTGTCCAAGAAATTTAGTCTATGGTGCGTTTGTAAAGCAAGAAAGAAGCAAAGCGGAATCTGCACCGATTAGCCAGCGTAGAGATAAGAAAAACACTCGGGGTATGGGCTTATATTTCGCCCTGTGCGGATTACGATCGTGCTGTACAGAAAAGCGCCAAGTGTAGAATGCGCGCAGTATGGGTGGGTGTATAGGAACCACGCGAAGTCGCAGCGGCGCGGTCGACGATTCATCAACCGTATCGCGGCCCAACTCCGGTAATGCACCTTTTTAGTTTTTTTTTCTTCGTATCCAGTGAAAACTGCGTCCTAAATAAAGGCTAAACTGATTACGTTCAGTATTGAGAAACTTTTTTACAAGTATCCTCTGCCTGAGCACAGGTCAGCCAGTCTACTGTCACTTGTCCTATTCCAAAATTTCATTATTTCTTTACTGATCTATCACGATTATCTTTTATTATCACATTCACATATTTACATTAATTTTAAATATACAGATTATAAAAATACACCACATATACTCAAAATTAATATAAAAATAATAAACGGAATACCGCCGGCGGCGGGAGGCAAGCCTCCAAGCACGCCGGCGGGTGCAGGCCGTGGCTACGGAGCTCTCCGAGACGACGCGAGGCAAGCTACGAGCGATAGGTGGTGGTACTAGACACGTAGGCCACCACCACCCCCATCTCGGAGAGCTCCGTATCCGCCGGACTGCACGGCGACGTCGTCGCGCAGCTCTTTTAAACGTCTTTATCTTCGCGCCCGCGTCGCCTCATCGGTGCACTGCACCACCGGTAGCGGGGGCACTAGACGGGGCGCGAGGTCCCGATCACCCCAAGCTGACCGATGGTGGACGCCGCCCTCGCCGTAGTTCTTGTGGCTCGGCCGACGTCAACGCTCCACCTTCGTCGTCGATAGAATGCACCGGCGGCGCGGCGTGGAGCTGGGTGGTGGGGTGTGCGTGTGGGATGTGAAGAAGCACGGCGGCTCTCGTGTCGGACGACCCGGGCGATGGGAGGCAAGGCGACGCGGTGGGCGGAGAGTGCTGCTGCGGGCGAGCGGTGGCGGCGGCGGCGGCCAGCCGTCGCTGCAGAGCCTGCTCTCCATCACGCGCGTCGCGTCCCGGGTGGTCTGCAGCCGCTTCTGTTGCCTGGCATGTCGTGTTGGTGGAGTATACCGGGGACGCCGAGCGGCGGCAGTGGTGATGCCGGCCGGCACGGTGCCTCCAGTCGTGCGGGCTGCTGCGCCACTGAAGAAGGGTCCGCGCGTGGCGGCAGCTCGGCTGGTTCGTCCCAGGCAAAAACTTTCACAATTTTTTTTCAAGAGAAAATTTTTCCGACATGTCGGTTTGACAGCTCTTTTTCTTTTCACGATTATCTTCATTATTATCCTATGAATTTAGGTACATAAGACCAAATAAAAGTAAAAAAATTGCATTGTTGTAGAATGAAAATTCCACTTTCAGATCTCAAATCTAAGAAGGTATTGACAAAAAAAAAAAAATCATGCAAAGTATCATTTATGAAGTATGTACCTACCTTACTATTTGTGTCATTGAGTATTTTTTTTTTTCACAGTATGCACTGTGACTGTCAAGTTAACCTGTTGGCTCCCACTGGTTATAATAATGCTTCTAATGTATTCTATTCATGCTTCTATAATAATGGTTATAATAACCCCCTCCTGACTCCCGGGCTACTTTCACTGCGCGCAGATTTGGCGCGCGCACATCATCATCATCATCATCATCATCATCAGCCTGTATCGATCCACTGCTGGACATAGGCCTCTCCCAACGCACGCCACCACACGCGGTCTTCCGCTCTTCTCATCCATCCCCTCCCGTCTACCTTTATGCGCGCGCATAAACGCAAATATTTAGTAAAATAAAGTCAGATCAATATCCTCCAGGTATTTGCACTTATAGTGAATTAAATTATGTACAAATCTATGTCAAAAAAGTGAAAATTTACTTATTTAGAAGCACAGACAGATTTTTTTAACTTCAGGAAAAACAAAACACGCCCGACATTTTTCCAAATTTTTTCTAACCTAAAATTGACAATTCCCCTTTTCATATCGTATACCAAATTTTAGGTGAAGGACAAAGCGCTGCCACTAAGACGCCAAACAACGCACATTCGAGGCCATTTAATCTTATCCAAAACTGACAAGACGTCAGAATATATTTTTTTCTGTTTCAGTGTTGAGTTCTTTGTAGGTGTGTTTCATATCAATGGAAAGTTTTTTTATCATTATCTAAAGTGCTCTCTCGTTCAATAAGAAAAATTCACTTAAATACAGTAGAGCCTTGATAATCCGAGCTACCAAAAAACTACCCCTGTTCGGACTCACGAAGCGTTTGGATTATAGTATGTTGATAAACAAATTCAATAAAACAGCTGTATACTTTGAAAATAATATATTGAGTGCCCTTCTGAATCACAAATTACAGTTACTTAGTTATAAACTGATTTATTTTAGTCTGGCGGGTTCTATTTATTGACAAATAAAAAAGCCTTGTCCCTCAAATTACGTAGCATCATGTTTTCGGATAACGAGAGCTCATTTTCATCAGACCAGTCCAAGCGAGTGAAGTGCTGATATGGCTTGCGAGTGGGCTATTTTCTTGACATTTGGAGTAGGAGAATCGCCAATAAATAAAAGATTTGTCAGTGAGAGGGGGTCACTTGGTGCTGTTCGGACTATAGAGGCGTGCGGATTAGCCTAAGTACGGATTATCGAGGCTCTACTGTAGATGAAAATGTGTGACCATAATAATATCTGCTCCGAGCGGAGCAGTTGAGAGCTGGCAGATGTAACAGTACACGCTCCGCGCGGAGCAGACTGGGGCCGGCAGGTTAATGAAACCTGACTGTAGAGACATTAATCAAAATTTACAAATCTCACATTAGACCACTCCTGGAATATGGATTTCACATATGGAATCCTTACTTCGTCAAAGATATTACTCTCCTAGAAAGAGTTCAAAGAAGAGCGACCAAGATACCAAAATCACTGAAGAGGAAACCATACGAGGAAAGACTAAATATCCTCAACCTGACAACATTGGAGCAACGTAGAGAAAGGGGTGACCTCATAGAAACATACAAGATTCTCAATCAGCATTATGATTGTCCAGAACTGGAGAACCTCTTTACTAGAAATACAAATACTCATCTCCGAGGCCATAGCTTGAAGCTGAATGTCACTGTCAGCTCAACAAAACCGAGACGAAACTTCGTGTCAAATAGAGCAGTGGAAATGTGGAACTAACTGCCCGAAGATGTCGTACAAGCACCCACCACCAATTCCTTTAAAAACAGGCTCGACAAATACCTAAAAAAACACCAAACTAAACTAACATCAAAATAACAAAGCACCAGTGAACTTAGACATGAACACATCAGCTTAGGCTGTTCGTTCATCAAATAAATAAATAAATAAATCTCAATATTATTTTACCACTCCTTAACCTCCTTCTCTAGTCGTCCCGGCCTTCAGCTGTACGAACCACTGCTTTCCACCGACGTACTTGATGTCGTCGTCCCACTATACTAAAAATTAATTGGTATCATTTGCAGGCGCGCTCCGCAAGAACCTATCCCTCTGCCACGAGACAATCCGGTGGAAGTCAGATGTTCCGCTGACGGAGGGCCAGCTCCGGAGCAAGCGGGATGAGTTCTGGGACACGGCGCCCGCGTTCGAGGGACGCAAGGAGATCTGGGACGCGCTGCGCGCGGCCGCCGCCGCCGCGGAGGCACTCGACTTTCAGCTCGCTCAGGCCATACTGGACGGAGCGAGCGTTTCTGTTCCTAACGGCTACTTGACCGAGTGCTACGATGAGTGGGGTGCACGATATCAGGTAGGCGTGGCGGGTATCACTTTTTGTAAATTTTTTTTTATGTAATCCAATATGGCTGGCTGAATCGGAGGGGCCAAAGCGCATGCACCGACAAGTCAATATCACCTCCGGGAAGGTAGGTGTCATACCGGAGACTTCCCTAGATTGCTGGTTATACTGGACTAGAGGAGAATGCAACCGAGGCTACTATGCGGCCATCTTACATCCAGTACGGTGTTACAAACCCAGTCAGCTACAATTTGAGCCTACCACCTAGTAAGGGGCAAGGGAAAGGTTTTTGTTTTTTTTATTTGTATAGTTTTAGTGTTTCCTATAGTTCGACCAGAAATCTGTAGTAGACTAAGAAAATGGATAATGATCCCCAGGGCACGAAACAGAACACGAAATTCTAATCTCTGGCGGTAAAGAAATCTCAATACTAGGAACGAGACTGGTGGCGTGCTCCACCGGTGGTACAACCCACCCCATGAACCGCCTACAAGTGCTTTACCGGTGGTACATCCCCGTGTGAGCGTGTTAAGGGTTCGGTATCCGTACGAATACCTATTACTAAGCTGCTAAGTGCATCGCTTTAAGGTCTTTGCTTACAGTGACGCTTGGTCCGGGTCGCCTCTCACCCTCAGATATGGTTGAGGGAGGTGATGGCTGGCCCTGACGCGATACTCGTGAATGGGGGCTGTTTGTGTAGACTGGCCCGCACCAATTGGCAAAATGTTTTACGGTTTACTCTTATGGAAAAGAACTATTGTATTTGTGATACATTTTTCCATTTGTCCTGAATCGTGTTTGTCATACAAGGAACTGCATGTATACATAATTACTTGCAAAGAGAATCGTAATGATGACTCGTGCTGTGTAGGCAGTGGCACTTTTGTAAATGTAGACAAAGAGGATGTAAAAAAAAAGTATCCAGTGAAGTTTCTTGCCAGTTCTTCTTCGCTGTGATAACTGGCTAAATTCTAAATTGTCTATCTAAATGTAAAATTTTGACAAATCCGAGTGCAGTGTACTGTTTATAGATGGCGAATAAAGAATAAGCCTACACCGTCTGTCCGTCTGTCTGTATGTCTGTCCTGCTGCTGTATCTTTTGAACCGTAATGGACAGCCAGTTGAAATGTTCACAGAATATGTTTTATTATTTTGGATTGATACAATGAGTCTTTCGTATCTAGAAAATAAGATGACAATCTAATTACATGTATTCCCTTCGTTGTTAAAATTTTTAATCAGCATTTGGTAAATGGCCCTGAAAAATAAAACAGGTTTTTTTTTATGGGGACCCCTGAATTTTTTACTTTTTCATTTTTTTATTATTTATATATATATTTTTTTTTTTTATGGATACTGACACGTTTGGTTACATCACCTACAACGTCCGTGATGTCAGCCCATAACACCGGGTGAACTAGGTGCCATGTCAGTGCTTCCCCCTTTGATCGTGCCGGCTACACTGAACTGGTCGGAAAACACAAACTATTTACATAGCCGTTTAGACTGACGTTTCATTCAGTGCGGTGGTGCCAACCCGGGCGGGTTAAACCCTACCACCAAGTAAGATTAGGAGGGAAGGGACCTACAGTTTTACGAGGAATCCGAACCTCGGTCAGCCTCCAACGGTCAGCGGTCACCCATCCAAGTACTGACCGCACCCAGCGTTGCTTAACATTCAATAGCGACAGTTGACTGTCTGCACCACTGAGCTATCGAGGCTGACAAAATATATTATATAATAAAAAAATTAAAAAGTAAAAAATTAAGGGTCCCCATAAAAAAAAAACCTGTTTTATTTTTCAGGGCCATTTACCAAATGCTGATTAAAAATTTTAACAACGAAGGGAATACATGTAATTAGATTGTCATCTTATTTTCTAGATACGAAAGACTCATTGTATCAATCCAAAATAAGCTGTGCTAAGCTTGTAAAATATGCTGATATGAAGTATTTTATGTAATGTGTGTATCGAGTATCTATTGTTAGTACATCCTTTACCTATAATAAAATCCAACGTCTGCTTTCTGTCTGTCTGAGTGTCTGTCTGTCCGCTTATAACTCGAGAACCACTGAACCGATTTTAATAAAACAAAATTCTACGGATAGCTTGATTCTTCCCATCAACTATAGGCTACTTACTATCACGCTAAATAGCTTATGAGGTTAGCAGTGAAGTGAAATATGAGAGCGGGCGGAGCCGCGGGCACAGCTTGTATTATATAAGTATACTTCTATGTATTCTTAATATGTTTATGTAATATGACGTTCTAGTATTGCACCTACATATATATTGTCCCCTGCGTTTTGTTTACTTTTTTATTGATTGTTAGTATTAAGTTTGTGTCATTATTCTACTCTGTTTGCTACCCTTACAAGTGTTCATAATTAAGTCAGGTTGACTTGCAGAGATTGCCTCAGCCAATAAGTCCGCCTTTTGTATAATTATGTATTATTCGTACCGTGTGGGGCCGGTACTTTAAAAGAATAGCCCCACTGCATCTCTCCCCGTGTATGTCGTAAAAGGCGACTAAGGGATATGACTCCCTTCTTTCCTTATTAGGTGGTAGGGTTTAACCCGCCCGGGTTGATAACACCGCACTGAATGAAAGGTCGGTCGAAACGGCTATGTAAATAGTTTGTGTTTTCCGTCCAGTTCAGTGTAGCCGGCGCGACCGAAGGGAACCACTGACGTGGCACCTAGTTCACGAAGGTGTTATGGGCTGACAATAGGTGATGTAGCTAACCGTATCAGTTTCTACAAAAAAAAAAATATTGGAAAGCTATAAAGTATATTCTATTCTATTCTATGATTCCATTGATGCATCCCTAATTTAGTACTGTAGTCCTTACCTTTAATAAAATCCAACGTCTGCTTTCTGTATGTATGTATGTCTGTCTGTCCGCTTATAACTCGAGAAAGACTGAACCGATTTTAATAAAAAAAAATTCTTGCTTGGTTCTTCCCATCAACTATAGGCTACTTACTATCACGCTAAATGGCTTATGAGGTTAGCAGAGAAGTCAAATATGAGAGAGGGCGGAGCCGCGGGCACAGCTAGTTTGTAATAATATGTACTCTCTCTACTCAATTCAGGTGCCCATCTACTGCCTATCGCCGCCGGTGAACATGGTGAAGGAGGCGAGCGGTCGCGACTCGCCGGCCGAGTGGTCGGAGCCGGTGGAGGGCGGCGCGGAGGCGGTGCTTCGCCTGAGGCTCTCCCACACCTGCCTGGACGTCAAGCTGACCGTCTACTGCCGCGACACCATCGCGCAGTGCAAGAAGAAGCTACAGGCTCGTAGACAGATTTCTTTTCAATTGACTTCTAAAAAAGTAGGAGGTTCTCAATTCGTCACTATGCGTTTTTCTTTTATAAGGTGTTGAACTAAGCTTGCGATGGCTTCACCGAACATATCCGGGCCCATCGGCAGTAGAGAAGGGTGTTAATCGAGGTCGGGACTAGCGAGTGGCCATTCTCAATTTCCTGCGCATGCTTCACGTTTCGGCTCGCATCAAGCCCTCGTCAGCCAGTCTGCGTTGACTAGGACGCGGGGAACCACCAGTCCCGCTCTCGACCTCCCTCTCTCCACCTGTAGGATGCTTCCAGTGACGTTGTATGTTACTCGATTTCTCCGCCAATTCTCAACGGATTAATGATTAATTTTTTCATGAGTAGGCTATATCTCAGAGGTGGTGGTCCTTTCATAAATTTTATGAAAGAATACCACCCCTAAGGGTGGGAAATTAAGGAATGAACACTTTCACACTAAGGAATTTTTCAATCACCCAATTCCTGTCAACCAATTTTAATATTATGTGATACTAGCTTTGCCCGCGGCTCCGCCCGCTCTCATATTTCACTTCACTGCTAACCTCATAAGCCATTTAGCGTGATAGTAAGTAGCCTATAGTTGATGGGAAGAATCAAGCTATCCGTAGATTTTTTTTTATTAAAATCGGTTCAGTGGTTCTCGAGTTATAAGCGGACAGACAGACATACACTCAGACATTCAGACAGAAAGCAGACATTGGATTTTATTATAGGTAAGGATTACTAATAAGAGTGAAATAAAAAAACTGTTTTAAAAGAAAATAGAACTGACTTCGAACCCA
The DNA here is from genome assembly GCA_946902875.1 of Nematopogon swammerdamellus. Classification (NCBI taxonomy): domain Eukaryota; kingdom Metazoa; phylum Arthropoda; class Insecta; order Lepidoptera; family Adelidae; genus Nematopogon; species Nematopogon swammerdamellus. The sequence goes on along the minus strand of OX336345.1, from coordinate 2,744,384 downwards.
ATAAGGTATTAAATAATATTTTGACCTTGAGTAGAAGGCGGTACAAAAGCACAAAAGGGTCCATCTATAAATTTTCAGGTGTCATATTAGACATTCAGCAATAAGGTTCGTAGGTGGTGTGTGTGGACACTTGCACTACAAGCATCCATTGATGCTACCATATTTTATTTTATATTAGGTGCTGCAAAAGTATCCATTTCGTTATAACTATAACTTTTTCCTATATGAAATAGTTTGTGCGTGCCTTAAATAGGAATTTTGTACAGTACTGTCGCTGTACAGTCTCTTCAAGAATCTAGGGCTGCCAAGATCGACGCTAAGCTCATATATGGAGAGAGCTTCGATAACGTCACTGGAAGCATCATACAGAATATGGATAGGTAGAGAGTGCGAGGTCGAGAGCGGGACTGGTGGTTTCCCCGCGTCCTAGTACTTCTAGTCAACGCAGACTAGCTGACGAGGGCTTGAAGCGAGCCGAAACGTGAAGCATGCGCGGGAAATTTAGAGTGGCCACTCGCTAGTTAGTCCCGACCTCGATTAACACCCTCCTCTACTGCCGTTGGGCCCGGATATGTTCGGTGAAGCCATCGCAAGCTTAGTTCAACACCTTCCTTATAAATGTTTTTTTTTTTCATTATTAATAAAGTGTTTATCCAATACTCGGGTTATAATGGTTTAAATTAAAACTAGTTTGGTTGAGTTTTACCAAATGACTACGTAGTCTCGTATCAGTGTTCATGGTGTAAACTAATTTGAGTTTAGGGGCGTCATTTAGTATTTAACTTTCTCTTCTTTCCTCAAGTGTGGTCGGGCCGAGTAAATATATCCTCTTTCAGACCACAAAGCCATTTCACTACACAAAGTATTGAGGAAACACATATACACCATCGCACTGTGTCCCATTAATCATGATAAGCAGAATAATCTGTGTTGTGCTGTAAGAACTCTGGTACCACCACATTTAGCTAAATATTTGGGCAAGATACATACATAATCAAGCAATGAATGACCTTTGCAAGGTGAGAGGTGGCTAGCCATTCGCCCTTTAGCGCGGCATCTTGTGCTTATCAGTTAGTCGCCTTTTACGACATGCATTCTCGTGGAGAGATGCGCTTGTCGTATTCTTTTCAAGTACCAGGTGAACAGTGTTATAATATTTGGTGCAAGGAAGGTGCCTGAAAGAGTATTCATTTTGCTATAAGTCCGCCTACTGATCTCCAGGGTTCCTGATCGGTCGGATGGGTTGGTACCACAGCACTGAACGAAACGTCGGTCGAAACGGCTATGTATATAGTTCGCGTTTTCCGTCCAGTTCAGTGTAGCGACATGAAATGAAGGGAAGCACTGACATGGCACCTAGTTCACCCGGTGTTATGGGCTGACATCACGGATGTTGTAGGTGATGTAGCCAACCGTGTCAGATTCCATAAAAAAAATTATTACATGTTATTGAAAAATGTGAATTTATCTGACTATAGTTTAATATAGCCCGTATTATCCGAGCTTTTGATTATCCGACGTAGGCCCGGTCGACAATAGCTCGGATAATCGACGTTCTACTGTACACAAAATTGAGAACGCCGTCTTAATCAAAGGAACTCATTATAAAGCCATTAGGCGGACGGACCTCAGATTGATACGACGCCATGATAGACGATTCAATACCGATCGATATCTAGTACATACATGAATAATGTATTCCGTACTACGCACAACTAGCATTAAACAACACTACATTTATGTTGTGGTGAGAAACGGATTCAAGGCTGATCTCTTCGCTGTGGAAGTCGGAGCAAGAGGACTACCAGCGAAGTCGCTCTACAGTCTCTTCAAGAATCTAGGGCTGCCAAGATCGACACTAAACGGAACCTGTGTAAAAACAGAAATGGTGTGAATTATGCGTCCGTCCGTCCGTCTGTCATAGGGTCATATCATAACTTCTAAAACGGTTGTGCGTATCAAATTATTATTAGAGAATGTGATATTATTTTACATCAATTAATATCTTAAAAAAAAGACTTGATATGAACACGTCACCTAGAGCTGCTCGTTCATTAAAAATACAATTAAAATTAAAAAAAAAACCAGACCAAATGTGAACCGGGCAGGATTCTGAATGAAAGAAAACACATTTTATTTTTCGTAAACACATAATTTATATAATACGCAACCATCGCTGTACGATTCCGACTCGCACTTGGCTGGTTATTATCTTTTTATCTTTATCTTTTAAATAGCTATAATAACTATAATCTGAACTTGTGTTGATTGCAGTTTTATTATGTTGTGTGTTTCGGACATGTGCCAAAGATTTGATTTGACAATATGAGTAAAAAAAAAAACCCAAATGTTCCGAAACCAGACCAATTCAATTCAAAACCAGACAATTTTTTTTTTATGTAATCCGGTATGGTTGGCTGAGTCGGAGGGGCCAAAGCACATGCTCCGACCAGCCAATATCACCTCCGAGAAGGTAGGTGCCATACCGGAGACTTCCCTGGATTGCTGGCTATATTGGACTAGAGGAGAACACAACCGAGGTTTCTATGCGGCCATCTTACATCCAGTACGGTGGTACCAACCGAGTCGGCTACAATTTGAGCCTACCACCTAGTAAGGGGCAAGGGAAGGGACCTACAGTTTTACACCGGTTCCGAACGGTGAAGCAGCAGGTGTAGGTATGCACGTAAATTTTTTCAAAACCCATTGGTACACGCCGACCAGATTCGAACCTCGGACCTCTCGCATGAGAGGCCGATGCCCAAACCACTCGGCCACCCGCCGCTTAAAAATTGCCGCAAAATTGAGTGGTTGGGTCAAGGGCCAGATTCATAAGGCAGCCCTGCTCGACACTGCGCGAATAGTCCGGAGGTTTCTCTCTTTGGGACCCGACCATCGGTAGCTTGGGCTCGCCCCGCCGCGGCCGGTGGTGGAAACTCCGTTTATTGTTATATTAATTTTTTAAAAATTTTAATTTTATATAAAAAGAAATGTGCGAATAATTGGACGAATAATAATTGTTTACAGGTGCAAGAGGAGGTGGAGGTGTCGCGTCAGCGTTGGTTCTACGGCGGCCGCCTTCTCGGCGACAAGCTGGCGGTCGAGGACGCGCACATCACGCCCGGCTACGTCGTCCAGGTGATCGTGAACACCGACGATCCGCACAGCTAGTGCAGCGTCCGCGGCAACAATACACCCAGACTGATTTATACTACATAGTTGTTTAGTCGGCGGCAATTTTTTTATCCTCTCGCTTGGGATCCGCGCTCGTTCAGATTCGGGCGCTGCCGGTCGGTCGATGATACCTCGTTCAGGGTAAAGGTGCGTGCAGACATCGCGAGGCATGCGGCGCGAATGGTTCGTCACGCATGCTTCAACCTGAGGCATGCGCGCAACATTTATGCATAACTCCTGAACGGCACATGCTCAAGCTGAGCACGCAAACAACCACGCACGCACATGCTCAAGCTGCACTGACATGCTGTGTGGACGTGAGTGCTCACTGTGCTGAGCATTCGCCGCATACGCTCGTTGCGAGGCAATTAACGCGCTGCCTCAGTGCGAGCCGTGCGTTCCGTGTGGACGGCTGTATTGTGTTGCGTGCGCCGTCCACACTTAACGCGCGGCTCGCACTGAGGCAGCCTCGCAATGAGCGTACGCGGCGAATGCTCACAGTGAGCACTCACGGCCGCACAGCCCGAGGCATGCGTGACGAACCATTCGCGCCGCATGCCTCGCGATGTCTGTACGCACCTTAACAGCAGTCATGTGACAGCAGGCACGTAACACATCCAGCTTTAAAACAGTAACTGACATTTTGGATGCCTATCAAGACAGCAGTAGATACAAAATATGGTGAAAAATGTTACTGAAAACAGGGTGTATGAAGTACCGTGGACCTCGCCGTAAGCCTCGATAGCTCAGTGGTGCAGACAGTCGACTGTCGCTATTGATTATAATTTTTTTTTTTTTTTATGGAAACTGACACGGTTGGCTACATCACCTACAACATCCGTGCTGTCAGCCCATAACACCGGGTGAACTTGGTGCCGCGTCAGTGCTTCCCATCGGTCGTGCAGGCTACACTGAACTGGTTGGAAAACACAAACTATTTACATAGCCGTTTCGACCGAACTTTCATTGGGTGCGGTGGTACCAACCCGGGCGGATTGAACCCTACCACCTAGTGATATAAGAAGGGAGTCATATCAGGAGTTATGTCCAGATTTTTAAGCAACGTTGGACCGGTCAGTACTTGGATGGGTGACCGCTCGACCGTTGGAGGCTGACCGTGGTTTGGATTCCACGTAAAACTGTAGGTTTTGTTTTTTTTTTATGGAAACTGACACGGTTGGCTAAATCACCTACACAACATCCGTGATGTCAGCCCATAACACCGGGTGAACTAGGTGCCATTTCAGTGCTTCCCTTCATTTCATGTCAGCTACATTGAACTGGAAGGATAACAAGAACTATTTACATAGCCGTTTCGACCGATGTTTCATTCAGTGCGGTGGTACCAACCCGGGTGGGATAAACCCTACCACCTAGCAAGGTAAGAAGGGAAGGGACCTACAGTTTTATGTGGAATCCGAACCACAGTCAGCCTCCAACGGTCGAGCGGTCACCCATCCAAGTACTGATCGGGCTCAGGGTTGCTTAACAACAGTCGACCGACCGCACCACTGAGCTACCGAGGCTGACTAGAAAAAGGCTAGACCGTCCATTTGTAGATAGCATTTTTCTCTTCTCTTCATACAAAACTACCTACCAAAAGTGTAATTTTTCATACAAAATTAAAAAAAATCTAGACAATATCTCGAAATGTATTGGGTTTACAACAAACATTCGTTTAAATTTTTGTCTCCAAATAGGCTGAGGCTGGCATGCTCCATGGTCCATGGTGCGTCTTTATACACCCTGTATAATAAGAGTGCTAAAGTGTTGTTGTGTTCAAGGTTTACTGGAAGAAATTATACTCTGCTATAAGTTTTCTTTATGCGTAGTAAAAAAGTTACATTCTCATAGGACAAGAAAATATCGCATCCACTTGTTATAGCAAACTAACAGCTGTCATACGTTCGTTGTTGCTATGGCGAGAGTGTCATTGGTGAGTTGTAATTTTTTTTATTGAAATGTTTTAGTTCCATCTCTCTCTAATTTACTTTACTCTTCTGCGGTCGAGGCCGACTTCGCCAAAATGCTAGTCGGTCTCAATTTAGTTGCACCATGTTTCTGCTAGCACGGGGCGCCACGCCAAAATTGTATTCCCAATTCCTCTGGTATATATATTTTTTTATGGATAGCGCGACATGTGGCATCGTTTCACCTACAAGTAGGTGTCTAACGATACCCATGGACATTCTGTGATGCACTGGAATTGTGAATGCCATGCCACTTGCTACATGGTTTGTCAATAATTTGTCCCACGCCTGAATGGGTCTTAGGGCGAGTATTTCATCACGTCACTGTTGTCACTCAGGGTCGTCGCTGGTCTACCAACTGTGTTACTGGTCGTCCTCTAGGTCGCTGACATATTAACTGGGTGGATCAACTTTTTCTTGTAACGTAAAAACCAGCTGCAAAGTCAAATAAAAAAAAAGTGTTTTAAAAATTATTACTTAGTTGAAAATCAATAAGTATAAAATACTTAGGTTGATAGGCAATTGAAATAAAAGTAGAGAACTATTTAAAATAAAACATTAACCAAATTTTTAGGGGTGACCCAGTTTGTCCCCAGTTTTGTATGGAAAAAAGGAGTTGTCCTCAGGGTAACCAATATATCTTTTTTAATTACTCCCAATTCTTTGTGCAGCTTCTTTCTTATTAATCAATTACTTATCTGAGAGTTACTGTAACTATTAAAATAAGGTGAATTTGTCAAGATAATACCCGGTTTTCAGACAGATACTAAAGACGAAAAAGTTGATTCACCCGACTACATAAATATGAACAATTTAATTTTTTGCATTGCACAAATACCTTCAGCTTTAGATAGGTACTCTTTTTTTTTCAAATTATTACACTACACTTTCACAAGTCTACAGTTCCCGGCAGCAAATATATATCGGGTGGCCGAGTGGTTTGGGCACCGGCTTCTCATGCGAGAGGTCCGAGGTTCGAATCCGGTCGGCGTGTACCAATGAGTTTTTTCTGACGAAAAAATTTACGTGCCTGCTTCACCGTTCGGAACCGGTGTAAAACTGTACGTCCCTTCCCTTGCCGCTTACTAGGTGGTAGGCTCAAATTGTAGCCGACTGGATTGGCACCACCGTACTGGATGTAAGATGGCCGCATAGCAGCCTCGGTTGTGTTCTCCCCTAGTCCAGTATAGCCAAAATAATAGTAATAATGTGTGTCGAGCTTTAGAAAGGGACCGTCCGGTTGTAGAGTGTCGTCCCTGTCGCACGAACTCGCACGTCTCTACGCGACAGGGACGACGCTCTACAGCCGGATGGTCTCTTTCTATAGCTCGACACCAGGCTTTCCACTCTGACCAACTAAACTGACCAACTGAAACCGATCAACTATTTTTCTTTCCCAACGATACAACTTTTTGGCTGGTCCGATAAGAATATTTTATTAATTTAAATTTGTTCCCATCTGACCAATTGAAATGGATCAACTATTTTTCTTCTTTTTTTTTTGCCTTAAATACGTTTTTATAACTAAATTCAGAGGCATGTTCATGATTTTTTCTATCTCGCGAAGTTAATTATTTTTTTGCCTTAAATACGCTTTTATAACTAAATTCAGAGGCATATTAATGCCATACTCTCCATACTCTTGCGGAACACCCGTTTGTAGTCGACAGAAGAGTTCTTCGAACTGCACGATTCTCTAAATCGTTCTTGTGCCGCACTGCAAAGGTGTGGAACGGGCTCCCAGGAAATATCTTCTCCCACTCCTACAATCCACAGATCTTCAAATCGCAGGTTAATAGCCTTTCCCCAGCAACATTAGTCCACCTCCAAGCCGGACTGGCACCTCCTCGGGGGTGAAATTGGCTGCGCCTGAGGTTGCGACCTCGGACAGAGCCACCCAGTTCGGTAGCAATAAAAAAAAAAATATAAAAAAAAACAATTTTTTTTTTCTATCTAGTGAAGTTCAACCCCACCCGGGAACCGTGGTACAACCGTGTTGTACGGTCAATTTAGTTGGTCGGAGTGGAAAGCCAGGGTTCGATTCAGTTGTGGGAGTACCCGTTTATCCAGTTGATCTGTCGGGAATTAAATTTTACCAAATTAAATATCTGATCAACTAGTTGGTTGGATCGGAATAAATGCCTTCATCGAGTTCCATTCTGCACAACTATTTAGTCCGTTTAGTTGGTCGGAGTGGAAGGCCTGCTCGACACGCATTATTTGCTGCCGGGAGCTGTACTGCCGTCGGACGGTAAAACGATGTATGTTCAAAAGTATTGTTTTGAGATAAACGCGTTTGAAGGATTTGTGTTATGGCTAAACGCTGTAACTAGGCAGTGTTATGGTGAAACGATGTATTGGATATTACATCGTCGTGGCATACCTTAAATGGAGGGTTCTGGAAAAAAATGCATCGTTTTACCGCACAGAATCGTATGTTTTTGGACATACATCGTCATATCGATCTTCATAACTTCTTCAGTGAAGGTCCTACAAAGATAACATTTATATTAGGTGATAGGGCACGCAGAGATATTTCGATTGAGCCGTGTTACGTAAAAACGCTGTATGTGCTCATACATCGTTTTACCGTCCGACGGCAGTGTACCTACATGCCGCTCGCCCACTCATTTCATCGTCATAGCCGAATAGCTAAATTATCTGTAAATATGTGTTGTCGTTATTTTTACAGGCAGCAGATTATCTAAAGCTATAGACCATTTACTATTTACATAATATGGATATTACTGTCTAAAACTTGCATGTTACATTCTAACTGTTATTATATTGCTGAATGCACTAATCGCAAAAATAAAACAAGGCTTCCCTTGGCACTTACTAGGTGGTAGGCTCAAATTGTAGCACACTGGGTTGGCACCACGTACTGGATGTAATATGGCCGCATAGCAGCATCGGTTGTGTTCTCCTCTAGTTCATTATAACCAGTAATCCAAAGGAAAGTCTCTGCTATGGCACCTACCTTCTCGGAGGTGATATTGGCTGGTCGGAGCATGTGCTTTAACCCCTCCGATGCAGCCACACATACCGGATTACATAAAAAAAAAACTAGCCAAGTGCGAGTCGAACTCGCGCACCGAGGGTTCCGTATCGCCATGTCATGGTAAGCGCCACTCACGCCATCTATGGCGTGTTATGAAATGATTCATATTAGTTTTTGGTTTCTTCTATGGGAAACCCCATAATTTTTTTACTTTTTATTATTTGTTGTTATATATGGTGTGTTTTATGAAATGCTTCTATTAGTTAAAATTCATGATTAGTTAAAATTATTCATACTGTTTTCGGTAGATGGCGCGCATACACTTTTTAGTTTCTTGTATGGGGACCCCTGTGATTTATTTACTTTTTCTTATTTTTATCACATATTCTGTGAAAATATCAACGGCTACCTATTACGGTTCAAGAGATACAACCCTCCGCCAGACAGAGAGACTGACGGCGTAGGCTTAGTAATAGGTTTCCGTATGGATACGGAAACCTAAAAAGGTAAAGTTTGTACTTGTGCATTTTTATACTTCTATGAAAATAAAATGCTGCACGTTCAAAAAATTTTGCAAACTACGTTACAAGGTTTCTCTTCGTTTTCCAGTTTTACTCTTGCGATTAGTATGCTTACTAATGGGAATTACTTCTACCTTTTTTTTTAAGTGCTACATGTGGCGCCCAGCGTGTGTCTAACGACGCCTAACGGGCATTCGGTCGCATGCGGATATACCTACCGCTATTACTCTCTTGCGTACTTTTCACTTTACGAGCGGATGGTAACTCCACTAAGCCTATACCAAATGCACTTGTATTTATCGTTATTGTTTATCGCAATTTTAAAAAGAGCTGTTGGTGTCTCTTCACAAATGCCCGTAGACACCAATATCTCGAGATACGCAGTGATTGTATTGGTTGTTAGACCTTTGCAGGACACCGACACTCACTTGAATGGGTCGCACTTAGTTGGTAAACTGAAGTGACAGTATGAATGGCGATGTACGCACTTGAATGATTGTCTGAACGATAGAGAAGCATGTGAGTAGGTGTTTTCTCATGTGTAAATATTATGTCATATGTACTTGTGTGCTTCTTCGCCTTACGCCTTCATCGCACCTCATTCACTCATACCATGCAAATTGTATTTAATGTCTTTATGCTGGTTCATTTTCTCCTGGTTAATTTTCTCCTGATAAATTTTCTCGTTAAAGTTTTAAATATTTCTAACCTGTAAATTACTAATTTGAATTTGAATCTTTGTTTGGATTTATTTCATCTTGGCCCTAAAAAATATTCCCAATAATTTTTTTTTTGCATCGGAAGACGGGGTATTGTAAAAAACATACCATAGATACAGTCTAGTTTGTGATTAGAAGGTTTGTTTGATGCTATATTTCAAATTTGAAAAAAGTCATTATTATTGATTTTCCTGGCATTGTCTTAGATAGCTGTTGGCAAAAGCTAAAAATAATAAAGTATCTATATTTTACACTTTAACTACGGCTGTTGTAACCATCCAGCTGTTGTTTATTGTTTATTGTATAATTTCATCCATTGGTAGGTAACCTACGCTTGGATATGTCGAAAATTCCGCCAGTTCTAAATTAAATGCGAAGAAGAACTGACAAACTTCGCAAGTCACAATGTAAGGTTGTGTGGTTGTAATTGTGTTTTCTACGTATCCTAAAATTATCGTAAAATCATGCGGCGATGCATGACTTTAGGCAGAAGTGACAGTTCACATACGTCACTACCAAGTTCGCCAATTTGTTATTATCTGGAGACATTCATACCAACTGTGAGGCGGGGCCTAAGCTGAAATACAAGCAGAAATTCGTCTACATGTACTCTGAAATATTTTTGTGCGTTGCAAAAATTATAATAATGAACATAATATTGTAAATTGTTAAGAATTATTTCTTCTAGAGTGAGAAGTGATTCTGCATTTTGTGCTTTAGCTGTACAGTTTTCGAGAGTGGGAAATTAACGGAGTTCTTTAAAATTAATTTTGTGTTTTGGGATTGGAGCGCTAAACAGGGTGGAGTTGAATACAAGGGTGAAGGGTGATTCTGTACACGAAACTGAGCAACTTGGCGGCAAAAACTGTGTAGAAAAGCCTATTAAGTCCCAACCAAGAACATTTAAATAGGTATGGACGTCAGACTGTCCAATGCTTATATGAGAAACAGCGTCGCCGAGCTCCGCGGGTAGCGGAGGGGACGGCACGCGCTCTGATTGGGTGGTATCGGGCGGTACCGTGCTCTGATTGGTTGGTAACGAACGGCATTTGTATTTTTATACAAATGTCGTGTTACGCTGGCGCGGGGAAGGTCCGACGTGCTTACCTATTAAATGTTCTTGGTCTCAACGTTGTTCACACACAGGGTTCCGTATCAATTTCCTTCTTCCACGCATACCTAGCAAGCGGTCGCAGCCATCGTGCGGTGCCTCTTGCCACCTGCCGTCGCGGTCAACAATAATGCTATTTTCTCTATAGCCGGTTAAGACATAAAACTTAAAAATAGTTTTCGTGCTGTAAGGGCTAAATTTACTTTATAATTTTTTTTTATATTTATTGAACTTTACGTTTCGTAGTAATCACCTCGGCGTATGACAGACGGACGGGCAGACACACCCCGATTATATAAGGTTACCTGCCAGTATCTTTGGCTAGAGAACTCTAAAAACCAAAACAAATTCCAATTCCCTACAAATAATAATTATTTACAGGGTTGCCAACATGTGGAACCTGCATCCTTTCCTCTAATGTACAGTCTGGGATCCTTCAAACATAATGTGAAGGGTGAACCTTCCCAGAAAGATCCCAGACTGCCGACAGCCGGCCGACATGGTATTCGCAGCCCCCGTAAATATCCGAATGCCCGGGCGCCGTCGGACTACACGTGGCGTGAAAATTTGACTGAGGGAAGCCGGAGGTGTAGGTTAGATATAATAGTGTGCGTACTGACTGCGTGCATAGTATTAAAAGGGAAGACGGCGGGAATCGGATTGTATGAACGCCACGCCACTGGCGCGCGCCATATGTCGTGCCTCCTACAAAAAAAATAAATACAATTAAAATAAAAAACTGCCAGTCGAGTCGAATTTGCGCAACGAGGTTTCCGCACCACAACAAACAACTTTAGACCCGTTTCTTGTATGGGGACCCCCCTTAATTTTTCACTTAAATTTTTTTTTATTATTATATCCACCAAAATAACACATATTCTGTGAAATTTCAATCGGCTAGCTATTACGGTTCCAAATATACAGCCATCGGACGGACGGACGGACAGACAGACGTTGTAGGCTTAGTAATAGTATTTCGAACTGGGTACGGAAACCTAAAAAGTAAGGTTTCTTCAAAAATGTTTTCAGTATCGGTATAAAATCACCCGTTCACTGCTGCAGATATTTTGAAAATACCAATTCACCTGTATACATTCTAAAATTACCCTGTGGTTACTGTTTATAGTGATTTTGCCTGTAAATTACCCTAATTCATAGTGAAAATTTTGTTTATTTTGGAATAGTTTTACGTAATACGGTTGTTTGTGGAGCTGCATTGGGCCCAATATTTCGAGCCTTTTACTCCAGAAACAACCTTGAGTAAAGTCATCGTATAAATTGTTATTCACTACGAACAATTTGTTATATTCGGATCAAAGGTATCGTGTTCATGAGAGAAGTGACTGCTATTGCGAATGCTCGGCTAAATTCGAGAGTTGGAGCGTTGACGCAGTACGTAACATACACGGAGGTGAGGAATTACTTCGAGTTTAGGATTTTAAGCTAATTAGTTAGTAAACGTAGGGCCACACTGTATGGAGTAATTTTTATTTATACAATCCCTGTGTCAGAGAAGCCAGGGGCACCGACCAGCCAATATCAGAAATTTGTCACCCTCTGTAGCTCACTGATGCGGTCGGTTGACCGTTGTTAAGCAACCCTGAGCGCGGTCAGTACTTGGATGGGTGACCGCTCGACCTTTGGAGGCTGACCATGGTTCGTATTCCACGTAAAACTGTAGGTCCCTTTCCTTCTTACCTTACTAGGTGGTAGGGTTTATCTGGCCCGGGTTGGTACCACCGCACTGAATGAAATGTCGATCGAAACAGCTATGTAAACAGTTCGTGTTTTCCGTCCAGTTCAGTGTAGCCGACATGAAATGAAGGGAAGCACTGACATGGCGCCTAGTTCACCCGTTGTTATGGGCTGACATCACGGATGTTGTAGGTGATGTAGCCAACCGCGTCAGTTTCCATAAAAAAAAATAATCCCTGTGTCAGAGAAGCCAGGGCATCGACCAGCCATATCACCTCCAAGAAGGGCCATAACGGAGACTTTCCTGTGTATTGCTGGCTAACCTGGAAGAGAGGAGAACCCAGCCGAGCCTGCTATGCGGCCATCTTTCGTCCAGTACGGTGGTGACAGCCCAGGTGGCTACAATACCTAAGGGAGTAAGGGAAGGTGGCTATAATACCTAGTGGAGTAAGGGAAGTTTGCTACAATACCTAGGAGAGTAAGGGAAGGTGGCTACAATACCTAGGGGAGCAAGGAAAGGTGGCTACAATACCTAGGGGAGTAAGAAAAGGTGGCTACAATACCTAGTGGAGTAAGGGAAGTTTGCTACAATACCTAGGGGAGTAAGGGAAGGTGGCTACAATACCTAGGGGAGCAAGGAAAGGTGGCTACAATACCTAGGGGAGTAAGAAAAGGTGGCTACAATACCTACAGGATTAAGGGAAATTTTACGTGGAAATGTTTTTTTGGCAGCGTTATGTTTGAAATCAATATGGTACGATGAACGGTGATGGAGGTGGAAATAGTTCAGTAAACATTAATTGCATGATGTTCCTGCTAGAAGGAAGTGCCATGCTATGCTTGTTATCTGTAAAAGTAGAAATAACAGATCTCTATTCCTTTCTGTTTTCGCAGGGCGACAGGCTAGCCACCTTTCACCTTGGCACAGTCCTTCCACTAAGCCATGCAGTAGGTAACTAACTTAGTGCCTTACATGCTGCTTGATGGTTAACTTGTCTTAATACTTTTTCTAAATGTGGTGGTCGGTGCTGTGCTATAATTTTCGCGAGTTCCTGCAGCACAGCGTCGATTGCTGCGCTCCACCCGATTGTCGGTATACAGAGTGATGGTATGTATGTATTCCTTTCCAATACAGTGTGGCCCATACATAAAGGAACAACTTTGTGTATTTACGAAGTTACGTGAGATTTTATTATACAAGTTTTTGTATAAAAGTTAAAACGACTGCCATCGCATTGTGATGTTTATAACGGACTAATTTTCCCGTAGCGCCGGTCTCCAACGCAACCCTGTTAATATGACAGTTATTTTTATTGTTTGTATGAAAATTTATCGAGTTGTATCGGTTTAAGCAGCTTTTACATTGCGATACTGGCGTTGTGAATTTTTTTTAGTATAGCACATTTTTACCTAAATGTTATTATGTTGCATGTACAAAATTTACACAAAGCGATTACGAAAGAAATTAATTTCACAACAACAGTTTCGCAAGTGCGAGTTCAACCTTATACAGAGTGTGCTAATGTTTTTTACAGATTTTAGTTAATGATTTATTTACGAATGATGGTATGTTGTGTTGAAAAAAAAAATTTTTTTCTCTAGTTGAGGATGAACTACTTACATGACCATTCCTTTGTTCTTATAATCCTTAGCGGTATGATTGTTTAGGAATTGATTTAAAAATGTACCTATATGAATATTGTTTAATTTAAAATGTGTTAAGTTAATTTTGGAGAATCGCAGCGGTAGATAGAAACAAGGTTCACCCGGGCCCACCACGTCTCTCGTTTCTTATGAATTTGGGGCGTAGCGGTATGTGATACCTAGTAAAAATTAATTTATCACACGTTTCTTACACGTTAGTTATATTGGATGTAGTGTGCGGTGAGCGAGGGAGCCGGATCCTCGAGGTCAGGTCGCACTGCGCGGGCGCTGCAGTAGAGCGACGCTGCGATGTACAGGGTGTCCCAGATCAACCGAATAATATAACCATCACGTGATTCCTTAGATCGTAAGCTACAAATTGGTTACAAAAAAAAAATATTTGACTTATAGTTTCCATGTTTTTTCAGGATGCGGCAAGGTGGGGTGATTATAATAATCACTTTGTGGTTTATGTATGAGCTAAGGAATCGGTCGATCTGGGACACCCTGTATAGAACTGATTTTCTTACATGGATAATTCAGATTTTAATTATAAATTAAAAAATGCATAATGCATTCTTATATCTAGAAAAAACATTAATGACTGCAGGTGATCCGGTGCTATCGCTTGCCACTTATTTAGCTAAAATAAATAGCCAATTTTCAGAACTGTGTGCAAGTAACATATTACAAGAGACATGAATTGAAGGTTACACAGGTAAAACTACCTTACAATTTATGAGATATAAACGCTGCCAAGGAATCTTTCTGATTATGAAATGAAAATGCGCAGTTTAGGGACCAAATTTTGGAAATACTGCACTAAAGAAAAATCGAGAATTAGCCGGACTTGACAGCTAAAATGTTGCCAGTTTTGAATAATTTTAATAGTGATGAGTAAAAGTAAATTTTCATTTTCGATATTGTTACTATCTAAGTTAAGGGCAAATATAATTACTTGTATAAAATTTAATAAAATGTCTAGTTAGAAGTTCATAATAATTAAATAAAAGCTAAACAATATCTATTAATGAAGTAAATTTATTAATTTAATTTTAAAGTGTTTGTTTTAGGTTATAAATTATTACTGTGAATTTATTTTAAATATATTGAAGTTTGAAAGAGTACCTATCGGTCATCTTTTTCAAAACGCAGTTAATATGTAGGTATTCCGTATTATATATTAATTTTTGTATTTGAGTTCAGTGTTGATTATTTTTGTAATTAAAAAAAATTTATTAAACTTGTATGGTGTCCGAAAGCTGTTAACATTAATTATAACATCAATATGCACATCACTAGAAATTGAAGTATGGTATAATTTGTGTCAAATCAGTTCGCAAAATTTTGGTTTACACATAACCTCAAAACGGTAGGTTTTTTTATATAGAACCTGACATGATTGGTTACTTACGTCGGCGACTCCACCCGTGATACGACACCTTGTTCTGAACTGCTACCCATGCCAGTGCATCCCTTTTGTCTGAGATCCTCATAGTAAATACTGCCTAAGGCATATTTGTACAGAGTTCTGAAAAGTGGCGTGTAGATATCCAACAAAATATATGAGAGCGCAAAGCTGGTGCGAGCGCATTTATGTTGGATCGATTAATAAATTTATATTTTTAATCAAAGTAATTGTTATTAATATTTTAGTTATGGTTAGGTAGACATTGCCATGTGAAGTTAACCGCTGGTTGCACTGTCAAGTGTGGACTTTACAATAATACCTGTATTCTATTATTCAGGGTGGCCGCAGTTGTGTTACGAGTATTTAACCATTTTATTGAAGAGAATAAAGTTGTCATTATAAATTTCAAGAATTATCTATACTATTTTGATGCTAATAATACTTTAACTACCATAAGGATTCATAAGTTCAGTCAGCGCTTATGCATCCATTGCTGGACATATCCGCCATATAATAAGCCTCCCAGTTTTTCTCCAGTCTCCTCCGGCCTTTAGCGGTGCGGAGTCACTGATTGCCTGCGATGTCGCAATATCTGGCGGACGGTCGCCAGTGTGTAGTACCCATTTCCTAAGGTACCTACGACTGAAGAGGAATTTAGTGAGGCTCACGCATTTTATCGATTAACCATCGGCCCGTATCGCTACACTGCTGGGCATAGGCCTCTCCCAAGTCACGTCACAACGCGCTGTCTCCCGCCTTTCTCAACAACTTCCACTACCGGCTACCTTTTATCTGTCCGCCTAGACGGGGTGCGTCCCACATTACGTTTGCTTGTACTGTAGCCTTCATTTTATAATTCACATGTAATAACGGTAATCCTGAATAACATGATGCCGGAATTTTTAATGTAAACTACCGCAGTTTGATATGCGACCTGTGCAGGTACGACTCTCGCTGTTGAATGAATGCTCATCTTGTTAAAATAAACTAAAATTTGTGAATTTGAAATGACGCTTTGTTTGGTAGGTAACGAAACACTGATTTTCAACCACATTTCTAAGGGTTGTATTTTCTCACAAGTACTTCTATGTGAAATAGTTTAAAATATCATATCCTGTAATATATTGTCAAATACTGAACGTACAGTTTGTCCGTTAAGAGCATGCTTTACACCTCGGCTCCCATACTAATGTATTCGAACGATTACTTCAAAACTATTCATATGGTAACATTTTATTTTGTATATAATTTTGTACTTATGATCTGTGCTGCTATAGGAAAAATTTTAATAAGTTAAATTTAATAAAAATATTGAAGAAAAACTAATTTCAAAGTTTGACAATAAGGCGCCCGGCGCCAGCCATTTTGAATTTTCCATAAAAAATGCCCATGGCACGGGGATGAATCCAACAATGCCTCATATGTTGAAATCGGTTAAACAGTTTACGCTCTGTGGGGGAACAAACAAACACACATACATACACATGCTGCCAAAATCATACCTTTCCTGTGCTACGGTGTTGCCGCAGTCGGAAAAAAATACATTTTTAACATAACTTAGATAAAATTTATTCCTACGGAAGCACACTTTATGAGTAGAAAAGTAGACACAAAGTAAAATTTTTACCCTACGCTAAATCGTTTTGAAGTAATAATTTGAATATGTTGTTAGTATGGGAGCCTAGGTGCACAGTTGCTCTTAAGTTTTGTGAATATAAATAAGAATGCGCTCGCTTATACATACGTGTTCTGCTAGACCGCTTCTCGAGGTTGCCATTATGTAGGTTTTATAGGTTCAGTGTATCCACACGTGTATAATTATAACCTTCACGGTGTGACATATCAGTGGAATGAAGTGAATATCATATTGGGCTTTGTGTAATAGGCGGTGATCGGATGCAATAAAGTAACAGAGGCTTATTAATTAACCTTTCAGTCAAAACGGCAAGCGAATTTACGAGGTGGAACCAATCATTTACTTTTATCTTTTCAAATTTAATTGTTTTATTTCCGCACACGCTAGTTACAATCTTAAGTTCAGCTCTGTTACTTTCTTCCATTCCGATCGCATAATAACTGGCACATTTTTCAGGGCGTTCGGACTGGACAGGGTATAAGCACGTTGCCCTATTCTCATTTTGTTGCCACTGACATTGTAAGAGTTTGTTTATACTAGATATAATTCCAAGTCATCATTCTCGGCACTAAGTTTGAATTAAAAACGGAATTTTGTTCGCAGTTTGTGTAAAAGTTCAATCCGATTTTTATTACTGAAAATATTTGTTACTAACGCTTACTAAATAATGCTTTTGTGTTTGTTTAAATCTATAGGCACTATTTTATTTGAATTTGGCGGATCAGATTTATAAATGAAATATTATTTAATTGTTTCACCTCCACTAATGGACATATCTGTTAAAAAAACAACTTAGGCACCATGCTTTTGTTTGGTTTTTTATAATGAGAAGCTGATCCATTAGTGCCGGTGAAAAGAATTAAAATAGTTTGTACAAAATATAAGCCATATTGAAGAGTTGCGTTGTATTATTATCGTGAAAAAAATTATTTGTCCATGTTGACGGTCACAATTTTATTACAGGTTTGAACTTTTGAACATTGTACATAATTTTTTTTTCAGTGTAAGCAATACTAGTGTTTAAAGAGTCAAATACAAAACACATTGTGAATATCAACATTGTTTTAATTATTTTCCCAATAAACCCTCTTTCCACACTAGTCAATGCTAGATATACATACTACATGAGTCCGTGGAGTTTAGTAATAATATATTTTGATCCCATCGCAAAATTGCGAAAAAAATGGATCTTATATCCACTCTGGTGTCTGTTTGTCTGTCGATCCTGCGCAGATATCTCTGGATGTACTGAACCAATTTTGATGAAAATGATGCCAAAATAATAATATTGCATAAAATAGTTGCAGGCAAAAATACTGCATATTATGCAGTATTTTTGCCTGCAACTATTTTTATAGCTGTTCCGTTCGACCGACCTTCGTTCAGTGCAGTTGATATACATAGTAATGTAAGAGGAGGAAACTACTGCACTACAGTTTCGAGTGGAATCCGAACCAACGGCCAACTTCGAGGGAGAGACAGCAGCCCATCCAAAATCTAGATTTTTTTACAGCTTTACTCACGGTAATTATCCCGAGCTATGTGGTACGACGTTTCGGGCCAAACATATGGGGCCTTTATGAGCGCTCTGCCGGCGCCACGGTTGACAGAGGACTGAACTTGAAGATGAGACATAAGTTTGGCCCAAAACTTCGAGCCACATAGTACGGAGAATGCTGTCGTTCTCCAAGTTAAAGCTGTAAAATGTTAAAATAAATAATGCTTCACAATCAGGTACACTGAAACTTTGGTTTATGTTTATTAAGTATTTAATTTTAATCTTAGGATTAACATAAATACAACATTCTCAAGTTTAAATAAATGTCTTAAATTAATACTTCCGTTTAGCAAGTTGATGCTAAAATGCATATAATACAGAGGTGCTTACAGTAACCTGTAACTAACAGTTTCCTGTAACTCAAACTCATACTAAGTTTTACTGACACATATTTTGTCATTTTCATATTTCATACAGTCTCAGGTCCTTCAAGAGAGGCGTGAATGGGCACATGTCGGACCGGCTGGCATTCGCAACCCCCGCATAATTACGACCAAATGTCCATGGGCGTCGTTAGACACCTCATGGGTAGCTCGGCGCCATGTGTCGCATTTTCAATAAAATAGAAATTAAAGTTCTACTTAGAACAAAAGTAATGTTTAGTTGCGATAATGCAACATAAGAATAAAATTGTATTAATTACTTAGAGCTCAGGTGTGATTTTTTTTATTCAAACTTCTTTGCAGCAAATGGAACCCTTGCTTGTTTATCGCTGTGCGTGCTGAGAATTCGGGCACAAACACATTTCCATCTGGTTCAACATATTTGTTAATGGTTGCCGCAAGCATTCAGGGCTTCGAAAGTTTGTGGCTTGGTCATCCGCCCCAAGCCGCCTTCCATAGTAAAATATTCTAACCCCATGCCAAATTTATTAATAAAATCTCAGCCTAAACTAAACTTGTTTATTTGTTTTTGGCTGGCCGTCTGTCTGTCTAAATCGAGTTCATAGTTCACTATTGTGTTTTTTTGTCTTTTTAATATTACTTTATTTACGTTAGTGTCTCTGAGCTAATGTGACTCGATGTTTCGGGCGTTTGGCCCATCTGATATAGTAATTGAAGATATGGCACTTGAAGATGGGCCATACGTTTGGCCGATTCTACCGTTTTCCGATGGCGAAAACGGTTGCCAATAGTGTCAGCGCTATGGCCTGGATGCAAACCGAGTGCAAATAATAGACAAGCGTCGGCGGCCAATCGAACGCGACGCCAGGGTTCGTAAACGTTAGAAAAAATATCCGTGCACTAACGTTTTGATAGGTTCATTTTGGTAGCGTTTGAAGACAAACGCTACAAAAACATCAGAATAGGAACCGTTTGCAAACTAACATAAAACTAACGTTAGAAATAACCCTACGCGCAAACGTTATACGGCGGCGCGGCGCGGCGGCGGCCTACCTGACTGAATTGATAGTTTAAACGTCAGTTGAATCGTTATTTTGTTTCGTTATTATCATTTCGCTATGGCAGCGGTTTTCGTGTGGGCGGGAAATAACTATCACTAACACAAACGAATAGAATAATGTTAGTTTAACAATTTTCAAACGTTTGGCGGGTAACGTTTGATAAATTTCAAACGTTAGTTTGCATTCGTTTTTTTTAGTGATAGTTTTTATTTTGATAGTCTCCTAACGTTTGCGCGAAATAACATTATTACGATCCCCGCGCGACGCGAGTGTGGCCGTTGCGTTATGTACTTAGTAATAAACGGTTTTTAAATTGTTTCACATCGTTTGCATCGATAATGTCCTCTCAAAGTTGGCCCTCGACAATGTTTAACTCAGGTGAGACAATGTTTGCTTGTTGAGCTTTCGGCACTCCCTTATCCCTGCTCCTCCTGTTCGCCTTCGCCAAACCCGCCATACTCTCGCGGAACACCCCTTTGTAGTCGACAGGGGTGGTTTATCTGGTTCTGCACAGCCCTTGTCATTGTTTCCATTGTGTTTAATTGTTTTTCACTGTTGTTACATTTCGAAAGATAACGAATTCAAGTGCAAAATTTATTTGCCTACGAATGATAATAAAAAAAACCTGAACCTGAAACCAGAAGAGTTCTTCGAACTGCACGATTCTCTAAATCGTTCTTGTTCCGCACTGCAAAGGTGTGGAACGGGCTCCCAGGGAATATCTTTCCCCACTCCTACAATCCACGGATCTTCACATCGCGGGTTAATAGCCTTTCCCCAGCTACATTAGTCCACCTCCAAGCCGGACTGGCACCTCCTCGGGGGTGAAATTGGCTGCGCCTGAGGCTTCGACCTCGGGCAGAGGCACACAGTTCGGAAGCAATAAAAAAAAAACCTTTTGTCTGACAGAATTGTCGCAAAGCCACATTCTACTTAGGGATATACTTTATTAGTTTGACCTCGTGCGTTAGCCAGATAGCCAGTGTGAGTAGCACAAGGGAGCCGGACTGGTGGCTGGCCGCTAGCGGAGTCGGCACGTAGAACAGCAGAGTCGATATACCTAGCAGAACCTGCAACATAACATCGAGTTATAATCCTGAGTGGCACAGGAGACATCTTCCGATGAGCGAGATTTGTATTCTTGGCTTCTTGGATTTCCCTCTTGGCTTCCGGAAGGGGCCGGACGGCCCCAAAACCGCTTACATCCGTTGATTTCCGGAAGGCGATGCCATGCGAAAATGGCATGGAAGCCAAGGGGTGTAAGCATATTAAATATTTTATAAGCCAAGGGGTTAGAAATGAAAAAAAAATATTAAATAGAAGTACATTCACCTACCACTGAGCTGTGAAATATTCAAACCAAGTGCAAATAATCGACAAGCGACGATGGTTATTCTGCAGCAAGACTGCTGATGTGTTTTCCATAGGTTCAGTGGTCGGCGGAATTATTACATTAAAAATTTAAGAGCACATGGTTAGAAACCTCTTTTGAAAGTTGAGTGTTTTGTGTTGAAGAGCATATCGTTCGAAACACTCAACTGTCAAAAGAGGTTTCTACCTCTTTTGAAAGTTGAGTGTTTCAAACGAGATGCATGCCAGGAAACTTAACATAACCTCAATGTGAAGGTGCACCTAGCCGGCCGACACGGTATTTGAAGCCCCCGTAAAGATCCGAATGCCCGTCGGCGCCGTCGGACTACACCACTGCGTTAGTCTGGCGCTCGCCATATGTCGTGCTTCCATAAACATCCCATAAACAAACTAATAAAATGTGTAAGCATAGGCACCTAAACTGTTTTATGTAAGTTACCTGCATCCACGCCATAGCGCCGACTCCATTAACGACCCTTCTCGCCATCGGAGATAAGCGTTTCCCTCGAGAGAGCAGCCAAAGTGCAGTTGCCGCTGTCAGCGTTAGTGTTCCCAGGATCCTGTGGTCGAATTGCACTGTGGTAGGGTTTTCCGTGAAGTTCTTCAGTGCCGGCGAGAACGCGAGAATGTCGTCCGGTATCCACCGGTCTGCCATTTTGGGGAACGAGTTGTAGACTAGTCCGGCGTCAAGACCGGCTACGAATGCACCTGAAAAATCAGTTTTTACATTAGTTAGCTAGTTCTTCTTTTTTTAAATCTTTATTTTGTTTAAGGCTTTAGCGATTTTTGGCTATGCCAGCCCCATAGCAACCATATTGATATTTTAATCTACTTTAGCGCGAATCAATGCCTGTGACTTTACAAAAAAACTTCAAACTTTCAAATGGATTCAAACTTTTCCCCCTGAGCTCGTCTATAACATGTTTTTTATAGTACAAGGCTTCATGTACTATAAAAAACAGGTTGAGTCAGTTCTTAAGTCTCTCAATAGCTTCTGCCTCAGTTCTTGGTTCCGGGCACATTCCAACAGTATATGGAGTAGGTCCTCTTCTATCCCACACGTGCTGCAGTTGGGTGATTGTGCTATCTTCACTTCTTCTATTGTATTTTACTAGTTTTTGCCCACGGCTTCGCTGGCGTTAGACTCGGTTTAATAGCAAATACGACAAAAATTAAAAACAAATATGACAAGATACCCTCTCCCTCTCTCCCGTCCATTCTTGACTTTCTTTGATAATGCTCAGCCCTAAGGCTATTTAGCGTGATGGTTTATAGCCTATAGTGAGCCCCAGGAACTACTCTTTCCATTGGGGCAAACCGCATCAAAATCTGTTGAGTGGTTTCAGAGTTTACCTTAAACATACATATATACAGAGTGAAATTCCCTTTTAGAAGAAGTAAAGACAGATGGTCTGTGAAAAAAATTAGCACATCATTTGTCTTACGCCCGTTTCCACCGCCTCCGGTTCAGTCTCATCTAACATTATTATTTGTTGGTTAAAGTGACAATTCTCACACATCTAACAGTAGTTAACTGGCGGCTAAATTTTAGCCGTATGTCTGTACGCTCACCAGAAACAGCAGTGAAGAAGACCAACGCTTTGATGGTGTGCGCGAGCATCGTTATGCTCTTCAGCTGCGGAAGTCTACTGTACAGAGCGGCAGTCGGGAAGGGCCGCAGTACGCGTAGCGCGCCGGCTATGAGTCCCGAGTACAGAACGAACGCCAGACTGAGGTGAGCCGCCAGACGGTACTGCGACACGCGAGGCACGTCCGACGGTCCGCGGAAACGATCCTCCAGCCCGGACTTCACCATGTACCATCCCATGAGGCCCTGCGGCACAGATTACTTCATAGTTAATTAAGCGGCGGGTGGCCGAGTGGTTTGGGCATCGGCTTCTCATTCGAGAGGTCCGCGGTTCGAATCCGGTCGGGGTGTACCAATGAGTTTTTTCTGACGAAAAAATTTACGTGCATACCTACACCTGCTGCTTTACCGTTCGGAACTGGTGTAAAACTGTAGGTCCCTTCCCTTGCCCCTTACTAGGTGGTAGGCTCGAATTGTAGCCGACTGGGTTGGTACCACCGTACTGGATGTAAGATGGCCGCATAGCAGCCTCGGTTGTGTTCTCCTCTAGTCTAGTACAGCCAGCAATCCAGGGAAGTCTCCGGTATGGCACCTACCTTCTCGGAGGTGATATTGGCTGGTCGGAGCATGCGCTTTGGCCCCTCCGACTCAGTCATCCATACCGGATTACATAAAAAAAAAGAAAAATTGTTACTTCGCAACAGATAAATCTCACCACAGAAAAATTTCCATACCTACGGCTTTAATAGCCTAATGTTTCACATCGCTGCGTGCGAAAATGTACCTAAACGATCGAGTGTAAAGTGATTATTGCTTTGCAGCTGCGCGCAGTAGCGTGTGGCGCGCGTGTAGGTATGCTCCGCGCGGCTGTCGAATTTGCACTGAATTATGCTCGCCGGCGGTGCGCGTGGCAGTAGTTAGTTAGCGCGCGTAAGTACATAGAGTGCGTGAGGCCTGCCTGCGGAGAACGAGAGAAGTGAGAGGATGGTCCGAACTCGATTGCTATCTTAATAATCTGTAACGAATGACCAACGACGTGCGTGCTGTCATAATTCCTATGTTCGCTTAAAAATCGAGAATTGCTCAATCCATTCACATGGGATTTTCACTATTTTCTGGCACATGTAAGGATAGTTATAGGCATGGGCGTCCTCAGGATTCATTGAGATTTGATCAAAGGAAATGTCAATACTGGCACGAGGCCAGAAAAAGCCAAACACGACAACGAATTCATGCACAAAGCCGACATGACATAAAGGGAAGCACTGACATGGCACCTAGTTCACCCGGTGTTATGGGATGCCAACTGTCTCAGAATCCGTAAAAAAAAATTCTAGGTGGTTGAACCATTTAATCCCTAGTTAATGTTAAAAAAAATATATAATTTTATTGGGGGGCGGCGGGGTAGTGCTCGGCATGCCTATGGTTATAAGATATTTTGCCGCGAAGCGAGACACCGCAGAATCAGCAAGAATACCTGATACAAGAGGTGCAAAGTTTTCGACACCTGACCCAATCTGACATAGCAGGTAATGTACGCACGCATTGTAACGCACTGAACGATTTCAACGAACACATCTGTGCTCATCGCAAGTACAAGAAGGTTTTAATCGAGCACGAGAGTAGGGCTTTGTCAACGGTCGAATGGGCTTGGGTCAAGTGTGCTTATGATCACAAACGTCAACCGACCGAGCGCACCACGAGCTACCGAGGCTGACGACATACACATAAAGAAAAAGAAAAAATTACAAGGCCTAAAATTTCACATTTCATATAAAAATAATCTTATATACATATACATCCTGCAAACTATGCAAAAGAAGAACAAAATAAAAAACAAAAACATGTTTGCGAAGTAATGGCACTTTGAACTCCGCTATCTTAAATTAGTTTTTTTATCTTGGTGGATTATACAAATAGACTGTTGACCTTTTCGACGCCATATAAATCGGGAAAGGAGAACATCTGCATAATTATGAAGCTACGTTTGCTAATCAATCAATCTTTAATTACAAATTTGAAAAACCTACAGCACATCAACAACCCTTAAAAAGTAAAAAAATTATTTCAGCTTAGTTAATTAAGTGTCGATACCTTTGTGTAAAAACCTTTCCCAGACAGGCCTGGTCAGCCAGGGAGAGTAGACCGCACCTCGCGAACGCGAGAGGCCGAAGCCCAGCATAGGGTGCGCTGTAGCCTTTTAAATTACAAAATTAAAAAAATTATAAACGAAGCGCATTAGGCTATAATAATAAATAGGTGCTTGGAGGCTTGTCTCCCGCCGCCGGCAGTATTACCGTATTTAATTTTTATATTAATTTTGTGTATTTTTATTACTTCTTTGTATAATATATATAAAATTTATGTAAAATTTTCAATATGTGAAATAAAGGATAATAATAATAATAATTAAGTGTCGGGGGACCGAGTAATTTTTTTTTTACTTGTTGGTAAATTTTTTTTAATCTATAATACAAGTGCTCGACTCCAAAAAGGTAAAAAAAATATTTTTAGGTACCTAAGTAAAAAATATATATTTGTTTTCTATATGTAGTCCGGTATGGGTGGCTGAGTCGGAGGGGCCAAAGCGCATGCTCCGATTAGCCAATATCACCTCCGAGAAGGTAGGTGCCATACCGGAGACTTCCCTGGATTACTGGCTATACTGGACTAGAGGATCAACACAACCAATTTTCGCTTAGTTAATTAAAGGCGTCGGGGGACCGAGTTAACTTTTTTTTACTTAGTGGTGATTTTTTAAAATTTCTACAATATACAAGTGCTCGACTCCGAATATGTAAAAAAAAAATTTGTTAGGTACCCACCTGAGCAGCAACAAGTGCGCAATAGGCCGCCACTCTGACCTTCATGCCCTTATCGAGGTACCCGCGGATCCAGAAGAATGCAGCCGGTAGAAACACGACTGCGCCTATAGCGCGACCCCACATGCGGTGGCCGTACTCCATCCACCAGATCAATTTGAACTCGCTGAGTGTTATGTCGCGGTTCTTGCTGAAACAGATTGGAATGTTTTTATTTTATTTTTTTAAAGAAAACATATATTTTACTGGAGAGTGTACAGCGTAGAGCGAGAAAATTGCCAAAAACTCTAAGAAAAATACCACATGAACAAAGATTAAAAATCCTCAAACTAACAACGCTGGAGCAACGAAGACAGAGGAGATCTCATAAGCTATGTCCACACTGTGCCTTTTTTCGTTCAACAAGGGTATGCATCATAGCGCAGTCAACAGCGCACGTGAGGCATGCCCTTGGCGCATGCCTCTTTTTAGTTGAAAGCATAGCGCGCGCTGCGACGCAAGCGTTCCCGCGGTCCGTGGATTTCTGTGCAACATAGCGTTCAACAAGTAGACCGCACATAGTAGAACCATCTCGTCGCACATGGCGACTCCGGTCGGATGACGCACGGACATGATGCATTCAACAGTTTCTTGCCCTAAAGGAAAGTTGAATAGAATGATGAAGGGAAAGTTGAAGATGAAAGGGGCATGGTGTGGACATAGCTATAGAGACATACAAAATACTGAAGCGGCACTTTGACTGCCCAGAGCTGGAAAGCATGTTTGTGTTAAATTCAAACAATCACCTAAGAGGTCACAGCTTGAAACTCAATGTAACAAGATTCTCAACCTAAGCAAGAAAACACTTCCTGACTAACAGAATCGTAAACAGCTGGAATAAACCGCCCGAGGAAGTTATTGAAGCACCCTCAATAAAAATTCATATAAAATTTAAAAACGTTATTCACAATTACATAGATAATATACAAAAATATATGAAACAAGCTGTGCCCGTGGCTCCGCCCGCTCTCATATTTCACTTCACTGCTAACCTCATAAGCCATTTAGCGTGATAGTAAGTAGCCTATAGTTGATGGGAAGAATCAAGCTATCCGTAGTATTTTTTTTTATTAAAATCCCTTCAGTGGTTCTCGAGTTATAAGCGGACAGACAGACATACATACACTCAGACAGAAAGACAGAAAGCAGACGTTGGATTTTATTATAGGTAAGGAACAGCAATTTTATAAAGAAAAAGTTATCAAATTATGAAAAATTAATTGCTTGCCGCGCCCCTGACACGCAGTGCAGTTTACCTCGTACAATTTCATACAAAAAATAATTTTACAAGCACTGACACTCTGATGGAACGCAGTTCCGCCTAGTGCAGTCGGACTCTTATATTTTGTTTGTATTAAAAAAGATAGTACTTTACCCTTCGTCACATGTAACAGAACAAAACATAATTTGAGAAAGAGAAATTCTACACATAAATTTGTTTATGAATAATGTGGAATAATATTACATCTTAAATTCTGGAAACTGTTGATATCTTTCAAACTCCTGTTGCCACTCGTCCTGCGTGATGGGCAATTTCTCTCCCAGAAGCTTCCACGTGACCATTGAAAGCCCGGACTCTGTTAGTCTCGTTACTCCACCTATGTTGTAAGGATATCGTTAGGATTACGAAATTAGGATTATGTCTGTGGTGCTATCTTAACTAATTGTTAACGAGAACGTGAGAATGGGGCATTCTGAGAATGGGCCGTTTTGAGCATGGGCCGTTTTGAGAATGGGCCTTTTTAAGCACGCGGGACATTTCCGTCCGTTTTGGAAATTTTACATGGATGTAACCAAAGTTAAAACTAGCGAATAGGCTCAGAATTTAACGCAAGCAAAGCCGCAGGCTTGGGTTAATAATAAATATAAAAATAGTCTACATGAGGCCCCGGTACTACCTTTGTGTACAGCGACTATAGTCCTTTCGCTACAAATATGCTTTATTTTCATACTAACTTTGCAATGCTAATGGTTGATGATGGTTAACAAATTGGAACAAAATTGCGAGCCGAGGCTAACAGACAAGCTCTGCAATATATGGGTTTTTAATTACCGTGGTTGCTAAAAATGATTAGGAAAATGTATCGGCTTTACTCAAGGCCATACTTCGCGCATGAGAAGAACAATCGTCTGCTGAGACTACCCGCACTGGCCACAGCCATCTTTGTCGTCTGACAGGTTGAGAACTGACAGTTCTCGGACTGTCGCACCAGGCAGACCACTCATGAAGATATGCCATGCGTTTGGCGCAAAACTAGTCACATAGCTCGGAGACGACAGTGAATAAAGCCGATTAAGCTCTGCAATATCTTCATTTTATGTTGTATATACACTTTGCACGAAATATGGTGAGTAGGTAATAGAAAAATACTATATTACGGCCAAATTATTTATTAAGTACATACTAAATTAATACGAATTCTTAGCCTACAACATAAGTAATCCATTCTGATCCGTTCCTAAAATACACAAATTAATTTAGTAGATACCCACCTACTTTATTTATTACAGTAACTTTTGTTGATTCTTATGTGATTATATTAATAGAAATTAGTTTATAATCATAAAATGTGCTTAAAAATACTATAATTGCAATAATAAGAGGTAGATAAATTGGCATAACATACTTACTATTATGAATATTAGACTTTATTCTAGAACAAGCTGCATTTTTTTCTACATTTGTCATTTTAGTAACTATAGTTTATGTAAAATTACATTATTCCATAAGCTATAAAATTGAAATGTGATGTTTTTCATACACATTTTCTTTAATCTTTAATAATTTATAATGTACTATATAAAAGTTAAGACAATTTAGCTCGAGTCTCCACGACCACGTAAGCCCACACGTCAAAGCGTACAATTTCACTTTGTAGTCTTCCTTAGAATAATATCCATCACGTAATAGATGCTATATAGCAACATAAAGTAACCGACGATTGTACCTAATATGACAGCGCCGAAAACCATTCCACTGCACCCGAGCAGCCAGTAGCCAACGGCTTTGCCATTCCGCGGCTTAGCCGCACTGGAGGATAACCGCGCTAGGCTTAAAGCTGACGGCTTCAGGTTCGCACCGACCTGCAAGAAACAGGAAACATTTGTTTTTTTTTTTATATTTTACATTGAGTTCTAAAAGAACTGAAAATTTTGCAGTTTTCCAACAGACTTTTTTTGTTGACGCACCGTTCTTTTTTTTTATAATTAAAAGTTAAGTTGGCTGTGATGTCAGCCCATAACACCTTGGTGAACTAGGTGCCATGTCAATACTTCCCTTTGGTCACGCTAAGATCTCTATTGAAGACATAGGTCCCCTTGTTTTTTGTTTTATAGAAAGCGCGACATATCGCGCAGAACCACCCATGAGGTGTCTAACGACGCCCATGGACATTCGGTCGTATGCGGGGGTTGCGAGCGCCATGCCGGCCTGACAGGCGCTATTCATACCCCTTTTGAAGGACCCGAAAGTGTACTTGGGGGGAAATATATGAGCAGGGAGAGCGTTTCAGAGTTTACCGGTTGTACCTACCTATATTATTGAATAACAGAAAAGGGTGCTAATCGGAGAGAGATAGCTGGAAAGCAATTACGGTGTGATTATGATGAACAACATTATGTACTGAGATTCTAATTTCAATAAAAACCAGGAATAGGTACATGGTTGTCGTATTGCTGTACTCACAGCTCTCGTGGTAGCGAGGAAACTGCTCCTCGCGACGGTGCCGCCGGATAGCAGTCCGGGTGCCGGGCGAAATGTGCGCGTGTGAGAGACGAAGCTCCGCAGTGAGCTCAAACCACTTTGACCGCAAAACCGCGCCGTGCTCAACATGATGAAAATGAAATCCTCCTTGATTACTTCCTATTCATTTTATCAATTATTATTATTAGTTTGAAAAACTATGTGATGGATGAGATGTTGCGAAACCTCAGAGCCTCATCCAGTCCAGAAGAAGAAAGAAAAGGAAGAAAAGAAACGAATGTGCGTGCTTGTACGGAACAAACAATAAATCGTATCTCAGACAGTGATAGATACAGCATGTCAATGATTTCAGAAAATTCAGAACCAACCAACTGTCACGTGTCAACTGTCAATGCCAAGAATGCTGTCCAAAGTGGTGCCAGATACACAGCGTTTCCGCTTTTTTTGCGTATGGATCTGCTTTCCGCTTTAGTATAACGCGGTTCCGCTTTTTTCGAATATGCCCTATCGAAATCGTCGAGAAAATTATGCGTAGTAAGGGTGGAGTTCGCGACAACGTCTCACCATTTTAGTGATACGTGACTGAAAACAGA
This sequence comes from Nematopogon swammerdamellus, assembly GCA_946902875.1. Classification (NCBI taxonomy): domain Eukaryota; kingdom Metazoa; phylum Arthropoda; class Insecta; order Lepidoptera; family Adelidae; genus Nematopogon; species Nematopogon swammerdamellus. Next base: position 2,714,423 of record OX336345.1, on the reverse strand, counting down.
TCGGAGTTCTGAATATGAATCCACAAACACAAATAAAAAAACTATGCATAGGACTTTAGGTCTGTGTTGCGTTTTTGGATGAGGTTAGGTCTTGCGCCTTGGGTGGATGACGATGTATTGAGGTGTGCACATGAGCGTGCATGATTGGAACATCGCACTTCAACACTTCTTGTGAAGGTATTTTTCTCGAAAGAGATTCCAACTCTGCGAAAGTTCATTATAATAATCTATTAAGGCGAATAAATAACCGCCCGACTGAACGCACTTTTACAGGCTATTACTTACAAAATACAAAAGACGCTCTGAAGTTTGTCAAAGTCATCAGTAAACTGCTAAATAAAGAAGAAGAAGAAGAAAAGTCATTTGGTCAACGCGCCAGCTGTGAGCGGTTTTTCATTTATGACGAATAAGCCGAGAAATTCATCGAGCGTTTTAGGAACAATAGGAACCTCAGCAGACATGGAGAAAACATTTTAAAGTTGTAAACTTATTTGTGAATAGCTGTTGCAAAAGAACAAACAATACCGACTACAATTGTGTGCAATTTCGATATGAGTAGGTATTGAGTAGATTTATATTGTAAACATTTTTTTGTGATATTGCCGGTCTCTTTCATTGATAAGTGCATAAAGTATGGGGTCGCTTTTATTTCTAGCTTTTCTAAGTCTTTCAGCCACTCTTTTTTTAGCTAAGCGTTCCTCTTTTGAATCCGCTATCACGGCAAAGCTGAAAAGGATAATCACACGTAATACTATAATAATAAATCGACCACCGATACGTCGATATACTCCAAAACTTGTATCGGTAAACGGCGGTGACTGTGAGGCTCCATGAAAATACCCGCCCCATCCAATGATATTCTGCTACTCGGCAGCATACATTGTTATGCGGACAAAAGTAGGTACACGGATCCTACACCAGTCACCCTTCAGCCAGACGGGACGTTGTGGATGAGAAGAGGCGAAGAACAAACGCTTCGGTCTATTTCCGAATGGGGCCGTACTAATTTGGTCGAGTTTAACGCTTCCAAGACACAAGTATGTGCGTCAGTGCGAAAAGAACGGCGTTCACACCCGCTCCTTCCTTCCAGGTCCCGTCGCTAAAATTAAGCGATCACCTCGGGGTCCTCGGAGTCGAACTGTCGCACGACCTAAACTTTCGGCGCCATAACCTAGGGCAAGGCCAAGTTAGTTTCTAAAAAGTTGGGCGTACTCAATAAGGTGCGACGGTACTTCACGCCGGGCCAAAGGCTGCTTTTGTATAGCACAGATTAGGTCCTGCTTGGGGTACTGCTCGCACTTGTGGGTTGGCTCAGCTAAATACCAGCTTGCGCCTTTGGATTCGATCCAGAGTCGAGCCCTGCGACTAGTGGATGACCCCAACGTGTCCCGCGATCTAGAACCACTGCAACTCCGTAGGAATGTCGGCGACCTAAATGTGTTCTATCGCTTATTGAATACATGGTAAATGCTCGGAGGAGCTGTTTAACGCGATCCTTCCGTCCCCTTTCCACCTCCGCACAACGCTCACTGGACAGGGATTGCATCCCTATACGCTGGACTTATACGGGTGCGTACCAATCGGTTCTGCAGGTTTTTCCTCCACAGAACTGGTAAACTCTGGAACGCTCTCCCTGCCCACGTATTTCCCCCAAGTATCGTCTCGGGTCCTTCAAGAGAGGCGTGAATAGCACCTGTCAGGCCGGCATGGCATTCGAAAGCCCAGCGTATGACCGAATTTACATAGGCGTCATTAGGCACCATATTGGTGGCTCGGCGTCGCATGTCGCGCTTTTTATTTTAAAAAAATGCTTCTTGGTAAGGGAGTGAGGCAAGGGGCCGTGATCTCACCCAAGCTCCTTACAAAAGCACTTGAAGACGTGTTCAAGACGCTTGAGTGGGAGAACATTGGAATAAATGTCAATGGGGAGTTTCCCAGTCATCTCCGTTTCGCGGATAACATTGTCCTCCTCGCCCATACCCGGGTTCAGCTTCAAGAGACGCTCAGCGACCTTTACGAGGTCTCGCTGAACGTCGGCCTGAGGATGAACCTGGATTTTTTTTTATTACTTCCGAACTGGGTGGCTCTGCCCGAGGTCGAAGCTTCAGGCGCAACCAATTTCACCGCCGAGGAGGTGCCAGTCCGGCTTGGAGGTGGACTAATGTCGCTGGGGAAAGTCTACCCGCGATTTGAAGATCCGTGTATTGTAGGAGTGGGGAAAGATATTCCCTGGGAGCCCGTTCCACACCTTTGCAGTGCGGCACAAGAACGATTTAGAGAATCGTGCAGTACGAAGAACTCTTCTGTCGACTACATAGAGGTGTTCCGCCAGAGTATGGCGGGTTTGGCGAAGGCGAACAGTAGGAGGAGGGATAAGGGAAGCAAGTTCATCAGAGCAGCGGCCATAGTAGTACCGATAAAACAGGCTCAATGACCCCACGATACGTCTGTACTTTAAAGGCTGAAGGTCCTTTGTGAGTACAGAGTCACCAATGATGCGAATGGCTCGTCGCTGAATTGAATCCAAGGCTGAAAGAAGGTACTCAGGAGAACCCTCCCATTCCCAAAGACGACTGCAATATTCCATCACCGGTCTTACTTGTGCTTTATACAGTGTAATCAGTTGGACCGGCGTGAAAAATCGCCGACATCGGTAAAGGATCCCTAATTTTCGAGACGCTAGTTTCGCCTTGGACTCTATGAACGATCGAAACCCAAAGTCCCTGGACACTTCCATACCCAGGACGCCCAAACTACCATCTTTAGGGACTTGGCTGCCCTGGAAAGTGGCTTGGAGAGGAAACGGATTAGCCTTAGTAGAGAAGGCACAAGCTTGCGTCTTGGCTACGTTGAAGTTGACAAGTTCTTCCCCCAAGAGGATACTTTTCGAGAACCTGGTCAACCCGAGCAACAGTTTCGCGTCTAGCGTTTGCTGCTGAGGCTTCTCTACCCTTCCAGTCCTTGATGAACCCTTGATGCACCGTGCTGTCGTCCATGTAACAATGTATTTCGCCGAGCGAGAGCATGTCGTTGATGAATAATATAAACAGCATAGGCGACATCACGGATCCTTGTGGAACACCAGCATTGATTGAGTAGTCGGCCGAGCAGGCACCATCTAGGGTGACAAAGATCGACCGACCACTCAAAAAGCTGGAGATCGAATTGCACAGTTTTGTAGGGACACCGTAAGCTTTCTTAACAGTCCCCGGTGCCAGACGCGATCGAATGCTATGGATATGTCCAGGGCGACCGCCAGCGATTCCCCAAAACCATCGAGCCTTTCAGCCTACAAATGCGTGACGTACGCAAGAAGATCTCCAGTCGACCTTTGCTTGCGGAAGCCGTATTGCTTGTCATCGAGAAGTTTACAGTCTTCTAGATACGTCAGAGCGCTGAGTTGGCAATACGCTCCATAACCTAACTCAAAAGTAAGGTTAGGGATAAAACCAACGTCATGACGATGGAAGTTATGGGTGAGGGGGATATTCTGATCGACGGTGAAGTAATCAAACAAGTGGAGGAATACGTATATTTCGGACAAATATTTCGGCTAGGTAGGTCGACAAGCCCTACTCAAGGAGGTAGAGAGACACATTCAACTGGGTTGGGCTGCCTTCGGAAAGCTGAAGTTCGTCCTAAAGTCTGATCTACCGTAACGCAAAACATATTTAATAAGAAATATATACTAGTCTCAAAAGTTATTTAGTTAATACAGTGTAAACGGCATAATGTAACTTCAATTAAAAGAAAAACTGTTCTTTTTTTTTTACTTCATTCGACGAAAACTCTCAATGGCGCAATAGAATACAGTAAGTTAGGTTTTGCTGCGTAGAGTTTTTAGTCTTAAATGTTTTTAACTTTATGTGAATTTAATTTTTTTTTTCATTTCTAATCCTCAAATACATAAGTTATCCTGTTTATAAGTTATAATAGGCATGCTATTTAATTAAAAAATATGTTTCTTGCTTTCGGTGGTTTTGAAATTCACTTCGGTGCACCTATTTCCACCAAAAACACCGAAGTCATTGACACTGAAATCAAAAAAGTAAGGAAAATCTAAAATATTTGCAAATATAACCTTTATATACAGCATTGCTCTCTAAGTTGGAGATCTAGTACTAATAAGACAATCTCTAATTAAAATATAATAGTAATATGTAAAATAAATAACGAGAAAATTGGTTCAGCGAAATCAATTTTATAGGTTACCAAGCCACCGAAAACGATTCGATTACATACCTTAATAACACGGCCGCACAGGAACGCACAGACGTGTTGTCCTCGCCACGGAAGCGGCGCGACTGATATTTTTTTTCGCTTTAACAGCTATTCACGCAGCTACAATAGTATAGGATCTATGAGCGTATTCGTGCGCGCCACCGATATCAAAGGAAACTAGCGGACGCAGATAAAATAATTCGTATTTCGTCTTCTAAAGCGTATTCATGCTTAGTAAAAATATAAGTTAAAGCATAACTAACTAGGTTTTAGAGAACATATACAAAGTAGCGTAATTCCTTATAGATGATAAGAAAAAAACAATTTTTCTACCGCAAAGTGTAGTCCGGACGCGCCAGTGAAGTCAAGATTTCAGTAGTTTTAATTTTTTTTATCGCATTTCTAATTAATTAATTTAAAAAAGGACACAGGCCCCCCCCCAGTATTTTAATCATATCTACAATATTAAAAAATATAAAAGTATTAAGAATCCATTTTATAAGACTTTTCGATCCGGACTCGCTTATTCTGCCCATCCGGAGAAAGACCCATAACAATTTAGAAACATCAGTACGCGAAGCATAAGAAAATGTGAGTGTAAACGCAAAATCGATGTAACGGCTGTGTAAATAGTTTGTGTTTTCCGTCCAGTTCAGTGTCGCCGGCACGCACGACCGAAGGGAAGCACTGACGCTGCCCCAACTTCACCCGGTGTTATTGGCTGACATCACGGATGTTGTAGGTGATGTAGCCAACCGATGTCAGTATCCATAAAAAAAACTGGTAAAAAAATTATAAAACAGATAGTTTTTTATCTGCGTTTTATAAGCACGGTCAGCATTTTCTATTTCGCTATCTGGTAGCACCGCTCGTCATAAATAAACAACAAACTACAAAGCACAGATAAATAAAATAATGTAGGTACAACAAAGTTGCTTGTTTGTTCTATATCTTTACAAAGGTTCTTTCTTTGCTACCTAAGTTTGCTACCAAGTGAATGAGAACCTTGCACCTTGCAGCTGCTGCCGCAGTTGCAGTATCTAACTATATTCTTTGATTTAACTGTCTGTGATTTCACTCGATTCACTGTGGAATAACTTTTCAGCAATTGAATTTGCATGCTTGATCAACTTGTAAAGTTTCAGTTCACATCACACTCAGCTTATGCAAAGGTAGGAAGGTAAACCCTTTCTTTGCTTCCTTCAATACGTTTTTACAGGATTCGACACGGCGGCTTTGAGTTCATTCATGAGAGGACATTCTGTATACATACATGCAAACATAGCGTCATGCCTGTTTCCCAGTGTGGTAGACAGATACAACGGATCTACACGTGCCACCACGATCCTGACACACCTCTGCCGCCTCTTCCGCTCTCATAATGTTCTTAAAATGCTTATACGTATACTACCTAAATTACTAATTACGAGCATGCGGCAACTCTTAATAAAAAAAAGCAATACTTATGTGTTTACAGATAAATGTGGGCTCAAAGAATCAGCTCATTGTCCAATTTTTCCACCCACCGCTTGTAAATTACCTATACAGAGGGTTCCCAATTAAGTACATAAGTTATATTCATGTAAGTTGCCTCCGACCCAATTAAAAATGCTTACTACCATTGACTTTCATGCCATTTTCGCTGCATGAAAACTCACAAATATAAAATCATGAAGTCAGATCAATAAACTATTAACACTAAATAGCCAATGAAATTACACAAGCAAGAAGCGATGTAAAACAAGTGAGGATTCACTTATTTAGAAGTCAGACGGATTTTTTTTATTCCAGAAAAAACATGTCTTGTTGATTTCGGGGATCTGCCGTGCTCCACTGTAGTACAAATTAGTTTGAAGCTGTTCTTAGCGAGTGAGGGAAGATTTAATTCAGAAAACACATTATGTATATACAGGGTGTTTGATGACCATAGGTCATAAAGCAAACCAGTGATTCCTTGACTAATTTGAAGTCTAAAAGGCCCAGTAAAGTTTTGTCGGATATGCCTTAATTAAGGAGTTATTAACTAAATTAGTTTTCGCGCCCAAAATACTACGGCAGTGCGACCGACCCGACGCTCTCTACATTAACATACTACCTATCATTTACGTACATTCACAAATCGATTAGCGCTAAAATCATCCAATAATAACACGTGTCCACCCATCCGCAGTCCCCGCGCCCACTAGTTTGGAAGTGAGTACAAATTGGCGGGCCAATGAGCTAGAAAGGGGATGGGCTACCCCTGCCGTTCTCACCACCGCCTACGCACTGCAGATGTAGTAATATCGTAATCTCTCTCGCACCCCCTCTGTGCTCATACTGCATCTCTCTGGCACAGCGCTTGTCAGTGTTCTCCCTCGCACCTTACTTCATCTTCGCTCGCGCCACACACGTGTTCATCGGTCTATTCACACGGGAGCATTTCGTAAATGGAGTTTATTTATTTAGTTTAGTGTGGAGAAAAAAAGTTCACCGTAGAACAAAATGTCATCTAACTTTTTTGCTCCAAATAGGCTCAGGAGTACCTGGTTGGCTTTATGACCTATGGTCATCAAACACCCTGTGTATACCTACCTACATTGGGTTCTCAATTTGTTTTCACTTGAAAGCTACTTTCATTTTCAAAACCGTACAAATAAACATGGGAACTAGTGTTGCAACGGATATTCGGTTACTATCCGGTATCCGGCCTATCCGGCCATTTTTTTACTATCCGGTTCATGGCCGGAAAGTAGACAGTATAATTGATTAAAAAACTGATTTAACCCTTCGGCTCCTCAAAACCCCGCGCGGGGTTTGTTAGGCGCGCGTCCGTCGGCTTCTCAAAACCCCGCGCGGGGTTCGGCGCGGCGCGGCGGCGCGCGGCTCATTATTTAATTCATCACTAATTCTACCAATTTTCGACCAAAGAACTGATTACTGGTATCACTTCTTGGTTAAAAGTACTAGAACTATTATCAAACAGACTGGGGGCAACACTTCACCTTCACACAGAAAATATTTTTTGAAAATGTCAAAAAAAAAAAGGCTCCCAAGCCAACTGACATTTCCACAGACACTGGAATACACAGATCTTGTACCGTATTTCGTGTACCCGTATTCGAGAGTACGTCTTATTAGCTTTATTTAGAGGTATGACTCGTCTATGGAAATTATACAATTTTGGTCAGAAAAAATCGGAAAAAAATGTCGAGTGTGTTTTGTTTTGCCTGGAGTTTAAAAAATCGGTCTGTGCTTCTAAATAAGTGAATCCTGAAGTGTTTGGTATCACTAAATGCGCAATTTTAGTACGCAGATTACAGATAACAGATTATTGATGGATCGTTCGATTGAGGCGGGATATTCGAATTTGTGCGGGAGCGCGCGCGCCAAAATTTTGCGTTTTTGCGCGCGGCGAAAACGCCTGGGAGTCAACGGGCGTGCGCATATTGCATTGCGCGGGAGCCAAAGGGTTAATGAAAAAAAACTGATTGCCTAGCAAAATTTGTACGCTATGTATAAAACAGTGGCATTCTTCAAGATCAATGACGCTAGTCAGTACTATTTCAAATTCTGTGACCTTATACCTACGTCTGGCCGGATACCCGGTGGCTGGATATCCAGATATCCAGCCCGCGCACAGACCGGATATCCGGTATCCAGCCAATCCACTATCCGTTGCAACACTAGTGGAAATCACTTAACTATTGCCTTTTTAAAATTTTTTTCTTGTAGTTACAACCTATTAATATTACTATTATATATCTACAATAAAATTATCATAAATACCGACATAATTTAATACCCTAATGTTCTTCATTGCTTTCTTATCAATGTGGTGCTATGTTGACATTTTGACCTTAACTTATCTGTTGTGCGGGTTCAGATAAATACCTAAATTATAAAGTATTGTGCAGACGGCACCATCCATTCTCCTTAGTCAGAAAAATAAATTGACACATAAAATGCAAAACTGGGAATTATCTGTTCATGAACCAAAATATGTACGTACAACTCTATAAAATGTTTGGTTTATTTTTTTATATTTTTTTTATTGACAGCACGATATATGGCGCCGAGCCACCCATAAGGTGTCTAACGACGCCCATGGACATTCGGTCGTATACGGGGGTTGCGAATGCCATGCCGGCCTGACAGGTGCCCATTCACGCCCCTCTTGAAGGACCCGGCCCGAGACTGTACTTGGGGGGAAATATATGGGCAGGGAGGGCATTCCAGAGTTTACCGGTTCTGTAGAGGAAAGATCTGCAGAATCGATTGGTACGCATCCGTGTTAAGTCCAGCGTGTAGGGATGCAATCCCTGCCCAGTGCGCGTGGTGCGAAGGTGGAAAGGGGACGGCGGGATCGCATTAAACAGCTCCTCCGAGTACTCCCCATGGAATAAGCGAAGGAACACACTTAGGGAGCCGACATCCCGACGGTGTTGCAGTGGTTCTAGATCGCAGGACACTTCGGGGTCACCCACTAGTCGTACGGCTCGACGCTGGATTGAGTGCTTTTGAAATTATTTTTTTTAGATTTTACATTACATTCTTTGTAAGTGGGGGGTACATAAATTCTTCGTGATGGGTAGGAGTGGTTTTCTTTAAACTATGCTATTTTTTTAATTAGGGAGCATTTTTTTCTAGTACTCGTATTTTTCTAGTTAATCGAGGTTTTATGCATTAGGAACGTCTATGGTTAGGAAAGAGTCGGCAGTCCTAGAAAAAAAAACAGAGGTTTTTCTTAAGTTATTTTTTATAATAGTTTCTTGCTGTATCTTCTTTATGGGTGTAGTTGTATTTCTTTTAATTGTAATCCTGATAAGGATTTATCATTTACATAATCAAACTGGATATAAAAAATTGGCCAAGTGCGAGTCGAACTTGCGCGCCGATGGTTTCGTATCGCCATGACACGGTCATCGCCACTCACACCATCAGCTATGGCATGTTTTATGAAATGCTTCATATTAGTTAAAATTCATGATTACCTAGTTAAAATGCTTCATACTGTTTTCGGTTACTTTTTCTTTTTTTTCTTATTTGTTGTTATATTGGCCATAATAACACATATTCTGTGAAAATTTCAACAGGCTACCTATTGCGGTTCAAGAGATACAGCCCTCGGACAGACAGACAGACGGACGGACAGACAGGCAGACGACGGATACGGAACCCTAAAAAACAAATTGGGACAAGTTCAGCTGTAGTTAAACAACCATATGAATGCTCAATAAGTAATAAACCGTGTGGGTTCGGTACTTAAAAAGAATAGCCCCACTGCATCTCTCCCCGTGCATGTCGTAAAAGGCGACTAAGGGATAAGGACAAGATGCCGTGCTAATGGGCGACAGGCTCGCCACCTCTCACCTTGGCACGGTACTTCCACCGAGTCATGCAGCAGGTGGGTCTTCGTGCCTTTCTTGCTGCTTGATCAATTTAATCTTGTTCGAATAATTTGCGAAACGTGGTGGTCGGCGTTGTGCTGCAATTTACCAGAGGTCTTGCAGCACAACACCGATTACTGTGCTTACCCCGATTGTCGGGATTCAGCGTGTGTGATATGTATGTATGTATTCTGAACAATTTATATATTTTGTTAGCCTTGGTAGCTCAGTGGTGCAGTCGGTCGAATAATAACCACACCGAGCACACCATCTCTAGACATCTTTCCCATCACTCATCATTTTACGTATTTACCTACCTTGATTGTACCGTGTGGGGCCGGTACTTTAAAACAATAGCCCCACCCAGTGCATCTCACCCCGTGCATGTCGTAAAAGGCGACTAAGGGATATGACTCCCTTCTTATATTACTAGGTTGTAGGGTTTAACCCGCCCGGGTTGGTACCACCGCACTGAATGAAAGGTCGGTTGAAACGGCTATGTAAATAGTTTGCGTTTTCCGTCCATTTCAGTGTAGCCGGCACGACCGAAGGGAAGCACTGACGTGGCACCAAGTTCACCCGGTGTTATGGGCTGACATCACGGATGTTGTAGGTGATGTAGCCAACCGTGTCAGTTTCCATAAAAAAAAAAACCGAGGTGCGGTCAGTGAATGGATGGGTGACCGCTCGACCGTTGGAGGCTGACCGTGGTTCGGATTCCACGTAAAACTGTAGGTCCCTTCCCTTCTTACCTAACTAGGTGGTAAGTTTTAACCCACCCGGGTTGGTACCACCGCACTGAATGAAAGGTCGGTTGAAACGGCTATGTAAATAGTTCGTGTTTTCCGTTCAGTTCAATGTAGCCGGCACGAGCGAAGGGAAGCACTGAAATGGCTACTAGTTCGCCAAGGTTCCATAAAAAAAAAAATAGGTATATATATTTAATATATAAACTTGTATTAATATGAACAAACCTTTATGTTAATACTGTAATATTATGTAATAATTTTTCAGAATTTATTTGCAGTCATCTATTTTTGTGGAGCAGTACTTAATTCATCAGATGATGTTACGATCTGAAACAAAACATTTAAAATATGATCAAACAATGGACACTAACAATTCTGCTCGTGTGAGTATTATCTCCTTAAAAGTATGATTTTCGCCTAGTTTCATTGATTATGTCATTTAGAACAAATTCTTCACTATAAGGAGTTATTAAGGTCAGTTTACCTATCTTGAAATATACATAATATAATGTAATGTAATGTAATGTAAATGTAAATAATGTAAATATTCTTTATTTGTACACCAATATACAAAATAAAGGTACAAAAAGGCGAGTTTATAGCCAAATATTGGCAATATCTTACTACTAACCTTTGGGGTGAGATAATGAGCATGTAGGCATACGAGATAGTTCGAAAGAGGAATTTGCTCTGTCCTTCCTTACATATATAATATTATTAATATACATACCTATTACACAAAATAAATAAAATAGAAATAAATAAATAAATAAATATAAAATATACTTATACCTACTTACATATATACTCAAATATATATACATAAATATAACATATACAATACATTTTGTCCAAATAGCAGTGATATTATATTGATAATATAACATTGCATTAAATATTCGACCTGTTGGTATGGTTTCCAATGTATCGGTCGGGTCCGTGGATGGGAGTAGGCTTGATACTGGCCGCAGCACCGAACGACCATCTCTAGACATCTTTCCCATCACTCATCATTTTACGTATTTACCTACCTTGATATTTTAAGCCCAAACTGTATTTTTTTTACCGCCTTATAGCTGACATGGCCTCTCTGAGGGTGGTTTCGCGAGGATTGGTGTTGTTGGCTTTGTCTTTTGAATTTTTTTTTATGGATAGCGCAACATGTTTCACCTATAAGTAGGTGTCTAAAGATGCCCATGGACATTCACATGTGATGCACGGGGATTGCGAATACCATGCCGGCCCGACAGGAGCCTTTTCACGTCCCTTTTGAAGAACCCCAGTCTGCACTTGGGAGGAAATAGAATGGCAGGGAGTGTGTTCCACATTTTCCTGGTTCTGTGATCTTCTATGGTGCCTGATCTTCCATTGAACTTTTGGGCACAGACACCCGTGCCTGTGTAATTTTCTTTATTATAAATATTGCTTTCCTCTGTTGCAGGACTACTTGAAACTCCACAATTACGAATTTCATTCCATTGTGAACGGAAAACGTTTAAGCGATGAACATAAAGTAACAATCCAATCCGGTAGCTCTACTGAAGAGTTGTTCAAACTAAATGTCGCAAACGTGAACTCACTGAAGTCTGACGGATTCGAATGGTCCAGTTCTTTGATGTACAAGCAACAAAGCACTGAGGATAATAGTAAAATATTAAAGAACATTGCGAACGAAATTACTAAGTCGTCGCAAATTTTCGCAGAGTTGGAATCTCTTTCGAGAAAAATACCTTCACAAGAAGTGTTGAAGTACGATGTTCCAATCATAGTTGATTACTTTAACTACTATGCTACATCAAAGTTGCAGGAAGATGAACGTCATGTTAAATTCAGGGGTCAGTATACCATTGAGTATTTTTTAATTAATTTAACATTTCTAGAGTTTCGATTTCAGAATTTTAGCTTTAACAGTTCCTTGTACAGGCTGTGTAAATGAATTCATTCTTCCATGACTACTTTTACCTTTTTATGACTACTCCAACTATTCTAGTTATAACATTGCTAACTTAACTGGAAGAAATTTCATTCTGCATCAAGTTCACCTTCGAGCCTGCATAAAAGTGAATTCCATACACATTTAAGCGGCGGGTGGCCGAGTGGGTTGGAACCTTCCGGTCTGTTAGGACAGATTCTTGTATTGTACTGATCTCATAATGAACAAATCTCAAAATCACCTTTTCCCAAAATTACTGATTTTGTAAATGTCTTTGTTTTTTAATGTTATCGGCTTCTCATGCGAGAGCTCCGAGGTTCGAATCCGGTCGGCGTGTACCAATGAGTTTTTTCTGACGAAAAAATTTACGTGTATACCTAAACCTGCTGCTTCACCGTTCGGAACCGGTGTAAAACTTTAGGTCCCTTCATTTGCCCCTTACTAGGTGGTAGGCTCGAATTGTAGCCGACTGGGTTGGTACCACCGTACTGGATGTAAGATGGCCGCATAGCAGCCTCGGCTGTGCTTTCCTCCAGTCCAGTATAGCCAGCAATCCAGGGAAGTCTCCGGTATGGCACCTACCTTCTCGGAGGTGATATTGGCTGGTCGGAGCGTGCGCTTTGGCCCCTACGACTCAGCCACCCATACCGGATTACATAAAAAAAAAACACAGAAGTTCTGCACCATTGTCCATCTTTTGTCAACTTTTTTGTCTTGTGAAATAAAGTATATTTTAATTTGATTCATTTAAACTAAATATTATTACATTTTATCCTACAGAGCACGAATTACTGGTGTTCACAAAGAATTCGTCGCTGGGCTCTCTCGGGATAGCGCTGAGCAGTATTCTGCGTGCCCGGGTCTCTGTCTCCATTCTTGCCACGGAGGAAGTGGCGGTCGTGGCCCAACTGTTTGGGAAAATATGCTTAGACGCCGGGTGAGTTGTATGTGTGGGTACAATATAAGGTCTTTCATTAGTAGGTAATAGTACGCTAAGGGGAGTATGTGTATCAGATACTGATCAGTGATCACGTTCCCCATACCTATAATTATTTTTTCCCACATCAAATACCTACCCGTGCTATGAAATAATTGTTCAATAAACTATTATTTTAGTAGGATGGGTAGATATTTGATATCCGAAAAAAAAATGTATGGGGAACGTGATCAGTATCTGATACACATACTCCCCTTAGCGTAATATTACCTATGTACTAATGAAACACCTTATATAATTACTAGCTTTTGCCCGCGGCTTCGCTTGCGTGAAATTCGTATTTAAAAAGAAGAAAGTAAGTAAGCCCGCTACCGTACCTTTATTTCGGAGCGCGAAACAATTCGGTTTGTATGGGAGCCACATCTTAGCATAACCGGAACTGAATTTTATTTAGCCTATCCTGTGTCCCATGTAGGTAAATGTGCTTGTACGAAGTTTCATCGAATTCAGATGATCGGTTTATGAGTTATGGTGGAACATACATACATACGGAAATGATTTCTAAAAATCGTAAATTTAGTTTTAGTATCATACACAGAGTCTACAAACGCAATATCTCAAAAAACAAAGTAACTTACTCCATGACCATCCCTTATAGATTTATTATTAGTATTGATTGATGATGTACTAATGAACATACATCGGAATCCGCGGGGCACGAATGATTCAAGGTTGTTTAGTGATGGGACAATGTATCCACAAATATCGAAAATCGATCGTTATTTTAAAATAATATGAAATAATGTCGATTATTAAAACTAAGAGTATTTCTATAGAAAATAAGATATAATAAACAAATGTTGTATTTACTTTGTAGGTACAATACAAATCTGTTCAAACCACAATATTAGTTTTATTAGTATGGAATAGAAAGAATTTGATTTTTTTTACCAACTTACACGTGTTACATCATAATGATATAGGAGACTTTTTTGTTACTGTTATGAAACTGAATCGATTAGGCTATAAAAATCAACCACCTATTTTTTTATTTAAACACATAAAAAAATATTTTACATAAAAAAAAGGCCAAGGTCCAAAAAAATAGGTCTTACAAAATTAGTTCATAGTAAGCTAAGGGGGGGTTCTGTATCGGAAATAGATCACTTTTGAAGAACAAAGAATTTTTTTTTTCACAAAATTATTTTTTTTTAATGTTAAATGTAAAAAAAAAATTTTCTTAATCGTTTCGGTTTCGTGCTAGGAACAAAAAAGTCTTCCAACACGTATATCTCTTTCTTTCAGAAATTGTGAAAAACCACAATTTTAGTTTTATTAGTATGGAATAGAAAGAATTTAATTTTTTTTACCAACTTACACGTGTTACATCATAATGGTCATGAAGACTTTTTTGTTACTGTTATGAAACTGAATCGATTAGGTTATAAAAATCAACCACCTATTTTTTTATTTAAATACCTACTTAAAAAAATTTTTTACTTAAAAAAAGCCCAAGGTCCAAAAATTTTTATATAGGTTTTACTCCCTATATGATACAGAACCCCCCCTTAGCGTACTATGAACTAATTTTGAAAGACCTTATATAAATATGTATTATATTTACTTAATCGTTAACATAAAGTATACATGTTTATATAAGTACTGTAGGTATATAAGTATTCAAGTCTGAAATATGACATGAATAAAATACAATAAACAAATAAATATGAGTATCGATAACAGTGTCGATTGTTTATTGATCGCCGTAGTCAATCCCTAACAAGGTCGTATTCGTGCCCCGCGGATTCCGATGTCTGCTAATGAATGAGCACACTCTAAAATAATGAGCACATCCTAAAATTCCTAAATTATTCTTGTTATAGTGCAAATCGTCTCCCTAACTCCTCGTTATGGTGTCTAGGAGTGGCTGCTTATACCTGCTTTCATACCTATCCTAACCCATTAGTGTTGGACCTTTTTTGAAATTTCTAAATGATTGTACATGTGAACAGAAATAAACAATATTATATTCTGATCCATATTTATGAAGTTTTCCTTTCTTGGAAATCTCTAAATTTAATGGTCCCCTAGAACACTTGTGAATTTTCTACAACAAAAACATTTACAACTTGCTTTTTTTTCTACAGCATTGCCTCTACAGCATTTTAGAAACATTTTGGGGCAAACGTAATGAAGCACAAGTTTGCCAATGTTCTACAGGCAGATGACGAACTCAGTGGCCTCACCAAACACATCCGGACTGTAAGGGTGAAAAGGGTGTATGGGTGGCTGTGTCGGACGGGCCAAAGCATATGCTCCGATCATCCAATATCACCTCCAAGGAGGTAGGTGCCATACCGGAGACTTCCCTGGATTGCTGGCTATACTGGACTGGAGGAGAACACAGACGTGGCTGCTATGAGGCCATCTTACATCCAGTACGGTTGTACCAACCCAGTCGGCTACAATTTGAGCCTACCACCTAATAAGGGGCAAGGGAAGGGACCTACAGTGTTACACCGGTTCCGAACGGTGAACAGAATTGCATGCAGGAGAAGTTTTAAATCGAGCACTAGACCAGCGATTGGCCAATCTCGCTCTCTTAAAGCATGTTAGAACTTAGACGTTTCGGCTCGCGGTCAGCCCTCGGCTGCTAGTCTGTGTCGACTAGGACGTGGATCAGGACTAGTTCAGCGCTTGAGTACCCTCTCTCTGCTGATCTTAGTTTTATTTCCACTTTTGGAGCGGAATTCTGTACGTTTTCATTCTCAACAATTTCTTCAAAATCCAATTACAGAGTGCCCAGCGACGCTGTGAGCGTTTACTTGGTTGAGGAGAAACATCTGCAGAAGTTCATTGAAAGCGGGACGACTGCGCTGAACCAGAAATGCACTCCCGGTAAGATTAAAACTTAAAGTATACAAGGTAAAAGTACGCTCTTTCTGAGAATTATCAATATTACTCACCTATTGTCAGCCTCGGTAGCTCAGTGGTGCGGTCGGTCGACTGTTGTTAAGCACACCTGGGCGCGGTCAGCACTTGGATGGGTGACCACTAATTCGTTGGATGCTGACCTTGGTTCAGATTCCACGTAAAACTGTAGGCCCCTTCCCTTCTTACCTTACTAGGTGGTAGTGTTTATCCCGCCCGGGTTGGTACCTATCTGGTTGGTAAATTTATGGTGCTAATATGAGCGGTAGAGTCGGGAAGGGTCGCCCTACACGCACGTACCTGGACCAGATCGGGCATGTGCTCAGAAAGGGTCAAGTGCGTAGTGAGGGTGGAAGGGGCGGCAGAGGTGTGTCAAATCACGGGTAAATAGCCTTTCCCCAGCGATTTTAGTCCACCTCCAAGCCGGACTGGCACCTCCTCGGTGGTGAAATTGGCTGCGCCTGAGGCTTCGACCTCGGGCACAGCCACCCAGTTCGGGAGCGATAAAAAAAAAGCTGCAGTAGAAATTACAGTAAGCACTCAGTTATTTGTGTTGTTACTTCTAGTTTACAACAGCGAGCGAGGCTGCACAGTGGTGGTGACTGAGTCCAGCGACATTGACTCCGCTATAGACATGCTGATCTCCGACGCTACCTGCACGCACATAGTAAGTTCTTAGTTCTCACAGCTCCAGTTATCTGCTGATCTAATGCTATAGAAAACTTTACGCCACATATAAGGTACTTCGTTATTCATGTCAAATGTTTCGGGAGGGTTACATACGCACTCAAATAAACACGTTACACAAAAAAAAATTACATGTTTTCAATAAAATAAGGTCCCCATAGCCAAAGTTGATAAGACATAATAAAATAAACCACTGCCCCAGCGCAAAAAAAGGCCAAACATATGCACGCAGATACAGTGCGACAAGGCTTGAAATGAACGTGGATGACGTTTGTGGGAGGGCGCTGTTGCAGCATTAATGTTGTCAATTTTGAAAATTTCCTTACACTAGGGGAAAATATCTTTGCAAAAGAAAATGTATGTATAGTAGTACCTATAAGGTAAGTAGGTACTTACTTAATTTTTATTTTATGTATTGAATTTTAGGAAGACCTGCTCTCTAATAAAATAACAGATAATCTTTGGTGTTGTTAGCAGAAATCGAAGTCTAAGAAGTGATACTAACGTACGCGTGGAAATTATTATATAGCAGTTTATATTATATTCTATTATAAATTTGCAGCAGTTATAACGTTAGAAATATTCCACCTTTCCTGCTGTTTGCTATAATGCTGTTTTGCTATTTATACTCGTACGTACCGCCATCTAGTTGATATAATAAAAAATATTTGTAGTGTAGCCTGTAGGTATGTGAAGCTCTCGCTCGATAGAGGGCAGTGTTAGTAGTATTTTGTAACTTAACCCTTAATACAATGACTAAAGGTTACATTTTAAATAATTAAATAAAACAGCGGGCTAGCATATTAGAAATATTATAATATAATTAGACTGCTGTTTGTTAGAAACAGCAACAGCAACAATAAAACAGCAGTAGGTATAGCAGTGCGCGCTCGTTGCTTGCTATGAGCAGACTTATACAGCAGCAGCAGACAGCAGTTTATATAGCAACTTAACGTGTCTAGCAATTATTGTGTCTAGCTACTGTCTACTAGATATATTTTAATAGGAATAAAAACATGGCTTATATAATATAGTGATTGAACCATAGGATTAGCAATATTTGTGAAAATGCCAAGATTACAATGACAAGTTGTGCAATCTTAAAATTACTGATTTATTAATCGAATAAAAATATTATAAAACCCTTTACAAATACATAATAAATACCGTCGAAAATATTATATAAATTTTAAAGAAATGGCAGAAGGACCCGGCATCCAAGCCAATAATTTAAAAAAAATTTACCACAGACAGATTAATGATCTGTCTGCCTGCTGTATTCCCGCGATTGTTATAACACTAATATTTATCTCTTATTTCAATTATGCTAGTTATTCCAACAGCGTTAGGTTCAAATTCCAACATCAGCACCAAAAACAGCAATATAGCAATATAGCACTTTGAAACAGCAGCTATATAAAAACAGCAGATCATTCTAACGTGCTGTTGAAAAACAGCCGTTATCCCCACGACTACGCGTGAACGGGGGAAACGCGAGACGGTCATCTGGCAGCACTGTGGCGGCGTTAGTTCAGCTGTCACCCACGTTCATTTGAAGCCTTGTCGCACTGTAGAAGTATTTTTTTGCGATCGGATGCGTTCCGATACTGTCTCCTATTTGGTGTCTAGAGAAAGAGAATTTGAGACCAATAAGGGGAAATGTTGCCTAGACGAGCAAATTTTCGACGAACCTCTTTTGACGAGATTGCCGGGACTGAACAGTCCCGGTGGAACGTATCAAGACAAGACCAAATACTCGTAAATGTAGGTAGGTAAATAAGAAAAAAATTCAATTTTTTTTTTCATCTGTATCATTTGTTCATCTGTATAATTTTGTTCATCTGTATGTTTCCAGTATCCATGGAGGACGGACCGACTCCTGGTGCAGGAATCTATCTACTGTGAATTTCGTAAGAGATTCCTGAGCAAACTCTCTGCTGAGAGTTCCGAAGAATTTGAACGCGCGAAAAAGTCGGCGCCTAAAGGGACGGAAATTTGGCAGTACCCAAAGAAGTACAGCGATTCGACAGCGCAATTTGTCGCATCGGAAAACATTAATTTCGAAGACAAATGGAGTGATGTAACGGCGATGCAAGCGTACAGGACCACTAGAGAGCTATTGAGTTTGCTCGATAATCATTCGCCGTTCGCTGTGTCGCTGTGGTGCGACAGTGTGTCTGTCGCAAATGAAATTTCCCTGGCAGCAAAGGTTCCGGTCGTTTGGATCAATCTTTACGGATTGTTTGATCCTTCCGTACAGTTGAAAGTACGATGGCGGGGTGATGATACTATTATTGGTGGTGAAGTAGGTAAGAAAGTCAGAAATTGTTTTGAGATGTTGATTGATGATCATGATTTTTTTTTAATGAAAATAGATGAACCACCGCGCCGGTGACTTCATCTATACCGAGGCGGCGGGTGGTTTTTTTATTTTTTTTTATTGAAACTCACACTGTTGGCTACATCACCTACAACATCCGTGATGTCAGCCCATAACACCGGGTTGAACTTGGTGCCACGTCAGTGCTTCCCTTCGGTCGTGCCGGCTACACTGAACTGGACGGAAAACACAAACTATTTACATAGCCGTTTCGACCGACCTTTCATTCAGTGCGGTGGTACCAACCCGGGCGGGTTAAACCCTACCACCTAGTTATATAAGAAGGGAGTCACATCCCTTAGTCGCCTTTTACGACATGCACGGGGAGAGATGCAGTGGGGCTATTCTTTTAAAGTACCGGCCCCACACGGTACATTACCGGCCCCACACGGTACACGGTGGTTGAGTGGTTTGGCCGTCGGCTTTTCTTGTGAGAGGTCTGAGGTTCAAATCCAACCGGCGTGTATCAATGAGTTTTTTCTGATTTGAAAAAAAAATTACATACACACATTCACCCACTGCTCCATGGTTCAGATTCCATGTAAAAATGTAGGTTGTAGTAGGGTTGACTGGAGGAAATTGCCTAAGGCAATAAGCCCACCCTTGCCACACATTAAGTGGCATAAAGTGTATTATTACTATTTCTTTATTTACACATTTACTTAAAACTAATTTTGTACATTTATTATACTAGAATTATATATTCGCCTCGCTTTACTAGCTCGGTGCGACTGCTGCTCGTCGCGCTTTCAACATTGAATGGGTGACCGTTCGACCATTGAGGTTGACCGTGGTTCGAATTCCACGTAAAACTGTAGGTTCCTTCCCTTATCTCACTAGGTGGGTGGTTTTCGTCCAGTTCAGTGTAGCCGGTGCGACCAAAAGGGAAGCACTAACATGGTACCTAGTTCACGAAGTGCTATGGGCTGACATTAGGGTGCTGTTAGGTGATGTAGCCAACAGTTTCAATAAAAAATTGTGTTTGCTGTGACTGCACGCAAACAAAATTAATTGTTCAGATTTGGAACATACGCTTGGACATGTTGAAAATTCCTGCAGTTCTAAATTCAATGTGAAGAAGAATACATACATACATACATAACTCACGCTTTTGTATCCCGACAATCAGGGTAAACAGAGTAATCGGTGTTGTGCTATAAGTTCATACATACATACACATACATAACGTCACGCCTGCCTGCCTCCCAGTGGGGCAGGCAAAGACAACAGACCCAACCCACGCAAACAACCCAACCTCCAAGCGCCACAGTCCTGACACACTTTTGCCGCCTCTTCCACTCTCATAATGTTCTTCATACATGCTCGTCGGTTACGGGTCCTACGCACCTGACTCTTTTCGAGCACATGCCCGATCTGGTCCAGGTACGTGCGTCTAGGGCGACCCTTCCCGACTCTTCCACTAACATTCGCTCCATAGATTTCTTTCATTAGTTTCCTATCATCCCTTCTACAGACACATACATATACTCCTCCTATTCCACACATACTCCTCTCAACGCGCGCATTTCAACATCATTTATCCTGCTCTCATGCTTCGCCTGCCATACCCAACTTTCACTCCCATAAGTACTCTGGTAAATTAAAGCACAACACCGACCACGTTTAGCACAGTATACGGACAAGATAACTATCAAGCAGCAAGTGAGGCACGAAGACCCACCTGCTGCATGAGAAGGTGGAAGGACCGCGCCAAGGTGAGAGGTGGCTAGCCTTTCGCCCTTTAGCGCGACATCTTGTCCTTATCCCTTAGTCGCCTTTTACGACATGCACGGGGAGATATGCAGTGGGGCTATTCTTTTTAAGTACCGGCCCCACACGGTACTGTGAAGAAGAACTGACAAATAAACTTCGCAAGTCGCAATGTTTTGTTGGTACATTATATATAAGTATTATATTAAAGTAGCTTACAAATAATTAAACCATACTACTGCTCACTAGGTAATGTTGTTGTTGTTGTTTGCTGCCCAGCCTCTTGGGAAGGCGGGTGGGCCATTCTCCGCACTGAGACCTCAAGACGGTCCGTTGTACGTTGTGACTAGGTAATATCACACACACCACACGCCATATCCCGATAATCGGGTTAAGCAGAGTAATCGGTGTTGTGCTGCAAGCTCTCAGGTAAATTACAACACAACACCAACCACCAATGTTTAGCAAAGTATTCGGACAAGATAACTATCGGGCAGCAAGTAAGGCAAGAAGGTCTACTTGCTGCACGACTCGGTGGAAAGACCGCGCCAAGGTGAGAGTTGGCCAGCCTGCCGCCCTTATGCACGGCATCATGTCTTTACCCCTTAGTCGGCTTTTACGACATAAACAGGGAGAGATGCAGTGGGGCTATTCTTATTAAGTGCCGGCCCCATACAGAACATCATAAGGTAATATTCATTTTAGTAAATGGATAATGCTTACAGGTGGGATAAGGCAATTATACCAAGCCAAGGAACGAATACAATTGCCAAGCGACGCAAATACAATGTAAGTTATATTTTCATTTATTTTATTTATTTATTTATAAATTTTTTTTAAACACACATTTTTTGTTATACATATGCTCTGCACTAGAATTATCTGTCTCGCAGAGGCAGTTATTGACAGTATAAGGCAGACATTTGTGCGCTTATCTAGACAACAATGAAGATAACACTATAGAAATAAAATAGAATAAAATTATAAAAGAAAAAAATTTACAACAATATCAAGCCCTTAATTAAAATCAAAATAAATATTAAAAATAATTCATACATGTTTCAGTCGTGCATCAATAAACCATATATCTATATTAAAGAATTAATTTATTTATACTTAATCGTTTTTTAGGGTTCCGCATCCGTGTCCTTATTACTAAGCCTACACGGACGTCCGTGTGTCTGTCCGTCCTACGTTTAAAGGACGGAAAAGGACGTTGTGAACCGTGATATGATAACCTAACTAGGTGGTAGGCTCAAATTGTAGCCGACTGGATTGATACCACCCTACTGGATGTAAGATGGCCGCATAGCAGCCTCGGTTGTGTTCTCTAGTCCAGTATAGCCAGCAATCCAGGGAAGCTCCGGCATGGCACCTACCTTCTCGGAGGTGATATTGGCTGGCCGGAGCATTTGCTTTGGCCCCTCCGACTCAGCCACTCATACCGGATTACGTAAAAAAAAAATGGTAGCTAAAATTATAAATTGTAAATTTTAACTAAATTGGTTTTTCTAGGACTCATGTTTTTCGAGATATTAGAGAGATTCGCCATTAAAATGTCAGTTTCCGATGTTGGACATGGTTCAGGTGTCCCTTTCTTAACGCATAAAACTTCGATTATTTCGAAAAATATTTAGTAGCATATTTTCCAAGTCCTCGTCTTGGAAAATATGCTACTGAGTTTTTTTTAAGGTTCATTAAATGAGGAAACCTGTTGTGGTAAGCAAATATGGTCAGACCCGGACAACCTATACAGGTTGTAAAAACGGCGAGTACATTAAATTTAGGAAATAATTATTGGGATCAAGAGTAACAAAAAAGTGAAATAACTTTTTTCTGAATTCCCTTTAAATAAAAAGTTACAGTTTCCATACAAACTAATTGACTTTTTTAGTGTAAAAATGATCTAATGACAACAGGGCGGCGCGGAGGGGGAAAGAGCGGATGAGACGTGAGCGCCTCGGACGGAGGTGTTGGCGGGAGGGGCGGGGGTAGCTTTGTGAGTGGAGGACTGGAGGTCGGCAGGCGGAGGGTGCGGAGCGGCAACAACGCGTTAAATTACACTAGACGAAAACATACATTTCAAAAATTCATATCTCGAAAATTAGACACTTTAGAGAAAAACTTTATTTGCTTTTTTGTCTCGGAAAAACATGAGGATTGCGCTGGCGAAATTAATGTACTCGCCGTTTTAACACCCTGTATATTAATTTAACAAGTAAGTGTAGGTACATATTAAACTATACTTTAGTTTAAATTATCATGAAGACTCTATTGACATTTTATTTTTAAATAATTTATATTTTTTTGGCTACTTGGTACATACTTATCTTTTAATGTACGCACATCTCAAACATCCAAAGGTTGACTGGAAGAAATCTCTACAAGGGATCAGTCCGCCTTTTCACTGCATATTTATAGTTTTAAAAACTTTTTCAATATATTTAAGAGATACCTAGACAAGCATATGCCACTAAAACATATGTGTGTAAGTAATAAAAAAATATTTACCGACTGGGCTACTCCAGCTATTATTATTTTTAAAGACAAATTATTTCATATATGATCTCCTAATCCAGATCTTAGATCTAATGTTACATGACACAGTAAAATCTTTAAACAAGTTACCATTTAAAGCCAAGCAACTGTTCCTTAAAATCAAAATTATGAATTCTGTTGAAAAACAATAAACAATGTTATTTTTAACACTGTATGTGCCTTTGTAAAATGTTCGTGGAGCAATAAAAATTCCTATCAATCTCACTAATTTTAGGAATCAATTGACAACTCACTTGCGCAGCGTGAAGAAGTGTTTGCCGGCGTGGAGGGCGCGGCCGTACAACCAGAGAGTGTCTGTGTTCTTCGATGCTCTGGCAGATATGTGGATATCGTAAGTGGATTAGAAAAGATAATTAAAAAAAAAACATTGAATGGAAGGTGTGTTCCCTTTTGACCTATTAATGGGATAAATGAATTAAACTTTATTAATTACAAATTATGAATATTTTTAGGGTGTACGGAATTTATTACTAGTTTTTTTTAACCGTAACGATCATCATTTTAATTAAGACATTTTGGCCAGTACCAAAATGCACCGGCCAAAATTTCTTGAACCTATAGACAGACAGTGAAGATTCATGCTCAAGCGTCAGCCAGTTAGTGTGTATGCGTCCACTGCTGGACATAGCCTCTCCAATTTTCCTCCAGTCCTCCCGGCCTCCAGCGGTACGGGACCACTGCTTTCCGCCGACGTACTTGATGTCGTCGCCCCACCTGGCGTACTCCCATCTGCCACACTCCCAACAGATGCTCAGGTGTTATAGATAAAAAAAAATCTGAATAAACTGAGTCCGTTAACAATAGCGCTGGAAAAACGGAAACAGGAAATGGTCCTTGTTCTTCCTACAAAATCATAAATTTGATCCAGATAAAGTTTCCGCGTGTGGTGGCGTGCCTTGGGAGAGGCCTATGTCCAGCAGTGGACCGATACAGGCTGATGATGATGATGATGATGAAAGTTTCCATGTCAAGAATAATAATATAAAAACCAACGTGGGACGGCTCAGCTAATTACCAGCTTGCGCCGCTAGACTCAATCCAGCGTCGTGCCGTGCGACTGGTGGGTGACCCAGCGGTGTCCCGCGACTTAGAACCTTTGCAACTCCGTAGGGACGTCGGCTCCCTAAGTGTGTTCTATCGTCTATTTTATGGGGAGTGTTCGGAGGAGCTGTTTAATGCGATTCCGCCATCCCCATTCCACCTCCGCACTACGCGTACTAGGCAGGGCATACACCCCTATTCAATCGATCTACCACGGATCTACCAACCGGTTCTGTAGATATTTTATTCACAGAATCGGGAAAATTTGGAACGCACTTCCTGCCCATCTATTTCCTCCCAAGTACAGCCTGGGGGTTTTCAAAAGGGGCATGAAAAGGCTCCTGTCAGGCCGGCATGACATTCGCAATCCCCGTGCATCACAGAATGTCCATGGGCATCGTTGGACACCTACTTGTAGGTGAAACGATGCCACATGTCACGCTATCAATAAAAAAAACCAACAATAACTCTTGTTGATGCAAATTTACACTTCGATACCTTCGATACTTGATAATATTTAACATAAACTCATAATTAACTTAAATTTCAGATCCGCTGACTCTGACAGAATATTCTTCTTGACGGAGATCCAGAAACGCTTGCGCCATCGCCAGTCAGACGTGAAAGCAATCGGGAATAATCTGCGGGTGCACGTGGAGGAACCGATAGGTGTAATTCTCGCGCTCGGCGTTTCCAACAATGGAACGTTGATTTACACTCTCATATCAGTAATAGAAGGCAACGGAATTGTCTATAATTTCGACGACGACAAGGACATATGTTACGAGATTGTAACCTGCCTTAAGGGAAGGGGACTGCCGGTCACTGCATTCGTGAACAGCGCAAAAGATCTCGTTCGCAGCGAAGCTGCTAAGATACATGAAATAAGATCAATATATGAATATGATCGTCACTCCCAATTCAATTTGTGCATGTACAACACAAAGACCATTTGGTCTCCGATTGGCGAAACGTTTGCTAATTAATGGATGCATTCAATCGTTGCATAATGAATAGGTACTGGTGCGGAATCAGAAGGCACGAGAACCCACAAGTTAACTGTCAACCTAACCTCAAAAGGGATCACAACACGAGCAGTTACAGCCACAACACAGGTAGAGAGCGTTTCAACTAAAAGTTCCCTTCACCGTTATGTTGGCTCCACTGTCTATCTGTCAAAACAGCGTTGAGGGTTGCTACGTGTACAGATTTACCCGTAATTATTGGTATTTAACGTATTAATTATACGGTAAATACCGATTACATTATTAGGTAATGTAATCTTCACAACTGACAGTGGAGCCAACATAACAGCGAAGGGAACTTTTAGTTGAAACGCTCTCTAGCTCTGATGACATGACACAGTCCAGAGGGGTTTATTCTCTATTATAGCAACTTATATCAGTCAGTCAGTCAGCGTGTAAGCGTCCACTGCTGAACATACGCCTATCCAATTTTCCTCCAGTCCTTCCGGCCTTCAGCGATACGGAACCACTGCTTTACGCCGACGTACTTGATGTCGTCATCCCACCAGCAACTTATCACTGCTAGCAACTCTTCATAGTTTGTTTCTTTCACTCCAACATACTTCTCAATGCGTCAAGTGAGACAGCTGCTGCTACCGCTGTTCTGGCGATAATAGCTAATACAGAATAGGCAAGCTGAGTAAGGATATTATAGTCCTGTGTCACTTCCATGGAGACCAAGAGAGGATGACGTCGGCACTCGTCACATACTTTTGACGTTAGTTTGACAGTCAACAAGAGAGTGTGACAATTTTGTGGTGCCTTCTGATTCAGCGCTAGTATAAAGGTTATATTTTAAGTGTCAAATATTTTTATAGATGTTGCAAGTATATGCTGAGAATTCCATTTTATTTTGAAATACATACAATACTTTATACAAATATTTCAGTTTTTATTCAGAAAAATTATATCTACAAAATACATTTTGCTTTGTCTGTATAAATTTGGTATATATTTAAAAAATATATAATATTTTTATAGATGTTGCAAGCATATTATGCTGAGAATTCCATTTTACTTTGAAATACATACAATACTTTCTACAAATATTTCAGTTTTTATTCAGAAAAATTATATCTACAAAATACATTTTGCTTTGTCTGTATAAATTTGGTATATATTTAAAAAATATATAATATTTTTATAGATGTTGCAAGCATATTATGCTGAGAATTCCATTTTACTTTGAAATACATACAATACTTTCTACAAATATTTCAGTTTTTATTCAGAAAAATTATATCTACAAAATACATTTTGCTTTGTCTGTATAAATTTGGTATATATTTAAAAAAAATATTAGAAAACTTTATATAGTTAATAATATTTTTATAGATGTTGCAAGCATATTATGCTGAGAATTCCACTTTACTTTGAAATACATACAATACTTTCTACAAATATTTCAGTTTTTATTCAGAAAAATTATATCTACAAAATACATTTTGCTTTGTCTGTATAAATTTGGTATATATTTATAAAAAAATATTAGAAAACTTTATATAGTTAATCATGTTTCCATTTCCCTGTAGTCGTATTCTAGAGCGGTCAAGTTTTCTTGAGCCATTCGGAATTCACCCTCCTCCATGCCCTCACCAACGTAGTGGTGAACGAATGCTCTCTTCCTATACATGAGGCGGTACTTCGTGTTAATTCTCTCCCAGGCCACCCGCACCGCAGATGAGTTGGAGACCATCACCACAGCTCTCTGCAGCGCCGCCAGGTCCCCTCCCGGCACTGTCGTCGGTGGTTGATAGCAGAGACCGACCTAAGTGCATTTTTAATTTTTGAATGAAAATAAATTTTTTGTCTTGCAATGTAATTTATATATTTTTTTTTATGGAAACTGTCACGATTGGCTACATCATAAATATTTTTCTTGCAATTTAATATTTTTTTTTTATGGAAACTGACACGTTTGGTTACATCACCTACAACATCCGCGAAGTCAGCCCATAACACCGGGTGAACTTGGTGCCACGTCAGTGCTTCTATTCGGTCGTGCCGGCTACACTGAACTGGACGGAAAACACAAACTATTTACATAGCCGTTTCGACCGACCTTTCGTTCAGTGCGGTGGTACCAACGGCGGGTTAAACCCTACCACCTAGTAATAAACAAGGGAGTCATATCCCTTAGTCGCCTTTTACGACATACACGGGCAGAAATGCAGTGGGGCTATTCTTTTAAAGTACCGGCCCCACACGGTACAAATTATGTGGTAAGGTGTGGATGCGTTTCATCAAAATGCTTTCAGACACCAGGCACCTACTTTGTAAAAATAGTTCCTACAACCGAACAATATATACGATTGGAGCCATAGATTTACCAATTTGTTGGCTAATTCCTCTGTTCATCATGGCTGGGGAGCAGGGTTGCCAGATGGTTCAGATAAAAAAAACGAACTTTTTAAATCAAAGGGGGGACAAGAACACATTTTTCATGATTTATGCGACCGAACGTCCATGGGCGTCGTTAGACACCTTACGGGTGGCTCGGCGCAACATTTCGCGCTTTTTATTAAAAAAAAAGGCAAATTAATTACGGCGAAAATCTGCAAGGCTCTTCCCAAGAGTGCGTTCTGTAGCTCCTATTAGCCTGGGGTCTTGAAAAGACGCGTCAAGGTACAGCACGCGCCGGCTGGCAAGAACGCCAAATCTGTAGGGATTTGATATTGCGAAACAGTACATAAATGTGTGATATGAATCGATATTTAGCAAATACCGAACCTATCACACTTCGGTATTTTCATCATACCGAACACCGAACACGGTGCTGAAATACCGAACAGTTCGGTAAAAAATTGAACACCTGGCAAGCCTGGGAGCCATATAAAGTAAACAGCTATAGAAACAATAAAGTAATGCAACCTGCCTTAAACCCTGTAGGTGACCAAGTAACGAACTTGATGCTTCTCATCGATTTAATTCGTCCAATGGAATTGTTGACATCGTTGGGACTGACGTCACCGCGGAACATGAGACAGCACGACATGTATTGACCGTGTCGCGGGTCGCACTTCACCATCTGGTTCGCGGGTTCGAAGCACGCATTCACCAGCTGTTCGGTCGAGAGAGATTCGTGGTAGGCCTTCGACGCCGATACGAACGGGGCAAAAGTCACCAATGGAAAATGTATCCTCGGGTATGGAACAAGATTTGTCTGGAATTCTGTCAGATCTACATTTAGAGCGCCTTCGAATCTCATGGATGCGGAGACAGAGGACACAACCTGCAAATAAAATTAGAAACCGACATTATGGCACGCACGTAAATTTATACAAGTATGTATGTATGTATATATATTTGTACATTATATTCTATAAGGTGCTTCGTTATTTATGTCAAAGATTTCGGGAGGGTTACATAGACACTCAAATAAACATGTTACGCAAAAAAAATTATATGTTTTTAGCATTACTTTTCGAGAAATTTAACAAAACATGTTTGCTACCTAAACACTAACCTGTGTGTAACAGAGGTAACTTGCATTGTACGGGGTCAATGACCGTACTATGTTCAAACGTAGAACAGCTGTTTGTTGTAAGTAAGTCACAAGTGATCACTATGATTGGTTTTTACAGCTACTTATTTGATTTTATTTTTTTGTTAGGAGAAAAATGCTCCTATAGACATGTTTTTTTCTTATGTAAAGTGTTTATTTGAGTGTGTATGTAACCCTCCCGAAATTTTTGACATAAATAACGAAGCACCTTATATATTTAGCAATTTTAACAAACAAACATACACATGTATGACTCGTATTTAACTAGCATGTACTTATATGTATTGTTAGTATATAAGTATTATTACTATTAAGTATTATTACCTAGTTACTTACATTCCACTATATTATCAAATCTCAACCATCCAAAGGTTGACTGTAAGAAATATCTGTTAGGGATAAGTCCGCCTTTGCACCTTATGTAAATTTTCTAATGTACTTGTTACTGTTTAATGTTTACTGGAGCGATAAAGCATTTTCTATCTATCTACAAACTCGTTTACATTACAAAAGTCGGTGCGCACCGACTACGAACTAACTTGAGCGATGAGTCGATTTAAGTTTGTGTAAGTCGGTCGCGGTACGTCCAGGCTTCTTCCCAGTATGTCATATAGGGCTTCGTTGTCGAAGATGAAGCAAACATCTTCGTAGTCGAGAGAGGCGTGTGTTGTGAACACTGCGTTGTACGGCTCTACGATCAAGGGTGAGATTCTCGGAGCCGGGTAGATTGCAAAATCGAGCTTGCTCTTTTTCCCGTAATCACGACATAATCTGTCCAGAAGCAAGGCCGTGAAACCGGAGCCCGTTCCGCCGCCGAATGCTCGAAAAAGTATGAACGCTGTCGGCGCGTTGCACGCTTCGGCTATAAGACGGATCCTGTCTAAGGCTAAATCTATCATTTCTCTGCCGATGGAGTAGTATCCTCTTGCGAAGTTACTCGCCGCGTCCTCTTTCCCAGTTATCAGTTGGCACGGGTGGAATAGCTGTCTGTATGTACCTGTCCTTATTTCATCTAGAAGTGGGAATCACTGTTCACACATTAAAGTTTGAATAATTTGTTATCATATCACACGTGCATACATACTATCATACTGTATCCCGACAAATTGGTGTAAGCTTGTCAGCCTCGTTACCTCAGTGGTGTGGTCGGTCGACTGTTGTTAAGCAACCCTGACCGCGGTCAGTATTTGGTAGGGTGACTGCTCGACCGTGTTGGAGGCTGACCGTGGTTCAGATTCGACTTAAATCTGTAGGTCACTTCCCTTCTTACCTTACTATGTGGTAGGGGTTATCCCGCCCGGGTTGGTACCACTGCACTGAATGAAACTTCGGTCGAAACGGCTATGTAAATAGTTCGTGTTTTCCGTCCAGTTCAGTGTAGCCGACATGAAATGAAGGGAAGCACTGACATGGCACCTAGTTCACCCGGTGTTATAGGCTGACATCACGGATTTTGTAGGTGATGGAGCCAACCGTGTCAGTTTTCAGAAAAAAAAAAGCTGATTAATCGGTGTTGTATAAATTACAGCACAACACCGACCAAAATGTTCAGCAAAGTATTAGGACAAGATAGAATAAGGCGCGAAGGAAGTTAAAAATTCAAAATAAATAAAATAATTTAACAAAACAAGTCAAAGCAGATTATGAATGTATAAAGCAAAAAAGTAAATTTACCAACCAATAGGTGTTGGCTCCAAATCTACCATGACCACCCTCGGTACACACTTCCCGACTCCAGTTGTACTGAATAAGGAGTCAGCTCCGCCATCCTCCCCCCTGTGAGTGGCGAACGCTCTCTTCCCGTCCGGTCTAATCCCATGCTCCAGGCAATACAATTCCCAGCATGCGTTTGCCACTTGAACACCTGCTTGGCCGATGTGGATGTGAATAATTTCTTTCTGTAATATTTGAAATTGTAGGTAATACATACCTAAGAAATAAGATTGATAGATTCTTTATCAAGAGTAGTTTTTATACCTATTATATTATGATTAGCTTTTTTTCAATTCAGAATTGATTGAATATTATAATTAAATTTTTACCACTTTAGAAGCGCATTCATCTCACCAACTATTAACTTAAAAAAAGAATACATTTTGAAACTGCTTTATGTTATAAATAAGACCTATCTAACGATACCCACACGCTTAGGTGCATATAACTTTTTTTCCTCCCTCAGTTACATGTAAAGTACCCGAGACAGTCAGAAGAGACAATCTGGTTGAAGAGTGTCATCCCTGTCGCACGTATCTGTGTGACAGGGACGATATGCTCTGCCACTGGATTGTCTCTTTCTAAAGTTCGATGTTCATTAAAATGGCTGAGACACGGGACGGACGGACGGAAAGGACGAAATTATAAAAGTTCCCTTTTTGCCATTGGCTACAGAACCCTAAAAATGTACTTAGATACGTTAATAAGTATATATAGGTAAATACTAACACCGGACATGACGGCTAAGTTTTAATTTTGAAGTTTGTAGTAAATGTTACGGAGACTTTGTGCATGATTTACTAACAATTTAGATCCACATATTTATGTAGGTATGTACTTTGAATTTTACTAATTTACCGAGAGAAATCACATCATTGCTGCCAGCTGGGAGTTGTCTGTCTGTCTGTCACTCACTTGTCCATTGTCAATCATTTTGACATCTTGCTAATAGATGATCGTTGGATTCCGCTTTGGCCGCAAAATAAAAAATAAAAAAATTCATTCTTGTCATAGTACCAACCTAGGTACGTTTTATTAAATCAGTAAACCGGCTTCAGGAAAAACTAAATGAAATTGTGGAATGCATTGTCGCAGTCTACTTCGTTTATCATTTACACACTTGCAATAAGTTTTTTTAAATAAATTCTCAGTTTAGGTCTTTGCGCGCCCAGTTCGATCGTAAGCCCGTTAAACGGTCGAAATATAATATCAGCGATGAAGGGTATTTATACTCAACAAGTGGGTTGTTGAATATACCTAGATACCGCAGTTTCAAAAGAAATTCAAATTGTTGAGTTGAGAAACATTTCTTGTGAGTCAAACTTGTAGTTACAGAAATTAATTCGATTAACTTTTCATTTTCGAAGTTTGGCGCTAAAATGCATTTTGCGCGTATTTCGCTTCGTTTCTTCGTACTTTACACTACCGTATTTTGCTAACTTCTTGTTCACAACAAATATTATTTGTTTTCTCTACTCATATTCTTCGATATTTCCCATGTAACCAACAATATGTTTTGAGTATAATGTTTATGTCCTCTTTGTGTTTAATAAATTTCTATGCAAAATTTCCATAAAAATATTTTGAGTTAGAAATACGTTTATGTAGGTGTGATGTAGGTATAGAGACATACCAGTATCTGATGGCAAATGGGGAAATGAAAATAAAGTAAGCAACACTCAACGTCTTGATATTTTAATATTTTATCCATAAGTCTTAAGCTATAAACTCATTGGGCCCACGTACGCTACGCACGCGTATCTGGGAATCTGGGCGCGTCGGTCTCCAATCTCCATACATTTTATAAGGAAGAGTGCAGCACGCAATGTGTCGCGTAGCGTAGGGTGGCGTGGGCGCAATGAAACTGCGTGCTGCACTCTTCCTTATAAAATGTATGGAGACCGACGCGCCCAGATTCGCGTGTGTGGCGTACGTGGGCCCAATGAGTTTCTAGCTTTAACCTGCCGATCGGATCGGGTTCCTTCTCAAAATTATCCGACGCTACGCAAATCATTCAGGCAGGCAGGCAATGCCAGGCCAGCCAGCCTGCCTGGCCTTGGAGTGCCTGGCTAATTTGCGCAGCCCAGAATTCTGTTTGAGTTAGGAGGGCCCGGGCAGACGACCGATTCTTATGCAAATAAACTGTTGAGTCGTCGAACCGAACTCAATCGTTTAGTTAGCTAGCAGTAGCACCGACTCTCCACGACTCAATTACAAAGTTGTACAACTTCATAGTTCTTTCAGAACTTTTAATCGGCTAAAAAGTTGGCCTCCAACCTACACTGCACTATGCAGAGCGAACGGCTGTACGATCGTCCGCGTCGAACGACCTCAACGACTAAACAACTGGGGTTGGAGAGAAAGCAGCCTTCATGCCCAACTCAACTAAATTGGTGATGCAAGCAATCGGTCGTGTGGCCGAGCCCGTGCTTGCCGCTCAGAGTCGCTATTGAAAATAAATTCGCGGAAGTCGCCATTATGTATGAAATTTTTATCTTGAAATTTAATTTTTTTATTTTTGGCCCCAGTTTTGATTTCCGTAGGCTAAGTCTTTTCTCTTATGCGTGACCTAGCAGTGTTTTGTGGTCCTGCTGCTGTATTTTTTATTTATCTTTTACGAGGTGTACGGTTTGGAAACCCGCCCCCACGCGCCCACCACAAACCTATCAACACATCAAATGAGTTACATCAGTCGCTGATTGCCTTTCTTAATTGGATTAAAGAAAACAAGAAAACAAAATGTAAATGAGAAGAAGAATGAAAAAAATAAGACATGGCTATACGGTTACACTATCCTGGCCTTTCCGTAAGAAAAACAAAATTAACGGTCACTTACTTTTTGGTCACTTACTAGAGACCAAAGAATATAATACTACTAGCTAGAGACCAAAGAATATAATCGAAAGAGACGCTCGCGCAAAGAACACAGATAAATAAAATAATGCAAAGAAAGAATATAATCGCTGGCGCGTGCGACCCAACGTGTTTTCCTTTTGTAAATGAGAGAGGTCACCCCACGATTTCGGATAGGGCATCAGGTAAATACAAATTAAAATTTAATATTTATTAAAAAAATTAACTATAATATATTTTGGTTAAATATTACTGACTGTGGGATTATATTCTCTTTGGGCCGGCAGACAAGACAGAGGATATCCGGACGGAATTCCGAATTACTTACTGCACTGCAACTAGGTACATATAAAAATTTTAGTTTGTTTTGCACGTAATTGAACGTTTAAAAAAGTGGACGTAGGTAAGTACTGAATAGGTACCTACCTACTCTAAAATTGTTTGCCGATAGGTTTGACCAAATTAAGGCGGCCAACTTTATGACAAAGAGTAAAGTAATATGCTTTATGATAAGTCAATCAATGTGGGACATTCTTGGGGATAGGGGTTGTGAGTGTGAAGGACTGAGGGTGTGTGTGTGTAATTTACTTTTTAAAATCATATTTCTTAATTCTGGGGTTTGGTTAAGAATGCCACACAAATTTTCACAAGTGCCAATATTCAATTTTACAACAAGCCATTGCACGTAACGTTTCAACTTTAAAAGTGATGATTTTTCCGATGTCCATAAGACATTCGTCAACGAAAATACTCGTTCTGTAGGAGCGTTCGTCCCTGGAAAACAAAGAAGGTACTGGACGATGGCCAGGCAATTTTTGAATGACTTGGAAATATGGAAAATGCGGGACATGCGGGACGCATTAGACGTTTTGCGGGACAATTTTATTAGTTATTGCAATGCGGGATTACAACTGCTGTTGCGGGACGGTCCCGCATAATCCGGGACGGCTGGCCACCTTAGACCAAAATATGCCGAATGGTATCACAGAAGAAATTTTCCTTTCAAATGTGTTTCTTTATCTAGTTAAAATAAAAATAAACTTTTATTATTACTGATAACCTAGCTAGCTGATAAGATATCAACCTACAAACAGTAAGTTGTCAGGGAATGAGAGTTGGTAGGTAATTCAATATTTGTATTCTGCTCCAGGCTCGAGACTGCGTAGCTTTCGTTAAAATGAATTTCGCCGGTAAAGTAATTTTGGTGACGGGAGCGAGCTCGGGAATCGGCGCGGCGACCGCCGTGTACCTTTCCAAGCTGGGAGCCAAGCTGTCTCTATCGGGAAG
The DNA here is from genome assembly GCA_946902875.1 of Nematopogon swammerdamellus. Classification (NCBI taxonomy): domain Eukaryota; kingdom Metazoa; phylum Arthropoda; class Insecta; order Lepidoptera; family Adelidae; genus Nematopogon; species Nematopogon swammerdamellus. Next base: position 2,679,523 of record OX336345.1, on the reverse strand, counting down.
GAACGTCCAGAACCTGGAGAAGGTATCCAAGAGCTGCGCCACGCCAGCACACTTTGTCGTCGCCGATTTGGCCAAGGAGAGCGATATAGAGAAGATAATAAACAGTACAATCGAACGTTACGGGCAGCTCGACGTTCTCGTGAACAACGCAGGCATATTGGAGCGGGGAACGATCGAGGACACCACCCTGGCGCAGTACGACCGAGTTATGAACACAAACGTCCGCTCGATGTACTACCTGACAATGCTGGCGGTGCCGCACTTGCTCAAGACTAAGGGTAACGTCGTGAACGTGTCCAGCGTGAACGGAATCCGGTCGTTCCCGGGCGTGCTCGCGTACAACGTGTCGAAGGCGGCCGTCGACCAGTTCACTCGTTGCGTCGCACTCGAGCTCGCCGCGAAGGGAGTGCGGGTGAACTGCGTGAATCCGGGAGTTATATTGACGGAGCTGCAGAAGAGGGGAGGATTGAGCGACGCCGAGTACGCGGCGTTCTTAGAGAGGAGTAAGGAGACGCACGCGCTGGGCCGGGCGGGGCGGCCTGAGGAGGTGGCGGCCGCCATCGCGTACCTAGCGAGCGACCTGGCCAGCAACAGCACGGGCGTCAGCTTGCCGGTGGACGGGGGACGCCACGCCATGTGCCCCAGATAATGCTATCGGAGTTGCAAGTCGGCCTCCGCTCAAATGTTGGAGATAAGAGATATATTGTGTAAATATTTTGTTATTACATTAGATGATAAGGATTGTTATTGGAATGGATTTAATATGTATATTTTTTTTATAAATAAATTGCCTAATGGTCAACATGTTTATATAAGTAGTTGTTATAATAATGATGATGTATGGTATGAAATAATAAAATGGACCAAACTTAAATTACCTTAAATATAAGAATATTAATTTCATGTGGTGGCATATTATAACAGAATATTGGCAATTTTTATACTGAGTCTCTATCTGAAATCGATACTGTAAATATATGAAAAATATAACATCATCTATGTGAAAATTGTTTTTTTATTAAAAATTATTAGATACTGTTTAGATAGGTAGGTATTACTTATCTATCACATACTTATATATTATGTAGTATATTTTACGTGGTGGTCAGTGTTGTGCTGTAATTTACCAGAGTTCTGAGAGCACCAACGTAACTAAAGTAATCGGTGTTGTACCAAGAGCACAACACCGATTACTCTGCTTACCCCGATTGTCGGGATTCAGCGTGTGTGATATGTACATATATATGTATGTATATTTTAGTTTATCATAGTTATATTCCTTATATTTTACCCTCCCACACCCATCTTTTGCTACCATCTGCTTATATTTTCACAACATAATGACTCTCAAACATCCAAAGGTAGACTGGGAGAAATACCTGCAAGGTATGAGTCCGCCGTTGCTCCTTATGTAAATTACTTATCGTTTGTTTCTGTAAAATGTTATTTGGAGGAATAATAGAGTGTTTATATCTATCTATCTACCCACCATGCGGTCTTAGTCTAACTAAGGTAGGTAGGTACAGAGTGGAACAGTTCGAAAATAATGCAACATCTTTGTTTTCTAAAAAACATTATTTATTTTATACTTAAATACATTATGTATTTACTGAAATCTTATGGTAAAGTTAATATACATTCTTTAGCTAGAGACACCTCTTTAGTATTTAGGTATCTGTGTATTTTTTATACGTTATCATATCAGCTGTTGACACTTTTCACGAATTAGACTTAATTTATTTTATTAGGTATCTAAATGTAAGAATTTGTCAATTAACTCGTTGGTGTACGTATAAGTAGCATGGTAGCTATAAATTTTCTAGTCACATACTTAGCTACACAACCCTATTATTTTTATTAATATCACTTCTATATCACATACGCACGAGTTGCTATGTGGAAGTACCAAGTGAACAAAACTGACTCTCCCACAAATTCTACATTATTAATAATTTACTTAATTACTTTTCGCTTTTATTCATTACAGTTTTTCGTTCGTTTTGTTAATAATAATTAATATGTAAAATATTTTATAAACAAATTATAAAAACATGGCCTTATGCGTAATGCTACAATGAAATCGAATATACACGGTGTTGCAGTTGCCCGCGTAATATTTTTAACTGACATAAGGGGGTTATTCTATATGTGAAACTAAACAACTCCTGTGAAGAAAAACTATTTTTTGAAACAAAACAAAAATATTTTTTCCATACAAATTTTAAATTGGTAGTTACCTGCCTAATCTCAAATTGTATGGAGAAAAAAAAAAATTTTTTCTTAAAATTAAAAAGTCGTAGAACAAAAGTTGTTCTATTTCACGTACAGAATCACCCCCTTTCGGGTTTTACGGTTGGGGTTGCAACACTGTGTATAACCTATAGATGGGTACTTCGAAGTTTAGAAAGTAAATTCTTTACAAGTCGCAGTAACTGTTTGGTTAGTCAATTGACGGGTAATTTCTCGTGGATCCAAGTTCGTTGCCCGTCGTTGAACTCAGCTGCGGTGTGGTCGGTACCGGTCAGGATCCACTTCGTGGTCAGAAGACCTTCCACTCCCACGGGTCCTGCGAGAAAAAGGACATTTTATCACTGATATTGTGTTATAGTTATGAGTGGATATTCACAGAATAGGTACTTTCGAATATCGCGGAGTATTGATTGGCACGGTCCTTCCACCGGGTCATGCAGCAGGTGCGGTTTCTTGCCTCACTTGCTGCTTGATAGTTATATTACCCAAATAGTTTGCGAAACGTGGACTTATATCACTGCAAGTGATTTCTTCCAGTCAACCTTTGGGCGATGAGGGATAAAATACAAAGAAAGAAGGATGGGTAGCGCAAGCTAAAGGGAGGAGGAATAAGTCTATTTATGTTTTATTAAATGGATGTACAGTAGATATAAAGAGAAAATAATACGCCCCGCCCGCCGGACCAAGATTCAAATCAGCAGGTCTATTCTTGTAAATTCTGACAGCGGAATCAGCGCTGATGTGGCGCTGAGAGCCGATTTGGTAAGTGGCTCTCAGCGCCACAACAGCGCTGATTCCGCTGTCAGAATTTACAAGAATAGACCTGCTGGACCTTTGGCACGAGCTGCCAACGCGTTACCAATTTCGCCGGGTTGATGATTTTTTTAAAGGACTAACATACAACAATTTACTATATTGAGTATGCCTAGTTTTTGAGTATTTTGAACCTTTTAAATACATATCACATGCTATATTTATTTATTTATTTATTTATTATTTGGGACAACAAACAGTTATACATAGTAAAATTAAAAACAGTGACTAATAGAACACATCTAAACCAGCAAAGTGTCCACATATGGATTTATGCTATGCTACTTAGTAATGGATGAACTAATTTATTTTTAAATTAATGAACTATAACCAATCTCTACACATACATACGAAGAAAAAAGAAAAGAAAAACAATACCTATTCTATGAACAGTAATTAATTGACCTATTCTCAAACTTGTGTATATTTCTAGAAACTTGTATACGTTAACCTATTCTTAGTACTTATTGTAAATTAGCCTATTCTTAAAACTAGTATGTTAAGCCTATTCAACAATTTGTAATAAATTAACCTATTCCTAACCCCGTAGGTATATATGTATATACTTATTAACGTTATCCAAACGAGAAAAACGTATATAAGTAGGAAAATAAGTTACGTGCTACCTAGGTACGGAGTAATTCAGTATGTCGAAACATTTACTCTTAAATGTATTGAGCGAGAGAGCAAAGATATCGATTGAGTCAAAGTTTTTATCCCGACAATGTACCGTGTGCGGCCGGTACTTTAAAAAAATAGCCCCACTGCATCTCTCCCCGTGTAGGTCGTAAAAGGCGACTAAGGGATATGACTCCCTTCTTATATTACTCGGTATTAGGGTTTAACCCGCCCGGGTTGGTACCACCGCACTGAATGAGAGGTCGGTCGAAACGGCTATGTAAATAGTTTGTGTTTTCCGTCCAGTTCAGTGTAGCCGGCACGACCGAAGGGAAGCACTGACGAGGCACCAAGTTTACCCGGGTGTTATGGGCTGACATCACGGATGTTGTAGGTGATGTAGCCAACCGTGTCAGTTTCCATAAAAAAAATATAAAAACAATTGGTGTGAGGAGAGTAATCGGTGTTGTGGTGCAATCACTCTTGTAAATAACAGCACAACACCGACCACCACGTTCAGCAATGTAGGTATTAGGACAAGATAAGTAACTATCAGGCAGCAAGTAAGGCACGAAGACTGCATGCATGACTATCGGTCGAAGGACCGTGCCAAGGTGGCTAACCTGTCGCCCTTTGGCACGGCACCTTGTCTTTATCCCTTAGTCCGCCTTTTACGACATGCACGGGGAGAGATGCAGTGGGGCTATCTATTCTTTTGAAGTGCCGTCCGTCCCCACACTATACTATATTCACAAATACCCATAAATGCGGCCTTACTTTAGGTGTTAATTTTAGTTAGTTACCTCGGGCATGTATGCGTGCTGTCGAGATGCCAACCTCGGCGCCCAAACCGAACCGGAACCCGTCCGCGAAGCGAGACGACACGTTGTGGAACACACAGGCACTGTCCACAGAGCGCAGGAACCTCTGCGCCTCCGATTCTAAAACATTCAAAGAGAGTTAGTCGGTTACTATAACGGTGTACTCAGCGCTGCTCACGATTCCAGCCAGAACCGCTCCATACAACCTTTGCTCACTCATTTTGCGGATAGATCGAGAGGCCGAGGCGGGACGGGGAAAAAAGTGTGAGCTAGTCCATTGGTAATCTACGAGTTAGTCGGGCGAGCACTTGCGCAAGAACTATGGTCTGTTCCGAACAAACTTGGATAAAAGTTCATTCACACCGGACTAACTACCAGTGTAGGCGATATTTGCAAACGATACTTTACAAAACTATGAGATTTATCGCAAAATTCGTTACGCTTACGTATCGTCGAGCGTCGACGCACGAACGCAATGTGGTAGATTTTGGGCCAATGACCTTACTATCCAGGTTTATTTGGAACAGACCATACGCGCTGTTATTGCATGCGATCTTTATGAGAATTTGCGAATGAGACATTCGGGTGACAGGAGTGAAGTGCTGTGCGTGTACGCAAACAACGAAAGTGACGTTCAAATCTAGTGATAAAGTCTCGACCGAGGCGAGAGCTAAGCCGCTCCCTGTAGTCTGGACTTATTTCCGGAAGTGAGCGCGGAACCTCTGAGATCTGCAACGTCTGGCGAGTGAGTTTTTTTACCTATCTTTCTCTATTCTCCTTTTGCCTCCGCGCTGAGTACCCGCTAAAACTGTTACAATATTTATTGCCTTATTGCAATTTCGCGAAAAGGAAATGCTCCAACTTGTAAGTTCCTTACCATTCTCTGTGACGATGACGTCAGTGTGGGAGCTGCCAAACTTGTGGATGTGCTCGATGGCCTCGTCCACGTTGCTCACCACTTCGATGGCGCACTCGAGCGCCCCGTACTCGTGTCGCATGGAGCGCGCCGGGGGAGGACCGAATGTGAGCTGCGCCGCCAGCCGGGGACCAGCGTGGATCGTGACGCCTTCCCGCTTCAGCATGTTACAGATGTCGCTGAACAGAGGCCCAGAAATATGGTCCTCGTGGATCAGCAGCGTCTCCATCGCGTTGCACGCCGCTGGATAGTCGCACTTCGCGTCTCGGACAATTTTGAGAGCCTTCGTCGCATCGGCGTTCTTGTCGACATAAACGTGGCAGATACCCTCGGCGTGGCCGAGCACGGGAATGTGTTGCGACTGCTTCTGAATGCTGCGCACGAGCTCAGAGGATCCGCGCGGAATGATCAGGTCGATGTGCTTCTCCATCGCGAGCAGATCGCTGATCTCCTCGCGCGTCGAGACGAGGGAGACGGCGTCTTCGGCGCCGACGGTCGCTAGTGATTCCTTCACGAGATCCATTAGTGCCTTGTTTGAATGAGCAGCCTCCTTTCCACCTTTCAGCAGGAGCCCATTACCAGAAGCAATAGCCAAGGCGGCCACTTGAGGCAGAGAGTCTGGGCGAGACTCAAATATAACTAGCAACACCCCGATGGGGACTGTCACCTGCGTGAGGTCCAAGTTCTCCGCAAGCTTGGTTCGTCGCAGCACTCGTCCCACATTCTCGTGGCTAGAGTCGGCGATTTGGTTCAGGCCAGTCGCAAGCGTCTTTAGTTTACTCGGGCTTAGGGACAAGCGAGACAGCAGAGCCTTGGCGAGGCCGGATTCTCTTGCCTCGGCCAGATCTTTTTCGTTGGCTTCGAGAATGTGGTTCTGCTTCGAAACCAAAAGATCTGCTAGGGTATGTATCGCTGATGCTCTTTGTTGAGGATTCAACTGTTGAAGGGCCCTGCTTCCAGAACGAGCTGAAAAAAAATATCATGGCTATTTAATATGGTTTCCTCTTACCTAAGTTCTTCTGTATTTAAACAATTATAGGAAATTTGAAAGGAATGGTATTAGTAAAATGCAGAATCTCACCATTTTCAGCCATAACATCTACAGAGGCAGAGGCAGACGGGGTGACGACGCAGTCCGTGAAGAAGGTGCCGACCTTGCGGCCGTTGATGATGGTTTTGATGGCTTTCTCCTGCATGCCGTTGCAGATGACGACGCTCACACCGCGCGCCATGGCCCAAGTTGCAGCGTTCACCTTTGAGTCCATGCCGCCTGTTCCCACCTACGAATTTGTATTTTAGTGAGATTTGTATCGAAACTATGGGATTAAATAACAGTATATTATAGTATTCAAAATAACAGAAAGAACTTAAAGATAATAAATAGAAAATTAAAACTATAACCCAAAACAAAACTAACCTAAAAATGATTTCGTTAAGCGATTTTGCCCCCGGGATAGTGCCGAATAAAATAACAGTTCCACTGCTAATACTTACCTACCTACCTACCTTCCTCAATGTCCTTTCATTAAGCATTGATAAATTATGAATTGCTTCCTTTTTGGTGGTTTTTGGCTACACAAATAGCTGTAATAATAATACAAGATTGATAAAGTCTCATTATTAAATATGCACCTAATTTACATCTGACCTAAAATTAATATCTATCTTTATAGGTTACTACTTACTTATGTCAGCCTCGATAGCTCAGTGGTGCAGAGAGTTGACTGTCTCTATTGATTGTTAAGCAACGCTGGGCCGGTCAGTACTTGGATGGGTGACCGCTCGACCGTTGGAGGCTGACCGTGGTTCGGATTCCACGTAAAACGTGAAACGTGGGTCGAAAAGGCTATGTGAATAGTTTGTGTTTTCCGTCCAGTTCAGTGAAGCCGGCACGACCGAAGGGAAGTACTGACATGGCACCTAGTTCACCCGGTGTTATGGGCTGACATCACGGATGTTGTAGGTGATGTAGCCAACCGTGTCAGTTTAAAAAAAAAATAATAATTGCCAACTTTGGACACTACCAATTCGATACCTACATCATACACTGTATGATGTATCGATGTAGCTTGGATGTCATCCAAGCTAGAACTGAGTAGGTAGGTAGTTTAGGATTAACAGAAATTGGTCCTTCGAGCCGGATTATCACCTTAGACTTCTGTCCGAACTGAATGCGATCCTTATCCTCGGTGGTGTAGGTGTGCATCATGCGCGCGCCGTCCTCCCACGGCGGCTTGTTGTAGATGCCGTCGACATCCGACATCATGACGAGCAGGTCCGCCTGGATCTCCGCCGCCACCATGGCAGACAGGCTGTCGTTGTCCTTTATGGTGATACCCTGTGGATGAACCAATAGTTATTACCAGTGGCGGGGCAAGACCTAAATTTTATGTGGGCAAGATACATTTTGCGAGGCCCTCTCTGGTGGCACTAGAGGATGGATTTTATGGATTTTCACTGTCGAAATGGATTTCCGCTGCATGAACTTTCGAGGCGCGAGGCCCCTTGGGCCGCGAGGCCGTGGGCGTTCACCCACGTCGCCCACGCCTTGCGCCGCCTCTGGCTTATTTATTACCCAATAATACTCATCAACCTACTGTGTTCTTTTTGTTCGTCTCATAGCCGGCGTGGCGTCTTGTTGAGCGTTAGGTATATCACGAGGGTGGTGGTATTGGCTGTCTGTCTGCACTGACTCACTTGACTTGCCGGTTCTTCTCTACTCTCTATCTCTACTCTCTATCTAAAAGGGAACGTCTGTATGTATTTATGTTTGAGTTAACCTCCGGAATCACTGAACGGATTTTGATGCGGATTGCACCAATGTAAAGAGTAGTTCTTGAGGCTCACTATAGGCTATATAGCATGGCGCAAAAAAGGCTTAGGGCAGAGCAATATGAAAGAAAGTATAGTATGAACAGAATCTAATGTCGAATGGTAGTAATAGATGGCGTTAGCAGTTCTGTTGCGCTGCGTTGCAGTATTTAGTTTACAGCAAGCAGCGGGAAAAAGCTAGTTTTTAGGGTTCCGTAGTCAACAAGGAACCCTTATAGTTTCGCCATGTCCGTCCGTCTGTCCGTCTGTCCGTCCGTCTGTCTGTCCGCGGCTTAGCTCAGAAACCCTTAGTATTAGAAAGTTGTAAGTTGGTATGGGTATTAATATTAATAACGCCGACAAAGTGGTAAAATAAAAAAAATTTAATATATTTTTTTTAGGGTACCTCCCCTACACGAAAAGTGGGGATGAATATTTTTTTTCACGTCTACCCCATCGTGTGGGGTATCGTTGGATAGGTCTTTGGAAAATATTGCGAGTTTGTGAAAAGCATTTTTCGATTTAGGGATCCGTTTACGAATTATTAAGCTTTTAAGTGCAAATTTTTGTTAGAGTCAAGTGTCCCCCCCCCCCCTGCCAGCTAAACGGTTGTTATTAGAAATGTGAAAAAATTCACCGCAGTAGTATATATATCGAAATTAGAAGGAAAACTATCACAGCTAAGTAGGCTGTACAGGTTGACCAGTAATAGTCGACCAACTTCAAAAATGTACGGACGACGACGACAGCCATCATTTCACTGTTGAAGAACTTTTTCAAATTAACATTCATTTATTTCCCCTACAAAATTATACAAATAATCAAATAATGTATTTTGATAGGGTTCCGCAACTACGGAACCCTACACTGCGCGTGGCCCGACACGCACTTGGCCGCTTTTTAATATAAAATAATGTCTACCTTCTTGCCCGTGCCGGGCACAACGGTGTCGTCCTTTATGAACATGGGCGGGCTGACTGCGTCGTTGGTGTTGACGATTGGCACGACGTTGAGCGAGATGAGCTCAGACAATGTGCAGAATAGGTTCTTGCGCGTCTCCTCGTTGTAGAAGTCGGGTTTCGTCACCAGGACCTGTGGGTAAAAAATCAAGTTGGCTTGTGTTTATTTTATTTTTAGAATCCTGACATGTTTTGGCTTTATATCAACTTGGTTCTTCTTTTTTATGGAAACTGACCCTGCTAGCTACATCACCTACAACATCCGTGATGTCAGCCCATAACATCTTTGTGAACTAGGCGCCATGTCAGTGCTTCCCTTTGGTCGTGCCGGCTACACTAAACTGGACGGAAAACACGAACTATTTCCATTGGCGTTCTTCTTTGAAAGGTGTAGGTTAGGTTAGGGTCTTTGAAATTTTCTGAATAACGTTTAACCACAAAGGTGTTTGAAGAATGGCAGCTGTGTCTGCAAGTAATTTGAAAAAAATCAAACCCGGTTTTGTAGCGTATGTCCCGCATCTAGGCCGTCAAACGGTGGGAGCGATTCTAGGGAAGTTTTCTCGCGATTCTTTTCGTAACCGGAAACTCTTTTTTTTATGGAAACTGACATGGTTGGGTACATCACCTACAACTAGGGCTGCCACCTTTAAAAAATGGTAGACCCGGAGTATTCAGAAAATTCAAAATGTTTATAAAATAAAATGTAAATTTTCAGAGGTAGGTATCATTCAATACGAAATAGTATTACAAATTGTAATTTAAAAACAGATAATTGTGATTTTTTTATCAACTTTTCTTTCTCGGGTTTTTTCAAATACTTTAAAATTCTCGACAGGTCATATTATATTATTAATCTTTACAATTAATTAACTCCGACTTCACCATGTCGACTGATAAGCAGTTTCTCACGTCTGTCCATAAATTTTTCATTAGGGAAAAATCGCATTCCACAAAAGCATTAATAATCGGTATTGAATAAAATCGTGCATCCAATTCGTCCGATATCCACCCACTCCGCTCCGATCATCCAGTGATTCTGTCAGTCGAGCCGAATTCACCGCTCGGCTCGACGCACCGCCCGCCCGGTCAGACCCGGAGATTATACTATGTTAACCCGTAGCCCGGATATACACCATTCAAACCCGTAGACTCCGGGTCAAACCCGGAGGGGTGGCAGGCCTACCTACAACATCCGTGATGTCAGCCCATAACACTTTGGTGAACTAGGTGCCATGTCCAGTGCTTCCCTTCTTTACATCTCGGCTACACTGAACTGGACGGAAAACACGAACTATTTACATAGCCGTTTCGACTGACGTTTCATCCAGTGCGGTGGTACCAGCCCGGGCGGGATAAACCCTACCACCTAGTAAGGTAAGAAGAGAAGGGACCTACAGTTTTAAGTGGAATCCGAACCACGGTCAGTCTCCAACGGTCGAGCGGCCACCCATCCAAGTACTGACCGCGCGCAGGTGTGCTTAACAACAGTCGACCGACCGCACCACTTTTGAACTACCGAGGCTGGCAAAAGATAAAATTTGTGCACATCGAGTTTTGAATCGCAGAGCTCTTGACGTGAGTGCACTACGTTGTCATTGGGTGAAATGGAGTGTGAGACAGAGGTCGTGGTGTGGAAAAGAAAAATACTGCGAGTTTACCTGTGCGATCTTCACGTTGTACTGGGCAAACATGGCGTCGTAGAGTGACATAAGCTCCGACTGTCCGACGGCTGCCGCCGCGCGAGGGTCCAGGATGCTGCCGGCGTCCTGTCAACAATTCAATTCAATTCAATGTCATAATATTACATTACATACATACACTTAGACAAGTCAAAATGTTGTATAAAATTGTTGTCAAAACATCTAACAATTTGCAGAACAAGTAACAACATTAATCGCGTGACTGTACATGGTTATATAATAACATGGGTAGCTGCGTGGCACCACGGGTTGGTCCCACAAAGCCGAATCATTTTTCAACACACATGTGCAATGTTGTTGACAAGACAAAACATAAAAATCTCCTCCTCCTTTTTGGTACCCTCACTCTTTATCGTCCAAAGCGACAGGCCCACTTGAAATAAAGGCCCAGTTGTAATTTGGGCTTTTAATCAGAGCTGTATTCGGATAAGTGCTGGAAATTATGCGCCGGTAACCTATTCAGCAAAGCTTACACCTGTCCTGAACACGAAGACAATCGCAGATATACGCGGCGGTAAACGACCCCTGCCTCGGCCGCCGGCCTTACGAGCAAGTTATATCAATATGCCGGGCAACGGCGCTTCCGCTAACAACGCCGCTGCGCTGTAATAATTTCCAATTATTTTGCACGACTTTACGGCCTCGTGAAATAATTTAAAACGACGCGCGCGCTGAATGCGAAATCGGAGCGAACTTTCGAGTGCGCAAGGGGAAAATATTTACTCGTTTTTAACTGAAAGCCGACGTGGAAAATGTGTATTTGGTTGACGTTAGCAATATCAATTTGTAAAGCAATTTTTGTCCAGATTTTATGCAGCCGTATTCCATTCAATATTCCGTAACGATTTTAATTGAGTATTTGCCAATTTCTGAAACACCGAATTGATAGTATAGTGCCACCAGGTAGTTATGATGCGTGGGAAATATGCGAAACTGTCTGCATTCCTAAGAAATTTATCGACAAACTTTCGATCGCAAGTTTGTCGATAAATTGTATGACATAATAAACTAAATTATCGACAAACTTTGGATCGAAAATTCACGTCCCTTCTTAGAAATGCAGACAGTTTCGCATATTTCCCACGCATCATAAATCATAACTTCCTGGTGGCACTATACCAATTACATAGCAAACTGACGTATGGCATGTGGACAACTGGTAACACTCTTGTGCTAAAAATTTGTTACCCTTATTAGACTAGGTCTTTCAAGAGAGGCGTGAATGGAGACCTGTCAGGCCGGCTTGGCATTCGCAGCCCCCGCATGCGACCGAATGTCCATGGGCGTTGTTAGACACATTATGGGTGGCTCGGCGCCACATGTCGCGCTTACTGTAAAAAAAACCCTAACCCTACTTCTATTTTATTATGTTCCTCGAAGTTATATTCCTTCTTACAAGTCTGTCCTATTTATTAACTCCAACCTAAAATGAGGGGTGTTTTTGTGTTATAAGTTTGACGCTTCCGTCTGTCTGTCTGTGGCATCGTAGCTTCCAAACGGATGGAGCGATTTGGATGCGGTTTTTTTTATTAGAAAGCTGGTTTAATCGGGATGGTTCTTAGTTATGTTTCAATGATCACATCTCATCTCTCCCCGTGCATGTCGTAAGCCGATAGTCATGTCGGTAGCCACCTCTCACCTTGGATCGGTCCTTCCACCGAGTCATGCAGTAGGTGAGTCTTCGTGCCTTAGTTGCTGCTTGATAATTTTTTTTAATGGAATCTGACACGTTTGGCTACATCACCTACAACATCCGTGATGTAAACCCATAACACCGGGTGAACTTGGTGCCACGTCAGTACTTCCCTTCGTTCGTGCCGGCTACACTGAACTGAACGGAAAACGGAAAACGGAAATAAGGGAGTCATATCCCTTAGTCGCCTTTTACGACTACACGGGGAGAGAGGGGAATTATCTTGTGCTACCTAATACATTGCTATACGTGGTGGTTTGTGTTGCGCTGTAATTTACCAGAGTTCTTGCTGTACAACACGCGATTACTCTGCTTACCCCGATTGTTGAAATACAGTGTGTGGTATGTATTTATAACTGGTTATTTAAAGAAATGGATTGAAAATGGCGGCATTTTACAGCTGTACAGTCGGCATGCAAATGTTTTTTTTCATAGTAAATTTTTTTATTTGCAAATTATTGTCTTGGATCAATTGCTTTATTTTCTTTAGAAGGCAATACTGTGTGAGCGAGAGGAAAATAACACCGCCGTAATTTTCAATCCCTTTCTTTAAGACGAGACGGGAGTTAACTTTCTCCATACATAATCGCCTTTCGGCATTTATGTTTTCTAGTCCCTTAAAAGTTATCCGATTTTTAAATTTTTTTTTTCTAGTCTTAAGGACAGTCCAATCTGTGTTACTGTCATTTTTAACCCCCGACGAAAAAAAACGGAGGGGTGTTATAAGATTTTGTTTAGATGAAATATATTTACAACACCGGAGCAAAAAGTTTGTATATCGATATTTTTTGACGTTTATTATTTTATTTTATTAATGCTTATAAAATATATTATATTTTTTTTTGTTATTATATTAATACTTTACATATAAAAAAAATTAAACGTAGGACGTAGATTCGACTGTTCTTATTAAAAAAAAAAATATTTGTAAAATTCGGATAAGATTTAGTGGGTAAAAAACATAAATTCCGAAAGACGATTTTGTATGGAGAAAGTTAACTTCCGTCTCGTCTTAAATAATCTGGTAGTATGGTCTGCGAGATGTGCGCACGCACATCACGCGTGGCTAAGCTCAAGTGGCAGTGGGCTGGGCACGTTAGCCGAAGAGACGACGACCGTTGGAGTAACCTCCTACACTGGTGGCCGTGGACTGGAAAACGGAGTGTGGGAAGACCACCCGCCAGGTGGGACGACGACATCAAGTGCGTCGGCGGAAAGCAGTGGTTCTGTACCGCTGAAGGCCGGGAGGACTGGAGAAAAATAGGAGAGGCGTATGTCCAGCAGTGGACGCTTACACGCTGACTGACTGACTGACTGACTGACTGACCTCACGCGTGTGGTCGGTGGCAGAGAGCGTCTCCCGCATGGACAGCGACATGAGGAGCTCCTGCGTCAGCTTCTGGCGACCGAAGGCCACGGCGCCGCTCGTCACCATGATGCACTCGCGACCCTCGTGGTGACACTCCGCCACCTGAAGACACATTGCACGAGCATTCAACATTTTTGAAGCGAAGCTTTTATATGGATGTAAATTGAGAAAAAATAAAACATAGCAGCGTCATCGTCACCGTCATGGCATAGGTAAACATATTTTTTTTTTCGAAAGTAGGTATGGTGCGGTGCTGTTGGATAGATATAAACCGTCTATGATATAAACGGTATTTCGTAGAGTCGTTCATAGTTAGCGGTAGCCCTTGTTTTTTTTTTTATGGAAACTGACACGGTTGGCTACATCAGCTACAACATTCGTGATGTCAGCCCATAACACTGGGTCAGCTAAGTGCCATGTCAGTGCTGTCATGTCCTTGTAGGTAGTTTAGAAGTCGTCTTCTTCATGGAAAAAGTGTCGTGCAGGTGGAGAAGAGTTCGAAGCCCGAGTGCTAAGGGTATATATTTTTTTCTTTTCCATTTTTTCACGTAGAAGCTTAGCTTCTATCGGACGTCCCCCGATACTATCCGTGTTTTTTTATGGAGCCTAACATGGTTGGCTACAGCAGCTACCAGAACACACGTGAAGTCACCCTATCACATTTTGCTGTTGCGTCAACTGCGTGACATATGAAGTGCAGTATAAGAGCCCACCTGTTCGACTATAGATGCCAGACGTCCCAGAGCCAGTCCATTGCCGTCCGACCTGGTAATGACCGCGCTGCCGAGCTTCACTACGAGCCTGCGAGCGAACTTCAGCTGCGAGCGGTCGGTGAATGTCTGCTTCTGTTGTCGCTCAGTGCTCGCGAGCGTTCTCTTGTCTATGTTCAGGGTCTGGAAAAGAAAGAATAGCATTTTTTTTATAAAGAGCTCTCAGAGCGTTGCTTGCGCCCAATAGTTCGTTGGGAAATTTGACACAGCCAATAACACCACTCCTAGAGAAATCACGGTCAGCGAGGCCTTTTCCGCGCCGCGCCGCCGCTGCCATGTCAGAAGGCGGGCAAAAAGGTTGTCTCGTCTACACTCCCTTACCGCTGAAGGCCGAGAGGATTGGAGAAGTATTGGAGAGGCTTATGTCCAGCAGTGAGTGTAAAACACGCTGACTGGCTTACACATTTTTACTTTTTCTTAGTACATACCTATTTAGTTTAAAAAAATAGGTTTCTAACGCATCAGAACTACCCCCAGAGGATCACTCCACTCAAATTAAACAATACCCATTTTACTTAAATGTTAAATTACATTCGTGTATAATGTTCCCGAAATGTTAAACACCAAAAAAAAAACCATTACATAATAGACAATTAACTAAAAACTATAATATATAAAAAATCTCGTTGAATCTGTCCCCGAAATAACCGCGAAGGGTACCTAAAACACTCGCTGCATTTCCACGCTGTATAGCAAGGGCTATCCGTTGCCTGAGGAATGTTTCGCAGTTAATAAAGTAATTAAATAATTTCCTACTGAACTTAAATTTTATTTTCATATTTATCAAAATAACCTAATACAATAAAATTAAACTAAAATTAAGAAATATGATAAAACTAAACTAAAATAACTTATAAACTAAACCTAAAAAATAAATAAATAAATAAAAATTAAAACTACCTATAAATAAAATATTGCATTTAAATTTTACAGAGTCGCTGCACCGGTACAAGTGCCAAGTACGCACGCCGCGTTACACCTCTGAATCTCAATGGCGATTCGCCGAACAAAGAAAGCTTTGGCACGGCGGTCACCAGATTTATCTACTAAAAGTTTTCCCAATTTATCCGAGAATGTTTTGGTGTCTGGCGACCACGGCCCCAAAGTTTCTACGGCGAAAGGTTGAAATTCAAAGTGGTCGCGCAGCGGGCTGTACTTAGACAATTTGATGAAAGCTGCCTTAGATGCAGGGGCTCCGGCAGATTTGGAGGAGTCGAGTACATGGGACGGGGCCAAGGTGTCCACGCACGTAGCGTCCCACAAGAGCGCTTTTCCCTGGCACCATGGTACCAGCGTCATGCCGGCTGGCTTTCTCCCGTCTGTGCGGCATAAGCCCGCTGGCTCCAGCGTAGACGGAATATTTACTGAAGCCAGCGAGCGTTTTATGATATTATTCAAGCCGCTAATTTCCTACTTATAGTAAAACATAGTACCTATTAACTATTCTGTGGTAAATGTTCGCTTAGGTTTTTACCGCTGTTACACAAACGCCAGTTGACATCTGACTGGACGACGTGTCGGGTCGAGAAGTGTAGGTACCTAAATTATTCTCGTGAAATATATTCGCATAGGTAACCGAAAATAGTACTATAAATTTATGTTCATACATTTGAGAAAATTCAATTATACTAGCTAATGGGCCCGTGTCAAGTGGTCAGAAAGAGATATACATACTAGACTAATAATATAATTTACAGAATAAAAAAAACTATATATATATAAAATTAATATTGAATAGCTATTACAGAATCAAATTAATTCACGTAGACATTGATTCTACGAAAGTACTAAAGATAGAGCACAGTTTGATAGTTTTCGATTGCAATAGTATCCCCAAATAGGTCCTCCAAGGTAAGAGCCTAAGCACACTTGCCAGTCCTAGAGAACTGTTAGAACTTTAGGGTCTGCGTTGGAGTAACCGATCAGAACTTGGTCGGAATTGGCAGTAATTATTTTCTAATAAGTCCGGGCACGTACCGGCTTCGAGTTGAGGCTAAAAATAAACATAATAGCTATGTAGGCAGATAGATAGAAGATACAAATACATAGAAGTTCTCCAAGAAACATTTAACAGTAACATAACAACATTTACATGAGGTGCAAAGGCGGAGTTATCCCTTACAGAGATTCCTTCCAGTAAACCTTTGTACGTGTGAGACTCGATTAATTAATGTAATTAGCAAAAGAAAGCTTAAAAATGGTAATATTTAAAGCGCTTTTTCTACGGGTATTCGTCAATATATGAATATAGCTCGTAATATTTATGCAATATATATAACTCGAGAACCACTTTATCGATTTACATACGGTTTTCACTGTTACATTCTGTCACTTCTCAAGATGGTTTTAGGCTATAAATCATAATGTAACATCATCGGCGGCCTGAGCTGTGAGCAAAAAGTCACACGAAGCGAAGCCACGGGCAAAAACTAGTTGAAGATAAAACAATTAATAATAAGAATATTTATTATATACAACACATTTCAGTACATGCTAGTTAAATGAACACTATACTTGTGAGGATACCATATAAATTACTAGGTAAGTAATATATATAACAGGTACGAAATTATCTAGAACTTTAATATCCTCTTGAGAAATGTCTTCGATTCGATCTAAAAAGACCACTAGATTAAATTATTTGTGTAAAAGCTAAGCGCTAAGATGAGACTGGAACCCAACTAAAGGGTTAGGCAAATATGAATAATTGGGTGGATCAACTTTTTCTTGCACCGAAAAAACCAGCTGCAAAGTCAAATAAAAAAAAATTAATTCCAATTTATTACTTAGTTGAAAATCAATAAGTATAAAATAGAGAACTATTTAAAATAAAAAATTAACCAAATTTTAGGGGTGACCCAGGGCACAATTTTGACTCCAGTTTTATATGAAAAAAAGGGGTTGTCCTCAGGGTAACCAATATTTAAAAAATATTACTCAAAATTCTTTCATATCTGAGAGTTGCATTGCAGTAACTATTAAAATAAGGTGAATTTATCAATATAATATCCTTTTTTTCAGAAAAATACCAACAAAACAAGAAAAAGTTGATCCACCCAATTAATTAAAGAGTCCAGAAAGTACAAACGACTGAAATATTTGGTGTTTCGAATAATAAGAACATTTTAAGAAGTTCCAGTCCATTTTATTAAACGGCATAATTCATTTATTATTTAAGTTTGACATGCATTCTCAAACAACTTGTGTAGTCAATTCTGTGTACAGTTCTCGGCAGTAAATAATCGGTTGTACAGCGTCGTCCCTGTCGCACAGAGACGTGCGAGTTCGTGCGACAGGGACGACGCTCTACAACAGGGTGGTCGCTTTCTGGTTGCTCGACACACATTACTTGCTGCCGGGAACTGCACATGTCTGTATAGTGTATGGCATACTTTTCAGCGTATCACGCACGCAATAAGGGAATATTAATAAAAAGTCAGCATTCTGGCGTGCTGCGGAGTTGTGGAGAAATATGAATTTCTATGTAAGAATATTTCACTATTTTAGATTTCAAAGAAATAAAACTGCGTTAACGATTTATGACTAAATCTACATATCACACGCTTTAACCCGACAATCGGGGTAAGCAGAGTAATCGATATTGTGCTGAAAGAACTCTGGTAAATTACAGCACAACACAGTTAATCTCTTTCGGTATGAATACATTATTTAAAAACCAAAAAAATATTTGAAAAAAAAAAATATTGGTGTTGTAGTGATTTTTTGGAAATAATTTTTGGAGTCATGCAGCAGGTGGATCTTCGTGCCTAGTTATCGTGTTCTATTAATTCGCTAAACGTGGTGGTCGGCGTTATGCTGTAATTTAAAAGAGTACTTACTTGCACCACAACACCGATTACTCTGCGTACCCCGATTGTCGAGATGCAGCTTGTGGTATGTATACATTATTTAACAAATGTATATTTGTTGATTACTTCGCCGGATAAAATCGTAATATTTTTTAAGCTCGATAAAACCATAAATTTTCTCTTAAATGTTTCTTTCACGCGTAATTAATATGCTTTTGAACACTTGTACACTTGTATTGTCTTGTACACTCAATTTTACCCAAGTTGAGTGTACAAGACAATTTTACAATATAAATTAATTATCGCCAGAAATCTCATACTTGAGATAATAAATTGGAAAAGTTCCACCAAAATTGTAAGCTGGGCTTTTGTACCTAGTTTACCAATTATCAGTTTTCGTTACGTAATGTAATATTGGTCGGGCTGTCATTAATTTTAAGTTTTAAAACAATATACCGATGAAAATTTGAAATGAATAGGGATTTCGCAACCTAGATTATTAATTAGATGTACGTACACACTTCGGTATATTTATAGGCATTGGTCCTTATTATTTTTTTTTTAACACTTATGTTGGTTTATACCCATTTACTCTGTTAGTAATTATACTTATTTTTAAATTTTTACGGATTAACAGTATAAGACGACGTTTGACTCTGGTACAATGGACACCAGACGTCGCGGTCGGCTCAGGAGCTCCGCAGTCACTGAAGAAAACCGTGACGTAGTGGGCGAAACGTCGACTTTATTAAGTCTTCAGTACCTACTGTTAATCCGTAAAATTTTTAAAATGAGTTTATCGATTGTTTTTTATATATTGACAACTGGCGATATATATTCCGGCTGGCAACATTCGACCGTTAATTTGAATAATCACTACAGGATAATGATCGCCAAGCACAGCGATAGCAATAATTACATTATGCAAAACCAGCGCCAAAAGGTTCAGCGTTTGTAGGTTGTAGTCGCAGCCGCGATAGCAGAGACAGGGGCCCAGATTATCCCCAGACACGCTTCTCTAATCCTGCGATAATTGCGCCTACCCACACTTGGAGCTCGACGTTGCGCCGCGCGCCACTGCGACACAGAACACTAACGGCTGTCTTCATTTCAAGTGGGAGTTCTTCTTTTTCAGGGTTCCGTCGGCGTATTTCATTTTCTGTGTTCGATAGGAGGCATCTATGAGGAGGAGGGCAGCTTATCAACCATACAGCCTCTTCGTTATAATTTTTCTCGTCTGTTGAAAATTATTCTCGTAATCGCAAGAAACGCAAAAATAATGTTGATTGGGCGGCGCGCCGCCAATCAACATTATTTTCTTAGACAGATATCTTCTTAGGCAGTATTGCCTTTAAACGCGCACGGGTTTGTTAAGCTAACTCCCTTTTCAAACTCGTGTTAAATTCAATGCCTGTCTGTTGAGTGAATCGGGTGGTCACTTAATATGAGCTTTAGTGGTTGATTGGTAGAGTGTAGAGGACAATGTATAGATTTTTCGATCTCATGGCCGTGGGTTCGAGTCCCCCTCGTGCAAGTAATTTTTTTTTACTTTTTTATGACAAGCACTGTTAGGATAATAAAAATAGGTTATGGTTATTTTTTTTAAACCAAACAAAACAAATATTATCGGAAGTACGCCTTGAATTGAACAAAAGTTTTCACGAGTTTGAAAAGCGAGTTAGCTCAATAAACCCATGCGCTGTTCAAGGCTGCCTCCAATTGAACAAGAAAAAGGAAATACGAGTCCTGTCGCAACATTGAGAAAAAAAAGGGACCCTCTGGGATCGCTCTGGTGTCTGTCTGTCGGTCATACTCAGATATCTCGGGCTCTACGGAAACGATGTCAACGGATTTGATGCCAAAATACGCAGAATAACTGCCCGCTGACAGGTTATATTTTTAAAGTGCGCGAGAGATGCTTGTTCATTATTCTCGTCTTGAGGCTTATTGCTGTCAGCGGTAAAGATCCACGGTATTAATGAAAAGAAATAATTTTTGATATTTTGCAATGGATATATTTGCATTCAGATAGGTACCTACCTAGATAAATGTATTTATTAGTTTAGTAAAGTTTTAAGGTTTCTATAGATCATATTTACTTTATTATAATAAGTCTATATTTACAGTTTTACGTCATGGAACTGTACATATATCTCTAAAATATAAAATAAATATAAAAATATATCATACTCTGAATGAGTGGAATATTTTGAGTAGGTATTTCGAATTTAATTTATCAATTAACGAGTTCGAGTGCAATATGTATTGCCCAGGAATTTTTGTGTTTTTTTTTAATTTAAAGCGCGATATATGGCGCCGAGCCACCCATAAGGTGTCTAACGACTGATTTTCGATAAACGACTGATAAACGAATGATTTTCGAACAAATAACAAAAATAACAAATGTAGTCTAATAAAAAGTGGGACCTTCTTTTCAAAATGTTGGATTTTATCCCATCTCTGCACAATATTTGTTTTATGCTCGTTATTTTTTCCGACAGAAAGCTTCAATTTTCTTTTATTTACCTATCCGTTTTCACTAGCCTTCTGTAGCGTTCTTTTCTTCGATATTTTGGCCGGGTTGCCTTTCTCTACGCGTCTGTCCGTACGATTTCATAACTCCATCGATATATTGAGCACAATTATTACAGGCACGAACTATATAGTAAGGGCGATCGAACCTCGATGTTTATGGATTTATTTGGTCGTTTATAAAGTGAAGATATCGGTACTGCGTCGTTCAAAAAGTCGTGAGAATCAGTATATTCCGGTAAGCTTTTATGAAAATTTATAAAAATTTTCAACATAATAACTCTTTAAATTAATACTTAAAATTGCCTTCCTAAAAACCACTTCACTCGGCACTCGGCACACGAACTTTTACGAATTTATGAATTATCTCTGTTGGCTCAGCTTAATATTTTCATATGTGTGACTGGTCCCAATTTGACGCAAGGCCCTTTGAAAGGCAAAACGTATCACAATCAGACAGAAGGGATGAAACGCAGAGAAGATGAATGATTGGATGATGGCTAAAAGCAATATGTAGCCTAGTTTACATTAGAGTATTTTATTTATTTATTTTAGTAACTTGATAGGGGGTGTTATACGTTTAACGAGTGTAAGTAAAGTACGGGTGTGTCTGTCTGAGGCATCGTAGCTCCCAAACGGATGGACCGATTTGGACGAGGTTTTTTTATTAGAAAGCTGGTTTAATCGGGATAGGTTTATAATCAAGTAATTAAGTAATAAAACAATTAATTACCTTAAAAAGTGGACCGATTTGCATACGGTTTTTTTTTTAAAAAAGCCTCAAATAAAAGTTTACAAATTTAAAAACGGTTTACTTAAAGGAGTTGGGGGAACGCTAAGTAAAAAAACTCAGAGCTACGCGGGAATTTACTTAGCGGTCCCCCGACTTATTTTTTACTTTGGTTCGGGGATTTTTAAATTTTTACTATAGGTTTTCATGTGTAATAATTATGTACTTAAAGTTTAATTAAACTTTTTTACATCTTATCTTTGCGACTACATATGAATATTTCATTCATGTACAAATTTGACACACCTAAAGCTTGGCTGTAAGAAATCTCTTCAATGGATACTTCTGCCTTTGCACCTCATGTACCTGTATTGTGTTATTTTTTTTTGGAAAATATTTGTAAAATAATAAAAAGCGGCCAAGTGCGTGTCGGGCCACGCGCAGTGTAGGGTTCCGTAGTTGCGGAACCCTATCAAAATACATTATTTGATTATTTGTATAATTTTGTAGGGGAAATAAATGAATGTTAATTTGAAAAAGTTCTTCAACAGTGAAATGATGGCTGTCGTCGTCGTCCGTACATTTTTTAAGTTGGTCGACTATTACTGGTCAACCTGTACAGCCTACTTAGCTGTGATAGTTTTCCTTTTAATTTCGATATATATACTACTGCGGTGAATTTTTTCACATTTCTAATAACAACCGTTTAGCTGGCAGGGGGGGGGGGGACACTTGACTCTAACAAAAATTTGCACTTAAAAGCTTAATAATTCGTAAACGGATCCCTAAATCGAAAAATGCTTTTCACAAACTCGCAATATTTTCCAAAGACCTATCCAACGATACCCCACACGATGGGGTAGACGTGAAAAAAAATATTCATCCCCACTTTTCGTGTAGGGGAGTTACCCTAAAAAAAATATATTTCAATTTTTTTATTTTACCACTTTGTCGGCGTTATTAATATTAATACCCATACCAACTTACAACTTTCTAATACTAAGGGTTTCTGAGCTAAGCCGCGGACAGACAGACGGACGGACAGACGGACAGACGGACGGACATGGCGAAACTATAAGGGTTCCTTGTTGACTACGGAACCCTAAAAATGTGTGTTAGAGAGAGACTCATTCATTCATAGTTCGTAATGAAATAACCTTTGGGATTTGAAAAATGCGTAGGACAATATTGTACTAAAGAATGGACATTAGTATGAAATATAAATGCATAACTTACATATTTACGTACTTATATTATTACTTACGACACTCGTACATACAACCAATATACATAATTATTAATTACTTATCAATATCATCAATCAATACTCAATTGCATCAATCTGTAAGGAATGGTCATGGAGTAAGATACTTTGTTTTATGAGATACTGAGTTTGTAGATTCTATGTATGACTTTCCCAGACAGGCTTGGTCAGCCAGGGAGAGTAGACCGCACCTCGCGAACGCGAGAGGCCGAAGCCCAGCATAGGGTGCGCTGTAGCGTTTTAAATTACAAAATAAAAAAAAAATATAAATGAAGCGCATTTTAGGCTATAATAATAATAATAATGTATGATACTAGAACTAAATCTACGATTTTTAAAAATCTTTTCTGTATGTATGTTCCTCCATAACTCTTAAACCGATCATCCGAATGCGATGAAACTTAGTACAGGCACAGTTGACTATAAGGGACACAGGATAGGCTAAATTAAATTCAGTTCCGGTTAAGCTAAGATGTGGCTCTCGTACAAACCGAATTGTTCCGCGCGCCGAAATAAAGCGGGCTTAGTTACTTTTTTCTTTTTAAATACGAATTTCACGCTAGCGAAGCCGCGGGCAAAAGCTATATACAATGAGAATACTTCTTGGGTTGGGCTAAATAAATAGCGTGCTCATTGTAGGGATTTCAATCTGACATTGCGTATAATCTACTCTATCGCCGTACTTCTTGAGGGTACTGCAACGAAAAGAAGTGGAAAGGAATATCTGTTAACAAGGACCCCGGAAAAGAGATACCGGGTTGACGAAAGAGAAACCTCCCTTAAAATGAACGACAACTCTAGCGAAAACGGTAGCTTGGATTTAGTATACCAGAATAGTAAATAGCGCACTCTACCGCTAACTCGACCAATGTAAACAAGGCATAGAGGCAGTGTGTTGCCTTGCATGTATGCGGGACTCGGCCGTTGCAAATTTTAATCAGTTTAGCGAGCTGACTCTCTGCATGCGGAGTAACTATCCAAATTGTTGTTGCTATGGAACTTAAAAGGATAGAATCGCTCTTGTATACATTTGCCTTATCGCCAACACAAGCTACACATACCTAGAATTTGTATCAAACGAATCGTCACAGGAGTTTTAATAATTACCCCGTACGGAAGCATATTGCTATGCCTCCGCCATCTGTCTGCCTGCCTGTCTGTCTGTCTGTCTGTCTGTCTGTCGGTCCTACTGCTGTCTTTAATTTTTGGAACAGTAATAGCTAGGCGGTTAAAATTTTCACAGAATGTGTGTTTTGATGTTTTGATGGCTGATATAACAAATAATAAAAAAATTGAAAGTAAAAAATCAAGAGGGACAGATGCCTATTATTCACGCCCCTCTCGAAGGATCCGACACTGTACTTTCGGAGAAATAGGTGGACTGGGAGAGCATTTACGAGCTAATACGAGATGAAACAACCTACAGAACCGACTAATTTGGCATTGGCGGTAATTCAATCGTGTACAGATGCAATCCCCGTCTAGTACACTGGTGTGGAGGTAGAAATGGGACAGTGGGAGCGCATCAAACAGGGATCCGACTCAAAACTCTAGATTTAGGGTTGAGTTGTTGAAAACTTTTATAGAAATAGACATAATATTTCGCAATATCGTCTTAGTGTCAAACCATTTTTTATGGATTTTCACCTATTTAAGGAGTTGATATTATATCCTTTCTATAATTTTTACTTCTGTTTACTCATATGTCACTGCGTTCGTTCGTAGTTCGTGTGTGTTGTTAGTCTTGTTCGAAATGATCGCCTTGTTAAACAGATTGCGTTAACTTGGAATTAACCAATGGAATTTACCGCCCAACCCATCGTATGCTTGTCACCAAACGTTTATTTTGCTAAAAGTTGGGCTTAGGCGTGTTTCGCATCCATTAAGATACTTGTCAGTACTTGATTTTGGGGCGCACGCGGCGAATATTGTGAAATTCGCGAAATTATTGCAGAAATTGACATCATCCTGATAGTAACAGTAATTCTTTATTACTCGATTATATAAGTCGACCGATTTATTGATAGATAGAAATTATTTCATACTCCATGAAAATTTTACAAATATAGCTTTTCTAGTGTGTAAACTGTAGTGTATTGTTTAGTCTTCGCATGTTTAGTTTTATTTGTTAGATGTATCATTGTTTGTTTGTTACTAGCCACAATAAATTATTCTCTAATTAGCTTGTTTTCGTTCATCGACAACGAAATCTCAGGTCTCATGGGTGGAAGGAGTCTTGATGCATTGTTTTACAGCAGAAGTATACCACGGCGCTCCGGCGGCGAAATGGCTATTGCCTGCTTGGAGCCCCTCCCCCGCGCGCCGGACACACCGCCCCGCGTCTCCTCCGCGCGCGGCCGGAGTAGTTAGTCGTAATCAGCTATCGTTCGTTGAGCATCGAAAATCAATCTCTCGTGATCAAACCATTGACATTGAACTCTTACGATCGAAACAACTGTATGGCATTCAGCGCCTTCATCAATTGTAGTAATATCCTCGGTAATATCGCATGCGCATGAACATTAGCCTGTGGAAGTGAAGTGCCATACCAGAGTGGAGGACGGCAACTCGCTAACCGCCGGCTATCCAAGGACTCCTGCTGGTGAGTAATGCTCGAGATAATTTGAAGCCTGTTGCCTCCTGAGATTCGTAACATTATTTGGACCTTCGGCCGGAACATACCTATCGTCGATTTATAAAGTTTTTACAGTCCAGCTTTACAACATTTATTGTGGCTAAAACAATCGTTTATTATTTGGCAATAATTGCTCATTTTAAGCAATGAATATAGCACCAATTGCACACTTAAACTAGGTATTCAATCCACCAAATGTATCGCCTTGGGCTTCATTCAGTAATCCATTCATTATAGGTACCTACTTAATATGTATTTCATTCGATCTGATGTAGTGTAGTCAACTTAGTTTTTAAGTTTTTGCAATACGCAATAATTAATTCACTTAGCGCGTCTTGCACCAACACGAGTTTAAAGTTAAGTAGCGAGTTATGGATTTAAACGCGGTTCACACATACAACGGGTGCTAGTTTAACGAGTTAAACTGGTTTATATATTGAACTTGTGTTGGTGCAAGTGGGCCTTAGTCCCTTTTAATAGTTTAAGTCTTGAATAGCGCAAATAACCTACCTAATTAGTTCTTATAATTCTTAGGCTGATCCATTAGATACCTACGTAGGTTTCATGGGTGGTTATTTTATATACCTTTGGTTATTTTATAAAATTATCCTTATGCAATTGAAATGCAATTGTCGGCGAAAGGGCAATTGAAGCAAGGAACATCGGACAATTGTACATAGCATAGTGATTAGTAGGAATTAATTCGTTTATCGATTCTGTCTGTCGTACCTAGCGAAACGTTACCGTCTTGTTAGTCGCTCGTTAGTTAGGTTTTATTGTATGTACGTACAGAGACGTACCTAAGTACGGTACGGTAGGGTAGGAAATAATTCGGAGCCAGCCGGAGTCAGCCGGACACAGTCGGAGAAGTGATTAGGTACCTACGCGCAGCTAGCTATCTCCGTGCGCGGTCGGTCGACGAGCGACATCGAATTCGCGCGCAAACACCTGCTCGCGACCTGCGCTGCGCATAGGCAGCGCCACAGGGCAGCGCCTAGGTGGGTGCGTGCATACGCGCATCGCCTACTCGCGAGTGAAGCGGAGCGATGATGGTGGGCGGATCTTTAGATTGCTTTAGTTCGGTCTGTCTAAACTAATGGTTCTATGGTTTAGGTATGATCGAAGTTCTATGGTCTATCAATTGTAAAGCGGCCAGCCGCCGCCTACACGCCTATGCGCGGTATATTCTTTCTTCTGTGGCGCGATGTTGTATTGACGAATTACTTAGAAACTTAGATGGAAGAAAGGAGAAGGTATAGGAACAGATTAAGGAATAGTGTAGAAGGTAATGGAGACCGTGCCTACGAGTGCGAGTCATTTGCAATTTTGCAAACTACAGTTAGTTAATTTAGGAATAGGTAACCACATTATATAGGTAGGTTTGTTAGTTACATTTGAATGCACCGACCTCATACTTACGCACGTTAGGCTATGCACTGATGCACTACTTCGTAATTCGTAATACGAAGTTCGTATTTCATAGTTGATCGATAGATAAGATATTATATCCCTTACCTAATTTTTTAATCATTGTGTTACCTACCTAGTTGGTTCAATATGCGATGGTGTGTTATATTGATCGATATTTTGAGCTATATTGATCGTGATTGATTCATAGATTTATAGATTGTTCGTGACAGTACTAATTATTCACGCGTAATTATAATTAAATTTTTTCAATTGTTATTCGTTATTACTTTCCATTTATAGATATTTATGAACTCGCATGCACAATAGTTAAGTCTATTGGGAGTACATGATAGTTCTATTCGTTCATTGGGCAGGAATATTCTGTATATTTATTTTATCAATGATTCTCATTGTCTTGTTTAATTTTCTACTAGGACCTATAGATAATTCCGTTATCATTGCGTGCCTGTGTCGCTAACTAGTATTGCTAAATTCGATATTATTGTGTGTTGTATGTAAATGCAAGTGTTGCTAATGTAGCAAATCGCTGTTAAGTTATCTATTTGCGTTGCTTATTGAACCGTTACGAATAAAATTTATTCGTTAATATTTATTTTTGCATTACTCGTTCTTGATAGATAACATGACGAGTTAAGTATTAGAATTAAATAAATTTTATTGAATTAGTTTGTATTTAATTGTTTTGAAATTTATTATTATTAAACCTATCGGCGAGATGGCCGCAGCTAAGGCAGCTGCACTGCGGTCGCTGCAGGCCAAACGAACTTTGGCCCTCAAACGAATTCAAGACACATTGTATTTTGCAAAGCGAGCGTTGGAAGATCCTACTAGCTTGTCGCACTTCAGCGCTCGGTTCAAACGACTCGAGGTGTTCTGTGCGTCGTTTGAGGGCACGCACACTAAGATCATCTCCGAAGAATTAGGTGAAGATGAGTTGGCCAAGGAGGACGAGATACGTATTCAGTTTGATGAGGCGTATTTCCAGGTGTTAGATATTCACTCCAACTTAATTGGTGATACTGAATTGCGAGCCGGCTCTGACATAACGCATAGCGGCAATAAGGCCAACGTTCGGCTACCAAAAATAAACTTAATTAATTTCGATGGAGATATAAAATCATGGCAGACGTTCCATGATATGTTTGACACTCTAGTGCATCGAAACCATTCACTAAGCAATATAGAACGCTTTCATTATTTAATCTCGTGTTTGTCGCAAGAACCTTTACGTCTTATAAAGGGTTTCCCCATATCGGAAAACAACTACGCCGAGGCGTATCGCGTATTGATAGCTAGGTACCAAAATAAAAGAAAATTGGCCTTTACCTACTGGGAGGAGATTCAGAACGCAGAGTTGAGGTCGAACTCGCCCGACGATTTGCGGCGCCTTGTAGACACATTCAGCGAAAATTTGGCCGTGCTGAAGAATCTTAAACTTCCGGTGGATAATTGGGACTTCCCTCTCTTTCACATCTTGCTTCACAAATTAGAGAGGGACATGCGCCAGAGATTTGAATTGCAAAACAACAGCGCGGACATTCCGTCGTTTAGGAGCCTTTTAGAATTCGTCAAAACTCAAAGTCGAGCGCTAGATCTTGCTCAGCTGACGACCGACGTTCCCGCGCCGCCAGTTGCTGCGCCGCGGCCGCTGGTGGCGAGGCACGTCGAGAGTCGGCCGACTGCCTCTAAGCGCGACTCTCCGTCACAACAGCACTCATTCGTCGCTAGCGCCGCGGTCACGACGACGTCAGATAGGACTGCGTGCGTGGAGTGTCGGGTCGACCATCTTCTGCAAGATTGCCCGACCTTTTGTACTCTCACCCCTCAGGCTCGTTATGACGTAGTGAAGCGAAATTCGTTGTGCATAAATTGTCTCCGTTTTAATCACGTAGTAAGGAACTGCAAATCCAAATATCGATGCAGGAAATGTGGACATTCCCACCATACCTTGCTGCACTTCGAATATTTGACTGAAAATATTACAACCGTCGAAGAATCGTCGGTGGGTCGTGGTGCACCCGCCGACGACAGAACCCCATCGTTATTCTCTGCTTCGGAAGCGTTGTCCTCGCAAGCAGTTAGTGCGCTTGCGAGCACGAACACAGTGCACACGACCGTACTGCTGTCGACTGCCCTTGTAGAAATACTGGACTCTAAGGGTAATTATAAAAAAATCAGAGTATTGATTGACAATGGTAGTCAAACAAACTTTGTTACTAGTAGGTGTGCCAATAGACTTGGCCTCAACCAGACCAAAACATACGTGCCGGTGCACGGTCTTGCACAATCGTCGTCACTAGCGTCCAGC
The DNA here is from genome assembly GCA_946902875.1 of Nematopogon swammerdamellus. NCBI lineage: Eukaryota > Metazoa > Arthropoda > Insecta > Lepidoptera > Adelidae > Nematopogon > Nematopogon swammerdamellus. The sequence goes on along the minus strand of OX336345.1, from coordinate 2,650,094 downwards.
TCTGTCTCTTGCAATGTGCGCGGACTGGATCAATCATTCTTCCTTGATATCGATGCATTGGTGATCCCTAATATCTGCGGGGATCTACCCACCACTCAAGTGCCAGCCGAGTCCTGGGAACATATAAAAAATTTGAGACTTGCTGATCCAACCTTTTTCGCTCCCGGCTCGATCGACGCTCTCTTTGGCGCAGAAATATTTTGTGAAATCTTACTCAGCAATCGGTTGAGTGGCGCCCATAATGAACCCATCGCGATAAGCACTAAACTCGGATGGATACTTATGGGTCGAGTTCCTTGCAATGTGGCCACCGAGTGTCAGTCCCTGCTCTCCATAGAGTCGTCGCTTAATCAACAGAGTCCTACGCTCGGAAATCATAAAAATCTGCCATTACTCAATTCGAACGACCAATTATGCGAATCTATTTTTGACAAGGACAATTCTCGTAAGTCCCTGAACTCTAAGATCTTAGGGTCACATATTCACTCGAACTCGCGCATATCGGAGGCGAACCGGTCAAAAAACGCACTCGTCGGAATTTCGCATAGGCCCTTACATAAGTTACATAGTTTCAAACTTCATAAATGGTGCACCAACTCTCCAAATCTTCGTCTCTCTATCGAGCATCTGCAGCAGCACAGTAAGGCTCTATCGTTTGTTTCTTACATCCAATCGCCCATTACAGGGCGAGTTCCATGCGCGATATCATCAAACATTGTCCAAGGAGAGAAATTCGTATCACATGTGGCCAAATTTTTGCATATTCTCTACATGTTTTGGAATATGTTCACGATCGCGATTACACCCTCATATGTTGATCGTTTCGCGTACAGCTATCGCCTTCGGCACAAGCGGAAGGGTAGTTCCACTACAATCGTACGTTATAGAGCTCCATTCATTTTCAAAAAACTCGCCCAATCCTTAGCATTTGGCAAGTATATCTCTGACAAATATCTCAGAAGCAGCAAGCCTGTGTCGAAACGCATACTTAGATTGAACCCACTTCCTCGACCTGAGGGAGCAGTCAGGGTGGGCGGCCACGCTGTCGCATGTCGCTCTACTTTACAACAATATCCGGTGCTGCTTTCTCGTCTAGGTAGTTTTAATCGTATCGAAGGTTCACATTATCGACGGCTGCGTCCGTGTTCGCGATCTTTTTGGGTATTATCGGCAAGGCGGGCGATCCGTAGGCGCTTAACTAATCGCGTAAGATGCTTTCGTGTAAACCAGAAACTTTCACGGCCTCGTATGGGCGACTTTCCTCTTCGTTATCTGGTCCTTGTGAAGGCTGAGCTAACCAACCTGATGCAGTGGATTATCGGCCTCGTAGTAGAGTTGCGTTCTTGTAGTACACTGCAACGGGCGTTGGTGGAGCTAGTGTGGTCTCTACCAACATCATGATTAAGTTCAGCTTAAAATATACATTTTGGTGGGCGGAATGTTTAGTCTTCGCATGTTTAGTTTTATTTGTTAGATGTATCATTGTTTGTTTGTTACTAGCCACAATAAATTATTCTCTAATTAGCTTGTTTTCGTTCATCGACAACGAAATCTCAGGTCTCATGGGTGGAAGGAGTCTTGATGCATTGTTTTACAGCAGAAGTATACCACGGCGCTCCGGCGGCGAAATGGCTATTGCCTGCTTGGAGCCCCTCCCCCGCGCGCCGGACACACCGCCCCGCGTCTCCTCCGCGCGCGGCCGGAGTAGTTAGTCGTAATCAGCTATCGTTCGTTGAGCATCGAAAATCAATCTCTCGTGATCAAACCATTGACATTGAACTCTTACGATCGAAACAACTGTATGGCATTCAGCGCCTTCATCAATTGTAGTAATATCCTCGGTAATATCGCATGCGCATGAACATTAGCCTGTGGAAGTGAAGTGCCATACCAGAGTGGAGGACGGCAACTCGCTAACCGCCGGCTATCCAAGGACTCCTGCTGGTGAGTAATGCTCGAGATAATTTGAAGCCTGTTGCCTCCTGAGATTCGTAACAGTATTCTTTATTCTTCATTCATCATCCATAGAGTCTATGGATCCATGGTCCATCATCCATACTGTCTATGGCATAGACAATACACTGCACTTGGATTCGTCATATTTTAACATTTAGCATTTTGCCAGTTCGATTATCACAGCGAAGAAGGAATGGCAAGAAACTTCGCTGTATACTATTTTCTGTACGTCCACTTAGTCTACATTTACAAAAATGTTTGTCACTGCCTAAACAGTACGAGTCATCAATATTTCTAAAAAAATATCACAAATATAAAACTATTCCTAAGCGTAAACCATTCATATAACACGTTGGAGCCAATTGGAGCAGGCCAGTCTCCACAAACAGCACCCGTTCACGAGCATCACGCCAGGGCCAGCCATCATTGTGACTTGCGAAGTTTGTTTGTCAGTTCTTCTTCAATTTAGAACTGGCGGAATTTTCGACATGTCCAAGCGTAGGTTACCTACCTGTGGATGAAATTATACAATAAGCAATAAACAATCAGCTCCCTTTTAACCATATTGGAGGGTGAGAGGCGACCCGGTATTGCAAACAATAACATGCGTTGCAAGGATGGACTTATCCCTTACAGAGATTCCCCATACAAGAAACGTGCTAAGAATCGATTAGAACATATCCACACTACTGAATAATAGATGGCGCCACAGGTAGTTTGCATTGCAGACAGACAAAAGATAGATAATTGTAGCCGACTGGGTTGGTACCACCGTACTGGATTTAAGATGGCCGCATAGCAGCTTTGGTTGAGTTGCAGTGTTGGTCCAGTATAGACAGCAATCCAAAGGAGAGTCTCCGGTATGGCATCTACCTTCTCTGAGGTGATATTGACTGGTCGGGCCATGCGCTTTGGCCCCTCCGACTCAACCACCCATACCGGATTACATAAAAAAAAGACGGTTATGAATAGGCACCCTCTGTGCGTGAGTAAAATTCGCGCTTGATCGATTTTTACATCAAGTGCATTCGTTTTGTTTCCTCTCAACTAAACGTTCGCAATAGGAAGCAAGGGCATAGCCAGGTACAGGGAAGGGGGGGGGGGGGGGCGGGGGGGGGGGCGCCTTCCGGCCCCCTTCTAGCAGGATGTGGGTAAGTGCTCGGAGTGATCCCGAACCGAAGAGTAAAAAAGTCATGTACCGAAAAGAAAGAAAAGTTTTGTACCGTGTGGGGTCGGTACTTAAAAAGAATAGCCCCACTGCATCTCTCCCCGTCGCATGTCGTAAAAGTCGACTAAGGGATAAGAAAATTCGTCAGCCTCGGTAGCTCAGTGGCGCGGTTGGTTAGTCAACTGTTATTAAGCAACGCTGAGCGCGGCCAGTGATTGGATGGGTGACCGCTCTGCCGTTGGAGGCTGACCGTGGTTCGGATTCCACGTTAAACTGTAGGTCCCTTCCCTTCTTACCTTACTAGGTGGTAGGGTTTATCCCGGCCGGGTTGCTACCACCGCACTGAACGTAACGTCGGTCGAAACGGCTATGTAAATAGTGTTCGTGTTTTCCGTCCAGTTTAGAGTAGCCGACATGAAATGAAGGGAAGCACTGACATGGCACCTAGTTCACCCTGTGTTATGGGCTGACATCACGGATGTTGTAGGTGATGTAGCCAACCGTGTCAGGTTCCATAAAAAAAAAAAAAAAAGTCATATTTTTTTATGGGAAGCACTATCGATGGGAAGCACGACATATGCCGTGCACCAGAATAATGAAGGGGTAAAGACAAGGGGATCTTAAGCAATGCTCCATTTAAAATCTTTAAAAAAATTCATCATTCCAAAATCACAGTCCAATGTTAAATTTGTGATTGGTTGATTTTAAAGAAAAGTCATATAGAATCCCCCCTTTATGGAGCCGAACAATGGTATAAAGACCAACCTATGGAATGACACGAGAATAAGTCGAATACAAAGATTGATTGAGTACTTATTAAATAAATATTTACTTCCATTAGGTAATAAACGTATTTACCTATTAGTTTTCCCTTGTCTGCCCCCCTCTGAACAAAATCCTGGCTACGCCCTTGATAGGAAGTCTGATTAGTACGCACACAAGTGAGAAGTATGCATAAACAATCATTGAGCTGTTTTCCTTCGTGGTGTAAATATATGTAGGCAATATTATGATATGGTATGCATGTGTGTGTTTGCAATGAACGAGCCAAGTGCATCGGGTCCGCAACAGATAACGGCAAAGCGGGGTGTTCTAGATAGGCAACGATTATTTTGAATGGTTCTTCAACTCGCTATTCAATGGCTTTATTCATTATCTACATACATACGTTTTTTTAAGGAAACTGACACGGTCGGCTACATCACCTACAAAATCCGTGATGTCAGGCCATAACACCGGGTGAACAGGTGCCATGTCAGTGCTTCCCTTCATTTCATGTCGGCTACACTGAACTGGACGGAAAACACGAACTATTTACATAGCCGTTGCGACCGACGTTCCTACCACTCAGTAAGGTAAGAATGGAAGGGACCTACAGTTTCACGTGGAATCTGAACCGCGGTCAGCCTCCAACGGTCAAGCGGTCACCAATCCAAGTACTGATCGCGCTCAGGGTTGCTTAACAACAGTCGACCGATCGCACCACTGAGCTACCGAGGCTGACCGATTGTTTTTATACAGTGTTAATTTTGAGATAGTGGTAGATTGTTGGGGTGTCGGGGGTAGGGTGAAATCGTGGACGTCGTCGTCGCCGGCAAACAGTGTTTCAGCAACGTTTGAAATACGGGAAGAGTGGAGGAAACGTGGAAAAGGCGTACTCACGTCCTGCACTACATTGGACTATCGTACGCTGTGCTGAAGAAAAAGAAAGCCAGACTGGAAGTGTCTGGAAGACATATCTTGTAGTAATAAGTCCACCTTTGTGTGCTCCTGTGTTTTTTTTTTGTATCCTTTCATGTGGGTACTGTTTTTCTTTAATTGTGTGTACAATAGAAAGTTTCTTTTCTATGTATATGAAAAATATTGTTATATACATATGTTATAGGGCGACAGGCTCGCCACCTCTCACCTTGGCACGGTACTTCCACCGAGTCATGCAGCAGGTTCGTGCCTTACTTGCTGCTTGATCGGTTGAATCTTGTTCGAATAATTTGCGAAACGTGGTGGTCGGTGTTGTGCCGTAATTTACCAGAGTTCTTGCAGCACAAAACCGATTATTCTGCTTACCCCGATTGTCGGGATTCAGCGTGTGTGATATGTATGTATGTACCTATATATGAAAAGACAAGTTATGTATATGAAAAACACTATTTGTGCCCGCGGTTCTGCTCGAGGTAAAGTCGATGAAAAGTCTATGTAAATCGGTTGAGTAGTTTTCGAGCAAATCACATGAATCACTAACAATTGGTAGATATTTTCCGTCTGTGTTCACTTTAGACTCCACTGCTCAGCTCATATGAATAATAACATAATGCTATATAGCCTATAACCTGGCGGAGATATTATGTGTCGCATTACATAGGCATAAACCGCAAGTGAATAGATTGAGCCGTACTTCCTTACCTATAATAAAATCCAACGTCTGCTTTCTGTCTGAGTGTCTGTCTGTCTGTCCGCTTATAACTCGAGAACCTCTGAACCGATTTTAATAAAATAAAATTCTACGGATAGCTTGATTCTTCCCATCAACTATAGGCTACTTACTATCACGCTAAATAGCTTATGAGGTTAGCAGTGAAGTGAAATATGAGAGCGGGCGGAGCCGCGGGCACAGCTTGTGAGTTATAAGCGAACATACACACAGACGATAGACGTTGAACTTTATAATAATGTAGAGAAAGGAAGAAGTACTTGCGAGTAGAGTGTGAATCTTTTTAGACTTTCGCGGAATGAGCTTCCGGGGAATATCGTTCCCTACTCCTATACAATCAACGGACCTTCAAATAGCGGGTATCCTTTTAATATACTTTCCCCCACTTTAGTCCACCTACAGGCCATAGTGACACCACCTAGGGATAAAATTGGCTGTCCCTGAGGCTCCGATCTCAAGAAGTAAAGGATGCAATAAAATAAGGAAGCGATAATGGAAATTTACGACCACGAATATATTAAATTTCATACGTATGACGAATTAACGACTCGTCATGTTAAATTTTCTCAAGTGGCAGTGGGCTGGGCACGTTAGCCGAAGAGGCGATGACCGTTGGAGTAACCTTGTCCAACACTGGCGGCCGTGGACAGGAAAACAGAGTGTGGGAAGTCCACCCGCCAGGTGGGACGACGACATCAAGTACGTCGGTGGAAAGCAGTGGTTCCGTATCGCTGAAGGCCGGGAGGACTGGAGAAAAATTGGAGAGGCGTATGTCCAGCAGTGGACGCTTACACGCTGACTGACTGACTGACTGACTGACTGACTGACATGTGAAATTTTATATTATTCACCGATGAAATTGCAATTTTAATTTTTACCGGATAGAAGTTGTCGATTTAGAATAGTCCAACACGCGAGGCACGTGCGTATTTGCTTTCTCGCTTCTACAAATTGACATCCATTCATGGAACCCTGTCACGCATACTCTTGTCTCGGCTAGTGCAGAGTATATGTGAAGCACAAATCAAATTGTGAGTTCGACAAGGTTGTACACATGTGTGTGACATTTTGCAATAGTGCGATGTGCGTCCCGCGTGTACGGCTCAAGTGGTTCGTGCACTTGATCGCAACCTTGATTGAACGCACAGTGGTTGCACGCGGCACTTACCTAGACAACCAGTGGTGTCCAACTGTTTTCGCATTAAGGTGATGTGAGGCTGCGTCTGACTCGAATTTCAAGAAGTTTACCACCAATATTACTCACCTGACAGATTCAGTTTTAATATATGTAATACTTCATCTATCAGCGCAGACCGATAGATTTTTGTAAACACGATTTGATTAACTTCGCTCGGTAGGAAAAAATCATGAACATGCCTCTGAATTTAGATATAAAAACGTATTTAAGGCAACGTGACCAAATGGAGGCTTTGGAAAAAATATATTTTATTTGTTGAATATATATCTAAATGCGTAGCTTTTTACTTTTTTGTGTCGATCCGTAGTTTTGGAATAAAACAATAAAAAACCTAATTTTTGATTGATTGATTGTGTTGCATCCCACTCCAACCAGCGAAAGCGGCGCCTTGAAAGAGGAGTTACGGGTGAATACGGGTTGACAGGGCCTTAAGAGCCTTCCATATTTCTGTCAAGCCCAGCGGGCACCATCAGTTGGGGACAATACATTTTAATGGGATACCTGGCTATTTAGCTTTTTTAGACAAATTTACTAAGTAGTAGTATATAATACATATGACAGCAGCATGACAGCGTTAGGCAATTTTTAACATGTTCTGGAGTCAACGTATTTCTAAATTTATTTTTTATACTTAATTGTTTTTTTCGCGGTATTATTATTATGTTTATTGGAACGTCTATGTGCAGGCCCCTAAAAATAACTCCGCGTGCTACCGGGGTCCCGCGGTTGGACACCGCTGCTATACAACATACACTCTGGTGCGTTTATTGCTCTAGAGAGGCTGTCGTCATTGTCATGTACCAATCAAGGAAGTCTAAAGTTGTTAGAGCCGTTTCTATGCGGAGAACGGGGTTGAAATCACTAAGCGATGCGGGTCCGGCGAGGCCGATGCATTGGGTGGGGAAGCGTTGGGTGGTCCTATAAAAAGTCAGCACGTGAAAGTATAGAATTCTTCTAATCTCACAGACACTCACTAAAGTGGTCAGAGTATGTAAGAACGCCTAAAATGAACAAAAAACAATTTGGAAACTGAAAATCGCATACTATAAATTACATTATGTTTTATTTCGATTATTTTTATTTGGCTAACTGGTTACATTTTTTTAAATTTAATTCAACTTAATTTATGTACTAAATATAATTGAAACTAAAAATTCTTATCAAATTAAAATTATCTAAAACTACAAAAACAAAAAGTCCTACCAAGAAATATTCAAATAAATAATTAATTATTTGATCGATACCTATTTACAATGGACCTTCAGGATGGACATAGGCTATGCGAGCGAAGACGTGAGCAATACCTAGTAATATAAAGTCAATGGTCGTGCCATAATTAATTTAATTCGCTATAGGTATGTTAATTCGTTATCCGTCGACGCAGACAGCGTTGCGAGATATATTACTGGGGATTAAGTGCCGGTTTAAACTTCCATTGTCGGGGTTCGAGTGAGATTTGTATATGGTTTCAGCTGCTTATCGTGCGATTAAGAGACCTGTGTTTGTTCTGTGAATTTGGATTGAGACAGTCTATGGAAATTTTAGTTCTAAGGATGCTAATTATTTAATAATACTAATCAAACGCAAATCCGTAACGAACGACGCGCCGCCGTCGTCGATTCTATGTCATTATGTTCGCTAATAACTCAAAAACTACTCATGTGAAGTATTACTGACGTTGACTGCTTAATTGAGGATGGCTATAGATAAGATATGTGAGCTTAAACAGCTATTTATACATACACATGATCAAAGGGAAGCACTGACATGGCACCTAGTCCACCAAGGTATTACGGGCTCTCTCAATAGTGTTCTCTCAATAGTGTGTGTAGGCATATACAACGCCACCGAGCGGACATACCTTATTTCACGATGAAAGGTTGATGAGAGTTCTGCACTTTTAAAAACACTTTTAAAGACAGAAAGAGAGAAAAAAAAACATTGCGTATTAATAATCTTATTATTTCACCCCTAGTTTCAAAAAGCTTACCTTCAGATTATTGAAAGATGTGTGCGGCTTGTGGAGACAGGAACTGAATCTTCGCAAACCGTTCAGACTGACGACGGTCGCCGGCCTTCGGAGACATTTGGAGCTGAACGCGCGAATTCGGTAACAACTCATCTTTCTTTCTGTTTACTCAATATACGTATTTTTACTTATTAAGTTATTTTTCAGTAACTGTATGTATTTCAAGGAGATTATGAAACACTGAAAATCAGTTTACGTTCGTTCTAAATTTGAAGTTTAGATTCGTGACAAGCCGCAATGGAAAACATTTTATGAACCGCTGGATATTTCAGTTCACGCGCGTTCTAAATATGAAATCTTTCTTTACCGTTACTTTGGAAGCAATCTTTCAAACCACTCTTTAGTTTATGCACATTCTTTTTAAATTTAGAATAATTTGGATTTGGAATTGCTATTGAAGTTTTGTTATTTTGGTGTAGGTTTTAACGTTACTTGTTTATGGATTTATCTAATGTATTACATATAGAAATGTGTTTTATTCTTCAGAGAAGCTGTGAAGTGTGAACTGTGAGAAGTCATCTCAAAGAAAATTCGTTTTATAGAGCGTAGTGTCCGCACTGCATTGGGCGCGCGGTTCGGCGCACGGAACAACGCACTGTAGTGCGTGTTGTGTGGTGCGGCTTCGCCCCGCGTGCACATTAGTAGAGATAACTTTATTTTATCTGAGTCAACAAGCAAATGTACTTATTTATCTCTGGAGTTCGATGACACTCTCTTGGCACTCACTCTCTCGAATTTCGTAAATATAAAATATATAATACTCGTATATACCGGGCTGTTTGATGACCATAGATCATAAAGCAAACCAGGTACACTTGAGCCTATTTGGAGCAAAAAAGTTACATGATATTTTGTTCTGTGAATGTTTTTTTTCATACTAAACTAAATAAAGACACTTTAGTTTAGTATGGAAAAAGAAAAAAAAAGTTTACCGTAGAACAAAATGTCATGTAACTTTTTTGCTCCAAATAGTCTCAGGAGTACCTGGTTTGCTTTATGACCTATGGTCATCAAACACCCTGTATAAAACACTCTTATTTCGAAAATATACTTTTAAATTTTTTATACGGAAATTTTATGGCGTACCTGAAGGAAAGAGTGCGATTTGATATTCTGCTTTTCATGTGATGTCATTTCCGATTCTCCAATCTCTGGTATGCCACCCTAAAGTCTCTCTCCTCGTCTCTCCCCCTATAAGTCCTCGCCAGCTAGTCTGCGTAAGTAAGTGGAAACACAACGAACGTATGTATCTCAAAATAAATATCAAATACATTTTCAAATTAATGCCAGTAATGACGTACGGAGCGGAAACGTGGTCCCTGACGATGGATCTGGTCCACAAATTTAAAGTCGCTCAGCGAGCTATGGAAAGAGCAATGCTCGGCATTTCTTTGACCGATAAAATCCGTAACGTCGTGATACGTCAAAGAACTAAGGTAGTCGACATTGCTAAGAAAATAAGCAAGCTGAAATGGCAGTGGGCTGGGTACATCTGTTGTAGGCCCGACAACCGATGGGGTAGACGGGTGCTCGAATGGAGGCCACGTACAAGCAAACGTAGCGTGGACGCCCCCCGGTTAGGTGGACAGGTGACCTAAAAAAGGTAGCCGGGAATGGATGGATGAGAATAGCGGATGACCGCGTGTGGTGGCGTGCCTTGGGAGAGGCCTATGTCCAGCAGTGGACCGATAAAGGCTGATGATGACATTTTCAAATTAACCGCACACTCGCTATGTGACTCCACATTGACTAAACTTAAGATCGCAGTCGATTAATTTAAGTTGAACGTTTAATTGGGTTCGCTCCTTCCGAGAAAGCCGTTCAGCTTCCTGTATGCCCCCCGAGGGGCATTAATTTCTTCGCATACGGTCAACTTCAGAAGTCCAGTTTCGTCGATACAACCTTTTAATTTTTTTTAAATTTTATTTTTTATTTTTTATGTAATCCGGTATGGGTGGCTGAGTCGGAGGGGCCAAAGGGCATGCTCCGACCAGCCAATATGTTAATCCGAGGTCCGAGTAACCTCCGAGAAGGTAGGTGCCATACCGGAGACTTCCCTGGATTGCTGGCTGTGGCTGTACTGGATTAGAGGAGAACAACACCGCCATCTTTGAGCCTACCAACTAGTAAGGGGCAAGGGAAGGGACCTAGTTTTACACCAGTTCCGAACGGTGAAGCAGCAGGTGTAGGTATGCACGTAAATTTTTTCGTCAGAAATAACTCATTGGTACACGCGGAATGGATTCGAACCTCAGACCCCTCGCATGAGAAGCCGATGCCCAAACTCTGCCACCCGCCGCTTTACTAATTTTCTAATATTTCAACTGAACGCTGCTACAAATTTTTGCTGTCCTTACCCTAAAGGTAATTGAAATGGGGAGCGATTAATCGGGATTTATGTGTCATCAAATTTGGTTCCAATAGGAGGGCCTTAAGCACCTGTAAAGGTCTAGTTTAAGGTCCAACATGGAAGACAGGATTTTCATCCAAATGGAACTGACATTTGTGTTAACTGAGGAGCGTCTGTTCAAAAGGAACTATTTCCGTTTCGACGAGTTGAGCGTTTTTTTGAATCGGAATCTTAGTCTTTGTATTCAAATACACATCCCTGTAAAATTTGAATGGTCAAAACGAACAATTTCCTATAGAAAATTACGATTGAAAACAAAAATTTTGGTCACAAAGGCCTATTTCCAATATCCTAAATTTAATTAGCTATCACTTTTTTGGATGTAGAAAATTCTGTTACAACGGATATAGTTCCCTTTGAACAGACTCTCCTCAACTTTGACCTTTGTCTGCGACTTCGCTCGTGATAAAGTCGCACCTAATAGGAAATAAAGGGATAAGGACAGGATGCTGCGTGCAAAAGGGCGACAGGCTAGCGACATGACGGTCTTTCTACAGTCATGCAGTAGGTACGTAATTTCGTGGCTTACTTGCTGCTTCATATTGTCTTGATAAGCATGTTGGTCGGTGCTGTTGCGATGTAATTAACCCGCATTCTTGCTGCCCAACACCGATTACTCTGTTTAACCCGATTGTCGGGATATAGCGTGATGGTATGTGTTTTATTTTTTTATTTTTTTTTATTTTATGGAAATTGACATCATTTACAACGTCCGTGATGTCAGCCCATAACACCGGGTGAACTAGGTGCCATGCCAGTGCTTCCCCCTTTGATCGTGCCGGCTACACTGAACTGGTCTGAAAACACAAACTATTTACATAGCCGTTTCGACCGACGTTTCATTCAGTGCGGTGGTAACAACCCGGACGGGTTAAACCCTACCACCAAGTAAGATTAGGAGGGAAGGGACCTACAGCTTTACGAGGAATCCGAACCTCGGTCAGCCTCCAACGGTCAGCGGTCACCCATCCAAGTACTGACCGGACCCAGCGTTGCTTAACATTCAATAGCGACAGTTGACTGTCTGCACCACTGAGCTATCGAGGCTGACAAATGTACTATGCAGGAGGTATGTACTATGTATATCGCACTCAGAGTACACCTTTCACTCTAATTAAATCCCTATCCTATTTAATATTTTCAGTAATCACCTCCCGTACAACGCGCAATGGGCAGGGATTGCATCCCTGTACGCTGGACTTACCGCGGATGCGTACCAATCGGTTCTGCAGATCCTTCCCCCCACAGAACCGGTGAACTCTGGAACGCTCTACCTGCCCACATATTTCCCCCCAAGTATAGTCTCGGGTTCTTCAAGAGAGGCGTGAATGGGCACTAATATCCTAAATTTAATTAGCTATCACTTTTTTGGATGTAGAAAATTCTGTTACAACGGATATAGTTCCCTTTGAACAGACTCTCCTCAACTTTGACCTTTGTCTGCGACTTCGCTCGTGATAAAGTCGCACCTAATAGGAAATAAAGGGATAAGGACAGGATGCTGCGTGCAAAAGGGCGACAGGCTAGCGACATGACGGTCTTTCTACAGTCATGCAGTAGGTACGTAATTTCGTGGCTTACTTGCTGCTTCATATTGTCTTGATAAGCATGTTGGTCGGTGCTGTTGCGATGTAATTAACCCGCATTCTTGCTGCCCAACACCGATTACTCTGTTTAACCCGATTGTCGGGATATAGCGTGATGGTATGTGTTTTATTTTTTTATTTTATTTTATTTTATGGAAATTGACATCATTTACAACGTCCGTGATGTCAGCCCATAACACCGGGTGAACTAGGTGCCATGCCAGTGCTTCCCCCTTTGATCGTGCCGGCTACACTGAACTGGTCTGAAAACACAAACTATTTACATAGCCGTTTCGACCGACGTTTCATTCAGTGCGGTGGTAACAACCCGGACGGGTTAAACCCTACCACCAAGTAAGATTAGGAGGGAAGGGACCTACAGTTTTACGAGGAATCCGAACCTCGGTCAGCCTCCAACGGTCAGCGGTCACCCATCCAAGTACTGACCGGACCCAGCGTTGCTTAACATTCAATAGCGACAGTTGACTGTCTGCACCACTGAGCTATCGAGGCTGACAAATGTACTATGCAGGAGGTATGTACTATGTATATCGCACTCAGAGTACACCTTTCACTCTAATTAAATCCCTATCCTATTTAATATTTTCAGTAATCACCTCCCGTACAACGCGCAATGGGCAGGGATTGCATCCCTGTACGCTGGACTTACCGCGGATGCGTACCAATCGGTTCTGCAGATCCTTCCCCCCACAGAACCGGTGAACTCTGGAACGCTCTACCTGCCCACATATTTCCCCCCAAGTATAGTCTCGGGTCCTTCAAGAGAGGCGTGAATGGGCACCTGTCAGGCCGGCACGGCATTCGCAGCCCCCGCATGCCTGCGAATGTCCATGGGCGTCGCTAGACACCTTATGGGTGGCGCGGCGCCACATGTCGCGCTTACTATAAAAAAATAACCTAACTGTAACCTGTAAAAATCCCTAAAAACAGTAACATGAATTCAGTACAGATACAATATTACTTTAATAGATATTTGGTTAGATGTAGTGGCGAAATAAATATCTGAATTAGAATGCATTTTTGAATTTATACCATGCCAAAAATAATGTAAATTACGCAAGTTTGTATATAACCCATTGAGATAACATTATTTCTCTATGATATAACCTATTGAGTTCACAAAGTTCTTTAGAAATTAGTAATAATAATAAATTTGTACCCTGTGGGGTCGGTACTTAAAAAGAATAGCCCCACTGCATCTCCCCCCGTCGCATGTCGTAAAAGTCGACTAAGGGATAAGAAAATTCGTCAGCCTCGGTAGCTCAGTGGCGCGGTTGGTTAGTCAACTGTTATTAAGCAACGCTGAGCGCGGTCAGTGATTGGATGGGTGACCGCTCGACCGTTGGAGGCTGACCGTGGTTCGGATTCCACGTTAAACTGTAGGTCCCTTCCCTTCTTACCTTACTAGGTGGCAGGGTTTATCCCGGCCGGGTTGGTACCACCGCACTGAACGAAACGTCGGTCGAAACGGCTATGTAAATAGTTCGTGTTTTCCGTCCAGTTTAGTGTAGCCGACATGAAATGAAGGGAAGCACTGACATGGCACCTAGTTCACCCTGTGTTATGGGCTGACATCACGGATGTTGTAGGTGATGTAGCAAACCGTGTCAGGTTCCATAAAAAAAAAATATAAAGGCGGTTTTATCAGCAAACTGAAAACTGGAAGAAACCGATATCCGCCAAGTGTTTTAGATAAAAAATGGTACCTTAAGTACTGCTCGCCTCAGGGGATTTATATCCCCGCAAAGCAGTACAAACTTTTAATACGTAGGTTATATTTTTATAAATTTTCAAGGTTTACGCAGTTTTATCTCGAAAATTCTGCGAAATTATAAGTTCCGGCTCATAAAATATAAATAACTTTCTAGAAAGTCGAATTTCGAACGTAATGTTTCACAAACGTTGACAATACTTTTAATTGCCGTTTAAACACTACGCCGAATTAGTCGCAGCATCTGTGTCGTTTTTAGGTTTCCGTATCCCGGACGGAAGCCTATTACTAAGCCTACAGCGTCTGTCTGTCTGTCTGTTTGTCTGTCCGTCCGTCCGTCTGTCCGTCCGAGGGCTGAATCTTTGGAACCGTAATAGCTAGCCGGTTGAAATTTTCAAAGAATATAATGTGTTATTTTAGCGGATATAACAACAAATAATAAAATGTTGAAAAAATTAAAAATTATAGAGGGTCCCCTCTAAAATACAAGAAACGTGTTTTCCCAACTCTTTTTTGTGGTGCGGAACGAGGTCGTTGCGCGATTCCAACTCGCACTTGGCCGGTTTTTTTAACTAAGAACCTCCCACTCTGTCCGGTCAGCTCCGATATTACATTTCAGGGACTGTATTAGCCTAAAGCCTTATGAGATTTCAAAGACCGCCGCATCTTATCTTTACTCAACAATGGAATTTATGGTGGCAAATAGCCCACGGATGTTTTCCGACCAGTTCAGTGTAGCCGGCACGATCAAAGGGGAAGCACTGACATGGCACCTAGTTCACCCGGTGTTATGGACCGACATCACGGACGTTGTAGATGATGTAGCCAACCATGTCAGTTTCCATAAAAAAAAAAAAAAATTTTTTTTTAGTCAATCATAGCAATGACCGGCAATGACATTTTTTTATGTAAACTGACACGGTTGTCTACATCACCTACAACATCCGTGATGTCAGCCCATAACACCGGGTGAACTTGGTGCCACGTCAGTGCCTCCCTTAGGTCGTGCCGGCAACACTGAATTGAACGGAAAACACAAACTATTTACATAGCCGTTTCGACCGAACTTTCGTTCAGTGCCGTGGTACCACCCCGGGCGGGTTAAGCCCTACCACCTAGTAATATAAGAAAGGAGTCATATCCCTTAGTCGCCTTTTACGACATACACGGGGAGAGATGCAGTGGGGCTATTCTTTTAAAGTACCGGCCCCACACGGTACATATTGAACAAATACCACTTCAGTATTTTCGTGTACAGGCAAATAATAAGAAATCATTACTGTACCAGGTTTATGGTGTTTTCGTTCACCGGAGTAACGGAAAAGTGCACATACATTCTACGAAAGGAAAAGAAATCATTTGTGCCCATCGCGGGTTTTGAATTCCGAAAACTGTAGCATAAGAGCGTTTCGCCTTCCCACTAGGCCATCTACAACTTGAATGCAGCTAGTATAGGGATGTGGAATAGTATGAGTAGGTACATAGGTATAGATGCCTATCCTTGGACATGCATTATGCATTAGTGACACAGCGTGATGCTGGAAATATATTATTTCTAAACGATGCTAACTAAGCACTTATATTTAACTAGGTTACCTACGTAGTAGATGTATAAGCATATGCATACATAGGCAAAGAGGCAATAAGTCCGTCTTTTAAATATAATTTTTTTTCCAAGCCGTTGTCTGTTTGTCTGTCTGTCTGTCCGAGGGCTGTATCTTTTGAACCGTAATAGGAAGCCGGTTGAAAATTTCGCATAATTTCACGCGTTGTTTGTGACGTTGTCTCCCATCAGGGACGCGAACAAATAATATGCGAACAAATAATAAAAACCGGCCAAGACTTTTTCTATTTTTTATTATTTGTTGTTATATCCGCCATAATAACACTGTGAAAATTTCAACAGGCTACCTATTACGGTTCTGGAGATACAGCCATCGGACGGACGGACAGACGGACGGACGGACAGACAGACAGAAAGACAGACAGAGGCGTAGGCTTAGTAATAGGCTTCCGTACGGGATACGGAAACCTAAAAAAACAAGAAGTAAAAATGAAGGGGGGGGGGGGGGGGGGGGGGCGGTCTCCATACATACAATTATCATAATATGTAGAAGAGAGTTAAACTTGGTGTAATTTATAGTACAAACTTCAATGTAACACGACAAAATAAAAACCGTTCAATTACGTTGTGGTACGGAACCCTCGGCGTGCGAGTCTGACTCGCACTTGGCCGGTTTTTAATGAACTTTCGTTCTTATTTGATTCGTTTTTCGTAGTCGGGTTTTATAAAATAATTATTAAGTTAGTTTAGTTTCTCCGTAGTCGGGTTTTATAAAATAATTAATAATTTAGTTTAGTTTATTTTCTCCGTAGTCGGGTAAACAATAAACATAGTAGTATATATAATTTTTTTTTTTTTTTATTTATTTATTTATTTATTTATTTGGAAACTTAACAGCTACAATGTACATTAAACAAGTTACAATTATGGCTGGTATGACATCACATTCAGCGGTTTCCTGAGGAGAGTGGTGTTATTGAATGTTTCAATGTCTTCATACAACGCACTATACATGAATAGTGATATTGAGAAACCCCATAAGTCATAAATTTAGGCAAAATAGTTTTTTTACGAAAATTGCTTCATTAAAGTAAGCTACACAACATATTGCGGAGAAACTCCACAAGTCTCTCAAAGAACATAGAAAAATACTTAGCCTTAATATGCATAATCAGGAGAAAGCACATTAGTCACTGACTTAAGGGGTTTCTCCACATTTGACACGGCAACATCATATGTGACAGCTGTCATTTAAAATGACGTTAATTAACGTTATTTTAATTTAATTGATATGTAATTGATTATTATGCAAGAGATGTTTAATTTTATTGAAAATAAGGAGAAAGACTTATGGTATTTCTTATGGTATTTATAGAAACTATCCTTAATATAAAATTAGACAATGACCAATGGATCCAGGCATCTCTACCCGTTCGCAGCGGAGGGATTGGGGTGCGTCGTATCGAGGACGTTGGAGTCCCGGCGTTTCTGGGCTCGGCTTTCGGAGTCACAGAACTTGTCACAGCCATATTACCACAAACTAGTGACAAGCCTGTGATTTGCTTCCTAGATGAGGCCATAAACGTCTGGAAGTCCCTGTGCCCAAATGAAGCCTTACCACTCGCCAAAATTAGCCAAAAGGTTTGGGATCTGCCCGTAGTTAAAGCTTTACATGAATCTCTTCAAGAATCGGTCTCCCCCGTCGAACTAGCTCGGATAAAAGCTGTCTCCACTCCAGAATCAGGATGCTGGCTCCATGCAATCCCGTCTCCTCAGACCGGCACACTTTTGGATAGCAACACACTCCGCATAGCAATAGCATTACGCTTAGGTTGTGACGTTTGCCAACCCCATTTATGTGTTTGTGGAAATTCGGTGAACTCGAAAGGCCGCCACGGCCTAAGCTGTTGCAAAAGCGCAGGTAGGTTCTCTCGGCACGCCGCGCTGAATGAAATTATAAAAAGAGCCTTCAATTCAATTCATGTTCCATCTATTCGAGAACCTGTTGGCCTTAGTAGGGAAGACGGGAAGAGGCCAGACGGAATGTCTTTGATTCCTTGGTCCAGAGGCAGAGCCATTGTTTGGGATGCGACGTGTGCAGACACTTTGGCAGAGTCTCATGTGTCTGCCACATCTCGCCATGCTGGCGCCGCCGCGGAATCAGCAGCTCGCTCGAAGCACCTAGTACTTGACAATTAAGACCAATCACGATTTCGTGGCCTTTGCCGTCGAGACTTTAGGTGCTTGGAGCAAAGAGGCAAAGTCACTAACCTCCGTTTTAAGTAAAAAATTAATTGACTTGTCAGGCAATCTTAAGGCAGGGCAATACCTTAGACAGCGGATAGCAATCGCTATCCAGCGCGGGAATGCTGCGAGCGTTTTGGGTACCCTTCGAGGAGAGAGCGATCAAAATTTGTGTGAAATTTTTTATGTTGTTTAGGTTAGTTTATTATTAGTCATTAATTTTTTTGTTAATTTCATATTGTGCAATAAATATATTTTTCATTAAAAAATTAGAATTATACTAAAGATCAAACAATTTTTTTTAACAGAAAGTTTTTTCTATTTCCTGTAAAATTTATCACCATTGACATAAGGAGTTTCTCAATATCATGCATGATTCATGTATATTCCAGTCACCCATGCCACTTATTCATAAAAATGTATCTACCGAACCCTCAAAGTAAGCAGTAATTTGTACTTGACAGTTCTTTAAAACATTTTAGCGGGCCATAATTCAATTTGTAATTTTTCCTCTAAATCTACTGAGAAATAAAAAAGTCTTATAATGTATCTTTAAGTTTGTTTTAATTATTTAGACTTAAGACGTTATTAATTGGAATTAATTAGAGTCACTCGAACTAATTGGTACTTCATGAAAAAATTCAGGTCTTAAGTTTAGGCAGGAACATGAAATTTAGGTACTGAACCACTTGGTTTATTAAGACTTACTATTTTATTTTACCAAGGACTGGCCTTTATTAGTGCGATAAAGTAATAAGTAAGGGCCGATATTTCAAGTCGCACTTAATGCTAGCTAGGAGTAACGATATTATGTGGCTGATTCCCCATACGATATAATAAGTCGGAATAAAGACGGAATCATCAATCATTGTCATTTTTCAGTGTCAGAAGGAATTTTGATACTGCAAAATGAAAATGAAAATGAAAAATTATTTAATTAGAAAAGTTTCTAAGACTATTTTTACATGTAATCATGTCTCCTGCTCTAGAGAAACTCTGTCTTGCAGGAAGACTTACTTACACTAAGACCCAATGAGCAGGATTATGTACTTCTTCCGCTAATTTCAAGATTATCTTATGGAAATGTATAAAAGGAGATATAAATAAATGTATATCTTCTGCTTTATAGGTACATGAGATAATTCCAAGATTAGTGGGCATTCCTGCCACATAAATTTGATTTTTTTTTACGAAAAGCTTGACATGTGGCGCCTAGCCAGGCTTGACAGGTGCTTATTCACCTTGAAGGACCCGAGACTGTACCTAGGGGGAAATATGAGGGCAGGGAGAGCGTTCCAGAGTTTACCAGTTCTGTGAAGAAAAATCTGCAGAACCGATTGCTACGCAACCGCGGTAAGTCCAAATCGTTGTGCGGAGGTGGTATAGGGGCCGGCGGGATCGCGTTAAACATAACCTCCCAGCACCTTAGACATGGTATTTAAACTTCTACTTAGTGTCAGAAAGAACCGTTTGTGCCAAAAAAATAATCCCTATACTAGTGTCAGAGTGAACGTTATATGACAGATTCCCTAGACTAGTGTCAGAGGAAACGATAGGTGACAGATTCCCTAGACTAGTGTCAGAGGGAACGTTATGTGACGATTCACCATACGATATCTGCTAGGTACATAAAGTTGTTATTAGTCCTAAATGGGAGTTGAAACACCGGCCCCATGCAAGCCTTCTCATTATTTCTAGTTTCCGTATTATAATAAAAGCATGTGGTAAAATAAAACGTATCCATTTCATTACACTTCATTTGTTTACTCCATATCTATCCCGGATAAAACGTCACAAGGCGACGACGACGTCTTAATTGACATGCGACATTGACCTTTCATTCTATCACACTACCGTTTATATTTGCACGTCGTCCTCAAGGAACAGCTCGGACAATATCTTGTAAATGAATGCTTAGAGGTCATCAAGTGACGTGGTTCTTCCATCTTCACGTTTTTCTTATCTCCTCCTGTTATTACGTACCTACATTACTTGGGTGATGATAACTATAACAAATGCCTGTTTTGAGCGGCCAATTGCCAAGCTGTAAGGGCCTAGTTTTGTGTGCGTTCGACGAACCCTTCTCAAGGTATGGCGAGGTGTTCGTACAGCACAGCACGCACGTATTGGTAAAGTATTCGACACTGGCGACTTATCCGGCGCCTCCACCAATTTTCCTAATGAACTTGACTGATGGCCAAAAAGTACTGATTTCTTTGATATACTTTGACATCCTGTCGGAAGCTAATAGGGCTTCAGGTGAAAACGCACACCAGGAAGTAAAACGCTTTCGGCCAGAACAATCCTTTAATTTCAAGAAGAAGAGGCCATTTTACAAATGATGATGAAATAGATGGTAGAGCCGAGAATCAATTGCAAGTTCGGTGCTCAAGTGTGCATCAAATAACATGGATCGTCATCTGTTTATCGCCTATAATCAAAGTGAATAGAACAGATTTACTCGGCGGTGCGCGGCCAAGTCGCCAGTGCATTATTATGTGCCAATTCTAAGCCTATGGCAGTGTTATAAAAAAAGAAAATCGGGGTGGGCAGAAGTCGGGCTACTATACTACAGCTGGCTAGTTCGTGAATTCGATCAATTGGTTAGATCAATTAATTATTTTCTGTCTCCTCAGGATCGCGCACTTCCATAGGCACCACATTCAAGTCGATCGTCGAAGCATTTAGGCCGATGTAGAAGTAGAAGACGTCGAATTTTGTAGTCGGCGCTGAACATCTTGGTCAACCTGATTCGAGCTGGTTTAATTTTCTTGGGGTTCATGCTTCTTTCAACAGTAGTGGCGTTCTCTCTCCACATCTATAATCCCATTTGCGACCGACCAAAATCTCTAATTTTGGTCGGTCGCAAATGGGATTATTACCCTTTTTGTTTTGCTCTTCTATGTTTTCGGTTTTGGTCCTTTTTTTTCCAATCGTGGCTACCAATTTGTATATGTTGAAAATAATTGTTTTTTGGGGCAAAATATTGGTAATACTCTTGTCTATAAAATGCATAGATAAAATACAGTTTAACTTGTCCCAAACGGACAAGTAGTTTGGTCGCTAGCTCGCTTTTTAGTGAGCGCCTCGACAAATTTTCAGAGCAATCTTCCAGAGGCGTCATTGGTTATTAATATTATTCATTAAAGCGCATATCTTTGTGCTGAATGAATCTTTTAGGTTGTATAAGTAATATTTTTCTATCTGCTATAGTTTAGCCGTACTAAGACGACGAGAGTACATCATTTTTGTCAGATGATTTTTCCGAGCAACCCCCCGGACAAAAAGTAAGCGACGTTCATCGAATTCACGTCAAAACAAATACCTAAACACAGCTCTTCGATGCTATTGGAAATGTCAACAAGTCGAACCCTCTCGATCCTTCAAAAAACCGCCATCCTGGTCAATAAACGTCATCCTAACTTTTCGACACCGCGGGTCGAACCGTGATGCGTCACGTCGCCGTAGGTTTCAGCCAACCGGCCTATCGAGATCTTCCACTGTGAAGTTTGCGCCGATATAATTTGCTTAGAATGATTTATTGCCAAAGTTGATGTTGGACCTAACTTTCCGTATTAGTCGGCTATAGATAACGATCGCATTGAAGTTAGGCGCTATTGTTAAACAGTTCGGCGCTCGAATCTGTCGTTTCTGGTAAACAGTTAAGTCTGATTCAGAAGGATTCGAATAAAAAAGCGAATAATTTCGAACCATTGTCTGTGATTGTAGAGCCGAATATGGAATTAAGACGAGACGGAAGTTAAACTTTCTCCATACAAAATCGTCTTTTCGGCATTTATGTTTTTTACCCCCCTAAACCTTATCCGATTTTTATTATTAATAAATAATGCTTATTCCTCATAATAATTAAATACGACTTAACCGTAGACAGCTAACTATGGTAAAAATACCACTGCGGAATTAAAAACTCTCGCCTTTGTGACTTGTCATTATCCCGTGCGGCGAGTGCGCTGGCGGACGTGCGTGGGCAGACTCTAGCTGCTGCACTTTTTACAATTCTTTTTTTCTTGTAATAAGGACAGTCGAATCTACGTTCCTGTAGTTATTTTTTGAATATCTAAAGTGATGTGATGACTCAATGAAGCTTAATGAACTTCATGACATCAAAAAATAAAAAATCAATTTACTTCGGTCGGAATAAAAATTTTTAGCTCCGATGTTGTAGGTATATTTCATTTAAACAAAAAATTACAGGAACGTAGATTGGACTGTCCTTAAGAAAAAAATTTTTTTTTTGTAAAAATCAGATAAAGTTTCGGGGGTTAGAAAACATAAAAGACCGAAAGACGATTTTGTATGGAGAAAGTTAACTTCCGTCTCGTCTTAAGTGATTCTCGAACGAATGCCATTAGAAGTTGTGAAATTCACTAAGATGGAGGTTACACGCTAGGTTTGGCATCAGTTCAGTCCATCAGTCTGGTTAAACCATGGTCCAGCCAGACTGACCGTTTAATCTATTGACCGATGGACTGATGGACCAGACTGATGGATTTTAAAATATTTTGATAGGTAGACTGACGGCAGACTGATAGTGCGAATGCATTTTACGTCTGGCGTCAATCTGGTTGTGACCAAGGTCACGGACTGAACTGATGCCAAACCTAGCGTGTAACCTCCGTCTACTGACGAGAAGAATAAGTTGGCTGGACATATCCATGGCTGTAAACATCTGTCGCAAACCGGATAACAGCTGGGGTAGACCGGTACCGGTGCTTGGATTGAGCAAACTTTCGGCCGTATTGTTACTTTTTAACTTGTTGAGCGAATGAATGAAACTTGGAAGGAGAGTTCATAAAGCTTTAGCTTCATAAAGTTTAAGCGGCGGGTGGCCGAGTGGTTTGAGCATCGGCTTCTCATGCGGGAGGTCCGAGGTTCGAATCCGGTCGGCGTGTACCAATGAGTTTTTTCTAACGAAAAAATTTACGTGCATACCTACACCTGCTGCTTCACCGTTCGGAACCGGTGTAAAACTGTAGGTCCCTTCCCTTGCCCCTTACTAGGTGGTAGGCTCAAATTGTAGCCGACTGGGTTGGTACCACCGTACTGGATGTAAGATGGCCGCATAGCAACCTCGGTTGTGTTCTCCTCTAGTCCAGTATAGCCAACAATCTAGGGAAGTCTCCGGTATGGCACCTAGCTTCTCGGAGGTGACATTGACTGGTCAGAGCATGTGCTTTGGCCCCTCGGACTCAGCCACCCATACCGGATTACATAAAAAAAAAAAAAAAATAAATAAAATAAAGGTGAACACATTTTGTCAGGCCATCTGGTTGGTTGATCGCTGTCGTTGGCGGGAAAATAGCTGATGCAACGATTCACAAACATGTTTGCTTTCTTAGTTTAGTTGTTTGATTTTTTTTATAATTTTATTCTATGGATTCGTTCTATTGTTTGACTGATTTCAGTTGTTTTTATATTTTTTTATTGAAACATTTATTTTAATAACTTCTTTTAATATTGTTATTATTTTCGAAATATCAGACTTACTTAATATATAGTTAACACATAAATGTATACCTACATTAAATAGATATATTCATAGTTACATACTTTTATATACAGTTTAAAAACTTTACCCCAGACCCGACATTGCCGCGAGCGAATCTTAGGACATAAGCTAATCCATAGATTGGTTCTATGCGGCTATGAAAATAATGTTTTTTTATGTAAACCAACATGGGTGGCTGTGCCGAGGGACCAATTGGTACAGTCGACATAGCCAAAAATTTTCGACCAATTCAGTGTTGCCGGCACAACACAAAACTAAGCACTGATGTGGCACCAGGCACCTAGTTCACAAAGGTGTGATGTCAACCATGTTAGTTTAAAAAAAAAATCTTTCACGACTGTTACAATAAATTCCCAGATACCAGTGGCGACGTTTGTGTGTGCTGTTCCCGGATAACCACTTCGTCCCGTTTCGAATTCCCCACGGCCAGAAGTATGGAGACAACGGAAGTAAAGACTTGAGAGACTCCGGGGTAATCACTTACAAATGTGAAAACATATAGATAGAACTACTTCAAACTCACTTTTCCTTTGTGTTTCCTAGTGAACACAAGCAGTTGGAGCTGATAGTACGTGCGACAGAGTTGCATAAGTTTAATCACAATTTGTCAGGTCGATTGTATGTTTTTCTTTTCGTTGGTCAAAGTTTCAGCATTTTCGTTTTCGAGGTACATACCAGACTATATTTTAGCGGCAGCCGGACCAAGGAAGGGTAATGCCGGATAATAAATGAATTGAAAAGTAATAAAACTGCTAGTTAGCAGTTTTTTATTATTCTTTCGGACGCCAATAAAATATTGACTCTTTATTTTGAATTTTTTTTAATCCGGTATGTGTGGGTGGCTGAGTCGGAGGAGCCAAAGCACTAGCGAAGAAAGATAAAGAATCATAAAGGTTTAATTATAATTCATAGGTAAACACATTTAACGGTTCAAGAGATACAGCCCTCGGACAGACGGACGGACAGACAGACAGACGGCGCAGGCTTAGTAATAGGCTTACGTACGGGATACGGAAACCTAAAAAAGGGATAGGTACATAGAAAATGGTAGACAACAGATCAAAGACAAAATCACTCACCCCCTTAGACAGCATTCGAACGGAGCAACCATCGCAGATTTTATAACCATTGGCGAACCTGGACCCAGTTCGTCCCAATCCATTCGCTCTCAGTAGCCCTAGCGCGTGGAAGCTCAATCTGTCCATTATTATATTATTTAAATGATTTATCACAGCTAAATTTATTTACAACTGAGCACACTGCACCGTCACTTCACAGCTATAATACTGATATAAGGAATAAACTCACTCTCTGGTACTCAGTACTTAGTACCTACCCACGTAGTAGGTTTTTAGCTAGAACGATAAAAAAGCTATGGACGCCGGACTGTCAAATGCTTGTATGAGAACTAGCGTCGCCGAGTTGCGGGGAGCGGAGTGTACATACCGATGATAAGATATTCCACCATTGTGCACACTAAACTTGGCTGTAGTGTTTTTACACGTAAACACAGAGCATGCGGGCATTTTAAACAGGTTTTTGCGAACGCGGCCGATGGCAAGACTGACGGGCCAGCGCGCGACCTTCCAATGAAACAAGTATGCTTTTACTTATATCGTGTTACGCTGGCGAGGATAGGGTTCGGGGTCCATACCTTTTTTATCGTTCTAGGTTTCTAGGTACGCGTAAGTACAGGCCGAGGTACCGACTCACTCAGGCGGCGCGTGCTCTGTCCTCACTCACAGATACCGACATTTATGTCATTATTATCGCTGTTTATTTAAATGATTAACAAATACCCCGCGTAACGACGCCAGCAAATGTTATTGTTTCGCATGGAATTGTTTCTGGGTCATTAGGGGAATATTGATCGTTGTGTTGTCCTAATAATATGCTAAACGCGGTGGCCGGTGTTGTGCTGTAATCTACCAGAGCTCTTGCAGCGCAACGCCGATTACACTGCTTACCCCGATTGTCGGGATACAGCATGCGGAATGTACATACGTATGTGTGTGTATGTGTAGGTATGCAGGGGAAATTTTTTAAACGAATGCGTCTAATTTATTCTTACCTAGGTTATTTATTTTTGTCTCTTTTTTATGGAAACTGTACGCTTGGCTACATCACCTACAACATCCGTGATGTCAGCCGTTATGGGCTGACATCTTGCTTGCTTTGTGAGCTAGGTGCCAAGCCAGTGCTTTCCTTCGGTCGAGTCGGCTACAATGAACTGGACGGGAAACACGAACTATTTACATAGCCGCAACCCGGGTGGGTTAAACCCTATCACCTAGTAAGTTAGGAAGGGAAGGGACCTATTCAGCATCTAACGGTCGAGCCGAGCCATCACCCATCCAAGTACTGACCGCGCCCAGGTCACTGTTTCGCGTAATTCATTCCGGACTATTTTCGCTAGGACTGGCTGCATCTGGCGGCGGCGGTTGCATTCGCCCTCAGATAGTCGGACCACCTCCGCCGGTGGACTTGTCAAGCTCTAACTAACTGTCAAGACTAACTATGTGGTCTCAAACTCAAAACTTTGCTTCCCCAACTGTTGCCGTTCCGTCTAGCAGAAAACAACTCGACTCAACGCCATTATCATAAATCTTGAAAGAACATTTTTTGAATTTCGAATTTCTACATTTCAAATTTTGTTTTGACGCCGAAGAGTGCTGAGAACTTGCTGCGAAACATGCTAGTTGTTTAAAAGTTCGTTATTTTTTTCATCACGTCTTCTCAATATAATATTTATTTAACATGGCTTTTGCTCGCGGCTTCGCTCGTGTGAAATTCGGTTGGCATGAAAGCCACATCTTAGCGTAACCGGAACTGAATTTTATTATAATGAATTGAATATTGAGCCTATCCTGTGTCCCGTATAGTTAAATGTGCTTGTACTAAGTTTCATTGAATTCGGGTGATCGGTTTAAGAGTTATGGAGGAACATACATACAGAAAAGATTTCTAAAAATCTTAAATTTAGTTTTAGTATCACACATAGAGTCTACAAACGCAATATCTCATAAAACAAAGTAACTTACTCCATGACCATCCCTTACATGTTTGTTATTAGTATTGATTGATGATTGATTGATAAGAATTTGTTAAAGCACCCCTCTTCTTCTATTCTTGATGTTGATTAAAGTTGTAATTTTTTTAAGGCATATGAAAATAGTCCACACGATATGTAAGTATTAAATTCTAGTAAAAAGCGGCTAGGTTGTTTCGAGCACTAATTAAAAACTTAGAAGACTGGTTGACCTTGGTCACCACGATTACACGGGCTCGAAGTCTCAATTCAAAGATAATTAACTTTTGTTTTGACGATAATGGTAATTTTATCATAGTTTTCTACGAGCAAGGAATCATATAGAGTCAACAGAAGCTTCACTATATGCCTGGAAGTTTTTAGGGTTCTGTATCGATCCTACGTGACCCTATTACTAAGCCTACGCCGTCTGTCTTTCTGTCTGTCTGATCGAGGGCTGTATCTCTTGAACCGTAATATGTAGACCGTTGAAATTTTCACAGAATAGGTATGTGTTATTTATTATGGCCGATATAACAAGAAATAATAAAAGTATGAAAAGGTAAAAAATTTACGGGGTCCCCATACAATAAATTAAAAAGTGTATGCGCGCCATCTACCGAAAACAGTATGAAGCATTTTAACTAATCCATAGATGGCCTGAGTGGCGCTCACGTGGCGCTGATGATATGGCGATATACGGAACCCTCGGTGCGCCAGTTCGATTCGCACTTGTTTATATGTAGATATGATATTCAGGAGTTTAAGGGGGGGTACTAGGCAAAACATCACATCATATTATCCTAACTATAGCCATATTTCAATAGATATAACTATAATTTATATGCATATAGTTAGGTAAAGGTTCAAGGTATAATGTGTGATAGATTATTGTAATTTAATCTTGTAAATTCTCTGAAAAATAAGTGGGTGAAAAGTGGTAAAAACGTTCGAAAATGCATTTGCTATTTGGTCACAAATACGTCCATACAAAAAATGCTCGCGCACGGCAACGGCCCAAAATTTAGAATGTTCAAAGATAGTTCAGTGAAAAACCATTTATTCTGTAAGCGTTTGAGTTTATTTAGATGATTCTTAGTCTTATTGACTCTAAGCTCAATGAAGCATTTTTCGTATTAGATGCATTTGGAAAAAATGGTGAGGGAAATAGCAAAGGCATTTTTTAACGATTTTACCACTTTTCAACCACATATTTTAAAAAGAATTTATAAAATTAAATGAAAAATAATGTATTCACATTATACCTTGAATCTTTACCTAACTATAGGCATATAAATTATAGTTAAATCACTTGAAATATGGGTATGGTTAGGGAAATACGAAGTGCTTTTGCCTAGTACCCCCCCTTGTGTGGAAATGAAAAATTTAGAAATAAAACAAATTAATAATGAGAACTTATAAATAAAAAAAATCCTCTATAGGGGCCAACACATTGCCCCGAGGACGGACGCAGCATTCCCCCTCTGAATGGCTATAGAAACACCATATATACCATTATTCTTACCTTAATAGATAAGCAATTGTTGATATCAGAAGTTTAGTTTTTATGTCATAAATACACGTAGATAATGGTATCATATCTGGAGCGTGGTGTGGTCGGCGCGGTATTGGATTGGACTCTTGATCTCAGGGTCCGAGGTTCGAATCCAGCCGACATGCAACAATGATTTTTTTTATGACGGAAAACATTTACGTGCGCACTTTTTTTTATGGAAATTGACACGTTTGGCTACATCACCTACAACGTCCGTGGTGAACTAGGTGCCATGTCAGTGCTCCCCTTCATTTCATGTCGGCTACACTGAATTTGACAGATATATACTTATTGATTCACCGTTCGAAGTCGGTGTAAAAAAACCACAGAATACATTAATAGTACTGGCTAAACTGTAGGTAGGTTCCTTCCTTTGCCCCCTTAATAGTTGTTAGCCTAATGGAGATAACAAACTTGTCACACAAAAACAAGGAAATAAAAATAAAATCATAAAAAAATATTGTTAAATAATATTGTTTAATAAATAACCAATGACTTGCTTTCTGAACATCGTGACCACCTTTGAATAGTTTTGGAATTTTTTTGAAGAAACACATAAAACCAAATAAATTAAAACAAGGAAATAAAAACAAAATCATTAAAAAATATTGTTGAATAACCAATGACTTGCTTTCTGAACATCGTGACCACCTTTGAATAGTTTTGGAATTTTTTTGAAGAAACACATAAAACCAAATAAATTAAAACAAGGAAATAAAAACAAAATCATTAAAAAATATTGTTAAATAAGCAATGACTTGATTTCTGAACATCATGACCACCTTTGAATAGTTTTGGAATTTTTTTGAAGAAACACATAAAACCAAATAAATTAAAACAAGGAAATAAAAACAAAATCATTAAAAAATATTGTTAAATAACCAATGACTTGCTTTCTGAACATCGTGACCACCTTTGAATAGTTTTGGAATTTTTTTGAAGAAACACATAAAACCAAATAAATTAAAACAAGGAAATAAAAACAAAATCATTAAAAAATATTGTTAAATAAGCAATGACTTGATTTCTGAACATCATGACCACCTTTGAATAGTTTTGGAAATCTTTTGAAGAAACACATAAATCCGAAGAAATTAACCAAGGAAATAATTAAAAAC
Source organism: Nematopogon swammerdamellus (assembly GCA_946902875.1). Taxonomy (NCBI): domain Eukaryota; kingdom Metazoa; phylum Arthropoda; class Insecta; order Lepidoptera; family Adelidae; genus Nematopogon; species Nematopogon swammerdamellus. Next base: position 2,620,545 of record OX336345.1, on the reverse strand, counting down.
AAAATCATAAAAAAGTGAGAATCAAAAGAAATCGTTTTTAGGGTTCCGTATCCGTCGTACGGGACCCTATTACTAAGCCTGAGCCGTCTGTCTGTTTGTCTGTCTGTCCGAGGGCTGTATCTCTTGAACCGTAATAGGTAGCCCGTTGAAATTTTTACAGAATATGTGTTATTATATTATGGCCAATATATAATTTTTTTTATATAAAATATAAATAAGAAAAAGTAACAAATTAACGGGGGTCCCCATACAAGAAACTAAAAAGTGTATGCGCGCCATCTGCCGAAACAGTATGAAGTATTTTAACTAATCCATAGATGGCGACTATGACATGGCGATACGGAACTCTCGGTGCGCGAGTTCGACTCGCACTTGGCCGGTTTTTTTCAAATTACAAAGTGGCAAGGAATAAGGAATACACCTTCCTCGGAGCAACGTCTATGGTGGCCCGACAAACCCAACTTTCTCGGTTCTAAGTTACATTTGTTTACAATTTTTCTCCCGCTCCACGATTCTATAAAGATATCTGACCCGCTGTTGCCAACTGTAATCTTCCCTGAGTGCAATAAACTTGATTACGAAACTGATAAACGATATTACTTGTATTATCCCACATTATTATAGCCTAAATGTATTAATCCGCTCCACTGTACGAAGGACTCGAGATTTAGATCGTCAAGGACTTATTGGAGAAAATCTAGAAAAGAAAAAAATGCGCAGATTGGAGCAAGCATGGATAGGAGAAAGCTCTCTTCGCAGTGGCTCCGTTCAATACCGAATGTATTTTTGTTTTAAATTTTTATTATATTTTATAACATTTTGTTTCCTTTTTTTTAACTTTATTATTTATCTTTTAGCAATATTGTATGTATGTATAGTAAGTATTTATAGTATACTAGCTGTGCCCGCGGCTCCGCCCGCTCTTATATTTCACTTCACTGCTAACCTCATAAGCCATTTAGCGTGATAGTAAGTAGCCTATAGTTGATGGGAAGAATCAAGCTATCCGTAGATTATTTTTTTATTAAAATCGGTTCAGTGGTTCTCGAGTTATAAGCGGACAGACAGACATACACTCAGACACTCAGACACTCAGACAGAAAGCAGACGTTGGATTTTATTATAGGTAAGGATAAGAGGTGATGTAGGTACATACAGACCACACGCTGTATCCCGCCAATCGGGATAAGTAGAGTAATCGGTGTTGTGCTGCAAGTACACTTGTAAATTACAGCACAACACCGACCGCCACTTTTATTATAATAGTAGGTACTGTAAATAGTTTAGACGCCAACGAGTTCGGGTTTGTAACTAATTTGGGTTTAGTTTGTAGTTGGCACGGCGGGCGCCGCAAACAGCTGAATAGTTTAGCCCAAATATGCAATTTAGAATGTATGTCGCTTCCGGGAGAACCTTTCTCCGCTTATTGGCTCCTTACAATTTACTCCACGATATTATTAAGGTCGTGTTAAGGTGACGTGAGTCTGCGTCTGACTCGAGTTTCAAGAAGTTTACCACCAATATATTTACTGATCTGACAGATTCAGTTTTAATATAATATGTAATACTTCATCCATAAGCGCAGATTGATAGCTTTTTGAAAACACGATTTGATTAATTTCGCTCGATAGAAAAAAATCATGAACATGCCTCTGAATTTAGTTATAAAAACGTGTAAGGCAACGTAACAAAAAAGTAAAAGCTACGGATTTAGATATAATATTCAACAAATAAAATATATTTTTTCCAAAGCCTTGACTTGGTCACGTTTTTTTTTAATGTAAACCAGCATGTGTTGCTGTGCCGAGAGACCAATGGTGCAGTCGACAGAGCCAAAATCACCTCTCCTCGCGAAACCACGCCTAGTTAGGTGCCATGCCAGCAGATTTGCGGACTGTTGCTAGGCTGTCTAGCTGTTAATACGACGCTTGAAGACACCCAGGTTAAAGGATTCAGGAAATACACTCGCCGGAAGACAGTTCCACACTCTAGCGGTGCGACAAAGAAACGATTTAGAGAACCGATGGGTTCTCAAAAGCCCAATGTCAACAACAAAAGGGTGCTGAGTCTCTCTGCGACGAGTCATGCGGAGATAGGACGGGTGGCAGGGAATAAGGGATGCTAGATCCGCAGAGCAGCGCAAGCAATGTTACATAGCGTAGCAATGCTTGATAGTACAAAATTAATAAAATGGGATGCCACAAATAATAACAGTACATGTTTAAACATGGAAAATACCAGAAATAAAAGCTTGGTTTCCTAATTGTACAATTTTTATTTCGAAAAATGTATACTACATGAAGTGTACAAATCAGTGTAAAAACCTTTGCATTTAAGCAGCTTTAAAATAAGATATTATTTATTACAATTAAGCATTTGGTTTCATAAATAATAACTAAATACCTTTTAAAAAAAGGCGTATCCAGCGTATTGAAGAAGCCGCTGCAACAATGAGAGAAAACTTTTCGGCGAGGGTAACTCGAACAGAATTACGTAAACGGGCACGTGCCTGCATTAGAAGAAGGGGCAACCAGTTTGAACAGGATTTGTAATAATTATGTAATTTTTTTAAGTATCTTTTCATTCAGTACAGTAATGCTCCTAAAGCTTTTGACCCACAGCGCCTTAATATACAATATCTTGATGCCTTGACGGGGAAGCAAGGACCGGCCTGGCGGGGAACTAATATCCTTCTAAGTAATCCACGAGTAATCTGGTTCTCCGACGCTCGCACGGCCTCTTAATTTCCATTACCACTTCAGGCACCCACTTCCGGGCCAGTAACACGGTTACTGCGGGACTGTGCGCGAGAAAGTGCTAGAAACTAAAAAGAAAGAGGCTTTCAGTAATTGAGAGAAGTTTGATTGTGATTTGTTTTATTGAATTTTTAGGGTTCCGTATCCGGTACGGGACCCTATTACTAAGCCTACGCCGTCTGTCTGTCTGTCTGTCTGTCCGTCCGTCTGTCTGTCCGAGGGCTGTATCTCTTGAACCGTAATAGGTAGCCCGTTGAAATTTTCACAGAATAATATGTGTTATTTATGATATTATGGCCGATATTTTTTTTGTTTTTTTTTTGTTTTATGAAAACTGACACGGTTGGCTACATCACCTACAACATCCGTGATGTCAGCCCATAACCACCGAATATATATTACTAGCCATAACACCGGGTGAACTAGGTGCCATGTCAGTGCTTCCCTTCGATCGTGCCGGCTACACTGAACTGGACGGAAACACAAACCTAAAAAGTGTAGACGGCGCGCGCGCGCGCCGTCTACCGAAAAGATTATGAAGCATTTTAACTAATCATGAATTTTATTACTAATATGAAGCATTTCATAAACACGCCATAGATGGCGTGAGTGGCGCGACCATGACATGGCGATACGGAACCCTCGCCTCGGTGCGCGAGTTCGACTCGCACTTGGCCTGTTTTTTTAGTAATGACGTGAAATTACCTACATTGATTTCACAAATGAATTGATTCCATTTCCTCTATTGAAATCTGTTTTCATTTGATTTGGCTAGCTTGTGATATAAGGATAAAAGTGGGACATTACTCTTAAACCGCAATAAAAAAGCGGCCAAGTGCGAGTCGGACTCGCGCACCGAAATTTCCACAAAAAAAAAGAGAATAAAACGCAAAAAAAAAAAACACATTTCTTATATGGGGACCTCTCTTAATTTGTTATTTTTTTATTTTTTATGTCCGCCATAATAACAGATATTCTGTAAAAATTAAAGCTGGCTAGCTATTATTAATACAGTCATCGGACGGACGGACAGACAGACAGACAGACAGACAGACAAACAGACGGAGTAGGCTTAGTAAATAAGGCTTCCGTACGGGATATGGAAACCTAAGAAATTAACCACACAACATTTGAATATAATTTGGAATGTCGTGCGTTATAATTTTTGTCATGTATTTATTAGTTAGTGAACTGCGATAAATAGATACACAGTTTGACTTTCGAATTTTATGCAGGAGCCTCGAAGGATCCTATTCGGCTACTCCTCCATAGCGGCGAACAGGCAAGAAAGAAAAATCAGGAACCCGTGAAACGGGTCTCGCTTATACGCTTCTCTTACTTCCTAGTGTTAGAGATTCCCTTTATTCCATTCAGAAAACCATTATAGCACCCTATTAGATATCCGATATTGAGAAATTGAGCCGACACAAGTTCTTTTGTATGTCTTGTATGTATGTCTTTGTTCATATTGTTATCCGTGGCATAGCTAGTCCCTTCGTGTCATTTCGTTTCCGGTGTTTCGGAAAATCGAAAGATTGGCGGAAGATAGATTCTATGTACCTACTCATATGTAATAATATATTAGTTTCCTATCCGTGGTTCGGATTCCAGGTTAAACTGCAGGACCCTTCTATTCTTACCTTACTAGGTGGTAGGGTTTATCCCGCCCGAGTTGGTACCACCGAACTGAACGAAACGTCGGTCGAAACGGCTATGTAAATAATTCGTGTTTTCCGTCCAGTTCAGTGTAGCCGACATGAAATGAAGGAAAGCACTGACATGGCATCTAGTTCACCCTGTATCATGGGCTGACATCACGGATGTTGTAGGTGCTGTAGCCAACCGTGTCAGTTTCCATAAAATAAAAATGTCTGCACTAATCTTGCCATCATTCTTCCTCACTTACTCATTACCCAAAGGTTGACTGGAAGAAATCACTTAAAGTGATATGTCCGCCTTTACACGCCTCTGTTCTCTAGTTTCTGTGTGAATTATTATTATTATTGTAAATGTCTATTGCTCTTCTATCTCTGTATCTTTGTTAGTGTTTTTGGTGGGCAATAAATTATTTGTCTTCTATTCTATTCTTTAACCAATTTGATAATTTTCATGACATCAAAAAATAAAAAAATAAATTATTTTTTCGGTCGAATTACAAAATTTTAGCTCCCGGTGTTGTACATTATTCATCTAAAGAAAAACGGCAAAACATGAACGTAGATTAGACTGTCCTTAAGTCAAGAAAAACAAATCTGTAAAAATCGGATAAGGTTTAGGGGGCTAGAAAACATAAATGGCGAAAGATGATTTTGTATGGAGAAAGTTAACTTTCGTCTCGTCTTCAAGTGAAAAAAAAATAGGTAAAAAAACTTTTAAGTTAAACGGTTTTATTAAAAAAAAAACAGCTGTACAAAAAATTTGAAAAAAATCAGCTATACAAAAACTAGAAAATAATAAGGACACAAACCTGGGCCTTCTTAAGATTTTACGTCTGGGTAAGAAATCGTCAATACTAGCGTGCTGTCTTCTCATGTCGGATGCCAAAGGGCACTTTGTGTCGCTGCGTCAGCGGAATAAGTAATAAATTGAGACTTTTAACAGACTAATATAAAAACGTGGGGCGCATGTTATACGTATATTATACGCCCCACGTTTTTATATTAGTCTGTTAAAAGTCTCAATTTATTACTTATTCCGCTGACGCAGCGACACAAAGTGCCCTTTGGCATCCGACATGAGAAGACAGCACGCTAGTATTGACGATTTCTTACCCAGACGTAAAATCTTAAGAAGGCCCAGGTTTGTGTCCTTATTATTTTCTAGTTTTTGTATAGCTGATTTTTTTCAAATTTTTTGTACAGCTGTTTTTTTTTAATAAAACCGTTTAACTTAAAAGTTTTTTTACCTATTTTTTTATTTACTCGTTTTTAGTTTGATTTTTTTTATAATTTTTTTCTTTCATGTTGTTCCCACGAGTATTAGACCAATAACAGACAACCCCCTCCCTGAGGTCCATGTAGTGGCGCAAGGCTCTCATACAACAAGATGTGGCCAGCCTTGAAGTTGAAACGCTAACGACGTATAATTTTTATCCACCCTAATGCCACACAGTCCTCGGCACGTTTCAAACGTTGACTTGGGTGGTGTATCGCTAACAACGTATCATTTTTAGCCACCCTAACGCCACACAGTTCTCGGGGCAATACAGAAACCTTAACTTGGGTGGATTCAAACAAATATCCTGATCCTTATTTTTGTTTTATTTAAGTTCAACAGTCCACCTCCTGCCTCCATAATCAGATCCTCGTCACCAAGTGTATTGGTAGAAGTATGGGTCACTCGTCCAAACCAACCAAATGAGCCCAAATTCGAGGGGGTTACTAGTAACGGTTGAAGAGTTCCACTGTACACCTTCTGACTCCATCATCAGACCCTCGTCACCAAGTGTATTGGTAGAAGTATGGGACACTCGTCCAAAGCAACCAAATGAGCCCAAACTCGAGGGGATTATTAGTAACAGTTGAAGAGTTCCACTGTGCACCTCCTGACTCCATCATCAGACCCTCGTCACTAAGTGTATTGGTAGAAGTATGGGACACTCGTCCAAACCAACCAAAAGAGCCCAAACTCGAGGGGGTTACTAGTAACGGTTGAAGAGTTCCACTGTACACCTCCTGACTCCATCATCAGACCCTCGTCACCAAGTGTATTGATAGAAGTATGGGACACTCGTCCAAACCAACCAAACGAGCCCAAACTCGAGGGGGTTACTAGTAACGGTTGAAGAGTTCCACTGTACACCTTCTGACTCCATCATCAGACCCTCGTCACCAAGTGTATTGGTAGAAGTATGGGACACTCGTCCAAAGCAACCAAATGAGCCCAAACTCGAGGGGATTATTAGTAACAGTTGAAGAGTTCCACTGTGCACCTCCTGACTCCATCATCAGACCCTCGTCACTAAGTGTATTGGTAGAAGTATGGGACACTCGTCCAAACCAACCAAAAGAGCCCAAACTCGAGGGGGTTACTAGTAACGTTTGAAGAGTTCCACTGTACACCTCCTGACTCCATCATCAGACCCCCGTCACCAAGTGTATTGGGAGAAGTATGGGACACTCGTCCAAACCAACCAAATGAGCCCAAACTCGAGGGGGTTACTGGTAACAGTTGAAGAGTTCCACTGTGCAACTCCTGACTCCATCATCAGACCCTCTTCACCAAGAGAATTGGTAGAAGTATGAGACACTCGTCCAAACCAACCAAATGAGCCCAAACTCGAGGGGGTTACTAGTAACAGTTGAAGAGTTCCACTGTGCACCTCCTGACTCCATCATCAGACCCTCGTCACTAAGTGTATTGGTAGAAGTATGGGACACTCGTCCAAACAAACCAAATGAGCCCAAACTCGAGGGGGTTACTAGTAATGGTTGAAGAGTTCCACTGTACACCTCCTGACTCCATCATCAGACCCTCGTCACCAAGTGTATTGATAGAAGTATGAGACACTCGTCCAAACCAACCAAAAGAGCCCAAACTCGAGGGGGTTACTAGTAACGGTTGAAGAGTTCCACTGTACACCTCCTGACTCCATCATCAGACCCTCGTCACCAAGTGTATTGGGAGAAGTATGGGACACTCGTCCAAACCAACCAAATGAGCCCAAACTCGAGGGGGTTACTAGTAACAGTTGAAGAGTTCCACTGTGCACCTCCTGACTCCATCATCAGACCCTCGTCACCAAGTGTATTGGTAGAAGTATGGGACACTCATCCAAACAAACCAAATGAGCCCAAACTCGAGGGGGTTACTAGTAACGGTTGAAAAGTTCCACTGTACACCTCCTGACTCCATCATCAGACCCTCGTCACCAAGTGTATTGGTAGAAGTATGGGACACTCGTCCAAACCAACCATATGAGCCCAAACTCGAAGGGGTTACTAGTAACGGTTGAAGAGTTCCACTGTACACCTCCTGACTCCATCATCAGACCCTCTTCACCAAGTGTATTGGTAGAAGTATGTGACACTCGTCCAAACAAACCAAATGAGCCCAAACTCGAGGGGGTTACTAGTAACGGTTGAAAAGTTCCACTGTACACCTCCTGACTCCATCATCAGACCCTCGTCACCAAGTGTATTGATAGAAGTATGAGACACTCGTCCAAACCAACCAAAAGAGCCCAAACTCGAGGGGGTTACTAGTAACGGTTGAAGAGTTCCACTGTACACCTCCTGACTCCATCATCAGACCCTCGTCACCAAGTGTATTGGGAGAAGTATGGGACACTCGTCCAAACCAACCAAATGAGCCCAAACTCGAGGGGGTTACTAGTAACAGTTGAAGAGTTCCACTGTGCACCTCCTGACTCCATCATCAGACCCTCGTCACCAAGTGTATTGGTAGAAGTATGGGACACTCATCCAAACAAACCAAATGAGCCCAAACTCGAGGGGGTTACTAGTAACGGTTGAAAAGTTCCACTGTACACCTCCTGACTCCATCATCAGACCCTCGTCACCAAGTGTATTGGTAGAAGTATGGGACACTCGTCCAAAGCAACCATATGAGCCCAAACTCAAAGGGGTTACTAGTAACGGTTGAAGAGTTCCACTGTACACCTCCTGACTCCATCATCAGACCCTCTTCACCAAGTGTATTGGTAGAAGTATGTGACACTCGTCCAAACAAACCAAATGAGCCCAAACTCGAGGGGGTTACTAGTAACGGTTGAAGAGTTCCACTGTACACCTTCTGACTCCATCATCAGACCCTCGTCATCAAGTGTATTGGTAGAAGTATGGGACACTCGTCCAAACCAACCAAATGAGCCCAAACTCGAGGGGGTTACTAGTAACGGTTGAAGAGTTCTACTGTACACCTCCTGACTCCATCATCAGACCCTCGTCACCAAGTGTATTGGTAGAAGTATGGGACACTCGTCCAAACCAACCAAATGAGCCCAAACTCGATGGGGTTACTAGTAACGGTTGAAGAGTTCCACTGTCCACCTCCTGACTCCATCATCAGACCCTCGTTACCAAGTTGAAATTATCATAATATTGTATTGTCACGAGAACTCAATGTGTGTGCAAAGTTTCATAAAAATCGGTTCAGTAGAAGTAGTTGAAAAAGTTGTCGCAAGATTTCAAACAAAGATAGAAACAAATATACGAAGTCAAGCTAAATAAAACCGTTTAATTAAAAAGACAAAATTATTTTTGAGAATTTTTCTGTCAACACCTTGAAAAGTTTATTCTTTCTACCTTCTACTAGTCTACCTTCTTCCAGGTATGTACTTCCTCGGGTTGAACACGAGAGGGGTCCGTACAATACGGGCCTCGTCCGCGAGCCCTCGTGGAGTAATTGTTTGCCTTGCTCTTGATATCGGACGGGCTTCCGACGTTTTGCAGGACCTATTGTCTCAGGAGCTCTCGTGATAAAAACGCATAAAGCATCGCTGCCGATCTAGTATTGGCTGTGACGTCCACAAGAAGAGCAACTGGCTCAATATACTCTGCTATTTCGAAGAAAAAAAAAACGACTAACCCTTTAAGGCGCCTAGTAACGCCAACGGCGCGGCGCACAGTGCAACCAAAATACGATTTTGCGGACATCGCTTGATTTCTCCGAAACTTTTCAAGATAATGCTCTGAAATTTTGCATGAATAATCTTGAATAGTTTAGCTACTAATTCTGTAAATTTGAAAAAAATCCAGCAATAGTATTTATAGTTATTTTAATTTTAAATTCAAAATATGCGCTGTGTGTAAGATTTTTTTTTTGTGTTTCCAGGTATTTATTTTATTTATTCAGGAAAGGTTAAAAATTAAAATAAAGAAATTTAAATGCTTTTTATTTAGTTTTACAACAGTTTTCTATTATGTATTTATATTAAGTTTGCATAAAAGATCGCATGCTTAGGGAGAAGCCTATGTTCATCAGTGACCGCGGACAGATAATGCTGCCGGGCTGACGGTGATATTGATGAAATATATGAATTCATAACATCGATAGTATATTTAAATATGTATATTTTTAATTAAAAACAAGAGTAGTCATAATCATAACTAGAAAATTAATTAAACAAAATTATAATTAAACTTTCGAAATTAAATTAGTACTAAAATTAAATCTACATATTTATATTTTTTTATTAAAAAGTAAAGAAAAAATAAATGAAATAAGGAACTACGTTTATAAATAAACTAGAGAAAATAAATTCGTAATAATGATAGGTCATGGATCTACTGCAGCGAAACATTGATTTTTTTTTTAATTTATTATGAGAAATTAGACAAGATAAGTACCTTAATTAATTATGTACTATTCTAAACTCTATTTACTTCAGGTGCACATTCTGCCAAGTCTTGATCGTCGCTCGTTCTCCGGATGTAAACGATTCTCTAATTACTTCCAGCACTTTTTGAGTCAATAATATATTATATATTATTTTAATGGTAAATAATTGTCTCGTAATAAAACGTAAAAATCAATGGTTCGCTGCAGTAGATACATGGCTTCAGTATGCACGTAGTCGTGTTAAAACAAAATAATAAAATATTGTTCCAGTTCTTCACTTTTATACTAAATTATGTTTCATCTCTTAAACCACAAAAAATAAAGGTACTATAGTACCGGCTAAGTATACATATTATGCGATATACCTATTATGTATAAAGATATAGTGCATGATGTATAAAATAATTTCTACTGTGAGATCTTAATAAACTAATATCAAAGTAAATTAGAATTAAAGGTGACTCGTTAAAATATATATTTTAAAATACTTGACCCATAATAAGTTATTTTATTAGACGTATGTAATAGTGCTCATTGTGATGTTGTTATAAGAACAGTATAACACCATAAAAATACAATACTGTGATGTGATGTGTCACCAAAACAAAGAGCGGCCGTTTTGAGCGTCAGGCGCGGCTAGGCGCGATCGTAAACAAACATAAAAAGTATATAAGATATGGCTGCATATGGCTACCATTTTCATACTGGCTAAAGTCCAATAGCTAATCTATAACGCAGCAATAATCATTTCTTGGACCGTTTTGGACTTTTTACTTTCTTGATGTTTAAATATTTCACTTCAGATTATTTGATCGATTCTCTAAAACTAGTCTATAAAAATTACGTTATTTAGTAAAATGGCCATATGCTTACATTTATATATTCTATGATATACCATTTGAACCCATTATTACCCAAAAGTAATAAATATTAAATAAGAAAGGCGACAGAAAATAATACATTTCACCGTATTTAATGCAATACATTGAAATTTCCTGGCAGAGGTCTTTTCCGGATTAAATTAAAAAATGTTAGAGTATGGTGAAAAAAATAAAAGCTATTCATTGTTATAGCTATGATCCTGTAGAATGGGCGATAGTAATTTTTTTTTGGATTCTGGGACATTTGAGAAAATGTCAAACGTCCGGACTTTTCTTCGGGACGCTGCACTGTGCGGCGTAGCGCGTAGTAGTATCATAAGGTTTTTTTTTCATAAATTCCGATTCTTCGCATTAGAACTTTGAAAAGCGTGTGATCGATAGATATAACAAATGCAAATCATTTTGCTATAAAAATGTCATTCAAATTCTCATTAGTTTCTGAAATCAAGTCTTCAAAGTTCACGCGGAAGAAAAAATCGACATTTGGTTACCGTAGTTTGTATAGAAAATGATACAATTTTATAACCAAATACGTGTTCGATCGATAGACAAAGATTTGTTCTATATTTCTCAGTAGTTTTTAGCTTTTAGATTGCTCTAGTTATTACGGGCTACTTCTTCAAATATCCACATATGGCGTTACTACGCGCCTTAACGACATCCATAAAGAAGAGCTTCGGCAAATATCCTCACCTTATGACAAACAATAAGCATTTCATTTATTCATTAGATAAATGCAAAGCCGAAAATGAAAGGAAAAATACGTCTAATACTGTTTCGTGAGACAAGCCAGTACTAGAACGGTAATAATAATGCGCAGTGAAGCGCTATTGGTCCACGTCAACTTGTCTGTCGCTGCGGTCATACGGGCCGCCGGCTAGCCGCGCGCTGCTGCCACGCTCAGTCGTGTTTCCAACCTCGCGCAGTGCAGACGTGTCAACATTCAGTTTTTTTTCTGTTTTTCAATTGTGCCGTCTGAAAGTTGGTGAAATGGCTGATTCAACAACCGAATCCGCCTGTAACACGAACGAACGATCTGTGAAAAGAGCAAAGCGTCTGTTGCAATCGACGGAAAAACAAATGATTTTCAATTTGTTTCACACATTTTTTTTTCAATTTAATATTCAACCACAATAAACACACATACATTCGTATGAAAATTAGTTTTAAATTTTTATTATTTCATCAATGTTATTGAATTAAAATTACTGACAATTCTGAGGAAGCTAGGTTATTCCAATTTAATTATTTCGTGCATTATGACATTTATGACTATATGATTATTATTTTATAATACTTGATTATTTCGAACAAGTGACAATTTTATTGATGCTATTTGGCTTTATATAATTTTATATTTTTAAAATTTATATTATCATAACAATAATTGGTTACAAGTACAACAAGTATTAACGCGCCTTAACAAAATGAAAGGATTAAGCAGGCGTGGTGGGGATAATGGGCAAACGATCAGCCGTCTCTGTCTTAGGACTATGGTAAACATGAGATAGCAACTCTCAGTACTGGTCGGTTTCGAAAAATGAAGTATAGACCAGGATTCGAACCTAGAACTCCGGCTTGAGCCGCCAGGGCGTTACCAATTCCGCCATCGGGTCGATGACGTATGTCAACGGTGAAAATGTCAATGGGCTACCTATTACGGTTCAAGAGATACAGCCCTCGGACAGACGGACAGACGGCGGCGTAGACTTAGTAATAGGGTCCCGTACGACGGATACGGACCCCCAAAAAACATATAGCAGATAACTTATTGATCCAATTTGAAGTTTAGCCTCTCTACATTTTCTCAACGAACAATTGAATCAAGTCCCCCCAAGTCGGTCGCTAGAGTAACGACGCTTCCGCGCCACTTGGATGAATAACGAACAAACTTGCTGATAATTGGATAAAACCGTGAGATTCGCGCGCGGAGGATGGGGGAGCGGCGGCGGCGCGTCCGACAACCACGAATTAAACAAAACACAATTGCAGGCTTGTAAACAAAGTGAGAGAGATCCAACCATGATCCAACACACGCCGGCGAAGCGTGGAGGCAGTACGCAGAAGCCTCCACAACAAGAAAAGCCTATTAATGAGAATTTATGTTCGCGGAGTCGGCGCACGGCGGAGGCTGAAGGCGGTCCTCTCATTGTCTAACTGGAATTCGGAATCAAGTAAACCCATTAGAACAATGTTTTCCATCGACATACCTGACTGCTCGTGCTTTATTTATGATTAAACTTTGAAGTTCTAATGAAACTCACAAGTAGTTATGTGAAAGCGATTATTGAGTAAGCATTGTTGTTATCAATAATATTTTGAGAGGATCGTTGAAAGCGTCGGTTGTCGGGAATAGAAGATGATAGATAGACAGGCAATGGTTTATACTCTTAAAACTTTTCAAATGTGGTATAAAAACGGTGGTTCCGCCACTTCCGTACTGGCCAATTCCAACTCCTGATTTGCCTATTCCTTACTGACCTATTGTTCGGTGGTTCCACATTCGCCAACTTCCGTACTGGCCAATTCTTTATTCGCCAACTCCTGATTTGCCTATTCCTTACTGACCTATTGAATTTTCCAGTACGGAAGTTGGCGAATGTGGGACTCGGTGGTTCCATTTTCGCCAACTTACGTACTGGCCAATTCTTTATATAGTAAATTAAATTATATTTAGTAAATTTACTAAAATATAATTTTTCAATAGTTACTATGGGGCTAGCAGGCATAGTCACAAGGCGGCTAACGTCCTATTGAAATAAAGATTTTTTTTTCCATATTTTGGAACAACTGGAGTTGGGTAACTGCTGCTCCTATATCTTTTTGTGGGGTCGAAATTTACTAGAGCGTGGGGTCGGTACTTATACAGGGTGTTTGGTAATTCGATACATTCCTTCTAAGGGGTCATTCTAGAGCTAATTTGCAACAAATTTGTCCCAACAAACTATGGGTCGAAAATCGATAGTTTATGAATTATTTAGGTTTTAATTTTTTTTTTAATTTTCTGTCTATAATTATAAAATAACTACTCCACTCTGGGTATTTAATCAGCTATTTTCTAATAGCTGACGAATGAGAGACTACTTTAAGAAAATATGTGCGCTGAAAACATCCGTAATCTCAGAAATAAAAGGTCATAAATCACAGGTTATGCAAAAAAAAACCACAAAATTTATTTAAATGGAAGAGGATTACTAAAAAAAATTGTACGACAGGTGGCATGAAAATTATGGGAATAACTTCATCATTTCATAAGCATTCAGAAAAGGTACAAATGTTGTACACTTGTATACAAGTAAAATTTTTTTTATCAGATATCAAGTATCAGAATCGTGCTCAAAATGAACGAAAAATGAAACGTCTGACACAGAGAGAACGTTTACTCAGGATCGGCCGTTTTGTCTCTCGCCAAAATTAGTAAATTAGTAATTAGTAAAACTAATTCCACGTTGTTGATTCCTTGTTGTTGTTCTAAATTGTTCGTTATTTTTTAATTGTGCCTGCAGTAATGGCTGCATTCACTCGTGAAGAATACGCTGATATTCTGTTTTGCTATGGATTTTGCGACGGCGTTGACGCTACGGAACAAAGGGAATACGCGCATCCTTACCCTGATCGTCGTATACCTAATGTAAGAGTGTTTTCTGGGACATACCGGCGCCTCCAAGAAATCGGCAGTATTAACCGAAGGCAGGCAGATGCTGGCAGACCAGGTGTTATTCCGCCTGAAATTGAAATGAGTTTTTAAGAAGAGATTTTTTTTTTTTATGGAAACTGACACGGTTGGCTACATCACCTACAACATCCGTGATGTCAGCCCATAACACCGGGTGAACTTGGTGCCACGTCAGTGCTTCCCTTCGGTCGTGGCGGCTACACTAAACTGGACGGATCCTACTACTTCAATTAGAGCTGCAGCCAGGCGCCTTGGATTAAGCCAGTGGCAAGTGTGGTTTCTTGTACATACAGCACGGCTGTATCCATTCCACTGCACGCCCGTGCATGCTATCGAAGAGGGAGATTCAGCTAGAAGGATGGATTTTTGTCGTTTCGTGATAAACGTCGTCCTAGAGATCCGCAATTATTTAAGTAAGATTTTGTGGACGGACGAATCGAAGTTCTCGCCACTGGCTTAATCCAAGGCGCCTGGCTCCAGTTCTAATTGAAGTAGTAGGATCTCTCCTGAAAAACTCCAATACTTCCTCCTCATCTTCAGGCGGAATAACACCTGGTCTGCCAGCATCTGCCTGCCTTCGGTTAATACTGCCGATTTCTCGGAGGCGCCGGTATGTCCCAGAAAACACTCTTACATTAGGTATACGACGATCAGGGTAAGGATGCGCGTATTCCCTTTGTGCCGCAGCGTCAACGCCGTCGCAAAATCCATAGCAAAACAGAATATCAGCGTATTCTTCACGAGTGAATGCAGCCATTACTGCAGGCACAAGTAAAAAATAACGAACAATTTAGAACAACAACAAGGAATCAACAACGTGGAATGTGTGAGAGAACAACTGTGTCAGACGTTTCATTTTTCGTTCATTTTGAGCACGAGTCTGCTATTTGATATCTAATAAAAAAAATGTAACTTGTATACAAGTGTACAACATTTGTACCTTTTCTGAAAGCTTATGAAATGATGAAGTTATTCCCATAATTTCCATGCCACCTGTCGTACAATTTTTTTTAGTAATCCTCTTCCATTTAAATAAATTTTGTGGTTTTTTTTTTGCATAACCTGTGATTTATGACCTTTTATTTCTGAGATTACGGATATTTCCAGCGCACATATTTTTTTAAAGTAGTCTCTCATTCGTCAGCTATTAGAAAATAGCTGATTAAGTACCCAGAGCGGAGTAGTTATTTTATAATTATCATTTTAAGGTAACAAGACAGAAAATAAAAAAAATAAAAATAAAACCGAAATAACTCAAAAACTATCGATTTTCGACCCATAGTTGATTGGGACAAATTTGTTGCAAATTAGCTCTAGAATGACCCCTTAGAAGGAATGTATCGAATTACCAAACACCCTGTATATAATAGCCCCACTGGCATCTCTCCCCGTGTATGTCGTAAAAGTCGACTAAGTGATAAGGACAAGATGCCGTGCCTAAGGGCGACAGGCCTGCCACCTATCACCTTGGCACGGCCCTTCCGCCGAGTCAAGCAGCAGGTGGGTCTTCGTTCCTTACTTGCCGGTTGATAGTTATCTTGCCACAATACTTTTCTAAGCGTGGTGGTCTGTGTTGTGCTGTAATTTACATTAGTACTTTCAGCACAACACTGATTAATCTTGCTTACCCCGATTGTCGGGATACAGCGTGTGGTATGTATGTAATAAATTTACTTTATATCATTATGTAATTTGGCACAAAGTTGTTTAAAGCTTGTCACCTGTTCGTCCACTTAAATCAACGCCGGCTCCCAAACAAGGGTCGCGCCCCTCAGTTCGACAACAAGCCTGTTTTATGAGTTGCAAAAACAATATGCAGATGCGGCAACGCGATGCGAGAGGAGACGGGACCGAAAAACAATGCGCCCGCCTGTCCCTCGATCTCCACGAGAGGTAGACAGTACCGGATTATCCATAGAGGCAATGTAGCCAACTGCCTAGGGGCCTAGCGCGACCCAGGGGCCCCGCGGTCCGTGAGAAAAATAAGTCAAAGCAGTTTTAATTTGATGCTTTCGATTTTAATTTACAAAGGTTTTAGCTTTATTTTTTTATAGGAATGATGATTTACAGTTAATCAAGAAATAAATCACAATATTGCGTATTGCATAAAATTTCATTACATTACCTAGTGCGTGTGGTGGCGTGCCTTGGGAGAGGCCTTTGTCCAGCAGTGGACCGAGACAGGCTGATGATGATGATGATGATGATACCTAGTGCGTAGTATCCGTAACCGACGAGCGTACATGAAGAACATTATGAGAGTGGAAGAGGCAGCACAGGTGTCAGGAACGTGGCACGTGGAGATCCGTTGTCTCTGCCTACCCCACCGAGAAACAGGCGTGACGCTATGTATGACATCAAATGACATCAAAAACGAAATTGACGATTTTTAGAAATTAATTCTGTATGTATGTATTTTCCTCCATAACTCTTAAACCGATCATCCTTCCATCCATCCACATAGCATACCTACACGCGCACCCACGCAACTGCGCGCAGCTGCAAAGCAATAATCACTTTACACTCGATCGTTTAGGTACATTTTCGCACGCAGCGATTGGCGACGTGAAACATTAGGCTAATTAAATCCGTAGGTATGGAACTTTTTCTATGGAGAGATTTATCTGTTACGAAGTAACTATTAAGTAATCTGTGCTAGGGGCCTATATAAGGTGTTTCGTTAGTCATGTCAATAACTTTGGGAGGGTTACATACGCAACGCACTCGCACTTTTCGCAAAAAAAAGATATGTTTATAGGAGCATTTTTTCTACTAACAAAAAAATATAATCAAATAAGTAGCTGTAAAAACCAATCATCGTGACCTTGTGACTCACTTAAGACAAACAGCTGTTCTGCGTTTGAACATAGTACGGTCATTGACCCCGTTCAATGCATGTTACCTACTGTTACACATAGGTTAACATTTAGGTAGCAAACATGTTTTGTTAAATTTCTCGAAAAGTAATGATAAAAACATATAATTTTTTTTTGCGTAACCTGTTTATTTGAGTGTGTATGTAACCCTCCCGAAGTTATTGACATGACTAACGAAACACCTTATATATGGTTTAATCCGGCCCTGGTGGTAGAGCGCAGAGCCTCACGGGACGGTGGGAGGGAAAGGGCTGAAGTGAGCGAGGCGATTGAAAAAAAAATGCGAGATAAGCAGCTTGAGCCATCAACTTGATGAAACATTAGTTAATTGCTTTCTCCTCGCCCACGCCGGGCGGGGCTAACTTTTACGATTCGAGAAGGCGAGCGCTTTGCATATCTCGTCCGAAGCTTTCGCCAAATTTTATTTTTGGGAAATTAAGATTTTTTTGAGAGATGGAGGTTCGTATATTTCTTTACTAGCAGACGCTTGCTTGAACAGAATTGTTAAAAAAAAAATAAGTACATGCCTAATTAAATGTTGGCTGTGAAATATGTTTAATGGGGAAAATGAGACTAGGAAAAATTAAATAAAAACATTTTCCCTTATCTGGACTCTTTCTATTTGAGGGGTCTAATTTTTATACGATATGTTCAAAATTAAAGACAATTCACGGCGTTATACGTCAGTTTAGTATGAAGATTTATTTTTTTATAAAAAGCGCGACATGTGGCGCCCAACCACCCATAAGGCGTCTAACGATGCCCATGGACATTCGGTCGCACGCGGGGGTTGCGAATGCCATGCCGGCCTGACAGGTGCCTATTCACACCTCTCTTGAAGGACCCTAGACTGTAATTGGGGGAAATATGTAGACAGGGAGAGCGTTCCAGAGTTTACCGGTTCTGTAAGTAAAGGAATGATCTGCAGAACCGATTGGTAGGTACGCATCCGCGGTAAGTCCAGCGTATAGGGATGCATTCACTGCCCAGTGCGCGTTGTGCAGAGGTAAAAAGGGGTCGGCGTCTGTCTGTCTGTCTGTCCGAGGCCTGTATCTCTTGAACCGTAATAGGTAGCCCGTTGAAATTCTCACATAATAATTGTGTTATTATGGCCGATATAACAACAAATAATAAAAATAAGAAAAGATAAAAATTTCACGGGGTCCCCGTACAAGAAACTAAAAATTGCATGCGCGCCATTTACCGAAAACAGCATGAAGCATTTTAACTAATCATGAATTTTAACTGATGAAGCATTTCATAAAACACGCCATAGATGGCGTGAGTGGCGCTAACCGTGACATGGCGATACGGAACCCTCGGTGCGCGAGTTCGACTCGCACTTGGCCGGGTTTTTTTTCCGGAAAGTCACGATCTTTCCGCCATGGAAAATATCCACAAATCCAAACGTCACATTCCAGTTTATTTCGTTTACATATTCCATTATTTCACCCAAAATGAACGTTTTCCCCTAGAACAGTCCCATACATTTGTTGCGTGATATCCGGCAAGATCTCACCGACAACTTCCGCCGACAAGATGCAGGAATGCCGACATTGGCCGACAAGCTACGGGAGGGCCGACGTTGGCTGACAAAGGAGGATGCGACAAATAGCCCCAGCACCAATATATATATATTTTTTTTTTATTGAAACTGACACGGTTGGCTACATCACCTACAACATCCGTGATGTCAGCCCATAACACCAGGTGAACTTGGTGCCACGTCAGTGCTTCCCTTCGGTCGTGCCGGCTACACTGAACTGGACGGAAAACGCAAACTATTTACATAGCCGTTTCGACCGACCTTTCATTCAGTGCGGTGGTACCAATCCGGGCGGGTTAAACCTTACCACCTAGTAATATAAGAAGGGAGCCATATCCCTTAGTCGCCTTTTACGACATACACGGGGAGAGATGCAGTGGGGCTATTCTTTTAAAGTACCGGCCCCACACGGTACAATAATACGGCCGGACATATTATGTAGTGGGAAAACCCTTTAGATTTTGTGCACTTTTCTCTCTCTTGCTCGACAACTTGACACGACATCTAGCTATTTATGTTCTAGCAATTAGTTTACGATGGCCTACCGTAAACAGCTGACTGAATAAAGTTCAACCCATCGCGCCGCCGCCGCCGCCATCTTGAAATGTTCCGTCAACAGTTTATTATGTTAATTAGGAATGGGCTCGTTTAAACAGAAAATCACTCCAATATTTCAAGAGGCCTTCTTCCAATACTGAGATAATGGGAGGTAATTTGAAGGCTGCCGATTATGTACAGAGGCACCTTCTGCAGGCTCTGTGAAGTTTAGAACATGGATGGGCAATCTTTTTTCTACGCGGGCCAATATTTACAAACAAAGCGGCGGGTGGCCGAGTGGTTTGGGCATCGGCTTCTCATGCGGGAGGTCCGAGGTTCGAATCCGGTCGGCGTGTACCAATGAGTTTTTTCTGACGAAAAAATTTACGTGCATACCTACACCCGCTGCTTCACCGTTCGGAACCGGTGTAAAACTGTAGGTCCCTTCCCTTGCCCCTTACTAGGTGGTAGGCTCAAATTGTAGCCGACTGGGTTGGTACCACCGTACTGGATGTAAGATGGCCGCAAGCAACCTCGGTTGTGTTCTCCTCTAGTCCAGTATAGCCAGCAATCCAGGGAAGTCTCCGGTATGACACCTACCTTCTCGGAGGTGATATTGGCTGGTTAGAGCATGTGCTTTGGCCCCTCCGACTCAGCCACCCATACCGGATTACATAAAAAAAAAAAAAAAAATACGGGATTACATAAAAAAATCTATTGGGCAGGTTTTAGAATTTTTGGCTATATTATAATTATTGAAATAAAAATATTTGTATTTTCCGAAATAAAGTTATTTATTGAAAAATTAAATTATATGAACAATCCATCTCTAAACTTTAGAACAACCGCTGTTATTGGGGCATGAAAATCTGTAATACTGGTATTTTTGGTTTACTTTTGATACAAACACGAATTTCCGTTTTGGGCTGGTAATTCAAAAGGATAGGCCCACTGCATGTCGTACCGTGCATGTCGTAAAAGGTGGCTAAGGCCGATCGAGGCCGGGACAAGATGCTGTGCTAAAGGGCGACGGGATAGCCGCATTTCACGTTGGCACAGTCCTTCCAAGAGTCTTTGTGCCTCACTTGCACAACCTATACCTATAACCTATAACCTATCAAGCAGCAAGTGCTTGATAGATTATCACATCCTAATACTTTGCTAAACGCAGCGATCGGTGTTGTGCTGTAATTTTACCCAGTTCTTTCATTAAAATAATGAAGTAAAAAAAACCGCCTTCAAAAATATATGAAATAAAAACCTAAAAAAAAAAAACGAACCCTAGAGTTGAATGCGGTGCTAAAAAGGCTACACAAATCACAAAGGATATTATCATCCGCTCATGTTTTCTTTCATGCATCATTTTTGCTTGCTTTAGCACCGCCTTCAACTCTAGGGTTCGTTTTTTTTTTTTAGGTTTTTATTTCATATATTTTTGAAGGCGGTTTTTATATTTTTATTTTAAATAGTTTTTTAGTTCTACTTTTTTTAGGAAGTCGGTTTTATGTTTTTTAAAACTTTTTTTTTATTTCACAGTTTTTTTTAGTAATTTTTGCTATTAATGTACTCGGCGGAATCGCTCGGCCTTCGGCCTCGCGATTCCGCCTCGCTTTCCAATCCGATCTTGACCCAATTAAAATAGGACCACGTCAGCTTCGATAGCTCAGTGGTGCAGACAGTCAACTGTCGCTATTGAATTTTAAGCAACGCTGGGTGCGGTCAGTACTTAGATGGGTGACCGCTGACCGTTGGAGGCTGACCAAGGTTCGGATTCCTCGTAAAACTGTAAGTCCCTTCCCTCGTAATCTTACTTGGTGGTAGGGTTTAACCTTCCCGGGTTGGTACCACCGCACTGAATTAAACGTCGGTCGAAACGGCTATGTAAATAGTTTGTGTTTTCCGACCAGTTCAGTGTAGTCAGCACGATCAAAGGGGGAAGCACTGACATGGCACTGGTGTTATGGGCTGACATCACGGACGTTGTAGGTGATGTTGCAGAACTTAGTAGAATGGACAGACATAAACGTGTTACGGAAGCCTACTTTTATTATAAAATAACCGTCGGAGGACCTTGGTTGAAAATTGTAAAATTTAGTAGAACGGATAGACATGCATATGTTACGGAACCCTACATTCATTTTGCAGAACTTAGTAGAATGGACAGACATAAACGTGTTACGGAACCCTACTTAACAGTTGCACTCCGGGAGTGCCGGCAGATCCCGTGCCACTCTAACTTAACCCTTAACGCAATGACTTAAGGTTTCATTTTAAAAATGACGCTGACGCGATGTCGCGAGTTATACATTTTTACCCACCTAAAAAAGTGCCAAGAGCCGCTAAAGAAGTTTTCACTTCAAAAACCTCAGGGTTATCCTCTTTCAAATAAAAAAAAAAGAATTTTCAAAATCGGCCCACAATTGACGGAGTAATCGCGTAACAAACATCCAAAAAAAGAAAACATACCGTCGAATTGAGAATCTTTTAGGTCTAAAGTAAATTTCTCGTGAAGACAAATGCAACGAGCCCAAACACGATGGGTTTATCATGTGTAGTTTAGGAGTTCCTATGGCCACCTTCTGTCTCCATCATCAAACCAGCTCGATGGTACTCGGTACAGTAGGTACTGGCCAGGTACCATAATAAATTAAGCGCCGGTCGGAAAAGATAAAAAATTTCAAATTTAGAATATTCATGAAACAAGGGTCCGAATATGTATCACTAGTATATCGATTCATGTATTTCAACAGGACAGAGAAAATTTCAAAATATTAGGTATTTAATACTTTTTTAGTTTTTTTTTTTGTTTTTTGGAAATCGGTTTAATATTTTTTAAAACAGTTTTTATTTCATTCTTTTTAGTAATATTACATAAAAAAGAATAATCGAAATCGAATAATCGAAATCGATTGAAGTGGTACAGAATTATTCGCCATATGTGTCAGACTGCAAATTGCTGAATAAGTCCACATCACAAATGTTTTGCTGAAGGTAACCACACACCATACTAATTTATCAAACTGAAAATTGCCGAAAACGACCACATCACAAGTTTTGCTGAAGGTAACCACACACCATAGTATTATGCTGATTTTTCGAAAACCACTGAACCAATTTCGATAAAATTGAAATGGGACCACCTCGGAAGTATGACCTAACTAACAAAAAAAGAATTTTCTAAATCGGCCCTCAATTGACGGAGAAATCGTGTTACAAACATACAAAAAAAAAAAAAATAAATAAAAATAAAAATAAAAAAAAAAAAAAAAAAAAAACATACAGACGAATTGAGAACCTCCTCCTTTTTTGGAAGTCGGTTAAATATAGTAATTAAGTTGATAGAGCAAAACATTGAGGGTGCGAACTGAAAAAATATCCTTCCTTACCTTTAATAAAATCCAACGTCTGCTTTCTGTCTGTCTGTCTGTCCGCTTATAACTCGAGAACCACTGAACCGATTTTAATAAAAAATAATCTACGGATAGCTTGATTCTTCCCATCAACTAATAGGCTACTTACTATCACGCTAAGTGGCTTATCAGGGTAGCAGAGAAGTCAAATATGAGAGCGGTCGGAGCCGCGGGCACAGCTAGTATAATATAATATAGGTAGGAAGAAAGAATGTTTCTGCAAATACTTGTTAATAATACCGTATTTCTTCATTAGATAAATGCAAAGCCGAAAATGAAGAAGAAAAAAAACGTCCCACCAGGATTCGAACCTGGAACTTGCTTGAGCCGCCAGCGCGTTACCAATTCCGCCATCGGCTCGATGACGTATTATCTCCAAATTTTCGAACAAGAATCGCGCAAGTTGACTGAACGCAGGAGATTGCGTAGGTCTGCCTAATATACGTCCTCCGAACTTATTGGTACTGTTGGGCCTTAAGGTGGAAAGAAGACTCAAACCGTGCTACCCGAGCACAGATGATTGAAACATAAACCGTATACAGATGTAAATAGGTGCGAGATTCATTCTACTCGCGCGGTGGCTGATACGTCGCGCCGGCGATGAACGTTTGAGCAATGAAATTGATATGAAATATACACTATATATTAAATTTCACGTGTTGGAAAGATGGAAAAAAAAATTTGTTTTTGCTAGAATTGTAGGTAAAAATATTATCTATATTTCTATGAAGGTCTTGTATTGAAATAATTTATGCTTATCAAGAGAATTTAACTTGAAAGTACAATTTTCGTACTTTTCGTTATTATTTGGAGATTTATTTAACACCTTTCCAAGTAGTAAAATATTTTTTTTTTTGTTATGTTTGTTAATTAAAGACCAACCACATAACATTATATTTTTACAGATGTTTTATCTTTACCAATAGCTCAACAATTTCGTTTAAAGTTGACCTTTTGAGTCTTATTTGCGCCCGCAGTCGATAATACTCAAAATATCAAAGGCAAAATTGACCCTAACCAACATGGGCCATCGAGCGCGCCTGGCTGAAAAAAAAATCAGCACCCATTTATAAAGTCCAACTTTAAATTTTGAAAGCATTAATATACATAGTTATCGAATACTAATTTGTGCTTTTAATGCGAAAGGAACAGTGTAAATTGAAACGCAGACCTATACATCTGCTCTTGGCAGCTTTATCATGTAAAACTGAATCGAGAAACTGGAAAAATCTGTAAAAACAATTGGTTGCTGTCAAATTTCGTAATATAATTTCTGCAGTTATTTAAATAGAGAAATTAATGGTTACAGAAAGGCAAAGGTAAACGACCGTACTTCTAACATTTCGATCGCGATCAAATACAGTCACGTCTGCTTAAGTGCGCAAAGGCATAAAAAGCTACTCGGTGGTGGGTACTAGATTTTACATTTCGACAGTAGCTTATGACGTTTACTCATTAAAATTTCGTTTCTCAACAACAGGAATATATCAATTTGATTTGATGTAATAAATTGGATTAATTCATCTGCTCGTGGAGGCGTCCGGGGACCGTCGTCATAGAATACTATTCGTCGTGCCAGAGCGTTCCTCACCCAAAACATAAGCTTCGCCATTCAGCGAGGGAACGCTGCTTCGGTCCTTGGGACTGCTGTCATAGTCCCAATGGAATAGCTTTTTAGTTTTCCGTATCCCGTACGGAAGCCTATTACTAAGCCTACGCCGTCTGTCTGTCTGTCCGTCCGTCCGTCTGTCCGTTCGAGGGCTGTATCTCTTGAACCGTAATAGGTAGCCCGTTAAAATTTTCACAGAATATGTGTTATTATGGTGATAAAACAACAAATAATAAAAAATAGAAACAGAAAATGCAAAAATGCGAGGAGTACAACAAGCCGCTCTTCCTAGCCTTCGTCGACTATGAGAAGGCGTTCGACTCAGTTGAAAAATGGGCTGTCGAAAACTCCCTCCTCAGGTGCAGAATCGACCACCGCTACATCGAGGTGCTCCGAAATCTGTATCGGTCCGCGACGATGACTGTGAGGCTTCACGAGAATACCCAACCTATCCTCCTTGGTAAAGGCGTAAGGCAGGGGGATGTGATCTCACCCAAGCTCTTCACAAACGCATTGGAAGATGTGTTCAAGATGCTTGAGTGGGACAACATGGGTATAAACGTGAATGGAGATCTTCTCAGTCATCTGCGTTTCGCCGATGACATTGTTCTTCTGTCCAATTCCCGAGATCAGCTTCAGATCATGCTGGAAGACCTTTATACAGCGTCGATGAAGGTTGGTCTGAAGATGAACCGGGACAAAACCAAGGTCATGGCGGCCGAGGTTATGACGGGAGGACAATTTGTTATTGGCGGAGAAGTGATCGAACAGGTTGAAGAGTACGTATACCTCGGTCAAATTCTGCGGCTTGGTAGACAAGGTCTGCTTAAGGAGGTGGAGAGACGAATTCAACTGGGTTGGGCTGCCTTCGGAAAACTAAAATTCGTCCTGAAGTCTGACCTTCCGCAGAATTTAAAGACCCGTATATATGACCAGTGTGTCCTCCCGGTTATGACGTACGGATGTGAAACGTGGACTCTGACGGTCGCTGTTGTCCAAAGGTTGAAAGTTGCCCAGCGAGAAATGGAGCGAGCCATGCTGGGTATATCGCTACGTGATATGGTGCGTAACGAGGCAATCCGCCGACGCACCAAAGTAGTCGATATTGGACACCGAGTGGCTAAGCTCAAGTGGCAGTGGGCTGGGCACGTTAGCCGAAGAGACGATGACCGTTGGAGTAACCGTGTCCTACACTGGCGGCCGTGGACAGGAAAACGGAGTGTGGGAAGACCACCCGCCAGGTGGGACGACGACATCAAGTACGCCGGCGGAAATCAGTGGTTCCGTATCGCTGAAGGCCGGGAGGACTGGAGGAAAATTGGAGAGGCGTATGTTCAGCAGTGGACGCTTACACGCTGACTGACTGACTGACTGACTGACTGAGAAACAGAAAAAGAAAAACCGCATACAAGAAACGTGTTTTTTTTCAATATTTTTTTTGTGGTGCGGAAACCTCGATTTGCGAGTCCAACTCGCACTTGGCCGGTTTTTTATTTTAATTTAGTTTAGTTATACTCTGTTTTTTTTTCTTTTGTATTTAATAATATTATAAATTGTATTGTATTGAATTGAATTAAATATTTTATGGAATGTCGTATTTTTTTTTTTGTGAAATTAGACAGTAGGTAATGTAATTGCAACTGGATGATACAGGGTGCGGCGCGAAAACTTGCTGATTTGTTTATCTCACCAAACGGCGAGGTGGGGTCGGGAAAGGGCGGGAACCGACTCGTTTGAAATACGAAATCATGAAGTTTTGTTATCCGCATAGTCAGTTCGCGCCATGAATTGGACCAACGAGCAGCGCGCGTTTGCCGTCGAGGCGTACTTTTTACTGGCCGTTCCAGCGCCTCATCTCTTTGAGAGGCGACTTTGTTTGGCCGGCCCGCTCCCCCGATTTGTCTCCTTGTGACTTTTTTTTATGGGGTTATCTGAAATCAATTGTTTACAATGACCGTCCAAGGAGCCTACCTCAACTGAAAAACAATGTACGCCAAGCCATCGCCAACATACCAGTCGATATGCTTAGAAGAGTTGAACGAAACTTCAGAAATCGGGTAACTCAGTGCATCGACAATCAGGGCCGTCATTTGACCGATATCATCTTCAAAACTATTTAATAAAAAAATTAGATGATGTTTGTTACAATAAAAATAAATTACAGTGATATCTATACTACTTTTTTTATTGACTTTTCAAATCAGCAAGTTTCCGCGCCGCACCCTGTATTTAACGTTTTTCAGTTGCGCGCTGAAATTTTACATCATAGTCCGCACCGGTGTGTGGCCATCATTTCCCTAAATGTATGTGTGACAGCACTGTTTTGCATGTTCGAATATATCGTTTTGATTACGTTTTTTCTATGCGAGCGCCTCGGGCGACCAGTTTCGCGGCAAAAACCCTCGTTACCGATGCGTTATCCAGTTTAGTATCGCGAGATTATCGCCATGAAATATGGCGCGCTCGAGCTTTGCGGCCGAGTACGAACATAATTATAAAGTTGGAAATAAAAATTTTAAGTACTTAAATCCAACTGCGAAAAATAAAGAAAGCAAGGCGTTACGCAGGGCTACACAGCTGTTCAACATTAATTACCTTTGTTTGTTTCCCTGCCTGGTTTTGATAAATTTTATTTAATTATAATTTTTTTTTTTTATGGAAATTGCTACGGTTGGCTACATCACCTACAACATCTGTGATGTCAGGTCAGCCCGTAACACCGTAACACCGGGTGAACTAGGTGCTATGTCAGTGCTTCCCTTCATTTCATGTTTGTTGTTTCGCATTTATTGTCTATTGTATAATTATGTTTAGTGCTTAACCCTAACTCATGTACAAGTACTTATGTATATTATGTACCTACCCCAATGAAAGTAGGGGACATTTCGTTCTCGAGGTAATCTAATTAGGTTTTGAAGTAGATACTTAAAAGTAGACTGTGTCGTGGTCTGAAGTTCTGAAAATTCACAAGTTTGAGAAACAAAAATGAAACTCTAACAAATCGCACTGATTTCCAGCATCATAATAATTCTCTATTTCTTATTCCGAGACGGGCATCGCAAATAAAATTTCCTTCCATACGCGCCGCCGCCGTCATTCAACACTCACTATATTGTATGTGTTGCTTTTTTTTTATGGAAACGGACACGGTTGGCTTCATCACCTACAACATCCGTGATGTCAGCCCATAACACCGGGTGAACTAGGAGTCATGTCAGTGCTTACCTTCATTTCATGTCGGCTATACTGAACTGGGCGGAAAACACGAACTATTTACATGGCCGTTTCCACCGACGTTTCATTCAGTGCGGTGCGGTCTTAAGGTAAGAAGGGAAGGGACCTGTCAACCATCTAAGTTTTTTTTATGTAATCCGATATGGGTGGCTGAGTCGGAGGGGCCAAAGCACATGCTCTGACCAGCCAATATCACCTCAGAGAAGGTAGGTGCCGGAGACTTCCCTGGATTGCTGGCTATACTGGACTAGAGGAGAACACAACCGAGGTTGCTATGCGGCCATCTTACTTCCAGTACGGTGGTACCAACCCAGTCGGCTACAATTTGAGCCTACCACCTAGTAAGGGGCAAGGGAAGGGACCTACAGAAGTACTGAGCGCGCAGCGTTTGCTTATCAATCAATAGCAAAAGTCGACTGTCTGCACCACTGGGCTATCGAGGCTGACATATCGACCCGTTCATTAGACTATGGGCGGTGTTATTATGTGACTAGTCACAAAATACTTGTAAAAATATGTATAAAAAAAATTCCCTGCGAAGATTCTTGTCGGTTCTTCTTCGTGGATGTAATCGAACCGGATAGAACAAATTGTGACAAGTTCGAGTGCCGTCTAACTGCCATATGAATGATCAATAAACAATACAATACAATTACATGGTTATGTATGTCTTATGCACTTATTATCAACTAGGTTTTGCCCGCGGCTTCGCTCGCGTGAAATTCGTATTTAAAAAGAAGAAAGTAAGTAAGCCCGCTACCGTACCTTTATTTCAGCGCACGGAACAATTCGGGGTGTATGAGAGCCACATCTTAGCGTAACCGGAACTGAACTGTATTTTTTTTTTATGGAAACTGACACGGTTGGCTACATCACCTACAACATCCGTGATGTCAGCCTATAACCCCGTGTGAACTTGGTGCCACGTCAGCGCTTCCCCTCGGTCGTGCCGGCTACACTGAACTGGACGGAAAACACAAACTATTTACATAGCCGTTTCGACCGACCTTTCATTCAGTGCGGTGGTACCAAGCCGGGCGGGTTAAACCCTACCACCTAGTAATATAAGAAGGGAGTCATATCCCTTAGTCACATTAATTAATCTTTATTCAATTGTCCGGAAATACTTACGAAGTTTTGTGCCACTATTTATATCCAGAACCTGTGTACGAGCAACTTTCCTGGGTAGGTTAAACTTAACTGCAAGTAATCGACAAGTGGCAAGAAAGTGGAGGAAGTGCGCAAGAGTTCGCCCGTCTGCTGACAAGAGATTGTTCCGCGACTTCGCACTGCCAGGAATTAATAATTGAAACGCACTCAAACTCTTCCTGTTGTTGACTATGTACAGGAACTCTGTTATTTTCTAACCAGCTGTGAACATTCCATTACTTAGTTAGTGTATTAATTAATAAATTTTTTTATGGAAACTAACACGTTTAGCTACATCATCTACATCCGTGATGTCAGCCCGTAACACCGGGTGAACTAGTTGCCATGTCAGTTACTGGCATGAAATGAAGGGAAGCACTGTGCTTCCCTTCATTTCAAGTCGGCTACACTGAACTGGACGGAAAACACGAACTATTTACATGGCCGTTTCGACCGACGTTTCGTTAAGTGCGGTGGTACCAATCCAGCCGTGATAAACCCTACCACCTAGTAAGGTAAGAAGGGAAGGAACGTACAGTTTAACGTGGAATCCGAGTCACGGTCAGCCTCCAACGGTCCTATTGGATTCTTCATTTGCCAGCATCGGTAGCTCGCTGTTGCAATGGATCGACGTGCGATCGTGAAATTAAGCATACCCGGCTCAACAATCAGCATGCTTAGGGCTATTAAGACACATTTTCAGGATTCCGTATATATATACGGAAGTCTAAATTAGTAAGCCTACGCCGCCGCGCCGCCGCCTGTCTGTCTGTCCGTCCGTCCTAGGGCTGTATTCTTCAAAATATTATTTAAAATTTTCACAGAATATATGTGTTATTGGCGGATGTCATCATCATCATCATCAGCCTGTATCGGTGCACTGCTGGACATAGGCCTCTCCCAAGGTACGCCACCACACGCGGCCTTCCGCTCTTCTCATCCATCCACTCCCGGCTACCTTTTTTAGGTCATCTGTCCACCTAGCCGGGGGGCGTCCCACGCTACGTTTGCTTGTACGTGGCCTCCATTCGAGCTAGTAGTCTACCCCATCGGTTGTCGGGTCTGCGACAGATGTGCCAAGCCCACTGCCACTTCAGCTTACTTATTTTTTTAGCAATTTCGACTACCTTAGTTCTTTGACGTATCACGTCGTTACGGATTTTATCGGTCAAAGAAATGCCGAGCATTGCTCTTTCCATAGCTCGCTGAGCGACTTTAAATTTGTGGACCAGGCCCATCGTCAGGATCCACGTTTCCGCACCGTACTTCATTACCGGCAGAACGCACTGATTAAGAACCTTCGTCTTTAATGACTGTGGGATGGAGGATGAAAAGATGTGGCCGAGTTTCCCAAATGCCACCCAGCCTAGCTGAATCCTTCTGTTGGCCTCCTTGTTAAAGTTGTGCTTCCCTAGCTGGATGGTTTGTCCAAGATAGACATAATTATGCACAAATTCGAGGGTCGCCTCTCCAACTGTTACATGCCCCGGGACGACGTGTTCGTTGAACATGACTTTCGTCTTGTCCGAATTCATCCCGAGGCCGACTCGGCGGGAGGCGACATTGAGGCCGTTCAGCATGTGATTCAGCTCCTCCAGCGATTCGCCTATCACGACTATGTCATCTGCGAAGTGTAGGTGTGAAATGTACTCGCCGTTAATATTAATGCCGTGCTTTCCCCAATCCAGCAGCTTGAATATATCTTCCAATGCATTCGTAAACGGTTTCGGATGTGCCAACAAATAAGAAAAAAAGCAAAAAGTAAAAAATTTAAGGGGCGAAGCGATTAGTATATATTCGTATATTCACGCTACTGAATAATAGATGGCGCCACATGTATTTCTATTTTGCATTATAGAAAGACTAAAACTCGCACTTGACCGATTTTTTCTTTTAGCTATGATCATAAAATACGTTACATGTACTCGATGAATATAATGAAATAGTATGTGTAGAGTTTTAAAGTTAAGCATGTCGAGAAGCCTCATAATATTAGGGAATGAATTTATATTATCTTAGGCCCACATAGGTAACATTTTCGTAATTAACAAACTTCTGTCTCGTTTCGGAAAACATAATTTTACCTTTCGCAAATACTTAGTCGATCGTAAATTTCCTTGTTGATGAACTTGCAGCAAACTTCAGATTAATTACTGTTGGGACGTGTGATGCTAATTAAATAATTTTATGCTTCATTATTTGGTTAAAGTATTATACAGGGTGTCTCAGGACAGGGTTTCGTAACTTCAGGGTTCGAAAGTGGTCCATATTTGAAGACGAAAAGCTCTGAAATGTTTTCCTAGATTCGGTCATTTTATAGTAGTTTTTGGTGAAAATCGTTTCATCGAGATTTGGTGGACGGTTAACGGCCGCCTTATTAAATTCAAATAAAATGACTAACTTGCATGCTTAAGGCGCCTAGTAACGCCAACAGCGTAGCGCGTAGTAGTTTTCATAAGGTTTTTTTTTCCTAAATTGCGATCCTTCGACGAAAAGCGTGTGATCGATAGATATAACAAATGGCGTCATTTTGCTATAAAAAATCCATTCAAATTCTCTTTAGTTTCTGAGATCAACTCTTCAAAGTTCACACGGAAGAAAAAAATCGACATTTGGTTACCGTATAGTTTGTATAGAAAATGACAAAATTTTACAACCAAAAAAAAATTGGTTGTCTGTAAAGTCGGTTTACGGACGATAGTTTTACGTGATAACGTCATAAAGAAACACAGCTATAAGAATTACCGTATTTTTTCGTACGGCACCCCTATCGCTGTCGTACGCCGTACATTTGTCGATTTATAGCCTCGATTACCGTACGATACGGCAATTACCATACGTTTGGCAACACTGCCGCTTGGGCCGATTGTGCCTCTATCGCTTGTTACGCGCTCTCGCTTGCACACACAGGCTCAGATGGAACGTGACACTTTTTCGTGCGTGCAGCTGGTGTTCATAAATTTATAAGACGTTATTACGTCAAAACGGGTGATCGATAGACAAAGAATTGTTCTATATTTTGCAGTAGTTTTTAGCCTTTAGATTGGTCTTAGATCTTCTAGTTATCACGGGCTACTTCTTCAAAAATCCGCATGTGGCGTTACTAGGCGCCTTAACTAACTGAATTGCATTTAGGTAAATTCCAAACAATTAATTTTTAATGACATCAAAAGAAAAGTTGGGCTTGATTAGGTCATTGCACTCCCTAGACCTAGGCAGCACTGTTGTCAAATCTCCCCATACTCACTGTCCATCGAGTTTTTATTAAAATTTTAAAGTTTTGTGTGAAAAAGAAAATACGGCATTTCGATTTGAGTGATGGGGATTTTTTTCTTCTAATAATGAGTACTTTCTATTCCTGAAGTTTCTAAAGCCTATCCTGAAACAACCTGTATAAGAGAAAACTTAGAAAACACAATTTATTCGACAAAGGTTTTTTACACCTGATACAATTGATTAATTAATGGGTAAGTCTTTTGTAGTTAGAACTCTCATTAAAATGGTTAATGTCTCTCAAACTGTACTTTCGATAAACTTTAAGCGATTGTAGGTATTATGTGGATAGTCACTAAAATATTCGTGATAAAATTTATGAAAAAAAAAAACTGCAAAGTTTCTTGACGGTTCTTCGTCGTGGGTCTAATCGAACCGGATAGAACAAATTGTGACAAGTTCGAATACAGTCTTACTGCTAAACAATAAAAAATAAACAACAATTAACAATACCGATTGTCACACAGAACAACGATCGGTGCCCGTTTTCCCCCAGCCGCTTCTTGCGCTGTGGTTTATTATCATAATGAGAAGAACTTATTTTAATTAAATGCACACATTTTAGAGAAGACATAAGTATGTATGTATGTATAGTATACAATAGTTGATGTATTTTTTTTTAATTGAGACTGCCACGGCTGGCTACATCACCTACAACATCCGTGATGTCAGCCCATAACACCGGGTGAACTAGGTGCCATGTCAGTGCTTCCCTTCGGTCGTGCTGGCTACACTGAACTGGACGGAAAACACGAACTATTTACATGGCCATTTCGACCGACGTTTCGCTCAGTGCGGTGCTATCAACCCGGCTGGGATAAACCCTACCACCTAGTAAGGTAAGAAGGGAAGGGATCTACAGTTTTACGTGGAATCCGAACCACGGTCAGCCTCCAACGGTCGAGCGGTCACCCATCCAAGTACCAAGACCGCACTACTGAGCTACCGAGGCTGACGAATTTCCTTATCCCTTAGTAGACTTTTACGACATGCGACGGGGAGAGATGCAGCGGGGCTATTCTTTTTAAGTACCGGCCCCATCGGTACAGGTAGATAATATAATACAATATTTATTTTTCTTATTGTATATATGCAATTACGTATATTGGTTGTATGTATCTTTGTACAATTTGTATATGTGTGTATTTATATTTCATTCTACTCTCCACTCTTAAGTACCGCATTTTCCGCCCCTACGTGTTTTCCACATCCCATAGGTTATTTCGTAAAAAATGCCGCAAGGCATTACACTCGCCTTTTGCGATTTTAATTTAATTTCATTACTTCACAATTTTAAGCAAGCCCTTTCATACATTCGTTGCTCACACAAAGGCGCAGAGGGTCTTCCAAAAGCCCTCAGAGGTCCCCAAGAGCCTTTCAAGTTAATAAGGGGACCTAACTAATAACCCAATCAATTAATATCAACAAACTACAGAAAGTGCCAAAATCATTTACAGCCAGTTAAGAAAGGTTCGACTCGGCGACTCCGGAATAGGGCAAGACTTATCATCTCCCACCGACTTACTATTGTCTCATAGCCGATAAGCAAACAATACGCGGGTTGAGCAAGTTTCTCGACTTACGGAGGAAGGCAGCCAGATGATAGAAGTACAGCTACATTAGCTTAGCTTATAGCTACGTAACGGAGTTACATTAAGACGAGACGGAAGTTAACTTTCTCTCCATACAAAATTGTTTTTCAGAATTTACGTTTTTTCCCCCTCTAAACCTTATCCGATTTTTATAATTGTACTGAATGTAAGATGGCCGCATAGCAGCCTCGGTTGTGTTCTCCTCTAGTCCAGTATAGCCAGTAATCCAGGGAAGTCTCCGGTATGGCACCTACCTTCTCGGAGGTGATATTGGCTGGTCGGAGCATGTGCTTTGGCCCCTCCGACTGCCATCCATACCGGATTACATAAAAATCTATGGGATGTCGAGCTAGCATTTGTGCAGGTGGTAAACAATTTGAACATCTAACAGGTTAATAAAGACCAATTTACTTCAAGTGTTTATTTAATTCCAATTCGTAGTTGGTAGAACAGTTATCAAATTCCGAGGTCCTTTTGCAGTTAAATAACAATATCTCATAAATTATTGGGCAAATCGGTAAGTGATGTACCATTTTAAAAACTGCATTAGATGGGCGTATTTTTGTTGCATAATGCCACTTTAGTGTAGTTATTTTTTTTTTCACCGCGAAGGGCCAAACTCAAGGGATGAAGCTGAAAAAATTGTAACATGTGGCTCTTAAGTAGTTTTTCAGCTAAACGGGATTAAACATGAAAAAATAAATTATACCTTGTGAAAGCCTTACTTTTCAGGAATATTTGACAAAAACTAGATTTAAGAAAATCTTACATTTGTACTTTTGGCATTTAAAAAAATGAGCTGAGGGAGACAATTTTTGGATTTTTACAAAAATGACAATATCTCAAAAACAAAGCCATTTTTACTAAACCTAAAATTAGATATTCTGAGAGGTAATTAGCAGCCCTATCTCCTGTCAAAGGATTATCGTCGGTTTTTGGGACACCCTGTATATATAAATAAAAAGCTCTTTGAAACAAAAAGTATCCTTGCTACCGAATTTTGAACGCCAGTTTAGACAAAATAATTTTCCTTTCAAACAAACGGTGGCTCGGTCAAAAGCCAGAGTACTCGTATTATACGTATGTAAATGCTAAACTTCCGGCTTGTGTTCGGCTTTGAGTAAATTTATAGGTAATTTAGTTTGGTTACTGTTGGATATTTCGAATTAAATTCTTGCTCTGTATCCCAGCAATTCTGATTCAGAGGTATTAATTGATTTCGGGCGTGTCGGGTTATTGGGCACACTGTGCACCTACGTACCGTGTGGGGCGCCGGTAACCCCGACCCTCAAAAAGTAAAAAAAATAATAAGTAAATTCCCGTTAAAGTATACGCAGCTCCACCTTCGGCGTCGCCATTAGTTAAATTTCTTTGTAAAGAAAATCGTTTGCCTGATCGGAGCTCGGCCTTCGGCCTCGCCCTTACTTTCTTTACTTACTTTCTTCGAGTTGGTTTATTATTTATCTGAACGTAGCTCTGCCTTCGTTCTCGCCTTAGTTACCTACTTTCTTCGAGAAGGTTTAAGTTCGTTCTTAACGCAGCTCGGCCTCCGGCCTCGCCCATAGTTACTTACTTTATTCGAGAAGGTTTATCGTCTTTCAGAATACAGCTCGGTTTTATTATATATTACCTTTACCTGTTCCTTTGGCTTCCTCGGACTCTATCCAGCGCCGTGCCATTCGCTTAATTAGTGTCTTTTGGTGGTTGCAATGATTCAAGTCCCTCACGGGGGGTTGTCTCCCCCCGACTGAATTGGAAACTGATCACGCCGATTTGTATCCATTGATACCGGGATCCGTTTCCATTGAAAAACTAATTAATGTTTAATTAATCATTGCAACACAGGCGAACAATTAGTTCCCTTAGCCTGTTTTATAGGTACTACTATTGCCGATGCTCCGAAGAACTGGCTTCCCTCATCCCTCCTGCCCCGATCCGTATCCGTCACACCTGTCGGACTCGCTCGGAACATCCATATGTTGTTGACACAGAACTTCTGAGAACGCATCGCTTTTCGAAATCGTTCCTATGTCGTACGGCGAAAATATGGAACGGTCTTCCGGCGAGTGTGTTCCCCACCATCTGTAACCTGGGAATCTTCAAAAGGAGTGTTAATAAATTAGACAACGACCTCTTTGTCCGCCTTGTAGCTGGCATGGCGCCCGAGCGTGGTTTCGCGAGGAGTGGTGTTATTGGCTGTGTCTGATCTTCCTTTGAACTTTTGGGCAAAGCCACCCGTGCCGGTTGTGCATAGAAAAAATGAAAATTCTACTTTAGAATTCTCATTTATTCCTGAATATATCACACACTGACATTCACAAAAATAGCAGGTAAGTATTTTATTTATGTAGATTCTATTTCACGTTCAAAATGTTTGGAAAGGTTAAAAGTGTGCTGAAAAAAATCCAAACCGACGTAGAGGCCCGGATAAAAAATATTTACCAAAAAATTTCATTTTTAAAAATGGCCGCGCTGTGAGTTGAATAAAGCTGACCTAACAATTCGGCGCAGGTAAGGCCGCCTTTTGAGGACTCAGGGTTCTGATTTACCCTCCAAAACCGACCTTTCGTTAGGAAATTTAGTTAGGAAAGGATGTACCTAAATTAAGAATCCTTGAGAGAGCTCGACTTGTGAGTTGCGAGGATTGAGTAGACGCGTACCATTCTCTTCAAATACTTTCAAGAAATATTGACTGGAAGAAACCACTAGTAAGTCCATAATTTAACTATACATATGTTCTTCTGTATGTTTTCTACTAGTGTCATGTTAGTGTACAGATACTTTCTAAAAAAGAGATTTTGCTAGAAACAAGTTCAATATAAACATCGATTTTTTACATACAATACACACCACATACTGTATCCAGACAATCCTGGCGAGCAGAGTAATCGGTGTTGTGCTGCAAGAACTCCTGTAAATTACAGCGCAACACCTATACTAACTACTACGTTTAGCAAAGTATTCGGACAAGATAACTAAAGAAATTATAATTAATTTAGCCCTCAAAATAAATAAGTGTTTTGAAATGGGATAATAAAACTATCTAAATATAAAAAAGTAATACTAATAACTAAAGAAATAAACCTACCTAACAAACATTAAAATAACTATCAAAAGAGAGATTTTCAAATGTTCCTAGAACACTTGCTGCATTACCCATTACCCCGCTGGATGGCAAGGCTTACCCTTTGAATGAAGTGTTTTGAATAATAACGTTTTAAATAAAATTTTAATAAATAATAATAGTAGGCTAAATGTTGACGTCATTGCCGTGCCTGTCCATGACATAAAACTATTAATAGATACCTTTGATATTAAACCGGCCGAGCCTTGCCCTACCGTCCAACAAGGTAAGCGTAAATACCTAAAAATCTACATGAAATCCGAACTGTGGATGTCAGGTATTTTCGGAGGTCCGGTATTTCTGCCGTGCGTCGCGCAGTCCGAAGTCGGGAGTCGGGTATAGTGCTGGAATTTTATTTACATCAAAGCACTTCCTCAAAGGCATTATCCTGATTTCTTATTTTGAAAAATAGAACATGTTTATCTTCCTCACCGCTAACATTCCAATACAACAGAAACAATTTGGAATTAGGATAACAAGAAGAAATTTCAGAACTTCGTTTATTTCTTCGGTCATAATTTGGATAGTTCTATTCGAGTTTGAGCTCCACTTAGCTTATATTGTACTTTGCTCCCAAAATAACTCTTCACTTCAATATGAAAGAGGGAGAATTAATGTTGAGGATATTTATTCAAATTCAATTTATTCTGCGACCAATCTGCCGTTTAATTAGTAGGGAGGGCTGCGGGCTCGCGAACATCGCGACGAGCCTTGTATTTCATTGAAACCGATTCCTGTTGACTTTGAAATCATTCTGGAGGCAATTCACTAAGAGATAAATCGAAAATCGAGATCGATGTATCGAGTAAAATTAATACTTTGCGGTTCCGTGGCGACATTTACATCGTACTCGTGTACAGTATAATTCTGCAATGGTTGGGCTACCATAAGGGTTGATTCTTAATCTGAAATGAACAACTTATCGAGGTGTAGAGCTATGAGGTAAAAGGTGAAGCGGTGTCGTGTCCTCTGGTTCCACGTGTAGCTGCAGCTGATGTGGCATGGGCTAGTGCCCGGTTGTTCTGCCAAGCGATCTGTATTTATGCGAGGCGTATTTGATATTTATTTGATGTGTTAAGTGGCGTATGGAATCCGTAATTACTCGCTATTCGCCACCTGTTGGTGTGCTAATGAATCATTCTGTTGTTTCTTCGTCGCGAAGCGATTTAGGTTATTTTAGATCTGTATTATTCAGTTGTGGGATAGGTGTCGCTATTCACCACAGAGGCAATTTTTCAATATAAAAAATATTATCTCTAAAAAGGTATATATTTCTGCGGATTAGGATTTTTGTCTATTTCGAAGAAATACATTTACAAAAGCCGCATTCGTTAATGTTAGTTCCAGAATCATCCGCTTAAATTTTGGGTACTTATTGCTAAGTCGCAAAAAAAGAGACAAAGGAAAACCAATTTTTTTTTGTATTAACCTCCTATTGGCTTCGCTACAGTTATGCAAAAATTAATAACACTCGATTTAATGATTTGCGTCCAGAAATAGCGCCATTTATCGATGTAATTGTCGTTACGGAATCACAATAATTTTACTCTATGTATCCTTATCGATAATAATTAGTTTTTTTTTGCCTCAATACTGAGCTTGAAAATACGTATATCCAAAATATTTCGCTCAAAAATTTCAACCGGCTGGCTATTACTACGGTTCCAAAGATACAGCAGTAGGACAGACAGACAGATGGCGTAGATTTAGCAATAGGCTTCCGTACGCGGTGCAGAAACATATAAATCAATATCAATTATAAATATAAAGCTATTAGCCACTAGCTGGTTACCAAAAAATTTTACTCGATTGTTGATCCGCCTCTTACTAAATTGGCCTCCGTACCACCCGTACCGTATTCGAAGCGAGTTTTATTTATTTTGCGTTACGATTCGGTAATACCGCGCGTGTGGTTACTTATACACTCTTTCTGTATGTACGTACCTACATGGTACCTACACAAACATTGGACTTTGAAATGGGTACTCGTGGGGCATTCACGAGTTCCGAATCATGTTTCTGAAAATCAGATTCACGCACGTTACCGAGCTAGTGTGCCGTATTAATTGTGTTAACTTAACTACCTAAGTAAATACCTACTTGGGGAAATAAAGAGTTATGTCGTCTGGCTACGTGGACAGACGACGTAAGTCTAAGACAGGCAGATTAATTACAAATAATCCCATTGGTTAAAAACTAAAATCTCACCATAATGAGTTTGTCTTTTATTTCAATAGTCACATCATTATATAATAAAGCATCAAGAAAAAATCACACATGGGAACTGTTAACTGTTGATATAAAAACCCCTGACCCTTAAAAATTCAAAAATAATTTCCGTTTACTTACTTAAAGGAGTCGGGGGACCGCTAAGTAGGTAATTCCCGCGCAGCTCTGAGTTTTATATTTTATTTACTTAGTGGTCCGTCGACTCCTTTTAAGTAGGTAAGTAAACGGAAATTATTTTTGAGTTTCTAAGGGTCGGGGGTTTAAAAAGAAATTTGTAATTTAACTTTTATTTCAAGCTTTTAAAAAAAAAACCGCATGCAAAACGGTCCACTTTTTGAAATAAGAATTTTTTGATTACTTAATTACTTGATTATTCGATTACAAACCTAGCTAACAACCATCCCGATTAAACC
This sequence comes from Nematopogon swammerdamellus, assembly GCA_946902875.1. NCBI lineage: Eukaryota > Metazoa > Arthropoda > Insecta > Lepidoptera > Adelidae > Nematopogon > Nematopogon swammerdamellus. The sequence goes on along the minus strand of OX336345.1, from coordinate 2,580,938 downwards.
AGCTTTCCAATAAAAAAAACTTTTTCGTCGGGGGTTGAAAACTGCCCAATTACGAGGTGGTACGGACCCCTCACTGCACGAGTCCTGTTCGAACTTGGCCGATTTTTTGCGTCTATGGCAGTGGCAACTGTTGTGTGAATGTATATACATTCAAGTAATGATGATTGAAGAGAATGTAATCACAATTAATTAACGTTAGGCATCAATCTTTGTGTTTCCTATCGTGTATCCATCAACGTGGATTTTTTCACGTCTCTACCAAATTGCCGAGACAAATTAATCATTTCCCGGCCAGTTCGTACTGCTCGATGAGGCCAGCCAGCCCCGGTGGTGTGCGCTGGCCAAAGATTTAAATCGATAGATCAGGCATAGTCCCCTTGCCCCTTACTAGGTGGTAGGCTCAAATTGTAGCCGACTGGGTTGTTACCACCGTACTGGATGTAATATGGCCGCATAACAGCCTCGGTTGTGTTCTCCTCTAGTCCAGTATAGCCAGCAATCCAGGGAAGTCTCCGGTATGGCACCTACCTTCTCGGAGGTGATATTGGCTAGTCAGAGCATGTGCTTTGGCCCCTCTGACTCAGCCACCCATACCGGATTACATAAAAAAAAAACACTGCGCCCACTCACGCGCACCTGATCCACCGCGTCAGCAGACCAATATGACGCATACGGGTCTCTATTGGGACCCGTACAAACACAAGTGGAGAAAAAAGTCTGGCAACCTCGTCGGTAGCTCAGTGGTGCGGTCGTCGACTGATAATAAACAACCCTGGGCGCGGTCAGTACTTGGATGGGTGACCGCTCGACCGTTGGAGGCTGACCGCGGTTCGGATTCCACGTAAAACGGTCGTAGGGTTTATTCCGCCCGGTTTGGTACCAACGCACTGAATGAAACCTAGTTCACCCGATGTTATGGGCTGACATCACGGATGTTGTAGGTGATGTGTGTCAGATTACATAAAAAAATATATAAAAAAATGGCGCACTACGGACAACATCACCAATGAAAGGGCCGCATGCGGCTACTTCGCATCAGACGCAGCGCCACGCGAGTTTTGAGGGGTCGTTGAGACGGAACGGAACGGAACGCGCCGATGCGCGAGTGCAGAGCGTTAGCGTTTTATTAACATGAGGCAGCTTTTGATGCTATTCTTGATGACTACTGTACATGACGCCTCACACACACACCGTTATGTTTAATAGGTGACAAACTCTTGAGCGCTTTGCGCTATCTATCGATTTAAATCTTTGCTGCTGGCCAGTAGTCAGTCTATTTATCGCGACAAAATAATTCGTTCACGTCTGGTCTCCTGCGACGAAAGTTTCCGCGCGGAAGCCGGCGATCGTAAATCTTGAGGGACGCGCGTTGCCTTCGAACATTCTTTGGACTTCTATACGCAATGTACGGATATATTTTATACGTTATGAGTAGAGCTAAATATCAGGACATTGTCAGGACACTTGCATTTACTTTACCGTCCGCGTCGCTGCCGACACGCGCGCCGCGCCGCCGACGTAATCTGCGCCCACTCCACGCGCACCTGACCCACCGCTTTAGCAGATGAGTTTGACGCATACGGGTCTCTGTTGGAACCTGTACAAACGGAGAAAAAGTAATGTATTTATCTTTATTTCGGCCCTAGTTGCCGAAATAAAGATATAAATAAAATAAAATAAAATTTACTCGGTTACTAAGAAAAGAGTACCTTTTTTACAATTTTCCTCCTTTCCTCCATTCCTCCCGACCTTCAGCCAGGAGGAATGGAGGAAAATTGGAGAGGCGTATGTCCAGCAGTGGACGCATACACGCTGACTGACTGACTGACTGACTAAAAACCCTGGAATACACAGAATTTTCAAAATAGAAAAAAAAAATGCAAATACAAATTAGAATATAATAGCCTTATTAAAAATTGATTTTAAAAATAGATAACCGTTCTAGATAATTATTTCTATGTTCGTTATGATAATAGCCATGAGCACAGAATATCTAATAGGTCCATGACGTAGAACGCGGTGCGTATGCGTCGTGTCACATGGCTCGATGACAATAGGAATAACAAACAACAAAACACAAGTTGGATTTGAAAGGCGGCGTCGTCGGCGCACCTCGTACTTGTTTTGGAACACATTCAAAGTTCACTCTCTCCACACGTGCACAATAATACTAGTGAGAGCGCTAACGCTGGGTAATGCGACTGTCAACGCTTGACAATTGACAAAAAAATATAACTCAAATAACTTCCTCTTGTCAGCCTCGGTTAGCTAAACGGTGAGATCGAGCGACGTCCGTTCGTGATTTTAAGCTCACCTGGGTGCGGTCAGAACTTGGACGGGTGACCGTTCAACCGTTGAGGCGGGCCGTGGTTCGGATTACACGTAAAACTGTAGGTAAACCCTACAAACGATAGATATAACTGAGGGACGAAAAATAATTCTGTATGCGTGTGGGCAAACAACAACCACAAGCGTGTGGGGTATCGTTGTTGGACAGGTCTTCAAATTGGAAGAAAACAGTTCTGCGAGTGGAGATGGTGTTTGGTTTTTTCGCGAGAGACACAATATGGCCGCCTTGCTGGCAATTTGGCGAATAATTATAAAAAAAAACATTGAAAAAAATACGTTTTTTCTACGGGAACCCCCCTTAATTTTTTACTTTTCCTATTTTTTATTATTTCTTGTTATATCCGCCATAATAACACATATTCTGTGAAATTTTCAACGGGCTACCTATTACGGTTCTAGAGATACAGCCCTCGGACAGACAGACGGACGGACAGACGGACGGACAGACGGACGGACAGACGGACGGACAGACGGACGGACAGACGGACGGACAGACGGACGGACAGACGGACGGACAGACGGACGGACAGACGGGCGGACAGACGGACGGACAGACGGACGGAAAGACGGACGGACAGACGGACGGACAGACGGACGGACAGACGGACGGACAGACGGACGGACAGACGGACGGACAGACGGACGGACAGACGGACGGACAGACGGACGGACAGACGGACGGACAGACAGACAGACAGACGGCGTAGGCTTAGTAATAGGCTTCCGTACGGGATACAGAAACGTAATTACGGTGGCTTGTTCGTGTTTTGATTTTTTGAGCCTACACCTAATTTATTATACATACATACATACATACATAGCGTCACGCCTGTTTGCCGGTGGGGTAGGCAGAGACAACGGATCTCCACGTAAATTTATTGTTTACTTTATATTTCAACTGTGAACTTTCTTCCCGACTAGAGAACCCTTCACTTTGTGTGGTCCGACATGAACTTGACCGTGTTGACATTTGTTGTTTTAATTTTGAGATTGCACTAATAATCACACCACACAAAAACACACGTTTCTTGTATGGTATCCACTTGATTATTAATGTTTTGTTCGTTACATTTTGTTAGGATATCCGCCAAAATAACACATATTTTGTGAAAATTTCAACCGACTAACTATAATATTATGGTTCAAAAGATACAACCCTTTCAATGTGGGACAGACGTACGGACATATCGTAGGCTTAGCAATAGGGTACGAAACCATAAAGACTACTTGATTGCGTACGTAATAAGGAAAGTACTGGCATGGCACCTAGGTTTGATAGGAATAAGGGGTTTCAGGTGCTGTAACCAACATTTTCTGGTTGGCTATAAAATAATATAATGATGACATATGTCATCATCAGTTGTCGTCAGTAGAACCTACTCTTAATTATTGTAGAAACTACAAAAGTTCTAAAACTAGACATCAAGTCAGTTTCTACCCAGCTAGGAAGTCGCAAATGGAAGTGCCGCCATCGTATCGCGGGTGCCAAATAGTGTACCAACTTCATTCATTAAGTGTAAATATGAGAGGAGTTTCAAACCTGGAGTGTAGAGATCCGAAACGAGAATGTCCATAGCATGAAACAACATGTTTTTTTTTAATGTAAACCAACATGGGTGGCTGTGCCGAGAGACCAGGGGTGCAGTCGACAGAGCCGAAATCACCTCTCCTCGCGAAACTCGAAAATCAGGCGTCATGTCAGCAGATTTGCGGACTGTTGCTAGGCTAACCTGTTAAATACGACGTTTGAAGAAATCCTGGTTAAAGGATTTGAGAAACACTTCGCCGGAAAACAGTTCCACAAAGCGAAGCGACAAAGAAACGATTTAGAGAACCAATGGCTTCTCAAAATTTGTAATTAGGGTTCTGTATTCATACGGAAGCCTATTTCTAAGCCTACGTCGTCTGTCCGTCTGTCTGTGTGTTTGTCTGTCTGCCTGTCTGCCTCTCTGTCTGTCTGTCTGTCTGTCCGTCCGTCCGTCTGTCTGTCTGTCTGTTCGTCCGTCCGAGTACTGTTTTTTTAACCGTAAAAGGTAGCCGGTTGTAGATTCTAAGTATTGCCACATTATTGGCACTCATGTTCTTACCATGAGGACCATTTTTTTAGGGTTCTTATTATTTTATTCGAACGAAATGATAAATACTCGCCCGCCACGCGTGATGGCACATCAGGTTTGCGGATTTGATCGCATAACTGACAAGCCAAATGGATTTTTAAAACCATTCATTTGGGAGTTTCAATATTTTTGCGATTTCTCGTCACGTTCTTTTTGAGAGCGGGGAAATGTTTCCATTAGTTAGATAGACTGTACATGCTTCAAATTTGGCATATTAATGAATTTGAGTTTTTATAAAAATTTAATTAAACGGGCATACAAAAAGCATAGCATTTTTCTTGAAATAAAATTTTAGCATTCATTTCATTCTATCTCCATGTGAATTCTTCTGCTAACTACACATTCGTAATTTTGAATAAAAATAAATTATTGTCTAACATGTACCGGAGACGAATCGAAAATACAAAAATAATTCAAATCAGTATAGTCTAGTAGATTACCAGTTAGAAGCGATCTAACGTGCCTTAATAATAATAATAATATAACCGTTTATTGGATGAAAAGAAGACATAAAAACAATATAACAAAACACACAGAAATAATAAAACTAGATAATAACTAAAAACAATAACAAATAAATAACAATTTTGAAGGAAAAATCTAGCTAAATAACATTTTATATATAAGTACATAGTTTCTTTTGCCTTCGTACATAGAGTAAGAATCACGCACAGGAGTAAGGAAGACGAGCGGTCGGTCGGGGGAAGACGGCCGCCAATCGCTTTTCTGTGGTACCAATGTATATTATTTATAATGTAAAATTATAACCTAGTTTTTAAAAACTGTAACGAATGACCGACACGCCGTCATCGACTGCAAGTTCGTAGGGACTGTTGCTAGGGTGTTTAGCCTAACGACGTTAGAAGACACCAAAGGATTCGGCAAACACACTCGCCGGAAGTCAGTTTTACACCCTAGCGGCGCTTTTGCGCCTATCCTAGAAACGATTTTGACAACCGTTGGGGGGTTCTCAAAAGTCAAATTTCATTAAAAAAATTGTGCTGAGTCTCTGCATCGAGTCCTGCAGAGATAGGACGGGTGGCAAGAAATATGGGATACTGGTTCCTCAGAGCAGCGCCCGTGATAGTACCTGTAAAACTGACTAAGCGAACCTACAAATCTTCTGTGTCTCAAATCAGTTTCAGAAGGGGCGTGAAAAAGCTCGCCTGTCAGGCCGGCATGGCATTCGCAATTCCCGTGCATCACAGAATGTCCGTGGGCATCGTTAGACACGTATTCGCAGGTGAGACAATGCCACATGTCGCGCTTTCCATAAAAAAAAAAACCAAGAAGATTCTCAATGTTGTGCTAGTGTGTATGAAAGTTGAGGATACCATTCAAAACTTTTATAGCTTTGAGTGAAAGCCTGTAGGGCTGCACGAATCTTAGACGATGATTGGTATTTCCTGATTTTTAGGGTTCCGTATCCGGTACGGGACCCTATTACTAAGCCTACCCCATCTGTCAGTATGTCCGTCCGTCTGTCTGTCCGAGGGCTGTATCTCTTGAACCGTAATAGGTAGCCCGTTGAAATTAGTTATTGTGGCCAATATAACAACAAATAAGAAAAATAAGAAAAAATAAAAAAAATCACGGGGTTCCCATAGTGTTCCCATAGAAGAAACCAAAAAGTGTATGCGCGCGCGCAATCTACCGAATAGATTATGAAGCATTTTAACTAATCATGACATTTAACACGCCATAGATGGAGTGAGTGGCGCTAGCCATGACATGGCGATACGGAACCCTCGGTGCGCGAGTTCGACTCGCACTTGGCCGGTTTTTTTTTATCTTATCCGGACATCGGGAGGAAATGTGAAATTATCGGATTGTTCGGGTCGTTAGTTCTTGGTGGAAGGTCTGACGGGGTCAGTCCGGCGATCAGGTCTACAGGTTGGGACAAAGTATATCGCCGACTGTTCGGGTAATTCCCGGATGGACGACAACCCTACGGCTCCTCTCGCGTTAGTTACAAAATATGATTTGTGTCGCCGAGCGAATAGAAAAGCACTCACCAACAGTTCCGCTTCATCGACAGAACGCCAGAGCCAGAAAAGCCCATTTACAGCTATTTCGGCCGATTCGCTTGTGAGGGCGCAAAGTTTGGAATCTCCTCATTTTTACGTCGATCCGTTGGGGACGACGATCCATCATGTTTGGGCTCGGTAACAGGTTACTATTAGGTAGTACACCTATGTGAGTTTGAAGCCTAGGTGTAGAAAAATATATTTCTGTATTTATTACCTACTTATTGCAAACTTAAGGGATATGACTTCCTTCTTATATTACTAGGTGGTAGGGTTTAACCCGCTCGCATCTGTACCACCGCACTGAATGAAAGGTCGGTCGAAACGGCTATGTAAATAGTTTGTGTTTCCGCCCAGCTCACTGTAGCCGGCACGACCGAAGGGAAGCATTGATGTGGCACCAAGTTCACCCGGTGTTATGGGCTGACATCACGGATGTTGTAGGTGATGTGGCCAACCGTGTCAGTTTCCATAAAAAAAAAATAAGCCGAAAATATAAGCCCCCCAACCAGTCAGTGTGTACGTGTCCCCTGCTGGACATAGGCCTCACCAATTTTCCTCCAGTCCACCCGGCCTTCAGCGGTATGGACACACTGCTTTCCGCCGACGTACTTGATGTCGTCGTCCCACCTGGAGGGTGGTCTCCGACATTCAATTTGTTTTCCTGTACACGGCCACCAGTGTTGGACACGGTTACTAAAATGGTCGTCGTCTCTTCGGCTGGCGTGCCTAGACCACTGCCACCTGGGCTTAGCCATCCGGTGTCCAATATCGACGAATCGGTCCATTGCTCTCTGGGCATTTTTCAACATCTGAATAACAGCGACCGCCAGACTGCTGACTAGTCGACGCTGAAGATTCGAAAACAATTTAAACGATAGCAGTACCGAATCAGCACTGGGTAGGTGCCACCGTACTGGATGTAAGATGGCCGCATAGCAGCCTCGGTTGTGTTCTCCTCTAGTCCAATATAGCCAGCAATCCAGTGAAGTCTCCGGTATGGCACCTACCTTCTCGGAGGAGATATTGGCTGGTCGGAGCATGCCCTTTGACCCCTCCGACTCGGCCACCCATACCGGATTACATACAAAATAGCACTGACTCGCTAATGAACTCACGCCAGTAACTCACTCAATATAAATCTGAGTCTGTGTAAATCCTCCCCGGGTTACTCAGGCGAACATGGTGTAATTCAATTTGCTGACATCTACAATGTAGTCATCAACTTCGGGTTACAAAATAAACGAAAGTGACCAGTATCTATGGATGGCATCGCGCGCCCTCCACGCCGCGGGTGGAGTGCATATTGGAAAACCTAAACAAATATTTTGCAAGCAGTTTTTTCACACTCCTCGCATGCCGTAAAGTTAGACAGAGTATATTGGAAGAGAGGGAGAGAGAGAGACGGTTGTTGTATAATAAGGTGTAGGTCAGACAAGGATCAAGCAAGAGGTTTAAAATTGATTTTAAATGTTGGATCATTTAAGGCCGTGACAAACGCCAACGACCTTGAGCATTCGGGAATTCTACATAATGTACCATGCGATTGCTAATTTCGCTTCGCACGTTCAAGTCACATTTAGCGTAGTTTGTCGCTATCAGCCTAAAGAGTTGATGGTTCGGGGTTCGAATCCCACTTTCGTATGTTTTTTTTTTTTGCTTTTTTATTATTTTAATTATTAAAATGATTGTGGCTTATGTAACTGATGCGTGATTCTAATTTTTTATTTTTTATTATTTTACCTAAATAACATTTTATTGTAATTTCTTCCAAATTATTTTAGTTCATGTACTTACCACTTTTTATAAACCTCTAAATAGACTATCGATGAAAACTAAAATAAAAATAGGTAGGTAGGTAATAGGTAGATAGGCATTTAGGTATGTATGGCAAATATCATAGCAACATAGGTACCGGCCGGCGCGCGCGGCGCGCGCGGCGGCAGCATGGCACGGTGCGGTGGGGTGCGGTGCGGTGCGGTAACTCAGTAGCAGCGTGCCACTCACGCATGCAAGCAAGCAATAACAAGCCGCTCCTCCGCGCCGCGCCGCCGCTCCTCCGCGCCGCGCCGCGCCGCCGCGTCGTCACCGCTCCGCGCCACCACAGTGCCGCCGCCGCCGCCGCCCCCGCTCCGCAGCGCGCCGCTGTTGCTAGGCTACTTTTATTTAGGCATGGTTCTATAGTCCTTGCATCTCAAGCGCAGACAGCGTTATACCACACCCGTGACACTAGTCACATTTTCTATGAAGCGGCCGAAAATGTGTACCTACTGCTCACGTACGCGGGCGCCTTTGCGTGTATTGGTGCGACCTCGATAACTTGGGTACAGGGTTGGCACTCTTTATGAGAAGTTTGTAGTGGACAATATTATAAATTATATTTGATGTAATTTAAAAGGAAACATTTTTAATTATGACTATCTATGTATATGTACCTCTTAACATTATTGGAGGGCAAGAAAAAAAGAAAAACATCAACTTATATGCACATGTTTTATTTTTACTCGCTAACTAAACGACAATTTTGCAGTGAAAGTTTCACTAAATTTTGGAAACTTTGCAATAGGTATTCCATTTTTATTATTTTTAAGCCGAATCGTATGTGAAGCTAAAGTGAAATTTTCAATGTATACTTGCCGCCATTTTGAACTTTTTAGTTACTGGACCGATTGCTTTCAAAATTGATATCTGGGTGTCTGTGTAGGCTCTGAATACGAATCTGTAATCAAAATTAAAAAAAAGTGGCCGCCATTTTGAACTTTTTAGTTACTGGACCGATTGCTTTCAAAATTGATATCTGGGTGTCTGTGTAGGCTCTGAATACGAATCTGTAATCAAAATAAAAAAAAGTGGCCGCCATTTTGAACTTTTCAGTTACTGGACCGATTGCTTTCAAAATTGATATCTGGGTGTCTGTGTAGGCTCTGAATACGAATCTGTAATCAAAATAAAAAAAAAGTGGCCGCCATTTTGAACTTTTCAGTTACTGGACCGATTGCTTTCAAAATTGATATCTGGGTGGCTGTGTAGACTCTGAATACGAATCTGTAATCAAAATAAAAAAAAGTGGCCGCCATTTTGAACTTTTTAGTTACTGGACCGATTGCTTTCAAAATTGATATCTGGGTGTCTGTGTAGGCTCTGAATACGAATCTGTAATCAAAATAAAAAAAGTGGCCGCCATTTTAAACTTTTCAGTTACTGGACCGATTGCTTTCAAAATCGATATCTGGGTGTCTGTGTGGGCTCGGAATACGAATCTGTAGTCAAAATTAAAAAAAAGTGGCCGCCATTTTGAACTTTTTAGTTACTGGACCGATTGATTTCAAAATTGATATCTGGGTGTCTGTGTAGGCTCTGAATACGAATCTGTAGTCAAAATTTAAAAAAAGTGGCCGCCATTTTGAACTTTTCAGTTACTGGACCAATTGCTTTCAAAATCGATGTCTGGGTGTCTGTGTGTGCTCTGAATACGAATCTGTAGTCAAAATTAAGTGGCCGCCATTTTAAACTTTTTAGTTACTGGACCGATTGATTTCAAAATTGATATCTGGGTGTCTGTGTAGGCTCTGAATACGAATCTGTAGTCAAAATTTAAAAAAAGTGGCCGCCATTTTGAACTTTTCAGTTACTGGACCAATTGCTTTCAAAATCGATGTCTGGGTGTCTGTGTGTGCTCTGAATACGAATCTGTAGTCAAAATTAAGTGGCCGCCATTTTAAACTTTTTAGTTACTGGACCGATTGCTTTCAAAATAGATATCTGCGTGTCTGTGTGGGCTCTAAATATGAATCTGTAGTCAAAACTAAAAAGTGCAAGATGGCGGCAACTATTTTTAAATTTTGAAAACGGATTCGTATTCAGAGCCCATACAGATACCCAGATATCAATTTTGAAAGCAATCGGTCCAGTAACTAAAAAGTTCAAAATGGCGGCCACTTTTTTTAATGTTCACTACAGATTCGTATTCAGAGCCCACGCAGACACCCAGATATCGATTTTGAAAGCAATCGGTCCAGTAACTAAAAAGTTCAAAATGGAGGCCGTTTTTTTTTTATTTTGACAACGGATTCGTATTCAGAGCCCACACAGACACCCAGATATTGATTTTGAAAGCAATCGGTCGAATAACTAAAAAGGTCAAAATGGCGGCAACTTTTTTTAAATATTCACTACATATTTGTATTCAGAGTCCACACAAACACCCATATATCGATTTTGAAATCAATCGGTCCAGTAATTAAAAAGTTCAAAATGGCGGCAACTTTTTTTAAATGTTCACTACAGATTCGTATTCAGAGCCCACACAGACACCCAGATATCGATTTTGAAAGCAATCGGTCCAGTAACTAAAAAGTTCAAAATGGCAGCCGCTTTTTTTAAATTTTGACAACGGATTCGTATTCAGAGTCCACACAGACACCCAGATATCGACTTTGAAAGCAATCGGTCCAGTAACTAAAAAGTTCAAAATGGCGGCCACTTTTTTAAATTTTGACAACGGATTCGTATTCAGAGTCCACACAGACACCCAGATATCGACTTTGAAAGCAATCGGTCCAGTAACTAAAAAGTTCAAAATGGCGGCCACTTTTTTTAAATTTTGACAACGGATTCGTATTCAGAGTCCACACAGACACCCAGATATCGACTTTGAAAGCAATCGGTCCAGTAACTAAAAAGTTCAAAATGGCGGCCACTTTTTTAAATTTTGACAACGGATTCGTATTCAGAGTCCACACAGACACCCAGATATCGACTTTGAAAGCAATCGGTCCAGTAACTAAAAAGTTCAAAATGGCGGCCACTTTTTTTAAATTTTGACAACGGATTCGTATTCAGAGTCCACACAGACACCCAGATATCGACTTTGAAAGCAATCGGTCCAGTAACTAAAAAGTTCAAAATGGCGGCCACTTTTTTAAATTTTGACAACGGATTCGTATTCAGAGTCCACACAGACACCCAGATATCGACTTTGAAAGCAATCGGTCCAGTAACTAAAAAGTTCAAAATGGCAGCCGCTTTTTTTAAATTTTGACAACGGATTCGTATTCAGAGCCCACACAGACACCCAGATATCGACTTTGAAAGCAATCGGTCCAGTAACTAAAAAGTTCAAAATGGCGGCCACTTTTTTTAAATTTTGACAACGGATTCGTATTCAGAGCCCACACAGACACCCAGATATCGACTTTGAAAGCAATCGGTCCAGTAACTAAAAAGTTCAAAATGGCGGCCACTTTTTTTAAATGTTCATATGATTAAGATTCGCTCCGGTGAAGGAAAACACCGTGAGGAAACCTGTGCACAGCAGTACATATAAAATTGTTGTGGACACCGCTTCCAATCCAGCTTGTCACGTGGAAATGTATATCAATTCCCTTCCATGTTCATGGGAAAGGCTTGCGCTCAGTAGTAGGACATTAAAATTGACTCAAGAAGAAGAATAAGAAACCAAATTGATATCTGATTTGTGTAACATAAATTTCATTATTTCACATAAGAATGAAAATTTCACAGTAATTTTGCAGAAAGTGCAAAATTTCACTGCAAAATTTCAAGTGAAATTTTTGTGCAAAATTGCGCCTTGCATCTCTAAGTAAGTGCGAACAAGGAGGTTTGAAGTCCACCGCGCGCGCGGGCGCGGCCGGCCCGATCGTTGTTCTGTGCTGTGAGTGCGAAAGAACCGCGCGCGTACGTGTAAGTAGCTACTACTCCCTCTCGAAGGTGCGCTCGCTCTCCTCTCGACAGTCGGTGCCAGCCTGACTAGCCGTCCGCCAGAAGTCGACCAGACAGCGCTCGCGGGCTGCGGGGCGCGGGGGGAAGCAAACTCGCTTCGAGGCGGAGCGTCGCTTCTATACGCCAGTATTATAAGTATTCTATGGTTATACCACAGTACCTATTAGTTATTCTGTGGTTATACCAACGAAAGCCATGCATATAACGCCCCGTCAAGTTCGAGGTCAAGTTACGTACCGGAGCGTATACTGATAGATACCACAGAAGAGAGATATTACTGATACGGTCGTACTGTATACTGGTACGGAAAATGACACGGTGGCAACATCACCTACAATACAACATCCGAGATGTCAGCTCGTAACAACTGGTGAAGTAGGTGCTATGTCAGTGCTTTTCTTCGGTCGTACCGGCTTCACTGAACTGGACGGAAAAAAAGAAGGGAGTCATATCCCGAAATAGTTTGTATTTTCCGTCCAGTTTAGTGTAGCCGGCACGACCAAAGGGAAGCACTGACATGGCACCTAAGTTCACCCGGTGTTATGGGCTGACATCACGGATGTTATAGGTGATATAGCAAACTGTGTCAGTTTACATAAAAAAATCCCTCAGTCGCCTTTTACGACATGCACGGGGAGAGATGCAGTGGGGCTATTATTTTAAATTACCATCCCACACGGTACAAATATACCTAACCACCTATCTTTTTTCCATTCGATCCAAACACAGAAGACAGAAATGACGACCGACACGCGGGCGCAGCAGGGCAGGAGCGAGCAAGCGAGCCCGGAACTAAAATTGTATCTAGTATTGAAGTGCCTGCTAAATTGACGAAGGCAAAAATTTTACCCTTCCGACTGAAGAATTACGTCAATAATTTCATGTAGGCGTTTTTTGTTTTTTATTTTTATCTCCTTTCGTGGATAAAATAATAAAAAAAATTGAATAGAGTTTTCTCAGAGCTTTGTGACCTTTGAATCGGTGGTATTGTAAAATTGTAATAATACACACATACTCAGATTTTCAAAAATTCATGCTTTTTTTATATATTTTTAATTTTATGTTTATTACTTACTTTTACTCATTATTAAAAAAACCAGCAATGCACTTTGTTGGTAAGGAACCAAAATATAGGTTGGTATTTTTTTAATTTTCTGAATGTGTGTCAATTGGTCAGTTTTGGACCTTCTTTGTCGCACTTTTTGCATGTTTTGCGTATTTGGCGTTTGTCACCGCCTTAAGAAAGTTCTACACAATCATACAATGTAACAATAAAATTAAACTAAAATTAAGAAATATGAAAAACTAAACTAAAATAAATTATAAACTAAACCTAAAAAAAAAAAATTAAAACTAAGTACCTATAGATAATATATTTCATTTAAATTTGTTTGAGTCGCTGCAACGGTGCAAGTGCCAAGTACGCACGCCGCGTTACACCTCTGAATCTCAATGGCGATTCGCCGAACAAAGAAAGCTTTGGCACGGCGGTCACCAGATTTATCTATTAAAAGTTTTCCCAATTTTTCCAAGAATGTTTTGGTGTCTGACGACCACGGCCCCAAAGTTTCTACGGCGAAAGGTTGAAATTCAAAGTGGTCGCGCAGCGGGCAAGAGGTTAAAAATAAAAGATGCTAGGGTTATGTATGACTGATTTTGAAAAGAACAATTTTATAGTTTAGTTTCAGTTACGGTTTATTTTCATAGTTTTGTTACAATAAAGTTTTTTATAATGACCTGTAAGTCCCTATAAGTTGTTATGTTCAAAGATCATGGATACGTGAGAATAAAGCACAAATAAAAAGAATTGCCCCACTTCATCTCTCCCCGTGCATGTCGTAAAAGGCGACTGAGAGATAAAGATAAGGTTCCGTGCTAAAGGGCGTCAGGGTAGCCACTTCTCACCTTGGCACGTTCCTATTCCACCTAGTCATGCAGCCAGTGGCGGCTGGTGACTTCAGTGACCGGTAGTGCGCTAAGTACCTAAGTACCTCTTAAATACCAAATTTCCCAACACATTCCCAATGTTATTTTAAGATCGCGACTTCCGAATTTTTTAAACGCCTACGTTGTATTATGTACGTACCTAGTATGAATATTCTCAAGACACTCAATGAATTGCAAAAAACAAGAAAATAAATCCAAACAAGTTTTTTAACTCATTTATAGTACCTTTATGAACACACCCATAGGACACAACACTACTGCAGCTTCCATAAAGAAAACAATAGCAATGTCCCAAAAATACTTAAAAAATTTACTTATAAAAAAAAAATTTGAAAAGTAGGAATTGAACCCGGGATCACCTGATTGTAAAGCCTTACCTTTAACCAACTCTTAGGCAAATATCGGCACCACTTAATTCACAGTATCACGTGACAGAAAGCACAAAACCTAACCATATCCCATTTTAAATATTCGCGCGCTAACGGGTATGTGACATCACATGACAGCGCGCTGACTCTAGGTAGACGGACTCGTGCAAAGGAATCGCTCGCGACGTGTCGCACGCGCGGCTATTCACGATATAGCGTCCTTGTTTGGCGCTCGTGCGCCGCACGCAGAACTCCATTTCGGCCCACTGTTTCTATGAAGTATCTTTTGTCTCACGCGCCAGCAGTGTTTTGCCGATCCCCATACATTCAGATGGGAGACCCGCGTGCGTTGTTCGATTCCGCACGGGGCGCGGGTTTACTCGCAAAAACGTGCCTTGTGATCTATAAAATAAGGTCGAATTCACATTCGTATTTATTTGGAGTACGATCTTTATGGTTTTAATGTAGGTATGTTGCATTGTAAGATATTATTTAGTTTGAGTGAAGTGAAGACTTCTCGTGGTATGGTAGTGCGGCGCACGGGCGCACTTTAGGACCGGCCGCCAGTGCATGCAGCAGGTCGGTCTTCGTGCCTTAATTGCTGCTTGATAGTTATTGTGTCCGAATACTTTGCTAAACGTTGTGGTCGGTGTTGTGCTGTAATTTACAAGAGTCCTTGCAGCACAACACCGATTACTCTATTGTCGGGATATATCGCGTGGTATATGTAAAAATAATCAACACAACAAACAAGAAGGCATTTACAATTAGTTTCTGTGTAACCCGTTTGATGTATGGAAAAATACTAAATTGTGTCTTTTTATTTGACTTGATATAATGAAGTATCAAAATTGACAATGGCACTATACACCAGATATAGGTAATGTAAATAGGCAGAGTGGTCAGGTTCTTGAGTATTCATGTTTATGCTGTAAATATTAATGTTCTCGTGAGCGGTAGTATGGATTAATTATTTGTAAGTTACTATAATATAATTCTTATAAGGTGCCTACTAACAAAACATTGTGACGATGCAAAGTTTGTTTGTCAGTTCTTCTTCGCATTGAATTTAGAACTGGCGGAATTTTCGACACGTCCAAGCGTAGGTTACCTAACTATGGATGAAATTATACAATAAACAATAAACATTGTTTTCGCATTAATATTATAAAAATACAATTTATGTTTCACTCGTAATTTAATGTAGGTACAATCGAAAATAATTTTCCTAAGTATTTTTTAAAAAAGTTAAATTACAAATTTAAAAAACCCCCGACCCATTAAAAGTCAAAAATAATAAGTAAAAAAAATTTCCGTTTACTTAGTTAAAGGAGTCGGGAGACCGCTAAGTAATTTCCCGCGCAGCTCTGAGTTTTTATATTTTATTTACTTAGCGGTCCCCCGACTCCTTTAACTAAGTAAACGGATTTTTTTTTTACTTATTATTTTTGGCTTTTTATGGGTCGGGGGTTTTTTAAATTTGTAATTTAACTTTTATTTCAAGCTTTTTAAAAAAACCGCATGAAAATCGATCCACTTTTTAAGATAATTATTTTTTTTATTACTTAATTACTTGATTACTTGATTACAAACATAGCTAAGAACCATCCCGATTAAACAAGCTTCCTAATAAAAAAACCACATCCAAATCGGTTCATCCGTTTGGGAGCTACGATTCCACAGACAGACACACATCCCTCCGTTTTTTTCGTCGGGGGTTAAAAATATTTGTAAATACGTCCGTATTGCCCGCAGCCAGCGTCGTTTCACAGATCGATCACGTGAAAAATACCTTTTCATTAGTAGGGTAGGGAGACGCCCGCGATGAACTGAGAGCTATCAATATTACAGCATCCGTTAATTTGTTGAACGATGTTATCGCGTCGGCTGTCGACTCGCTTCCACCATCCGAAATGGATAGCTTATTAATTGGATGCCACTCTGAGTTACGGACTTATGAAACCGCAGCTCATTTACTATTCACATATACCATTGTTTATATATACAGGGTGTTTGATGAATATAGCTCATAAAGCAAACCAAGTACTCCTGAGCCTATTTGGAAAAGTTTGATGACATTTTGTTTTACGGTGAACTTTTTTTGTTCCATACTAAACTAAATAATTTTATTTAGTTTAGTATGGAAAAAAAAGTTCACCGTAGAACAAAATGTAATGTAACTTTTTTGCTCCAAATAGCTTCAGGAGTACCTGTCTTGTTTTATGACCTAATAGTCATCCAACCGGTACATGTAACGACCAGTACATTAATTTCGCCAGCGCAATCCTCATGTTTTTCCGAGACAAAAAAGTAAATAAAGTTTTTCTCTAAAGCGTCCAGTTTCCGAGATATTATGTATATACTTTACTTTACTTTACCTTGCATACATACATACATACATATCACACAATCCGAATCCTGACCATCGGGTAAGCAGAGTAATCGGTGTTGTGCTGCAAGAACTCTGGTAAACTACAGTACAACACCGACCACCACGTTTCGCAAAGTATTCGAACAAGATTTCTCGAAAAAGCAGCAAGTAAGGCACGAAGACCCACCTGCTGCATGATTCGGTGGAAGTACCGCGCCAAGGGGAGAGTAGGCGACCCTGTCGCCCTTTAGCACGGAATCTTGTCCTTATCCCTTAGTCGCCTTTTACGACATGCATGGGGAGAGATGCAGTGGGAATATTCTTTTTAAGTACCGACCCCACACGGTACTTTACCTTTCATATAGTCATGAATATTATAAACAACCTATACCTCTTTGCGTATTTACTTAGTATTTATTTATTTATTTAAATGTTTAAGAGCTCACAGGAGCTGTACATTGTAACTCTTTACACAAATTTAATTAAAGTGTTATAACAACTTAATCTACAATAACAACAATACTGATACATTATTAACAGGTACATTGGTTTTGAAAATTTTAACAATATAATTATAAAAAAAAACATTTCATTCTTAATACAAACTATAATTACAATTAACCAACTATAAACAATTAAATTTATAAAAATTATTAAATCTTATTACTGTATCTCTATGCGTACCTATAGTATGTTTTGGAATTCCCGAAATTACATGCCGGAGTCGTTATTGCCTGTTCGGTAACGAGGAACGCAAGGTATGCGTCTGCCACATAATCTGAGACAATTCACACGCACTATTATTGCTTTGATGCTCGGCTTTTGACCTCGCCTAGATTTCGTAACAGAACATCGTTTGTAGTAGCGCAAACGCAGCTCAGCCTTTGACCTCTCACCCTGATGAGCTTACTTTCTTCCGGTACTCGTAGAGATAGAGGCTCGGAGATTTATAAGTCAACTATATTATAGGCCTATTAAGCCTACAACGTCTGTCTGTCTTTTCGTCCGTCCGTCCGTCCGTCTGGCCGTCGGTCCGTCGGTCCGTCCGTCCGATGGCTGTATCTTTGAAACCGTAATAGATAGCTTTTGAAATTTTCACAAAAAATTTGTTATTTTGGCGGATATAACAATAAATAATAAAAAAATTCAAAAGTGAAAATTAAAGGGGGGGGGGGGGGGGGTCCCCATACAAGAAACATATTTTTTCATAGTTTTTATTAGTCTACGCGGCATAAGTCAAACCTATCATGCCCGATACGGGAATGTACCCAGTGAATATTATGCAAAAGTATAGCATTCTATGTACTATTTATTTTGGACAATAAATTTATTTTTTTCGTTCTTTCTTTCTTCAATTTCGAGCATTTAAAAATAAATTTTCACGCGCTAAAGGTGCGAGCAAGTTTAATCGATCGAAACTAGCTTGAGAAAATTATGCGCATAAAAATGAAGGTGGTCGCTACCTACCTTGTCTAATTCATACTGACAGAGAGAGACGGATGTTCACCGGTACATACTAACAGACAGATGCGTCGGTGCATTCGTAGCTATCAGAGAGGTGCGAATGGAGCATAGACAACATCTGTGGAATAGGACAAGGTCAAAGGGTAGCTAGAACGCACTAGGCATAAATAAATGAGGTTAACACATCCCTGTACCACCGGAATACATCAAATTGTTTGTCTCGGTGTGGTCGAGTGACTCTGAGCTTTGTCTCACGTTGAGGTCGCAGAAACAGTCACGGATTTAACTTATGCATTGGTTTTCCCTAAAATAACTCGGCGGTCGATGCCAGTGTACTAATTCCATTTCTTTCTACTATGGGAACTATTGGAAATTTTCGAAACTGGATTTACATACACACATCCTGAAAATCAGGGTGAGCAGTGTAATCGGTGTTTTGCTACAAGTATTCTGGTAAATTACAGCACAACACCGACCGCCACAAAGTATTCGGACAAGAAACTCAGATCAGACAGTAGTTAGGCATGAAGGCCCACCTGCTGCATGACTCGGTGGAAGTACCGTGTCAAGCTGAGAGGTGGCTAGCCTGTCGCCCTTATGCGCGGCATCTTGTCCTTATCCCTTAGTTGCCTTTTAAGACATGCACGGGGAGAGATACAGTGGGAATATTCTTATAAGTTACCGGCTCCACACAGTATTGGATTTAAGCTTTAAAATAGGATTACATGTGGACTGTAACTAAATACCGACTTTATCTTGCACCAATAAGTTTTTCTGACGGAAACATTTACGTGCATACCTACACCTGCTGCTTCACCGTTCGGAACCGGCGTAAAACTGTAGGTCCCTTCCCTTGTTCCTTACTAGGTGGGAGGCTCAAGTTGTAGCCGACTAGGTTGGTACCACCCGATTTTTGTTATTTTTTGTTTTACATTTGAGTCGTACTATAATCATACCCAGTTTTATGATTTTATATATTACCGTATTTATGAAAGAGCAAAAACAGAAAAACATCCAAAAATCCTTTTCTTGTATGGGGACCATCCTTAATTTTTTATTTTCGTTTTTTTTTATTATTTGATAGGATATTCAATATAATAACACATATTCTGTGAAAATTTCAACGGGCTACCTATTACGGTTCTAAAAATACAGTCCTTTAAATAGCAGGACAGACAGATAGGGTAGGCTTAGCAATAAGAAAGCCTTAGTCACTAAGTTTTAAAAATGTATTTCAATCTTTTCACAGATAACAACTAGGAACGGAATCCGGCTACAGGCCTCGCCGCCCTGTCGGCCTCCGTTGTCGGTTAATAAGTCACGCGGGCCGCGCGCGCTCTAGGGCGGGAGATGTGGGCGGGAACTGATGGGCGGGAGCCGTAGGGCGGAAAGGCTTTGGGATAAGAGATCACTTGTAGCGGTGATGTTGCGTGTTGTAAAAGGAGTGCTTTTATATTTGACGATAGCACTTTATGTACATCGAATTGGTTTTTTTTAACCCCCGACGAAATCAGAGGGGTGTTATAAGTTTTACGTGTGTGTGTATGGGTGTGACTACCTGTGGCATCGTAGCTCACAAACGGATAGACAGATTTGGATGCGGTTTTTTATTAGAAAGCTGGTTTAATCGGTGTGGTTGTTAGCTATGTTTGTAATCAAGTAATCAAGTAATTAAGTAATAAAAACATTTATTATCTTAATAATTGGACCGATTTGCATT
Source organism: Nematopogon swammerdamellus (assembly GCA_946902875.1). NCBI lineage: Eukaryota > Metazoa > Arthropoda > Insecta > Lepidoptera > Adelidae > Nematopogon > Nematopogon swammerdamellus. Next base: position 2,560,833 of record OX336345.1, on the reverse strand, counting down.
CGGTTTTTTTAAAAGCTTGAAATAAAAGTTAAATTAAAAATTTTAAAGCCCGCGACCCTTAAAAAGTGAACAAATAATTTCCGTTTACTTGTTTGTCGGGGGACCGCTAAGTAAATAAAATATAAAAAGTCGTAAAAGGTGACTAAGGGATTAGGACAAGGTGCCGTGGTAAAGAGCTAGCTACCTCTAACCTTGGCACGGTCCTTCCATCGAGTCAAGTAGCAGGTGGGGTTTCGTGCCTTACTTGCTGCTTTATAGTTATCTTAATACTTTGCGAAACGTGGTGGCTGGCGTTGTGCTGTAATTTACCAGAGTTCTTGCAGCACAACACCGATTACTCTGCTTACCCCCATTTTGTCGGGCTACAGCGCGTGGTATGTAGGTTAATATTTCGAAACTCTAATAATTGCGCATAAAGTAAGAAATACTATATGGAAACTTGAAATGTTGTAGTAAGTAATTTCTAGGCTAGAACATGCGGGCCAAGTGATATAATTCATAGTTACTGGAGAAAGGGTTCCTTTGTGGAGGCATCAGTCGAATTCACATTTATGAAAGTGGCTCGGAAATGTATCGTCACGACGTAATTTTCGCAAAATTTTCGTGTCTATTTTGTACATTCGCGGTAGCAACACTCACTGTTTTAAATCCATATCGCGATGAAGAAGATTAGTACTAAGGGGCTGATATTAACAAATTATTGTTACAGATGACCCGAGTGGTGGAGGCTTAAGGTGACGTAAGGCTTCGTCTGACTCGAATTTCAAGAAGTTTACCACCAATATAACTCACCTGACAGATTCAGTTTTAATATATATAATACTTCATCTATCAGCGCAGATCGATAGCTTTTAGAAAACACGATTTGATTAACTTCGCTCGATAGAAAAAAAATCATGAACATGCCTCTGAATTTAGTTATAAAAACGTATTTTAGGCAACGTGAACAAATCAAGGCTTTGAAGAAAAATATATATTATTTGTTGAATTTATATCTACATCCGTGGCCTTTAACTTTTTTGTTTCGATCCGTAGCTGTAGGATTGGTGCAGACATATGAAAAGTAGAAGATAAGCATATGGAATGATCTAGGTTTTCAATCTACAGGATAATCTTTAGTGAACCTCGAGGTTGAAACAGCAAGTTTTTTTAACTTCGCTAGATAGAAAAAAAAATCTAAACATTCCTCGATTTTTACGGAAATTTATATTGTAAAATTATAAAGAATTAAATGTACATTATTTTTTAATATTAAAATACAAACGATTTGCGCGCTATTCGCATTCGCTTTGTTTTATCGTTAAGCGTCTTGTGTGGCGATTCCATCCCGCTCTAGTAAAGTGGAAACTGCCTAAAGAGGAAACGGGTGGGCGGCGCCCCTGTCCCCGCTCCCCATTCCGCTGAGCGCATGACGTCACTATGAATGGTAGAGGCTTAAATGTTCCTTTCCCGCTCTTTTGCTCAGTGAGCCAGCGCTTCAAAGTAGCAAGTCTTAGAACTGCACATAGCGAGCGATTGCGCGGGAACACATCAAAGCTCAGGCTGCAGCGGGCGCGAGGCTTCCGCGTCCGCATATTTCCCGGAAACGCTTTGAACTTTCTTTATGTAGCGAGTAGCGAATACGTTTTAAGGGTTCTGTATACAGAAGCCTATTACTAAGCCTACGCCGTCTGTCTGTCTGTCGGTCTGTTTGTCATACTGCTGGACTGTATCTTTGGAACCGTAATAGCTAGCCGGTTGAAATTTTACCAGAATATGTGTTATTATATATAATTTTATTATGCTCGACAGTTGGAGGCTGACCGTGGTTCGGATTCCACGTAAAACTGTAGGCAAGGGACCTTACCTCTTACCTTACTAGGTTGTAGGGTTTATCCCGCCCGGGTTGGTACCAAAACGCACTGAATGAAACCTAGTTCACCCGGTGTTATGGGCTGATATCACTGATCACCACCGCACATAATGAAAAGTCGGTCGAAACGGCTATGTAAATAGTTAGTGTTTTCCGTTCAGTTCAGTGTAGCCGAAACAACCTAAGGGAAGTCACTGACATAGCGCCTAGTTCACCATGGTGTTATGGGCTGACATCGCGAATGTTGTAGGTGATGTAGGCAACCGTGTCAGTTTCCTTAAAAAAAAAAACTTTAAAAAAATTGGTTGTCTGTAAAGGCGGTTTACGGACTATAGTTTTACGTGATGACGTGGAATAATCGTAGTACATAGATCAAAGATCAGTAATTCTATTTCCAGTAGAAAGATTAATCATCTTGTGACTGGCCATCAATAAACTTCTGTTGTCTGATCTTGACAGTTTTACTTCTTAAGACGTTTCCATGGTAACTTTGACTAAACCGATTGTGCCTCTCTATCGATTGTTACGCGCTCTCGCTTGCACACACAGGTTCAGATGGAACGTGACACTTTTTCGTGCGTGCAGCCGGTGTTCATCAATTTATAAAACGTGACGTCATCACGTCAAAAACTAAATATTATTATGTCTCAAAAACGGCACTCGACCGGCATAACAGGCAGGCACACGCGTATGATTCGTCCTCGTTCAGCCGGAACTCGTAGGTGGAGCGAACGTGGCTTATGAAAAAAGTTTGCCGCCTTTGAGGCCCCCCTAGCTTGTGAGGCATATGTACGGCCTGCAGATACGTCGCGGACATGTGTGAGGCACAGAGCCAAATTGCAGCATCGCAGTCTTGACTTGCGTCATATTCCTTAGACTTAGTACCGTGTGGGGCCAGTACTTTAAAAGAATAGACCCACTGCATCTCTCCCCGTGTATGTCGTAAAAGGCGAATAAGGGATATGACTCCCTTATTATATTATTAAGGATTTAACCCGCCCGGGTTGGTACCACCGCACTGAATGAAGGGTCGGTCGAAACGGCTATGTAAATAATTTGTGTTTTCCGTCCAGTTAGGTGTAGCCGGCACGACCGAAGGGAAGCACTAACCTAGTTCACCCGGTGTTATGGGCTGACATCACGGATGTTGTAGGTGATGTAGGCAACCGTGTCAGGTTCCAATTTAAAAAAAATACAGGCGTGACGCGATGTACGAAGTAATTCGATCAACGTGTTGCTGGCACTTTCCCGGCAGCGATGTCGGAGTGACGTCCGCCAAGTCAATGCGTCCGACTGTCTCGACAGTCGGACGTCAACTGAAATGACGAGCGACAGCTGCGGAAGTTCTATCTGCGGGTAGTTTCCGACATGCCTGTGGATGAAATATGTTTAGGCTAAAGAAACTATTTGAATTGAAGTCATGATAACTTTTATTTCAAGCGTTAAAGAAAAAAACCGCAATCGGTCCACTTTTTAAGATAATAAATTTTTGATTACTTAATTACTTGATTACAAAAATAGCAAACAACCATCCCGATTAAACCAGCTTTCAAATAAAAAACCGCATCCAAATCGGTCCATCCGTTTGGGAGCTACGATCCCACAGCAGACATACCCATACACACACACACACACACGTTAAACTTATAACATCCTTTTTGTGTCGGGGGTTAGCAGACACACCCATACACACACACACACACGTTAAACTTATAACATCCTTTTTGTGTCGGGGGTTAAAAAAGACGTATGTTGAAATTTAACCGAAGCGATGCACCACCAAGCTACCGAATCTGACAAAATGACATTTACTAGCGTTTAAAAGATACCCGTATTCTCAACTTACATGTTTCTATTCTATGGCCAAGTTTACGAATATGAAATAAGAGGCACAAGTAGCATTCACACCAACGTGTATATAAAGCAAATTGAGAAGTCCCAAAGGATGATAAATAAAATGCAAGCAAACACCAATTTCTTTTGTTTACGCCCTTTGTCTTCACAAAAGGGCCTAACGGCTGAAAAGAGCCGATTTAGCGGACGATTAGCTTTGAATTCGGTTTATTATGAGATCGCGCTTAATATTGTTTTATTTTTTACCCTCGACGAAAAAAGAGGGGTGTTATAAGTTTAACGTGTGTGTGTATGTGTGTATGGGTGTATGTGTTAATGGGCGTGTCTTTCTGTGGCATTTTAGCTCCTAAACGGATGAATCGATTTGGATGCGGTTTCTTTTATTATAAAGCTGGTATAATCGGAATGGTTGTTAGCTATCTTTGTAATCAAGTAATCAAGTAAGTAAGTAAGTAAGTAATCGAACAATTAATTATCTTAAAAAGTGGGCAGATTTGCATGCGTTTTTTTTAAAAGCTTTTTTTTTTTTTTTATTGTTAGCTCGACATATGGCGCCGAGGCACCCATAAGGTGTCTAACGGCGCCCATGGACATTCGGTCGTATTAGGGGGTTGCGAATGCCATGCCGGCCTGACAGGTGCCCATTCACGCCCCTCTTGAAGGACCCGAGACTGTACTTGGGGGGAAATATATGAGCAGGGAGAGCGTTCCAGAGTTTACCGGTTCTGTACAGGAAAGATCTGCAGAATCGATTGGTACGCATGCGCGGTAAGTCCAGCGTATATGGATGCAATCCCTGCCCAGTGCGCGTGGTGCGGAGGTGGAAAGGGGACGGCGGGATCGCGTTAAACAGCTCCTCCGAGCACTCCCCATGGAATAAGCGATAGAACACACTTAGGGAGCCGACATCCCTACGGTGTTGCAGTGGTTCTAGATCACGGGACACTTCGGGGTCACCCACTAGTCGCACGGCTCGACGCTGGATCGAGTCCAGAGGCGCAAGCTGGTATTTGGCAGAGCCATCCCACAGGTGCGAGCAGTACTCCAAGCAAGACCTGATCTGCGATTTATACAGCAGCAGCTTTTGGTCCGCCGTGAAGTACCGTCGCACCTTATTGAGTACGCCCAGCTTTTTAGAAGCTCTAAATAAAAGTTATATTAGAAATTCAAAAAACCCCGACCCATAAAATAATTTCAAAAATAAGGCAAAAATAATTTTCGTTTACTCACTTAAAGGAGTCGGGGGACCGTACACTAATACTATTAAGTACATAAACTATAAACTATCAAGCTGCGCGGGTATTTACTTAGCGGTCCTCCGACTCCTTTAAGTAAGTAAACGGAAATTATTTTTAACTTTTTAAGGGTCGGAGTTTTTTTAATTTCTAATTTAACCTTTTTGCTATTTCATAATTCTAAGAAGACGAATCGAGAAACAATTAATTTATTAACTTACTAGCTTTTGGCCGCGGTTTCGCTCGCGTGAAATTCGTATTTAAAAGAAGAAACTGAGTAAGCCCGCTGCCGTACCTTTATTTCGGCGCGCGGAAGAATTCGGTTTGTATGGGAGCCACATCTTAGTGAGGCCGGAACTGAATTTTATTTAGCCTATCCTGTGTCACGTATAGCTAAATGTGCTTCATTGAATTCGGATGATCGGTTTAAGAGTTATGGAGGAACATACATACATACACACAGAAAATATTTCTAAAAATCGTCAATTTAGTATTAGCATCATACATAGAGTCTACAAACGCTGTATCTCATAAAACAAAGTAACTTACTACATGACCATCCCTTACAGATTTATTATTAGTATTGATATTCTTCATTGAACACATAATAATACAATTAAATACAATGGGCGAGAATAATGCCATTAGGCATTCTATTCTAGCTAACCATCGGGATTTGAGAGAAGTTGCAGATTGCAGCGATGTATTAAATTCAAAATATAATGTTATATCAAAATATGTATTATTTCATTTCATAAACCTTACAATAGTCTATACGTTCCGAAGTTTAAAATTATTTTAGCTGCACGATATCAAAGTCCTTAAATATACCAAAGAGAGGGTATTTAAAATATATAATGCTGTCTTTTGTTCTATTTAAATGACAATACATTTTGCAGACTGTTTCATGAATAAGTCGGCTGGAGCGTAACTTGTGTACATAATGCACAGAAATTCAACAATTCTTAGAAACAATTAACAGAAGCACGAAGGGAACTCGACGTAGTACAAGATCTCGGTCTAAGGATGTTATATTTAGAATAAGATAAAGTTTAATGACAAGATAACATGTAGGCTAATAGATCGCGGTTGAGTTGCCTACGTGGTTGTTGCCCAACTGTATCTTGACACCAATGAACTTGAGCCAAACTCTTTTTAGGTATTACATTCTGAAAATAATTATACGTATAAAGAATTATATTTAAATGAAAACAAAAAAAAGTATAAAGTCAGATTTCTATTCCTTTTTGAAATATAGTAAAAAAATTACAAAACTTTTTGCAAACTTTTTTTTCGATTTTTCATTATTTCAAAAAGCAACATCAATTAATTTTCTCTAGATAACTTTACATTAATTTGTAGGTATATAAATTCTTTATACGCATTATTTTTTCACAAATTATATACCTATATAACAGATTCGAAAATAAGGATGGTAGAACGGCTCTGTACACAAAAAACAACCCTGAGGAGTACAATTGTTTAGACCACAAATATCTAACCAGGCACAAAAAGAACATTCCAACAGAAAAACCATAGAACAGAAAAATAAAAAAAAAGTGTCATATTTAATAGCATTAATATATATAATAAATTACTGAAAGAATTGCGAGAAAAAAATTCAAATATGCGAATATTTAAGTCAAAATTAAATAAGTGGCTACAAGAGAAAACTTTTTAGTATCTAAAATTTTTTAATATTATAACATAACATTTTAAATGTAATAAATAATGTGTAATGAAAATGTAAAATGTTAAACTGACGATACCACTAGATATTATTGAGCACTGGTTGTTAAAATTGTATACTAATTGTATAAATTGTGTGTAAATAAAATTATTTGATTTGATTTTGATTTGATTTAAGGTCATTAGGGTCATAGCTTGGAAACTAGCCGATATACTATCGTTTCGATAAATTTTATCTTAGATGAATAACAGACCTCCTTAGGCCGGATCTTAGACTAATGGGACACCCTATTCGCTTGTAGCGATATTCAAAGTGCCCCACTTTTACGATGTCTCTCTTCTGTACTCATTAAAGTAATTAAAATATTTTATATTCAATTAAGCAAACATAATGAGTACCGACAATTTTTTTTCACAAGCCAGCGGATCCAATTAAAAATGTACGCCGTTCGACTCGGCTTCCACTCGAGTGGCCGTTATAAAAATCGCATTTTCCGCCAATGTTTTCCTCTTCCGCGAATTTCCCCCAAAATGACAGCGGGCACGAGAAAGTTTCCTCAATATACAGTTTCATTCTCAACTTTATCTCCGTCGGCATTTAGCGCGAGTTACTTTGACTTCTTGTTAAAGTTTTGACGTGGCCGGCGCGGGCGGGGAATGCGGGTCGGGATGATATTATTGGATTAACGCTCAGAGTTCGTTCGAATAGCGTGCGTGCGTTTCGTTTACTCTCTCACTTTGTCCATTGGCGGAACTAGGGTTCAACATGAGGGGTGCCCGCTTTGATGCGTTACCCCTTCTGTTTTTGACGTGATAACGTCACGTCTTATAAATTGATGAACACCGGCTGCACACACGAAAAAGTATCACGTTCCATCTGAACCTGTGTGTGCAAGCGAGAGCGCGTAACAAGCGTTAGAGAGGCATATATATGGAGAGTAGGAAATACAAAATATATTTGTCCGTCTTTTGCGAGCCTCGAACCCGCGGTCCCTGCCACCAGTATTGTGTGACCGACCAGACGTTTTAACCACCCGGCTAAATCGATCATGTACCTAGCGAAGCGAATTCGGTCAACAGTAGGTCAAGATTTCAGCGTTAGTTTACTTGATTCGCAGTTAGGTAGGTGTGCAACGTTGTAGTATGCGCTTTGATATGTAGATGGCGTTATGAAGGATTATAAATGAAATACTTCAGCGGTAGTTTACTTGATTCGCAGTTAGGTAGGTGTTGCAACGTTGTAGTATGCGCTTTGATATGTAGATGGCGTTATGTAGGATCATGACGTTATCACGTAAAACTATCGTCCGTAAACCGACTTTACAGACAACCAATTTTTTTTATGTAAACCAACATGGGTGGCTGTGCCGAGAGACCGATGGTGCAGTCGACAGAGCCAAAAACTCTCTCGCGAAACAATGCTCAGTTAGGTGCCATGCCAACGGATTTAATAAAGAAATAAATATGTAGTGGCGGCGTGAAAATGAACGTGTTACTTGTAAACAAAACCTGTTTAATGAATATTTTGGTTGGTATTTCGCTGTTTAATGAAAATATAAAGTCGCGGTGTACGGTACAGAGTTATAAGATGGCCGCGTTATTTAAGCAATTTTCGAGTCTCGGTACGGCGGCGCGGAACAGTACGTGCTCTTGGCTCGACGGTTCGCAGAGGAAGAGAGCAAGAGGGGGGCGCCAGCTCAGGCCGGCGGGGGTGTCGCCTGTCGCTGCTCCGATGGAAGGCGCGCTGCGGCCGCGCTCCGTGCAGGAGTGCAGGACAGTGCATATCCCACAAATATAATGCTGTGTTCATAAAAGTAGGCACAATTTAGGAGGAGTCTTCTTAGAGAATGGTACTTTACAATTTGTTGTATAGCGAGGTTAATTAGAGTTCCAAATTCGAAATCTTAATGTTTCGATATAAAACATATTATGCTTACGCATTTCACTGTTTATAGAAGATAGAAAAAGTAAAACGTTCGAAATTTAAATATTGTGAAAAAAACATTGCCTTGGATTTTAATTGTTTCGAAGTCGGAACACTTGGCAAAGAAAATAAGCATGGTATGGGGGCGCGATCGCCCCCTCCGCATAACTGTAGATCCGTCCCTGATTAGCCCTAGCTTTTGAACCTAACGCGGGGAAGCAAGTGACAGTATTGTGCGTAGCTTTGAAAAGAGCATCCGCAGGGACTCGCCGACCTTGCTCCAGAGATGATAGCCTCTGCCGGACGATGCCCAAAGTGAATAAAGGGAGCGGAGAGATTTAAGATGTGCCGAGATGGAGTAAGTCGTGGGAAAGGTTAAGGTGTGCGACATGGAAATGAAAACCTAGAAGAGGGCATCAGCTTATTACGTCCGACCGTTGAGGCTGGTTGTGGCTCGGATTCCGCGTAAATTTGAAGGTCCCACCCTTCCCTCACATTACTCGTCCGTTCGGATTGTTGCGACCGCACTGAATGAAGGTCGATCGGAGCGGCTATACAAATAGTTAGTGTTTTCCGTCCAAATAAAAAAAAAAGAGAAAAAGAAAATTATTGAAATTAAAATGCAATTAAAATTACTATTGCACAATAAAAAGTGACAAAAGGCGGACTTAAAGCCTAAAGGCATTCTCTACCAGTCATGCCTGCGAATTTTGGTATGGTAAGGTAGTGCGAAAAAAAATGAAAAAAATGAATTTCTTTCTTTATAAAATATTTATTTAATGACAAACTTTAACATATAATTTAAATACCTTTATTGCATACATACATACTTAAATGATCAATTAAAAAACCGCATTTATATAAACTAATTTAAACATACGTACTTTTTTTTATTAAAATCGCGTCAGTCGCCGTGCCACCCATAAAGTGCCTGACGCCCATGGACATTCGGTTGGATGCCCATTCACGCTTCTCTTGAAGGAGAGACTGTACTTAGGGCTTCTCCTGAATGTGCATGACGGCAGTGGCAGCCAGCTCCGGCACTGGCTTACTTACTTAGGGCGCTTGACTTAGGGCGCGCGACCTCACGATCACGATAATATGGTCAAATGTATGTAATTGAAGGCATGACGCTTCTACGTTTATATTTCCATGCGTTCAGGTGTGGGCGTACCTACGAGTGGACCCTTCGAGATATCGCGCGGGATGCCCAGCCTCCGCGCCGCCGTCGGCCCACTTTTAAGTCGTTGTCCATCGTACAAAGCTTTCGGAAATAGGTATTTTCGATAATGGACTGATGAAATGTGTCCATCAGGTGTGGATAACCAAACTTGTTAGCTTATAAAAAATATAATACAAAAATTCGCTGCAACATTCTTAGTAAAATATTCTACGTATCTAAAATGGTATTCATATACTTATTTATTAGGCAGTGCAGACGGCGGACTGATTGCATAACTCAATTTTTTCCAGTCAACCTTGAAACACAATTTTAGCGTTACTACTATACTCTGCATATAGGACAAATTGTGACAAGTTCGAGTGCAGCCTTACTAACTGCCATAAGAATGATCAATAAACAATAAATAGCAATTTAAATAAATTACATTATGATTTTTTTTATAAAAATATGTTTATTTTGCACAATTAGGTTTCATAACTACACAAAAACGCAAAAAAACCGATTGAGTGTGTGTATGTGTGTGTGTGTGTGTGTGAATGTATAATTTAGTGAAGTCTTCATTATCAATGAAGTAGTGCAGTATTTTTTTTTCTTTTTCACTCTTCAAGAGTACGACTTTTGCTTTAAATATTTGTTTTTAGAATGTAAATACATCTAATTCAGTAAATCTCGCGTTATTCAGTTTTATGATCATTGGTCATAAAGCAAACCAGGTACTCCTAAGCCTATTTGGAGCAAAAAAGTTAGATGGCATTTTGTTCTACGGTGTACTTTTTTTCCATACTAAATTAATAAAGACACTCCATTTACGAAATGCTCCCGTGTGAATAGGCCGATGAACATGTGTGGGCGTCGACAATGCACAGAGCGGAGCGGCAACGTCGTCGCATCGCAATGTAGCGAGCGTCGGGTCGGTCGCACTACCGTAGTATTTTGCGCGCGAAAACTAATTTAATTAATAACTCCTGAAGGCGGAAATAGGACTCAAACCGTGCTACCCGAGCACTGATGCTTGAAACACGAACCGTATGCAGATGTAATAGGTGCGAGATTCGTTCTACTCGTGCGGTGGCTGATACGTCGCGTCGTCGCGCCGACGATGAACGTTTGTGCGAAAATCACACTATTTATTAAATTTCACGTGTTGGAAAGATGGAACAAAATATTTATTTCGCTACGATTGTAGTGAAAAATATTATCTATATTTCTATGAGGGTCTTGTATTGAAACAATATATGCTTCTCAAGATAATTTAACTTGAATGTACAATTTTCGTACTTTTCGTTATTTTTTGGAGATTTATTTAACACCTTTTCAAAGTAGTAAAATACAATTTTTTTCGCTACGTTTGTTAATTAAAGATCAATACATAACATATATTTTTTACAGATTATTTATCTTTACAAATAGCTCAATAATTTCGTTTAAAGTTGACTTTTTGACCCTTATTCTCGCCTTAATTAAGGCATATCTCACAAAACTTTACTGGGCCTTTTGGACTTCAAATTAGTCAAGGAATCACTGGTTTGCTTTATGACCTATGGTCATAAAATACGCTGTATGTGTGAATTATGATTAATGTTAGTGTCTTTCTCATTCGTTCGAGTAAAGGGCCTACTAGCAGATCCGCCCTGTTCGCCCCCGGACAGGAGCTCTCATCGGATTACTTTGCAAGTCAGCGAACTCGGACCTCAAAGTTTTTGACGAATTGATTTGCGCCCGATCGGCTCGCGAACGCATACTTACTTAACGAATTTGCAATTGTAATTATTTTGAAAGTGTCATACTTGGTCGAAATTCGCGATCTCTTCTTGAACTCATTGAATATATTAAAAGTGCTTACGTTTCGAAAGTGTGAAGATTATCGTAAGATAAATTATATTTTTTTTTATGGAAATTGACACGGCCGGCTACATCACCTACAACATCCGTGATGTCAGTCCATAACAGCAAGTGAACTAGGTGCCATGTCAGTACTTCCCTTCGGTCGTGCCGGCTACACTGAACTGGATGGAAAACACGAACTATTTACATAGCCTTTGGCCGTGGTACGAACCCGGGCGGGCTGAACCCTACCACCTAGTAAGGTAGAAGGGAAGGGACCTACAGTTTTACGTGGAATCCGAACCACGATCAGCTTCCAACGGTCGAGCGGTCACCCATCCAAGTACTGAACGGCCCAGCGTTGCTTGCTTGGTTGCAGCTTGCTAGGTATTACAAATAGTTCCTTTTGTTTGAAATGGTGCAGGTCTATCTATACGTTAGTCTTAAAACATAAATAGCTGTGGCGCCATCTATTATTACCAACACAAACAAAAACAAAAACGACAAAACATATTTCTTGTGTGGGGACCCCGCGCCGTACCACCAATAAGGTGTCTAACGATGCCCATGGACATTCGGTCGTATTAGTTTAATTTATAGTTGATCTTAACGTATAGGTAGATATAAACAGGTACCTACTATGACAATGGAATAATGACAAAACTATTATTATAGCTTAAGGGTAATGGCTACCGTACCTTACTACGTAACCGGCTACGTAATGGAGGTGGAGAGACGAATTCAACTGGGTTGGGCTGTCTTCAAACAGCTAAAATTCGTCCTGAGGTCTGACCTTTCGCAAAAGACCCGTATATATGACCAGTGAGTCCTCCCGGTTATGACGTAAGTACGAGTGTGAAACTCTGACGGTCGCTGTTGTCCAAAGGTTGAAAGTTGCCCAGCGAGCAATGGAGCGAGCCATGCTGGTTATATCGCTACGTGATATGGTGCGTAACGAGGCAATCCGCCGACGCATCAAGGTAGTCGATATTGGACACCGGGTGGCTAAGCTCAAGCGGCAGTGGGCCGGGCACGTTAGCCGAAGAGACGATGACCGTCGGAGTAACCGTGTCCTATACTGGCGGCCGCGGACAGAAAAACGGAGCGTGGGAAGACCACCCGCCAGGTGGGACGACGACGTCAAGTACGTCGGCGGAAAGCAGTGGTTCCGTATCGCTGAAGGCCGGGAGGACTGGAGGAAAATTGGAGAGGCGTATGTTCAGCAGTGGACGCTTACACGCTGACTGACTGTAATGGCTACCGTAAATTTACACGAAGCGTAAATGTAACTTTTCGTCTTCAAAATTTGGTTTACCATTTCTCATCAGATAAAAACACTTAAGGCTTGAATCGAAAAAAGAAAGACTAAATCGTGTAGATTATGGCTTTCTCAAACCAATAAAATGCCAAATCCGCTTAGCTTTTTTTCACGCCCTCGCTTCCTTGCAATCTCAGATCTCGTCCATTCTAGCAAAGCAGATATATCAAGACAACTAAGTCAGGCTGGAGGTCATAAAGCCTGTAGGGGCGTCTCGCCCTAACATTTTGCACAATTTCTAAAGCTCACAGGATAAACCTAAGTTTATTCAAACAGTATAAATTCTAAGAAGCACACTTTAATCTATAGGCCGAATTGAATCAACCGAATTAGGCTTTTGGTTAGGTATTTGTGTTTCTCCTAACCGACACTAAATCAAATCGGGGACCGAGGGTGCCTTCGATCAAAGGGTGGCCGCTTCTAAGTCGTCCTGGCCGTGAATTTCCAGGCAATTAGGCTCTTGTTAAAATACTTTACTCGTATATTTATATTTATGCCTTCTAGATTCGAAATTCGAAATTGAAATTGTAAAATTTTATCGGCGAGAACAATCGGGCATAAAACTCAATAACAATGTTGGCAGGGCGACATTGTTCCGAGGAATTTTGCTCAATCTGAATTGATTTATTATCGTCACTGGATTTAAATGATTAATTTAATTTTTCAATTTATTAATCATATATGAAAAGTACAGCTAATTATATTTTATTTTTCTTAAATATATTAGTACCGTGTGGGGTCGGTACTTAAAAGGATTGCCCCACTGAATCACAACGAACCACATAGAATACAAATAGAAATAAAGAAAAATCTTAACCAGAAAAAAGTCCAAATATGCACGCACACGAAGTTGTCATCAAATTAAACCAACCGTAAAAATTGTCCGGTATCCGCACGCGTCAACCCTCTAACGAAAGTACTCGTAAATATGTACTTATCTACTTATGTGTGGCTCTCATCATAAAACTGAGCCACAAACATTATGTGTCTGCTCGTTGTTGTCTGGATGTGAAAATATTATTTATTATGTAAATACGAGTATATTTAATGTTACAAATGATAACAACCGTAATCCTACAAAAATATTGTCAGACTTATCTATTTGCAGATAAGTCTCACAATATTTTTGTAGGATTACGGTTGCTTACAACCGTAATCCTACAAAAGTTGGTCACATTCAATGAGCAACAACCACCGCACTGAATGAAAGGTCGGTCGAAACGGTTATGTAAATAGTTTGTGTTTTCCGTCCAGTTCAGTGTAGCCGGCACGACCGAAGGGAAGCACTGACGTGGCACCAAGTTCACCCGGTGTTATGGGCTGACATCACGGATGTTGTAGGTGATGTAGCCAACCCTGTCAGTTTCCATAAAAAAAAAATTATAATAAAAATGTTCAAAATACTATTACCGTATCGCAGCGAGTGCTACGAAACCTCGCCTTTCGTAGCACTCGAGGCGTGCAGTGCTACGCGGAGGAGGCGTGCTACGTGTGGGTCTACGGCCGCGCTTAGAGGGTCTACGCGACTGGCGGCAGTCTATCGCGGGCAGCTTCCCACGCCGCACGGCCGCTACGAACTTTCGCACCCGCTCGCCTGCGCCGCCGCGCGCCGCCCCTCACCACGAGACGGCACCGAGGCGAGGCGCTCTCGTTCGATGAATTGAATTTACTTAGCCGCGATACCAAATTATTCGGCGAGCAGTACAATTTAATTTGAAATTCGAACGCGTGCGAACAGAGCACCAATAAACAGCTAAATAAATGTAAGCTAGTTCTTTACGGCGTTTAATATTAAAATTTAAATTACTCTATAGATATTAATTCTGAACAAGTCTCACTCGAGACGTGAGCATTTTGAGATGGAATATTTGAATAAAAGTGGAAATAAGAGTGGAAATGAGTGTGGGACGAAAGTTTGTATCAAGTAAAGACATGTCAAACAGCAAGTATCGTAAGGCGAGCAGTGTCGGCGATGAAGCGGCGAAATGTTAGCATTTTCGACGAAATATAACAAGTAAGTTGAACCGTAATGTCGTAAGTGTGATAAGTTAGAGCAATTTGTGCGGACAAGTTTACCTTGTACTGTGTGACACTAAAGTGAGACATGTTTGCGAGACTTTAGGATGGGCTCCGAGTCTTGGGAACTGGTGTCCTTGAGGCGACAGCAGAGTCCACCATATTGCAAGCCAACTTGCCTTCGAATTGCAACAAATTTGAAAAAAAAAATCGAAGGCGTTTTTAATTTAATATATTTTATTTGTGAGACGATGTTCGAATTTCAAAGTATTATTTTCAATGAATATTTTAACTCATAATAATAATAAGTTTAGATTTTTTTTTATGAGGAAGTAATCTAATAATCCGTTACAATTTCAAATATTATTTAAGACTATTGATAAATATGTATAGAACGATTGAAGCCACACCCTAAATTTGAGTATATATATTATGCTCAATTTATAAGATTTTTCTACACTAACAAAACCTTCACGAATAACCTTATTATATTACTATACTATACATATATACTACCTGTGGAAGGACCAAATTCGCCCTGCCACAAAATTTAACGGAAAATTTCCGACGGAAGCTGCTGTTCAAAGGTTGAAAGTTGCCCAGCGAGCAATGGACCGAGCCATATTCGGAATATCACTACTTAATATGGTGCGTAACGAGGCAATCCGCCAACGCACCAAAGTAGTCGATATTGAACACCGGGCGGCTAAGCTCAAGTGTCAGTGGGCTGGGCACGTCAGCCGAAGAGACAACAACCCTTGGAGTAACCGGTCCTACACTGGCGGACGTAGAAAGGAAAACGGAGTGTGGTAAGACCCTCCGCCAGGTGGGACGACGACATCGAGTACGTCGGCGGAAAACAGTTGTTCCTTACAACTGAAGGCCGGGAGGACTGGAGAATAATTGGAGAGGCGTATGTTCAGCAGTGGACGCATACACACTGACTGACTACCTTATAAATAGCCTTATATTCAGCTTCGGTAGCTCAGTGGTACGGTCGGTCGACTGTTGTTAAGCAACCTTTGGCGCGGTCAGTACTTGGATGGGTGACCGCTCGACCGTTGGAGATGGACTGACAGATGATTAACTTAGACATAGTATGTTTTACATTTAACATAAGTAATTAAAACTTAGTATGTAAGTTTTATTGAAAAAAAACCTTTCTTACCCGGTTCTTCCTTATAGATTGCATTGCATTGCTGGACATGACAAAAAAATAATTGACGAACCATACTGAATATGCATATGTCTCAATGAAATATTGTTAATGTTGTGTGTTCTTTACGGCGAAAGTAATATCTGAATCTGAATCTGATGACTGTCTTCAAGGACCTTAGAACTGAACGAACTTATGAAACCGAACATACGGCTGTATAATTGTGGGATTCTCTGAAGTGTTATTGGCCGGAGCATTTGCTCTAGCCCCTCTTGCTCGGCCCGCGATCTCGGATCCCATAAAAAATTGCATATTCAGTTTTAACTCATTTAGTCTAGGTTATTGTATCTTTCTTATATTATCCTCCCAGCTTATATTGCAAGGATATTCTCTACTCATCCACTAGGAGGATTGCTTCATAAATGTTTTTTTTATGGAAACTAACACGGCTGGCTACATCCCCTACAACATCCGTGATGTCAGCCCATAACACCAGGTGAACTAGGCGCCATGTCAGTGCTTCCCTTTATTAATGTCAGCTACACTGAACTGGAAGGAAAACACGAACTATTGACATAGCCGTTTCGACCGACGTTTCGCTCAGTTCGGTGGTATCAACCCGGCCGGGATAAACCCTACCACCTAGGAAGGTAAGAAGGGAAGGAACCTACAGTTTAAAGTGGAATCGGAACCACGGTCAGCCTCCAACGGTCGAGCGGTCACCCATCCAAGTACTGACCGCGCTCAGCGTTGCTTAACAACAGTCAACCGACCGCACCACTGAGCTACCGAGGCTGACAAGTTTGGCATACTTACTATGAACATATTTTTACTATTTATAAATGTTTTTACTCAAGATCCGAGTCTCTGGCAATTTTCTCAAAAAAAAAAAATTATTTGATTAAGTAAACCTTTATTCTTTATTGATATCAACTTGACAGTAATAAATTAAAATTATTAAATAAACTTAAACTACCTATAAAAAAAAATTAAAGACAAATATAACTAACTAAAAAACTATAACTGAAAACCACTAAAAACTAACTACAAAATAAAATATAAACCTATAGCCAACACAAAACTTAATAACCCTCCTCCAGGTGTGACGATGTGGGCACTGTACCGAGGACGCTAGCGACGTTGCCTCGCTGGATGGCCACACTGATACGCTGCCTCAGGAACTCGAGCGAACGTTGTTCTCCTGAAGCAGCGTACAGGGACATCCCGATGTCTTTCGCGAGCCGCTTTGCCCCCTCAGACCATGCCCCCATCGTCTCCACCGAAAATGCGGCGAAGATGTGCTGGTGTGCCACCGCACTGTATTTGGTGTGCTTGTGGCGGGCTGCAGTAAACCTATTATTAAAATTACAAATTAAAATTAATGATAAATAAAACCAGCAGGATTCTGGTCCGTGTGGGGCCGGTAGGTATTTAAAAAGAATAGCCCCACTTCATCATGCCGTTAAAGGCCACTAAGTGATAAGGACAAGATGCCGTACTAAAGAGCGGCGGGCTAGCCACCTCTGACCTTGGTACGGTCCTTTCACCGGTCATAGAGCAGGTGTGTTTTCTTGCCTCACTTGCCGCTTGAATTATTATCTTATCTGAATACTTTTCAAAACGCGGTGGTCGGTGTTGTGGTGTAATTTACCAGACTCCTTGCAGCACAACACCGATTACTCTGCTTAATCTAATTGTCGAGATACAGCGTGTGGTTCTGGAAACGATCTGTAAGATCAACTAAGATTTCAAAATAAAAATTCAAAGTTAAAATAACCACAATGTAAATTATTATAATAAGCCCCTTCCAGATATTGGGTATGCAATAAACAGGCTATTAGACTGTTTCCAAGATGCCTTTTGATCTTCAGACAACCTCAACGTTAAAAGGCATATAACCGTTAATTCGTTCATGGGACAATAGCGCTTTGCTCCCTCTAGGCGGTTTCATTTAACCGCCTATACTTACCACAATTATCGTTAAACCAGTCCTGTGGAAATTTTCTTCGCATAAACATTAAAGGATACGACTTTTCACTAACATCCGGCGCTTCTGATGACGGCTTCTGATGACGGGTTCTGATGACGGCTTCTGATGACGGCTTCTGATGACAGCTTCTGAAGAAGAAAAACTTTTTATTAACTTTTTTTTTTATAGAAACTGACACGGTTGGCTACATCACCTACAACATCCGTGATGTAAGCCCATAACACCGGGTGAACTAGGTGCCATGTCAGTGCTTCCCTTCGGTCTTGCCGGCTACACTGAACTGGTCGGAAAACACAAACTATTTACATAGCCGTTTCGACCGATGTTTCTTTCAGTGTAAATATTTTATTTCAAGTAAATATTTTGAACCGTTCTTGAGTTATATATAATTATAATCGAACATATGCACATACATACACACAGACGGCATTCGTTGAATCTTATATGTCGGGATTGGTGACACTTTCGAGGGACCCATTTGTTAATTATTAATTTATATGAGATGCCTTGCTAAAGGGCGACAGGTCAGCCACCTCTCACCTAGGCACGATCCTTCCACCGAGTCATGCAGCAGGTGGATCTTCCTGCCTTACTTGCTGCTTGATAATTATATTGTCCGAATACTTTGCGAAATGTGGTGGTTCATTTGTGCTGTTTACCAGAGTGCTTGCAGCACAACACCTTATTACTTTGTTTACCCTGTTTGTTAAGATACAGCGTGTGGTAAGTGTAAGTAGTGCTTCTCTTTTCGTCGTGCCGGCTACACTGAACTGGACGGAAAGCACGAACTATTTACATAACTATTTATATTCGACCGATCTGTATTTAGTGCGGTGGTAGCAATCCAGATGGGTTTGACCCTGCCATGTAGAAGGGTAAGAGAACGTACCAACGTTTTACGTGACGAACCACTGCCAGCTTTGATGGTCGAACGCAGATATTATAATTTGTTTTATTACTGAAATGTTTTGGTGACCAGACAGTATGTTAAAACTTTTTTAGAAATAAACCTTTTAATAATATTATGTACAACTACAAAATTTCTATATTTTTCCTAATTCCCAAAATAATCGTAGAATCAGAAAATATATGTATTCCATATCAGGATTATTACGATATACCTACAAGCAGAAGTATATGATTTCCGCCCAGCCGTTGCCACGGATTAAACCCAACCGCGTCCAGCATAAGATGGCGTGAAGGCTTCTCGCGAGTCCGCAGGCCCATCAGGGGCGCTAATGATGCGCGAGAACAGCCTGCCGACCTCCGCTCACGATGTCTATTCCAAGCGGTGCACGAATACTAGATAAGCGAACAATTTCGAAAATAATAAAGAAAAAAAAAGGCGGGGTCATGTCACTCAGTAAAACGACCGCAAATTTTACGTTAGAATACGTCGAGGTAACCTATCAACTCCCTACGCCGTCGGTGACCGGATTTTGCATATTTAAGGGCAAGACCCCCCCTTCCCCCCGCTCCAAACTAACGCAAGAGGCTGCGCAGCAAATAAAACAAAACAAGTACGTACGGTACACACACCGCGTCATCTTTCACATTATTTTATTTTATTATATTTATTAACGAGAAAAAACAGAGACATGTAGTACCTACATAGATCATAGCCTCCTATAGCGACGGTAGCGCCATCCTCAAGCGGCGGGTGGCCGAGTGGTTTGGGCATCGGCTTCTCATGCGAGAGGTCGGCGGTTCGAATCCGGTCGGCGTGTACCAATGAGTTTTT
The DNA here is from genome assembly GCA_946902875.1 of Nematopogon swammerdamellus. Taxonomy (NCBI): domain Eukaryota; kingdom Metazoa; phylum Arthropoda; class Insecta; order Lepidoptera; family Adelidae; genus Nematopogon; species Nematopogon swammerdamellus. Next base: position 2,541,051 of record OX336345.1, on the reverse strand, counting down.
TCTGATGAAAAAATTTACGTGCATACCTACACCTGCTGCTTCACCGTTCGGAACCGGTGTAAAACTGTAGGTCCCTTCCCTTGCCCCTTACTAGGTGGTAGGATCAAATTGTAGCCGACTGGGTTGGTACCACCGTACTGGATGTAAGATGGCCGCGTAGCAGCCTCGGCTGTGTTCTCCTCTAGTCCAGTATAGCCAGCAATCCAGGGAAGTCTCCGGTATGGCATCTAACTTCTCGGAGGTGACATTGGCTGGTCGGAGCATGCGCTTTGGCCCCTCCAACTCAGCCACCTATATCGGATAACATAAAAAAAACTGCTTTAAAAGAGCTAAAGCGGTCATCCGTTTCTCCAACTCCCCAGATTGTAACCCTCTAGCTACTTATACCACGTGGTGGTAGAATGTTTCATACAGATCCCACATACACTCCTCGCCTTGTCTGTAATGTGCCATATCGTGTACCGAATCGTTTGTGGACCTTTTAAAAGTAAAATGCATAACACATTGTCTGCGTACACATGCGATATTCAAGCCGCACCACCGGGCGTAACTTGGAATGGACCGGCAGCTTCGTCGCCCAACAACGCTGCCGGCCTGGAGTTACAAATGAACGCAATCAGCGGCCGAATGACTTCTGGGACCATCATTTATTTTCATCGAGCTGAAATCGGGGAGGCGATCATGTGGCTACCGATGTACAGTCGGCTAGGAAAATTATGGCCAACAAAAGCAAAAAAATTATGTGTTCAAAATAAATATTTTAAACGTTTAGCAATATGTTTAGAATGCTATAAGAGTGTTAACCCCTTTTTGTCAAAACTGGTAAAGACGAACTTGAAGATTCTATTTTTTTTTAATCACGCAAGTTGCAAAGAGGTTACAGTATAGATGCAACTTTTAGATATGCCAGCTTTTGTACCGTGTGGGGCCGGTACTTTAAAAGAATAGCCCCACTGCATCTCTCCCCGTGTATGTCGTAAAAGGCGACTAAGGGATATGACTCCCTTCTTATATAACTAGGTGGTAGGGTTTAACCCGCCCGGGTTGGTACCACCGCACTGAATGAAAGGTTGGTCGAAACGGCTATGTAAATAGTTTGTGTTTTCCGTCCAGTTCAGTGTAGCCGGCACGACCGAAGGGAAGCACTGACGTGGCACCAAGTTCACCCGGTGTTATGGGCTGACATCACTGATGTTGTAGGAGATGTAGCCAACCGTGTCAGTTTCAATAATAAAAAAAAAAATGCCATTCGCCGCCAGTTGTCGCTGTAATCGTCGCCGTTAGGGCGTTCGACCGTCGCTAAAAAGACGTGATGTTATAGCTGTCGGTATTACTAGTGAAATATAGGTTTTCTTTATAAATCGAAAAAAACCTTCCACCGTCACCGATACTGAGCCAAAATACGTTAGTGAATGCCCCTCCTGTTCGGAACGTAGTTTTATTTATCTTTACTTTCGGCTTTGCATAAGTCTATATAATGAAGAAAAATTTGAAGACTTGAATACCTTATCACGCTCAATAGATTGCTTTTCGTGGCTCAGAATACTCCTCCAGACGAGAAAGCGGGGATAGGACATGATTCTAGAGATGAGAGCTGATCGTACTTAGAGAGTGAACTTGTTTGTTACATCAAGTAAAACAACTGTGATGTCAGCCGATAACACCGGGTGAACTAGGCGCCATATCAGTGCCACCCTTAATTTCAATGTCGGCTACACTGAACTGGACGGAAAACACGAACTATTTACATAGCCGTTTCGACCGACGTTTCGTACAGTGCGGTGGTACCAACCCGGACGGGATAAACCCTACCACCTAGTAAGGTAAGAAGGGGTGTACGTTTGAGTATCTGAGTAAATGCGTATATTGGCCTTTTGCGTGTTTGGTCATATGCGTCGAACCCGTAATAACTGCTAGGTGATGAAAGATGAGGATACATGACATACTGTGTTGAAAAACACAAAACAATAATATTATTAGTTGTGTGTGTTTCCTTTAAGTAGGCTATTCTACGCTTTGTAACAAACATAATTAGTAAAAGAAGTAGGTTTCTAGGTACGCCTGTTGCGGAGATATAAATTTTTAAAGTTATTAATGTAGTGTAATGTGGTAATGCTCTAATCGGGAGCGCGCGGGGCGCGGGGCAGCGGGCAAAGGATATACTATCATTTTAGTTCTATCTTACGTTTTGTTTATAGATGTCCGGTAATAGCAGCCTTGCGGCTATAAAATCCAGACGTCTATCCCTGCACTCTTGCCGCGCCGCCGCCCTCGCCGCCCCGGCTGCTCCGCCCGCACCCCTCCGCGGCGCTAAAGGCGCTCACACATTGCACTACGCATTTAGTTTGTTAGGAAATCCTAAAATTCTAATGAAAGCACATATTTAAAACATTATTTCACCAGTGCTTTTGTTATAAGGCGTAGAATAGCATACTTAAAGTAACTACACCAGTCCGGGGACACCATGTATACAACGTAAGTAAGGGTAGACTAAACATACCTACTATTTACAAAAATATTTAAATAAACTCTGAACTTATGATACATTTTTTGTAGATCACAAAAGTTACAAAGGCAGGAAGTGCTTCTTTAAAAGAATTTAGAAAGTGTGAATGGAAGAAGAGAGACGGAAATTTTGTTAAAAGTTTATTTTACATTGTTTATTTTTTACACATTTTTCATTCTTTTTATACATAATCATATCTTCATTTTTATTATAGTGCTAAAAAGACACGAACGAAAAACATTCAAAATAACCTTAACAATAATTTTGTGCTATGCAAGAATGTGAATTATTTTTATATGGATACAGCCAGCGCCCATCCAGCGCCCAATAATTTTAACGCTATTTACTAAAATGACAGATTCAAAGAAAATAAGTAGCAAAAGAAAGCATTCAAACATTAAGGCCCACTTGCACCAACACAAATTTAATATATAAACCAGTTTAACTCGTTAAACTAGCACCCGTTGTATGTGTGAACCGCGTTTAAATCCATAACTCGCTACTTAACTTTAAACTCGTGTTGGTGCAAGACGCGCTAAGTAAAATAAGTTATAAATTGACGTTATTCACGCTGATCCCGACTTATTTTGGATATCTAAAAATGTCGCAAATCCGAAATATTATTCCCCTTCTCAGAAGTAATACTAAGCTGCGGATGGCCGAGTGGTTTGGGCATCGGCCTCTCATGCGAGAGGTCCGAGTTTCGAATCCGGTCTGCGTGTACCAATGAGTTTATTCTGACAAAAAAAATTACGTGCAAACCTGCTGCTTCACCGTTCGGAACCGGTGTACAACTCTAGGTCCCTTCCCTTGCCCCTTACTAGGTGGTAGGCTCAAATTGTAGCCGACTGGATTGGTACCACCGTACTGGATGTAAGATGGCCGCACAGCAATCTCGCTTGTGTTCTCCTCTAGTCCAGTATATCCAGCAATCCAGGGAAGTCTTCGGTAAGGCACCCAACTTCTCGGAGGTGATATTAGCTGGTCGGAGCATGTGATTTGGCCTCTCCGACTCAGCCACCCATACCGGATTACATAAAAAAAATACAATGTAGATACAATAATATAATGCCTTAAAATTCCAACAGTTAAATAACTCAGTATTCGTTCGCGAATATAACTTCAATTAATTATATAAATACAGAACAATCTTCAGATTTATGTCCGACAGCCAGAGGTGGGTAATATAAAAGTAATTTTATTCTAGCGGGGCCATTTATATTTGTACATAATATTCGCTCGCGTAACAGCTCACCTCATTTCGCCTTACCGTAATGTGGGCGTAAGATATTAATGTGTAGGCGTAAAACCATCTTTATTGCAGTGCCTTTACGCCGACCTTTCACCCTAATTATTTAACGCGTCACCTGAGAATTAAACCTTCGTGGCGACAACCTGTAATCTTAATGAAGCTACGCGGGATTTATGTCTTCTAAACTTGAAATTTTAGTTCTTACATTTAGTTAACAACCTTCAAAATCTTGAAATCTCAAGGTTCTTCTTTAAGTTTCTGTATCCGTCGTACGAGGCCCTATTACTAAACCTACGCGCCGTCTGTCTGTCTGCCGAGATCTGTATCTCTTGAAGCGCAATATGTAGCCCGTTGAAATTTTCACAGAACAAGTATTATTATGGCTGATATAACAAATAATAAAAATAAGAAAAAGTAAAAAATTCACATACAAGAAACTAAAAAGAAAGTGTATGCGCGCCATCTACCGAAAAGAGTATTTAGCATTTTAACTAATACATAGATGGCGTGGGTGGCGCTAACCATGACATGGCGATACGGAACCCTCGGTGCGCGAGTTCGACTCGCACTTGGCCGGCTTTTTTTTACAAAATTTTACCATCGGGATTAAGATGTTTATTTTTAAGATGTTTATTTTAAGGGTTTCGTATCCATACGAACCGGAGCCGCTAAACAAACGTTATTATGTTTTTTTTTCATGGAAACTGACACGGTTGGCTACACCACCTACTACATCCGTGATGTCAGCCCATAACACCTTGGTGAACTGGTTGTCATGTCAGTGTTTCCCTTCATTTCATGTCGGCTACACTGAACTGGACAGAAAACAAACTATATACATAGCCATTTCAACCGTCCTTCCATTTAGTGCGGTGGTATCAACCCGGGCGAATTAAACCCTACCACCGAGTAAGGTGTTTTCACTTTACGAAGGCACGAGGGGTACGAGGTAGGAAGTGGTGCGAGAGGCGACCGCGCGGAGCTCAGTAGAGAACGAACTCGGTGCCCGGTCGGTACACACGTTCTACACGTCTCCGCGTCGCTCCGTCGAACCGAGTCGTTCCCTACTGAGCTCCGTAGAAGCAAACTGGATTAAAATCAGTATAGCTTGGTTCTTCCGATCAATTATAGGCTACTTTTCATCACGTTAAATGGCTTATGAGGTTAGCAGAGAAGTTAAATATGAGAGCGGGCGGAGCCGCGGGGACAGCTATATTATTATAAAGGCAAGTACAAAACAAAGTTCCTTAATTCATTAATTTGAAAGACGTCATCGCTCGCACACACAACACCTTGTGTTTTGCGTAACATTTAATTAAGATCAGTTTTACGAGCTGGCGAAGCGAGATCGGTGCGTGCTTATCTGAACTGAGAACTATTTCCTTCGAGGCGAAAGCATTATACCGCGTAATTTCGGTTTGGATGTCGTAATGATGGGTTGTGCTCCATAACATAATATATATCCACATTTAAGGCCCTGTCAACCCGTATTCACCCGTACTCCTCTTTCGAGGCGCCGCTTTCGCTGGTTGGAGTAGGATGCAACACAATCGATCAATAAAAAATTAGGTTTTTATTTTTGGTGGCGCTAACCATGACATCGCGTTTAGGAACCCTCGGTACGGGAGTTCGATTCGCCCTTGGCCTGTTTTTCGCTAGAACAGGCAGTTCAATAGTTCAATAATGATAAATTTAAAATAATTTGCATACAATATTAGATTTCGGTCGAAAATGAGTAGGTATTCATGAATACTATGTAAGCAAAGATTTAAATCGATAGATTAGGCATAGTCTAACATGGCGCACTACTGACAACGTCACAAATGAAAAGGGCCGCATGCGGCTACTTCGCATCAGACGCAGCGCAACGCGCGTGTTGAGACGTCGTTCCACGGAACGGAACGGAACGCGCCGATGTACGCGAGTGCAGAGCGTTAGCGTTTTGTTAACATGAGGCATGTTTTGATGCGATTCTTGATGACTACTGTACATGAAGTCACACACACAGTTATGTCTAATCGGTGACGAACTACTGAGCGCTTTGCCCTATCTATCGATTTAAATCTGTGTATGTAAGTAAATACATAAACGATATCTTATTTTATTTTATTTTATTTTATTTATTTGGCCAAAACAAACAGAAACAAACAAACAAGAAAATACAGAAATATACAAACAATAATTAAGTTTGCCTCCAGCATCGTTAGGCACCTATTATACTTATCGATATATAACGTGGCAACAGTACAGTTAATGAAGATGAAATACAGAGGAAATACGACACATAACTTAAATAATAATCAAATACAGGGAGAAGACGAACCTTAACAAAGTAACAGAAAGTGACATACCATAATTATATATATATATTTACATGTATATATGTACAACAAATAGTGCACACACAGCAATAGCCCAATACACAGTAGTAGCTCACTATTTGTTATTTATTATTAGAGAGTGTAGAAGCGACTCGTGTTTTGAAGGCGAATGGACTCAGGTAGTGAATGTCTATATTGACAGATATCCTGTTGAAAAAGTTACACATTTTACGCACAGGCGCACGAACTCCCGCATTAGTACGACAGAGATCAAGGTGAAATATGGTACTAGTTCTTGTGGATGGACGAGGGACATGATACCGGATCAACGACAGCAAGTCGGGGCAGTCCACATAATTATTACAAATTTTATAGAGGCACGTAGCTGAGAGAACATTTCTACGATCACCAAGGCTTATTAAATTATATTTACGAAGTAGGTCAACATACGGTAAGTGCGAGCCACCACCACATCGACGATGCATTATGTATAAGAATTTCCGCTGTATCATCTCAATGGCATGTGTGTATTTATCGTAGAATGGATTCCAAATAGGTGCAGCATATTCGACTTGTGATCTTATTAAGGTCATGTATAAATATCTATAAGTGGAAACTTTTTTAAAGTAAACCGAGGACCTCAAGACGAAGCCTAACATTTGATAAGCCTTCTTAACAATATTGGATATATGTGAATCAAGATGAAGTTTTGAGTCCAGGGTTACTCCAAGATCACGTATAGATACAACACTCTGTAAAACAACACCACCAATGGAATAAGTAAAATTGACAGGAACTATACGTTTAGTAAATGTGATATTCTTACATTTCGGAAGGCTAAGAAATAGTTTGTTATTCAAAGTATATTCGTAGAATCGATCGAGATCTTTCTGGAGATCAAGACAGTCAACAACAGTATTGATTTTTTTGTATATTTTTATATCATCAGCATAAACAAGGAAATGACAGTTTTTAAAACACTCGTGGACATCATTCAAAAACAAAATAAATAACAGAGGTCCCAAGATGGAACCCTGTGGAACACCCGACGTCACCGTCACCGTATCCGATTCGTACCCATTCACGACTATACGCTGCCTTCTGTTCACTATATATGATGTGAACCATCTCAGCAGATTACCTCTGATACCGTTAAAGGCAATTTTCTGGAGTAGCATTACGTGGTCAACCCTATCAAAGGCCTTCTTAAAGTCGGTGTACACAGCGTCGACTTGGCCTCCCTTATCCAAGCAATTGAACAGAAAATTTGAAAAGACTAAGAGATTACTAGTAGTGGAACGTTTTAGAACAAAGCCATGTTGCTGAGGGATAATCATGTTATGAAGAAGAGGATAGATAGCACCATGTACAAGCTTCTCAAAGACCTTTGATAAGGTTGGTAAGATGGATATGGGGCGGTAATTTTCAACATCCGCTTTCGATCCACTTTTATGTACCGGTGTTATATTAGCGGTTTTCCATATATCAGGGAAGATCCCACTCCTTAGACACTTATTATAAATTATGTAAAGGGGGCACGAGATTGAATCAACTGTACGCACAAGAAAAAGTGGTTCTATGAGATCAGGCCCAGCCCCCTTCTTTAAATCCAGGCATTTTAACTGCTTGATTATAGCGTCAGAGGTAATATGCAGATCATCAATAAGGACACAGTGAGGTGACATACCTGGCGGAGGCGCCCACACATTGCGACTCAGAGATGTCGGTTCGTAGACCGAACTAAAATAAGACGAAAATATATTGCAGATCCCTGCTGGATCGCTAGAAGTTTCATCTCTAAATCGCATTGTAGCGGGATATGCACTTCCGCCACGGCGAGCAGAGATGAATGACCAAAAATTTTTTATATTTGAGGAAATACCTTCCTCCACACTTACCATGTATGCATTGTAGCAAGATGCAGCGGCATGTTTGAACTGCTCACGCAAAACACTGAAAACTTCATAGTCCGATTGATTTCTGTAAGTTTTCCATTTTATTTTCACTTTCTATAGCCGACAAACACAGTAATACGTAATACGCTGTGAAATAAAACATTATTTATTCTTTGTAAGTATAGTATATTTACCTAAAGCCTACTAAAGGGTTGTAAGCACAATTTTAGTGCTCCTGAAAGTGCTGTATAAAGTACTAAACTCGATGCGTGTAAACCTATTGTACTAAAGGTTCTCTCGCTTGTGTAAATTCCTAGTTTATATGTATGTATATATTTGATGTTTCCTTGATGCTTGTCCGCTCTTGGTCGCTCAATATTGAAAGTAGTCGACATTTACATAATATGTACAGGGCTGTTTCAGGATAGGGTTTCGTAACTTCAGGGTTTGAAAGGGGTACATATTTGAAGACGAAAAGCTCTGAAACTTTTTCCCAGATTCAGTAATTTTATAGTACTCTTTGGTGAAAATCGTTTTATCGAGCTTTGGTGGACGGTTAACGTCCGCCTTTATTAAATAAAAATAAAATGACTAACTTACATGCTTAACTAGTAAAATTGTACAGCATGTAGGTAAATTCCAATTACTTAAATTTGAATGACATCAAAAGAAAAAAAGAGGACTGGACTAGGTCATTGCACTGCCTAGACTTAGACAGCACTGTTGCCAAATCTCACTGTCCATCGAGTATTTATTACAATTTTCAATTTTTGTATGAAAAAAAAAATACGGAATTTCGATTTGAGTGATAGATAAGGATTTTTTTCTTCTAATAATGAGCACCTACTTTCTATTCCTGAAGTTTCTCAAGCCTATCCTGAAACAACCTGTATATATAGGCTATAAGCATATGCGGCCAGTGTTGTGGGTACAGTGGGTGAGACGGCGGAGTTGGATGAGATTTATTCTTCCAGTGACCGTTTTTAATTTATTTAGTTAGATTTGGTTTTAGATTTAACTCTATTATCTAATCTAAGGCTTACTTGCTTTTACGCGAGCGAAGCCGCGGCCAAACGCTCGTATAATATAAAAACAGAAGAAACTCCGGTGTCTGCTCCAACTTTTGCGCACGATCATAATATTGTTGTCATCGTTTCATATCATCTGCCATTTTATGCCCCTATACACTTTCTTTTGAGAACAACATAAGTTCTTCTCAAAATTTCAGTAAATATTCTCTTCGGCGTATAACTTCGCTATAAAACTTTCGTCGCGGGCTTTCGGCGTGATGTGACGGCTTCTCGTAACTCCCTTATCTCTTCCTCCCCTTCGTTTCTACATTACCGCATTATCATAAGTTTATTTTCATTACGTATGTTGTCGCGCATTATACTCCACGAGGGAGCCGCGGGTATGTAAAGTAATTCTAGGCTACATCGACGCGTTCTATAACGCTGTTAAGAACGCGAGGGCGGAGGCCAACTCACTCGCCTGGATGAAGAAGAATCAATACTAATAATAATCTGTAAGGGATGGTCATGGAGAAGTTACTTTGTTTTATGAGATACTGAGTTTGTAGACTCTATGTATGATACTAAAACTAAATTGACGATCTTTAGAAATCTTTTCTGTATGCATGTACATTCCTCCATAACACTTAAACCGACCATCCGAATTCGTTGAAATTTAGTACAAACACATTTAACTATAATAAAATTCAGTTCCGGTTAGTGGCTCTCATAAAGGCCGAATTGTTCCGCGCGCCGAAATAAAGGTACGGTAGCGGGCTTACTTACTTTCTTCCATTTTAAATACGAATATCACGCGAGCGAAGCCGCGGGCAAAAGCTAATAAAAAAATTAAATGTAAGAAAGTGAGCAAGAACTCACAAAGAAGAAGAAAAGAAGAACTTGAGATGCCCGTGTTCATTTTATAACCTTATTTTAGCTTTGAGCGACGGGTGCAAAAAGTGGTCTGGGCTTCGGAGTACCTAAAGTATTCTGTGGCGTCGGCATCTCTTGCAAGATGTCCTAGGTTCCAATCCGGTTAGATTTTTTGACAATGAGTTTTTTTCTGACGGAAAAAATTACGTGCATACCCACTGCTTCGCGCGCGAGCTCCAAGGAATCGGGGGCTGGGGAAGCGGGCGGGTGTGCGCCCCCCCCCCCCCCCCCCCCGCCGTCGACGCTTCACACCCCGCGCGATAACAGTACGAGTGTTGGCCTTGACGCGAGAGCACGCTTCGATACCGTATTCGTAATAATTATTAACCGACTTCATTTTGTGTGTACAAATGGCGCTTTAATATGGATGAAAAAGAAATTGCGAGCACGAGCAATGAGAACAGGGAGAAAAAAATTGATGATTTCATAATTAATTAATATCGATAACGTAATATCGACTAAATCACTGCACTAGGTCATTACGTCAACATTACATAAACTTCCTCGGAGCTCGCGCGCGGCCTCTAGGTCCCTTCCCTTGCCCCTTACTAGGTGGTAGGCATTTTACGTATTTTTTTTTAAATATTGAAATTTCATAAATTTTTATCAATAGTACCTATTGTGATAATCTGACCATATTTACCCAACATTACTATTATATTTTTTTATTTTGTGAAATGGGACAACTAAAATAGCAAAAATAACTTTATTTCAGAATGAACAGGAAAATATACTCAATACACAAACTATAACTACCTATCAAATTAAATGGACAAATATAACTAATTAAAAAAGAAAAAAAAAAACTATAACTAAAAACCACTAAAAACTAACTTAAAATGAAATATTTTTCTAAAGCGCGTCATGTTTTTGTGGATGTACTTTAAAAGAAAATTGTACGACCGCAAGGTTAAAAGTATGTAGGTAGGTATATAAATAAGATTAGTAGAATCGCTGCATCGTAAATACAATTTTCTAATATATCTAATCTATATACACGGTGTTGCAACCCCAACCGTAAAACTCGAAAGGGGGTGATTCTGTACGCGAAAAAAAAACAATTTTTGTTCTACGACTTTTTTATTTGAAGAAAAAAAATATTTTTTCTCCATACATTTTGAGAATAGGTATTTAAAATTAGTATGGAAAAAATATTTTTTTTTTGTTTCAAAAAATTGTTTTTCTTCACAGAAGTTGATTAGTTTCACATATAGAATAACGCCCTTATGTCAGGTAAAAATATTACGGGGGCAACTACAACACCGTGCATAATAAAATGCAATATTATGCATAAACTGTGGAAGAGGCGCCAGATGTGTGTCAGGATCGTGGTACGTGGTCCGTGAATCCGTTATCTCTGCCTACCCCGCTGGGAAACAGGCGTGACGCTATGTATGTACCTATGTAATAATCTGTGGAAGAGGCGGCAGGCAGTTGTGTGTCAGGCAGGATCGTGGCAGACTCTCTATGTTTGATACCAAAACTAAATTGATGATGTTTAGAATTTTTTTCTGTATGTATGTATATTCCTCTATAACTGTTAAACCGATCATCCGAATTCGATGAAACTTATTACAATTAGTAGAAACACATTTTTACTACACGGGACACAGGATAGGCTAAATAAAATTCAGTTGCCGGCACGACCGAAGGGAAGCACTGACGTGGCACCAAGTTCACCCGGTGTTAATATGGACTGACTCAAAAATGGGTCAACCACAGAGCAGGGCGCGCGCGGGGGTATTCCGTGCTCTGTGGGGTCAACCGATTTAATTGCAGTTTTGACCTTATAATACTACATGATTTCCGCAAGTTTATATAAGCGGCGGGTGGCCGAGTGGTTTGGGCATCGGCTTCTCATGCGGGAGGTCCGAGGTTCGAATCCGTCGGCGTGTACCAATGAGTTTTTTCTGACGAAAAAATTTACGTGCATACCTACACCCGCTGCTTCACCGTTCGTAACCGGTTTAAAACTGTAGGTCCCTTCCCTTGCCCCTTACTAGGTGGTAGGCTCAAATTGTAGCCGACTGGGTTGGTACCACCGTACTGGATGTAAGATGGCCGCAAGCAACCTCGGTTGTGTTCTCCTCTAGTCCAGTATAGCCAGCAATCCAGGGAAGTCTCCGGTATGGCACCTACCTTCTCGGAGGTGATATTGGCTGGTTAGAGCATGTGCTTTGGCCCCTCCGACTCAGCCACCCATACCAGATTACATAAAAAAAAAAAAAATAAGATACGCTCGGTGCCACGAGTTCGACCGCGGGCACAACTAGTTTATTGTTTATTGTATAATTTCATCCATAGGTAGGTAACCTACGCTTGGACATGTCGAAAATTCCGCCAGTTCTAAATTCAATGCGAAGAAGAACTGACAAACAAACTTCGCAAGTCACAATGTTTTGTTAGTACCTACAAGTACAATATAAACAGATGTAGGTACATAAGTAATTGAGGATAATCAAGGCATTCTGAAGTACCCATTTACTCTAGTAAAGGTTACATCAGTGAGCTGAATTCAGTAGAAAAAATCGGCCAAACGCGAGTTTTAGTCACGCACAGAGGGTTCCGTAGATCCGCTATAACATACCTGTCAAAAAACCATATCTGTCTAACGCGAGGTCTAACGTTTGTATCGGCCATACCAAACTGCTTGTCGCGCCATCTATCATTGAGTAGCGTAAACATAAGTTATTGTTAGCACGTTTCTTGTATGGGTAACCCTCTTATTTGTTTACTTTGAATTTTTTTATTATTTGTTGGCATATCATTCATATATTAATAACACATATTCTGTGAAAATTTTAACCGGCTACCTTTTTTTTTCTGGAAACTGACACGGTTGGCTACATCACCTGCAACATCCATGATGTCATCCCATAACACCGGGTGAACTAGGTGCCATGTCAGTGCTTCCCTTCATTTCATGTCGGCTACACAATGAACTGGACGGAAAACGCGAACTATATAGCCGTTTCGACCGACGCGACGTTTCGTTGAGTGCGCTGGTACCAACCTGGCCGTAAACCCTACTACCTAGTAAGATAAGAAGGGAAGGGACCTACAGGTTAACGCGGAATCCGAACCACGGTCAGCCTCCAACGGTCGAGCGGTCACCCATCCAAGTACTGACCGCCGCACCACTGACCTACCAAGGCTTTGCCGGCTTTGACGGTTTTGCCCGATTTTTACGTATTACGTTTCAAAAGATACAGTCCTAGGACGGACAGACGAACGAACGGACAGACAGACAGACGGACAGACAGACAGACTGACAGTCAGACGTTGTAGGCTTCTGCATGTATACGGAACCCTAAAAATGCTTAAAAAGAAACTCGAAAAAATCTCTGGGCTCAAATTTAGGCAAGAATCTCAGTATTAAGCTGGCGAGCCCAATTTCCTCCCAGAGGTCGCAATAAGTCCTCTTTATTTTCTCTCCCTGGGGTTCCTTAATAATCAGGCGTCTCGTTTGCTCTCCCGCGGGTCCCGCAAGGTCCTTAGGGTCTGCGGGTTCGAGGTCCGGGTCCAAGGTCCGGGTTTGTTACAACCTGCGGATATAGCACCGGGAAATACGTCACGACCCAGATTGTTGTTCACCCATTTAAATAACCCCTTCCCCGCGTTTACCTGTTAATAAAGCAATATACAGGGTGACTGGAAATTCGATCTATTCCTTGAAAGGGATTATAGGTACTAGAGGTTATTTGGAACAATTTAAGTCCCATCGACTGGGGGTCGGAAATGAGCGATTTCCGAGATATCGGAGTTTTATTTATTTTTTTATTTCTGACTTGTAATCGAAAAAAAAAGTTGTAAAAAAATCACCTTATTTTTGGGAACTCAATTGATATTTTTCTGAAAGCTGGTAAGCTACCAATCATCTATACATATAATAAAATCGTAAAGGTAAGAAAGTCTGTACATTGAATGTATTCGGAAAAAAACTAACCAGGTTGGCTTAAAATGAGATACTGAACATTTTAGAACAGTTTTAAAAATTTTTGTTTGTTTGTTTGTTTGTCTGTACGCGCATCACGCAAAAACCACTGAACGGAATTAGACGAAACTTTGTATAGTGGCAGTTTATATGCCGGGTTAACATAATACGTAAAAAAAATTAACAAAAATAAAAAAAAAATTAAACAATTATAAACATTATTGCGCGTTTAAAATCACGTAGTCCAAAGTACATAATTATATCTTGAGAACTGTCAGCAAATACAATTTGAATAAAATATTCATTCGAAATTTAAAAATAAGTAGATACAACGAAAATGACAAGTTCTTCTTTTTTATAACTTGAACACAATAGTCTATAACATATCTATTCTTTCTATACATATAATAAAATCGTAAATGCAAAAATGTCTATTTGTACGCGCATCTCGCAAAAACCACTGAACGGAATTTGACGAAACTTTTTATAGTGACAGTGTATATCCCGGATTAACATAATAATAAAAAAATATAATAATAATCACGCAATCCAAAGTAATGGTAAAAAACAATTTTAAATGTCATGTTGACAACGGAGAACTGTCATCTCGACGTGAGCTGGCCGGTGACAAATTGTTTGATAAAAAAAAAATTATTGAAAGTCGAAGTTATGTCGTTGTCATTGGTGCAATACAAATTTTTATATCTGTTGCCCGCGGCTTCGCTCGCGTGAAATTCGTATTTCAAAAAAAGAAAGTAAGTAACTAAAGGGGGGCCCGAAGGCGGATCTGCGCTCACGTGAACGATATTCTTTCTCGATGATAGTAACTAAGGGCGAGGCGGAAGGCGGAGCTGAGTTCAGGAAGAAGAAAAACATTCTTGAAGAAAGTAAGTAACTAAGGGCGAGGCCGAAGGCCGAGCTCTATTCTGGAAGACCATAAACATTCTCGAAGAAAGTAAGTAACTATGGGCGAGGCCGCAGGCCGAGCTGCGTTCAGGAAGAAGCTAAACCATCTTGAAGAAAGTAAGTAACTAAGGCGAGGCCGAAGGCCGAGCTACGTTCGAATAATTGAAAAACCATCTCGAAGAAAGCAAGCAACTAAGGGCGAAGCCGAAGGCCGAGCTGCGTTCAGAAAGAAGCTAAACCATCTAGAAGAAAGTAAGTAACTAAGGCGAGGCCGAAGGCCGAGCTACGTTCTGATAATTGAAAAACCATCTCGAAGAAAGCAATTAACTAAGGGCGAGGCCGAAGGCCGAGCTGCGTTCAGGAAGAAGCTAAACCATCTTGAAGAAAGTAAGTAACTAAGGGCGAGGCCGAAGGCCGTGCTCTATTCGGGAAGACCATAAAACATCTTGAAGAAAGCAAGTAACTAAGGGCGAGGCCGTAGGCCGAGCTGCGTTGAGGAAGAAGGTAAACATTTTTGAAGAAAGTAAGTAACTAATTCGAGGCCGAAGGCCGAGCTACGTTCTGACAAATTATAAACCATCTCGAAGAAAGCAAGTAACTAAGGGCGAGGCCGAAGGCCGAGCTGCGTTCAGGAAGAAGCTAAACCATCTCGAATAAAGTTAATTAACATTAAGATTGAGTTAATTTAATTTTAATTTTATTATAAAGTCCACGCTTCTGACGGCAAATATACCGTGCATCCTAGAACCTCGCGGTTATTCCCGGCTGGATGGCAAGAGGCCCGATGCTATCACCTTAGTGCCATGGACTAAGGGTAGTTCTTTGATGTGGGACGCCACTTGTGTTCTCACATTGGCTCCAAGTCACGTTAGGACATCTTCAAGAGAGGCTGGCGCGGCCGAGGCTGGGGCGGGGAGCCTCAAACGCAACAAATATAGAAATATAATTCAAGATTTCGAATTTGTTGCGTTTGCGGTTGAAACCCTCGGTCCGTGGAGCAGTGAAGCCAAAAGAGGCTTGGGCCTCTGCTGGTTGACGCAACCGGTGTCCCGCCATCAAGGGCCTATGTACTTCATTCAAAGGGTAAGCCTTGCCATCCAGCGGGGTAATGCCGCAAGTGCTCTAAGAACATTTGAAAATGCCCGTTTTGGTAGTTATTTTAATGTTTGTTAGGTAGGTTTTAATTCTTTAATTATTAATATTACTTTTTTATTTTTATGAAATAAATAGATTGAGTAAACGTTATTATATTCTATAGAAGAAAGGAAGTCTTTAAGGGCGAGGGCCGAAGGCGGAAGAGGGTTTTTGGTTTACCTGAACGCAGCTCGGCCCTCGGCCTCGCACTTAGCTCCTTCCTTTCTTCCGGAAGGTTTATCGTCTTCCTGAACGCAGCTCGGCCTTCGGCCTCGCCCTTACTTACTTCTTTTATTTGAGAAAGGTTTATCGTTTACCTGAAAGCAGCTCGGCCTTCGGCCTCGCCCTTAGTTAGTTACTTTCTTTGAGGAGGTTTATCGATTACCTGAATGCAGCTTGGCCTTCGGCCTCGCCCTTAGTTACTTACATTCTTCTTTGGAATACGAATTTCACGCGAGCGAAGCCGCGGGCAACAGCTAGTTTCAAATAAAAATATCGGCCCAAAATTCTCAATATCTCAGAAATAAAAGGTCTTAAAAGAAATTTATTTTGATTTTTATGTAAAGTTGTATTTAAAAAAATTATAATTCATGTAAAAAAAAACCCAGTTGATGGGGGTAAAATTATTCCAAATACCCTCTAGTATAACCCCTTTCAAGGAATAGATCGAATTTCCAGTCACCCTGTATAGTACAAAAATCATTACCTACATATTTTCAATCTTTACAATTTTTATATGTATTTTCAATTATGTGCGTCGGTCTATTTTTCTATTTCGTCTGTTTTTACAATATTGGATTAATTAGCTTTGTACGGTATGGGGCCGGTAATTAATGAGAATAGCCCCACTGTATCTCTCCCCGTGCATGTCGTAAAAGGCAACAAAGGGATAAGGACAAGGTGCCGTGCTAAGGAGACGACAGGCTAGCAACCTCTCTTGGAACAGTCTTTCCATCGAGTCATGCAGCAGGTCGGCCTTCGTGCCTTTTTTTTATTTTTCATGGAAACTGACATGCTTGGCTACATTACCTACAACATCCGTGATGTCAGCCCACAACACCGCGCGAACTAGGTGCCAGTCAGTGCTTCCCTTCATTTAATTTCATGTCGGCTACTCTGAACTGGACGGAAAACACGAACTATTCACATAGCCGTTTCGATCGACGTTTCATTCAGTGCGGTGGTAGCGAAGGGAACTACGGTTTTACGTGGAATCCGGATCACGGTCAGCCTCCAACGGTCGAGCGGTCACCCATCTAAGTACTGACCGCGCCCAGCGTTGCTTAACAACAGTCGACCGCACCACGTTGTGACCGCCGCAAAGATGGAGTACTCGGAGATGCTGTTTGGCGCGACCCCGCCGTCCCCTTTCCACCTCCGCACAACGCGCGCAGGGATTGCATCCCTATACGCCGGACTTACCGCGGATGCGTACGAATCGGCTCTGCAAATCATTCCTCCACAGAACCGGTACTGGAACGATCTCCCCGCCCACACATTTCCCCACAAGTACAGTCTCGGGTTCTTCGAGAGAGCGTGAATAGGCGCCTGTTAGGCCGGCATGGCATTCGAAATCCCCGCATGCGACCGTATGTCCATGGGCGTCGCTAGACACCTTATGGTGGCGCCACATGTTGCGCTTAAGTCTGTCTCATTCAACACAACAATTCTTCTTCAAGGTTGTATTCATTTCTTCAAGGTAAAAAATAAGACATGTTTTAAAAATTACTAAATGTCTTTCCTCAGCAAGCGCACTTCTCAAGACTAAATCAAGCCAGCATTTTAAATGCTTAAATAATCTTAAGCTATAAGTAGGTACTTCGACGAGATCATAAAAAGGCAGTATATTATGTAAATGTACGGAATAAAATAGAAACGGGCCGCTTGAATAATTTCCATAGTATTACCAATAACACGATGCAAAAGAATCATAAAAAAATATTCCAAGGATTATTTTTACGAAGGATTCCATAAAACGAACATAAAATTTATTATAAAGAAAAGTAAAGTTGGAAATTTGAGATATTTCCCTTTTATAATGCGTACCTAAATCTTAGTCTTAGGCAATACTGAGGGGATAATTATTTATAAGTGTATTTTTTACAAAAAAAAAAACAAATAAATAAAGTAAAATTTGTAAAATTGTCAACCTAATCAAAACAAAACCGAAATAAAACAAAAGTTATAAGCAGTTTAGTTCTTTGCACAGAATCACACATTAAAGAAAACCAAAAACACCACATTTCATACACAAATTTGTTCCATCACTTGACACATTATTTTTCACCCGCTCTCATCATCGGCTAAAATAAATTCGAAAATTTAAATCGACCAAAGCGTACTTTTTAAAACCTAATTACACTCGAAATCAATATCGATTCCGTTCATAATGAGTGTAGGCTAGCGAGGCGATGTTGAGTCCTGAGTGGGTGGGGCTGCTGGAGGCAAGACGCGCGTATACCTACGCTTAGCAGAACGCCTTCTCCGTGGCCTCGCACAACGATATCGGAGTAAATAGATTAGATTTCTACGAAAAATGGCCTTAATTTTCTTGGATAATCGAATAGAATAGCATTATTAACATTTGTAATGGCGGAATAGTGGCATTCCTGAAATGTAAGGCAGAAGAAGTAATATGAACCGAATTGGCGGTTTTTGTCGCAAAAAGCGAAGTCAAGTTTGATCGAAGTGTCTGTTCTTTATGTGGATAAAATTGTTTCTGTTACGAAAGTGAAGCAAAATTGGACCAAACTGTCGGTTTCTGTTACGAAATTGAAGCAAAGTTGGACCAAACTGCCGGTTTCTGTTACGAAAGTGAAGCAAAGTTGCACCAAACTGTCGTAATCTTTCACGAAAGTGAAGCAAAGTTGGACCAAACTGTCGGTTCTTGTTACGAAATTGAAGCAAAGTTGGACCAAAGTGTCGTATTCTGTTACGAAAGTGAAACAAAGTTGGACCAAACTGTCGGTTTCTGTTACGAAAGTGAAGCAAAGTTGGACCGAACTGTCGGTTTACATACAAACCACAAGCTGCATTTCGACAATCGAGGTTAGCAGAGTAATCAATGTTGCGCTGCAAGGAATCTGGTATAATACAGCACAACACTGGCCACCACTTTTCGAAAAGTATTCAGATAAAATAATAACTATCAAGCAGCAAGGAAGGCATGAAAAGTACGAAGAACGAACGTATTTATTTATTTATTTATTTTTTAAACTTTTACTAAACACTATACACCAGATATAGGTAATGTAAATAGGCAGTGTGGTCAGATTCTTCAGTATTCATGTTTATGCTGTAAGTATTAATGCTCTTGTGAGCGGTAGTATGGGTTAATTATGTGTGAGTTACTGTTTTAAAATACTTATAAGGTACTAAATAACATTGTGACTTGCGAATTTTGTTAGTCAGTTCTTCTTCGCATTGAATTTAAAATTCATTTTTGGACTTTTGCGGAATTTTCGACATGTCCAAGCATGGGTTACCTACCTATGGATGAAATTATACAATAAACAATAAACAACAATGGCTGTCGGGCGAAACTATCGGTTCTTGTTACGATAGAACACACACATAGATTTGAATCGATATCGTCAACATAATATTTTATTTAATTTTTATTTCATTTTATTTTATATATTTGGAAAATCAACAGTTTATAGTACTTACATATTATATACATATAGTTGCCAGCGGTTTTTCATATTATTTAATAAACCAGTAAAAGATTTTCTCGTGTTTACATTAAAGCAAATTACAAAAATTGTTGTACCACAACAGTGCCGTGAAACAATGAAATTAATACAGTTGACATTTCGTATTTAAAATAAAGCAAAAAAAAAATAAGAAGAATAAATAAATGTATAATAAATAAATTGAACAAATAAAGATAATGAAATATAACTATATATTTTTTCATTATCTTATATTAGAGTTTTTTTTTTGTACGGCAGGTCCACATAATTATTCTACTATCAGTGCGCCGCGCGCCGCGGAGGGGGCGCGTCGCCGCCAGATGACTTGAGAGAGAGGTTCCTATTCAGCCAACATCTTCTCCAGTTGCCGCCATTGAGCTATGCTATATGTATATATTTTTTTTTCTAATCAAGCCAACGTACACTGAATAGGAATCGGGTGTCGATCGCATCGACACACTAGGTAGACAGGACACACTCACCCAGTAATCAGCCACAAGGCTTTAGGGTGGTTTTAGTAGAAACATATTTTTCGGTTTCCGTATCGTTCGGGTAAGGAAGCCTTTTACTAGGCCTTCTGTTTGTCCGTTTGTCCGAGGGCAGTATCCTTTGAACCATCATAATAGGTAGCCGGTTGAAATTTTCAAAGGTTATATGTGTTATTATGGCGAATATCCTAACAAATAATAATAATAAAGTATCTGGATCTGCAGCACGATGTTACCAAAATGTGGGCCGTCGACTCGACGATCGTTGTGCCCATAGTCGTATCAGCGCATGGACTGATAGCGAAGAGCCTCGACGACCACCTTGGAGGCTCTCGCTGAGTGGTTGGATCAAGGGCCAGATCCAGAAGGCAGCCCTGCTCGACACTGCACGCATCGTCCGGAGGTTCCTCTCTTTGGGACCCGACCATCGGTAGCCTGGGTTCGCCCCGCCGCCCCCGGTGGTGGAAACTCCATTTGTTTTTGTATTAATTTTAGATTTTAAGTTTGTAAATATGTAAAATTAATATTTAAAAAAAATTTAAATAAATGGATGAAATAATAATAATAAAAAAAAAACTAAAACATTTTATTACCCCACACAGTAAATGTGTTTTTTCTTCAAGGTTTTCTTTGCTCTATCATCGTAAAAACGCTAATACATAACAAGCGTCAAACTAGGTGTGATTATAGTAGTCTAGGCAAATTTTTTAAAAAAGGCTTCCGTTCTGAGTTTTAGAAGCAAATCATATATCTTTTTGGTAAACGGTGTTTTCTTACTAATTCGACCCCGCTGAATCGAAAAATGCCGTTTGCCCTCCCCCCCCCCTCCCCCTTCCCCCCATTTACCCTCCGAAGTGTCCCTCACCGTAGTTTTTTTTATTTTACAGAAAAACGGTTACAGATATGAGCAAATTGTCGACGAAGAACTTAATTTATATTAAATTTCCTAAACATACGTGCTAAATTTATATCAATAAGATAAGTAGTTTTTGAGATACAGCCTTCGACATTCGATGAAAAGTTACGAACTTCGAAAATAAAACAAACAATAAAAAAATTCAATTACGTAGACCGTACACCACGTACATAATTGGCAAGTGCAAGTCAGAATCACGCACCGCGTAACCGTTGGTGCGCGAGTCCCACTCTCATGTTAATTATTATTTTTAGAATAATTATATTGTAGGTACCTACTTTCTAAGTGCACATTTAAAAAATTTACAGTGAAGTTTCTTGTCAGTTTTTCTTCTACAGTTTTTTTTATTTTACAGAAAAACGGTTACAGATATGAGCAAATTGTCGACGAAGAACTTAATTTATATTAAATTTCCTAAACATACGTGCTAAATTTATATCAATAAGATAAGTAGTTTTTGAGATACAGCCTTCGACATTCGATGAAAAGTTACGAACTTCGAAAATAAAACAAACAATAAAAAAATTCAATTACGTAGACCGTACACCACGTACATAATTGGCAAGTGCAAGTCAGAATCACGCACCGCGTAACCGTTGGTGCGCGAGTCCCACTCTCATGTTAATTATTATTTTTAGAATAATTATATTGTAGGTACCTACTTTCTAAGTGCACATTTAAAAAATTTACAGTGAAGTTTCTTGTCAGTTTTTCTTCGCTGTGATAATCTAACTGGCGGAATGTTACAATGTAAATAATGACAAATCTGGGCGCAGTGTACTGCAGGGGGTTACAAATAAACAATAAACAATAAACAGTAAACAGTAATCAGTAAACAGTATACAAGTAAACAGTAAACAGTAAACAGCAAACACTAAACAGTAAACAATAAGCAGAGCTCTACACGTCGATAGCGAGTACATTTTGTTAATTGACTTTTTCATAAAAAAATACTGTGGTGCACTTTAACAATATTCGATTGTGAAATAAAGTACACCCGGGCGCGGTCAGAACTGGGAAGGGTGACCGTTCGAGCGTTGTGCCTGACCGTAATTCGGATTCCACATTGAATTGTAGGTCCCTTCCCTTATCCTACTACGTGGTAGGGTTTAATCTGCCCACATTATCAACACGTCACTGAGTGAGAGGTCGTTCGTAGCGGGCTGTGGAAATAGTTCCTGTTTTCTCTCTAGAAGCGGCATTCACTAACGCATTTTGCGTTGGACGGTATCGATATTGGTGACGGTAGGAAGTTTTATCGATAGATGCAAGAAAGTGGGTATTCATCAGTAACACCACAGTTTTAAGGATCAGCACGCACTGCGAAAATATTCCAAGCCCTTTTTTCCGCAATAGATATTGTAACATATGGACATTATTATTATTAAACAAATTTTTATAACGCGGAAATTAATTCGCGAATTTGTGTACATTATATTATGGTTTTTTTAATTACAGTGATTGTGAAACATTTAAAAAAAAATCGGTGTCGGTCGCATGCGGGGGTTGCGAATGCCATGCCGGCCCGACAGGTGCCCATTCACGCCTCTCTTGATGGACCCGAGACTATACTTGGGGGTAAATAATGTGGGCATGGGAGAGCGTTCCAGAGTTTACCGGTTACTAATAATATTACAGGTTTACGTAATAACCTTATCTTACAATGTGCCGAAAAAGTTAACGCAGCTATATAATTGCTTATTTAAGAAGGAATTGCTGATTTTGAGCTTAACCTTAACGTAAACCTAACCTTTCCTACGGACGACGACGACGGTCGGACGCGGAAACGCGGAAAGGCGGAACAGTACATACCTAAATTAAATTACCATTTTTAATCGTCGGTGTCGCTGCAGGCGTTAAATTAATGAAAATTTTGATCGAGACGGAAGCTACCGACAACGTCAGTGAATGCCGCTCCAGTTCAATGGAACCGGCGCGACCTAAGGGAAGTACTGACATGGCACCTTGTTCACCAAGGTGTGGGCTGTAGGACGGATGTAGGGGTGATGCGGTCAAGTCGTGAGCCGGTCACTTAGCATAAAACATCTTAATCATTTATGACGAACAAATAAAAATGATTTATCAAACTACCCTCCAAAGCTCCCTTAAAGATACGGTTGAGCCAAATTACTCGTTGTTTCGGTCCATTATTTCAATTGGACAACGCTAAGCGGCCCTTAGCGATTCGCCCGCCAACCTAACGTTGTACTTACAACTGTGAAGGCTAGCGGTTCAATTCAGGGAACTGGAAAATTGCCAGTATTATGTATTTTCTCTGTCTGCGGGGTAATCTTGCTTTGGTTGTGGTTAACGATAGGTTATGGTGGGTGAAAATTATTATTACAGGAAATGTTCAACAGAACTTGAACCCTTAATTTTTTTGCTTAGATGAAATTTTAATATACCTACAACACCGGAGCTAAAAATTTGTATTTCGACCGAAAAAAATGGAATTTTTTATTTTCTGATGTCATGAAGTTCTTTAAGCTATATTGAGTCATCACTTTAGATATTCAAAAGATAAAGACAGGAACGTAGATTCGAGTGTCCTTATCACAAAAAAAAAAAAAAGAATTGTTAAATGGGATAAGGTTTAGGTGGATAAAAAACATAAACCCCGAAAGACGATTTTGTATGGAGAAAGTTCAAATTCAAATTCAAAATTTTATTGCACACACAAAAAAATTATAAACAATGTCACACTTTTACAAAGTTATTTTAACTTACTTACTTACTTTAGTTATGTTAACTTCCGTATCGTCTTAAGTACCGACCCCACACCAGGCCTCACGCACTCTATGTACTTGCGCGCGCTAACTACCTACCGCCCCACGGGCCGCCGGCGGTCTATTTCAGTGCGAAATTCGTCAGCCGCGCGAAGTATACATAGACGCTCGCCCGCGCAACTGCGCGCAGCTGCAAAGCAATGACCACTTTACATTCGATCGTTAAGGTACATTTTCGCACTCAGCGATTGGCGACGTGTAACAGTAGGCTATTAAAGCCTGAAGGTAGGAACATTTTCTATGGAGTGATTTATCTGTTACGAAGTAACTATTAAGTAATCTGTGCCCACACGTTAATGATATTAGTATTACTATCTAATGCGAAATGAAGGAAAGCACTGACATGGCACCCAGTTCACCTGGTGTTATGGGCTGACATCAATGATGTTGTAAGTGATGTAGCCAAGCGTGTCAGTTTCCATAAAAAAAAAAAATAAAAAAAAAAAAAATAAAAAAAATCTAATTTCTGTCGCAGTCGTTTCACAGTACAAATGTAAGAAAGGGGTGTATGTACTAACTGCGTTAAAACGCACATAACCTCCCAACTCTCAAACAGGCGAGCAACAGCTCGTGTCGCATGCACGAGTATCTCCACTTTTGGAGGCGACTGTACCTACGATGTGAGGCTTCTTTTGTTGGACCTATCAATCATCAATCAATACTAATAATAAATCTGTAAGGGATGGTCATGGAGTATGTTACTTTGTTTTATGAGATACTGCGCTTGTAGACTCTATGTATGGTACTAAAACTAAATTGATGATTTATAGAAATCTTTTCTGTATGTATGTATGTTTCTCCATAACTCTTAAACAGATCATCCGAATTTGATGCAACTAAATACAAGCACATTTACACAGATAGGCCAAATAAACAGATATTACACAGATAGGAAACACAGGATAGGATAAATAAGATTCAGATCCGGTTAAGCTAAGATGTGGCTCTCATACAAACCGAATTGTTCCGCGCGCCGAAATAAAGGTACGGTAGCGGGCTTACTTACTTTCGTCTTTTTAAATACGAATATCACGCGAGCGAAGCCACTGGCAAAAGCTAGTACAATAATAAGGTTTTCCTAATCAAACAAGCAGTATTTATAGAATAAACACACACAAACAAATTCACATCCTAAACGCGTACAGCAGCCGCCATTGTTCGAAGGTAAAATCAACATTAGTTAAAACAGAAGAGGAAAGGTAATAAATTTACTTAATATGATAATGTAATTTAAATGTTAAAATGCCGATACCCAATCTTTCATCTTATCCGTTTCAAATGTCACAGAATTGAAAGAAAACAAAACCGATACCTAGATAACTTTACAAACGCCATTTTCGTTTTTTTAGTAATAAAATGCTTTCAAAGTAGAAATAAGAATGTAAAATACCTATTGCGAACAAAAAAGAAAGAAAAAAATCGGTCAAGTGCGAGTTTTACTCGCGCATGGAGGGTTCCGTAGTTCCGCTATACCATACCTGTCAAAATACCAAATTCGTCTATATTTTGACTTTATACACGGTGTTGCAACCCCAACCGTAAAACCCGAAAGGGGATGATTCTGTACATGAAATAGAACAACTTTTGTTCTACGACTTTTTAATTTGTAGAAACAAATTTTTTTTTATCCATACATTTTGAGAATAGGTATTTAAAAATTGTATGGAAAAAACAATGTTTTTTTGTTTCATAAATATTTTTTTTGCCACAGAATTTGTTTAGTTTCACATATAGAATAACCCCCTTATGCCAGTTAAAAATATTACGGGGGCAACTGCAACACCGTGTATAATGACAATATTTTTTTTTTATTTATTTCTTTATTATTAAGAGAAGCCACAGAGATAACATAAATAAAACCAAACATACGATATACTAGGTACAACAATAGGCCTATGCTACCCCCACAAATGTTCCCCTTGAGACATAGCATTGTCTCCTTTTACAATAACATTGTGAACATTAAAAATGGTAAACTATAAGTAGGTACAACAAACAATAAATTAATAAGTAGTGATTATTAATTAACAGAATGACAGATGAAAAATGAAAATGCGCAGTAGTAATTTATATACAATGAAGTGTGTGTGAGTGTGTGGGTGTGTGTGTACGTGCCTTCCTATACCTACTTATCTTAAATTCCAAATTGGGTTATTCCCTTGCAAACGCTGAAGTACACAATGAGTCACACGCTTTTTTTTTTTTTTTTTTATGGAACCTGACACGGTTGGCTACATCACCTACAACATCCGTGATGTCAGCCCATAACACAGGGTGAACTAGGTGCCATGTCAGTGCTTCCCTTCATTTCATGTCGGCTACACTAAACTGGACGGAAAACACGAACTATTTACATAGCCGTTTCGACCGACGTTTCGTTCAGTGCGGTGGTACCAACCCGGCCGGGATAAACCCTACCACCTAGTAAGGTAAGAAGGGAAGGGACCTACAGTTTAACGTGGAATCCGAACCACGGTCAGCCTCCAACGGTCGAGCGGTCACCCATCCAAACACTGACCGCGCTCAGCGTTGCTTAATAACAGTTGACTAACCAACCGCGCCACTGAGCTACCGAGACTGACGAATTTTCTTATCCCTTAGTCGACTTTTACGACATGCGACGGGGAGAGATGCAGTGGGGCTATTCTTTTTAAGTACCGACCCCAAACGCTTCGAAAAATTTTTTTCCTCTTAAATGAAAAATGTCAACATCCATGAAACAGTCATTATATCAACATTATATGTGCTCATATAACGACGAATCCGAATCTACTAGAACGCACTATACATTACATTACATTCACAGTAAGTGGCTCAATTTCAGTAGCCCGTCTAAACCAGGCTCCGAAAGCACATGAGAAACCACTGAAGCGTTGAGCGATAACACGCACAATTAACTCAGTCCAATGTACGAGTTTATGCGATCGCAGCTCGATACCGGCGCGGGCGCCTTGTCCTTGCTTCTACGGGCAGTGGAGGACTGTGTGAAGCAGTGTAACACGAACTAATAGGCGGAGAATATTAATTACAATACAATACAATTCACTTTATTTGTAAGTAAAATAACAAAGTTACATTATAATGCAATTTATCTTGAACTTACACCGTCAAAACAATTTATACTGTTAAATACATTTCATTAATTTAGATTTTACATTTATATATTTATAATTAAATTCATCACATTTACATACATTAAATAATTTGGTTCCATTACACACCTTGTTATTTTACACACGTTACACACTTGTTTGGTTCCATTACACACCATTTTAATTAAGTTAATATTTGGAAAATCTTTAGGTCATACAAGTTCTGGGTTAGGAGCCATTCGTGCAGTCTTGTTTTAAATTTTTTTTCATTGGTTTCATTCGTTATGTCTCTTGGTACCTATACTAGTTTATTGTAGATTGCAGCACTGTTGAAATGTAGGCTCTTTTAAAATTTAGTTGTTTTATGTGTGTTATATTAAAAACTAGAGCTTTTTGTTCATCGCTACTGTTGATATATTATACATATATTTAATATTAACGTAAGTCAATGATTGGTACACAATATTCTAAAAATATAAATAAGTCATATGAACATTTAACATTTGTTTATTGAGGCCCTCGGTCATCCGTACAATATACTCGTACAAACGTAAAAACCGGCCAAGTGCGATTCGGATCAAGCGCACCGAAGTTTCCGCACCACAAAAAAAACCTTGAAGCTTTTCATGTGTGAGCACTTAATTTTTCACTTTTAAAGTTTTTGATTTGTTGTAATATCCGCAAAAATAACACATACATATTCTGTGAAAATTTCAACTGCCTGGCTATTACGGTTCCAAAGATACAGCCGTCAGACGGACGGACGGACGGACGGTCAGACAGACAGACATACATACATACAGACAGACAGACGTTGTAGGCTTAGGAATATGATTCCGTACGGGGTACAGAATCTTAAAAATTAAAAAACCTGTTATGTGCGATCGCCGTTGTTCACGCAAAGAGAGTTCCGTAGCCGTGTCCTTCCTTACCTTTAATAAATCAAATTCAAATTCAAATTCAAATTCAAGATTTTTATTTGCAAACAAATACGTAAAACAGAAAACATAAAAGAAAAAAGAAATACACGATAAAAACAGAAATAATTAAATACTTATAAAGAACATTAAGACAAATACAACACATTGTTCGCAAAAAGGATGCGGCACAGCTCTTATTCCTATGGCGGTGAACCATAAGAACGCTGATTTTAAGCCTAACCCTGACATGTTTACATAATTTAGACAACTTTTACATAATTTCGATAACTTACTATTAAAGAAACTAGCCAAAATCGCAAAAAGAACAAAACCCATAAATACATAAAAAAAGGGAAAGGAAAAAAAAAAAAGAAATGAAGAAAGTGACGGGTGTGTGTTATAGTGAGAACAAAAAAAAAAAAAAAAACAAAAGCAAAAGAAAACAAAATAGGTAAATAAAACGTAAGATAAAAATAGAATTATGGACAGTGATTAATAAATATCATGTTAACCTCCTTTTTGTACTGACAGTAAGTGAGATTTAAGTTTATGTTTAAAATTTAGATCGGACCTTATTAACTTTATGGGTGGTGGAATGTTGTTCCAGCACTTGGAAGCCGCGTGAAATCCAACGTCTGCTTCCTGTCTGTCCGTCCGAAACTTGAGAACCACTGAACCGATTTTAATACAGTTTGCTTCTACGGATACCTTGGTTCTTCCCATCAATTATAGGCTACTTTTCATCACGTTAAATGGCTTATGTATGAGGTTATTGTATTGTATTGTATTTATTTATCGTAATGTAAAACACACACATATAAAAATGATGTTTAGGTACATGTTGGTCACTTACATTACTCGCCAGAGAACAGAGAAGTCAATTATGAGAGCGGGCGGAGCCGCGGGCACAGCTAGTCTTGTATACATAGCGATTTTTTTTTATTTTATGTTTTTTTATTGTTAGCTCGACATATGGCGCCGAGGCACCCATAAGGTGTCTACCGGCGCCCATGGACATTCGGTCGTATTCGGGGGTTGCGAATGCCATGCCGGCCTGACAGGTGCCCATTCACGCCCCTCTTGAAGGACCCGAGACTGTACTTGGGGGGAAATATATGAGCAGGGAGAGCGTTCCAGAGTTTACCGGTTCTGTACAGGAAAGATCTGCAGAATCGATTGGTACGCATGCGCGGTAAGTCCAGCGTATATGGATGCAATCCCTGCCCAGTGCGCGTGGTGCGGAGGTGGAAAGAGTGCACGCAGGGACCACGCGGTCGCACCGTGTAGGTATCTCGCGCGCCCCGATAAGGCCACCGTTTAGATTTATTGAGCTTTACGTTCCGGAGTAATCACCTCGGACACGCGTGCGACGGACAGACAGACGGACGGACGGACAGATAGGATCAATGTTATTGTCGAAAATCGGAAAAAATCTATGACGTAATATGTGGAACGGCCCCCTGCTCGCCCTTGCGCGGTCTCAAGGTTAAATCACTCTGGAATTAATAAGCAGTTGTGACTAAATCTATATTTGCTATCGATTTTCTAATGTAACCGCTCTCTCTATTTCTTATTCGGGTACTACATATATATTTGTAAGTATGTTTGTATAGCATGTTATGTTTATGTATATATATGTATGTATATTTGTCTATTGATTTGGATTAATATTTAGTTGTTTGTTGAAATTTTATATCTGCTTCCATAGTAGGTATCTTCTCCTCATATTTGTTCTCTGCCTCTTACTCTTTCATAATAACCCAAAGCTTGGCTGGAGGAGAACGCCCATGGCGATAAGCTGTGCCTTTTGCAGAGCACATGCTTCGACCAGTCAATATCACGCCCAAGAAGGTGGCATACCGGAGAATTCCCTTTGGAAGTCGAGGCGGATATGCAGCCATCTTAACCCAGTGCGGTGGTATCAACCCAGTGGGCTACAATTTGAGCCTACCACTTATTTAGTAAGGGGCAAGGGAAGGGACCTACAGTTTTACACCGGTTCCGAACGGTGAAGCAGTAGGTGTAGGTATTTTTTTTTATGGAAACTGACACGTTTGCCGAAGCCATATTTGAAATGTCACCCAGCAAGTGCCAGGCACTTTTGGAAAAGTGAGCGCGTCCGCCGCCGCCCGCCACCGCGCATTCTAGACCATATTTCTAGACTTTTTTTATAGGCATGAAACCTATGTGAAAGCCTATATTTTCGAAATGTACGTTAAATTTACTAGTTATTGCATTAGTACCAAGTCTAGGAATTCTGACAGTTTCAGTCAAGTCATCAATAGAAAAAAAAATCAAGTCGAGTCGAAAATTTTTCGACTGGACTCGAAAACTCACGATTTTTCGCAAATATCGTTTGTCAATGGCTAGAAACTATTGTAAAATGAAGATTACTTACCCGTCCATTGTTTTTGCCCAAGAATCACCACAATTTCACAAATTTTAATCGAAAACAAGCGGGCACTCCGCCGCACTCAAAGAGCATGAATGAGCGAGATCGTTTTCAAGAATTATTATCAAGTGACACAGGCTAGAGAAGTCATAGATAGCACGCAAGTTGTCGAAACAACCCATTGGTGCATGTCGGCCGGATTCGAACCTCGAACTCTGAGATCGAGAGTCCAATCCAAGACCGCGCCGCAACCGCAGCTTTTACGATTTTAATGCGAAGAAAATGATATTTTCTTGAAACACTTGTGCAAATACGAATTTCGTCGATCCATTGTGTCAAGTCAAGAACGACTGAAGCGTTAATATTTCTCCAGATAAGTTACGAGACGTTTACATAAATGCGGTTATATTTCTGGATGTCTCACCAAGTTCTCTATAAGTTTTCACAAACGATATGTATGTATGTAATGAAACTTGACGCGACTTTAATTAATTATCGTTTTAGTAGGTACGCTCAACTTATAAATTGTCGACGTGAAAATTATGCAAATTTCTTAACTTTATAACTAGTGAGGTAAGTTCGATGGCGGCGAGGCGGCCTCATTAAAAACTCACCTTACTGAATATATTATATTCCGTTTTATAGTTTTCGCTTTAGTACTCGCGGGTAGTTACAGCTGCTTTTTACTCAGCGTGTTTTATTGAGAGAGGAGCAACTTTAAGCATTACGTCTTAATATTAAATATTAAAACATCACTTGTGAAGGTGAGGGGCCGGTGGGTGTGAAAGAAGTTTTACATTAAAATAACCTTTACTGAGGAAGCGGCGGGTGGCCGAGTGGTTTGGGCATCGGCTTCTCACGCGAGAGGTATGATTTTCGAATCGGGTCGGCGTGTACTAATGAGTTTTTCTGACGAAAAAAATTACGTCCATACCTACACCTGCTGCTTCACCGTTCGGAACCGGTGTAAAACTGTAGGTCCCTTCCCTTGCCCCTTAGGTACTAGGTAGGTGGTAGGCTCAAATTGTAGTCGACTGGGTTGATACCATCGTACTGGATGAAAGATGGCCGCATAGTAGCATCGATTGTGTTGAGAAATCCAGGGAAGTCTCCGGTATGGCACTTACCTTCTCCGAGGTGATATTGGCTGGTCGGAGCATGTGCTTTGTCCCCTCCGACTCAGCCACCCATTCCGGATTACATAAACAAAATATAGGTACATTCAAAAGCAACATAATCTACATGGAACATAATTCCATAACATAGAAAGGCAATCAAGGACAATAATTAATTACTAGGTACATTAAATACAGATCAATAAAACCTTGTCCAAATTATTTTATTACCATCAACAACTTCATGCTGATATTGTTTTAATAAACCAACGGGAGGCATGTTATCGTGTTTGTACAAATAATATGGCTTTTATACAGAAATTGTGTGTCGCGTGACCTGTCACGTGATAATATCTAAAAGGTTAAAGTTTGAAATGAAACAACACGCAATCGGGTTATGTTTCAATAAGTAATTTCCGAAAAGGCTGAAAGTCTTCTACTATCGAGAATCCTATAATATGAACCTCGGCTCACATACCACAGATTACTTAATAGTTACTTCTCATACTAACATAGTTTTTTAGGGTTCCGTATCCGGTACGGGACCCTATTACTAAGCCTACGCCGTCTGTCTGTCTGTCCGTCCGTCCGTTTGTCTGTCCGTAGGCTGTATCTCTTGAACCGTAATAGGTAGCCCGTTGAAATTTTCACAGAATATGAGTTATTATGGCCGATATAACAACAAATAATAAAAATATAAAAAAGTAAAAAGTTCAAGAGTGTTCCCATAGAAGAAACCAAAAAAGTGTATGCGCGCGCGCCATCTACCGAATAGATCGTGAAGCATTTTAACTAATCATGACATTTAACTAATATGAAACATTTCATAACACGCCATAGATGGCGTGAGTGGCGCTAACCATGACATGGCGATAAGGAACCCTCGGTGCGCGAGTTCGACTCGCACTTGGCCGGTTTTTTATGGAATCTTATACGGTTGGCGATATCACCTACTACATCCGTGATGTCAGCCGGATGAACTAGGTGCCATGTCAGTGCTTCCTTCACTCGTGCCGGCTACACTGACGGAAAACACAAACTATTTACATAGCCGTTTCAACCGACATTTAATTCAATGCGGTGGTACCAATCCGGGCAGGTTAAACCCTACCACCTATTATGGTTAAAAACATAGAGAAATAATATACGGGAGGAATAATATAGGTACGTCCAGTGGCGGCTGGCCCTTAAGTGCACTCGTGCGCCGCACTACCACAAAACAGCGCCTTCACCCGAAAGAAATAAACAAATTAAAATATTAAACATTTCCATGAATATCACCGATCGAAGTAAAAATATCAAACTGAATTCGTTCCTATTTCCTAGACAACAAGGCACGATTTTGCTGTACGTAATACCTACTACATACTACGTATCGCCGCCGAGCTCGCCGCCGCCGAGTGCATTAGAAAACACCGCGAACGTCTCTTGTATTGATACTATGAGGAAATGTCTAACGCCGCTGCCCCGCCGCGTGAAACAAAACACTCTTCATACGATTATGTGTGGAACAAGGTTGCGTTCTGCGTGTGACACACGACGGAAAAAGAAGGACAGTATATTGTGGATAGACGCGCGTGCGACACGTCG
This sequence comes from Nematopogon swammerdamellus, assembly GCA_946902875.1. NCBI lineage: Eukaryota > Metazoa > Arthropoda > Insecta > Lepidoptera > Adelidae > Nematopogon > Nematopogon swammerdamellus. Next base: position 2,508,166 of record OX336345.1, on the reverse strand, counting down.
CGACCGAGCCAGCCGACGATGAGCCGAAGTAAGCCGAGATCGTGAACCCGACCGCGGGCACGTGCGGGCGGGAGCGCGCGGGCGCGGCGGGGGCGATCCAAACTCTGGGTCGAAGATACACACAAGCGCTAAGTACCTACATGTATGTACGCTGTTGCACGACTCGACAGGCGAGTCCATTTTTGGAATATGGGTTGTTTCTTCTATATAACAGATCGAGTTTGCAATTGAATATTTGAATTATTCGAATATCGATTTGATACATATTCTAATGGTAATTTATAAAATATTCGAATGTTACGACAAACATTAATGCGTTACGAAAATATTTCGCTATTTTAGTTAAAGTCAAAAAATGGAATCACCCAAAGAGCTAGGCAGGCGTTGTTTGGCGCGCCGCGCCTTCTCAGTTCGGGGCGAGACCCGTCGTCGCGTGACGCGTCGGTCGACCGACAATCGCCGCGCCGCCGCCGCGCCGGGATGTTTTGAAAATCCGTTTGTTAGCAGTTTGAACGACTTTTCGTCAGTTAACATGTACATTGTGAAGTTTTCTTCATTGCCCGGCGCGGCAAGGACGCGACACCGAACCGACGCGACACAAACATTTACCGCACGCTGTCTGGCCGGGCGGGCGCGGGCGCGCGCGCCGCGCCGGGCAAGCCTCGCGCGCGGGCGCGCGCGAGGCGCGGCTCGCTCGTGGCCACTGCGCGCGCAGTGAAGTGTCGCTTTGGTTCTTCGAGCAATTAGGACGCTGGGTGGGTACATAATTTTTGCAAATAAGTCAAGACCGCTGTATCCATTAGATTCACGTTTGGGTATAGTACTAAGTAGCTAGCGCACACCCAGTCCCATAGGTCACCAGCCGCCAATGGGTACGTCTAAGGTTAAAAATAATACTAATAAATAAATTCTTTGCTAATCGTGGTGGTCGGTTTTGTGCTGTAATATACCCGAGTTCTTGCAGCACAACACCGATTACTCTGTTAACCCCAACTTTCGCGATACAGCGTGAGGTATGCATGTATTTTAAAAGAAAACGGAAAAAACATTACAAGCATCAAAAGAGTTCATCAAACAGTACCAACAGCATCACACAGTAGTGAAAACGAAATGTTCTCCGGTTTAATTCTTCCCGAGTAAACATTTTCACAGAAAGCGGAAACTAAGAACAGATTTAACTCACTCGCACCTGCCGAAGAGATTAACGAACTTTGATACACTTTTCAGCAGTTATACGAGCGTTGACAAAACTTCCCACGCGCGAACCTTCCGCTATAGTCCGGTAGCCCGTAGAACATTCATATTACCAAAAAGGTTACCGCTTGGCTTAGTGAAATTGTTATAAATTACGGCATTTTAAACACAAAAACCCAAGTCTTAAAGATCGCGAATGGGCGCAACCGTATTCGGTGACAAGTCGAAAATCGCCAAAAATGTCGGTAAATTACTTTTTGAGGTTACCGATTCTTTTCACTATAGTTATGTTCTCCAGCTTATTTCAATTACCACACATCATCGTAAGACCATGGCAAGTGGGCATACACTGGTTTAAGACCACATGAAGTCAGCCGATTTTGACGTTAAATTACTTTTTGAGGTTACCGCTTCAAATTTATACAGCAGCTAATAGACCCTCTGTACAAACCACATACCCATTTTAAGACCCTTTCTGTGGGCGCTTTAGATTTTAAGACCCATTTTGTCGGCGAAGAAAAAATAAAAAAAATTGTATTAAAGTACGTAAATACATACCTAATGTACATACCACACGCTGTATTCCGACAATCAGGGTAAGCAGAGTAATCGGCGTTGTGCTGCAAGTACACCTATAAGTCCTGTCGCCCGCAGAACATTCATATTACCAAAAAGGTTACCGTTTGGCTATGTGAAATTGTTATAAATTACGCCATTTTAAACACAAAAGCCCAAATCTGAAAGATCGCAAATGGGCGCAACCATATTCGGTGACAAGTCAAAAATCTCCAAAAATGTCAGTAATTTACTTTTCGAGGTTACCGCTTCTTTTCACTGTAGTTATGTTTTCCAGCTTATTTCAATTACCACACGTCATAGTAAGACCATGGCAAGTGGGCATACACTGATTTAAGACCACATGAAGTCAGCCGATTTTGACGATAATTTACTTTTTGAGGTTACCGCTTCAAATTTATACAGCAGCTAATAGACCCTCTGTACAAACCACATACCCATTTTAAGACCCTTTCTGTGGGCGCTTTAGATTTTAAGACCCATTTTGTCGGCGAAGAAAAATTAAAAAAAATGGTATTAAAGTACGTAAATACATACATAATGTACATACCACACGCTGAATTCCGACAATCGGGGTGAGCAGAGTAATCGGCGGTGTACTGCAAGTACACCTAGTCCTCTCGCCCGTAGAACATTCATATTACCAAAAAGGTTACCACTTGGCCATGTGAAATTGTTATAAATTACGCCATTTTAAACACAAAAACCCAAGTCTGAAAGATCGCAAATGGGGGCAACCATATTCGGTGACAAGTCAAAAATCTCCAAAAATGTCAGTAATTTACTTTTCGAGGTTACCGCTTCTTTTCACTATAGTTATAATCTGCAGCTTATTTCAATTACCACACGTCATCGTAAGACCATGGCAAGTGGGCATACACTGATTTAAGACCAGATGAAGTCAGACGATTTTGACGATAATTTACTTTTTGAGGTTACCGCTTCAAATTTATATAGCAGTTAATAGACCCTCTGTCCAAACCACATACCTATTTTCAGACTCTTTCTGTGGGCGCTTTAGATTTTAAGACCTATTTTGTCGGCAAAGAAAACTTTCAAAAAATGGTATTAAAATACGTACATACATAAATATGTACTGTCATTCAGTTGATTGTGTTGCACAACGGTACCACCGATTAATGTACATAATATGTATGTTTATTATATACATATATATGCTTATTAAAATATTTATGTAGTATTCCTATGTAGTGTATCATACATATTTCTTTACAGTCTAACACATTGCCACTAACTATTCTTGTTCGCCTGCATATACTTCTCCCACATCCCAAAGGTTAGTTAGAATAGAATGTCTCGCGGCATTAAGCTCGCCTGTTGTACCTACTTTTTATAAATTGGTGTTCAATAAAGAATATATACATATACATGTACATACCACACGCTGCATTCCGACAATCCGGGTAAGAAGAGTAATGGGCGTTGTGCTGCAAGAACACCGATAAATTATAGCTCAACACCGTAGGTTTAGCAAAGAAATCGAACAAGATAACGATCGAGCAGCAAGTAAGCACAAAAACCCACCTGCTGCATGATGGAAGGACCGTGCCAGGGTTAGAGGTGCCTACCCTGTCGCCCTTGAGCACGGCATATTGCCCTTATCCCTTTTACACATGCACGGGGAGAGATGCAGTGGAGCTGGTATAAACGTTCTAAACGTTATAAACCTTGTATTGATACTATATTGTATCACCATGCAATAGAATATAGGAGCACTACAACGTTCGTCATTCATCTCGCCACCCGCGCTCATGTTGAAATTACTGCAATGCAACGTCGCATTATCGCACTTTCCCTAAAACTGCGTCGTAGATTTTTCGATGCGACGTCGCAACGTCAGTCTCACCGCGCACCGCACGCGTACTCCGCCCGCAGTGATGTAAATTTAGTGAAACTAGATGCCACCGACCTTTGTAAGTTTTACCTACGGTTAAATAATGTGTAATTTTTTCTAACAATGAGTGGAAAGACACGTCGGTGCAGGTTCGCAAGCTGGAACTATTATAAATTTTACAGAAAAATCTTTGAATAAGTGTAAAAAGTGTTTGTCCAACCAAATATAGAAGAATTCGTTTGCCAGACGATGTGTCGTCAGAAATTGGTTAGCTTATTCGTATAAGTTCATATTTTACAAAGAAACTAAGTTTACTCGTATTTATACAAATATGTAAAACTCAAATTTTAGGAATTTCGAACGAGCTCTCCTAACGAACGGACCGCGGCGGGGGCGGCCGCGCGGCGAGTCACGCACGACGCTTCTTAACAAAACAAAAACTAAGCTCTAATCTAAAATGTTCTACGGGCGACAGGACTAGGTGTACTTGCAGCACAACGTCGATTACTCTGCTTACCCTGATTGTCGGAATGCAGCGTGTGGTATGTACATTATGTATGTATTTACGTACTTTAATACCATTTTTTTTAATTATTCTTCGCCGACAAAATGGGTCTTAAAATCTAAAGAGCCCACATAAAGGGTCTTAAAATGGGTATGTGGTTTGTACAGAGGGTCTATTAGCTGCTGTATAAATGTGAAGCGGTAACCTCAAAAAGTAAATTATCGTCAAAATCGGCTGACTTCATGTGGTCTTAAATCAGTGTATGCCCACTTGCCATGGTCTTACGATGACGTGTCGTAATTGAAATAAGCTGGAGAACATAACTACAGTGAAAAGAAGCGGTAACCTCGAAAAGTAAATTACTGAAATTTTTGTAGATTTTCGACTTGTCACCGAATATGGTTGCGCCCATTTGCGATCTTTCAGATTTGGGTTTTCGTGTTTAAAATGGCGTAATTTATAACAATTTCACATAGCCAAGCGGTAACCTTTTTGGTAAAATGAATGTTCTACGGGCGAGAGGACTAGGTGTACTTGCAGCACAACGCCGATTACTCTGCTTACCCTGTTTGTCGGAATGCAGCGTGTGGTATGTACATTATGTATGTATTTACGTACTTTAATACCATTTTTTGAAATTTTTCTTCGCCGACAAAATGGTTCTTAAAATCTAAAGCGCCCACAGAACGGGTCTTAAAATGGGTATGTGGTTTGTACAAAGGGTCTATTAGCTGCTGTATAAATTTGAAGCGGTAACCTCAAAAAGTAAATTATCGTCAAAATCGGCTGACTTCATGTGGTCTTAAATCAGTGTATGCCCACTTGCCATGGTCTTACGATGACGTGTGGTAATTGAAATAAGCTGGAGAACATAACTACAGTGAAAAGAAGCGGTAACCTCGAAATGTAAATTACTGAAATTTTTGGAGATTTTCGACTTGTCACCTAATATGGTTGCGCCCATTTGCGATCTTTCAGATTTGGGCTTTTGTGTTTAAAATGGCGTAATTTATAACAATTTCACATAGCCAAACGGTAACCTTTTTGGTAATATGAATGTTCTGCGGGCGACAGGACTTATAGGTGTACTTGCAGCACAACGCCGATTACTCTGCTTACCCTGATTGTCGGAATACAGCGTGTGGTATGTACATTAGGTATGTATTTACGTACTTTAATACAATTTTTTTTATTTTTTCTTCGCCGACAAAATGGGTCTTAAAATCTAAAGCGCCCACAGAAAGGGTCTTAAAATGGGTATGTGGTTTGTACAGAGGGTCTATTAGCTGCTGTATAAATTTGAAGCGGTAACCTCAAAAAGTAATTTAACGTCAAAATCGGCTGACTTCATGTGGTCTTAAACCAGTGTATGCCCACTTGCCATGGTCTTACGATGACGTGTGGTAATTGAAATAAGCTGGAGAACATAACTATAGTGAAAAGAATCGGTAACCTCAAAAAGTAATTTACCGACATTTTTGGCGATTTTCGACTTGTCACCGAATACGGTTGCGCCCATTCGCGATCTTTAAGACTTGGGTTTTTGTGTTTAAAATGCCGTAATTTATAACAATTTCATTAAGCCAAGCGGTAACCTTTTTGGTAATATGAATGTTCTACGGGCGACCGGACTACTAAGAGAGATATTGTGAAATGTACGCACAGTACCGAACTCTGGACCTTTGAGTCTTAGAGATAAATTATAACTAGACCGGCTGCATATTTCCAAAGTACACTAAGCGAATTGCTCTGATTGGTCGTTCTCAGTTTTGCGGGAAAATTTAAATTTCGGAAGTATTTTCGGAAATAGTGTTTTAGGTGGTTCTAAAAAAATAGCCTTAACCTAATTTCAACACCCTAACATAACTTAACAAAAAAAGGAAGAAATATAATTTTCGGAAGTATTTTCGAAAATAAAGTTTTTTTAGGTGGTTATAAAAAAATAACCTTAACCTAATTTTAACACCCTAACATTGCTTAAAAAAAAACAAAAACAATTTTGTGGGACTCGAACCCATTGTCAAAAAATACAAACCCTACACCGTACCACTGAGCCACGAAATCACATAAACGACCTAACGAATATCGGGTTCAGTAGGTTCGCTAGGAGTGCCGGAGGCGGAGCCAGACGAAATTTAAATTTTCCGCCAAACTGGCATCGACCAATCAGCTTCGCCTAGTGGACTTTGGATATATGCAGACCGGCTGGGCAAACGGAAACGGTGCGTTAGTAAGAAGAATGGCTCCATGATTCGCATTTGCCCGTGACCTAGACGTAGTTGTAAATTTAACATTAAGATTTGTTTGTTTTTAGGGTTCCGTATCCGTCGTACGGGACCCTATTACTAAGCCTACGCCGTCTGTCTGTCTGTCTGTCTGTCTGTCTGTCTGTCTGTCTGTCCGTCTGTTCGAGGGCTGTATCTTTTGAACCGTAATAGGTAGCCCGTTGAAACTTTCACAGAATATGTGTTATTATAGCCGATATAACAGAAAATATGAAAAAGTAAAAAAAAAACACGGGGGTACCCATACAAGACACTAAAAAGTGTATGCGCGCCATCTACCGAAAAGAGTATGAAGCATTTTAACTAATCCATAGATGGCGTGAGTGGCGCTGACCATGACATAGCGATACGGAACCCTCGGTGCGCGAGTTCGACTCGCACTTGGCCGGTATTTTTTTTATAATAAGCGCGACACGTGGTGCCGAGCCACCCATAAGGTGTCTAACGACGCCCATGGAGATTCGGTCGTACGCGGGGGTTGCGAATGCCATGCCGGCCTGACAGGTGCCTATTCACGCCTCTCTTGAACGATCCGAGACTACACTTGGGGGGATAACCAAAGTATGAATCCTCTCTTGAAGGACTCGAGACTACACTTAGGGGGATAACCAAAGTATAGTCTGTTTTTTGTTATTGCTATAATTTGATTTTTCGTCTATGCTGAATAAAATTTGTCTAATTTATTTTTTGTAAGTTTTCTGGATATTAATTTTAGATTAGTTTTAGTTTTAGTGTATTAGTGCAGCGGTTCTCAAACATTTTTGGCAACGGAACCCTTTTGAAATACTAAATATTTTGGGGAGACCTAAAATAAGCAAAACCTTGTTTTATGTTCATTATTTGATGAAATTCTAATATAAATAGGTACTTTACATGACACTGTATTGCTGGCACTGTAAATGGATAAAATTGTTTGAAGTTTTTGATCGCAACTCTATTGTAGATTTTCGGCTTTTACGTGACAAGACTTGATGTGTTTCTTCTTCTTCTTTCGATTGATATTATTTCGGCGGAGCCCTCAAAGAGGCCTTGCGGAGCCCCAGGGCTCCGCGGAGCACACTTTGAGTATGGCTGTATTAGTGTATAGTTGTATTTTGTAGGTATTTGTGTATTGTGTATATTGCAATGTATATTGTTTGTTTTGTTATATTACTAAATATTAAAATAAATAGATTTGTCTAACAAAACACTAAATAAAGTATGTATACCAGAAACTCAGAGGGCTCGAAAAAAAAATCGTGCAATCGCGAATTTACTCACGCACGGAGAGTTCCGTAGATCCGCTATACCATACCTGTCAAAAAGCCATTGTCATCTATATTTTGTCTTTCTATAGTGCAAAATATAAATACATGTGGTGCCATCTATTATTCAGTAGCGTGAATATGTACTAATCGATTCTTAGCACGTTTCTTGTACCCCTTAATTTTTTACTTTTTGCTTTTTTTATAATTTTTTTTTTGTTGGCACATCCGCCGTAATAATAACACTTGTATGAAAATGTCAATCGGCTACCTATTACGGTTCAAAAGATACAGCTCTAGGACGGACGGACAAACAGACAGACAGACGTCGTAGGCTTAGTAATAGGCTTCCGTAAGGATACGGAGCCCTAAAAAGATCGGTTGGATAAAAAATTCTGCTGAAAGCATTGAAACTTGCTGAGAGCGAATGAAAATTTTACGCTGATTGTAATGATTTTCATCGTTACCAAGGTTTATGAGCAGTTAAGGTTTTCTTTTACGGCCGAAGCCTGGATTTCCACAACTTAGATAAATTTGTGGCCTTAATTTAATTTATTACAGACCAGTATACCTAGGTACTTTAGACTTGTTCTTTTGAATACAGATTTTTTTGTCTTAATCTCTGAAAAGGGTTGGAAATTTTAACTTAAGGCGCCTAGTAACACCAACGATGTAGCGCGTAGTAGTTTTCATAAGTTTTTTTTTCATAAATTGCGATTCTACGCATTAGAACTTTGAAAAGCGTGTTATCGCTAGATATAACAGATGAAGTCATTTTGCTATAAAAATTCAATTAAAATTATCTTTAGTTTGTGAGATCAACAAAGTTCACGCGGAAGAAAAAATCGACATTTGGTTACCCTATAGTTTGTATAGAAAATGATAAAATTTTACAACCAAAAACGTGTGATCGATAGACAAAGAATTGTTCTATATTTTACAGTAGTTTTTAGCATTTACATTGGTCCAGTTATCACGGGCCATTATGGCGTTACTAAGCGCCTTAAATACAATTACATCTTAAACAAAACTAATTCAAATGTTCTTAGTTTAAATCGTATACACATACCTTGTAGCGAATTCTCCACACCAGCGTTCCCATATTAATGTTACGCGTTTTGTCCTTGTACCCATTTGATTACTCAAATGTTAATATTTCGCGAATTTAAAGCCACCCACTCGCGAAACATGTGTAAATTCGCGAGCCGCCTTTGTTCCGATACGAGTAGGAAAGCTGAAGCGCGGCCGCGACGCTCGTGAGACTAAATGATAATGATAATGAACTGCGAAAGTGAAAATAGAAGCGCTCCGCCCGCCCTCAACTCTTCCGAGTTAAAGTGAATGTGTAATAGTTATTCTCGTGAACAAAATGGGCCCTAATCGTCTCAACGCTTCTAGTTCGCCAGAAGCGTGTGCCCATTTAGCAAGTTCAGGCCGTGTTGGGTACTGATTATTACTACATGGCTAGCTAGCGGTGTCAAGTTAACTCCGCCCACTTTCAATACTACAATGAAAACTAGATATGTAAAGTGCACTACGCCTGCGGCACCCATAAAGTGTGCGATTGTCGCACACCCGATACACACTCAGTCGGTCAGTCGCTGACCGGCATGACACGTGTGAAAATGTGTGAGCGCTGTCAACAAGGGAATAATCGACATACTAACGTTTTGCATTTGCTAGTGTGAGTGCAGTCAACGAGGGAACAATCGACTACTAACGTTTTGCTTTTGCTAGTGTGAGTGCAGTCAACGAAGGAATAATCGACTACTAACGTTTTGCTTTTGCTAGTGTGAGTGCAGTCAACGAGGTAATAATCGACTACTAACGTTTTGCTTTTGCTAGTGTGAGTGCAGTCAACAAGGGAATAATCGACTAACGTTTTGCTTTTGCTAGTGTGAATGCAGTCAACAAGGGAATAATAGACTAACGTTTTGCTTTTGCTAGTGTGAGTGCAGTCAACAAGGGAATAATAGACTAACTAACGTTTTGCTTTTGCTAGTGTGAGTGCAGTCAATAAGGGAATAACCGCCTAACTAACGTTTTGCTTTTGCTAGTGCGAGTGCAGTGAAAACGGGAATAATCGACTAACTAACGTTTTGCTTTTGCTAGTGTGAGTGCAGTAAACAAGGGGATAATCGAATAACTGTACCGTGTGGGGCCGGTACTTTAAAAGAATAGCCCCACTGCATCTCTCCCCGTGTATGTCGTAAAAGGCGACTAAGGGATTTGACTCCCTTCTTATATTCCTAGGTGGTAGGGTTTAACTCGCCCGGGTTGGTACCACCGCACTGAATGAAAGGTCGGTCGAAACGGCTGTGTAAATAGTTTGTATTTTCCGTCCAGTTGAGTGTAGCCGGCACGACCGAAGGGAAGCACTGACGTGGCACCAAGTTCACCCGGTGTTATGGGCTGACATCACGGATGTTGTAGGTGATGTAGCCAACCATGTCAGGTTCCATAAAAAAAAATTAAGAAAAAATTAATAAAGTTTTGCTTTTGCTAGTGCGAGTGCAGTCAACAAGGGGATTTTTAACCGCCTATTTGCTTTTTTTTATGTAATTCGGCATGGCTGGCTGAGTCGCGACCAACTGGCAGACGTTAGGAACGCATTCTCTCAGCGTCCGGGCTTTAGTTACTAAGATACTGTCATATAGGGAGCGTATCTTACTAGCGCCGCCGTACGCGCCCGCCCTAGCCGCTGGCGGGGAAGGGCGGGCGGCGTAAGCGGACTCGTATCTAAGCGATTTTCCCTGTATCTTGTCATAAATTCACACTCAGCGGGAGGTGACCCTGAGTGCTCTTTGTTGTAATTGGATATCTTAATTTTAATTTAGGGTCCGCTCGCTCGCGGCACTCCGCGATTAATTCACACATATAATTAATTTTGCCTTCTCCCGTTCGCTTCGTGTGGATGAGATGCCGTTTATTTTTTAAGCGAAATATTTATCTTTCCTTTTTCCTCGGGGTTTCGGGTCCCATCTATTTCGGTATGCCGCTCGCTACCTTTCAGAGTAACGATGCGAAATTCAAACATAACTTTCCCGCGTAATGTTGACGCAGATAACAAAAGAGAGGCCGTTATAAAGTTTTAAAATACCATTGGGAAAGGATTATTTGATCTGACCCAAAAGTGAAGCTTACATTTGCTACTATTGGAGGGTTTGTCGTGAGGCGAAACATCGAAGTTGAACTAATTTCGGTGAAACCAAAAGAATTCCGATCGGCTCTTCCCAGTCCGGCAATATCCGGGCCAAATCGCTTTTAGACCTTATCTGAATCTATTCAATTTAAATGGAAATAGCTCCGGGAGCTCTTTTTTTTCGAAATATACGAATAATAAGAAGCTTGCGGGTAGGTAGGAGTTGATCGCATTAAGTTAACTTTCTCCATACGAAATAGTCTTTCGGCATTTATGTTTTTACCCCCCTAAACTTAATTCGATTTTTACAATTATTTTGTTGTTGTAATAAGGACAGTCGAATATACGTCTTATCGGTCGCCTTTTACGACATTTTTTTTATGTAATCCGGTATGAGTTGGAGGGGCTAAAGCGCATGCTCCGACCAGCCAATATCACCTCCGAGAAGGTAGGTGCCATAACGGAGACTTCCTTGGATTGCTGGCTATACTGGACTAGAGGAGAACACAACCGAGGCTGCTATGCGGCCATCTTACATCCAGTACGGTGGTACCAGCCCAGTCCGCTACAATTTGAGCCTACCACCTAGTAAGGGGCAAGGGAAGGAGCCTACAGTTTTACACCGGTTCCGCACGGTGAAGCAGCAGGTGTAGGTATGCACGTAATTTTTTTCGTCAGAAAAAAACTCATTGGTAGACGCCGACGGGATTCGAACCGCGGACCTCTCGCATGAGAAGCCGATGCCCAAACCACCCGGCCACCCGCCGCTTAGACATGCACGGGGAGAGATGCATTGGGGCTATTCTTTTGAAGTACCGGCCCCACACGGTAGTAATTTAGTTATACCATCGTTAAGCATGCGTCGAGATCGTGTCGATGCATTATATTTGCCTGCAGATAGAAAGTTTCACCACCGTGGCAACCACGGTGGCTCAGTGGTCGATACGACACCTGAAAGACTTTATCCAATCCCTCGAATCCCTCTAATCCTTCACTCCTAATCCTTCGCCCGGAGCGAACCAATAGAAGCCGATATTCGTTTGGACGGTTAAGTAATTTGTTAGCTCAGTGGTAAGTGTGTAGGGTTTGTGCTTTTTGACCATGGGTTCGAATCCCACAAAATCTTTTTTGTTTTTTTTTTCTTTTTTAAGCAATGTTAGGGTGTTTAGTTTTTTTTATAACCACCTAAAAGCTTTATTTTCGGAAATACAAACGTAACAAAAACGACATGCACCGCCTCAACATTAGGTTAGGGTTAATATATATAGAAGATGCGTCGCTACGCGACGCATCTTCTATATATTAACCCTGGTTATTTTTTTTTAAACCACCAAATCATCATTTATTTATCACTTGCCGAAGAACCAAAGGAAGGTTTGCAGGATTAAGGTTTCGAGGGATTGGATAAAGTCTTTCAGGTGGCGCACCGCTCAGTGGTGCGGTCCGCCGACTGTCGGTCGGATCATAAGCAACCCTGGGCGCGGTCAGTGGATGGATGGGTGAACGAACGCTCGACCGTTGGAGGCTGACCGAGGTTCGGATTCCACGCAAAACTGCAGGTCCCTTCCCTTCTTAGGTGGTAGGCTCAAATTGTAGCCGACTGGTTTGGTACCACCGCACCGTACTGAACGTAAGATGGCCGCATAGCATCCTTGGTTGCGTTCTCCTCTAGTCCCAGTATAGCCCTGGGTAGTCGCTGGGGAGCGATCGCAGTGGTAGACTTCGGTCTACCCAAGGTGTCGGGCCCGGCCACCAGTATCCATAGACCCGTACTAGCGACCTTTGTACGGGGTCGCAGAGGCGTTTAGTCGTCCAAGGTGTCGGAGTTGGGTACTAGGATCCGTGACGTTTCCCTATGCAGACCACACGGTGGCTACCCTTAAAACTAGCAGCTGGCTACCCTATCCCGCAACTGGGCGGTGTAACGGGCGTCACTGTTAGAAATAATGTGTGGTAGAGAACTTGTTCTCGACGATTACTCATTAAACGTTGCTAGTCTAACATGAGTACTAAGTTGTGGGTTTCGGCCTCCTCTTAGCTCACGCTGCTGACTCCACTCAGGTCGGTGGGTCAAATGAGATACTACCCTAAACGCTGGGTTGAGTACTGCGGGGTTCCGTTAAAAGCCCCAGAATGCTTCGTGCTTCTGCACGGAACACTGGAGTTGGTCTCGCAGGGGTTGTGGTTTAGCGTTGATTCCCTGGTGCTTCCGTACTTGTGTTTAAAGCACCTAACACGGGAATAAGTAGCGAAAGCTGCGAGTGGTGAGCCACTTAGAGCTCCGTAACCAATGTGGAGAATTGGTAGACATGCGAATAATGTAGATCGGTATGTCGGTGCTACACACACTTATATGTGGATGTGGGATGGATTTCCCACGAGCTAATGACGCTGACGTAAGTCTGTCATTCGAGACCGGTGGATCCCCGGTACACATTAGGTGGTGGTCATATGCACTTCCACGCATATACATAGCTGGTGAAAACAAAAGCCTTTAGGCTAGTACAAAACGCTGAGGCCCTGGGCACAGGTTGCGGTTGGATAGGGTGCTGACCCCAGTGGCAGTGAAGGCTTCACCCCCGGCTCTCGACTTCGGTCGGGGGTTCCTTCGGGTGGACGGGTGGTGGCTCGGATCGGCTGGGGAAAGGTCGCAGCTTGTGTTTCCCATGGGATTTTTTCGGAAGAACGGACGTTCGACAGAGCAGCTATGGGGCCTCGATCTGGCATACATGATCACTGTACTCGCAAGAGTGCAGGTAGTAGACGTCTGGATTTTGTAGCCGAAAGGCTGGTATCTCTGGACGTCTATAAACAAAAAACGTAAATCAAATAAAACGATAGTCCCAGTATAGCCGGCAATCCAAAGGAAAGTCTCCGGTATGGCACCTACCTTCTCGGAGGTGATATTGGCTGGTCGGAGCATGTGCTTTGGCCACGCGACTCAGCCACTCATAACGGATTACATAAAAAAAACAAAAATTACCGGAGTTCTTGCATCACAACACCGATTACTCTGCTTACCCCGATTTTCGGGATACAGCGTTGTGGTATGTAGGTAACTAAACCAGACTGTCGGGAACGCGACGCTGCAGCTCACACGCACTTTACACTTTGGAGGCCCTACTTATAATCCAGTCGGTTACTTTATTGAGGCCGTGTTGGAGTGTGAACGTCTCCAGAGGTCGTGAGAGCGAGTGGTTTAACCCTCATATTTCCTGAAACTGGGGAGTGGGCGAGCCACCGGTATGTCTTTATTACAGACTGTAAAATTGAAATTACATATTAATGTAATGCGGTTACGAGACATTAACGATATTTTGGAAGGAAATGGTTAGATAGTTATATAGAACACAGTGTCATATGCACTGATGATAAAATACGATACATTTTTTATTGGCCACGGCACTCCTGGACCACACCGGCCCTGGAAGGCTGAAACGACACCAAGTCTTGACCCTAGATCAACACTATTAGTGTAGATCACAATAATTATTTGATTCGAAAACAATTATTGTGTTCGAATGTTCCGACCAAACAATGTCGCCTCCAAGTAGATGCCATATCGGTGACCTTGATTAGCTAGCTATACAAGAATGTATGGCGGAGATCGCGGCTGCAAACTAAAGGTACTTGTGACCGTGTGAGGCCCTCGGTGAGGCCGGTACTTTAAAAGAATAGCCCCACTGCATCTCTCGCCGCGTATGTCGTAAAAGGCGACTAAGGGATATGACTACCTTCTTATATTACTAGGTGGTAGGGTTTAATCCGCCCGGGTCGGTACCACCGCACTGAATGAAAGGTCGGTCGAAACGGCTATGTAAATAGTTTGTGTTTTCCGTCCAGTTCAGTGTAGCCGGTACGACCGAAGGGAGGCACTGACATGGCACCAAGTTCACCCGGTGTTATGGGCTGACATCACGGATGTTGTAGGTGATGTATCCAACCGTGTCAGTTTCCATTAAAAAAAAAACCTATCATAAATCATAATAAAAAAAAATTAAATATTTAAACAATAATAATACCTACGTTCAAAAATAGATCTTCATACTAATTTACCTCAGTGCTCCATCCACCTATGATGTGTCAAAACTCGGTGTGTTATTGAGTGTTAACAACTTCGAAAATTTCCGACAAGCTGTCGTCGCGAGGCTTACGTCGAACTTGTCAATATGTTGTTGGAAATAACGACGTGTCGTTTTGCCGGAGATGTTGAGCCACAGAACACTGTCGTGTGCAGACGATGCATGAAGACACCGCGAAGTATTTACATACATACATACCACACGCTGTACCCTGTCAATCGGGGTAAGTAGAGTAATCGGTGTTGTGCTGCAAGAGCTCTTGTAAATTACAGCACAACACCGACCGCCACGTTTAGCAAAGTATTAGGACAAGATAATTCTCAAGCAGCAAGTAAGGCACGAAGACCCACCTATTGCATTACTGGAAGGACTGTGCCAAAGTGAGTGAGAGGTTGCTAGACTGTCGCCATTTAGCACGTCATCTCGTCCTTATCCCTTAGTCGTCTCTTAGGACATGCACCTCAGCCTCGATAGCTCAGTGGTGCACAGAGGCGGACTAGCAGCCTTAGCCGCCCTAGGCCGTTTAGTACCAGCCGCCCCAATTCAATGCAGCCGCCCCTTTCAAGTTTACAGCATAGATACAAATGTGAAGTTGTATGAAAATCAGTATTGCGTTCGGTTCAACCTGCCAAAAATATATTAGGTATTTCTCGGCTTATTTTACATATAGTAAAAGTATTTTTTACAAGTTTTACGGCAATATTGACCTTATAGTCATAGCAAAATTATTTTTTCCGCGTAAATAGTGCGTCATCACCTCCGCCGCGCTCACCACTCCCGCACGTCGCACGCACTTGCTCCGGCCGGCACCCTTTCTATTCTGTACCTGCGCTCACTGCTTCCAGCAGCAGGTACAGATTGGCCGCCCCTAATATCTGGCCGCCCTAGGCCCGGGCCTAGTCGGCCTATATGGAAAGTCCGCCTCTGGTGGTGCAGACAGTCAACTGTCGCTATTGAATGTTAAGCAACGCTGGGTGCGGTCAATACTTGGATGGGTGACCGCTGACCGTTGGAGGCTGACCGAAGTTCGGATTCCTCGTAAAACTGTAGGTCCCTTCCCTCCTAATCTTACTTGGTGGTAGGGTTTAACCCGCCCGGGTTGGTACCACCGCACTGAATGAAACGTCGGTTGAAACGGCTATGTAAATAGTTTGTGTTTTCCGACCAGTTCAGTGTAGCCGGCACGATCAAAGGGGGAAGCACTGACATGGCACCTAGTTCACCCGGTGTTATGGGCTGACATCACGGACGTTGTAGGTGATGTAGCCAACCGTGTCAGTTTCCATAAAAAAAAAATGCACGGGGAGAGATGCAGTGGGACCCAGCCCCATACGGTGATGTATTTTCAGTTATATAATCAGAAAACCTTAGAAATTTACGTCATTAGCTTATTTTGAGTATAAAATGAGATGAGTCTTTGAAATTATGTCAGCCATTTTAGCACCGTTGAGGCATCTCGCTTTCATGTTCGAATTTCAAATCTCATCTTAATTTTCTCGAGATTTCGAATCGTGACCTTGAGGTTTGAAATTCTCATCGTTCGCAGGTATTATGTATGTATTTCGTTGTAATGTTAATTAGAAGCAGAGGGTTAAGAATGGAAGAGACGCGGATAGGAAGGTCGGGCTCGACATTCGACGTGTCACAAGTTGGTGTCGCTCGCGCTCGCGACTGTCACGCGCTCGCGCCAGCCGTCAAAGAGTAAAGCGCTCTTTGAAGACGCCGACAAAAGTTTTCAGACAAAATAAGGTTCTAAACTCGATAAGGGAACGCCTTATTTCAGCCCCTAAAAGCCTGCGCCTGTCTGAACTCGGCCGCCGCCCCCTTTGTCGCGCGAGAACAAAAGTGTTCGGGAGTAATATTTTTTGCGCGAAAGTTTTTATTCGATATAAATTCAAAATTGTGTGAAGTCGCGAACGAGAAAACAACGGCGTGAATAAAAAAAGCAGAACCATTTTTTATAGGTTTTATACTACGTTCTTCTTTACGATTAGGTCTCGGAGAATACGAAACTTTAAGGGTGACCGAACCTCCCTCCAGTGTTACTGTGTAACTCAGTTCGTTTGAGCACAGTGTTTGCATGCAATACATAGATATTATATTCTAACTTGCCATAACCTCTATCTCTATTTCTATCTCTATCTCTTTTTTTTATGTAATCCGGTATGGGTGGCTGAGCCGGAGGGGTCGAAGCGCAAGCTCCGACCAGCTAATATCACCTTCGAGAAGGTAGGTGCCACACCGGAGACTTCCCTGGATTAAGAATAAGAATAAGAATAAGAAATATTTATTTTTCACTTCAAATACATAAGTACAAAATCAATACTAGATAACAATAGCTATGAATAAGAGAAAAAAAGGACTGGACACAGCCTGTGCTGAATCTATTGAAGATTCAGCGCTGTATTTAAGTCCAGCCCTACAATGCTCTATCTCTATCTCTATCTCTATCTATATCTCTACTTCTTGTAAAAGGGAACGTCTGTCTATAAGTATGTATGTTTGAGGTAAACTCCGGAACCACTGAACACATTTTGATGCTGTTTGCACGAATGGAAAGAGTAGTTATTGAGGCTCACAATAGGCTATATATCATCACTCTAAATAGCAATAGGGCTGAGCAGTATCAAAGAAAGTATAGTATGAACGGAATTTGTTGTCGAATGGTAGTGCCGAATGGAGAGGGTTGAGAATGGAGGAAAGGGGGAGCGAGGGAGAATGGAGGAAGGGGGAGAGAGAAGGTCCTTTGTGAGTACAGAGTCACCGATGAGGCGAATGGCTCATCGCTGAATAGAATCCAAGGCGGAAAGAAGATACTCGGGGGAACCCTCCCAAAGATGACTGCAATATTTCATTACCTGTCTTACTTGTCCTTTATAGAGTGTAAGCAGTTGGTCCGGCGGATTACTCTGCTTACCCCGATTATCGGAGTATAGAGTGCGGTGTGTACGTATGACAATCATAATCGACTAGGACCGTAATCCGTGTGCAGTAATTGAGTCTACGTCATCTTACCCCGAAAAATATCCCTTTCCCTTGACTTCGAAAGTTGCCAAAATTAATTGGTTCTAGCTGACTACGTGCTCTGTTCGATCGTAGCGTAGCACAATACAATGCCGAGAAATATGAAGCGAGGAAGGGTAGCCACGTTAGGTACATAGGCACCTGTTATTGGCTTTACTTTCCTTGATTAGTTTCTCGCTTCCTTACAGCCGGAGGCTTTTCGGCTTTGGGAGTAGAGGTGATGCAATAATAATCCTATTACAATTTCGAGGGTTCGGACCAATGAACCCAGGTAACATGCTTTGTCATGTCCTATCTGTGAGTTATTATTATAGTGCTTCCGCCATCTTTAAGGACGAGTAGCTATCCAATTACATCAAAATCTCATTTTTAGGGTTCCGTATCCGTCGTACGGGACCCTATTACTAAGCCTACGTCGTCTGTCTGTCTGACTGTAAGGGAGTAAAAGCTATATAATTTTTTTTGGACCTTGGACTTTTTTTATGTAAAATAATTTTTTATGTATTTAAATAAAAAAATAGGTGGTTGATTTATAAACCCTAATGGATTCAGTTTCATAACAGTAACAAAAAAGTCTTCATCACCATTATGATGTAACACGTGTAAGTTGGTAAAAAAAATCAAATTCTTTCTATTCCATATTAATAAATTAAAATTGTGGTTTTTCATCATTTCTGAAAGAAAGAGATTTATGTGTTGGAAGACTTTTTTGTTCCTGGAATGAAACTGAAACGATTAAAACATTTTTTTTTAATTCTTTGGTCTTCAAAAGTGATCTATTTCCGATACAGAACCCCCCCAACCCCTTAGCGTACTATGAACTAATTTTGAAAGACCTTATATAAAAATAATTCTCAAATATTTGATTTCCTTATCCACTTCTCAGACTGAAACCGGAATTTAAACGGAAGACATTAATGCGGGTACACAATTCTCAGCCTTTTCGAGTGCAAGCAAGGCCGCCTCGGCCTTATCGTCTTCCTGCCTCCATAAATCTTTCCCTCGCAGTCCGTTTGTGTCCAGTGCACGACACAAACCTCTCTTCAACATTTCCTACTCTTGAACCGGCCGTTGACAGTAGGGTCCCTAATATCATCCGCTAAGCTCTCGAGAGTCTTGCGGGCATGTCCGCATTGCTCACTCGCGATTTATCTCGCAAAATGTGTGGGGAATACTAATGTTTGAGGCATTTCTTGTTTGTCAGTAATGAGTTGAATAAGGTTACGAGGCTGGAAGACGAATACCAGAATTTGCCTGTAATGGTGACCTTTTTTTATTGAAAGCGCTAACACATGGTGCCTAGGCACCCATAAGTTGTCTAACGGCGCCCATGGTGATTCGGTCTTATGCGGGGGTTGCGAATGCCATGCCGGCCTGACAGGTGCCCATTCACGCTCCTCTTGAAGGACCCGGGACTGTACTTGGGGGGAAATATATGAGCAGGGAGAGCGTTCTAAAGTTCACCGGTTCGGTACAGGAAAGATCTGCAGAATCGATTGGTACGCATCCGCGGTAAGACCTGCGTGTAGGGATGAAATCCCTGCCCAGTGGGCGTGGTGCGGAGGTGGGAAGGGGACGGTGGCATCGCGTTAAACATCTCCTCCGAGCTCTCCCATGGAATAAGCGATAGAACACACTAAAGATACGTTTACACGATGCGAGGGTTCACGCACGAGGAGCATGCCGCCTTCTCGAACGAGACAACTCGCTATCGCGAATCGCTCTTCGAGAGTTCCCGAGATCTCTCTACACGGCGCGTAAATGCTTTCAAGAAGCATTTCTCGTGCGTGAACTCGCATCGTGTCAACCAGGCATTAGGGAGCCGACATCCCTAAACGGAGTTGCAGTGGTTCTAGATCGCGGAACACTTCGGGCTCACAATCTAGTCGCACGGCTTGTCCGGAGCCATCCCACAGACGCGAGCAGTACTCCAAGCAGGACCTGAACGATAAACGATTTTTAAAGCTTTTGATGCCAGTTGTGTGAGGTCATTCGCCTCTTTGTCGTGTTTATGGGTTCAGAGAGTTCCGGTGTTGCCCGCGATAGGCTATTTATGTGAGGGTAATTTGTGCAAAAATCTCACATTTACGGTCGTTTACGCATAAGCCGTAAATTGTCGATTAAAGCAAGTACACCACTCGCATCGTCTCGGGCTGGAGGGCTTACGATGCTGTTAGCTTTGTCCGCACCTCGTTAGGGTCACAAAGCCCCTTACAACTTTCTTTGGCATTTTTTCAGCAATCTCGCTATCATATTTCAGCGACTAACGTCTCAGTGGGTACCGCCGCCTGCGGACTGTATCGTGGGATCCATACGACACTGCGATAATAACGGAAGTTGACTTGAAATAAATTATCTCGATGGTAGTAATTTAACGGGGTCGACCTTTATTACAATTTAATTTAGTACTTGTGTGTGCGACTGTTTGTTTAGTTATTGCTTGTCATAATTTTTTATTGTTTGTTATGTCATTGTTGTTGCTATATAACTGCTATTCTGAATATAGGATGACGAATTCAAGAGCAAAATGTATTTGCCTACGAATAATAAATTAAAAAAATATATAGTCGCGTATTATTTTAATAGTTTCAAGTGAACACTTGACTCGACTTTGAGCCTGGTGAAGTCATTTACGGGAACGAGACAGATCTTTACGAAAATTTAAACTTTGGGCCTAACGTTTATGAGAAAGCGATGACTGCAATCCGCAATTTCAGTTCCGCATCGAAACCTATCATTTGGGTTTTCGTAATTTAGATCATAAGAAAATAATTTATTTCAATGATGTGTGTTGCGTCACTGTCAAAAACCAACATTTAAACTTAGTAAGCGTGTAGAAACACCAACTGATAGTAACAACTCAAAAAATTTTACTAGTTTTATGTTAATGTTTCAGTGTTGCCAGCTACGGTACTCGTGTATTTGCGCCACTTTTCCAATATTTTGCTATTCATTCGCTATCTATAAGTACATTTGTTACGTTGTTTCGACAATGTTCGCTATTTTGGACAGGGGCCAACCTCTATAATTTCTTTAATCCGAAACCGCCGACCACTACTAGCTTGTTGTTACCTAATCTCCCCAGTGCCCCGACGACCGCGACGGCGGCGGCGGCGCTGCGGAGGGGTCGGGCGATTTGCCAATGTCCTCTCGCCAAGAATTCAAAAGTTCAGAACTATCGACCAAAGGGAAACACTTTAACCGGACACTTATATAGATCGACACGAATGATGTGCCATGTGCTGACATTACGGGTAACCAACCATATCAGGTTTTTTTTTATGTAAACCAGCATGGGTGGCTGTGCCGAGAGACCAATGGTGCAGTCGACAGAGCCAAAATCACCTCTCCTCGCAAAACCACGCTCAGTTAGGTGCCGTGCCAGCAGATTTGCGGACTGTTGCTAGGCTGTCTAGCCCGTTAATACGACCCTTGAAGACATCCAGGTTAAAGGACTCAGGAAATACACTCGCCGGAAGACAGTTCCACACTCTAGCGGTGCGACAAAGAAACGATTTAGAGAATCGATTGGTTCTCAAAAGCCCAATGTCAACAACAAAAGGGTGCTGAATCTCTCTGCGACGAGTCATGCGGAGATAGGACGGGTGGCAGGAATAAGGGATGCTAGTTCCACAGAGCAGCGTCCGTGATAGTATCTGTAAAACAGACTAAGCGAACCCACAAATCGTCTGTGACTCAGAGACTCCAGACCATCTGTAAGTTTCGGGTCACCAACAAGACGGATGGCTCGGCGCTGTATCGAGTCCAAGGACGCAAGCAGATAATACGGACTACCCTCCCAGATATGACTGCAGTACTCCATCACCGGCCTAATCTGTGTTTTGTACAACAGGAATAGTTGTGTCGGTGAGGAGAACCGCCGATTGCGGAAAATTATTCCCAATTTTCTGGATGCAGTTTTGGCCTTAGACTCGATTTGTTGCCGGAAACCCACTTCTTTGGATATAGTGGTGCCCAGGAGGTGCAGGTGCTCCGAGACAGGTACAACGCTACTTTGGAAACTAGCTTGGAAAGGAAAGGGATCGACCTTAGCAGATACTACGCAGCACTGAGTCTTACTAACGTTGAAGGCGACAAGGTTCTCCTGGCCCCATAAAGCTACTTTTCCGAGAACGATATCGACCTTATCAACAACTGAACGTTGAGCTTCCCTGTCCCGCGAATCTCTACTCTTCCAGTCCTTAACATAGCCTTCATGCTCCGTGCTGTCGTCTGCATAGCTGTGTATCATGCCCAAGGACAGTAGATCGTTTATAAATATTAAGGCTAATAGAACTTTCATTCATTGATTAAATAAGCGATTTATTTAATTATGGAGGTACCTAGGCATTTATGCCGTGTATTATTTAAATGACTTTGAATAACGAACGAATTTTATTCTACGCTGTCAAGTTTTACACTGCTGTTTTAAAACTTATTAAATCAAATCAAATCAAAATATGTTTAATGCACTTTTAAAAATTTGCAAAAGGTATAGCTTAACGCCGTAGGTGTAATCCTCCAGACAAACTTTGGGTTATCTTGAACGAGTGGAGTGGCAGAGAATAAATAAGAATCATGTAGATTTACAATTTAAACAAATTATACCACCAGGTCTATGTCGGGACGACGGAAAGAGGCCTGACGGCATGATCTTAGTCCCATGGAGCCGGGGAAAGGCTTTAGTTTGGGACGCGACGTGTGCTGACACCTTCGCACCTACCCATATTGCCGGCTTGTCCAATTCGGCTGGCTCCGCCGCTCTAGGTGCACAAAACCAGAAAATGAAAAAATACGTTGGCTTGCGCGGCCACTTCGAATTCCTGGCCTTTGCTGTGGAAACACTTGGCGTGTGGTCACCCGACGCAATGACTTTCGGAACCGTCCTAGGAAAGCTCCTTATTGATAAGTCTGGTGACCGACGCGCCAAGTCTTTCTTTTTTCAGCAAATAGGCCTAGCCATTCAAAGGGGCAACGCAGCCAGCGTATTGGGTACTGTGGCGGAGTCGGAATTGGAGGAAGTTTTTTACTTACAGTAATCTTATATGTTAGTATTTAGTTTTTTATTTATTTATTAGGTTAATTTTATCAACGTTATACATCTGTCTCATTAAGAATACTCCGTCATTGTATTGAAATACATTAATCTAAATTTTACAACGTAAATACAAATATACACACGAATAAAATATATAGAGAAAACTAACATTAGACTGTAATCAATTTATTTATAGCGAGTAATGTGGAGTTTTAGTTTTTCATATTAATGTATTTGTAGCTGTGGAAATCTCAAGAAAAAAGAACATATACGTTACTACGTTACACGTATATGTTATGAGTACGTTACATAAAATTTACGTCGTTCTCAAAAACATTCATAAATGCACACCATCTACATGAGACGGTTCGTGTTGATAAATATGCGCGAGTCCACAAGTATGCTTGTTTGTTAGTCAATAGAGAGGGCAGATAATTCAAAGGATATAAGGGGCATCGATGCGTCGACCGTACGAAAATTAATACAATTTGTGTCCACATAAGCGAAATTACAAAATATATTATTGTGATTTAGAGAATACCTAGAGCACTTCATGGAGTGATTCTTTACCTCGAACTCATCACTTAGCGAAAATACTGAGGCCAGAAAATGCCGTCTTCTTCATACGTTGTTTAAATATTCTAACCTCAAAATGACTTTTTTTTTCAACTTCGTCAAATGTTTTGGCACAATATGTTTAGTATTAGACGCAGAATCACTCTCTGAAGCGCTGAAGGTATTGATAAAATTATTTTAGGTATTGATAAAATATATTTTGTATTTTCACTTTTGTGGGAACTATTCTTTTCATACGGTCAACGCATCGATGCCCCTTATACCCTTTGAATTCTCTTCCCTCTCGATTTACTCCTTGAAACAGAATACTCCAGTGGTCATCTCGAGGGCGCTGTAAAGCACTTGCGAGTGTCGTTTATCCCTGAGATAACATCGCCGCGTTGTCATCGGAGATGCCGCGATTACACTCTGGAGGAGGGATCGAAGTCACAATATATTTGAAAAGGCCACAGCGAAGCCTACACTATTTCCCACATAAAGATTTATTATATGTCAGTCAGTCGGTCAGTCAGCGTGTATGCGTACACTGCTGGACATACGCTTCTCCAAATTTCCTTCAGTAGAGTGAATTAAGATTTCGCGTGACGCTGTAACTCTGTAATGCTGTAACACTGTAACGGCCGCGTCTTATGTTTGCACACCAACCGGCAGTAGTTTCCCTTGCCTCCCAAGAGCAGTGTATGCCGTAAATAGTAGGTAGCTCTTTCGTGCGGATCTTGTCGAAGTTTTCCCCTGTCTCCCAAGAGCGTATGCCGTAAATAGTAGCTCTTTCGTGCGGATCCTGTCGAAGTTTTCCCTTGTCTCCCAAGAGCGTATGCCGTAAATAGTAGCTCTTTCGTGCGGATCCCGTCGAAGTTTTCCCTTGTCTCCTAAGAGCGTATGCCGTAAATGGTAGCTCTTTCGTGCGGATCCCTTCGAAGTTTTCCCTTGTCTCCCAAGAGCGTATGCCGTAAGTAAATGGTAGCTCTTTAGTGCGGATCACGTTGAAGTTTTCCCTTATCTCCCAAGAGCGTATGCCGTAAATGGTAGTTCTTTCGTGCGGATCCCGTCGAAGTTTTCCCTTGTCTCCCAAGAGCGTATGCCGTAAGTAAATCGTAGCTCTTTAGTGCGGATCACGTTGAAGTTTTCTCTTGTCTCCCAAGAGCGTATGTCGCAGATGGTAGCTCTTTCGTGCGGATCCCGTCGAATTTTTCCCTTGTCTCCCAAGAGCGTATGCCGCAAATGGTAGCTTTTTCGTGCGGATCCCGTTGAAGTTTTCCCTTGTCTCCCAAGAGCGTATGCCGTAAATAGTAGATCTTTCGTGCGGATCCCGTCGAAGTTCGGTTCGTTACGCGCATGCTAACGAAGTGACGAAACATTCCTCCTTTGACAATTTTTTCCGAAAATGAAATAACACATCGCGATCACATCACATTCTACCAAATGACTTCCTGAGCGTAATAATGCCCCGAGGATATTGCCAGCTTCTTTTTGAGCGCAAACTCACTCACTGCCTTTGATACGCAAACTTAGGAGTTTAGCCCGGAGGCATTACAATCGTTCGTTCACTCATAATGGTGAATTTTTTTCTCGGAAAACTCTGAAAAAGTAGGAATAGGAGGTAGTAAAGTAGGATAGGAAAAAGTCAACCGTTAACGTAGTTACATCGTAAGTTTGCCGAAGGCTCCATCTGTTTCGAACTAACCCGACTGAAATGAAAATAAAAATAATAATATAATATAATATAATATACGTCCACCACCGGCCAGCTTGGGGTCATCGCGACCTCGCGTCCCGTCTAGTGCCCCCGCTACCGGTGGTGTAGTGCACCCATGAGGCGACGCGAGCGCGAAGAGGAAGAAGTTTAAAAGAGCTGCGCGACGACGTCGCCGTGCAGTCCGGTGGATACGGAGCTCTCCAAAATGGGGGTGGTGGTGGCCTACGTGTCTAGTACCACCACCTATCGCTCGTAGCTTGCCTCGCGTCGTCTCGGAGAGCTCCGTAGCCACGGCCTGCACCCGCCGGTGTGCTTGGAGGCCTGCCTACCGCCGCCGGCGGAAATTACCGTTTTTATTTACATTATATTAATTTTGTGTATTTTTATTATTTTTTGTAAAATTTATGTAAAATTAATGTAATATATTATAAGAACGTGAATAAAGTAATATAACTACACATTATAAAACATTTGATGATCTCTTTATTCCCAAATTATCCGACGATTTGCAAAATACTAAAGTAAAATAATGATATAAATATAATGATGACATGACGTAAATAATATAATGATATCATTATGTAAATTATATCAGTTGCCCTGTTGTGGAATAAGCTATTATGTATGTATATTATGTACTCGTATATAAGGTCTTTCATTAGTAGGTAACGATACGCTAAGGGTGTTTGTGTATCAACTGATCATGTTCCTATACCTAATTTTTTTTTACGATATAAAAAACCTACTCACTCCTGAAATTTAATACGTGAAGTGCGCGTATTTCACCTTAAAGTACGTTTTTTATATCGTAAAAAAATTGGTATGGTAACGTGATCAGTATCTGATACACATGCAACCCTTAGCGTGTCAACCTACTATTGAAAGACCTTATATATGTACTGATATGTATTATATATATATATATATATGTGTATATTACTTTCCTGTCCTAATGTCTGCACTACCCATCTTTATTTCTCACTTGCTCTCATTAACCAAAGATTGACTGGAAGAAATCACTTAAAGTGATAATTTCGCCTTTGCACGCTATTACATTTTCTCTGCCTACCGCATTGGGGAACGAGCGTGACGATTATTTATGTGTTAATCTGCATTCGGTTTAAAGAATCTACTGGTATATTTGTCTCAAAGAGCGTTTTTACAAGCTTTATATTTTTTATTGCAAGTTTTTTTTAACTTCACTTATTAGTATTGGTAAAATTTTAAACTGAAATTTAAACTATTTTTTTATGGAAACTGACACGGTTGGCTACATCACCTACAACCTCCGTGATGCCAGCCCATAACACCGGGTGAACTAGGTGCCATGTCAGTGCTTCCCTAAATTTCATGTTCCACTCAACCGATTGTTCTGAAATTTTGCACACCCTTTTGGTTGTGGTGACCATACAATCTAGAGTACTCAAAATTGTAAAAAAATTATTAAAAAAGTTACTATAAATGCTATAAACACAAAATACAACAATAGATAGCCATGTACAAAAACGAAAAAACAAAAATTGGACAGTGACCGGTTGATAAACAAGTACTTTGTCGAAGTATGTATTTTCTTTGCAATTCGCGGGACAAGCTTTTTGAAAACAAATCGATAGGTAACCTAAACTTTTTCTTTTCGTTTTAGTATATAAAAATACATAGTAAATAAATAGCTTAAAAGCTTGTTTTTAAAAAGATTTTTTATTTGTTATTTTTTATACATTCACTCATAATAAATATTGAAAAGATGTGGATGTAGGTAATGATTTATGTAATATTAATTATTTTGAGCTGTAATTAATGTATTTATGGATAAATTTAATACCTTACATAGGTAGGGTGTAGGTGTAGGAAGAAACACAAAGATAAACTTGTAGACAACGAGAGCTTCGTTGTCTACAAGTTTATCTTTGTGTTTCTTCGTTTGTTCTTCTCTTCAAATCGTATTATATTCGGTTTCTGCTGCTTTTGTATCTTGCCAATACTATACATTTTTAACCGACTTCAAAAAAGAAGGAGGTTCTATGTTCGGCTGTATGTATTTTTTTTATGTATGTTCAGCAATATCTTCCCCAATTGTGAACCGATTTCGATGATTCTTTTTGTGTTCGGTTCAGTCTAGCTCCAAGGTGGTCCCATTTTTTTTTTTGGTCAAGATCGGATTGGAAAGCGAGGCGGAATCGCGAGGCCGAAGGCCTCGCGATTCCGCCGAGTACATTAATAGCAAATAAAAATTACTAAAAAAACTGTGAAATAAAAAACTATTTAAAAAAATATAAAAACCGCCTTCAAAAATGTATGAAATAAAAAAATAAAAATCGAACCCTAGAGTTGAAGGTGGTGGTTCTAAAGCAAGCAAAAATAACCGACCGACCTTCAACTCTAGGGTTCGATTTTTATTTTTTTATTTCATACATTTTTGAAGGCGGTTTTTATATATTTTTAAATAGTTTTTCATATTTGGGAAGCGTGGTGCTGGGGGCGCATGTACTGTATGTTTAATGTGTATATTATGTAATGTTGTGCTCCTGTTTGTGCTTCCAATAAAATAAAATAAAAAATTATTATTCAGACAATATGTACAATCTAGCAGCCATTTTGAACATATTGTTTGATTGTAGGTACAATTTTTATTATTTGGGAGATTATTGTAAATATGAAACCCTCTCATATTCGTTTAAGGTACAGAGGTCCGTGAACGTCTAGCCAGACACAATCTCACCATTTAAGCGTTCCCTTTTAACCCTTTTCATACGAAACCTAAAACGGTCCATAAGAGTTTTCCCACATTACAACACACGTATTTTGCTCGGCGAGGATCACAAAAACCCTTTTCGCCGAGCGGCCATATAAGAACTAAAATTTCGATTGATCGGTAAACACTTGGGCCAAAGTCGTGTGAGGGCCCTTAGTCCGCCACCGCTGCTCCACACCGCAAACGGCATCGGTCTAGGGATTATGGCGTTATCGAGAGCTAATAAGTACCTAATTCCAAGTGTGACTGTTTTTGCACTTTTGACGTGAATACGTCTTAATTTGCTTCCATAGTGGGAGCCAATCCAGAAAACTGATGATAACAAAATCGGGAGATACAGAATGGTGTTGCAGCTTCATATCTATCATCTAGATCCAAAATTGAATTGCTACACTCGATAGCTAAAGGATCAAAGAATTCGTTACGTAAATATGCTCTTGGAAGATATTATCCGTTACGTACACGTATTCACGTTAAACACACGGCCGTGTCCACAACAAAGCCACACCCCGTTTTTTTGTTGTTGCAACTGACACTGTTGGCTGCATCACCTACAAGGGGTGTTATAAGTTTTACGCCTCCGACTGTCTCTGTGTGTGTCTGCCTGTGTGTGTGTATGTCTCTCTCTGTGTGTGTATGTGTGTCTGCCTGTGGCATGTCAGCTCCCAAACAGGTGGGCCTATTTGGATGCGGTTTCTATGCTGCTATGCGGCTATCTTACATCCAGTACGGTGGTATCAACCCAGCCGGCTACAAATTTACAATTTGAGCCTACCACCTAGTAAGTGGCAAGGCCCCCCGAATACGACCGAATGTCCATGGGCGCCGTTAGACACCTTATGGGTGCCTCGGCGCCATATGTCGAGCTAACAATAAAAAAAAAAAAAAAAAAAAGGCAAGGGACCTACAGTTTTACACCGGTTCCGAACGGTGAAGCAGCAGGAGTAGGTATGCACGTATAGATATTTTTTTTTTGTCAGAAAAAAGTCATTGGTAACACCGACCGGATTCGAAACCTCGGACCTCTCGCATGAGAAGCCGATGCCCAAACCATTGGGCCGCACGCCACAGCGGAAAAAAAACATTATTTTATCTGCGTATTGTGTCGACGCAATCGTGGTCGCAGACAAGGCGAAACTTGACATTAGGCGGTGGTTAGACTCCGCACCTGAGGCGGCAGATTTACTCAGGCTATTCCGTCGCCGACTATTTCTGCTCCTCCAAACTATTCCGCAGGCTATTTCAATCAGAATCTATTGAATCTCCTCTGCTTAACTTGCGAATCAAGGGCCCAAATGTTGACGCCGCCCCTTGAGCACTCTGCGTGATTGCGCCGAGACGAATTACCCACCAAACACTTTTGCAGTTTCACAAAACGGATAAAGCTTTTTTTTATGGAAACTGACACGGTTGGCTACATCGCCTTCAACATCCGTGATGACAGCCCATAACACCGGGTGAACTAGGTAACATGTCAGTGCTTCCCTTCATTTCACGTCGCCTACACTGAACTGGACAGAAAACACGAACGTTTATAAACGAATTTACATAGCCGTTTCGACCGACGACGTTTTATTCAGTGCTCTGGTATCAACCCGGGCGGGTTGAACCCTAAGTGAGGTAAGAAGGGAAGGGACCTACAGTTTTACGTGGAATCCGAATCACGGTCAGCCTCCAACGCTCGAGCGGTCACCCATCCAAGTACTGACCGCGCCCAGCGTTGCTTAATATTCAATAGCGACAGTTGACTGTCTGAACCAGTGAGCTATCAAGGCAGACAGTTCAGGACAGAGCTTTTCTGGTTCGACGGAATGAACAGTATTTTTCACATTCGGTGAGCGCAGATAACGTTGCGTTATTCATAGATAGTGTTGTTGGGCTGGCAATTAGTTGCATTTTATTAAAACCAATAGCTTTAGCCCACGGCTTCGCTCGCGTGAAATTCGTATTTAAAAAGAAGAAAGTAAGAAAGAAGGTCGAGCTGCGTTCGGTTTGTTTGAGAGCCACATCTTGGAGAAATCAGAACTGAATTGTATTTAGCTTAGCCTATTCCGTGTCACATATAGTTAAATGTGCTTGTACTAAGTTTCATCGAATTTGGATGATCGGCTTAAGAGTTATGAAGGAACGTACATACATACAGAAAATACTTCTAAAAATCGTCAATTTAGTTTATTTAATATAAGATATATATATATATAGAGTCGACCAACGCTTTATCTCATAAAAAAACAAAGTAACTTACTCCGTGACCATCTTTTAGAGATTTAATATTAGTATTGATTGATTATGAGGTCCATAAATAGCGACTATGCCTCCATATTTTGTAAATAAATTGGTTAAATCCGGAGGAATTTCAATTATTTCTATTTTAAGTCAGATTTTTTATGAAACCGACTTTAGCGCCAGCGGAGCCGCGGACACAGGTAGCCATCTACATATATAAAAGCGGTATAGCATAGCAAACAGCCAATGACTTCATGGAACCACTTGTTTACCCCACGTAATACCAAGTTGGTCGGAGGTGAAATTCTCCAATCTAGTTGGTATTACCAACTATGTAGATTGGAGAATTCCACCTTCGCAAAACGCGCGCGCACCGGGCAGGGATTGCATGCCTACACTTTGGCAAACTCTGCAACGTTCTCCCCGCCCACATATTTCCTCCCAAGTACAGTCTCTGGTCCTTCAAGAGGGGCATGAAAAGGCACCTGTGAGACCGACATGGCATTCGCAACCCCCGCCTGCGACCGCATGTCCATGGGCGTCGTTAGACACCATATGGATGGCTCGACGCCACATGTCACGCTTTCTAGAAAAACAATTATTTTAACCTTTTAAAGAAACGCATGCAAATTGATCCACCGCCCCTTACTAGGTGGTAGGCTCAAATTGTAGCCGACTGGGTTGGTACCGCCGTACTGGATGTAAGATGGCCGCATAGCAGCCTCGGTTGTGTTCTCCTCTAGTCCAGTATAGCCAGCAATCCAGGGAAGTCTCCGGTATGGCACCTACCTTCTTGGAGGTGATATTGGCTAGTCGGAGCATGCGCTTTGGCCCCTCTGACTCAGCCACCCATACCGGATTACATAAAAAAAAGAAGATAATAATTTTTTTTTTATTAGGTACTTAATTACTTGATTATTTGATTAAAAACATAGCTAAGAACCATCCCGATTAAACCATGCAAATCGGTCTATCCGTTTGGGAGCTACGATGGCACATACAGACACACCCATACACACATACAGGCACCATACAGGTTACACTTATTATTAAACCATGCAAATCGGTCTATCCGTTTGGGAGCTACGATGCCACAGACAGACACACCCATACACACATACAGGCACCATACAGGTTACACTTATTATTAAACCATGCAAATCGGTCTATCCGTTTGGGAGCTACGATGCCACAGACAGACACACCCATACACACATACAGGCACCATACAGGTTACACTTATTATTAAACCATGCAAATCGGTCTATCCGTTTGGGAGCTACGATGCCACAGACAGACACACCCACACACACATACAGGCACCATACAGGTTACACTTATTATTAAACCATGCAAATCGGTCTATCCGTTTGGGAGCTACGATGCCACAGACAGGCACACCCACACACACATACAGGCACCATACAGGTTACACTTATTATTAAACCATGCAAATCGGTCTATCCGTTTGGGAGCTACGATGCCACAGACAGACACACCCATACACACATACAGGCACCATACAGGTTAAACTTATTATTAAACCATGCAAATCGGTCTATCCGTTTGGGAGCTACGATGCCACAGGCAGACACACCCATACACACATACAGGCACCATACAGGTTACACTTATAATACCCCTCTTTTTGCGTCGGGTTTTAAAAATAGACTTACCAGACCTAGTAGGTTATATATATATAATATATATATATAATATATATATATATAACACACGCTGAATCCCGACAATCGGGGTAAGCAGAGTAATCGGTGTTGTGCTGCAAGAACTCTGGTAAATTACAGCACAACACCAACCACCACGTTTCGCAAAGTATTCGAACAAGATTCAATCGATCAAGCACCAAGTAAGGCACGAAGACCCACCTGCTGCATGACTCGGTGGTAGTACCGTGCCAAGGTAAGAGGTGGCGAGCCTGTCGCCCTTTAGCACGGCATCTTGTCCTTATCCCTTAGTCGCCTTTTACGACATGCATGGGGAGAGATGCAGTGGGGCTATTCTTTTTAAGTACCGGCCCGACACGGTACCCTAGTAGGTATACAATGGAAACAGACCAGATACGATGGAAATTCATCAAATGCAGTTTGGTGAGATCTTTTTGTGTGAAATATGAGAGTACTTAGTAGAAGGTTCTATAACAGCAGGTGCTTAATTCTCGCAGTGAAGCGAAATTGGTTTTTACGAGCCCCTTTTCAAATTATTTACGCCCGAGTTCTTGGAACACAACTGCCGCCGTATTATCTCTCTTTCTAATTTTTATCTCGTTATATTTTTTTCTGTGTGAAATTGTTTTCGTTCAGTAAAAGGTTATTACGGCTGCAGTGTTTTTTTTATTGCTTCCGAACTGGGTGGATCTTCCCGAGGTCGAAGCCTCAGGCGCAGCCAATTTCACCGCCGAGGAGGTGCCAGTCCGGCTTAGAGGTGGACTAATGTCGTTGGGAAAAGGCTATTAACCCGCGATTTGAAGATCCGTGGATTGTAGGAGTGGGGAAAGATATTCCCTGGGAGCCCGTTCCACACCTTTGCAGTGCGGCACAAGAACGATTTAGAGAATCGTGCAGTTCGAAGAAATCTTCTGTCGACTACAAAGGGGTGTTCCTCGGGAGCATGGCGGGTTTGGCGAAGGCGAACAGGAGGAGGAGGGATAAGGGAAGCTAGTACGTCAGAGCAGCGGCCATAGTAGTACCGATAAAACAGGCTCAATGACCCAACGATACGTCTGTGCTTTAGAGGTTGAAGGTCCTTTGTGAGTACAGAGTCACCAATGAGGCAAATAGCTCGTCGCTGAATAGAATCCAAGGCTGAAAGAAGGTACTCAGGGGAACCCTCCCAAAGATGACTGCAATATTCCATCACCGGTCTTACTTGTGCGTTATAAGCACGTATGAGTGTAAGCAGTTGGACCGGCGTGAAAAATCGCCGACATCGGTAAAGGATCCCTATTTTCGAGACGATATAGTTTCGCCTTGGGCTCTATGAACGATCGAAACTCAACGTCCCAAGTGTAAAATATATTGAATATTTTAGCGAAAACGGTGTAAGAAGGTATAGTATACGTCCTTGAAATCCAACCAAAGGTCATCTCAATGTTACCGATGAGATAAGCCATGTGATATTTTGTCCTTCTGTCTACTGCAATGAAGTTAACCATACTATACGCCCTCAAAGTCCAGACAAAATGTTTGTCCTCGAGTATTGATGGTTTGCATGCGTATACGTATACCCGTATAGTATACGCCGTATACTATACGGGTTTTTAAATTACATTATAAATTGTACCGTGCGGCAAGCCGTGATTTTTTTTATAAAGTACATACCACACGCTGTATCCCGATAATCGGGGTAAGTGGAGTAATCGGTGTTGTGCTTGCAAGTACTCTTGTAAATTACAACACAACACCGACCACCACGTTTAACAAAGTATTCGGACAAGATAACTATATCTACATGACTCAGTGGAAGGACCGTGTCAAGGTGAGAGGTGGCTAATCTGTCGCCGTTTAGCACGGCATCGTGTCCTTATCCCTTAGTTGCCTTTTACGACATGCACGGGGAGAGATGCAGTGAGTCTATTATTTTTAAGTACCGGCCCCACACGGTAATTTTCAGTCTGTTGTTATAAATTTTCATGCCCTAACACAATACTGTTCTATAGAAATAGAGAGACAAATTAATTAGACATACACCCAAGGAACACACTGACATGGCACTAAGTTACGATACCAACCCGTTGTTAAGGACTGACATCGCGGGTGATGTAGGTGGTGTAGCCAACCGTGTCGGGTTCCATAAGAAAGCCTCGTGTGAGCGGGTGTGGCGCAGGGTTCTCCAATGTTACCTTCAGTTCTGTAGAGTACGTTTTCCGGTTGCCAGGGGAAAACGAAAATGGATTCTATTTTGAGAGTTGAGTAAGCGGGACGGGAACGAATTGGTAAACCTCACCTGTGACATTATATAAACTTCGTCTTAAGCGAGAAACCTGTCGCTCGGTATCAATGAGATTTTTTTAGGGTACAACATTTAGTAAGTGTACGTTTAAGTTATTTTGATAATATACTCGTAAGTCCAAAAAAAGAAAATTAGTTATACAATAAGTTCTTGCACTTACATATAAACTTTACAAAAGGCGGACTTATAACCTATGGCAATCTCTAAAAGTTAACCTGTTACCAAAATCATATAGGATCAAAAGAAGAAGACTGAAACACATTTAATGCTAAGGCCCAATTGCGCCAATACGAATTTAGAGTTAAGTAGCGAGTTATGGATTTAAACGCGGTTCCCACAGTCAACGGGTACTAGCTTAACGAGTTAAACTGGTTTATATCGTTAAATTCGTGTTGGTGCAAGTGGGCCTAAGACACAAAAAAATTAAAATGAGAGTTTATTGTAATTAAGATATTACGATAGTCACAACAAACAAAATAATAGAAAATAATAAATACGTAACATCAACAACCGAACCGCAGCCCCCGCAACGACCGAATAACCATGGGCGTCGTCGTTAGACACCTTATGCTTGGCTCGGTGCCACCAGTCGCGCTTTCAATAAAAAAACAATCATATAAAATGCTAAACGAACTAGACGCAAATAAAAAAAAATTACTGCGGACAATGTTACTTTGAAGATTATCTACAGTACAGTTTCTAAAGAAAAATAAAAATTCACTTCAAGTCCACTCTAATTACAGTTTACCTCCCCTTTTGTAAATATTTTACAGGTGCACATACTACCGAGCGCTGTAAGTGTACATTTTACAGCACTTAATTACTCGACCTTCAACCTCTAATTATGAATTAAAGTAGTCTTGTGTAGGTGTCGATTAGGGCTGCCACACGTCTCGGCACATCGGGACATGTCACCGATATGAATGCTCCTATCCCGAACTTCCTGATTTTCACTTTAAAAAATCTTACCATTTACCATTACAAAGTTACTCGTGTAACAGCACACATACATATTAAATATTATAGTGAATATATTATGCTAAATGGCCAATTTTTTTTAGTGCACCCCAACTTCATTGATTTTCTCAAGGTCGAAGTCTCATACCTCAGGCACTCTCAGAGAAGCCGGAACCTAGCACATAAATAACCTAGCTAATAAATGCTTAATTTTATTTCTTACAGATAATATAAATACAAAATTAATTTTATTAGGATTCAATCTCTCAGCTTTAGATATTACTATTAATGATATATGTAGTTTAATATAACGAATTCAATGCAACTTTGTGTTAATTAGAACTCCAATGGGAAAAATTGGCAACATTATGCTCTAGCACATAACATTTCACCCCCAGGGAGGTGGAAGTTCATAAGTGGATTGTAGGAGTTGGAAAAGATATTCCCCGAAAGCCCATTCTGTGCCGTGCCACACAAGAACGCCAATAATATAAAACGGCATTGTATGTGTACTATAAATAATAATGAAATAGCAATACTACGCAGTAATATATCAATCATATTATTACACAAGAACTCAGAAACAAACTGATATGTATAGGTGGACCCATGATGGAAGAATATAGAATACAGTCTCGGGTCCTTCGAGAGGGGCGCACCTGTCAGCTCGGCATGGCATTGGAAGTCCCCGCATATGACCGAATGTCCATGGGCATCGTTAGACACCTACTTGTAGGTGAAATGATGCAACATGTCGCGCTATCCATAAAAAAATTATAATGTGGCTTGCCCGCGCGGCTCGCACTCGTCAAAGTTATTGCCATCTCAAACTTTCAACAATAACACAAGAATAATTAAATATTTAATACATTGAGTCTTCCTTCCTTCCTTCCTTCCTTATTCCTTATTCCTTATTCCTTATTCCTTATTCCTTATTCCTTATTCCTTATTCCTTACCTATAATAAAATCCAACGTCTGCTTTCTGTCTGTCGGTCTGTCCGCTTATAACTCGAGAACCACTGAACCGATTTTCATAAAACAAAATTCTACGGATAGCTTGATTCTTCCCATCAACTATAGGCTACTTACTATCACGCTAAATAGCTTATGAGGTTAGCAGTGAAGTGAAATATGGGAGCGGGCGGAGCCGCGGGCACAGCTAGTTGCATTATATTACACAAATTTGTCGACGATTGATATTATAGCCCGAGACGTTAAACGAAGCGCTGTGATAATAGAATTAAAGGCGTAGAGATTACATTTATTTTTTGCGAACTCGACAGTCTCGGGTCGTTCGAGAGGGGCGTGAATAGGCACCTGTCGGGCCTGCATGGCATTCGAAGTCTCCGCATACCACCGAATGTCCATGGGCGTCGTTAGACACCTTATGGGTGGCACGGCGCCACATGTTACGCTTTCAATAAAAAAAAATGCAAAATACTGACTTAAATTTTTCCAATTTTTCCGCCTTCAGAGGTTAGAGATGTTTGGGTAAATTGTTTAGAGGTGGTCGGTTAGTTCAAATATTTCTAATCGACCACCCAGCTGGACAGTAGGTGGTCTGATAGGAACAAATATTTCTAACTGACCACCCAGGTGGACAGTAGGTGGTTTGATAGGAATGGAATTCCTAACCGACCAACTAGGTGGATGGATTGAATGTTCCGTTGGTAACAAACGGTAACTATGGAGCTGGGATAGTCGCAAGGCGGCTAAAGTTCTATTCAAATAAAAGAAAAAAAAAAAGAAAATTTCGACGGCACTCAAATGAGTGATGGCAGCCCTAATGTGTGGAGGCGCTAACATAAACTCGTATTCTGGGCTAAAACGCCGACAATGATGAAGCGTAATAACAGAACCCTTCATTTTAAACTAATTTGGGTTAATATGTTTCGCTTATTACACGTGGGTTTATATAACCTACGTTACGCGATTATGGCGAAGCCAAAATGGTTATGATTTTTTTTTTCAACTTAAAGTTCAATAAATATTATCTATATGAATTTTTTTTAACACTTTATGAAACTTGAAACTTTGGGCGTCGTCGGCTCAACAATCCCTGCTGCGGCGCCAAGTGTCTCGCGTATCAATAAAAAAAAAATAATAACTTATTGTTTGACAAGGTCGGCCTTATGGCCTTAAGCAATTTCTCCAGTGAACCCGGTGGACCTACATTTTTTACATGGAATCCTGTGAAGGCACGTAAATTTTTTCAAATCAGAAAAAAACTCATTGATACGCGCCGGTTGGATTCAAACCTCGGACCTCTCGCAATAGAAGCCGACACACAAACCACTCGGCCACCCGCCGCTTGTAATTATTCAGTGTGTGTTAACTGATAACTCAAATGAGGGTAATAGTGTATGAAAATTAGCCAAAAAATCGTCGATCAGTCCAAATAATTCTAATAAGGATTAGATATAATAAGAATAGAGATAATAAGGAGTTTTGAAAGTCGGTACAGCAATTCCTTGAGATGTCCTGATAAACATACTAAAAGTCCCCGAGGGAAGGGGTGAGTCTGCGGCGGGGGGGGGGGGGGGGGGGAAGGTAATTTTTTTGGTTTTTTGCTCGTATCTCGAAAAATTGCTTTTAAAACATTATTACAGTTACTTCTACAACAATTAACTACATTTTCTACAAATTATGCTATGTCCTTTTTACTGCAGGATCAATACTTTAGGAGATAATTTAAGTTATAAAAATAAAACTATTATTCAATTTTCTCAGGCTATAGTGTGTTTTACCTCGATGGATGTAACTAGGATGTAAACGTAACATTTGACATAACACTATTTCTCGATATTTCCTCAAGTAAAAACGTTAGCGAAAATCTCGAGCGGTAAATATTATCAAGGTTGAAATACTCGCAATAGCATGTTGAAGCGTTAACATTTGACTTACACTAGCTCATGATATTTCCTCAAGTACAAACTTTAGCGAAAATCTGAGCCGTAAATATTGTCAAGGTTGAAATACTCGCAATAGTAAGTTGAAGCGGAATCCACCGCGGTGAAATTGAATTTTATTTTTCGCATGGTGCGCTTCGCCGAACACACACGGGACCAAGCCACGGGCAGACATTTGGGACAGTTGATGTTCTACGTGACTCATTATAAGCAGAAGAAGAATTCTAAGAGAACCGCTATTGTCACAGCAAATAAATCGCGTCGGGGGAAAGAAGAATTATAAGAGAACCGCTATTGTCACAGCAAGTAAATCGCGTCGGGGGAAAGACGCCCGCCGATCGCTGTTTTGGGGTCACAGTGCAAACAATTTATTCATCTCCATCAATCTTACACACACAATTTACATCATAGAGTTGGTAGATGTAGATACACTCAAAAGTCTGGCTGAAACCAATCAATCAATATCAATCAATACTAATAATAAATCTGTAAGGAATGGCGATGGAGTAAGTTACTTTGTTTTGTGAGATAGTGAGTTTGTAGACTACCTATGTATGTATGATACTAAAACTAAATTTACGATTTTTATAAATATTTTCTGTATGAATGTATGTATGTTCCTCCCTAACTCTTAAACTGATCATCCGAATTTGAAGAAACTTAGTACAAGCACATTTAATTATACGGGACACGTGATAGGCTAAATAAAAATCAGTTCCGGTTACGCTAAGATGTGGCTCTCATACAAACCGAATTGTTCCACGCTCCAAAACAAAGGTATGGTAGCGGGTTTACTTACTTTCTTCTTTTTAAATACGAATTTCACGCGAGTGAAGCCGCGGGCAACAGCGAGTAATTTAAACATCTAATACTAAAAAAGTTATTAAAAAGAAATGCCTACGCCTGATCATTGTTACTATATGCCATACGAAATCGCCTACTTCTTGGAAAGCATTCGAAAGAGCTGTTTATCATGATTTAGCTCTCCGTAATAGACCTACCACAAAGGGCAAAATCAAAATTTATTTCCAGAATCGGGTTATATGCCCGTATTTTCCTCGCAAGTACAGCCTGAGGGGATGTGAAAAGACTCCTGGCGGGCTAGCATGTCATTCGAAGTCTCCGTGCATCACAGGACGTTCATTAGCAAGGTGTCTACCAGCAGGTGTCTGTCTACCTGCTTGTAGATGTAGCGATGGCATATATCGCGCTTTCCAAAAAAAAACCTATTTCCTCAATTTGGGATCACTTTTATCATATAAGACTTCATTTGAGTTCCGCAGCTGGACGACGAACTAAAATTATTTCTTCCTGGCCCTTGCCGCAATAAACGTCATTATAACAGACAACTTGTTTTATGGCTCAGACCCATTGTCTTCAATGGAAACTGGTCGAAATGATTTATGGCTAGAAGGCTCAGGACGGTTTAACTTTACTACATAGGCAGATTTTTTGTGAGAGGGACATTTATTTTATTAAAGGCATATTTGTAATTTTCGTTTTGCGCACGCCATTTGTAACGACTTTTCAACAGTTAATGCTCCTTTTATAATTTTGATTTTTTCGCCCCAACCCTAACTAACCCGCTTCCGCGACAGACGCGCGTCTTTTCGCTCGACTTCAGGCGCCTTTGTGTGTATCTCATTCTGTTTCGTCTGTTTAACTTTGATCTTCGTCAACGAGGTTACTTTAGTAATTTTCTAGTTCATTGGCTTTTTTGATCAGCATTGTTGAAATCTTCACATAGACGTATTCATCTAGAGATTTGGTTAAATCAGCCCGATGCTAATAGCCCGTTGGAGTATTTTTATTGATAGTTAAATTTGTATATAAATGTATGTATACACGGTGTTGCAGTTGCCCCCCGTAATATTTTTAACTGACATAAGGGGTTTATTCTATATGTGAAACTAAACAACTTCTGTGAAGAAAAAATTATTTTTGAAACAAAAAAAAAATTTTTTTTCCATACAAATTTTAAATACCTATTCTCAAAATGTATGGAGAAACAAATTTTTTTTTTCTTCAAATAAAAAAGTCGTATAACAAAAATTGTTCTATTTCACGTACATAATCACCCCCTTTCGGGTTTTACGGTTGGGGTTGCAACACCGTGTATATTCTTTATTGAACACCAATTTATACAAATTAGGCACAATAGGCGAGCTTAATGCCGTGAGGCATTCTATTCTAATTAACCTTTGGGATGTGGGAGAAGTATATGCAGGCGAACAAGAATAGTTTGTGACAATTTATTAAGCTGTAAAGCAATATGATAAGCTACAAACGAATACTACATAAATATTTTAATACGCATACCTATATATGTATATAACAGACTTACATATTATGTACATTAATCCGTTTTTTTGGTACAGTAGATGTTTTTCTGATCTAAGCATAACAATATTTTTTTATTGTCTTCTGCACCACAGAATCATATATTAAAACAAATCTAAAAATGTATGTTACATGAACAGAACTATGTGTACTTAAGGCTAAACACAACATGACCCAATTAAAATACTAAGTAAGCTAACATTAAAAACTGAAACTAATAAAAGAACAAACAATACAATTTAACCAACACATATACAATTACAGTAAGTTACTGATTCGAATGAAAAGATAAAAAATAACTATTCAATAATAATCCTTTCACTTATAAACATTAGTATCCGGTACAACGAAACGCATATACAGTATGTATCAGGATAGGTTTTCGAAACTTCAGGGTTCGAAAGGGGCCCATATTTGAAGACGAAAAGCTCTGAAACTTTTTCCCAGATTCGATCATTTTACAGTACTTTTTGGTGAAAATCTATTCTTCAAGATTTGGTGGATGGTTAACGTCCGCCTTTATTAAATAAAAAATAAATTCTAACTCATGAATAAAAATGGGTAGGTTGCATACACAACTAGTACAATTGAAATGCGTGTAGGTAAATTCCAAACACTGAAAGTTCAATGACCTCAAAAGAAAAAGAGGACTGAATTAGTTCACTGCACTCTCCAGTCTCACTGTCCATCGAGTTTTTATTACAATTTCCAACTTTTTTATGACCAAAAAAACAACGGAATTTCGATTTGAGTGATAAGGATTTATTTCTTCTAATAATGAGTACTTTCTATTCCTGAAGTTTCTCAAACCTATCCTGATACACCCTGTATAGTCAATGATGTTTTAAAGGTATACATTCAGCGATCTATACCTACAATATTGGAGGAGAATTTGTTATTCAATAGAAAACATTGCCATCTAGCGGTAAACTAAATAAATGAAGTTGAAGTAGTATGCTGGGCAAGGACCGCGCTGTTGAACTTCAAGTTGAAGTGAAGCATACATAACTAGAGTATTACCACAGATTACTTAATAGTTACTTCGTAACAGATAAATCACTCCATAGAAAATGTTACTACCTTCGGGCTTTAATAGCCTACTGCTTCACCTCGCCAATCGCTGCGTGCGAAAATGTACCTTAACGATCGAGTGTAAAGTGGTTATTGCTTTGCAGCTGCGCGCAGTTGCGTGGGCGAGCGTCTATGTATACTTCGCGCGGCTGACGAATTTCCACTGAAATAGACCGCCGCACTATGGATCGAGAAACGGCCTCCATAGTATTAGGAGATTTTTTTCGCAAACTTGATTTTTTTTGAAAAACTGTTTTTGTTATATTTAGGGTTACATAAGATAATACCAAATATATAGTTGTAGTGATATCAGTCAAGTAGATATTTTATTAAAAATACTTGAAGTTTTCAGTTGTATGGGACGGAGAATGTTTAGTCGATTTTTTCAAAAGTCTTTCGAGGTGTCGCAGATCTTTTAATACATCATGAAGTGGACCATGAGTGTAATAAGACCACATAAAAACTGTAACCCAATTCGACCCGGTATAGAAAATATCTAAGTCCGAATTTATAAATTTTCGTCTATTTTCTTTATACATTATTTATGGTTTAATTTTACAATTAATTACATTTTCTTATGTTTTGTGATTGCCAAGCGTGTAAGTTATACTAATTGGTACATTATGTAACAACTATACCTACCACTGTGGTCGAAAATACCCTCCAATATTTGTAGCGTTTTAAATGTTTATTCGTTATTCATAATTGATTTGAAGACATATTAAATAAACAAATATGTGAAGACGCGTAGCTTGACAGTACGTATGTATGTTAGGTTCAAATATATAAAGTATATATATATATTTTTTATATTTTAAAATTTGCAATGTATGGGACGGAGAACATTATATTTATTTTGCCGGACTACAAAGATGTGTCAAACTCTTATTAGCAAGGTTGTGTAGCACAACATAAAAATAAACACAATCAGTAAAAAAAAAATTTAGAAAGGTGCAGCCTTCCGAGTATCGACAGGGCAAAGTATAGTATTTTTTACCTTTTTTCTTTAACAGTAATTTTTGGTTACATTATGATTGTACAATTATTAAGCAGGTATGCAAATATGTGAGGCATATAATTCTATATCAGATATGTACACACCATTCCGATTAACAGTGTAAAAAAATAGCAATATTTTTATTTAATAAAACTGAAAACATTATAGTATGTACATTATTGGAAACTGTTAAGAACTAACAAAATCTTAACAGTAACGTGATGTTGAACGTGACGGAAAAGAGGCTGTACAAAAAAAAATTGGGAACGCACTTTCTCAAGATGTTAAAAAAATTTCTATTCAAAATTATTCACCAAAATTAATTTTATAAAAAAATTGTTTTATATAAAATTTGAGCCGGTATAGAAAATATGTAAGTCCGAATTTGTGGATTTTTGTTTTCTTTCCTTTAAATATAATTTACAGTTTTAGAATAGAACATAAATACAAGGCTTTGCAGCTCATTCATTATGACGACGCATTAGATACTAATTACCATTCGGTAAGACGAAAACATTCCCACATCCCTGTTTGTGAAACCCCACTATATTGGTAAAAACCGGTTTAGTACATCAGGTGGTGTCCTTTGGTCGCGAATTTCAGTTTAGTATTTGTTCAACGCGCGTAAGGGACGGATCTCTCCTTTCGAAACGAGTTATAGCTGTTTTCAAATACTTTCCTTCCTGCATTATTACTTGAAAACTAGGTACATTTTCGGTTCGAACTCTTAACATTTTACAAAATGAAAGAGTTTAAATCAAATCTGAAACTTTATGTTTTCTTAAAAAACGAGCAAGGCCTCTCCGACCCAAACATACTATTTGACAAGTTTTCCGTTCATATATCTGATGAAAACCGTGATCAATTCAAGTGTTTTTGTAAAACCTACTTGTCTAATATGTATAAAAAGTGGAAAAGTACAAATTATTCGTTCAGTTTCTTCAAATGTAAATTTGAAACATGGTTGACGTCAGACATAAAGTGGCCCGAATATGTTCAAAACATACCTCAAGAACCAAGACATGAGGAAGCGGAACCATTCGTGCCGCAATCACCACCGAAACAGCATTCAGAAGCTTCAACATCTCCTAAACCAGAGTGCAGTCCTCGAAAACAATTCCACGAACTTCACTACCAGCAAAAAAGGCGCAGAACCGCACATCTGTGTACGGAAAATGACTTCGACGAGCTCGCATTCGCTGCGGTGAGTAAAGGTATTAATACGGAAAGACATGATGTTGCTGAGGTGCTTAAGTCTCTTCTGGAAAATTCAGATGAGGTTGGTAGAATAAAGGAATAAATTCAAGTTAAAAAAAAAAACACAATACTCGCCGGAGAAAGCCCTCAGCCTCTTCAGTTCCCAGCAACTCTCCAAATCGCAATACTGCGAACTACGGGCAACGGCAATTGAAGCAGGAGTTGAACTGTATCCCTTATACTATCAGCTCCAAAAAAAAGGTCGAGTGTTACCGTCCGAAAGAAAGTGTCAAGGTCACGGAAGTGGAAGCACGTGTTTTTGCAGCATACAATAATGCAGGAAGGAAAGTATTTGAAAACAGCGATAACTCGTGTCGAAAGGAGAGATCCGTCACTTACGCGCGTTGAACAGATAATAAACTGAAATT
The DNA here is from genome assembly GCA_946902875.1 of Nematopogon swammerdamellus. Lineage (NCBI taxonomy): Eukaryota > Metazoa > Arthropoda > Insecta > Lepidoptera > Adelidae > Nematopogon > Nematopogon swammerdamellus. The sequence goes on along the minus strand of OX336345.1, from coordinate 2,464,102 downwards.
CGCGACCAAAGGACACTAATTACCGGTTTTTACAAATATAGTGGGGTTTCACAAACAGGGATGTGGGAATGTTTTCGTCTTACCGAATGATAATTAGTATCTAATGCGTCGTCATAATGAATGAGCTGCAAAGCCTTGTATGTATGTTCTATTCTAAGATTGTAAATTATATTTAAAGGAAAGAAAACAAAAATCTACAAATTCAGACTTACACATTTTTTTATACCGGCTCGAATTTTATATAAAACAATTTTTTTATAAAAATTATTTTGGTGAATCTTTTATTTATAAGTTCGGTTTATTAATTTGTTCTGTTTTTATTCAACCTTGTATTTATTTTGGTGAATAATTTTGAATAGAAATTTTTTTAACATCTTGAGAAAGTGCAACTGTTCACGATTTTTTTTTTGTACAGCCTCTTTTCCGTCACGTTCAACATCACGTTACTGTTAAGATTTTGTTAGTTCTTAACAGTTTCGAATAATGTACTATAATGTTTTCAGTTTTATTAAATAAAAATATTGCTATTTTTTACACTGTTAATCGGAATGGTGTGTACATATCTGATATAGAATTATATGCCTCGCATACCTGCTTAATAATTGTACAATCATAATGTAACCAAAAATTACTGTTAAAGAAAAAAGGTAAAAAATACTATACTTTGACCTGTTGATACTTGGAAGGCTGCACCTTTCTAAAATTTTTTTTACTGAGTGTGTTTATTTTTATGTTGTTATTTTTATGTGTGTTTATTTTTATGTTGTACAACCTTGCTAATAAGAGTTTAACACATCTTTGTAGTCCGGCAAAATAAATATAATGTTCTCCGTCCCATACATTGCAAATTTTAAAATATAAAAAAATATATATATACTTTATATATTTGAACCTAACATACATACGTACTGTCAAGCTACGCGTCTTCACATATTTGTTTATTTAATGTGTCCTCAAATCAATTATGAATATCAAATAAACATTTAAAACGCTACAAATATTGGAGGGTATTTTCGACCACAGTGGTAGGTATAGTTGTTACTTAATGTACAAATTAGTATAACTTACACACTTGGCAATCACAAAACACAAGAAAATGTAATTAATTGTAAAGTTAAACCATAAATAATGTATAAAGAAAATAGACGAAAATTTATAAATTCGGACTTAGATATTTTCTATACCGGGTCGAATTGGGTTACAGTTTTTATGTGGTCTTATTACACTCGTGGTCTACTTCATGATGTAAAAAAAAGATATGCGACACCTCGAAAGACTTTTGAAAAAATCGACTAAACATTCTCCGTCCCATACAACTGAAAACTTCAAGTCTTTTTAATAAAATATCTACTTGACTGATATCACTACAACTATATATTTGGTATTATCTTATGTAACCCTAAATATAACAAAAACAGTTTTTAAAAAAAAATCAAGTTTGCGAAAAAAATCTCCTAATACTATGGAGGCCGATTCTCGATCCATAGTGCGCCGGCGGCCCGTCGGGTGGTAGGTAGTTAGCGTGCGCAAGTACATGGAGTGCGTGAGGCCTGGTATTACCAACGAACGTTCGGCGAACGGTCGTCGGCCCGTTCGGAGATTTGTATATAATTTTGGAAATTACGTGATATACGTTGATACTTATTTGTGATATGTGACGCCGTCATCCTTGTTTCTCTTCCTCGTACGATTTTTAGGGTTCCGTATCCGTCGTACGGGACCCTATTACTAAGCCTACACCGTCTGTCTGTCTGTCTGTTTGTCCGTCCGTCTGTCCGAGGGCTGTATCTCTTGAACCGTAATAGTTAGCCCGTTGAAATTTTCACAGAATATGTGTTATTATAGCCGATATAACAACAATTAATAAAAATAAGAAAAAGTGAAACATTCACGGGGGTCCCTAAATAAGAAACTAAAAAGTGTGTACGCGCCATCTACCGAAAAGATTATGAAACATTTTAACTAATCATGAATTTGAACTAATATGAAGCATTTAATAAAACACGCCATAGATGGCGTGAGTGGCGCTGATTATGACATGGCGATACGGAACCCTCGGTGCGCGAGTTCGACTCGCACTTGGCCGGTTTTTACAGTGTCGCAAGGGACACGTAGGCATTATATTTGTAGAAAATAACGATCGACGCGCCTGCGCTCGCCGAGCGTGCGAGCGTGCGGCTGACAGACCGTCAACTAGAGATCCACCGCTTGGCTTATTTCAGTAGGAACCGATCATCGAGCGTATTTGATGTGGTCGAAATACACGAAATACAGGTTGTCCCCGGACTGGTGTAGTTCCTATAAGGATGCTATTCTACGCTTTGTAACAAACATGATTATAAGTAAGAGAAGTAGGGTTCTAGGTACGCCTGTTGCGGAGATATAATTTAATGTAAAAGTTATTAATCTAGTCATCATCATCAGCCCGTATCGGTCCACTGCTGGACATAGGCCTCTCCCAAGGCACGCCACCACACGCGGTCTTCCGCTCTTCTCATCCATCCACTCCCGGCTACCTTTCTTAGGTCATCTGTCCGTAACCGTGACCGCTACCGTAGCCAGGAATAGTAGGACTACCGGGAGCTGGGGGCCGTTTTGTTTTGGCGTTGTCCATGGGAGGTTATGCCCTTAATCACCACGCTGGGCAGGCGGGTTGGTGATCGCAGTGCTAGGTTTTCTCCCCAGTTACGCTGCTGCCCGTCACCGGATCTAAGCATTTGGACCTAGTAATATTGGAATGGTTATACCGCTATTAGTCGGTCGCCAGAGCCTTGTTTGTTAATTCAGCAGGATGCACCACGTGCAGGTAAGGTTGACATTTAGGCTTCACGAAGACTAGCCCCTTAGATCCTATATTAATCTAGTGTTATGTTGTAATGCTCTAAACGGGCGCGCGCGGGGCGCGGAGCAACGGGCAGCGGGAATACGGACGGGACGCGACGCGAGTGAACGCAAACAGATAAGTAGCCCGCCGAGTAGCCCGCCCCGCCCGCGTACCGCTCGCGCCCCGACCTGCGTTTCATAGTCGCGCGGTCTAAAAGCGCCCACACATTGTAATATGCATTTAGTTTGTAAGGAAATCCTAAAATTTTAATGAAAGCTAAAAAATTATTTCACCAGTGCTTTTAAGGCGTAGAATTAGTCTCCTTAAAGGAACTATACCTGTCCGGGGACAGCCTGTATAAGTTTGACAAACATACGGGTAGTCCAAAACCAAAGTCTGAAACTAAGTATTCCGTAATATTTGAACGTTTAGCAAGGTGTGCTCGCCGTATTTACCTTTCACTCAGTGTGTCGGCGGCTTTGCGCAGAAGCTCGCACTAAGCTTCGCTTAGCGGTGATTTCGGAGCCTTCGCTCCAGCCCCGCGGCCTCAGAGAACCGTGCAAGTGAGATTTCCGGTCCGGGGCCCCGGAGATTGAGGATCGTGTTGTTGATAGTAATTCGCGCGTCGTCGTCGCCGGCGCGGAGTTTTTGATTTAAATGAGAAATGGATGTTGTCGAAAATGATGAAAGTGTTTAGAATTGGAATTTCTGTTTTATAAGGCTGAGAATTCTTTGTATGCCTTAAATTTCGGGTGGTATCAGTAGCCGGGTGGCAAACTGGTGAATTAGAGAAATGAAAATGACGTCAGCTTTAGTTTTTTTTTTTTTTTATGGAACCTGGCACGGTTGGCTACATCACCTACACCATCCGTGATGTCAGCCCATAACACCGGGTCAACTAGGTGCCATGTCAGTGCTTCCCTTCATTTCGCGCCGGCTACACTGAACTGGACGGAAAACACGAACTATTTACATAGCCGTTTCGACCGACGTTTCGCTCAGTGCGGTGGTACCAACCCGGCCGGGATAAACCCTACCACCTAGTAAGGTAAGAAGGGAAGGGACCTACAGTTTAACGTGGTATCCGAACCACGGTGAGCCTCCAACAGTCGGGCGGTCATCCATCCAATAACTGACCGCACCATTAAGCTGCCGAGGCTGACGATCCCTTAGTCGACTTTTACGACATGCGACGGGGAGAGATGCAGTGGGGCTATTCTTTTTAAGTACCGCCCCCACACGGTACTAAAGTTCTGGAGTCAATGTATTTCTAAATTAATTTTGCGGGCGCCTAAAAATAGGTCCACGCATTGATGTATATTTAGAGATATGCCCATCCCATACATTACTCCCGAAAAAATTTGTTCTCGACGAGAACTGCATAAATTGCAGATTTCACGGACAGCCGCTTCATACGGCGTGTGCAGCGCGTGTTGAGCGTAAGTCTTACTGTACCGAGTCTGTGGCGCAAAAGTGCGTGTGTTCAGCATGTCCGGTTGCTGTTACAAGTATTGTAACAGCTCAGATCGAAATTACGTAAAGAATGGCGTCTCCTTCCATCAGTAAGTATTTATTTTGGTGGTTTTTTTCTCAAATTGTATGTTAAACAGATTTTTGTATACGTAATTAATATAAAGAGCGAACGAGAAAGAGTAAAGCTGTGTTTTATGCAAGACTAACAGTGACAAACGTTGTTGTTTGTTTCGCCTGAGCATGTTATGACGTGTTAAGAAGCCATGCTGACTTGTGTGACGTAGCTATCGCGTTCTCGTTCCCACTTGCCTACTGATCATAAGAGTGAGCGGAAATACGACAATCGCGCCGATGGGCGAGCGATGACAACTTTCTCGCTCACTCTTATCATCTGTAGGCAAGTGAGAACGCGACAGTAACGTCGTAGGGATCGCGTCACGTGACAGCATGGCGGTGTGTAAAATGCAAACACGAAAGTATCTCGTGGCAGGAGGCGCGGCGCGCTCCGATGCCCGCCGTTTACGGACATGAAACGACTATATGATGTAAGTGTGTGCTTGTGTGAGTATCACAATACTGTGTGTGAATGCACGCACACTTGTTAAGACGAAACGTAGTACAGGTTAAATCGCGCGACGTTCGATCTATAAAATTAGACATCAATGGGTCCACGTGCTACCGGGGTCCCCCGACTCCCGCGTACTACCAGTTGGACACCGCTGGTCTAAGTGATAAGTTACCAGGTTTTCTAGACACGATAGCCAAATGAGACCAGACGCTGAGTAATTGCCGAGATATCTGCTTAACAATTTTATCCGAACGGGGAGTGCGATTCGTCCAACTTGTGTCTCGTGACGTGTTTCATACGACGCAAATGGCGTCGTAATATTATCTTCGCGGACGAACGTTATTTTGCCATTTTGATGATATATTAGCCAATTGTAACGTTTAGCTGTAATAAAAATGGTACTATGAAGCAAGTTTACTTCAGTATAGTGGAAGTCTAATATGTTTTTGGCTATTATTTAAGCACTATTGCGACTAAACACAGTCTAGCTAACACATGCTGCGTGTCGAAATTTTGGAAGAGGGTCATGTTCGCGGAGTCTCGTATTCCACTGTATATCTCCCCGTTTGTCGTAAAAGGTGAATTTAAGGGATAACGACAAAATGTCGGCTGCCTAAATGTGTTCTGTCGCTTATTCCATGGGGAGTACTCGCAGGAGATGTTTTAACGCGATCCCGTCGTCCCCTTTCCACCTCCGCACCACGCGCACCGGGAAGGGTTTGCATCCGTACACGCAGAACGTTCCGCGGTTGCGTACTAACCGGTTCTGCAGATCTTTTCTCTACAGAACCGGTAGACTCTGCCCATATATATATATATATATATTTATGGAAACTGACACGGTTGGCTACATCACCTACAACATCCGTGATGTCAGCCCATAACACCGGATGAACTTGGTGCCACGTCAGTGCTTCCCTTCGGTCGTACCGGCTACACTGAACTGGACTGAAAACACAAACTATTTACATAGGCGTTTCGACCGACCTATCATTGATTGCAGTGGTATCAACCCGGTCGGGTTAAACCCTACCACCTAGTAATATAAGAAGGGAGTCATCGTTCTTGGAATGATTGTATGTATGTATCTAATATATGGAAACGGAGCTACCCATGATGAAATTGCATTAGGGATAAAATTAGTACTCTCGCTAGAAACAGCTATTGGTTCGTGCGGGCGATTGACCCAGTTGGCAATGTGTAAAAGAACGCGTACGACACCTGAAAGCCATTGTCGTGCCTGCTGTTCCTGCGATCCTACTCCTTCGCCCGGAGCGAACCAATAGAAGCCGATATTCGTTTGGTCGGTTAAGTAACTTGTTAGCTCAGTGGTAAGCGTGTAGGGTTTGCATTTTTTGGACCATGGGTTCGAATCCCACCAAATCTTTTTGGTTTTTTTTTTGCTTTTTTTTTCGTTTTTAAGCAATGTTACGGTGTTTAAATTGTTTTAGGGTGTTTAGTTTTTTTTATAACCACCTAAGAATTATTTTCGGAAATACAAACTGGTAACAAAAACGACATGCACCGCCTCAAAATTAGGTTAGGCGCATCTTCTATATATTAACCCTGGTTATTTTTTTTTTAAACCACCAAAACATCATTTATTTATCACTTCAAGGAGTGGTTCCGCACGATCGCAGGAACAGCAGGCACGACAATGGCTTTCAGGTGGCGCACCGGTAAAAGAACATACATATTATATTTTGAAGTCGTTAAAAAGCTATTATTTCCTGGAAGGCAATAAACCCTCCATCACATAAAGGTTATTAAAATATTGCCATCACGTACGTCGGTAGCAAACATACATTTTACTGTATGGCAATAATTTAATATCAGTACCTTCTGTAGCACGTGCTTGAATACATTGAAATATTGAAAAAAAAAAACGGCCAATTTGCGAGTCGAACTCGCTCACCGAGGGTTTCGTATAGCCATGTTATGGTCAGCGCCCTCACGCCATCTATGGCGTGTTTTGTGAAATGCTTCATATTAGTTAAAATTCATGATTAGTTAAAATGCTTCATACTGTTTTCGGTAGATGGCGCGCATACACTTTTTAGTTTCTTGTATGGGGACCCCCGTGGATTTTTTACTTTTTCTTATTTTTATTATTTGTTGCTATATTGGCCATAATAACACATAATATTCTGTGAAAATTTCAACGGGCTACCTATTACGGTTCAAGAGATGCACCCCTCGGACAGACAGACAGACGGACTCGACAGGCAGACGGACAGGCAGACGGACAGACAGACAGACGGCGTAGGCTTAGTAATTAGTAAAAAGCGGCGGGTGGCCGAGTGGTTTGGGCATCGGCCTCTCATGCGAGAGGTCCGAGGTTCGAATCCGGTCGGCGTGTACGAATGAGTTTTTTCTGACAAAAAAATTTACGTGCATACCTACACCTGCTGCTTCACCGCTCGGAACCGGTGTAAAACTGTAGGTCCCTTCCCTTGCCCCTTACTAGGTGGTAGGCTCAAATTGTAGCCGACTGGGTTGGTACCACCGTACTGGGTGTAGGATGGCCGCATAGTAACCTCGGTTGTGTTCTCCTCTAGTCCAGTATAGCCAGCAATCCAGGGAAGTCTCCGGTAAGGCACCTACCTTCTCGGAGGTGATATTGGCTGGTCGGAACTCGGAGCATGTGCTTTGGCCCCTCCGACTCAGACACCCATACCGGATTACATAAAAAAAAAAGTAATAGGGACAACGACGACGACGGTTACGGAACCCTAAAAACCCTGAATATGTTTAGGCGCACTTGGCATTGAAGTAGGTTGTTTCCAGCAAAATGTTGTTCGGGGCAGACCTCCCTCGCGAGTAGTTCACATTCTTTATCCATCCCTAGACACCCTACAGTCGTAGACTAGTAAGTCTCGATGGCGGATCGCATTCACACATTTTCAATATAACTGCGCCACGAGGTGAAATGCTTTTGGAAGTTTTTGCGCTCTACGCGAAACGGATAGAGAGGTAGATCCGTTTTTTTTTTATTTATAGTTCGGTTCTTCCCATCTATTACAAGTATAGCCTATTTACTAGTATGCTAAATAACGCAGTGTGAGTAGAAGTAAATCCTGAAAGATCCTAGGAAAAAACGCCCGCCGAATACTCCAGTGAAACCTGCTTCCATTATTATTTGTGGGGGTGGATTGGGATTGGGGGCGAATTTATTACTCTTCCTACCTTATGCTGATACTACCTACGTATAACTGTTTTCGTAGGTACTTAGTTAGAACATATTTTAGGGAGTCTTTTAAGACTGCGGTACTACAGCGTGAGGCACAATTTGCAAAATTTGCCACATTTTCGTTTCGGTTTTTTGTTCAACGAATTTCAAAAATATAATATACTAAAAAATTCTGTCTAAAAGTTGACCATATTTAAAAGTTGGTGACAGATTTTATTTTTATTTATGTTAATTAATATGTGGAAAAAAAAAATCACAAACGTACTACTAAATGGTACTAATCCTAAATACTCCGAAATGCTCTCTTTGTTTCGAAATTTGCAGCTTTTTAAAACATTATTATGAGTTTATACTAATTGCAGATGATGTAAGATAAAATTTTACTTCTTTTGACAGATTTGGAGATTCGTGTAATGTAAATTAGTTTATCAAACTTTGAACAAATACTATAAAACAAGCGAACGCTTCGCTATTCACTCAGTGCATTTTGCAGTCGCATTTTGATGCTGTAGTACCGCGCTAAAATTCGCCCGCTGTTAAATGTGGAGTAGTGAAACCTTCAGATACCTGGCGAGATTTTTTTAAAATTTATTCCGGTATGGGTCTCTGAGTCTGAGGGGCCAAAGCACATGCTCCGTCCAGCCAATATCACCTCCGAGAAGGTAGGTGCCATACCGGAGACTTCCCTGGATTGCTGGCTACACTGGACTAGAGGAGAACACAACCATTTCATCCATAGGTAAAGGTGCTTTCATGAGTCATGAGCACAGATGGACAGTGGACTAACATTGCACGCAAGTGTATAGTAGTCGAACGACGCGTGTGTGTGAGCCCAATAGGCAACGAGCGTCGACTGACGTTGACTGACGAACCAATCGCGTGTAGCTTCAGCGCCGTCGACGTCACATCCCGTCAAACCGACCAATGAAAAGTGTGCTCATGACTCTTGAAAGCAACTGCAGGTAACCTACGCTTGGACATGTCGAAAATTGCGCCAATCGAAAATTCAATTGCACGCTAGCTAAACTGCAGTCAAAGCAGGACCGTGAATAATATTGAATTTTTATCCTATAATATCCTGTTGCTATGACGTCAGACCTCCTGCGGGTGCAGAAACGGCATTGCGGGACAGACCGAAGTTCGATTTCCGTTTCGAAGACGTCGTCGTCGGTACACAGTCATCTGCAAGAGCCCTCTACCACCATAAGTTGAAGTTTCCGTCGACCATTTCACTGGAGAGTTTCCGGTGGCGGCTGTGTCATAAAATATGCTAAACGATTCTGTTTAAAACGAGGCAATTAATTTATGCTGTTTACTTGATGCAGCCCGAGCTGGGTGTCGTTATTTGTACCTGCTTCGAAATGAGAAATGTCCCAGTTTATATATATTAGCGGATAGAGAAGCCCCTTGTTCATAAAATGTCAGCAATATTCAGATTCAGATATTTATTTCGCCATAAAGAAGTAAATACTATTATTGCATTATAGTGTTGTCTTTGGTTACAAATATACTCTTTAACATATACAACGGAAATAGTTTTTTTTTGTTTTTTGATGTGTTGGTGGTTTTTAGGTTTCCGTATCCCGTACGGAAGCCTATTACTAAGCCTACGCCGGCGCCGTCTGTCCGTCCGTCCGTCCGTCCGTCCGTCCGTCCGTCCGTCTGTCTGTCTGTCCGAGGGCTGTATCTCTTGAACCGTAATATATCCGTAGTAATTTAAGTAAGTAGCCCGTTGAAATTTTCACAGAATATGTGTGTTTATGGCCGATATAACAACAAATCATAAAAATAAGAAAAAGTAAAAAAATCACGGGGTTCCCATAGAAGAAACCAAAAAGTGTATGCGCGCCGCGCCATTTACCGAATAGAATATGAAGCATTTTAACTAATAATGATATTATTAACTAATATGAATAATTTCATAACATGCTATCTAGATGGCGTGAGTGGCGCTAGCCATGACATGGCGATACGGAAACCTCGGTGCGCGAGTTCGACTCGCACTTGGCCGGTTTTTTTATTTAACTTTTATTTGAAGGTTTTTTCTGTGTGAAGTATTGTAAATTTCTATTATTGTTCTTCTGTATGTTATCTTTGTTAGTGTTTTGGGTGCAATAAAGTATTTATATTCTATTCTATTCTTTTTAAGAGATGTAATTTGAACGTGTATTTGTATTTGTATTTGTATTTGTTCAAAAATCATTCGTGGGCAATACATATTGCACTTGAACTCGTAACAATTTATAAATTAAATTCGAAACACCTACTCAGTCCCAATCACGACAAGGGACAATATTGGATAAATAGGTATCCAAAATTAGCCCAAATTTATATATTATTTCCCCTACATAAAATCTATTTCAATTTTCTAATTGTCACAATTAAAATAATTATTAAAATAAATAACAGTTTACAATCTTAGATTAAAATCAATTAAAAATTCATTACAATCATCAAGCATCAATTCAATTCAATAGATATGTCAATTTTTTTTTTTAATCTAAACCAAATTACATTATAATTAAATCAATAAAATAAAAATAAAATAAAATAATAATATAAAGCCTCAATAGATTTGTCAGAATAGGTTTAAAACTAATATCACAGTTATGACTAGGGTATCTTATCTACACTAAATTATAAAACTCTTCCAATGTATAACATTCTTTTTTTATTAAATATTTTTTCACTTCAATCTTGAATTGCTTGTTATTTAAACTTTTTATACTATCTGGAAGTATGTTATATAATTTGACACTATTGCATATAAAACTGTTATATTTTTTAGCTAATCTACATTTAACATTTACAATGTTTCTTTTATTTCTTGTATTATAGCCATGTATGTCAGAGAATAGAGGAGTGTTGTCAATGTTTGCTCGAGCATGCAGGAGGTTATGATAAATGTATAAACATGGCATGGTCATTAGGTTAAATTCTGAAAATTTTGATCTGCAAGTTGTTCTTGGCTTAACATTAAGTATTTTTTTGAGAGCTCGCTTCTGGAGTATAAAAATTCTTTTATATTCGGCAGCCTTCCCCCAAAATTTAATGCCATAATTCATTACACTCCCGAAATATGCATGATAGACGTTTATTGCTGCTTTTTGGCCACATATTTTTCTAATTTTTTGAATTGCAAAGACAGCAGAAGTCAATTTTCCAGCTGTGTAATCTATATGTTTATCCCATTTAAGTTTAGAGTCTAATTTTACCCCTAGAAATTTTACACAGTCGGTGAATTCTATCTTATTGTTACCTATTTTAATGTTCAATGCTATATTATTTGGACGCAATGAAAAGTACATTGCCTTAGTTTTGTCTACGTTGAATAGGAGGTTATTATTTATAAACCACTGGTTCACCCTTGTCATTGTTGATGTTGCCGCTGTTATGACTTTGTTAATATCTTTGTCTATAAACAGAAAAGATGTGTCATCTGCAAACATTATCAGACTCCACTCATTCTCTAGACATTCTGGAAGGTCATTGACATACACAATAAACAGGAATGGGCCCAGAATGGAACCTTGTGGTACTCCGAATTGGCAAACGTTTTCGTCAGAGTATTCACCTTCAATTGCTGTTACGTGTTTTCTTCCTGAGAGATAGGATTTCATTATGTTTAGGGAATTACCTTTAATGCCATATCGTTCTAATTTGGCAATTATGATGTCATGCTTGACACAATCAAAAGCTTTCGACAGATCACAGAATACTCCAATTATCTTCTGCGACCCGTCGAGGGCTTCTACTATATTGGCCAACATTGCTTCAATGGCATTACTAGTGTTTTTTCCTTTGCGAAAACCAAACTGACTGGTAGTGAGCAGTTTGTGTTCTTCAAAATATTCAGTAAGTTGGCCTAAAATAAGTTTTTCGAATAGTTTACTTAGTACCGGTTGTATTGATATTGGTCGATAGTTATTGCATTCTTTTCTGGACCCACTCTTGTGAAGTGGTATAATTTTACCTATTTTCATGAGGTCAGGGAACACTCCTTCGTCAATGCAATCATTAAAGATGTTTTTCAGTTGTAGAGAAATTTCGTGTATTATATATTTTATATGTTTAGAGGAAATATGCCAGTAATCTTGTGAATTCTTGAAAATTGTAATAAAATTTTGCTACGTTAGGTTAGGTTAGGTTAGGTTACAAGTACATAAATTAGTTTTGTAATAATTACCATTTATTTACTTAGGCGACGAGTGGAAGTGTAATCAATTTCAATTTTGCAGCAGAAATCCCTTCATCAATTAGGAATAGTGTTGATGATCTTCGAATGGGCTGACCTGACCTTCATTAAACATAGTTATGAACCGTCTAGGTTACACCAACTTTCTAATTTAAAAAAAACGCAACCAAATCGGCCTATCCGTTTGGCCGCTACGATGCCACAGACATACACATACAGACAGACAGACGGAGGCGTCAAATTTATAAGAACCCTCCTTTTGCGTCAACGGTTAAAAAAATGACTTTCCGGATACAGAACCGGTAAACTCTGGAACGCTCAACCTGTTCATAAATTTCCCCCCAAGTAAAGTCTCGGGTCCTTCGAGAGTTGCGTGAATGGGCACCTGTCAGGCCGGCATAGCATTCGCAACCCCCGCATGCGACCGAATGGCCATGGGCGCCGCTAGACACCTTATGGGTGCCTCAGCGCTATATGTCGCGCCTTCAATAAAAAAACCAAGTGCGAGTCGGAATCGCGCCACGAGGTTTCCGCACCACAAAAAAAAAAACATAGAAAAAAACGTTTCTTGTATGGGAACCCCCAACAATTATTTACGTATTATTTTTTTTATTATTTGTTGTTATATGCGCCATAATAACACATATTCTGTGAAAATTTAAGCCGGTTACCTATTACGGTTCCAAAGATACAGCAGTAGGACAGACAGACAGACAGACAGACAGACGAACGGCGTAGGCTTAGTAATAGGCCAAACGTAGCCAAAACCGTGTCTGTTTCCATAAAAAAAAGCCTTCCGTACGGGATTCGGAAACCTAAAAACACGATTTCGCTAACCGGGGCTTGTCTATTTGTTGAATAGTAATTCGTTTACGAGTTGAGAGACGTTAGCGAGGCCGCCTTGCTAATTTCTCGTCTCACAATTAATTTCCTGAATAATTCTATTTAGATTCGCTCCTCGCTGCAATCTGTGCTCCCGCTCGTTATATTATTTTGAGTTCAGACGCGCCTCGCCTTGTATTCATTAGCTCAGTGCGTGGGAGTGGAAGTGTCTCGAGAAGCTTTTATGCGATATGACCTATTCGATGATTCAGCACTTATTTCATGATTAAAACTAACATAAAAAAATATTCGTTTTGTATGGCAAAGCCTGAAAGGTTCTGCTCAAGATTACAGTTTAAAATCGTAAATAAAAGCCAACTACGAAACACGTAGCAGATAACTTATTCTATATATTATTTTATATATTGTACCTTTTGCCCGCGGCTTCGCTCGCGTGAAATTCGTATTTAAAAGAAGAAAGTAAGTAAGCCCGCTACCGTAACTTTATTTCGGCGGGTGGAACAATTCGGTTTGTATGAGAGCCACATATTAGCGTGGCTGTAACTGAATTTTATTTAGCCTATCCTGTGTACCGTATAATCAAATGTGCTTGTACTAAGTTTCATCGAATTTGGATGATTGGTTTAAGAGTTATGGAGGAACATACATACATACAGAAAAGATTTCTAAAAATCGTAAATTTTGTTTTAGTATCATACTTAGAGTCCACAAACGCAGTATCACATAAAACAAAGTGACTTACTCCATGACCATCCCATACTGATTTATTATTAGTATTGATGATTGATGATTATTTTATACTAGCAGCTGCGCCTGCGACTTCGTCCGCGTGGACTTATAATGACGTCATCTACCGGGTTCAATTGTATTTTCAAACCATCCAGGGACCCACTCAAATATAGACACAAATTTCATCCAAATCGGTCCAGCCGTTTAGGCGGAGTTACGTGACAAACACACGTACAGAAGAATTATCCTTACCTATAATAAAATCCAACGTCTGCTTTCTGTATGTCTGAGTGTCTGTCTGTCCGCTTATAACTCGAGAACCACTGAACCGATTTTAATAAAACAAAATTCTACGGATAGCTTGATTCTTCCCATCAACTATAGGCTACTTACTATCACGCTAAATAGCTTATGAGGTTAGCAGTGAAGTGAAATATGAGAGCGGGCGGAGCCGCGGGCACAGCTAGTATATATATACAAGCTGTGCCCGCAGCTCCGCCCGCTCTCATATTTCACTTCACTGCTAACCTCATAAGCCACTTAGCGTGATAGTAAGTAGCCTATAGGTGATGGGAAGAATCAAGCTATCCGTAGAATTTTGTTTTATTAAAATCGGTTCAGTGGTTCTCGAGTTATAAGCGGACAGACAGACACTCAGACAGACAGAAAGCAGACGTTGGATTTTATTATAGGTAAGGATATAAGGAGGATATATTCGATAAATTATTCTATCAACAAACTAGGTAATACCACGCTGTATCACGCAGCTAGGCAACACAGACAACAGTTTAGTCCTTGGTTCCGTCTTCTGTTAGATCATCGCTAGACATAAGATACGTAACATTAGTATAGTCTTAGTCTTTGTTATAAATACAATAAAATTATTTGAATTTGAATAACAAGGAAAGTAGTTCGAAAATGCTTTAGTATATTCGAACACTTCTACACGCCCGACTACAACATTTTCGATAAACTTTCATTTGTATTTTCTTAGTTTTTCGTAGTCGGGTTTTATTAAATTTGTATTTAATGTTTAATTTAATGAGTTTAAAACCATTAAGTGTGCTATAGTTATGAAATCCCCTATTCAACTCCTTTGATATCGATACCGACAGGGTTTGAAAAAAAAAACATTGTCAATATTAAAACGCCTGGCCTAAACGCCTAAATCCATTATATTCCGCGTAAAAAAATAATTACCTAAACTTTGAAGGCTTACGATGAAATTATCGAGCACATCTTTCTCATGTTTATCATGTCCTTGCAAGGGGTGCGGCCGAGACAAACAAACCATTTGGTTAACAAACCAAATATTAACGTAGGAGGTTACATACCAGCTCTCGCAAAACCCACGTTAGAATAAGCTGTACAGATTTATTCTTTGGTACAGACAATCATTGCAAGAAGGTTATTTTAGTTTTAGTAATGTTGTCTTTATTTGTCTTTGTGCGTGTTATTTTATGATTGTTTATATCTTGTAGGTATATTTTGGGACGGCATTTCCATCCAATTCATGTTTTTGTGGTATTTGTATTACTGTTTGTTTACGATAATATGTTGTTAAGGGAAGGCGCTGATATATTCGTAAAGTGAATAAAGCCCAAAATTATATTAAAAAAAAAACATTTTTCCCTCACTATCGGTCTATCCCGCCCGCCCTTTTTCTAACGTCACACGCAGCCTAAAAAGCAACCTTTGTTCCGTCAGCACATTCACACCCCCAATATAATGGACGAACATTTGAGGCACTGAGCTATTTTAAAGGCCACTTATTTGGCACTAGCTTTTGCCCGCGGCTTCGCTCGCGTGAAATTCGTATTTAAAAAGAAAAAAGTAAGTAAGAAAGAAGGCCGAGCTGCGTTCGTGGCTTTATTTCGCGGTGACCTTTATTTCGGGGCGCGGAACAATTCGGTTTGCATGAGAGCCACATCTTAGCGTAACCGGAACTGAATTTGAAGCCTATCCTGTGTTTCGTCGTATTCAGATGATCGGTTTAAGAGTTATGGAGGAACATACATACATACATACAGAAAAGATTTCTAAAAATTTTCAATTTAGTTTTAGTATCATACATAGAGTCTACAAACGTAATATCTCATAAAACAAAGAAAACATAAATAAAAACTTATTCCATGACCACCCCTTACAGATTTATTATTAGTATTGATTCCCTTCGAGGTTCACATCGTGTACTCTATGTTACAACGTAGGCACTAAACTAAATGCTTGTAATTTCATAAGCACTTATATGTCTATAACAACGGGGAGGCGAATATTTTGTGTGAAATTTATGAAAACGCTTCTGACCCGCATTCCCACCTAATTGAGACTTGCCGGTATCGGTAGGTGAAAATAAATCTTAGCTCGCCGTGTTAGAGTTGATTTTTGAATTTTATTTTTGCCAAGCGAAATAAGCGTCCGAAAGTGGTCGTATCTAAATTTATGTATTTCTTACAGAGGATTACACGGACATCAAACTGGGGTACGGTTAAGTATGATACAGCGAGCGACTGTCGTAACTCGATACGATCGCTGCTATCCATCCGTTTTACGTGATCTAGTCAATAATTTAAGCAAAAATGCAAGGAAAACCAAACTGCAGTACTGTCAGGCTTCACGCACTCTATGTACTTGCGCGCACTAACTACCTACCGCCCGACGGGCCGCCGGCGGTCCATTTCAGTGAAAATTCGTCAGCCGCGCGAAGTATACATAGACGTTCGCCCACGCAACTGCGCGCAGCTGCAAAGCAATAACCACTTTACATTCGATCGTTTAGGTACATTTTCGCACGCAGCGATTGGCGAAGTGAAACAGTAGGCTATAAAAGCCCGAAGGTAGGAACATTTTCTATGGAGTGATTTATCTGTTACGAAGTAACTATTAAGTAATCTGTGGTACTGTGTTATGAGTATGACGTACGGGGTGAAACGTGAACTCTGACGGTCGTCCAAAGGTTGAAAGTTGCCCAGCGAGCAATGGAGCGAGCCATGGTGGGAATATCGCTACAGCCGCCGACGATGCACCAAAGTAGTCGATATTGGACACAGGATGGCTAAGCTCAAGTAGCAGTGGGCTGGGCACGTTAGCCGAAGTGACGACGACCGTTGGAGTAACCGTGTCCTACACTAGCTGCCGTGGACAGGAGAACGGAGTGTGGAAAGACTACCCGCCAGGTGGGACGACGACATCAAGTACGTCGTCGGAAAGTAGTGGTTAGGTTAGGTTAGCTGAAGGCCGGGAGGACTGGAGGTAAATTTGCAGATCTCCTCCACAGAACTGGTAAACTATGGAACGTTCTGCCTGCCCAAATATTTCCCCCTAAGGTATAGTCTCGGGTCCTTCAAGAGAGGCGTGAATAGGCACCTGTCAGGCCGGCATGGCATTCGCAACCCCCGCGTACGGCGCGCGACGGCGCGGCGCCGCATGCCGCGCCGAAAACCGGCCAAGTGCGAGTCGAACTCGCGCACCGGGGATTCCGTATCGCCATGTCATGGTCAGTGCTGCTTCATACTGTTTTCGGTAGATGACGCGCATACATTTTTAGTTTCTTTTTTTTTTTAATTTTTTTTTTTTATGTAATCCGGTATGGGTGGCTGAGTCGGAGGGGCCAAAGCACATGCTCTAACCAGCCAATATCACCTCCGAGAAGGTAGGTGCCATACCGGAGACTTCCCTGGATTGCTGGCTATACTGGACTAGAGGAGAACACAACCGAGGTTGCTTGCGGCCATCTTACATCCAGTACGGTGATACCAACCCAGTCGGCTACAATTTGGGCCTACCACCTAGTAAGGGGCAAGGGAAGGGACCTACAGTTTTACACCGGTTCCGAACGGTGAAGCAGCGGGTGTAGGTATAAACGTAAATTTTTTCGTCAGAAAAAACTCATTGGTACACGCCGACCGGATTCGAACCTCGGACCTCCCGCATGAGAAGCCGATGCCCAAACCACTCGGCCACCCGCCGCGCGGAAAATGTATTTCCTTTCAATATATCTTATCTTTCAGATGAGACTGTACGGAAGATACACGCTTCGATTTCTACTTTTTATTGTATCATACTAAAGGAAGCATTAACGGATAGGATTTCCAAAGCATCCGCCACTCTATGCCTCATCGCTTTCCCATCTCCACCGTTCGCTCGTTCCTTGTATCATGTGAAACCTATTGATCGAATTATGTAGCCTGTTTCGTTTGGTCTGTGCACGAAGTCAGGTATTTTATGTGTGAATGTCTAACTTTCCCAGTTTTTATTATTCCGTACCTCAAAAGAGGAAAAATAAAACGGAACCTTATAGGATCACTCTTGTGTCTGTATGTCTGTCTGTCCGTCTGTCATAGTTTATTTTATCCGAATCTACTGAACGAAAAAAGTTTAAATTTATTTTGTATTATATGTATATAAAATGTAGAGTTGGGTCATCAGCATCACTCATCAATCATGGACGTAGAGTGTAAATGAACGAATTTAGATTTTGGGGGTAAATTTTGTAGGACAATTTTAGAAAGTTAAAAAAAAAAACTTTAAATCAGCTGACATATTGAATCCCGACAATCGGGGTAACCAGAGTAAGGTGTTGTGCTGCAAGAACATATGACATATCAATGAAAAAGGCTCGTTATAAGAAATACCTACAAATTAAAAATAAATATTTTCTAAAATTTTAAAATAACATAGTTTAAGAGATATTAAAGAAAAAATGAGAAAATAATAGGGAATATATGGTCTCTCTTATGTTTACAGAAAAACTTGAAACGAAAATCCGGAGTCTTAAAGTTCTCAAGGAAAACGGAATGGTACGGAACCCTCTATGCGCGAGTTCGACTCGCACTTGGCCGATTTTTTCTCATGCGCGAGAATATACGCTTGAGGTGTTCTACATTCTGGAAATTCGCCAGCTGCAGGAGACAGCACAGATATCGGATTCTCATTAACTCTGTTCTATTTCCAACAAGGGGTTCTCTCAGTTTAAGGCGACTAGTAACGCCAACGGCGCGCGACGTAGCGCGTAGTAGTTTTCATAAGTGGTTTCTTCATAAATTGCAATCCTTCGAATTAGAACTTTGAAAAGCGTGTGATCGATAGCTATAACAAATGGCGTCATTTTTCTATAAACATTTCATTGCATCCGTCATGGGGACCATGCCCTTGTCCCCAATGTCGGAATACTATTATTTGTAAGTAATTTTATTCTATTAGATTAGTTTATTTGGTAGTTTTGTAAATATTTTATGCAATAAACAATTTAGTAGAACATTTCATTGAAATTCTTTTTAGTTTCTGAGATCAAATCTTCAAAGTTCACGCGGAAGAAAAAATCTACATTTGATTAATACCGTATAGTTTGTATAGAAAATGATAAAATTTTACAACAAAAAAAAACGTGTGATTGATAGACAAAGAATTGTTCTATATTTTGCAGTAGTTTTTAGCTTTTACATTGGTCTAGTTATCGCGGGTTACTTCTTCAAAAATCCACATGCGGCGTTACTACGCGCCTTAACAGGACCCTACCTAACCACAAATTGGTTCACCGGGCAGCAGTACGAACTACGAACGAACCCATTATGTAGATCGTTAATATACATCTTGTATCTACCCATTGTGTTGCTTATGTATTCCTCAACTATTGCCGTTCGTTGAGTGCCAAGCTTTTCTGAAAAAAAAAAAAAAAATAACACGGTAATTACTGCGGAAGAAAATAACTTTATTCAGACACAAAAGTAAGTATTTAAATACAGAAATAATTATTAAATAAACTATAACTACCTATCAAATGAAATTTAAAGACAAATATAACTAATTAAAAAACTATAGGTTTTTTTTTTATTGACAGCGCGACATATGGCGCCGAGTCACCCATAAGGTGTCTAACGACGCCCATGGACATTCGGTCGTATGCGGGGGTTGCGAATGCCATGCCGGCCTGACAGGTGCCCATTCACGCCCCTCTTGAAGGACACGAGACTGTACTTGGGGGGAAATATATGGGCAGGGAGAGCGTTCCAGAGTTTACCGGTTCTGTAGAGGAAAGATCTGCAGAATCGATTGGTACGCATCCGCGGTAAGTCCAGCGTGTAGGGATGCAATCCCTGCCCAGTGCGCGTGGTGCGAAGGTGGAAAGGGGACGGCGGGATCGCATTAAACAGCTCCTCCGAGCACTCCCCATGGAATAAGCGATAGAACACACTTAGGGAGCCTAAATAGGTAACTAAAAACCACTAAAAACGAACTTATAAATTATTTATTTATATACTGCATATATTATATAGCAAGACTAGCATATGTCCGCGGCTTCGCTCGCTGTAGACTTTTTTTTTTTATGTAAACCAGCATGTGTGGCTGTGCCGAGGGACCAATGGTGCAGTCGACAGAGCCAAAATCACCTCTCCTCGCGAAACCACGCTCAGTTAGGTGCCATGCCAGCAGATTTGCGGACTGTTGCTAGGCTGTCCAGCCCGTTAATACGACGCTTGAAGACACCCAGGTTAAAGGATTCAGGAAATACACTCGCCGGAAGACAGTTCCACACTCTAGCGGTGCGACAAAGGAACGATTTAGAAAACCGATGGGTTCTCAAAAGCCCAATGTCTCGGTTTAATAGAAAATCCGATTAAACCTCAAATATGGTAATAAACGCACGCTTCTGTTATATTTTCTCTCTCCCTCCTTCCCTCACCCCCCTCCCTTCCGCACGGAAAAAAGAGTTTCTTGTTTGGCGACCCCACTCAATTTTTTACTTTTTAAATTTTATGTTATTTCTTCTTACGTCCGGTATCACATATTCTGTGAAAATTTCAACCGGCCAGCTATTACGCTTCCAACGATACAGCAGTAGGACAGAGAGACAGACAGACGGGGTAGGCTTAGTAATAGGCTTCCGTACTGTATACGGAAACCTAAAAACATAACGTAATAATTGCGTGCAATTTAAATATTTTTTATTATCTTTTATACTAATTTCCAAATGTAAGCTCAGTCGTTAGTTCCGAGGTCGGAAATGCTCCTCTCAGTGGAGGATGATATCCGAAACATAAAACTCTGGGAGGCTATTACGTCAATTTCCTCTGGGGCACAGCTGAGGCTATAAAGTGTTTCTTTCTGATGTGCCTCCGTAATACTATTACGGCTCTGTATGTAGCTCAGAGTATGTGAATATTCCGTCTAGGTTTGGCAACCACTCAGGGATAATTTCCGCGTTCTACAAGACATATAAAAACACTAGCTTTTGCCCGCAGCTTCGCTCGCGTGAAATTCGTATTTAAAATGAATAAAGTTAATAAGCCAGCTATACCGTATCTTTATTTCGGCGCGCGGAACAATTCGGTTTGCATGAGAGCCACATATTAGTGTAACCGGAACTGAATTTTATTTAACCTATCCTGTGTCACCTATAGTCAAATGTGCTTGTACTATGTTTCATAGAATTCGGATGATCGGGTTAAGAGTTATGGAGGAACATACATACAGAAACTATTTCTAAAAATCGTCAATTTAGTTTAAGTACCATACATAGAGTCTACAAACGCAATATCTCATAAAATGTATAGATATGTTTTTAAGGTCGGTACTTAAAAATAATAGCCCCACTGAATCTCTCCCCGTGCATGTCATCAAGGCGACTAATAGATAAGAGACAAGATGCCGTGCATAAGGGCGACAGGATAGCCACGTCTCACCTTGGCGCGGTCCTTCCACCGAGTCATGCAGCAGGTGGGTCTTCGTGCCTTACTTTCTGCTTGATAGTCATCTTGGCCTAATACATTGGTAAACGTGGTGGTCTGTGTTGTGCTGTAATTTACAAGAGTACTTGCAGCACAACACCGACTACTCTGCTTACCCAGATTGTCACTCAAGCTCTTTCTACACGGACTCTTTCACAGTACAAACAGCTCGCCTCTGGAATAATCTGTCCGTGCATTTACGCTCCTCTACATCTATGAATGTATTTAAGATTAATTTAAACAAACTTCTCCTCTCGTTACCGAAGTAAATGCAATGTATAATATTAGATACATATCTTTACTCCCCTTCTCTTACTCTCTTGTCATTCAGTTGTTGTGTCGCACAACGGTACCACCGATCGATGTACATAATATGTAAGTTTATTATATACATATATATGTTTATTAAAGTATTTATGTAGTACTAGCTTTTGCCCGCGGCTTCGCTCGCGTGAAATTCATATTTCAAAGGAAGAAAGTAAGTAACTAAGGCCAATCTGCGTTAAGGTAAACAATAAACCTTCTCAACTAAAGTAAGTAACTAACGGCGAGGCTGAGCTGCATTCTGGAAGACAATAAACCTTCTCGAAGAAAGTAAGTAACTGAGGGTGAGGCCGAAGGCCGAGCAGCGTTCAGGAAGACTATAAACCTTTTTGATGAAAGTAAGTAACTGAGGGCGAGGCCGAAGGCCGAGCTACGTTCAGGAAGACGATAACCTTTTCGAAGAAAGTAAGTAACAGAGGGCGAGGCCGAAGGCCGAGCTGCGTTCAGGAAGACCATAAACCTTCTCGAAGAAACTAAGCAACTGAGGGCGAGGCCGAAGGCCGAGCTGCGTTCAGGAAGACTATAAACCTTCTCGAAGAAAGTAAGTAAATAAGGGCTAGGCCGAAGGCCGAGCTGCGTTCAGGAAGACTATAAACCTTTTCGAAGAAATCAAATAATTGACGGCGAGGCCGAAGGCCGAGCTGCGTTTCAGAAAGACTATAAACCGCTTGAAGAAAGTAAGTAACTATCGCGCATAGTTACTTACTGTCAGCGTCTTTCAGGATACAGCTCGGCCTTCGGCCAGGCCCTTAGTTACTTACTTTCTTCGAGAAGGATTATAGTCTTCTGAACGCAGCTCGACCTTAGGCCTCGCCCTCAGTTACTTACTGTCTTCGAGAAGGTTGAAGGTCTTCCTGCACGCAGCTCGGCCTTCGGCCTCGATCTTTGTTACTTACTTTCTTCGAAAAGGTTTATACTCTTCCTGAACGCAGCTCGGCCTTCGGCCTCGCCTTTAGTATGTTACTTAATTTCTTTGAGAATGTTTATTGTTTATCTGAATCCAGTTCACCCTCCGGCCCCGGCCTAAGTTACTTACTTACTTCTGTTGAAATACGAATTTCACGCGAGCTAATCCGCGGGAAAAAGCTATCGATATTAAAATAAGAAACTTCAGTTAAAATAAATGAAATACTTTAGATACCTAATGATTTAGCCTATCCTGTGTCACGTATAGCTAAATGTGCGTGTACTAATTTTATTCGAATTTAGATGATCGGCTTAAATTTGATGGAGGATAGCTTTTGCCCGCGGCTTCGCTCGCTGTAGACTCGATTTAACAGTAAATCCGATTTAAACGCAAATATGATAATTGTTTCTCTTATATCCTCCCTCTCCCTCTCCCTCTCCCTCTCCCTCTCCCTCTCCCTCTCCCTCTCCCTCTCCCTCTCCCTCTCCCTCTCCCTCTCCCTCTCCCTCTCCCTCTCCCTCTCCCTCTCCCTCTCCCTCTCCCTCTCCCTCTCCCTCTCCCTCTCCCTCTCCCTCTCCCTCTCCCTCTCCCTCTCCCTCTAGTTCTCACAGAAAGCGGGATGGTACGGAACTCGAATTGGACTACTTTCTTTTTAAATTATGTTACCATGGGACCATACTTCATTTGCAGGAAAACCTAAACGAAAATCCTAAGCCTTCAAGTTCTCACAGAAAACAGGATCGTACGGAACCCTCTTTACGCAAGGTCGACTCGAAATGGCCACTTTTTTTTATTATGTTACCATGGGATATACACCTAATTTAGAGGAAAACCTAAACGAAAATCCTAAGCCTTCTAGTTCTCACAGAAAACGGAATGGTACGGAACCCTCTTTACGTGAGGTTGACTCGAACTTGACCACTTTTTTTCAAAATTATGTTACCATGGGATATACACTTAATTTATAGGATAACCTAAACGAAAATCCTAAGTCTTTTAGTTCTCACAGAAATCGGGATGGTACGGAACCCTCTTTACGCGAGCTCGTCTCGAACTTGACCACTTTTTTTCAAAATTATGTTACTCCTTGATATACACTACCACTATACAAAGTTTCGTCAAAATCCGTTCAGCCGTTCAGGCGTGAAAGAGGAACAAACAAACAAACAAACAAACAAACAAACAAACAAACAAATATACTTTCACATTTATGATATTAGTGAGATGAGATTCGTATGTAGTTTGTAATACATATTTCTTTACAGTCTTAACACATTGCCACAAACTATTCTTGTTCGCCTGCATGTACTTCTCCCACATCCCAAAGGTTAGTTAGAATAGAATGCCTCGCGGCATTAAGCTCGCCTGTTGTACCTAATTTTTATAAATTGGTGTTCAATAAAGAATCTCACTTCTCATCTCACTAATATCATAAATGTGAAAGTATATTTGTTTGTTTGTTTGTTTGTTTGTTTGTTTGTTCCTCTTTCACGCCTGAACGGCTGAACGGATTTTGACGAAACTTTGTATAGTGGTAGTGTATATCAAGGAGTAACATAATTTTGAAAAAAAGTGGTCAAGTTCGAGACGAGCTCGCGTAAAGAGGGTTCCGTACCATCCCGATTTCTGTGAGAACTAAAAGACTTAGGATTTTCGTTTAGGTTATCCTATAAATTAAGTGTATATCCCATGGTAACATAATTTTGAAAAAAAGTGGTCAAGTTCGAGTCAACCTCACGTAAAGAGGGTTCCGTACCATTCCGTTTTCTGTGAGAACTAGAAGGCTTAGGATTTTCGTTTAGGTTTTCCTCTAAATTAGGTGTATATCCCATGGTAACATAATAAAAAAAAGTGGCCATTTCGAGTCGACCTTGCGTAAAGAGGGTTCCGTACCATCCTGTTTTCTGTGAGAACTTGAAGGCTTAGGATTTTCGTTTAGGTTTTCCTGCAAATGAAGTATGGTCCCATGGTAACATAATTTAAAAAGAAAGTAGTCCAATTCGAGTTCCGTACCATCCCGCTTTCTGTGAGAACTAGAGGGAGAGGGAGAGGGAGAGGGAGAGGGAGAGGGAGAGGGAGAGGGAGAGGGAGAGGGAGAGGGAGAGGGAGAGGGAGAGGGAGAGGGAGAGGGAGAGGGAGAGGGAGAGGGAGAGGGAGAGGGAGGATATAAGAGAAACAATTATCATATTTGCGTTTAAATCGGATTTACTGTTAAATCGAGTCTACAGCGAGCGAAGCCGCGGGCAAAAGCTATCCTCCATCAAATTTAAGCCGATCATCTAAATTCGAATAAAATTAGTACACGCACATTTAGCTATACGTGACACAGGATAGGCTAAATCATTAGGTATCTAAAGTATTTCATTTATTTTAACTGAAGTTTCTTATTTTAATATCGATAGCTTTTTCCCGCGGATTAGCTCGCGTGAAATTCGTATTTCAACAGAAGTAAGTAAGTAACTTAGGCCGGGGCCGGAGGGTGAACTGGATTCAGATAAACAATAAACATTCTCAAAGAAATTAAGTAACATACTAAAGGCGAGGCCGAAGGCCGAGCTGCGTTCAGGAAGAGTATAAACCTTTTCGAAGAAAGTAAGTAACAAAGATCGAGGCCGAAGGCCGAGCTGCGTGCAGGAAGACCTTCAACCTTCTCGAAGACAGTAAGTAACTGAGGGCGAGGCCTAAGGTCGAGCTGCGTTCAGGAAGACTATAATCCTTCTCGAAGAAAGTAAGTAACTAAGGGCCTGGCCGAAGGCCGAGCTGTATCCTGAAAGACGCTGACAGTAAGTAACTATGCGCGATAGTTACTTACTTTCTTCAAGGCGGTTTATAGTCTTTCTGAACGCAGCTCGGCCTTCGGCCTCGCCGTCAATTATTTGATTTCTTCGAAAAGGTTTATAGTCTTCCTGAACGCAGCTCGGCCTTCGGCCTAGCCCTTATTTACTTACTTTCTTCGAGAAGGTTTATAGTCTTCCTGAACGCAGCTCGGCCTTCGGCCTCGCCCTCAGTTGCTTAGTTTCTTCGAGAAGGTTTATGGTCTTCCTGAACGCAGCTCGGCCTTCGGCCTCGCCCTCTGTTACTTACTTTCTTCGAAAAGGTTATCGTCTTCCTGAACGTAGCTCGGCCTTCGGCCTCGCCCTCAGTTACTTACTTTCATCAAAAAGGTTTATAGTCTTCCTGAACGCTGCTCGGCCTTCGGCCTCACCCTCAGTTACTTACTTTCTTCGAGAAGGTTTATTGTCTTCCAGAATGCAGCTCAGCCTCGCCGTTAGTTACTTACTTTAGTTGAGAAGGTTTATTGTTTACCTTAACGCAGATTGGCCTTAGTTACTTACTTTCTTCCTTTGAAATATGAATTTCACGCGAGCGAAGCCGCGGGCAAAAGCTAGTATATACATACATACATACATTGTCGGGATACAGCGCGTGGTATGTATATTTTTAGCTCAGGAGGCTCGCCCGGGGATTATTTTGATGCTTACATAAATATTATGTATGTGTCAATTGGGGATTTACTACAAAATGTAGTAAATCCACTGAGTAAATCCCTAATTGACACATACATCTAGTAAATAAAGCGACTAATCTTTATCGGCACGCCGATCGACCGACGCGCCGTTCTCGATTTTATATTCGCGTAGAAGTCGAGGGCTACTTAATTAATTCACATGGGATTATCGCTGACGTGTTTTGGCACATCTGAGGATGGATATTGTATACTAAGGCTGTATGAAAAAAGCTCATCGATTTATTTCGGTGACTGTAGGTACCTAAGTATACCGTAGCACTCACTTGGCACCTAATTCACCAAGGTGTTATGGGCTGACATCGCGGATGTAGCCAACCGAGTCACTTTCTGTAAAAAAAAAAAAAGTGGGGTAGGAGGTAGGAGTCGTTTCGCACTCCTACCGCCGTTCTCTAAACGTGCAATGCAAGGTGGCACGTGGAGAATGCATGTATGTGTCAATTATTATTATTATGTTCTCTTGATAAACAATTAATTTCACAAAATATAAAAAAAAATCTGGTTGTCATGTCTTGAAACGAATTGAAAAAAATCGTCTAACTTTGATTACTCACTGTGCCTGCAAATACTAATAATAATAATTGGTTTTATTATTGTTGTATTTGCGTCGCCTTCTTCATTTTGCTGATATAAATGTTTTGTATGTGCGTTACTTAGAAACTACCTATGCATTGAGCATTTTTCCGATACATGTTTCGTGTCGGTGTCGTCATACGGGTGCGGCGCGGAAACTTGCTGATTTGAAAAATCTATAAAAAAAAAGTAGTAGAGATATCACTGTAATTTATTTTTATTGTAACATACATCATCTAATTTTTTTTTATTAAATAGTTTTGAAGATGATATCGGTCAAATGACGGCCCTCATTGTCGATGCACTGAGTTACCCGATTTCTGAAGTTTCGTTCAACTCTTCTAAGCATATCGACGGGTATGTTGGCGATGGCTTGGCGTACATTGTTTTTCAGTTGAGGTAGGCTCCTTGGACGGTCCTTGTAAACAATTGATTTCAGATAACCCCATAAAAAAAGTCACAAGGAGACAAATCGGGGGAGCGGGCCGGCCAAATAAAGGTCGCCTCTCAAAGAGATGAGGCGCTGGAACGGCCAGTAAAGTACGCCTCGACGGCAAACGCGCGCTGCTCGTTGGTCCAATTCGTGGCGCGAACTGACTATGCGGATAACAAAACTTCATGATTTCGTGTTTCGAACGAGTCGGTTCCCGCCCTTTCCCGACCCCACCTCGCCGCTTGGCACGAAATACAAATCAGCAAGTTTTCGCGCCGCATCCTGTATTTTAGCTTACATGCATCCCACCTTGTACCATACCATAATATGAGTAAGACGTGATTCCACGTCAAAAAATACACTAAGGCATTTTATATTCTTCTTTCCAAGTTCCTCCATCAATCAACCTTAAATGCGTTCCCTATCATTTCAGGTTATCAATGTCAGATAATTTCCTGCCTTACAGAGTGCATAGCGTTTTAGCTCAATGGTTTTAGCCTATCACGAGGAAGCAAATGATTAGGCTCATCCATTCTGAACGAAATTTCCTTTCCCGAGTGCAAATGGAACTGTCTAAACCTCCAACGTAAAGGAAGAATTTCATTCAATTCATTAAAATATTGGTTAGTTTTCGTTCCTATACAGGGTGTTGTAACGGCCAGCACATTAAATTTAGAAAATCATTATTGGCATCAATAGAAACAAAAAAGTCAAATAACTTTTTTTCTGAATTCCCTAATTGATTAATTAATTAATTGATTAATTTAGTGTAAAAAGATCAAATTTCAAAAATTTACTCTAAAACTAGACATTTTAGAGAAAAACTTTATTTACTTTTTTGTCTCGGAAAAACATGAGGCTTGCGCTGACGAGATTAATGTACTGGCCGTTACAACACAGTGTATATAGGAATGCCTGGAGCATGTAAAGGAAGACACCGTGTATATAGGAATGCCTGGAGCATGTAAAGGAAGAAGGGATGCTCTGAAGGTTAGCGAATTTAGTTTCCAAACGATGGCCGATCCGGTATTTTGGGACACGAAAATTGCTCTGTTCCTATACTTACGACTTGTGCAAGTATTTGGGGTGATATGTGGGAAGAGGAGAACAAGCCCGTGGTATTTTCGAAGCTTTTATTGACCAATATCTACGAAATTATTTATTTATTTTATTTAACGCCAACAGACAACACTAACACATGGAATTTTTTATATGTAGACAGCCGGCGCGGATGTCTGAGCCCAATACTTCAACGGAAGATCAGACACAGCCAATAATACCATTCCTCGCGAAACCACGCTCAGAGAGGCGCCATGCCGGCTATGAGGCGGACAAAAAGGTCGTCGTCTAATTTATTGACACGCCCTTTGAAGATCCCCACGTTATAGGTACAGGGAACACAGTTACCGGAAGACCGTTCCATATTTCGCCGTACGACACAGGAAACAATTCGAAAAACGATGTGTTCTTAGAAGTTGGATGTCATCAACACACTTATGGATGTACCGAGCGAGTCCGGAGGGTGTGGTGGAGACGGATGGGCTACAAAATAGATGCTGGGTAGTAGTATGTCTACCCCAATGTCAAGTGAGCACCTGAAGCATGTAATAATAAGAAATCCTCCGTGCGCGAGTAAAACTCGCACTTCTATATTCTAGCATAACTTTACAAGTAGTTCTCTATGCAATGAATGATTTATAATATACTTTAACACACACACATGCATAGATTTAATTATTTCACAAACACAGGATGTTTCAACAGTCACAACATTAATTTCAACAGGAAATGCTCGTAGTTCTCCTTATTTTGAATGTAATCATAATTCTTCTTTAGTTTTCAAGTCTTATTCTTCGGTAGATATACTTTAATGTTTGACTATAAACTAAGTTGATGAGTTTTGTTTGATGTTTACGTCGGATACTCAAACAATATCATCATTTCTAAAAATGTTTTTATTAAATGTATCTTCATTAATCTTGATTTCTCCGAAAAGACAAGCGATGAATAGGCTTTTGTTGAAGTGTTTTACTTTATGAACATAAATTTTTTATATGAATTCAATGTAGCATCTAGATATTTACATCGCCGAAGTAAACGTTTCAAGAACAAACAAATATCTAATATCCGGTCATTTCCTACGGCGTACTTGATCGCCCAAGCTGTTTCCTCGTATCCCATATTGTAGAGACGTCAGCCTCTTGTCTACTCGCTAGACGTATCTTAGGATGTGTTTAGAATTGAGACTTAGGCCCACTTGCACCAACACGAATTTAACGATATAAACCAGTTTAACTCGTTAAGCTAGTACCCGTTGACTGTGGGAACCGCGTATAAATCCATAACTCGCTACTTAACTCTAAATTCGTGTTGGCGCAATTGGGCCTTAGCGTTCGATGAGATACGCACGTTCAATGCACGTGGGTTCAGTCAGCGTATATTGTGGGGTCCTTGATGTCATAGAAATATTAGTAATGCGACCGCTTTAGCGTACTATACGAGCCATCCTATCTGCTCACACGGGGTTTTTACTGACGCTTAATGTCACTTCGAAGGATCAGTCAGATCAGTACAGTAGGATCAAAATCTATTTAAACATGAACGTGTGAAAAAGAATAGATTATTTTCTTTTGTTTGTGCCATAAGATTCTGGTAGGGGGTCCTGCTAGTTACTATATATTACCTATATTATGTAAGGTAGGCACTTATATCTTAACCGGTATAATTTTATTTAATTGTATAGCAGTCGGAATCTATTTAAGTGTAATAATATATGCAAATGGTAGGCACTTACAGAGACGACGGGACACCAATGCAAAGTCTAGAGTTCTCAAGTTTTATTGCATAATTAGTTGAGACAGACAGTCTGGTTCCTCCAGGGCGCTGTTAGGAATACCTAGAATGAAAATTCATTTATACAACCATGCGATACTCACCACCACTGCTCACCACCTACCTATCTGCGTACCTAAATAAATACCCCACGACTTTCGATGCCATAGTGGTCGATGCCCACGACTGTCGATGCCATAGTGGTCGATGCCCACGACGGCGTTTCCAGAAGTGTTTGTGATCCCCTGATGCGTTGCCCTCGACTCCCATCCCAATGTTTAGTGGATGGAGAAAACATCAACTGGATAAATTCATTAGAATGTTACGTCTACAGTAGTAAGTCTACAACGTGTGTCTGTCTGTCTGTCTGTCTGTCTGTTCGTCCGTCTGTCCGTCCCTCCGTCTGTGGAATACACTTCCACCGGCATCCTTTGCTCTAATGTACAGTCTGGGATCGTTCAAACATAATGTCAAAGTGCACCTAGCCGGCCGACATGGTATTGAAGTGATTGAACGATTGAACCGCCTCTGTGGTGTAGTGACGTTTTGGGAAGTGGACGTTTTGGGGAGTGGTCCTTATGAGCCGAAAGGTTCGCAGCCCACGTAAATATCCGAATTCCCGCGGGCGCCGTCGGACTACACCTATATTTAGTAATTTATATGTATTAACACATGTATGGCTTATATTTTACTAGCATGTACTTATATGTGTTAATTGTTAATAAGTATCCTTATTATTATTTTATCTTCAATTCGCACGCTCACCTCTTTTGCTACTTCTTACTTACATTCCACTATATTATCGAATCTCAAACATCCAAAGCTGTAAGAAATCTCTGTAAGGGATAAGCCCGCCTTTGCACCTTATGTAAATTTCCAATGTATTTGTTACTGTTTAATGTTTACTGGAGCAATAAAGAACTTTCTATCTATCTATCTATCTACACCTCTGCGTTAGTCTGGCGCGATCCATATGTCGTGCTTCCCATTAAAAAAAAAAATTTCCTCGCGTTCTCGAAATGTTCAGTAAAATCTATAAGAGAACCGTCTTGTAAATCGTAACGTCCGCTCTAGATTGGCGCGATTCAAGTTGATCGGCCTCGATCTTACAAATAGAGTGGTGGCGCACGAAGCCATTACATCGTACCCCGCTATCTACGTCACATTGTTGGCGGGTTTGCGGCGCCGCGCCCGCGCTCCACACTGCGCCACAGATTACTTAATAGTTACGTCGTAACAGATAAATCACTACATAGAAAATGTTCCTACCTTCGGTCTTTAATAGCCTACTGTTTCACGTCGCCAATCGCTGCGTGCGAGTGCAAAGTGGTTATTGCTTTGCAGCTGCGCGCAGTTGCGTGGGCGAGCGTCTATGCGAGCGTCTATGTATACTTCGCGCGGCTGACGAATTTCCACTGAAACAGACCGCCGCCGGCGGCCCGTCGGGCGGTAGGTAGTTAGCGCGCGCAAGTACATAGAGTGCGTGAGGCCTGACTGCGCTATCAACTGGGAAGACATTAATGTCAGCCTCGGTAGCTCAGTGGTGCGGTCGGGTCGACTGTTGTTAAGCAACGCTGAGCGCGGCCAGTTCTTGGATCGCTCGACCGTTGGAGGCTGAGCGAGGTTCGGATTCCACGTTAAACTGTTGTAGGTCCCTTCCATTCTTACCTTACTAGGTGGTAGGGTTTATCCCGGCCGGGTTGGTACCACCGCACTGAGCGAAACGTCGGTCGAAACGGTTATGTAAATAGTTATAGTAAATAGACATGGCACCTAGTACACCCGGTGTTATGGGCTGACGGATGTTGTAGGTGATGTAGCCAACCGTGTCAGTTTCCATAAAATAATAAATAAAAAAGGGGGGTAAATTGCGGTAGACGTCTCTTGCCCCTTATTAGGCGGTAGGCTCAAATTGTAACCAACTGGGTTGCTAGTATTGTGCTGGGCGAAAGATGGCCGCACAACAGCTTAGGCTCAGATCTCATCTAGTCCAGTATTGTCAAAAAAACAATTTAAGCGGCGGGTGGCCGAGTGGTTTAGGCATCGGCTTCTAATGCGAGAGGTCCGAGGTTCGAATCCGGTCGGTGTTCACCGTTCAGAACCGGTATAATACTGTAGGATGTTGCCCCTTACTAGGTGGTAGGCTCAAATTGTGGCCGACTGCGTTGGTGTCATCGTACTGGATGTAAGATGGCCGCATAGCAGTCTCGGTTGTGTTCTCTAGTTCAGTATAGCCAGCAATCCAGGGAAGTCTCCGGTATGGCACCTATATTCTAGGAGGTGATATTGGCTGGTCGGAGTATGTGCTCTGGCCCTGTTGGCACAGTTAGAGCACTGCAGGCTTTAGTTTACATTTCACGGTAACGGCGGCGGCTCTCCCCTGTGGGTGTCAGGGGATTTTCCCTGACGCGAGGTGTGTTTTTGACTTAAAAACTTGAACTTCTCCTGGTCTATTACATTGAAGACACGGTTTGACATCATGGTATAACAGGGCGACGTAGCCGAGAATGTTAACTTTTTTTTATTTTATTTTTTTATGGAAACTGACACATTTGGCTACATCACCTAAAACATCCACGATGTCACCCCATAACACCGGGTGAACTAGGTGCCATGTCAGTGCTACCATTTATTTCATTTAGGCTACACTGAACTGGACGGAAAACTAACGTTTATTAGTTGTAGCTTCATAGCATTCGGTGTAGATCCAGCCTTATGCGCGGGGTTGGCTCCAGCGAGCAGGCTGTAGATTGCACTTCACGGCAATATCCTGTCCCCTGCGGACGTCAGGAGAGCACCACGTTCGCACATTAACCGCGCGGGGGTAATCATGGGGGGATGTTTTTGAAATTACGAACTTACCCAGACTCTTCTCGGTCGTTTACATTGAAGACGTGCTTTGTTCTTATTATGATTAGCATAGTTTGGAGGTTGGATACGTGTCAGGGGATGGAATAGCGCGTAGGGGAACTGTGATTGTTATGAGCAAACTGTGGCAATAATCGAATGACGAGGTGCTCAATAAATCTTGTCGACTACTTTGAACTTACAGTTAGGCTCGTTTGATTAAGCTGAAGCCGATTAAGCTAACACACATCAGTAGTTTATTTCACCATGATTAAAATTCCTATCATATTTACGAATTCAGTTATGTGTCTTGGATATATTATAGTGTCGTGTCAATAGTTTGGAGTTTGGATACGTGTCAGGGGATGGAATTGCGCGTAGGGGAACTGTGAAACTGTGGTAATAATCGAAGGACGAGGTGCTTAATAAATGTTGTCGACTTCTCTGAAGTTACAGTTAAGCTCGTTTGATTAAGCTGAAGCCGATTAAGCTAACACACATCAGTTTTTTATTTCACATGATTAAAATTCCTATCATATTTACGAATTCAGTTATGTGTCTTGGATATATTATAGTGTCGTGTCAATAGTTCGGAGGTCGGATACGTGTCGGATGGAATGGCGCGTAGGGGAAACTGTGATTGCTATGAGCAAACTGTAGTATTAATCGAAGGACGAGGTGCTTGGACGAGGTGCTTAATAAATCTGGTCGACTTTCCTGAAAGTACGATGACGCTCGATAAGCTGAATCCGATCAAGCTAACACTGGTCAGTTGGTTATTTCACCATGATTAAAATGCCTGTCATGTTTACGCAATAATAATGTATATATAGGTTTTAAGTAACGCGTGTCTTGGAGTCTGGAGATGGAATGCCGCGTAGGGGAACTGTGATTGTTATGAGCAAACTGTGGTAATAATCGAATGCCGAGGTGCTTAATGAATCTTGTCGACTTCCCTGAAGTTACAGTTAAGCTCATTTGATTAAGCTAAAACTAATTAAGCTAACAGTGATCAGTTGTTTATTTCGCCATGATTAAAATTCATCTTATCATTATAAAATCATCATATTATTATCTATGCAGTTTATAGGTCAGTTTAGTTAGAATAGGTTGACATCACGGATGTTGTAGGTGATGTAGCCAAACGTGTCAGTTTCAATAAAAAAAAAAACAGGTACTTAGTTATTCAGTGTCGTTTAATTTCGAGTGTTTCCATTGTCATAGTAACGTTCAAAAATGAAATCCAGCACAAGAAAGAAGTAAGCCAGATTTCTCTCTCACTCCCTCTCCACTCAAGGAAGAAATTAGAAAAACCGGCCAAGGCGGAGTCGAACTCGCGCACCGAGGGTTCCTTATCGCCATGTCATGGTTAGCGCCACTCACGCCATCTGTGGCGTGTTATGAAATGCTTCATATTAGTTAAATGTCATGATTAGTTAAAATGCTTCACACTTCGGTAGATGGCGCGCGCGCATACACTTCTTGGTTTCTTCTATGGGAACCCCGTGATATTTTTTTACTTTTTCTTATTTTTATTATTTGTTGTTATATCGGCCATAATAACACATATTCTGTGAAAATTTCAACGGGCTACCTATTACGGTTCCGGAGATACAGCCCTCGGACAGACAGACGGACGGACGGACGGCGCAGGCTTAGTAATAAGGTCCCGTACCGGACACGGAACCCTAAAAAGGAATCATTCACATAGATTAAGCGCGTAAAGATTCCGATCGAATTTTCATTACATTTCGTGATTTATTGCAAAAAGGGAACATCCGGTGCACGTTCAGGGTTGAACGGTTTCCACTTCTTCGAATCATTAATCTTTGCGCGCGCAATTGAAATATTTATCTCATTAATGGCTCGCATAAATTATATTTTCGCTAAAAAAAAAATTGGTTGTCTGTAAAGTCGGTATACGGACGATAGTTTTACGTGATAACGTCATACTGCCCGTCGTCTGCTGCCCTGGTACTTTAGAACCAGAGAGATAAATGTGTACAAGCCGACGCTTGGGCCGATTGTGCCTCTCTATCGCTTGTTACGCGCTCTCGCTTGCACACACAGGCTCAGATGGAACGTGACACTTTTTCGTGCGTGCAGCCGGTGTTCATCAATTTATAAGACGTGACGTTATCACGTCAAAAGTTTTCGCAAATAAAAAGAGTAGCGTTGTTATTGTTGGGACTCGGTTTCTCAAAACTCGTTTGTGGAACGAAATGTAGGTACCTTTTCATGTTCCCTATCTTGATACTTAAATTATTCCAGACTATAAAGCAAGTCGTTTAACTTAACAATGCTTTATCACTTTATCGCTCCTTTAATTATATTTTCTTCTTCGCTCTGGTGAGTATGTCGAATGGAAATATCGTTACATTAAGAAAATGTATAAAGGTCAAAGCAATTTCATAGTTTCACGTTCTATATCGACGTCTTATATTCTTATACGTCTTATATTTTTACTTATATGAATTTCCCTTTTTTCGCATTTTGCGACGGGATCCTATAAACAGCATTTTCGATAAAATTTTCTTGTTATTTCCTTGGTTTTTCGTAGTCGGGTTATAAAAAATGTTTTCACCATAAGGAATGAATAAGGAAAGTATCTTGTTTAAGTATATAAGGTCTTTCACTAGTAGGTAACGATACGCTAAAGGGTGTATGTGTATCAGATACTGATCAAGTTGCCATACCATTTTTTACGATATAAAAACCTACTCACTCCTCAAATTCAAAACGTGAAGTGCGCGTATTTCACCTTAATAAGTATTCGTTCCGTGTGGGGTCGGTACTTAAAAAGAATAGCCCCACTGCATCTCTCCCCGTCGCATGTCGTAAAAGTCGACTAAGGGATAAGAAAATTCGTCAGCCTCGGTAGCTCAGTGGCGCGGTTGGTTAGTCAACTGTTATTAAGCAACGCTGAGCGCGGTCAGTGATTGGATGGGTGACCGCTCGACCGTTGGAGGCTGACCGTGGTTCGGATTCCACGTTAAACTGTAGGTCCCTTCCCTTCTTACCTTACTAGGTGGTAGGGTTTATCCCGGCCGGGTTGGTACCACCGCACTGAACGAAACGTCGGTCGAAACGGCTATGTAAATAGTTCGTGTTTTCCGTCCAGTTTAGTGTAGCCGACATGAAATGAAGGGAAGCACTGACATGGCACCTAGTTCACCCTGTGTTATGGGCTGACATCACGGATGTTGTAGGTGATGTAGCCAACCGTGTCGGGTTCCATAAAAAAAAAAAAAAAAAAAAAAAAATGTTTTTTATATCGTAAAAAAAAATGGGTATGGGAACGTGATCAGCATCTGATACACATACACCCCTTAGCGTAGCGTTACCTACTAATGAAATGCCTTATATTGTAGTTCCATATGCATCAAGGAAAAATCGAACAGTAAATATATAAATGTACTGACTCTCTAATGACCGACGAAAAAGTATATTTTATATTTATTTATTTATAATAAAATTTATATTTTATTCTCTTTACATAATATTTATTTTTATGGAATCTGACACGGTTGGCTACATCACCTACTACATCCGTGATGCCAGCCCATAACACCTCGGTGAACTAGGTGCCATGTCAGTGCTTCCCTTCGGTCGTGCCGGCTACACTGAACTGGACGGAAAACACGAACTACCTACGTATTTAAAAACTGCTTCAACCGATCTTTCATTCAGTGCGGTGGTATCAACCCGGGAGGGATAAACCTTACCACCTAGTAAGGTAAGAAAAGAAGGGACCTATGTACAGTTTTACGTGGAATCCGAACCACGTTCAGCCTCCAACGGTCGAGCGGTCACCCATCCATCACTGACCGCGCCAGGCGTTCTTATGATCCGACCGACAGTTGACCTACCGCACCATTGAGCTACGGAGGCTGACAAAAGTTAAGCCTCGTCTAACAGTTATCTGTCGGTTGAAGTGAGATTTCTTATTTTATCCAAAGAAGGTGAAACCTTTCTTAGGATGACCTTACGCATGCAGAAGGCGCCAGGACTTTAGTGTTCTAGTTCACAGTTCGATCGGGCAGAGATTTATCTTGCTTCACGTGACGACGTTGAGGAAAAAACACTTAAGAACTTTTCATATTTTAGGAAAATGTAATAGTTTTGCACGGAAGTGAAAAGGGTCAGACGTACGATCGGGACTCTTAGAAATTTTTCGTAGAGAATATTTTTCAATATAAGTTTGACAGTTTCTGTTTTATTATGCAAGGCCTTTTAGAATGGTTACATACATATCTTTCTTTATATTCAAAATGCACGATATTTCAAAAGTAGGATTTATTTTCATAAAATATAAAATTTAGTTCAGTTTTCAGAAATTTATTTTTTGTAGGTTTTCTGAATATTAATTTTAGATTAGTTTTAGTTTTAGTGTATTAGTGTATGGTTGTATTTATTTACTTTATATACTTATTTTTGTTATAGTCGTGAAATCTGTTTATTTAATAATGTTAATTTAATCAATATACCTAAATATAAAAAAGTAATACTAAAGAATTAAAAACCTACCTAACAAACATTAAAATAACTATCAGAAGGGGCGTTTTCAAATGTTCCTAGAACACTTGCGGCATTACCCCGCTGGATGGCAAGGCTTACTCTTTGAATGAAGTAGGCCTCTTCAAGAAGCTTTTGGCTTCACTGCTCCACGGACCGAGGGTATATTATGAGTACTTCCAGCACAACCCCGACTACTCTGCTTACCCCGTTTCTCGGGATACAGCGTGTGGTATATAATTATGTTTTTTTTATGGATTCGCGAAACACTTGGCACCGTCAGCATTTTTTTTTTTTTTATGTAATCCGGTATGGGTGGCTGAGTCGGAGGGGCCAAAGCACATGCTCTAACCAGCCAATATCACCTCCGAGAAGGTAGGTGCCATACCGGAGACTTCCCTGGATTGTTGAGCCGACGACGACGCCCAAAATTCGGTTTAGAACGGGGGCTGCGAATGCCGTGCCGGCGTGTCAGATGCCTTTTTAACCGACTTCAAAAAAAGGAGGAGGTTGTCAATTCGACTGTATTTTTTTTACGCTTCTCTTGAAAGATCCTAAGTCATACACCGAAGGAAACACATCGGGAAGTGTTGGCGTATCTTTATTTGTTTTATTTATATGGAAAACCAAGAGCAAATAAACTTAAGTGTGTTATAAAGGTCTGTATTCAGCATTATATTTCACAACTATGAAAAAAGGCAAGGCGAGTTCGTGGTGCATTATCGCTTAGCAGTAAAATCTTAGAACAATACTTAAGTAGAATAAAAACAAACAATGTGAACGTAAATAAAAAAGAAGAAGCGATGCAATCAACGTGCAAGCAGTGAACCGCCGAGAATACACTTTCCATCACAGAATCTCGGTCTCGGCTGTAGTTTAAATCCACTTTTCCTGGTCTCTGGGGGCGGACGGCGCCACAGAGACGTATTTAGGCCGACTATTGCTGGTGTATGTTGATTTTCTGTAAATTTTGTGCCCCAATATTTCGTCTGTTCTTTTGATGACCCGCAGATCCAAGAATGCAACCATAACTCCATCTTAAACTTGATCCGTGGATGAATGTCTTTGAGGTGGTCCAGGATGCTTTGACAGTTCATTCCGCGGCTATGAAGAAATATCACGAAGGTGTCGTCCACGTGCCGAAACCAAATGACTTGAGGATTAGAGCAGGGGTTCCACGTTTGGTTCGAGAATCCATTGAAATTCCCAGGCATGCTAATTTCATCATGGCTAAAAGAGAAGACAGCATTATACTCTCTTCGTAGCGGGCTAGTCTCATGGTGAAGGATGGTTCGGAAGGTTAACAGAACCAAGTTCTGGCAATCATAGACACAGTGAGCTACGTATGCATATAGCTTTTCCAGCAAGATATGTCGAATCTACCCGCATCGGCCGAAGTATCCCCTGATCGCCACAATTTGTGAGCGGCGACCGCCAGTTGACATCCGTCAACGTATCGGGTATCCTCCGGTTCGTCGCAGTTTTGCGAGTCCTGGCAATCCGCAGCAGGAGACGAAACGTTAATCAAAGTAAAACGTCTTTAGTAAGTACCTACCGCATATTCGAATGCATGCACATAAACTGAACTAAATAACGAATGCCTTTAGGGCTTAAAAGACTAACTTTAAAAGTATCATTACCATCATCAGCCCGTTTGGGTCCACTGCTAAACATAGACTTCCATCAAAGCACGCCACCACCAGTAAGCCTCGGTAGCTCAGTGGTGCGGTCGGTCCACTCCCGGCTACCTTTTTTAGTTCGTCTGTCCACCCAGCCGGGGGGAGTCTCACCCCGTGCCACGTTTACTTGTGTTTGACCTAAAACTAAAGAAAAAACTTCTAAATTAAACGTACATTCCATGAAAGATATATCAAAATAAAAGGGGTGCGCCCGCAGGCCTGCCCACTTTTATCTAAATACGCCTCTGGCCGCGCTCAGCCCTGAGGTATTATAACTCGTGTCGGGTGAAACGACGCTCGAGATTATGATAATGGTGTGGACTCAGGAGCAAGTACTAAATTATTTATATTCAGGTGCAAAAATAATGCACATTTTTAGTGAAATTCGTGTGCAATTTTGGGTAGAAATTCTTTCAGTGAAACGAGTTCGGAAAACGAAATTCATTTTCTTTTTGTAAAAACGCGCGACCCGATCCAGTCGTGCTTGTAGATTTTCAATTGTTACATTGTAAGGGGTTTCGAATACTTTTGGAACTACTAGTATATTCTATAGGTAGGTATAAGTAGCGTTAAAACGGGTTATTTCAACACATTACCTGGTCTTTATGTTCGTTTAGACTTTTACCGCTATTACACATTGTAGCACTGTTTTCGGTTACACGGTATACTGAAAGGCACTCACTTTTGTCGACGTTTCGTCCCACACTCTGAGGACATCCTTAGGACACGCGGTACCGCGACGACCTGGAGGACACCCGACACGTCGTCCATTCAGATGTCAACATGGAGTTGACATCTGCGTAACCGAAAACATTGCTATTGGTCTTGTTTGACAAGCTTTAAGAAAATTAATACGTACATATTTATCGATGTTTAGGTGCGTGACCATCGATCGTTGAGGGTGACCGTAGTTCGGATTACTGCTAGCACTAAGTGGTAGGGATTAAACCGACCGGATTGGTACCACCGTAGTGATTGAAAGATTAGTCGAAGCAGTTAATGTAAATAGTTCGTGTTTTCCGTCCAGTCCAGTGTAGCCGGCACGACCAAAGGGAGTTCACCAAGGTGATATGCGTTGACATCACGGTTGCTTTTATGTGGGTGTAGCCTACAGTATCTGGTTCCATAAAAATATTTTGCACTTAACTAAGTATCTCCCTATGGTTTCCAACGGTATACTTAGAAAATACCTGGAATAACACAGCGAGCTTCTTCAAAGCCAACCTTGGAATCCCAAAAGGCTGAATCCAAAAGGCCGGTATTGTTTCAGACACTAATAGCATTCAAGGAAATATTTTTGACAACAATATTCACATAAATGTATGACGCGCGGGGCGTGGGAAGGAAGACCAACCGCCAGAAGGCCGGATCATATAAAAATTGTCTTCAGCAGACATTGCTCTTGTGATATAAGAGGAGACCGCAGAGCGTTTGACTTGTAGGGGGATATCATATAGAACAACAATAGCATTTAAACAAAATCTGTGATTGTTAAGGCGCCCAGTAACGCCACATGTGGATTTCCGAAGACCATCTCCTTGTTACAATCTATCGTTTTAGATTGCATGTTCATGAAAAAGCTACATGACATGAGTATCGAAATCAAGCGCTCCAATCAGCCATCAACACGTGCGCCGCCGCGGGGAGCGTTCGAGAATTCATATCGCGTTCGAAGTTCGAACGTATATTCTCTACCGTTCGAGAACGTTCTTTGTTCGTCAGATTTGCGAGAAAATAGCGGAGTTCGTTGGAAATGCGGTGTGGGTGGGACAGCGAGATGTTACTAGAGAATGCGCTGCGCAGAAGAAAGAATTTCAAGTGGAAATAACTGAGATATGAGGTAAGGAAACTGGATGCAGCGCGGCGCGGAGAACCGAGCGGGGGGGTAGATTGAGGTGAAGTGATGTGAGTGGACACTAACTCAGTTGCGGATGAATGGCTTCAACTCGGTGGAACATGGTGCTTTGTCTGCGTGCACTCTCTCTAGTGAGAAGTACATATATATCGACGAACAGTGTGATTTACGATTGAACGAATTTGTCGAAAATGAGTATTTACATGTACTCGCATTTGTTACTATTGGTATCTATATTATCTAGGTACTAAACCATAGAGTCAATGTAATTAGTTGGGTATATGGAGTCACATCCTTTTCTTCAGGTCATGGGACTGGGCACTACACCTATATCAATCAATACTAATAATAAATCTGTAAGGTATGGTCACGGAGTAAGGTACTTTGTTTTAAGAGATACTGCGTTTGTAGACTATGTATAATACTAAAAAAAAAAGTTTTAAAAAACATAAAACCGACTTCCTAAAAAAAGTAAAACTAAAAAACTATTTAAAATAAAAATATAAAAACCGCCTTCAAAAATATATGAAATAAAAACCTAAAAAAAAACGAACCCTAGAGTTGAAGGCGGTGCTAAAAAGGCTACACAAATCACAAAGGATATTATCATCCACTCATGTTTTCTTTCATGCATCATTTTTGCTTGCTTTACAAATCACAAAGGATATTATCATCCACTCATGTTTTCTTTCATGCATCATTTTTGCTTGCTTTAGCACCGCCTTCAACTCTAGGGTTCGTTTTTTTTTTAGGTTTTTATTTCATATATTTTTGAAGGCGGTTTTTATATTTTTATTTTAAATAGTTTTTTAGTTTTACTTTTTTTAGGAAGTCGGTTTTATGTTTTTTAAAACTTTTTTTTTATTTCACAGTTTTTTTTAGTAATTTTTTGCTATTAATGTACTCGGCGGAATCGCTCGGCCTTCGGCCTCGCGATTCCGCCTCGCTTTCCAATCCGATCTTGACCCAATTAAAATAGGACCACGTCAGCTTCGATAGCTCAGTGGTGCAGACAGTCAACTGTCGCTATTGAATTTTAAGCAACGCTGGGTGCGGTCAGTACTTAGATGACCGCTGACCGTTGGAGGCTGACCAAGGTTCGGATTCCTCGTAAAACTGTAAGTCCCTTCCCTCGTAATCTTACTTGGTGGTAGGGTTTAACCTTCCCGGGTTGGTACCACCGCACTGAATTAAACGTCGGTCGAAACGGCTATGTAAATAGTTTGTGTTTTCCGACCAGTTCAGTGTAGTCAGCACGATCAAAGGGGGAAGCACTGACATGGCACTGGTGTTATGGGCTGAAATCACGGACGTTGTAGGTGATGTTGCAGAACTTAGTAGAATGGACAGACATAAACGTGTTACGGAAGCCTACTTTTATTATAAAATAACCGTCGGAGGACCTTGGTTGAAAATTGTAAAATTTAGTAGAACGGATAGACATGCATATGTTACGGAACCCTACATTCATTTTGCAGAACTTAGTAGAATGGACAGACATAAACGTGTTACGGAACCCTACTTAACAGTTGCACTCCGGGAGTGCCGGCAGATCCCGTGCCACTCTAACTTAACCCTTAACGCAATGACTTAAGGTTTCATTTTAAAAATGACGCTGACGCGATGTCGCGAGTTATACATTTTTACCCACCTAAAAAAGTGCCAAGAGCCGCTAAAGAAGTTTTCACTTCAAAAACCTCAGGGTTATCCCCTTTCAAATAAAAAAAAAAAGAATTTTCAAAATCGGCCCACAATTGACGGAGTAATCGCGTAACAAACATCCAAAAAAAGAAAACATACCGTCGAATTGAGAATCTTTTAGGTCTAAAGTAAATTTCCCGTGAAGACAAATGCAACGAGCCCAAACACGATGGGTTTATCATGTGTAGTTTAGGAGTTCCTATGGCCACCTTCTGTCTCCATCATCAAACCAGCTCGATGGTACTCGGTACAGTAGGTACTGGCCAGGTACCATAATAAATTAAGCGCCGGTCGGAAAAGATAAAAAAATTTCAAATTTAGAATATTCATGAAACAAGGGTCCGAATATGTATCACTAGTATATCGATTCATGTATTTCAACAGGACAGAGAAAATTTCAAAATATTAGGTATTTAATACTTTTTAGGTTTTTTTTTTTTTGTTTTTTGGAAATCGGTTTAATATTTTTTAAAACAGTTTTTATTTCATTCTTTTTAGTAATATTACATAAAAAAGAATAATCGAAATCGAATAATCGAAATCGATTGAAGTGGTACAGAATTATTCGCCATATGTGTCAGACTGCAAATTGCTGAATAAGTCCACATCACAAATGTTTTGCTGAAGGTAACCACACACCATACTAATTTATCAAACTGAAAATTGCCGAAAACGACCACATCACAAGTTTTGCTGAAGGTAACCACACACCATAGTATTATGCTGATTTTTCGAAAACCACTGAACCAATTTCGATAAAATTGAAATGGGACCACCTCGGAAGTATGACCTAACTAACAAAAAAAGAATTTTCTAAATCGGCCCTCAATTG
The DNA here is from genome assembly GCA_946902875.1 of Nematopogon swammerdamellus. Lineage (NCBI taxonomy): Eukaryota > Metazoa > Arthropoda > Insecta > Lepidoptera > Adelidae > Nematopogon > Nematopogon swammerdamellus. Next base: position 2,420,529 of record OX336345.1, on the reverse strand, counting down.
ACGGAGAAATCGTGTTACAAACATACAAAAAAATAAAAAAAATAAAAAAAAAAATAAAAAAAAAAAAAACATACAGACGAATTGAGAACCTCCTCCTTTTTTGGAAGTCGGTTAAAAACTAAATTGACGATTTTTAGAAATATTTTCTGGATATCTATGTTCCTCCATAACTCTTAAACCGATCATCCGAATTTGATGAAACTTAGTACAAGCACATTTATCTATACGTGACACAGGATAGGCTCAATAAAATTAAGTTCCGGTTACGCTAAGATGTGGCTCTCATACAAACCGAATTGTTCCGCGCGCCAAAATAAAGATAATGCAGGCACGCAGCTCGGCCTTCTTTCTTACTTAAGTACTTACTTCTTTTTAAACACGAATTTCACGCGAGCGAAGCCGCGGGCAAAAGCTAGTTTGTATAATATTTTTTTTATTATAAGCGAACTATCACTGTTAATGCTTCCTTATTTAGCTTCTCCTTAGTTTTAATTTATTTTTTAAACCGGCTTCCTTTTGTCCGTTGAGATTTCGAGAGGCTTGTGTCGTTGTTTTTTTTTTAAATCCCGTCCTTGACATTTGCACGTCTCTCACGAAGGTCATGCAAGTCCTTAGTGCAAATTAGTTACAGCTCCCGGCAGACCTACACAGCCTCAGTCCTGGACGCAAGTCAAACGCGCAACTTTCCCGCGAGTGCCCCTCTGGGGAGATAATTTTTCACTCAGCCAGCGCGGAACCGAGAATGGATGATATTGTAAAAGTTAAAACAGAGGGTGCGCAAAATTTTAAATTGTATCTTCCCCGCATTGTGAGCCATAAGATAAAATGTTTAAAAGTTAGATAGGTTTGTATTCTGCAGTCTTTGGTTTCGTATTTACTTTTTAGGGTTCAGTATCCGTCGTACGGGACCCTATTACTAAGCCTACGCCGTCTGTCTGTCTGTATGTTCGTATGTCCGAGGGCTGCATCTCTTGAACCGTAATAGATAGCCCGTTGAAATTTTCACAGAATATGTGTTATTTATTACTATATATACTATAACTAATATTAAAAAAAGAAAAAGTAAAAAATTTACGGTAGTCCCCATACAAAAAACTAAAAGGTGTTTGCGCGCCATCTACCGAAAACAGTATGTAGCATTTTAACAAATTATGAATTTTAACTGATATGAAGCATTTCATAAAACGCGCCGATGATGGCGTGAGTGGCGCTGACCATGACATGGCGATACGGAACCCTCAGTGCGCGAGCTCGACTCGCACTTGGCCAGTTTTTGTTTGTGTCTGGCTCTGGAAGCAGGCGCTTGTGTGTATAGATTTAAGCTTGAAAAGTTGTCGGTGGTCGGTGTTGTGCTGTAATTTATAAGAGCACTTGCAGCACAACACCGATTACTCTGCTTACCCCGATTATCGGGATACGGCGTGTGATGTATGTAAGTTGTTGGAACGTTGGAAGTCGAAAGCTTGTTGACCGCCGCAATTTTAAATGAAATACTGAATTAATTTCGTGTTTGCCATAAACTTGACTGAGTGTACTATGATTTAAAGATTTGGCGAAATATTATATAAAGCTCTTAGCATTCTAAATATTATTTTCTATTTCGTTATAAGAAATAATGAAAATAGTATGCTTACCGTCACGACCAGAAAGCATGGAATCTAGTGCCAACAAGAATGTGACCTAATGGACTAATATCACGACGTGAGGTAGCCAAAAATTCCTATGTTTTCCTAACAAATGTTACGAAAACATTTATGTAAGTATTATGAAATAATCTACGTGAATATTTTGCTAGTTATACAACTATTCGATTTAAGTACTAAAACAAAATCTTACACGAGTAAAAACATTATGAGAAAATTAAGAAGAAATATATAAAAAAAAAAAAAATGTGCGCTTACTTTCGCAACGTTGTATACTTATAGATTTTAATATTATAATATATAATAGCAAGCTTTTCAAAAATTTTACTTTTATGTTGTGAAATGTACCTGCAAGTTCTACTAAATATGTCTCATAATATTTTCTGTAAATTTTTAAGAATCACAATTTTAAGATTTAAAGACAAATAAAGAGATTTTGTTTTTATTTCCCCCTTTAGATTCTTCCCGGAAGCACTGTGCATAAACAATTATCTTAATATTATTTAAAAAAATATCCTTGTAAGTGATTCCGGTGAAAATCTATAGAAAATATGCAATCAACTAGGTACGGAACGAAAAGGTAGTCTTACGTTACCAAACTATTGTTATTTCCATTGTGTCTAGAATTATGTCCTGCAAAGGTTAAACGAAACAATTGATCCTTTCTAATCTGATCTCATACGAGTATTTTATGTTAGTAGGCAACGAGGTATTATGTTTTACTAGAGCTCTTACTCGGGCAATGGGCATTGCTCCGCCGAGTTGAGGCACAATTTACGAATTGGGGCACATCGCAACTAGTCGATCGCGAGCGGCCGAACTCGTCGCACGCGTCGTCACCGCCTGCGCGCATCGCGGCATCTCGCGTTTTCGCTTACCGGCCGCTAGCCCCTATCCCGCTCGCTCGCTTCCCGCCCCGCGCGAGCCCCTCTCACCGCCCGCTAACCCCACTCTCGGTCGCTTTCCGCCCCGCGCGAGCTCCCCTCTACCGCTCGGCTCAGCGCTCCGACTCCCCGCTACCTTACCTCATACCTCAACTGACGGGACGCCATTTCTCTGTATCTTTCTTCGTAGCGATAGCTCTAGTAAACATAATACCTCGTGGGTTAGTAGGTAAATGTATGGTCACTGCTGCGCTGAATGAAGGACGGCCAAGGCTAAAACTAACTTTTGATAAACTTTTGACTACGCCCATCTACGTCCTCGCTCACAAATTGCCTAAGTTTTCTGTATGAATAACAAAATCACAATACTGTTGAGGAGCGAAAAGACAGAAAAATGACTCCATAATATAGTTGACAAGGAACTACGTGAGTCTCTGATTTAAGCTACATCCGACTAAAGAAAAATAAATTTATCCTTATAACAACAAACTCAATTGAAACTAATACATACATACCACACGCTGTATCCGGACAATCGGGGCAAGCAGAGTAATCGTTGTTGTGCTGCAAGAATTTTGTTAATTTACAGCATATCACAGACCACCACGTTTAGCAAAGTTTTCAGACAATATAACAAGCAAGTAAGGCACGAAGTCCCACCCGCTGCACGACTCGGTGAAAGGACCGTGCCAAGGTGGAAGGCCTGTCACCGAATCTCGTCCTTATTCCTTAGTAGCCTTTTAGTAGAGATGCAATGGGGGCATTATTTTTAAGTACCGGCCCCACATGGTAATCAATTGAAACTCATTGTACTTTAACGCGAGCGAAGTCGATGCCTAGCCATCTGCCTATATGTAAAGTTTGATTTAATAGATTATATATAACACACAGAGACACACCCCGACACTTAGCCACATATGAATACATGCGCCCTCCCCTCACTCACACTAATACACACAAATTTAAAAGTAAAGAAATATAATAAGTAAACATCATAATAGCTATATAACTCTTCTTGGCTTCGCAGTAGCCGGCTAAAGAGTGAATTTTCATATTTTAACACGGATGAAAAAATATAATATAATATACTCTTTGCTTTCCAATACAAAATGGTACAAAAGGCGGACTTATTACCTAAAAAAATGGGATGACGGGGGCTGCGAATACAATGTCGGCCGGCTAGGTGAACCTTCACATTATGTTTGAAGGATCCCAGACTGTACATTAGAGGAAAGGATGCAAGCAGGTGGGAGTCCATTTCACATGTTGGCAACCCTGTAAAAAAGGACTTAGAAATGTGCACGAAAAAAAATCTTGTCTATGCTTCCTTAGTAGTCCTTACCAAAGTAGTCCGGTATATTATGTAATTTATATGTTTAATTAACTAGTACGTACTTATATGTAGTGTATATTATATGTAGTTTATCATAGTTATTTTCCTTATATTATATTATACATTCCCTCCCACACTCAAGTCTTTTGCTACTACCTACTTATATCTCACAACATACAACTCTCAAACGTCCAAAGGTTCACTGGGAGAAATCCCTGTTAAGGGATAAGTCCGCCTTTGCCCCTCATGTACATTACTTTATTGTCTGTTTGCGTAAAATGTTTTCTGGAGCAATAAAGTATTTTCTATCTATCTATCTATTATGTATATGTAAAAGTAATGTAATGTGGTGTAAAAGCTTCCTTCTCCACGCGAGGCCGGAAGCCGGGGCGCGGCGGGGGTGTCGGCCGGGGGGAGTCCACATTCAACTCTCGGCGGAGTCCGTGTTCCGGCTCTAATTGAGATCGCCGCCCGCAGCCGACACACTAACACCCTTCAGCATTACCGCCCACTGTAAATATGTTTGTGTGACTGTGCTGTGTGTGTGTGTGTGCGTGTGTTTAGAAATGAAATAAATAAAACTGTAAATAAATAAAATAAAGTACTGTGTGAGGCCGATACTTAAAAAGAATAGTCACACTGCGTCTCTCCCCGTGCATGTCGTAAAAGGCGACTAAGGGATAAGGACGAGTTGCCACGCTAAAGGGCGACAGACTTGCCACCTCTCACCTTGGCACGGTCCTTCCACCGAGTCACGCAGCAGGTGGGTCTTTGTGCCTTACTTGCTGCTTGATATTTACCTTGTCTGAATATTTCGCTAAACGTGGTGGTAGACGTGGTGTTGCAATTTTCCAGAGTTCTTGCAGCACAACACCGATTGCTCTGCATACCCTGATTGTCGGGATACAGCGTGTGTGGTATATATATATGTATAGAAAATGCTTTATTGCTCCAAGAAACATTCAACAGTATCAGTACATTAGAACATTTACATAAGGTGCAAAGGCGGACTTATCCCTTACAGAGATTTCCTACAGTCAACGTTTGGATGGTTTAAATTCGATTAATATAGTGGAATGTAGGTAAGTAGGTAGTAGCAAAAGAGTGATGGTGAGAATAAGATAAAATAATGATTAGAATACTTATTAATAATACATTATAAGTAGGTACGTGCTAGAATACAATATAGATAAATTACTAAATATATGTATAGAATATAATACACAAATAAATGTATGTACCTATGTATGTCTATTTAAATGTTTTTCCAGTATTTTTTTAGGCTCAAAGTGAAGGATTACCCGGTCGGTTAACGAGGATTTGCTCCCACGTCGTGTGTCGTCGTCGGAAACAGATGGCCGGATTTAGGGCGCTCGAGCGAATAATCCGGTGAAATTGTGAAGTGACAGTGGATTCCAATCGACGTCAATCATTCTGTGTGTCCGGGTGCAGCGATGACAAACACACATCTGCGAACAAACAAATAATATATCATATTTATATCATCCCACATTTGATTGTAGGTAAATGTGTGGCAAGGGCCTTTTGACGAACACTTTGAAAAAAAAAAAAAATTTATGGAAACTGACACGTTTGTCTACATCACCTACAACATCCGTGATGTCAGCCCATAACACCGGGTGAACTTGGTGCCACGTCAGTGCTTCCCTTCGGTCGTGCCGGCTACACTGAACTAAACGGAAGGAAAACACTAACTATTTACATAGCCGCTTCGACCGTCTTTTCACTCAGTGCGGTCGTACCAACCCGGGCGGGTTAAACTCTACCACCTAGTAATATAAGAAGGGAGTCATATCCCTTAGTCACCTTTTATACGATATACACGGGGAGAGATGCAGTGGGGCTATTCTTTCTTCTATATAAGAGAGAACATCCTTCTCTTTACGAGATTTTACACTGAGGATGAAATTGCTGTAACGAGCCAATGACGTATAACGAGCATTATCTTTTGATGGTCTATGCTTCTAATAATCTTAGGAGTAACTCACGGACACCGTTAGGTACGAATATATTGTTGGTGCCGGGTGGTGCCGGAAAGTCGTTCTTTCAAACCTTTCAAAAGGTAAAATTCAAGGATAAAAATGTGACAGCTTGTCATCTATCAACAAATGGGTTGGCCGTGCTTTTCCATAAATATTCTAAAAAAATTAAAATATTAAATAACCAATAAAAACTAATATAAGTAGTAAATAAAAGGCAATTGTGATAGATAACTGATAACTGTGGAGTGCTAAAAATTTACGGATGCAGCACCGGGCGTCTGGTGATTCCACCAGGCGTCTGGTGATTCCACCAGGCGTCCGGTGGAATCACCAGGCGCCTGCGCCTGGTGAAACCACCAGGTACCTTCTCCTATTATAAGTAATACAACGTACTAGATGTTCTATCTCACGAAGTCAGTTTGGCTGTGGTTGTAGTAGTGACGTTTACTGATAAGCGCGCTTGTGTGTGTTGTGTGCGTGGACCGTGTCGCGATCGTGAGTTTGATTGAGCGCTCTCGAGGTTACGCACACTAAAAAAAATGTATGGATCCGGTGGAATCACCAGGCGCCCGGTGAAACCACCAGGTACCTTGTCCATATTATAAGTAATACAACGTATAGATGTTCTATCTCAAGAAGTCAGTTTGGCTGTGGTTGTAGTAGTGACGTTTACTGATAAGCGCGCTTCTGTGTATTGTGTGCGTGGACCGCGTCGCGATCGTGACTGAGCGCTCTCGAGGTCACGCATACTAATACAATGTGCATGTGCACGCCTGACAACATTCATAGCCAAACGGACTTCGTGAGACGGAATATCTGTATTAGAATAATATATTTTATTCAATAGCTACAAATTAATCTCCACTTCAGCAAGAAGCATCAATGCCAATACAGTAAGCTCTCGAATCACTTTGCATTTTAATGACCCCCCAGTGGAGAGGTAGGATATTGTAATTTTTACGATATTGGAAAATTCGCAGGATGCGACACCGCCGGAGAATCCTCCCGAGCCTTAGCTCGTTATTGGTTTCCTGACTGTTATTTGCGTGCTCGGGTGCTGTAGTTTTTTGCGACATTGTCCGGGATATGAGCGCGCGATGCCGGAGGAGGCCTATTTTTCCGTTTTCTCATTTCGTAGAATTTCCGTTTTGGGCATTTCGCGCGATTTGTACGCTTTCAAAGCTGATTCTCCTTGGATAACTTTAGCCTGGAAACATGACTCATTCAGACCAAAGTTTTTTTGCGTCATATTCAAAATTCTCTCTTTGTGTAAAATGGGTAAATGATGACAACAGGATTACATTCTTTTTGTGTAAATTTGTTTGAACTTCTTCTATTTCCTTCTAACTTCTATTTCCTTTTAAATCTAGAACCGTTCGACCGTTTTACACGTGATTTTCAATAATGACATCATTATTCATACGTCCGGAACTATGCCCGTTTAATGCCCGCGCTAACCACTCTTCCAAGCTTAGATTTCACAAAACAAAATTATTCCGTTCAATTTGTTTTAATGGTAGATTTGTAGGTCTATGGAGATTTTGATTAATTGATTTAGCAACCTTTCCGTCATCCTCGAGTTGTACCAGATGGATCGTGAAATTATACATTTTGATTGAATTGTTGAACACGAATACCTACATTTTATAATATCAAACGACTCCCGTCTGTGTGTATGTACGTCGTGATTATAAGCCATATCATAAGCACACCTGGGCGCGGTCTGTACTCGGATGGGTGACCGTTCGATCGTTGGAGGCTGACCGTGGTTCGGATTCCACGTAAAACCGTATTGCCCTTCCCTTCTTACCTTAATAGGTGGTAGGGTTTAAATCCCGCCCGGGTTGATACCACCACCGCACTGAATGAAAGGTCGGTCGAAACGGCTATGTAAATAGTTCTTAATTTCCGTCCAGTTCAGTGCAGCCGGCATGAAATGAAGGTAAGCACTGACATGACACCTAGTTCACCAAGGTGTTTTGGTGCTGATATCACGGATGATGTAGTTGATGTAGCCAACCGTGTCAGTTTCCATAATAAAAAAAAATTAATTACAGATACAGAAATAGCCGCGGCGTCCAGTGCTGAGTGCGCTACTCAATGAAGCGAAGTCTTGCTCTACTCTACCGTATTTCTTCTCAGGTAAGGTCTGAATAACTTTGATCCTAATCGTCTTTCATGTTTTCTTTCATCGGCCGCCCCGTTCGTAATTTCTATTCAGAGGAATCGGTCTCAAAGAGCTCAGAGGAAGTAGTGCTTAGCGTTGATCTTAGATAACGTAGGATGGAGTAAATACGAATTCATTTCTGGAGCTTGGGATCTGCTGTATTTTTATTATTATATGTATTTGCAACGGACTTAAAAAACCCGAGATTTTTTTATTTTATTTAAACTGACACGCTTGGCTACATCACCTACTACATCCGTGATGTAAGCCCATAATACCTTGGTGAACTAGGTGCCTCCCTTCGGTCGTGTCGGCTACACTGAACTGGACGGAAAGCACGAACAATTTACATAGCCGTTTCGACCGACGTTTCATTCATGCGGTGGTACCAACCAGGGTGAGATAAACCCTACCACCTAGTAAAGGTAAGAGGGGAAGGGACCGACAGTTTTACGTGGAATCCGAACCACGGTCAACCTCCAACGGTCGAGCGGTCACCCATCCAAGTACTGACCGCGCTCAGGGTTGCTTAACAACAGTCGACCGACCGCACCACTGAGCTACCGAGGCTGACCGATAAATATTGATTGAGAAATTAGGATCGGTAAGTGGTCCGTCGTCGTTCAGGATACGCGCAAAGACTCCACACAAACTCCGCCGGTACCTCTTCTTCGCGGTACGGAGATGTGGCGCTACGGAACCCTCGGTGCGCGAGTCCGAACCGCACTTGGCCGGTTTTTAGGTTTCCGTATCCGGTACGCGACCCTATTACTAAGCCTACGCCTGTCTGTCTGTCTGTCCGAGGGCTGTATCTCTTGACCCGTAATAGGTAGCCCGTTGAAATTTTCACAGAATATGTGTTATTATGGCCGATAATAGCAATAAATAATAAAAAAAAAGAAAAAGTAAAAAATACACGGGGGTTCCCATAGAAGAAACCAAGAAAGTGCATGCGCGCGCGCCATCTACCGAATAGTGTGTGAAGCATTTTAACTAATCATGAATTTTAACTAAAGCATTTCATAACACGCCATAGATGGCGCGAGTGGCGCTAACCATGACATGGCGATAAACAACCCTCGGTGCGCGAGTCCGACTCGCATTTGGCCGGTTTTTTCACAACTATCGTGTCGCATGTAACTGAATTCTTAAATGCCATAAAAGGATCAAAAACGCGGATCACCTGTCACTCGCGCGCTCGACGCGCATAGACAAAGCTTGCTAATGCCCTGTAAATAACTCATTTAGAAATAAAGCAATCAGCCCTATCCCTCCCAAAGTTTCGCCAACTTCGACAGAAGGTTCGCCGCAACACTGTAATTAAAATTGAGCTACCTTGTCGGGCTTACAAGCTCTGTCTCTTTCGCACGTGAGCATTAGGGGGCGTCCATAAATTACGTGAGGCCTTTAGGCGCGGGGGGGGGGGGGGGGGGGGGGAGAGGAGGGGGGTCAGGCTGAATCTCACCAAATCTCATGTTGGGTAGAGGTGGGGGGGGGGGGGGGGGCTTTTGACAACTCTCTCCTAATTTTCTTTTATTCATTGAACATAGTTACTTAGTATCATACATTCTTACTTAGTATCTTAAATTGTGCATGTTGTGTTTAGCCTTAAGTACAGATAGTTCTATCCATGTAATATATATTTTTAAGATTTGTATGTACAGAATGATTCTGTGTGGTTAAACCTAATAAAAAAAAAAAAAAAAAAAAAAAAAAACATAATACAGTAATAAGGGGGTTTTACGGCGGGTATGTCGTAAAAGGCGACTAAGGGCTATGACTCAATTCTTATTAATTCTCATATTACTAGGTGGTAGCGTTTAACCCGCCCGGGTTGGTACCACCGCGCTGAATGAAAGGTCGGTCGAAACGGCTATGTAAATAGTTTGTGTGTTCCGTCCAGTTCAGTGTAGCCGGCACGACCGAAGGGAAGAACTGACGTGGCACCAAGTTCACCCGGTGTTATGGGCTGACATCACGGATGTTGTAGGTGATGTAGGCAGCCGTGTCAGGCTCCATAAAAAAAACTTTAATTCAACATGTTGGCTCGCGGTAGATTAGAATTCGCAGACGCCAGGATCTCACAATACTGAACCGGTGGTGGTGTCGTTGGCACGACGCGGGAGCAGGTGAACGCATACGGCGCGCTGTCGCAGCATTACCAGACCTATAGCATTGATTACTGTAAATCTCGTAAATTCAAAATTATTGATTTAATTTGAGAAAAGTGTTTCTTTTGATCGCATGAAAAATAATTTGTACTTTTGTCTATAACTTCCTAGAGTTAAAACACGTATTTTCAAAATCTCACTTGTAATATGGGGGGGGGGGGGGGGGGGGTCTCCCCATATCTCACTTTAACTCATCAAGGGAAGGGGGGGGGAGGGAGGTCGAAAATTCGGTCTAGTAGCAGTAGTTCGGTTGGCAGTCCGGTTGACCGAACTAATGAACCTTTTCAGTGACAAAAGTTCGGTTGTTACGAAATACCGAACTATCGAAAGCCTTTAGTTCGCGAAAAACATCTCACGTAATTTATGGACTCCCCCTTAAAGGAATACTGTCCCTATCGCACTCACAGAGATAGTTTGTCTAGGTCGTTTCAATACGCATTAGCTGCGGTTTTGCCCGTGAAACATCTTTATGCTAGGTTGTATTTGTGCCTGAAAGGTAGTGTGACGTATGCTGATGATAATATGTTTCGAAATGTCTAAGGCAGTGCCCCCGCTAAGTTCGAGCGCTGCTGTCGGGGTATTTCCTACTACTATTAGAACATTTTGGGGCATATTAAGCGGCGGGTGGCCTGGTGGTCTGGTCGTCGCTTTCTTTTGCGAGAGGTCCGAGGTTCGAATCCGGCCGGGGTGTACCGATGAGTTATTTCTTACGGAAACAATTACGTGCATATCTACACCTGCTGCTTCACCGTTCGAAAGCGATGTAAAACTGTAGGTCCCTTCCCTTGCCCTTTACTAGGTGGTAGGCTCAAATTGCAGCCGACTGGGTAGGTACATACCAACTGCATCCTTGATGAGAGGTATACTTACCGCACGCTGTATTCCGACAATCGGGGGTAAGCAGAGTAATTGGTGTTGTGACTCAAGTACTCTGAAAAGAAGAAGAAAGGTTGACTGTAAGAAATCTCTTTTTTGACGTCCATACTGCAGTAATATACATATACTTTATTTATTTATTTATTTATGGATAAGGAAACCTAACAGCTATACACATGGATATTTTAAAAATTAACAAATCTTTGTAAGGGATAAGTCGCCCTTTGCACCTTATGTAAATTTTCTGATGTATTTGTAATAAAGCAATTTCTATCTATTTATCTTCTCTTGTAAATAACAGAACAACACCGATCACCGACCAGCACGTTTATCAAAGTATTCAGACAAGATAACTATCAAGCAGGCAGTAAGTCACGAAGACGCACCTGCTGCATGGCTCGGTGGTAGGACCGTGCCAAGGTGAGAGGCGACTAGCCTGCCACCCTTTGCACCTTGTCTTTTTCCCTTAGTCGCCTCTTACGACATGCAAGGGGAGAGATGCAGTAGGGCTATTCTTTTTAAGTAAGCCCCACACGGTACCTAAGTACGCCTGGAGTTTTTCAAAAGGGGCGTGAAAAGGCTCCTGTCATGTCGGCATGGCATTCCCAATCCCAGTGCATCACAGAATGTCTATGGGCATCGTTAGACACCTACTTGTAGGTGATAGGTGAAACGATTCCACATGTCGCGCTATAAAAAAAATATACATACATACATATCACACACGATGAATCCCGACAATCGGGGTAAGCAGAGTAATCGGTGTTGTGCTGCAGGAACTCTGGTAAATTACAGCACAACAGGTAAAGTTTCGCAAAGTATTCGAACAAGATCCAATCAAGCAAGATGATAGGTATTTAAGTAAAATACATATGTGTGTACTTGTGTGGATTGCAAAAAAAGATAAAATTGTCCAAAATTTAGTTAGACACATTGACAATTGAGGAGCAACGGAACAAAATCACACATGTCCACATTAACTTTTTTTACAGGAGAGCCAAACAACTAATAAATATGTGTGATTTTGGTGCAAATTTGTCCAATCCAATGATTATTCTATTTCATTTGTGTGAGTATTATCGCAAGTTTAGAGTTTGACATCAAAATACGACTTTGCACCAGGATATGTGTGATTTTGGTGCAAATTTTTCCAATCCAATGACTATTCTACTTCATTTGTGTGATTATGATCGCAAGTTTAGAGTTTGACATCAAAATACGACTTTGCACCGGGATATGTGTGATTTTGGTGCAATTTTTTCCAATGCAATGACTATTCTACTTCATTTGTGTGATTATGATCGCAAGTTTAGAGTTTGACATCAAAATACGACTTTGCACCAGGATATGTGTGATTTTGGTGCAAATTTGTCCAATCCAATGATTATTCTATTTCATTTGTGTGAGTATTATCGCAAGTTTAGAGTTTGACATCAAAATACGACTTTGCACCAGGATATGTGTGATTTTGGTGCAAATTTTTCCAATCCAATGACTATTCTACTTCATTTGTGTGATTATGATCGCAAGTTTAGAGTTTGACATCAAAATACAACTTTGCACTGGGATATGTGTGATTTTGGTGCAATTTTTTCCAATCCAATGACTATTCTACTTCATTTGTGTGATTATGATCGCAAGTTTAGAGTTTGACATCAAAATACGACTTTGCACCAGGATATGTGTGATTTTGGTGCAAATTTGTCCAATCCAATGATTATTCTATTTCATTTGTGTGAGTATTATCGCAAGTTTAGAGTTTGACATCAAAATACGACTTTGCACCAGGATATGTGTGATTTTGGTGCAAATTTTTCCAATCCAATGACTATTCTACTTCATTTGTGTGATTATGATCGCAAGTTTAGAGTTTGACATCAAAATACGACTTTGCACCGGGATATGTGTGATTTTGGTGCAATTTTTTCCAATCCAATGACTATTCTACTTCATTTGTGTGATTATGATCGCAAGTTTAGAGTTTGACATCAAAATACGACTTTGCACCAGGATATGTGTGATTTTGGTGCAAATTTTTCCAATCCAATGATTATTCTATTTCATTTGTGTGATTATGATCGCAAGTTTAGAGTTTGACATCAAAATACGACTTTGCACCAGGATATGTGTGATTTTGGTGCAAATTTTTCCAATTCAATGATTATTCTACTTCATTTGTGTGATTATGATCGCAAGTTTAGAGTTTGACATCAAAATACGACTTTGCACCAGGATATGTGTGATTTTGGTGCAAATTTTTCCATTCCAATGATTATTCTATTTGATTTGTGTGATTATGATCGCAAGTTTAGAGTTTGACATCAAAGTACGACTTTGCACTAGGATATGTGTGATTTTGGTGCAAATTTTTCCAATTCAATGATTATTCTATTTCATTTGTGTGATTATGATCGCAAGTTTAGAGTTTGACATCAAAATACGACTTTGCACCAGGATATGTGTGATTTTGGTGCAAATTTTTCCAATTCAATGATTATTCTACTTCATTTGTGTGATTATGATCGCAAGTTTAGAGTTTGACATCAAAATACGACTTTGCACCAGGATATGTGTGATTTTGGTGCAAATTTTTCCAATCCAATGATTATTCTATTTCATTTGTGTGAGTATTATCGCAAGTTTAGAGTTTGACATCAAAATACGACTTTGCACCAGGATATGTGTGATTTTGGTGCAAATTTTTCCAATCCAATGACTATTCTACTTCATTTGTGTGATTATGATCGCAAGTTTAGAGTTTGACATCAAAATACGACTTTGCACCGGGATATGTGTGATTTTGGTGCAATTTTTTCCAATCCAATGACTATTCTACTTCATTTGTGTGATTATGATCGCAAGTTTAGAGTTTGACATCAAAATACGACTTTGCACCAGGATATGTGTGATTTTGGTGCAAATTTTTCCAATCCAATGATTATTCTATTTCATTTGTGTGATTATGATCGCAAGTTTAGAGTTTGACATCAAAATACGACTTTGCACCAGGATATGTGTGATTTTGGTGCAAATTTTTCCAATTCAATGATTATTCTACTTCATTTGTGTGATTATGATCGCAAGTTTAGAGTTTGACATCAAAATACGACTTTGCACCAGGATATGTGTGATTTTGGTGCAAATTTTTCCAATCCAATGATTATTCTATTTCATTTGTGTGATTATGATCGCAAGTTTAGAGTTTGACATCAAAATACGACTTTGTACGAGGATATATGTGATTCTGATGAAAACCTTGGATTTCTAGCGATTATAGAAGAGCGATTAGTGTGATTTTGAATACTATAAAACTGCTATTTCAGGCTAAAAATGTCGAATCGATAAAAAAAAACACTTACGGAAAAAGTGGATATGTGTGATTTTGCTCCGTTGCTCCTCAATTATGTTTTCAACTATTATTTATCGAGCTCACAAAAGAAAAACCTAAATAAACTCATTCCACTCACCAACAGTTTCCGAGCGAGTGGCTCGCAAAGAGAGAACTTTTAACGGACCAATTTTAACACCAAAGCGACAATCCAAAAAGTAAACGGCCGAGTCTCAGGAGTTTCTGAGAAACTCGCCAAATCTTTTTCTTAACAGATTTTTTACTTTTCGTTTCGATAAAGTCCGCCGTTTAGGAGCCTATAATTTTCGTTAGAAATTGGATTATGTTGCTATACGTGAAACTTTTCTCTAGTTTCTGTAGTTCGCTTATGTTTTTTTTTTTCTTTTATGGGTGGCTGAGTTGGAGGGACCAAAGCACATACTTCGACCAGCCAATATCACCTCCGAGAAGGTAGGTGCCATACCGGAGACTTTCCAGGATTGCTGGCTATACTGTACTAGAGGAGAACATAACCGAGGCTGCTATACGGCTATCTTACATCCAGTACGATGGTACCAACCTAATTTGAGCCTACCACCTAGTAGAGGACAAGGGAAGGTACCTACAGTTTTACACCGGTTCCGAACGGTAAAGCAGCAGGTGTAGGTATGCACGTAATTTTTTTCGTCAGAAAAAACTCATTGGTACACGCCGACCGGTTTCGAACCTCGGACCTCTCGCATGAGAAGCCGATGCCCAAACCACTCGGCCACCCGCCGCCCAAAACCGCCGCCCCGCGGTTATGTGAATTTAATGCAGTGGAACATTTTAGTTTACTTCTAGTCTCTATGCATAATAATTATTATTATTGAGAAGTCCTTTAGCTGAAAGATTTTTACTTACTTTAACATTCACTATATTTTACCTACATTGTTGTATTTGTATTATGTACCTTATTTAATTTAACGTGTATATTTTAATGTGGAGAATAAGGACAAGATGCCTTGCTAAAGGGCGAAAGACTAGCCACCTCTCACCTTGGCACGGTCCTTCCACCGAGTCGTGCAGCAGTGCGTCTTCGTGCCTTACTGCCTGCTTGATGTTATCTAGTCTGAATACTTTGCTAAACGTGGCGGTCGGTGTTGTGCTGTAATTTACAACAGTCCTTGCAGCACAACTCCGATTACTCTGCTTTCCTCGATTTTCGGAATACAGCGTGTGTAACATACAACACCAAACAAATGCTAAACACATTACCCCTACTTTTGGCTTCACCATAGTTGGGTATTTCTTAGCCACCTTTAAAGTCCAAGAACGTTAGAAGAGGTTGGACGTCGGACTGTCCAATGCTTATATAAGAACCGGCGTCGCCGAGCTCCGCGGGTAGCGGAGGGGACGGTGCGCGCTCTGACTGGGTGGTATCGGGTGGTATCGCACTCTCATTGGGTGGTAGCGAATGTTATTGGTACGTTTTTACTAATATCGTGTTACGCTGGCGCCGAGAAGGTCCGACGTCCCTTTTTTTTTTGTATTACCTCGGAGGTAAGGCTCTGCCCGAGGTGGAAAACTCAGGCGCAGCCAATTTCACCGCCGGCGCCGAGGAGGCGCCAGTCCGGCTTGGAGGTGGATTAATGTCGCTGGGGAAGGGCTATTAGCCCGCGATTTGAAGATCCGTGGGTTGTAAGAGTGGTGAAAGATATTCCCTGGGAGCCCGTTCCACACGTTTGCAGTGCGGCACAAGAACAATTTAGAGAATCGTGCAGTTCTAAGAACTCTTCTGTCGACTACAAAGGGGTGTTTCGCGAGAGTATGGCGGGTTTGGTTATCTCTAACCCCTACCTACCCCCTACCTCTAACGTTCTTTTTTTTTTTTTTTTTATTGAAACTGACACGGTTGGCTACATCACCTACAACATCCGTGATGTCAGCCCATAACACCGGGTGAACTAGGTGCTATGTCAGTGCTTCCCTTCATTTCGCGCCGGCTACACTGAACTGGACGGAAAACACGAACTATTTACATAGCCGTTTCGACCGACGTTTCGCTCAGTGCGGTGGTACCAACCCGGCCGGGATAAACCCTACCACCCAGTAAGGTAAGAAGGGAAGGGACCTACAGTTTAACGTGGAATCCGAACCACGGTCAGCCTCCAACCGTCGGGCGGTCACCCATCCAATAACTGATCGCACCACTGAGCTGCCGAAGCTGACGATCCCTTAGTCGACTTTTACGACATGCGACGGGGAGAGATGCAGTGGGGCTATTCTTTTTAAGTACCGACCCCACACGGTTCTTGTTAAAGTCTTTGGGTAAAAAACAAAACCTCGCGCCGACACCTTTCTCCACCTCTTGTAACGCAAAGTTAATATCCTGTGAGGTCTATTCAGCCAACGGCCTCAGTCAATCCTTATAATTTTCCTAGGTATCTAATCACTTAGGGATAAAGGTTAAGTACCAATAATGACAGTAATAGAACACGGCGACTGGCTGACAGAAAAAACTACGAGGGTGCCGAGACGTCGTCGTTCATCACGACTTATCCAATTAGCGATCTCGCCTTTTTTTTTCGATGAGCCGAGCCGTGAGAAATTGCCTCCCTTGAATCACATTCTCTCCCACAGATCAAGTAATGGCTAGATGGGTCTTCAAGGGCGGTCTGTACGGGAATATACATACGCTGCTTAAGCAGGTACTCGGCGATTGCTCGTCGACGTCTACAGCCAATAAGAACGCGCAAATAATATGTCGACATCCTCCGCAATAATCCTAATAAACTGGTGCATGGCTACATATCATATCATCAATCAATACTTACTAATAAATCTGTAAGGGATGGTCGTAGAGTAAGTTACTTTATTTTATGAGATAATCAGTTTGTCTGTGTGATATTAAAACTAAATTATTTATGTATGTAGGTATATATTCTTTATTGAACACCAATTTATAAAAATTAGGTACAACAGGCGAGCTTAATGCCGCGAGGCATTCTATTCTAACTAACCTTTGGGATGTGGGAGAAGTACATGCAGGCAGGGAGAAGTAAATTTGATGATTTTTGGAAATCTTTTCTGAATGTATGTATGTATGTTCCTCCATAGTTCATCCAACCTCTAAAGCACAGATGTATCGTTGGTTCATTAAGCCTGTTTTATCGGTACTACTATGGCCGCTGCTCTGACGAACTTGCTTCCGTTATCCCTCCTCCTCCTGTTCGCCTTCGCCAAACCCGCCATACTCTCGCGGAACACCCCTTTGTAGTCGACAGAAGAGTTCTTCGAAATGCACGATTCTCTAAATCGTTCTTGTGCCGCACTGCAAAGGTGTGGAACGGGCTCCCAGGAAACATCTTTCCCCACTCCTAACAATCCACGGATCTTCAAATCGCGGGTTAATATCCTTTCCCCAGCAACATTATGAATAAATAAATAAACAAACATAAATAAATAAACAAAATGAATAAATAAATAAATAAATAAATAAAAAATAAATAAAATTAGTCCACCTCCAAACCGGACTGGCACCTATACCTACCTCGGCGGTGAAATTGGCTGCCGGAAGCAATAAAAAAGAAATTAAAAATACTTTTCAAGTGATCATCCGAATTTGATTAAACTTCTCGTGAAACTTGTGGCGCCAACCAACGCTGGCAGCTTTCATTTTTTGAATATAGGGTTTTGACAAGCTGCGCGAAAGAAAAATATGTCAAGTTAGACTTCTGATTATTTTCCCGAACTAAAATGAATTCTTAGTTATTCGCATATTCTTGCTTTTAAAATGTATTATTAAATGTTAAACTTAATCGAGTTTTCTTCATTGATCGAAGTATTCAGTAACCCGATATTGGTGACCCCGACAAAAAGGGAAATTTGGAAATATATTTCACGAAGTGATGAACAGTGCCAAATGTGAATTTTTGTGACACGGAGACGGCAGCAACTCTGCTTAGCTAGTGCTGCACCTCATTGTGCGGCGCGCGGAGACAACAACAACACCGACTACGGATCACATGCGACACTAGCTGCAACCCAGCACTATCGCTCAAAAGCCACAGCACATACGTATGCACCAATGAGTGACACAAGTTGACAAGTGCAACATGATGACCACACCGCACAACGACGACGACCGCTGCGATTAGTCCGGCCAGTCGTCACTCTTCTAACGCGACGATGCGACGACACCTTCCCGATCCGGTGAAGACAGCGTAGCGACAAAACTTTCCCTGTTATATCCAATCGTCTGCACCTTGCAAGAGGAAGCGAGGGCGTTCAACAGCGCACCTTTTTTTTTTTTTTTTTTTATAGCATTATTAAGCAAATAATATGTACTAATAGTAATTAGCACCTACATTTTATTACTTTTTCATTTTTGTTTCTTTAACTGAGATACTTAGCTACTTACCATAACGTGTTGCACCTATTGTTTTGTATTGTATTTTCTGTGTATCCATTCATTAGAGCAATGGAAACAGAATCAGTAGGAGCCACTCCCTCACCCCACGAGATCTTCAAAGTATCCGTTAAACTGCCCCCTTTCTGGCCAGACCGTCCCGCTCTTTGGTTTGCACAAGCGGAGGCGAACTTTGAGATCGCTGGAATAACAAACGACTCTACTAAATACAACTACATCGTAGGGCAAATGACACAAAGTCAGGCAGTGGAAATCGAAGATATAATCATCAACCCACCAGCCGAAGGCAAGTATGTTCTACTTAAATCAGAGCTTATAAAACGATTGTCTGCTTCGGAGGAGCGTCGAGTACGACAACTGCTGGGCGACGAAGAACTCGGCGATCGCAAACCGTCACAATTCCTCAGACAACTTCGTTCACTCGCTGGAGGCACCATACGCGACGAGGGGATATTACGACAGCTTTGGCTCCGCAGACTACCAACTCAAATTCAGACAATACTTGCAGCTCAATTAGAGCTTCCTGTAGATAAAATGGCTGACCTAGCTGACCGCATTCTTGATGTAGCACAAATTAGTACGTCAGTAATGTCCACGACAACTGCCCCTCTCCACGAATCTACTGCATCTTCAGTGATTCCTCATGCTCTTCTGTCAACTATGCAGCAGAGTATCAACCAGCTGACGCAACAAGTTGCAGTACTGGTCGCCGGTACCGATGTCAGATCGCGTAGCAGATCTTCTAGCAGAGGTCGGCAGAGTAACAAGGATCCTCAAACAAGCCAAGTTTGTTGGTATCACCGCAGATGGAAGGACCAAGCAAAGCGATGTGTGACACCGTGCGCTTGGAAGCCTAACCAAACAAACTAAGCCGGCAGTCATCAATCGCGGCCACTGACTGCCAACAAACATCGAGCCGCTTATTCATAATTGATCAAAACTCTAAGCACAAATTTCTAATAGACTCGGGCTCCGATTTATGTTGTTTCCCAAGGAAATTTATTGAACACAGAAACACGAAGGCTACTAATTACGATCTCAACGCAGCTAATGGTAGCAACATTAGAACATACGGTTCATTACCAATGTGCCTAAATTTAGGACTGCGCAGAGATTTTAAATG
Source organism: Nematopogon swammerdamellus (assembly GCA_946902875.1). Classification (NCBI taxonomy): domain Eukaryota; kingdom Metazoa; phylum Arthropoda; class Insecta; order Lepidoptera; family Adelidae; genus Nematopogon; species Nematopogon swammerdamellus. Next base: position 2,400,590 of record OX336345.1, on the reverse strand, counting down.
GACATTCACTATTGCCGACGTCAACGTACCGATCATCGGGGCAGACTTCCTTGCGTATTACAAGCTTATAGTGGATTGCGGTAAGAAACTACTTGTTGACGGCACAACAGGTCTCTCGTCGTTTACTAAATTTTTCGTTACGGACCAGCTTAGTATAAAAGCTGTGAATATTACCAATCCTAATTCACCTTTCACACAAGTATTGGCTGACTTTCCCGAAATTACACGTCCACCCGGGATACTTCGGGACATTAAACACAACACCGTCCACTACATCAAAACAACTGATGGGCAACCTCTCTCCTGTCGTCCTCGGCGCCTAGGCCCACAGAAGCTACGCACTGCTAAGAAGGAATTTGAAAACATGGTCGAAGCCGGCACTACTAGACCGTCGAAAAGTCCCTGGTCATCACCATTTCACATGGTGCCCAAGAAAGATAGTTCTTGGCGACCGTGTGGAGATTATCGGGCATTAAATGCTCGAACTATTCCTGACCGCTACCCGGTAAGACACATCGGCGATTTCTCTCATAACTTGGCAGGGTGCACCATTTTCAGCACCGTCGATCTTGTCAAAGCATACCAGCAAATTCCTGTAAACCCTGAAGACATTTGTAAAACAGCTATTATAACCCCATTCGGCCTTTTCGAATTTCCGTTTATGTCATTCGGATTACGAAATGCTGGCCAAACGTTTCAACGCTTCATCGATGAGGTCACACAGGGGCTTCCTTTCTGTTTTCCGTACGTCGACGACATATTGATATTTTCAAAAGACGTTTCCGAACACACACAACACCTTCGCATCCTCTTTAAACGCCTCTTGGATTATGGCATGGTAGTCAACACCAACAAATGCGTTTTCGGTGCAAACGAGGTAATTTTCCTAGGATACAGAATATCCGCAAAGGGCACTAGCCCACCCACAGACCGGATCGAAGCTATCAAAAACTTTCAACGTCCGACATCAGCACAAGGTTTGCGAAGGTTCATGGGAATGATAAACTACTATAGACGTTTCCTTCCTCATGCAGCCAAAACTCAAGCGCCTCTTATAGACATTCTGACGGATTCCAAGCTGAAAGGATCAAAACCTGTCCCATGGACACCAGAACTTGAACGCTGTTTCGAAGAATGCAAGAACAGTCTATCTCATGCAACACTCGTAGCACATCCAGCCTCCGATGCTCCTCTCGGGCTCTTCACCGACGCGTCTTCAACACACATCGGCGCCTGTCTCCAGCAGAAAGTCGACCACTCTTGGCAGCCACTAGCTTTCTTTAGCAAGAAGTTGACACCACGTCAATCTTCATGGCCTGCTTATTACAGGGAGTTGCTAGCAGTTTATGAAGCAGTTCAACATTTTCGGCACATCCTCGAAGCTCAGCACGCGACGATCTACACAGATCATAAACCACTTATTTATGCATTTTCTCAACGTCGAGAAAAGCTTCCACCGGTACAGCTCAACCAGATGTCCTTCATTTCACAATTCACCACTGACATTGAGTTTATCAAAGGAAAAGAAAATGTCGTTGCTGACACAATGTCACGTGTCGAATCTATTAATCTACAGGACGATTTTGTTCCTATCGCTAAATCACAAGATGTCGACGAAGACCTTCAACATTTACTAAGCGGTAATACCACATCTCTCAAACTAGAGAAATTTCTATTACCGGGAACAGATGTTCATCTTTGGTGCGATACTTCTACTGGGAAACCACGCCCATACCTAACACCTCCTTATCGTCGTTCATATTTCGACCGACTGCACAACCTAAGTCATCCAGGAGCAAAGGTCACTACACGTCTTGTTTCAGACCGTTTCGTTTGGCCAGCCATGAACAAGGACTGTCATGCTTGGACTCGAGCATGTATTTCTTGTCAACGCAGTAAGATTACAAGACACACAATTTCACCTCTTGGAAATTTTGCCAACCCATCTGGTCGTTTTCAACACTTTCACATTGACATCATTGGCCCTCTTCCGGTTAACAAAGAGTATAAGTACTGTCTCACGGCCACAGACAGGTTCACACGCTGGCCAGAAGCATTTCCAATGAAATCGATCACAGCTGAAGAGGTTGCTGACACCCTTATTCACGGCTGGGTTTCCAGGTTCGGAGTTCCGGTTATCGTCACGACAGACCAGGGCAGCCAATTTGAGGCTGGTATTTTTTGCCGTTTGATGCAACGTTGGGCAACAAAACGTGTAAGAACAATAAGCTACCATCCCCAATCAAATGGTATGGTTGAGCGGATGCACCGCCAACTTAAAGCAGCACTGATGTGCCACGGTGATTCTTGGCTCAGTGCCTTACCATTAGTACTTCTAGGTATGCGCACAGCTTTGAAAGAGGATCTTAGTACTTCAGCTGCAGAGTTGGTCTACGGTGAACCACTACGTTTGCCCGGAGATTTCATTGTCTCTTCCAAACATTCTCAGTGTGTTGAAGACACACAAGACTTTGTTGGAAAATTTTCGTCAAGAATAGCTCAACTACGGCCAACTCCAGCCACAAGACATTCAAAACCTGGGACATTCATTTTTAAAGACTGGCATAATTCAACGCATGCTTTCCTCAGAGTCGACAAAGTTCGAGCATCTTTACAACCGCCGTACCAAGGGCCTTATAAGATCATTAAGAAATGTGACAAAACAGCCACTCTTCACATTAAAGGGAAAGATGTCGTAGTGAGTTTAGATCGTGTTAAGCCAGCTTACATAATTGCTGAAGAGGAGCCTGCTACGTTTCCTCGCACAGACCACCTATGCACCCCAGCAACACCAATGCTTGCTAATTCAACCATTCCTCCTTTATCAGACAAAGCTGAACCAAACGCTTCGCCAACGCCTGTAGTGACAACACGGTCTGGTCGTAGGGTACGCTTCAGGGATATATTGGATTTGTAATCATTCTCATTCTTTTCTCTCTCTATCCTTCTTTTCTCCGTGGGGGGGGGGGGGGGGGGGGTGATGTGGCGCCAACCAACGCTGGCAGCTTTCATTTTTTGAATATAGGGTTTTGACAAGCTGCGCGAAAGAAAAATATGTCAAGTTAGACTTCTGATTATTTTCCCGAACTAAAATGAATTCTTAGTTATTCGCATATTCTTGCTTTTAAAATGTATTATTAAATGTTAAACTTAATCGAGTTTTCTTCATTGATCGAAGTATTCAGTAACCCGATAAACTTAGTACAAGCCCAAACCGAAATAAAGGTACGGTAGCGGGCTTACTCCTATTGCTCTTCTGTATGTTATCTTCTGTCTTGTGTATCTTTGTGTTTTTGTGTGCATTAAAGCATTTCTATTCTATTCTATTCTTACTTACTTTCTTCTTTACCCTTCTCCTACGGAGCGGCCGATATCGGCCGCTTTAAACATTATACCTTCTTCTTTTTAAACACGAGTTTCATGCGAGCGAAGTCGCGGGCGAAAGCTAGTAAATAAATAAATATGTAGCGACCCGGTAGATGCTTAATCGCCCATATAAGCTAGAAACTCATTGGGCCCACGTACGCTACGCACGCGTACGTGGGCGGCGTCGGTCTCCATACATTTTATATGGAAGAGTGCAGCACGCAGTGTGTCGCGTAGCGTAGGGTGGCGTGGGCGCAATGAAACTGCGTGCTGCACTCTTCCATATAAAATGTATGGAGACCGACGCGGCCAGATTCGCGTGTGTGGCGTACGTGGGCCCAATGAGTTTCTAGCTTTAGTCATTATGTGATCTGTGTACTCACTACTCACCGAACCGTGCGTAGCCCCCATTGCCGCGCCATCTAAGCTCAATGGATGGACAACACCTAGAACATCGAATGGTCCAGTATTAAATTATTACAAATACAGGGTGTATAAAGATGTACCGTGCGTGAACCTTTTACCAGGGAATTCCCAGGTCGTTCTACAATTTAGGTAAACATTTACTCTCAGATGATGTTTTTAATGCAACAGTCAAAGCTACATATTGAAGAACATTTTTAATTTTCCATAAGTCTTATAGCAAAATATATAAAAAATCTAAACAACAAATCTCGTATGTATTGGGTTTACAAATAACCGATCAAGTGTGAGTCGAAAGTTGAAATCGCGCAACGAGGGTTCCGTACCACCACACAGTAAATGAAATGAAATGAAAATAATATACATTATTGCACAAAGTGATGCAAGGCGGACTTAAAGCCTAGAAGCATTCTCTACCAGTCTTACCTGGGATTGTCAGTAAGGTATATGGGTTGTGCGAAAAATTAAGAAGAAGAGTTATTACAGAAGAATTATAACATACGTTCGTTTAGACTTTTACCGCTGTTATACCAGACGGAATATAACTTGAAACAGTGCAGTAGCCGATTTTAGGGTATCTTTGTTGGAGAGCGCCTGCAGACCACGTGATTGGTTGGCCAGTCGCCCGCCGTCCTCCGCACCGCGCGCGCGCGCCGTTCGCTCCCAAATACACCTCCATACCTGCGCAAACTGGTCCAAGTTATATTCCGTCTGGTATACACATTATGAAATGTTTTCGGTTACGCGGTATACGACTGAAAGCGACTTACATTCGTCGACGTTTCGTCCCTCACTCCGGGGACATCGTCAGGCAGGACTCGCGGAACTACCACGACCTGGAGGATACCCGACACGTCGCTCGTCCAGTCAGATGTCAAGTGCCGCGCCTGACGTAGCTTGTAGCGATGAGCGGGTACAGTTCCACTTCCATCAAAACTTTAATGCCGCTCAACCTACCTGCTCAGTTAACGAATTTTAGGTCATCACTCGTAGATCATAGGGCTGATAATTGCTTTACTGCACATGCGCGAACCCAAGATACTAGCGACATTAAAGTCTACCCTACATATGTTCTAAGAATTATGAACTAAAATTCGTTGACGGCGCAGCTAGGTCGAGCAGCATTAAAGTTTTGAGGGAACTGTTCTTCGGCCGATGCGGGTAGGTTCGACATCCCTAGGCACCTTCTCTTGAGACCTGAAAGCCTTTGCAGCTCCTGCGGCTCCAGCGGCTCCTTTCGGAAACACGGCTCGGGTTGACTCGGCTCGAAACGAAACACTCGGCTCGAAACGAAACGTAACAAAAACGACATGCACCGCCTCAACATTAGGTTAGGGTTAATATAGAGAAGATGCATCGCCTAGCGATGCATCTTCTTTATATTAACCCTGGTAATTTTTTTTAAACCACCAAAACATCACTCATTCCACACTTTCCTTCGAGCCGAAGTCTGGCCGAAAGGGGCTAAAGGAGCCGTAGGAGCCAGGAAGTCTTTCAGGTGGCGGACCACCCCTAGGAGTGAGGGACGAAACGTCGGCGAATGTAGTCGCCTTGAGGCATATACCGCGTAACCGAAAACATTAGATAATTAATTGGAAAACTTAAACGTATGTTACGTTTAAGTTTTCTAATTTTGGTACGGAACGATACTCTTTGCAGATACACTTTTTTTATGGAAACTGACACGGTTGGCTACATCACCTACAACATTCGTAATGTCAGCCCATAACACCGGGTGAACTAGGTGCCATTTCAGCGCTTCCCTTCGGTCGTGCCGGCTACACTGAACTGGACGGAAAATACAAACTATTTACATAGCCGTTTCGACCGACGTTTCATTCAGTGCGGTGGTATCAACCCGGGCGGGTTGAACACCTAGTAAGGTAAGAAGGGAAGGTAATTAAAAAGTCTTTGTAGTCAGAACTCTCAGCAAAGTGTCAATCTTGCTCTCAAGCTGAGTTTTCGATATACTAATGGGCGGTGTTATTCATTATGTGGGTAATTATATTGTAAAAATATTATGTATAAAAAAATACCCTGCGAAGTTTCGTGTCGGTTCTTCTTCGTGGGTGTAATCGAACCGTATAGAACAAATTGTGAAAAGTTCGAGTGCAGTCTAACTGCCACATGAATGATCAATAAACAATATAACAATACAAATACAAATCAGTGGCGTCCATTTACCTGCCTGGATACGAGTAGGTTCATCATTCAAATCCATCGTCCAAGAACGAACTGAATTCGAAACCGAAATTCCGCTCGAGCAGAAGCCTACGTTTTCAATTAAGCTGTACACTGCTGGCTCCATTTGGATTGTGATTCATAGGCGAAATATTGGCTGTAGCGTAGCGTAGCACGCGTCGCTATCTGTCAGTCTGTGTTACCCAATATATACGACTAGCTTTTGCCCGCGGCTTCGCTCGCGGTAGACTCAGTTTATTAGCAAATACGATTTAACAGGATTCATATGAAAATTAAAATGAATAAGTTTTTTTTGTCTTGTTTAACATACACGACGATATAACACATATAACAATAAATAGACAAGAAAATTTGGACCTGACCTGACACAGCCTTGGCCCCTCCCCACCGAGCCCTGGAGCTGATGAGAGGGACGCTGATTTTAAGTCAGGCCCAGGTACGCAATACACTAACTAAACTAAACCAACTAACTATAAATAAACAACAACATATGGCAAAACAACGAAAATTGTTAACCTTCAAACAAAAATTTAGTTCTAGAAGTACATAATATGAAAAAAAAATATTTTTAAACTAGATAATATGTACTAAACACTGAAGCAGGTTTTTTAAATATAAAGTATTTTTTCATGGTGAAAAAAATGTCTGAATGTGACTCTATTTGAATATCTTATGTCGAGCTAGCTCCACACTGGATAATTATTTTGGAATAAAATATTTTACGTCATTGTATAGGGAATTTAATTTCCTAGACACTAGAGCAGCATTATTAAAAAAAATCCTTATAATAAAAAAAAAATACAAAATTCGCCATATGAACGATACGATTGTTCACATTGCGCTCGATTGCTCAGTGTCGCCGAATTTTTTTTTTTCCATATGAATCCTCTTAAACGCAAATTTAATCGCTTCTCTTATATTATCTCCCTCCCTCCCTCGCTCCCCCTCCCACCCCTCCTTCGCTGCCCTCCCACCCCTCCTTCACTGCCCTCCTTCCCTCCATCGCCTCCTCCCTTCCCACCTCTACCCTCCGTCCTTTTCTCCCCCCTCCATCCGGCACTACCATTCGACACTGAATTCCGTTCATACTATACTTTATTTGATGCTGCTCAGCCCTATTGATATTTACCGTGATGGTACATAGCCTATAGTGAGCCTCAAGAACTACTCTTTACATTGGTGCAAACCGCATCAAAATCTGTTCAGTGGCTCCGGAGTTTACCCCTAAGCATGCATACATACTTACTGATCTGCCCTCAGAGCATGAAATGCGCGCGCCCGCCCCTACTAGAGGCGCCGTGAGCGCGATTTCTCTACAACGCCGTTGAAGCCTGTGGGCGTGGCCTATGACTTACATATGTGTGTTGTGCGTGTGCATTTGTTTTGTGCGTGTGCCTAACTTGCTCCTCTTTGTGTGTAGTGTCGATACTAGCACACACACACACATACGAAGCGCTGGCAGCTCAGCGTACGGTTATTGGGTTTCAATTCAAATATCATCGCTTAGGGCGCCTCTAGTAGGGGGCGCCCGCGGTAGGTATTTGATGCTCTGTGGATCTGCCTATCTTCTGAAGGGCAGATGCTGTATTTGATGTGTGTAGTATTCTTCCTTTCAACGACTAGTCTTCTGCTTTTCTACTCTTCTATATTAAATGAAGCACCAACTTCCAGAAACTATTTATATTTTCTTATATTAAAATATCACAATCATGGAAGAAAATCTAGTATCCTATGCTCATGTCAAGTAGCGACTCGAATCTATTCATAACAATAGCAAGTGTTCAAGGTGATTTGTTTCGAACAACAATCTACTTATAAAATATTTAAATATTAAGTAAATGTGGCCTGTGCATACCACAGATTATAATAATCCACAGATTATTAATAAGAAAGAGGAGACTGTGTGAGACACACAGTACAATACATACAGACAGATGTTCTCTTTTATAAGAAGTAGAGATAGATAGTTGAGTAGAGATGTTTGTCGGACAGCTTGGGCCCTCAAACGCTCGTAGAAATTCTGAGCTGACGTATGTACCTGCCCCACTGTATATGAGTTCTATCTAAGCCAGTGCTTCTCAAAGATTTACCGTGTGCGGACTGTGGACCGCCTGAGAATCGACAAGGACCCACAAGGGGTCCCCGGACCCCACTTAGAGTAACACTGATCTAAGCTGATGGGAAGATGTTTTGAATGAAATACGTTGTTGCTTCGTAAGTCAAATACTCAGTTGGATGATCATTATTTTGTTTTTATTAAAACTGACACGGTTACATCACCTACAACATCGGTGATGTCTGCCCATAACATGGGGTGAACTAGGTGCCATGTCAGTGTTTCCCTTCGGTCGTGTCGAAAATTCCGCCAGTTCTAAATTCAATGCGAAGAAGAACTGAAAAACAACCTTCGCAAGTCAGAATGTTTTATTATTACCTTATAAGTATTATCTTATAATAACTTACAAATAATTAACCCATACTACCACCGCTCACGAGAACATTAATATTTACACAATAATTTATATGCTTGCATGCATTGATGTATATTTAGAGATATGCCCATCCCATACATTACTCCCGAAAAAATTTGTTCTCGACGAGAACTGCATAAATTGCAGATTTCACGGACAGCCGCTTCATACGGCGTGTGCAGCGCGTGTTGAGCGTAAGTCTTACTCACGAGTCAGTCGTGGTCTTACTGTACCGAGTCTGTGGCGCAAAAGTGCGTGTGTTCAGCATGCCCGGTTGCTGTTACAAGTATTGTAACAGCTCAGATCGAAATTACGTAAAGAATGGCGTCTCCTTCCATCAGTAAGTATTTATTTTGCTGGTTTTTTTCTCAAATTTTATGTTAAACAGATTTTTGTATACGTAATTAATATAAAGAGCGAACGAGAAAGAGTAAAGCTGTGTTTTATGCAAGAGTAACAGTGACAAACGTTGTTGTTTGTTTCGCCTGAGCATGTTATGACGTGTTAAGAAGCCATGCTGACTTGTGGGACGTAGCTATCGCGTTCTCGTTCCCACTTGCCTACTGATCATAAGAGTGAGCGGAAATACGACAATCGCGCCGATGGGCGAGCGATGACAACTTTCTCGCTCACTCTTATCATCTGTAGGCAAGTGAGAACGCGACAGTAACGTCGTAGGGATCGCGTCACGTGACAGCATGGCGGTGTGTAAAATGCAAACACGAAAGTATCTCGTGGCAGGAGGCGCGGCGCGCTCCGATGCCCGCCGTTTACGGACATGAAACGACTATATGATATAAGTGTGTGCTTGTGTGAGTATCACAATACTGTGTGTGAATGCACGCACACTTGTTAAGACGAAACGTAGTACAGGTTAAATCGCGCGACGTTCGATCTATAAAATTAGACATCAATGCTTGCATGATATTTACAGCATTAATTTGGGTTGGTACCACCGCACTGAACGAAATGTCGGTCGAAACGGCTATGTAAATAGTTCGTGTTTTCCGACCAATTCAGTGTAGCCGACATGAAATGAAGGGAAGCACTGACATGGCACCTAGCTCACCCGGTGTTATGGGCTGACATCACGGATGTTGTAGATGACGTAGCGAGGCGTGTCAGATTCCACGAAAAAAAAATTATTAATGTAATTAGTGCGTGCGGTGGTAGCAACCCGAGCGGGTTAAACCCTACCAACTATTACCTATTCGTATTATTATCCAAAAATGATTATTCATGCATGAACAACAAAGCTTCAGTTTAGTGATCTCTTCATTCCTTTATCTATTCCCGGTACACATTGTCGATAGCGTTGAGCGTTAGCGATGAAGTGTTATTCACAGATTAAACATTGCGCCAACTAGATATGCGTTCGGTCCGCCACCTGAAAGACCTGCTGGACCCTGCAACCTAATCCTTTAGCTCCTTTCGGCAACCTTGGCTCGAAGGAGGAAAGTGTGGTATGACGGTATGAGTGATGTTGTGTGGTATGTATTAGTGATGTTTTTGGTGGTTTAAAAAAATAACGTCGTCTTAGCGACGCATCTTCTCTATATTAACCCTAACCTAATGTTGAGGCGGCGCATGTCGTTTTTGTTACGTTTGTATTTCCGAAAATAAAGCTTTCTTAGGTGGTTATATAAAAAAAAATTGGTTGTCTGTAAAGTTGGTTTACGGACGATAGTTTTACGTGATGATGTCATAAAGTAAATCAGTTCCGGCGGATATTTACCATGTAAAATTAATTTAAGTACATGATAAAGATGTGATAATAACTAATAAAAAATATGAGAAAATAACGACTATTACTTTTTGTTTAATTTATATTTAAAAAACCTTCATAACGCCATCTACATGTTCAACGTTGCAACAATTACCTAACTGCTAAATCAAGTATACCGCTGGCTGAAGTATTTCATGTCGCTCCATGAAATTCACATACTGTTGAGAAAATTTGTAGCGATAACTGCACGGTCCATAGCCCGCGTGGATAACACGTCTGGTCAGTAATGGTGGCAGGGACCGCGGGTTCGCGGCTCGCAAAAGACGGAGAAATATATTTTGTATTTTCTACTATTGTATATGCCTCTCTATCGCGCTCTCGCTTGCACACACAGGTCTCTATCGCGCTCTCGCTTGCACACACAGGTTTAGATGGAACGTTACACTTCTTCGTGCGTGCAGCCGGTGTTCATCAATTTATAAGACGTGACATCATCACGTCAATAACCATAACCTAATTTTAACATCCTAACATTGCTTAAAAAAAACAAGACAAAACAAATTTTGACAAAAGGGACACGAACCCATGGTCGAGATCGAAAAAATAAAAATCCTACACTCTTATACCACTGAGCCAACAAATTACATAAACGACCAAATGAATATCGGATTCAGTTGGTTCGTTTTCGAGCCGAGTCATCCCGAGTGTTTCCGAAAGGAGCGTAGGAGGAGGCGCAGGTTGAGCAGAGCTGTCAGGTGTCAAACCCGATATGTGTTTCGGTCAAAACCTCCTTTGTATCACTTTGTATATTGTGTAAATGTATCTCGGGGCGATGGTGTCGCGCCCTAGCGGTAAGGCGGACAACTACGGTTCCGCCCTCGGCTGTCCGTCAACGAGGACGAGGACATCTCGAAGATCGCTCTCGGGAAAGAAGATCGCTCTCGGCTCGGTCGGATGCAGCGTGCTGATGTGGTAGCGCGGATCGGAAGGCAACATTTCGCTGTGCTCGGTGGTTCTGTGGCGTGGTGACTTCACGGTGGTGATCGGACTATCAAGGAATACGGAACGGCAGGCTGGAGAAGCCTGACAGCGGATCTGGTCGACCAGGAGCAGCTGGTGGAAGGTGGACCCTCGCGTTCGGAGTTTACACTTTATCCATTAGATGTTTTGGTCGCGCAGTTCCATGAACTCCTTCAATTAAAATACAGTCCACTTTATTGGAGACAATATGTGTGTGTTTGTTGGTGCCCTACGTTTTTGTTCCACGAACTATTGCACAAATTGTAGCGAAATACGTATTGTTTATTGTATAATTTCATCCATAGGTAGGTAACCTACGCTTGGACTAGTCGAAAATTCCGCCAGTTCTAAATTCAATGCGAAGAAGAACTGACAAACAAACTTCGCAAGTCACAATGTTTTGTTAGTACCCTATAAGTATTATATTATAGTAACTTACAAATAATTAACCCATACTACCGCTCACAAGAGCATTAATATTTACAGCATAAACATGAATACTGAAGAATCTGACCACACTGCCTATTTAAATTACCTATATCTGGTGTATAGTGCCATCTTCAATTTTGATATTTCATATTATATCAAGTCAAACAAAACAATTAGTTTACGTTTATTACAAAGAAATGTAATAAGTCATATAAAAATCAAATGATACAGTATGTATGTATGTGCCGAATATTCAAGTAATTGAAAGGATATACATACATACATACATCACAATGGGGGTAAGAAGAGTAATCGGTGTTGTGCTGCGAGTACTCTTGTAAATTACAGCACAACACCGACCATCACGTTTAGCAATGTACTAGGACCAGATAACTACCTACTGCATATATAAATGCATGCATTTCATAAAAAGTAATTATGGAATGAGGACAAGGTACTGTGTTAAAGGGCGACAGGACAGCCACCTTTCACCTTGGCAGGGTTCTTCCACCGAGCCATGCAGCACGTGGGTCTTTTTGCCTTACTTGCTGCCTGATAGTTATCTTGTCCGAATACTTTGCTAAAAGTGGTGGTCGGTGTTGTGCTGTGGTTTGCAAGAGTGTTTGCAGAACAACACCGATTACTCTGCTTACCCCGATTGTCGGGAGACGGCGTGTGGTGTGTGTAAGTATGTGCTTCATGAATTTCGGTTCGGACCCACACGAAATTAATAAAAGTAACTACTTTAGTAAAGAGTTTGCATAATTCGCTGCGCGTGCGAAACGTCGTCACACGATCGATCGGTGTCACATTTTCTGTCACAGCATGTTTTTCAGTTGGTTTTTTTTTTGTCACTCACTAAGTTCGCCCGAGCTCCAGCAACGAGGGGAGTGGAAACTTCGCGAGAAATTAATTAACGCCCTACTCATTATTAGTTCTTTAGTCATTAGCTTCGAGTTGAGTTCGGGCTTCTTTAATTAGTTGCTGTAGGACGCGCGGTTATAAAGGAAATTCGCGAGAATGCTGGCAACATTGTGGGCTGACTTATAGTTATCTAGGTTGCGTTCAAATTTGGTATCGATTATTGCGCCGTCTCTTTGAGGTCAGTCAGTCGGTCAGTCAGTAAGTCAGTCAGTTAGCGTGTAAGCTGTAGGTAAAACTGTAGGTACCTTCCCTTGCACCTTACTAGGTGGTAGGCTCAAATTGTAGCCGACTGGGTTGGTACCACCGTACTGGATGTAAGATGGCCGCATAGCAGCCTCGGATGTGTTCTCCTCTAGTTCAATATAGCCAGCAATCCAGGGAAGTCTCCGCTATGGCACCTACCTTCTCGGAGGTGATATTGGCTAGTCAGAGCATGTGCTTTGGCCCCTCTGACTCAGCCAACCATACCTGATTGCATAGAATGCCTCCACTGCTAGACATACGCCTCTCCAATTTTCCTCCACTCCTCCCGGCCTTCAGCGGTACGGAACCACTGCTTTCCGCGGACGCACTTGATGTCGTCTTCCCACCTGGCGGGTGCTCTTCCCACACTCCGTTTTCCTGTCCACGGCCGCCAGTGTAGGACACGGTTACTCCAACGGTCGTCGTCTCTTCGGCTGACGTGTCCAGCCCACTGCCACTTGAGCTTAGCCACCCGCTTTGAGGTAGTGATGCAATAATTTATATTGGCGTAGACAGTACCCGGCAAGAAATAATGAACATCGAACTTTAGAAAGAGACAATCCGGTTATAGAGCGTCGTCTCTGTCGCACAGCGACGTGCGAGTTCGCGCGACCGGGACGACACTCTTTTTTAGGCTTCCGTTCTTATACGGAAGCCTAAAAAAAAGGCAGCTGGTATCTCGGCTGTCAGCCTCGATAGCTCAGTGGTGCAGACAGTCAACTGTCGCTATTGAATGTTAAGCAACGCTGGGTGCGGTCAGTACTTGGATGGGTGACCGCTGACTGTTGGAGGCTGACCGAGGTTCGGATTCCTCGTAAAACTGTAGGTCCCTTCCCTCCTAATCTTACTTGGTGGTAGGGTTTAACCCGCCCGGTTTGGTACCACCGCACTGAATGAAACGTCGGTCTAAACGGCTATGTAAATAGTTTGTGTTTTCCGACCAGTTCAGTGTAGCCGGCACGATCAAAGGGGGAAGCACTGACATGGCCCCTAGTTCACCCGGTGTTATGGGCTGACATCACGGACGTTGTAGGTGATGTAGCCAAACGTGTCAGTTTCCATAAAAAAAAAAAACCTAAAAAAAGGCAGCTGGTATCTATCGGTGTGTGTTTGTGATCGCTGTGTTTTAGAGTTCCGTATTCATACGGGAACCTATCACTAAGCCCCCGCCGTCTGTCTATCAGTCTGTCTGTCTGTATGTCCTACTGTTGTATTTTTGCAATCGTAATAGGTAGCCGGTTGTTTTCACAGAATTTGTGTTATTATGGCGAATATGCGAAGAAGTAATTAAAAAACCGGCCAAGTGCGAGTCGGACTCGCGCGCCGAGGTTTCCGCACCACAAAAAAAGATTGAAAAAAACACCTTTCTTGTAATGGGAACCCCTTAATTTTTAACTTTTTAATTTTTTATTATTTGTTGTTATATCCGCCATAATAACACATATTCTGTGAAAATTTCAACCAGCTGGCTAGTACGGTTCTAGCAGCAGGAGCAGGACCAGGCTTCACGCACTCTATGTACTTGCGCGCGCTAACTACCTACCGCCCGACGGGCCGCCGGCGGTCTATTTCAGTGGAAATTCGTCAGCCGCGCGATGTATACATAGACGCTCGCCCACGCAACTGCGCGAAGCTGCAAAGCAATAACCACTTTACACTCGATCGTTAAGGTACATTTTCGCAGGCAGCGATTGGTGACGTGAAGCAGTAGGCTATTAAAGCCCGAAGGTAGGAACATTTTCTATGGAGTGATTTATCTGTTACGAAGTAACTATTAAGTAATCTGTGGCAGGACCGACAGACAGACTGACAGTGTGTGTATGCTTAGTAATAGACTTCCGTACTGATGCGGAAACCTAAAAAAGGAAGCCGGTATCTATAGGTGTGTGTATGTGTATGTGTGTGTGTGTGTGTGATTTTGGTGTTTTATGGATCAGAATTGCGAGAAATTTTGTATGGAAGGCTGCTTTCCAAGTTTTCTTTATTCGTTGCGACGAACGCGTAATATGTGTTCGGTCGGATCGTGATCCACTGTATTCGTGCGTAAGTATATATATTACGAGGCGACGACGCAGCCACTTTAACAACATCTCCCAGGGCGACTCGTCGTGATATGAGGAGAAAATATGTCGTTATTTGACGAAACACGTGATATTCGCGTGATGAAATCGTCACATTCCCAGTGATACACAGCCTGCGCGACTGTAGCATGTTTACGCCGCTACATCATCATATTGGGATGCAGTGTTTAGTGACACTTTGTATGATTTTTCGTACGAGAATTTTGGCGCACAAACTATTTGATATTTTTGCACATCGATTGACTTTTTCGGTCACGTTTTTCTTTTATGGTAACTGGCACGGTTTGGCTTACATCACCTACAACATTCGTGATGTCAGCCCATAACACAGAGTGAACTAGGTGCCGTGTCAGTGCTTCCCTTCATTTTATGTCGGCTACACTGAACTGGACGGAAAACACATAGCCGTTTCGACCGACGTCTCACTCAGTGCGGTGATAACAACCCGGCCGGGATAAACTCTACCACCACGTCTTGCCGTTACGACAGAACAAGTTGGTCGTAACGGCAGGTTGTTTTAGATCTTAAAGTGGTATATTGTATTAATATGACGCGTCACTACTGTAGAGCTCTTGTCCCACCCTTATAGCACTTACTAACGGTATTGTAAAGTCACTAAAGAACCTTAACCTGAATAAGAATGGGCCTCTACTAAACAGCTATTATAACGCCTGTCTTAACACCATAATGCTAGTTGGGAGTGCTATTTTTCAATCAACTCTATTTTGTGGCCTCCAAAAATAGCGTTTATTCTCTCAAAAGTAGGTATACGTGTACGTTTTGACAGCTACTAAATTTGGTTCTCGAACTCTACATGCGACGAGCAAGCCTTAGAGAAGGTAATGTAAGCGTCCTTGTGACAAGGTTCTAGAATTGTAACTGCTATTGTAAATCTGATTGATTACATTTGTCAGCCTCGATAGCTCAGTGGTGCAGACAATCAACTGTAGCTATTGAATGTTAAGCAACGCTGGGTGCGGTCAATACTTGGATGGGTGACCGCTGACCGTTGGAGGCTGACCGAGGTTCGGATTCCTCGTAAAACTGTAGGTCCCTTCCCTCCTAATCTTACTTGGTGGTAGGGTTTAACCCGCCCGGGTTGGTACCACCGCACTGAATGAAACGTCGGTTGAAACGGCTATTGTAAATAGTTTGTGTTTTCCGACCAGTTCAGTGTAGCCGGCACGATCAAAGGGGGAAGCACTGACATGGCACCTAGTTCACCCGGTGTTATGGGCTGACGTCACTGACGTTGTAGGTGATGTAGCCAACCGTGTCAGTTTCCATAAAAAAAAAAACGTCAGTTACATGTCAACATAAAAATAATGTCTTTTGTTACAGATCCCCCGGAGGATAAGAGATTTCCACGAGGAGAGGAGTTTGAAGCTGACGACACATCATAGGTGACGCCAACATTTTAATTAAGTTTATTTCGAGCAAGAAAGGCACACCGTAATTAACTGACACTCTAAGCTCGGCTGAGTGAGATAACGTCTTATATACATATTATTAACTTATCATATTTGCGAAGGCACCGTAATGTTTCTTAATTAAAACATCGTGAGCTTTCTGTTCATCTCGCAGCCTTTGGCAACCGGCGAACTTGGCAGTTATCGTTAAAGCTTTTTTAGACTTAACGCTCATTCGCCAGGAAAATAAAACTTATAATTGAGTAGCTAAAATGTCGAGAACTGAGTACCTAATAAAGAATTACTTTTAAAACTCAATATTTTTTATATTCTGGTTCAGCATGTCCATATTGTCCATAGATAACCCGACCGTGTGGGTTCGGTACTTAAAAAGAATAGCCCCACTGCATCTCTCCCCGTGCATGTCGTAAAAGGCGACTAAGGGATAAGGACAAGATGCCGTGCTAAAGGGCGACAGGCTCGCCACCTCTCACCTTGGCACGGTACTTCCACCGAGTCATGCAGCAGGTGGGTCTTCGTGCCTTACTTGCTGCTTGATCGATTTATTCTTGTTCGAATACTTTGCGAAACGTGGTGGTCGCTGTTGTGCTGCAATTTACCAGAGTTCTTGCAGCACAACGCCGATTACTCTGCTTACCCCGATTGTCGGGATTCAGCGTGTGTGATGTGAGTGTGTGTGTGTATAACCCGACTTTGGTGATCCTGGCACCAGCTGGCACCTTCCAATACATAATGCTGAGTCCATGGGATAATACAAGAGAAAAACCGGCCAAGTGCGAGTCGGACTTGAGCACCTAGAAAACACAATGTAGTCTTTTAGCTACTTCGTCATTTTACTAGCTAGTCGTTTTGCTAGTTAGTCAAATTCAAATTCAAATTCAAATTCAAATTCAAATTCATTTATTTGCACACATTGAAATACAGTTTTACATCCAGCGTAAACTTATATATACTTGCGGCATCGTCAGTTTGTTAAATATAATTTATTGCAGTGTATAAATTAGCTATTAATAAAATAAAGTAATCTATGTAATAATATTAAAAAATTTCAAGTCATAAAACGTTTGACCTTGTAGCCATCTATTCAATTGCGATCGAAATATTTTTACGTTATTGTCACTCTCGCGCAGTTCTTTTGGCAATTTATTGTAGACTAGCTGTTGCCCGCGGCTTCGCTCGCGTGAAATTCGTATTCCAAAGAAGAATGTAAGTAACTAAGGGCGAGGCCGAAGGCCAAGCTGCATTCAGGTAATCGATAAACCTCCTCAAAGAAAGTAACTAACTAAGGGCGAGGCCGAAGGCCGAGCTGCTTTCAGGTAAACGATAAACCTTTCTCAAATAAAAGAAGTAAGTAAGGGCGAGGCCGAAGGCCGAGCTGCGTTCAGGAAGACGATAAACCTTCCGGAAGAAAGGAAGGAGCTAAGTGCGAGGCCGAGGGCCGAGCTGCGTTCAGGTAAACCAAAAACCCTCTTCCGCCTTCGGCCCTCGCCCTTAAAGACTTCCTTTCTTCTATAGAATATAATAACGTTTACTCAATCTATTTATTTCATAAAAATAAAAAAGTAATATTAATAATTAAAGAATTAAAACCTACCTAACAAACATTAAAATAACTACCAAAACGGGCATTTTCAAATGTTCTTAGAGCACTTGCGGCATTACCCCGCTGGATGGCAAGGCTTACCCTTTGAATGAAGTACATAGGCCCTTGATGGCGGGACACCGGTTGCGTCAACCAGCAGAGGCCCAAGCCTCTTTTGGCTTCACTGCTCCACGGACCGAGGGTTTCAACCGCAAACGCAACAAATTCGAAATCTTGAATTATATTTCTATATTTGTTGCGTTTGAGGCTCCCCGCCCCAGCCTCGGCCGCGCCAGCCTCTCTTGAAGATGTCCTAACGTGACTTGGAGCCAATGTGAGAACACAAGTGGCGTCCCACATCAAAGAACTACCCTTAGTCCATGGCACTAAGGTGATAGCATCGGGCCTCTTGCCATCCAGCCGGGAATAACCGCGAGGTTCTAGGATGCACGGTATATTTGCCGTCAGAAGCGTGGACTTTATAATAAAATTAAAATTAAATTAACTCAATCTTAATGTTAATTAACTTTATTCGAGATGGTTTAGCTTCTTCCTGAACGCAGCTCGGCCTTCGGCCTCGCCCTTAGTTACTTGCTTTCTTCGAGATGGTTTATAATTTGTCAGAACGTAGCTCGGCCTTCGGCCTCGAATTAGTTACTTACTTTCTTCAAAAATGTTTACCTTCTTCCTCAACGCAGCTCGGCCTACGGCCTCGCCCTTAGTTACTTGCTTTCTTCAAGATGTTTTATGGTCTTCCCGAATAGAGCACGGCCTTCGGCCTCGCCCTTAGTTACTTACTTTCTTCAAGATGGTTTAGCTTCTTCCTGAACGCAGCTCGGCCTTCGGCCTCGCCCTTAGTTAATTGCTTTCTTCGAGATGGTTTTTCAATTATCAGAACGTAGCTCGGCCTTCGGCCTCGCCTTAGTTACTTACTTTCTTCTAGATGGTTTAGCTTCTTTCTGAACGCAGCTCGGCCTTCGGCTTCGCCCTTAGTTGCTTGCTTTCTTCGAGATGGTTTTTCAATTATTCGAACGTAGCTCGGCCTTCGGCCTCGCCTTAGTTACTTACTTTCTTCAAGATGGTTTAGCTTCTTCCTGAACGCAGCTCGGCCTGCGGCCTCGCCCATAGTTACTTACTTTCTTCGAGAATGTTTATGGTCTTCCAGAATAGAGCTCGGCCTTCGGCCTCGCCCTTAGTTACTTACTTTCTTCAAGAATGTTTTTCTTCTTCCTGAACTCAGCTCCGCCTTCCGCCTCGCCCTTAGTTACTATCATCGAGAAAGAATATCGTTCACGTGAGCGCAGATCCGCCTTCGGGCCCCCCTTTAGTTACTTACTTTCTTTTTTTGAAATACGAATTTCACGCGAGCGAAGCCGCGGGCAACAGATATAAAAATTTGTATTGCACCAATGACAACGACATAACTTCGACTTTCAATAATTTTTTTTTTATCAAACAATTTGTCACCGGCCAGCTCACGTCGAGATGACAGTTCTCCGTTGTCAATATGACATTTAAAATTGTTTTTTACCATTACTTTGGATTGCGTGATTATTATTATATTTTTTTATTATTATGTTAATCCGGGATATACACTGTCACTATAAAAAGTTTCGTCAAATTCCGTTCAGTGGTTTTTGCGAGATGCGCGTACAAATAGACATTTTTGCATTTACGATTTTATTATATGTATAGAAAGAATAGATATGTTATAGACTATTGTGTTCAAGTTATAAAAAAGAAGAACTTGTCATTTTCGTTGTATCTACTTATTTTTAAATTTCGAATGAATATTTTATTCAAATTGTATTTGCTGACAGTTCTCAAGATATAATTATGTACTTTGGACTACGTGATTTTAAACGCGCAATAATGTTTATAATTGTTTAATTTTTTTTTATTTTTGTTAATTTTTTTTACGTATTATGTTAACCCGGCATATAAACTGCCACTATACAAAGTTTCGTCTAATTCCGTTCAGTGGTTTTTGCGTGATGCGCGTACAGACAAACAAACAAACACACAAAAATTTTTAAAACTGTTCTAAAATGTTCAGTATCTCATTTTAAGCCAACCTGGTTAGTTTTTTTCCGAATACATTCAATGTACAGACTTTCTTACCTTTACGATTTTATTATATGTATAGATATTAATGCTATTGAACATTACACTTTTTTTAAATTTTTCAGTTTTGCGGCATTTCTGTTGAATGTTCCTCTTGTTCCTAGTTGAGTATTGATGATTCAAGCAATTATACTCCTCAGGGTTGTTTCTGACATATAAAGATCCTCTTTGTACATATAGATCGTACATGGTTAAAACCTTAAGTTTTTTGAATAATGGTGTGCAGTGTGCATCCCATTTTGAGTGAGTTATTATTCGAAGAGCTTTTTTCTGCAATCTGAATACTCTGATGGCATCTCCCGAGGCACCCCAGAACTCAATTCCGTAACTCATTATCGAATAGAAGTACCCGAAATACGTACTAGTCAGAGTATTAAGGTCACAGTTTTTAGATAGTCTTTAGACAGTAGCAGGCCTTACTGAGTTTGTTGCATACTTTGTCAATATGCTCCCCCCAGCGTAAATTTGGGTCTAGTGTGAAGCCCAAAAACACTGTGGATGATGCAAATTTTATGACTTCGTCGTTATACTCTATAAATAGATTGCTTCCCACATCATTTACACGATTGGTGATGTTAAAGTTAATACAGTGGGTCTTTGCGCTATTTAATATTAGGCCGTTGGATGAAAACCACTGACCTACTTCTTCTATAATATATGTCATTTTTGTCAGTAAGGTCTGTATGCTATCGTCTGTAACAATGACGTTAGCGTCGTCGGAATACAGAACTATTAGAGCACTCAGTACTGACAGATTAGCATTTTTGGGAAGTCATTAATAAATATTATGAATAGTAGTGGAGCCAGTATGGAGCCCTGTGGCACACCGTACTCTATTTGAAAAGACTGAGACATGATAGTTTCTGCTGTGCCTCTATCCTTATTTGAGAATGTTATGCTAGTGCTAAAGGTTCTCTGACCGAGATATGATTGAAACCATTTCAAGGCGACACCTCTCACTCCATAGTGCTCTAACTTCTGGAGCAAAACGGTGTGGTTGACAAGGTCAAACGCCTTCGATAGATCCACAAAAATTCCTGCAGTACGTTTTCTGTTGTCAAGCGCCTGCATAATTGTATTTGTTAAGTCGTGTGTGGCAGTTGCAATAGATTTTCCGGATCTGAAGCCATGTTGGTTTGTTGAAAGTATATTACATATATCCAAAAATTGTGTTAGGCGTATATACATGGCTTTTTCAAATACTTTTGAGAAGGCTGGTAGAATTGAGACTGGCCTGTAGTTTTCTAACAATTGTGTGTCACCTTTTTTGAATAAGGGTATTAGTTTTGCCTGTTTTAATTTATTAGGAAAACAACCGTTTTCAAACGACCTATTTATTAAATACGTCAAAGTTCCTAATATTGGTCTATAAATTTTAAACAGTACGTTGACAGATATGCCATTTATATCTTGTGTGTGCTTTCTTTTTAGTGATAAGATAATACGTTCAATGTCAGTATCTGTGAATGGGGGCACCTATAACGATAAATTATTTGGCGGTCCTGTCGTTTTTAACATTTCCAGCGCACTAGTGTTGTTGGGTGGCAAGGAATCCACTAATGTCTTCGGTATATCCTTGAAATATAATCCGAACATTTGTGCAATCTCATGCGGATCCTCAATTATTTCACCATCTTGTGCTTTTAATTTTATGTTAGGTACATGCTGGCTCCGTGTTTTTCCAGTTTCCTGCTTAACTACTTGCCAGATTGTTTTGGATTTATTGTCGCTACTGTCAATAGTTTTTTTGATGTACTTTGATTTGTCTATGTTTAATTGTTTATTATAATTAGTTTTTAGTCTGTTTAGTATTTCATGATATTGTTCGTCCTCAACGCGTTGTCCAATTAAGTCATATGTTAGTATTTTTTCTTTTAGTTTTGGCGTATTTTCCGATATCCAAGGCATATAGTACTTATTTTGTGTTTTTTTCTTTGTTTTTAATGGAAAACATTTTTCAAATAGCTGCACATAAACATTATAAAATATATCGAATGCTTCCTCCACAGTGTCAAGGCTATAAACATTTGTGAAATCAGTATGCTCTAATATATTTGCAAAGCATGATAGGTTCTGATCAGAAAATGTACGGCATCTGTAAGAGTATTGAATCTGGGGAGCATTGAGTGCTTGTATGATTATTTGTTGATATTTGTGATCTGAAAGACCATTAGACAGAGTGGAACATTCAACCATGTCAATTGGTATATTTGTCATTATATAATCTAGAAGAGATTTGCGAGTCATTTTGCGATTTAGTCTTTTCACTACTAGGCCAAAATGCTATTAAGGCGTTTCGCGCCCAACCCAAAAAAACAACTTTGAAAAAAAAATACCCTTTCTTATATGGGGACACGCCTTAATTTTTTACCTTTTCTATATTTTATTATTTGTTGTTATATCCACCATAATAACATATATTCTGTGAAAATTTCAACCGGCTACCTATTACGGTTCGAAAGATACAGCAGTAGGACAGACAGACAGACAGACGGCATGCGCTTAGTAATAGGCTTCCTTACGGGATACGGAACCTTAAAAAAGGGGTTATTCACAGTGGTGAATATTCCTTGTTTCAGAAAATGGAGAACCAACAGCAACTGCGCAACTTCTCCGAGCAATCGTTTGAACAGAACAGGACAGAAAATGAACAAGCACCGAGTGAACGTACGACCTCTGCCACGCAGATACGTTGCTCCTTCGCGATGAATGTGACGTAAATTGGATAGCGAGGAACCGAAGGTCGGGGCCGACTTCGCCCGAGTAAGATGAACGCCTCAATAGACTTCTCCGAGGCCGCGAACTACAGTGTGCGCAATAAGCAGGAGACTCTCGAGTTCGAGACGTGCGCGGCGGTCGAGGAGCCCGTCTACTACAGCAGCCTCGGCGTAACCCTCGCCGTGCCCGAGTGGGAGGCGATCTGCACTGCCGTCGTGCTCTCCCTCATCATCCTGTCCACCGTCGTCGGCAACATCCTCGTCATCCTCAGCGTGTTCACCTACAAGCCGCTCCGTATCGTGCAGAACTTCTTCATAGTGTCGCTCGCCGTCGCCGACCTCACGGTAGCGCTGCTCGTGCTGCCTCTCAACGTCGCCTACTCCATCCTGGGCCAGTGGGTGTTCGGCTTCCACCTGTGCAAGATGTGGCTTACGTGCGACGTCATGTGCTGCACCTCCTCCATCCTCAATCTCTGCGCGATAGCGCTTGACAGATACTGGGCGATCACCGATCCCATCAACTACGCCCAGAAGAGAACACTCGAGCGCGTTCTGCTCATGATCGGCGTTGTATGGGCGGCCTCGTTCATCATCAGCTCGCCGCCACTGCTCGGCTGGAACGACTGGCCGGAGGTATTCCTACCTGACACGCCGTGCCGTCTCACCTCGCAGCCCGGCTTCGTCATATTCTCCTCGTCAGGCTCCTTCTACATTCCTCTAGTCATAATGACGGTCGTCTACTTTGAAATATACATAGCGACGAGAAGAAGACTGAGGGACCGCGCGAAAGCGACCAAAATAAGCACGATATCGAGCAACAATCGCGGTCCCGCGCGCGAGAGCGATCCGCAGGACTTGGACTCGGTGAGCTCTGAGGCGAATCACAACGAGCACCCGGGCACCGCACGGCTCGTTATCGGTGCCGACGGCAAGACGAGGAAGACGAAGAAGCAGAAGCGCAAGTACTGGGGCCGCGGCCGCGAGGCGAAGGCGAGTAAGCTCATCGCGCCGATCCTGTCGACCGAAAACTCGGTGACGGACCTCGCGGACACGGGCGAGCAGCGGCAGACGTCGTCCGAGAGCAACTCGAAGGAGACGCAGGAGGACGACATCGAGAGCGGCGAGACGAAGGCCACACGCAAGAAGCCGAAGCCGGCGGCGGCCGCCGCGGGCACGGTGTACCAGTTTATCGAGGAGAAGCAGCGGATCTCGCTGTCGCGGGAGCGGCGCGCGGCGCGAACGCTCGGCATCATCATGGGCGTGTTCGTCGTGTGCTGGCTGCCCTTCTTCCTCATCTACGTGATCGGACCGTTCTGCTCGAGCTGCTGTTTCTCGAGCAAGTTCATAAACTTCATCACGTGGCTCGGCTACATCAACTCGGCTCTCAACCCGCTCATCTACACCATCTTCAACATCGACTTCAGGAGAGCTTTCAAGAAGCTCTTGTTCATTAAGCCGTAGCGTAGCTTTCTCGACGTTTATTTCTAAGGAGTTGTGCCAAATATGTTTAAAATTTACGAATAATTTATCGCGATTCAAGTTGCCGCTGACTTGCTCAAATGATATTGTAAGATATAGGATAACGAGTAGATAGCCGACGACGGGCCACTAACGATTGCGGGTTATTAAGTAAATTAAACATGTGTAGTTAGTCTAAATATAATACCGTTTAAAGCAATATGTGATAAGATTTGAATCAAATTCAGTTAGGCACAATGTGATGTGTCGTTTAAAAAATCTACTAAGTTAGTCAAACATTTTATTATTGTAAAACTAGATAATTCATTTACGAGGTAACAAAATGCGTGTTTACAAATACAAAATATGTATATAAACTGTAAAATATAATTGTACATATCGCGGTGTTTGTAAGTACCTAATTAATCTAAAATAGGTATAATAAACGTATTGATTCTTGAATTGTTGTCGAAATGTCTGTACTATCGAAAACCCTTTCTACAAAATTTTCTAGTCATTAAGCAGAGCATTGAAACTACTACATTGTAAGATAATGTACATACAATTTGTAGCTCTCGATCGCTGCAAAGGGAATCTCCTAAGATAACTGTTGTATTTTATTAATTTGCATTAATTTATAATTGAATGAGTCGGCCTATCTCCTACTTAAGTGCAACGAATCCCTATAAAATATTTTGAGCCCTATTTTATAAGGGATGTTACATATCTTGCAGATCTCAATTTTAATTTGGATTCCGCCGAAGTTGTGACCGACGCAAATAGAGTTATGGTGTAAACACTTGTCTTGTGCCGATTTTTTTTAAATATATTATTTTTCAAAGGATATCTCGTCTTTTATTTTCCGTAGATACATAACGGGCGGATAATTTCCACTTTTCAGTTGAAAGAAGTCCTATTTGGGTGCAGCGGAGTAAAATTAGGAACAATTATTTTCCGGCACCCCCAGCGGAGAGCGGAAACAACACAATACAGACCTAATGGGAAATGCTTTTGAGTCGAAACGTTGGCAAGTCTTTTGTGTTAGAATAATAACTGTTAGATGGGGTGGACGGCTTTAGGGGTTAACAGCTAGCAGCCTGCGTGAGCTTTCTTGTGGGACACACATAGATACACACACGCTGTGTGCCGACCATCGGGGCAAGCAGAGTAATCGGATGTTGTGCTGCAAGTACTCTTGTAAATTAAAGCACAACCTATAACACCACGTTTAGCAATGTATTTAGGACAAGATAACTATCAAGCAGCAAGTAAGGCATGGAGAGCCCCTCGCTCGGTGGAAGGACCGTGCCAAGGTGAGAGGTGGCTAGTCTGTCGCCCTTTAGCACGACACACTGTCCTTATTCATTAGTCGTTTTTTACGACATGCACGGGGAGAGATGCAAAGACCCCGGCTATCTATAACCAAACTGTAGTCATCTGTGGGACGGATGCCCTCTTTACTTATTGGCGTCCTTGGACTCTATCCAGCGCCGCGCTATCCGTCTAATTGGTGATCCCAAGCTCACGGAGGGACTCGAATCATTGGGCCACAGGCGAACAATCGGTTCTCTTAGCCTGTTTTCTGGGTACTACCATGGAAGTTGCTCTGATGAATTGGCTTCCCTCATACTTCCTGCCCCCCTCCATCTCCGTCACACCCGCCGAACTCGCTCAGAACATCCTTGTGGATATCCAACTTCTAAGAACACATCGTTTTTCGAAATCTTTCCTGTGTCGAACAGCGAAAATATGGAACGGTCTTCCGGTGAGTGTGTTCCCACCTGGGGATCTTCAAAAGGCGTGTGAATAAACTAGACGACGACCTTTTTGTCCGCCTCATAGCCGGCATGGCGCTTCTCTGAGCGTGGTTTCGCGAGGAATGGTGTTATTGGCTGTGTCTGATTGTCCGTTGCAGTATTGGGCACAGACACCCGCGCTAGGCAGCCTGCGCGGGTGTATGTGCCCAATACTTCAACGGACGATCAGACACAGCCAATAACAGCATTCCTCGCGAAACCACGCTCAGAAACAAAAAAAATTATGTACCTGAAATTGTTACCTAATTCTTGGAAAAATAACGTGAAAATGTTAAGTTAAGTGGAAACAAGTTTCACACAATTTACGGCTGCCGGAAGAAATAAATAACGAGCCCAAATTAAGTGTCACGTTTTAAGTTTTTTTTTCTCAAGTCACGCTTTGTTTTATTTTTTTCTGGCGGTCGCAGAAGAATTTTTTTATTTTTTTTTATTAAAACTGACGACTGCCTAAATCGCCTACAACATCCGTAATGTCAGCCCATAACACCGGGTGAACTAGGTGCAAGGTTATTGCTTCCCTTTATTTCATGTCGGCTACACTGAACTGGACGGAAAATGTGAACAATTTACATAGCCGTTTCGACCGACGCCGTTTCATTGAATGCAGTCGTACCAACCCGGGCGGGATAAAGCCTACCACCGAGTAAGGCAAAAAGGGAAGGGACCTTCATTACGTGTTTTTTACGTGTTCTTTTACGTGTCATCCGAACCACGGTCAGCCTCCAACGGTCGAGCAGTCACCCATCCAAGTACTGACCGCGCTCAGGTGTGTTTATGATCACAACTACTTTATTTATTATTTTTTTTATTTATCGTTCCGGATAAACCCTTGGACAGCGTTTGAGACAGACGCACGGACGGACGGACAAACGGCTTCCGTGAGGATACGAACCCTAAAAAAACCTGCCAAGTGCTAGTCGGACTCGCGCACCGAGGTTTCCGCACAAAAAACAAATTTAAAAAAAAACACGTTTCTTCTATGGCAACTCCGTGATTTTTTTTACTTTTTCTTGTTATTATTATTTCTTGTTATATCGGCAATAATAACACATATTCTGTGAAAATAGGCCTACCTATTACGGTTCAAGAGATATAGCCCTCGGACAGACAGACGGACGGACGGACAGACGGCTTAGTAATAGGGTCCCGTACCGGATACGGAACCCTAAAAATTATCACAAACACAAATTTACTACCGCACAGGTACATTTTAAGGATCCCATAATGTCTTCTCTTCATATTATTATTACCTGAGTTGCCGCCTAAGGCCTGGAGCCCATTACTCCCAAGTTATTGCCATTATTACCTACATTTTCTTTCCATTTGCTTCACTACATTTTTTATTCCCTACGACTTCTTACCAGTTTAGTAGTTATTCGTCCTAAATTTACGACTCAACTTGCGCAATAAAACGGGAGGCGCGCCCCACACGACGCGAGACGTAGCACCAACATCGCCGTGTTGTGAATCAGTTTACTTAAACGGTTTACAAAAACCTATAATTTATCTCAATTAGACGGCGGCAAGGCAACCTGCGTGCAAACGGCAAGATTAATGTCCTATGTGAAGTTTGTTCGCTTTGTTTTACATTAGCGAGCGCGTAGACGAGTGCTTGGAAACATTAAGGGGATGTATGTAAGTGTAGCCGAGAAGACGACGACGTTCGTTGGAGGAACCTGTAGGTCCCTTCCCTTCTTACCTCACTACGTGGGAGGGTTTATTCCGCCCGGGTTGGTACAACCGCACCGAATGAAACTTCTCGGTCCGAACGGCTATCTAAATAGTTCGTGTTTTCGTGGTAGTCGACAAGAAATGAAGAGAACACTGACATGGCACGTAAGTAGGTCTTTGAGGGCGGAAGGCCTGTAGTTAAACGACAAATAAAAAAAATACCATCGGTAACAGCGAGGTTAGGCCAGGTAAATTTATATAATGTTTTTTTATTGTGTTATTGAGGTCTAGGCCGAAGGTCGATGTGCATATGGTTGCAAACGCACAGAGGTTTTTGTGTAATTTAGGAATTCCTTGGGTTGCATACTATTTTATGTGAACAAAAAAATGCGTGGACAACTAATGTGGTTTCCCGTTTGCTTCCTCTATCGCCTTAAGGCAGTCAAACATGAAGTTCCATGCAGTAAACTTGAGACGGCTTATGGAAAGCTTCCTGTTGATGTTAGTTCGAACGTACATACGTACATACGTATCCGGCAAATAGATTTACTGAAAGTCCCCAAATTTTGTATTTTAAGGCGGTAGATAGAGCTCGAATAGGAAGCAAGGGAAGCCAATGAAGGGAAGCACTGACATGGCACCTAGTTCACCAAGGTGTTATGGGCTAACATCACGGATGTTGTAGGTGATGTAGCCAACCGTGTCAGTTTCTATAAAAATCAAAATGTCCCAACGGAGGAGGCTGCCGACGTGACGTCACGAGAGTCGCGACGTGACGTCAGACATATATGACAAGTTCGATATTTTGCATTAGTATTCCAAAGGCAATTTGTTTGAAGTGCGTATCACGCACGCAGAACCCTGAAGAAAATCACTTTTTCATCGATATCTCAAGAACGCTTCATTTTGGAAGCATTTTATCTGAATGGTATACCTATGTATACAACTGTATACAACGTGTCCCAAAACTCATCTTTAAGCGGGAACCACGGAGTAGGCCAGTTTATGACTACCCAGGAAATAATAAGAAAAAAAATCAGAGTCATTTGTTTTTTATGATATTATGCATCGATATTATGAGCATTTTTTGAAATTTTACTTAATATTTTTTTGTAATAAAACTATGGGAATTTTGGCTTTATTTGGAATACTGATTAATTAATAATTATAGCAGAGATTAAATTAATAATAATAGCAGAGTTATTTAGGCTACCAATAAAAAAATTACAGTTATATTTGCAAATTTGTATTCGTAGTACCTAAAAATGTTGTACGCAATGTTTTTCAAAAAATGCTCATACTAACATAATTATGTTAATACAAATTACGTATCAAAGTTTGACAAAGGCTCTTTACACCTGATACACTTAATTAATAAGTCTTTGTAGTCAGATCCCTCAGCAAAATTGTTAATTTTGCTCTCAAGCTGTGTTTTGTACAAAATATTAAAAAAAATATATAAAACACCCTGCGAAGTGTCTTGTCGGTTTTTCTTTGTGGGTGTAATCAAACCGGATAGAACAAATTAATTGTGACAAGTTCGAGTGCAGTCTAACTGCCATATGAATGATCAATAAACAATACAATACAATACAATTTTACGCAATCGGACTTACTTGACGATCGTATTTAATTTTTTATACGGAAATTTCACAGCTATTTACATACATTTGCACATCTTATGTAAAAAAAAAACAGGACCGTTCAAAAGTTAAAAATAATTTCCGTTTACTTACTTAAAGTAGTCGGGGCACCGCTAAGTAAATAAAATATAAAAACTCAGAGCTGCGCGGGAGTTTTTTAAATTTGTAATTTTATTGAAAGCTCTGAACTGTCGCCTAAAGGGGCCCATACATGGGGCGATATCTCGTTTCGATCGATCGTCAAGAAAATCGTACGATCCATCTTTCGATTTCGCCCGCCCACACACGAACGATGTGATCGAACTATTCTCAGTGTCTGTGCCGACACAAAGCGTATATATAGCACGTACGCGGGGTGCGCGATGGAGTCGCGCATTGGCGCTTATTTGCTATAAAAAATACTTGCAACAACAAAGAAAGGAAAACTAGGAGAGAATGGATGTGAGAATATTGATGTCTTTTCAGAAGCCATCTCTTGGCTTCTGAAAAGACATCAATATTCTCACATAAATCTTCTCGAGAAATTACGTTTTCATCTTAAAGATTGGCATAACTACCTTAGGATGTCAGAGGAAACATATTCAGAGCTCTTGAAAATCTATCTTTCAGAATAATAAAAAAGATACCAATATGAGACAAGCTATGACTCCTCACGAACGTCGCATCCGATCACGCCACACACGTGCGCTAGATCGAACGATATTCAAATCGCATGATCGCATACGATATTTTCGGGGTTGCCGGTTGCGATCTCCGATCGATCGTTCGACTACAAAATTGGATGCGATATTGCCACACACGTACAATCCATCGTTCGATTTTAACATCGAACGACGGATCGTTACTTTAATCGCCCCATGTATGGGGCCCTTAACGCATCTGACGGCCGTGGAGGGAGGAAGTCACAGAGATAAATGATGTGGTAAATATAATTTGATAATATTAAATTTCAGTTAACGCTCGCATATAAAATTAATTCGGTGCAGACACCGCCACTCTCAGAGCTGGTGGTAACAGCTGCGCTTGCGCTGAGACACAGATGTTGAGCTGAAAAGCCGATACATAAAGTAAAAAAAATACACTAAGTATATCAAACAGTTTTGAAGCAATCGTTTACGTCGTTCTTTATGGAAACTGACACTACATCACCTACAACATCCGTGATGTCAGCCCATAACACCGGGTCAACTAGGTGCCATGTCAGTACTTCCCTTCGGTCGTGCCGGCTACACTGAACTGAACGGAAAATACAACGTTTTTATGGGGACGGTGGTTTGGGCACGGTATGTTCTTAACGAAACTATAATAGTAATAAAGGGAAACACTCACATGGCACCTAATGTCAACAGGAACAAAGTGTAACAGGTCGACAATGGGTGTAACAGGTGACGGCAACGTCAGTTTCCACAAAAAAACAGACGCACAATGCATTATTGCTAATAATGGTCGCTATTTAGATTTTGATACGGATCCCTAAAAAATCTAATAAATAGAAAAATAATCACCATAAAAAACAGGAGGCTGAGGTAATAATAAGCTTCGGGGACCTCTTTGAGGAAACCAAGGGTTTTGTCTTTGCTATACAAGATGAGGTTGTCAAGACGAACAACTATAGGAAACACATCAAGGACGGCACCATTGGCGCCATATCTACTATTTAGTAGCGTGAATATGTACTAATTTGATTCTTAGCACGTATCTTGTATGGGGAATGATTTATTTTTTATTTTTTATTTTTTATTATTGTTTGGCATATATCCGCCTACCCTACACTAATAGCCTACTTATACACCCTTTACCACATCCCAAAGGTTTGCTCTAACATTTTTTTTTATTTTTTTTTTTATTGAAACTGACACGGTTGGCTACATCACCTACAACATCCGTGATGTCAGCCCATAACACCAGGTGAACTTGGTGCCACGTCAGTGCTTCCCTTCGGTCGTGCCGGCTGCACTGAACTGGACGGGAAACACAAACTATTTACATAGCCGTTTCGACCGACCTTTCATTCAGTGCGGTGGTACCAACCCGGGCGGGTTAAACCCTGCCACCTAGTAATATAAGAAGGGAGTCACATCCCTTAGTCGCCTTTTACGACATACACGGGGAGAGATGCAGTGGGGCTATTCTTTTAAAGTACCGGCCCCACACGGTACACAATGCAGATCTGCATTCAGCAGACATTTTTGTACTTTATTTTATTAACCCCCGACGAAAAAAACGGAGGGGTGTTATAAGTTTGACGTGTGTGTGTGTGAGTGTGTGTGTGTGTGTGTGGGTGTGTGTGTCTGTCTGTGGCATCGTAGCTCCCAAACGGATGGACCGATTTGGATGTGGTTTTTTTTATTAGGAAGCCTGTTTAATCGGGATGGTTCT
Organism: Nematopogon swammerdamellus; assembly: GCA_946902875.1. Taxonomy (NCBI): domain Eukaryota; kingdom Metazoa; phylum Arthropoda; class Insecta; order Lepidoptera; family Adelidae; genus Nematopogon; species Nematopogon swammerdamellus. The sequence continues at coordinate 2,368,884 of OX336345.1, read as the reverse complement.
TAGCTATGTTTGTAATCAAGTAATAAAGTAATTAAGTAATAAAAAAAAATAATTATCTTAAAAAGTGGACCGATTTGCATGCGGTTTTTTTTAAAAAGCTTGAAATAAAAGTTAAATTACAAATTTAAAAAACCCCCGACTCTTAAAAAGTCAAAAATAATTTCCGTTTACTTACTTAAAGGAGTCGGGGGACCGCTAAGTAAATAAAATATAAAAACTCAGAGCTGCGCGGGAATTTACTTAGCGGTCTACCGACTCCTTTAAGTAAGTAAACGGAAATTATTTTTGACTTTTTAAGAGTCGGGGGTTTTTTAAATTTGTAATTTAACTTTTAGTAAAATGGTATAAAATAAATACAAATACAAAATACAAAATTTTTACCGGCTACCTATTACGGTTTAAAAGATACAGCTCTAGGATGAACGGACGGACGTACATAAAAACAGACAGACTGACAGACGGCGTAGGCTATCATCAAATTAACCTTCCTAGTTATATACAGGCAATGTATGTTAGATATCATGAATATTCAGTCTGCGAGCATGCTTGCAGAGACCATCGAGGCATGTTACTAGAGGACGCGCTACGAAATTTCAAAGAAATCGAGTCGCAATAATAGAGGTATAGGTAAGGAAGGTACACGTGTGGGGCCGGCATCTCGCCCTTATCCCTTAGTCGCCCTTTACGACATGCACCGGGAGAGATTCAGTGGGGCTATTCTTTTTAGGCCCCACGCGGTACTTATTACTAAATATTATTATTTCCTTTATTTCACATTTTTTTATTTTTATATTAAATTTACATATATCATACAAAAAAGTAATAAAAATACACAAAATTAATACCAAAATTAAATAAAAACGATAATACCGCCGGCGGCGGCGGGAGACAAGCCTCCAAGCGCGCCGGCGGGTGCAGGCCGTAGCTAAGTACGGAGCTCTCCGGACGACGCGAGGCTAGCTTCGAGCGATGGGTGGGGTGGTGGTACTTACTAGACACGTAGGCCACCACCACCCCCATCTCGGAGAGCTTCGTATTTAATATTATATTAGTCTTGAGTTGGTCCAGGATATGCCTTCTAATCGGTGGAACATGGCCAGCTTTCCGAGCACACTCTCTAGTAATAAGAAGTATAATATCTCGATGACAGGGACATGGACTAGGCCTAGTTCTTGTTCTGGAGTTTGCGAGATTTGAATATTGCCCTGAAGGCGGGTTTCCGGATTTCCGATGGTGTACTCGTACATTTTGTTTGCTCAATATTTTACAACAAAATATTACTTTGGTTTGTTTAGTTTTAGCTAGGTGAACGAAAATATAAAATTCCCGCACAGCTCTGAGTTTTTATATTTGATTTAATTAGCGGTCCCCCGACGCTCCCTCTCCGCACCATCGTAGCTCCCAAACAGATGGACCGATTTGTATGCTTTTTTTTATTAGAAAGCATGTTTAGTCGGGATGGTTGTTAGCTATGTTTTGTTTTGTTTGTTTGTTTTTTTTTGGTTTTTTTTTGTTTGTTCTCACTATAACCCACACTCGTCACTTTCTTCCTTTCTTCCTTTTTTTAATTTTTTTTTCCCCATTTTTATGTATTTTTTTTTTTTTTTTTTGGTTTTGTTCTTTTTACGTTTTTAAAATAAGTTTCTTAGTAAGTAGTCGAAATTATGTCAACATATTAGGGTTAGGCTTAAAATCAGCGTTCCTATGGTTCGCCGTAGGAATAAGAGCTGTGCCGCATCCCTTTTGCGAACAATGTATTGTTTTTCTTTTTAATGTTCTTTTTTTGTTATAAGTATTTAATTATTTTAGTTTTTATTATGTATTTTTTTTTCTTTTATGTTTTCTGTTTTTAAATTTGTTTGCAATAAAAGTTTTTGAATTTGAATTTGAATCTATGTTTGTAATCAATTAATCAAGCAATTAAGTAATAAAAAAATTAATTAAATTAAAAAGTGGACCGATTACCATGCGGCTTTTAAAAAAAAGCTTGAAATAAAAGTTATAAAGGTCGTGTTTTATAATGCAATGCACTCCATACTAAAGTACCTAGTTTTGTAACCGTATTAAAGGGTGTAGTGAACTCGCTTGTATATGCATAAAATATGCATTACCAAATGGATATTAGCCAAACATTTCAAGTTCCATAAAAAAAACTCCACGCGTATCATTGAAAGCATAGAAATGATGTGAATTAATTGTCAGTACTTTTAATAATAGCTGAATAATCGGCCATTCCATGTAATGAGATCGTCGATATGCGCGGCCGAGTACGCTGCGTTTGGTGTATCGGAATTGTGGTTATTTCGCTCGTCGGTCGACCAATAAAATTCAAATATCGCGTTTGTATTGGCGGCCTACCGACTGCTATTTTGCAAAGGGCAAACTGTACATGCAACCTGACTAAAATATATTATTATGTACCTGGTTCACGTAGGATGACGTAGGTACCTAGTAGCATAATAATATATTTTTTTTTTATGGAAATTGACACGGTTGGCTACATCACCTACAACATCCTTGATGTCAGCCCATAACACCGGGTGAACTAGGTGCCATATCAGTGCTTTCCTTCGGTCGTGCCGGCTACACTGAACTAGACGGAAAACACAAACTATTTACATAGCCGTTTCGACCGACGTTTCATTCAGTGTGGTGGTATAAACCCGGGCGGGATAAACCCTACCATCTAGTAAGGTAAGAAGGGAAGGGACATACAGTTTTACGTGGATTCCGAACCACGGTCAGCCTCCGACGGTCGAGCGGTCATCCATCCAAGTCGAACGCACCAGTGAGCTACCGAGGATGGACTACAACATTATAATCAAACAATATTTTAATAACATTTTCTATCCATACAGAAATCCAAAGATAGATAGAACATTCTTAATTGCTAAGAACAAAAATTACACAGTGAATACAGATAAATGAGGTGCATAGGCGGACTTATCCCTTGAAGAGATTTCTTACAACCAACCTTTATGTGTGTGAAATGTGTAAATAAAGGAATGTAGGTAGCAGCAAACATTAGATGTGACCATTTTTTAAATAAAAAAATACAAGGATACCTATATGAAAACCTGCAAAATATTATAATTAGATTTATATAAATAATTCTCAATTACATATTTACTGTTCCCGAATATCTACTGAAGCCAATTCGACGATCCCACATCGCACAAATACCGTTAAAAGGTAAGATAAATGCAATATTCTATTTCACAGTGGAAATACGAAATATAAGTTTTCTCTAAAAATATTCAGGGGAAGCATATTTGCAAATGGCCGCGTATCAAATAACACTCTGGCCCACCGCCATCATTCAATTTGTAGGCCGCGGAAAAGCTGAGTGGGTAAATGTGATAGAAATGGTATTATTTTAATGACGCGCCAAACTTCTATGAACACAGTTGTAATACGTACTGGGAAAATGGTTAGCGGATCGCGCCATGTCACGGTAGTCAAAATGTAGGCATCAACCAACATTGGAAGCCATGCGGAAGTACTATCTAATTTGATAAAGAGTGTACGCTTTCGGGTTGAGTGTAGTGGTATACAGAAGTCGCGGTGTGTAGCTAGGCGCGGGTTTATAAATTAAAACCGGCCAAGTGCGAGTCGAACTCGCGCACCCAGGGTTACGTATCACCATGTTATGGTTAGCGCCACTCACGCCATCTATGGCGTGTTATGAAATGCTTCATATTAGTTAAATGTCATTTAATTAAAATGCTTTAATTAAAACACTTTTTAGTATCTTGTATTTTCCGTGAATTTGACTTTTTACCCGACTACGGCGAAGCCAACAGGAGGGTAATGTGTTTAGCCTGAATGTTTGTATGTATGTATGTATGTATGTATGTATGTATGAGGGTTAGAAAGAGCGTAGCGCCTAGAAGAAGCGTCGATTCTCAATGAAAGATATACCAAAATGTTCTAGAACATCGCGAAATTGACATAGGATAGGTTAGTACTCAATCTTAATAACGAATTTGTGAAAATCAGCAAAAAATAATCACGTACATAGAAGGGAAGACGGGACGGCCATTTGTTTACTGGATGCAGGGGGGGGGGGTCTTAATTTTCATTGTGGATGGCGACATCTAGAGTTTGGTTGCCTGTCCAAAGAGTATTGTACTCTCAGATCAGGAAAGGAATTGTCAGGAGGTCCGGTTAGGTCTGTGGGTAAGGTGGTCTGTGGTTCTGTTGGGCAAACCATCTCTAGTCTGTCAACTCTGGGACAGTAATCTGTGTTGGGGGGTTACTATGACAACCATCTTTGTTCACGTCAGTTTGGAAAATAATGGAATTTATGATAGGTACATAAAATGCAACTAGCTCATTTATTCTACATTGTGGCAGAGCGGTCAGCGTTATTTCACAAGTGAGAAGTACATGATTATAACGGCTCACAGGAAGAGCGATTCGGAGAAGGTAATGTTCTCACGCATTGAGAAGCCTGAAGGATTTGTTGACACAATTCACATCTCTTGATCTTTGCTCTTGATCAATATGAAGAAGTCAGAATTTTAAGTCAATGGAAGAAGTATTACAACAATTTGATAAATATCTTCATGCCGAAGAAAAATGTTGTATTCGAAAGATATAAGTTCAATTCTCTTGAACAGAAACGCAAAGGTCATTTATTCCTATAAACAGCGCAAATGTACTACATTTAAACATAAAATAAATCATGTAATGTTGATGTAATGTGTATATTTATGTAAATGGTTTAATAAAATACCAATCCGAATTTTATATTTATAAGAGTGTTTGTTTTATTTCATATACGCCAAGTAAAAGCCCAATAATAACTTAATAATTTAAACTTCTTTCTTTAAGACCTGTAAGCATCTTTCCTCGTGTATGGCGTAAAAGGCGACTAAATGATATGACTCCCTTCTTATATTACTAGGTGGTAGGGTTTAACCCGCCCGGGTTGGTACCACCGCACTGAATGAAAGGTGGGTCAAAACGGCTATGTAAATAGTTTGTGCTTTCCGTCCAGTTCAGTGTAGCCGGCACGACCGAAGGGAAGGCTGACGTGGCACCAAGTTCACCCGGTGTTATGGTCTGACATCACGGATGTTGTAGGTGATGCACCCATGGAGTTGTTCCCCAACACCATGGATGTACCCAAAGACAGCCCCTTTTAATCTCTTTGGATGTACCCAACCGTGTCAGTTACCATAAAAAAAAAGAGTTATATTGCTATTTCTGTGGATAATTTGTTTCTCATAATTAATTTTTTCAGATCTGTACCGCAGGTGCCAATAAATTAATTTGAGAAAGTTATCTTCAGAAATAAGTAATCAAACATGACAGCACAGATTACCAACACGACAGGTAATAAAATTTACAACTTTAAAAAGAAATCTGTGGTATTCACTCTCGTGTATTCACTGAATGTTTAATTTCCTGGAAATAATAAGTTTTACAGCCAGCAGATGTCGCTGTATATCCCTTACTATTCAAATTTCAAGTCTGTTCCGAGATTTTGTACTGGAACAAATTCAGTATTTTTTATGGAAACTGACACGGTTGGCTACATCACCTACAACATCCGTGATGTCAGCCCATAACACCGGTTGAACTAGGTGCCATGTCAGTGCTTCCCTTCATTTCATGTCGGCTACACTGAACTGGACGGAAATCACGAAATATTTACATAGCAGTTTCGACCTACGTTTCGCTCAGTGCAGTGCTACCAACCCGACCGGGATAAACCCTACCACCTAGTAAGGTAAGAAGGGAAGGGGCCTACAGTGTATCGTGGAATCCGAACCACGGTCAGCCTCCAACGGTCGAGCGGTCACTCCTCCAAGTACTGACCGCGCTCAGCACTGCACTGCTTAACAACAGTCGACCGACTGCACCAATGAGCTACCGAGGCTGACATGACAGTATTTAATTTAAAAACAAAATTAAATTTTAAACAAAACATTATATTATTAATTTAGAGTTATGTTATGTTCTAAAAAGTATGAAATAAAAACTATTATTAAAAACAAAAAACCTGACTACGAAAAACAAAAAAGGAAAAAATAAGATAATTTTGTAATATATTGGGGCAAAGTGCAGTTTAGAATACGTACTAGCAAAACTTAGGAAGTCGAATATATGATTCTGAAAATATAGCATTAGGTATCGATCATAATTAATTATGTACTTGAACATAGTCAATCTGCTTTGATAATATGAACGAAAGGTCCTTCGAACACAATTAATAATACAGCCGGAGTCGGAGTCAGCTAGATTTTCAAGAAGTTTTGCTGACTCCGACTCCGGCTGTATTATTAATTGTGTTCGAAGGACCTTTCGTTCATATTATCAAAGCAGATTGACTATGTTCAAGTACATAATTAATTATGATCGATACCTAATGCTATATTTTCAGAATCATATAAGTATTCGACTTCCTAAGTTTTGCTAGTACGTATTCTAAACTGCACTTTGCCCCAATATATTACAAAATTATCTTATTTTTTCCTTTTTTGTTTTTCGTAGTCGGGTTTTTTGTTTTTAATAATAGTTTTTTTGTTTTTTTTATTTTTTGCTGTTGTATCGGCTATGATAGATATGAAATGAAATGAAATGAAATGAAATGATTTATTTCGTCACACATAACAACACAAATAATTACAAATACAAAGAAACATATAACATGTGACGAAAAGGGAGCCCACTCAGCTGACTCACTATCCGAGATAGCGAAGCTGATTTTCAGGGGCTCCCCTTTCCAACCAAGAGACTAAAAACAAACAAACAATGACAATCAACATATTACACAAAAAATAAATAAAAAATAACAATAGCTAACTAATATAACCAAACATAACATAACATAAAATTTTGACAAGCGTGTGTGTGTGAGGATGAGGGAGAGGGTGTGTGTGTGTGTGTGTGTGTGTTTGCCCACTCCCTAAAACGAGGCGTTTCGTCCGTCCACACTAACGAAACCGAGGCGCCGTCAAAAGCGAGACCGCCTCGGATTTGACAGGAAAATTCTAATGGCAGATTTGAAATCAGCGACCCCTGATTGGTCAGAAAACGTATATTTGACGGACCAATCAGAACAGATCAAATTTTACGCCTCGTTTTTGGTAGTTTTGGCAGGTTGTGTAAGTGTGTATGAAAATGTCTAAAAATACGTAGTTCCAGTGTGTATGCCATAGGTGGCGCTGCAGTCGCAAGTGTGTATCCATCGGACACGAATCCGAGACCGCCTCGCTTTTTTAGTGTGTAATGTGTGTGTAAGTGTGTTTAGTGTGTATCCTAATCTATGCTATAATTACCGAATCTGAGACCTTTTCATTATTATTGTTACCTTGTAAATATGGGTGTGGGGAGCGCACGCGCCACCGACCACGGACCCGCTCCGGTCCCTTCCTTCCTTCCGCGGATTCAATGAATGAGTCAAGCAGTCCGTCAGTCGCCCGGGTGTCGCCCCACAGAGAGGCGGTATTTATTTATGATGAGTAGCTTCAATTCAAATTTTCAAATTCCTTTCTATAAAAAAAATTATACTTTCATAAAAACTTTCATCTCCGATTTCCACCCCTTAAAATCTGAAAATCTAAAACCCTGAAATACGTTATTATTTGTTTATGAAGAGTAGCTAAAATTAAAATTTTCAAGTTCCTGCCTTTAAAAAAATCGATACTCCCATACAAATTTTCATCCCCCATTTCCACCCCTTAAAATCTGAAAATTCAAAAACCCTGAAACACGTCATATTTTTTTTTATGAAGAGTAGCTACAGGTAAAATTTTCAAGTTCCTACCTTTAAAAAAATCTAAACTCCCATGAAAATTTTCATCCCCCATTTCCATCCCTTGAAATCTGAAAATCCAGAAACCCCGAAACACGTCATTATTTATTTATGATAAGTAGCTATAATTGAAATTTTCAAGTTACTATCTATAAAAAAATTACTTTTCCATAAAAAATTCATCCCCGATTTCCATCCCTTAAAATCTGAAATCCAAAAACCCTGAAACACGTCATTATTTATTTATGATAAGTAGCTACAATTAAAATTTTCGAGTTCCTATCTATAAAAAAATTTATACTTCCATAAAAAATTTCATCCCCGATTTCCACCCCTTAAAATCTGAAAATCCAAAAACCCTGAAATACGTCTTTATTTGTTTATGAAGAGTAGCTAAAATAAAAATTTTCAAGTTCCTGTATTTAAAAAATCGATACTCCTATACAAATTTTCATCCCCCATTTCCACCGCTTAAAATCTAAAAACCCAAAAACCCCGAAACCCGTCATCATTAGTTTATGAAGAGTAGCTACAATTAAAATTTTCAAGTTCCTACCTTTAAAAAAATCGATACTCCCATGAAAACTTTCATCCCCCATTTCCATCCCTTCAAATCTGAAATCCAAAAACGCTGAAACACATCATTACTTATTTGTGATAAGTAACTACAATTAAAATTTTCAAGTTCCTATATATATAAAAAAATTTATACTTCCATAAAAAATTTCATCGCCGATTTCCACCCCTTAAAATCTGAAAATTCAAAAACCCTGAAATACGTCGTTATTTCTTTATGAAGAGTAGCTAAAATTAAAATTTTCAAGTTACTGCCTTTAAAAAAATCGATACTCCCATACAAATTTTCATCCCCCATTTCCACCCCTTAAAATCTGAAAATTCAAAAACGCTTAAACACGTTATCATTTGTTTATGAAGAGTAGCTACAATTAAAATTTTCAAGTTCCTACCTTAAAAAAAAAACGATACTCCCATAAAAAATTTCATCCCTCATTTCCATCCCTTAAAATCTGAAAATCCAAAAATCCTGAGTTGTAAAATAAACCTGTGTTCTAAATTTCAGCTTTTTAGGTCTTGCGGTTTAGGCTGGGCGATGATGATTGAGGCGGGCGTATAGTTTTATTAATATAAAAGATAGATATAAAAGCGAGAACATATCCCAAGAACGACAACAAAACAAAAAAAGTAAACAGATAACTAAAAATAATAATTTCATACACTCCAAATCCGAGGTGGGTAATACACACATGCGATTCAATATACGAAAGTGAGACCGCCTCGGATTCAGGTAAAATAAAATACCGAAAGCGAGGCGTTTTAAAAAAATTCTCATACACACTCTAAATCTAAATCTTTGTCGCACCGCTAGAGTGTGGAACTGTCTTCCGGCGAGTGTATTTCCTGAATCCTTTAACCTGGGTGTCTTCAAGCGTCGTATTAACGGGCTAGACAGCCTATCAACAGTCCGCAAATCTGCTGGCATGGCACCTAACTGAGCGTGGTTTCGCGAGGAGAGGTGATTTTGGCTCTGTCGACTGCACCATTGGTCCCTCGGCACAGCCACCCATGCTGGTTTACATAAAAAAAAAAAAAAAAAAAAAAAAAAAAAAAATCTGTTGAAAATGACGAAAGCGAGGCTCCAGCCTCGCTTTCGTGCACGCCTCGGATTCGGGTGTGTTAGCACTTTTCTGAAAATTGCAATATCTCATGCAATACGCCATCTATCGAGAAACGGGAAAGATTGTCGTATACCTATATTCAAGTTACATCACATAGAGACACAAAACATTGTGAAATACCGTTGTATCACTAAGGCCTCGTTTTCGTGCTTCTCAACAACTAAACACAGACCGCCTCGCTTTCGGGACTGAGCAAACAAGGGTGTGTGTGTGTGTGTGAGGGAGGGTGTGTGTGTGAGGGAGGGTGTGTGTGGGTGAATGTTGGATGTGTGATCGTGCCGTGTGGGCGTTATGTGTCCGAACCTTTGAGGGAGTGGTATCTATTTTACTTTTGCACAGAAAGAAGATAATTCTTGAGGTATTTTTTGAGATACATAACCGACTGAGTCTGTCGCGCCGGAGATAACAGGTATTCTGTGAAAATTTCAACGGGCTACCTACCTATTACGGTTCAAGAGCTACAGCCCACGGAAAGACGGACAGACAGACAGCGTAGGCTTAGTAATAGGGTCCCGTACCGGATACGGAACCATAAAAAACTATGTCGGCTCTTATGTAGTAAAATTGTAACGTTACCCACGTTACCAAGTTGACTAGATGGCGCGTTTATGGAGCGTACTCACAGGGAATATTCGCGCCGTTTTTATGTAAACAAGCATGGGTGGCTGCTATGAGCATGAGGTGATTTTGGCTCTGTCGCCTGCTCCATTGGTCTCTCGGCACAGCCACCAATGCTGGTTCACATAAAAAAAAAACTCAGTGGTGCGGTCGATCGACTGTCGGTCGTGATCATAAGCTCACCTGGGCGCGGTCAGTACTTGGAGGGGTGACCGCTCGACCGTTGGAGGCTGACCGTGTTTCGGGTTCCACGTAAAACTGTAGGTCCTTTTCCTTCTTACCTTACTAGGTGGTAGGGTTTAAACCGCCGGGGTTGCTACCACAGCACAGAATGAAAGGCCGGTTGAAATGTCTAGTTCGTGGTTTTCAGTCCAAGTGTAGCCGACATGTAATGAAGGGAAGCACTGAAATGGCACCTAGTTCACCAAGGTATTATGGGCTTACATCGCGGATATATTAGGTGATGTAGCCAACCGTTTCAGTTTCCATAAAAAAAAAGAGACTCTAGGTATCCGTAACCATTACATTTGTGGGGAACGGAAATTAATTCAAAATGGGCGGTCTTAAAATGCGTTTCATCAAATTTAAATTTCAAATGATGTCTGTTTTAGATGAGATATCTTCGGGATTATGTACTCATACTTTCAAAGAGACTTCCTGCATGTTGGGTGGGGGTGCCATTTAGAAGAATAAATTGCTGAATCAGTTTTCATCTCCATCTTTCCGGCCGACTGTCACTTGTCACTTACTTAAACGTCAGACTGGCGTCGTTCAAATTTATACGTCACATCTAATCTAACGTGACACGGGACAGCGGGAAGTGTTTTTAAGGAAATTCGAAAGCCAAATGCGGTGGTTAAGAATCTTGCCTCCTTATCTCCCTTTTTTTGCTTGGGACGAGGGTTTCATTTGCATGCTTCAAGGATTTAAATAACTTTTAAGCGCCGCACTTTATGTATTTTAAAATTTTTTTAGGGGTCCGTACCTCAAAAGAGGAAAAAAAGTGAACCCTTAACGGATCACTGTTGTGTCTGTCGGTCTGTCTATCACAGCTTATTTTTTACGAAACTACTAGACGAAAAAGTTGAAATTTGGTCTAAATGGAGAGTTTGATGACCTAAATCACGGGGGTAAATTAACGAATTTCGATTTTTGTTTAAGGATATGCTATGTAAATAGTTCGTAATTTCCGTCCAGTTCAGTGTAGCCGACATGAAATGAAGGGAAGCACTGACATGGCACCAAGTTCACCCGGTGTTATGGGCTGATATAGCGGATGTTGTAGGTGATGTAGCCAACCGTGTCAGTTAATAAAAAAAAAGTTATATTGAAAAAAAAAACGCTCTACAAGCGTTTTTAAATTATTAGACATTATTTTAAATCAAACAGCTTTACTCACGGTTCCACTCCGAATCTCTGCCAACCGTCGCACAAGGCAGAGTGCTCATGAAGATGGGCCATACGCTTGGCCCGAAACGTCGAGCCACATAGCTCGGAGTGGAACCTTTAGTAAAATAAAAAGCTCTATAAGGTTTCTCACCCGGTTCTTACTTAAAGTCATCTCCATCGATGTTGTTATTTACCAGAGTGAGAGAGAAAGTACATACACAGTCCGCCCTAGCAGTAATTATTGTTGCCGTCTTCCATTTCCCGAGTCAATATTATTTCAGAGAAGCATACTACGCCCACCGTTGCGTCGATTCCGTTCTGTTGACCGATCGCGCTGCGACCGAACAAAATGTTGGTTAAAGTCCGACGAGATCGAAGCAAATGGAATCGTAATGTCTAGGTGTTAAGATTCAAATTCAAACGGATGGTCGCATAATAAAAACAACAAAACTCAGCGAGCGTTAAAGTCAATAAACAAACCTTACTTACGCCAGTAAATGTATTTTCGACACGAAACTGAGAAATATGTGCACCTGCTGGTTAATTAAATACCTGAATTTATTTATCTGGTATGGGTGGACGAATCAGAGGGGCCAAATGCTCCAACCAGCCAATATGACAGCCTCAATTGTAGCTCATAAGCGCACCTGCGCGCGGTCAGCGGATGGATGGGTGACCGCTCGAGCGTTGGAGGCTGACCGTGGTACGGATTAGACGTAAAACTGTAGGTCCCTTCCCTTCTTACCTTACTAGATGGTAGGGTTTAACCCTGGGTTCAACCCTACCACCTAGTAAGGCCTGGGTTGGTACTACCGCACCTAACGATATAGGTCGGTTGAAACGGCTATGTAAATAGTTCGAGTCGTGTAGCCGGCACGACTGAAAGGAAGACACGGCACTTAGTCTTCAGTACCTATCGTTAATCTTTTTTTTTATGGATACTGACACGGTTGGCTACATCAACTACAACATCCGTGATGTCAGCCCATAACACCGGGTGAACTTGGTGCCACGTCAGTGCTTCCCTTCGGTCGTGCCGACTACACAGAACTGGACGGAAAACACAAACTATTTACATAGCCGTTTCGACCGACCTTTCATTCAGTGCGGTGGTGCCAACCCGGGCGGGTTAAACCCTACCACCTAGTAATATAAGAAGGGAGTCATATCCCTTAGTCGCCTTTTACGACATACACGGGGAGAGATGCAGTGGGGTCATTATTTTAAAGTACCTGCCCCACACGGTACCAAGTACCCGCCCCACACGGTACACGACTTCCGCAGTCTCTGAAGAAACCCGTGACGTAGCGGGTGAAACGTCGACTTATGTAACTCTTCAGTACCTACTGTTAATCCGTAAAAATTTTAAATGAGTATAATTAATAAGAGATAAAACTTTAAAAAAATAATTTTGGAAATGCTCATATCCTGACTCGAGAGTGTAGGGTAGGACCCGAATCCTTTAACCGAGGTGTTTTCAAACGTCATATTAACAGGCTAGACAACCTAGCAACAGTCCGCAAATCTGATGGCATGGAACCTAACTGAGCGTTGTATCGCGAGGAGAGGGGCTCTTGTCGGCTGCACCATTGGTATCTCGGCAGAGTCACCCATGTTGGTTTACATAAAAAATTAAAACAAAAGTGGGATATTATATACTTTCACAGATTAATTCTGTATACCTACATTCTTACTGTGTGGGGCCGGCACTTAAAAATAATAGCCCCACTGCATCTCTCCCCGTGCCGTGTCATAAAAGGCGACTAAGGGATAAGGAAAAGGTGCCGTTCTAAAGGGGCGACAGGCTAGCCGCCTCTCACGTTGGTACGGTTCTACCACCGAGTCATGCAGCAAGTGGGTTTCATGCTTACTGGCTACTTGATTGTTATCTTGTCCGAATACTTTGCTAAACGTGGTGATCAGTGTTGTGCTGTGATTTACCGAAGTTCTTGCAGCACAACACGGATTACTCTGCTTACCCCGATTTTCTCAATACAGCGTGTGGTGTGTGTGTGTACATTCTCAGTTGCAGAGAGCTCTCGTATTTTTCCTTACTTGAAAGTTTTATCTTTATGTACGAAAGGGATTTCTACGTGTAAACACCGTACTCGTAAACACCTCGTACTTTGTAAACACCTATTTATTTAGGACTACACAATATACACACTGATCCTGGGCGGGCAGTCCTTCTTCAAACCTCCATTCGGTCCACATACTCTACATTTTAACCCAAATTCAGTTGTGTAACCTCATTCAGAATTTCAATGATACTAGTGTGGTGTTACAAAACGACAACTCAACCCACGTCAAAGAATAGTCGTGTGAGACTCGAAATGGTGGAACCAAAATGGAGGGTGAGTTATATTTTATTATGATTAATTATTATTATGAAAAAGTACTCTGTATTTTTTTAATTAAAAACGTATGAACATATGAACTATGTACACTTATACAAACAAACAAAAATATTGAATTGATTTAACCTTTAAAACCTAGTGATACTAATTAAATAAAATTAACCTAATAAATAAATAAAAACTAAATAGGTACTAACATGTAAGACTTACTGTAAGTAAAAAATTCGTCCAACTCCTCCGACTCCGCCACAGTAACGCTGGCTACGTTGCCCCTTTGAATGGCAAAGATTTTTATTGTTTGGAAAATCTGTATCTGGTCAGCCCTAAGGTCATTTAGCGTGATGGTATATAGTTTAAAGTGAGCATCAAGAACTACTACTTTACATTGGCGCAAGCCGCACCAAAATCTGTTCAGTGGTGCTGGAGTTTGTCTTAAACATACATACATACAGACAGACGTTCTCTTTTATAAGAAGTAGAGATAGAGAGATGTAGTTTTTTTTTTATTATTGCTTCCGAACTGGGTGGCTCTGCCCGAGGTCGAAGTCTCAGGCGCAGCCAATTTCACCGCCGAGGAGGTGCCAGTCCGGCTTGGACGTGGACTAATGTTGCTGGGGGGATTTGAAGATCCGTGGATTGTATGAGTGGGGTAAGATATTCCCTGGGAGCCCGTTCCACACCTTTGCAGTGCGGCACAAGAAAGATTTAGAGAATCGTGCAGTTCGAAGGTCTCTTCTGTCGACAACAAAGGGGTGTTCCACGAGTTTACTCTATGTCTGACGTAAGTAGTTAATAAGTGAAGTAGCATACCTTCCAAACGTGTCCTTTCTTTCTTTTTAACCCCCGACGCAAAAGAGGGGTGTTATAAGTTTAACGTATGTGTGCCCTTGCCCCTTACTAGGTGGTAGGCTCAAATTGTAGCCGACTGGATTGGTACCACCGTACTGGATGTAAGATGGCCGCATAGCAGCCTCGGTTGTGTTCTCCTCTAGTCCAGTATAGCCAGCAATCCAGGGAAGTTTTCTGTAAGGCACCTACCTTCTCGGAGGTGATATTAGCTGGTCGGAGCATGCGCTTTGACACCTCCCACTCAGTCACACATACCGGATTACATAAAAAAAACAGTTATTCGCCGTTTTTTGGTCGATATAGGCCATCCGACGCGCGATAAGTTAAGATATACACTTAAAAAAATATTTTTTAAGTTTATATCGTTAATCCATTTAGTGTATTTCCTAAATACGAGTACTTTAACCTGGGTATCTTCAAGCGTCGTATTAACGGGCTAACAGTGGTTCTTAACCTTTTAGTGATGAGGGACCATTTGACAAAATTTCTGTCTTACCAGGGACCGCCAACTGTTTGGAGGTAATATGCAATAAATGCTAAATTAAACAGTGTTTAATTCCTGCATCGAATGTATCTTTGATGTTACTATCGTGTTGCTTTTCAATCACTTCTTCTTGAACCTCATCAGGCACCTCGGAAACGTTGACAATGAAAGGATTGCGGATCAGTTTCCGAATACCTTTGTTTTCGCAGTCAGGAAAATAGCGATTGTTGTTTATTGTTTATTGTTTATTGTTTATTTAGCATCTATTGGCAGTACACTGCGCTCAGATTTGTCATATTTACATTGTAACATTCCGCCAGTTCGATTATCACAGCGAAGAAGAACTGACAAGAAACTTCACTGGAAATTTTTTCAATGTCCACTTAGTCTATACAAAAATGTTTGCCACTGCCTAGACACGCATGTGCTGATTTGTGCTGATTTGTGACATGCAGCAATTCATGACAAAGTGAAAACATTTTTACTATGAAATTGTATGGACTACTGGTTTCTGTCACAAACCACCACATGTCGTTATCGCTTAACTAATTAATTACATTCATATCGCATCATTAATTATATTTATTTATCATGTGATTCTGACAACTTCTGAAGTATATAGGTATTATGTAAAAAGTCCGGTGTATAGTGCCATCGTCAAATTTGATAAGAAATTGAAAAAAGATTGAATTCACTTTTTAAGTTTTCCACAGCAGCGCCTTCTCGGTCGCTCGGTATAGGTATAGTTCCAATCACGGAATGTCTGTGGTTCCAACGACAAAAAGATGGAAATAAAAACAGTTCTTAGTAATCTTAAACCGCCTTCAAATAAATCCTATTAACAACTAAAAAGTATGAAATAAAGTTTATTTGTTATGATAAGTAAACCGTTACGATTCCTACCCGGATCCTTGAGTTGAAGGCGGTGCTTTAGGCCTCTCCCAAGGTGTGGCACTACTGGGCAAAAGTGTACCTAACTGAAATTGTAGATATAGTATAATATGTAGTTGTAGATATAAAATGAACCGTTCATACTTTTCCACCGCCTTCAAATCAAGGATCCGGATGGAATTGGAAACGGTTTACTTTTCAAATCAACTTGATTTCTTCTTAGTTATTATAAGGATTTTTTGAAGGCGGTTTAATGTTTTTGAAATATTTTTTTTTATCAATTTCAGGTAACATTTGACAAGACCCGACTGGCCACACTGACTTGACTGGCTCTCACTCACTCGTAGCGAACTCTCCCCGCGTGTCCTTTTGTCGACTTGTCACTTATTTAATATTTTTAGGATGGCTTCGCGGACCCCTTCGGGAGCTTCCGCGGACCACCAGTGGTCCGCGGACCACCTGTTAAGAACCTCTGCTAGACAGCCTAGCAGTGGTTCTAACCGGCTGGTGGGCTGTTGCTAGGCTGTCTAGCCCGTTAATACGACGCTTGAAGACACACAGGTTAAAGGATTCAGGAAATACACTCGCCGGAAGACAGTTCCACACTCTAGCGGTGCGACAAAGAAACGATTTAGAGAACCGATGGGTTCTAAAAAGCCCAATGTCAACAACAAAAGGGTGCTGAGTCTCTCTGCGACGAGTCATGCGGAGATAGGACGGGTGGCAGGGAATAAGGGATGCTACTTAGTTCCGCAGAGCAGCGTCCGTGATAGTATCTGTAAAACAGACTAAGCGAACCCACAAATCGTATGTGACTCAGGGACTCCGAGGCTGACGCCATACCTATAGTATATTAAAATTTATCTAGTGTCATATCGTCGCTTGTGAGGCCAATTTGCCAATCTGCCAGATTGGCTAATTGGACTGGACAGGTACCAATATACGGAGAATGGGTGAATACACGTTGTGGCTAATTTTCATAACTGTAACTCAATTAGGTTAAAATAAAAAAAATAGTTTTTTGCTTCTCCTGTAAAGTTACGATTTTGCAGATTGGCAAATTGGCCTCACAAGCGACGATATCCAGGGAGTAAGTAGGCGTGTCGATCTCGGGCGTTGCTCTGGGTGGTCGACCCACGGAGCTGAAGCCCCGGCCGGCAGGCTCCTTGGGATGTGGACAATAATTGTGCCCTAAAATTATGTAGTCCCCATTATCTCTTGCGTCCTTGGATTCGATACAGCGCCGATCCGTCTTGTTGATGACCCGAAACTTACAGATGGTTTGGAGTCTCTGAGTCACAGACGATTTGTAGATCGTAGGTTCGCTAAGTCTGTTTTACAGATACTATCACGGGCGCTGCTATGTGGAACTGGCATCCCTTATTCCCTGCCACCCGTCCTATCTCCGCATGACTCGGCGCAGAGAGACTCAGCACCCTTTTGTTGTTGACATTGGGCTTTTGAGAACCGCTAAGGTGTGGAACTGTCTTCCGGCGAGTGTGTTTCCCGAATGCTTTAACCTGGGTGTCTTCAAACGTCGTATTAATAGGCTAGGCACCTAGAAACAGCCCGCAAATCTGCTGGCATGGCCCCTAACTGAGCGTGGTTTCACGAGGAGAGGTGATTTTGGCTCTGTCGACTGTGCCATTGGTCTCTCGGCACAGTCACCCATATTGGTTTGCATAAAAAAATCTAACAGCGTGTTTTCGCGAGGAGAGGTGAACTAGGCTCTATCGACCGTAGCCTTCGGTCCCCTGGCACAGCCATTCTGGTTTTCATAAAAAAATAATTTCACAGTCTCACTCCAAGCGTAGCTATCATGTGCAAAAGTAAATAAATACAAAATATGTATCGGAAAATATGTGCCGACCCAGGTTTTTCCAGCGTGAGACGCGGCTCCCCATCAATCTTCGCACATCTGCCTGTCGAAATATTTAAATGAATATTCCCAATAGCCTCGTACCGCCCCACGACGACGGAGGCGGCTGACTTCCCCGGAAGTACAGTAAGCATATGCGGTGAAAGAACCTCCCGAAGGTCCTTATGCTTTATATTTTTAGGCTCCTTTAGCTTATATAATATCATCCATCAACTGTAGTTGTAATCAAACAAATACCATCAAATATTGTTAGTCCCCTTTCTAGCTGGAACCTTACTAGCTGGAACACGTTGAACGTCGAACAAATTTGTATGTCTGTCTGTCTGTCTATATGTCTGTCTGTCTGTCTGTATGTCTGTCTGTCTGTCTGCCGTCCGTCCGTCCGATAGAGATATCTTTGGAACAGTAATAGCCAGGCGACTTCTCACCTTGGCACGGTCCTTCCACTGAGTCATGCAGCAAGACTTGACAAGAGTACTTGTAGCGCAACACCGATTACTTTGCTTACCCCAATTGTTGGGATAGAGCTTGTGGTGTGTAAGTAGGTAAGTAAATAAACGTAAAAGAGCGTTTATTTCACAGCCAGGAGTACAGTGATATATCGTGATACATACATAACATAACACATCTTTCCAATCTAAAAGTAGGTATAGTACCCCCGGCTCCCGCAACAGGAAAAGGATGTGGTACAGCATGTGACTCCATATACCTAAATGTATGTGTGTAAATAATTCTTTATTCTTTATTCATCATTCGTATGGTAGTACTGCTGTATGGTAGTATGCTGGGAATAACGCTACGTGATATGGTGCGTAACGAGGCAATCCGCCGACGCACCAAAGTAGTCGATATTGGATACCGGGTGGCTAAGCTCAAGTGGCAATGGGCTGGGCACGTCAGCCGAAGAGACAACGACCGTTGGAGTAACCGCGTCCTACACTGGCGGCCGTGGACAGGAAAACGGAGTGTGGGAAGACCACCCGCCAGGTGGGACGACGACATCAAGTACGTCGGCGGAAAGCAGTGGTTCCGTACCGCTGAAGGCCGGGAGGACTGGAGGAAAATCGGAGAGGCGTATGTCCAGCAGTGGACGCTTACACGCTGACTGACTGACTGACTGACATGGTAGTACACGACGACGCTTGAATTTGTCCTGTTAAGTTTTTACAATCCGGTTCGATTACACCCACAAAGAAGAGCCGGCAAGAAACTTCGCAGGGTTCTTTTTTAACGTCTTCATTACAATACGTTGTGACTAGCTACACAATGGACACAGCTTGCAGTGTTAAGATACAGTTTGAGAGCTAGAATAACTATAATTTAAACTTGATAATTCTGACCAAATAAAATCAAAAGTTATAGTATAAATAAAATCAGGTGTATAGATCCTTTGTCAGAAATTGTTGATAACATTGACACAAAATTTTTTGAAGCTTATCAAATCGAAATGTTGCCTCCTTCGCTAACGTTTTCTGCCTATAACGCTCTCGCAAGGAAATATCACATGAAATTCAATGTTATAATATCAAAAGCCTTAATTAATATCGCAAGCGCTGCTGTATCAAGCAGAGGTTGTCAAACACACGGAAAGCCGACGACATAACTAATGCACATTCTCAAATGTTTCCACAGCGGAGGGATAGAGTGGAATGTTTGAAATGATTTAAAATTTAATAAGGAGCGACCGAAAACTTAGTGCGCCGCCAGCATAATTGAGAAATGTTACTGGAGCATTAGCTACGAGGAGATTTTCAAAGAACTCAACGCATGAAGGCAACGGTTTGGCCAGAGGGATCGAAGAGGCCAAAGAAACATGCTCCGACCAGCCAATATCACCTTCGAAAAGGCAGGTGCCATACCGGAGACTTTTTTTATTTTTTATTGACAGCGCGACATAGTGCGCCGAGCTACCCATAAGGTTGCGTATGCGGGGGTTGCGAATGCCATGCCGGCCTGAAAGGTGCCAATTCACGCCTCTCTTGACCCGAGACTGTACTTGGGGGGAAATATATGGGCAGGGAGAGCGTTCCCGAGTTTACAGATTCTGTAGAGGAAAGATCTGCAGAATCGATTGGTACGCATACGCGGTAAGTCCAGCGTGTAGGGATGCAATCCCTGCCCAGTGCGCGTGGTGCGAAGGTGAAAAGGGGACGGCGGGATCGCATTAAACAGCTCCTCAGAGCACTCTCCATGAAATAAGCGATAGAACAGACTTCCCTTTAGATTGCTGACTATTCTGGACTAGAGGAGAACACAGCCGAAGCAGCTATGCGGCCTTAAATCCAGTACGGTGGTAGCAACCCTGTCGGCTACAAATTTGAGCCTAGCATCTAGTAGGGGGCAAGGGAAGGGCCCTACGGTTTACACCAGTTCCGGAGTTTTACTCGCGCACGGAGGGTTCCGCAGATCCGCTATACCATAAATGTCAAAAAACCATATCCGTCTTTCTTGTCTTTCTACAATGATATTTTTTCAACTTTCTATTATTCAATAGCGTCACTAATCTATTCTTGGCACGTTTATTGTATGGGGATCCCCTTATTTTTTACTTTTTGCTTTTTGTTATTATTTGTTGGCACATCTGGCATAATAAATAACACATATTCTGTGAAAATTTCAACCGGCTAGCTATTACGGTTCAAAAGATACATTACTAAGACGGACGGACGGACAGACAGACAGACGGAGTAGGCTCAGTAACAGGTTTCCGTATGAATATGAAGCCCTAAAAAACACACGTCTTCATTTTGTGAAGGTTCCTGAAAGATCTTAAATTCTGAGGGATTACCCAGGTAGCTCGTAAAATTCGCAGAATATATTGAAAATAAATTTAAGGAAAATTTTTATTTGCCAAAGAAAGCACATGATGTGGCAAAAATATGTACATAAGTATGAAATTCCATAGACAAAAAACTAACGATCCCTTTCAAGGATTGTCCGACCGCACCGTCATATAGGAAGCTACGTCCTTTGTTCTTGTCTTTGAATTCTGTTACTTATTCCCCGCCGTGGTGAGGTACAAGCGATTTGTCCCAAAAACCCCTGGAAAATGATGAATCAATGCTTCCCTCGGAGCATTCAAAATACGTTATTTATTACCATAAATAGCGTATTACTTCAGCCATAATTTAACCGCCGCCGCTCTGCTTACTCGTCTTTCCGCGCCATTCATCACACTAATGTCTGTGCACGCGTCCGGAGCTTATACTACCTGCAAATATTAGGCGTCTGTACAAATATTACACGCACATTAGGACGTGTTCACACGGGCGAGCGGGAATGCCGTGAGACACGCAACACGCAAACCAAAAAGTAAACAGCAGCGTAGGCACCAAGTATGTATTTGTGAGTGCAGCTAGTGTACACACGTTTATGCGTTGACCTATATATATATTTTTTTATGGAAACTGACACGGTTGGCTACATCACCTACAACGTCCGTGATGTCAGCCCATAACACCGGGTGAAATAGGTGCCATGTCAGTGCTTCCCCCTTTGATCGTGCCGGCTACACTGAACTGGTCGGAAAACACAAACTATTTACATAGCCGTTTTGACCGACGTTTCATTCAGTGCGGTGGTACCAATCCGGGCGGGTTAAACCCTACCACCAAGTAAGATTAGGAGGGAAGGGACCTACAGTTTTACGAGGAATCCGAACCTCGGTCAGCCTCCAACGGTCAGCGGTCACCCATCCAAGTACTGACCGCACCCAGCGTTGCTTAACATTCAATAGCGACAGTTGACTGTCTGCACCACTGAGCTATCGAGGCTGACAAAAATATTCAGACTGATGCTGTTTGACAAACAAACAAACCGGCGAAGTGCGAGTTAATCTGTATAAAAAACTACATTCCAAAAAAGAACGGTGGGGAAACACAAAATACAAATCTGGTTTTCTATACATTTGAAGCTTTTCTTTTCGAAAATGTATGAAGAACTCAATTTTGTTTTTCAATTTCGGTACACCACCGTTCAAAAATCACCCTGCATTAGTGTTATGCTTGATCAAATAAATAAAATTACAATATTTAAAATACAACCAAAACTTAAGCTTAAATTACAGACGTGAATAGAAACATCCCACCTATTACCTGCATTCTCGCCCCAATCGACGATTATTTCACGGATGTTGCTTGCTTGATTTTGCTATGCGGCATTGTGTAGTACCTACCTATGTAATTCAATTTTCATTGGAAGTCGGTTACGTGTAGGTAGGTGCTGTCGCTTTTAATCTTGTTTGCAAATGTCGAGTGAGAAATATGTAGCTCAATAGAAGTTTTATTGTTTATTGTTTATTGTATAATTTCATCCATAGGTAGGTAACCTACGCTTGGATATGTCGAAAAATATTTAATTTACATTTACATAGCTTCACGTCTCTTTCCCAGTGGAGTAGGCAGAGACCACGGATCTCTACGTGCCAAGATCCTGACACACCTCTGCCGTCTCTTCCACTCTCATAATGTTCTTCATACATACTCGTCGGTTATGGGCACGCACTTGACCCTTTTTTTAGCACATGCCCGATCTGGTCTATCTACTTGCCAGCATCTAGAGCGCTGAGCGACCTTTCCCGACTCTTCTGCTCACATTCGCTCCATAAATAGTTTCGTTATTCTCCTATCATCCATTCTTCCAAAATGACCTAACCACCGAAGAATTCCTTTCTCAATTCTTTGTCACTACTTATATCTTCTTTCATTCTAGCGCAGATAATCTCCATTTTGTATTGCAAAAACTATTCGACCTGCATAAATCCTATATAACTTGACAAGAGAGCAAAAAGGTCTACTAGCCTTGCCACGAACATCCGAACTGTCTACACGTCGAACAGTCGGCCGCGCCAAATACGAGCGTGTGAAAAAATGACAACCGAGAAGAGACGAATCGCAGTCGAAAACTGAACAAGTTGTTACTGCTCTCAAAGGGGCATCGCTGGCGTAGCACGAACGAATGAAAAACATCGGTCAAACGCACGTTTCTTGTATGGAGCTCCCTTATTTTTTTTCCGTTTTGCTTTTTTATTTATTATTTGTTGGCACATCAGCCATTCGTTATATCCACCATAAGAACACATATTCTGTGAAAATTTCAACCGGCTACATATTACGGTTCAAAGATACAGCATTTGGACGGACGGACGAACAGACAGACATACATCGTTGGCTACCGTAGGATTACGTATGGATACGGAACCCTAAAAATTGTGTTCTGTTCTGTGCGACACAATATAGTTGATTGATTCTGAAGTGTCAACATTTTATAACACTAGGTTATGTCAATTCAAAAAACTCTGTTTTTTTTTATGGAAACTGACACGGTTGGCTACATCACCTACAACGTCCGTTATGTCAGCCCATAACACCGGGTGAACTAGTTGCCATGTCAGTGCTTCCCCCTTTGATCGTGCCGGCTACACTGAACTGGTCTGAAAACACAAACTATTTACATAGCCGTTTCGACCGACGTTTCATTCAGTGCGGGGGTATCAACCCGGGCGGGTTAAACCCTACCACCATGTAAGATTAGGAGGGAGTGTTATATATAATATAACAGTCCGCGCAAGAGCTCCGCGGAATCGCTGTTTGTGGAAATTAATTTATTATAGAATTTGTATAGAATTTTAGTATTATACATTTGTATAATATTACTCGTCTAGTATAGTATAATCATCACAAAATGTGAATCTCCATAAAAATTCTTTACAAATTCTATAATAAATTAATTTCCACAAATACCGATTCCTCGAATTGGACTCACATTCTCAAGAATTTTCTAAATCGCAATTTTTTCTTTTAGTTTTTTTTTTCGTTTATAACAATTCAATAAATTTTTTTTTTCTTTCTTTTCAAAATTTAAACAAATGTATACATTTCACATTTATCTATACAGGATGTTTCAGGATAGGCTTGAGAAACTTCAGGAATAGAAAGTACTCATTATTAGAAGAAAAAAATCGTTATCACTCAAATAGAAATTCGGTACTTTTTTTTTTCATACAAAAATTGGAAATTGTTATAAAAACTCGATGCACAGTGAGTATGGGTTGGTGCTGTCTAGGTCTAGGTAGTGCAATGACCTAGTCCAGTCCCCTTTTTATTTTGATGTCATTTAAATTTAAGTGTTTGGAATATGGGAATATACTTACATGCAGTTCAATTTTACGAGTTAAAATTTGCAATTTAGTCATTTTATTTTTATTTAAATAAAGGCGAATGTTAACCGTCCACCAAATCTCGAAGAAACGATGAAACGAAGAAGTACTATAAAATGACCGAATCTGGGAAAGTTTCAGAGCTTTTCGTTTTCAAATATGGACCCCTTTCGAACCCTCAAGTTACGAAATCCTATCCTGAAACACCCTCTATATATTATCTATAAGTTTAGTTGATATTATTAATTGTAGGAATTAAATTGTAGAAACTTTACTGGTTTAAGTGTTAGACTAGAGTTAATTTTCTATGTATTAATATTGTAACTGTTTCTTTAAAAGTTTAAAATAAAAAATAAAAATAAAATAAATAGTTAGGTCGTGTGGACGCGGCTTTAGGCCGCAATCGTGTATCACGCAGTATTCGTCCGTAAGAAATAATACGCTGGAAACATGTTTCATCCGTGAGCGAGCGGTCCGCTAATTATTTGTATATCTAGGTAGGTATAATACATACATACATGTAGAAAACATTTCTAAAAATCGTCAATTTAGTTTTAGTATCATACATAGAGTCTGCAAACACAGTATCTCATAAAACAAAGCAACTTACCCCATCCATGGCCATCCCTTCATCATCATCATCATCATCATCAGCCTGTATCGGTCCACTGCTGGCCATCCCTTACAGATTTATTATTTTTATTTGTAGTATTGATTGAATATTATCGTTATCAGTTCTTGCCTAGAGCATTTCTAGGTAATGCTATTGTTTTCTTGTACATACTGGAGATATAATATTTACTCTCACGTAGATCCCATCAAATAGAGCTTTGTTTTGTTATGCAAATTAATATTGTTCAACTAAGTACACATTTATGTAATGTCGGTCTTAGATCATGTGGGAGGGAGAGACAACGCAGCGTCATGGTTAGAGATCGGAAAATCGGATACATATTTGCCTAAACGTTAAAAAATATGGAAGTGGCTTATTTGAAAATTTTGATTTAATTAAATAATTACCGGGCATTACTATACTATAAAACTTAGTAGATCAGCTATTCAAAATAAATGTTCTTAATACTCATTTATCATACTAGCTAGCCGGAGTTCCAGGTTCGATTCCCGGTCGGGACGTATTTTTCTCTTCATTTTCGACTTTGCATTTTCTCTAATGAAGAAATATAAAAAGCGAGTACATGCTTAGTACTAACATATAATTACAAATTTAAAAAACCCCCGACCATTAAAAGTCAAAAATAATTTCCGTTCACTTACTTAAAGGTGTCGGGAGAACGCTAAGTAAATTCCCGCGCAGCTCTAAGTTTTTATATTTTATTTACTTAGCGGTCCCCCGACACCTTTAAGTAAGTGAACGGAAATTATTTTTGACTTTTTAAGGGTCGGGGGTTTTTAAAATTTGTAATTTAACTTTTATTTCAAGCTTTTTTAAAAAAACCGCATGAAAATCGGTCCACTTTTTAACATAATAATTTTTTTTATTACTTAATTACTTAATTGATTACAAACATAGCTAAGAACCATTCCGATTAAACAAGCTTCCTAATAAAAAAACCGCATCCAAATCGGTCCATCCGTTTGGGAGCTACTATGCCACAGACAGACACACACACACACACACACGTCAAACTTATAACACCCCTCCGTTTTTTTCGTCGGGGGTTAAAAAATAAAAAAATAAAAACATAATATCATACTAGCGTTCACCCCTGACTTCGTTCGCGAGAATATATTTTATGGGACTGCGTCACTAAGTATAGTTACTTTTCGGGATTGAAATTCCAAAAATCATTTTGGCTCACCTTTTACTAGGAACCTATACATAATTAGCAGTTTTTATTATTATGCATTTCAGTTTTAGTGAAGCACGAACATAATTTGTATAATAATATGTAAATGCGTGAATCAAATACTAAGAAAATAATAAATTATATATTAAGTTACCAAAACGTTAACACAAAAATATACGGTTACAATTAAAATACGTCAGTCCCGGGAAAAAATTCAAAAGTGTCTTTCCATACTTATCCAACCTCTCAAGTTTCATTTTCGGCTACACTGAACTGGACCTCGTATTTACATAGCCGTTTCGACCGACGTTTCATTCAGTGCGGTGGTAGCAACCCGGGCGGAATAAACCCTACCACGTAGTAAGGTAAGAAGGGAAGGAACCTACAGTTTTACGTGGAATCCGAACCACGAACAACAACTAATGCAATGGGTATAATAAATTGGCCCAGTTATCAAGGTGCCAAAATGTTACATAGCAGTAAAACGTTTATCTACTTGACAGCTTAACATTTTTTGAAGCATATTGTTTCACAAAGCGAGTATCGAGATAATTAACCAATGTCGACCGAACGAGAGAGTATCTCTGTTTTAATGAATCAGAGTATTTTAAGCGAAATTCCGTGTTTATTTGGTTACGAATTTTGCACAGAGCTCGATGTCGCAGAAATGTAAAACCATTCAGCAGCACGGACACACCGAAATTTGTCATTTAACCAATATTTGGGCTCGCAGAAACGCCGCGGACATATTGCATGTATTTAGGGTTCCGTATCCGGTACGGGACCCTATTACTAAGCCTACGCCGTCTGTCTGTCTGTCCGTCCGTCCGTCCGTCTGTCTGTCCGTCCGAGGGCTGTATCTCTTGAACCGTAATAGGTAGCCCGTTGAAATTTTCACAGAATATGTGTTATTATGGCCGATATAACAAGAAATAATAAAAATAAGAAAAAATAAAAAAATCACGGAGGTTCCCATAGTGGAAACCAAAAAGTGTATGCGCGCGCGCCATCTACCGAATAGAGTGTGAAGCATTTTAACTAATCATGACATTTAACTAATACGAACCATTTCATAATACGCCATAGATGGCGTGAGTGGCGCTAACCATGACATGGCGATACGGAACCCTCGGTGTGCGAGTTCGACTCGCACTTGGCCGGTTTTTAATTATTTTATTTGTTATTTTATGTAGAACGATGTTGATTTTAGCACCACAAACAGAGCGTGACCTCTCGCACGGAGATAGGATATTTGGGACGAACAACGCGGGGTTGAAAGTCGTTAGTCATGTATGGTGCTACATATATATTTCACCTCAGTAGTAAAAGTTACTAAAGTTAAATGTTAAATTACAAATTTAATAATAATAGTATAACCACCTCACACCACCCTCGCGGCGCGCGCATGATGATGGTTCATCGACTTAAAGTGCTGCGCGTCGTCACTCCGCAGTAAGTGGATACGGAGCTCTCCGAGATGGGGGTGGTGGTGGCCTACGTGTCTAGTACCACCACCTATCGCTCGAAGCTAGTCTCGCGTCGTACCGGAGAGCTCCGTAGCCACGGCCTGCACCCGCCGGCGCGCTTGGGGCTTGTCTCCCGCCGTCGGCGGAATTTTACCGTTTTCTTTTTTTTGTTTTTGTCTGTATTAATTTTGTATGTATTTTTTTAATTGTATAGATAGAATTAATATAGATATGTAAATAGAGTAAGAAAACGTGACAATAAAGAGATATTATAATAATAAACCCCGACCCTAAGTAAATACCCGCGCAGCTCTGAGTATTTATATTTTATTTACTTAGCGGTCGCCCGGCTCCTATAAGTATGTAAACGGAAATTATTTTTGACTTTTCAAGTGTCCGGGGATTTTTAAAAATTTTTAAAACCTCATTCAAATCGGTCCATCCGTTTAGGAGCTACGATGCGGCAGATAGACACACACATACACAGATACTCAGATACACACGTTAAACTTATAATAACACCCCTCTTTTTGCGTCGGGGGTAAAAAATATTTGTAGCTACACATATTATCAAGTTCGTCGGAGGAAATCAGTATTTCTGTACAGCTGAAGGCCGGGAGGACTGGGGAAAAATTGGAGAGGCGTATGTCCAGCAGTGGCTGCACACACCTTGACTGACTGACTGGTGTAGAGGGTGCTCAAACTAGCGAATATTAACTATGAACAAAATATATGTAACGTATATGTATGTAAGGAAATTGAGGCGAAAAAAAATACTATCTCCATAAAATATGTTCTTATTTATAACTTTTAATATATTTAATTGTGACTTTATTTTTCCAATTGCACCACCGTTTATTCGGTAAAATAGTTCAGTTTAAGCTACAAAATCACCCGATAAATCGATGCGGGTCATTAAACAACATCCGGTGTTTTTATTTTTACCCGTACCCGAGAACAAGTTCCTGAAAACAGCATCTACAATTTTACCTTCAAAGTGTTTACTCCAAAATTCGCGGAAAAGCTGAAAATAGATGTTGAGAGTAATAATTCCTCTTTACGATTATGGACCTTCGAGACGATATACTGTTCATGCTTATTTCCTCGGAAATGTATTCTATTTATAGGGTATTTTCCAAGTCTTTCAAATCCGTGATGTGTCCTTGTATTATATAAATATTTTCCTTATAAGCTGTACCAAAGATCGTAATCACCACCAAACCATCCTTTACAAAACAACGAAGAACCATTAACATCGGTACATCTTGAACTACTATATTATGTTTATTGTTATTTATTGTTTATTGTTATTTATTGTTTATTGTTATTTATTGTTTATTGTTATTTATTGTTTATTGTTTTTTTATGGATTAGCATATCATTTCACCTACAAGTAGGTGTCTAAAGATGCTCATCGACAGAAACCATGGGTAGGAGCCTTTTCACGCCCCTTTTGAAAAACCCCAGGCTGTACTTGGGAGGATATAGATGGACAGGGAATGCGTTCCACATTTTTACGGTTCTGGGAATGAAATACCTGCAGGTGCAAATACGTGATAGGTCGATTGAATAAGGGTGCACCCCTGCCCAGTACGCTTAGTGCGGAGGTGGAATGTGGACGGCAGAATAGCGTTAAACAACTCCTCCGAACACTCCCCATGAAATAGACGCTAGAACACACTTAGGAAGCCGCCGCCCCTACAGAGTTGCAGTGGTTCTAAGTCGCGGGACACCACCCTGGTCACCCACCAGTCCACGGCACAACCCTGGATCGTAAAAATCACATCCCAATCGTGCCAGTCTCTATCAAGAATTATCCTGAACCACTCTTCAGCGTGAGGCATGTCCTTTTCAAGGCCAAAATTTAAAATTACATTTGGTTTTAGGGTTACGTTGTCCTAACCATCAGCCAAGCCATCAGCCCTCTCTAACGCTCAAGCCACAGTTATGCTGTCAATCCCTTTTAAATGGCCTTAATCGACATTCAGTATAGCATTATCTTCTTGCAATGTGCGATATCAAAATTACAGAGGTTCCCAAAATACGGGTGTCGTTTCCTTGAGCCGTTAATAGTCATCAAATAGGGCGAATCGTTTATGGTTTCCTCAAGTTCTGTTTGCCGTTCAATATCTAACATCAGTACCCTTATTGCGAGATTAAACCTACACCGCGTACTACGCTACGCCGCCGTGTTCTCCGCATCATTTTGTATGGAGAAATGAAGTTCGAAAATCTATCACTAGAGGCGCTGCTCCGTTTCTCCATACAAAATGATGCGGAGAATACGGCGTAGCGTAGTACGCGGTGTAGGTTAAATCTCGTGATAAGGGTGCAGGTCGTCTCGCTCGTAATTTCCAAAGTCGTACGCAAGGGATTATGAAACGCGAATGAGACAACGCTATGCGGCGACTATAGCGTCGTTTCCCTCTATATACGGTGTACTTCAGTTCCAGTTTTCGGATGTCGAGTCTTATCTTCAAAAGTTAGCCTGTTTGTTAGACGTCTGTTGCCAACGAGGACGATAATGAAGATCGCCATAACCGGTGTCCGTAACATAAATAAGTTGTCGCATTCAACAAAAGGGTTTCCGTAAATCCGTATTGTTTTTGAATCACCCTCCTTGAGGATGAGGCACTAGACACATCCGTTCCATTTGGGGATAGAATCCGTTGGATATTCCTTTTTCAAACCCCGACGAATAAAAGATGGGTGTTATTTATGTTTAACGTGTACACACATACACACATGTGTGTATGGGTGTTTCTGTGGCATCGTAGCTCCCAAACGGATGGACCGATAAAATTTTGAATGCGGTTTTTTTTTATTAGAAAGCTGATTTAATCGGAATGGTTGTTAGTTATGTTTGTAATCAATTAAGCAACTAATTAAGTAATCAAAAAATTAATTATCGTCAAAAGTGGACCGATTTGCATGCGGTTTTTTTAAAAAAGCTTGAAATAAAAATTTTTTTTTTTTTTTTTTTTTTATGGAAACTGACACGGTTGGCTACATCACCTAAAACATCCGTGATGTCAGCCCATAACACCGGGTGAACTAGGTGCTATGTCAGTGCTTCCCTTCATTTCGCGCCGGCTACACTGTTACAATTAAATTGCAATTTTTTTGACAAACTGACTGACACGGTTGGCTACATCAATCTACAACATCCGTGATCCGTGTCAGTGCTTCCCTTCATTTCATGTCGGCTACACTGAACTGGACGGAAAATACGAACTATTTGATTATACCATTTGATTCAGTGCGGTGGTATCAACCTTACCACCTAGTAAGGTAAGGACCTACAGTTTTACGTGGAATCTGAACCACGGTCAGCCTGCAACGGTCGAGTGGGTCACCCATCCAAGTACTGACCGCGCCCAGGTGTGCTTAACAAGAGTCGACCGACCGCACCACTGAGCTACCGAGGCTAGCTTTTGCTTCGAGAGGAACAGTCTTGCCAATGAACTATACTGATCCCATTGGTTAGGGCACATGAAGGTATTAATTAATTAACTATCTTTGGGATGTGGTAGAAGGACATGCAGGCGAACAAGAATAGTTTGTGGCAATATGTTAGACTGTAAAGAAATATCTATGATAAACTACAAACGAATGCTACATAAATACTTTAATACGCATATCTTCTATACATAATTCTTCCGTACGTGTGTTTATGTCACCTAACTCCTCCTAAACGGCTGGACCGATTTGGATGAAATTTTGTGTGTATATTGGGTCCCCGGATGGTTTGAAAATACAATTGAACCCGGTAGATGGCGTCGTGATGTCCACGCGGACGAAGTCGCGGGCACAGCTAATAATAATAAACTTACACATTATGTACCTACACTAAAAATAAGTTCATGATTATTTCTCAAAATAAACTAATAATAATTCTTTCTCAAAAACAAAAACATTTTGCGCAATTCAGTGGCTAACACGAAGTGAGCGAGGGATGAAGGCCTCAGCGACACGACTCACCGATAACTTTGTTCCTCGCAAGTTTGTTTGCGTCTGCTATCTTATTCGGGACTGAGCTCTGAAAGCTCTCGAAAGATTTTAATTAAGTGAAGTTACGATTTGGATACGTTGGATGACTTCTGTCTCGTCGTTTTGTTTGTTTGGTGAAAAAAAAATGTGGCGAATGATTTTTTTTATGCAAACCAGCATGGCATGAGTGGCTGCCATGCGTGTGAGGGCTCGATTGTGCAGTGGAAACGACATTCATTGATATGCCATAATTAAAAAATAATTATTCTTATTTTGACTTATTTCGATACACGCTCTAGATATTACCATCCGATTTGATATCTAATGGCTCTTGTTAAATATTACAATGAAGTTTGTACCGTGTGGGGTCGGTACTTAAAAAAAATAGCCCCACTGCATCTCTCCCCGTCGCATGTCGTAAAAGTCGACTAAGGGATAAGAAAATTCGTCAGCCTCGGTAGCTCAGTGGCGCGGTTGGTTAGTCAACTGTTATTAAGCAACGCTGAGCGCGGTCAGTGATTGGATGGGTGACCGCTCGACCGTTGGAGGCTGACCGTGGTTCGGATCCCACGTTAAACTGTAGGTCCCTTCCCTTCTTACCTTACTAGGTGGTAGGGTTTATCCCGGCCGGGTTGGTATCACCGCACTGAACGAAACGTCGGTCGAAACGGCTATGTAAATAGTTCGTGTTTTCCGTCCAGTTTAGTGTAGCCGACATGAAATGAAGGGAAGCACTGACATGGCACCTAGTTCACCCTGTGTTATGGGCTGACATCACGGATGTTGTAGGTGATGTAGCCAACCGTGTCAGGTTCCATAAAAAAAAAATAATAATAAAATAAATTACAAAGTGGAGGTATTTCGCCATAAATATAAATTAAATATTTATATTTAACTAATATTTGGTTTCAGATTTGTATATATATTTTATATACAATACATTAAAAAATACACATAATATATAGACATCTTCTTATATTTGGACTTAATAAGACGTCCCCCGAGAATAAAGAATTAAGAGGATACCCAGCTGGCTGCTTTACATAGAAAAAGGTCGTAAGTCGGTGTTGTTTTTTTATTTAAAAAAATTTATGGTATTAAAATTAAAAAAATCTACAACAATAGAGTTCTGTGCTTGTGGTTTAGTTATTTATCAGTGCAATAAAAATTTCGTTTTATTCATTAAATTTTGCGTCAGATGAAAAAATAATTAAATCATTTTTTTCATCTGACGCAAAAGTGAATGAATAAAGCGAAATTTTTAATGCACTGATCAATAACTAAACCACAAGCACAGAACTCTATTGTTGTAGATTTTTAAATTGTATTACCATTATTTTTAAACGGTTTTATTTAGCTTGACTCCGTATATTTGTTTGTTTGTTTGTTACTATCTTTGTTTCAAATCTTGCGACAACTTTTTCAACTACTTCTACTGAACCGATTTTTATGAAACTTTGCACATACATTGAGTTCTCGTGACAATACAATATTATGATAATTTCAACTTGGTAACGAGGGTCTGATGATGGAGTCAGGAGGAGGACAGTGGAACTCTTCAACCGTTACTAGTAAACCCCTCGAGTTTGGGCTCATATGGTTGGTTTGGACGAGTGTTCCATACTTCTACCAATACACTTGGTGACGAGGGTCTGATGATGGAGTCAGGAGGTGGACAGTGGAACTCTTCAACCGTTACTAGTAACCCCCTCGAGTTTGGGCTCATATGGTTGGTTTGGAAGAGTGTCCCATACTTCTACCAATACACTTGGTGACGAGGGTCTGATAATGGAGTCAGGAGGTGTACAGTGGAACTCTTCAACCGTTACTAGTAACCCCCTCGAGTTTGGGCTCATTTGGTTGGTTTGGACGAGTGTTCCATACTTCTACCAATACACTTGGTGACGAGAGTCTGATGACGGAGTCAGGAGGTGTACAGTGGAACTCTTCAACCATTACTAGTAACCCCCTCGAGTTTGGGCTCATTTGGTTGGTTTGGACGAGTGTCCCATAGTTCTACCAATATACTTGGTGACGAGGGTCTGATGATGAAGTCAGGAGGTGTACAGTGGAACTCTTCAACCGTTACTAGTAACCCCCTCGAGTTTGGGCTCATTTGGTTGGTTTGGACGAGTGTCCCATACTTCTACCAATACACTTGGTGACAAGGGTCTGATGATGGAATCAGGAGGTGTACAGTGGAACTCTTCAACCGTTACTAGTAACCCCCTCGAGTTTGGGCTCATTTTGTTGGTTTGGACGAGTGTCCCATACTTCTACCAATACACTTGGCGAGGGTCTGATGATGGAGTCAGGAGGTGGACAGTGGAACTCTTCAACCGTTACTAGTAACTCCCTCGAGTTTGGGCTCATATGGTTGGTTTGGACGAGTGTCCCATACTTCTACCAATACACTTTGTGACGAGGGTCTGATGATGGAGTCAGGAGGTGTACAGTGGAACTCTTCAACCGTTACTAGTAACCCCCTCGAGTTTGGGCTCATTTGGCTGGTTTGGACGAGTGTCCCATACTTCTACCAATACACTTAGTGACGAGAGTCTGATGATGGATTCAGGAGGTGGACGGGGAACTCTTCAACCGTTACTAGTAACCCCCTCGAGTTTGGGCTCATGTGGTTGGTTTGGACCAGTGTCCCATACTACTACCAATACACTTGGTGACGAGGGTCTGATGATAGAGTCAGGAGGTGTACAGTGGAACTCTTCAACCGTTACTAGTAACCCCCTCGAGTTTGGGCTCATTTGATTAATTTGGACGAGTGTCCCATAGTTCTACCAATATACTTGGTAACGAGGGTCTGATGATGGAGTCAGGAGGTGTACAGTGGAACTCTTCAACGGTTACTAGTAACCCCCTCGAGTTTGGGCTCATTTGGTTGGTTTGGACGATTGTCCCATACTTCTAACGAATACACTTGGTGACGAGGGTCTGATGTTGGAGGCAGGAGGTGTACAGTGGAACTCTTCAACCGTTACTATTAACCCCCTCGAGTTTAAGCTCATATGGACGGGTTTGGACGAGTGTCCCATACTTCCACCAATACACTTGATGACGAGGGTCTGATGATGGAGTCAGGAGGTGTACAGTGGAACTCTTCAACCGTTACTAGTAACCCCCTCGAGTTTGGGCTCATTTGGTTGGTTTGGACGAGTGTCCCATACTTCTACCAATACACTTGGTGACGAGGGTCTGATGATGGAGTCAGAAGGTGTACAGTGGAACTCTTCAACGGTTACTAGTAACCCCCTCGAGTTTGGGCTCATATGGTGGGTTTGGACGAGTGTCCCTTACTTCTACCAATACACTTGGTGATGAGGGTCTGATGATGGAGTCAGGAGATGTACAGTGGAACTCTTCAACCGTTACTAGTAGCCCCCTCGAGTTTGGGCTCATAGGGTTGGTTTGGACGAGTGCCCCTTACTTTTACCAATACACTTGGTGACGAGGGTCTGATGATGGAGTCAGGAGGTGTACAGTGGAACTCTTCAACCGTTACTAGTAACCCCCTCGAGTTTGGGCTCATTTGGTTTGTTTGGACGAGTGTCCCATACTTGTCGAACGCAAAAGTATGAAACAGACATACCATCTGTTCAAATTGATTTTGAAAAAGACGGCGGACACCTTATCCATCCTAAAGCCATACAGTTTCCAGCAAAGTTTAATTATGGAACAGCTGAGAGCCGGATGTTACCGATAATTTTGTCATGGGCCTCCACTGTCCATAAAATGCAGGGCAGTACTGTTGACCGTGCTGTCGTGTATTTGGGCTCCAGACTATTTGAGGAGGGTCAAGTGTATGTTGCATTGAGTCGCGTAAAGTCTTTAGAAGGGTTATGTATTGAGGAGCTTGATTGTGAGTAATTGGCAGGTAAGAAACCGAGTAACAAAGATGCAATGAGAGAGTTGGAAAGGATGACGAGTTTACGTAATGAATGATACGAGCCAAAAATCAAACTAAAAACGAGTAAATAAAAAAATAGGTAAAAAAACTTTTAAGTTAAACGGTTTTATTAAAAATAAAAAACTAGAAAAAAAACAGCTGTACAAAAAACTAGAAAATAATAAGGACACAAGCCTGGGCCTTCTTAAGATTTTACGTCTGGGTAAGAAATCGTGCAATACTAGCGTGCTGTCTTCTCATGTCGGATGCCAAAGGGCACATTGTGTCGCTGCGTCAGCGGAATAAGTAATAAATTGAGACTTTTAACAGACTAATATAAAAACGTGGGGCGTATAATATGCGTAATAAATAACATGCGCCCCACGTTTTTATATTAGTCTGTTAAAAGTCTCAATTTATTACTTATTCCGCTGACGCAGCGACACAATGTGCCCTTTGGCATCCGACATGAGAAGACAGCACGCTAGTATTGCACGATTTCTTACCCAGACGTAAAATCTTAAGAAGGCCCAGGCTTGTGTCCTTATTATTTTCTAGTTTTTTGTACAGCTGTTTTTTTTCTAGTTTTTTATTTTTAATAAAACCGTTTAACTTAAAAGTTTTTTTACCTATTTTTTTTTTAAATAAAAAAACAACACCGACTTAAGACCTTTTTCTATGCAAAGCAGCCAGCTAATGTTTGATGTGTCAAATGATGATGACGATTGATACATGGCGTTATGTCATGGGTTTGAATTTTTTGAATGAATCTATGGTTTAAGACGGAAACAGACTCAAACCGTGCTACCCGAGCACTGATGATTGAAACACGAACCGTATGCAGATTTAAATACGTGCGAGATTCATTCTACTCGTGCGGTGGCTGATACGTCGCGCCGACGATAAATGTTTGCGCGAAAATCACACTATATATTAAATTTCACGTGTTGGAAAGATGGAAAATATATTTTTTTTTAGCTACGATTGTGGGGAAAAATATTATCTATATTTCTATGAGGGTCTTGTATTGAAACAATTTATGTTTCTCAAGAGAATTTAACATGAACGTACAATTTTCGTACATTTCGTTATTTTTTGAGATTTTTTAGCTATGTTTGTTAATTAAAAAGACTAATACATAACATACATTTTTTGCAGATTTTTTATCTCTACCAATAGTTAAAAAATTTCGTATAAAGTTGACATTTTGAGTCCTATTTGCGCCTTAATGGACGATATTATAATGAAACAACTTGATTTATTCTTGCCTATTTTTGTATTTCCACTAAAGAAATATTTTCCGCCATGCAAAGACGGCCGAACGGGCGGAAAGTCGAAATGTTTTCATAGGACCGGTAGGTTTAGCCGATTCCTATTCAACTGAGAGGATAGAAGGATATTGTCAGAGGAGAGCGGTGACCCGTAAGTCCTTTCCCTTTCACATTCGATCACAGACGCTCGGCTCCGACGACCGGGACACTTACGAATGAATCGATTACCAACGCCCGACTGATGGACGCCTAATTGAAAATAACTGAAATGCCATTATAAGATACGCGCGTCTAGAGCAGCCATTCTCAACCAGTGTATCGCGACACACTAGGGGGTCGCGAGAATGTCTAAAAATAAAAAAACCAGTTGCACTCCGGGTGTGCCGGCAGAAGTGAAAACTTTTTGTATTTCCGAAAATAATTCTTAGGTGGTTAGAAAAAAAACTAAACACACTAAAAATATTTAAACACCGTAACATTGCTTAAAAAAGAAAACAAAAGAAAAAAAAACAAAAAAAAAATTGAGGGATTCGAACCCATGGTCAAAAAATACGAATCCTACACTCTTACCATTGAGCCACGAAATCACATAAACGACCAAACGAATAACGGATTCCCTTGATTCGCCTTCGGCTTTACTGTCACTGAGAGACGTACAGAATTGATCCCGAGCCACTCGTAACTTAACCCTTAATGCAATGACTTAAGGTTACATTTTAAATAATAAAAATAAATCTGACGCTTTTCGAGATCTGACGCTGACGCTTTTCGAGATCTGACGCGAGTTTAACATTTTTTACCCACCTAAAAAAGTGCCAAGCGCCGCTAAAGAAATTTTCACTTCAAAATTCCCGCTTTCGCGCGAAAGGGCGAAATTTTGCTGAAGACTGCTCAATGTGGACAGTGAAATGAGAGTATGTTTATCCACAATTCTTCCACGAATAGAAGATCTGTGTAAAGGTCGTCAGGCTCAAGTATCACATCAGGATCTACTCAGCCTAATGTTTAGTATTCAAAATATTAGGTACTTGTATTACTTAGTTAATTGATATTAATCGTATGTATGCTTCCAAATCTCTAATTGTAATAAAATTATGTAACTACTTGTAAAACTTGTGTCTTCTTCTTTGAGTGTCTCGCCAGTCTAAAAAAAATCTTCAGATGTATCGCAGAGGAAAAAAGGTTGAGAACACATGGTCTAGAGAACCGTTAGAAATGTCTTCAAAAGGGGATATAGCTAGGGGCTAGAACGATAAAAAAGCTATGGACGCCGTACTGTCAAATGCTTGTATGAGAACTAGCGTCTCGCCGAGTTGCGGGGAGGGGAGTGCACTTACCGATGATAAGATATTCCACTATTGTGCACACCAAACTTGATGCGGGCATTTTAGACAGGTTTTTGCGAACGCGGCCGATGACAGACTGACGGGCCAACGCGCGACCGTCCAATGAAACAAGTATGCTTTTACTTATATCGTGTTACGCTGGCGAGGATAGGGTTCGGGGTCCATATTTTATCGTTCTAGGCTAGGGGACTAGCGTCTCGAAAATTAGGGATCCTTTACCGATGTCGGTGATTTTTCACGCCGGTCCAACTACTTACACTCTACAAAGCACAAGTAAGACCGGTGATGGAATATTGCAGTCATCTTTAGGAGGGTTCCCCAGAGTACCTTCTTTCAGCGTAGGCTTAGTAATAGGGTCCCGTACCGGATACGGAACCCTAAAATGTACCGGCCCTACACGGAACGGTTCTTCCACCGAGTCACGCAGCGGGTGGGTCTTCGTGCCTTACTTGCTGCTTGATTGTTATCTTGTCTGAATACTTTGCCAAACGTGGTGGCCGGTATCGTGCTGTAATTTACAAGAATACCTACCTACAGCACAACTCCGATTACTCTGCTTACCCCGATTGTCGGGATACAGCGTGTGGTATGTATGTAGGTAAGTAATTTAATTTTACTTTGTCATCGCTATTTTTAGTAAAAACACTTTTAAGAAAGACATTTTCAATACACGCCACACGATTTTGCTGCACGATAATTTCTTTTCTGCTGCCAGTGAAATATAGCACTATGATGATGTATCGTTCCAAGCCTGAATAGCCGATGAAACATTGAATGTTCCGATAGCCCAGGCGGGCTTTTCGCTTGTCCATTTTAAAAGAGAACTTGGTAGTTAAATAAGGGTGTTTCAATAAGAGTGCACTCTTTGAAATTTTGTGGCATTTTTTTCTCGTGCAAGTGGCAACTCTGAAATTTGACAGCTTTCACCTATAATAATTGTTCAGATTATAAAAAATGGTAGCTACACAAAAGAAGAACGCGTTATCATTGTGAAAACCCATTACAAAAAAGGGGACTGAGACCGCTCGCATACTTCGCGGAATTTTCGGTGGAGAACGTGCACCTAATTTGTCAACAATTCGACGCTGGTTCACAAAATTTGAAGAAACTGACTGAAGAAACTGAAAGAACCGATTATTTCTTAAAATGTTTTTTACCACTCTGCGATTTGTAATGTGTTTTTACAATTATTATAACGCGTTCTTCTTTTGTGTAGTGCTCCATTTTTAATAATCGCAACAATCATAGGCGACAGCTGTCAAATTTCAGAGTTGCCACTTGCACGAGAAAAAAACGCCACAAAATTTAAATAGTGAACTCTTATTGAGACATCCTTATTTATTTCGCAGCGCCCTCTGGCTGAAAGCGTTGTAAATAAGGTGTTAACATTGGTTTATTTGTCTTCAGCCACTCTATCTGCATTGCGCGCGACGTTTTTATGACGACTTGAATTTATTTTACCACCGGCTTTAAAGAAAACGTACCGCGCGCCGCCCTAATGAAGTGTTCGCGCTTACTCTTTTTTTTTGCTACTGAGGAACTTACGCTGTTCGGGTCTCATTATTTTATTATTTACACACAAATGAAGTAAACATTTTTAATGAGGCCATTCAGACCAGCAGATGCAAATCGCTGCTGCATTTTTAACATTTCTTGTCGACTAATTGTTGGAATGAAATAATTTATGCTGAAAGGTGCTTCGTTGCGAGTGAGAGTTGCTGGCGCGTGGTGCGGAGGTGAAAATGGGACGGCGGGATCGCGTTAAACAGCTCCTCCGAGCACAGCCCATGGAAAAAGCGATAGGATACACAGTTTGGGAGCCGACATCTCTGCGGTTTCAACTTTAAATTCCCGCTACTGTCTCATGCTGCTCGAGTGACAGTTAACGTTATTCGATTAACGAAATAACGATTATTCTTCCTCGCATTTAAATTGCCCTTTATCGAAATGTTATCTACCTATATGGCTTTTAAAGAGGAACCGGTACAAGCTTGTCTCTGTGCCATGTAGGTACCTACGTATAGGCGCCGCCGTGCGCAGTGATGTTACTTCCACTAGATTCGTTTTTTTTATGGACACTGACACGGTTGGCTACATCACCCTACAAGATCCGCGATGTCAGCCCATAACACCGAGTGAACTAGGTGCCATGTCAGTGTTTCCCTTCATTTCATGTCTGCTACACTGAACTGAACGGAAAACGCGATATATTTACATATCCGTTTCGAATAACGTTTCGTTCAGT
This sequence comes from Nematopogon swammerdamellus, assembly GCA_946902875.1. NCBI lineage: Eukaryota > Metazoa > Arthropoda > Insecta > Lepidoptera > Adelidae > Nematopogon > Nematopogon swammerdamellus. Next base: position 2,328,771 of record OX336345.1, on the reverse strand, counting down.
GCGGTGGTACCAACCCGGGCGGGATAAATCCTACCACCTAGTAAGGTAACAGGGGAAGGGACCTAGAGTTTAACGTGGAATCCGAACCACGGCCAGCCTCCAACGGTCGAGCGGTCACACATCCAAGTACTGACCGCACCCAGGGTTGCTTAATAACAGTCGACCGACCGCACCACTGAGCCACCGGGGCTGACAAATTATCCTCTTATCGCTATTCTCACACACGTCATTTTCTAAGGCAACTTGCATCAATTATTGGCTGACTCTATTTCGGAATAATTTGGAACCCCTATGATTTATTTTTTTGTCAGAAATTTGTATGTCAGGTTTGAGTTATAGACACTTATCTGACCGCTGAGAACAGAGTACCGCAGAACTGGAGAGACGAAATTACAGAAGTTTACTAAGGAATACACATTTTTTAAATTTCAACACTTTGTAAAAACACGGCCAAGTGCCAGTCAAACTCGCGCACCGTGGGTTCCGTATCGCCATGCCATGTACTGTAATCTCATCTACTGTTTTCGGTAGTTGGCGCGCATACATTTTTAGTTTCTTGTATGGAGACCCCCGTGAATTTTTACTTTTTCTTATTTTTATTATTTGTTGTTATATCGGCCAAAATAACAAATTCTGTGAAAATTTCAACGGGCTACCTATTACGGTTCAAGAGATGCAGCCCTCGGACAGACAGACAGACAGACAGACAGACAGACAGACAGTCAGGCAGACAGTCAGACAGACAGACGCCGTAGGCTTAGTAATAGGGTCCCGTACGACGGATACGGAAACCTAAAAATGACCCATGTCAGAATAAATTGTGAACTAAATCGGCTTATTTTGAGGCAGGTAACCAAATTTAGTTCTCACGTATCCATAAATATTCAACATCAGTGCACGTGCGACGCAACGGTCGGAGCGCAGATCCACATACACCTGGCAATATATTACTTCGCCCCAACTTGCTATTTCACATTTAAATATCCATTTCCAATTCAATATTGTCTTTGAATTTCCCGTGATATAGTTCTGCAGGTCTATTCTTGTAAATTCTGACAGCGGAATCAGCGCTGTTGTGGCGCTGAGAGTCACTTACCAAAGTAGGTCTCAGCGCCACATCAGGGCTGATTCCGCTGTCAGAATTTACAAGAATAGACCTGCTGGATGTTTCATTAGTTGTGTTTTTTTTTATTGAATCACACAGAGTAGTAGGGTTCCGTATCATTACGGGACACATCAGCTTCGTCGTATTATATTATAATCTAAATATGTCTTATGATTAGAGATAGGATAATCGGATACATATTTGCCTAAATGCTCAAAAATATGGAAGTGGCTTCTTTGAAAAAAATATTTAATTGAATAATTCCCGGGATTCCCGGGAACGTTACTATACTATAGAACGTAGAAAATCTATTCAAAATAAATGTTCTTTTATCATACTAGCTTTCACCCCCAACTTCGTTCGCGAGAATATTTATACAACTGCGTCTTACTATGCTTAGTTACTTTTCGGTATTGAAATTCCAAAAATCATTTTGGCACACCTTTTACCAGGAAGCTATACATAATTAGCAGTTTTTATTATTATGTATTTCAGTTTTAGTGAAGCACCAACATAATTAGTATATGTAGGTATGTATACTTGAAATATGGTTACAATTAAAATGCAACGCTGGGTGCGGTCAGTACTTGGATAGGTGACCGCTGACCGTTAGAGGCCGATCGAGGTTCGGATTCCTCGTAAAACTGTAGGTCCCTTCCCTCCTAATCTTACTTGGTGGTAGGGTTTAACCCGCCCGGGTTGGTACCACCGCACTGAATGAAACGTCGGTCTAAACGGCTATGTAAATAGTTTGTGTTTTCCGACCAGTTCAGTGTAGCCGGCACGATCAAAGGGGGAAGCACTGACATGGCACCTAGTTCACCCGGTGTTATGGGCTGACATCACGGACGTTGTAGGGGATGTAGCCAACCGTGTCAGTTTCCATAAAAAAAAAAAAACGTCAATCCCGGGAAAAAATTAAAAAGTGTCTTTCCATACTTATCCAAACTCTCAAGTTTAGGTAAATAGGTATTCGATTATCCTATCTCTAATTATGATTTATTTGGGGCTTAACGAACGACCCTGAAGTACGACTATTGTGAATATAGTCTTATCAAAATAGAAAGCCGTCATATTGACAACCATTCATTCGCGTCTAACGGTACAGCGTATACGCCGCATAGCCTAATGTCTGCGAATGATCTTGGGCTATAACATTTCATCTACGATATTTGATAATATAAAGCCTAATAAATCGGCAGGCAGCATCTAGCCAACACAGATTTTCGGCTCGACAAACGACTGTTAAGGGTGCTGTACCTGCTAGGTTTTGTTTTATATTAAAACTAGCTTTCCCCCGCGGCTTCCCTCACGTGAAATTCGCTTTTAAAAAGAAGAAAGTAAGTAACTAAGTAAGTAAGAAGGCCAAGCAGCGTTCCTGCGTTACATGTATTTCGGCGCGCGGAACAATTCGGTTTGTGAGTGGCGCTAACCATGACATGGCGATACGGAACCCACGGTGCGCGAATTCGACTCGCACTTGTCCGGTTTTTACGTCTGCGGAGCCAGCGCTGACTGGTTAGGATCCAAGCCACGGTCTTGCATGCCAGCGGAGTGCAGTAAGACTGGCGTGCCACGCGCGACAATTATAAAAACATCTACAACCTCCGCTGGTATGCCCTGCCTGGAATCACCAGGCATCTCTCGCTCGGACGACAAAAGATCCGACTCTATGACGCTGGTTCTGAGGACGAAGGTTAGAGCCCTCCTGTACCCTTATCACGAGATTTAACCTACACCGCGTACTATACGCTACGCCGTGTTCTCAGCATAATTTTGTATTGAGAAACGGAGCAGCGCCTCTAGTGATAGATTTGCGAACTTCGTTTCTCCATTCAAAATGATGCGGAGAACACGGCATAGCGTAGTACGCGGTGTAGGTTAAATCTCGTGATTAGGGTACTGGTGTGCGAAGCCACGTATGTGTCGACCCACTGGCGCCTGGCCACGTGTCCGCTTCCTCGCGATCAGCCGGAGAAGTTTGCACCACAAGCTGCTGAGAATAAAAAAAATAATTTGAGTCCTTAAAAACCTCTTTTAGTCGGGCTTTTGCGGTGGGACCCTCGGTACGTGGTCTGCCGGACGCACTGGCTTTTTCCGAAACCATCGGCAAATTTCTAGTGGATAAAATTTAGAATCCGGTGATGTGCGCGCTAAGGCTTTCTTCATACGCCGCATAAGCCTGGAAATTTAAAGAGGGAACGCTATAAGCCTAGTACGCTATAATTGTTTTAATACAAAATTGTTAATGAAATAACATTGGTATTTATATAATTTTATTACATTTTAAAAATTAACATTTAGATCCGATTTCACCACCGTCAACTAAAATGTAGCTGCTGGTTACTTTTTGCCAAATGTTTGAAAGTATCACTTTAACAGCCGAATAACTGTTGGAGTCAATGATATTATATGTTATAACCCTCCTTTTTGCTTCGCCGTAGTCGGGTAAAAAAGGAGGTAGATAGGTTAAACGAGCTCCCAAAGCGGCACATTAAATACAAGACCACAGTCCTGTTTGAAGTTAGTCGCGCACCAACTACCCACGCGTTCAGACGTGCGTCGTCCTTCCTAAGTAGTTATCAGTTATACCAACCGCCACATAACTTGAATTCCCTCCCTTAATAATTGGAATAAGACTATTCGAGTCGGCGCATCACTTTATAGTTCTTTCTGTCAACGTTTCAAGTTCGTGCCGTGTGTGAGCACCGAATGTCGTTTAAACAACGTATCTTTCTTAAAATATCATTGGCTGGAGTGGATAAAATCCGATCTGGTGAAAACGGCCATATGAGTCAACTTCGGAATGTAACCAACCCTAAATACTCGTACGTAATCCAGAGAAGTCTCTACCTTCTCGGAGGTTATATTGGCTGGTCGGAGCATGTGGTTTGATCCCTCCGACTCAGCCACTCATACTGGATTACTTAAAAAAACGTATGAGAACTGTTCGGTGACATTTACGTTTCTATAATAGGACTGTCCGCAAACCCCCACAAATATTCAAGCCAAGTCATTTGGCAAGTTGAAGCCTTAAGGCCGCTCGTGACAGGTAATATCACACCCGCAAGATAGCACCCGGCTTCGCATTGTGCAAACATCTGTTTTTGCTCGCGAAATATGCGAACTAAGGAGTTACGCAGCGAAACCGATTCGCTCCCCGCGAACACGCCTCCGGGCTCAAATAAAGCGTCACAAATGATTTATGCCGACGAAGATACACTGAATACGATGCTACAGAATAAAAAAAAAACTTTTTTAAAAAAAACATTGCACCGACTTCAAAAAACAACTAAAACTTGAAACTGTTAAATAATATTTTGATTCATATTCGGACCCTTGAGTTGAAAGCGCTACAAAAGCACACCTGAAAATTGACAGATGGACCCCTTTTGTGTGATTTATCCCGACGAAGATACACTGAATACGATGCTACAGAATAAATAAAAAAACTCTTTTAAAAAAACATTGCACCGACTTAAAAAAAAAACTTGAACTTAAAAGTGTTAAATAATATTTTCATTCGTATTCGGAACCTTGAGTTGAAGGCGCTACAAAAGCACACCTGAAAATTGACAGATGAACCCCTTTTGTGTGATTTATGCCGACGAAGATACACTGAATACGATGGTACAGAATAAAAAAAAACTGTTTTAAAAAACATTGCACCGTCTTCAAAAAACACCTGGAACTTAAAATGTGTTAAATAATATTTTGATTCATATTCGGACCCTTGAGTTGAAGACGGTACAAAAGCACAAAAGGGGTCCATCTATCAATTTTCAGGTGTGCTTTTGTACCGCCTTCAACTCAAGGGTCCGAATTATCAATCAAAATATTATTTAACACATTTTAAATTCTAGGTGTTTTTTGAAGACGGTGCAATGTTTTTTAAAACAGTTTTTTAGTTATATCACATAACAAGTTCTACGTAGAATTACGCGTTAAACCGACGACGACATGTTTTTCCAGTGCACACATAATAGTCCATATCTTAAAAACTACTGAACCGATTTCGATGAAACTTACACTATTCCCTATGTTTGAAGATACATCCAATACAAAGATTACAATACAAGGATAAGTATCTTAAGTAAAGAATTATGGAAATTCGATTTCTAATTACCGAGAAATTCGTGGACAAATATACAAACATACAAACATACATAGGTATATACACTTATGAAATTTGGCACAACTGTTTAGAGGCCCACAGAGATTAATATTTACGAATATTGTGCAATTCCAACGATATTACATACATACGGGTCGAATTTGATAACCTCCTTTTTTTAAGAAGTCGGTTAAAAATTGCAGCTTATCTGCGTTCGCCATTACCGAGCTCACGCTAATCCGAGAAAAACGTTAAATGTTTAATGTTTTAGGGTTCCGTACCTCAAAGGAGGAAAAAACGGAACCCTTATAGGATCACTTTGTTGTCCGTCTGTCTGTCTGTCTGGCTTGCTGGGTGTCTGTCTGTCAAGACCTTTTTTCTCAGGATCGGGTAGAGGTATAAAGTTGAAATTAATATCAAATACTAAGGTCTACGTTTCCTCGGAGGTGTAAAAAAATTAAGCTTATAGGTCACGCAATCACCAGATACGCCCATTTAAGTCACATATTTTGCCACCGGCAAACCAAATCAAAACCTATAGAGTACTTCCCGTTAACCTAGAATAATGAAATTTGGTAAGAAGCAAGGTCTCCTATCACAAGTAAAGGGAAATTGTAAATTTATAGTTATGTGACATTAAAAAAAATTTTTGTTTGTTTTGTATGTCAAGGTCCCTTTTTCTCAGGAAAGAATCAAGATAACAAATTTAAATTAATACGAAATACTAATATCTACGATCTCTTTAAGGTGTAGAATATTAAATCTTCTAAATCAACGCAATCAAAAGATACGGCCATCTATGTCATATTTCATGCTCGCAAACTCACTCAAAACAAATCAAAACCTATAGGGTATTTCCTGTTAACATAGAATCATAAAATTTGGTAATAAGCAAGGTCTTACAGCACAAGTAAAGGAAACAATCCGAAAATGGTAAAATTGTAGTTATTGACATAAAAAAAAATTTGTTTTGTATGTCAAGGACCCTTTTTCTCAGGAACGGATCAAGATAAGAAATTGAAATTAATATGAAATACTAAGATCTACGATTTATTTAAGGTGTGAAAAATGCAAGAGTCTAAACCAACGCAATCAAAAGATACGGCCATCTATGTCAGATCTCATACTCGCAAACTCACTCCAACCAAATCAAAACCTATAGGGTATTTCCCGTCAACCTAGAATCATAAAATTTGGTAAGAAGCAAGGTCTCATAGCACACGTAAAAGAAAAAAATCCTAAAATTTTAAACTTGTAGTTATATGATATTAAAAAAAAATTGCTTGTTTTGTGTGTCAAGACCCTTTTTCTCAGTAACGAGTCAAGATATCAAATTTAAATTAATATGAAATACTAACGTCTGCGATCCCTTCGAGTCATAGAAAATGAAAGCTTCTAAATCAATATAATCAAAAGATACGGCTATTTATGGGAAATTTTATTAATTGCAAACTCACTCAAATGAAATCAAAACCTATAGGGTACTTACCGTTGACCTAGCTAGAGTAATGAAATTTGGCAAGAAGCAAGGTCTCACAATTAAAGATAAAATCCGAAAAGGATATGTCGTTATGTCATATAAGAAATACATTTTTGTATATTTCAACTTCACGAATGCCGCACAGTCAAACACCATTGCTGTAGTGTTTATTTAGGCGATTCGTAATTTTGTTTTTGTACATACATAATACCTACAAATATATTGAGTGAGGCTGATGATACGGAACCCTCGGTGCGCGAGTCCAACTCGCACTTGCCGACTTTTTTTTTATTATTCGGCTAAGTCCCGCTTTGCTCATGTACATGAAGTGAACCTTGAGATTTTGTTTACAGTTCTGAAAATCATGAGTGCTGCAGTTTCTAGGGTTTCGTACGGGACACATTGCGAAGCCTACGCCGCCGCCGCACAGTGCAACCAAAATACGATTTTGCGGACATCGCTTGATTTCTCAGAAACTTTTCAAGATAATGCTCTGATATTTTGCATGAATAATCTTGAATAGTTTAGCTACTAATTCTGTAAATTTGAAAAAAATCCAGCAATAGTATTTATAGTTATTTTAATTTGAAATTCAAAATATGCGCTGTGTGTAAGATTTATTTTTTTTGTCTTTCCAGGTATTTATTTTATTTATTCAGGAAAGGTTAAAAATTAAAATAAAGAAATTTAAATGCTTTTCATTTAGTTTTACAACAGTTTTATATTATGTATTTATATTAAGTTTGCATAAAAGATCGCATGCTTATTGAGAAGCCTATGTTCATCAGTGACCGCGGACAGATAATGCTGCCGAGCTGACGGTGATATTGATGATATATATATGAATTCATAACATCGATAGTATATTTAAATATGTATATTTTTAATTAAAAACAAGAGCAGTCATAATCATAACTAGAAAATTAATTAAACAAAATTAGAATTAAACTTTCGAAATTAAATTAGTACTAAAATTAAATCTACATATTTATATTTTTTTTATTAAAAAGTAAAGAAAAAATAAATGAAATAAAAAACTACGTTTAAAAATAAACTAGAGAAAATACATTCGTAATAATGACATGTCATGGATCTACTGCAGCGAAACATTGATTTTTTTTTAAATTTATTATGACAAATTAGACAAGATAAGTACCTTAATTAATTATGTACTATTCTAAACTCTATTTACTTCAGGTGCACATTCTGCCAAGTCTTGATCGTCGCTCGTTCTCCGGATGTAAACGATTCTCCAATTACTTCCAGCACTTTTTGAGTCAATAATATATTATATATTATTTTAATGGCAAAGAATTGTCTCGTAATAAAACGTAAAAATCAATGGTTCGCTGCAGTAGATCCATGGCTTCAGTATGCACGTAGTCGTGTTAAAACAAAATAATAAAATGTTGTTCCAGTTCTTCACTTTTATACTAAATTATTTATCTCTAAACCACAAAAAATAAAGGTACTATAGTACCGGCTATGTATACATATTATGCGATATACCTATTATGTATAAAGATATAGTGCATGATGTATAAAATCATTTCTACTGTGAGATCTTAATGAACTAATATCAAAGTAAATTAGAATTAAAGGTGACTCGTTAAAATATATATTTTAAAATACTCGACCCCCAATATGTTATTTTATTAGACGTATTTAATAGTGCTCATTGTGATGTTGTTATAAGAACAGTATAACACCATAAAAATACAATACTGTGATGTGATGTGTCACCAAAACAAAGAGCGGCCGTTTTGAGCGTCAGGCGCGGCTAGGCGCGATCGTAAACAAACATAAAAAGTATATAAGATATGGCTGCATATGGCTACCATTTTCATACTGGCTAAAGTCCAATAGCTAATCTATAACGCAGCAATAATCATTTCTTGGACCGTTTTGGACTTTTTACTTTCTTGATGTTTAAATATTTCACTTCAGATTATTTGATCGATTCTCTAAAACTAGTCTATAAAAATTACGTTATTTACTAAAATGGCCATATGCTTACATTTATATATTCTGTGATATACCATTTCAACCCATTATTACCCAAAAGTTATAAATATTAAATAAGAAAGGCGACAGAAAATAATACATTTCACCGTATTTAATGCAATACATTGAAATTTCCTGGCAGAGGTATTTTCCGGATTAAATTAAAAAATGTTAGAGTATGGTAAAAAAAATAAAAGCTATTCATTGTTATAGCTATGATCCTGTAGAATGGGCGATAGTATTTTTTTTTTTGGATTCTGGGACATTTGAGAAAATGTCAAACGTCCGGACTTTTCTTCGGGACGCTGCACTGTGCGCCGCCCCGTCTGACTTGCCTTTATAGGGCTGTATCTTTTCTAACCGTAATAGGTTGCCGGTTGAAATTTTCACAAAATATGTTTTATTATGGCGGAAAAAGAACTAAAAAACCGGCCAAGTGCGAATAGGACTCGCGCACAGAGGGTTCCGTATTGCCATATCATGGTCAGTACCACTCACGCCATCTATGTATTAGTTAAAATGCTTCATAATCTTTTCGGTAGATTACGCGCACACACTTTTTAGTTACTTCTATGGGGACACCGTGAATTTTTTACTTTTTCCTTTCTAGGGTTCCGTATCTGGTACGGGACCCTAATACTAGGCCTACGCCGTCTGTCAGTCTGTCTGTCCGTCCGTCCGTCTGTCTGTCCTAGGGCTGTATTTCTTGAACCGTAATGTAGCCCGTTGAAATTTTCACAGAATATCAAATCAAATCAAATATCAAATCAAATATCTTTATTGCACTCAAAAATTGTACAACAGGCAAATACTTTAACTCTAAATATAGGGTTCTCTTACAGTACGCCTTATTATTTACAGAGTGGTTATGGAGTGGCAGGAAGAAAGAGACATGGAACAAGTGCTTAAATCTAATAAAAAAAAAAAAAAAAAATTTGCATATACTAAATATATTATAGGTAATATTTTAATAAATAAAAAACTACATAAATAAATATAATGTATATATATATATATATATAATAAATATATACATTATATAAGTGTACTTATGTGTTATTATGGCCGATATAACAACAAATAATAAAAATAAGAAAACGTAAAAAAATCACGGGGGGAACCCCGTGATTTTTTTGGAGAAACCAAAAAGTGTATGCACGCGCGCCATCTACCGAATAGATTATGAAGCATTTCATAACACGCCATAGATGGCCTGAGTGGCGCTAGCCATGACATGGCGATACGGAACCCTCGGTGCACGAGTTCGACTCGCAATTGGCCGTTTTTTTTTAGTTGTTGTTATATCGGCCATAATAACACATTTTGTGAAAAATTTAGAAAATGTTATTCAATCAAATGTTTTATTGATACTCCCTGGTGTCCAACTGGTTCCGTCTTAAAAGCTGCTTCCATATTTCTGTCAAGCCCAGCGGGCAACCTTCAAGTGGGCACAGTACCTATGTACGATGTTTACCTATACATTTGGCTGAGGTATAATTAATGGCAGGTTTGATAGCAAATTTCTGGTAGTTATATCCTGTAGTTTAGGGTGTTAGAAGAATATTAGTGAAATAATTAGCCCGAGGAGATCAATACAGGTCTGTTAACAAAAGCTGGCGCGTGCACAGTACTCACACCAATGCAATTGTGCAAGTGCGAGTGAGACAGATCGGGTTTTCGTGATGCGTATGCCCCGACCTGTCTCACTCGCACTCGCACAATTGCATTGGTGTGAGTACTGTGCACGCGCCAGCTTTGGTTAACAGACCTGTACTTTCCGAGAAAAAAAATAATTGAAAATTTAAATTCACCGCCCGACATAAGCTGTTAGTATGGCTATTCCCTAGAGTGTTTTTATAATCCGGAGGCGCGAAGCTGTGGAGGCTTGCCTCCGCAGCTTCGGCTTTTCGTCGCCTTCGGCGACCGGCCTCAGCCGCTACGGCTCACACGGGCGCCTGCGCTTTGTTACAGCGGACGGGGGCTGCACTTCCCGCAGCGCCGGCGAAGAGGCAATCGTAATTAGGTAATGAGTCTTTTTTATACGTCGCTCCCTTTTTGTAGGTACATTGTATGCTGCCCCCCCCCCCCCCTTGAAGCCGCCCTCCTCTGGGGGGGGGGTCATATATCGATACACGAAGCCCCCCCCCCCCCCCCCGCAACCAACCTCCCCTTCCACCACCTGCCAGTATCTATACCCACCCCATAAATTTTAATGGGACTTGGCTATTTTGATATTCAGACAAATTTAACAAATTTACAAAATTAATATAAATTGTCTGATAATAATCGGCATCTCAAGCCAGGAACGTTTCAGGGAAGGTAAAACTATTACTAACAAACTCCCCCCTCCCCCCCCCCCCCCGCACCCAGCCACCCCCTCCACCACCTGCCAGTATCTATACCCACCCCATAAATTTTAATGGGACCTGGCTATTTTTATATTCAGACAAATTTACAAAATTAATATAAATTATCTGATAATAATCGGCATCTCAAGACAGGAACGTTTCAACGAAGGTAAAACTTAATATTATGGGGGTCCCTGAGTCCCTGTCCCTCTTTCATCCGGCTTCGGTCACGTCCGCTCAACCGGTATTCGGTTGACGGATTACTGCTACGGGAACACCGCCCGGTCAAAGCTTTGTATTTTATTACGTAATTTAATATAATTGATTAAGATGGAAGGCACGCGCATACAATTTGTTGACTGGCTCGTTTATTATTTTGTCTTTGTGACGAAACAGAACGATTGCAATTCGGTTTAATTTCCCCATTCTATTTGAGTTTCAGGAACTTGTCATAGGGAGCTTCCTTTTTAAAATATCTTATATTTAAAACATTCGTTAGGGTTCCGTATCCGTCGTACGGGACCCTATTACTAAGCCTACGCCGTCTGTCTGTCTGCCTGTCCGTCTGTCCGAGGGCTATATCTTCGTACCGTAACCTACCGTACGGAGATACATCCCTCGGGCAGACGGACCGTAATAGGTAGCTCGTTGAAATTATCGCAGAAGATGTGTTATTATGGCCGATATAACAACAAATAATAAAAATAAATAAAAGTAAAAAATTCACGGGGTACAAGAAACTAAAAAGTATATGCGCGCCATCTACCGAAGAGTATGAAGCATTTTAACTAATCCATAGATGGCGCGAGTGCCGCTGACCATGACATGGCGATACGGAACCCTCGGTGCGCGAGTTCGAATCGCACTTTGCCGTTTTTTTTTTTAATTACAGTGGTTACTTCAGAGGGATATTTATTAGTAGAGGGGTCCAGTGGTTGCAAATTGCCATTAAGCTTATCGTGTAGAAGTTAAGAGATGAATTTTAGTAAAAGAATTGTATGCCGGAAATGTGTAGTTTCGGAGGAAAAAAATTTTGAAAATCATATTTTTCATACAAAATTATTTTCGACATTTTTTTGTTTTTTTTTTTAATGCACCAAAACATTTATTTTGAATAGGAATTTATGCAAAAACGACATGCGCCCCCTCAACATTAGGTTAGGGTAAATTTTTTTTTAAACCACCAAAACATTCACCCATACCACTTCCCTTGTTTTTACATACATTTATATTCAAAATCAATGTTTTGGTGCATTAGAAAAAATATTTTTATTTTGTATGGGATTCATCTTTGTAATTCATCTTTCAACTCGGCCTACACAATAAGCTTACTAGCAATTTGCTAGCAAGGATGCCCTCTACTAATCCACCCCCCTTCAGAGGGCGTGTTAATAAATTAGACATCATTTTTGTCCGCCTTGTAGCTGGCATGGTGCCGTGGTCTCAACGTGGTATCGCCAGGAGTGGTGTTATTGGCTGTGTCTGTAATAAAATAAAATATAATTATATCCAACGAATCTCTAATAAATGTTTATGTTATTTGCTTTGGGTTAAGGTTTTATTTCAAATTTTCACTTCTTATCTTTGCTACTAACTTATATATTTTCATCACACTGGTGTGTACCAGTTAGACCTACCTATTTTTTAGACCTACAGTTTAGTTTGAAGATAACTCTTCTAGGATTAAGCTCGACTTCGCACTCCATGCAACTTCATTCATTGTGTTTTCTTTTAAAATTGTCATTAAATTATATTTTTATTACCAATTTTTTGGCTTTGTATTTAAATATTACTATATAATATACAAAAACACAAAATATTTCGGCCCTTTATAGGCCGTCGTCAGTTGAATCAACTGACGACGGCCCATAAAGGGCCGAAATATTTTGTGTTTTTGTATATTATTTAGTAACTTTTAAAATTGTATGTGTAGAGCAATAAAGCATTTATTTCTATCATCAAACATTAACATCTCCACACCTAAATATTTATAGATGCATCTATAGTTTGTTTTTTCCAAAAGTCCCACTGAACCCTCGTCTCGGGCAAGGCTCAGATTGTTTCATCTGGTGCTGGAGCCGAAGCGAGCGAACCAGATTAATGTGGGCCTCGCCCTGATCCAGATCGCTCGCAATATTGACAGTCGGACAAAGGCAACTTGCATAAATACAAATAAAATATTCACGGGCGTTTCCGCCGATTTTGAGGTTGGCGCGGCAATAGCGGACCTAGAGCTCGCATGCGGGTGGCGCGGATTGTCCGCCACGATACTCTGATCGGCCAGTGTTGACAGTGGCTCATCACAGGTTACCGCGCCTCCCAACCCCCGAGGGGGTGAATGCGCGTTTACATACACATTTACGCGCGTCCAAATGAAGACTGAGTCATTTGGACGTCACTCGACACGCGTTTGTTCTTGCCGTCACGCGCGCAACGAAATTCTTACTGTAATTTATAAACATTGTTGCCAGTAGTACTTATAATATATTCCCTCCTAACTTATATGGAAAATTTTCCAAAATAATACTCATCTCAATAATTTTATTATTTCTACATTATTTCTTGACAAACTTTACTAGCTACCTAATTTATTTTTCAAAAGGATTAACTCTGACAATAAAAGTTCATTCTGTTCGCACCGGTTCAGAGAATTCGCCTTTGTGTGAACGCTCATTTTATTTGCGATGAGTCACTGTCAACACTCGCCGAACAGAGTATAGCCTACCTTATTAGCTTAGTCAAGTGGTGCTAAAAATTTCTTCTTTTTTTATTGTCTTTGTCGCCCATAATAATAAATGTGTTGTAAACTGCGCATGATTAAAAAAGGTTCTCATAATTGCTGAAAGTAGTTCATTAATTACAATTTTTTTTATAGAATCTTCACGTGAAGTGCTTAAACTGTCGTATCGTTAATGGAGACATAAAACCGTGGTTAATTAATATTTTGCTGAGAATCTTTATAGAAAAATAATAACATAAATATATTTCAATACAATTATTTTTATTCTCATGACACCGCATGCACTGTTCAAAAAGGAACACACGGATAGCCGAATAAATAGTAATAATAATAAGTAGGTAGTTCAGTTGAATATTCACTCATAGCATCTTTACACCTGATTCACTTAATTAATAAGTCTTTGTAGTCAGAACTCTCAGTAAAATTGTTAATCTTGCTCTCAAGCTGTGTTTTTGATAGATTATGGGTGGTGTTGTTATGTGGCTAGTCACTAAATACTTGTAAAAATATGTTTAAAAACCCTGCGAAGTTTCTTGTCCATTCTTCTTCGTGGGTGTAATCAAACCGGATAGAACAAATTGTGACAAGTTCGAGCGCAGTCTGACTGTCATATGAATGATCAATAAACAATACAAAACAATACAATACAATACAATAGAAAATATTGCCATTTCTTCCTCAGTGCAAATCTTTACTTATTGCGTTATAATTGTTTTTTTTACATTTTGGAGGAGTTTGAATGCTAGGTATTTTGCGAGTATTTCACAGCGCTTGGCGTGGGGGCGGAAAGGCGGGAGTTTCGCCCCCTATGAATCCGCAAGTGTTGTAGGGTTGGCAGGCATGAAAAGGAGCAGGTACCTAGGGTAAAAGATAAAGTCCTTTGTTGTGACTAAGTGAGGCGGTTAGATTTTCTTTTTATACTCACCTACCTTTGATCCACTTTGCTAAATTCATACAGAATGCCTGTCCGATACATCGGTCGTCCTATTCGTTAGTGAAAAAAAAGTTCCATTTTCCATTTGTATAATATTCTAGAGACACCCTTTATGGTGAAATCTGTCAAACCTACCTTTTTAAGTAAATGATAAAGTTTTTATTTTACTTTATATAAGGTGATCCAATTCGAGGTTCCTATATTGGCAACACTGTAATTTTGACAGCTGTTAGTAATGGCGCGTGTTTCAACCTTCAAATGTTAGCTTGTAACAAACATTTACAAATTGAATCGCTTTACCAATGCTCAACGCGTTAAAATTGTTCAGTTGTTCTACAGAAATAACAATTCTGTAAGAACTGTGTATCGACTTTTGCGGGAAGATTATGGTAAAGTTAATCGTCCTACTGAGCGAACAATTCGCAAGATAGTGAAAAAAAAACCGGCCAAGTGCGAGTCGAACTCGCGCACGGAGGGTTCCGTATCGCCATGTCATGGTCAGCGCCACTCACGCCATCTATGTATTAGTTAAAATGCTTCATGCTCTTTTCTTTCTAGATGGCGCGCACACACTTTTTAGTTTCTTGTATGGGGATCCCGTGAATGTTTAATTTTGTTCTTATATCGGCCATAATAACACATATTCTGTGAAAATTTGAACGTTCTACCTATTACGGTTCAAGAGATACAGCCCTCTGACAGACGTACAGACAGACAGACAGACAGCGTAGGCTTAGTAATAGGGTCCCGTACGACGGATACGGAACCCTAAAAAATTTAGGAAACTAGAATCATTGGAGATAGCGTAAGTCACGTGCATAATCGTGGCGTACGTTCAGCTGAGAATATTGCCGAGATAATCCCCGTAACTTGCGAAAAAGTAATCTAAAATTACCTCGAAAGAATCACATATCCGGTACATAGCCACCTATAACAGGCTATAATCTCGTCGAATGGTCGAAGCGGAAATCCGACCAAAGTGATATGACATGGCACCTAGTTCACCAAGGTGTTATGGGCTGACATCACGGATGTAGTAAGTGATGTAGCCATCCGTGTCAGTTACAAAACAAACAAAAAATAAATCTAATCCGTCTTAAATCCTTTGACTCCCAAACGTTGAACATAGTACTACTCATTCCAATTTTAAGGCCCTGTCAACCCGTATTCACCCGTACTCCTCTTTCAAGGCGCCGCTTTCGCTGGTTGGACTAGGATGCAACACAATCAATAAAAGCGAAAATTAGGTTTTTATTTTTGTTTCCGAAACTACGGATCGAAACCAAAAAAGTAAAAAGCTGCGGATTTATGTAGATAAATATATTCAACAAATAAAATATATTTTTTCCAAAACCTTGATTTGGTCACGTTGCCAATACATTTTTATAACTATTCAGAGGCATTTTCATAATTTTTTTTCTATCGAGCGATGTTAATCAGATCGTGTTTTCAAAAAGCTATGATCTGCGCTGATAGATGAAGTTTTACATATATTAAAACCGAATCTGTCAGGTGAGTAATATTGGCGGTACACTTCTTAAATTCGACGCGTTCTTCAGACGCAGTCTCACCGTAGTCTCACATCACCTTAAACTCTAAGAAATAATTCTTAGACCAAAGCTCTAAGAACATATTTTGTTGTTTCACTCTTTAACACGTTGGCTGCCAATGAGCACCACCGGTGGGATCAACTATCATTACTCAGGGGTCATGAGCCTCACCGGTGGGATCAAATTGTACACATTTTGGAGCCTTCTAAATTGAACTGGCACCGTAGGAATGATGTTATTTTTAATCCTGGCACTGGAGTAATCTCTATAGAGTGTGGAAAAATTTTTTTTTGCTCTGACAAACAAAATTGAATGACTTTTGACACAGGTAAATCAGCTGGTAAAATTTTTTGCTACAAACATGTTGTTCGCTGTTTCAATGCAGTGTATTTATAAAGTTTTACAGTATTTTAAACCACGTAAACATCTATTACTCCTTGTATTTCTATGTTTAAGTAATATGTTTAAGTAATATGTTTAAGTATAAATGTTTAAGTAATATATTCTAGTATTTTACCTACATATGGATAGGTATTATATGCCCGGCGTCTTGTTCACTTAATTTTATTGTTTTGTTAGTATTAAGTTTGTGTCATTTTTCTTCTGCTTTGCTACCCTTATAATAAGTTTTCATAAAAGTCAGGTTGACTGGGAGAGATTGCCTTAGGTAATAAGTCCGCCTTTTGTAAAATCGTTGTATTGGAAAGCAATAAAGCATATTCTATTCTATTCTATTTCTTATGAAAAATCGACTCGCGCACAGAGGGTTTTGTAGAGGATTTATATTTTACAGTTTCAAAACACGTAAAAAAGTATCCACAGTATGCGTAAAATGTAAAAAGTTTTTCTGCTTAGAATGTTTCACTGAACTTCACTAAAAATAAACATTTAAACATAGTAGATGTACATTTTAGAAGTAAGCATATAATTTTGGTTAAATTTTTTTAAATAAATTCTCAAATTGAAAATCAATGTAGGTAAGGTATATTTAGGAGTAAGAATGTAATTTAGATTTTTTTAATAAATACTTACACAAATTCAAACGAGAATCTGATATTTTATTTTGAAAATCTTAACAGAAAATGTGATCCCACCGGTGATGCTCATGGCACCTGGTTATATTTTGACAAAGCCTTGTGAGCCCTGCCGGTGGGATCAGGTATTGTATGGTGGCACTCGGTGAAACAAAGCACCATTGTATGGTGGCAGCCAACGTGTTAAGGCGGAAATAAGACTCAAACCGTGCTCCCGAGCACTGATGATTGAAACACGAACCGTATGCCGATGCGATTTAAATAGATGTGAGATTCACTTTACTCGTGCGGTGGCTGATACGTCGCGCCGACGATGAACGTTTGCGCGAAAATCACAATATTAAATTTCACGTGCTGGAAAGATGAAAAAAATATTTATTTGGCTACAATTTTAGGGAAAAATAGTATCTATATTTCTATGAGGGTCTTGTATTGAAACAATTTAGATGCATTTAACACCTTTTCAAAGTAGTAAAATATAATTTTTTTCTCTATGTTTGTTAATTAAAGATCAATACATAACATATATTTTTTACCGATTTTTTATCTTTACCAATAGCTCAATAATTTCGTTTAAAGTTGACCTTTTGAGTCTTATTTCCGCCTTAAGATGGGCGCGTAGAGGATGGGCGGTGTATACTTTGTCACTTGCTTGCTCGCTTGCGCGCTTGACTGCACATCTGTGCGTTCCCGTGACGCAGCAAGTTCTGTGCTTTCAATAAGCTTTAGAAATAAATCATACCTACGAAATGGAATCAGATATTAATTCTCGCCGCGTTACGAGTGCCATGAATCACATTGGAATTGGGGAGGGAAGTGGCGCTCACCCGCTCTGTGCCTGTGTGGATTCATACGGAGGGAAAAATAACATTTTATAATTTTTTAATTTTGTTCGGATAACACAGACTAAGCTGAGAGGATAATGATATATGCGTGCGGGTAGAATAATGATCACATACATCAAATGTATTAGAAATAAGCTTTGAAATAAAATAAAAAGAGAGAAATATTTATATTGCAGGCAAAAAAATATTTACAACCTACATACGACCATGCTACGAGTATAATATGTGTACATACAGGATTATATACCATAAATCAATATCAATAATAATAAATACAAGCTGTGCCCGCGGCTCCGCCCGCTCTCATATTTCACTTCACTGCTAACCTCATATGCCATTTAGCGTGATAGTAAGTAGCCTATAGTTGATGGGAAGAATCAAGCTATCCGTAGAATTTTTCTTTATTAAAATCGGTTCAGTGGTTCTCGAGTTATAAGCGGACAGACAGACACTCAGACAGACAGAAAGCAGACGTTGAATTTTATTATAGGTAAGGATAAGGAAGAAATGTGCCAATAAACGAATAAATCTGTAAGGGATGGTCATGGAATAAGTTACTTCGTTTTATGAGAACTCTATGCATGATATAAAATCTAAATTGATGATTTTTAGAAATCTTTTCTGTATGTATGTATGTATGTGTGTTCCTCCATAACTCTTAAACCGATCATCTGAATTTGATGAAACTTAGTACAATCACATTTACCTATACGAGACACAGGATAGGCTAAATAAAATTTAGTTCCGGTGACACTAAGATGTGGCTCTCATACAAACCGAATTGTTCCGCGCGCCAAAATAAAGGTAGGGTAGCGGGCTTACTTACTTTCTTCTTTCTACATACGAATTTCACGCGAGCGAAGCCGCGGGCAAAATCTACATAGTATTGAAATAAGTTAATCAATACCTACATTAAGGTACCCATATGTTTGTATGTACTTTCACACATTTGAGACCTACATGATTATACAGTTGTATAATATTGTCATGTATTGTATTAATATTGTTGGTATTTGGTTGGAATTCGCAGTCACTATTGGCCGACGTTTCGGACTGGTGCGTTCAGTCCATCCATACATAGATACATAGATAGCGTCACGCCTGTTTCCCGGTGGGGTAGGCAGAGACAACGGATGTCCACGTGCCACGATCCTGACACACATCTGCTGCCTCTTCCACTGCCATAATGTTCTTCATGCATGCTCGTCGGTTACGGTTACTACGCACTTGACCCTTTTTGAGCACATGCCCGATCTGGTCCAGGTACGTGCGTCTAGGGCGACCCTTCCCAACTCTTCCACTCACATTTGGTTCATATATTCCTTTCGTTAGTCTCCTATCATCCATTCTTCCAACATGACCGAACCACCGAAGCATTCCTTTCTCAATCCTTGTCACTATATCTTCTTTCAGCCCACAGCGCTCTCGCACTACACTATTTCTCAATCTATCTTTCATTGTAACTCCACACGTACTCCTCAACGCGCGCATTTCCACAGCATTAATCCTGCTTTCATGCTTCGTCTGCCGTGCCCACAGAACAACGATCAGGCTACACCACCAAGGGCGACAAGACCGGACTTTTTTGCTCTGTGGCCATGCACAACTTTCACTCCCGAAGGGGCCAGCACTCCACCATGGACAGCCAAACGTGCACTAGTTGACATCCTTTGGCTGCCCATAATAGCGTGCAACGCCCCATTCACTTGGTTGTCTGCTTTCACTCTCTTTTCTACATCTCCTTCACAGTCCATCCATCAGGTGAACATTTTGGCCACTGGAAAACGGACACACAGACAACAACTTAAATAGTAATCATTCCAGTGGCTTCAATAGCTTATCAGGAGGAGTCAGCATCTGAAAAAAGGTATTAGTCTTACGACTGTTACACCGTTGCCGGGCTTTTTGGCGCGATTACCCGCGCGAGGCCTGCCGTCACTTTGTCCGCTCTATGTAAAATAGCGCGGTCGCCGTGGCCGGCTGGCTGGCTTTATAGTGGTCGGTCACTTTGTCCTCCCTAAGTTAGGGTGGTCGCCGTGACCGACTGCTGGCTAGGGGCGAGCGGCGTCGAAGACGCTCTGCTGCTGGCACGTTCTGCAGTCTCTCGACTGCTGCAGCTGCCTGTGGTGTGGAGAAAAGCGAATGAATCGCGAATGTCGGTCGAACCGCCTGCTTGCTCGACGCTTGCTGGAAGTAAAACATGTCCGCCAGTTCGATTATCACAGTGAAGAAGAACTGGCAAAGAAACTTCACTGGTCGCGGCCTGGTCGTCGGCAGCTGCGCGGCGGCGTGGAGGCTCTGGACCTGCGACGTTAAAGGGATGTGTTAGTATCGACAGGGGGCGCCTGGTCGATGGATCCCGCAGTCGGTAGTCGCAAGCGCTAGCGATCAGCGGGTTGTCGTGTCGGTACGCCCCCTTGAAGAAACATGTGGACAGCTTCTGGAGATGTTCTTCCAGCGGTGCTATACCCAGGTCTCTGTGTAGGTTCGCGTTTCTATGGTACCAGGGCGCACCTGTGGCGATGCGCAAGAATTTGTGTTGTCTTGCCCTCAGCCCTTGGATGAGTCCTTTGGCCGCATGAACCCACGCCGGAGAGGCGTAGGTCATAATAGCTTATCACTAAAGGCAAGAGAGATAAATAAAATATTTATTTACGTAATAAATATTCAAAATGTCATTATGACGAACATTTTTTCAATGGAAATACTTAAGAAAATTAACATTAAAGTGGGTAGATGGGAGAGGGGGAGGTACACATTTTTTTTTCAAATACATTGTGTCGGAAGAAGCGCTGTCTCGGTATCCTCGGCCCTTTTAATGTGATTAGTATTGATATTAAAATGAACCGAGTTATCTAGAGCGCGAAAAAGCGAAGTAAAAAAAAACAGTTTTAAAAAAAACATTTTACCGACTTCGAAAAACAACTAGAACTTAAAAGTGTCAAAAAATATTTTGATTCATATTCGGGCCCCCATATTATACCTTTGAGTTGAAGTCGGTACAAAAGCACAAAAGGAGTTGTCCATCTATCAATTTTCAGGTGTGCTTTTGTACCGAATTCAACACAAGGGTCCGAATATGAATCATAATATTATTTAACACTTTTATGTTCTAGTTCATTTTTTTGAAGTCGATGTAATGTTCTTTAAAACAGTTTTTTATTTCACTCTTTTTAGTTATATCACATATCAAGTTCTGCGTAGAATTATTGGGCGTTAAGCCGACACGTGTTTCTCCAGTGCACACTCAACAGTCCATATCTTGAAAACTACTCAACTGATTTTGGCGGCGCGGTAGGTCGCTGGATTTTAGAAAATTTATAAAGTAGAAAAAGGCCTATATCGGTTCGCACAAAGTGTGTGGATGGTCTTATGCAATGCACAATGTCCTAGGGGTAAAAGAATAAGGAAGGTGGGAAGACTCACCCTGATGGAGACTTCCTGGATTGCGCTGGTGGCCACCACGCTGTTCCTTCCTCTCCCACAGGTTGTTGAGAGTTGCAGCCGCGGTGATGAAGATAACGAAGCAGTTCCTTTGGGGTTTATATATCCGAGCATACACAGTACTTGGCGAAGTACTCAAAATCTGGGTAACGAACGACCCGGCGGTAGCGTGGTATGATTTTGGCGGGAAGGGCTACGACGACAGTAACGGTCCGCGCGTAGCAAGGCGAATTTGCACACTGAAAGCCTTTTCAGTTCATTTTCGACAGCACTTGCTGTCAGTCTTCGCTCCATCAGGTGAGAGAGAGAGAGACAGGTGTATGGGGGGGAACAAGGATAGGACTAGGTTAAAGTACATTACACAAGACCATACAGCCATCGATTGCGCGAGAGCATTCGGCCTAACCATGCCCCCCAGCTTGAGAGGACCCAGTCCTTTCAAAATTAAGTGAAAAGAAATTAATATTATTGCGGCGAAAACTAATTGAATTAATAAACAGATTTCTAACTGAAGCGGTTAAATAATGGATATTCCAATGCGGTTAAACTATGAGTTAAAGTATGCGATTATAAGCGACAATGCGGTGAATGGCAAAATTGCAGAGTGAAGCAAGAGCGAACTCAAACTTAAAACAAATATTATAAATTAGATTATTATTAATTAATATTTTTTTTTTTGCGGTTAAAATATAATAATGACTATAGGAAGTGTTACTGGCTAGGCAATGGGCAAATTTTTACCACTGGGCGCCTATATGTTCCAGTCTTAGTACGAACATTCACGACCCTAACTACTCCATCTTTCCCAGGAAAGGTATCTTCGACTATACCTAGAGGCCAGTTCAAAGGGGCGCAGTCCCCAGATTTGAGTATTACGACAGTGCCCTTCTGAAGAGGCTGCGAGGCAGTATTCCATTTTGGACGCGGTTGTAAATTATTTAGGTACTCTATTTTCCACCTTCGCCAAAACGATTGAATAATATGATCGACTTTGCGTTTCCTGTGAAGGAGATCAATGGTTTCATGAGAAACGTCCTCCGAAGGGAAGGATTTAAGAGGCGTTAATGTGAGAAAGTGAGCTGGAGTGAGCGCTAGAGGCTCGGTAGGATCAGAACTCAACGTGGAGAGAGGTCTCGAGTTGAGAATAGCCTCGATTTGGACGAGGACGGTGAGCATTTCTTCAAAGGTAAGAAGCTGGTTGCCCACAACTTTATAGAGATGTAATTTGACCGAACGAACGTTCGTTTCCCACATGGAGCCAAAGTGGGGAGCCGATGGTGGGTTGAACTTCCATTCGATGTTATTTTCCCGAAGTTCGTTTGCGAACTTATCTTGGTACTCCTCGGTGGCGATCAAGTCATAGATGACGTCAAGATATGATTTTGCGCCAACGAAATTCGTTCCGCAGTCGGAATATACGCAGCTTACAGGACCTCTTCGTGCGATGAAACGTTTAAAGGCGCTCAAAAATGATTCAGTGCTCAAGTCTGAGGCCAGTTCGATGTGTACGGCTTTAGTTACTAAACACACGAAAAGGCATATGTAAGCCTTTACGCTTCGCGTTCCTCTGCGCCGAATAGGCAAAATATTCAGAGGTCCGGCGTAGTCTACGCCAGAATGACAAAAACTCTTAACTTCATTTACCCTGCACGCGGGCAGATCAGCCATTAGCGGGAATTGGGGTTTTGGATTAGTTTTAAAGCAGATGTTGCATTGTTGCACTCGCTTGCGCACTATATTACGTGCCGCTAAGATCCAATACTTCTGTCGCAGTAGCGACATAAGAAGCTGAGGCCCGGTGTGTAGGTATTTGCGGTGGTGGTAATCAATAATGAGATCAACGACGTGATCGCGGCGCGGAAGCAGGATCGGATGCTGGCTATCGTAGGGCAGACTAGAATTGGCTAGTCTTCCACCCACACGAAAAACACCAGTTTCGTCGACAAAGGCGTTCAGTTTCCTGAATGCGGGCGAGAGAATTTTACCCGATCGTGCATTTTTAAATTCTTCCATAAAATGAACGTGTTGAACTGCCTTTATCACGGCCAGTTCAGCGTGATTTAGATGTGCTATTTCGAAATTATTGGACAATTTTTTAATGAATCTGTAAATGTAGATTACGACTCTAAGTAGCTTCGACCACGAAGAGATGCGGGAGGCGACCGTGACAAGCAGTGGCGGATCAGGTAAGTCCGTAGTAGTGGACATCACATTTATTTTAATTTCAGGCGGCTCGTCTACGGTGCGCGGGTCAAATTTGTGGACCGGCCATTCATCGAAAGGTAAGTGAGCGAAACTCGGTCCATCAAACCATAGCGGGTGCGCGATCAGCTGTGCGGGCGTCAAGCCACGCGACAGGCAGTCCGCGGGATTGTCTTTACCAGGTATGTGATAAAAATTACTCGCTGCGATATTATCTTGAATTTTACTAACTCGATTTGCGATAAAGGTTTGCCAACGAGAGGGGGCAGAATGTATCCAAGCGAGCGCCACTGTACTGTCCGTGAATGCGAGCACGTTGTTTATAGTGCAGCGGGCGGTGTAGGTATCGATCACGACACGCATTAATTTTGCGAGAATTAAATTTCCGCAAAGTTCGAGACGAGCGAGCGAAATATTACGCAGCGGTGCCACCTTCGATTTTGCACAAACCAAAGTCATTCGGTAACGCTGTTCTAGCGGGAACCACACGTGTATATAGACCACGGCTCCGTAAGCTTTCTCGCTAGCATCTGCGAATCCTAGTAGTGAGACAGTACAGTCAGCATCGACACCGATGTGTCGCGGTAATCGAATATTTTGTAGGTAGGGAAGCTCTGTCACAAACTGGTGCCAGAGCGAGACGACACCTGCAGGAGGAGACTCATCCCAATCAATTTTGT
The DNA here is from genome assembly GCA_946902875.1 of Nematopogon swammerdamellus. NCBI lineage: Eukaryota > Metazoa > Arthropoda > Insecta > Lepidoptera > Adelidae > Nematopogon > Nematopogon swammerdamellus. The sequence continues at coordinate 2,304,291 of OX336345.1, read as the reverse complement.
TTTCCCATAACGATTTAAGAATCAGTTTTGCTAAAAGAATAGCAGGAGCGGCGTATCCCATTAAATCCCACAAACGGGCAATCGTAGATAAAATGGTACGTTTCGTACATTTGCGGTTTTCTGCGCTAACGGTAAACGTAAAAACGTCAACACCAGGTAGCCAGTGCAGCCCAAGGATTTTATAGTGATCATCAGAGCTAAATTCTACCGCTTCCGAGACGCGGTGAGCAGTAGGTATGCCTTTCATTACTTGTGGTGAGTTACTCGAGAACTTCACCAGCTCGAACCCTCCAGCAATGAACAAATCGATCAGCTGATTCGAGAGTTCTGTGGCCTCACCTACAGTGGAGCAGCTTGTAGCTAAATCATCCATGTAGATGTCTCGTTCTGCTACCAGTAGGTCTACCGGCGTTCACTCACTCGCCCGTGTGAGTGCGAGAAATGTGGCGAGAACGCTTTATTGGCACCGGTGAAACAGGCGAGTGACGTCATTCTCGCACTCCCACATTTTACTCGCTAGAGCTGTCGATCTAGTCGATTATAGCCTTCTCTATATGTCCTTTCAAGACGACAAGGACGGAATACAGAAGGCTATGAGTCGACACGGAGTCGATCTATCAAACAATTGGCACCGGGGTTTTTGACGTTTCTTTGACAGATAAACTCCCCGATATTTGCCGCTAAACTCGCTAGCTAAGGATCAACTTTTTGGCGTTCACTTCATGAGAAAACTGACGAAAACATCGAAATAAATTTATTAACTGAACAAAAATATTATAAAAGTCTTTACAAATACATAATAAATACTGTAGAAAATATAGAAATTATAGGAAATAAAATTAAAGAAATGGCAGAAGGACCCGGCATCCAAGCCAATAATTATTAAAAAAAAAAAAAATTACAGCGGTTCGTAAACAAACAAGCAAACACGACATTCGCTTCGCGATGTTTATTTTGTGGTTTCTTTCTTTCTACGAAACATTTACGTAAGCGGCGGGCGGTTGGCGCGGTCTTGGCTTGGACTCTTTTGCTGGAATCCGGCCGACATGCGTCGATGAGCTTACAGCAAGAACATCGGCGCGAACAAGAATCCACTCAAGGGAGCTGCGCTTCGCCACTTTACGAACCGGCCGACACCCACAAAAGAAAGCCGACGCTATATCACCCACTTCCAAGGTATGTACTTTGTCATCTGTGCGACAGAAGGTTGAAAAACTACAATAGCTTTGCATCAACCTCTACTTTCTATGCTGAATCAAATGTTGCTCTTAATTATTAATAACCAATTCTAGTGTACAGTACGCGGCGGTAAATAATGTGCATCATGCTTTGATGACTTTCTGGTTGTAAAGCATTGTCTCGGTCATACAGATACTTGCAGTGCGACAGAGACGACACTCTACAACCGCACTATCTAGTTTATCACCAAAGAACATTGCGCATTATTTTAAATTGTATTTGCTAGATAATGACTGCCCTTCCATTTTATGCAAGTGATACTTACCAACGCACGGAGGGTCATATATACGCTTCCCACAAACGCTTCTCTCAAAATGAAGTATTCTTATCTCTGGTAAAAAAAGTAAACAAAACAATAATAAGAATAAAATATTTTTATTTACACATACAATTTACACAAAAACCTATTTAGGTAAACTAAAGAACTAATTGAGCATCTTAATAATAAACGCACATGCTGGCATTGATGTTGTGGAAGGACTTGGTGCTTGCAACCAGCAGATGGTAGTGTGCTGCACCAAACCCGAGGATGTGCTCCGTTTATGTAGGGAGGGTGTTCATTGTCCCAAGTGAGCCACTGCTGGGGTTTGTTGAAAACGCCCTCGGTTGTCCTGCAAGTTAAAACAAAAAATATCTTTAAATTATATTGTTTTGATTAGCGTAGGTACTTAGATGTATTTGGATCACATTAGACCATTACATTGCTTGGACATTTAAAAACAGGAGCCAAGTGCGAGTTTAACTCGCGCACTGAGGGTTCCGTACTACCACACAAGATATATTTTGTTATACACGGTGTTAACTTTTTTCGCGACATTTCAATTTTAATACCGAATATTAAACCATTTCGTATACTGATTATTTTGTGGTACTAAAAAATAAAATCTAAAATAGTTTAAAAAAATTTGCATATTTTCTTCAAAATTTTACCTCAGCGACAATTTCTCTTTGGAATGGTGTAGCGAGCGCCGCCGCGCGCCGCGCGACTGCGACCGTGCGTACCCAGCTGACTGACCACGTGCCGCGCGCTAGCTGTTGTATCGTGTCGATATGAATGTGATTTTTTTTATTTATTTGAAAAATTACTCAGCTTTCGATTTTTTTGGTAATGCAGTGTGATTCCTATTATGAAATACCATGTTTTTATACCAAATATAGAAATTGAAAATTTTAAAACCAAAGCTAAAAAAAAAATTACCCCCTTCTTCGGCATCAGTATGTGACCCAAAACAACCCCCTTTCGGGAATGTTGCCTATTTAAGTTGACACCGTATATATTTACCAAAATAATTGTGGTGATATGTCCTATAAGGGTTCCGATTTTTCCTCCAAAAACCTTTTGTTTAGTATTGAAATGGGAATTAGTTTATATGGTTACTGAATGTTTTTATTTAGTCTGAATTCATCGTACACCTTTATTATTTCTGCTAATCCCATGAATCTGCTCCCGGACTTAATGTAGTGACTGCTGCAACAGCCTGTATATATTATATAGCAATACTTACATTAAAACATTTTTTTTTACCTGCAGAAACTGCCGCAGAAGCTCCAACTGTTGCCGCCGAAACTCCTCCTGTGACACCAGGCACCACTCTCTGAGGGCCATGTCCTGCCGCCTGTCTTCAGCGTGTACCCGCTCGTACTCCTCAATAACCTCGCGCATAGGCGGGTTGATTTGCACGAAGCTCACGAGGGGGGCGGCCAGCAGGCGTACCTTAATGGAAAAAAATTATTTAATTAGGCATCTATCTTTTTTAACTTTAAGACATAATTTTGGATGATAAAGTATCAGGCAGATCTTTATGATTTATATTTATGATTTAACGTAAAACCATCTTAAGAAATGACAGATTGTAACAGTGAAAACAGTATGTAAATTAATAAAGTGGTTCTCGAGTTATAAGGATATTCATATTTTTTTTTTTTTATGGATCCTGACACGGTTGGCTACATCACCTACAACATCCGTGATGTCAGCCCATAACACAGGGTGAACTAGGTGCCATGTCAGTGCTTCCCTTCATTTCATGTCGGCCACACTAAACTGGACGGAAAACACGAACTATTTACATAGCCGTTTCGTTCAGTGCGGTGGTACCAACCCGGCCGGGATAAACCCTACCACCTAGTAAGGTAAGAAGGGAAGGGACCTACAGTTTAATGTGGAATCCGAACCACAGTCAGCCTCCAACGGTCGAGCGGTCACCCATCCAAACACTGACCGCGCTCAGCGTTGCTTAATAACAGTTGACTAACCAACCGCGCCACTGAGCTACCGAGGCTGACGAATTTTCTTATCCCTTAGTCGACTTTTACGACATGCGACGGGGAGAGATGCAGTGGGGCTATTCTTTTTAAGTACCGACCCCACACGGTACATATATTATATAGACGTGCGTTGGCCAGTCGCAATTATAGCTCGGTACTTTATTGTGAAAAATTTTGCTTCTATGTTACCTACTTTACTTTTATTCAAGAGAGAGTAGTGTTGTTGAAAATAAAATTGATTAAAAAGAAATGTTTTCCTTGTTTTCTTCCCTAAAACACATTGGCTGCTTGCATACTAGACGATAGCGTCGCGGCAGCGGTGATATGACCGCGACGCGGCAGCAGGTTTCGAGCATACCGTCACGGTATTGCGTACATTTTTCCTGCCCTGCTGCCGTGACGTCACCGTCTAGATAGTGCATAAACAGTCGTTGGTTACATACATACAATGAAGTATGTAAACAATACTACAGTAAATAAATACCAATGTGATTTAAAATATGCTTACCGGTAGAGTGTTCACTATGACCTCGGAGTCCCCGAGTCCGAAGCCCTGTCCCAACACCGCCAGCATCCGCTCGTCCTATTGCTCCAGCAGAGCTACCGGTGCCGCCGGCCCACACCCGTTCCGTGGGCCTGCCGCCTGGCTCTACCGGCCAAGTTTTTTAAGTGAACTTTATTGTCCGTCCAATACTGAAAAAACAGATGAACATATTTGTAAAATATTATATTAGTACGACCATTGTAATACGACTTATTAAGTTTGATGTTTGAAAGGAATTTGTGAATACATAAATATAACACACCTTGTGCTACTGTTGCCATGTTATGGCGCAGCCCCCCGATGCTTTGAGGCGCTCCGTTAGGCCCATCCAGAGGCGCGAGCATCGCATTCTCTCCCGACAGCCGGCCCCGCGCCAACGGCGGATTTTGTTCCATGAACTCCGCCATCACATCATATCTCTTTGCACCGCAGTTGGCCGGGAGCGGAGTGTGGATGAGGTGCCTGCACTTGGCTCATGTTGCGTTACTTACACTCAAGTACGGTACATTACATAAATATATTTATTGAAGAAAAATTGCTAAATTCTTCTTCTTTTTTTTTTTAATAAACATGACAGTTGATTGACTGACACTGTGGCACATGGTCTAGGTCGACATAGTCTATGCTAAGCACTCATTTGTATCAGTAAAAATGGTTAAAAGGTAATAATTGATAATTTTTTTGGCATAAATGTTCACGAATTTCCATAAATTATAAATACAACATATAAATAATTAGATAACATAAGATAATAATAAGTAATCGCAAGTAATCTAGACCGTCTTATCTATGGTAGGTCGACACTCACTTGAACGCCGGTACCGATACGAATGACGCTAAAAGTGAGAAGGAGTACGAGTAAACTCCCTCGCATATTTCAAGCGAGAAATGCCGGTAGGGCCCCAGTGCGGCCAGTGGCGCACGAGAGCGCTCGTCTGCGGCTAATTGGCGTACTGTTCGCAGCGCAAGATACGGACTACAGCGTAAACCGAACGGTACGCGTGTCAGTTCATATATTCTAAGCGGTTCATTCTTATTAAATCGGTACAATACTCTTTGAAAACGTCTATATTTTTCGTCAACATGTATTTGCATGTACATTTGACGTATATCAGCACTCAATGCTATCGGGTATAAGCGAAAGTTTAAAATAATTTTAAATAGTTCATTTTGTAAATTCGGACCAGTGTGCAAGAAGTCATTGAGCGAATGACCCGAACTAGTCTTCATACTTGCGTCCATCACTACTCGAACCTTTGTAGTCGATTTATCTTGTCGAACTACACTATGATGCGGGATAACGTATTGTTGAATATGCGCGTGCGTCTGAGCAACATGCTCCGAAAAGAGCCCAACAGGTTCTAAGTAGCCCTTCTGTAGATATTCGTCAAAGACCTTGTCATATTCGCACTTAATCGCAGTATCAGATGACAGTTTTCGCTCTAATGACTGAAATCTACGCTCGGCCAACTTCAGTGAGTCACCCAAGGTCGGCTCGTCCTTGAAAGGTAATGCAACGCTGTACCGACCCTTCGCGTCGCGCTTGACAGTGTTAGCGTAAATCAATTCACATTCCTGCTCTTCCGGTGTGAACGGCGACGCGGCGGGAACATCCTCTAACTCGAAAAACCGATTCATATTTTTCTCGAGCGAGTCATTTATGTTACAGTAGGTACGCACTGTATTGTAAGCGGTAGGTATTAGAGGAACTTCTCCTGAAACTAAATAACCTAATGAGGTTTCGACTGCGCCCGGTTCGTTGTCAGAACCAACGATCTTATTACTACCTAGAATGCGGAGGAACAAGTTGGCTCCGACAATAGCGTCGATTTGGCCAGGCTCATAATAATTATCATCTGCGAGCGGTATGTTATGTAAGTGCTTGAAGGGCGAAATATCTATTTTATTGCATGGTAATTCATTGGTGATGCGGTTTACGACGTACGGTTGTATTGTGAACCCTACAGAATCGTCGAGGCGGGAGCGGATGGTTAGGCAGGTGATTCCTTCAATAGGATTAGTAATATCACCTACTCCTGCAACAGAGTTGTTTCGCGGTAGCGGATGAATATTTAAGTTCAATCTATTACAACAAGCGGCGGTAATCAAGTCTCTTTGCGAGGCATTATCTACCAAAATACGTATAGTACGCACGGTGCGGGTATCGGTATCTAGTACGTTACATAAAGCGGTGCTCAATAGAACGGTGTTATTAGGAAACCCGGTGGTTTCAGCGAGACACGGCCCGACAGAGCAAAGTGATAAGGCAGTATCGGCGGGGGCGTGCGGAAGCGGGGGAGGCGGAGGCCTCGCTACGATGGAGGGAGCGGTGGCGGCGGCGGAGTGCGCGGCGGCGCGAGCGCCGGTGTAGGCAGCGGCGGAGGCGGCGGGAGCGGGGGCGAAGGCGGCTGGCGGAGGAGTGGCGGAGGCATTTCGATACCTATTATTTGCATTATTTACAGTATTGGAGAGCGGGAAATCATTATTTACTTCAAAATGAAGTAGCGTATGGTGCGATCGGGAGCAAAGACGACACCTGGCTTCCGATTTGCATTGGCGGAGTATGTGTTTGCTACTCAAGCAATTTACACATAATTTATTAGTTTTAACGAAATTAAATCGTTCGCGGGCGGACATAGAGGTGAATTTAGAACAGTGATATAGCAGTACATGATCAACTCCTCCACAGGAAACACATCGTTCGTCCGGGACACTTACGAATGTCTTGAATGAGTTTTTATTATTGTAATTATTACGCGGTGTCGGCGGAAGATGGGAAGTCGATTTGGCTAATGGCGAGTTGTACTTATTGGCGGACGACAGATTATTTTCGCGCTGCGGTTGCGGAGTTTTCGACGTACCCGCATACGCGCGCTGTAAAACGCGGGATTGTTCTCGAACAAAGTCTATGAACTTTGCCGACGTAGGCATTTCTGATTCGCCTCTGATAGACATTTCGAACATTTTTACTGTTTCTACACCCAGTTTTTTCGAACCAACATGAATGAACACAAAATCGTCCAATTGATCGATGTTCAGTTGTTTTAACGCGGCAATTGTAGAAGAGAATTTGTCAATGAAATTTTCTAGACTGCTGGATGTAGGCTCACCGACGACAGGTGGCAAGTTGAGTAACTGATCGAGATAGGAAGCGGCTAGAACTCGTTTGTCATTGTATTTGTTTAGTAAAGCGTTCCACAATACAATATAGTTTTCTGATGTAGGTAAGAAACCTTGGCAAATGTTTTGAGCTTTGCCAGTGAGTCTGCCTACCAAGTATTGAATTTTCTCACCATCAGACAGATCACTATTTTCATGGATGACTGTTCTAAAAGTTTCATAGAACATAGGCCAATTTTGAACGTCTCCATTGAATGCACATAATTCGAGGCGCGGCAGTTTCGGCGCCTGACGAAGTGATTTATGCGAGTCATTATTTTGACTAGGTTGCCTACTTGCGCGGGAAGAGATTATCTCATTATATTTGTACTTTATTTGCGAGTATAAATCCTCGAACGCATTAATAGCGCTGTAGTTAGGCTCCGCGGCATTTGGATTGGATTCGAGTAATATATTGTGCTCATCTAACGCGGTTTGAAATTCTTTGCGGATCAAGTCGATCGTAGCTGCGGTTGCGACGAACGAATCCACATTTTGCGGTGTGATTTGAGGAATCTTATCATAGATAGCTTGAGCGCGCTCGAAGTACGTACACACCTTACTTTCTGTGCGCTTCGCGCTACGCTCAAACAGTCTTTGCTGACGTTCGCTCTCACCAGATTTATCTGCGGGATCGTTAGGCATTTTTAATGCATACTAAAATAAATGAATAATGAAAAAATATACGCGAACCGACAGGGGTTCCGGTACGAAGTGACCAACTTATGGCGGCGCGGTAGGTCGCTGGATTTTAGAAAATTTATAAAGTAGAAAAAGGCCTATATCGGTTCGCACAAAGTGTATGGATGGTCTTATGCAATGCACAATGTCCTAGGGGTAAAAGAATAAGGAAGGTGGGAAGACTCACCCTGATGGAGACTTCCTGGATTGCGCTGGTGGCCACCACGCTGTTCCTTCCTCTCCCACAGGTTGTTGAGAGTTGCAGCCGCGGTGATGAAGATAACGAAGCAGTTCCTTTGGGGTTTATATATCCGAGCATACACAGTACTTGGCGAAGTACTCAAAATCTGGGTAACGAACGACCCGGCGGTAGCGTGGTATGATTTTGGCGGGAAGGGCTACGACGACAGTAACGGTCCGCGCGTAGCAAGGCGAATTTGCACACTGAAAGCCTTTTCAGTTCATTTTCGACAGCACTTGCTGTCAGTCTTCGCTCCATCAGGTGAGAGAGAGAGAGAGACAGGTGTATGGGGGGGGAACAAGGATAGGACTAGGTTAAAGTACATTACACAAGACCATACAGCCATCGATTGCGCGAGAGCATTCGGCCTAACCAGATTTTGATTAAACTTGCACTATTCCCTAAGCTGGAAGATACTTAATCTAATAAAATAAATATGGCAGTTCGATTTCTAGTTTCCGAGAAATTCGTGGACAAAAATACATGCATACAAACATACACACACTTATGAAATTTGCCACACCTGTTTAGAAGCCCACATAGTCTAACATATATGAAAATTGTGCAATTCCAACTATATTACATACATACCGTTCGAATTGAAACGTCCTTTTTTTAAAGAAGTCGGTTAAAAATAAAAACCGAATACTTCCCTACGGTGCCGCTTTGTCCCGACGACCGGTCCATTAGAACAAAATGGAAATAACTCGCGATCAAAAGAAAAACTCATTAAGCAAAATTAATACTTGGGATTTAGGACACGACAAATGGGTTCGTATAATGTTCAAGTTTACCATGAAAATGTTTCGTCTACAGATTCTTAATCCGTGTGGGGTCGGTACGTAAAAAGAATAGCCCCACTGCATCTCTCCCCGTGCATGTCTTATAAGGCGACTAAGAGATAAGGACAATGCGACGTGCTAAAGGGTGATAGGCTAGCCACCTCGGTCCTTCCACCGATTTATACAGCAGGTGGTTCTTCGTGCCGTACCTGCTGCTTACTGCAGTGGAGCAGTGTATTTTAATTTTTTTTATGTTTTAGGTATAGTTGTATGTAAAATTATTGTAAATAGATGTGTAAATAAATGGATAATAATAAATACGCTTTGAAATCAAATAAAACGTCATGCGGGAACCAAGGAGTACGCCAGTTTATGACGACCTAGGGAAAAATAAGAAAACAAATCGGAGTCATTTGTTTTTTATGATATGAGCATTTTTTGGACAACATTTTTAGGTACTACGTACGACTACAAATTTGCAAATGTATTTGTTGAAATTATTATATTGGACGCCTAAATAACTCTGCTATTGATAACTATACCAAATAAAACCCGAATGCCTGTAGTTTTACCACAAAAAGTATTCAGGTAAATTTTTTTCTGAAAAAACAAGTGACTCCGATTTTTTTTTTCTTATTTTTCCCTGGGTCGTCATAAACTGGCCTACTCCTTGGTTCCCGCTTGACGTTGAGTTTTGGGACACGTTTGTATATAATAATTGCAGGTAAAAAAAAGATTTCCTTCTTTAAAATATTTATTTAATAATTAATAATTACACAATGTCTCAGTTTTCTATCAGGCAAAATTGAATTGAATCTCGACTAAAACTATTATTATTAAGGTAACGTATTTTAAATACAATACGTAATACAAAACGTAATACAATAACGCAGGTTTAAGGTTCCCGTGAAAATTTTCCAGGGCGCCTGAAACCTACTCGCGTATTTATACGTTTGCTCGGGAAACATCGGTCTGCGTCAGGAATCGATGGCTTTCATTATTACCCAATTTCAGAATATGACCGTAATTTATTTGCTCAATGTTTTCAGTCACAGATTAATGTTACATGCACGTAACATTTATTTGTAACATTGGAGCAAGCGGCAACGTGCTCAGATGTTACAAATAAATGGCGTTCAATTTCCTTCTCTTACAGATATACATTTCGTAATTTTTTTCTTAGATAACTAGGTACCGTGTGGGGCCGGTACTTTAAAAGAATAGCCCCACTGCATATCTCCCCGTGTATGTCGTAAAAGGCGACTAAGGGATATGACTCTCTTCTTATATTACTAGGTGGTAGGGTTTAACCCGCCCGGGTTGGTACCACCGCACTGAATGAAACGTCGGTCGAAACAGCTATGTGATTAGTTTGTGTTTTCCGTCCAGTTCAGTGTAGCCGGCCCGACCGAAGGGAAGCACTGACGTGGCACCAAGTTCACCCGGTGTTATGGGCTGACATCACGGATGTTGTAGGTGATGTAGCCAAACGTGTTAGTTTCCATAAAAAACAAAACTAGGTACGAGGATTTAGTACAAATTAATGAGGTCACCACTGGAACGCTCTGTGCAATTGCAATGGTTTTAGGTAGTCATATAAAAATTTACGATTATTTTAACTTGTGCACAATTAACCAAAATATAGCACCTATGCAGTACTTTATATCTAGCCAAGTAAAAAGCTTTTACATGCGTTCTCTAAATGGGATAATGAGATCGGATGTGGCTGAGAGGCTTGCGAGTTGCGACACGTCACACGGCTAATTGGGGTCACAAGCTAATTCGGAGTGTCGTATCTCGATCTCGAGCGAGCATTCGGAACCTTTTACACGATCCCGACCGCAGAACCAAAAAAAATACAGTCGAATTGAGAATCTCCTTCTTTTTTTGAAGTCGGTTAAAAAGGTGAGGTGTCACGGGACACCCGACAGAAGCAAGCATTTTGCTCTTTGTATATAAACCTAATTATTTATTTAATTTCGATCAGCGGGTCTACCGGCGTTAACTCACTCGCTAACTACTCGCATATTTCAACCAATAGCCGGGCCGGATGCCTCACCGAACGCATTCTGATTGGTTGAGTGAGATCGTTTCTCATACTCACATCGGCGAGAATTTGTGACGCCGGTACAGGGGCAGGATAGCCATGCTTCCGTAGGGTGTGCGGAAATAAAATACAAATTTAAGTAATAATTAAGGGAGGCCCCCATAATATAATCGTGTTTTTCAACGTTTTCTTCTTTTTTGCTCTATCTTAAAAACGGTACTTCTTACATACAGTCTTCAAACTTGTGCAATTGTGACAATTTGCAAACTCTAAAGTAAAACAACATATAATGAAAACCGGCCAATTACGTGGTGGTACGAAACACTCGGTGCGCGAGTCCGACTCGCACTTGGCCGGTTTTTCGTATTTCCGTATAAACGTATGAGAAGCATACTTCAAATCAAGCTTTTTTAATAAAAGCTCATGTAAATCAGTCCACTTTTTGAGATATAATTTTTTTTTATTACTGAATTACTTGATTACAAACATAGCTACGAACCATCCCGATTAAGAAGCTACTCTCCGGGACACAGAACACCAACCGGGGTCATCTGTACCGTAGGATTGATGCAGACATATGAAAAGTTACAGATAAGTATAGGGGATGTTCTAGGTTTTCAATCTACAGGATTATCTTTAGTGAACCATGAGGTTGAGACAGCAAGTTTTTTAACTTCGCTCGATAGAAAAAAAATCCGAATATTCCTCTATTTTTACAGCAATTTCTATTGTAAAAATATAAAGAATTAATGTACATTTTTTATGATTTTTCTCAAAATACAATTTAATATTTTTAGTAAACTATGATTTAAAAAAGTCACAAAGCTAAAATTTTTCATACTTATTAAAATAAAAAAGATTTGCGCGTTATTCGCCTTCGCTTTGTTTTATCGTAAGCGCCTTGTGGCGAATTCTATTCCGCTCTAGTAAAGAGGAAACTGCCTCGCGCCCGCTTTGTCTCGCGACGCTTCCCACTCCGCTGAGCCATAGCTGTCTCTATTTTGAGGGCATTAAATTAGAAATTCTGTGGCATGGGGGGAACAGGCTTCAACCATCTTTCTAATTAAAAAAACCGCACCCAAATTGGTCAATCCGTTTGGGAGCTACGATGCCACAGACAGACACATCCATACACACACACACGCGTTAAACTTCTCTTTCTCTAAAGACCCCTCTTTTTGCGTCGGGGGTTAAAAATAGTTTCCATATCATAAGGATAAAATTTTACTGTATTGGATTATTGCACTAAGATAAAATACGGGCAAAAGGTAACACTTAATGCCTCTAGGCATTTTCTAACAGAATACCTTTGGGGTATGATAACTGCTGTGAACTATAAAATGCACTACCTACTTTATACTAAATTTGTTTTTAGATTAATTCTACGCTCCTCTTCATACTAATAAGTCATCTACTCCTTTTGTTTGTTCTATGATTCAGACACACGAACAAGACAATGACACTATTGGAACTTCGATTTGCCCCTCTCTCAGCATCGTTAGTCGCCAATTGCTGGCGCAGTTCGGCACCTTTTTATGTTCGCGACGATTTGTGAATTCTAATGACAATTCTTTCGGAATGTTTCTGTAAAAGTGAAATTACAAATTTAAAAAACCACCGGCCCTTAAAATGTGAAAAATTAATTCCGTTTACTTAATTAAAGGAGTCGGGGGACCGCTAAGTGAATACCCGCGCAGCTCTGAGTATTTATATTTTATTTACTTAGCGGTCCCCCGACTACTTTTAGTAAACGTATATTATTTTTGTCGTTTTAAGGATCGGGGATTTTTTAAATTTGTAATTTAACTTTTATTTCAAGCTTTTTTAAAAAAACCCGCATTCAAATCGGTCGACTCTTTAAGATAATTAATTAATTTATTTCTTAATTACTTGATTCCTTGATTACAAACATAGCTAAGAACCATCCCGATTAAACCAGCTTTCTAATAAAAAAAACAGCATCCAAATCGGTCCATCCGTTCGGGAGCTACGATGCCACAGACAGACACATCCTTACACATATACACGCACACGTTAAACTTATTATAAATAACACCCATCTTTTTGCGTAAGGGGTTTAAAAATTAATTCCATGCACAGCATCGTGCTTGGATTGAGACGATGGGCCTTACATCTATTTCAGTTCTGTCATACCCTGTAGCTCGGTGGTGCAATGGACTTGGATGGATGACCGTTCGACTCTTGGGGCTGTCGTGGTTCCGATATTCCACGTAAAATCGTAGGTCCCTTCCATTTACCTCACTATAGGTGGTAGGGTTTAACTTGACCGGATTGATACGACCGCACTGATTAAAAGGTCGATCGAAACGGCTATGAAAATCACGGGTGTACTTTGATCTGAATGAACCATGCCAGGTATAAGAAAAAAAAACCTAGATATTATGAAAACGTTCAGTTGACTCCATAGAATTTACTAGAACAGCAATCCAGGGAAGTCTCCGGTATGGCACCTACCTTCTCGGAGGTGATATTGGCTGGTCGGAGCATGCGCTTTGGCCCCTCTGACTCAGCCACCCATACCGAATTATATAAAAAAATAATAATAATTAACGAAATCCTAAATACCTCAGCTGCTGATAATAAAAAACCTGTAGCACCCTGTAGGGAGCTGCGTAGGCAATCAAACGACTATCACTGATTCCGGGAGCGAATCACCGACTTCGTAATGTCGTCGGGTGAAAATAATAAAATGGATCGTAAAAATCTGTTATTATCGCTCGCTCGGCGATTTGTCATTCTCCGTAATGAATTCGGAAACCGTAAATAATCGTAACAAATGGATACTGACACGGTCGGCTACATCACCTACAACATCGATGATGTCAGCCTTCCCTTCCATTCATTTTCATGTCGGCTACACTGAACAGGACGGAAAATACGACTATTTACAATAGCCGTTACGACCGACGTTTCATTCAGTGCGGTGGTATCAACCCGGGCGGGATAAACCCTACCAACCCAACAACAGTCGACCGACCGCACCAATGCGCTACCGAGGCTGACAAATATTTATTATTATGAAAGAATATTGTAAGATCGTCGCACGTGGAGATACGTTGTCTCCGCCTACCCCACTGGGAAACAGGCGTGATCTTATAAGCATGTAAATAAATTCACTTTCAATAAAACAAACTCCTGAATTCACACTCATTTGAGTTAGTGAAGCTGTATTCATTGAAGTTAGTGAAACATCTTTCTGGTGTCACGAATCGCTTTCGCTGTATATACGAAGTTTCGACTGAAATAATTGGCGATTTAACGACATTAAGTGGCAGTTTCGAGCTCACCTTTAAGTTTTACACTGTCAAACTTCGCCAAAAGGAGAAGTCACACTTCTCCTTTTGGCGTAGCGTGCGTGAAATCAAGCGATAATTAAACTTTGAATCTACGGAGCAATTTGTTATCTCTCTACTTCTTATAAAAGGGAAAGTCTATGTCTGTATGCGTGTATGTTTGAGGTAAACTCCGGAACCACTCAACGTATTTTGATGTGGTTTGCATCAAAATACGTTGCACCAATGTAAAGAACACTTCTTGAGGCTTACTTTAATATACCAATGTACCATCACGCTAAAATACAGTATGAACGGAATTAAGTGTCCAATGGTAGTAATAGATGACGTTAGCAGTTCTGTTGCGTTGCACTATTGGTTTATTGCAGTATTTAGTTTACCGCGAACGAAGCCGCGGATAAAAGCTAGCAGAGTTATAAATTATAATATAATAATGATATACGGACGTGTAGAGAGAAAGAAACCGTGAAAATGCTCTAAAATAAGTGTAGCCCGTCTTTGTGGGGTGTTGGGGAGGGTGATGCTTACGTGTTGAGCAGCAGTATGGTGCTAAGTTAGCGATGTTATGCCTAGCATTAACAAAATGAATTCATAATGAATACCCCGTTAGCGCTTAGCAATGCTAAGCGCCCTGATGAATAAAAATGTATGTTAACGCTAAGCAATAAACACAAATGTGCTATTATTCTGTGCCAGTGCTAGCTGCGCTAGCAGGTAAACAGCTAAACAATGCGAATGCGATGCGAGCGAGCGAATTAGTACGTCCAGTGACGAGGAGCAAGTCAGCAAACAGATACAATGTAACCCGACCGTGTAAAGAAGGCACTCCGGATATCAGCGGATAAGAGCCGGTAGAGAGATAGATAAGAAGAAGAAACCGGTAGGTAAGAGAGGGTAGAAGAGCCGGAAACCCACAATGACAAGATAATTTTGCGTTTTTTTTTTATGTAATCCGGCTGAATCAGAGCGGCCAAAGCACATGCTCCGACCAAATTGTATCCGCGAAGGTAGGTGCCATACCGGAGACTTCCCTTTGGATTGCTGGCTATACTGGACTAGAGGAAGATAACCAGCCATCCAAAGGAAAGTCTCCAGTATGGCACATACTTTCTCAGAGGCTGATCGGAGCATATGCAGTGGCTCGTCCGAGCGAGGATATTCCTACTGGCCAAGCAGCGCGCGTCCGGTTATTCAAACGAAGTCGGACCCTCGGCCCGAGTGCCTTCTTCTTCAAGTCGGATTGTAGCTGTGACTTCGACTTAGAAGGTCGCGGCAGCCGGGCGAGTCATGCCCCCGCTCGTCTCGCGGCTTCGCTCGCGTAAATGTTGAGTAATGCATCCATTAGCGGTCGCGAGGATCCTCCAATCCTCTTAGACGGAATAATAAATTATATGAGCGGAGACGGTGCAAGATTACGGTCACGATGTCGCGTCGCCTCAGACTGCGGTGACCAACGAGATAGAATTGACAAGACGTGTCCTGCAGAATGAAAAAAAAAATCAGCGGTGCACTGTTCATAGTAGAAGGTGTTTCCATACGAAACTGCAAATAGGTATTAGGGAGCGGGAAATGGGAGAGAATACCCAACATAATATACACGTTAAGCAAAATATAAAAATTTGGTTAAAAATTTTTTTTCTTCATTCATACTCGTCGGTTACGGGTAGTACGCACTTACTATTTTGTATGAATGCCTACACTGAAAAAAAAAAAAATTTCGCGTTTTACAAATTATAATACTTATATATACATACATACGTCCTGATAACTAAACAAAAGAAGAAGAAACTAAAACCAAAATAACTAAAAACAAAGAACTAAGAACTAAGAAAAAACCAATATTAGGTCAAAAAGGCTCCTGTCAGGCCGGCATGGCATTCGTAATCCCCGTGCATCACAGAATGTCCATGGGCATCGTTAGACACCCACATGTAGGTGTAACGATGCCTCATTTCACGCTATCCATAAAAAAAAGAACAAATATACAGTAAGCTAGCTACGACACTTTTTGGGATGGTTTCACAGTTCTTGTTAGTGTTATTTCGATGGCGCCCAAGACTGCCGGTGGTGGTAGAGACAGCGCTGTACCAGCTGTCAACTTGAAGAGGTTTATTTATGACCAACCGGGACATACTCTTCCTGACATGTTGTACCCTAAATTATGCGAGCACCCTGTTCCACAACTACTAGCTTTACCATCATGGAATTACTTCTGATCGTGAACTATAGTTTGTTGTTTCAGTGTAAGTCATGATGATTTGGTAGTTGAACAAAGCCCCGGGACTTCACCATCTGCGGTTAAATGAAATCCAACAGGTTATTTGTCGAATATAGTGACATTTCTTATACTTACATTTGTATTGAAATATATGAATCGATATTGTGTTACAGGCGGTACAAAAGCACAAAAGGGGTCCATCTATAAATTTTCAGGTGTGCTTTTGTACCGCCTGCAACTCAAGGGTCCGAATATGAATCACAATATCGATTCATATATTTCAATACAATGACAGAAAATATCAAAATATTATTTAATACTTTTTAGTTCTAAGTTTTTTTTTTTAAGTCGGTTTTATGTTTTTATCACAGTTTTTATTTCATTCTTTTCAGTAATATTACATAAAAAAGAATAATCGAAATCGAATAATCGAAATCGGTTGAAGTGGTACATAATTATTCGCCATGTGTCAAACTGCAAATTTTCAAGCTGTTCCAGTATAGTGCTGAGGTATCGACATGCTTATGTTTTTATTGCTGAAAAAGTCCACATCAAAAGTTTTGCTGAATGTAACCACAAACCATAGTTTTTTGTTGATTTTTCAAAAACCGCTGAATATATAGGACCAGCTCTGAAGTATGACCTACCAAACAAAAAAATAATTATCAAAATCGGCTCACAATTGACGGATTAATCGCGTAACAAACATAAAAAAACATACAGTCGTATTGAGAACCTCCTCCTTTTGAAGTCGATTGAAAACAAAATATGACAAATTCAGTGCTACCATACGAATGATGAATAAAGAATAAAGGAACTGGTCTACGTGGTTCACGTAGACCAGTGCCTAGAAAGATAAAAAAGGTATGGACGCCGGACTGTCAAATGCTTGTATGAGAACTAGCGTCGCCGAGTTGCGGGGAGCGGAGTGTACATACCGATGATAAGATATTCCACTATTGTGCACACGAAACTTGGCTGTAGTGTTTTTACACGTAAACACAGAGCATGCGGGCATTTTAAACAGGTTTTTGCGAACGCGGCCAATGACAGACTGACGCGCCAGCGCGCGACCGTCCAATGAAACAAGTATGCTTTTACTTATATCGTGATACGCTGGCGAGGATAGAGTTCGGGGTCCATACCTTTTTTATCGTTCTAGACCAGTGACTTCGTTCAGATATCATTGGTGCAAGCCGAGCAAACGTGCAGTGCCTCAGAAATCAGATCCGCAAGCTAGATTGAATCTTGAAGTGGGCGCGAGTTGTGAACTTCGTACAACTGGATGTGGCGTTCCTAATAGAAACTTAAACTTGTGCTGGTCTGATAACTAAGGCTGGCATTCTTGTAGTAGGTAATAGAATAGAATAGAAAAGAAATAGAACATATCCTTTATTGAACTTAAATATAGATTTTACAAAAGGTTGACTTATTACCTATGGCAATTACTGCCAGTCAACCTGTCTAAATTAAAAACATAAATAATGTAGCAACAAAAGCAGAAGAATGAAATAAACTTAATACTACGAAAGATAATTAAAGTAAACAAGCAAACGCCAGGCGTAATATATACAGTTAGAATAAGATAATATATTACATATACATAGGACATATTAACTAAGTAACTAGGGATGGTAAAATTGTATGTGGTAATTATGAATCCAGGTGGTAATGAGATAATCTGATACTGAATCTCCTATTGAGTTGATACAAATTACGTATCAAAATTTGACTCTTTCTTTTATAGTCAGAACTCTCAGTGAAATGTTTGATATTACTATCAAGCTGTATTTTCGATAAACTAAGCTATGTTATTGTTTATTGTTTAATTAGCATCTATTGGCAGTACACTGCGCTCAGATTTGTCATATTTACATTGTGACATCGATTATCACAGCGAAGAAGAACTGAATAATGTAGTAGAGATCAATGACGTATCATCTCTTTGGTAGAGATACGAAAACAAATTTATGTTGATGCTAAAATGAAAGTGAAAGAATGTGTTGAAAGAAACAAAAGCAAAGAGAAAGAAAAGAATGACAGGAGGTTTTCTGACAACTTGCGAACTAATATAAAACTGTTTTGGAAAATGGTAAAAACAGTCCGGAAGAAATCACAGACATGTAAAATGACGGATATCAGGGACAATGAGGGATGTGTATTAAAGGATGAAAAGATAATTTTAGAAAGATGGAAGGATTATTTTAAAATACTTTTTGAACCTGAAGGTGTGGAGACACAGCCTGAAGCTGGAGCTGTGAGCGACACGCCTAGTATGGATGATGATAGCGAGATTAGTGTAGATGAGATTCAGAAAGCATTGAAAGGCATGAAATTAGGTAAAGCAGCGGGATATGATAGAGTGTCGGTCGAAATGCTGAGGGGCGGTGGTTGGGTGGTTGCAGACCTGTTGCACCGGCTCTTTAATATGTTCTGGCGACATGGCCGAGTACCAGATGATTGGTGCAAAGCTGTGATCGTCCCGCTGTATAAAGGAAAAGGTTCGCAGAAGGAATGCAAAAACTACCGGGGCATAAGCCTTCTCAGCATTGTCGGCAAACTGTACGCAAAAGTACTGATTGAAAGGGTGTTGAAAATTACGGTAGAAAGGATCTGGGATGTTCAAGCGGGATTTAGGAAGGGTATTGGATGCACGGATCAGGTCTTTTCCCTACGGTGCATAGCCGAAAAATATCTGGCGAAAAACCAGAAGGTCTTTTGCGCGTTCGTAGATCTGGAGAAGGCCTATGACAAAGTGATGAGGATTGAGTTGTGGGCAGTGTTGTCCGAGTATGGAGTGGACAGTCACTTGGTGCAAGCACTGAAAGCTCTCTATGAGGGTTCTAGGCGTAGACGGAAAAAATAGTTCTAGGGCTATATATATGTAGGTCAGGATAAACGGGGCATACACCGACTGGTTTGACATCTCTAGAGGGGTCAGACAGGGGTGTGTGGCGTCACCTTGACTGTTCAATCTATTCATGAACAGCTGCTTGGCTGATCTGAAAGAATATGATTGTGGATTAAGAATGGATGAGTTAGTTGTGAAATGCTCTTGTACGCCGACGATCAAGTGATACTTGCGTCGTTGGTGGGTGAGTTGCAGGACATGGTAACTGTTATGGTTGAAGCATTTAAAAGGAAGGGAATGAAAGTGAATGTAAACAAGACGAAAGTAATGGTACTGGAGAGGAATTAAATAGTGTCCGAATGCGATGTAAGGCCCCTTTCTTTCCTCCCTTCCCTTGCCCCTTACTAGGTGGTAGGCTCAAATTGTAGCCGACTGGGTTGGTACCACCGTACTGGATGTAAGATGGCCGCAAGCAACCTCGGTTGTGTTCTCCTCTAGTCCAGTATAGCCAGCAATCCAGGGAAGTCTCCGGTATGGCACCTACCTTCTCGGAGGTGATATTGGCTGGTTAGAGCATGTGCTTTGGCCCCTCCGACTCAGCCACCCATACCGGATTACATAAAAAAAAAAAAAAAAAAAAAAAGGATTGGGAATGAGAGACTGGAGCAAGTAAACGAATTCGTATATCTGGGGAATATGTTCACGCGGGATGGAAAATGTGAAGGAGATGTAGAAAAGAGAGTGAAAGCCGGCAACCAAGTGAATGGGGCGTTGCACGCCATTATGAGCAGCCAAAGAATGTCAACTAGGGCACGTTTGGCTGTCCATGGTGGGGTGCTGGCCCCTACACTTATGTACGGGAGTGAATGTTGGGCATGGCAGACGAAGCATGAAAGCAGGATTAATGCTGTGGAAATGCGCGCGTTGAAGAGTATGTGTGGAGTTACAATGAAAGATAGATTGAGAAATAGTGTAGTGCGAGAGCGCTGTGGGTTGAAAGAAGATATAGTGACAAGGGTTGAGAAAGGGATGCTTCGGTGGTTCGGTCATGTTGGAAGAATGGATGATAGGAGACTAACGAAAGAAATTTATGAAGCAAATGTGAGTGGAGGAGTCGGGAAGGGTCGCCCTAGACGCACGTACCTGGACCAGATCGGGCATGTGCTCAAAAAGGGGCAAGTGCTTAGTACCCGTAACAGACGAGCATGCATGAAGAACATTATGGGAGTGGAAGAGGCGGCAGAGGTGTGTCAGGATCGTGGCACGTGGAGATCCGTTGTCTCTGCCTACCCCACCGGGAAACAGGCGTGACGCTATGTATGTATGTGTAGAAGAACTGACAAGAAACTTTTATTATTATGTGGATATGTTGAAGTTACCTTACAGTACCTATGTCTATTAGATCATAATATTTGTCAAAAAATTTAGTTTCTTGTTTGTTTTGTTTTTTGTTTTTTAACATTGAAAATGTTTTTTCGATCGCTCCGGTAGGGCCCCATTTTCGCTGAAAGTGTGTTTGCCCCGTGGTATATAGTGGTTTAGGGCCACGAGGATATGTGAGGGATCAAAAGACGCAGAATTTTGAATTCAGATGGTGAAAATTTTTTTTGGAAAAGTCGAAAACTTTTTTCGAAAATTGAAAAAAAAACAAAAAAAAACATTGATTTTTTAACACCTTCCCTCTGAATATCTCCGATATCTCCTGAACGAGGTCGAAAATCGAAAAACTGAGAGACATGTCTAGAGATATTGAGATGGGGAACATTTTATGTCATTACACTTTTTTCGATATTGGTGACGGTTGAGGCTCTAGAGGTGCCCTTAGCCGCGAGTTTTCCGCGGCGCGAGGTGCGATATCACGCGGCGGGTGGCTCGCGTGCGGCCACGAGGACGTATGAGAGCTCAAGAGACGCGGAATTCGAAGGGATTTAAGATGATGTAAAAATATTTTGGACAGTTTTGAAAAAAAAAATTGGTTTTGAAAAAAATTTTTTTTGGAAATCGAAAAAAATTAAATAATTTCGACCGAAAAATTTTATTGTCAATATTATTATTCTTGGTTATCAATTAACATGTGTACTTTAAAATTTTGAACAGTTGACTTATATTGAAATGTGGTAGAAAAGTACTATAAATAAAAAGTAAGTATAAAAGTAATATAACTCATATTGTATTTTGCTACTGATAATTTATTAAGAATAGATGAATGAATGAATTAAACATTATAATGATTACAATACAAACAAACATATATAGCATAACTAACAATATGACATAATTATTTATACATAAGTACAAAATAATTATATCAACCTATTTATTAGCAATGCAAGCAGCACTTCAATGCCTGTAGGTAAAAATACCGTATTGCAAATGTTTCTTATCTATCGCCACTTTCTTCGCGTTACTGTAAAAAGACAGACTTCAGGGCGTTACACAAAGTTACCTAGTTCTTGGTTGAATTCTCTAACTTATATTAGTCTGAGTCGGAGCGTCTCCAGACAAACGTATGTGGGACTTGGGAACTGTTCTAGCGAGTGAGTGTGTATATAGTACAAGATCCCGCCTAAAGAGGGTACATCCTCATCTTTCATATAGGAAAAGTTCTAAGAAATGTTTTTTTCCAAAATGTTTCATTGATTTTAAGATGGCTCTTAATTAGCTGCATACTGTAGCCCATTACTATGCCTGCGTCGTCTGTCTGTCTGTCCGTCCTAGTGCTGTTTCTTTTAAACGGTAATAGGTAGCCGGTTGAAATGTTCACAGAATATGTGTTATTATGGCGGATATAACAACAAATAATAAAAAAAGCGAAAAGTAAATTAAGGAGTTACCTACAAGACACGTGCTTGCAACGTGCTTGCACGTGCAATCCATTTGTCACGGTACTGAATAATAGATGGCGCCACTGGTTTTATATTTTGCAGTGTTGAAAGACAAAAGATAGACGGATATAGTTTTTTAATAGGTATTAAATAACGAATCTACGGAAACCTCCGTACGCGAGTAAAACTCGCACTTGTCCACTTTTTTATACGTTTATATCGAAAATGCATAAAATTTACGTTATATGATTTATGCATAGCATTCCTTGAATCTTGAACTCGCTTTAATCATTATGAGTCGCTGCACTGATGACTGATGAGGGTGTACACCCTTAGGCCGGATCTCGGACGAACATGGACAGATTATTTTCAGCTTCTTACTAGCGTAAATCATGTTTGCACAAGCTGGAGTTTTACTGTGTTTGGAACTCGCGAGCATGCTGGACTGGAGTTTGAGTAAACGTATGATCTGTCTTGGAAAATCTAGCGAGCTAGGTAGGAAGCACTAGAGTGTACTGAAGCCTTGAGAGTAATAACTAATAACAGTAGGGATGTTACAAATAGATGGAAGTTTCTCTATTCTAGCCTGTATTTTATTATTTTTGTGTGAGTGAAGGTGAATGAAATAAAAGGACCTCAACCGTGTAAGAAAAAGGTATGTTAAATTGAACATGACACTTGAGTGAATGAATCACATTGATTTCACTCACAATAAATCGAATCAAATAAAGATGTACTTGTATTACAACACCAATATAAACTCGTAATGTCTCCATGTGTGTTATCATTTGTATAAAAACTGCATAATGTGTGGATATGTTTTTTTATATATATTATATATACAGGATGTCCCAAAACTCAACGTCAAGCGGGAACCAGGGAGTAGGCAAGTTTATGACTAGCCAGGGACAAATAAGAAAAAAAAATCTCAGTTTTAGAAAATAATTTAACTGAATTTTTTTTTTTTGGTAAAACTACAGGCATTCTGGTTTTATTTGGGATACTGATCAATAGCAGAGTTATTTAGGCTACCAATAAAATAAATTTAACAATTATATTTACAAATTTGTAGTCTTAGTACCTAAAAATGTTGTACGAGATATTTTCAACGTTTTTCAAAAAATGCTCATATCATAAAAAAACAAATGACTCCGATTTGTTTTCTTTTTTTTCCCCTGGGTAGTCATAAACTGGCCTACTCCCTGGTTCCCGCTTGACGTTGAGTTTTGGGACACGTTTGTATATACTAGCTTTTGCCCGCGGCTTCGTTCGCTTGAATGTATCGGTAAGTAAATTTAATAAAAAAATATAACGTAAAAAAAACAGATTTTCATTTGTTCTTAAGTTTTCTCAAAATCTTCAGCAATTTAATAAATTGTGAGAATCGTCTGCTCCGTTTGTATTGTATAAAACACTGAAAGTTATTTGCTAATTTCAGCTTCACTCTACTTCGACATGAGCGCTCAAGTATCTGACGAAATTTCGTGCGAAGCCTGAAACCCAGATTGAATTACAGAGCTCGCCCTGAAGCTGAATTGATTATTAAAACTTTTTAAATATATATTCTTCTCTACCATTCTCTCTACTGAGAATTCACTACAAAAATTTGAGAATCGTTTTATAAAATATTTTTTTGTAGCTCGCTTTGTTTATTCCGCTCAGGCTTATTTGAACCAAATTAGATTAGAGGGACAGATACGAGTAACTTGAAAATATTTCAAAGAATTTTACGTACAAAATGTAGAATGTGTTTTCTTAATTTGTCGATTCTCGAACGAAATCCCACTGTGCACAATATTTTTGTGTACATTATTTTATTACGCTTTCATCGAATTTTAATAAATTTAAAATCACATGAACTCGTTGGCTTACGTCAGTCAGCGCATATGCGTCGACTGCTGGATATACGCCTCTTCAATTTTTCTCCAGTCCTCCCGGCCTTCAGCGGTACGCAACAACTGCTTTCCGTCGATATGCATGATGTCGTCGAACTAGCGGGTGGTCTTCCCACACTCCGTTTTCCTGTTCACGGTCGCCACACTTGGTGCGTCGGCGGATTGCCTCGTTACGCACCATATCGCGCAGCCATATTCCCAGTATGCGTTGAACATACTTATAACGTTTAAAATTAAAAAAGTGCATAGTACGCATATCTATTATATATATATACTAGCTTTTGCCCGCGGCTTCGCTCGCGTGAAATTCGTATTTCAAAGGAAGACAGTAAGTAACTAAGGCCAATCTGCGTTAAGGTAAACAATAAACCTTCTCAACTAAAGTAAGTAACTAACGGCGAGGCTTCAGGCTGAGTTGCATTCTGGAAGACAATAAACCTTCTCGAAGAAAGTAAGTAACTGAGGGCGAGGCCGAAGGCCGAGCTGCGTTCAGGAAGACTATAAACCTTCTTGATGAAAGTAAGTAACTGAGGGCGAGGCCGAAGGCCGAGCTGCGTTCAGGAAGACTATAAACCTTCTCGAAGAAATTAAGTAATTGAGGACGAGGCCGAAGGCCGAGCTGCGTTCAGGAAGACGATAACCTTTTCGAAGAAAGTAAGTGACAGAAGGCGAGGCCGAAGGCCGAGCTGCGTTCAGGAAGACGATAAACCTTCTCGAAGAAAGTAAGTAACTGAGGGCAAGGCCGAAGGCCGAGCTGCGTTCAGGAAGACCATAAACCTTCTCGAAGAAAGTAAGTAACTGAGGGCGAGGCCGAAGGCCGAGCTGCGTTCAGGAAGACGATAACCTTTTCGAAGAAAGTAAGTAAATAAGGGCGAGGCCGAAGGCCGAGCTGCGTTCAGGAAGACCATAAACCTTCTCGAAGAAAGTAAGTAAATAAGAGCGAGGCCGGAGGCCGAGCTGCGTTCAGGAAGACTATAAACCTTTTCGAAGAAATCAAGTAATTGAGGGCGAGGCCGAAGGCCGAGCTGCGTTCACGAAGACTATAAACCGTCTTGAAGAAAGTAAGTAACTATCGCCCATAGTTACTTACTGTCAGCGTCTTCCAGGATACAGCTCGGCCTTCGGCCAGGCCCTTAGTTACTTACTTTCTTCGGGAAGGATTATAGTCTTCCTGAACGCAGCTCGACCTTAGGCCTCGCCCTCAGTTACTTACTTTCTTCGAGAAGGTTGAAGGTCTTCCTGAACGCAGCTCGGCCTTCGGCCTCGCCCTTTGTTACTTACTTTCTTCGAAAAGGTTTATACTCTTCCTGAACGCAGCTCGGCCTTCGGCCTCGCCTTTAGTATGTTACTTACTTCCTTTGAGAATGTTTGTTGTTTATCTGAATCCAGTTCACCCTCCGGCCCCGGCCTAAGTTAAGTAACTTTCTTCTTTTGAAATACGAATTTCACGCGAGCGAACCCGCGGGAAAAAGCTATCGTTATTAAAATAAGAAACTTCAGTTAAAATAAATGAAATACTTTAGATACCTAACTATGTAAAATATTCCACCTATTAGCGTAACCGGAACTGAATTTTATTAACCTATCCTGTGTGACGTATAGTTAAATGTGCATGTACTAATTTTAATTGAATTTAGATGATCGGCTTAAATTTTATGGAGGATAGCTTTTGCCCGCGGCTTCGCTCGCTGTAGACTCGATCTAACAGTAAATCCGATTTAAACGCAAATATGATAATAAATTGTCGTTTCTCTTATATTCTCCCTCTCCCTCTCCCTCTCCCTCTCCCTCTCCCTCTCCCTCTCCCTCTCCCTCTCCCTCTCCCTCTCCCTCTCCCTCTCCCTCTCCCTCTCCCTCTCCCTCTCCCTCTCCCTCTCCCTCTCCCTCTCCCTCTCCCTCTCCCTCTCCCTCTCCCTCTCCCTCTCCCTCTCCCTCTCCCTCTCCCTCTCCCTCTCCCTCTCCCTCTCCCTCTCCCTCTCCCTCTCCCTCTCCCTCTCCCTCTCCCTCTCCCTCTCCCTCTCCCTCTCCCTCTCCCTCTCCCTCTCCCTCTCCCTCTCCCTCTCCCTCTCCCTCTCCCTCTCCCTCTCCCTCTCCCTCTCCCTCTCCCTCTCCCTCTCCCTCTCCCTCTCCCTCTCCCTCTCCCTCTCCCTCTCCCTCTCCCTCTCCCTCTCTCCCTCTCCCTCTCCCTCTCCCTCTCCCTCTCCCTCTCCCTCTCCCTCTCCCTCTCCCTCTCCCTCTCCCTCTCCCTCTCCCTCTCCCTCTCCCTCTCCCTCTCCCTCTCCCTCTCCCTCTCCCTCTCCCTCTCCCTCTCCCTCTCCCTCCTTCCCCTTCCTTCATCTCCCTACCTCCGCTCCTCTCCCGACCCTTCCTTCCTCCCCTCCCCCCCCCCTTTACCGACCCCTCCCCCCTCCCCCCTCCCTTCCATCTCTCTACGTCAACCTTCCCTCTCGGCCCTCCCTCACCTCCCTCCACCTCCCCTCTCGCCCGCTCTCACCTCCCTCCCTCTATGCCTCTATTTACCCCCACCCCCTTTCCCCCTTCGTTCCGCGTTCATAGCTCCCCCTCGCTCCCTCCCTCTCTCCCTAATCGAAAATCCTAATATACACTTCATTTACAGGAAAACCTAAATGAAAATCCTAAGCCTTCAAGTTCTCACAGAAAACAGGATGGTACGGAACCCTCTTTACGCAAGGTCGACTCGAACTTGACCACTTTTTTTCAAAATTATCTTACCATGGGATATACACTTAATTTACAGGATAACCTAAACGAAAATCCTAAGTTTTTTAGTTCTCACAGAAATCGGGATGGTACGGAACCCTCTTTACGCGAGCTCGTCTCGAACTTGACCACTTTTTTTCAAAATTATGTTACTCCGGGATATACACTACCACTATACAAAGTTTCGTCAAAATCCGTCCAGCCGTTCAGGCGTGAAAGAGGAACAAACAAACAAACAAACAAACAAACAAACATACTTTCACATTTATGATATTAGTGAGATGAGAAGTGAGATATTAGAAATATGTATTGATTAAATGTTATCGGCACTGGCAAGTTGTGTAAATTGATTTAAAATACGACACTAAAAAACAAACATGAGAAAAAATAATTATGACGAACCATACTGAATATGCATACCTATGTCTCAATAAAATATTGTTAATGTTGTATGTTCTTTATGGCGAAATAAATATCTGAATCTGAATCTGAAAATGTTTATTGTTCCCCCAACAAAACAATAAAACCAAAAGAATATCATAATTATCTACCAATAATGGCTTACATCTCTAATAGATAATTCTAAAAAATAATAATAAACGTTTTGCAATATTAAACCATTGTTATAATTTATTTACACTCATTTCTTAACTCAAGCACACACGAAAACGACCACTTAGCCAAAGTGGCCAAAGTGACTATTTCTTGCGAGACGGGTCTAACTGCGGCAATACACTGCGGAACCGGAAGCAGTAACAGCTGCTCCAACAGCCGCTTAGTGGTGCTCGCTCCGGTCGCACAATACGAAGCGCGTTTAGTGGTACGTGGTACGCTGTCACATTGCACGAATGTTGAGAAGAGTACCTATAGTTCGTAAAATATAGCTCGATCTCTGTGACAGATGTCATTGAAAACACGCGCCATCTACCGAATAAAGCGTGAAGCATTTAACTAATCATGACATTTTACTAATATGAAGACTTTCATAACACGCTATCTAGATGGCGTGAGGGGCGCTAGCCATGACATGGCGATACGGAACCCTCGGTAGCTCAGTGGTGCGGTTGGTCGACTGTTGATAATCACCAAGAAGCATAAGAAGAATTAGTATAAATATATACGCATGTCATAAATAGTAAAATAGTATTTAAGTATGTAAGTATTATTAAGAGAAGGCTGTGACCTGAGGCTGTGACTTACTGATTGGTCACTGTCATTGGTTGGGTAGCAGGCTTAGATCTAAGTTTGAGTTGCTTTTCGCACGGTCAGCTATACGTGGCTCTTTCCCGTATTAGTTATTCAAATAATTTATATGCACACATTCCTGAATATTCTACTTCTAATATAGTTTACAGAGAAGCGTTATTGTAGATTATAAATTACCATTGGTTGCGGCTTCAATTATGTCGGTCGAATCAAGTCTATAACCTGCCCAATTAAAAAACACCAAAACAATTGAATCATACTAACGAACGCACAGACAGAGTCACGTTGCGTTTTATAACAGGCTGAGAAAGATCAAGTCCACGCGGACGTAGTCGCGGGCACAGCTAGTACTAAATATGCACAAATCAAACAGAGCCTGTCGACTCACAAAACCGTGACCTGCAATCTGCAAGGAGTATAACGAATCCTTGAATTGCATGAAACGATCTGTGTTCATAACGGAATTGCTTGCAGCTGTTAGTTCGCGTTCTTGGCGATCGGGGGCTAAGGTAGAAGTTGAAAGCGGGTGGGGGTGTATACTTCCCCCTCCTACCGTCTCCACAGTCCACACCATTGCTGTCTACCATAGAGTTACATATAAAGAAAGTTGACCAACGAGCCATGATGGGAATGTCGCTTATGATATGGTGCGTAACGAGGCAATCCGCCAACGCACCAAAGTAGTCGATATTGGACACCGGATGGCGCAAGCTCAAGTGGCAGTGGGCTGGGCACGTCGGCCGAAGAGATGACGACCGTTGCAGTAGCCGTGTCCTGCACTGGCGGCCATGGACAAGAAAACGGAGTGTGGGAAGACCACCCGCCAGGTGGGAACGACGACATCAAGTACGTCGACGGAAAGCAGTGGTTACATACCGCTGAAGGCCGGGAGGATTGGAGTAAAATTGGAGAGGTATATGTGCAGCAGTGGATGCTTACACGCTGACTGACTGAAAGTTATAATATACGGGCGCATTAGAAAGAAGGAAACCGTCAAAATGCTCTAAAATAAAATTACAAATTAAAAAAATCGTCGACCCTTAAAAACTAAAAAAAAACTAAGAAAATAAAATATAGTAAAATACACAGAACATAGGGTTCAGTCAAGTCATTAATAAAAATAATAAGAGTTTATACATATAAACAATTTGGATCATAATCAGTCAGCAGAATTTTTATTTACAATAATAAGAAAAAAAATTACTTAACTTGTAAAATGGATTGTCTAAGGGATTTTTTTTCAGCTGACTCTGGAACACATTTTCACATAGATTTAATTTTAGGGGAACATTTTCGTACAACTTGGGTCCAATCACGTCAGGGTCTTTTTAAGTATTGTCACTATACTACGCTAGTACTACGAATTCTACTACATTCCTAGGGCACGCCGCCGGCACGCCACGAACGCGCGCGCCTATTGTACACTAGTAACAGACTCTGTCGACGTTTCACGTCCGTCCCCCGCAATCTGGCGCCCACTCGCGAGCTCACCGCTACCTCCCTTGAGGTGGATTAGGGAGGGTTGTTGTGAGGGTGGGCGGAGGTACAACGCTGAGTGTAATAAATAGTGGGGAGGGAAGTGGGTGGTCCTGTGATATTGGAGACTAACTGCGTGACGGTTTCTTGTCGTTTATGATGTGCTAAACTTTATGGAATTAGGTACTCGTTGGTGGGTATTTTTTGAACTAGATATAAAAGTTTTTTTTTTTTTCAAAATTTCGCGAGATTTATGAATGCGTTGTTGTTTTATGCAAACCATTTAGATACCCATATGTCATGAGTGCTCGTTTTGATGAATGGGTATTTTTTCTCTTCTCTTGCTACGTATTATAGTATATAAGGTGTTTCGTTAGTCATGTAAAAAATTTCGGGAGGGTTACATACACACTCAAATGAACACTTTACGTAAAAAAAACATATGTTTATAGGAACATTTTTTCTCCTAACAAAAAAATAAAATTAAATAAGTAGCTGTAAAAACCAATCATAGTGACCTTGTGACTTACTTACAACAAACAGCTGTTCGTTGTTTGAACATAGTACGGCCATTGAACCTGTACAATGCAAGTTACCTACTGTTACACACAGGTTAATGTTTAGGTAGCAAACATGTTTTGTTAATTTTCTCGAAAAGTAATGCTAAAAACTTAAAATTTTTTTGCGTAACGTGTTTATTTGAGTGTGTATGTAACCCTCCCGAAATTTTTGACATGACTAACTAAACACCTTATATAACAAAATTTATAAATGGTACTGTAAATGTGTAAATGGACAATACGACTTTGGTGACAACAGCATAAGATTCAATATCATTAAATCGTGCAAGTTAACTGGGCGCAGGAGATTGCGAGATACCTACTAGAGAAGGTGCAAGCAACGGTTCCAAAATTTAGAGAGATACGTCATCGACCCGGTGGCGGAATTGGTAACGCGCTGGCGGCTCAAGCCGAAGTTCCGGGTTCGAATCCTGGTCGGGATGTATTTTTTCTCTCCATTTTCGGCTTTACATTTTATCTAATGAAGAAATACATCCGTATTGTCAGCTCATGACACCTTGGTGAACTAGTTGTCATGTCAGTGCTTCCCTTCGGTCGTGCCGGCTGCACTGAACTTGACAGAAAACACGAACTGTATACATAGGTAGTCGTTTAAACCGTACTTTTCATTCAGTGCGGTGGTACCAATCCGGGCAGGTTAAACCCGACCACCTAGTAAAATAAGAAGGGAATGGATCTACAGTTTTACGTGGAATCCGAACCACGGTCAGCCTCCAACGGTCGGGCTGGCGCCCATCCAATTACTGACCGCGCCCAGGTGTGCTTATGATCACGACCGACAGTCGATCGAGCGCACCACTGAGCTAGCGAGGTTGAAGGACTTGTGAATACACATTACAAACTGACTTAGTGAATAACATCAAACGAGAAAAGCCGTCTCTAAATAATAAAATACATTGATGATACTCGCCTCTTTGTTACTCCTACGCGCTATATGAGCCGGTTGCTAATCTCATATTTTGTATTGACAGAGCTGTTGTTTCAATATAAGTACCTATAAAGGCTCAAACTACAAAAGCATCGCCGCGTGTAGAAGCTATCAATACTAATAATAAATCTGTAAGGGATGTTCATGGAATAAGTTACTTTGTTCTATGAGATACTCCGTTTGCAGACTCTATGTATAATATACTAAAACTAAATTAACAATTTTTAGAAATATTTTCTGTATGTATGTATGTTCTTCCATATAACTCTTAAACCGATCATCCGAATTCGACGAAACTTACTACAAGGACATTTAACTATTACGAGACAGGATAGGCTAAATAAAGAATTCAGTACACGTTTGTCAGATTCCGCTTTCGTCAGATCTTTTCTTTTTTCGGCATAGGTCACAATTGTGAAACCAATCGTGATTCCTCGTCCGTCAGATTCCGTTTTCGTCAGATCATTTTTAGGTTTCCGTATCCTGTACGGAAGCCTATTACTAAACCTCCGCCGTCTGTCCGTCCATCCGTCCGTCCGTCTGTCCGAGGGCTGCATCTCTTGAACCGTAATAGGTAGCCCGTTGAAATTTTCACAGAATATGCGTTACTATGGCGGATAAAACAACAAATAAGAAAAATCTTATTATCTTAAAAATTAAGGGGCCCCCATACAAGAAACGTACAATAAAATAGATTAGTCACACTATTGAATAATAGATGGCGCCACAGGCTTTTATACAGTGCATTGTTATAGCCGCTCAATTTCCAACGACCTCATTGAGGTGCTGTCATTTTCCCACCGTAAATTGCTATCGACCTCATTGAGGCTTCTCTCCGATGTTCCTACATATTATCTTCGAAATTAAAATTCGAAGACCATGCCACCTGAGCGGATAGGCGGATATTATTGATAGCGGATAGATACGGAAACCTCCGCGCGCGAGTAAAACTCGCACTTGACAGATTTTTTTCCTAATAACACGGTTACGCCAAGATGTGGCTCTCATAAAAACCGAATTGTTCCGCTCGCCGAAATAAAAGGTACGGCAGCGGGCTTACTTACTTTATTCTATTTAAATAATATTCGAATTTCACGCTAGTGAAGCCGCGGGCAAAAGCCAGTCTTCAATAAATCAGCGTTCGATGATACACTAAAAACCTATTCGCTTTCACGTCCGCTACTTTCTAACAACCGACGATTTATTAATCCCATGCGAGCTGAAATTCGCGCAACACCGTTCTCGTCACATCGACTGACTTCAGACCTCAACGCCGCCGACGCTTTACGGCGGCTCATAAAGGTGTCAGGAGTCGAATTTAGTTGCAGACTGTGTGGGGCCGGTGCTTAAACAGAACAGCCCCACTGCATCTCTCCCCGTGCATGTCGTAAAAGGCGACACTAAGGGATAAGGACAACGTGTCGTGCTAAATATGGCGACATGGTAGCCACCTCTCGTCGCATGCGCCTGCAGAAGGTGGGTCTTCGTGTCATAATGCCGCCGCTCGATAGTTATCTTGCCCGAATGATTTGCGAAACGTTGTGGTCGGTGTTGTGCTGTAATTTATCAGGAGTTCTTGTAATGTTTTCTTTATATGCCTTTTAAATTTTTTAAAAGTTTCTTTAGGGCTTTTAACAATGATTTGTTAATATCAGCCCCATTATTACACATCTTTCCTATTACTTAGGGCCCGGAGTCCCTAAAGATAGAAATGCTCAACGAAATCTAACAAAGTTAGGTAGTAAATAAATCTCACATGGGGTCGCTAACAGTTTGTGCATACTAAAAAACAAATTGAGCCTGTCCACCCCAAGGAGCTTTGAAGAGACCAGTGGGCGGTGTTGCACGATCGTTGTTCTGTGGTCGAACCTCGGACCTCTCGCATGAGAAGCCGATGCCCAAACCACTCGGCCACCCGCTGCTTAAATAGCATGCCTGGAACCCGTAGACGGAAAAAATAGTTTTATGATCGAAGCTGGAACCTGTGGAGGTTCTGATTGCAAGGTTTTATACCATATCCATATTTTATGCTCTTTCCATAAATTTTTGCATAGTGTTTTTACCAGCATATGCCTTTTTCCAAATTATACGCTTGCACGACGTGTTGGTTGAAGGCCTTGTTTCCTTTTTGAATATTTGAATTATCTGGCTACGCTTGTAGGTGCCTACTAGCACTGCATTGTACTAGGGAACAAAGGTGTGTAGCGACAGCATGCCAGCTACAATATCCTCTGTGCTCTGGGGTGCTAGTGTGAATATATAATTCGCGGCCGTGCCTGCTCGTACCTGGAAAATGAAATCCCAAAAAAAATGTGTGAAATGTAGTCGCTTTTAAACTTTGTTTGTGTTTTCTGTTCGCCGGTTATTTCTTAACTTTTCCTCTTTGTGTGCGCTAAGGTTTTAATTAAATTTTTTCCAGTTTTCAGTGGCACGTAGATTACTCTGATTACGTATAGCTAAGTAGATCTGCTATAATTTCATTTGAAATGTAAATGTAATTTATTGTACACCATTATATAAAAGAGTTACAAAAGGCGAGTTTAATGTCTTGCGGAATCTTTACGAAATAACATTAGGAATTGGGTAACATAGGTATTAGTATTTATTTTCTCTTTTCATTCTTTCCTCTACATCTAGCCATTCGATTTATAATCTCGGGTATCTTGTATTGAAAGGGCTATATGGTACGGTATACTCCTCTAATCCGTTATTTCTTCTTTGGATATATTTTACTTTCAACGTGGGCAACAAAGAGTTTTCTTTTCATTATATTCTCTCTAACAGCTTCGAGTGTTTAATTGAAACTATATTGATTTCGAAGCTAATAACTTACATTTAATCTCACCATTCCAACATTCGCCCAGTCCTCTATTGGCACACTCCTCTAATCCGTTGTTTCTTCCTTGGATATTTTACTTTCAACATGTGCAACAATGAGTTTTTTTTCATTATATTCTCTCTAACAGCTTCGAGTGTTTAATTGAAACTATAATGATTTCGAAGTTAAGAACTAACATTTAACCTCACCATTCCAACATTCTCCCAGTCCTCTATTGGCACACTCCTTTAATCCGTTGTTTCTTCCTTGGATATTTTACTTTCAACATGTGCAACAAAGAGTTTTCTTTTCATTATATTCGTATTCTCTCTATCAGCTTCGAGTGTGTAATTGAAACTATAATGATTTCGAAGGTAAGAACTTACATTTAATCTCACCATTCCAGCATTCTCCCAGGCCTCTATTGGCACACTCCTCTAATCCGTTGTTTCTTCCTTGGATATTTTACTTTCAACATGCGCAACAAAGAGTTTCCTTTTCATTATACTCGTATTCTCTCTGACAGCATCGAGTGTGTAATTGAAACTATAATGATTTCGAAGGTAAGAACTTACATTTAATCTCACCATTCCAGCATTCTCCCAGGCCTCTATTGGCACACTCCTCTAATCCGTTGTTTCTTCCTTGGATATTTTACTTTCAACATGCGCAACAAAGAGTTTCCTTTTCATTATACTCGTATTCTCTCTGACAGCATCGAGTGTGTAATTGAAACTATAATGATTTCGAAGCTAAGAACTTACATTTAATCTTACCATTCCAACATTCTCTCAGTCATCTATTGGCACACTCCTCTAATCCGTTGTTACTTCCTTGGATAAAGAGTTTTCTTTTCATTATATTCTCTCTAACAGATTCGAGTGTGTAATTGAAACTATAATGATTTCGAAGCTAAGAACTTACATTTAATCTCACCATTCCAACATTCTCCCAGTCCTCTATTGGCTCGGCGTAATCCATCCGTGTAGCTGCGCTGAAACCAAACGTGACACGTTTTCAAAGCGCGTCAGACAATGAATTAAGAATGATAGAATTGCTATCGCCATACAATGTATAGAATTTACTTCGTTTATATTATAAATTCTCTCTATGTATACCCGAATACGGAAAAGCCAAAATGAGGGTAGCTTGAACGTTCTAGCTTGAATGTTTGTATATATGTTAGGATCACTACATACCAGACGCTGTATCACGACAAACGGAGTAAGCAGAGTAATCGGTGCTATGCTGCAAGACCTCTTATAAATTACAGCACAACACCGACCACCATTTTTAGCAAAGTATTCGGACAAGATAATTCTCAAGCAGCAAGTAATGCGCGAAGACCCACCTACTGCCTGACTCAATGGAAGGACCGTGCCAAGGGGAGAGGTGGCCATTCTTTCGCCCTTTAGCACGGCATCTCGTCCTTATCCCTTAGTCGCCTTTTAAACATGCACGGGGAGAGATACAATGGGGCTATTATTTTTAAGTACCGGCCCCACACGGTACTTGAAAACGATCACTATAACGCCTAACTAAACGAAAAGTTGAATTTAGAATGAAATATATACCAGAATGTTCTGCAAAATCACAGGAGTGACTTAGGTTAGTACTCAAATCTTTTTCAATCTAGCGAGGTTTCGGGAGATGAGATGGATGTTACTGCATCATTCGTCCCGCACACACCCACCAATGCTGCCTTGCTACTTTTCATACAAATATTTACTAAAAGTTCTGGTAACTCTGTTCAAACTCTCCACAATGATACTAGAATCAACATCCTACCTCAACGCGTTGGTAAGCAACACTAGTCTCGGAAGTTTAAGGTTTGAAATCTCAACTCAAGCGTTTCAAACACTCAAAATTTTCAAGCAGCCACCATCTCTTTGTCAGCCACGGTAGTTCAGTGGTGCGGTCGGTCGACTATCGGTTGTGATCATTTAAGCACACCTGGGCGCGGCCATTACAGGTGATCGCTCGATCGTTGGAGGCTGACTACGTAAAACTGTATGTCCCTTCCCTTCTCACCTTACCAGGTGGTAGGGTTTAACCCGCCCGGGTTGATACCACCGCACTGAATGAAAGGTCGGTCGAAACGGCTATGTAAATAGTTTGTGTTCTCCATCCAGTTCAGTGTAGCTGACACGACCGAAGGGAATCACTTTATGGCACCTAGTTCACCAAGGAGTTATGAGCTGACATCACGGATGTAGTAGGTGATGTAGCCAACGGTGCCAGTTTCCATAAAAAAAAAGTTTAAAAAATCTTTAAGTTACTGTGTTTTCTCACCCATGTATAATAAAATGTTATTTAGCAATATACTAGCATTTTCATCTACATATCTAAAAAAAAAAATTAAACTTTGTTTTTAAATCATAGTTTTATGACCTCTCTATCCTATTAAATTCATTGTCATTCGCACATGCCGACCCGCCCATTGTTGGTGAGTGCAACTACCCGATATGCTTCTCAGGGCTCTAATAACTCCCGATGCGAGACCACATCCGCCCGGGCAGGCACCCATTGAAACTGGACGATATCCGGATACAACCCGTACGTTCCGAAAATAATTGCCTGGTTTAGTCGAAAACGGCGATTTTGTTGCAGTTCAACCAGATCCATAGAAGTTCAACCAGATCCAGTCCAGATACATAGAATGGAGACAAATATAATATCTGTGTGGAAAAGGTAGTGTGGTTCACGCCGCATTCCCCTTGCCCCTTACTAGGTGGTAGGCTCAAATTGTAGCCGACTGGGTTGGTACCACCGTACTAGATGCAAGATGGCCGCATAGCAACCTCGGCTGTGTTCTCCTTTAGTCCAGTATAGCCAGCAATCCAGGGAAGTCTCCGGTATGGCACCTACCTTCTCGGAGGTGATATTGGCTGGTCGGAGCATGCGGTTTGGCCCCTCCGACTCAGCCACACATACCGGATTATATTTAGGAAACAATTATTGGGATCAATAGTAACAAAAAAGTCAAATAACTTTTTTCTAAATTCCCTTTAAATAAAAAGTTACAGTTTTCATACAAACTAATTTATTAATTTAGTGTAAAAAGGATCTAATGCTCCGCACGACGGCGAGACGGCGGGAGAGGGGTATTTACTGTGGGTGAGCCGCCGAGCGCACTGCGGACATGACGGTGGTGTTGGCGGGAGCGGCGGGAGCTACCCTAATGTGAACGGCGGCGGCGCCGGCGGCGCGCAGGCGGCGGCGGATGCGGAGCGACAACAAAGCGTCGAATTACACTTGACGAAAAGATAAACTTCAAAAATTTATATCTCGAAAACTAAACACTTTAGACAAAAACTTTACTTACTTTTTTGTCTCAGAAAAACATGAGGATTGTGCTGGTGAAATTAAGTTGCTGGATACGTAAAGTTTTTATGTGAAGTCCGAACGACCTACCGTTCACTTACATTTTTGTCACTTTTAGGTTTTTAATTAGGTTCCTACAAGGTTAGGCTTAAAATCAGCGGCACTGAAATTCCAGTGTCACATGCTGCGCCTACACCTTTTTTTCAATTCACAATATTGTATAAAGATTGTATATGTTATTAATAAGGGAATTGAAAAATAAATAATTTTGAATTTGAATTTGAACGACGGCTAGCTTCAACTGTCGGTGGGGCACCCAACCAAAGTCCGACCGCGCCCGGTGTACTTGACATCATCAATCGAACGCCGATGCATAGCACCACCCAGCTACCGAGGTTGACCGTTGCCTTCTCAATGTATCTAGTGGCATTGTGAACTTCCAGCAGAGCGAGCGATTCGATGTTCTGTGGACAGACCACTTTGATACGAATAAAAGCTGAAAGGATAATGTATATAAACCAATGTGGGATTCCATTAACTGTAGATTTTTTGATATTCTCAGTACTTTTAACGAACGTGAAAAATTGTGAAAAAAAAGTAATTACAAACAGGTTTTATGTTTGTTGGCTTTCCTCTTTGAAATGTTGGCAGATGCATAATTTCAGCAACTTCAATATATGTATTTACGGCTAATAGCGAACCGCTCGCCTCTCGCGCGAGAGATTTAAGTTTCAAAATCCTCCTGCACTAATGAGTTTTAACTCTGGAAACAAAATTCTGCGTAATCTAGAGTCTAGGTTACGCAAAATTTTGGTTGTCTAGATTCTAAACAGCTTCTCTATATAAATACATGTGGGAAAACCTGTAGCCGTCACAAGAACTGTTTTAAGTATTTTAAGTCAGATTTAATATTTTAAGTGTTTCCGAAAGTTATGCAACCGGAAATAAATTTCCTTCACAAAAGCAACCGTATTTTAAATTTACACATTTTATGCAAAATAAAGGAGCAAAGAAGCAACTTTCTTTATCACCAACCGAGTAAACAGCAAAAAATTTTCTTTTTGGCACTATCCGAAAAATATAAAAAAAGATTTTTTGTTTGCATAATTTTTTTTTTTAATATTGAATAAAAAGGAAGCATTAGGGAATTGAAAAATACGTTTTGCTGGATAAAGGGCGAGGAGGCGGTTCGTTGTATTTTTAGAGTTCGTATGACAAAGGGCCAACCGCGGAGAGATATGAAATGAGTCCGCCGCGAGATGAAGTCCATTGTGATGGAGAGCGGGAGGGGAAAGGGGGGAGGGGGGGGGGGGGGGGCAAGGGTGGTCATTATTGGTGAACAGGGAAGGAGCTCGTCAAATTACTTTCAGACAATAAAAGAAACCTTTAGGAAAAAAAAAACACATTTTAGAAAACATTTCTTATTTATCGTACTGGGTAACTTTTGAAGGGCACTCCGTGACCTTTTTCAGTCGACGAACATTTAATTTGGCGCTGATGAAGTGACACCTAATTGTGAGTTTTTTGCGAAGCTCTAAAATGAGATTTACCTGCCGAAAGTCTCGCTCTTCTCAGCCCAATAACATTGGACTGGGCACGTTAGCCGAAGTGACGATGACCGTTTGGGGTAACCTTGTCCTAACCTGGCGGCCGTGGACGGGAAAACGGAGTGTGGGAAGGCCACCCGCCAGGTGGGACGACGACATCGTCTGCTGACTTTTTATGCTGATAATATGAAAAATTTTCAACTTCTCGGAAAAGATGATAAAATTTATCTTAGAGAAAAACAGGGGTTCGCAACCTATGCGTCGCTACGCCGAAGGGCGTTATCGCGTGTTGCAAAGATTTTTTAGACTTAACTCGCCGTGTAACTTAATATAATATTATCGGAGAGTATGACAAGCCTTGCTTTGCTTGATATAGTTAATACGGTGATTTTCGAAAACTATTTACATTTTTTTATAATCTACCCTTAAATCAACAAAGAATTTTTTTATAAATTGTTGTATATCTCAGGCGAGACGCAAAAAATTCAAACATGTTGAGGGTGTCGTAGTATAAAACAATGTTGGAAACCCCTGGAGTAAAGGGGTGAAGTGACACATTTTTGTATATTTTCTTTAATATCGTTTAAATGTATGCGTTTTAAAATTATAAAAAAATATATATATTTGTATTGTACGAGCCCTTTTCATTGTTACGTCACATTATGCACTTGAAAAAATAACGTTATAATTTATCCCCAAAATCTAAATTGGGTCATGAAACTCTTTATATGTATAAAATTCATTGACTTAAAAAAAAACTTATAGACAGATAGTCAGCGATTCCCTACGTAGCCACCTTACATATATGCCCATTGATAGGACATAATATGCCCTATCATTATCAGTCTATGGGCAGCTGTCATTCGGGTTGGGCGTATGGAGTATATAGTGAAAAATGTAGGGAAAATATGCTGAAACCGCTCTGAAAGGGACAAAAAGTTCCTAGGAATTACCTATCACAACTTTAGTATACTTTTACGAATCCAATAGCAATGTATTTAGTGATATATCAATTAAAAATATTTATTCTGGTATGAAACAATATGGCGTTTCTTCTTCGTACAAAGTTCCAGGGGCGAATCTAGTGATATTTTGTTGAAATTGTTAGGTACATTTTTTGACGTGATGACGTCACGTCTTATAAATTGATGAACACCGGCTGCACACACGAAAAAGTGTCACGTTCCATCTGAGCCTGTGTGTGCAAGCGAGAGCGCGTAACAAGCGATAGAGAGGCACAATCGGTATAGTCAAAGTTACCATGGAAACGTCTTAAGAAGTAAAACTGTCAAGATCAGACAACAGAAGTTTATTGATGGCCAGTCACAAGATGATTAATCTTTCTAGTGGAAATATAATTTCTGATGTTTGCTCTATGTACTACGATTATTACTTATTACACATCATCACGTAAAACTATCGTCCGTAAACCAACTTTACAGACAACCAATTTTTTCTACCGAGTAGATTCGGCAAACATAAGGTATGACAGACAGAAATAAGGTATGACGCAGATACGTGAGTGATCGCATAAGGTTTCGTTTTTCCTCTTTTGAGGTACGGAACCCTAAAAACTAGTATCAGCCATTGATACTCCTGAATCGTCAGAACGGATTTCCGCTAGATAACAAGATACAAGACAATTCGTGTTCGTGGCTAGCTTGAAATAGATTTTGAATCGAGTTACAGGATTTTTCGAACCCACAGGATTCACAAACAATGGAAAGATAAATAACAAAATACTTCGGCGGCGCCGCCGTTACTCAAACATTTCATCATAATTTCAAAAGGACAACTCGCGGTCTTTGTGTCCAACGCTTTCCAAGTAAAAGTTAAATTTATTTGTTGGATATTTAGTTAGTCAGCGCTTCGGGCTATCTCAAAGACAGTCTACTTACAACGAGTAATATTGTTCACTAATTTTGCCATTTGTGCTGCGGATTTTACTATTGGGCTTTTTCGAAAGTTGCGAGAGATAGCTTACAAAGTCAGCTTCAAATTGGAAATATATCTTTTGTCAGCCTCGGTAGCTCAGAGGTACGGTCGGCCGACTGTTGTTAAGCAACGCTGAGTGCGGTCAGTTGGATGGGTGACCGCTCGACCGTTAGAGGCTGACAGTGGTTCGGATTCCACGTTAAACTGTAGGTCCCTTCCCTTCTTACCTTACTAGGTGGTAAGGTTTATCCCGGCCGGGTTGATACCACCGCACTGAGCGAAACGTCGGTCGAAACGGCTATGTAAATAGTTCGTGTTTTCCGTCCAGTTCAGTGTAGCCGACATGAAATGAAGGGAATCACTGACATGGCACCTAGTTCACCCGGTGTTATGGGCTGACATCACGGATGTTGTAGGTGATGTAGTCAATCGTGTCAGTTTCCATAAAAAAAAAATCTGTAAGATTTTGTCGAACTCTTAGAGAGGCGAGAAAGCAGGCGTGTGATGGTCTTACTTATCAGATATACAGATAAGCCGCTACTGCTGCTGGCGCGTTCCGCAGTCTTTCGACTGCTGCAGCTGACTGTTAGGTGAAGAAAATACCGAATATCCGTCGAAGCGACTCCACGTTTGACATCGTCCCCGACGACTGCCAGGGCGATGGTGCTGGAAGAAACATGTCTTCCAGTTCGATATAGTTTCGATAATAAAATATCGAATGTCCGTCGAAGCGACTCCACGTTCGACATCGCCCCGACGACTACGAGGGCGATGGTAATGGAAGAAACATGTCTTCCAGTTCGATATAGTTTCGATAATAAAATATCGAATGTCCGTCGAAGCGACTCCACGTTCGACATCGCCCCGACGACTACGAGGGCGATGGTAATGGAAGAAACATGTCTTCCAGTTCGATATAGATTCGATAATAAAATATCGAATGTCCGTCGAAGCGACTCCACGTTCGACATCGTCCCCGACGACTGCCAGGGCGATGGTCCAGGAAGAAAGATGTCATCCAGTTCGATATAGATTCGATAAGAAAATACCGAATGTCCGTCGTAGCGACTCCACGTTTGACATCGTCCCCGACGACTGCCAGGGCGATGGTGCTGGAAGAAACATGTCTTCCAGTTCGATATAGATTCGATAAGAAAATACCGAATGTCCGTCGAAGCGACTCCACGTTTGACATCGTCCCCGACGACTGCCAGGGCGATGGTGCTGGAAGAAACATGTCCTCCAGTTCGATTACCACAGCGAAGAATACTGGCAAGAAACTTCACTGGGTAGTGTCCTGATCGTTGGTGGGGCGGTGGTGAGGTGGCTCTGGACCTGCGAAGTTGAACGAATGTGTTAGTATCGACAGGGGGCGCCGCGTCGATGGGTCCCGCAGACGGAAGTCGCAAATGCAAAAGCAACTAAAACTAATCTAAAATTACATTATTATATTATACAAATATATTTATATTATAAAATCATATATCGGCCACGTATTTTAGATTTTGACAACAGATTTGTGTTCAAGGACGATGCGATTTCTCAGATATTGTGAGATGAAAGCAATCAGTCCAGTAACTAAAAAGTTCAAAATGGCTGCCGCTACATATCTCACACGCTAAATCCCGGCAATCGGGGTAAGCAGAGTAATCAGTGTTGTGCTGCAAGAACTCTGGTAAATTACAGCACAACACCGACCACCACTTTTCTCTAAGTATTCGGACAAGATAACTATCAAGCAGCAAGTGAGGCACGAAGACCCACCTGATGCATGACTCGGTGGAAGTACCGTGCGAAGGTGAGAGGTGGCGAGCCTGTCGCCCTTTAGCACGGCATCTTGTCCTCCTAATCCCTTAGTCGCCTTTTACGACATGCATGGGGAGAGATGCAGTGGGGCTATTCTTTTTAAGTACCGGCCCCACACGGTATGGCTGCCGCTATACCTATATAATAATCCTACTGCCCAAGTATAGTAATAGACATACTTTTAGTTGCAAATGTAGTTTACCTAAACCTATCAAAAACAAGACCACCTGAAAACCCGAATTTTGAGGTATTTAGTTTACGTACCGTACATTCACAATCTCATTTTATTTTCTACCAAAATATCTATGCGGGAGAAAACTAGCTATACGGTGCCTTAAAGCTAAATTAGCTGTGACTAAGCCGGACCGGCCCGGACGGGACAACAAATCCTGTTTTTGTTGCCTATAAAGCCTTAACGGGTACCTCCGCCTCCGTGGATCGAGAGTTCGGTGATGGCACAAAAACTTATCTCCCGGTGTGAAGGGACAGCTTCTGACTGCAGGATTTATGTATAAGGCTATCTAGGTTGAGTTCGCTTTGTTTGTACATCAAAGTACAATCAATTTTTAGGTTTCCGTATCCCGGACGGTAGCTTATTACTATGCCTACGCCGTGTCTGTCTGTCTGTCCGAGGGTTGTATCTATTGAACGGTAATAGGTAGCCCGTTGAAATTTTCACAGAATATGTGTTATACAGGCGGATATCACAACAAATAATGAAAATAGAAAAAGTAAAAAATTAAGGGGTTCCCATACAAGAAACGCGTTTTTGGTTTTTTCAATGTTTTTTTTTGTGGTGCAGAAACCTCGGTGCGCGAGTCCGACTCGCACTTGGCCGGTTTTTTGGTGTACGTACAGGTTTTCATAAGATTTGTGTCTGTCGGCGCGCCGGGGTTCGTTGTGGTCTGTATTTTGGGTCGGGAAATGTATAGTAAGGTGACATGAGGCTACGTCTGACTCGAATTTCAAAAAGTTTACCACCAATATTAAGACTTACTTAGGGAGCCGACATCCCTACGGTGTTGCAGTGGTTCTAGATCGCAGGACACTTTGGGGTCACCCACTAGTCACACGGCATTGCGCTGGATCGAGTGCAGAGGCGCAAGCTGGTATTTTGCAGAGCCATCATTACTCCAAGCAGGTGCGAGCATTACTCCAAGCAGGACCTGATCTGCGATTTATACAGAAGCATCTTTTGG
This sequence comes from Nematopogon swammerdamellus, assembly GCA_946902875.1. Classification (NCBI taxonomy): domain Eukaryota; kingdom Metazoa; phylum Arthropoda; class Insecta; order Lepidoptera; family Adelidae; genus Nematopogon; species Nematopogon swammerdamellus. The sequence goes on along the minus strand of OX336345.1, from coordinate 2,260,686 downwards.
TCCTTATTGAGTACGCCCAGCTTTTTAGAAGCCAGTTTGGCCTTCCGATTACGTTAAGCGATTATGTTAAGTCGACTGCAAGTTAAAAAGTCCGAAATGTCTATCTAGATCAAATTATCCCAGTATATAAACGAGTTGAGTGAATTTGAATAAATGCTTTTCATTTTAACACTCAATTAGAAAATTCCGATCCATTAGCGATTTTAAATATTTTAACAAACCCTTTCACGTTTTATGTAAAGGCTCTACTCTCTCTTCAATTTGTCAAATGTTTTAACATCTTAATAATTTTCCGTTGATTCGTGTTCAAGGCTCCAATCTGCACAAATCTGTGACAATTTCAAAATAATTATAGATAAATTTGTATCTGTAGTTTTAGTTACTTTGTCAGCCTCGGTAGCTCAGCGGTGCGGTCGGTCGACTGTCGATCGTGATCATAAGCACACCTGGGCGCGGTCAGTACTTGGATGGGTGACCGCTCGACCGTTGGAGGCTGACCGCGGTTCGGATTCCACTTAAAACTGTAGGTTCTTACCTTACTAGGTGGTAGGGTTTAACCCACCCGGGGTGGTAGCACCGCACTGAATGAAAGGTCGGTCGAAACGGCTATGTAAATAGTTCGTTTTTCCTTCGAGTTCAGTGTAGCCGGCACGACTGAATAGAAACACTGACACGGCACCTAGTTCACCAAAGTGTTATTGGCTGACATTACAGACGTTGTAGGTGATGTAGCCAACCGTGTCAGATTCCATAAAAAAATTCTATATTTTCCACACAGCCACATAGCTCGGAGACAACCCGTGAGTAAATCGGAAAATGTTTTAATATTAATTAGACATTTATTATTAAGTATTAACATGTCCATTGCCAAAATGCATAGCACAAAGATAATAAATAAATAATATAATATTGCTTTCATGAATTCGACAATAACATTGGCTTTTTATACACATTAACAATAAGTAATAATGTACAATAATATATCTAAATTAAAAACTAAATTACATAGAAAAAACAAGTTTTGAATAGGCCTTTACTTTAAAACTTAATAGATTATAATTAAATAATCTTGATCAACTTAGTCAATAAAATTATTTTATCGTCGGCATTGATTTTCAATTATCCTCTTCGTTCAGTCAGTCAGGGTGTAAGCGTTGATTGCTGGATATACGCCTCTCCAATTTTACTCCAGTCCTCCCGGCCGTATGTAACATGTATAAATGTATTTATTGTCTTTCCACGTAGACTAGATTTTTTTATTCTCAAACATAAATTGCTTAGGTAGTACTACTACACATTCCGACAAATTACTCTGCGATTGAAATTCATTATTCAAATAATCTATTCGAAAATTACAGGTTACGGGCTGGCATTCTAATCCGAATAGAACCTCCCAAATTCAACCCCTATCTTTCTTTTGAAATAAATTAAATTGAATTGGCGTTTGCTCGTACAGTCAGCTCAAAAGCCGGCCAACTGCGAGTTGGGCTCGCGCACCGAGGTTTTCGCACCACAAATAAAAAATTTGAAAAAAACACGTTTCTTGTATGGGAACCCCCCTAAATTTGTTGTTATATCCGCCATAATAACACATATTCTGTGAAAATTTCAACCGGCTACCTAATACGGTTCCAAAGATACAGCAGTAGGATAGACAGACAGACAGACGGCGTAGGCTTAGTAATAGGCTTCCGTGCGGGATACGGAAACCTAAAAATTGTAAATACACTAGAAATTGGAAATACACTAGTAGCAGAAGATGTTTCCGCCCTTAGTGAGGTGCGTACGAGCAAAATAATAATAAATCGACGCCTTTGTTTCTAACTTTTTAATTAGTAATGAAATCAAATAATGACTGCTTTTGATATGTTTCTTCAGCGTGTTTTCCTTCGCTGGTATTTGAGCAGCTGGTATTTTTCTATTTGTTCTTCATTCCAGCATACTTTTTTTATGGACACTGACACGGTTGGCTACTTCACCTAAGACATCCGTGATGTCAGCCCATAACATCGGTGCCACTAGGTGCCATGTCAGTGCTTCCCTTAATTTCATGTCGGTACCAACCTGTCCGGGATAAACTCTACCACCTAGTAAGGTAAGAGGGGAAGGGACCTACAGTTTTACGTGGAATCCGAACCACGGTCAGCCTCCAACGGTCGAGCGGTCATCCATCCAAGTACTGACCGCGCTCAGATGTGCTTAAAAACAGTCGACCGACCGCACCACTAAGTTATCGAGGCTGACAAATACTATGATATTTCCTTTCTTTAAGGTTCCGTATGCAAATGGTGAAAAAGGAATCCTTCGTTTTCCGTCTGTCCGTCCGTCTGTCTGTCTGTATATTACAGCATATTCCATTCCATTGCGTTCTATTCTACTCTAATCTATATAGGTGTAGCACCTGACAAACTCTAACGGAAGCACTGATAATATATAGGTTGTTTATAAATAATAAATCGTCCCTTACCTTATGATCAAATCACAATCAATCACGTCTTTCTCTTTCCCTCCCACAGTAAAATTGATTATTTTGTCCATTGAAGGGGAACGAATGGTATTCCCACCGTATGATTCTTCAATTTCGAATACAATGGAAGAGTCGTTAGCGACGATCGCGCTCAAATATTCAGTCAGTTTGCCAAGATGGATGACGTGTAGACAGGCCTTAGTTGATAAAATCGTGTCGCGAGTCAATAGTGCGGTCTTTGGCGTAACTGTGTCAGCCTCCTCGGTAGCTCAGTGGTGCGGTCGGTCGACTGTTGATAAGGAAATTCTATAAATAATAAATTATATTTAAATTTTTTATGTAAAATTAATATAAAAAAAGAAATGTGTCAATAAACGAACAAATTATTAACGCCAATTATTGCGTGGCAAGGGCGGGCTTATTGCCTTAGGCAATCTCCTCTAGTCAACCCGGTGGATCTACATTTTTACATGGAATTTGAACCATGGAGCAGTGGGTGGAAGGTATGCACGTATTTTTTTTTTCAAATCAGAAAAAAAACTCATTGGTGCACGCCGTTTGGATTCGAACCTCGGACCTCTCGCAAGAGAAGCCGATGCTGCGATGATGCGACCACTGGGCAACCCGTCGCCTTACGTTACAGTTTAGTTTCTCGTGGGTTTCTCTATTCTTTGAACGCGCGAGACAGTCGTACCTAGTATTATTATTCAAACAGCTCAACAAGAGCACTAACTGCCAGGAGAAGGTTGCAGCACGCTAGCTGTTTACTCTGGCGGTAACGATGTGCAACACTTTTATATAATTGATGGCAACAGCTCTCGCCTGCTGCTGAGTACTTGTGCACGCAGTGCAATAAATTGGACTCAATCCAGTCATTCTCACTGATTGTGTTAAGACATTAAAGGATGAATTGAATATTGCATTAGGTGCCAGCTTAAATTCAGTTGGATTGCGAGGCCCAATTTGCGCATAGCAGAATTTAGCCTGTGATTATTTATGGTTTAAGTTATCTTTATACGTTGCTATTCTTGCGTTAATGTTAAAGTTGAGAAAGTACAAACAGTTTAGTTTCTCGTGGGTTTCTCTATTCTTTGAACGCGCGAGACAGTCGTACCTAGTATTATTATTCAAACGGCTCAACAAGAGCGCAGACTGCCAGGAGAAGGTTGCAGCACGCTCGCTGTTTACTCCGGCGGTAACGATGTGCAACACTTTTACATAATTGATGGCAACAGCTCTCGCCTGCTGAGTACTTGTGCATGCAGTGCTATAAATTGGACTCCATCCAGTCATTCTCACTGATTGTGTTAAGAAATTCAAGCATGAAATGAATATTGCATTGGGTGCCAGCTTAGATTCCGTTGGAGTCAGAGGTCCAATTAGCGCATAGCAGGATTTAGATTATTTATGGTTAAACTTATCTTAGGATTATTACAAGGAATACAGAAGAAGTGATAATGACACTTTCGCAAAATAATTTTAAGATTAGTGGAGCCATGGGCAATCAATGAATCATCATCATTCAAATCAATACAAGACGCTACTCACCATTCGACCTCAGACGCAGTAAATTTTAGCCCCAGAGAGGATTCGGTTTGTAGAGGAACTAATAATGTATTTGAGTTAAAGCCATTTCATAGCGATTCGAAAAAACGGTACTTACCCCTGAAATTTCCGAAAATGGAAAAAAGTATGGTTTAAACGAAAGCTAGACACAGAACAGAGGCCACAAATGACCTTGAACTAGTTTTAAAATAAAACCGAGCAAGGACGACAAAGTTGTCACATGTGTTCCTGGCACCAACAATCATTACTTTGAATACTATACAGGCTGTTTCAGGATAGGGTTTTGTAACTTCAGGCTTCGAAAGGGGTTCATATTTAAAGAAGAAAAGCTCTGAAACTTTTTCCCATAATCGGTCATTTTATAGTACCTTTTGGTGAAAATGGTTTCATCAGGCCTTGGTGGACGTTTAACGTCCATCTTTATTAAATAAAAATAAAATGACTAACTTACATGCTTAACTAGTAGAATTGTACTGCATGTAGGTAAATTCTAAACACTTAAATTTGAATGACATCAACTGGCCTCTGCGACTGGGTCGCCGACTTCCTACATGGGCGTAGCATTCAGGTCCTAGTGGACGGTTGCTCGTCGGACGCCATGTCAGTGAATGCCGGCGTACCGCAGGGATCTGTGCTGTCACCCACACTGTTTCTTCTGCATATCAATGACATGCTGCCACTCGGCAACATATATTGTTATGCGGATGACAGTACAGCACACGGATCCTATACCAGTCACCCTTCAGCCAGACGAGAAGTTGTGGATGAAAAGAGGCGAAGACTTGTGTCTGAACTCGAACAAACGCTTCGGTCTATTTCCGAATGGGGCCGTAGCAATTTGGTCGAGTTCAACGCTTCAAAAACACAAGTTTGCGCGTTCAGTGCGAAGAGGGCGGCGTTCACACCAGCTCCTTCCTTCCAAGGCACGTCGCTTAAATTAAGCGACCACCTCGGGGTCCTCGGAGTCGAACTGTCGCACGACCTAAATTACCGGCACCATATCGAGGGCAAGGCCAAGCTGGCCTCAAAAAAGCTAGGCGTACTCAATAAGGTTCGACGGTACTTCACGCCGGGCCAAAGGCTGCTTCTGTATAAATCGCAGATTAGGTCCTGCTTGGAGTACTGCTCGCACCTGTGGGATGGCTCAGCCAAATACCAGCTTGCGCCTTTGGACTCGATCCAGCGTCGAGCCGTGCGACTTGTGGATGACCCCGACGTGTCCCGCGATCTAGAACCGCTGCAACTTCGTAGGGATGTCGGCGCCCTAAGCGTGTTCTATCGCTTATTCCACGGGGAGTGCTCGGAGGAGCTGTTTAACGCGATTCCGGCGTCCCCTTTCCACCTCCGTACAACGCGCACTGGGCAGGGATTGCATCCCTATACGCTGGATTTACCGCGGATGCGTACAAATCGGTTCTGCAGATCCTTTCTCCACAGAACCGGCAAACTCTGGAACGCTCTACCTGCCCACATATTTCCCCCCAAGTATAGTCTCGGGTCCTTCAAGAGAGGCGTGAATGGGCACCTGTCAGGCCGGCATGGCATTCGCAGCCCCCGCCTGCGTCCGAATGTCCATGGGCGTCGCTAGACACCTTATGGGTGACTCGGCGCCACATGTCTCGCTTAGTATAAAAAAAAAAAAAAAAAAAAAAAAAAAAATCAAAAGCAAAAGGGGACTGGACTAGGTCATTGCACTCCCTAGACCTAGACAGAACTTTTGCTAAGTCTCACTGTCCATCGAGTTTTTATTACTTGATTAATCGGTTCCTGAAGTTTCTCAAGCCTATCCTGAAACACCCTTCATAAACAATCTTTGTGTATCGATAACTGTCTTAGCAAACTCTACAAATAACGACTCTCTATAAACCTAAAAAGTATGCTGAAGTCATTTCGCCTAATGGATACGATTGAGGAGAAGCAAACACAACCCGGAAGTGAGTTATGGAGTGCTTGCTTCTTTGTGCTCAGTATCTAACTCCGCGCACTGGCTCTCCAGAGGTTTAGAAACGACGGAAAGCACAAAATCCTTTGTTGCTGCATCAGAGCGAGAGGGGATAATCCTTAGACTTCGGGCCGTGCGCTTGTGGGCTGCATGCCATCAAATTCTGAGACCTACAGAAAAATGTTTCTTTACATTCAAAGTTAATGGAACAGAGATTTCTTCTCATCTCCTAGATATTACTCCACATACACGCTGTATTTGGAAAATCGGCGTAAGCAGAGCGATCGGTGTTACGCTCGAAACAGGTCGGTCGAAACAGCTATGTAAAAGTTTTGTATTTCAGTGTAGCCGACATGACATATATTTCAGTGAAGCACTGACACGGCACCTAGGTCACCAAGTTGTTATGCGCACACGTCATGGATCTCGCAGGTGATGTAGCCAACCGTGTCAGTTTCAATAAAAATAAAAATATATCCTTATATTTTTCTTGGTGATTCCTTTATTTTCTGCAGGTAACCCAACCTGGGTTATATTGTATTTGCATAATAGCATAGAATGAACTGTCTTCGAGAAGGTTTATTGTCTTCCTGAACTCAGCTCGGCCTTCAGCCTCACCCTCTGTTACTTACTTTCTTCGAAAAGGTTATCGTCTTCCTGAACGCAGCTCGGCCTTCGGCCTCGCCCTCAATTACTTCATTTCGTCGAGAAGTTTTATACTCTTCCTGAACGCAGCTCGGCCTTCGGTCTCGCCCTTAGTTACTTACTTTGTTCGAGAAGGTTTATGATCTTCCTGAACGCAGCTCGGCCTTCGGCCTCGCCCTCTGTTACTTACTTTCTTCGAAAAAGTTTATTGTCTTCCAGAATGCAACTCAGCCTGAAGCCTCGCCGTTAGTTACTTACTTTAGTTGAGAAGGTTTATTGTTTACCTAAACGCATGTCGGCCTTAGTTACTTACTTTCTTCCTTTGAAATACTAATTTCACGCGAGCGAAGCCGCGGGCAAAAGCTAGTTTCATAATAAATGTGTGATATCACCCGTATTTCTAAAAAAATAAATGTTCGTATTTTTCATAACTAACGTTATGATAGCGATTTTTGCTAGCCTCTGTTCGATTCCTAGCTCTGCGTCGCCAGAACGAGTCGGTATCGGAATATCGATATATTATTCTGTTTGTGATCTCTTGCAATCTTTTGCACTGACTTTGCTTACTTTGCACAATTGGTTTGCGCTGCATTTTGTATGAGATATCTACAATGCATCTGTAGGTGAAGCTTAAGTGTTTTAGTATTGAGTACATAATATATTTCGTGGTTCTCGGAAGAAAATATGAAATATTAATTTAATGCAATCCGATATGTGTGGCTGAATCAAAGGGCGAATTTAAGCGGCGGGTGGCCGAATGGTTTGGGCATCGGCTTCTCATGCGGGAGGTGCGAGGTTCGAATCCGTCGGCGTGTACCAATGAGTTTTTTCTGACGAAAAAATTTACGTGCATACCTACACCCGCTGCTTCACCGTTCGGAACCGGTGTAAAACTGTAGGTCCCTTCCCTTGCCCCTTACTAGGTGGTAGGCTCAAATTGTAGCCGACTGGGTTGGTACCACCGTACTGGATGTAAGATGGCCGCATAGCAACCTCCGTTGTGTTCTCCTCTAGTCCAGTATAGCCAGCAATCCAGGGAAGTCTCCGGTATGGCACCTACCTTCTCGGAGGTGACATTGGCTAGTCAGAGCATGTGCTTTGGCCCCTCTGACTCAGCCACCCATACCGGATTACATAAAAAAAAAAAAAAAAAAAAGGGGCCAGATTATATGCTCCTACCAGCCAATATTATCATCTCCGAGAAGTTTGTCAGCCTCGGTAGCTCAGTGGTGCGGTCGGTCGTCAGCGCCACTCACGCCATCTATGGCGTGTTTTATGAAATGCTTCATATTAGTTAAAATTGATAATTAGTTAAAATGCTTCATACTATTTTCGGTAGATGGCGGGCATACACTTTTTATTGAATTTTTTGTTATATCGGCTATAATAAATAACACATATTCTATTAAAATTTCTACGGGCTACCTATTACGGTTCAAGAGATACAGCCCTCAGACAGACGGACAGACAGACAGACGGCGTAGGCTTAGTAATATGGTCCCGTACGACGGATACGGAACCCTAAAAAAGAAAACTCACTTTGTAAATAAATAAGATAAGGAAATATTGTCAGCCACAAAAAATAATGCCAGCTTCCTCAATGGAACGACCCATTTCACAGCATCTCCCGCGTATCTCCAGAGTACATGAGTCCGCGGGGTATCTTTATATCCTACATCATTCTCAACGTACGCGCGCATTCTCAGCGCACGCGGACGCTCGGATATGAACACAGTTTTTGTTTTTTCGAAATTGTGTGTCAGAATTTTCACTGAAATAAGTAGGAGATTTTATAGGTTCTCTTTTTAGGGTTCCGTATCCGGTACGGGACCCTATTACTAAGCCTACGCCGTCTGTCTGTCTGTCTGTCTGTCCGTCCGTCCGTCTGTCCGTCCGTCCGTCTGTCCGTCCGTCCGAGGGCTGTATCTTGGCTGTATCTATTGAACCGTAATAGGTAGCCCGTTGAAATTTTCACGAAAAATGTGTTATTATGCCCGATATAACAACAAATAAGTAATAAAAAAAAGAAAAAGTAAAAAATTCACGGGGTTCCCATAGAAGAAACCAAAAAAGTGTATGCGCGCGCGCCATCTACCGAATATTATATTATGAAGCATTTTAACTAATCATACATTTAACTAATATGAAGCATTTCATAACACGCCATCTAGATGGCGTGAGTGGCGCTAGCCATGACATGGCGATACGGAACCCTCGGTGCGCGAGTTCGACTCGCACTTGTTTTTTATTATGGACGAAGTGAATATTTTTCGACTATATACCGAGTATATACGTAACATTCATTTTTTTTAAGAGGCGAAAGATTTATTCGTATTGAAGGGAAACTATTTAATTGGTTCTTATTCATCGACCTATTTGTGGATTTGAGTCGAATACAATTTTTAGGGTTCCGAAACAATATTGCTAAGCCTACGCCGTCTGTCTGTCCTACTTTTAAATGGCTGTATCGTTTGAACCGTAATTGGCCGGTCGGTTGAAATTTTAACAAAATATGTGTTATTATGGCGGATATTCCAACAAATAATAAAAGAAAAAACAAAAAGTAAAAAATTAAGGTTGGGTTGTCCATACAAGATATTTTTGGTTCAAATTTGTTTTGGTTTTTTTTTTTTGCTTTTATCGGTAATACATAAAGCGTCAAACTGGATCTGATTATAGTGCAAACCCTAAACTAAAACAACAAACAAAAGAACCGCCCAAATTTGAGTCGGGATCGTGCCAAGGATACCCCAACTGAATGAAAGAAAACACAATTTTTTTTTTTTAAAACATAACACAAATGTTTTGTGTGACGATACGGAAACCTCGGTGCGCGAGACCGACTCGAACTTGGCCGGTTTTTTTTATTGTTAATAAAGTACGTACTTATGACTTTTTTTTCAATGCACACCGATAGATATGCAATAATCATGAAGAAATACCTAGAACAACCTGAAATGGAAATACAATTTTCACGCAAACAAAAGAGAAACTAGACTAAACACCAAAAACAAAAAACAAACTAGGTATCTTCAGTTACGAGAACAGTACATTTTCTTCACCCTTATTGGAGCGATTGCCCCCGCGCTCCGCCGCGCCGCTCGCTCGCAGTCAATTCCTCAAATTGACTGGAAGCGGCAGAGCAACAGACACGTTCCCTATTCCGTCCGTATGAGGAAAATATTGCCGACACGTGAAACCGTTATCCAGACAATGTTGTAAATTGAGGTTCGCGCCTGCAGCGCCGCCGCGGCGGCGGCTCCGCCGTGTGAGTTCGATTTGCGTTCGCTTGACGTATCGAGATCTTTCGAATGCCCGCGTTCTAAATTCAAAGGTGTAATTTGGAAATTCGAACAATGGCGGAGATTTGAGGAGATCGTCGCTCGTTTTTGTACGAAAATAATCTTTTATAATTTTCTAGTAAGTATCAGTACATCAATGTAAATATATTAAATCTTTGTCAGCCTCGGTAGCTCAGTGTTATTATCAGCTTCGCTTGACCGTCAGTCGTAATCATGAGCACACCTGTTCAGTTCACGGTCAATACTTTGATGGGTGACCGCTCGACCGTTGGATAAGTACTGACCTTGGTTCGGATTGCACGTAAAAGTTTAGGTCCCTTCCCTTCTTACCTTACTAGGTGGCAGGGTTTATCCCGCCCGGGTTGGTACCACCGCACTGAATGAAACGTCGTCGGTCGAAATGGCTATATATATATATATAATAGTTCCTTAAATGTGATTTAAGATTACCGTGGTTAACATTCATAGTGGAAATATTTGTTTACGGCTTTACTCACGGTTTTTGTATCGCGTTGAAAAACCGTGAGTAAAGCCGTAAACAAATATTTCCACTATAAATAGTTCCTGTTTTCCGTCCAGTTCAGTGTAGCCGACATGAAATGAAGGGAAGCACTGACATGGCACCTAGTTCGCCCGGTGTTATGGGCTGACATCACGGATGTTGCAGGTGAAGTGGCCGAATGTGTCAGTTTCTATAAAAGAAAATTGCGAAAAAAAAAACCACCCCCGCAGTATTCAGTAATTCAGAAGGTACATACTTACGAGTGCCTTCTTCATTACCTACTTAAGTTCTGTACAAGTATGTAGATTGTATTACGTAGGAAAATAGCTTTAGTGACGTAAGCGGCAGACTTAATTTCCTTAGAAATTCACCACAAACGAACTTCTCGAGAGCAAGCTGACAGATCCGGGCGGCGGCATTCGCCTCACGCCCGCCCCTACTGCGCCCCCCCCCCCCCCCCCCACCGCCCCTACACTGCCCTTCCGCGCCCCTGCGACGCCTATCGCACAACAACTTTGTACAAACATTTTTCTGCAAACTTGGTCCAGTTGCTCTATTCCAAGTTAAGCACGAACGCTGTGTCATGCGAATCGTGTGTGTATATTGTCTTCTATCATTTGTAGCCTTACGAAATTCAGCCATACACATAGAAGATGTATTATATACCAGTTATAGACCAAGTAGAAAATATGGTAGAACATTTGTAATTCTCTATATTAATGCTTTAGTAATAGTGTAAATGTACATCTAAACAAAATATGTAATACTGTAGTCATTTCATTACGGTTTTTTATATTCTAAAAAAATTGGTATGGGAACGTGATCAGTATCTGATGCACATACACCCCTTAGCGTAGCGTTACCTACTATTGAAAGACCTTATATTATATATCTGACGACAACCAATAAGTCGAAATATCATGAAAAATATGTTGTTTTTTTATTTTTAATGTACAAAATATGTATTATAAAAATAATAATAGAAAGATGATAAAACGGAAACTGCTCAGCGGCAACGCAGCTAAACTGCGAAGGTGCTTTTCTGCGGCTCCCGTTTTCAACCGGTTCTTCCATTTTACATCGCACTAAACTTGGAATAGAGTGGGCACACAGTATTCGCCGACACTTTTAAGTAAGCACTGGAGCCGGCGCGGCGGGAGTTTTGATCAAGACATCGTCTGTGTTTGACTTTGAGACTTAATTTTTTTAAGAATTCATTATGTGCATATTGTTCGGAATTTTGTCGAAGGTCAATAATACTTTTATTCACACTTATTGTGCGGCCATTTAAAAATGAGTTCATACGTTTTACATATCTTCTATAACAAAATACATACGTTTTACATACATACCACGTAAGTTTTACATACATACCACGACCGAAGGGAAGCACTGACGTGGCACCAAGTTCACCCGGTGTTATGGGCTGACCACGGATGTTGTAGGTGATGTAGCCAACCGTGTTAGTTTCCATAAAAAAAACCACACGCTGTATCCCTACAAAAGGAATAAGCAGAGTAATCGGTGTTGTGCTGCAGGGACTCTGCTAAATTAAAGCACAACGCCGACTTTGATGTTGTGCTGCAATTTTCCAGAGTTCTTGAAGCACAACACCGATTACTCTGCTTACCCTGATTGTCGGGATACAGCGTGCGTGGTATGTATGTATGTATGTACACCGACCGCCACATTTAGCAAAGTATTGGGACAAGATAATCATAAAGCAGCAAGTAAGGCACGAAGACTCACCTGCTCCATGACTCGGTGAAAAGACCGTGCCAAGGTGAGAGTTGGCTAGCCTTTCGCCCTTTAGCACGGCGTCTTGTCCTTATCGCTTAGTAGTCTCTTACGACATGCAAGGGAAGAGATGCAATGGGGTTATTATTTTTAAGTATCGGCCCCACACGGTACGTCTAACTGAACATTTATCAGTAAGCTAGCCAATAATATACTAAACAAGGTTTATCAAGGTTATATTTAGCAATGAATACATGATAAGATACTGCGCGAAACTTCATCGCATCAACGTACTACTGTGACGTGAATGACCTGTCACTTGGATACTAAAACGGCAGGGGTCGTGTACTCAAGCATAGATAAGGGAGCGGGTACTAGTGTGTAAAGCTGGCTTCCCACGGCGCGTGATATTGCGGACGAACGCGGACCAGCCCGCGCGACGCACCATGTGAAGAGTGTTGTCTGTGAAAGCGCAGACACGTCCGTAGCGGTGCGCCAGATCCGCCGCGAGTCGGTAACTTCAAAGGTGCGGTGCGAGCTGGTGCGTGCTCGTGCGTGCTCGTGCGTGCTCGTGCGATGCGGTCCGCCGTCGTCTGTATAAACACTCGTATAAACAAGAGCCGCAGCTGCAGCGATACGTTATCACTTTGCATTTTAGAATGGCAAAATGTGCGGTACGTGGTTGTCCGTAGTTGTCGGCCGTACGTGATGATCCGTAGAATTACGTACCTTTCGGAGAGCCTTGGTGCGCGGTGCGTGGCTGTCCGTGGTCGTCGGCCGTGCGTGGTGATCCGCAGAATCACGCATCGCTGTGAGAGCCTTGGTGCGCGGTGCGTGGCTGTCCGTGGTCGTCGGCCGTGCTTGATGATTCGCAGAATCACGCATCGTTGGGAGAGCCTTGTTGCGCGGTGCGTGGCTGTCCGTGGTCGTCGGCCGTGCGTGGTAATCCGCAGAATCACGTACCGTGGGAAACCAGCTTAAGACGTCAATGAGATACGCATATTTGTTTAAGCGGCGAAACACCAGTAGTGGTCGGTTCGTTCTGGTTGACCGACGGACGATATCAAAGAAATTTCGAGAATAGGGTTCCGTAACTCAAAAGAGGAAAAAAATGAACCCTTGTAGAGTCACTCTCGAGTCTGTCTGTCTGTCTGTCCGCTCTGTAACAGCTTATTTTTATTTCCAAATCTACTGGACTGAAAAAATATATATTTGGTACATTATGTTTGATGTTTGATGACCCAAACAAGGACGTACCTATAGCGTCAATGAACGAATTTCAATTTCGGGGGGGTCAATTTTGGGGGACAAATTAGAACAATATTTTTTTTCAATGCATCATGTAATAGGGCTATACCACAGAGCATCAAATGCGCGCGCCCCTCCTAGAGGTGCCCTGAGCGCGATTTCTCTACAACGCCGTTGAAGCCTGTGGGCGTGGCCTATGACTTACATATGTGTGTTGTGTGTGTGCATTTGTTTTGTGCGTGTGCCTAACTTACTCCTCTTTGTGTGTAGTGTCGATACTAGCACACACACACACATACGAAGCGCTAGCAGCACTGCGTGTAGTTTTTGGGTTTCAAATATTATCGCTTAGGGCGTCTCTAGTAGGGGGCGCGCGCGGTAGGTATTTGATGCTCTGTGGGCTATACGAAATAATAATATATATATTTTTTATAATTTTAGAGTGCATATTTTAAAAATGGGAATATAGGGCCTCACTTATAGTTTACAGGAAAACCTACACGAAAATCCTAAGTATTAAAATTATTACGAAAACTATCTTTTGTGTAGCGCTCCATTTTTAATAATTGGAACAATCACAGGTGATAGCTGTCAAATATTAAAGTTGCCACTTGTACGAAAAAAAATGCCACAAAATTTAAATAGTGCACTCTTATTGAGACATATATGTATATAACTTATACATATACGGAACGTGAATAAAATGTGAATAAAAGTAAGTAAAATGGTACGGAATCCTCTCCACGCGTGTTCTACTTGTGCACTTGACCGCTTTTTCTCAATGTTTTACAACCGCTTTGTAGGTCAAGCACAAGTGAGATCTTGTTGTCTGTATTCCTGAGAAAAAACAACTGAGAACACTGACTGAAGTATACTACATCACCTACAACACATCTGCGATGTCAGCCCTTAACGCCTTGGTGAACTAGGTGCCATGTTTCCTTTTGGCCGTGCCGGCTACACTGTTGTGAACGGAAAACATGAACTATTTCAGCCTCAGTAGCTCAGTGGTACGGTCGGTCGACTGTTGTTAAGCAACGCTGAGCGCGGTCAGTACTTGGATGGGTGACCTCTCGACCGTTGGAGGCTGACCGTGGTTCGGATTCCACGTGAAACTGTAGGTCCCTTGCCTTCTTACCTTACTAGGTGGTAGGGTCTATCCCGGCCGGGATGATACTACCGCACTGAGCAAAACGTCGGTCGAAACGGCTATGTAAATAGTTCGTGTTTTCCGTTCAGTTCAGTGTAGCCGACGTTAAATCAAGGGAAGCACTGACATGGCACATAGTTCACCCGGTGTTGTGGGCTGACATCACGGATGTTGTAGGTGATGTAGCCAACAGTGTCAGTTTCCATAAAAAAAAATTACATTGCCCCTTTTACCGACCTTTCGATGCGGTGGTATCAACCCGGGCGGGTAAAACCTACCACCTAGTGAGGTAAGAAGGGAAGGGACCTACAGTTTTACGGTCACCCATGCATGAGGGATGTGAATAGGCACCGGTCAGGCCGGCATGGAATTCGCAACGCCCGCATACGACCGAATGCCCGTGGTCGTCGTTAGACACCTTATGGGTGGCTCAGCGCAACGTTGACGTGAGAGTTACGACGAAGATGAAAATCGGACAGAGGTTTCCATCTCACTTAACCCGCGACACATAACCCAAGATGTTATCCGGGTAGGGAAATTTTTCGTTCGCAAGAACCCCTCTGCTGCCATCTAAATCAGACCCGAGTCGCGCCATCTCAAGGCAATCTTTTTGTTTCATTTTTATCTGTAATCAAATAATATTTTGGGGCCCGATTTATAGGACTAACTTGTCGGCCTCGGTAGCTCAGTGGTGCGGTCGGTCGACTGGTAGTAAATCAACGCTGAGCGCGGTCAGTAGCTTGTATGGGTAAGCGCTCGACCGTTGGAGGCTCACCGTGGTTCGGATTCCACGTTAAACTGTAGGTCCCTTCCCTTCTTACCTTACTAGGTGGTAGGGTTTATCCCGCCCGGGTTGCCTTCTTACCTACCTTACAAGATCGTAGGGTTTATCTCGCCCGGGTTGATACCACCGCATTGAGCGAAACGTCGGTCGAAACGGCTATGTTTCGCTCGCTTTCGGCTATGCTTTCTGTCCAGTTCACTGTAGCCGACAAGAAATGAAGGGAAGCACTGACATGGCACCTAGTTCACCCGGTGTTATGGGCTGACATCATGGATGTCGTAGGTGATGTAGCCAACCTTGTCAGTTTCCATAAAAAACACACACACACAGACAGACACACAGAGACACGATACGCTTTATAATAGTAGATAAAAGAAGATCATTGTTTTCATTTTGTAGCTGGTTCTATTTGCATATTCTTATTCTGTGGCCTGGATGGATTACTAAGTAGCCAATTTCCTCTGGCTTCTCTTTTTAACCTCAACGCAAACGGTAGGGTGCTGTAGGTACCTAAGTTTGCCGCCTACATCTGTCTGTCTCTCTGTCTGTCTGTCTGTGGCATCGTAGCGCCCAAATATATGGACCGATTTGGATGCGGTTTTTTTTATTAGAAAGCTGGTTTAATCGGGTTTGTTCAACTATGTTTGTAATAAAGGAATAAAGTAATTTATAAAGTAATAAAAAAATTACGTCTCACGGACGGACCGATTTCAATTAGGTTTTTTTTTAAAAGCTTGAAATAAAAGTTAAATTACAAATTTAAAAAACGGCGGTCCTCCGACTCTTTTAAGTACGACTTTTTAAGGGTCGGGGGTTTTTTCAAGTGACATATCCATGAAAAGGGCTCGTTATACGGAATCGAAATAAAAATCCAGCATTCCCTCCTCCTTATCTCGGAAACTATGGAGTCTAAGATTTGAAAAAAAAAAATGGTATAGGTATATAGGGTCTCTCTTATAGTTTACAGGAATACCTAAATGAAAAGTTCCAGTTCAGTGTAGCCGGCACGACCGAAGGGAAGGCTGACGTGGCACCAAGATCACCCGGTGTTATGGGCTGACATCACGGGAGTTGTAGGTGATGTAGCCAACCGTGTCAGTTTCCATAAAAAAAAAAAAGTTCTTACGAAAAACGGAATAGTACGGATCCCTCTTCACGCGAGCTCGGTAACGAAGCATACCATTTGAATTTTGTATCTTATGGAAACTATCAAAGGTTCAATTCAACAGAATTTAGATGACAAATACAATATGACTATGGCCTAGATATTTATCTAGGCTATACGAGAATTAATTCATCGGAATACCTTCAAACGTCGCCAACAGATACCCGATTCCAATTTCCCCAGAATTGATTGAACATTTCTCTGCTGGAGGCTTTGCGATGTTAGTATATATAATTAATTACATGAAACACCTTTCACCGAGTAATCGCATTTACTTACCGCGTATTCATTAATTGAAATGAACTATATATATTTTATATAATATTATACAACCAGTTTAATAAAATTTTCAAGAATGTATTTTTGTTTTATGTAATCCGGTATGAGTGGCTGTCGGAGGGGCCAAAGCACACGCTCCGACCAGCAAATATCATCTCCGAGTAGGTAGGTGCCATACCGGAGCCTTCCCTGGATTGCTGGATATACTGGACTAGAGGAGAACACAACCGAGGCTGCTATGTGGCCATCATACATCCAGTACGGTGGTACGAACCCAGACGGCTACAATTTGAGCCTACCACCTAGTAAGGGGTAAGGGAAGGGGCCTACAGTTTTACACCGGTTCCGAACGGTGAAGCAGTAGGTGTAGGTATGCACGTAAATTTTTTCGTCAGAAAAAACTCATTGGTACACGCCGAGCGATTCGAACCTCGGACCTCTCGCATTAGAAGCCGATGCCCAAACCACTCGGCCACCCGCTGCTTGAATTGTGTAAGATTAAATTGTATTACTCTTCGCTATAGGAAACTGGTAAAAACAGTTTACGGTTACGTACTGTAAACATGTGGATAGTAGCGGAATTGATTCCACACGTGCGAGCCGTGTTGACTGTAC
The DNA here is from genome assembly GCA_946902875.1 of Nematopogon swammerdamellus. Lineage (NCBI taxonomy): Eukaryota > Metazoa > Arthropoda > Insecta > Lepidoptera > Adelidae > Nematopogon > Nematopogon swammerdamellus. Next base: position 2,243,284 of record OX336345.1, on the reverse strand, counting down.
GTATAGTGTACGTGAGTCCGTATAAAACGAACACCAACTGTATTGCTAAAAGTAGATTTTAGCACTTCAAGAATCGCACATACAATTAAGACCGAAAAATTACCGCTAGAATAGATTTCAGCACTTCAAGAATCGAACATACAAGCATGACCGAAAATTCACCGCTAGAAGATGATTTTAGCACTTTAAGAAGTGAACTTACAAGCATGACCGAAAATTCACCGCTAGAAGTAGATTTTAGCACTTCAAGAATCGAACGTACAAGCATTACCGAAAATTCACAACTAGAAGTCGATTTTAGCACTTCAAGAATCGAACATACAAGCATGACCGAAAATTCACCGCTAGAAGATGATTTTAGCACTTCAAGAATCGAACAGACAAGCATGACCGAAAATTCACCGCTAGAAGATGATTTTAGCACTTCAAGAATCGAACATACAAGCATGACCAAAAATTCAGCGCTAGAAGATGATTTTAGCACTTCAAGAATCGAACATGCAAGCATGACCGAAAATTCACCACTAGAAGTAGATTTTAGCACTTCAAGAATCGAACGTAAAACCATGACCGAAAATTCACCGCTAGAAGTAGATTTTAGCACTTCAAGAATCGAACGTACAAGCATGACCGAAACTTCACCACTAGAAGTAGATTTTAGCACTTCAAGAATCGAACATACAAGCATGACCGAAAATTCACCGCTAGAAGTCGATTTTAGCACTTCAGGAATCGAACATACAAGCATGACCGAACATACAAGCATGACCGAACATTCACCGCTAGAAGTCGATTTTAGCACTTCAAGAATCGAACATACAAGCATGACCGAAAATTCACCGCTAGAAGTAGATTTTAGCACTTCAAGAATCGAACATACAAGCATGACCGAAAATTCACCGCTAGAAGATGATTTTAGCACTTTAAGAAGTGAACTTACAAGCATGACCGAAAATTCACCGCTAGAAGTAGATTTTAGCACTTCAAGAATCGAACGTACAAGCATTACCGAAAATTCACAACTAGAAGTCGATTTTAGCACTTCAAGAATCGAACATACAAGCATGACCGAAAATTCACCGCTAGAAGATGATTTTAGCACTTCAAGAATCGAACAGACAAGCATGACCGAAAATTCACCGCTAGAAGATGATTTTAGCAATTCAAGAATCGAACATACAAGCATGACCAAAAATTCAGCGCTAGAAGATGATTTTAGCACTTCAAGAATCGAACATGCAAGCATGACCGAAAATTCACCACTAGAAGTAGATTTTAGCACTTCAAGAATCGAACGTAAAACCATGACCGAAAATTCACCGCTAGAAGTAGATTTTAGCACTTCAAGAATCGAACGTACAAGCATGACCGAAACTTCACCACTAGAAGTAGATTTTAGCACTTCAAGAATCGAACATACAAGCATGACCGAAAATTCACCGCTAGAAGTCGATTTTAGCACTTCAGGAATCGAACATACAAGCATGACCGAACATACAAGCATGACCGAACATTCACCGCTAGAAGTCGATTTTAGCACTTCAAGAATCGAACATACAAGCATGACCGAAAATTCACCGCTAGAAGTAGATTTTAGCACTTCAAGAATCGAACATACAAGCATGACCGAAAATTCACCGCTAGAAGTAGATTTTAGCACTTCAAGAATCGAACGTACAAGCATGACCAGCTCTAGCTTCAGCTCTACAAATAATCGTGAATGCCTCCGTTATAGCAATAGGCTCAACACGTTTCAGCAATAATGAAAGCTATTTAAATTTAATTTCTGGCATTCAACCCTATTATTTCCTTCCGTACTCATTTTCTTCAGCTTCAATTCGTAACATTTAAATGGTATTTTATTTTAATGTTTAATCTTGTTGAAACTTATACGAGTAATATCGAATTATTTATTAATGTACGATTGTGCTAAAATTGTGAATAAAATAACTTTACTTATAATAACTTAAATTTCAAAGTGCCGTAAAATAAAATAAAACGTTCCGTAGGTCCGCTATATCACACCTGTAAACCATATAAAAAAATTATTATTATCCAGTAAGTAACTTTTTTATGGCTACATCACCTACTACATCCATGATGTCAGCCCATAACACCGGGTGAACTACATAGGTGCCATGTCAGTTCCTCCCTTCATTTCATGTCGGCTACACTGAACTGGACGAAAAACACGAACTATTTACATAGCCGTTTCGACTGAGACGTTTCGTTCAGTGCGGTGGTACCAACCCGGGCGGGATAAACCCTACCGCCGTGTAAGGTAAAAAGGGAAAGGAACTACAGCTTAACGTGGAATCCGAACCACGGTCAGCCTCAAACGGTCGAGCGGTCACCCATCCAAGTACTGACCGCGCTCAGGGTTGCTTAACAACAGTCGACCGACCGCACCACTGAGCTACCGAGGCTGACGAGGCTGTGTCTGATCTTCCATTGGACTTGTGGGTGTATACACTCTAAAGTAAAACAAAAAATTATAAAAATAAATTACGCGGTGGTACGAACCCTCGTTGCGCGAGTTCGACTCGAACTTTGCATTAAGGAATGTCATTAAATGTTTTGTGCACCCGACTCATGAATACATCATCCGACAGCGTCGTCCCCGTCGTCGCAGGGTTATGAGAGGCGTATTTCGAAACCCTATTCAGGCACAACCAATATCAGAGTACAGTTTGTAGTATACAGTACCTAATGAAAATGAAATACATAAAATGTAATTTATTTTGCGCAAGCAAGTCGAAAAAAAGCAACAAATGTTGGACATTATACTAAGCGGGACTTAATATTTCATTATGACACCTTATCACACATACATAAGTGCTAACTGGGCTGTTAATGCCACAGCTATTAATGCCACGGCGGCGTGACAGTTACCTACCTATGGTACGCTCCTCTTTAATGACTCGAGACTGTACTTGGGAGGAAATAAAATAATGGGTAAAGAGAGTTGAAGAAGTTTCTTGCCGGCTCTTCCTTGTGGGTGTAATCAAACGGTATTGTAAAAACTATACACACACTCACACAGACACCACACGCCGTATCCCGACAATCGGGGTAAGCAGAGTAATCGGTGTTTTGCTGCAAGTACACACAGCACAACACCGACCACCACGTTTAGCAAAGTATTCGGACAATATCAGGCGGCATGTAAGGCACGAAGGCCCACCTGCTGCACGACTCGGTGGAAAGACCGTGCCAAGGTGAGAGGTTGCTAGTCTGTCGCCCTTATGCACGGAATCTTGTCCTTATACCTTAGTCGCCTTTTACGACATGCACGGGGAGAGATGCAGTGGGGCTATTCTTAAGTACCGGCCACACACAGTTGTAAAAACTAAACAGGACAAATTCATACAAATGATGAATAAAGAATAAAAAATTAAAATGTATAAAACTAAATGTATAAAACACCTATTATGTTAGAATGTTGTTCATAAACACAGGGTTCCGTAGCCATAAGTTCCTTCTTGTAAGTATAGCGATTGTGCGCAGCAATCACATGGTCGCACTCGCGCGTATCTCGCGTTCGGCACATCTTTTTTTCTATTGATATGAGTCCTTCGTATCTAGCAAGGTATGATGGCAACGTAATTGCATGTGTTCACCAATAGATGGCGTGATCCCTCACGCCTCTGTATGCATACGGAACCCTAAAAACTCACTACTGTTCTCTATATCCTTTCCTTACCTATAATAAAATCCAACGTCTGCTTTCTGTCTGAGTGTCTGAGTGTCTGAGTGTCTGAGTGTCTGAGTGTATGTCTGTCTGTCCGCTTATAACTCGAGAACCACTGAACCGATTTTAATAAAAAAAAAATCTACGGATAGCTTGATTCTTCCCATCAACTATAGGCTACTTACTATCACGCTAAATGGCGTATGAGGTTAGCAGTGAAGTGAAATATGAGAGCGGGCGGAGCCGCGGGCACAGCTAGTTCTAAATACAATGTATGTAATGTAAATATCGCGAAGACTTGTGAATGTTTTTATTTTGTTATTTTGGTCTCTGGTAAAAAAATTCCATGATCAGACTTTATTAAATTTTACAGTTTTTATATTTCTACTTCTTTTGCATACATTATTTCGTCTTTAAGTTCACTGCGTACAGCACTGCAATAATAAAAATGTTTATTTATTCAGACTCGCTCTCTTTCTATACAGACTTTGGAATTCCGCGGCATAATGGGAACTGTGGCGCTGGCGAGTGGCGACACTGTCTGGGCTCCGTAATAAACCCTAGAGGCGACTCGACACTTTTATTTATACCGGGAAAGTTCTTGCTAAAGTGAGAATCCGGGTGACGACGAGCTTACAAACACACGTGGGACAACATGCAAATGCATTTTGCATAATATTACACTTTAGAATGCAACGGCTCTTTCTGTCGACGATGAAATTGTATGGCGCACTTCTAAGTGTCTGCTCGGATTATAATACCCACAAGTTTCCTTTGTAGATCGTTAGTAGGTAGCGAGAGGGCATACTTACATTGGATATTACTTTGATAATATTCTGTTTACATTAAGAATACTTACTGAAACTGTCAGAGATCTTCCCACCTTGTCAGAGATAAAAATAAAGTAATTTTTTTCATCCCTACATTATTTACTTATGTATGAAATTAAATTTAAATAGACGATAAACAACCAAATACTAGCATTGAGCAGCTGGTGGCCGAGTGGTTTTGACACCGGCTTCTCATGCGAGAGGTCCGCGGTTCGATTCCGGTCGGCGTGTACCAATGAGTTTTTTCTGACGAAAAAAATTACGTGCATACCTACACCTGCTGCTTCACCGTTCGGAACCGTTGTAAAACTGTAGGTCCCTTCCCTTGACCCTTACTAGGTGTTCAAATTGTAGCCAACTGGGTTGGTACCACCGTACTGAATGTAAGATGGCCGCATAGCAGCCTCGGTTATGTTCTACTCTAGTCCAGTATAGCCAGCAATCCAAAGGGAAGTCTCCGGTACCTACCGGCGCCTACCTTCTCGGAGGTGATATTGGCTGGTCAGAGCATATGCTTTGGCCCCTCCGACTCAGCCACTTATACCGGATTACATAAAAAAAACCGGTCAAGTGCGAGTCGAACTCGCGCACCGAGGGCTCCGTATCGCCATGTCACGGCTAGCGCCACTCGCGCCATCTAGATGGCGTGTTATGAACTGCTTCATATTAGTTAAATGTCATGATTAGTTAAAATGCTTCATAATCTATTCGGTAGATGGAGCGCGCGCATACACTTTTTGGTTTCTTCTATGGGGACCCCGCGCATTTTTTACTTTTTCTTATTTTTATTATTGGTTGTTATATCGGCCATAATAACACATATTATGTGAAAATTTCAACGGGCTACCTATTACGGTACTATTACAGACAGACAGACAGACAGACGGCGTAGGCTTAGTAATAGGGTCCCGCGCCGGATACGGAACCCTAAAAAAAACTCGTACACGTCTCTGCGCGACAGGGACGACGCTCTACAACCGGATTGTCTCTTTCTAAAGGCCGATGTATATTATTTACCGTCGCTTACTGTACCTAACTAATTTGACCGCCTCCCCCGCCTCCGCGCCCCACCGCCCCTCGCCGCCGCCGCCCCACAGGACGGCCACAGCGCAGTCGTATTTCTTTTAAACACCCTCCGTTTAGTTTTAATTATTTCTCTCCAGAGCGCCCAGAATGGGAGTAAGCAGCCCGCGAGCAAGATGCATGGCGCTTTTAATGAAATCCTTCTAAAGAAGAAAGGGCATTCTCTCCAGTCTGTATTGAAATAACCGCTATGTTAAGGCCCTGTCAACCCGTATTCACCCGTACTTATCTTTATTGTTTATTGTTTATTGTATAATTTCATCCATCATCCGCCAGTTCTAAATTCAATGCGAAGAAGAACTGACAAACAAACTTCGCAAGTCACAATGTTTTGTTAGTACCTTATAAGTATTATATAGCAACTTACAAATAATTAACCCATACTACCGCTCACAAGAGCATTAAATTTACATCATAAACATGAATACTGAAGAATCTGACCACTCTGCCTATTTAAATTACCTATATCTGGTGTATAGTGCCATCGTCAATTTTGATACTTCATATTTATGTCAAGTCAAATAAAAAAAAGTTTCATAAAAATCGGATCAGTAGAAGTAGTTGAAAAAGTTGTCGCAAGATTTGAAACAAAGATAGAAACAAATATACGAAGACAAGCTAAATAAAACCGTTTAAAAAAAAAAGGCGCCGCTTTCGCTGGTTGGAGTAGGATGCAACACAATCAGTCAATAAAAAAATAGGTTTTTATTTTTTTATTCCAAAACTACGGATCGAAATAAAAAAGTAAAAAGCTACAGATTTAGATATATATTCAACAAATAAAATACTTATATTTTTTCCAAAGCCTTGATTTGGTCACGTTGCCTTAAATACGTTTTTATAACTAAATTCAGAGACATTTTCATGATTTTTTTCTATCGAGCGAAGTTAATCAAATCGTGTTTTCAAAAAGCTAATCGACCGCTGATAGATGAAATATTACATAGTATATCAAAACTGAATCTGTCAGGTGAGTAATATTGGTGGTAAACTTCTTGAAATTCGAGTCAGACCTCACGTCACCTTAAATGAACCGTGTAAAAAAGAAAAATATTATGTAAAATAACCGTACAATATTATTCACATCGAGATTCGCATAATTTATACGTATAAATCATGCCTGGAAATAGAGAAACAATTTTCAACCGACTTCCAAAAAGGAGGAGGTTCTCAATTTCGTCTGTATGTTTTTTTTTGTGTATGTTACTCCATTTCTCCGCCAATTCTCAACCGATTTTAATATTATGTCATATTATTACTAAAAAGAGTGAAATAAAAAAGACGTTGTTTAAAAAAAATCATTGAACCGACTTCACACCCTAAAAACTATAAAATAAAAAAATATTATTTAATACTTTTTAGTCTTTGAAGTCGGTTCAATGTTTTTTAAAACAGTTTTTTTTTTTTAGATTTTCGCGTTCGTACGTTGTACGCCCGTGTTGGGAGAATGGATGATAGGAGACTAAAGATAGAAATTATGGAGCGAATGTGAATGAAAGTCGGGAAGGGTCGCCATAGGCGCACGTACCTGGACTCTGGACCAGATCGGGCATGTACTCAAAAGGGGTCAAGTGCGTAGTATCCGTATGAACGAGCATGTATGAAGAACATTATGAATATGGATTGATGGATGAGTGGATGATGAGTGGAAGAGGCGGCAGAGGTGTGTCAGGATCGTGGCAAGTGGAGATCCGTTGTCCTCTGTCTACCCCACTGGGAAACAGGCGTGACGCTGTGTATATATGTACATCAATAGAAATATTACGGTATAGCAAAGGTATTATGAACAGCTGTATTTTCGAAATAAAATACCGTGCAATATTTTTTTACCCGACTGCGCGACGCAAAGGAGGGTAATGTTTATATTTAGAATGTGCTTTAAACCTACTGGGTTTTTAAATTATCGTGGTTGTTAGAAATTATTTTTAAACACAACAGCTTTACTCACGGTTATTAACGAGCTATGTGGCTCGACGTTTCGGGCCAAGCGTATGGCCCATCATCATGAGCACTCTGCCTGGTGCGACGGTTGGCAGAGAACCGTCGCACCAGGCAGAGTGCTCATGATGATGGGCCATACGCTTGGCCTGATACGTCGAGCCACATAGCTCGTTAATAACCGTGAGTAGAGCTGTTGTGTTTAAAAATTATAGTTACCTACTGTTCAATAAATGGTGCCTTATGATGGGACTCACTCCATCACTTGAAACACCCACTCGCCAGACCACAATTAATTGAACTAATTACATCACATAACTTGGGTTGCTAAAATACTGCAATCTAGGGCTATATGTATAAACAAAACACTATGAGATATATACCTATAGACATAATCACAAGAGATTGCTAGCTACCTCCACAGATTTTACGTGCTAGTGGCGGGCCGTCTAGGGAGGGGGGAATTTTGGGTGTTCTAGCTCTCACCTTAGCACGGTCTTTTCACGGAGTCGTGCAGCAGGTGGGCCTTCGTGCCTTACTTGTTGCCTGATAGTTATCTTGTCCGAATACTTTGCCATACGTGTTGGTCGGTGTTGTGCTGTAATTTACCACAATACATGCAGTACAACACCGATTACTCTGCTTACTCCGATTGTCGGGGAATGCAACGTGTCGTATGTATAATATTCGTTCTGGTTTTCCTCTGGGAAAACGTTTAGAGGAAAGTATGCTGCTCTATTTGCATATTATGTTTTTTTATATGCGTATGATTATTTCCTAAAGGCAGCTTCGCAGCGCTATTTTCGTCCCCGGAGGCAGTTTCCGGACTAGCAGCTTAGAATTGTGTCGACATGGCGCGCCATGTTTGCCCCTAGCTTCCCAGGACGAGATTCCGAATAAAATTATTTAAGTGTTTGCTTACTAGGAGTAGTATTTTCAGAATAAACGTGAGATACAACTGAGGATGGCTCGTGAAATAAAAAAACATTTGTATTTATATTAACCGATCATCCGAATTCGATCAAACTTAGTACAAGCACATTTAACTACACGTGACACAGGATAGGCTAAATAAAACTCAATTCCGGTTACGCTAAGATGTGGCTCTCATGAAAACCGAATTGTTCCGCGCGCCGAAATAAAGGTACGGTAGCGGGATTACAGAATAGAAATTAAAAATGCTCTATTGCACACAAAAACACAGATATACACAAGACAGAAGATTAAATACAGAAGAAGAATAGAAGTTAACAATAATTCACACAGAAATAAGAGAACAGTAGCGTGCAAAGTGCGGACTTATCACTTTAAGTGATTTCTCCAGTCAACCTTTGTCAAACTTACTTTCTTCTTTTTAAATATGAATTTCACCCGAGCGAAGCCGCAGGCAAAAGCTAGTTTAAAATAAAATAAAAATCAATCAGAACCAAACCAAGTAGAAAAATTCCTCCAGCTCCTCAATTTTATCCTAAACGCTGGTATATCCTTCTAAAACCCTAGTCATTTTATTTAAAAGTTATATCTTCTTCGCAATGTGTCATGCGTCCGGCCGGAGGCGGGGTCACGACACGTCTGACGGCCCTACAACGTAAACACAAATGACTGAACTATATTTTCTTGTAAAACTGTCAGGCTAACACGCCACGACACGCGCGACACACCAAATGAAAAATAAATGGAAGAAGAATGTTTGTTTTCTGGTGGAAGTCAGCTCTGATGGTGGCGGGCGGGACGTTCGGAAAACTCCATTAGCCCTTACATTATTTTCAGCTCTGCTGCAGGCTCCGTCCGCGTTAATACCGGCATTTTCAACGGCAGATTCCGATTTTGTGTGATTTCATTCAGTAGCGACACCCCGCTACGTTTCGGTCGAAACAGGTACGAAAATATGAAATGAAATGAAAATATTCTTTGTTAACCAGTATGTAAAAATTTCATCATTAAATACCTTGCGGAATAATTATATTGTCATGCTGGTGTTTCCGTACAGTTCAGTGTAGCCGGCATGACCACAGGGAAGCATGCGATTGGCACCTAGTTGTTATGGACTGACATCACCGATAGTGTATAGAGATAAGTCCGTCTTTTTTTATTATCCGCTCCATAGTTACTCGTCTTCCCTACCACTTAGTGCCCAGAGTGAGTCCCTAAGGCATAGAGAATGTTCAGCGAAATCCAACACAATAATTACTAGATCCCTCTCACTTGGGCTCGCCAACAGTTTATGTATACTAAAAAATAAATTGAGTCTATCCTTAAGTGACGCCTGCAATTCCCTCCGTAATTCCTCGTTCTGACCACACTGAACACTCCGTCAGCAAATGCTTTCCTCCATCCGTCTTTACACCTTGTAAACTTTTTTCGGACCAATAAAGTATTTCTATCTATTTATTTATTCACCTACTTCCATTATTACTTATGAGTTCTATTTTTAATTTAATTTCCTTGCAATTTTTATTTTGTTTCTGTTTTCTGTTTGACAATAACAAACACTCGAATTTTTTTCTTCAGCGCTTCACAAATCTGCTGATGTGGTGTCTCTGTGGGCGCGGTTTCGCGGGGTTAGGTAAATTGGCTGTTTCGGGTAGGTCTGATTCGATGCTCTGGACTCTATGCACAGTCACTGGTTCTTAATAAAAAAAATCTATAAATAAATGTCTCTAACTTATACCTTTATGGCAGTATCTGTCCTACTGCCCTACAAGAACGCGGGCTTATTGTCGATATCGCTATGTATGTATCTGTCACCAGCTCACCCCGGCGGCTCACGCCTCGCATGATCGATGGTTCTCAATAGGAAGTCCAATTTATCCGCGAGCGCGGTCGCTCGAGCGTTCCACTCCGCATCGACCAAACGGGAAATTATACCTGGAAGGGCCTTCAAATTGTTGAGGTTTTAGGTTGAGTGTTGTTAGCTAAATCATCTTCTAGCCCGTAATATCAGGCTATTATACCTTAGTGAACTTTGGTGCTGATTTTAGGGTTCCGTACCTCAAAAAAAGGAAAAATCGGAACCCTTATAGGATCGCTCTTGTGTCTGTAAATAGTTCATGTTTTCCGTTCGGTTCATTGTAGCCGACATGAAGTGAAGGAAAGCACTGATATGGCACCTAGTTCACCCGGTGTTATGGGCTGAAATCATGGATGCTGTAGGTGAAGTAGCCAACCGTGTCATTTTCCATAAAAAAAGAGATTTTCGCAAGTGACTTCGCAAAATGAACAGACTATAAGTTCAGTAAGTAGTTTAGGTGTTTCAAATTCACATAGTTTATAAGTCAAGATAATATCTCTGTGGTAGTAGAAATGTAAAATGTAAAAAATTGTTTGCGTGTTCTTCTGCTCCAGTAACACATTATTATTCTAATTCGCTGCCTCAATCAAGGCTCTTTCATTTACAACCAATCTCGACCCCAAAATGCGTCCGACAAAACTGCTCTGCATCGAGTGAAATTTGGGGAATTTCTCGACAAAAACATTATTAAATTTGTCCTACTTCTGCTAACAGAGATACGTTAGTCGGTATTATCCATCGCTAAAGCCGCGAGCAGACGCACTCTGTAGGGTTAGTACGAGAGCGCACCGTAAAAAACCAACGTCATCGAGTACCAAGATGGGACTAGTTTGTGGTGGTCTAGAATAGGATAGGCATCTAAAATATACAGGGTTGCCTGAGCAAATCCTGGCACGTTTTGTGTAAAAGGTAATTAAACATGTCATTTTTTTGGTGCAATTTACGTCATCGAGTACCAACTGGAGACCTGGCACAGTCGATAAAGGTCATCAAGAAGAGCACAAAAATACTAGGTTGCCTCGTCCTACCTTGGCAGTTTTTGGAGTCGGGCAAATTAAAGAGTGGTGAAAAATGGTCAAATTTACGTCATCGAGTACCAAGATGACAGTCACACCATTCGATAGTTCTGATAACCTAATTCATAAAAAACCTTGGTTGCCTGCCCTCACCTTGGAGCATTTCCTAGTCGGCCAAGTTGAATATCGGATAGCCGCCTTGTTACTAAGTTCTAAAATCGTTCATGTGCAATCATAGGACCGTTTAAAGATATATTTATCATAAAACTGTGAACACTTTATTAATCCAGCTATACCAGTGGTAGTCAAACCGCGGCCCGCGGGCCGCATGCAGTCCGCTGGCGGCATTTGTACGCATTGTCACAAACAGCGCAGATAATAATATATATTTTAGCTTTTACTCAGTATGAAAATATTATCTGCGCTGTGAGTGTGTGTGCGTGCTTGACGACAAAAACTGATGCGTGAATATTCACAGCAAGTGAGCGGGTAGCGGGACTGGCGGGAGAAGAGTTTCGGTAAATTTTCCAAATGTTGCTGCTCTTCGATTCGACGTATCTATTGCATCAAAATATGGTTATACTTGAAGAAATATTTAAAGAATAATATAAAAAAATTAAAGGGTCGCTGGAATTTGGAATCTGCGAAGGAAAACAAGGTATTAGTCGTAAAACTCTCACACCGTAACCGGTCTTTTTTGCCCGGTAACCCCGTGAGGCCTGCCGTCACTTTGTCCGCCCTATATAAAATAGCACAGTCGCCGTGGTCGGCTGGTTGGTGAGTAGGAGCCATGGGTAGGAGCGGTCACTTTGTCCGCCATAAGTTAGGGCGGCCGCAGTGACTGACTACTGGCTATGGGCGAGCGGCATCGAAGCCGCTGCAGCTGCGAGTGGTGAAGAGAACTGCCAATGAGAAGCGAATGTCAGTCAAACCGCCTGCTTGCTCGATATCGACCCCGGCGCCCGCCGGGGCGATGGTGCTAGAAGGAGTTCCGCCAGTTCGATTACCACACCAAGAACTGGCAAGAAACTTCGCTGGGTCGTACCCTGGTCATCGACGGTAGGACGGCGAGGTGGTTCCGGACCTGCGAAGTTAAACGGATATGTTAGTATCGACAGAGAGCGCCGTGTTGATGGATCCCACAGTCGGTAGTCGCAAGCGCTAGCGATCAGCGGGCTATCGTGTCAGTACGCCCCTTGAAGAAGCCCGTGGACAGCGTCTGGAGATACTCCTCCAGCGGTGCTATCCCTGTACGTACGGTGTACGGTGCGGTCTCTGTATAGGTTGGCGTTTCTGTGGACCAGGGCGCACCTGTGGTGATGCACAAGAATTTGTGTTGCCTGACCCTCATCTTGTTGGTGAGTCCTTTGGCCGAAGGGTCGCTGTGTTAAGCATTGGTAGTGTTCTCTGGAGCTGAATGGAGTTCACCAAATTACGAATCTAGCAACTACTATGCCAGTGGCGGTTCACACTCAAGTAGAGTTCAGCAAGTCCGACATTCATTGCGACGATGTCTGTAGGATTTTCCACCGTCCTAGACCTCGCACAGCTGAGAAATGTCAGGCGACAGGCAATCATCCTGCGCCTAAACGGGATCTATTTTCACCTTCAATATGTTGTAGACAGGTTCTCCACCATGTCACCCGGTTCGGTACCACAGGTCGCAGGCGAAAAACTCCTGATGTCACTTTCCTGCACTTGGAGGTCAGCCTGTAACTAGCTGGTAACTTAGCCATTGCACACGGATTGACGCAGTTGGTGTCCGGAACTACTAGGATATCGGATAACCCTGCCCATCGACCTAGTTTATTGGACCTTGTCCTGACTACTGAGCCTACAGGGTGAGGATTGAGGCTCCCCTCGGTAACTCCGACCAGTGCCTTATACGCTCAACTGTGCCAACGGTACACTTCGCAGAAGCACGTGAATGTATTACGCGGACAGTTTGGCACTACCGGTTAGCACAATGGGATGACTTCCGTTCCTTCCTGGGTGCATACCCTTGGCGCGACGTTTGCTTCTCTTTTTCAGACCTATCCCTGTGTGCCCAATCGGTCGTCGATGTGATCGCACAGGGTATGAATTTCTCCATCCATCGTTCCCATCGGCGGACGCCTTAAGCCTTGGTTCGATCGTCATTCCAGGCTGGTTATTGACGCTAAGAACTAGGCCTATAGGAAATAGCTGCAAAATAGGTCTTTCAGCCTCAGTAGCTCAGTGGTACGGTCTGTCAACTGTTATTAAGCATCCCTGGGCGCTTACTTGAATGGGGACCGCTCGACCATTGGATGCAGACCAAGGTTCGGATTCTAAGTTAAGCTGTAGGTCCCTTCCCTTCTTGCCTTACTAGGTGGTAGGGTTTATCCGGGCCGGGTTGGTACCACCGCACTGAACGATACGTCGGTCCAAATGGCTATGTAAATAGTTCGTGTTTCACGTCCAGTTCAGTGTAGCCGACATGAAATGGAGGGCAGCACTGATATGACACCTAGTTCGCGGACCGCATGCGGCCCGCGGGCCGCGGTTTGCCTACCACTGGTATAGCTGGATTAATAAAGTGTTCACAGTTTTATGATAAATATATCTTTAAACGGTCCTATGATTACACATGAACGATTTTAGAACTTAGTAACAAGGCGGCTATCCGATATTCAACTTGGCCGACTAGGAAATGCTCCAAGGTGAGGGCAGGCAACCAAGGTTTTTTATGAATTAGGTTATCAGAACTATCGAATGGTGTGACTGTCATCTTGGTACTCGATGACGTCAATTTGACCATTTTTCACCACTCTTAAATTTGCCCGACTCTAAAAACTGCCAAGGTAGGACGAGGCAACCTAGTATTTTTGTGCTCTTCTTGATGACCTTTATCGACTGTGCCAGGTCTCCAGTTGGTACTCGATGACGTAAATTGCACCAAAAAAATGACATGTTTAATTACCTTTTACACAAAATGTGCCAGGATTTGCTCAGGCAACCCTGTATATTTTAGATGCCTATCCTATTCTAGACCACCACAAACTAGTCCCATCTTGGTACTCGATGACGTTGGTTTTTTACGGTGCGCTCTCGTACTAGGTAGCCAGACGTCCCGAAATACGCTGGGCAGCCTATCCATCACGTAAGATTACTATTGTATTTGTACCGCAGAAAGTAATAGAATAGATATATTTTTATGTGTAGGTAATACTTAGTATAAATGGGCTATGTTCTTTGTATTTTATTGTTTACTGGCTGTGCCCGCGGCTCCGCCCGCTCTCATATTTCACTTCACTGCTAACCTCATAAGCCATTTAGCGTGATAGTAAGTAGCCTATAGTTGATTGGAAGAATCAAGCTATCCGTAGAATTTTGTTTTATTAAAATCGGTTCAGTGGTTCTCGAGTTATAAGCGGACAGACAGACATACACTCAGACACTCAGACACTCAGACAGACGTTGGATTTTATTATAGGTAAGGAAGGAAGGAAGGAAGGAAGGATTGTATAATTTCATCCACAGGTAGGTAACCTACGCTTGGACATGTCGAAAATTCGGCCAGTTCTAAATTCAATGCGAAGAAGAACTGACAAACAAACTTCACAAGTCACAATGTTTTGTTAGTACCTTATAAGTATTATACTATAGTAACTTATAAATAAATTAACCCATACTACCGCTCACAAGAGCATTCATATTTACAGTATAAACATGAATACTGAAGAATCTGACCACTCTGCCTATTTAAATTTACCTATATCTGGTGTATAGTGCCATCGTCAATTTGATACTTATATCAAGTCAATTCAACAAATATTAGTAAAAGTTTATTACAAAGAAATGTAATAAGTCATGTTAAAAATCTAAAGATACAAAGTGTATCCAATTGTCAAGTTATTTATTATCTTTTATTTTCTTTTTTACTTAGACGTAGTGCGTTATATTCTTAGAGAAATAATGTACGGGGGGATATCTTCCTTTATATGTCTATGGTTATACAGGATGTTTGATGACCATAGGTCATAACATAAAGCAAACCAGGTACTCTTGAGCCCATTTGGAACAAAAAAGTTAGATGACATTTTGTTCTACGGTGAACTTTTTTTTTCATACTAAACTAAGTAAAGACACATTAGTTTAGTATGGAAAAAGAAAAAAAAGTTCACCGTAAAACAAAATGTCATCTAACTTTTTTGCTCCAAATAGGCTCAGGAGTACCTGGTTTGCTTGATGACCTATGGACATCAAACACCCTTTATTTAACGTAATTAAAACTTAGTAAGTATACAAGTTATATTGAAAAAAAGCTCAATAAGGTTTCTTACCCGGTTCTTCCATATAGATAGCAGAGCTGAACGGGAGATGACAAAAAAAAATTATGACTAACCATACTGAATAATATGCATTCGTTGGTGATCTGGCAGAAAGTCCTATCTCAAAAATGTAAATTTTTCAAGAGACGTGAAACTGTTTTGTTCAGAACTTAGGGTCATACAATGTAAAAAAAAAAACACGAACAATTTTATTTTATTTTAGAATAAAGTCGCCTGAATTTTGTCCTGACATTGTGGAAAAAATTATATAGGACATATTACCACAAAAATCTGAATTTGGCAAAAATTTTGATAGGACTTTCTGCCAGATCACCAGCGATATGTCTCAATGAAACATTGTTAATTTTGCGTGTTCTTTATGGCGAAATAAATATCTCAATCTGAATCTATGATATGGTTTTTATTTCATTAAAAAAAAATTGTAATATTTTTTTCTTGCGTAATAGTGGCGCCCACTTGGATGTATCTACTTTGAACTACCGGAAAAAAGGACGTATCGCGCAGGCAAGAGAGAACGTGAAGTAGGAATGAGACATTAGGGCACATTTTGAAAAAAAGATGTACCAGAATTCATGGTTGAGTGAGATCATCGATTAAAAACATCAGTGCAATTCAATGTACCTGTAACTTCTCGAGCGTAACTGTCTAATGTTACTAGTGTTAATTTTAACAAATCACAATTCGCTCTAGCCCCGAAAAATCCTCGAAATACCAAATAGATGTTTATACTTTAAAATAATATTTCATTTGTGTGTGTATCGTTTTATTACAAAAACAATAAGTAGGTACTAATTTATATTTGATTTGGCCACCCTAGCGCGACGTATTGTGAAGATGGATGGTTCTAGCGACAGACTCGAGCCGCGCTTATTGACCGGGCACATTCTGATCGCGCACCTAATAAATGACCGGGATGATCGGCTCATTCGATGATTTCGGGAAGCTCGTTCGAATATTTGTTCAAATTCTGCATGGACACGGAAGTGGGGCAAAAGTTATTATCAATCATAATTATTGTTTATCTCGTTTTGCAAATAAAATATACTTAGGTACTTTTAAACTAAAATTTAAAAGGCGAACTTTAATTAAAGCCTAACGGCATTCTCTACCAGTCATACGTGGCATTTTGGGTAAAGTAAAAGATGGGCAGTGTGAAATTTATAATATGAGGCTGCTATGCGGCCATCTTATGTCCAGTACGGTGGTATCAACCCAGTCGGCTACAATTTGAGCCTACCACCTAGTAAGGGAAATAACGTCTAACATTAAACTAAGTCCGGCGCCACCTTCGCTTTATGTGCTACCGGGATTTTCTCGGGTTATCGTATCGTAACCCTAAATATTGTAAATATTTCGAAGGATCAGTGGAAGATAGTGGACATCATTAGGGTTAATAGTGCGGAAATAGAATTATATATAAATTACGGGAATAGTGTGAGGAGAGTGGGTAATATCATACAAACGTAAACGTAACGTAAGCGTATCGTAACGTAACGTGTACCGTATCGTAACGTACGTATTTACCATTTCGATATTAAGATCTTGTAATTAGTTTAAGCGGCGGGTGGCCGAGTGGTCTGGGCGTTCGCTTCTCTTGCGAGAGGTCCGAAGTTCGAATCCGGCCGGCATGTACCAATAAGATTTTTCTGGCGGAAAAACTTACGTGCTTACCTACACCTGCTGTTTCACCGTTCGGAATCGGTGTAAATCTGTAGGTCCCTTGCGCCTTACTAGGTGGGAGGCTCAAATTGTAGCCGACTGGGTTGTAACCACCGTACTGGATGAAAGATGGCCGCATAGGAGCCTCGGCTATGTTCTCCTCTAGTCAAGTAGAGCTAAAAATCCAACGGGAAGTCTCCTGTATGGCACCTATGTGATATTGGCTGGTCCGAGCATTGTTAGCCTCGGTAGCTCAGTGGTGCGGTCGGTTGAAATTTTTTAAATATGAAATTGTATAAATAATTCATACAATTTCATATTTAAAAAATTTGGCAGTGTGGTGGGTAAATAAATTATTTATTTACCCACCACACTGCCACATGAAGCAGGCCAGTCTCCACAAACAGCACCCGTTCACGGGCACCACACTGGGGCCAGCCATCGCCTCAACATAATAATGGTGAGAGACGACCCGAAATGGTGAGGTCGGAATCGCCTTGAACAGCTCCTCAGAGCATTCGCCGTTGAAAAGTCGATACACTTAGTGAAGCAATGTCTCTACGGAGCTGCAAAGGTTCAAGTTTGCAGGACACTTCAAAGTCGTCGACTTGGCGAACTGCACGTCTTTGGATCGGGCCTAACGAGCCAAGTCGATACTAAGCAGCCCCACCCCAAAGAAGCGAGCATTATTACATGCATGACATCACCTGCGACTTATACAGCACCAGGATTTGGTCAGGCGTAAAATACTGTTTGAGGCCGGTACTTAAAAATAATAGCCCCACTGCGTCTCTCCCATGTACGTGCATGTCGTAAAAGGCGACTAAGGGATAAGGACGAGATGCCGTGCTAAAGGGCGACAGGCTAGCTAGCTCTCATGTTGGCACGGTATTTCCACCGAGTCGTGCAGCAGATGGGTCTTTGTGCCTTACTTGCTGCTTGATAGTTATCTTGTCCGAATACTTTGCTAAACGTGGTGGTCGATGTTGTGCTGCCATTTTCCAGAGTTATTGCAGCACAACACCGATTACTCTGCTTACCCTGATTATTGGGATACAGCGTGTGTTGTATGTATGTATGTAAAATATCTCCACGCCTTATTCAGGACGCCCAGTATTTTTTTTCTAGATAATTTTTTCTCAAAAAATAAAAACTCTGAAGACCCCGCACAATAGTCGAGAAGACACCGGGGGCGGTAGGATTACTAGTATGTGCATTATTAAAAATTTAGTAACCGAATTCCTGATTTATCGAACTCGCCGGGTCGAATTTCTCGCCGAAAAACTCCCGACGTTCGGTCAACCTCAATACGTAATAAGGGTGCGATGGGTAGTCTCGGATTTGCAGGAATAATAAATTGCTTAGCGAAAGGGAGAGAAAATCTGAGTATGTGAAGGCGACTTAAGAGTTTATTTTGGGCTCCTTGTACACACTAGAATGCACGAGGACAAACTTTGTAGTAAAATTAGGTAATGGAGTGAATACTCAAATTTTTAATCCCCAAAGAAAAAAGAGGGGTATTATATATAAGTTTAACGTGTGTGTGTATGTGTGTATGGGGGTGTCTGTCTGTTGCATCGTAGCTCCTAAACGGATGGACCGATTTGAATGCTGTTTTTTTAAAGCACGAAATAAAAGTTAAATTACAAATTTAAAAAAACCCCGACCCTTAAAAAGTTAAATATAATAATTACCGTTTACTTACTTAAAGGAGTCAGGGGACCGCTAAGTAAATAAAATATAAAAACTCAGAGCTGGGCGGGTCCACCGACTCCTTTAACCTGTTGACTGTCATATTTATAAATATTTTTAAGTAAGTAAACTGACTTCTTAAGGGTCGGGGTTTTTTTAAATTTGTAATAAAATTGAGCTAAAGATGTTCGAATCCATTCACATACACCTTACGCACGCATATAAAACGTATTGGAGTAGGTAGGAGATGTTCTTGTTTATTAAGCATTTATCTGGCACAGCACTCGATCTTGTCACAACTTGTTCTATCCGGCTCGATTACGCCCACGAAGAAAAACCCTACTCTCTTCCACCCATCTCTCTTCCACCCCTCTCCCTCTTTCCCCTCCATCGCCCTCCCTCCCCACCTCCCTTCCCCCTCCACTATATATCTAGGGAAAATACTAAATGTATTTCTGGAATAAAATAAATGTTTATATATTATTATTTTTTTTTTTATGGAAACTGACACGGTTGGCTACATCACCTACAACGTCCGTGATGTCAGCCCATAACACCGGGTGAACTAGGTGCCATGTCAGTGCTTCCCCCTTTGATCGTGCCGGCTACACTGAACTGGTCGGAAAACACAAACTATTTACATAGCCGTTTAGACCGACGTTTCATTCAGTGCGGTTGTACAAACCCGGGCGGGTTAAACCCTACCACCAAGTAAGATTAGGAGGAAAGGGACCTACAGTTTTACGAGGAATCCGAACCTCGGTCAGCCTCCAACGGTCAGGGGTCACCCATCCAAGCAGTGGCGGCTGGTGACTTACGTGACCGGCAGTGCGCTAAGTACCTACCTAGGTACTTAAATAACAAATTTCCCAACACATTCCCGTCATGTTATTTTAAGATCGGGACTTACGAATTTTTTAAACGCCTGCGTACGTACCTAGCATGAATATTCTTAAGACACTCAATGAGTTGCAAAAAAACAAGAAAAAAAATCCAAACAAGTTTTTTAACTCATTTTTAGTACCTTTATGAACACACCCATAGACCACAACACTACTGCAGCTTTCAAAAAGAAAACAGTAGTAATGTCCCAAAAATACTTCAAAAAGTATATAAAAATAAAAGCATTTGAAAAGTAGCAATTGAACCCGGGATCACCTGATTGTAAAGCCTTACCTTTATCCAACGCTTAGGCAAATATCGGCACCACTTAATTCACAGTATCACGCGACAGAAAGCACAAAACCTAACCATATTCCATTTTAAATATTCGCGCGCTAACGGGTATGTGACATCATCACATGACAGCGCAGCGCGCTGACTCTAGGCAGACGGACTCACAAGCAGAACGAATCGCCCGCGACGTGTCGCACGCGCGTCTTTCCACAATATACTGTCCTTCTTTTTCCGTCGTGTGTCACACGCAGAATGCAACCTTGTTCCACACATAATCGTATGAAGAGTGTTTTGTTTCACGCGGCGGGGCAGCGGCGTTTGACATTTTCTCATAGTAGACGTTCGCGGTGTTTTGTAATGCACTCGGCGGCGAGCTCGGCGGCGAGCTCGGCGGCGATACGTCGTATGTAGTACGTATTACGTACAGCAAACTCGTGCCTTGTTGTATAGGAAATAGGAACGAATTCAGTTTGATATTTTTACTTCGATCGGTGACAATCTGGAGAATGTTTAATATTTTAATTGATTTATTTCTTTCGGGTGAAGGCGCTATATTTTGTGGTAGTGCGGCGCACGAGCGCACTTAAGGGCCAGCCGCCACTGCATCCAAGTACTGACCGCACCCAGCGTTGCTTAACATTCAATAGCGACAGTTGACTGTCTGCACCACTGAGCTAACGAGGCTGGCGACATTAATATGGCGATATTAATATCTCCTTTATTTCACATTTTTAAATACATTTACATTAATTTTTAACCCCCGACGAAAAAAACGGAGGGGTGTTATAAGTTTGACGTGTGTGTGTGTGTGTGTGTGTGTGTGTGTGTGTGTCTGTCTGTGGCATCGTAGCTCCCAAACGGATGGACCGATTTGGATGCGGTTTTTTTTATTAGGAAGCTTGTTTAATCGGGATGGTTCTTAGCTATGTTTTTAATCAAGTAATAAAGTAATTAAGTAATAAAAAAAATAATTATCTTAAAAAGTGGACCGATTTGCATGCGGTTTTTTTTAAAAAGCTTCAAATAAAAGTTAAATTACAAATTTAAAAAACCCCCGACTCTTAAAAAGTCAAAAATAATTTCCGTTTACTTACTTAAAGGAGTCGGGGGACCGCTAAGTAAATTAAATATAAAGACTCAAAAGTTGCGCGGGAATTCACTTAGCGGTCTACCGACTCCTTTAAGTAAGTAAACGGAAATTATTTTTGACTTTTTAAGAGTCGGGGGTTTTTTAAATTTGTAATTTAACTTTTACATATATTATAACTATAAAAAGTAATAAAAATACACAAAATTAATACAAACAAATAAAAATGGTAATACCGCCGGCGGCGGGAGGCAAGCCTCCAAGCACACCGGCGGGTGCAGGCCGTGGCTACGGAGCTCTTCGAGACGACGCGAGGCAAGCTACGAGCGATCGGTGGTGGTACTAGACACGTAGGCCACCACCACCCCCATCGCGGAGAGCTCCGTATCCGCCGGACTGAACGGCGACGTCGTCGATATTAATATTATTATTATATTAATATTATTATATTAATATTATTTTATATCCTTTATTTCACAGATTGAAAAATTTACATTAATTTTATATATATTATACAAAAAAGTAATAAAAATACACAAAATTAATATAAAAATTAAATACGGTAATACCGCCGGCGGCGGGAGACAAGCCTCCAAGCACGCCGGCGGGTGCAGGCCGTGGCTACGGAGCTCTCCGGGACGACGCGAGGCAAGCTACGAGCGATAGGTGGTGGTACTAGACACGTAGGCCACCACCACCCCCATCTCGGAGAGCTCCGTATCCGCCGGACTGCACGGCGACGTCGTCGCGCAGGTCTGTTAAACGTCGTCATCTTCGCGCGCGCGTCGCCTCATGGGTGCACTACACCACCGGTAGCGGGGGCACTAGACGGGAATATTATTATTGGCGATATTAATATTAAAATTACAGTTAATTAATTCAAATATTTCGACTTATGTCGTCTTCAGTGAAAATTATAATAAAATAATTAATAAAATAAAATATTTCTAGTTATTTCTTCCTGTAACGCGAGCGGAGCCACGGAAGCTATATAACCTGTATGTGTAGATGCAGTTTGGCTGCAGCAGGACACACCATTATGCAGCTGCAGGCACCGGAAATAGACGTCGCTTGGATGTTTTCCAACCTTCTTCGCAGAACTCCAATATAAAGATAATAATAAAATAAAACTCTATTGAATATTTGGTTTGACTCATATTGATCATCGTGATTGGTTTGACTCATACCTTCGCGGTCGCCAGCAACGTGTTAGAATTGACAATGACTTTTCTGAATGGAATGATTTAACTGCTGGTGTTCCACAAGGTGGTGTGTTATCTCCTCTGCTCTTCGCAATTTTTATTAATTTTGTCTCCAAACTCTTAGTCTCTCTCTACCACTTGTATGCCGATGACTTACAACTATATCTGGCAGGTAGTATTGACGGCATTGCTGGAATCATTGATGTGATCAATGCTGATCTGGCCACAATTTTTGGCTGGACCAGATCCTTTGGACTCATCGTGAATCCAAATAAGTCTCAGGCAATGATTGCCGGAAGTCCTCGACTACTATCGAGGATTGATCGTGACTCGTTGCCTGAGATTATGTACAACGGTACTGCCATACCATATACTAGGGTTGTCAAAAACCTGGGAATTCTTATGGATGATACGCTATCTTGGCAGGCTCAGGTCAATGAGGTCAGTCGAAAAGTCTATGCTGCGGCGCACTCCCTGAGGCGGCTGCAGAACCTTCTTCCGACCTAGACAATTCTAGCACAATCGCTGCTTCTCCCCATCCTTGATTATGCGGATGTGTGTTGCCTGGACGTTACTGAGGAACTCCTGGACAAGCTTGAGCGTCTGCAAAACATGTGTATACGCTTCATTTTCGGTTTACGTATGTACGACCATGTTTCACAATACCGCAGACGTCTCAAGTGGCTCCCAATCCGTCTCCGCAGAAATTCCCACATTCTTGGCCTTCTTTATTCTTGTATCAACAACCCTTCTGCTCCCGAGTACCTATCTTCGCGTTTTCAGTACTTATCTTCCCACCGTGTAACGCTTCGGTCAAGTGATGATAATATCTTAGCCATTTCCACTCATAAAACTGGATATTACACAAACTCCTTTTCTGTGCACGCAGCTCGGCTGTGGAATCTACTACCTCACTGTATACGGCACTGCAAGTCGCTTCCGTTATTCAAAAAACACTTAAAGTTGTACTATCTCCGTCAGTGTGAACTCAAAAGCTAAAAAATCCTTTAATTCTGAATGGACAAGTATGTATGTATATATTTAGGTATTATGTATTATTTATATTGTAATTCATATGTATTTAATTTAATCTATAAATAGTAATTTATACGTTTAATTAACAAGTATGTACTTATATGTAGTGTATATTATAGTATGTTACAGTTATTTTCCTTATATTATATTTTACATTCCCACACTCAAGTCTTTTGCTACTACCTACTTATATCTCGCAACATACGACTCTCAAACATCCAAAGGTTGACTGGGAGAAATCCCTGTAAGGGATAAGTCCGCCTTTGCCCCTCATGTAAATTTCTTATTGTGTGTTTATGTTAAATGTTTTTTGGAGCAATAAAGTATTTCTATCTATCTATCTCTATTGAATATTAAATAGTTTTTTAGGATTTTCTCATAATGAAACTGGTACGGTGAATCAAACGCAGAAATAACAGCACTCTTCGCGTAACCGTATACCAATATTACTTTCATGATTAATTTTAAATACAATATTAAAATTTATTTCCATATAAGCAATTAATAATAAACAAACAATAGGTATTAGTGATAATTTGAACTATTACTTAGATAACTTTAACTTTAACAATTTAAATCTTCTTTTTTTTATGTAATCCGATATGGGTGGCTGAGTCCGAAGGGCCAAAGCACTTTTTTTATTTTTTTTTATGGAAACTGACAATGTTGGCTACATCACCTACAACGTCCGTGATGTCAGCCCATAACACCGGGTGAACTAGGTGTCATGTCAGTGCTTCCCCCTTTGATCGTGCACATGCTTTGATCCGCCAATAACACCTCCGAGAAGGTAGGTGCCATACCGGAGAATTCCCTGGATTGCTGGCTAATACTGGACTAGAGGAGAACACAACGAAATCGAAACCTAAAAAAATGATAATAATAAAATTCGTCAAGGGATGGAGCCACCAAATCTGAACTAAATTTATGTTTTCATTAATGAAAAATCTTACTAAATATTTTCTTTTGTTCTCTCAAAACCGAAATGTCTGCGGTAACTCAAATAATTGCTGCAATTCAAGTTCTACCTAAACACGCACCAAAATCGAACCCAGCAACTTATGTAGATACCTACCTTAAATCTTCGTAGGAAATTACTTAGCCTAACCAATAGTCGATTTATTACCCCCAACAAGTTTGGGATCCGATTAAATTTAATCCCATTAATGAAATGATTAAATACGGATCAATTAATAACTCCCTGAAGAGGGCTCGAATATTATCCAGCGGCTTGTGAACATAAAATACATAAGATGTATTGTGTGTATATTGGCACCAGAACCTAATACAGGAGACATGAATTTATTTATTACATACATACATATCACACACGCTGAATCCCGACAATCGGGGTAAGCAGAGTAATCGGTGCTGTGCTGCAAGAACTCTGGTAAATTATAGCACAACACCGACCACCACGTTTCGCAAAGTATTCCGAACAAGATTCAATCGATCAAGCAGCAAGTAAGGCACGAAGACCCACCTGCTGCATGACTCGGTAGAAGTACCGTAGTATTTATTCAACAGCAAAAATACCATTACATAATGGACAATTAACCAAAAACTATAATATATAAAAAATCTCGTTCAATCTGTCCCCGAAATGACCGCGAAGGGTACCTAAAACACTCGCTGTATTTCCACGGTGGATAGCAAGGGCTATCCCTTGCCTGAGGAATGTTTCGCAGTTAGATACATAATTTAGAACCTATTGACCGAAAACAATATTTGTTTCTTTACTCCAATCACCCATAGTCTCGACGGCGAATGCGAGGAAGTCATAGTTAGCTTTAATTGCCGAGTATTTTAGTTGCTTTGAGCGAGCGGCTGATTCGGCAGCGGCGCCAGCTGTCCGTGAAGACGCGGATACGTGGAAATCGGCCAAAGTATCTGCGCACGTAGCGTTCCACACCAGAGCCCTGCCCCTGGACCATGGTGTCACCGTCATCCCGTCCGGTCTCTTCCCGTCATCACTAATACTCAGGCCTACGGGTTCAAAAACTGATGGAACAGCTGTTATTGAATTTAGGGTTCTTTTAATGATGTGTGTACCGTGTGGGGCCGGTACTTTAAAAGAATAGCCCCACTGCATTTCTCCCCGTATATGTCGTAAAAGGCGACTAAGGGATATGACTCCTTCTTATATTACTAGGTGGTAGGCTTTAAACCGCCCGGATTGATACCACCGCACTGAATGAAACGGCTATGTAAATAGTTCGTGTTTTCCGTCCAGTTCAGTGTAGCCGGCACGACCGAAGGGAAGCACTGACGTGGCACCAAGTTCACCCGGTGTTATGGGCTGACATCACGAATGTTGTAGGTGATGTAGCCAACCGTGTCAGTTTCAATAAAAAAAATGTCATTCAGGGCTGAGTGACGAGAAAGTTTACCGGCGCTCTTGTAGCAACAAAGGCCATGACGCCCTTTGGGGCCAACCTCTACAATTTCTCATAGCCCATACAGATTTAAAACAAAAACATAGGACGCATAAAACAGATAAATACCCCTGACTGCCGAGCCGCGTCGCTTATTTAAAACATCTGGAGTTTTAGATACGCGACGCGGCTCGGCCTTAACCTTTGACGGCCTTGACATTTTACTGACCTGACAGTTTACTGATTTAGGAGTGCATTTAAAAAACATTCGATAAAAAAAACTACTAGATTTTTTTTAATCAGGGCCCGCGCGGGTCTTCTGGACGTTAACGGTTGACCGTGTGTGATACATGAAGAACTATAAAATTTCATCTTAGGGCATCTTTAAGATGAAATATTATAGTATGTATGTTCATCGTCTGCGACACGCAAATCGGCGGCCTTTTGACATAGAATTATTATTTATACCACGGAGGCTTTCCCTAAACAAATCGCCGTATACATATGTACTGAATCTCAAATCCGACGAACTCGTGTCCCTTCCTTGTAGGGAGTAAATAAAGAATAATGCGGGTCGCTCCTTCGTCGGAATGGCCCAATTTTTTTGAGTACGCCCCCATTGTGCGCTTTTTCTATTCACGGCTAACTCTATACGAAAATACTTCATTGCCTTGCCTGAGCTTTGACGCCATTTGCATACTTCAGAACTTTGACTAATAAGTTTTTATTTTATTTTATGGAAACTGACACTGTTGGCTACATCACCCAACATCCGCGATGTCAGCCCATAACACTGGGTGAACTAGGTGTCATGTCAGTGATTCCCCCTTTGATCGTGCACATGCTTCGATCCGCCAATAACACCTCCGAGAAGGTAGGTGCCATACCGGAGAATTCCCTGGATTGCTGGCTAATACTGGACTAGAGGAGAACACAGTCAGTGTTTCGCTTCATTTCATGCTGTCTGCACTGAACTGGGCGGAAAATGCGAACTATTTACATAGCCGTTTCGACCGACGTTTCATTCAGTGCGGTGCGGTGGTGTGGTACCGAACCGGGCGTGATAAACCCTAACACCTAGTAAGAAGGGAAGGAAGCTACAGTTTTACGTGAAATCCGACCAAGGTCCACATCGGTTGATTCGAGGTGTATACCGTGGTAGGTATATGAAATGAAATGAAATAAGGAAACTAACCGTGGATGAAAAAACTCTCTAGATTATTGTCTTAGCTTTCTTTCGCCACAAAGTTTGTATTGCGGAACGGATTCAAACACAATAATATATTCCATTAATTTAAATTTTAATATTAAAACTATATCCGTATACATACCATACATATTATCACACACGCTGAATCCCGACAATCGGGGTAAGCAGAGTAATCGGTGTTGTGCTGCAAGAACTTTGGTCAGTTATATCCGTATCCTTCCTTCCTTACCTATAATAAAATCCAACGTCTGCTTTCTGTCTGACCGATTTTAATAAAACAAAATTCTACGGATAGCTTGATTCTTCCCATCAACTATAGGCTACTTACTATCACGCTAAATAGCTTATGAGGTTAGCAGTGAAGTGAAATATGAGAGCGGGCGGAGCCGCGGGCATATCTTCTACAATGTAAAATATGAAAGCCGTGGCGCCATCTATTCTTCAGTAGTGTGACTAATTGATTCTTAGCATATTTGTGGTATGGGGACACTCCTGAATTTTTCGTTTTTTTTTGCTTTTTCAGGTTTCCACACCCCGTACAGAAGCCTTATTACTAAGCTTACAACGTATGTCTGTCCGTCTGTCCGTCCGATGGCTGTATCCAAGGCTGTATCTTTGGAAACGTAGTAGTCAGCCAGTTGAAGTTTTCACAGAATATGTTTCATTTTGGCGGATTTATCAACAAATAATAAAAAAAAACATTGAAAAAAGCACGTTTCCCATAGAAACCCCCTTAATTTTTTACTTTTACTATTTTTTATTATTTGTATATTGTATATATTATATATATATCCGCCATAATAACACATATTCTGTGAAAATTTCAACGGGATGCCTATTACGGTTCAAGAGATACAGCCCTCGGACAGACAGACGGACGGACGGACGGACGGACAGACAGACGGCGGCGTAGGCTTAGTAATAGGCTTCCGTACGGGATGCGGAAACCTAAAAAAGTATTTTTTTTTTTTGTGGTGCAGAAACCTCGTTGCGCGAGTCCGTTTTCGTTAAATATCAAGCCAGTGGGCTACAATTCGTGCCTACCAGACAAGGGCATTTCAGGTTCCTGTCAGTCCTACTATCGAGTAGACATGTCCCTAAGTGGGTGGCAATGTATTATCCAATGGGAATTTTTTTAACAGATTTTATTAAAGAAAAAAATATATCAAAAATAGCATCACTAGAGGGCCGACCAGAGCCAACGAGTCGAAAATGGCCAATAAATTCACCCGATTAAAGGGGGAAATGGTTCATAAATAATTTGCAAGTCTATCGGCGGCGTGGAGTTTCGGTCGAAACATTTTAACGATGCGTTCTAAACGTCTCCCTTAGGGAAACTGAATGGAAATGTCGCTCCTCGGCTCCAGGCAAATATTTTGTTATCATAATAATTTGTATTTATTGCTGGCGTTTAACCTTCGAGTACAGACAAGTTTTTAATTATTTAACTTTTGTCAAAATTATTTAGGCCTGTTAAAAATTGATAGATGGACCTATAAATTTTCAGTTGTGCTTTTGTACCGCCTTCAACTCAAGGGTTCAAAAATGAATCAAAATATTATTGTATTGTATTGTTTATTGATCATTCATATGGCAGTTAGACTGCGCTCGAACTTGTCACAATTTGTTCTATCCGGTTCGATTACACCCACGAAGAAGAACCGACAAGAAACTTCGCAGGATATTTTTTTAAACATATTTTTACAAGTATTTAGTGACTAGCCACATAATAACACCGCCCATAGTCTAAAACACAGCTTGAGAGCAAGATTAACAATTTTGCTGAGAGTTGTGACTACAAAGACTTATTATTAATTAAGTGAATCAGGTGTAAAGAGCCTCTGTCAAACTTTGATACGTAATTTGTGTCAAAATAATTATGTTAGTATATTAAACTACAATGAAGTATAATTTTACTGTCAAAATTTGTTTTGGGTTAACAAAATTGAGGTACTAATGGAACCTAGTCAAGAGTTTACTAATTATGCAGTCAGCACGTAGCATATACATAAGTATACCATTCAGATATTACATATACTGCCATTGTTGACTTGTTGTTCTAGTTGTTTTTGAAGTCGGTTCAACGTTTTTTAAAACAGTTTTTTAGTTCACTCTTTTTATTCGTTATTTAGTTATCTATCACATAACAAGTTCTGGGTAGAATTGGGCGTTAAACCGAAGACGTGTTTTTTTAGTGACACAATAATTAACAGTCGAAACATTTTGAAAACTACTGAAACGATTTTGATGAAACTTGCACTATTCCTTATGATGGATGATACTTAATCCAATAAATTTATATGAATTTATTGCAATTCGATTTCTAGTTTCCGAGAAGTTCGTGGACAAACATACATAAGTACATACATTCACTTAAATCACTTATGAAATTTGGAAAGGTGACACACACTTTAGAAGACTACATAGACTAACATATACGAATATTGTGCAATTCCAACGATGTTACATACATACGGGTTGAATTGATAATTAGCTCTACTTCACTCACTTCAGGTTCACAATGAATCCCAGTTTGCATTGTTAGGCACACAGAGCATCAAATGCGCGCGCCCCTCCTAGAGGCGCCCTGAGCGCGATTTCTCTACAACGCCGTTGAAGCCTGTGGGCGTGGCCTATGACTTACATATGTGTGTTGTGCGTGTGCATTTGTTTTGTGCGTGTGCCTAACTTGCTCCTCTTTGTGTGTAGTGTCGATACTAGCACACACACACATACGAAGCGCTAGCAGCACTGCGTGTAGTTTTTGGGTTTCAAATATTATCGCTTAGGGCGTCTCTAGTAGGGGGCGCGCGCGGTAGGTATTTGATGCTCTGTGGTTAGGCATAAGCTTAAGTGTTGAAAGTGGTCAACAACTATTATTTTCTTATTCCCCGCCATTAAAATGCCTTTATGTTGGCTATTTGTTTGGCTTTCATGGCTTTCCTTACATTACCTATGTATTATTTCCTGCCTTTCTTTTCCATTTTCTCTCACTTTTTGTCTGATAAATGTTGGCACCTCTGGCTGGAAAGACCTCGTTTTTGGGGGCGGGGCAGTTAGTTCAGAGTGCCCGGCTTGGGCTTTCCTAAATAAGTACAACACATGGGTAAATCGTTCAGGGCGCGCTGTCCTGTATTAATCGACCCTGTATAAGGACCTTTTTTTTTTAAAGAAAGCGCGACATGTGACCCGAGCCACCCATAAGGTGTCTAACGACGCCCATGGACATACGGTCGTACGCGGGGGCTGCGAATTCCATGACGGCCTGACAGGTGCCTATTCACGCATCCCTTGAAGGACCCGAGACTATACTTGGATGGAAACATATGGGAGAGCGTGCCAGAGTTTACCAGTTCTGTGGAGGAAAGATCTGCAGCTAACCGATTGGTCCGCATCTGCGGTAAGTCAAGCGTATAATGATGCAGTCCCTGCCCAGTGCGCGTTGTGCGGAGGTGGAAAGGGGACGGCGGGATCGCAGCTCCTCCGAGCATTCCCCATGAAATACGCGATAGAAGACACTTAGGGCAGGCCTCACGCACTCTATGTACTTGCTCGTGCTAACTACCTACCGCCCGGTGGACCGTCGGCGGTCTAATTTAGTGAAAAATTCGCCAGCCGCGCGAAACATACCTACACGCTCGCCCACGCAACTGCGCGCAGCTGCAAAGCAATAATCACTTTACACTTGATCGTTTAGGTACATTTTCGCACGCAGCGATTGGCGACGTGCAACAGTAGGCTATTAAAGCCGAAGGTATGGAACTTTTTTTATGGAGTGATTTATCTGTCTTAGGGCGCCGACATCCCTATGCAGTTGCAGTGGCTCTAGGTCCCGGGACACGCTTAAGTATTACCTATTTCATAATATCTGATGCATTATTTGTGTTCATGAATACTGGAGGTAACAGAGCCCTTACTGATTATACGGAGCTAGGGATTATATCCGATCTGGAATAATAGAGCTTCCATACTAATGAATATTTATTTGTTGTTATTAGTTTGTGTATGGGGAAGAGGCCACCTATTTTGGGATACTAGGTACACCTGGGATTAGCCACGTACATATTTTGGTAGTTCAGAGCTTTGAATCTCCTGAGATGATCAGATAATGAAAGGTTGTATTTTAGATGTGTTGGTTGTAGGCACAGAGCATCGAATACCGACCGCGCGCGCCCCTCCTAGAGGCGCCCTGAGCGCGATTTCCCTACAACGCCGTTGAAGCCTGTGGGCGTGGCCTATGACTTACATATGTGTGTTGTGCGTGTGCATTTGGTTTGTGCGTGTGCCTAACTTGCTCCTCCTTGTGTGTAGTGTCAATACTAGCACACACACACACATACGAAGCGCTAGCAGTACTGCGTGTAGTTTTTGGGTTTCAAATATTATCGCTTAGGGCGTCTCTAGTAGGGGGCGCGCGCGGTAGGTATTTGATGCTCTGTGGTTGTAGGTATGTGAGATATGTGATAATATTTTTAGCAGATTTTTTTTATTTCATTTTATGATATAAGTTAGTACTAAGCACGTACTCGCTTTATATATATATTTTAATTAGAAAAATGCAAATATAAAATCATTGGAAAAAATACATCTCGACCAGGATTCGAACCTGGGTCTCCGGCTTGAGCCGCCAACACGATAACCAACTACACCACCGGGCCGTTACATATTATCTCCAAATTTTCGATCTATTGCACCTTCATGAATGATGTCGCATAATTTTTGCGATCAGTCAACTCGCACGGTTCCACATTGAACCTAATGCTGTCGTCACCAAAGTCGTATTTGGTATCGGACATTAGAAGTCTTATAAAGCGAGGACGTGCTTAGTACTACTAACATAAAACATAAAATATTATTAAAAACCTCAAGTCAACTTCTAGTGTCCGATACCAAATACGACTTTGGTGACGACAGCATAAGGTTCAATGTGGAACTGTGCAAGTTGACTGATCGCAAAAATGTAACGGCCCGGTGGTTTAGTTGGTTATCGCGTTGGCGGCTCAAGCCAGAGACCCAGGTTCGAATCCTGGTCGGGATGTATTTTTTCCATTGATTTTCGATTTGCATTTTTCTAATTAAAAATATATATATCGTTCTTATTTCATTAATTCAATGTTAAATTAATTCAATTCGCCATAGGCTATAATAGAATCAACACGATCTTCTTCCTTTGGTGATTTAATATAATAAATATTCTTAAGCCCAGAATACTTAGTTCGTCTGATATTGATGAAGAAATTTTTTTTTCTGGAAACTGACGGTTGGCTACAATCACCTACAACATCCGTGATGTCAGCCCATAACACCGGGGGAACTAGGTGCCATATCAGTGCTTCCCTTCATTACATATCGTCTACACTGAACTGGACGGAACGTTGCGCTCAGTGCAGTTTAAAATACTGATTTTATTGCTTCTGGAAAAATATCCTTAATTTCGTCTATTTACGTTTATAGTTGTGCTTCAATACTGAATTCTTCACATGAAATTCAAGCCTTCCTTTGATATGTATGCATTTTGGAGATAAAAATTAACTATTAGTTTTTTTACTTTGAATTCAATACTTATCATTGTATATTATTAATTCCCATAACCTATTACATTGTACAAGAGTATTATAGTGTATCAGAATTCAGAATGTATGAAATTATTAACAAATTAATTATTTCAGACCAATCTACATACGCTCCGGAAGCAATCTGTGTCGACATTAATTGAAATTAAACAGTTGCGTATATTGAATTGAATTCTGATTGTGAGCTTGTTTGTATAGGTAACTCTACAAACACATAACTGCGCACGTGTCACCTACACATTCACCTCAGTGTACGGTTGGTTAAACTTATAACTACAGTTGAACAATCGGTTTCCTTAGCCTTTTGTAGTAATTAAATTACCACTGATATTATGCCAGCTGAAAATATTTCTTTTAGATAATCCATTTTATAAATTAAATGATTTCTTTTCATATTCTAAATAAACAATATTGCTGAATTGGACGATTCAAATGAATCTTTTATATGTATAAATTTGACGGAACCCTATGTTTTTTGTACTTGATTTTATTTTTTTTTAAGATAATCTTTTACTTATTATTTTTATTTTTTATTAGCTGTAGTATGTTATAGTTAACATAATTAAAATTTAGCATGTAAGTTATATTTAAGCATTTTTTTAAAAAAGCTCTGTAAGGTTTCTTGCCAGATTCTTCCTTATAGATTGCATTGCTGAACGGGATAAAACAAAAACTATGACGAACCATACTGAATATGCATATGTCTCAATGTAATATTGTTATTGTTGTGTGCTCTTTATGGCGAAATAAATATCTGAATCTGAATCTGAGTATTACCACAGTTTTTGTTTTATAGAGAGCGCGACATGTGGCGCCGCAGCGATCCACCCATAAGGTGTCACAGTTGAGAGAATATCGCAATAGCTGATGCTTTTTGGGACGGACGGATGGACGGACAGACAGACAGATGGACAGACAGACAGATAGACAGACAGACGTTGCAGGTTTAGTAATAGGCGTCCGTGCGGGATACGGAAACCTCAAAATGTCGCAAAACTCGTTTTTTTTTTAAGGAAACTGACACGGTTGGCTACATCACTAACAACAGCCGTGATGTCAGCCCATAACACCGGGTGAACTAGGTGCCATGTCAGTGCTTCCCTTCGGTCGTGCCGGCTGCACTGAACTGGACAGAAAACACAAACTATTTACATAGCCGTTTCGACCGACGACGTTTCATTCGGTACGGTGGTAGCAACCCGGGCGGGATGAACCCTACCAGCTAGTAAGGTAAGAAGGGAACGGACTCGTTTATACATAGGCGTCTATATGTCCGATGATTGTATCTTTGAAACCGTAATAGCTAGCCGGTTGACATTTTCATAAAATATGAAGTTATTGAAAAATTAAGGGGGTCTCCATACAAGAAACTAATTTTTTCAATTTTTTTTTTGTTTGTGGTGCGGAAACCTCGGTGCTCGAGCCAGATTCACACTTGACCGGTTTTTAAGAATATACTATTCCGCTTATAACCGTTGACCGGGCAACTCAAATTCCCTGAAAAATGTCTGAATGAGGCACTCGATATACGAAAGCTATAGCGGTTCTTTATGATTGGTTTTTAAGATTAAGCGCAAAGGAAATTATTGTAGCGAGAAGAGCGTTTATGCTTGACCGAA
This sequence comes from Nematopogon swammerdamellus, assembly GCA_946902875.1. Lineage (NCBI taxonomy): Eukaryota > Metazoa > Arthropoda > Insecta > Lepidoptera > Adelidae > Nematopogon > Nematopogon swammerdamellus. The sequence goes on along the minus strand of OX336345.1, from coordinate 2,208,994 downwards.
TATTTCTATCTCTCGCGCTTGACCGCACGATATGACCGTTGAAATAGCCAAGTGTGATCCATAGCGGTGGCTCAGACTTGGCTATCTCCTCTCAACAATGAAATACTTAGGTACTTACCTAACTATAACCACAGATTACTTAAAGTTACTTCGTAACAGATAAATCACTCCATAGAAAATGTTCCTACCTTCGGGCTTTAATAGCCTACTCTTTCATAACGCCATCGCTGCGTGCGAAAATGTACCTTAACGATCGAGTGAAAAGTGGTTATTGCTTTGCAGCTGCGCGCACTTGCGTGGGCGAGCGTCTGTGTATACTTCGCGCGGCAGACGAATTTGTACTGAAAAAGACCGCCGGCGGCCCGTCGGGCGGTAGGTAGTTAAGCGCGCGCAAGTACAAAGAGTGCGTGAGCTATAACGTACTAGGATTCGAAAAGTATCAATGTTCGGATTCCACGTAAAACTGTAGGCTATTACCTTCTTACCTAACTAGGTGGTAGTGTTCAACCCGCCCGGGTTGGTACCTCCGCACTGAATGAAACGTCGGTCGAAACGGGTATGTAAATAGTTTGTGTTTTCCGTCCAGTTCAGTGTAGCCGACACGACCGAAGGGAAGCACTGACGTGGCACCTAGTTCACCCGGTGATATGGGCTGACATCACGGATGTTGTAGGTGATGTAGCCAACTACTTACCTAGTACTTACCTACCTGTGTGCGTGCGTGCGTGTGTTTTAGAGAAAAAAGTAGACCTCTGTGGCTGAAAGTTTTGGTTAAAACGTACGGCCCGTTATCATGAGCACTGCGTCACCGTAAGACGCAAGATTTCATAAGGCGTATTTATTGTATCGATGAAAACAATTTAATATGCCGTGGGCGATTATGACGTTATAAGTTATTTTGAAGCACTTATATCATAGCTATTATCGCACAGATTATTCAAATGCGTCGTTTTCAGTTCACGTCACGATGGTATAAATACGATACATAGATAACTAATTTTACTGCGCATTGTTTTGTTAATAATATTTTTTTAACAAAACATGTTGTGAGATATGGGGTATAATATTTTGATTGTCAGCTATCCGAAAATAATAAGCCCCAAATCTCTCCACAATCGAAATGAGAGAAAATATACGGTTAGGCTCACGCAAAATGCTAATTAGGACATTAATTTACTTACGCAAACGTCAAAACGACCGCACGCAGACAGCGAGTTAAATCAGTTAACTTTATTTCCATCTCAGCCTCATTTCCAAAACGTGTTTTATTAATTAACCACAGTAAATGAACTAGGTACAATCATTCGCATATATTCTAGGCAGCTTAGAGTTAATTCTCTCGACGAGATTTGAAAATGGAACTCGATTTCGTGAAATATTTACGGGAAAATAGTCCTTGACAATACCTACTGAGCGCTTGTGCAGGGTATTTGAATTAAACTTCAGGCAATGATATTTTAAGAAAGATACGTTGTCTATACGACATTCGGTGCTCACAGACGACACGAACTTGAAACGTTGACAGAAAGAACTATAAAGTGATGCGCCGACTCGAATAGTCTTATTCCAATTATTAAGGGAGGGAATTCAAGTTATGTGGCGGTTGGTATAACTGATAACTACTTAGGAAGGACGACGCACGTCTGAACGCGTGCGTAGTTGGTGCGCGACTAACTTCAAACAGGACTGTGGTCTTGTATTTAATGTGCCGCTTTGGGAGCTCGTATAACCTATCTACCTCCTTTTTAACATATAATATCATTGACTTCAGGTGTCATATTGTTTGCGTTTGATTTATGTTGCGATATGTATGATGCGCGATGAATTGACAGCGTCGATATAACCAGCTTTCTCTCAATATAGAAATACGAACGTTCTATACAACGCTGTGAAGTTAACACTAAACTACAACTTTAAAATCTTGAGCATGTGATGCTAGATTTAAAAATTACAGAATTTTCCCTAAAAGTTCATCAATATGATACGAGTACGAGTATAATGTTTTATTCAACACGAATCCTTATATTAAAAATTAAGTACTTATGTATGCGTACAAGTGAATGTGGGTGTGACTGTAGTGTGTTAGGGTGTGTAAGGATGTGTAACCTTGACTGCACTACACACACATACACATGTGTGAGTAGTTCAGTCAAGGTTAAAATACGTGTAATCAGATATCTTACTCGCGAGCGTCATTATCATTAGGTATTTGCGTTACTAGTACGTTGCGATTTTTAAATCGCAATTCATTCTAATCCCAAAAAATCCACGGGATCCCGATACAGTTTTTTACACATCAATTAGCGTGGAAGGATACGAGAGATGTCTCTGCTTACCCTTTTGCAAAACAGGTTTGATGTTATCTAATAATATATGTATATCGCCGTGCCGCATGATGGTAACCTCGTCAGTAAGGAAGCAAAGAAGATGTTAAAGTATCTGGATCTGCAGCACGAGGTTACCAAAATGTAGCCCGTCGACTCGACGATCGTTGTTCCCATAGTCGTTTCGGCGCATGGGCTGATTAGCGAAGAGCCTCGACGACCACCTTAAGAAGCTCTCGCGTGAGTGGTTGAATCAAGGGACAGATCCAGAAAGTAGCCCTGCTCGACACTGCGCGTATAGTCCGGAGGTTTCTCTCTTTGGGACCCGCCCGACCATCGGTAGCCTGGGCTCGTCCCGCCGCCGCCGCCGCCGGTGGTGGAAACTGCGTTTGTTTTTATATCAATTTTAGGTTTTAATTTTGTGAAAATGTAAAATTTATATAAAAAGAAATGTGTAAATAAATGGATCTATGTATGATGCAAACAACTGTTACACTTGAAATAGAGACTCTACCTCCACACATAGAGTATGAAAGAGCTTCGCAATAAATCAGGTTGTGTTTAATTCCCACACGAGAGGTCGCACGCCGCTTGTTCTACCGTCGTTGTCGGCTTGTTATTGAAACCGGAATTAGCTCACAGCCTCACAGCTACCAGCACCACCGCACTCATTCAACAACAAAGCGTGCTAGTACCACCAACATAATCAGTTGGCCCTGCTTAATGAGCCTTAGGTTATTTGTTACTTTTGGACCGCAGAACTTTAAACTGTCTAAAATTATCTAGAAACTATTTATTTTTATGTAAACCAACATGGGTGGCTGTGCCGAGAAACCAGTGGTGCAGTCGACAGAGCCAAAATCACCTCTCCTCGCGAAACCACGCTCAGATAGGTGCCATGCCAGCTTGTTGCTAGGCTGTCTAGCCTGTTAATACGACGTTTGAGGACACCCAGGTTAAAGGATTCGGGAAATACACAACGGAAATACACTGGAAGACAGTTCCACACCCTAGCGGTGCGACAAAGAAACGATTTAGAGGTAGGCTATAAGGGTTTCTAATACTCTTGAACAATTAGGAGTTTCAGAAAAGAGGGATCGCAACGCATCGTGCTATCCTTTAGGGCATCCCTGCTCACATATTTCGACCAAAGTTTTACCAGTTCTGTGGAGGAAAGATCTGCATAACCGTTTCGTATGCATCTGCGGTAAGTCTGCGGCCAATTTTGCCTACGCAAAAAAAATTACATAAATTACCTAACTAACTACGTTAGGTATTATGTGTGGCAAGGGCGGGCTTATTGCCTTAGGCAATTTCCATGGGTGAAGGTATGCACTTTTTTTTTATGTAATCCGGTATGGTTGGCTGAGTCGGAGGGGCCAAAGCACATGCTTCGACCAGGCAATATCACCTCCGAGAAGGTGATACCATTCCCTGGATTGCTGGCTATTACTGGACTAGAGGAGAACACAACCGAGACTGGTATGTGGCCATCTTACATCCAGTACGGTGATACCAACCCAGCTGGCTACAATTTGAGCCTACCACCTGGTAAGGGGCAAAGGAAGGGACCTACAGTTTTACACCGGTTCCGAACGGTTAAGAAGCAGGTTGGAGCCAACGCCCAGACCACGAGACGTCCAGACGTCCAGTGAAAGGGCGGGGAGGGCTAGATTCACGAGTTCTTTTAAGTTGAGAGGAATAATGCTCCCGCTCTCCGCTCTCCGCTCCGACACCCCAGCGCATCTAGCGGAGAAAACGTCAACCATTGGTGGCATGGTGGGTGATTGAACTTTCTCTCTCTCAATGTCATTTGCAGTCAAATCAGTTACAGTAGCAGGCGGAGAGGCAGAGAAGAGGCAATCTTAAGGATTGCCTCTTCTCCGGCGCTGCGGGAAGTGCAGCCTCTCCGTCCTTGAGTAACAAAGCGCAGGTACCCGTGTGAGCCGGAGCGGCTGAGGCTGATCGCCGAAGGCGACCAAAAAGCCGAAGGTGCGGAGGCGAGTACGGCGGACGGGGGCTGCACTCCCTCCGCGCCTTCGGCTTATAAAAACATTCTAGGGAAAGCCATACTAACAGGTTATGTCGGGGTGGTAAATTTACACACACAACTGATTTGTGTGTGACATTGAGAGAGAGGGACAGTTCAATCACCCATCATGCAAGCAATTGTTGACGTTTTCTCCGCTAGATGCGCTGGGGTGTCGGAGCGGAGAGCAGAGAGCAGGAGTATTATTCCTCCCAACATATAAGGACTCGTGCTAGATACTCATACAAGTAGGTAGACGCCTCTCGAGTGATCTCGGAAGCGCAAAGGTCGCGATAGCGGCGTACAAACCTCACAGATAATTACCTATTAGGATTACAACCGGCGAACATCGACGTTCCCCAATTTGCTTTGATGCAAGATAACGAACGATGCGGAACAAGCCTTGCGACGTAAATATTTGGTTGGATAAAATAAAAAAATATGTTGGCGAAAACATTTTGGCGGCGAAAAGGAGAGTCGCGATTTATTTTTGTTCGAAAATTCCTTCGGCGAAGATCAAAGCGAAGTTTGGCGAGCGAATTGTTACCCGCTGTGTTATTAGGTATTATAATATTGCATGTGTTACCCTATTGTATTCATATTACTGTACTATGTAGCTTTTGCACGCGGCTTCGCTCGCGTGAAATTCGTATTTAAAAAGAAGAAAGTAAGTAAGAAAGTAGGCCGAGCTGCGTTCCTGCGTTACCTTTATTTCGGAGCGCAGAACAATTCGAATGAAATGAAGGGAAGCACTGACATGGCACCTAGTTCACCCGGTGTTAACTTCACGGATGTTGTAGGTGATGTAGCCAAATGTGTCGGTTGCCATAAAAAAAACGGTTTGTATGAGAGTCACATCTTACCGTAACCGAAACTGGATTTTATTTAGCCGATCCTGTGTCACGTATAGTTAAATGTGCTTGTACTAAGTTTCGTCGAATTCGGATGATCGGTTTAAGAGTTATGGCTGTCGCCCTTTAGCACGGCATCTCGCCCTTAGTAGCCTATTTACGACATGCACAGGGAGAGATGCAGTGGGACTATTATTTTTAAGTCTTAGCCCCACACGGTACATGAATCTTGAAAAATGTATATTGCACTGGCCATCACCAGTACGTTTGATTTTTATTCATAGATTATGTTCGATAAAACGTAATCTACGCAAAGGAACCCTCTAGATTGACACCCGCGTCGCATGAGTCTCGATTATTTTCGAATCTAGTACAAATTTTGAATATTATAATATACTCTGTTGAACTGTAAGTTGTACTACTCTGGGTCTTCCGACTAGAGGATCGGAAGTGTTCTCATATTAAAAGAAGCCACATTGCACGACTGCTTTTTACTTATTCAGCCAGATTGGCACAGCCAACCGATAGCTCGTAGGAAAATTTGATGTGCCCAGCATTAGGCTGTGGTACAATATAAAATAATTTATTCGAGTTTGCTCGGATATCATAATAATATTACATTACTGTAATAGTACTGGGTGGCGCCGGTACTTAATATGAATATACCCACTGCATCTCTCCCCGTGCATGTCGTAAAAGGCGACTAAGGGATGAGGACAAGCTGCCGTGCATAAGGGCGATAGGATAGCCACCTCTCACCTTGGCACGACCTTTCCACCGAGTCAAGCAGCAGGTGGACCTTCGTGCCTTACTTGCTGCCTGATAGTTATCTTGTTCGAATACTTTGCTAAACGTGGTGGTCGGAGTTGTGCTGTAATTTGCCAGGGGACTTGCAGCAAAACACCGATTACTCTGCTTACCCCGATTGTCGGAATACAACGTGTGGTATGTGTGTGTGTCTGTCATAATAGCATTGTATTGTTGTGACAATAATATGCCTAGTCAAACATACTATGATTGGAAGCAAATGACATCAGACAGCTTGGCTTATCGTGTTTCGTGCTTATCTATCAAGACGCACAGGCACAATTGCACCCAACACTATTATTTAGCTCCAACACTCGAGATAAATTATGCAGAGGTACCTCAGTAGTTTTCTCGTGTGCAAATTAGAACAACTAGATACTGAAACGGTTCACATTATTTTTTTTCTGAGTCAGAGTGGCGAACAAAATCATGGTGGCGAATGCAAATTTTGTTTTATGGGAACTGACACGGTTAGCTATATCACCTACACTACAACATCCGTGATGTCAGCCCATAACACCGGGTGAACTTGGTGCCGTGTCAGTGCTTCCCTTAATTTCATTTCGGCTACACTGAACTGGACGGAAAACACGAACTATTTACATAGCCGCTTCGACCGACGACGTTTCATTCAGTGCGGTTGTACGCAACGAATTAAAAAGTAGAATGTCGTTGGTAGTACCTACCCGGACGGGATAAACCCTACAACCTAGTAAGGTAAGAAGGGAAGGTACCTACAATTTTACATGGAATCAGAACCAGGGTCAGCCGAGCGGTCACCCATCCAAGTACTGACCGCGCTCAGAGTTGCTAACCGCACTATACTGAGCTACCGGAGGCACATGTTCCGACCAGCCAATATCACGTCCGAGGAGGTAGGTACCATACCGGAGACTTCCCTTTGGATTTCAGACTATACTGGCGAAGAGGAGAACGTAGCCGAGGCCGCTATGCGGCCATCTTACATCCAGTACAGTGGTACCAACCCAGTCATCTACAATTTGAACCTTGAATAGAATAGAATAGAAAATGCTTTATTGCTCCAAGAAACATTCAACAGTAACAAGCACAATAAAACATTTACATAAGGCGCAAAGGCGGACTTATCCTTAACAGAGATTTTTTACAGTTAACCTTTGGATGTTGGAGATTAGATTTTTTTTTTTTATGGAAACTGACACGTTTGGCTACATCACCTACAACGTCCGTGATGTCAGCCCATAACACCGAGTGAACTAGGTGCCATGTCAGTGCTTCCCCCTTTGATCGTGCCGGCTACACTGAACTGGTCGGAAAATACTAACTATTTACATAGCCGTTTAGACCGACGTTTCATTCAGTGCGGTGGTACCTACCACCACGTAATTGGTGGTACTTACCACCAAGTAAGATTAGGAGGGAAGGGTGCTACAGTTTTACGAGGAATCCGAACCTCGGTCAGCCTCCAACGGTCAGCGGTCACCCATCCAAATACTGACCGCACCCAGCGTTGCTTAACATTCAATAGCGACAGTTGACTGTCTGCACCACTGAGCTATCGAGGCTGACAAAAACATTTAATATAGTGAAATGTAAGTAGGTAGTAGCAAAAGAGTTGAACGTGAGAATTGAAGATACAATTATAATAAGAATAATTATTGCAGATGAAATAAGAATAAGGTATCCATACCACCTAGTAAAGACGAAGGGAAGGGACCGACAGTTTTGCACCGGTTCCGAACGGTGAAGCAGCAGGTGTAGGTATGCACGTACATTTTTTCCACCAGAACTCATTGGTACACGCTGACTCCCGGTCCGGGTCGTTTTCCACCCTATAATATGGTTGAGGGAGGCGATGGCTGGCCCAGGTGTGGTGCTCGTGAACGGGCGCTGTTTGTGGAGACTGACCTGCTCCATGTGGCAGTGTGGTGGGTATATAACTTCATACAATTTCATATTTAAAATGTTTTCACTTTGTCATGAATTGCTGCATCTGTCATACATAAATCAGCACATGCGTGCTAGGCAGTGGCAAACATTTTTGTAAAGTAGACTAAGTGTACATTGAAAAAATTTCCAGTGAAGTTTCTTGTCAGTTCTTCATCGCTGTGATAATCGAACTGGCGGAATGTTACAATGTAAATATGACAAATCTGAGCGCAGTGTACTGCCAATAGATGCTAAATAAACAATAAACAATAAACTGAATTGTGTGCTCTAGGTTAGCGGGCGTCAAAACTACCTGTGTTGTGAAGAAAACTGCGAATTAATCTTTGATGTCCTAGGTCGAAATGGCTCCTAATTCAACATCACTCTTGGCGTCTTCCGGGGCGACGGTGCTGGAAATAAACATGTCCTGGTCGGCCGTAGAACGGCGAGGTGGGGTGGCTGCGAAGCTGCTAAAATAAACCGATGAGTTAGTATCGACAGGGTATGCAGTGTCGAAGAGTTTCGCAGTCGGCAGTCGCAAGCGTTAGAGATCAGCGGATTCACGCCCCCTCGAAGAAGCCCGTAGACAGCGTCTGAGTTATTCTACCAGCAGTGGTGCTATGCCTAGATTTCTGGTGTGTGAGTCGTGGACCCACTGACTTTGTACCACCATGACTCATGGTCCCACTAGACCTAATATTCTGGACTAGTGGTCCCACTTCTTGGTGAGACCACGAGTCATGGTTATAGCTTATGACTCTTAGTCCCACTGTCTATGTTCCACGTCAAAGAGTTAATATTATTTACGTTGATAATACTCGCCATGTCTAGGTTGGCGTTTCTATGGTACCAGGGCGCACCTGTGGCGATGCGCAAGAATTTGTTTTGTCTGACCCTCATTTTGGTGTTAGCCCTTTGGCCTCATGCGCCCACGCCGCGCGCCGGTGAGACGTAGGTCGTGTCGGATCTGATGCAGGTTTTGTAAATTGTCAGCTTATTCTACATAAGTGACAATTCACTTTACCTGTTCAAGATTGGGTACAGACAGCCTTTATTGTAAAGCTTCTATCGAACGGCATTGGATAGTAGAATAAGACTTAAGTATAAAAGTATTTGACTTCCAGAATCACCACTTAAAATGTTTGTAGTCTGTTATCTATCACCTCTCTGAACTCTCAGCAAAATTGTTAATCTTGCTCTCAAGCTGTGTTTTCGATGGTTATAGGCGATGGATATGGTTATGATTATTATACTATAGGCGGTGTTATTATGTGGCTAGTCACTAAATACTTGTAAAAATATGTATAAAAAATACCCTGCGAAGTTTCTTGTCGGTTCTTCTTCGTGGGTTTAATCGAACCGGATAAAACAAATTGTGACAAGTTCGAGTGCAGTCTAACTGCCATATGAATGATCAATAAACAATACAATACAAATACCTGTATATACGAATGATAAATAAAGAAGTTTGAATAATCAATTGGATATGAGTAATAGAAAGGAATTGATATGAGATACTCGCTTAACTTCCAAATGCCTATAATAAAAACCATTGCGTGTTCTTTGAAGAGGCGCAATTCAATTTCACAAAAAATTATGTCAATTCCACTCCAAGCAATCTATATTTTTATTATAATGGCAAACCCCAAAAGTGTTATACTGATATAACGGAAAATGGTAACACAAAATGGTCGGTAGAATGTTAGTGTTTTGGTTTTTCGCAGTATATAAATAATAATGTTATCGCGCGATTATTCGGGGCAAACGCATAAAAAGGGTCAGACGCCATTATGATAAATTTGAGAAAGTATGTCAGTTGGGGCTTCGGTAGACGGAGGCGGGGGAAATGGGTCATGCGACTTCGGAGCCTTTTCTGGGCCATTACTATAACTTTTTAAATTAAATATTTTGTTATTTTTATCTTTAATTATTGAGACAATTGTCGTTACGAACGGTTTAAGGAATTGTTGAATGTCTTTACTTTCTCTAACCCAATTGTCAATGAATTTTCTCTTGCGCTTGCATATATTTTTTCATTTTTAATTTAGTCTGTGCATATTACGATCTATCTAAATTAAATTACGATCTTTGAGTTGGGGTTTTATGCTCAGAAAATGACATTGAATTTTATGATTCTGTAGATCCTGTGGGTGACTCCGAAGTGTCCCGCGATCTAGAACCACTGCAACTCCGCAGGGATGTCACCTCCTAAAGTGTGTTTTATCGCTTCTTTCGTGGTGAGTACTCGGAGGAGCTGTTTAACAGGATTTGCATCCCTATATGCTGGACGTTGCGTACTAAGCGGTTCTGCAGATCTTTCCTCTACACTGTAGAGGAAAGTTTTTTTTTAGATTTACAGGTTCTGTAGAGCCTACAGAACCGGTAAACTCTGGAATATATTTCCTTCAAGAGGGCGTGAATAGGCACCTGAGCATGGCATTCGCGACCCCCGCGTACAATTGATTGTCCATGGACGTCGTTAGACACCTGATGGGTGGCTCGGCGACGCATGTCGCGCGTTCTATAAAAAAAAAATTTAATAAAAAGGCGAGACCAACTTATTCTCTAATTTGTTTATTGTTTATTGTATAATGTCATTGCTTTACGCGCAAAAAACCGGCGAAGTGCGAGTCGGCCTCGCGGACCGAGGGTTCCGTATCACCACGTAATTGGCCGGTTTTATTTTTTGTTATTTCTTACTTTAGAGTTTGCACTATAATCACGCTAAGTTTGACGCTTGTATGTATTATCGTTTTTACGATAGTGCAAAAAGCATACAGAATGGCAAAAACGAAATAAAAAAACGGCGGCTGATGTAAAAATTTATATCATGAAAACACATGCACATAATATATTTATATTATATTATATTATAACAAGACAGTAAAAATAATATTTGCTAAGGTTATCCATGAACTTAGAGGTTATCATATCACTTCACGAGTTAGAGGCCTGTCTGTGTCTTATTGTTGATTGTTTTGTTTATTTAGCATCTATTGGCAGTACACTGCGCTCAGCAGCGAAGAAGAACTGACAAAAAACTTCACTGGAAATGTTTTCAATGTACACTTAGTCTACTTTACAAAAATGTTTGCCACTGCCTAGACACGCAAGTGCTGATTTGTGACTTAGGGATATGACTCCCTTCTTATATTACTAGGTGGTAGGGTTTAACCCGCCCGGGCTGGTACCACCGTACTGGATGAAAGGTCGGTGTTTTCCGTCCAGTTCAGTGTAGTCGGCACGACCAAAGCGAAGTACTGACGTGGCACCAGGTTCACCCGGTGTTTTGGGCTGTGTAGGTGATGTAGCCAACCGTGTCAGTTTCCATAAAAAAAAAACATTTTTACTATGAAATTGTATGAAGTTATATACCCACCACACTGCCACATGAAGCAGGCCAGTATCCACAAACAGCGCCCGTTCACGAGCACCACACCTGGGCCAGCCATCGCCTCCCTCATCCATATTATAGGTTGGGAAACGACCCGGACCAACACTTACTGCCACAACCAGACTTACTGCTACAAGTAGATGTTACTGTTGAGAGAGTTTATCATTAATGGTTGCTGACGTAGTTGGGTCTATCACCTGATGCACCCGTGAAGTTAAGCCCATTACATCATTGTCCTGTTGCGACAAAGTGTCATTCCAATGATATTTCTTTACAGTTTAATAAATTGCCACAAAAATAGAATTATTCGCCCGTATAAACAACAATAATTATTCCAATTTGGCTGATTTTTATCCTGACGTCTTTTCAAGTTGTATAAATAGAATCCGACCTTTACTCTACCGAAATTAGTAGAAATTAAATAAAAATAAAACCAAAAATAATTCGTTACGTAGGTAATTCATAAATATTCAGTAGTTGACGTAAGCTGGACGAAGCACACGTAGATATTATTTTATAAACATTCTCCCACATCGATAACCTTTGTCGCTTGCGCGCGTGCGCGTAAGTAGCAATAACGAAAACATGCAAACACATTATACGTAAGTGTAACTAAACAAAATAATCAACAAAAAATGTGTGTTGCGTAATCTATTTACATTTATGGCATTCGTAACCACCGCGTACGACCCGACCATGGGCGTCGTTAGACACCTTATGAGTGACTCGGAGCCATCAAAAGGTTCTAATTAAGCATATAAATGATTTTTAATCATTTTCTTAATTACCTACGAGAAATCCTTCATTCCTACATACATACATATCAGAGTAAGCGGTGTTGTGCTGCAAGTACTCTTGTCAAATTACAGCACAATACCGACCATCACAACTCGGACAAGATACTGTATAGCAACAAGTAAGGCACGAAGACCCACCTGCTGCCAACGAATTAAATTATCGGGAAGTGGCATACAACGCACCGAATTGAGGCGCGCTATTGGTGAGCATTCAGCACCCTCTCCAATCGTTGTCTCTCCTTTATACGTATCAAATTGCCATTTAACCGTCTTACTCTGTCGACGTTCACAGAGCGGAAACGTAACGTGATGTATGAGGCGCTCGCGCACTTACGCTGTTTTAAATATTGGCAATATATATAACTCCAATCGCACCTTTCTGCCGGTAAAATGTATGACGAGGGCCCGTCCAGAAAGCAGAATGTCGTTGCCTGCTGCATGCATGACTCGGTGGAAAGACTGCGCCAAGGTTAGAGGTGGCTTTAGCACGACACCTTGTCCTTATCACTTAATCGCCTTTTACGACATGCACGGGGAGAGATGCAGTGGCGCTATTCTTTATCTAAGTACCCCCCACGGTACCTCCTATATGTTTCCGGAACTGGCCACTTACATAAACAATATAAAAAAAAAAGTAATTACAATATTTGAAAATGGAACTCTTTGGCTGTAGAATACAGTTTGTTTCATTGTAAATTTTTTTTACATTACTTTGTACCTACGCCATAGTATTAAATACAAGTTTGGTTAAGTAATGATACAGCGTTATGGCATAAGTCCGCCTTCGGCAAGGCAGAAAGTAGGTTTTACATAATTTTTTTTTTTTTTTTTTTTATGGAACCTGACACGGTTGGTTACATCACCTACAACATCCGTGATGTCAGCCCATAACACAGGGTGAACTACGTGCCATGTCAGTGCTTCCCTTCATTTCATGTCGGCTACACTAAACTGGACGGAAAACACGAACTATTTACATAGCCGTTTCGACCGACGTTTCGTTCAGTGCGGTGGTACCAACCCGGCCGGGATAAACCCTACCACCTAGTAAGGTAAGAAGGGAAGGGACCTACAGTTTAACGTGGAATCCGAACCACGGTCAGCCTCCAACGGTCGAGCGGTCACCCATCCAAACACTGACCGCGCTCAGCGTTGCTTAATAACAGTTGACTAACCAACCGCGCCACTGAGCTACCGAGGCTGACGAATTTTCTTATCCCTTAGTCGACTTTTACGACATGCAACGGGGAGAGATGCAGTGGGGCTATTCTTTTTAAGTACCGAACCCACACGGTACAAAATTAATAAACAGCGTATCCGTTTTGTCAGGACATCGGAGGAAATCAGTAGTGGTTCCATAAGGCTGGAGGTCCAGGAGGACCGGAGAAAAATAGTATGTTACCTCTTGTTGAAAAATGTTATGGAAAAAGGTCCTGCTGGACATGTCACCTACTACATCCGTGATGCCAGCCCTTAGCACTTTGGTGAATTAGGTGCCATGTCAGTGCTTCCCTTCGCTCGTGCCGGCTACACTGAACTGGACGGAAAACACGAACTAATTAAATAGCCGTTTCAACCGACCTTTCATTCAGTGCGGTGGTACCAATCCGGCCGGGATAAACCCTACCACATAGTAAGGTAGGAAGGGAAGGGACCTACAGTTTTACGTGGAATCCAAACCACTGTCAGCCTCCAACGATCGAACTGTCACCCATCCATCCACTGACCGCGCCCAGGTCAGGATCCGACCGACAGTCGACCGACCGCACCACTGAGCTACCGAGGCTGATTATACTGGTTTTGAACTTGAACTTCTTCATAGTCCCTGAAAATTGTTTTTATAACCAATTCACACAAACAACACCGACGATGACGTTTCGCGTCACAACAAACACTAATCTAAAACCGGTTCGTTCCGGTTCTAGCGGAAAATACAAGTACACCGTGAAGTACACAACAGTCTTATCAATCACTGTTCAGGGTGCAAAAAGCAAAGTACACACTTTGGTACCTACATAAACTATTGATAGTAAGGGATTATCTTAATTAAAGGGTGAATAACTCGTGATTTTCATAGATTGTGGAGTTATTGAAACTTTCCACTAATACTAGTCATATTTTTTAAACAATCCTCGATATCATTGGTGATTTGTTAATAAATAGAAGTTTCAGCAAGATTTAATTTTTGTTTATATGGAAACTGACACGGTTGGCTACATCACCTACAAAATCCGCGATACATACATACATACATATCACACACGCTGAATCCCGACAATCGGGGTAAGCAGGGTAATCGGTGTTGTGCTGCAACAACTCTGGTAAATTAGAGCACAACACCGAGCACCACGTTTCGCAAAGTATTCGAACAAGATTCAATCGATCAAGCAGCAAGTAAGGCACGAAGACCCACCCGCTGCATGACTCGGTGGAAGTACCGTGCCAAGGTGGCAGGTGGCGAGCCTGTCGCCCTTTAGCACGGCATCTTGTCCTTATCCCTTAGTCGCCTTTTACGACATGCATGGGGAGAGATGCAGTGGGGCTATTCTTTTTAAGTACCGGCCCCACACGGTACCGGTACGGTAAAATCCGCGATGTCAGCCCATAACACCTTGGTGAACTAGGTGCCACGTCAGTGCTTCCCTTCATTTCATGTGGGGTATCGGCTACATCACCTACAGCATCCGTGATGTCAGCCCATAACACCGGGTGAACTAGGTGCCATATCAGTGCCTCCCTCCATTTCATGTCGTCTACACTGAACTGGACGGAAAACACGAACTATGTATTTACATAGCCGTTTCGACCGCCGACGTTTCGCTCAGTGCGGTGGTACCAACCCGGCCGGGATAAACGCTACCACCTAATAAGTTAAGAAGGGAAAGGACCTACAGTTTAACGTGGAATCCGAACCACGGTTAGCCTCCAACGGTCGAGCGGTCACCCATCCAAGTACTGACCGCGCTCAGCGTTGCTTAACAACAGTCGACCGACCGCACCACTGAGCTACCGAGGCTGACGAAAGTCCAGTATAGCCAGTGTACCAAAGGGAAGTCTCCGTTATGGCACCTACGTTCTCGGAGGTGATATTGGCTGGTCGGAGCCGTCCTGCTTTGGCCCCTCTAACTCATTCACCCATACCCATACCGGATTATACAATAGCCTGGCAGTCTCAGAAGGCCTTTATGCGTAAAGCTAACGTTTAACCCGCACCGCGGCTTCGCTCGCGATGAATTTTTAATACACATATTTTAATCATAAGCCCCGCTTCTAAGTACAAATGGACTGAGGTGGGCGTTGATGAGAATAGCCCATAGAATTCGGCAGCAGGCGTCTCGTTTAATGAAACATTCCAGCAGGGACTCGAACAAAGGGTGAGTTGAGTTACCCGCAAAAAGCCCGGGGTACAATTTTTTTTATTATGTTTTAATGTGAGTGTAATTTTTTTTCATGTAATCCGGTATGGTTGGCTGAGTTGGACGGGCCAAAGCACACGCTCCGACCAGCCAATATCACCTCCGAGAAGATAGATGCCATACCCGAGACTTCCCTGGATTGCTGGCTATACTGGACTAGACGACAACACAACCGAGGCTGCTATGCGGCCATCTTACATCCAGTACGGTGGTATCAACCCAGTCGGCTACAATTTGAGCCTACCACTTAGTAAGGGGCAAGGGAAGGGACCTACAGTTTTACACCGGTTCCGAACGATGAAGCAGCAGGTGTAGGTACTCGTATACTACACGTAAATTTTTTCGTCAGAAAAAACTCATTGGTACACGCCACGAGTACTTACTGACTCGTGGTACACGCCGATCGGATTCGAACCTCGGCTCACTCGTATATGAAGCAGATTTTTTTTTTTTTTTTTTATGGAAACTGACACGGTTGGCTACATCACCTACAACGTCCGTGATGTCAGCCCATAACACCGGGTGAACTAGGTGCCATGTCAGTGCTTCCCCCTTTGATCGTGCCGGCTACACTGAACTGGTCGGAAAACACAGACTATTTACATAACCGTTTTGACCGACGTTTCATTCAGTGCGGTGGTACCAACCCGGGCGGGTTAAACCCTACCACCAAGTAAGATTAGGAGGGAAGGGACCTACAGTTTTACGAGGAATCCGAACCTCGGTCAGCCTCCAACGGTCAGCGGTCACCCATCCAAGTACTGACCGCACCCAGCGTTGGGTTTCTGGAATGAAGTCGCTAGTGTGAGATAAAAAAAAAGAAAATATAGGGTTAGGTTTCGGGTAAAATTAACAACGGTATGTTTTTAGGGTTTCGTATCCATACAGATGGCCAAACCACTTGGCCTTATTACGCCGTATATTTAACATTAACATATATATATATATATACATACATACATTAGTATACACTCGTAGAAATTACAAATCGTCACCAGAACGACGATCACGTCAGCACACGAATCAAAGATCAGAGATCATTTCAAAATATTGATGTACATTGATCCTTTTTGTTTTGTTATTAAAACGTGATAGATAACTTCATTCGTAGGATAAGGCATGTTGCGATTATATTTTCATTAATACCTAGTCACGCCATTCTTAATCAATAATCACACTATCGATAAAGTCAAGGATTTTTAGTGTTTCGTACCAAAATGGTAAAAACCGGCCAAGTAAGTCGGACTCGTGCACCGAGAGTTCCGTACCACCATTTCGCCGGTTTTTTATTATTTGTCGTTTTAATTTAGAGTTTGCACTATTATCGTACCAAGTTTGACGCTTCTGTGTGTGACCGTTTTTACGATAGAGCAAAAAGGCTAAAAAAACACGTTTCTTGTATGGGGACCCCCTTAATTTTTAACTTTATGCTTTTTATTTTTTTTATGATATCCGCCATTATAACAAAAAATATTCTGCGAAAATTTCAACCGGCTTCGGTTCAAAAGATGCAGCACTCGGACGGACGGACGGACGGACAGACAGACAGTACGACGACGAAGATGTAGGCACAGATTACCTTAATAGTTACTTCGTAACAGATAGAAGAAGTTCCACTCCATAGAAAAAGTTCCATACCTTCGGCTTTAATAGCCTACTGTTTTACGTCGCCAATCACTACGTGCGAAAATGTACCTAAACGATCGAGTGTAAAGTGATTATTGCTTTGCAGCTGCGCGCAGTTGCGTGGGCGAGCGTGTAGGCATGCTTCGTGCGGCTGACGAATTTCTACTGAATTGGACCGCCGGCGGTCCACGGGGCGGTAGGTAGTTAGCGCGCGCAAGTACATAGAGTGCGTGAGGCCTGACGTAGGCTTAGGTTAGGCTTAGGCTTAGGTTTCCGTATGGATACGAAACCCTAAAAACATACCGTTGTTAATTTTACCCGAAACCTAACCCTATATTTTCTTTTTTTTTATCTCACACTAGCGACTTCATTCCAGAAACCCAAGACTAAGGATCAACTATTTATTCAGTAGACTAACCTTGCCCAATCCTTATTTCATTACCGTTCTCAGAACTTTCGCATAACTAAATAAGCCGAAACTTCGCGGCACCATCTGACCGAGGTGAGTATTCAAAAGTAGAAGTCCATATTACATTTCTGAAAATTACACTTTCGCGACGGGAACATTTGATTTTTATTTTATGCAACCCGGTATGCGTTGCTGTGTCAGAGGTGCCAGATCACATGCTCCGACATCACCTCCAAGAAAATTCCATACCGGAGATTTTTTTTAGAAACATTACACAAGACACATTACCGAAAAATATTTGTTTTCATACAAAATGTGTATGGCCACGCCGCAATTTTTCGATGTTTCTGTGTAATGTTTCGAAAAAAAACAGGAGACCGGGCTTAACATACTTAATAAACATCTGAATCTTAGGGCGCCGACATAACTAGATCGTTCGTCGGGTAAGATATTTCGAAAATATGCATAATCGTCTTGTTTTCGAACAACGAATGTTCCATTATGGCAGTTGAAATTGTTGCAAAAAAAATTTCGTACGTGTAATTTCACTCGAACACATGTTCCCCGCTCGTAGGGACTTATGCTGCCTACAACCGCGACGGATTGTGTTAGTGGGCTCTCTCTCGTCAAATACAATTTATCTACATGCACTGGCTAGGCACAGACGCGACGCCAACTTGCAGTCGGTGGCAGGGCAGGCAGCCGGATTGTGGTCAACCAGTCCAGGGTAGACAGGCCCAAACGAGGGCCCAAATTGCCCAATTATGCACTATACTTGTATGTATTCTTTATTCTTTATTCATCATCCATAGACAGTACACTGCACTCGGATTCGTCATATTTTAACATTTAGCATTTTGCGAGTTCGATTATATTTTATTTTATTTATTTTATTTATTTCTTCATCATCTGTAGGTACACAAGATACACTTAGGTTCGTCATTTAAGTTTTAAGCAAAAAATAGGCCATCGTCAACAATTTAATACACAACACAGAATTAATTAATTAATATAACGCGCCTATAACTCTATAACTAACAAAATGTCAAGAAAATAAAAATTAAAAAAATAATAATAAAAAATAAATCGTCAAAAGAATGTACGAACTAAATAACAATTGTCAAAAAATTTCATATAACAGCGAAGAAGAACTGGCAAGAAACTTCGCTAGATACTTTTTCTTTACGTCCACTTAGAATTTACAAAAATGTTTGCCAGTGCCTATATAGTAGGAGTCATCACTATTTCTAAAAAATTATCACAAATATTTTTTTTTGCTTTAAGCGTAAACCATTCTTAAAACACGTTGGAACCAATTGGAGCAGGCCAGTCTCCGCTAACAGCACCCGTTCACGAGCATCACGCTAGGGCCAGCCATCGCCTCCCTCAAACATATTTGAGGGTGAGAGGCGACCCGGAGGCGATTCTATTCTCTATTCCGGCGACTAAACAAAACCATGAACTCGACCTCCCCCCACCACCGATGACGTCACCACCATCTTCCCAATGTGCTCACGCGCTCAGTATAACTTGGGATAGCGTCAAAAGTACTCGTCCGTTTTTCTCGTTTCGATTTTATAGTTCATCATAATATTGCTTTACTGCTTAATACATTCCCGCAAACTATTCTTGTTCGCCTGCATATACTTCTCCCAAATCCCTAAGGTTAGTTTTTTTTTATGTGGAAAGCGCGACATGTGGCATCGTTTCACTTACGAGTAGGTGACTTACGATGCCCATTAGACATTCTGTGATGTACGGGGATTTCGAATGCCATGCCGGTCTGGCAGGAGCGTTTTCACGCCCCTTTTGAAAAACTCCAGGCTATACTTGGGAGTCAATAGATGAGCAGGGAGTGCGTTCCACATTTTTCCGATTCTGTGAATAAAAGACCTATACAGAACCGGTTGGTGCGCATCCTCGATAGATCGATTGTATAGGGGTGCATCCCCTGCCCAGTACGCGTAGTGCGGAGGTGGAATGGGGACGACGGAATCGCGTTAAACAGCTCATCCGAACACTCCCCGTGAAATAGACGACAGAACACACTTAGGGAAGCCGACGCGACGTCCCTACGGAGTTGCCGTAGTTGAGTTAGAATAGAATTTCTCACGGCATTAAGCTCGCCTATTGTGCCTAATTTATACAAATTGGTGTTCAATAAAGACTATATACATACATACATATACAAAACCGGTGCTCGCGTCGAGTCACTCGAGTCATTGAATACAAATGTATGTCGACATTTGGACACGTCTGCAGCAGGCTTTATCATCTATATACCTATGCAAATCCTACCCCTATATCCCTTCGAGGTTTAAGGGTTAATACCGGACTTACCGAGGGGTGAGGCGAACCCTATTAAGAGTTTAACTCCCCTCTGAGGGTAGCAGCGAAGTACTGTCTCCCGCGAGAGCCACCCTCTGAAAGAATGGATGATGGATTTGGAGGCAGGAGAGAAAGATTTCTGAAAATAGCGCTAATCACTCCCAGGAGCGGCTGCGTGTGTAGATTTTATTCAAATAAATGAACAAAAAACTCTGAATACTGTTCATGTAATCTGTAATCTAATAATTGACTAAGCTCCACTTGCACCAACACGAGTTTAAAGTTAAGTAGCGACTTATGGATTTAAACGCGGTTCCCACAGTCAAAGGGTGCTAGCTTAAACTGGTTTAGCGAGTTAAACTGGTTTATATATTAAATTTGTGTTGGTGCAAGTGGGCCTAAATCAGAAGACAAAAGAAATGGCATTCGCCCGTAGGAGTCTCGTCGTCTCTCTCGTGTTTGGAGAAGATAATTGGGAGAGAATAAATAATTCGATGCTCAGGAATTCTGGTCTTGAAACTTCGACTCACGAGTGACAACACGAACATTAGGTAGAATTTCTTTATATTTACTTATTTATACATTTTCGTTAACTTGAACTGTGCCGCGTGGGACCGGTACTTAAAAAGAATAGCCCTACTGAATATATCCCCGTGCAACTCTTAAAGGCGACTGAGGGATAAGGATACGATGCCGTGCTAAAGGGCGACAGCATAGCCACCCCTCACCTAGACACTGTACTTCCACCGAGTCATGCAGCAGGTAGGTCTTCGTGTATTACTTGCTGCTTGATAGTTACCTAGTCCGAATACTTTGCTAAACGTGGTGTTCATTGTTGTGTTGTTATTTTGCAATAGCATACTTGCATCACAACACCGATCACTCTGCTTATCCCGATTGTCGGGATCAAGCGTGTGGTATGTATGTATGAACTTTTGCAATATTTTCTGCTCGATTCCACATCAAAATCAAGTCTGAACACAAATTTAAGTACGTACATATTTGAATTTTGCACCCGGCAGAGATAACGAGAGCGCAGATAAACAGCTGCTCTGTTCCTTATCGACCAAGTCGACGACGACGTATAAAAGCCAGCCGTGGCAGTGAAAAAAACCACAAGCAAGGCGTCCGCCGCACACACAACACGTATTCGCTCGGATAGTTTGACGAGTTCATAGATCCAGAGAGGCGTGTCCATTGCCGCATCACCTGCGCGTTCCACCGACCGTTCTGAAGAACCTCACGGAACAAATACAGCAGCTGACCAAGACCGCTAGTCGCTGGAAGCCGCTAACGACACAGCCGCACGCAGACCAGACGGAGAGCGAACGCCAGAGCTGCTGCAGAGGAAGAAAAAGAACATAATCAACGCAGAGGAAGAACAGAAGACGCAGAGAAAGAACAGAAGACAAAGAACATATAGAAAGAAAAGAAGACGCAGAGAAAGAACAGAAGACACAGAGAAAGAACAGAAGACGCAGAGAAAGAAAAGAAGACAAAGCACATATAAAAAGAACAGAAGACGCAGAGAAAGAACAAAAGATAAAGCACATATAAAAAGAACAGAAGACGCAGAGAAAGAACAGAAGACAAAAAGAGCAGAAGACATCCAAGATGCTGGTGGGATCAACGACCCGCTACCTCGGAGGCAGGCACGCCTTGCAGACCGTCTACTGGAGGAAGTCCGCCAACGGCGCCCGGGGGCTGCTGAAGACCAAGAAGACCTGCACTTTCGGCAAGAACGAGGGCGCCGACAAGGTCAACAGCGGAGACATGTTCGCGCAAGTACGAGCGAGATATTCCATGGGGTGATTATGTTGGGTGATAGATAAGAGGGGTTTGTTTGTGCTTTAATTACTTTAGTTTGAAAACTGTGATAATTAGTATGTACGGTATACCAAATTTTTAAATATAGTATTAGGAGCAGGTTAGAGATCAAAATAAGTTTGCTCTGAGAACGTTTTGCTTTTTATTGTAACGCTAATAGCTAATCCAAAGCGCGTGAAAATGTGATTAAATAAGTGTAAAAATAATGTTACCTCTTTATTATGTCTAGACTTGAATAGCTAGAGCAGTGAATAGCATGATGCCATTGTAAAATTGTATTTTAAACAATAAAAAAATTTATTACATTGTGTTAAAAATACAGACTTATTATTTGTACTCCAATGTTTGCGTTTTAAATCAATTCTTTTGCAGTCACATGTCCCCGTACACACGTCAAAATTAATATACAACATAAAAAATTTAAGCTTTCAAAAACATGTCAAAGTAATAAAATCAAAATACAGAAAAAAGTTAAAAAAAATATATTAATTTACAACACAAAAAATTTGTGATTTTAAAAACATGGCAAAGTAATAAAATCAATATTAAAAAAAAATCAAGATAAAATATTTTTATTACAGTTTACTAAACTGAGTTTAGCATACTTATCCCTAATATTCCATTTATGCACGGTAGAGATTATTTTCTGCCGTAGATATTTGATTTATCCACCCGCGTCAAAACACAAATGGAGCTCTTCAAAATCATCGTGCAGTACTCGTCCACCTGCTTTTGTATAAAAAGTGCTATAAATCGTTATGGCCGTATATTTTCGGAGCTTCGACGAGCGCTCTCGACTCACTGTGCCGCCGGTTGCTGCGAGGAAGCGAAAGACAGGGAAGTCGATGAAAGTTTATCAAAGTGATATTGAACGAGTTTTCTTCGCAAGTTGGCCGAGTTGGCGCCCTTCGATATTTTTATCGATAAGAAAATAAGACCGGTCACGTGCGCACGTTCCTCTAGCGAACAAATCCGATTGGAATCTGTTGGAATTCCGTCACACGCACACGACACACCGACACACGCACACGACACACCAACACATGGATACACCGATACGACTTTCGAGTACAATATTCCGATATACAAGTAACATGAATCATTTATTGCACACGTAGTCATAAGGTATGTATTCATCCTAACATCAATACTAATAATAAATCTGTAAGGGATGGTCATGGAGTAAGTTACTTTGTTTTATGCGATACTGCGTTTGTAAATTCTATGTATGGTACTAAAACTAAATTGACAATTTTTTTGAAATCTTTTCTGTTATATGTTCCTCCATAACTCTTAAACCGATCAACCGAATTTGATGAAACTTATTACAAGCGCAGTTAACAATACGTGCCACAGGATAGGCTATAAATAAAATTCAGTTCCGGTTACGCTAAGATGTGGCTCTCATACAAACCGAATTATACCACGCGCCGAAATAAAGGTACGGTAGCGGGCTTACTTGCTTTCTTCTTTTTGAATACGAATTTCACGCGAGCGAAGCCGCAAGCAAGAGCTAGGTCTTTTAATAATAATAATACATATCGGAGTTGGCAATATAATAAATAATGAACACCACTGACATTATTATGTTAAAATTATTTTATTTTATAGCGTTTAATTCATACGTGTCGTGTGGCCTTACCCTCTCATATTGCTGGCCGCGTTATCTGGCCGACGCTACGACAATTAATATAATATAAATACTATATTATATAATAACAACATTCCACATATGCCATTTAATGTCTGACGGTCGCTGTTGTCCAAAGGTTGAAAGTTGCCCAGCGAGCAATGGAGCGAGCCATGCTGGGAATATCGCTACGTGATAGTGGTGCGTATTGAGGCAATCCGCCTACGCACCCAAGTAGACGATATTGGACACCGGGTAGCTAAGCTCTAGTGGCAGTGGGCCGGGCACGTCAGCCCAACAGACGACGACCAATTAATTATATTATATGTTAATTTCATTGACGACGACCGTTGGAGTAACTGTGTCTTACATGCGGCCGTGGACAGGAAAACGGAGTGTCGGAAGACCACCCGCCAGGTGGGACGACGACATCAAGTACGTCGACGGAAAGCAGTAGTTCCGTACCGCTGAAGTCTGGGAGCACTCGAGGAAAACTGGAGGAAAGGAAAGGAAAACGATGTGAACGCAAACAGTGAACGCTTGTACTGACAGCTTCATATTACTTAGTTAAAATTCATGATTAGTTAAAATGCTTCATACTGTTTTCAGTAGATGGCGCGCATACACTTTTTAGTTTCTTGAATGGGGAACCCCGTGAATTTTTTACTATTTCTTATTTTTATTATTATTTGTTGTTATGTCGGCCATAATAACACATATTCTGTGAAAATTTCAACTAGCTAACTATTACGGTTCAAGAGATACAGCCCTCGCACAGACGGACGGACAGACAGACAGGCGGCGTAGGCTTAATAATAGGGTCCCGTACGACGGATACGGAACCCTAAAAAAGAAAGGAAACACAAAACGTGTAAGTAGCGCAAAGCAGCTAAATGTAACAGCTAATTTATCAATGTTCACAAGAAGAAAGAAAACCAATAGGGGTATATTTTTTCCACTCGAAAAGTTATTCAGGGAGTGGCTGAGCGCTGACGCGAAGGACTGGGGAGGGGTAGGTCCAGATGTCACGACACGTCCACGTCGTGTCAGTGAAGGGGGAGGGGGGAGCGGGAATCGGAGGGGTTCAGGAGGGTGGGACGGGATTAGGGTTACCAGATGGAAAATTGAAAATTCCTGACAAAAAGCCTAATTTCCATAGAAAAGTCCTGACATTTTGATGCAAACGTAATTAAATTTCAAAATATTTGTTTATGCATTGGCACGGTGGCTGGACTCACTGGTCGGATTCCATTTCAACAAAATTTTTTATTTTTTTTTTATTTAAACTGACACGGTTGGCTACATCACCTACAACGTCCGTGATGTCAGCCCATAACACCGGGTGAACTTGGTGCCACGTCAGTGCTTCCCTTCGGTCGTGCCGGCTACACTGAACTGGACGGAAAACACAAACTATTTACATAGCCGTTTCGACCGACCTTTCATTCAGTGCGGTGGTACCAACCCGGGCGGGTTAAACCCTACCACCTAGTAATATAAGAAGGGAGTCATATCCCTTAGTCGCCTTTTATGACATACACGGGGAGAGATGCAGTGGGGCTATTCTTTTAAAGTACCGGCCCCACACGGTACAAAATTTTCAAACTTCATTTTATTTCAACTCAAACGCCACCTAAAGATGGTAAAAATCTATATGTAATTCAAGCTTATTTAATTTGCCTAATATTACCAAAGTTGTTGGTAAATATCACAGAGCATCAAATACCTACCGCCCGCGCCCCCTACTAGAGGCGCCCTAAGCGATGATATTTGAAACCCAATAACCGTACGCTGAGCTGCTAGCGCTTGGTATGTGTGTGTGTGTGCTAGTATCGACACTACACACAAAGAGGAGCAAGTTAGGCACACGCACAAAACAAATGCACACGCACAACACAAATATGTAAGTCATAGGCCACGCCCACAGGCTTCAACGGCGTTGTAGAGAAATCGCGCTCACGGCGCCTCTAGTAGGGGCGGGCGCGCGCATTTCATGCTCTGTGGTAAATATAATTATGTATCTGTTTAAGTTTATTGTGCTGTGTAATTTACTCTAATTAGTAATTACATTACCGTTAGTATAAATTTCTAATAATAATAAAAAATTATTAAAACGTCTGCTGTACTTAGAGTCTATTGTTAGTTTTCTCTGTATATTTTATTCGTGTATATTTGTATATATTTATATATTTTTATCTATTTATTTATATTTATGTTGTATAATTTGTTGAAATTTTTTTTTTTTTTAAGGTACCTGACACGGTTGGCTACATCACCTACAACATCCGTGATGTCAGCCCATAACAAAGGGTGAACTAGGTGCCATGTCAGTGCTTCCCTTCATTTCATGTCGGCTACACTAAACTGGACGGAAAACACGAACTATTTACATAGCCGTTTCGACCGACGTTTCGTTCAGTGCGGTGGTACCAACCCGGCCGGGATAAATCCTACCACGTAGTAAGGTAAGAAGGGAAGGGACCTACAGTTTAACGTGGAATCCGAACCACGGTCAGCCTACAACGGTCGAGTGGTCACCCATCCAATCACTGACCGCGCTCAGCGTTGCTTAATAACAGTTGACTAACCAACCGCGCCACTGAGCTACCGAGGCTGACGAATTTTCTTATCCCTTAGTCGACTTTTACGACATGCGACGGGGAGAGATGCAGTGGGGCTATTCTTTTTAAGTACCGACCCCACACGGTACAAACATTGGTTGTTTACATCATTCTTATTTGTTCTCTGCCACTCCACACTCATTCATGATAACCCAAATGTTGGCTGGAGGAGAACGCCTACAGCGTTAAGTTTTACCTTTTGCAAAATTTTAAAAGGCAATAAACATAATATTTTGATTTTGATTGGTTGATACTTCATTGAAAAATCGCAAAATCCTGACAGTTCCAAAATCCGGCCTCAATCCTGACAAGAGCCTAAAAATCCTGACATATCAGGACTAATCCTGACGTATGGTGACCCTAGACGGGATGGGCAGGTCCTCTTGTCGCTATGTCCGATGACGCATATTTCGGGGCCATAAAACGTGGCGCCCCTAAAAATTATGTCAAGTGCGCATCACGCACACATAACATTTGGAGGAAAGAACAAGAATATTTTTTTTAGGTTTCCGTATCTCGTACGGAAGCCTATTACTAAGCCTACGCCGTCTGTCTGTCCGTCCGTCCGTCCGTCTGTCCTACTGCTGTATCTTTGGAACCGTAATATGTAGCCGGTTGAATTTTTCACAGAATATGTGTTATTATGGCGGATATAACAAGAAATAATAAAACATAGAAAAAGAAAAAAATGAAGGGCTTCCCCTACAAGAAACGTGTTTTTTTTCAATGTTTTTTGTGATACGGAAACCTCGGTGCGCGAATCCGACTCGCACTTGGCCGGTTTTTTTACATTTTTATGTCAGCCGTTCGCAACACGATAAAACGCATGATCTCGTAAAGTAATGTTATAGATAGATAGATAGATAGGAATAAATACTTTATTGCTCCAAACACATTTTATAAACTCTGAAATGCTGTATATTTCCCCCCAAGTACAGTCTCGGGTCCTTCAAGAGGGGTGTGAATAGTCATGTGTCAGGCCGGCGTGGCATTCGTAAGACCCTCATACGACCGAATGTACGTACATGGGCGCCGTTAGACACCTTACGGGTGGCTCGGCGGCACATGCCAAAAAAATTACTATATGTCATTTACATAGGTTCAAATGCGTACTTATCCTTTACAGAGATTTCTTACAGTCAACATTTGAATGTTTGAAAGTTTGTACTTATAATTTTAAACTTAACAATTATTCTACTCATTTGGAATGATTAAAGTACGAAAAATAGAGAAAACTTGTCCTACGGGCATACACACTCACGTTCACAGTACCTCATGGTCCATTGCTACATGATATAGTGCGTAACGAGGCAACGCGCTGACGCACCAAAGTAGTCGATATTGGACAACGGATGGCTAAGCTCAAGTGGCAGTGGGCTGGGCACGTCAGCCGAAGAGACGACGACCGTTGGGAGTTACCGTGCCTACACTGGCGGCCGTGGACAGGAAAACGGAGTGTGGGAAGACCACCCGCCAGGCGGGACGATGACATCAAGTACGACTGCGGAAAGGAATGGTTCCGTACAGCTGAACGCCGAGAGGACTGGAGGAAAACTAGAGAGGCGTATGTCCAGCAGTGGACACATACACACACGCTGACTGACTGACATGGCGCGGTCAGTGCTTGGATGGGTGACCGCTCGACCGTTGGAGGCTGACCCTTCTTACCTTACTAGGTGGTAGGGTTTATCCCGCCCGGGTTGGTACCACCGCACTGAATGAAACGTCGGTGGAAACGGCTATGTAAATACTTCGTGTTTTCCGTCCAGTTCAGTGTAGCCAACATGAAATGAAGGGAAGCGCTGACATGACGCCTAGTTCACCCGGTGTTATGGGCTGACATCACGGATGTTGTAGGTGATGTAGGAAATCGTGTCGGTTTCCATTAAAAAAAAAAAATATGAACAGGCTTTTTTCCATTGAGTATGAAAGTTTCGCCACTGTTCAATCTTTTTCTCGTGGCTTGAGTGCGTCATAGGCTTAAAATTGTTGACTGTAGAATATTAAAACTAAGCTGTATATAAAAGGGAGCGAATATTTTCGTCACAGAATGTTCATCCTAAATAAAACATGTTCATCAAAATGTTCGGCCTAAATAAATAACACTCCGACTGGCATCGTGTCTTATTGGATGGGTGACGGCCCCCGCCGGGTTCAATAAGTACCTAGACTTTTAGAAGTTTTCTAAAAATATACGGCGCTTCTAGTTAAGGCCCTGTCAACCCGTATTCACCCGTACTCCTCTTTCGAGGCGCCGCTTTCACTGGGTTGGAGTAGAATGCAACACAAACAATCAATCAAAAATTCGGTTTTTATTTATGTATTCCAAAACTACGGATGGAAACACAAACGTTAAAAAGCTACGGATTTATAAAATATATTTTATGAACAAATAAAATATATTTTTTTCAAAGCCTTTATTTGGTCACGTTGCCTTAGATACATTTTTATAACTAAATTCAGAGGCATGTTATGATTTTTTTCTATCGAGCGAAGTTAATCAAATCGTGTTTTCAAAAAGCTCTCGATCTGCGCTGATAGATGAAGTTTTACATATATTAAAACTGAACCTGTCAGCTAAGTAATATTGGTGGTAAACTTCTTGAAATTCGAGTCAGACGCAGCCTCACGTCACCTTAACAAAACCCTAGTATATTGTTTGCGTAAGTGGAAAGGAATGATGGCGACTTCGGCAAAAATTACATTGCTCAAATTGTTTTCAGAAGCGCCTCATAATTTTATATACAAAATGTCTTGATTTTTTTTTATAGAAACTGGCACGGTTGGCTACATCACCTAAAACATCCGTGATGTCAGCCCATAACACCGGGTGAACTTGGTGCCACGTCAGTGCTTCCCTTCGGTCGTGCCGGCTACACCGAACTGGACGGAAAACACAAACTATTTACATAGCCGTTTCGACCGACCTTTCATTCAGTGCGGGCGGGTTAAACCCTACCACCTGTTAATATAAGAAGGGAGTCATATCCCTTGGTCGCCTTTTACGACATACACGGGGAGAGATGCAGTGGGGCTATTCTTTTAAAGTACCGGCCCCACACGGTACTGCCGATGCTGTCTTTCCGTGTTCTGAAGAAGCAAAGTCTATGAATTGTATGGTTATAAGATAATTTAAATGGTCCTGTAAAATAGTTTTCTACACCCCTTCAAGTGTATTGGGTTTTTCGCGTTTCTTTTGTTGTAAAATTTCCTTTGTAATAGAAATGATAATTACTTTGTAAGTCTCAAAACATTTATTTTCATAAAATATAAAAAAGTATTACTAATAAATAATTAAAGAATTATAACCTACCTAACAAACATTAAAATAACTATCAAAAGGGGCGTTTTAAAATGCTCCTAGAACACTTGCGGCATTACCCCGCTAGATGGCAAGGCTTACCCTTTGAATGAATTAGGCCCTTGATTGCGGGACACCAGTTGCGTCCACCAGCAGAGAGCTTTTGGCTTCACTGCTCCACGGACCGTGGGTTTCAACCGCAAACGCAACAAATTCGAAATCTTTAATTATATTTCTATATTTATTGCGTTTTAGGCTCTCCAATCCGGCCGCGGCCGCGCCAGCCGCACTTGAAGAGGCCCGAACGTGACATGGTGCCAATGTGTCGACACAAGTGGTGTCCCACATCAAAGACCTACCCTTAACCCATGGCACTAGGGTGATACCATCAAAATATAAGCTGCATTTACTCGACACTTCGAACTGCTCTTTGGCATCGATGCGCTGAACTTCATCATAAGTAGCTTCCGATACTAAATAGGTTAAGTGTGTAGTAATCGGCTCTTAAAGTGCAAATATACCTTTAGGACTGTGTCACAGTAATTAACTTGTTATTTGCTCCTTTTAAACGTGTACGCGACTATCAGTCACGCGTTTGACAAGGTTCTATAAATGTTACGTATAATGGTTTGGGTGATAAAGGCAGCGCTCTATGAAACATCAAAGGAAAATGCGCGGACGAGGATCTCCGGACGCCATCCTTTGTTCTGGCTGGAGAATCATTAAGGGTAAAAGAGGAATTTATGAAGCAAGCAAAGATGAAAATACGAGTTCATATAGTTTTTTTTCATTTTATTATCACAAAAATTGCACCACATGCAGTAAAAAATTCATTCTGACAATGGAAATTATGCACGTTAAAATATCCTGAAAGTCCTGCAGTAGTGTACAGTCATGACTTTTCTTTGATTTCTAGTTTGCAACAAGTTACAAGTTAATATTATTTGGCTTCACTTGAGTCATTCTTCAGTCATTCTATTTATAAATTAATCATTTTACGGAAACATAATTTTCTGGGAATGCCACATTACAGAGCAACCCTTCGTTCACACGCAAACGCTCACTTAAAACGAACATATAAAATGGTACCTTAAAATCACATCACAGAAAACAGCTGTTTGGACTACCTATAGAGCCTAATTTTTAAATTACGAGTACCTCGCTCGCACTTGCGCGAACATTTCTCCGCTGTTGACCTTATCGGTGCCCTCGTTCTTGCCGAAGGTGCAGGTCTTCTTGGTCTTCAGCAGGCCCCGGGCGCCATCGTTGGCAGACTTCCTCCAGTAGACAGTCTGCAAGGCGTGCCTGCCTCCGAGGTAGCGCGTCGTCGATCCAACCAGCATCTTGGATGGCTTCTGCTCTTTTTGTCTTCTGTTCTTTCTCTGCGTCCTCTGTTCTTTCTATATGTGCTTTGTCTTCTGTTCTTTCTCTGCGTCTTCTGTTCTTTCTATATGTGCTTTGTCTTCTGTTCTTTCTCTGCGTCTTCTGTTCTTTCTATAATGTGCTTTGTCTTCTGTTCTTTCTATATGTGCTTTGTCTTCTGTTCTTTCTCTGCGTCTTCTGTTATTTCTATATGTGATTTATCGACTGTTCTTTCTCTGTGTTGCTCTGTCGCTCCTTCTCTGCTTTCGGCTGTGTGCTCTTTCGACTTGTCTCGTCGATCAGCTGGTCTTGCTCGGCCGCGAGGTTCTTGAGAAAAAGGTGATAACAGCAAAACGCGTCCCTGGATAAATGAACTGGATCAAACTATCCGGGCGATGTGTCGAGCGTGCGGCGAGTGCCTTGCTTGTGTTCAAATCCAACCACTTCAGCAAGCTTATATACAGCACAGAGACCATGCAGAGATAACCTGACGTATTATCAACATTGGATAATCCAAACAGAAACAATGATTTCACGCGGTACACATCTGCAGACGGTCCCGTCACTACAGCTGATAAGAGATCGAGAAAAATCAAGACCGTTTCGGTTGCGGCCGGGTGAATTTTCTTGACTCAACAGTTTTGTTTGAAATTTGCACACATCTTTCGCTTTGTTTGCGTCTCGTACATAACGAGCCGAGAGTAAATATTTAATTTACCAAATATTATATTGCACGAGGCTATGAAAATAAGTGTAGAATAAATAGAGATCGGTGTGGTGTTGGCTTTTTAAAACGAAACGTTATTTACTTAGTAGGTAACAAATTATTGAAATAAACAGATCACCTCGTTACCTACTTTGTTAAAATCGATTTAAATTTTTTATAAAATAAACACACAGAAATAAGTACACGATGAGGGTGAAATTCCTGACTTTACCCACGCGTAAAAGAACATATAAATAAACCCTAATTTATTTTTTATTTTTTTTTAAATGAGACAAATGTATAATATTGATAAAATTAACCTAATAAATAAATAAAATACTAAATACTAACATTTAAGCTGTTAGTATTTAGTAAGACTGTAAGTAAAAAATTAAATTGAGCCAACAATATAAAAAACCGGCCAAGTTCGAGTCGGACTCGTGCACCGAGAGTTCCGTACCATCCCACTATATATTTGTGTTATATATATACAAAAAAAATTTTTTATGAAGAACTGGAATGAGTCACTGTGCCCAATAGTCAGTTGCGAGACGCAGCACATTGTCATGTAGCATCTTCGACAGACTTGTCAGCATCGGTAGCTCAGTGGTACGATCGATCGAGGGTTCACATCATCATCGGAAAGGGTCGCCCTAGACGCACGAACCTAGACCAGATCGGGCATGTGCTCAAAAAGGGGTCAAGTGCGTAGTACGTGAAACCGACGAGCATGCATGAAGAACATTATGAGAGTGGAAGAGGCTGCAGAGGTGTGTCAGGGTCGTGACACGTGGAGATCCGTTGTTATCTGCCTAACCCACTGGGAAACAGGCGTGACGCTATGTATGTATGTATGTATAGATTCATAACTTTATTAGATTTTTTTTTTATATGTAATCCGGTATGGTTAGCTGCGTCGGAGGGACCAAAGCACATGCTCCGACCAGCCAATATCACCTCCGAGAAGGTAGATGCCATACAGGAGACTTCCCTGGATTGAACTGAATAAAAATATCGGAACTATATCGTCTTATCTTGTACATAAAATATCGGTTATTTGCTTAGCTGTATTCTCTAAACATCCGCTGTATTCCTACATGGCAACGCGAGTAAGCTTCTAATGCTCCGCTAATTGTTACGACTATGACAGGCCTAAGCGATTAGCAGACGACAACCGAGACGACAAACGACTATATATTAATCCTCATAGCAGATAATCCTGACATTCTGTACTTATCTTCATTGTCGGATTCAAGCTCTGCGTATAAACACTTCTTATGCCAGACTAGCTTTTGCCCGCGGATTAATATGATAATAAACGATCGCTTCTCTTGTATTCTCTCTCTATCACTCCCTCGCTGCTCCCTCTTCTCCGTCCTTATCAGAGATATAGATGGAGATAGAGATAGAGATAGAGATACAGATAGAGATGTTAGAGATAGAGATAGAGATAGAGATAGAGATAGAGATAGAGATAGAGATAGAGATAGAGATATAGATAGAGATAGAGATAGATATAGAGATAGAGATAGAAATTGTGGGGGACGATGCTCAGGTGTGGACTGTATATTCGCTGGCGTTTGTTGATGCCCGTCCCGCAGAGCAGAATATGGGGTTCGGCGAGTGAAGCGTGCGCGGCGGTCGCACGTGACAGAGATGGCCGATGTTGCTGTCTCCTTCACTCCGTTGGTTCGGTGCGCACACGGGTACTGTACCCGGCGGCCGGCTGCAGTCTTGTACCACGTACCCTCGCGTACCACGTACCCTCGTACCACAACCGACGTACCACGTACCGACGTACCACGTGCCGACGCACCACCGTACCGTTCTTGCTTGACTCGACGCTCGTACCACTGTACCGCAACTC
Organism: Nematopogon swammerdamellus; assembly: GCA_946902875.1. Taxonomy (NCBI): domain Eukaryota; kingdom Metazoa; phylum Arthropoda; class Insecta; order Lepidoptera; family Adelidae; genus Nematopogon; species Nematopogon swammerdamellus. Next base: position 2,175,791 of record OX336345.1, on the reverse strand, counting down.
GTACCGCGTACCGCTATGCCGTCGGACCGATCCGCACGACGGCAAGCACGAACGTACGCACTACGCGACCGCGTCCTCAACCTGGCGTGCCTCGGGGCACGGGGAGAGACCTCGACCGGCGTGCCGCGGGGCACCGGGAGTTTAGCCGCGTAGTGTAGGGCGTGGAGAGCGAAATGAAATGCACAGTGCTGGCTATAATGCAGCCGCACACTGGCTTTCACTCGAGACGTGGAGTGAGCACTCGCCGAGAGAAGAACGTCCGATCGGCCGAGGCAGTCGTTCCGGAGTGAAGCTCGTTCCTCGGTCGATCTTAGCGGAGAGCCGGTGCTCGGGACGTCTTCTCTTCTCGGTGGCTGGGCGAGTACTGACTGAACCGGCCAAAATGCGCTATATTTGTATACGCGCGGGCGCGCTGAGGCGCCGCGGACGCAGCCGTCCGGTTTTGCGGCTGCGCTCCGACGCCCCGCCCCCGCGTCGCGCCTCGGACCGGCTCAGTCTCCTATCGATTTTGGCGAGTGCGCATCTCCCGTTCGTCCCAAATGAAAGGCAGTGGGCGACTATATCTTTATTCAAATAACTTATAATCTAGACTATCTATCTTACAGCTATGCCTATCTATCTTAGAGCTATGCCTATCTATCTTATCTAACTTTATTTATCTTATAACTACGCCTATCTATCTTAGCTAACTTATATCTACGATTTTTATATACATTTATTTTCTTATATTAACTTATTTTCTATATATTTACATATTAAAATTACCTAAACTAAACTACGCCGGCCGCTTCCTACTTCCCTACGCTACTTAGGTGACGATGCGCGCGTCGTGTCCCAGGCCGGGACCGTCGTCGCTGCTCCGGCTGGCTGTCGTCCTGAACATCCTCCCGCCGTCGCCTCGGCGATCTTGGACGTCGGAAGGACGACGATGTTCTTTCCGGTCGCCGAAGCAGCTTCCCGTCGGTCTGGGCGTCTACGGCGCAGATGATGCCGTCGTTGCCAGGGTGGACGGCTTCCACCCTGCCCCTCGGCCAGGTGTTCCTCGGTAGGTCGGGGTCGGCTACCAGGACGATGTCTCCGACTGCTGGCGCCCGGCTGCTTCCTCGTGGCTCCCGCCGGTGCCGTAGTAGGGGCCGGTGCTCCGGCTCGGCTCGATGACGATGACGTCTCCTTCCGCAGGCGCTCGCTCACCGTGACGAGGCTCCCGCCGGTGTTGGAGTCGGTTCCGGCGCTCTCGCGCTCACCGGAGGGGCAGCTCGTCCGCCAGTTGTGGGGCGCCTGCGTGCAGCGCTGTGGTGCTGTCGTCATCGGCGTCGGTCGGGAGGGGGGGCGGACCTCGCTGTGTTGGTCCGCCTCCAAGCACCAACTTCTCCACGTCGGCAGCGCGAACGGAGGGGGCGGTGCGGAAGCAGCGGTCGCGGTCGCCTCGGTGGCGACCGTTGCAGTCGGTCCTGGTGCAGCCCCTTGCGCTGCTGCGGATTGCGCCGCCGGCGAGTTCGAGCGCGGCGGCGCGACGATGCAGAGTGCAGCGTGCGGCGGCTGGGTGCGGTGGCTCGCGGTCAGCGAGCCGCTGGCAGGCGGCGCAGACCCTTGCGCTGCCTCGGAGTGCGCCGCCGGCGAGCTCGGGCGCGGCGGCGCTGCGACGTAGGGGGCCGCAGACGGCGGCTCGGCGTGGCGGCTCGCGGTCAGCGAGCCGCGGGCAGGCGGCGCGGACCATTGCGCCGCCCCGGAGTGCGCCGCCGGCGAGCTCGGGCGCGGCGGCGCGGCGACGTAGGGGGCCGCAGACGGCGGCTGGGCCCGGCGGCTCGCGATCGGGGAGCCGCGGGCAGGCGGCGCGGACCATTGCGCCGCCCCGGAGTGCGCCGCCGGCGAGCTCGGGCGCGGCGGCGCGGCGACGCCCGCCGTCTCGATGGCATTCGTGCAGCGATGTGCAGGGTCGGTGATGGAGGCGCGGGACCCGTGCAGCACCCAGCCGAGCTGAGTACGTGAGGCGACGGGCTGGTCACGCCGGCCGCTCCTGAGTGCCCGCGAGACTATCAGCGGCCAGTTGTCTTGGCCGATGAGCAGTCTCGGGCGCGCGTCGGCGTACGACAGCACCCCTGTCAGCTCCGCCAGATGCGTGCAGTCGTCCAGGCACGTCCTCGCGATGGACTGCGACGGGAAGTGCAGGCCCTCCACCGTGCGGGCTCCGTAGAGGTCGTGCTGCTCCGTCTCGTACTTGCCGCGGACGCGCAGGTTGAGGCGCCGCGACGAGTTGGTTGAGACTCGCCCTCCTCCTATGCCGACGACGTGCAGAGGTTCCGGGGCGCCCTTTGCGCCCAGCACGTCGGCTATGGCGGCGTCCACCATCGTTACGGTGGACCCCTCGTCCAGGAGGGCGAAGATCTCCACGGTGCCCTTGGGGCCGCTCAGCTCCACCGGCACGATCTTGAGCAGCACCGAGTCGGACCGCGCCGTGGCTGTGATCGCGGCGGCGGCAGTCTTGTTGCTCGACTGGTGCTGGTGCAGAAGCAGGTGGTGTCCGTACTGGCAGCCCGGCACTCCGCACGGCTTGGCCTGGCACTTTGTCTTGCGGTGCCGGCCCTTGAGGCACCTGAAGCAAATATTGCCCTCCCTGGCCTGCTTCAAGCGGCCTTCCACATCGGCAGCGATGAACCTGGGACAGGCCAGCAGGTGGTGGGCCTCGGTGCACGTAGGGCACTTGGGCGTCGAGTCAGAAGGCCCCTCCTCTCCGCTGACGGCGTAGGCCTTCTCGGTGGTGCGACGTTCCTTCGGCTGGCGTAGAGGCTCCCTTGTTGATACCTCTGCGGTCGCGGCGACCACGTCCGGCCGAGCGTACGCTCCGCACTTGCGAGCCTCCTCGTTTAGGAAGCCGGCGATCCTCGCGAGTGCGGGCTGATCGGTGCCGCCTCGGTCCTCATAGTCGAACCACCGCGTCTGTCGTAGCGGGGTCAGCTTGTCGACTATGAGGCGCATCATTTCTGGGCTGTGCAGGTACTCGGGCCTGCCCAGCGCCTGGATTGTAGCCACGACGTTGGCTATCTTGTTCGCAAACTCGTTCATTTCGTTCGCGTCGTCTCTGACCTTGGGTAAGTTTCTTAGCTTTTCCAGCTCACCCAAGACCAGGAAGTCTGGCCGTCCGAACCGCTGCTCGAGTGCCGCTATGACTCGATCTGGGTCCGGCGCCGACAACATGAGGCTGTAGGCCGCCTCCTTCGCCTTTCCTTGCAGGCAGCGGCGTATGCGGGCGGCGTTCTCTATGCGCGAGAAGAACGCCTCCGTCTCGCGGTAGGCGGCCGCGAACTGCAGCCACTCCCCGGAGGACCCGTCGAACGCCGGCAGCTCCTGCAGGTACTTAGGCGCCGTCGACGGTCGGTTGTGGTCCGTCTTCCCCAGCACCGTGGCCAGCATCTGAAGAGCCGCGGCGAGCGGCTCGGACGAGTGCGGCGTAGCGGAGGAGGACGCGGCGGCGGGCGCGGTCGTTGCGGCGGCGGCGGCAGCGGAAGCAGTAGTCGGCCCTTGCGACGACTCCGTGTGCGTCGCCGGCGAGTCCGTGTGCGGCGGCGCTGAGTCGTAGCACTCGCGGCGTAGCACTCCGGTCGGCGTAGGCCCGGAGTATTCGCCGCGTAGCAGTGCAGGCGGCGCTCGTTCGTAGAGGGCCGCGCTGCGTAGCGGGTCGGCCTGCGTAGCCTCGTAGCACTCGCGGCGTAGAGGTGCAGGCGGCGCGGGTTCGTATGGGGCCGCGCGTAGCGGGTCGGCCGGCGTAGGCCCGCAAACCTCACGGCGTAGAGGTGCGGGCGCCGCGGTTTCGTAGCACTCGCGGCGTAGTCCCTGCGGTGCAGTTTCGTAGCACTCGCGTAGCGGGTCAGCCGGCGTAGGCGCCGCTTGTTCGTAGCACCCGCGTAGCAGTCCCTGCGGTGCAGTTTCGTAGCACTCGCGTAGCACCTCGCGGCGTAGAGGTGCAGGCGGCGCTCGTTCGTAGAGGGCCGCCTGGAGGGGCGCGGGCGGTGCGGCTGGGGCGAGCGGTGCGCGGGGTGCGGGCGGCTCGGCCGGCGCGTGCGTGTGGAGGGGCGCGTGCGGTGCGGAGGCGGCGGTCTCGGTGCGCGGCTCGCGGTGACTGGCGAGCGGCGGCGCCGCGGCGGGGAGCGAGGCGGAGTCGAGCGCCTCCCGCTCCCGCCGGTGAGGTCTCTGCGTCTCGAGCCACGACGCGACTCGCAAACTGCGCGCCGTGTCCCCGAGCTCCTCCTCGTCCGACGTTTCTTCCTCCTCACACTCACGTAGCCGCGCCTCGATTATTAGCGCGGTGAGTCTTGCCTCTTCTCGCTTCGCCTCCAGCAACTGGCTCTCCATAGCCCGTTGCTTCGCCGTTTTGGAAGAGCGGCCAGATCGGTTGCTCCGGCCGTCCTTGTTGTCGCCTGCGGGCACGTCTCGCCCTGGTGCGAGAGCGTGCGAGGCGCAGCTCGGCGTGCGCTCCTGGCTCGGCGCGCGGGTGTCGTGCGCTGCGCTCGGTGCGGGCTCCGCGGTCGGTGCGTGCGCGGCGCGCGCGGTGTGCGCGGCGTGCGCGGCGTGCGCGGCGTGCTCGGATTGCGCGGCGCGCGAGGCGTGCGCGGCGTGCTCGGGTTGCGCGGCGCGCGAGGCGTGCGCGGCGTGCGCGGAGTGCGAGGCGTGCGCGGCGTGCGCGGAGTGCGACGCGTGCGCGGAGTGCGAGGCGTGCGCGGCGTGCTCGGGTTGCGCGGCGCGCGAGGCGTGCGCGGCGTGCGCGGAGTGCGAGGCGTGCGCGGCGTGCGCGGAGTGCGACGCGTGCGCGGAGTGCGAGGCGTGCGCGGCGTGCGCGGAGTGCGACGCGTGCGCGGCGTGCGCGGAGTGTGAGGCGTGCGCCGCGCCCGGGGCGTGCGCGGCGCTCTCACGGTGCGAATCCACTGTTGTCGCGACGGGGGTGCTCGTGCTCGTCCCGTGTGACGACCACGTATGCGGGTCCGTAGTTTGACCGGCAGGTGGCACGCCCGTCGCTGGACTTGTCTCCGTCGGCGCGATGTCGCCCGACCGCAGCGCCGAGTCGGCTGCGTCCGATGGCAACTCTCGCAGCGTTGACGGCGGCGAAGGCACCGGCGTGGTGCGGCCTCGCCCATTCTTCTTGCTCCGCGTTACAGGCATCCTTGATCCGGCTGTCGAATGGACCAATGTGGGGGACGATGCTCAGATGTGGACTGTATTTCGCTGGCGTTTGTTGATGCCCGTCCCGCAGAGCAGAATATGGGGTTCGGCGAGTGAAGCGTGCGCGGCGGTCGCACGTGACAGAGATGGCCGATGTTGCTGTCTCCTTCACTCCGTTGGTTCGGTGCGCACACGGGTACTGTACCCGGCGGCCGGCTGCAGTCTTGTACCACGTACCCTCGCGTACCACGTACCCTCGTACCACAACCGACGTACCACGTACCGACGTACCACGTGCCGACGCACCACCGTACCGTTCTTGCTTGACTCGACGCTCGTACCACTGTACCGCAACTCGTACCGCGTACCGCTATGCCGTCGGACCGATCCGCACGACGGCAAGCACGAACGTACGCACTACGCGACCGCGTCCTCAACCTGGCGTGCCTCGGGGCACGGGGAGAGACCTCGACCGGCGTGCCGCGGGGCACCGGGAGTTTAGCCGCGTAGTGTAGGGCGTGGAGAGCGAAATGAAATGCACAGTGCTGGCTATAATGCAGCCGCACACTGGCTTTCACTCGAGACGTGGAGTGAGCACTCGCCGAGAGAAGAACGTCCGATCGGCCGAGGCAGTCGTTCCGGAGTGAAGCTCGTTCCTCGGTCGATCTTAGCGGAGAGCCGGTGCTCGGGACGTCTTCTCTTCTCGGTGGCTGGGCGAGTACTGACTGAACCGGCCAAAACGCGCTATATTTGTATACGCGCGGGCGCGCTGAGGCGCCGCGGACGCAGCCGTCCGGTTTTGCGGCTGCGCTCCGACGCCCCGCCCCCGCGTCGCGCCTCGGACCGGCTCAGTCTCCTATCGATTTTGGCGAGTGCGCATCTCCCGTTCGTCCCAAATGAAAGGCAGTGGGCGACTATATCTTTATTCAAATAACTTATAATCTAGACTATCTATCTTACAGCTATGCCTATCTATCTTAGAGCTATGCCTATCTATCTTATCTAACTTTATTTATCTTATAACTACGCCTATCTATCTTAGCTAACTTATATCTACGATTTTTATATACATTTATTTTCTTATATTAACTTATTTTCTATATATTTACATATTAAAATTACCTAAACTAAACTACGCCGGCCGCTTCCTACTTCCCTACGCTACTTAGGTGACGATGCGCGCGTCGTGTCCCAGGCCGGGACCGTCGTCGCTGCTCCGGCTGGCTGTCGTCCTGAACAGAAATTGCACTGAGAGTCAGGAGACTCTCAGATACTTACTACACTAAATACTGTTTTATTCCTTTGGCATCTGCCTAACGACTTGTTGCACGAAACTACAAATCAAACTCGGAAAGGCAGAGCAAACTTTATTTTAGAGATCACTAAGAATTTCAAACACTCGTCTCACGGCCGAGACTCGCGAACCCAGACAGCAAAAGCTATCCTATTCTGTTTTGGAATTCATTTGAAAGTCTAATATTATTTTTCTAGGTTTGATAGTACTGATGGCCAGTGGTACACAGTACAATTCCTCCCCCACTAAGAGAGCGGACGCTAAGGATCTATGAATAAATGCTTGCTTCGCCAACTTCGGGAACGCGGTCCAGTGTGCTGTTGCGAACTCTGCATCGGGGCGGAGGCAGAGCTGGGATTCCGTAAAACCCGGAAAAACCGTGACCATCCACACCGTCTACGCAACTGCGGTCATCTCGGATCGACGGTCTTCAGTCTTCAGTTGAACTGGGGACAGAGACACAAAGTTTTAATTTTCCATAATCTATACAAAAGCGCCAAGAGTCGTCGATCCGTGATGACCGCAGTCGCGTAGACGGTGTGGATCAGAGCCTTCAGCCCTGTTCGTGTGATGTTTGGTGGGGATATAGGTAGATAGAGATAGAGATAGAGATAGAGATAGAGATAGAGATAGAGATAGAGATAGAGATAGAGATAGAGATAGCGATAGAGATAGAGATAGAGATAGAGATCGACATAGAGATAGAGATAGAGATAGAGATAGAGATATAGATAGAGATAGAGATAGAGATAGAGATAGATATAAAGATAGGGATAGAGATAGGGATAGGGATAGGGATAGGGATAGGGATAGGGATAGAGATAGAGATAGAGATAGAGATAGAGATAGAGATAGAGATAGAGATAGATATAGAGATAGAGATAGAGATTAGAGATGGAGATGGAGATGGAGATGGAGATGGAGATGGAGATGGAGATGGAGATGGAGATGGAGATGGAGATGGAGATGGAGATGGGGGTGGGGATGGGGATGGGGATGGGGATGGGGATGGGGATGGGGATGGGGATGGGGATGGGGATGGGGATGGGGATGGGGATGGGGATGGGGATGGGGATGGGGATGGGGATGGGGATGGGGATGGGGATGGGGATGGGGATGGGGATGGGGATGGGGATGGGGATGGGGATGGGGATGGGGATGGGGATGGGGATGGGGATGGGGATGGGGATGGGGATGGGGATGGGGATGGGGATGGGGATGGAGATGGGGATGGGGATGGGGATGGGGATGGGGATGGGGATGGGGATGGGGATGGGGATGGGGATGGGGATGGAGATGGAGATGGAGATGGAGATGGAGATGGAGATGGAGATGGAGATGGAGATGGAGATGGAGATGGAGATGGAGATGGAGATGGAGATGGAGATGGAGATGGAGATGGAGATGGAGATGGAGATGGAGATGGAGATGGAGATGGAGATGGAGATGGAGATGGAGATGGAGATGGAGATGGAGATGGAGATGGAGATGGAGATGGAGATGGAGATGGAGATGGAGATGGAGATGGAGATGGAGATGGAGATGGAGATGGAGATGGAGATGGAGATGGAGATGGAGATGGAGATGGAGATGGAGATGGAGATGGAGATGGAGATGGAGATGGAGATGGAGATGGAGATGGAGATGGAGATGGAGATGGAGATGGAGATGGAGATGGAGATGGAGATGGAGATGGAGATGGAGATGGAGATGGAGATGGAGATGGAGATGGAGATGGAGATGGAGATGGAGATGGAGATGGAGATGGAGATGGAGATGGAGATGGAGATGGAGATGGAGATGGAGATGGAGATGGAGTGGTGATGGAGATGGAGATGGAGATGGAGATGGAGATGGAGATGGAGATGGAGATGGAGATGGAGATGGAGATGGAGATGGAGATGGAGATGGAGATGGAGATGGAGATGGAGATGGAGATGGAGATGGAGATGGAGATGGAGATGGAGATGGAGATGGAGATGGAGATGGAGATGGAGATGGAGATGGAGATGGAGATGGAGATGGAGATGGAGATGGAGATGGAGATGGAGATGGAGATGGAGATGGAGATGGAGATGGAGATAGAGATAGAGATAGAGATAGAGATAGAGATAGAGATAGAGATCGGAAAGATAGAGAGAGAGATTTCGGTGAATTATTATTTGTACCAAAAGGGATATTCTCCATTAAAGTGTTATTACGTTTCAATCAAGTTTAATATACCTAATTAATATCTAATTAAGATAACGTTTCTGTTACTCTTACACTGTACTCTGTAAGTACACACGTGTATATTCACGCTGTCACACAATGGGATAGACACCGTCAACGGATCTACACGCGCCACGATCCTGATTACCGACACACCTGTGACTCTTCATTCGCCTGATGTCTCATGTACACGCTTGATTGTTTCCGATAGGTGCTACTCACTTGTACGCTAGTTTAAATACCTATAAGTACTTAAGTCAATATTTTAAAATTTTAAATTGTTTATGTTGGAAGCGGCGGGTGGCCGAGTGGTTTGGGCATCGGCTTCTCATGCGAGAGGTCCGCGGTTCGAATCCAGTCGGCATGTACCAATGAGTTTTTTTCTGACGAAAAAATTTAAGTACATACCTACACTTGCTGCTTCGCCGCCGCCGTTCGGAACCGGTGTAAAACTGTAGGTCCCTTCCCTTGCTGGGTGGTAGGCTCAAATTGTAGCCGACTGGGTTGATACCACCGTACTGGATGTAAGATGGCCTCATAGCAGCCTCGGTTGTGTTCTCCTCTAGTCCAGTATAGCCAGCAATCCAGGGAAGTCTCCGGTATGGCACCTACCTTCTCGGAGGTGATATTGGCTGGTCGGAGCATGCGCTTTGGCCCCTCTGACTCAGCCACCCATACCGGATTACATACAAAAAAGTAGGTGCCATAACAGTTGTTGAAAAAAATGTTTGCGCGAATATCAACTTCGACTATGGGGGATTAACAAACACCCCACGAATCTCTGCTACCACCTCCCACTAACTAGAAAGCTAACAAGAACTCCAAAATGATTCGCTACAAATGATTTAGACCTAGTTAGAGGCCAATGTTCCCATTCCCTGTATGCGAGTATCTTATTTGTATGTATATTTACATATTATCCTATATATGTATATTTCTCTATTTATTTGTATGTATGTTTTATTATCTGTTTAACTTACATAACTACATCATCTCTTTATTTGTTCTCTGCCACTACACACTCTTTCATGATAACCCAAAGGTTGGCTGGATTAGAACGCCTATGGCGTTAAGCTGTAACTTTTGCGAACATTGTTTCAAGTGTAATAAACATTTTTGATTTCTCTTTGATTTTGATCTGAAGATAGGGTCAAAAGGGATGCCTGACCCCATTCAGTTGAAGACTCACCCGAAACAAAGTCGTCACTGACAGTGACCAGTCCGCTGGATCGCAGGGAGCCCTGTTCCGTCGACAGTTGTTCTAGATTCCGCAGCCGACCTGTCGACCTACCTATCCTTTTTTTGTTTTTTTTTATGTATCCGGAGGGGCCAAAGCACATGCTCTGACTAGCCAATATCACCTCAGAGAAGGTAGGTGCCATACCGGAGACTTCCCTGGATTGCTGGCTAAACTGGACTAGGGGAGAACACAACCGAGGCTGCAATACGGCCATCTTACATCCGGTACGGTGGTACCAACCCAGTCGGCTACAATTTGAGCCTACCACCTAGTAAGGGGGAAGGGCAAAAACTTTGGTTGTCTGGCTCGTTAGCTTGAGGAAAGCCAAAGGAGGAAAAAAACGGAACCATTATAGGATCACTTTGTTGTCCGTCTGTCTGTCTGTCAAAACCTTTTTTTATCGGGAACGGGTAAAGCTATCAAGTTGAAAATTAATATCAATACTAAGGTCTACGTTCCCTCGGAGGTGTATAATATTTAAGCTTCTAAGTCAACGCAATCACAAGATACGGCCATTAAGTAACATATTTTACCACTGGAAAATGAAATCAAAACCTATAGAGTACTTGCTGTTAACCTAGAATCATGAAATTTGGTAAGAATCTAGGTCTCATAGCACAAGTAAAGTATTAAAGAAATTAATATGAAATACTGAAATCTACGATCTCTGTGGAAAAGCTTCTAAATCAACGCAATCAAAAGATACAGCCATCTATATCAGATTTCATACTCGCATAAAAATGTCATTTCATGTCTTAAAAAAAACAGATTTTCGTATATTTCAATTACACGAATGCTTGACAGTCAAACCATTGCTGTAGTGTTTATTTAGGCGTTTCGTGATATTTCAAAACAGTTATTTTTGTATATATATATAATACAAATATATTGAGTGATGGTACGGAACCCTCGGTGTGCGAGTCCAACTCGCACTTGGCGATTTTTATTTACTTTGAATCTACCTTACGAAAGTAATTTGGTAATGTTAGGTAGACACTTTTAAACCATTATGTAACCGTGTTTAATGAATAAGAAAATGTATGTAAGTATATTATTCTTTATTGAACACCAATTTATACAAATTAGGCACAATAGGTGAGATTAATGCCGTTAGGCATTCTATTCAAACTAACCTTTCGAATTGGATTTAGAATGGATTAAAATAATGTTAATAGAAAAAACTATTTAAAAAAATATAAAAACCGCCTTCAAAAATGTATGAAATAAAAAAATAAAAATCGAACCCTAGAGTTGAAGGCGGTCGGTTATTTTTGCTTGCTTTAGCACCACCGCCTTCAACTCTAGGGTTCGATTTTTATTTTTTTATTTCATACATTTTTGAAGGCGGTTTTTATATTTTTTTAAATAGTTTTTTATTTCACAGTTTTATTAGTAATTTTTATTTGCTATTAATGTACTCGGCGGAATCGCTCGGCCTTCGGCCTCGCGATTCCGCCTCGCTTTCCAATCCGATCTTGACCAAAAAAAAATGGGACCACCTTAGAGCTAGACTGACCCGAACACAAAAAGAATTATTGTTAGCTTCCATTCTTCTTCTGTATGTTATCTTCTGTCTTGTGTATCTCTGTGTTTTTGTGTGCAATAAAGGATTTCTATTCTATTCTATTCTATTAAAGAATCATCGAAATCGGTTCACAATTGGGGAAGATATTGCTGAACATACATAAAAAAGAATACATACAGCCGAACATAGAACCTCCTCCTTTTTTGAAGTCAGTTAAAAAGAGTTATTACACTATTAAGGATGCATTAACTGACCGTAATTTTATCTAAGAGTTTGACTACTGTTTTTCCCACTAACAAACTTTGACAATTGGATACACTTTGTATCATTAGATTTTTAATATGACTTATTACATTTCTTTGTAATAAACGTAAACTAATTATTTTTTTATTTGACTTGATATAATATGAAGTATCAAAATTGACGATGGCACTATACACCAGATATAGGTAATTTAAATAGGCAGTGTGGTCAGATTCTTCAGTATTCATGTTTATGCTGTAAATATTAATGCTCTTGTGAGCGGTTGTATGGGTTAATTATTTGTAAGTTACTTATAATACTTATACGTATAAGGTACTAACAAAACATTGTGACTTGCGAAGTTTGTTTGTCAGTTCTTCTTCGCATTGAATTTAGAACTGGCGGAATTTTCGACATGTCCAAGCGCAGGCTACCTACCTGTGGATGAAATTATACAATAAACAATAAACAAAGAATGTGGGAGAAGTACATGCAGGCGAACATGCATATATTTTGTTGTGACAATGCAAATGTATTGAACTGTGAATAAATATGATAGACTACGAGCGAATTTATAATACTATTCTTATTTATATGTACTTACATCCATATTATGTACATTAATCAGTGGCACTGGTCTACAACATTATCAACTGAATGATAAGAGAGAGAGGGAGGGAGGGAGGGAGAGAGAGAGAGAGAGAGAGGAGAGAGAGGGGAGTTAAGATAAGTATGCAATAAACCTAATGTATTTACTTTACTAAGAATAGGAAACGATTTAAATAATTATATTTTAAAATATTGCACTTAAGAAATGCAAGCATTGTTCTTGGAATATTTCGTAGATAATATTGGGAATCCAGGGAAGTCTCCGGTATGGCACCTACCTTCTCGGAGGTGATATTGGCTAATCGGAGCATGCGCTTTGGCCCCTCCGACTCAGCCATCAATACCGGATAACATTAAAAAAAATATATATATATATACAGAAATTACTTTATAATTTCATGTTCAATTAAAATGAAAGAAAGTATAGGGTTAAATATTTATTTTATTTTCATTTTGTATAGGTAAAAGTACCTAATATTTCTGAATTCTTAGTCAAATTTGTACTTTTATCAACATCTACAACAAAGACCAACAACTATCTAGTAAAGTAAAACGAATGAACTAGTGGAATCATTAATTTTACAATGAAACAATTAGTTCAGTCACATCAGAAGGAATTAACCAATAAATGCAGAAAAAAAATGTAAATTAATCAAAATTTTAAAATACCCAAGTAGGTACACAATTTGTGTAATAATAAAAATTTGCAGACCCAATAAATATAATATTTGGTATTTTCCCAAACTATCTACATAGGTATGACTAACACAATGAAAATTTGCAAAGGCGCAATTTCGATTTCGTCTCGCTCCCCAAACATTACACTCAATATCACACGATTATGGTCTAAAGAACTTTAGACATTTGCACTATCGAACACACGCACCTAACTAATTACAGCTACAATTTAAATTAAAATTATCACAGACAGCCAATCGTTTAGACACCCACAGTCGATTACGAATATCTCGCGCGTACTTGCGCGAACATTTCTCCGCTGCTGATCTTGTCAGGACCCTCGTTCTTGCCGAACGAGCAGGTCTTCTTGGTCTTCAGCAGCCCCCGGGCGCCCACGTCGCCCGACTTCCTCCAGTAGACAGTCTGCACCGCGTGCCTGCCCGCAATGTAACGCGTCGCCGAACCCACCAGCATCTTGTCCATCTTCTGTTCTTTTCTTTTCTTCCTCTGCCCGATCTCCTTCTGCTCTGCTTTCTTCCTCTGCTAAGTGCTCTATCGCTCGTTCTCCTTCTGCTCTGCTTTCTTCCTCTGTTAAGTGCTCTATCGCTCGCTCTCCTTCTTCTCTGCGTACAGTTGTATCGTAGCGGCTTCCAGCGACTCGTTTCCTTGGACAGCTGCTGTATTTGCGCCGCGTGTTTCTCGAGGTAGACGAACACGCGTCTCTGGATCTATGAACTCGTCAAACTATCCGAGCGACGTGTCGTGTTCGCGGCGAACGTATCGCTTGTGTGTTGACCGGGTCTGCTCCCCTCCCGCTTATATACGGACCCGAGCACGCGGTATGATAACATTGAGGCGTGATGTCAACACGATCCAAACAAAAACATTGCTAGAAACGTGATAAGCTGAATCATAAAGCCACCTACGCCATTACGCGTAGTGGAAAATACTTCTAAGCACACAGCTCGCAACGTGATCTAACCAGTAGATAACCAGGAGTGTTAGGTACATATAAAACATGAGGACTTTACCCGGAAGCGAGGGCACCTGAATCTAGTTTGCACTAGATTGCAATAGTGCACTTTAAGTATTAATTGTATCTAATTGTTATAGTTCTCACATGCTTTATAACGATACAATAATTATCCAATTAAATTGCACTTAAATTCCATTATGAGAGTGGAAGAGGCGGCAGATGTGTGTCAGAATCGTGGCACGTGGAATCCGTTGCCTCTGCCTACACCACGGGGAAACAGGCATCTTAATGTGTATGCAATTAAATAGTTACTAGGTTAGCTGTTAAGTTCGGTTTAAAGAATCTTTATTACCTCAAAGAACGCGTGAACATTCGCTTGCAGAGATAACTATAAAAGGTTACAAAGAAAGTACTTAAAATTAAATTTAAAACTAAACATATGTAATGTAATGTAAAACAAATGTATGTACTAGATGTATGATTGGTAAAGCTAATTAATCAAACAAAAATATTTAGTAAACAGACGGACAGACCAACAGACAGACTTTTCCGAATAAATAATAAATAAATAATGTGTGTAGGTATGTGAATTACTTTCTATATACATTCTGTCAAAAAGTACCGGGAATTTATAATTTAATTCTAATTCCTAATTCAATTCAAATAATTATTTTTGTCGCTAAGTTGGCAAAACTGTTTTCTATATTCGCGCGGAATTTGAGCCCCATCTGTCATTTAGTTTGTTAACAGTGCTCGATTTTGTTAGTTCATCTCAAGTGTGTTTTGCGATTTTTATAATGGATAAAAATATCGAACAAAGAGTTTGTCTCAGATTTTGCATCGCAAATGGAATTTCGTGTTCCGAGTCGCTGAAAATGTTACAGAAAGCTTACGGCGAATCGACTTTATCAAAAACACGTGTACATGAGTGGTGCAGTGCCTTCAAAAGGGGTCGAGATGTGGTGGAAGATTTGCCTCGCTCTGTCGGCCATCAACGTCTTCAACTGAAGTCAATATAGCTAAAGTGAAGGAAATGGTGACTGAAAATCCTCATTCAAGTTTGAGAGAGATAGCCGCTCAACTTTCTGTGTCTCACGAATCGATTCGTACCATTTTAAACGATCGCTTGGACATGAAAAACGTTGCCGCTAGAGATTTGAATTTTCTTCAAAAATTCAATCGCTTAAGGCCATCATTGTGAACGAATTTTTGGCCAAAAACTCAACAAATACCATCGAACAATCACCTTTTTCACCGGATATGGCTCCGGTCGACATTTTTCTGTTTCCAAAACTCAAATTACCACTTCGAAGCACCCGTTTTCACTCTATAAAAGACAGAAAAGAGAATTCGCGGTGAGAACTGAAGTCGATTCCGGAAAATGCATTTAAAAAATGTTTTGATTATTTGATTCTTCGTTGACGTAAGTGTATTATTTCGGAAGGAACCTAATTTGAAGGCGATAGCATAAATTTGGAAGAATAATGAATATTTTGTGTATTATGGACCTTTTCCCGGTACTTTCTTGACAGAGTAGTATGTATGTATGTGTACCGTGTGGGATCGTTACTTAAAAAGCAATCGCCCCACTGCATCTCTCCCCGTGCATGTCGTAAAAGGAACTAAGGGATAAGGGCAAGATGATGTGGATAAGAGCAACAGACTAGCCGCCTCTCCGTTGGCGCGGTCCTTCGCCGAGTCATTGATTGTAACAGGTGGGTCTTCGTGCCTTACTTGCGATAAGTATTTTGTCCTAATTTTTTGCTAAATGTGGTGGTCGGTGTTGTGCTGTGTAATTTACAAGATATAATATGGTGCGTTCTAGTACCTATAAATATGTTGGAAGAACGGATAATAAAATATGAGATTAACGAAATAGATTTATGCGAATTTGAGTCAAGAAGGGTCACCCAAGACGCACGTAGACCTAACTAGACCAGATCGGGCACCATATTCTCAGAAACGGCCAAGTGCGTAGTGTCGTCGTAGTTTTATTTCTCTAAGTTGTGACAGTTTTTATTATTTTCGCAATCCAATCTTATTTTGACCTAAAAACAATTTTAATCTATTAACACCGCAAAGATAGGGATGGTTCCTTGCCTTGACATTTGACCTTTTACACACTTAGATATTTGAACAGAATGAGACTAGACTAGACACAAACAGGTTGTGTACACGAATAAACCTACATCAACCCCAGCAAGGGTTGTTTCATCTTCAAGTCAAAGTAAACATCACGCAGAGCAAACTCAACTGCTCGTATGAACATACAATCTCTGCTAAAATTACACTATTTTATCCATTCAAACTATGTAAAGTGTTATTATAACACCAACTTTTGCCCGCGGCTTCGCTCGCGTGAAATTCGTATTTAAAAAGAAGAAAGTAAGTAAGCCCGCTACCGTACCTTCTTTATTTATACGGTAGCAACACCGTAGGGATGTTGGCTCCCTAAGTGTGTTCTATCGCTTATTCCATGGAGAGTGCTCGGAGGAGCTGTTTAATGCGATCCCGCCGTCCCCTTTCCACCTCCGCACCACGCGAACTGGGCAGGGATTGCATCCCTACACGTATTCCTCCTCTCTTTCACTTGCACTACCCTACCCGTACTTCTTTCATTATAATTTCATTCCTCATCAGTCATCCATCACCCAAAGGTTGACTGCAAGAAATCACTTGTAGTGATAATTCCGCCTTTGCGCACTCCTATATTTCTTGCTTCTTGTCATGTAGTACTGTTCTTCTTTCAATGTACGATGGAATACAGAGAGTATTACTTCTAAATAATATGTTGCTAAACATGATAGTTCGCGTGACCAGAGTTCTTGCAGCACAACACCCATTACTATGCTTATCCCGACTGGCGGTATACAGCCTGATGCTGATGATATGTATATTACTAGTCTGTTTCTGGTTTGCACTTACCTCGGCCCGCGCTTCCGCACTTCGCGCCTCACCCAACACCCGCTGACGCCTAGCCTTGGAGGAAATGCTAGGCGTCAGCGGGTGTAGGGTGAGGCGCGAAGTGCGGAAGCGCGGGCCGAGGTAAGTGCAAACCAGAAAAAGACAAGTAATACGTATGTACGTTCAGTTAAACTTCCGTCGAACGGGACCATAGGCATATAGATAGTTCATGCGTGATATTAGGTACTCTTCATCATCATCATCATCATCAGCCTGTATCGGTCCACTGCTGGACATAGGCCTCTCCCAAGGCACGCCACCACACGCGGTCTTCCGCTCTTCTCATCCATCCACTCCCGGCTACCTTTTTTGGAAGTGGCAGTGGGCTGGGCACATCTGTCGTAGACCCGACAACCGATGGGGTAGACGGGTGCTCGAATGGAGGCCACGTACGTACAAGCAAACGTAGGTACTCTTGTTTACAGCAAATATTAAGTACCTACCTACCTACATCACTATTATTATTGTGTTAGAGTTCCTGTAACTAAGTACCTATATAAACAGATAACGTAAAATTTCCATAACATTTGCACAGTACACAGAAACTATAGGTAGGGTTGCCATACGCCCGGAATAGGGCCGGACTGTCCGGCATTTGGACGGTCCGTTCGAAATTGCGTCCGATTTGTACGGTCATTTTTGCAAGATATACAGTTTAATATTACGCTAAGTGTGTAAGTACCTATGTTTTCAAGTAAAGTGTTAATCAAATACCCTAGCTTTTTATTTCTGGAAAAAGTGGATGGAGGCATATGATTTGATTACCTATCAAATACGTCAATTTCATTCACAAAAACTTTCGCTCGGAGTATTTTTGCTACTGTGTGACCCGCTGATGAGATAGGGTAATGGTTGTATGTATACATATATATTCGTCGACATTATGTCGATAAGCAAAGTAAGTACAACTGAGCGTCCGGTCGTGCTCCATGTCAAGTTTCCCACAAAAAAAACTATTAAATATGCATTATGTTTTTAGGGTTCCGTATCCGGTACGGGACCCTATTACTAAGCCTACGCCGTCTGTCTGTCTTTCTGTCTGTCTGTCTGTCTGTCTGTCTGTCTGTCCGTCCGTCCGTCCGTCTGTCTGTCAGAGGGCTGTATCTCTTGAACCGTAATAGGTAGCCCGTTGAAATTTTCACAAAATATGTGGTATTATGGCCGATATAACAACAAAATAATAAAAATAAAAAAAAATAAAAAATTCACGGGTATTCAATCTACCGAATAGAGCGCGAAGCATTTTCTAATCATGACATTTAACTAATATGAAGCATTTTATAACACGCCATAGATGACGTGAGTGGCGCTAACCATGACATAGCGATACGGAACCCTCGGTGCGTGAGTTCGACTCGCACTTGGCCGGTTTTTTGAGGTTTGGTGTGGCGTCCGGCATTGAGCCTGAAAAATTATGGTCAGCCTAACTATAGGTATGTAATTGGCAATGGAAAAATGTCTAACTACCGAAAACAGAGCTGATTACTACAATTACTTCAATAAACCACGATAACATTTAATCATTAACTAATGACACGTCGCACGAAAGTTCATCAGATGTGTCGTCATCAAATTCGTTATCTGTGCCCTGCGCCATATTCAAAAATTTGCTATCAGCTGTTTGTGGTTGACGCTATACACGGTCGTCGGTGACACGGTTCCCTGACCTTGACGTATATCCGGAGGGTTGGCAGATGGTCCAGATAAAAAACCGTACTATTTACATAAAAGGGGGGATTAAGTTTTTCATGTACGTACATAATGTTTTTTTTTATGGAAACTGACACCGTTGGCTACATCACCTACAACATCCGTCATGTCAGCCCATAACGCCTGGTGAACTTGGTGCAACGTCAGTGCCTCCGTTCGGTCGTGCCGGCTACACTGAACTGGACGGAAAACACAAACTATTTACGTAGCCGTTTCGACCGACCTTTCATTCAGTGCGGTGGTACAAACCCGGGCGGGATAAACCCTACCACCTAGTAATATAAGAAGGGAGTCATATCCCCATAGTCGCCTTTTACGACCTACACGGGGAGAGATGCAGTGGGGCTATTATTTTAAAGTACCGGCCCCACACGGGGCATGTTTAATGTTCCATTAAATATGCGACCGAACGCCCATGGGCGTCGTTAGACGCCTTATGGGTAGCTCTGCGCCACATGTCGCGCTTTCTATAAAACTTACTGCCATATGAATGATCAATAAACAATAAACCTTTGTCAGCCCCGGTAGCTCAGTGGTGCGGTCGGTCGACTGTTAATAAGCACACCTGGGCGCGGTCAGTACTTGGATGGGTGACCGCACGGCCGTTGTTGGAGGCTGACCGTGGTTCGGATTCCACGTAAAACTGTAGGTCCCTTCCTTTCTTACCTTATTAATAGGTGGTAGGGTTTATCCCGCCCGGATTGATACCACCGCACTGAATGAAACGTCGTCGGTTGAAACGGCTATGTAAATAGTTCGTGTTTTCCGTCCAGTTCAGTGTAGCAGACATGAAATGAAGGGAAGCACTGACATGGCACCTAGTTCACCCGGTGTTATGGGCTGACATACAAACAGACTGCTGTCAACGCGTCGATAAGCAAACCAAATTAATTTGACGACAGCTCGAACAGATATAAGCTATTGTCATCCTGCAACCAGGCATAACGTGTGTTCTGAACAGCTGATATGCGAACTAATGTGTTGGGCCGTAATATGCTAATTACAAAATTATTAATTGGCTAAGATCAACCTCATCACAGTAAGGTAATCAATTTATTGTTACGAACAATCTACTAGGTACGTACTTAGGGCCGGTATCACATATGCTTTTTTAGGGTTCCGTATCCGGTACGGGACCCTATTACTAAGCCTACGCCGCCTGTCTGTCCGAGGGCTGTATCTCTTGAACCGTAACAGGTAGCCCGTTGAAATTTTCACAGAATATGTGTTATTATGGCCGATATAACGACAAATAAAAAAAAATAGAAAAAGTAAAAAAAAATTAATGTTATCCTCGGACAATATCACAACTTTTATGCAGGCCTCGGACAACATCACAGCCGAGGCTGCTATGCGGCCATCTTACATTCAGTGCAGTAGTACCAACCCAGTATTGGTTACAATTTGAGCCTACCACCTAGTAAGGGGCAAGGGAAGGGACCTACAGTTTTACACCGGTTCCCAACGGTGAAGCAGCAATAATTGTAGGTATGTACGTGATTTTTTTCGTCAGAAAAAAACTCATTGTACACGCCCACCGGATTCGAACCTCTGACCTCTCGCGCGAGTAGCCGATACCCAAACCACTCGGCCACCTGCCGCTTATAAGGTATCGTATGTCTTTATTATTTACAAACTGTGCCCGCGGCTCCGCCCGCTCTCATATTTCACTTCACTGCTAACCTCATAAGCCATTTAGCGTGATAGTAAGTAGCCTATAGTTGATGGGAAGAATCAAGCTATCCGTAGAATTTAGTTTTATTAAAATCGGTTCAGTGGTTCTCGAGTTATAAGCGGACAGACAGACATACACTCAGACACTCAGACACTCAGACAGAAAGCAGACGTTGGATTTTATTATAGGTAAGGATTCTTTATTCATCCATCATCCATAGACATTACACTGCACTCGGATTCGTCATTATTTTTAACATTTAAAATTTAGCATTTTGCCAATTCGATTATCACAGCG
The DNA here is from genome assembly GCA_946902875.1 of Nematopogon swammerdamellus. Taxonomy (NCBI): domain Eukaryota; kingdom Metazoa; phylum Arthropoda; class Insecta; order Lepidoptera; family Adelidae; genus Nematopogon; species Nematopogon swammerdamellus. Next base: position 2,155,215 of record OX336345.1, on the reverse strand, counting down.
GCAAGAAACTTAGCTGGATACTTTTTTTTACGTCCACTTAGTCTACAACAAGGTTTGGCACTGCCTAAATAGCACGAGTCATCACTATTTCTAAAAAAATTATCACAAATATAAAACTTTTCCTAAGCGTAAACCATTCATATAACACGTTGGAGCCAATTGGAGCAGGCCAGTCTCCACAAACACCACCCGTTCACGAGCATCACGCCAGGGCCAGCCATCGCCTCCCTCACCCTCAGCCATATTTGAGGGTGAGACGGAGGCGACCCATCAAAGATATCAAGATTTAAGTATCAAATTGACGATGGCATTGTACCCCAGATATATGTAGATAATGTAAATAGACAGAGTGGTCAGATTCTTCAGTATTCATGCATATGCTGTAAATATGAATGCTCTTGTGAGAGGTAGTATGGGTTAATTATTTATAAATTACCATAATATAATACATAAAAGGTACCAGGTTTGTCAGCCTCGTTAGCCCAGTGGTGCAGACAGTCAACTGTCGCTATTGAATGTTAAGCAACGCTGGGTGCGGTCAGTAGTTAGATGGGTGACCGCTGACCGTTGGAGGCTGACCGAGGTTCGGATTCCTCGTAAAACTGTAGGTCCGTTCCCTTCTAATCTTACTTGGTGGTAGAGTTTAACCCGCCCGGGTTGGTACCACCGCACTGAATGAAACGTGTCGGTCTAAACGGCTATGTAAATAGTTTGTGTTTTCCGACCAGTTCAGTGTAGCCGGCACGATCAAAGGGGGAAGCACTGACATGGCACCTAGTTCACCCGGTGTTATGGGCTGACATCACGGACGTTGTAGGTGATGTAGCAAAACGTGTCAGTTTCCATAAAAAAAAAAACCAACAAAACATTGTGACTTGCGAAGTTTGTTTGTCAGGTCTTCTTCGCTTTGAATTTAGAACTGGCGGAATTTTCGACATGTCCAAGCGTAGGTTACCTAATTAAGGATGAAATTATACAATAAACAATAAACACTATAACGGTATGTGTGATAATGTGTATGGCCAGATTACAACGTAAATACAGTCCACGTATTAATGACTACAAGTCATCAGTTAGATAAATAAATATGAACAATATTTCCACACACCTTCAACTCTATCCACGCGTCGAAGTGATGGATAGTGTGTGATGGAATAATTATTTTAAAATACATTATCAGTACAAAGATTACTATGAGTAATATCTCAGTAGTTTATCATAGGATATACCTACATTAGTAGATACTGATAAGGTGCTTGTATTGTGAACAGGTATTGTTAGGAGATAAGGTTTATTGCAAGGATCGAAGTCCTAGTAGCGTATTTTCGACACTGTACAATAATTTTGTTTTATGTTATCAACGGCAAAATTATTTTGAAAATCTGAAAGCACTTCCTCTTAATTTGTTTTTGTTTCTAATGCAACGGTAAAAAATTGTCATGACATTTATTCAATATTATTTGATTTCATTAAGGTATCGGACCTTCTGATAAACATTGTTGGAAAAAAGTTTTTTATGAATAGGAAATGAGTTCTCAATAGAGACCAATGGCAAATATGAATTTGTGAAAATTAAAGTTAATGTTTTTTTTTATTCTATTTGGTATTACTTCATTCAAGGGGTAAGCCTTGCCATCCAGCGGGGTAATGCAGCAAGTGTTCTAGGAACATTTGAAAATGCCCCTTTTGATAGTTATTTTAATGTTAGTTAGGTAGGTTTATTTTTTAGTTATTAGTATTACTTTTTTTGTTATTCTATTTGGTTGTTTAATTCTATCCCTTTTCTCCCTTTCAATTTATTTAGTTAAATTATCTAAGTTTAGTTTTATTTATATATATATATTTTTTCTTTGGAAAAACCAACCGGAATTTACATTCAGAACACAAAGTATTACAAGATAAAATTGAGTATGTAAAAACCCAGCAACGTTTTTTTTTGTGATTCGGAAACCTCGGTGTGCGAGTCCGACTCGCACTTGGCCGGTTTCTAACATCAAACTCACAGTGGTTCGTTTTGGTATTGGCTGAGCCAAGTTCGCAAAAAAAATTAAACAACATTGACGAGCGTTTCTAGAAATGCATAAACGTGTTTGTAGAGTTACCTTTATAGTACCTACTAGCTTTGGCCCACGGCTTCGCTCGCGTGAAATTCGTATTTAAAAAGAAGAAAGCAAGTAAGCCGTAAGTAAGTGTGGGGCCGGTACTTTAAAAGAACAGTCCCACTGCATCTCACCCCGTGTATGTCGTAAAAGGCGACTAAGGGATATGACTCCCTTCTTATATTACTAGTTGGTAGGGGTTTACCCTCCCGGGTTGGTACCACCGCACTGAATGAAAGGTCGGTCGAAACGGCTATGTAAATAGTTTGTGTTTTCTGTCCAGTTCAGTGTAGCCGGCACGACCTAAGGGAAGCACTGACGTGGCACCAAGTTCACCCGGTGTTATGGGCTGACATCACGGATGTTGTAGGTGATGTAGCCAACCGTGTCAGTTCCAATAAAAAAAATTTCAAAAAACCCCGCTACTGTACCTTTATTTCGGCGTGCGGAACAATTCGGTTTGTATGAGAGCCACACCTTAGCGTTAACGGAACTGAATTTTATTTAGCCTACCCTATACGTTAAATGTGCTTGTACAAAGTTTCATCGAATTCGGATGATCCGTTTAAGAGTTATGAACGAACATACATACATACAGAAAATATTTCTAAGAAACGTTAAATTTAGTTTTAGAACCACACATAGAGTTTACAAACGCAGTATCTCATAAAACAAAGTAACATATTATGTACTCCATGACCATCCCAGATTTATTATTAGTACTGTGTGGGCCGGTACTTTAAAAGAATAGTCCCACTGCATCTCTCCCCGTGTATGTCGTAAAAGGCGACTAAGGGGTATGACTCCCTTCTTATATTACTAGGTGGTAGGGGTTTACTCTCCCGGGTTGGTACCATCGCACTGAATGAAAGGTCGGTCGAAACGGCTATGTAAATAGTTTGTGTTTTCCGTCCTGTTCAGTGTAGCCGGCACGACCGAAGGGAAGCACTGACGTAGCACTAAGTTCACCCGGTGTTATGGGATGACATCACGGATGTTGTAGGTGATGTAGCCAAATGTGTCAGTTTCAATAAGAAAACATTTTTTTTATGGATACCTGCCTATTTACATACTTTGTCCCACACAACAACATATTCTGCCCACATCGTCAGTACTATTATATATTCTGTGACAACACGTCACTATTCCTCACATGGACGTAAAAACAATAATATTTACCATCGAATGAATACTAATATATGGATACATTGCATTAACACTTGCAGTATTTATATCGTAATCCACACCTTTATCGTTTGTGCAAATTGATTTTGTTGTCGTCACAAAGGACGCGGAAAACCGTGCGCCCTACGGTTCACCGTCACGAATTATAAACAGCCACCTATACTAGATACTGACAGCATTAAGACGAGACGGAAGTTAAGTTTCTCCATACAAAATCGTCTTTCGGCATTTATGTTTCCTAGCCCCCTAAACCTTATCCGATTTTTAATAATAATAATAATTACGCTCATGCTCTACTGGGACCGGTCGATTATCATCACTGATAGGACTATTATGGCTAATAGACCTGACATAGTGATAATCGACCGGGAGGCGCGGCGCGCAGCGCTCGTCGACATCACGGTGCCGCATGACGAGAACCTTGTGAAGGCAGAAAAAGACAAGATGTTAAAATACATCGATCTGTCTCATGAGGTTACCGACATGTGGCCCGTGGACTCGACGATCGTTGTGCCCATAGTCGTGTCTGCGCATGGGCTGATAGCGAAGAGCCTCGACCATCATCTCAAGAGGCTCTCGCTAGAGCCACTTGCTTGGATCAAGGGTCAGATGCAGAAGGCGGTCTTGCTCGACACCGCTCGAATTGTCCGGAGGTTTCTCTCTCTCGGGTCCGACAATCGGTAGCCTGGGTTCGCCCCGCCGCCGGTGGTGGAAATTCCATTTTGTTATTTTATATTAATTTTAGATTTAAGTTTTTTATGTAAAATAATATAAAAAAAAAGAAATGTGTTAATAAACGAATAAATAATAATAATTTTTTTATTTAATCCGGTATGGGTGGCTGAGTCGGAGGGGCTAAAGCGCATGCTCCGACCAGCCAATATCACCTCCGAGAAGGTAGGTGCCATACCGGAGACTTCCCTGGGTTGCTGGCTATACTGGACTAGAGGACAGCACAGCCGAGGCTGCTATGCGGCCATCTTACATCCAGTACGGTGGTACCAACCCAGTCGGCTACAATTTGAGCCTACCAACTAGTAAGGGGCAAGGGACTTGTCTTAAGGACAGTCTAATCTACGTTGCTGTCATTTGTTTGTTTAGATGAAATATACCTACAAAACCGGATGTAAACGTTTGTATTTCGACCGAAATAATTGTATTTTCTGATGTCATGAAGTTCATTAAGATTCATTGGGCCATCACTTTAGATATTCAAAAAAAGGCAGAAATGTAGATTTGACTGTCCTTATTGCAACAAAATAAAAAATAAACAAAGTAATTGTAAAAATGGGATAAGGTTAAGGGGGGTAAAAAACATAAACCCCGAAAGACGATGTTGTATGGAGAAAGTTACCTTCCGTCTCGTCTTAAGGTGGGAACCGTACTACGCGGCAGCGGAGCGCGGGGGGCAACGCGACGACGACGCACGTGGCGGCGACGCGGCACTGCTTGCTTGCCGCGCCGCGGCTTATTTGGAAAATATACCTTTACCCAACGCTCCATAGTGTTGAGCTCGGGTATACATTCTAGAAGTAGCAAAGCAAGTTTGTCACTTGAAAATATACCCAAGCGCAACACTTTTTCTCGGGTATACTTTCAAGTAAAGTCCGCTTGGCAAGTGGCTTGGCTTCCTTTAATGTATACCCGATCCCAACACGATGATGCTGTTATTAATATTCCGTATGAAGGAAGAAAAGTGGTATGAGCGATGTTTTAGTGGTTTAAAAAAAAGGTTTACCAGGGTTAATATAAAGAAGAGAGGGGTTAATATATAGATGCTATCTATCATCTATATATTAACCCTAACCTAATGTTGAGGCGGCGCATGTCGTTTTTGTTTGTCAATTTAATGTTCTTTGCTTTTTCTTTCCTCCGAGAGACCGAAGATCGCCGTGCCGTCGCGTTGACGTCGGGTATATTTTAAAGTGCCTGCGCGCGAAGTCCTGCATTTGAAAGCATACCCGACGCCAGCGCGGTCAGTGACGTCACAAATGTTAGGTGAAGGTACATTTTAAAGGGCTTAATTTTCAATTTCTGTGTTTCAAAATATACCCGAAGCTAGCGCGGCCAGTGACGTCACGAGCGTTGGGTAAAGGTATATTTTCCAAATAAGCCGCGCCCCGCAGTGCCATTGATGCGGTGCGGTGGTGTGGTAGTGCGGTTTACTTTATTACTAACACTAATATACTAACAATAAATCTGTAAGGGATGGTCATGGAGTAAGTTACTTTATTTTATGAGATACTGCGGCTGTAGACTCTATGTATGATACTAAAACTAAATTGATGATTTTTAGAAATATTTTCTGTATGTATGTATGTTCCTCCATAACTCCGATCATCCGAATTCGATGAAACTTAGTACAATCACATTAATTATACGTGACACAGGATAGGCTAAATAAAATTCAGTTCCGGTTGCGCTAAGATGTGGCTCTCATACAAACCGAATTGTTCCGCGCACCGAAATAAAGGTAACGCAGGAACGCAGCTTTGCCTTCTTTCTTACTTACTTTCTTCTTTTTAACCGACTTCAAAAAAGGAGTAGGTTCTATGTTCGGCTGTATGTATTTTTTTTTATGTATGTTCAGCAATATCTTCCCCAATTGTGAACCGATTTCGATGATTCTGTTTGTGTTCGGTTCAGTCTAGCTCGAAGGTGGTCCCATTTTTTTTTGGTCAACATCGGATTGGAAAGCGAGGCGGAATCGCGAGGCCGAAGGCCGAGCGATTCCGCCGAGTACATTAATAGCAAATAAAAATTACTAATAAAACTGTGAAATAAAAAACTATTTAAAAAAATATAAAAACCGCCTTCAAAAATATATGAAATAAAAAAATAAAAATCGAACCCTAGAGTTGAAGGCGGTGGTGCTAAAGCAAGCAAAAATAACCGACCGCCTTCAACTCTAGGGTTCGATTTTTATTTTTTTATTTCATACATTTTTGAAGGCGGTTTTTATATTTTTTTAAATAGTTTTTTTTAAATACGAATTTCACGCGGGCAAAAGCTAGTCTCATTTATGTAGACACATATTAACGTTCTTGTAAATTTTAAATCGGCCATCAGAATAAAACATTTCAGTCTACCCTAAAGTAAATAGGCACGGAGGATAATTGTACACTTTGAAGGATGGAAATGAATGTTATACGCATGGGTATTTTACGCTCAATTCAGCAGTCTACAAAGGGCGTAAATAATTTCAGAGCCAAAAAAGGAGCCCTTTAAGTGTAGAACAAAAGAAAAAAAACCGGTAAAAAGCTTACGCCTATATCATCATTACATCATGCTGGGGAATAAAAAAACCGTTATGATCATAAAAGTGATGTGGCGTTCATACGGAGCGGTGGGAATTTTCAATTTTCAGGCTCTTTGCTGGACGGACGGGGGAGTCGGCGCAACGGCGGCGGAGGTGGCGAGGTGAATAATTTAAATTTTTTCACGTAAAAAAACGTTATACAGTTCCCTCAAAACTTAAATGCCGCTAGACCTACCTGCGCAGTCAACGAATTTTAGGTCATCACTCGTAGACCGTAGAGTAGATAATTGCTTCACTGCACATGTGCGAACGCAAAATGCGAGCTACATTAAAGTGTACCCTATGTTCTACGTATTATGTCCTAAATTTCGTTGACAACGCAGGTAGGTCGACCGACATTACGAACCGGCTTATTGCCTTAGGAGATTTCCTCCAATCAACCCGGTGGACCTTCATTTTTACATGGATTCCGAAGGAGCAGTAGGTAATTTATTATGCACGTAATTTTTTCAAATCAGAAAAACTAATTTACACCACCGCGCCGGTTGCATTCGAACCTCGGACCTCTCGCAAGCAAAACCTACACCCAGACAACTCGGCCACCCGCCGCTGACATGGTTGGTCACGTCACCAAACACCTGTGATCTCGTGGGCTTCCGTTTGGTCGTGCAGGCAACTATTTACATAGTCGCTTAGACCGACCTTCATTCAGTGCGGCGCGGCGTTACCAAATTCAGAACTGTGATAATTTCCACTCTGGAACCCACAGAGCAGCGATGGGCGGCTGTCGTCACCGGTGCTGTAGCCCATGAAATTATTATAGTTGGGTTTAAATCTTTGTTTGTACATACACACCATACGCCGTATCGTGATAATCGGGGTAAGCAGAGTAATTGGTGTTGTGCTGCAAGTACTCTGGTAAATTACAGTAAAACACCGACCACCACGTTTAGCAAAGTATTCGGACAAGACAACTATCAGGCAGCAAGCAAAGCACGAAGGCCCACCTGCTGCATGACTAGGTGGAGAGACCGCGCCAAGGTGAGAGGTGGCTAGCCTGTCGCCCTTATGCACAGCATCTTGTCCTTATCCCTTAGTCGCCTTTTACGACATGCACGGGGAGAGATGCAGTGGAACTATTCTTATTAAGTACCGACCCCACCGTTTGGCTATGATTAAACCCTACCACCGTTGTTGGTAGTACGGTTTAATAAATCATTAGTGGGATCACATTTGGTTATACACCTACTGTGTACTTGCGTATACTTAACTTTGTCCTAAAGTTAGCATAGTTTTGTCCCAGTCGGTCGATCAACTCCGTACAGCGAAGTTTATGCCGTAAACTTCAGAGCGCAGAATACTCCTGAGATCGCTCTGCATACACTTTGTATACATCTCAGCATGTAAATAAATAATCAGAAATGACATTGTAATATATGGCATACGATTAACATGTTACCAAATGGTATGCGTGCACACCATTTTGCAGCAAAGAGAATATAATAATAACAACAGTGTATGTTTTTATTCTAGCATAATGTACGGTAAAATATGCGTGATTAAATATATTCTTTATTCTTTATTCATCCTCCATCTATAGACAGTACACTGCACTCGGATTCGTCATATTTTAACTTTTAACATTTATCATTTTGCCAGTTCGATCATCACAACGAAGAAAAACTAACAAGAATCTTTGCTGAATACTTTTTTTTACGTCCACTTATGCTTCATTTATATTCACAAAAGGGTTTGCTACTGCTTACATATTACGAGTCATCTCTAATCACAAAATACAACATTTCTTTTCCATTAGCGTAAACCATTCATATGGCATGTTGGAGCCAATTGGAGCAGGCCAGTCTCCACAAACAGAACCCGTTCATGAGCATCCATCACGCCCAGGGCCAGCCATCGCCTCCCTCAACTATGGTGAGAGGCGACCCGGATGAAACATTATAATAATGTAAATGCATTTTCCGTGCTCAAACGTTGCAGGTTTGTTGATATAGACGCAACTATTATGAAAACCCCACAAAAAAATCCAACGGCGTTATCGTATGATATTGGCGGCCAGTTGACGTCACCGTAACGTGAAATAATGCGACCTGTGAAAATTTACTACAATCTTGCCGTAAAAGTCGATTCACAGTTCTTATGGAACTGTTATTTCTGTATATAACTGAATAATTTTAACGCTTCTTTCGTAAAATGTGTTCTTTCAAACTAACATTCGACGTTCAAACACGCGCCATTATTGACAGCTGTCTAATATACAGTAATTCTTTTTTTTATGAAAACTGACTTACGGTTGGCTTCATCAGCTACAACATCCATAACACCGGGTGAACTAGGTGCCATGTCAGTGCTTCCCTTTGGTCGTGCCGGCTACACTGAACTGGGCGGAAAACACAAACTATTTACATAGCCGTTTCGACCGACGCGACGTTTCATTCAGTGCTGCCAATATAGGAATTAATTCGAATTGGATTATCCTTTATTTTGTAACTTATATTCTTCATTCTGTACCGTGTGGGGTCGGTATTGTACCGTGTGGGGTCGGTACTTAAAAAGAATAGCCCCACTGCATCTCTCCCCGTCGCATGTCGTAAAAGTCGACTAAGGGATAAGAAAATTCGTCAGCCCCGGTAGCTCAGTGGCGCGGTTGGTTAGTCAACTGTTTTTAAGCAACGCTGAGCGCGGTCAGTGATTGGATGGGTGACCGCTCGACCGTTGGAGGCTGACCGTGGTTCGGATTCCACGTTAAACTGTAGGTCCCTTCCCTTCTTACCTTACTAGGTGGTAGGGTTTATCGCGGCCGGGTTGGTACCACCGCACTGAACGAAACGTCGGTCGAAACGGCTATGTAAATAGTTCGTGTTTTCCGTCCAGTTTAGTGTAGCCGACATGAAATGAAGGGAAGCATTGACATGGCACCTACTTCACCCTGTGTTATGGGCTGACATCACGGATGTTGTAGGTGATGTAGCCAACCGTGTCAGGTTCCATAAAAAAAAAAAAAATCGCCTGCTTGACAAGTTAACGCCCGCTCTACGTATATATTACCATTGATCTCTCGTTTCTGCTTCTAGAACCACGTGTGGGGTTTGAGTCGGAATCTCTGAAACTAATTATTTGATCTTAGACTAAATCAAAGCGTATGGAGGTGCAAAGTTACTCCTGTGGTTACAAGTTCATAAACCCTTATGATTAATGCTGAATGCTAACTTGTGAGAGGAAGTAGCGGATACAGGAAGCAGTAACGTTACCACAGAACTGAATGATAGGTCGGTCGAAACGGCTATGTAAATAGTTCTCGTGTTTCTGTCCAGTTCGATGTAGACCAATCCAAATCCAAAATCGTTATTTCTCAGGCGACATAAAAGAAACAGAGTAACAGAAACCAATTTATTTTCACACCTAGTTCGATGTTCTTAGCGTTGATCAAAAACAAAAAATGTTGAAGAAAATACATTTCTTGTATGAGGACCCCTTATTATTTTACTTTTTACGTTGTTTTATTTTTATTTGTTTATTTTAATTTGTTTATTTATTTAACCTTCATGATAACAAATATTCTGTGAAAATTTCAACGGGCTACCTATTACGGTACGAGAGATACAATACAGCCCTCGGACAGACGGACAGACAGACAGACAGACGGCGTAGGGTTAGTAATAGGGTCCCGTACGACGTATACGGAACCCTAAAAACATTTATAAGTGCATCGTGTGACAAGGGCTCGTTATAAGGAGTACAAGACTATTAATAGTGGTAACTATCACTCACTATGCTAAGAGCGCAGTCATTTTATTAGTGCATTCACGTGTCTAGAACGAACGACACACGCTACAGACGCGTGTTATGTACATACCACAGAGCATCAAATGCGCGCGCCGCCCCTCCTAGAGGCGCCTTGAGCGCGATTTCCCTACAACGCCGTTGAAGCCTGTGGGCGTGGCCTATGACTTACATATGCGTTGTGCGTGTGCATTTGTTTTGTGCGTGTGCCTAACTTGCTCCTCTTTGTGTGTAGTGTTGATACTAGCACACACACACACATACGAAGCCCTAGCAGCACTGCGTGTAGTTTTTGGGTTTCAAATATTATCGCTTAGGGCGTCTCTAGTAGGGGGCGCGCGCGGTAGGTATTTGATGCTCTGTGGTACATACTCATTTATTCAACCAACAACGTGGCAGACCACGTGTTATTACGTGTTGTAGTTCGTGCAAATGTCTGGACCGGTTATGCATATAGTAGAGTCTGGTTCTGTAGAAAAGTCATGATGAATTATTGTTTGACTCAAAGAGTTATATATTTTATTAGAAAACTAGCTTTTGCCCGCGGCTTAGCTCGCGTGAAATTCGTGTTTAAAAAGAAGAAAGTAAGTAAGCCCGCTACCGTACCTTTATTTCGGCCCGCGGAACAATTTGGTTTGTATAAGAGCCATATCTAAGGGTAACTGGAACAAAATTTTATTTAGCCTATCCTGTGTCCCGTGTAGTTTTATGTCCTTGAACTAAGTTTTATCAAATTCTGATGATCGGTTTAAGAGTTGTGGAGGAACATACATACATACATACAGAATTTTTTTCTAAAAATCGTGAATTTCGTTTTATTATCATACATACATAGAGTCCACAAACGCAATATCTCGTAAAACAAAGTAGCTAACTTACTCCATGACCATCCCTTACAGAGCAACGCACTCACCGAAATCTCAGTTTATTATTATAAAATTACTTATCACATCACAGACGCCTTCCATAAATTAAACTTAATTATTAAGGCATACCGCGCACGACATCACACGAGCTCCGCTCAGCCTCCCCTAAAACAATATTAGGACACTTATCGGCTGACATAGTGGGTCCCTGCCGGCTCAAACGGATTGCGTATAATTCGAGGAACTTTGAGGATAGAGGCGTATTCGGAATATTGCCTCTCTGTGGCCTTTTCAATAATCGCTAATGATTTTACTGGTACTCGTTGGTACTAGGCCACCAACGCGTTCTGGGTCTGGCGCGCCGTAGGAGGGATCCTACGGCGCGCCAGACCCAGTCGGTTATATATACATTTCGTTTCGTTTCGTCATTTCATTTCATTTATTTATTTAGCATAAATAGCCCTTACGAGCCGTGCACATTTTATAACAATTAGTATAAATAGTCTTAATTAAAATAATTAAATTCTAAACAATGTATAAAAACCAATAATAATAAAAATAAAATTAACAGCGTCAAAAATCACAATTTTTGATTCCAATATAGGTCATTAACAATTAATTTCGTTTCGTTTCGTTTCGTTGAGTTGAGTTGAGTTGAGTTGAGTTGAGTTGAGTTTAGTTGAGTTGAGTTGAGTTGAGTTGAGATTCGTTGGGTTTCGTTGAATTGAGTTGAGTTGAGTTGAATTGAGTTTCGTTTCGTTTCGTTTCATTTTGGGGACGTGAAGGGGCCGCATACTTTGTGTTAAAAAGTTAGTGCCGGACAATTTACGCTCAGGCTAGTGCGTCGTCTAGTGTGGAAGGGTTTAAGTACAATTTTCACTCGGAAGAGGTGAGCGTAGCTCAGTTGGCTGCGTAGCTCAGACCTGCCAAACTGCTCGGCGTCTGCGGGCCTAGAATGTCGGGAAATTGTTCCCGGCCCGCAATATTACGCCCGGCAATTGGCCCTAATAGCGTTCTGCGCCTAGCTAGGTCTCTGGACGTTGTTGGGCTTAGAAGCGGCCGTCTGCGAATTTTCTGACACCCATTGTTCTCGGAGTTGACGCGGGTCGCACTATTGTTACGGTAATCCCGTCGACGCGATCGCCCCCACCCACTGGCCCAGGTGAGATCGACAATTCAATGAAACTGGCCATATTTAGTCTACGCCACCGCTGCTGGCCTTTCTGTTATGGTGATATTACACGGTTCACTTCTGCCTTTCAATTTGGTTGAAGCAACCAAATTGAACAGTGTAAACATAAAAGTGAACCATTCAATGTCAATGTTCAATCACGGGCAACCACGTTCAACCGCAGCTTGCTCAATATTTTCACTTTCGCCGTTCAACGTTCAATGCGATTGAATAAGAGTTGAACGTGTAAACACACGCATTGATCGGTTCACTCGATGTTCAATCTTGATCGCCGTGGTGAGAGAGAGACGTGTAGATATTGTGTACTACCTGCTTCGAAGACATCTTCTTGAGCAATGTGTATAGAATAGTTTACTTTATAATTCACTTCAAAGATACGCGTAAACAGCAATTAGCTTTCACTTCTGCTCCTTTCAACCGCATTGAATCAATTTGGTTGAACCGTGTAATATCGCCATTATGGCGATTGCATTGAACGTTGAACGGTAAAAGTGAAAATATTGAGCAAGCTCAATCCTTTCAATGCGGTTGAACGTGGTTGCCCGTGATTGAACATTGACATTGAATGGTTCACTTTTATGTTTACACTATTCAATTTGGTTGCTTCAACCAAATTGAAAGGCAGAAGTGAACCGTGTAATACCACCATTACCTAACGCCGATCCAATATTGAGTGGTCACGAGCAAGGCACATACATAAGGAGATCTCGGAATGGAACCGGATACTTACGCTTTATTTCCGCTAATGGCGCGCGCTCGCTTTGAATAGAAAATGCTCGGATATATTCCATTTATGGTGCTCGCATTTTCGTTAGGGAAAGTCGGGAAGACTTGCACGAACGATTTGCCTATACGAGAAGATATCCAAATGTAGGGCTTCAGTTCAAATTGGACGGCGTTATTGCGTACTTCCTTACCTATAATAAAATCCAACGTCTGCTTTCTGTCTGAGTGTCTGTCTGTCCGCTTATAACTCGAGAACCACTGAACCGATTTTAATAAAACCAAATTCTACGGATAGCTTGATTCTTCCCATCAACTATAGGCTACTTACTATCACGCTAAATAGCTTATGAGGTTAGCAGTGAAGTGAAATATGAGAGCGGGCGGAGCCGCGGGCACAGCTAGTACTTTATATGATTTTGTAAAAAATCAAGCATCTATTGTGTCTAATTGTTTATACAGGATGTATTTGAATTAACTGCGTTCCTTTCAGGGGGTTGTTCGCTGTATCCTAAACTGAGTAAATTTTGTTCTACAGCTTTTGGAAATTGGAAAAAAATCACTTTCTCCATACATTTAAGGGCAGACCTAACCTCCAAATTTATGGGGAACGTAATTTTTTTTTTTTGGAAATTCCAAAAGTTGTTTAACAAAAGTTGCTCATTTTACGATACAGAACAACCCCCTAAAAGGAACGCAGTTAATTAAAATACACCCTTTAGATAGGTATAGTTAGTTGATATTCCAGTGAGAGTCACCAATTTAGGTTTTCTTTTATGTAAGACACAGGTTGGCTACATCACCTACTCTACATCTGTGATGTCAGCCCATAACGCCTTGATCAACTATGTAGGTACCATGTCGGTGCTTCCCTTCGATCGTGCCGGATACACTGAAATGGACGTAAATTACGAACTATTTACATTTCGTTTCCACTGAATCTTTCATTCGGTGCGGTTGTACCAAGCCGAGCGGGTTAAACGCTACCACCTAGTAAGGTAAGAAGGGAAGCGACTTACAGTTTTAACGTGGAATCCAAACCACGGTCTAGTACTATTAAATATTCTGTGTCACGGTCAGGCTCACCGTGCGGTCGAGCGATCACCAATCCAAGCACAGACCGCGCCCAGGTTTTTTTTTTTTTTTTTTAATTTATTGAAACTGACACGGTTGGCTACATCACCTACAACATCCGTGATGTCAGCCCATAACACCGGGTGAACTTGGTGCCACGTCAGTGCTTCCCTTCGGTCGTGTGCTTATAATCACGACCGACAGTCGAAACACATTCTTGTCACCAACTACGTTAAAGGCCCGTGGTAGTTTCGATCACAGGATTGATTTGAAGTCTTCGGTGCGGTGAAAATATGCTTCAGGGAATTAACGACAAAGGGTCGCCGGAGAAATGTAGTTTGTTGATACCGCACGTCAGCGCTTCCCTTCGGTCGTGCCGGCTACACTGAACTGGACGGAAAACACAAACTATTTACATAGCCGTTTCGACCGACCTTTCATTCAGTGCGGTGGTATCAACCCGGGCGGGTTAAACCCTACCGCCTAGTAATATAAGAAGGGAGTCTTATCCCTTAGTCGCCTTTTACGACACACACGGGGAGAGATGCAGTGGTGCTATTCTTTTAAAGTACCGGCCCCACACGGTACAGTACCTACACTACCTAGTACAGGTAGGTACTATATTGGCATTTTATCCGAATTCTCACTTGGAAATATTCGCGCTCCAGTGAACCCGAAAATTCGAACGCTCCACCACCGCCGCGGTGCGCACTTTCCCGCGCGACGCTGCCACGAATAGGTCGTGTCAGGAAGAAGTACCCGTCAGAGGCCAATCTAACCGTTGAGTACCAGCACATGTTGCTGTCTTTGGCACAATTTTATCTCCATACATACCGTCACGCCTGTTTCCCATTGGGGTAGGCAGAGACGACGGATCTACTGTCTTGTTTTTTTTTTATGTCATCCGGTATGAGTGGCTGAGTCGGAGGGGCCAAAGCGCATGCTTCGACCAGCCAATATCACCTCCGAGAAGGTAGGTGCCATACCGGAGACTTCCCTGGATTGCTGGCTATACTGGACTAGAGGAGAACACAACCGAGGCTGCTATGCGGCCATCCAGTACGGTGGTACCAACCCAGTCGGCTACAATTTGAGCCTACCACCTAGTAAGGGGCAAGGTAAGGGACCTACAGTTTTACACCGGTTCCGAACGGTGAAGCAGCAGGTGTAGGTATGCACGTAAATTTTTTCGTCAGAAAAAACTCATTGGTACACGGTGACTGGATTCGAACCTCGGACCTTCCGCATGAGAAGCCGATGCCCAAACCACTCGGCCACCCGCCGCTTGTTGACTGTTACACCTCTCTATATGTTCTTCATGCATGCGAGCATGCGTATAGAGGAATTATTTTATCAAAATTATCATCTCATCATCATCAGTCCGTGCCGGTCCACTTCTGGATATAGGCGCCTCTTCCAAGGCACGCCACTTCTCATCCATCCACTCCCGGCTAACTTTTTTTTAGGTCATCTATCCACCTAGCCTGGGCGCAAGGCGCAAGGGCGGGCTCAGTTGCCTCAGGCAATTTCCTCCATTCAACCCGGTGGACCTAAAATTTCCACATGAAATACGAACCATGGAGCAGTGGGTGAATGAATGCACGTATTATTTTTTTTCAAATCAGAAAAATGTCATTGTTACACGTCGCCGGTTGGAATCGAACCTCGGACCTCTCGCAAAGGAAGGGGGCAGGGCGTACAAGAAAGAAAGCTTTGTATATGGTGAGAAAGCTTTTCTAGGTGGTAGGGTTTATAGCTAAGCTAGTTCAATATATATCTATAGCGAGGATGATATGGTGGATGATGATTTTCCCAAACAGATCTGCAGCTCAAACGAAAGTGTAGGACTTAAAAGGCAATATTTACACATTTAATTATAGCTTTCTTCCGAAAAGTTCGTTTCATTAAACTTAGGTAAGATTCGTTCGTTGAGTATCAAAGGCGCCCTCTCGGAGAGGAATATTCAATTTGTCGAGAGAAAATGACCCGAGAGGCTCTCGTGTTACTTAAACATAAACCTTATTAGATCGTTGAGTTTCGCTCAATTGTTATAGCTTAGAACTGTTGGCAGCGAGTCGAGACGAGTGAGCATGTTGGTCTGGATATAGATCAGACATTTTATTTTATTTTTTATGGAAACCGACACGGTTGGCTGCATCACCTACAACATCCGCGATGTCAGCCCATAACACCGGGTGAACTAGGTGCCATGTCAGTGCTTCCCTCCATTTCATGTCGACGACACTAAATCCTCTTTGAGGATTTCCCCGAATCGACCTACGGAAAACACAAACTATTTACATAGCCGTTTCGACCGACCTTTCATTCAGTGCGGTGGTACCAACCCGGGCGGGTTAAACCCTACCACCTAGTAATATAAGAAGGGAGTCATATCCCTTAGTCGCCTTTTACGACATGCACGGGGAGAGATGCAGTGGGGCTATTCTTTTAAAGTACCGTACTTATAAAGTACCGCCTTTATGTAATTAATTTACACTGTTTGGATTTTTATAATTTCATCTGAGGTCGCCTAAATAAACTGCGCGTACATATTCAAACGGGAGTACCAGTCGACACGTTTGTTTAAAATAACGGCAAGGTTTCCTTTTAGAAAACTCTCGTAATTATAAACAATAACTCTCGAGGTGGTTTATCCCGGCCGGGTTGTTACCACCGCACTGAGCGAAACGTCGGTCGAAACGGCGGGTGGCCGAGTATTTTGGGCATCGGCTTCTCATGCGAGAGGTCCGCGGTTCGAATCCGGTCGGCGTGTACCAATGAGTTTTTTCTGACGAAAAAATTTACGTGCATTTTACCTACACCTGCTGCTTCACCGTTCGGAACCGGTGTAAAACTGTAGGCCCCTTCCCTTGCCCCTTACTAGGTGGTAGGTTCAAATTGTAGCCGACTGGGTTGGTACCACCGTACTGGATGTAAGATGGCCGCATAGCAGCCTCGGTTGTGTTCTCCTCTAGTACAGTATAGCCAGAAATCCAGGGAAGTCTCTGGTATGGCACCTACCTTCTCGGAGGTGATATTGGCTGGTCGGAGCATGCGCTTTGGCCCCTCCGACTCGGCCACCCATACAGGATTACATAAAAAAAATGTAAATAGTTCGTTTTTTCCGTCCAGTTCAGTGTAGCCGACATGAAATGAAGGGAAGCACTGACATGGCACCTAGTTGAAATCGCGGATGTTGTAGGTGATGTAGCCAACCGTGTCAGTTTCCATAAAAAAATATATATATAGAGAGTGGTTGCGTATTCGTGTCATGCTAAAGGTCAGTTACATCGATGTAAAATTTCCGGTTATCTAGTGACCTAGGTTTAAACTACAACAGGGAACAACCCACAGAGCAGCGTGTGACGCGACGTATTTTCCATATTTTTCAACACTTCGGTCGAACACTTACCGCAAAAAAGTTAAATTTCCAGTGTTTACAGACACAAAAATAATAACAATAATGATAGATTTTTGAGTGACCGTTAGGGTTTAATGCATTATTCATGAAAATGTTGTCATATTAATTTCGTACCCATCTAACGTACAACTAATAAAGTTCGTAGTAACCGGGGTTTTATGTCTTGAACGCAATTGTGTGTGTGTTGTGAATGAAAGCTGCTTCCATTCCCATTCCCATTCCCATTCCCATTCTCATTTCCATTCCGATTTCCATTTCCATTTCCATTCCCATTCTTATTTCCATTCCCATTCCCATTCCCATTCCTATTCTCATTTCCATTCCCATTCCTATTCCCATTCTCATTTTTTTATGGAAACTGACACGGTTGGCTACATCACCTACAACATCCGTGATGTCAGCCCATAACACCGGGTGAACTTGGTGCCACGTCAGTGCTTCCCTTCGGTCGTGCCGGCTACACTGAACTGGACGGAAAACACAAACTATTTACATAGCCGTTTCGACCGACCTTTCCCATTCCCATTCTCATTCCCATTCCCATTCCCATTCTCATTCCATTCCCATTCCCATTTCCATTCCCATTCCCATTCTCATTCTCATTTATTCTTTATTCTTTATTCATCATTCGTATGGTAGTACACTACGCTTGAATTTGTCCTGTTAGTTTTTACAATCCGGTTCGATTACACCCACAAAGAAGAGCCGGCAAGAAACTTCGCAGGGTTATTTTTTAACGTCTTCAATTACAATACATTGTGACTAGCTACACAACAGACACCGCTTACAGTGTTAAGATATAGTTTGAGAGCTAGAATAACTATAATTTAAGCTTGATAATTCTGACCACATAAAATCAAAAGTTAAAGTAAAAGTATAGATAAAATCAGGTGTATAGAGCCTTTGTCAGAAATTGTTGATACATATCGTATCAAGTCATGTCAGTTATAAATATTCATACCACATTGTAGTACAATGTCAAAAAATAAAATAAATAAAATTGATACTTAATGTATCAATTAGTCAAAGTAATATTTTTAGTATGCGTGCTAAATAAACTTGATACTTAATGTATCAATTAGTCAAATTAATATTTAGCATGCGTCAGCAGTATAAATTAAGGTACAGGTTGTACCCTGTCAAAATTCAAAATTTGTATGCAGTCAGAATGAGATTCTGACTGCATACAAATTTTGAATTGAACATGTTTGTAGCATTTTCAGTTTATACCAGTGATAATACGAGGTAGTACAAATCTCAAAGACCAAAAAGTAATGTGATGAAAAATATAAATCTGCGACAAATGTAACAGTTCATGACAGATACTATAGTTCCTTTTAAAAATATACGCCTATCATATAAAATATACAATGTTACCAATTGGAGCAGGCCAGTCTCCACGAACAGCACCCGTTCACGAGCATCACGCTAGGGCCAGCCATCGCTTCCCTCAACCATATTTTAGGGAGAGAGGCGACCCGGACCAAGCGTCACCGTAAGCAAAGACCTTAAAGCGATGCATTACTCCAGTGGCAACATGAAACTTCTACGATATGTTTGCATTTTGTTTTACATAATACCACTGCTTCTGTCACAAACTGCTACAGTGCCCCGATCACAAAGCAATATAAAGTTCTATAAACCTGTATACACATAATATGTACAGGTTATACCACTCGCACTAGCACCGAGTACACTATGTTAACCTATACACGGACGGTCAGCCTCAGAGTACAATATTTTGTCAGTTAGAGCTTCTTTTACTTTATAATAAGCTTTCTTTATAAGAATGGCTTTAATGCGTTTCTTAAAACATACATCATTAAGATTTTTTATTTCTAATGGTATTTTATTATAAAATCGAATGCTATTACAAACAAAACTCTTGGACATTTTAGACGACCTGTGTTTTACAATTGTTATATCATTTTTGTGTCTAGTTTCATGGTTATGTATATCAGACTGGAGAGTAGCATTTTGTATGTATTTTCTAGCATAGCAGATGTTTTGATACACATAAGCACTTGGTAGTGTCATAATTCCTATTTTACTAAATTCATTTCTACAAGAGTCCCTCGTTTTCATATTCAGTATACAACGCAATGCTCTTTTTTGCAGAACAAATACTCTGTTTACTTCAGCTGCAGTTCCCCAAAACAATAATCCATATGACATGAGACTATCAAAGTAGGCAAAGTAAACATTTTTTGCAGCTTGTACACCACACAATTCTTTGATTTTTTTTATGGCATAACATGCTGAACTTAATTTACCAGTAAGTGAGTCTATATGGGGCTTCCAGCTGAGAGTTTCATCAAATAGTACTCCCAAAAAGGTAATTTCTTTAGCAATATTTAGCGTTAGTTCTTCTGCAGTTTTAACAATTTCTTGGTTCGCCATGCGTCTTTGAGTTCCTAAAGCAAAATGCATTATGTTAGTTTTATTTACATTTAGTAGTAGATTGTTTGATTCAAACCAAGTTTTTAGAGATTGTATTACTGCTTTAAACGAATCGCGCAAATCATTAATGCTTTTATTTTTTAAGACTACTGAGATGTCATCAGCAAACATGATTAGTTCTATATCATCTGTAATACAACTGGAGATGTCGTTGACGTAGATCAAAAAGAGCAAAGGTCCAAGAATGGAGCCTTGAGGAACACCCATAGAAATGGTTTCACAACTTGATTTTTCACCACTAACGTCACATATTTGCTGTCTGTTGCTTAAGTAGGATTTACAAATACTTAGCTCTATATCTCGCACGCCATAGTGATCAAGTTTATTTATAATTATTTCATGATTAACACAATCAAACGCCTTTGACAGATCACAGAATATGCCATACGTGTGATGTGAATTATCTAGCGATTGTATGACTGTTTTTATCATTGATGCAATAGCGTCACCAGTTGATCTGCCCTTGCGGAATCCATACTGTTTATAATTCAAGGTGTTATTTTCATTAAAAAATTCAATCAGCCTTTTTTCTATGGCTTTTTCAAACACTTTACTGAATACAGGAAGCAAAGAGACAGGCCGATAATTTCCAATAGTACTATGACAACCCTTTTTAAACAATGGTACCACCCTCGCTATTTATTTCCATTCCCATTTCCATTTCCATTCCCATTCTTATTTCCATTCCCATTCCCATTCTCATTTCCATTCCCATTTCCATTTCCATTCCCATTCTTATTTCCATTCCCATTCCCATTCCTATTCTCATTTCTATTCCCATTCCTATTCCCATTCTCATTTTTTATGGAAACTGACACGGTTGGCTACATCACCTACAACATCCGTGATGTCAGCCCATAACGCCACGTCAGTGCTTCCCTTTGGTCGTGCCGGCTACACTGAACTGGACGGAAAACACAAACTATTTACATAGCCGTTTCGACCGACCTTTCCCATTCCCATTTCCATTCCCATTCTCATTCCCATTCCCATTCCCATTCCCATTCCCATTCTCATTTCCATTCCCATTCCCATTTCCATTCCCATTCCCATTCTCATTCTCATTCTCATTTCCATTCCCATTCCCATTCCCATTTCTATTTCCATGTCCATTTCCGTTTCTATTTCTATTTCTCTATACCAGAAGGCGGACTTATTGTACCTACATTTCTACTTTTTTCTAGACATTCTTGTACTGCAGAAAAATGTAGATGTAAATGTAGTGTAGCTGCCTGCCTACGACGATGCCCACTCAACGTGGAATCGACATTAATTTGTTTTTGTGAATTTCAATGAATCCATTGTGTATTTTGGAAATACCCAATTTCCTACAACTACAGGAGCTTAAACTGTTATAAAATAAACAAGCTAAGTGAACTAACATAGGGCGGAACCCTTCGTACTAATCGCGACCCAAACTGGATCAAGCTGTTTAGAATTCCCGCGCTAGATTAAGGTGTAACGCATAGCACACGTAACACAACATTTCCGTTCAAAACCTACGAATAAATAAATTATAATTGTTTTTATTTAGACCTATCATGGATTGCTTACATCCGAGATGACATTCCAACACAGCTTGGTGAAACAAGTGCTATGTATTATGGTTGGTATTTGGCTTACAATGAAATTCGCGGTCACTGTGGCCGAAGTTTCGGACTGACGCGTGCAGTCAATCATCAGGGCGAGTGCCTCGCTATTAACACGGTTAGCAGAACACTGCCTGTCAAACGCGAGCGGCTGCGAAGATTGTAGTTGCAGCTGTGGGTAGGCACCAATTCTAGGGGCGAGCACGGGATACTATGCCGGAGACAGTCTGTAGGAGTCTTCTTTGTTGAAGTCGGGATCTTCGAGATCTCGATAGACTCACGGATGATGCGTGGAAAGAGTCGTTTTTCAGTGGCCAAAATTTCCATCTGATCGAATCTTATGCAGTGCTGCATTCCGGCGTCGACATGCTCAACTATGGCAGACTTGGTTTTGTCCATGTTCTTGACTGCTCTGATATGTTCGGAAATTCGTCCGTTCTGTGACGCTGCGCTAGGACGGAACGCAGCCCAAGCCGAATTGGTGGCTACCCACAGCTGCAACTACAATCTTCGCAACCGCTCGCGTTTGACAGGCAGTGTTCTGTTAACCGCGGGCCCGACCGCAGCCAGGCACTCGCCCTGATGATGGACTGCACGCGCCAGTCCGAAACGTTGGCACCAGTGACCGCGAATTTCAACCATGGTAAGCCAAATACCAACCATAATATGAATATGCATGGTAGAACAAAAGTATAAGAGATATGTATGTAGGTCAGTGCTTCCCTTTGGTTTGAAACAATCAAACATACAAAGCGTCACATAGAGATTAAATGAAAATTATAGAGAAAGTCAGATTATTCTTATATTAAATACTTTCTGATATATTATAATGAATGTTTGGGGAAATGTCTTATGTCAGCCTCGGTAGCTCAGTGGTGCGGTCAGTCGACTGTCGGCCGGATCATAAGCACGCCTGAGTGCGGTCAGTATATGGATGGGTGACCGCTCAACCGTTGGAGGCTGGCCGTGGTTCAGATTCCACGTAAAAGTGTAGGTCCCATTCCCTTCTTACCTTGGCACTGAATGAAAGGTCGGTTGAAACGGCTATTTCGGTTAAAATATCGTCGGTTGAAATAGTTCGTGTGTTCCGTTCAGTTCATTGTAGCCGGCACGACCGAGGGAAGCACTGACATGGTACCTAGTTCACCAAGGTGTTATGGGCTGACATCACGGATGTTGTAAGTGATTTAGTCAACCGTACCTTCGGCGGATGAGTTATTACTTCCTTCCTTACCTATAATAAAATCCAACGTCTGCTTTCTGTCTGTCTGAGTGTCTGTCTGTCCGCTTATAACTCGAGAACCAGTGAACCGATTTTAATAAAACAAAATTCTACGGATAGCTTGATTCTTCCCATCAACTATAGGCTACTTACTATCACGCTAAATAGCTTATGAGGTTAGCAGTGAAGTGAAATATGAGAGCGGGCGGAGCCGCGGGCACAGCTTGTTGCTTATAAAATTATTCAGTCAATTCCGTTAAACAACGTTAATTTTTATATTTCGCCCAGGTAAGTCAAAGTGACAAATATGAACTGTTGCAGATTATGATCCAGGGAGCATCCAGGGCACATGCAAACCTGAAAGACGTCATTCATTCTCCGTAGCAGAACCTCCTAAACTGATACCACCGCAAGACTTGTTCACTTTTCCGAGCTGCTCGAATGTAGAGATCGTACAAATGATAACCAACCTTCGCTGTGGCACTACAAGATGAAGAAAATAGAAAAAATCCACATTGTCCTGGCGCCATATGATCCAGGGAACATCCAATGCAGATGCAAACCTGAAAGACACCATTCATTCTTCGTAGCAGAACCTCCTAAACTGATATAACCGCAAGACTTGTTCACTTTTTCGAGCTGCTCGAATGTAGAGATCGCCCAAATGATAACCAACCTTCGCTGTGGCACTACAAGATGAAGAAACTAAGGAAAACATCGACATTGTCCTGGCGCCATATGATCCAGGGAACATCCAATGCAGATGCAAACCTGAAAGACGCCATTCATTCTTCGTAGCAGAACCTCCTAAACTGATACAACCGCAAGACTTGTTCATTTTTCCTACATGCTCGGATGTAGGGATCAAATGATAACCAACCTTCGTTGTGGCACTACAAGATGAAGAAAATAAGGAAAACATCGACATTGTCCTGGCGCCATATGATCCAGGGAACATCCAATGCAGATGCAAACCTGAAAGACACCATTCATTCTTCGTAGCAGAACCTCCTAAACTGATACAACCGCAAGACTTGTTCACTTTTTCGAGCTGCTCGAATGTAGAGATCGCCCAAATGATAACCAACCTTCGCTGTGGCACTACAAGATGAAGAAACTAAGGAAAACATCGACATTGTCCTGGCGCCATATGATCCAGGGAACATCCAAGGCAATTGCAAACCTGAAAGACGCCATTCATTCTTCGTAGCAGAACCTCCTAAACTGATACAACCGCAAGACTTGTTCATTTTTCCGAAATGCTCGGATGTAGGGATCAAATGATAACCAACCTTCGTTGTGGCACTACAAGATGAAGAAAATAAGGAAAACATCGACATTGTCCTGGCGCCATATGATCCAGGGAACATCCAATGCAGATGCAAACCTGAAAGACACCATTCATTCTTCGTAGCAGAACCTCCTAAACTGATACAACCGCAAGACTTGTTCACTTTTTCGAGCTGCTCGAATGTAGAGATCGCCCAAATGATAACCAACCTTCGCTGTGGCACTACAAGATGAAGAAACTAAGGAAAACATCGACATTGTCCTGGCGCCATATGATCCAGGGAACATCCAAGGCAATTGCAAACCTGAAAGACGCCATTCATTCTTCGTAGCAGAACCTCCTAAACTGATACAACTGCAAGACTTGTTCACTTTTCCGACATGCTCGGATGTAGGGATCAAATGATAACCAACCTTCGTTGTGGCACTACAAGATGAAGAAAATAAGGAAAATATCGACATTGTCCTGGCGCCTTAAATCACGAAATGTAGGCAGGCGCGACAGGCATTTTATGTAAATTACGCCACAAATGGATTGACGCAGACTATAGTCGGGCGGAGGCTGGCTCGCAAAATGCCAGATTAATTAAGTTAGAAGAATCAGGACGATTAACGAGTTTCGTAATTTTGTTTTGCGACGGTTGATCGGATTGTTTCGGATCATGTTCGTCGGAATTCGCTCGTGAACGTCTAGACCGTGTAACGAGAGACTTGGAATTTCTTGGATATTCCTAAGATATTCTTGTTGGAAGGACAAAATAGAAGTGACGGCGAACCATGCTGAGTATTTGTGTTGATGAAACCCTGTCTCTTTTTAAAGTGAAATAAACTTTGAAAATTATGGTCCAAGTTTTTTTTTTATTATGGAATTTTTTTTTATTTAATCCGGTATGGCTGAGTCAGAGTAGACTCTCTGACTAGTCAATATCACTTTGTTTTTTTTTTATGGAATCTGACACGGTTGCCTACATCACCTACAACGTCCGTGATGTCAGCCCATAACACCGGGTGAACTAGGTGCCATGTCAGTGCTTCCCCCTTTGATCGTGCCGGCTACACTGAACTGGTCGGAAAACACAAACTATTTACATAGCCGTTTTAACCGACGTTTCATTCAGTGCGGTAGTACCAACCCAGGCGGGTTAAACCCTACCACCAAGTAATATTAGGAGGGAAGGGACCTACAGTTTTACGAGGAATCCGAACCTCGGTCAGCCTCCAACGGTCAGCGATCACCCATCCAAGTACTGACCGCACCCAGCGTTGCTTAACATTCAATAGCGACAGTTGACTGTCTGCACCACTGAGCTATCGAGGCTGGCCTCCGAGAAGGAAGCTGCCGTACCGGAGACTTCCCTGGATTGCTGGCTATACTGGACTAGAGGAGAACACAACCGAGTTTGATATGCGGCCATCTTACATCCAGTATAGGAAACGGACACGATTGGCTACATCACCTACAACATCCGCGATGATGTCAGCCCATAACACCGGGTGAACTAGGTGCCATGTCAGTGCTTCCCTTCGGTCGTGCCGGCCACACTGAACTTGACGGAAAACACAAACCGTTTCGACCGACGTTTCATTCAATACGGTGGTACCAACCCGGACTGGTTGAACCCTACCATCTGGTAAGGTAAAAAGGGAAGGGACCTACAGTTTTACGTGGAATCCGAACCACGGTCAGCCTCCAACGGTTGAGCGGTCACCCATCCAAGTACTGACTGTCGACAGTCGACACCACTGAGCTATCGAGGCCGACAAATTACCTATTATGTCTATACATTTTAATTATGTAATCCGGTATGGTTGGCTGAGTAAGAGGGGCCAAAACCCATGTTCCGACCAACAATATCACCTTCGTAAAATGTAGTTGCCATACCAGAGCCTTCCCTTTGGATTGCTGGCTATACTGGACTAGAGGAGAACACAGCCGAGGCTGCTGTGCGGCCATCTTACGTCCAGTACGCTGGTATCAACCCAGTCGGCTAGAAATTGACCACTTAGTAAGGGGCAAGGGAAGGGACGGAAATTTTACGCCGGTTTCGAACGGTGAAGCAGCAGGTGTATGTAATTTTTTCCGTCTGGAAAAACTGTTTGGTATCGAAAAACTTTCGACCGGATTTGAACCACGGACCTCTCGCAAGAGAAGCCGACGACACGCCCAGACCACTCGGCCACCCGTCCAATTTTTTATTATTTTTTTTTTTATGGAAACTGACACGGTTGGCTACATCACCTACAACGTCCGTGATGCCAGCCCATAACACCGGGTGAACTAGGTGCCATGTCAGTGCTTCCCCCTTTGATCGTGCCGGCTACACTGAACTGGTCGGAAAACACAAACTATTTTACATAGCCGTTTTGACCGACGTTTCATTGTATTGGCTATTATTTTTTTTATTAAAATTTTAAAAAGTAATGTACCTGTTAATTATTTATTTATATTGTTGTTAAATGTTGATTATGTGATTGTAATAATGTTATTAAATTTGTGCAGAGTTATAATGTACAGCTCCTGTGAGCTCTTAAACTTTTTTTATTTTTTTTTATTGAAACTGACACGGTTGACTACATCACCTACAACATCCGTCAGCCCATAACACCGGGTGAACTTGGTGCCACGTCAGTGCTTCCCTTCGGTCGTGCCGGCTACACTGCATTGGACGGAAAACACAAACTATTTACATAGCCGTTTCGACCGACCTTTCATTCAGTGCGGTGAATACCAACCCGGGCGGGTTAAACCCTACCACCTAGTAATATAAGAAGGGAGTCATATCCCTTAATGATTTAAATAAATAAATAAAATTAATAAATTTTGTCCCAAAAATATAATAATCTTACTCGAACACGAAAGCACCACAGGGCGGTAATAGCTAATAGGTAATAGCTAATAGGTAATAGGTAATAGGTAATAGTAATAGGTAATAGCTACGGAGCGAGATTTATTTTTTTTCAGTTTTTGTTAGACAGAAATGTATTATCTCCGGCGGCGGAGATGGGATCGCTGGTTTTATCGTACTTTGAAATAAATTAGTTTTACATTTTAATGAAAAGCGCAGCGGAGCCGGCGGTCGTCGCTGCAACGTCGCGTGTTATTGAATGGTCGCCATTTTCCCGGCGACAAAATTAGTAGAGGCCACGACCCAGCAGCGACGCAGCTCAGCTCCCAGCCCGGCGAACCGAGAATACTTGAGCAAATTCTTTTGCGAGACTTTAACGAAGTAATTAAAACATTTACGAATGCATACAACAATTTCTAAAGGTCTCTGCTAGCATCGCTGGTCACTGAACTCTAACAGCCAGCCAAAACTGAGTTAAACTTACGCATAGTTAGTTGCGTATAAAAATTATTATAATGATGAAATAATTTATTGAAATGGTAGTAGCCATACGAATGTTAACAGATCGCTTAGTCTTTGCCCGCATCACAGAGTACCTGGTCTCTAAGAGGTGTTCCCCGTGGACCAACTGAGTGCCACAACTAGTTGTAACCAAAGGGAATTAATTTGCAAATTTTATTCCATAAAGCAGCTCTCTCTTCGGCCTTGCATTCAACAAGTTAATTTCTTAGAGAAAGTATATCGTTTAACTGAACGCAGCTCGACTTTCGGCCTCGCTATTATTTATACGTATTTCTAAAACCGAGGACAATATAGGTACTACCTACTCAGGGAAGTCGAGGGACTCGATTTTTTAGTATATTTTACTAGGAATTTTCGTTAAAATTCCATTCTCAATTGGAAAGCCGACGAGATTTCTAAATATTTTTAAGAAGTGAACTAAATTTTACCAATTCTAAAAAAATCACAAAAATGAATAATTATGTAGCGTAAAATTTATTAATCGAAGTGTATACAAAATATATTTAAATAACTTCAAATATTCAAGTCACTAAATAAAAGTACATGATATACTGATGTTTTCATTCAATTATAATTTTTTACTTTCTAAAACGGCCCTAAATTTGTTCAAGGATTCCTAACTAAGGCCATTAAATACAGTCACCTTTCACGAGTATTGTTATGTATGAAAAGGTAAGCAGCATATATTATGAATCAAAAGAATACTTTGCATTTGAAGCACAGAAGTTTGAGCTTCATAAGATCCTATAGTCTGTGAGAACGTCCCTCCTCGAGCACTTTAATCCATCTCCCCCGGAGGCGATATTTCATAAGAGAATTCCTCCCGTCTGGTCTAGGCCCAAGGGCGCATCCAATAGATGGCGGAGGAGGGATCGCGCCTTACAGGTCACTCGGCCTCACCTTGCCACTTACTCTGAGGTCGTACCTTTCGTCTTTCTTATGCTAAGGCCCTATTTCGCCAACACGGTCTTAAATATGTCTAAAGGCCTGTTAACAAACGACGACTTAAATCGATAACTCGGTAAGTCTTCTCTATCGAAGTGTCTTCTCTATATGTCTACGTTAAGAAAACAGAGATGACTCTATACTGTATAAAAAATAACACCATAATAGTCCAAAAAAGAAACTTTTTGACAGGAAGCAAACGCCGGATAGAACAAATTGTGATAATTTCGAGTACAGTCTAACTGCCCTAAGAATGTACAATAAACAACAACAACAATATTAATTCGCTCTGCATCGCAGATGTCAATTTGAATTTTTTGTAAGTGCCTGTTAAGTTAAATGGCCGAACATGCAGACTTAACTTTAAGGATTCTAATGACAGCTACCTTGGCACAACATATTATCGTGTCTTTGAGATGAGCATAAGTGGACTTAAGTCTGTGCTCCTGCAATCGGCCTTAACGTATTACTAAATACAATCTGTTTGCCTGTGACGAAAACTGCTGAACAAATTAAAATAATGTTTTCACTAATTAAATATGTATGCCATATGTATATTTAGATGATTACCGCGTATGTATATGTATATCATTATATATTTCTAAGAGCCTAAGCAGTTTTTTTAAAAGTAATCCGGTATTGTGGCTGAATCGGAGGGGAAAAGCACATGCTCCGACCAGCCAATATCACCTCCGAGAAGGTAGGTGTCATACCGGAGACTTCCCTGAATTGCTGGCTATACTGGACTAGAGGAGAACACAACCGAGGCTGTTGCGCGGACATCTTACATTCAGTATGGTGGTGCCAACCCAGTCGGCTACAATTTGAGCTTGAATATTCTTCAAAATTACGATAGGTATATGAATTCTAACCCAGCGCACGTTTTTGTTCAGTGAACACGTCTACACAAACACAATTCGCGCCAAAATTCAAAATAAATTCCGAGCTAGTCGCAGTTTCGTTGTTCTTTTACTATCTCTACCGGAAATCAAAGAAAATACAGGAAACTAGCCGTTCGTTCCAAGTATGATAAATATTTAACGTATGTATTGTGATTTCAATTTTTTTATCCAAATCTCTTTGTCTCACACCAGTTAGGCTGCGCGATATTCAGATGGAGAGAGTGTTCTATATTGAGTAATTTATTCACCAAGTCGGCCCTTTCAGAGGGTTAATCTGTATAGAAAGCTGAATACATTGCAAAAATTAACGTTGGCGAAATAAAAAAAATTTTTTTTGTTCTCCATCTATTTTCAAACATAATGTGTTAGAAAGATAGATAATTCTTTATTGCTCCAGTAAACATTAAACAGTAAAAAATACATGCTGCTTGCTTGCTCGAAGCACTTTAGTGTTCGTTGCATTTGTTGTTCTGTTGTACTTTGGATGTATGTAGATAGATAGATAGAAATACTTTATTGCTCCAAAAACATTTTACAGTAACAAACGATAAGTAATTTACTTATGGTACAAAGGCGGACTTATCCCTTACAGAGATTTCTTACAGTCAATCTTTGGATGTTTGAGATTCGATAATATAGTGGAATGTAAGTAGGTAGTAGCAAAAGAGTTGCGTGACAATTGAAGATAAAAATAATAATAACAATACTTATTAACAATATATATAAGTACCTACATGCTAGTAAAATATAAGCCATACATCTTTAATACATATAAATTACTAAATATATAGAATATTATATACAAATAAATAAACATACATACATACTTGTCCATCCAGGTAAGTATTGAGGTGTTTTTTTTTTCAAATTCGCCACAGCTCTTTTTCGGAATCAACTTTTGATACACAACACTTTATTATACACAGCCTCTGAAAGGGCCGAATTGGCAAATAAATTAACCTGTATACAAAGAGGTATTATGTACTAGCGTACTAGAGAACTCACTCGCCCAACTAACATGTTCCAACGAGTTGCGGTTCACGGTCCTCAAGTCTCTTAGTTGAGCGCGAGAGGCCGCAGCGCGCAGTCGTCGCCTGCCTGCTGTGATCGCGCCTCGCCTACTTTAAACTAATTTACACATCTTCGTCCGTGCGCTCACGCAAACGTTAATGATATGTAGCTACTAGCTAGTCGAAGGTGCGATGGCGAACCTGGAGATGAAGTGTTAGAATGAAAAGAAAATATGCACACCGACGCACTAGTGCGATCGTTCTCCCTACCCCTTGCCTCTTTCCCGCACGCTTCCCGCCCCGCGCGCGCTCCCCTCTTCCGCTCGAATCTGCGCTCCGCCTACCCGCTACCTTACCCCATACCTCAACCGCTGGGACACCGCTTCTCTGTATATTTCTTCAGAGCGATTACTCTAGTATAATACCTCTTTGCCTGTATATGATAATATATTTGCTTATTACTTATTGCTTATTACTTACTAGGTATATTAGGTATATAATATAATGTAAGGTACTATTAATTTATTATCGACGCTGCTGTACACACGACGACGCAACGTAGATGGGAGCAGAATGAAAGAATATCTAATAATTTTTCCAGTGACGAAAAATATGCCATCTGCTGATACAGTGTTTTAGAGCCCCGTCTCGAGAAATTGCGAAAACAGGGACATATTTGATTGACATAGTGACATATCGTCGACGTGCGTCAACGAGTGTCATACTTGGAATCGAGCTGGGCTGAATTGAGATGTGATGTCGTAGTCACGTGAGGCTTCTCTGGCTCCTCCGCTACTGAATTTACGTTGCTTTTAGTAGCTCCAGTGAAAGGAAAAAGACACGAAAGGAATGCATTCTCACTTTGCTGAAGTGACGTGCAGGCAGGATCGCATCTAGAATTCGCTGCTAGTGGGTTCGGGTGAGGTAAATGGAAATAGAAAATCTTGATTTCAACTTACTGAATTTACACGAAAAAAACTACTTATACGTATAATATTTTACAATTCACTTTGATGAAAATGGCCTAGGCGCAGCTCAATGCGCCTATGCCTAGTGAAAAATTGGTGCTGTTTTTAAGCCTAGCCAAGGGGTTTTGCACGAAGGTCCCCAACCAAGCGGGATTAGTTTGCAGGCCTAGAGCCATCCCTAAACCAAATCAACAACAATCATCAACAAAGCCTAGCCAATTAGCGCTTTCTTCAAATCACGGGTTAATAGCCTATACCCCGCGACTTTAGTCCGCCTCAACCCGCCGTATTTACTTCTCCTCGGGGGTAAAATTGACCCCGCCTGAGCACGGCCACCCAGTTCGGGAGCAGTAGAAAAAATTATGTGCGGTGCGGACGAGGAGCAGTGGCGCCCACCGCGCCGCCTTGTTGCGACCCTGTTACTACCGCTGCTGTCGTCTCTGAAAGTAAAGTAAATCCTGATACTGCTTGTAGAATGGCACCACGAGGGGTGATGTGATAAGCAAACATTCACCCGGGATGCAAACCGCAGTACATTTTTTTATGTAATAGATGGCTATACTATAGAGGATGTTTCAGGATAGGCTTGAGAAACTTCAGGAATAGAAAGGACTCATTATTAGAAGAAAAAATCCTTTATTACTTAAATGAAATTCCATATTTTTTTTTTCCAACAAAAATTTAAAATTGAATAAAAACTCGATGAACGGACAGTGAGATTTGGCAACAGTGCTGTCTAGGTCTAAGGAGTGCAGTGATCTAGTCCAGTCCCCCTTTTCTTTTGATGTCATTGTAATTTAGGTGTTTGGAATTTACCTACATGCACTACAATTCTACTAGTTAAGCATGTAAGTTAGTCACTTTAAGTTTATTTAATAAAGGTTAACCGTCCACCAAAGCTCGATGAAACGATTTTCACCAAAAAGTACTATAAAATGACCGAATCTGGGAAAAGTTTCAGAACTTTTCGTCTTCAAATATGGACCCCTTTCGAACCCTGAAGTTACGAAATCCAATCCTGAAACACAATTTTTTGTTGTAATAAGGACAGTCGAATCTATGTTCCTGTTTTTATTTTTTTAATATCTAAAGTGATGACTCAATAAAGCTTAATGAACTTCATGACATCGAAAAATAAAAAATCCATTTTTTTCGGTCGAAATACAATTTTTTAGCTCCGGTTTTGTAGGTATATTTCATCTAAACAAAAAAATTACAGGAACGCAATGATACGTCATTGCAGGAACGTGACTATCCTTAAGACACGAAAAACAATTTGCAAAAATCGTATAAGGTTTAGGGGGCTAGAAAACATAAATTCCGAAAGACGATTTTGTATGGAGAAAGGTAACTTCCGTCTCGTCTTAACGAGAGCGAATGGAATAGTGAACTAGAACATAACATTTATTTAAGCCAGGATTGGTCTACAGTTAGTAATAGATGCGTGTACCGTCCGACAGCCTTGGAACCAGCTCGAGGACATAAAATAATATGTAGAAGTGCTATCCTCAAACACTGCTTATACTTCATCCAAAGAATTTAATGCACACAATTTTATTCGCAACAACGGACAACACGAACAATTTTCACGGCCGCTTCGACCGATTTATTATTCGAAGACATTCATATCAATGACATTCATATCAATGACTCAGCAATGTCAAAAATCGGTTTCTCCCGATTGACGTGGCTATCGTAAACCACTGTGTGTTTGGAGGATGGAAATAAATTATTAGAATCAATAAATACATAATATGTATTTATCGTAATTAAATATTATTTAATTGTAGACATTTAAATATACATTTATTTTATAAAACTAATAAAACTCTACTTGACGGGAAGGAAATTTAAATCCATTAAATAAAATTTCACGACTATCTATTAACATGATGAATGAATTTTCGAGAGCACACTTTAAGAAATTTTTTTCTATCGAGTTAAGTAAATTCAATAGCGTTTTAGGCTATTTGGTGGTAAGCAGTATGTCTTGTAAAGAGCCATATATATAATTTTTTTTAAATCTTTCTTTTATATAACAAAGATTTTTGGTAGTGCTGCGCCTTAAACCCTACCACCTAGTACGAAGGGAGAGAACCTACAGTTTGACGTGGGTGCTTTGATGCTCCTTGTATATTTTTGAATTCTTTTGCGCTGCCGACGGGACACGGCGGCGCTCACTCACGAAGAACTCAATTTAAACTTGGCTGGCAAGGCCGACAGCTTACCTTGTACTAAATATTGTGGGATAGTGCACAGAAGAACAACCGTTGAAGTATTGTTGAGGTGATCTAGGTTATAAACATGAAACATAATCATTTGTTTATTTTTTATTATCATAAAATAATAATAAATTTTACACTAGATTAACATTGTCATTACTTTTTATTAAAAAAAAAAATTTATTGAGACTAAAAATTTAAAATACCTATATATTTAATTATATAAATTTGTATTTTTTATTTGTAAGCAATCTGGTATGGGTGACTGTTCCAGATAGACCAGATGAAAGGGCTAGAGAAAAAACATGATTTATGGACCGTCAGTACGGGTGGCTTCTCCGACCAGCCAATATCACTTCCGCGGAGATGCCATACCGGAGACTTCTGGATTGCTGGCAGTACTGATCGCCTCTTGCTTCTATTTTTAAAATGAAAAAAAAAATACATTATTTTTCCCGCGGCTTCATTCTCGTGAAATGCCTAGCTAGTCAATTATTCGTCTAATCTGTCTGCAGCCATACGTAGATAAAACGAATGTCAGGTTACTTTTTTTTATGGAATCTGACGCGGTTGGCTACATCACCTACAACATCCGTGATGTCAGCCCATAACAACGGGTGAACTAGGTGAAAACCGCATCTGAATCGGTCTAACATTTCTCCAGTTAGATGCTATTTTTATTTGACTTGATATATGAAGTATCAAAATTGACGATGGCGCTATACACCAGATATAGGTAATTTAAATAGGCAGTGTGGTCAGATTCTTGAGTATTCATGTTTATGCTGTAAATATTAATACTCTTGTGAGCGGTAGTATGGGTTAATTATTGGAAATTACTTTAATATAATACAAGGTACTAACAAAACATTGTGACTTACCAAGTTTGTTTGTCAGTTCTTCTTCGGATTGAATTTAGAACTGGCGGAATTTTCGACATATCCAATATCCAAGCGTAGGTTACCTACCTATGGATGAAATTATACAATAAAAACAATAAAACACCGGGTGAACTAGGTGAAAACCGCATCAGAATCGGTCCAGCATTTCTCCAGTTAGATACTAATATGCATACATACATACACATGGAAACTGCATTATTAATTATGTGTCAAGTGAAATAAATAAATTAGAAATTTGAAAATTGACATTTATTTTACACCTATTTAGGGAGTGATGTTACGAGAGATTAACTGATGTAAATACTACGCTTCAACAAGTTCGGGCAACCTTCGTATTTCACACATCACTAGCGAATAGTTTACAGGAAACGTAAGCGGTGCGAAAATATGAGGAGTTTTGCCAACCGAAACTTTATCGGAATACTTTAGTCCGCCATTTAAAGTTTGAAAGTTGGTGGAAATGTGTTGGAGGTTTGAGAGCCTGGGGCGAGTGAATACGAGAAGTTTACAGCAGCTTATAATATTGAGTTTGGGGATGGAGCAGTTGCGAATAGAGTACGGTACAGATCTTCTGTCGTCGTCCAAGGAAGAAAGAAGAAAGAATGAAAGAGGGAAGTAAAGAAATAAATAAAGTATAAAAAGAGAAAAGAGGAAAGAAATAACGGACGAACAAATAAAGGTACTTAGAAAGAAATAGAAAGCAGGAATGTTTGAAAGGTATAAAGACAGAAAGAAGGAAATATATCAAGAGAGACGCAAATAAGGAACGATGAAACGAAATAAACAAAGAAATAAAGATTGAAAAACAGAAAGAAGGAAATACAAGTGAATACAAATTGAAATCCTTTATTACACATCAAACAGCAAGGAGTACACAAGAAAGGAAAATAATCACATACAGGCAGAATAATGACGCACAAAGACGGACTTATAACTAATTGTGATTTATTCCAGTCATTCTTCAGTAGAAGTAGGTACCTAAAGAAAGAAATGTGTATTGTTCTCCACAATATAATATATGATAATATGGCTTATGGGTTACATAGGTAGTAATTCTACAGAAAGAGAGTAAATGAAGCTGCCTCGTCTTTCTTTCAGCTTTGTTGCTGTTGTTGCTACAGCTATAGCTTAGATTGTGTCTTGTTCAGTCTGTCTGCCAAACTCGTGAGTGAGAGAGGGAGAGGAAAATTTTAATTGTATATTCCTACGTTCAATATGGTTGTCCAATATCTACTTTCTACTTACTAGTATAAAGCGCAACGTCTGTATCTCTGTAACGTAACGGGTAAACTAAATGTCATAATAAGCAATTTCCATCGTAGCATACCTAATTATGTAAGTATTACCACACGTATTACTAACTATATTTAAGCATAGTTCAGGAGCGTTCGGAAAAACTCGACAATAATGCATTGATTAATATCCATAGGTACATACATACCACACGCTGTATCCCAACAATCGGGGTAAGCAGAGTAATCGCGTTTTCCGTCCAGTTCAGTGTGGCCGACATGAAATGAAGGGCAGCACTGACATGGCACCTAGCTCACCCGGTGTTATGGGCTGACATCACGGATGTTGTAGGTGATGTAGCCAACCGTGTCGGTTTCCATAAAAAAAATTAATGGAACAGTTATTGATCCACCCAGACTTAAGCAGATTTAATCGGCGGCGTAAGCCCACGCCTCATTTGGCCTACCTCCAAGTGCCAATTTAGTGAACTATATTTTTACAAACTGAACTTGCCGCGAGCGAAGCTGAGGGAAACAGATATTATATAATATATTTCATAGTCGACGGAGTGGCAAGGCGCTCCGGGAATGCACGCGGCTGCTTCGGCCTCCGTTGAATTCGAAATAATTTTAAAGGAAGCATCCTACGGCTCGGGATCACGGCAGAGTTATTACGTAGGCGGCCGAGAGGCGAACACTGATTTTTTTATTGCTTCCGAACTGGGTGTCTCTGCCCGAGGTCGAAGACTCAGGCGCAGCCAATTTCACCGCCGAGGAGGTGCCAGTCCGGCTTGGAGGTGGACTAATATCGCTGGGGAAAGGCTATTAACGCGCGATTTGAAGATCCGTGGATTGTAGGAGTGGGGAAAGATATTCTCTGGGAGCCCGGTCCACACCTTTGGCACAAGAACGATTTAGAGAATCGTGCAGTTCGAAGAACTCTTCTGTTGACTACAAAGGGGTGGTCCGCGAGAGTATGGCGGGTTTGGCGAAGGCGAACAAGAGGTGACTGATGTGAACCGTCGTCGTGTACAGATTGTTGCCAAACTGTTTTGCTAACATCATATTTCGACTCATTCACGATACACGCACATCGTCCGTGGAACCCAGCTCCCTGTCAATCTCCGTTTCTCTTCTTCCCAACACTTTCAAAATTATGCAGGCGGGAAAAGCTTGACTTATCGCTATTATTCAAAATAAGCAGAGGATCCATCGATTGCTCGGATCTCTTGGGTCACATAGGTCTACTTGTGCCGAGACTTGCGACGAGGAGTAACGCTATAATACACCTCCCCCTTGCTCATTCCAATTATAAACAGAATGCATTTTTCTGGCGTGCTGGTAGGTTATTCTACGACATAAGCGGCGATGTTGATTTGTTTTCCACGAGCCCTACTGTACTGCTTTCGATGCATTATTTAACGTTTTAGGTTTATTTTGTTTTTGTGTAACTATCAATTTTGTTTTCATTATTTGTGTTATGTTTTCGTTTTTTTTTTTCGTTGCCTAATCATGTACATTTCATTACTCTGTAAGTTTACCGCAAGAAATAAAATATAAAAAAAATTTAAATAAAATTATTCTAAAGAAACATTTCTTATCTTCGTAACTTTTTTGATTCAAAACTGTCTTCCATGTTCCAGAGTTAGTAAATAGGTAAAGTACGTACTCGTATAGTTAGACTATTTTTAACCCCCGCACCGACGCAAAAATAGGGATGTTACAAGTTTAATGTGCGTGTGTAAGGGTATCTGCTGTGGCATCGTAGCTCCCAAACGGATGGACCGATTTGGATGCAATTTTTTTTTTTATTAGAAAGCTTGTTTAATCGGGATGATTCTCAGCTATGTTTGTAATAAAGTAATCAAGTAATTAAGTAAATAAATGAGTAAAAAAATATTATAAAGTGGACCGATTTGCACGCGGTTTTTTCTAAAGCTTGACATAAAAGTTAAATTAAAAATTTTAAAAACCACCGACCCTAAAAAATTTCGTTAAGTAAGTACCCGCGCAGCTCTGAGTTTTTATATTTTATTTACTTATCGGTCCCCCGACTTTAAGTAAGTAAACGGAAATTATTTATGACTTTTTAAGGGTCGGGGTTTTTTTTTATTTGTAATTTAACTTTCACTCCTAAATTAAATCAAACACAACAACCGCTGGCAAGCGACTATTGTTACATAATGAATCAACCTGCCAACACTGAAGCATAACCGAGATGCCTCAGCAAGCTCGCGGTCGAACGTCATCGACTACCTTAGATTCCAGCTTCCATCCTGAAATTGACTTCATCCTATACTGACTGTTTATTCATCCGCATAGGCACACCGCACGCCGTATCCCGGCAATCGGGGTAAGCAGAGTAATGTAAATTACAGCACAACACCGACCACCACATTTAGCAATGTATTCGGACAAGATACCTAACTATCAGACAGCAAGTAAGACACCTGCTGCATGACTCGGTGGAAAGACCGCGCCAAGGTGAGATGTGGCTAGCCTGTCGCCCATATGCACGGCATCTTGTCCTTATCCCTTAGTTGCCTTTAACGACATGCACAGGAGAGATGCAGTGTGACTATTCTTATTAAGTACCGGCCCCACACAGTACTAGTAGTAGGTATTCATCCAGATAACAGCATCATAGTCAGCCTCGATAGCTCAGTGGTAAAGACGTCAACTGTCGCTATTGAATGTTAAGCAACGCTGGGTGCGGTCAGTACTTAGATGGGTGACCGCTGACCGTTGGAGGCTGACCGAGGTTCGGATTCCTCGTAAAACTGTAGGTCCCTTCCCTCCTAATCTTACTTGGTGGTAGGGTTTAACCCGCCCGGGTTGGTACCACCGCACTGAATGAAACGTCGGTCAAAACGGTTATGTAAATAGTTTGTGTTTTCCGACCAGTTCAGTGTAGCCGGCACGATCAAAGGGGGAAGCACTGACACGGCACTTAGTTTACCCGGTGAGTCCATCCA
Source organism: Nematopogon swammerdamellus (assembly GCA_946902875.1). Classification (NCBI taxonomy): domain Eukaryota; kingdom Metazoa; phylum Arthropoda; class Insecta; order Lepidoptera; family Adelidae; genus Nematopogon; species Nematopogon swammerdamellus. The sequence goes on along the minus strand of OX336345.1, from coordinate 2,116,510 downwards.
TAAAATAAAAAAACAACCAACCCAGTCGGGTATAATTTGAGCCTACCTACCACCTACATACATACATACATACCATTGTATACTATTGCATACTAATGTAAGAAGGGAGTCATATTCCTTAGTCGCCTTTTACGACATACACGGGGAGAAATGCAGTGGGGCTATTCTTTTAAAGTACCGGCCCCACAAGGTACCACCGTACTGGATGTAAGATGGCCGCAAAGCTGCCTGGTCTGTGTTCTCCTTTAGTCCAGTATAACAAGCAAAAGGGAAGTGTCCGGTATGGCACCTACCCTCTCCGAGGTGATATTGACTGGTCGGAGCATGTGCATTGGCCCCTCTGACTCAGTCATCCATACCATTTTTTTATGTATAGATTACATAAAAAGTTGTAAATTTTAGGATTTGTTTTTCCCATATTTTTTGTTTGTTCTTCTATTTTATTTATGATCTCCGGGGCAACTTTGGCCCTCGGCAAACTTTCCATTATTTCCGTATGATTGTGTACTTCGGAAGCTATTACAAGTTATATAAAATAAGAAGATATTTATTTTTCGGCGTGTTATTCTTTTTCTCTACATTTCAAGTTATTTTCACAAGATAATTGGACGAAAAAATGTATTCTTTGACACAGACGAAGTCTGCTCCAGTTTTTTATTATGTACCTATCAATATTTCTTATTCTATTATTTATATTATTTTATGAAACCTGATATGTATGGTTGGCTATATCACCTACTACGCTAGCGATGTCACCCCAAGACACATTGGGTAACTAGGTGCCATGTCAGTACATCCCTTTGTTCGTGCCTGCTACGCTGAACTGGACAGAAAACACAAAATATTTACATAGTCTTTTCGACCAACTTTTCATGCAGTGCGGTGGTACCAACCCGGGCGGGTTGAACCCTACCACCTAGTAAGGTGAGAAAGGAAGGATCCTACAGTTTTTATGTGGAATCTGTACCACGGCCGGCCTCCAACGGTCGAACGGCCACCCATCCAAGTGTTGGCCGCGCCCAGGTGTACTTATTATTATCACGACTGACGACAGTCGATCGACCGCACCACTGAACTACCGAGGCTGACAAACAGACTTTGATAGACAGATCAGCAGGGCTGTCACGAGATTCGCTACGCGGGCTACGCCGAGGTGTAGCGTGGGTAGAGAACGTAAGCCGCTGCGCGGAAGCGAGTTCGCAAATCTATCGCACTCGCTTCCGCGCAGACGCTTACGCTCTCTACGCACGCTACACCTCGGCGTAGCCGGCGGCGTAGCCGGCGGCGTAGCCGGCGGCGTAGCGAAACTCGTAATAGCCCTACAGTTTAATTTATGACAACGTGAACTATTTCTGATGAATAAATTATTCAATTATTTTCTATTGTCTAACTTCTGATTTCACCACCTTCATCTAAAATTCTATGCACCAGTTAAGGCCTGTCAAATGTATGAGAAAAGCTACTTCAACCCACAAATTACCGTTGCATTCTTAACAGGTGGTGGTGAAAACGGTTATTATGGGCCCGAGGTATTATGTTTTACTAGAGCTCTTACTCGGGCAACGGGCATTGCTCCGTCGAGTTGAGGCACAATTTACGAATTGGGGCACATGAGAAACTAATCGATCGCGAACGGCCGAACTCGTCGCACGCGCCACCGCCTGCGCGCACCCCAGCGGACCCCAGTGGCAGTGAAGGTTTCACCCCCGGGTCTCAAAGTCTAGACTTCGGTCGGGGGTTCCATCGGGTGGTGGCTCGGATCGGCTGGGGAAAGGCTTCAGTCTGTGTTTCCCATGGGATTTTTTCGGAAGAACGGTACAGCTATGGGGCCTCGATCTGGCATACATGATCACTGTACTCGCAAGAGTGCAGGGATAGACGTCTGGATTTTATAGCCGGAAGGTTGGTATTTCCGGCCGTCTATAAACAAAACGTAAGAGAGAACAAACATGATAGTATCGACTTGCGCGCATCGCGCATACCCGGTTGTATTTCAATGCACATGTTGTGACATGTTGGGTTGGCCTTGGCAGGCGTTGTCGCTTACCGGCCGCTAGCCCCTCTCCCGCTCGCTTCCCGTTCCGCGCGAGCTCCCCTCTACTGCTCGGCTCTGCGCTCCGCCTCCCCGCTACGTTACCTCATACCTCAGCTGATGGAACGCCGTTTCTCTGTATCTTTCTTCGCGATAGCTATAGTAAAACATAATTCCTCGTTGGCCAAAGAGACAAACTTTGCAAACAATTTCGGTGTTATTTAAAAACTTTTTTTTTTCAATTTCAATTTATTTCAAGTCGTCATTAATTGTAGTAATTAAATTAAATGCTATTAGTTTCAAACTCGCTTTACTTAAATGCAGCCTCGTTCAAATTGTTTAATTCATTTGAAATTAACTATGTCTTCCAGACGAGGCGTCAATGTGAAAAGGCTATGACCTCGGTCGCGTGTAGACGAACAGATGGCCCCACTCTAAGGCCGTGACAAACGCCAACACCTTCAGCATTCGGGAATTTCAAATTTCAAATTATTTCGGTTTATGTACTTACCACTTTTTTATAAACCTCTAAATAGACTATCGATGAAAACTAAAATTAAAATAGGTACTTACGTAAGCAAAGATAGGTGGATAGGTGAATTTAGGTACGTATGGTTAATTACGTCGATAATTTCGTTAGCCGTTTTTTGTTTTTTATTTTTATCTCCTGTCGTGGTTACAATAATAAAATTTCAAAAATTTCAACAAGCCAGTTTTCTCAGTGCCTTGTGACCTTTGCATCAATTGTAATAATACACATTCTCAGATTTTTTTAAATTCATACTTGTTTTTTGTAATTTTTTTTATAGTAATTTTACTCATTATTTATGTAAGTAAGGAAGTTTTATTTTCTCAATGTGTGCCAATTGGTCAGTTTTTTACTTTCTTTGCCGCACTTTTTGCGTATTTGGCGTTTATCGGCCTTTATGTTTGAATAACTTCCTTCTCCAACTCACACATACTTGCAGATTTCAGCCAATGGCCGGGCTGGATGCATTGACGAGCGCTTTCTGATTGGTTGACATTTATCACCACGGTTGATCAATGATCACTTCCCATGCTCACTATCATCGGTGAGTTTGCAATGCCGCCGCCCGTACAGGGGTGTCCAAGTTTGCAGCCATTTCTGTATACAGCTTTTTTTTATGGTTATGGCATCGTTTCACCCACAAGTAGGTGTCTAACGATGCCCATGGACATTCTGTGATGCACGGGGGTTGCGAATGCCATGCCGGCCTGACCGGAGCCTTTTCACGCCCCTTTTGAAAAACCCCAGGCTGTACTTGGGACGAAATAGATGCGCAGGGAGTGCGTTCCACATTTTCGCGATTCTATGAATAAAAGATCTACAGAACCGGTTGGTGCATCCGTGATAGGTCGATTGAATAGGGGTGCATCCCAGTACGCGCAGTGCGGTAGCTTCTACAGAATTATAGAAATATTACTTATTCTTATTCTTATTCTTAATTACGGCACTTCTAATTGTACAATGTACGTAGGGAAATTAAACAATTTTAGGGTTGCGTACGTCACCCTATTACTAAGCCTAAGCCGTCTGTCCGTCCGTCTTTTCCGTTACCTTTTAAGGGCCGGTTGAAATGTTTACAATATATGCGTTACCATGGCATGTGCGGATAGAACAAAATATAGAACACTCGGTGCGCTAGTCTGAAGCTGCGTATCGACTGCGCGCGGCTGCCGCGCGCGCCATGTTCATGCGCTCCAGCAGCACGATCACGGAGCGCGCGGCAAGTTTTCTATAGTGTATCGACTGAGCGCGGCTGCCGCGCGCGCCATGTTCATGCGCTCCAGCAGCACGATCACGGAGCGCGCGGCAAGTTTTCTATAGTGTATCGACTGCGCGCGGCTGCCGCGCGCGCCATGTTCATGCGCTCCAGCAGCACGATCACGGAGCGCGCGGCAAGTTTTCTATAGTGTATCGACTGAGCGCGGCAGCCGCGCGCGGCAGCCGATCCAGTGTTCGTCGGGTCACCGTGGACGTCGGACTGTACATTTCATCAGAATGAGGACGGATACAATAAATATTTCAGAGCAGAAAATAGACGATGTAATAGGAAAGGTTTTATGTAAACATAGGATCGAGAAGCGAAAATGATTCGATGTTTACATTCTTCTCCAGTCGTAAAAAGGCATCAAACTGGCATGATTTTTAAAAACCCACTAATGCACCAGCGATGGCCCATGGCCATTGACATAATAGTCCTGTAAATAGTATTAATTATACATAAATAATGCCGGCACGCAACGAACACACGAACACCGTCAACGTCCGTCCCAACTGCGCGTGCGCCACGCACTGAGAATCCTTTGGTGCGCGCCTAAAAACCGACAACGGATGGAGCGCCGCGCTCCGTGTTCGGACGCTCCACGGCGCGCGCTCCAACCGGTATCGACTGAGCGCGGCTGCCACCCGCTCCGATGTTCGAGGGTTTGGAGCGCGCAGTCGATACGCGGCTTGACTCGCGCTGGCCGTTTTTTTTTAGTTTTAATCGTCTACACGTAATTGTGAAATAGTATTTCCACGGTAGGAATTCTCCGTTTCCTGCTTTAGAAATACAAAATAATTCTGAGCAATTCCCAAGGAGTTAATTCTTAAACCAAGTTCATTTCACCGCTGCACCACCGTCTGTGGTCTCGCCACTAAAACACCGAATACTTACTCCATGCATACACGTGACACAGAAGCGACCTATGCTTGTTCCAATCCAAAGAAGTTGTGGCGACATACACCTAGTTCACAGTACACGAAAGATCGATGGCCGCTTACGACACTACACGACAAAATGTAAAAAAAACCCGCCAAGTGCGAGTCGAACTCGCGCACCAATGGTTCCGTATCGCGATGTCATAGTTAGCGCCACTCACGCCATCTAATGGCGTGTTATGAAATGCTTCATAATAGGTAAAATTCATGATTAGTTGATTAGTCGGTAGGTGGCGCGCGCGCATACACTTTTTGGTTTATGGTTTCTTATTGGGAACCCCCGAGAATTTTTTACTTTTTCTTATTTTTATTATTTGTTGTTATATCGGCGAAATATATAATAGAGCGAAAATTTGGAGATAATACGTAACGGCACGGTGGTGTAGTTGGTTATCGCGTTGGCGGCTCAAGCCAGAGACCCAGGTTCGAATCCTGATGGGGATGAATTTTTTCCAATGATTTTCGATTTGCATTTTTCTAATTAAAAATATACCTATTACGGTTCAAGATATACAGCTCTCGGACAGACAGACAGACAGACGGCGTAAGCTTAGTAATAGAGTCCCGTACGGAATATGGAACCCTAAAAATGAAACCTGTCACTTTGTTGTAAGGAGTAAGGCAGTTTATAGAATAAGCAACCTAGCGATGTAGACATCATCCCCACCAACAGAGCTAATTAAAACGTAGCCGCGAGAGGTAATGAGATCGGTGCCACGTAAAAGCGGGATATTCTCAACTCCCCAGGAGTCCTAACGGGAGATAAAACAGCATTTTTCTTCGAAATACGCCTCATTCGGTAGTATGCTGCTTTTGCAGCGATAACACAGTGAATGAAGCTTATTATGAAAATAGTGAAGTTCGAAGCAATGGAAGGAATTTACGAGTACACCTCCTTTATGTTTCTTATTGTTTATAGTTTGTTATTCGTGTGTTTGTGGTTTGTTGTCTGTCGTCTGTCGTCTGTCGTCTGTCGTCTGTTGTCTGTCGTCTGTCGTCTGTCGTCTGTCGTCTGGTGTCTGTCGTCTGTCGTCTGTTGTCTGTTGTCTGTTGTTTGTTCTTTGTTTTTTGTGGTTTGTGGTTTGTTATTTATTGTTTTTGTTTGTTGTTTGTTCTGTATTGTTTTTTCTTTGTTGTCCATGTACACTCTAGGGCACTTCCCTTACCCTGTCCACTATTAGGTGGTAGGGTTTAATTCCTCCGGATTAGTACCACCACACTGAATGAAAGTCAGTCGAATCGGCTGTATAAATAGTTTGTGTTTCCGTCCAGTTCACCAATGCGCTATTGACTGCAATTGGATGGGTGACAGTTGGACAGTTGAGGCCGACCGTGGTTCTAATTCCACGTAAAACTGTAGGTCACTTTCCATCTTACCTAACAGGTTAGGTTTCAACCATCTCGGGTTAGTAAAACCTCACTGAATAAAAGTGCGTATTTTCCGTCCAGTTCAGTGTATATCAGTCACGACCAACGGGAAGCGCTGCCATGGCACCTACTTCCAAAACGGACAACGTGTAAATAGTCTCACATGACGGGTTAAGCAAATCACGTGGTAAACCATGTCATTTCTGTTTTTTTTTTATGTAATCAGGGGCCGAAGCGCATGCTCCGACCAGCCAATATCACCTCCGAGAAGGTAGGTGCCATACCGGAGACTTCCCTGTATTGCTGGCTATACTGGACTAGAGGAGAACACAACCGAGGCTGCTATGCGGCCATCTTACATCCAGTACGGTGGTACCAACCCAGTCGGCTACAATTTGAGCCTACCACCTAGTAAGGGGCAAGAGAAGGGACCTACAGTTTTACACCGGTTCCGAACGGTGAAGCAGCAGTATGCACAAAAATTTAAAACTCATTTCGAAAACACGTTCCTTAAAAAAATTTTTTTTATGGAAACTGATACTGTTGGCTACATCACCTACTACATCCGTGATGTCAGCCCATAACACATTGGTGAACTAGGTGCCATATCAGTGCTTCCCTTCGGTCGTGCCGGCTATACTGGACTGGATGGAAAACACGAACTAAAAAAGTTCCTAAGGTCTAATTCTAGACAAGGTCTAGGTCCCACTACAGCGCCCTCCGAAAAGTACTCCAAGGACCCCTCTGCCGTCACTGCGCTACGCCTCAGGCCCGCCGACCAATTTAACAGAGAGCAGACATCCGTCATCAGCCGTCTGGAGCAACATCTGTACGCTGCAACACTCCAATTGGTTTCGTGAAAGTTTTGAACCGCGCCGCCCGTACACTTGCAGTGGGGATATTCTTTTTAAGTACCGGCCCCACACGGTACTGAGTCTAAAATTTCGAAAATAAAGTGGAATATAGGGTACTTCTAAAAGTTTGCGGGAAATCCTAAGTCTTACAGTCCTCACGGAAACAAAACGTAAATCAAATCAATAAATGATAGCAAAAGAGTCCTCACGGAAAACGGAATGGTACGTAATCCTCTCCACACGAGTTCGACTTGCACTTGGCCTATATTTCTCAACGGGGCATGCATAGACGACGGATCTCCACCTCGCCCCGATCCTGACACCTCTGTCTGACACCTCATAGACACTCTTAATGTTCTCCAATTTGTACGAACTCTTCGGTTACGGGCACACTAGCGGTGCGCCACCTGAAAGACTTCCTGGCCCCTTTGGCTCCTTTCGGCAGACTTCGGCTCGAAGGAAACTGTGGTATGAGTGATGTTATGGTGGTTTAAAAAAAATAACCAGGGTTAATATAAAGAAGATGCGTCTTCTCTATATTAACCCTAACCTAATGTTGAGGCGGTGCATGTCTTTTTATTTGTTACGTTTCGTTTCGAGCCGAGTGTTCACGAAAGGAGCCAAAGGAGCCAGGAAGGAGCCGAAATGTCTTTCAGGTGTCGAACGCCACATTAAGCACCCTTGCGTCGGAGGATAAACTTTAAAAAACAATTTCAGCCAATCAGGAGGTCGCGCTGATACTAGACACTTCTTTCGCTCGTATGTACCTTGGACTTAACAGAAAATCAGAATGTCAGCATCATTAACACGATCCCGCCGTCCCCTTTCCACCTCCTCACCAATCGCACTGGACAGGGATTGCATCTCTCTTTCAAGGTTTCTTGAAAAATTAATAAAAATGATACCCGCCTGGTGCGCCGCTCTCGGCAACATACTGCACAAGTTTCCGTGTTATTGCTTCACAAGTTAAGTGGCGCTTACATAATCATACTTAGAGAACAGTTTCAAATCGCACTTAACAGAAAACATTTTGAGCAGTGAAAGCAATTGCAGGATAAATGTTATGCAGCTATAAAATAAATAATGTTTATTTAGAATGAAGAGCAACAATTTTTTTATATGGAATTTTTTAGATTTTTTGAATACACTTTCCAACCCCCACACTCTAATACCTAAGTCCTCGGGCGATTTGTCCGTGTAGGAAATTATTTGCTCGTATTATTTTACGTGGTTTTCGGTGTTGTGCTGTAATTTACCAGAGTTCTTGCAGCACAAAACCGATTACTCTGCTTACCCCGATTGTCGGGATTTAGCGTGTATGATGTGATGTGTATATAAGTATGTATTTTAATGGAATAACACTAAACTCAAAAGCATTCCATTTAGTTAGATGCATCAATGAAAAGCATTCAAAAACATATATTTCAAGTATATTTTGCGAATATGTACTTCATATTTTTTTTATTTTTTTTTTGTTTAAGCCCTATCAATCAATATACCTACTAATAATAAATCTGTAAGGGATTGTCATGGAGTAAGTTACTTTGTTTTATGAGATACTGAGTTTGTAGACTCTATTTTTAGAAATATTTTCTCTATGTAAGGTATGTATGTTCCTCCATAACTCTTAACCCTGCAGCGGTCGCACGCGGAATGCCATTCCGCACATTTAGATTTTAAGTAATATATCTTTTATTTTCGTGGTCATGGCGCCCGCGCTTCTGTTACCTTCCTCCTTCGGGGTGATGATAGAAACAGTCTAGTCAGTCTCACGCCAGTGTTACCCAGGGAGGCACCCGAGCTGCTTGCGGAATCTCATTCCGCGCGCGACCCTTTGTGTTTTGGCCTGCGGAACGTAGTTCCGCGCGCGTGTCTTATGTTATTCAAAAGCGAAGCAATATTCATGCATAAAACTATCACTATTTCTTGAGTAAGGAAATCCTATACACGCATGTTAATCTGTCTTGAACATGCCAACTCAATGAACTGACCAGGCTTCAAGAGCAAGGTGATAAAATATATAAGTAAAATTTGATACCTGTTCTGTTTCCGTAAGCTCTTACGAGCATTTTCCAGAAACTTTTCCATTCCTGATTTGTTTCTAAATGTATTCTACGGACCTACGCCTTCTATTTTCTAAATAGGTAACTAAGGTAGATATACCGATACTAAGTCCTAATTGGCTGTCTAGATATAATGAACATAGTTTGGTATAAGCACAAATTCGGCTCCTTCGTAGTATAACATAATTTTTTTTTTGTTTTCGCTAAAATATTCTATTTCTATATTTTGTAGTTAGTTACATAAATCTGATAGAATATATTGACTGATTTAATTTTATTGATCTCAGGAAATGTGTAACTTAGAATTGGTGTTTTTTTAGTTTATTTTTCAAGTTATCGTAGTTCATACACCAGAGTACATATTAATGATTATTTTATGTTAAATAATAGGTAAATAAATACTCTTTATGATGAATTATGGTGTAGTCTATTAAACTCCAAATTTAAAATAATAAATAACATAAACTAACAGAAAACGCGGTTGCGGAACGTCTTTCCGCGTGCGACCGTTGTTGTGATTTTTTAGGGCGCGACCGCTGCAGGGTTAAACCGACCATCCACATTTTATAAAACTTAGCACAAGCACATTTAACTTTACGTGACACAGGATAGACTAAATAAAGTGCAGTTCCGGCTACGCTAAGATGTGGCTCCCATACAATCCAAATTGTTCCGCGCGCAGAAATAAAGGTACGTTAGCGAGCTACATTCCTTTCTTTTTTTTTTAATACGAAGTTCACGCGAGGGAAGCCGCGGGCAAAGCTAGTCCATAATATAATCCAAAATCCAATAATTATTATTCCCAAACGCTTAAGATTTACTTTATATTTCCATCAAGATTTCAGTCTCTATTGATAAAAGACGGTGAGAGTTAAAATGATCAAAGACGAAAACTTGAAAGTTTTCAATTTAGTTTCGGTAGTTAGTGGTGACGTCACCGCGGCCTGCTACCGGGGCGCGGGGCGCGGAGCGGCGCGCGGGGCCAATGCGGCCCGCAGCCACCGAATATATATTACTAGCGTACCGCAGCTCTTTGTAAACTTCCTCCAACTCTCATTCTTACCCCCTATCTTTTATTTTCCTTACACTTAGCAGTTAACTCAGCGTACTTTTTTCATAAGATTATTCAGGGTCCTTCAGGAAGGTGCGAAATAACGAGCGGGGCAACTTTTCTCGAAACAAAATTTTCGAGGTAAAATATTAAAGTTGTCTGTTTTCGTTTTTGTGCGCCGCGCCGGCGGTTTTTTTTTTGTTTTTTTTTTGTTCGAATCTTTATTAAAAAACTAAATCGCGGTAGCTTTTCGCCCGCTTTTGGTGGAAACGTTAAAAATGGCTTTAATCTCGCGCAGAACGTGAATGAAGCCTGTGGAAGCCGGTTAGCGAACTAATTACGAGCTTGAAACTTTTCTAAAACCACTAACGACCTAAATTCTGTATGAAACTTCATCCGAGGGTCGCAGGCGCTTTACAATACATGAAACTTTATCTTGAGTCAAAAAAGAAAAATAAAAAACCTTGTCGAACTTTCTTCACACACACAGTAATGCAATTTTTGTAATCCGCTATGGGTCTTGCTTCACCGTTAGGAACCGGTGTAAAACTGTAGGTACCTTCCCTTGCCTCTCACTAGGTGGTAGGTTCAAATTTGTAGCCGACTGGGTTGGTACCACCGTACTGGATGTAAGATGGCCGCATAGCAGCCTCGGTTGTGTTCTCCTCTAGTCCAGTATAGCCAGCAATCCAGGGAAGTCTCCGGGTAGGGCACCTACCTTCTCGGAGGTGATATTGGCTGATCGGAGCATATTCTTTGGCCCCTTCGACTCAGCCACCCATACCGGATTACACAAAAAAAAGGTCAAAATATGTGTAAAATTCTTATAAATATTAGTCGTTGTACCGTGTGGGGTCGGTACTTAAAAAGAATAGCCCCACTGAATCTCTCCCCGTCGCATGTCGTAAAAGTCGACTAAGGGATCGTCAGCCTCGGCAGCTTAATGGTGCGGTCAGTTATTGGATGGATGACCGCCCGACTGTTGGGAGGCTGACCGTGGTTCGGATACCACGTTAAACTGTAGGTCCCTTCCCTTCTTACCTTACTAGGTGGTAGGGTTTATCCCGGCCGGGTTGGTACCACCGCACTGAGCGAAACGTCGGTCGAAACGGCTATGTAAATAGTTCGTGTTTTCCGTCCAGTTCAGTGTAGCCGGCGCGAAATGAAGGGAAGCACTGGCATGGCACCTAGTTCACCCGGTGTTATGGGCTGACATCACGGATGTTGTAGGTGATGTAGCCAACCGTGTCAAGTTTCCATAAAAAAAAATAAATAAAAAAAAAGTTTTAAAAAACATAAAACCGACTTCCTAAAAAAAGTAAAACTAAAAAACTATTTAAAATAAAAATATAAAAACCGCCTTCAAAAATATATGAAATAAAAACCTAAAAAAAAAAACGAACCCTAGAGTTGAAGGCGGTGCTAAAAAGGCTACACAAATCACAAAGGATATTATCATCCGCTCATGTTTTCTTTCATGCATCATTTTGCTTGCTTTAGCACCGCCTTCAACTCTAGGGTTCGTTTTTTTTTTTAGGTTTTTATTTCATATATTTTTGAAGGCGGTTTTTATATTTTTATTTTAAATAGTTTTTTAGTTTTACTTTTTTTAGGAAGTCGGTTTTATGTTTTTTAAAACTTTTTTTTTATTTCACAGTTTTTTTTAGTAATTTTTTGCTATTAATGTACTCGGCGGAATCGCTCGGCCTTCGGCCTCGCGATTCCGCCTCGCTTTCCAATCCGATCTTGACCCAATTAAAATAGGACCACGTCAGCTTCGATAGCTCAGTGGTGCAGACAGTCAACTGTCGCTATTGAATTTTAAGCAACGCTGGGTGCGGTCAGTGCTTAGATGGGTGACCGCTGACCGTTGGAGGCTGACCAAGGTTCGGATTCCTCGTAAAACTGTAAGTCCCTTCCCTCGTAATTTTACTTGGTGGTAGGGTTTAACCTTCCCGGGTTGGTACCACCGCACTGAATTAAACGTCGGTCGAAACGGCTATGTAAATAGTTTGTGTTTTCCGACCAGTTCAGTGTAGTCAGCACGATCAAAGGGGGAAGCACTGACATGGCACTGGTGTTATGGGCTGACATCACGGACGTTGTAGGTGATGTTGCAGAACTTAGTAGAATGGACAGACATAAACGTGTTACGGAAGCCTACTTTTATTATAAAATAACCGTCGGAGGACCTTGGTTGAAAATTGTAAAATTTAGTAGAACGGATAGACATGCATATGTTACGGAACCCTACATTCATTTTGCAGAACTTAGTAGAATGGACAGACATAAACGTGTTACGGAACCCTACTTAACAGTTGCACTCCGGGAGTGCCGGCAGATCCCGTGCCACTCTAACTTAACCCTTAACGCAATGACTTAAGGTTTCATTTTAAAAATGACGCTGACGCGATGTCGCGAGTTATACATTTTTACCCACCTAAAAAAGTGCCAAGAGCCGCTAAAGAAGTTTTCACTTCAAAAACCTCAGGGTTATCCCCTTTCAAATAAAAAAAAAAAGAATTTTCAAAATCGGCCCACAATTGACGGAGTAATCGCGTAACAAACATCCAAAAAAAGAAAACATACCGTCGAATTGAGAATCTTTTAGGTCTAAAGTAAATTTCTCGTGAAGACAAATGCAACGAGCCCAAACACGATGGGTTTATCATGTGTAGTTTAGGAGTTCCTATGGCCACCTTCTGTCTCCATCATCAAACCAGCTCGATGGTACTCGGTACAGTAGGTACTGGCCAGGTACCATAATAAATTAAACGCCGGTCGGAAAAGATAAAAAAATTTCAAATTTAGAATATTCATGAAACAAGGGTCCGAATATGTATCACTAGTATATCGATTCATGTATTTCAACAGGACAGAGAAAATTTCAAAATATTAGGTATTTAATACTTTTTAGTTTTTTTTGTTTTGTTTTTTGGAAATCGGTTTAATATTTTTTAAAACAGTTTTTATTTCATTCTTTTTAGTAATATTACATAAAAAAGAATAATCGAAATCGAATAATCGAAATCGATTGAAGTGGTACAGAATTATTCGCCATATGTGTCAGACTGCAAATTGCTGAATAAGTCCACATCACAAATGTTTTGCTGAAGGTAACCACACACCATACTAATTTATCAAACTGAAAATTGCCGAAAACGACCACATCACAAGTTTTGCTGAAGGTAACCACACACCATAGTATTATGCTGATTTTTCGAAAACCACTGAACCAATTTCGATAAAATTGAAATGGGACCACCTCGGAAGTATGACCTAACTAACAAAAAAAGAATTTTCTAAATCGGCCCTCAATTGACGGAGAAATCGTGTTACAAACATACAAAAAAATAAAAATAAAAAAAATAAAAAAAAAAAAAAACATACAGACGAATTGAGAACCTCCTCCTTTTTTGGAAGTCGGTTAAAAAAGTCGATTTCCAAATTCAACCCCATCGACATACTCGTAGCATGGTGGTACTCCGTAAATCAGCATTTTCGCAGAATTGCCCATACGTAGCTCATATCACTAAACACAGTGATATAATTAATTAGCGCATGAGTGGATAGGACAGATCTCGTATAATTGCAAGCTTTGAGAGCAGTGTAATGCATGCTCTCGCTTTTTCAGTGATTATTGCAATGCTACTTCGTATAGCGATATGCATACATACATATCACACACGCTGAATCCCGACAATCGGGGTAAGCAGAGTAATCGGTGTTGTGCTGCAAGAACTCTGGTAAATTGCAGCACAACGCCGACCACCACGTTTCGCAAAGTATTCAAACAAGATTAAATCGATCAAGCAGCAAGTAAGGCACGAAGACCCACCTGCTGCATGACTCGGTGGAAGTACCGTGCCAAGGTGAGAGGTGGCGATCCTGTCGCCCTTTAGCACGGCATCTTGTCCTTATCCCTTAGTCGCCTTTTACGACATGCACGGGGAGAGATGCAGTGGGGCTATTCTTTTTAAGTACCGGCTCCACACGGCGGTATGCTACGTAATTATTGCTATTCAAGGCTCACAAAGGCAAAGCGATAAACTAATTCGATTTTGTACGAAATTGTACATGGGTAATTTTGTTTCTGGCTTCCCAGCTTTCCAACAACATGCAGCCATTGCATATAATAATATAAGGATTGTCTATTACGAAACAGAAAATAATGAAATTACAACATACAAATGACTTAAAACGAAAAATAAAATCGGCCAAGTGCGAGTCGAACTCGCGCATCGAGGGTTCCGTATCGCCATGTCATGGTCAGCGCCACTCACGCCATCTATGTATTAGTTAAAATCTCTCTTTTCGGTAGATGGCGCGCATACACTTTTTAGTTTCTTGTATGGGGACCCCGTTATACAACAAATAAAACAAATATAAAAAAAGTAAAAAATTCACGGGGATCCACATACAAGAAACTAAAAAGTGTATGCGTGCCATCTACCGAAAAGAGTATGAAGCATTTTAAAATACATAGATGGCGTGAGTGGCGCTGACCATGACATGGCGATACGGAAAACTCGGTGCGCGAGGCTAACTCGCACTTGGCCGGTTTTTTTGAGTTGCATTTCACAATCGAGCAACGGATACAATTGTACAAGTGTATATTATAGTTTATCATAGTTATTTTCCATATATTATATTTTACATTCCCACACTCAAGTCTTTTGCTACTACCTACATAAATCTCACAACATACGACTCTCAAACATCCAAAGGTTGACTGGGAGAAATCCCTGTAAGGGATAAGTCCGCCTTTGCCCCTCATGTAAATTACTTATCGTTTGTTACTGTTAAATGTTTTGGAGCAATAAAGTATTTCTATCTGTCTATCTACAAACTGTGATAGTTCGCCATGAAAATTGTGAAAATTTTGCATAGAATATTGGCTTGTCCAAGTATCGTATTACATTTCATTTATTCATTTCCGTCTTAGGTACCATCGGTACACTTGAGTTTACAAATTGTAACGTTCTGAGTCTAGCCATGGCAAGGGACTAATAATTTTAGCCTAAGCAACAACATAAACACCTAAAAAATTATGAAAATACAGAGTAAAAAAAGAGTGTTTTGTGCACGAAGAGGCAATTAACACTAGATAAAAATTAAAATAAAACATTAAAATACTTCGCATCAATAGAATTGGCAGAAGTTAAAAATACAATTATGTCAATATAAAAAAAATAATTAAATAGGAAATATATAATTTATAAGTTAGTTTTTAGTTTTTAGTGATTTTTAGTTATAGTTTTTTTTTTCTTTTTTAATTAGTTATATTTGTCTATTTAATTTGATAGGTAGTTATAGTTTGTGTATTGTGTATATTTTCCTGTTCATTCTGAAATAAAGTTACTCTTTAATTAAATAAAAAATAAAAAAAAATAAATAAATAGGTAGCATCAATAGAATTGTCAAATTGTCAATCGATTAAAATAAGAAATAGGTAAATTAAATTGTTAAATTAGTTAAAAATTTAAAAAAAAACACACAAAATTAAAACAAACATCTAGCATCAATCGGTATCACCAATTAGAACAATAAACAAAGAGAAATTGAAACCTAGATTTGCTCGCGTGTATCTGGCACGTAGGATGAGGTAAGCGAATATGAATATTTTCGCCCTCGAGGGAAAACTCACAAAGTATATACTTTTAGGCGAAATTGAATCTCGTAATTTGGAGATCTGCCTTGGGAATCGCCGAAATTCCACCTCGGCCTTATCGAGAAGAAAATTTTGGCGGCCATCTCGGTTTCGCTACTCATACGGCTGCGAGCAGAATATCTCTCCGAGCAGAATAACTCCGCTCGATGCTTTAAATAACATTATGTATGTATTCACCAATATCAAACCTGTAAAAATATTTGTTGTTTAATATTTTGATTCTGAATTTTCTGGTCTACTTTTACACTAAACAAAAAAATTCACAATTTTTACAGACATTTTATCCGTTTCAGTATAATATGTTTATTTTGTATTAATGTCGATGGTAATACATTATTACTCTTGGACTCTTGGACACATCAAACATAATTCCTATAGCTTCTCTTGGGTGCACGTTTGCTTTATAGAAGATATCCTCAAAGTTTCACCTTTTCTCTATAGAAGTTATTGTTGTTTCATCATGTTTATTACGGCCAAAACCCAATACTTAAGTTGAATTTTTCATGCACCCTGTAGGCATTTTTTATTCTTTTCTCACTTGAATTTCCAAATATTGACAAATTAATGCAACATATACTGAGACTATGAGGTGATTTAATTAAATATAAAAATACATTGTTTTGTTTTATTTTCATTGTTACAAATGTCCAAACATTGAAATTGCAATATCTCAAAACATGCTTTTCGCAAGTTATTGGATTTCGCTTGTAAGGTGTCGATATAATTATTTCATTTTCATGTATTAACTTTTTAATACTTTAATATATCTTGTGTATACAATTTTTTTTTTTATTTGAATTGTTTATTCGCCCATTCTATCAGCATAATAGTGAGAAAGAACCCGCATAAGAAAACTCACTCGCAGTCAATATAGTAGACCTTACGAGATGGTAGGGTTTAACCCGCCCGAGTTGATACCACCGAACTGAATAAAAGTCCGGTCGAAGCAGCTTCGATTTTTCGAACTATGAACTATGTTTTTTAATTATACTTCGAATAGTTCGTGTTTTCAGCCCAGCTCAGTGTAGCCGGCACGACCAAAGGGAAGCACTGGCGTGGCATGGCACCTAGTTCACCAAGGTGTTATGGGCTAACATCACGGATGTAGTAGGTGATGTACCCAACCGTGTAACTTTTCCATAAAAAAGTTCCTTTGGAGTGGAATTCAATTCGTTGAAAAGTTAGAAAACTACCGACTAAGAGACGAACTCACGCCCTTTGCGGAACTATCAATATAAATAAAACACTACTTCAGTCAGTCAGTCAGCGTGTAAGCGTCCACTGCTAGACATACGCCTCTCCAATTTTCCCTCCCGGCCTTCAGCGATACGGGGAACTACTGCTTTCCGCCGACGTACTTGATATATTGATTCTTGATATCGTCGTCCCACCTGGCGGGTGATCTCCCCCCACACTCTGTTTTCCTGTCCACGGCCCGGCCGCCAGTGTAGAGCACGGTCACTCAAACGGTCATCGTCTCTTCGGCTAACGTGCCCAACCCACTGCCACTTGAGCTTAGCCACCCGGTGTCCGATATCGACTACTTTGGTGCGTCGCCGGCGGATTGCCTCGTTATGCACCATATCACGTAGCGATATTCCCAGCATCAGACCAAACCGCAAATACTTCGTAAACAATGACACTTGTTGTTTCAATATTTGGGATTCAAAGAAAAAGAGAAGAAAAACACATTGTCTCTTCAGTGATGCCCTCTTTAAGGACAAATAAGAAAAGAAGCATTGACCATGAAGGGAAATAAAATGAATGATAAATGTTGTTCATAACTTTTTATACACATACTAAATAAAATAGGCATAACTTTTTATAGACAGGCCAAAAAACACGCTTATAAACACAAGTACCTACACAGCGAGATAGAAATAATATAAGCAAGCACTACAATATCACAAATAAAATTATTTTCCATTTTATTGCGTCTTCTTCGCAATGAGTGTCCGAAACGACCCCCATTGAGCATGGAAGGGTCAAACCGTCCGATTAGCGAAAATATATACAGTGTGTATCAGGATAGGGTTTCGAAACTTCCGGGTTCGAAAGGGGCCCATATTTGAAGACGAAAAGCTCTGATACTTTTTCCCAGATTCGATCATTTTACAGCACTTTTTGGTGAAAATCTATTCTTCAAGATCTGGTGGATGGTTAACGTCTGCCTTTATTAAATAAAAAATTAATTCTAACTCATGAATAAAAATGGGTAGGTTGCATACATAACTAGTACAATTGAACTGCGTGTAGGTAAATTCCAAACACTGAAAGTTGAATGACCTCAAAAGAAAAAGAGGACTGAATTAGTTCACTGCACTCTCCAGTCTCACTGTCCATCGAATTTTTATTACAATTTCCAACTTTTGTATGACCAAAAAAACAACGGAATTTCGATTTGAGTGATAAGGATTTTTTTCTTCTAATAATGAGTACTTTCTATTCCTGAAGTTTCTCAAACCTATCCTGATACACCCTGTATAAGAAACAGTACATACATAAGTATTGGTGATTTGTAAAGCTGAAAGTGGACTGTAGGATGATGTGTGGATTTCTGACCTTAGTTCCATAGCCGTGATCCCGTCAGTATTTCCTGCTTACGGTTTTCGGTGGTATCCAGGGTCGACCCTTTTTTGAATGGAATGTCCTTTTAATGTTCTTGCTCCGATAAAGATGATGAACTTTCTTTTTGTCACCGGTTGGTTGTTGGAAATCAGGGAAAACAAAATGCGAATGAAAAATGATATAGAGGTAGATTTGGAAAAGATTTTTTAATTTTACTCATGAAGTTTTCGGTCTACCTGCGATAATCTCCTTGCCATACAAAATTTAGGGATGCCAATGAAATACAGGGTGTTGTAACGGCCAGTACATTAAATTTAGGAAATGATTATTGGGATCAATAGTAACAAAAAAGTCAAGTAACTTTTTTTTGAATTCCCTTTAAATAAAAAGTTACAGTTTTCATACAAACTAATTGATTAATTTAGTGTAAAAAGATCTAATGTTCCGCACGAACGTGGGAATGAAAGGCGCGCGGTGAGTGAGCGAGCAAGGACGAGTGAGACGCAGAGAGGGGAGATGCGCGGCGGGGGCGCGGCGTGAGTTTTTCGACCCCGACAGTTCCCGCGCCAGCACCCTCACCCCGCGCGCGTCAAATTACACTTGACGAAAACATAAATTTAAAAAATTTACATCTCGAAAACTAGACACTTTATATGAAAACTTCGTTCACTTTTTTGTCTCGGAAAAACATGAGGATTGCGCTGGCGAAATTAACGTACTGGCCGTTACAACACCCTGCATATTGAAAATCCCTAAAATGTGAAGAATAACCAAGTATGTAGTTATTATTTTTTATTGTAGGTATATAATAGTATAAGATTTTATTTTACTGTGTATTTACATTATTCATAAAATTTAAATTAAATGTTTATAATACTCGACTATAAAAAACTTACAAAACAGGGCAAGTTGAATGCAGTAGAAAATTATGTAGTCGTTTTTCATAGTCGGGTTTTATAGAATGTAAATTTTTAGGGTCCCGTATCCGTCGTACGGGATCCTATTACTAAGCCTACGTCGTCTGTCTGTCTGTCTGTCTGTCTGTCCGTCTGTCCGAGGACTGTATCTCTTGAGCCGTAATAGGTAGCCCATTGCAATTTTCACAAAATAAGAAAAAGTAAAAAAATCACAGGGGTTCCCATTGAAGAAACTAAAAAGTGTATGCGCGCCATCTACCGAAAAGAGTATGAAGCATGTTAACTAATCATGAATTTTAATTGATATGAAGCATTTCATAAACACGCCATAGATGGCGTGAGTAGCGCTGACCATGGCATGGCGATACGGAACCCTCGGTGCGCGAGTTCGACTCGCAGTTGGCCGGTTTTTGCTTGGACGCTCCTCCACTGCATTGGAATTTATACAGAGACGGGCTCTTTGACAAATTCCCGCTTTCAAAAGTGTTTTATCTTGTTATCTCCATCCGATAGCGTCCTGGATCCTTTCTAAAATCCGAGGAGATTTAGGAGGTGCCATACCCGTGACAATGCGGACAAAAAGGTTTTCGTGGATTTTATTGGCAAGCTTTTTGAAGACCTACAAGTAATAGGAGCTAGGGAATGCACCCACCGGAAGACCGGATTAGGTCTTTTTATTTTTTATAGTTAGGTAGCGCAACATTTGACGCTGAGCCACCCATAAGGTGTCTAGGGACGCCCATGGCCATTCCGTCGCATGCGTGGGTTGCGAATGCCATGCCGGCCTGACAGGTGCCCCTAGAACGATAAAAAAGGTATGGACGCCGGACTGTCAAATGTTTGTATGAGAACTAGCGTCGCCGAGTTGCGGGGAGCGGAGTGTACTTACCGATTATAAGATATTCCACTATTGTGCACACTTCTGTGGTTCTGTAGAGGAAGGATCTGCAGAACCGATTGGTACGCATCCGCGGTAAGTTCAGAGTGTTAGAGATTGCAATCCCTTGACAATCTGCTTTTAATTGGCTAAATACTCCGCAAAAAAAATACAAATAAATTTTACGTACTTATCGTTATACAATGACACCCCACAAACCAAGAACGTTAGAAGAGGTTGGACGTCGAACTGTCCAATGCTTACATGAGAACCAGCGTCGCCGAGCTCCGCGGGTGGCGGAGGGGACGGCTCGCGCTCTGATTGGGTGGTATCGGATGGTATCGCGCTCTGATTGGGCGGTAACGAATGTTATTCGTACGTTTTTACTAATATCGTGTTACGCACTTGCCACAAACTAAGGGCATTAAAAGAGTATACACTCACCATGCTACGTGTATTAGTAAAACTTCGTTAAATTAATATTACTAAGAAAATTTGCATCAAATGAAACAAATTCAGGTAGGTTTGTGAAACTTTTATTTTATTTACTACAGTTTACCTAGCTTAGAAGTTTGGTAAAAGTTGACGTAACAGCAAAAACTTAATAATATATCTTCATTCTATCGTAACTAGTATTTATATGACTTCATTGTTGTCTAGTCTAGGCTAACGGTTCTCAAAAGGTGTTCCGCGGAACCCTGGAGTTCCGCGGAAGGGTCACAGGGGTTCCGTTGGTTACATCCGGGAAAAGCACAAAACGCTCTCCCTAATCAAAAACGTGTAATATATTTTTAATTTCAAACTATAGTCTTGCTATTCAAATCAAACATGATAATCCGCCAACAATTTAGTATGAAAAATTAGGTGTAAGGTCACATAAAATATGTTCACAGCAGCTAATTAACTTTTTTAATTGACTTGGTGTTCCGCCAACAGAAAGACTATCATTTAGGGTTCCGTAGCCGAAAATAATTGGAAACCGCTGGTCTAGGCCATGTGGGATCATAAAAATGTGAACTACTGTTATATTAGGCCAAAGTTCAAACCTTGGTTCAAACGTTGGCTTGGAACGCCAAGTTTCTGGGCGACTAATTAATAAACGACTCGTTTTGCCACTTGGTGTTACATTAAAAATGCTTTTTTTTTTGTCTTATACCATGGTGCGTAATTCCACCAAGCACAAAGCTTTCAGAGGTAAACAAAAAAATCTATTTTAATATGTACTAATAACAAGTTCATTTTATTTATCAATTAGGTTTAAAAATTGCAAGCCAATTTTTTTTATAAAATTATATTTTAAATATCAACACATTACCAAAATATTATTGTGTTCTTTATTTCACATTTTTAATATACATTTATATTAATTTTGCATACATTATAACTATAAAAAGTAATAAAAATACACAAAATTAATACAAACAAATAAAATCGGTAATACCTCCGGCGGCGGGAGGCAAGCCTCCAAGCACGCCGGCGGGTGCAGGCCGTGGCTACGGAGCTCTCCGAGACGACGCGAGGCAAGCTACGAGCGATAGGTGGTTACTATAGTTATTGTGGTTATTATACTAATTATAAAATAAACATTCATTAACCGTACAGTTTCCGGGAGCAAACAATGCTTGTCGAGCTTTAGAAAGAGACTGTCCGGTTGTAGAGCGTCGTCCCTGTCGCACAGAGATGTTCGAGTTCGTGCGACAGAGCCGACGCTCTACAACCGGATTGTCTCTTTCTAAAGCTCGACACGCATTATTTCCTGGCCGGAACTTACATACATACATACATATTACACACGCTGAATCCCGACAATCGGGTTAAGCATAGTAATCTGTGTTGTGCTGCAAGAACTCTGGCAAATTACAGCAAAACACCGACCACCACGTTTCGCAAAGTATTCGAACAAGATTCAATCGATCAAGCAGCAAATGCCGGGAACCGTAACTAGTAAAAAGAAAACACCAGAAAGTGTATTAATTAAAATAATTATTCTACAAAATCTCACTGTGCCGGGTGTCAACGAACAAGAAGCCCTAGTTAGAGACTAAAGCATATATTGTAAATATTTTCTTATGGAAACTTGCACGGTTGGCTACATCACCTATAACATCCGTGATGTCAGCCCACAACACCTTGGTGAACTAGGTGCCGTGTCAGTGCTTCCCTTCGGTCGTGCCGGCTACACTGAACTGGACGGAAAACACGAACTATTCAACCGATCTTTTATTCAGTGCGGTGCTACCAACCCGGGCGGTTTAAACCGTACCACCTAGTAAGGTAAGAAGGGATGGAACCTACAGTTTTACGTGAAATCCGAACCACGGTCACCCTCCAAGGTCGAGCGGTCACCCATCCATCCACTGGCCGCGTCTAGGTGTCCTATGTGCCTATATGCGATCTGCATTTTGCGAGATCTTTCACTCTTTAGCAGCACGGAGCACCAACAAAGAACATAGAACACCTACCTACCAGGGTTGTTGCGAACATCAGCATCGCATCAGCATCCGCATTGACCGATGCTGACTATTAATGCTGATGTTCGAATCGTGACATGACCGCATGACAGTTCCAATAATAATAATTTAATTGCTAATATAATTTACAAACCATCTCGGAACAGACTCGAAGCCGAAAAAGCAGCACATACAATTCCAAATTGTAGTTCCAAAGTCCCATCCAATACTAATAATTTAATTGCTAAGATAATTACTAAACTGGTACTGGTATCAGATTGATTCTTTTTTTTATTAAATGTCACAAAATTATTAAAACCCAATCTTTTATTTCAATACCAACCAAAACTTTGGGTATTGTTTTTTTTGTATTATTATCATTCAGTGCGGTGGTACCAACCCGGGTGGGTTAAACCCTACCACCTAGTAATATAAGAAGGGAGTCATATCCCTTAGTCGCCTTTTACGACATGCACGGGGAGAGATGCAGTGGGGCTATTCTTTTAAAGTACCGGCCCCACACGGTACAAAATTCAGTATAAAATTAATATAAATTCGGGTATAAATTCATAATATTGATATAGTTCAGTATATTTCCCTTTTTTTAAAGAAAATAATTAAAATCAGCATCCGCATCAGCATTCGCTGATGTCAATGATAAAATATCAGCTGATGTGAAAAAAATGTGCATCAGCAACAACCTACATATTATGCGTTTGAACCCTAAGATTAATGAACTAGAAAGTAAGAAAATGTCTACAATGGTGCATGGCCGACGGTAAGCCAAATTCCATCTTCAGGAGCGGTCAAGTGAAACCCAGCCTTAAACTTCATGGGAATAGGCGTCTTCTTGCCGACGGAGAAACTGAACTTATCCAGCAGCTTCGCCAGGGCTATCTTCGACTGCAATACCCCGAAACGTTGACCTGAAAACAAACAATTCCAATAACATTAGGACGACAGCTACAACGAGAATCCGGGACACGCGGCGCTAGCTTACTTTCTACCGAAGAACAATAAGACTTGAAAACTGGGGAAGAATTATAATGATACATTCAAAATAAATGTAAGCAACGATCATGTACCTATTTAGGATGGGGTCACATTTGTGGCTCGTTCGACTGCAGATTACCCAACGTTGTTGCTACCTCAAGAAATAACTAGTAGAGATAAACAGGTCTGCACCATGTGGGGCTGGCACTTGAAAAGAATAGTCCCACTGAAGCTGCCCGTGCATGTCTTAAAAGACGACTAAGGGATGAGGACGAGATGTCGTGCTAAATGGCGAAGCATTATAACAGTACCTAATACATCTATTAACCTTTAGGAAGTAACTAATCAAATACCACCCCTGAAATAGCAATAATAATAAAAAAGTCATTTCTTGTTGCCGCTGGGGTCATCACGCCTCTCACCCTCAAATATAGTTGAGGGAGGAGATGGCTGGCCCTGGCGTGATGTTCGTGAACGGGTGCTGTTTGTGGAGACTGGCCTACTCCAATTGGTTCCAACTTGTTATATGAATGGGTTACGCTTATGGGAAACAAATTTTGTATTTGTGATACATCTATACATATAATAAAATCGTAGAGGTAAGAAAGTCTGTACATTGAATGTATTCGGAAAAAAACTAACCAGGGTGGCTTAAAATGAGATACTGAACATGTTAGAACAGTTTTTAAAATTTTTGTTTGTTTGTTTGTTTGTTTGTTTGTCTGTACGCGCATCACGCAAAAACCACTGAACGGAATTAGACGAAACTTTGTATAGTGGCAGTTTATATGCCGGGTTAACATAATACGTAAAAAAAATTAACAAAAATAAAAAAAAATTAACAATTATAAACATTATTGCGCGTTTAAAATCACGTAGTCCAAAGTAAAGGTAAACACAATTTTAAATGTCATGTTGACAACGGAGAACTGTCATCTCGACGTGAGCTGGCCGGTGACAAATTGTTTGATAAATAAAAATAATAATTGAAAGTCGAGTCGAAATAATTGTTATGTCGCTGTCATTGGTGCAATAAAATTTATATATCTGTTGCCCGCGGCTTCGCTCGCGTGAAATTCGTATTTAAAAAAAAGAAAGTAAGTAACTAAAGGCGGGCCCGAAGGCGGATCTGCGCTCACGTAAACGATATTCTTTCTCGATGAAAGTAACTAAGGGCGAGGCGAAAGGCGGAGCTGATTTCAGGAAGAAGAAAAACATTCTTGAAGAAAATAAGTAACTAAGAACGGGGCCGAAGGCCGAGCTCTATTCTGGAAGACCATAAACCTTCTCGAAGAAAGTAAGTAACTATGGGCGAGGCCGCAGGCCGAGCTGCGTTCAGGAAGAAGCTAAACCATCTTGAAGAAAGTAAGTAACTAAGGCGAGGCCGAAGGCCGAGCTACGTTCGGATAATTGAAAAACCATCTCGAAGAAAGCAAGTAACTAAGGGCGAGGCCGAAGGCCGAGCTGCGTTCAGGAAGAAGCTAAACCATCTTGAAGAAAGTAAGCAACTAAGGCGAGGCCGAAGGCCGAGCTACGTTCTGACAAATGATAAACCATCTCGAAGAAAGCAAGTAACTAAGGGCGAGGCCGAAGGCCGAGCTGCCTTCAGGAAGAAGCTAAACCATCTCGAATAAAGTTAATTAATATTAAGATTGAGTTAATTTAATTTAAATTTTATTATAAAGTCCACGCTTCTAACGGCAAATATACCGTGCATCCTAGAACCTCGCGGTTATTCCCGGCTGGATGGCAAGAGGCCCGATGCTAGAGACCTTAGTGCCATGGACTAAGGGTAGTTCTTTGATGTGGGACGCCACTTTTGTTCTCACATTGGCTCCAAGTCACGTTAGGACATCTTCAAGAGCGGCTGGCGCGGCCGAGGCTGGGGCGGAGAGCCTCCAACGCAGCAAATATAGAAATATAATTCAAGATTTCGAATTTGTTGCGTTTGCGGTTGAAACCCTCGGTCCGTGGAGCAGTGAAGCCAAAAGAGGCTTGAGCTGGTTGACGCAACTGTTGTCCCGTCATCAAGGGCTTATGTACTTCATTCAAAGGGTAAGCCTTGCCATCCAGCGGGGTAATGCCGCAAGTGCTCTAAGAACATTTGAAAATGCCCGTTTTGATAGTTATTTTAATGTTTGTTAGGTAGGTTTAATTCTTTGGTTATTAATATTACTTTTTTATTTATATGAAATAAATAGATTGAGTAAACGATATTATATTCTATCGAAGAAAGGAAGTCTTTAAGGGCGAGGCCCGAAGGCGGAAGAGGGTTTTTGGTTTACCTGAACGCAGCTCGGCCTTCGGCCTCGCACTTAGTTCCTTCCTTTCTTCCAGAAGGTTTGTCGTCTTCCTGAACGCAGCTCGGCCTTCGGCCTCGCCCTCACTTACTTCCTTTACTTGAAAAAGGTTTATCGTTTACCTGAAAGCAGCTCGGCCTTCGGCCTCGCCCTTAGTTAGTTACTTTCTTTGAGAAGGTTTATCGATTACCTGAACGCAGCTCGGCCTTCGGCCTCGCCCTTAGTTACTTACATTCTTCTTTGGAATACGAATTTCACGCGAGCGGAGCCGCGGGCTAAGCTAGTTTTAAAAATAAATGTGAACTAAGTGGACGTAAAAAAAAGTAGGTATCCAGAGAACTTTGTTGCCAGTAGTTCTTCGCTATGATAATATCGAACTAGCAAAATGCTAAATGGTAAATGTTCAATTATGACGAATCCGTGTTCGTGCAGTGTACTATCTATGGATAATGAATAAAGAATAAATAAAGAATAAAGCACACTGCAATATAAATACTTACCGATGCAAATACGTGGACCCTGTCCAAACGGCATGTAAATCTTATTGAGTTTCGGATGCTTGTTCTCTGGCGTGTATCTGTCGGGGTCGAACTTCTGAGGGTCCGGGAAGTACTCCGGGTCCATCTGCATCCCCAGTATCGGCATGAACACCATCGTGTCCTTCTCGATAATCAGATCCGTATCGGGGATCTTGTAGTTCGCCGTGCACTTGCGGAACAACATCGCGAGAGGAGGATACTTCCGCAGAGTTTCTGGAATATGTTGAAACACTGTTTAGTATTTCATTTTTCGTAAATTTTTTGAATATCTCATATCCAACTAAGTATTTTGCAAATGGTTCAATGAAGCCTGATAAGAATTAAATCTGTTTCTTGCCGGCTCCTCTTCGTACATGCACCTAATCAAACAGAATAAACAAAAAAAAAAAAAATTTAATCTGACTAGTAAATTCGCAGGGTATTTTTGTATACATATTTTTACAAGTACTTTAGCGACTACCCACATAATAACACCGCCTACAGTCCATCGAAAACACAGCCTAAGAGCAAGATTAACAATTTTGCTGAGAGTTGTGACTTATTAAATAAGTGTATCAGGTGTAAAGAGCCTTTGTCAAACTTTTATACGTAACTCTGGTTGTTTCAGGACTTGACGAGAAATGAGGTAATCCATGTTAGATACGGCAGCTTGAGTGCTAAGCAGTAAGAAAGGAATATGGAAACCTTCATACAGGACACACAATAAAATTATAAAGAGTGGCCACTACAAAATTTCTGATTAGAATGATTGTGACAAATTCATACCATTTATAACGTTCATTAAATAATCCATCTCGTTAAGGGCATCGTACGTGTACTGTCCGTTGTGTTTCTTCAGTACAGAGCGGACGTGCTCGCGAGCTCTGTCCTGCACGTCAGGGTTGCACGCCAGCTCGTACAGAGCGAAGCTGGTCGTCGACGAGGACGTCTCGAAGCCGGCTATGAAGAACAGAAACACTTGGGACACGAACTCGTTCTCAGTCAGGGCCACTCCTTGTCCGAAGTCCACTTTGTTGCCTGAAAATACGAAATAATGTCAAGTAAAAATCGTAGATACTAACAATGTTTTAACTATGTATTAATACATAATTATTACATAATTAATACATAATAGTATTAGGTTCAGATAATTTTTTTTAAATGTTATTTAAGGTTGTTAGTTTAATATATAGTTAGATTTATATTAATTAAAACGTTTTCTTATTAGTTTTTAAATTCATAACTCAATTAAGGTATTTAAATCCATTACTTACAAAAGAATATGATAATAAATGAAAATTAATATTGAATATATTATTGATTTATGAAATAAATTTACCTATCTAAAAGGAACCTAAACCTATACAAAAGTAACCCTAAACGAGAGCTGATATCCCGCGTCGTAGTTGTCAATTTCAAAGACTGGGTTGAAGTCCTTTAGAGATCAGAACATTATAATATTCACGACAAGAAATGACATTGCAAGTCTTACGTAAGTCCATACAAACGAATCGCAAAGAAATGAAGAAACCAACCTTGGTCGTCCACGAGGGTCCTATTCTTTATCTGCAGCAGGATGTCCATGAAGTCGTTCCGCTTGATGTTATTCTTTTCTCTGTACTCAACTGTCTCTCTGACACTCTTGAATATGAAATCCTGGACGTCTTTCTTTTGCGGATTGATTCCAACAGTTTTGCAAAATTCCGGGAAAAAGAAGCCCAGAGCTCCCTTCACGGCTCTGTTGAAATTGTAACAACACTTGCTTAGTCATTGACACAATAATATACATTATTATGTACTAGTGTAACCTACATAGTCATATTTCTACTTACGAGTAATAAGATAAAAATTTTATCATTTTTCACATCGTAATGATTTCAATCTTGTTGCTTATTTAGGCCTACATATTCGAACTATGTCATAATTCATATGTACAATTTTGTGGGACAAATTACACATTTTGGCAGTATTTTATACAAAAAAATCACAAATATTAAAAACAGCGGTGAGAACACAAACCGATGAACGAACAAAGCATTTCACATTCACGTTCATACTCACTCTAGAGCAGTGTCGTTGAAGATCCTCTGGCCGCAGCGTCTGAACGGTGCGTTCTCGTCTTTCAGGCTGTTGCATTCGACACCAAAGGCGCAGTTTCCGATGACATCTGTTGTGAATCGAGCTACCAGATCGCGCATTTCCACCTCCTGCTTCTGATCTGCCGGAGCCAAGCACACTTTCTGCAGCTCATCTCCAATCTTATCCATAATCAAAAACATGTGCTTCAACTTGCCCGTAGTGAAGGCGGGCGTCAGTTTGTTCCTCAGCTCCTTCCATTGCTTCCCGGATGCGTTGAATAGATGAACCCCCAATGGATCTAGTTCCTCGTCAACATATGGTCCGTGAGACTCGAAGTAATGAAAGTCCGCCGCCAGGATGCGATTCGTAATCTCGTAGTCGGTGACACTAAGGTTCGGCTGCCAAAACATGTAGATACCGACGAAACGTTTATCTTTGTACTGTTCGTACAGCCTCTCGTGATACTGTCCCCAACTGATCTTGTTGGTGAATACATCGCCGTAGTTTCCAAAGGGTATGGAGGGCTTAGGTCCCTGGATACCTTTGCGCTCCCAGTAAGTTAACCGGCGCTTGATCCATGCGTACGCGACGAGGACGCTGGTCGTGAACACGAGCAGCAGCGCCGCCAGCACGTTCGCTGTACTCCACGTCGTCATGGTTACTGACAGAGATCGGCTGATTCGTCGTAATTTAGATTTAAATAAGTGCGATCATACGGGATGTTCCAAATTGCTTATTTAAATGAGACATAGTACTTGTATGCTCTAATAAACATGTCACAAAAAGAATGGAGCTATAAATTTTCTAATTTTTCAATTATAATGGCACCCTGTAAAGTTAAACTGCGCCTAACTAAACGAATATAATTTCTTTAGGTTTTTACCCACACACACAAAGAAATGAATTGAAATATTTTTTTTATTTCTCTTGTGCAATACACACATATATATATACAAAAAGCGCCCGACATTTTTATAAATAAATTATATTTAAAAAAATTATAGAATTTATATTTACCTTATATTAACAGATATATAATCTTTATACATACATCACACCACACGGTATATCCCGACAATGGGGCTAAGCAGAATAATCGGTTTTGCCCTGCAACAACTCCGCTAAATTGCAGCGCAACACCGACCACACGTCTAGCAACGTATTCGGACAAGATAACTTATCAAGCAGCAAGTAGTGTCCATAAAAAAATCGGCCAAGTGCGAGTCGAACTCGCGCACCGATGGTTCCGTATCGCCATGTCATGGTCAGCGCCACTCACGCCATCTATGGCGTGTTTTATGCAATGCTTCATACTCTTTCGGTAGATGGCGGGCTACACTTTTTAGTTTCTTTTATGGGGACCCCGTGATTTTTTTTACTTTTCTTATTTTTATTATTTGTTGTTATATGGGCCATAATAACACATATTCTGTGAAAAATTCAACGGGCTACCTATTACGGTTCAAGAGATACAGCCCTCGGATCGGACAGACGTACAGACAGACAGACAGACGGCGTAGGCTTAGTAATAGGGTCCCGTGTGACGGATACGGAACGTGGAAGGACCGTGTCAAGGTGAGAGGTGGCTATCCTGTCGCCCTTTAGCACGGCAACTTGTCCTTATCCATTAGTCGTCTTTAACGACATGCACGAGGAGAGATGCAGTATGGCTATTCTTTTTAAGTACCGGGTCCCACACATTACAGCTGTTCATTTGTAATTGGAATTACTTTGTTTTACTCGGTAGCTCAGTGGTGCGGACGGTCGGCTGTTATTAATGCAGCCCTGGGCGCGGTCAGTACTTGGATGGGTGACCGCTCGACCGTTGGAGACTGACCTTGGTTCGGATTCCACGATAAACTGTAGGTCCTTTCCCTTCTTACCTTAATAGGTGGTAGGGTTTATCCCGGCCGGGTTAGTGCCACCGCACTAAACGAAACGTCGATCGTAACGGCTATGTAAATAGTTCGTGTTTTCCGTCCAGTTCAGTGTAGCCGACATGAAATGAAAGGAAGCACTAACATGGCACCTAGTTCGCCCGGTGTTATGAGCTGACATCACGGATGTAATTGTAGGTGATGTAGCCAACCGTGTCAGTTTCCATAAAAAAACAAAACAGTGAAAATTATGATGACTGCTATAATTTCAGAAAAATGGTCTCACCCACAGAGCATCAAATACCTACCTGTGATCCTGATCTCACCGTTGAATACTTACATGAAATGCATTGCGCGGTTTTAGCAATACAACCTGTATCTCATAATCACACCATGACTTCCCAAATGATGTACCATACATACCAAAATGTGGCCACGCAGCATGACGATGCAGATTGTTTATCAAAAATATGCGCGTACGCAAGAACGCTATCTTTGTTGTTTCTTTATGGAATGGACATTATATCATGTTTGTGTGTGGAAAGAGCGTAGGTACGTGGATTTAAAATCAATATCAATCAATACTAATAATAAATCTGTAAGGGATGGTCTGGTCATGGAGTAAGTGACTTTGTTTTATGAAATACTGCGTTTGTAGACTCTATGGATGATACTAAAACTAATTTGACGATTTTTTGGAAATATTTTATGTATGTATGTATGTTCCTCCATAACTCTTAAACTGATCATCCGAATTCGATTAAACTTAGCAAGCTCATTTGATTATACGGGACACGCCCATAGTTGGCGAGGCCGAAGGCCGAGGTGCGTTCAGGAAGAGGATAAACCATCTTCAAGAAAGTAAGTAACAAAGGGCGAGGCCGAAGGCCGAGCTGCGTTCCAGAGGAGGATAACCTTTTCGAAGAAAGTAAGTAACAAAGGGCAAGGCTGAAGGCCGTGCTTCGCTCAACTTAAAGATATTATTCTTGATGAAACTAAAGGCGACTCCGAAGGTCGAGCCCCTAAGGCGAGGCCAAAGGCCAAACTCAGTTCATAAAAACAGCAAACTTTCACGAAGAAAGTAAATAACTAAAGCCTAAAGTACGAAGAACATAGATCGGTACTTTCAGGTTAACAAATATTCTTTCTCGATGAAAGTAATGACCTAAGGGCGAGACCGAAGGCTGAGCTCCGTAAATCAGGGAACAGATATACCTTCTCCAGCCCTCGGGCCTTCTTAGATATAATAAAATAATATCGTTTCCGCGAACTCAGCTCGGCGTTCGGCCGCGCCCTTATTTACTTTCTTCGAGAACGTTTATCGTTTATTTGATCGAAGCTCGGCCTTCGGCCTCGCCTTTAGTTTGTTACTTACTTTCTTTGAGAAGGTTTATTGTTTATCTGAATCCAGTTCGCCTTCGGCCTCGGTCTAAGTTGCTTACTTTCTTCTTTTGAAATATGAATTTCACGCGAGCGAAGCCGCGGGCAAAAGCTATCGATATTCAAATAAGAAACTTCAGTTAAAATAAATCAAATACTTTAGATACCTACCTAACTAAGTAAAATACCCCACATATTAGTGTAACCGTAACTGAATTTTATTTAGCCTATCCTGTGTATCTGTGTGAATGCTACTCTGCATTAAACTCGCCTGTTGTGTTCCTTTTTATGGTGTACAATAAAGTATATTTTGATTTGATTTGATTTGTATCGTATAGCTAAATGTGCGTGTACTAATTTAAATCGAATTTAGATGATCGGCTTAAATTTTATGGAGGAAATTCATACATACATATTCGCCTCGCCCCGCTGCCTCTCGCCCCGTTCGTACTGTGCTCCGCAGGACGCCATGATATTGAGAGAAGCGCAGCGCTTCCCTCAGGCTCAGGGCAGGGCTATTCGTAGGTACGCCAAACAGAGATTAACTAAGAACTCGTAGGTATGCCACACGCATTTATACCTTACACGAACGGTTTCGTGTGCACGCCGAGATAGCTCTCAGATGGCAGGATTTTTTCCGACTTTCTTTATTATCGATATATTTGGGCCAATTTGCACAATGTCTTTATAAATTATAGCCTATATGTTATTCTGATGTATAAGCTATAGTACTGTAAAGGTTCATCAAAATCGTTTCAGTAGTTTTTGCGTGAATAATAGGATGTATACGTGTCATAGACACAACTTTGAACCGGATGGATTTAAAGATTCAAATTTTGTTTCTTTTAAAACGTTAAAAAATCACTTGTTACCCCGCCGCCCCCTCCCCCTTTTCTCCGAACAGAACAGGAAATTATTTTTCCATTGATGGGTACCAGTTGGCACGGAACCTTGATGCTGAATGCTTGATGCTTGAACTATTATATTATACGTTTTATTTTCTTGTAGGGTAAGTTACAGGGTAAATTTTAGAGATAAACGTCAGTTAGAAGTCCACTCACGGCGTTTATCTATTGCGCGTGTGAGAGGCCAGTCTCAACCCACCTTCAGGTGTGGCTTTTTGGAAATAAAACATGTTTTAGCAGTAGCGGAATTTTTCCGGACACAAACTCTATTTGACGAATTCCCGCCTTTCCTGTTAGTGTTTCGTTAGTGTTCTGAAACGGGTCCACCTGATTCAAGTGGACGTCTACTCACTAACAACGTAAGCACTCGATATAGACCTATAAGTTTGCAGAAATTTGCGGGCTATCAAAATATTGACCTTTTAAAAATATGAAAGTGGATTGACGAGTCAACACATTCCTGTAAAATTCTTCAAAATGCAAATCAAAATTTAATTTCATAACTAAACAGGACAAATTCAAGCATAGTGTAATACCATACGACTGGTGAATAAAGAATAAATAATAACGAAAAATTTGAAGGTATTTTTGTATTGTTTATTGAATATTCTAATGAGAAATTTTACTGTTTTCACAAATCGTGACACAATTTATGCCTTGGCTACATAAAATAGTGGGTTATTCTGTACGGTTATTAAAACTGAAAAAAAAACATTGTAATTGTTGTAAAAACATTTAATGTTCCTGATTGTATAAACAAATAATTGACGTAAGCATATATATATACACACCACATAATTATACAGAGCCTGTTCAGGAGTAAGCACTAAAATTTAATTTAACTTTGAAATAAAACATTATTATCAATGAATTTAAAATGTTACGCCACTTGTTTAAATAAAACCCATTATTGCATACATGTCAGTATAACATTAAATCTCATTTGAATGTTAACATTATAAATAACACTCACCATAACTATTTAATAATTAACAAGACCAAACTTCAGAATATACCATAATTATTTGTAATTTATTAGGTACTTAGCAAAAACTCACTGTGCGAGACTCTAACACGAATGCGTTCTGCGTTAAAATTCGATTACGTTCATACTTTAGCAGTAAAAAAAAAACCGGTCAAGTGCGAGTCGAACTTCGGCACCGAGGGTTCCGTATCGCCACTCACGCCCTCTATGGCGTGTTTTATGAAATGCTTCATATTAGTTAAATAAAATTCATGATTAGTTAAAATGCTAGATCTCTTTTCAGTAGATGGCGCGCACACACTTTTTAGTTTCTTGTATGGGAACCCCGTGGTTTTTTTACTTTTTCTTATTTTTATTATTTGTTGTTATATAGGCCATAATAAATAACACATAATATTCGGTGAAAATTTCAACGGGCTACCTATTACGGTTCAAGAGATACAGCCCTCGGACAGACAGACAGACAGACGGACAGACAGACAGGCAGACGGCTTAGGCTTAGTAATAGGGTCCCGTACGACGGATACGGAACCCTAAAGAGCGCGAAACGCGAACACGTGACGTGATATAACATAGAACACCTCCAGGAGTGTTCTGCGGTCAATATTGAGTTATTACAATATTAGTACTGTGTGGGGCCGGTACTTAATACTATGTATAGAAAAAGTTAACATGGACGCGAAATACACATACACATGACACAAGAGCAGAAGGCTTCGTACTACAAATTCCGTGTCACCGTTCTGCAGCATTCAGAGGCAGCTTCAAATACGCAGCATCCAAATGTTGGAACAACATCCCGCCACCCATTAGAGCAATGGCGGGTCTCCCAACATTTAAATTTGCATGCAGGAAGATGCTCCTGAATCTGCAGAGAGATGGCAAATTTTAAAGAAAAGAAATATTTTACCAGGTAGACACTGAAAAGTAGACACCCTCTCGCAAACACACACACACTCGCACACCCTCACTCGCACACATACACCCTCACACACACCCTCACACACCCTCACACACACACACACACACACCCTCACCCACACACACACACACACATGGCAACGGCTGAAAAACAGCGCCAAGAAAGGACTTCTGTCCTGCCTGCCCTGGCACACGCTGAGCCGATTGGCCAATTTTGCATAAATTAAGTGTTTATAAAATGTAAATAGGTTAAGTTATTTATTATGCAAAATAAACGATTATCTTATCTTATCTTAATAAGAATAGCCCCACTGCATCTCTCCCCGTGTATGTCTTAAAAGGCGACAAAGGGATAAGGACGAGATGCTGTGCATAGCCGTGGCTAGCCACTTCTCACCTTGGCACGGTCATTCCACCGAGTCTTGTAGCCTGATCTTGTCCGAATACTTTGCTAAACGTGGTGGTCGGTGTTGTGCTGTAATTTACCAGAGTGCTTGCAGTACAACACGATATTACTCTGCTTACCTCGATTGTCGGGATTTTCTTTCGCATTTTAGCAGTACTCGTTAAGCAGTAAGACGCGAAAATTCTGCACAGGGGGTCTACCGGCGTTAACTCACTCGCTAACTCACACAAATACTCGCATAATTCAACAAATAGCAAGGCCGGATGCCTAAATGCCAACACCTAAATCGGTAGATTACCTGCCTACGTGTGTGTTAGAACATCAGACAATGTCTTTAATGGTGCATGGTCGACGGTAAGCCATAACCCATCTTCAGAAGCGGTCAAGTGAAACCCCGGCTTCACCTTTATGGGAACAGGCGTCTTCTTGCCGACGGAGAAACTGAACTTATCCAACATCTTCGTCAGGGCTATCTTCGACTGCAATATCCCGAACCTTTGACCTGGCAATATAAATAATTTCCTTAAATTATTAATAACTATAGTGCGCGCATGCCTGAGAAACTTCAGGAGTAGAAAGTACTCATTATTAGAAGAAATAAAAATGCTTATCACTCAAATTGAAAGTCCGTATTTTTTATTTTATCAAAAATTTAAAATTGTATTAAAAACTCGGTGGACAGTGAGTCTTGGGAGATTTGTCAACAAGGTCTAGGGAGTGCAATGACCTAGTCCAGTCCCCTTTTTCTTTTGTTGTCATCATGCAGTTCAATTCGACTAGTTAAGCATGCAAGTTAGTCATTTTATTTTATTTAATAAAGGCGGACGTTAACCGTCCACCAAATCTCGATTAAACGATTTTCACCAAAATAGAAGGTGTGGATCTAAGCTTACGATGGCTTCACCGAACATATCCGGGCCCATCGGCAGTAGAGGAGGGTATTAATCGAGGCCGGGACTAGCGAGTGGCCACTCTAAATTTCCCGCGCATGCTTCACGTTTCGGCTCGCTTCAAGCCCTCGTCAGCTAGTCTGCGTTGACTAGGACGCGGGGAAACCACCAGTCCCGCTCTCGACCTCCCTCTCTCTACCTATCCATATTCTGTAGGATGCTTCCAGTGACGTTTTCGAAGCTCTCTCCATATATGAGCTTAGCGTCGATCTTGGGAGCCCTAGATTCTTGAAGAGACTGTAGAGCGACTTCGCTGGTAGTCCCCTTGCTCCGACTTCCACAGCGAAGAGATCAGTCTTGAATCCGTTTCTCACAATCCGGTCTACTAAGTTGCAGTACTTGTTAAGTTTGATGTTGTGGTCCTTCGGTATGTTACTTTCCCATGGAACTGTAAGTTCAACAAGTACTACATGCTTTGTCGCTTTTGAGAATATGAGTATATCCGGTCTTAATGCTGTGGTACAGATTTCCGACCGAATCTGGGAAAAAATTCAGAAATTTTCGTCTTCAAATATAAACCCCTTTCGAACCCGGAAGTTACGAAACCCTATCCTGAAACAACCTGTATATCCTGTATGTCCCCTTTCCACCTTCGCACTACGCGCACTGGGCAGGGATTGCATCCCTACACGCTGGAATGCGTACCAATCGATTCTGCAGATCTTTCCTATACAGAACCGGTAAACTCTGGAACTCTCTCCCTGCCCATATATTTCCCCCCAAGTACAGTCTCGCGTTCTTCAAGAGGGGCGTGAATGGGCACCTGTCGGGCCGGCATGGCATTGGCAACCCCCGCATACGACCGAATGTCCATGGACGTCGTTAGACACCTTATGGGTAGCTCGGCGCCATATGTCGCACTGTCAATAAAAACAAAATAAAAAAATATGTGGCTGCAAGTATTTTTGGCTAATTCGACTGCAGATATGTTAATGGGTATTATCGTTACAATGTTTTAAAACTGTGCAAAAGACAATAATCTAATTTAAGACAACACGAAATGCTTGCGATGACTGCTTCAATCCACCAATTTATGTCAACTGAACAAATCTTATTATTTTGCAGAAGGCATATTATTTATATTTCATTTCTATTGTTCATTAATTTCACCTATTTGAAAATTAATTATAAAATTGTTGGGTCGATATTTCAAAGTGAGAAATGAATCTGATACTACTTGAAACTTCCTCGTCTTTTGTTACGGAATTAATTAAAACGTTAACGGAACAATGGAAGTGTTCTTTGTCAATAGGCATTTTGTTTTATGGGATTCGCGATGGCATCCGAATTTAATTTAATTATAGCACAGACGAAGTGCTTACCTGTTTGATCCTAATATTAAAACGATTGTCCTCTCGCCTTAGTAATTTCGTGACGTACACTTTTGTTGACGTTACGTCAACGTTAGTGCCGTGTGGGGTCGGTACTTAAAAAAAAGTCGCCAAGTGCGAGGTGGACTCGCGCACCGAGGGTTCCGTATCATCACTCAATATATTTGTATTATGTATGTACAAAAACAATTGTTTTGGAAAATCACGAACCGCCTAAATAAACACTACAGCAATGGTTTGACTGTGAGGCATTCGTGTAGTTGAAATATACAAATATATATTTCTTATATAACATAACGACATAATATTTAAAATTTTCGGATTTTTCCTTTACTTGTGATGTGAGACCTTGCTTCTTGAAAAATTTAATTACTCTAGGTCAACTTAGGTACTTGGATGGGTGACCGCTCGACCGTTGGAGGCTGACCGTGGTTCGGATTCCACGTTAAACTGTATGTCCCTTCCCTTCACCTTACTAGGTGGTAGGGTTTATTCCAACCGGGTTGGTGACACCGCACTGAGCGAAACGTCGGTCGAAACGGCTATGTAAATAGTTCGTGCTTTCCGTCCAGTTCAGTGTAGCCGGCGCGAAATGAAGGGAAGCACTGACATGGCACCTAGTTCACCCGGTGTTATGGGCTGAACTCACGGATGTTGTAGGTGATGTAGCCAACCGTGTCAGTTTCCATAAAAGAAAAACGTCAAATTTAAGAATTGGGTAACAATCCTCTTTACATTTGTATGTAATGGTAGAACATTATTATTGTATGTAATGCTACAATGCCAGTCAGTGTCGTAATTCCTTAGTGTCTCTTAACTTACCACATATAAAAATAAGGGGTGCGGTAGCATAAATTGTTTATTTTTTTTATTATTGAAATAAAACACATTTTGAAGCAGATAATATGTTGGTGTGTATTTTTTTTTAATGTAATATGGTATGTGTGGCTGATTCGGAGGGATCAAAGCACATGCTCCGACCGGCCAATATCACCTCAATATCATTGACAATGGGGGCGTCACCTACCGAATATGCTTTTCAAAACCATGTAAAATCAAACTTTAAATGTCTACTTACCTAAATAAAATTAAAACATATTATCTGCTTCATAAAATTTGTTTTATTGCACTTTGAAAAAAGGAAGTTATACTACCGCACCTGTTACTGAATAAAAGAAAAAAAAACATAAAATGTATTGATTATCTTTCATGTACGCATAAGAAAATATTATGTCCAAAATAGTTTAATGGCATAGCACTGATAGATAAAGTAAGTTACTTTGTTTTA
Organism: Nematopogon swammerdamellus; assembly: GCA_946902875.1. NCBI lineage: Eukaryota > Metazoa > Arthropoda > Insecta > Lepidoptera > Adelidae > Nematopogon > Nematopogon swammerdamellus. Next base: position 2,078,001 of record OX336345.1, on the reverse strand, counting down.
TGAAATACTGCGTCTGTAGACTCTATGTACTCGTATGATACTAAAACTAAATTTACGATTTTTAGGAATCTTTTCTGTATGTATGTATGTTCCTCCATAACTCTTAAACCGATCATCCGAATTTGATGAAACTTAATAGAAGCCAATTTTATTATACGGGACACAGGATAGGATAAATAAAATTCAGTTCCGGTTACGCTAAGATCTGGCTCTCATACAAACCGAATTGTTCCGCGCGCCGAAATAAAGGTAGCGGGCTTACTTACTTTTTTCTTTTTCTTAATTTCACGCGAGCGAAGCCGCGGGCAAAAGCTAGTATTGAGTAAATTTATTAAATATCACCGTTGAATTAGGTAACATCTAGCATGAAAATTCTTACCGATGCAAATACGTGGGCCCTGTCCAAACGGCATGTAAATCTTATTGAGTTTCGGATGCCTGTTCTCTGGCGTGTATCTGTCGGGGTCGAACTTCTGAGGGTCCGGGAAGTACTCCGGGTCCATCTGCATCCCCAGTATCGGCATGAACACCATCGTGTCCTTCTCGATAATCAGATCCGTATCGGGGATCTTGTAGTTCGCCGTGCACTTGCGGAACAACATCGCGAGAGGAGGATACTTCCGTAGAGTCTCTGGAATATGTTGAAACACTGTTTAGTATTTAATTTTTAGTTAATGGTTTAGAATATGTTATATCCTATTACAGTATTTAGCAAATGGTTCAATAAAGACTGATAAGAATAAAATATATTTTCATCTAATTATTGACGAGCTACATAATGTGCGAGTCATCAAGATCTATCATTATGCCCAAATAGTCCAACTGCATCTCTCTCCGTGCATGTCTTAAAAGACGACTAAGGGATATGACTCCCTTCTTATATTACTAGGTGGTAGGGTTTAACCCGCCCGGGTTGGTACCACCGCACTGAATGAAAGGTCGGTCGAAACGGCTATGTAAATAGTTTGCGTTTTCCGTCCAGTTCAGTGTAGCCGGCACGACCGAAGGGAAGCACTGACGTGTCACCAAGTTCACCCGGTGTTATGGGCTGACATCACGGATGTTTGAGGTGATGTAGCCAACCGTGTCAGTTTCCATAAAAAAAAGTTACTCTTACTATACGTTGCTTAGTTTTCGAGAAAACCTTCTGTGACAGACGGACGGACACGGGAGTGGTCTTATAAGAGTTCGGTACACCAATAAGATTCTTGCCGGGTATTCTTGGTATATTATAATGAAAATGAAAATGAAAATATTTATTATCACATGAAATTGTACAGTACAATACCGAATCGTTCACTACAGAGTCGGGGGTTGTCTCCACGGATCCCGGGATCAGATTGAATTGGAAACTGATCCCGCCCATTTGTATCCACCGATAACGGGATCTGTTTCCATTGAAAAACGAATTAATGTTTTTACCCACTGATCCCGGGATCGGTGTCTGTCTACAACAAATGAAATATATCATTTTTCGAAATAGATTTTTATCTAATTTCCCAAACGAAAAGAAGTTTTAAAACAATATGAATGTTAATTAGTCTAATCAACGATAAATTCTTTTAACTTACATAATATTGTCTATTGTTTATTGTATAAATTCATCCATAGGTGAAATACGCGCCTGGTACACTTATCCCTACTAGGGTATGCATCCCGGGAGTACCGATTCCCGAAAATCCGGGAATTCCCGAAAATTATTGACATTTTTCAGTACCGGTACTCAAATAAAAATTCCCGGGAATTTCGATACTTTCGGTACTTACTTTCTGTATAAAGTTTTCAAATCGTTCAATAGATGGCCTATGACAAAGTCATGAGGAATGAGTTGTGGACAGTGTTGTCCGAGTATGGAGTGGACAGTCACTTGGTGCAAGCACTGAAATCTCTCTATGAGGGTTCTAGGGCTTGCGTCAGGATAAACGGGGCATACACCGACGGTTTGACATCTCTAGAGGGGTCAGACAGGGGTGTGTGGCGTCACCTTGGCTGTTCAATCTATTCATGGACAGCTGCTTGGCTGATCTGAAAGAATATGATTGTGGATTAAGAATGGATGAGTTAGTTGTGAAATGCCTCTTGTACGCCGACGATCAAGTGATACTTGCGTCGTCGGTGGGCGAGTTGCAGGACATGGTAACTTTTATGGTTGAAGCATTTAAAAGGAAGGGAATGAAAGTGAATGTAAAGAAGACGAAAGTAATGGTACTGGAGAGGAATTAAAAAGTGTCCGAATGCGATGTAAGGATTGGGAATGAGAGACTGGAGCAAGTGAACGAATTCGTATATCTGGGGAATATGTTCACGCGGGATGGAAAATGTGAAGGAGATGTAGAAAAGAGAGTGAAAGCCGGTAACCAAGTGAATGGGGCGTTGCACGCTATTATGAGCAGCCAAAGCATGTCAACTAGGGCACGTTTGGCTGTCCATGGTGGAGTGCTGGCCCCTACGCTTATGTACGGGAGTGAAAGTTGGGCATGGCAGACGAAGCATGAAAGCAGGATTAATCCTATGGAAATACGCGCGTTGAGGAGTTACAATGAAAGATAGGTTGAGAAGTAGTGTAGTGCGAGAGCGCTGTGGGCTGAAAGAAGATATAGTGACAAGGATTGAGAAAGGGATGCTTCGGTGGTTCGGTCATGTTGGAAGAATGGATGATAGGAGACTAACGAAAGAAATTTATGAAGCAAATGTGAGTGGAAGAGTCGGGAAGTGTCGCCCTAGACGCACGTAACTGGACCAGATCAGGCATGTGCTCAAAAAGGATCAAGTGCGTAGTACCCGTAACCGACGAGCATATATGAAGCACAGGGATTCCCTACCAAGCTATCCCCCCTGGTAGGGATAAGTGGAAAAAAATTCCACTTATCCCTACCAGTAGGGATAAGTGGAAAGCGGAAACTCTGACTGAGTGCACTTATCCCTACTAAACAGATAATCTGAAATAAATATTTTACAAAGTCATGATACCGCTGGTCGAAACCTTATTGGTCAGACAGAATACAGTCACCGTAATTAAAGTGGAAACCCGAAAGACTACTGGGAACAAAATATATTATGTACTAGCGTACAAATATTTCCTCATTAGCGTAATATTTCCTCAAAGACTGGGAACGGTTCTAAAGTCTTAAAGTAAGCCAGAATTAAGAAACATTAACAAACATGAAGTCACCATAGTACCAGGGCAGCAGAAATTGAAAGGAAGTTTCCATATTTTTATATAAGTTAGTCGCTATTATATTAATAACTTATATACAATTATGGAAACCTCCTTTCAATTTCTGCTGCCCTGGTACTATGGTGACTTCATGTTTGTTAATGTTTCTTAATTCTGGCCTATATATATCATATATTTTTTATAATTTTTGTCTATTTTTCAAAATTCAAATAAGAAACAATTAGTTTACGTTTATTACAAAGAAATACAAAGTGTATCCAATTGTCAAAGTTTGTTATTGGAAAAAACAGTCAGTGAGACTTAGATAAAATTACGACGCAGCGGAGTTTTCCATATTTGAAAATGTTGGGAAAAATAATATATTTTATTTCTTGTCTGTACACCGGGATCAGTTTCCAAAATGAATATATTTTATTTGTTGTAGTCACCCATCCCGGGATCAGTGGGTAAAAAAATTAATTCGTTTTTCAATGGAAACGGATCCCGGGATCAGTGGATACAAATGGGCGGGATCAGTTTCCAATTCAATCTGATCCCGGGATCGGTGGAGACAACCCCCAGAGTCGTCTGCACTAGAAAAAATTATGTCTCGCAGAAAGACTTTTTTAGTAAACTTAATTAATTGTGTTTCATTAATTTATGTAATAGAACCAGATAAACAGAGGCTCACAAGTTGATAGAAAAATTATAAAAAAAAACCGCCAAGTGCGAGTTGAACTCGCGCACCAAGGGTTCCGTACCATCACACAATATTTATTTATATTATGTATGTACAAAAATAAATGCATTTGGAAAATCACGAAACGCCTAAATAAAAACTACACCAGTGGTTTGGCTGTCCGACATTCGTGCAGTTTAAATATACAAAAATATATTTATTATATGACATAACTACAAAACAGTTTTCTGGTTTTTCCTTTACTTGTGCTGTGAGACCTTGCTTCTTGCCAAATTTCATTGCTCTAGGTCAACGGGAAGAACCCTATAGGTTTTGATGTGATTTGAGTGAGTTTGCGAATATAAAATCTGGCATTATAATGGCCGTATTTTTTGATTGCGTTAATTTAGAAGCTTATATTTTCTACACCTCGAAGAGATTGCAGACTTTATTATTTCGTGTTAATTTCAATTTGATATCTTGATCCAATTCTGAGAAAAAGGGTCTTGACATACAAAACAAACAAATTTTTTATATGTCAAATTAATACAAATTTACTATTTTCGGATTTTTTCCTTTACTTGTACTGTAATACCTTGCTTCTTACTAAATTTTATGATTCTAAGTTAACGGGAAATACCTTATAAGTTTAGATTTGATTTGAGTGAGTTTGCGAGTATCAAATCTGACATTAATGGCCGTATCTTTTGATTGCGTTAATTTAGAAGCTTATATTTTCTACATCTCTAAGCAATCATAGACGTTAGTATTTTGTATTAATTTGAACTAAATACCTTCACACATTCCTGAGAAAAATGGTCTTGACATACAAAACATGTAAACTTTTTTTTATGTGATATAACTATCAATTTACAATTTTCGGATTTTTTCATTTATTTGTGTTGTAAAACGTTGCTTCTTACTTAATTTTATGATTCTAGGTTAACGGAAAGTACCCTATAGGTTTTGATTTGTTTTGAGTGAGTTTGCGAGATCAAAATATAACATAAATACCCGTATCTTTTGATTGTGTTAATTTAGAAGCTTGAGTTTCCAACACCTCTTAGCAATCGTAGACATAAGTATTTTGTATTAATTTGAACGTGATACCTTGACCCGGTCCTGAGAAAAAGGGTCTTGACATACAAAACAAGAAACATTTTTTGTATGTGATATAATTACATATTAACAATTTGCGCATTTTTCCCTTTAAGTGTGCTGTTAAAACTTGCTTCTTACCAAATTTTATCATTCTAGGTCAAGGGAAGTACCATATAGGTTTTGATTTGATTTCCCAGTAGCAAAATATGTGACATAAATAGCTGTATCTTGTGATTGCGTTGACTTAGAAGTTTGAATTTTTTACAACTCGAAGGGAACGCAGATCTTAGTACTTGGTATTAATTTCAACTTCATACCTCTTCGCGTTTCTGAGAAAAAGGGTCTTGACAGACAGACAGACGGACAACGAAGTGATCCTATAAGGGTTCCGCTTTTTCCTCTTTTGAGGTACGGAACCCTAAAAAGAAAGAAAACTAAATAATTAAGTAAACCAAATAAGAATAATGAAGATGTCTTACAGGAAGCTGCGTGTTAAGCAAGCAACACAACAGCACGACAGAAAGGAAGCACAGACATGGCACTTAGTTCGCCAAAGTGTTATGGGTTGACATCACGGATGTAGTAGGTGATGTAGCCAACCGTGTTAGTTTCCATAAAAAAAAACCCCAGTTGCACTCCGGGAGTGCCGGCAGAAGTGAAAACTTTTTGTATTTCCGAAAATAATTCTTAGGTGGTTATAAAAAAAAACTAAACACCCTAAAAAAATTTAAACATCGTAACATTGCTTAAAAAAGAAAACAAAAGAAAAAAAAAACAAAAAAAATTTTGAGGGATTCGAACCCATGGTCAAAAAATACAAATCCTACACTCTTACCGTTGAGCCACGAAATCACATAAACGTCCAAACGAATATCGGATTCCCTTGATTCGCTTTCGGCTTTACTGTCACTGAGAGACGAACAGAATTGATCCCGAGCCACTCGTAACTTAACCCTTAATGCAATGACTTAAGGTTACATTTTAAATAATAAAAATAAATCTGTCGCTTTTCGAGATCTGACGCGAGTTTAACATTTTTTACCCACCTAAAAAGTGCCAAGCGCTGCTAAAGAAGTTTTCACTTCAAAAAATTCGAGAATTATCGATAGGTATCTATTATTTCTATATATACCATTTATAACGTTCATCAAATAATCCATCTCGTTAAGGGCATCGTACGTGTACTGTCCGTTGTGTTTGTTCAGTACAGAGCGGACGTGCTCACGAGCTCTGTCCTGCACGTCAGGGTTGCACGCCAGCTCGTACAGAGCGAAGCTTGTTGTCGACGAGGAGGTCTCGAAGCCGGCCATGAAGAACAGAAACACTTGGGACACGAACTCGTTCTCAGTCAGGGCCACTCCTTGCCCGAAGTCCACTTTGTTGCCTGAAAAAACGAAATACGAAATAATCTCTAGTAAAGACCAGAGATAGAATTAGTAAGACACTATATTCAGTCTACGTATTAAAAACTTAACAAGGCGTAATTGTTTCAATTGCCAATTGACCATGAGTGCTCTAAGACGTACGTCTCGTCATAGTTCTTCATATCAAAGACATATTGATTACTAGCCTTTTCCCGCGGCTTCGCTCGCGTGAAATTCGTATTTAAAAAAAAGATAGTAAGTAAGCCCGCTACCGTACCTTTATTTCGGCACGCGGAACAAGACGTATTGTATGATTGCCACATCTTATGTAACCGGAACTGAATTTTATTTAGCCTATCCTGTGTCCCGTATAGTAAAATGTGTTTTTACTAAGTTTCATCGAATTCGGATGATCGGTTTAAGAGTTATGGGGGAACATACATACACACATACAGAAAAATTTCTAAAAATCGTAAATTTAGTTTTAGTATAGATTTTTTTTTTTATAGAGTCTACAAACGCTTTATCTCATACAACAGAGTAACTTACTCCATGACCATTGATAAATTGCCCTGTTAATAGTTATAGAATGATATAATATTCGATTAATTAAAAACATTTTGTTTCTTAGTTCCCATTTTGGAGTACTCTGTTCTTACTACCAGATTATTAGTTATATATTATTATTTATCTTTGATCTGTCTAGAGACAAAAATTATGCGTATTTTAACATCAATTTCATCAGAATCGGTTCAGTATATCCGGAGATATCTGCATGGGACCGACGGACAGACAGACAGACACTAGAGTCACCCATAAGGGTCCCCTTTTTCTCAATTTTGCAACGGGACGCAAAAAATAACTTTATATTCACGACAATACATCGAAGTATTAGTGTTACGCAAGTCCATACATAATCAGTAACGAACTATCAGCGGAGTAATAAAGAAAGCAACCTTGGTCGTCCACGAGGGTCCCATTTTTTATTTGCAGCAGGATGTTCAAGAAGTCGTTCCGCTTGATGTTATTCTTTTCTCTGTACTCAACTGTCTCTCTGACACTCTTGAATATGAAATCCTGGACGTCTTTCTTCTGCGGACTGATTCCAACAGCTTTGCAAAATTTCGGAAAGAAGAATCCCATAGCTCTCTTCGCGTTTCTGTTAAATCGTACACTTGCTAAGCCATTTACAATATATTATACATACTCGTATGTAACGAGTATCTCAATGTATATACTACTAGCTTTTGCCCGCGGCTTCGCTCGAGATAGACTCAGTTTAATAGCAAATAGGATTTAAACCCAATATGATAATAAACGATCGCTTCAATTATATTCTCTCTCTCCCGTCCATACTATACTTTATTTGATACTGCTGAGCCCTAAGGCTATTTGGCGTGATGGTATATAGCCTATATGTTATTCTGATGTATAAGCTATAGTACTGTAAAGTATCATCAAAATCCGTTCAGTAGTTTTTGCGTGAAAGAGGAACAAAGATCCATACATCCATCCATACATCCATACATCGATCCATCCTCACAAACTTTCGCGTTCATAATATTAGTACGATGTATGTATAGCTTTTGTCCGCTGCTTCGCTTCGCGTGACTTTTTGCTTACAGCTCAGGCCGCCCGGAAGACGTAGCATTATACCTAAAACTAAAATTATCTTGAGATGCGATAGAATGTACATAACTGTGAAAACCGTATATAAATCGATAAAGTGGTTCTTGGCTTATAATGATATTCATTTATTGACGTACGTTGCACGGCCGGTCGGCGGTCGACCGTATAAACTTCGCTTTATATTTTAGGAATACTACCTAGTCTTATTTCTACTTAGGAAAATTATGGTGACATTTTTTTACAATTGCTCGAGACAAAGATTTCAGTTCAGATTATGTGTTAACTGGGTTCCTATGTCAAAATATAATGAATACCCACGTACTATTTCGGTGGTAATATTTTATGTTTATTTTAGCACAAATCATTAAAATCAGAGCATCAATCAGAAAAAAAAATTACATCAAATACTCACTCTAGCCCAGTATCGTTGAAGATCCTCTGACCGCAGCGTCTGAACGGTGCGTTCTCGTCTTTCAGGCTGTTGCATTCCACACCAAAGGCGCAGTTTCCGATGACATCTGTTGTAAAGCGAGCTACGAGATCGCGCATTTCCACCTCATGCTTCTGATCTGCCGGAGCCACGCACACTTTCTGCAGCTCATCTCCAATCTTCTCCATGATCAAAAACATGTGCTTCAACTTGCCCGTAGTGAAGGCGGGCGTTAGTTTGTTCCTCAGCTCCCTCCATTGCTTCCCGGATGCGTTGAACAGGTGAACCCCCAGTGGATCCAGTTGCTCGTCAATATCGGGTCCGTGAGACTCGAAGTGATGAAAGTCCGCCGTCAAGATGCGATTCGTAATCTCGTAGTCGGTGACACTGAGGTTCGGCTGCCAAAATATGTAGATACCGACGAAACGTTTATCTTTGTACTGCTCGTACAGCCTCTCGTGAAACTGGCCCAAACTGATCTTGTTGGTGAATACATCGCCGTAGTTTCCGAAGGGTATGGAGGGCTTAGGTCCCTGAATACCTTTACGCTCCCAGTAAGTTAACCGGCGCTTGATCCATGCGTACGCGACGAGGACGCTGGTCGTGAACACGAGCAGCAGCGCCGCCAGCACGTTCGCTGTACTCCACGTCGTCATAGTTGCTGACAGAGATCAGCTGGTTCGTCGTCATTTATATTTATATAAGTGCGGCCATACCATACGGGATGTTCCAACTTGCTTAATGGTTGTTTTTATGAGATGTAGTTCTTGAGGGCTCTAATTAATATATCGCAAAACGAATACGCACATATTATGTATCTAGCTACTTCCGTTTCAGAGAGATACATTTCAATCTTTTCAAATCATAATGGTTGGCAACCTGCGTAGTAATAGTGCACCTAACTAAAGTAACCAAATGAAATGAAGTAACCAAAGGAAATGGCTGCAGAATAGGTCTGTCGAGAACAGGCGAGAGCTCAACGTCGCTGCTAGGTCCTGCAAACGAAGACAACACTTGGCCAAGTTCAGGCACGACCTCGGAATTGGCGCGAAACTTCCACGTAGCCCTTCGGGTAGCCGCGCCTTCTGGTCTCTCGCCAAATCCATCGGTCGGAAGGTCCGCTGGAAGGTCCGGATGGCTCGCTCGCTATACTCGCGAAAGAAAAGGCGAATATCTTTGCACGCCTTTTCGCATCCAACTCAAACATGGACGACCTGGGTGCCAATCCCCCTCCATTACCCCATTACGGGCGTATGATTGATAATATTAGGTTTCACCCCAGAGTCTATAAAACGTTACGTGAGTTGGATATTTCGAAGAGTAGCGGCCCTGACAGCGGCGTCGCGGCGGTTGTCTTGAAAAATTGTGCTCTGGAATTGGCACCAGTCCTTACTCGCCTATTCAAACGCTCCTTTTCCTCCGGTTCACTGCCTTCTTGCTGGAAGAAAACTTCGGTCCAGCCGGTCCCCAAGAATAACCTCACACTATTGATATAACCTCACTCTTGAGTAAGGTTATGGAGCGTATTGTCAACTCAGCGCTCCTGACGTAAGTACCTAGAAGACTCTAAACTCCTCGACGACAAGCAATACGGCTTCTGCAAGCAAAGGTCGCCTGGAGATCTTCTAACGTACGTCACGCATTTGTAGGCTGAAAGGCTCGATGGTTTGGGGGAATCTCTGGCGGTCGCTTTGGATATATCCAAAGCATTCGATCGCGTCTGGCACCGGGGACTCCTAAGCAAGCTTCCGGCCTACGGTGTCCCTACAAAACTGTGCACTTGGATTTCCAGCTTTTTGAGCGATCGGTCGATCTTTGTTACCCTTGATGGTGCCTGCTCGGGCGATTACTCAATCAATGCTGGTGTTCCACAAGGATCCGTGCTGTCGCCTACGCTGTTTCTATTATTCATTAACGACATGCTCTCGCTCGGCGAAATACATTGTTACGCGGACGACAGCACGGTGCACGAAGGGTTCATCAAAGACTGGAAGGCAGAGAGGCCTTAGCAACAAACGCGAGACGCGAAACTGTTGCTCGGGTTGACCTGGTTCTCGAAAAAGTATCCTCTTGGGGGAAGAAGAACTTGGCCAACTTCAACGTAGCTAAGACGCAAGCTTGTGCCTTCTCTACTAAGGCTGATCCGTTTCCTCTCCAAGCTAATTTCCAGGGCAGCCAAGTCCCCAATAATGGTAGTCTGGGCATCCTGGGTATGGAGGTGTTCAGGGACGTTGGATTTCGTTCGTTCATAGAGTCTAAGGCGAAACTAGCGTCTCGAAAATTAGGGATACTCTACCGATGTCGGCGATTTTTCACGCCGGTCCAACTGCTTACACTCCATAAAGCACAAGTAAGACCGGTGATGGAATATTGCAGTCATCTTTGGGAGGGTTCCCCTGAGTACCTTCTTTCAGCCTTGGATTCTATTCAGCGACGAGCCATTCGCCTCATTGGTGACTCTGTACTCACAAAGGACCTTCAACCTCTTTAGAGTAGACGTATCGTTGAGTCATTGAGCCTGTTTTGTCGGTACTACTCTTACTATAGCCGCTGCTCTGACGAAATTGCTTCCCTTATCCTTCCTCCTCCTGTTCGCCTTCGCCAGACCCGCCATACTCTCGCGGAACACCCCTTTGTAGTGGACAGAAGAGTACTTCGAACTGCACGATTCTCTAAATCGTTCTTGTGCCGCATAGCATAGGTGTGGAACGGCCTTCCGGGGAATATCTTTCCCCACTCCTACAATCCACGGATCTTCAAATCGCGGGTAAATAGCCTTTCCCCAGCGACATTAGTCCACCTCCAAGCCGGACTGGCACTTCCTCGGGGGTCAAATTGGCTGCGCCTGAGGCTTCGACCTCGGGCACAGCCAGCTGGTTCGGAAGCAATAAAAAAAAATTCTTTAGGTTTTTACTGAGATGTGTTTGCCTGGTACAAAGTGTATTTGCACCATACGCACACTTCTCATATAAAATTATAATATTTGTTTCCTCTTATCTAAAATATTTTCGAATTTTGGATTCACACGGTTCATACACGTGCAAATAATTCCCTTGGCGTCAGCATTCTGTAATCTGATACTCTTGGCAATAAATGTCGTCTACAACAAAAATTATGGACCCTTTTCAGAAATGGGCTAATTTTGAGTGTTATTTCTTAAAATCTCACAATCTCAAAAAAATAACAGTATAAAAACCCTTCGAATTTCAAAATGGCTGTTTAGGACTTGATGCAAAAAATAAATAAACACGGAACATGGCGTTAGTTAGGGGTGTGGCCTACAGATATTCTACCAATTAGGGAAATGAACTATTGCGGCCATTTTGCAAGGAAAGAAGGAGGTGTGCTCCTCAGGGGACAGTCAGAATCGCGCGGTAGGATTGATCGGATGTCTTCGAGGAGTTCGAGAGATTCAGGAGTCCGAAACGGTCGCCTCTCGGTATTCGACTACGAACATTAATCGAGAAGGAGTCATCGCGCGGTAATTTGGAACGGACTCTACTCGGGCCGGTTTCGCGTTTCGGGAAAGACAATCGATTCCTTCATAACTGGTTTGGAGTTGAGGACACGGTTTCTCCTCTAGGAAAATTGAAGGGAGCGCGCGGAGTGCCGGGTTTACGTGTTAAGTGACAAGTGAGATAGTGCGAAAATAGGTATAATTCGTGGACTTTGAACCCTATTAGTGAAGTGACGTTGTATGCGGGGAGGTGAACGTGGATAGAGAGGCGCCGGTTGCTGAGAAAGCTGGGCGGATGCCGGGGTAGACTGGATTGGCTTAGAAGCCTGAGCTAAGTTGCATGCTTCAATTAAAAATATTCCATCGAGACTCATCACTTCCGAGGATCGCGATTGCGTGCGGTTTTCCACCGAAGCGTCAATTTATTTCGGCGGCCAATTTATTAATCCGCGAACGTAAGACAATTACTCGGTTGCGTACTGTTGTTCTCGGCGCGTTACCAAACTTAACAGCGAGGGACAGCGTAAACTTTGCTCAAAAACGGCGCGCGAAATTAGCTCAAAGCCATCGGCGGCCTAGACGTATGATTACAGGAACCACTGCAAATCATCTGGCTGAGTGTTTCACGGACTTCAAGGAATCGCCGTGACGTGCGACATATATCACCAACATTGCTGCGCAGCGGTAAAGGATACATCACCATCATTACCATGCAGCTGTAAAGAATTTCCACCATCGGAACGAGCTCAGGAATTTCTCACAACCAGCGTAAACACGACAGGTCGTAGTGAAAGATAGCACTGTATTCTTTGTTATCTGTAACTCACCTGGAAAGTGTATCACGCAAAAGAGAACCCATTTACATTAAATGCACGGTTTAGGTTTAAGTATAATAAATAATAAGCTAGAATAGAAGGTCTGTCGATTCGGAAGATGTTCTAAACCTACTTGAGGGGAATTAACTGCGACTTTTACGTAAAGGGGAGTGCTGTGCACCCTGTTCTCACTTGGTAGCATTGTCATTTCCTGGAGGTCGTTCTAGGTTGATTTTCTACGAGGAAAGTTGAAGGACTGAATTCCTTTGAGTCGATCGCCTACAATTAGATTAAGCGTACTAGATTAGCCCTAAGTAATAGATTAACATAGGTTTAATGATATGCGCATGGTAGTTTTAGGCACCAAACATTCAAGCTGAACGTCCCCGTCGTGCTTGGTGGGCAATGTGGAGTTTGAACGACTAGATTTGATTATAAATCAAATCTGACGCAAAGAGAATAAACAATCTGAAAGCATATAAAGAATAAATTAGTCAAATTTCATAGCGAATCGGCGAGGTAACAAACTAATAATTTTGCATGTTAGAAATAGAAAAGAGCACAATGTCTCAAATGATGCCGTGAGCCGAGATGAGTAAAAAATAGGCGTGTCTTACAAATTAATTAATAAAGCACACCTAGACTCATTTAAAGAACCGAGGTTACTACATATCACATAACGTATGGGTCAAAATTGAATCGAATTGGTTTTATAAATTCAAATGCTTCAGATTATTCAAAATATTGTGTCAGATTTGATAAGAGTCCAAAACAGCTGTAGTTCGTTTACCAATACTATAGACGAGTGCAAACGTTCTGTTCTCCAAACAATAGAGTCGCCGCATGCCTGGCAGATACCCTTTTTTTCGGTGAGTCGAAGCCGGCGGTGCAAGCTAACATCGGTTGCGCACGGTCATAAAATTATTGTTAATCTCAACTTTCTGTTTCAGCTGTTTTTGTCAATTACACTTTCATTATCGCTCTATAAAATGTCGTAAAACAGTATAACACGCGTAAGAAGGGACTCGGTCTAAAATTGTCTAAAACGGAAAAGAAAAATAATAACAATACGTCTCGGCCTCTCCGAACAGAATAGGTAATATTTTTGATAACGAGTCAACTGTGGATTTGTTTACAAACAAACGTGTTAGTCGAGCGCACGAGCTTTTGTTCGCATAAACAAAAGAACAAGCGTGTTGTCCGGCCGATAATTTTTTGTGCCATCACTGGGTCTAGCCGACGCGAAGGATCAGCCGATCGCTATTGTCTAATTATCTTCACTTTCTGTTTCAGTGTAGCTACGTATTAAAATTTACTGTCGCCATATCGCTCTTTAAAAGGTTCATAAGACAAACTAATGCGCGCAAAACTAAATTCGGCCTAAAATCGCCTTAAACCAAAGATAAATTTCTAAATCTCCAAACGTAATCTTATATATTCAAAACTTACAGCGTAGGCATAAATAAATCATGATACATTTAACCTTAATCATCTACAAAAAAAAAAAACACAAAAAAAAACAAAATATTCAACTAGCATAGCAATGGCATCTCTGCAGTTCAAACGTTATCTCTAAACAAAATAATAATTTGCTGATAATAATATTGAACTAAAACATCGACAAAATAAATACGGGCTGGATGAATTCCGTTAGAAGTATCTTGGTTGCGCCATAGAAACAATGTAAGGGTAGCTTTAGTTGCACCGCGTCATTGTAAGCTTGAGTCATAGTAACAGATGGGCTAGGGGTTGGTTTTTTTTTTGCCATATATGTCGTCGTTGTTCCAAGGTTAAAGGAGATGTTTATTCTTATCTAGGTACGTACCTAAACTACTCGTTTGGTCCGTTAGGTTCGCTTTATTATCAGCTGATCGGTGTTCTAGTAAGTTTCATTTGTTTCTGCCGTTAAGTGGCGATCACAATAAATTAGCGCTGTTTTATAGGTTAAATCCTATGTGTTGTATCAAATGGTTGTCTGTATGTTTATTGGTTATTGACCATTCATATGGCAGTAAGTCTGCATCGAACCTGTCGCAAATTGTTCTATACTATTTGTATTGTATTGTGTTTATTCGTGATCAATCTAAAGGGAAAATGGACCTGCACATTGAAATTGTTTCATAGCCAAAGGCTCCATTCTCTACGAGCTTAGGCGATGTACAAGCTGGTGTCTATAAACCTCAATGTAATTAGATAATTCGCGCAATAATTATTAAATCGTCATTTTCAGAATGCTATTATTTATCTACAGTTTATTGGCGGACATGGACATAAAATAAAAAGGTAATGGGTTCGAATCCCTATCTCTTAGTATCTGGTGGTGCTGGAACCTTCATCATCAGCCTGTATCGATCCACTGCTGGACATAGGCCTCTCCCAAGGCACGCCACCACACGCGGTCTTCCGCTCTTCTCACTCTTCTCGCTGGAACCTTGCATTCGTAATATTGTATAATTAAGGCACGGTTAGGCGGATGATGTAATTTCGCTATCGGGTTTATGTGTGTACGCACAGGAGACGAACACTGAAGTCTGGACTGAAGGAGGCTGACAGAGGAATATATTCCGAGGTCTCTAGTACACTCAAGATTAAAAATATTCGACTTCGTCGCGACGTAAGATAGCACGGAATCCTAATTCCAATTAGAATTCGATTACAGTAGTTGGAATAGTCATGTCGGCAACGTTTGTTAGGTATAGTTGAGTTTATTTTATGCGATATTCTGTGGATGTCTGAATCCATAGTACTATCTTGTACTCTGGCGGTGCCATGACGGAGACTTGTCTCTGTATCCTGACTATACTGGGCTAAGGGAGAACTCAATGTACTTTGCGACCATTTCCTTTTGGTTGATACATATATACACATAATACAAGTTGAGTAAGTAATATGTTTGGGGAAGCATCTATCTACAGTTTAAATCAGTACATTATGCTGAGTGGCTTAGGGTAAACGGGAAGAAAACTTTTACGTTCTAGAATTGCGTGGATTATACGCGGTAGTACCTAACTCCTTGTAAGTAGATCCTGTAATAAATAGATAGATAAATTCATTATACCCAGAAAAGGTTGTGGTGATGTTTACATATACCCTTTTCTCTCTCTTTCCAATTTATGCATGGTGTCATTCAATGTTTGTTTTCGTCAATTACGTACATCACATTTTTTTCGAATTTATTTAATTTCTAGGGGACGAGCGGTGCGAACACATGGGGAGGTTATTCAGTCAGCAGATATTTTCTTGCTCTGAGAAGCGTTCGAAGCAATCGCGGGGCGGCAAAATCGAGGATTTGCGTTCGTCGATAGCGAGTGATGGTTTCCTTCGTCTTTCTGCAGATAGGGGTGTTACAGTAGTACAGTCATTGTGCTTATTGTGTTATTAAGATTTTTTCCCTCAAAATACATTCGAATGTATTTCGCCATCTAAAATCTGGCGGTGCTCTGAGATGTGTTTGCCTGGTACAAAGTGTATTTGCACCATACGCACACTTCTCATATAAAATTATAATATTTGTTTCCTCTTATCTAAAATATTTTCGAATTTTGGATTCACACGGTTCATACACGTGCAAATAATTCCCTTGGCGTCAGCATTCTGTAATCTGATACTCTTGGCAATAAATGTCGTCTACAACAAAAATTATGGACCCTTTTCAGAAATGGGCTAATTTTGAGTGTTATTTCTTAAAATCTCACAATCTCAAAAAAATAACAGTATAAAAACCCTTCGAATTTCAAAATGGCTGTTTAGGACTTGATGCAAAAAATAAATAAACACGGAACATGGCGTTAGTTAGGGGTGTGGCCTACAGATATTCTACCAATTAGGGAAATGAACTATTGCGGCCATTTTGCAAGGAAAGAAGGAGGTGTGCTCCTCAGGGGACAGTCAGAATCGCGCGGTAGGATTGATCGGATGTCTTCGAGGAGTTCGAGAGATTCAGGAGTCCGAAACGGTCGCCTCTCGGTATTCGACTACGAACATTAATCGAGAAGGAGTCATCGCGCGGTAATTTGGAACGGACTCTACTCGGGCCGGTTTCGCGTTTCGGGAAAGACAATCGATTCCTTCATAACTGGTTTGGAGTTGAGGACACGGTTTCTCCTCTAGGAAAATTGAAGGGAGCGCGCGGAGTGCCGGGTTTACGTGTTAAGTGACAAGTGAGATAGTGCGAAAATAGGTATAATTCGTGGACTTTGAACCCTATTAGTGAAGTGACGTTGTATGCGGGGAGGTGAACGTGGATAGAGAGGCGCCGGTTGCTGAGAAAGCTGGGCGGGTGCCGGGGTAGACTGGATTGGCTTAGAAGCCTGAGCTAAGTTGCATGCTTCAATTAAAAATATTCCATCGAGACTCATCACTTCCGAGGATCGCGATTGCGTGCGGTTTTCCACCGAAGCGTCAATTTATTTCGGCGGCCAATTTATTAATCCGCGAACGTAAGACAATTACTCGGTTGCGTACTGTTGTTCTCGGCGCGTTACCAAACTTAACAGCGAGGGACAGCGTAAACTTTGCTCAAAAACGGCGCGCGAAATTAGCTCAAAGCCATCGGCGGCCTAGACGTATGATTACAGGAACCACTGCAAATCATCTGGCTGAGTGTTTCACGGACTTCAAGGAATCGCCGTGACGTGCGACATATATCACCAACATTGCTGCGCAGCGGTAAAGGATACATCACCATCATTACCATGCAGCTGTAAAGAATTTCCACCATCGGAACGAGCTCAGGAATTTCTCACAACCAGCGTAAACACGACAGGTCGTAGTGAAAGATAGCACTGTATTCTTTGTTATCTGTAACTCACCTGGAAAGTGTATCACGCAAAAGAGAACCCATTTACATTAAATGCACGGTTTAGGTTTAAGTATAATAAATAATAAGCTAGAATAGAAGGTCTGTCGATTCGGAAGATGTTCTAAACCTACTTGAGGGGAATTAACTGCGACTTTTACGTAAAGGGGAGTGCTGTGCACCCTGTTCTCACTTGGTAGCATTGTCATTTCCTGGAGGTCGTTCTAGGTTGATTTTCTACGAGGAAAGTTGAAGGACTGAATTCCTTTGAGTCGATCGCCTACAATTAGATTAAGCGTACTAGATTAGCCCTAAGTAATAGATTAACATAGGTTTAATGATATGCGCATGGTAGTTTTAGGCACCAAACATTCAAGCTGAACGTCCCCGTCGTGCTTGGTGGGCAATGTGGAGTTTGAACGACTAGATTTGATTATAAATCAAATCTGACGCAAAGAGAATAAACAATCTGAAAGCATATAAAGAATAAATTAGTCAAATTTCATAGCGAATCGGCGAGGTAACAAACTAATAATTTTGCATGTTAGAAATAGAAAAGAGCACAATGTCTCATTACCTACACAGGTAATTGTTTTTTTAATATATTTTTTTTGTGTTTTATTGTACATATCAGGCTATTTTTATTCAGCAACGGTGGCGTCGGCGTCACCGTCGCTGCATAGCAAAGATAAGGTATGTTAAAGCGCAATTTATTTTGATGCATGTGAAGCGAAAGCGTCGTTTTAACAATAGGACAGCTGAAACACTCTGTATCTCTTAATCAGACGTATCCTGCCGCATTACGTAAGTATCTACTTGCAAATACCTATGAGGTCATGCATTATGGTGAACACAAAAACACGGTTGACACTCCTGGTGAGGGCGAAAATACTAGATGGATGCATAAGATACTATTGTTCAAGCTGAAACCATAATCTCAATCTCTATAATTATAGCTTACTTAATTATAAATTACAAATTTAAAAAATCCCCGACCCTTAAAAAGTCAAAAATTATTTCCGTTTGCTTAAAGGAGTCGGGGGGCCGCTAAGTGAATACCCGCGCAGCTCTGAGTTTTTATATTTTATTTACTTAGCGGTTCCCCGACTCCTTTAAGTAAGTAAATGGAAATTATTTTTGACTTTTTAAGTGTCGGAGCGTTTAAAATTTTTAATTTAACCTTTATTTCAAGCTTTTTAAAAAAAAAACGCATGTAAATCGGTCCGCCTTTTTAAGATAATTATTTTTTATTACTTAACTTCGGATCATTCTCAGCCATTAGCCAGATCCATGATGGATCTAGTGAGATATGTATTTCTCATTAGATCCAGTTTTGAAGGTGTGGGTCTACTGAGAACTTTCGTTCTCAGAAGATCCCTTAGCCAGATCCATGATGGATCTAGTGAAAACAATCCGATTTTTTTTTTATTTGTGGTTATCTCATATAAAAAATATATTAGATGAAAACTGGAAAGAAAAAAAAAGTTTGTAATTTCAAAAACACGAACAGTCGCTGTAGTTTTTATTTAGGCGTTTCGTGATTTCAACTTCAACCTGCTAACTCTGAGCGTCGACAAAACTAAATATATGTCTTCTGTGTCAAAAGATCTACACTACCTAAAGAGGCGGCCTGTCTACGGATTCACACATGTGTGGATTCCACACCACATCTTGTAACTGCCAAAAGCTAGAAGAAGTAAAGCATATAAAATATTTAGGAATAACTTTAGATTTCAGAATGTGTTGGTTGGGATATGCATATAAAGGCACTAGCAGCAAAAACACGTAAACTTATCTATATATTTAAAAACTTTAGAAATATCGTAAAAAGGGAACTTTTAAGGACTGTATTATTTAGCCTTATGTCAATCTAGACTAGCGTATTGTATTGCGTGCTGGGGCGGTGCTGCCAAATCACACTTAATACTACTGGAACGGGCACAAAGAGTGAATCTACAAGTAATGCTAAAGAAGCCATTTCGTTACCCAACGCAAACTCTTCTAAAGGAATGCCGTGTATTCAGTGTGAGGAAGTTATTTATAGCTACTATAGTTAAGCACACCCACAAATACCTGAGCACTGATGTGGGACCAACACACAGTCATTCATAACATAACTCGCGAAATGCGAAACAGATAACAGCTCCCGCTACATGTACTAGTTTTGCACAACATTTTGGCTGGTTTCTTGGACCATTTCTATACAACAAACTAGATAAGTACTGCAGCTCAATCCGTTATCTACCCAAATTCAAGCGTTATAAAGTAGTATCTGACTGGCTGCTCAGTTTGAATTACGATGGTGCTGAGTTGTTATTGTCAGTAATGAATGAGGTGATCTATTCTGCAAAAAATATAGGTATCTTATTTTTATTACTCACACTCTGGAATATTTCGTGAACTGGCTATACTAACAATAATAATCTACTATTATTCTAAAATTCTACTCTAGTTGCAATAAAATTATAACATAAAACCCTACTGCAAATAGTTGCACTATAATTAACTATGTAGGTATGCATGTAATTGTATAAAAGTATTATTAGCAGTAAATAAAAACATATGTGTACTTACTTACTTAATTTTCTTTTGCCACTTTCACACGTACAGAAAACATTTTTGCTACACATTGGTATCTTCGTTTTTCTTAAAAAAACAGTGAGCTGAACAAAAACACAAACCTAACTATAACTGTCAATGAAGAGCTGCTGAATAAGCTGGACCGGCTACTAAACATGCGCATCCGCAAAATTTTCGGTCTGCGGAAATATGATCACATCTCTGAGTTCCGATCTAGCCTTCAGTGGCTCGACATTCGTCGTCGCAGAAATTCCCATGTCCTCTCTCTCTTGTACTGCACACTGAATGACCCTGCTGCTCCTAAATACCTATCCGACCGTTTCCAAATGCTTTCCTCCCACGGAGTATCATTAAGATCCTCTGACACCCTTGTTCTTGCTATCCCGTCCCACTCCTCAGTCTTTTACACTGACTCTTTCACAGTGCACGCTGCACGCATGTGGAACGAACTTCCTCTTCGTTTACGACAGTGTGCATCGATCCACACGTTCAGAGTGCTCTTGAAAGACCATCTCCTCAAACCCTAAACCTCATCTCCTTCTGTTTCGAAGTTCATGGGTTTCTGAGTTATTATTATATTATATGTATATATATAAATCTTTGTTTTTCTATTTTCTATTATCTAAGACTATGTTTTGTTGCACCTACCCTGGTTTTTATATGTAAAAAGGGTAGGCTGGCGGAAAATGCCATAGGCATTAAGTACTACCTTCTGTACGATTTTATGTGCAATAAACGTTTTTTGATTGATTTGAACTATATCATATAAAATAAAACTAATATAATTACATCCACGAGTGTCGTGTCTTCATGTAACGGATATTCTTTGACACAAGCAGTGAAATAACGATGCTCAAATACACTCGCAAACACCTCACGCACACATCTACGCGCGCCGCTGTCGGCTGATCTGCCTAACTACATACACCCATTAAAAACTGATTGGAGTAGGTGAGTGAGTTTGCGGGTAGATGTGTGCTGAGTGTGAGATGTTCTTGTTACTAAGTAGATAGAAGTGTACAATTTATTGATCAACCACCTATAATACAGCCATCAATGGCCAGTTTAGGTGGGAGTGATCATATATCCATACTAATATTATAAATTCGAAAGTAACTCTGTTGTCTGTCTGTCTGTCTGTCTGTCTGTTACCTTTTCACGCCTAAACCGCTGAACAGATTTCGATAAAATATTGCATGGAGATTAATTGCATCCTGAGGAAGGACATAGGCTACCTTTTGTCCCAAAAAACAACCCTTAAGGGGTTGAAATAGGGGATGAAAGTTTGTATGGGGAATCCAGCATTTCTCAAGTTAGAGATATGAAAATTCATATTTAGGCTTTTGGTATGAAATAAAGAGTTACGTGTTTCAGCGTTTTTGCTAAATCAACCCTTAAATTAAAATAGGGGATGATTTCAAAATTGTATTTTAGGATTTTATAAAATTTAGTACGGAGATGAATTGCATTCTGAGGAAGGATATAGGCTACCTTTTGTCTCAAAAAACAACCCTTAAGGGGGTGAAATATGGGATGAAACATTGTATGGGGAATCCAGCATTTCTCAAGTTAGAGATATGAAAATTCATATTTAGGCTTTTGGTATGAAATAAAGAGTTACGTGTTTCAGCGTTTTTGCTAAATCAACCCTTAAATTAAAATAGGGGATGATTTCAAAATTATATTTAAGGATTTTATAAAATTTCGTACAGAGATGAATTGCATCCTGAGGAAGGACATAGGCTACCTTTTGACTCAAAAACAACCCTTAAGGGGGTGAAATAGTGGATGAAAGTTTATATGCGGAATCCAGCATTCTCAAGTTAGGGAGGGGGTGATTTCAAAATTATATTAAAGGATTTTATAAAATTTTGTACGGAGATGAATTGCATCTTGAGGATGGACATAGGCTACCTTTTGTTTTAAAAAAACAACCCCTAAGGAGGTGAAATGGGGGGGGGGGGGTGAAAGTTTGTATAGGAGTATCGGTTTCAGGGATTTACCATTTAAAGGGGGGGGGGGGGGGGGGTAATTTGGGGTGACAGTGGCCTTGCCCTTAGTTATGTTCATTCGTTACTTAGTTACTTACTTTTTCGAGAACGTTTATCGTCTTCCTGAACGCAGCTCGGCCTTCGACCTCGCCCTTAATTACTTACTTTCTTAGAGATGGTTTATTGTATTCCAGAAAGCAGCTTAGCCTGAAGCCTCGCCGTTAGTTACTTACTTTATTTAAAAGGTTTATCGTTTACCTAAACGCAGCTCGGCCTTCGGCCTCGCCCATAGTTACGTACTTTAATCGAGAAGGTTTTTCCTCTTCCTGAACGCAGCTCGGCCTTCGGCCTCACCCATAGTTTATACTTACTTTCACCGAGAAGGTTTATAGTCTTCCTGAAAGCAGCTTGGCCTTCGGCCTCGCCCTCAGTTACTTACTTTCTTCGAGAAGGTTTATAGTCTTCCTGAACGCAACTCGGCCTTCGGCCTCGCCCTCAGTTACTTACTGTCTTCGAGAAGGTTTATGGTCTTCCTGAACGCAGCTCGGCCTTCGGCCTCGCCCTTAGTCACTTACTTTCATCGATAAGGTTTATAGTCTTTCTGAACGCAGCTCGGCCTTCGGCTTCGCCCTTAGTTACTTACTTTCATCGATAAGATTTATAGTCTTCCTGAACGCAGCTCGGCCTTCGGCCTCGCCCTCAGTTACTTACTGTCTTCGAGAAGGTTTATGGTCTTCCTGAACGCAGCTCGGCCTTCGGCCTCGCCCTTAGTTACTTACTTTCATCGATAAGGTTTATAGTCTTCCTGAACGCAGCTCGGCCTTCGGCCTCGCCCTTAGTTACTTACTTCCTTCGATAAGATTTATAGTCTTCCTGAACGCAGCTCGGCCTTCGGCCTCGCCCTCAGTTACTTACTGTCTTCGAGAAGGTTTATGGTCTTCCTGAACGCAGCTCGGCCATCGGCCTCGCCCTTAGTTACTTACTTTCATCGATAAGGTTTATAGTCTTCCTGAACGCAGCTCGGCCTTCGGCCTCGCCCTTAGTTACTTACTTCCTTCGATAAGGTTTATAGTCTTCCTGAACGCAGCTCGGCCTTCGGCCTCGCCCTCAGTTACTTCCTGTCTTCGAGAAGGTTTATGGTCTTCCTGAACGCAGCTCGGCCTTCGGCCTCGCCCTTAGTTACTTACTTTCATCGATAAGGTTTATAGTCTTCCTGAACGCAGCTCGGCCTTCAGCCTCGCCCTTAGTTACTTACTTCCTTCGATAAGGTTTATAGTCTTCCTGAACGCAGCTCGGCCTTCGGCCTCGCCCTCAGTTACTTCCTGTCTTCGAGAAGGTTTATGGTCTTCCTGAACGCAGCTCGGCCTTCGGCCTCGCCCTTAGTTACTTACTTTCTTCGAGAAGGTTTATAGTCTTCGTGAACGCAGCTCGACCTTCGGCCTCGCCCTTAGTTTCTTACTATGTTCGAGAAGGTTTATGGTTTTCCTTAACGCAGCTCGGCCTCCGGCCTCGCCCTCAGTTGCTTACTTTCTTCGAGAAGGTTTATGGTCTTCCTTATCGCAGCTCGGCCTTCGGCCTCGCCCTTATTTACTTACTTTCTTAGAGATGGTTTATCGTCTTCCTGAACGCAGCTCGGCCTTCGGCCTCGCCCTTAGTTACTTACTTTCATCGATAAGATTTATAGTTTTCCTGAACGCAGCTCGGCCTTCGGCCTCGCCCTTAGTTACTTACTTTCTTCGAGAAGGTTTATAGTCTTCCTGAACGCAGCTCGACCTTCGGCCTCGCCCTTAGTTTCTTACTATGTTCGAGAAGGTTTATGGTTTTCCTGAACGCAGCTCGGCCTTCGGCCTCGCCCTTAGTTACTTACTTCCTTCGAGAAGGTTTATAGTCTTCCTGAACGCAGCTCGGCCTTCGGCCTCGCCCTCGGTTGCTTACTTTCTTCGAGAAGGTTTATGGTCTTCCTGAATGTAGCTCGGCCTTCGTCCTCGCCCTTAATTACTTACTTTCTTAGATAAGGTTTGTCGTCTTCCTTAACGCAGCTCGGCCTTCGGCCTCGCCCTCAGTTACTTATTGTCTTCGAGAAGGTTTATGGTCTTCCTGAACGCAGCTCGGCCTTCGGCCTCGCCCTTAATTACTTACTTTCTTAGAGATAGTTTATCGTCTTCCTGAACACAGCTCGGCCTTCGGCCTCGCCCTCAGTTACTTACTTTCTTCGAGAAGGTTTATAGTCTTCCTGAACGCAACTCGGCCTTTGGCCTCGTCCTTTGTTACTTACTTTCATCGAAAAGGTTTATAGTCTTCCTGAACGCAGCTCGGCCTACGGCCTCGCCCTTTGTTACTTACTTTCTTAGAGATGGTTTATCGACTTCCTGAACGCAGCTTGGTCTTCGGCCTCGCCCATAGTTACTTACTATCTTCTTTGAAATACGAATTTCACGCGAGCGGAGCCGCGGGCTCAGCTAGTGTATATCTAAAACATGCAATACCTAATATAAAAAAAAAATTGTGAGAATAATGTGATTTGTATATGTTGTAGAATTTACTAATAAAAACTTTTTACTTTTACTTTTACTTTACTTTACTTATATATTGCCAATTTATATTATTTTGCCCGGTGCCTTTATTTTATTATTTTCTTAGTATTACGTTTGTGACTAATAATTGATTAGCTTATTAAAATTTAATTTAATTTATTTTAATAGGTTAGTAATAAATGAACGAAATTATATTCTAGTGATCTAGCATACTATAATTATTTACAAAATTTAGAAAATTATACAATCAGTAGGCAATGAATTCGCTCTAGAAGCACTGGAGACAATTATCTACAACACATGCCTTCACGCCAATTGTAATGTTTCTAGTCTATGTAGGTAACTATTATTTCAGCTCTAGGGAATTTAATTAAAAAAGTCGTATAATTGTTTATGCATTTCAAATGCAATTACTTATACATTATATAAAGAGATTTATCCCACGCTCGCCTCAAACATTTATTGTGAGAGTACTTACTGTGCCCTATTGGAGTTTGTTGATCAAACGCACTAACAATGCAAGTAAAGCTGATTCTACTACTTCTGGTCGTTTGTGCTTCGTGCGCGAAATACGGACCAGCCGGGAAGTCACCCTGCAAATTTGGTCAAGTGTTGATAGGGCACAAATGCATTACGCCCACGTTTAAACCGGGACAACGACCATATTCTGTGACACGGAGTCAAAGTTTCGACGTTCCGCAATACTGCCCCCCGGGTAAAACGCCAGTGTTAACATGCATTACACCGGGTCGTCCTGGTCGTCGAACGTTTGTCCAAGAAACGGGTATCTGCCCCTCAGGGCAAGTGCCATACACAGCATGCGTTTTACCGGAACGTCAGGAGCTCGTCGAAAAGACGTTCATGTGCAAACAGGGTTGGGGTGAAATATGCAGAGAGAATTATGACGACGAACGATAAAATACACTTACTGTAGCAAAATCTGTCTGATATTGACTTAATTATAATATAAAGTTAATTACACTGATGGTGTTTTGTCTGATGATGGAGCCGGAAGGAAGCCATAGGAACTCCTAAACTACACATGATAAGTCCATCGTGTTTGGGCTCTTTGGATTTGTCTTTGCAACTACTCTTGTCATATATGACGTCCAGGGTCCTGATGATGGAGCCGGAATGAAGCCATAGCAACCCCTAAACCACACATGATAAATCAACCGTGTTTGGGCGCATTGGATTTGTCTTCGCAAGTACTCTAGTCATATGTTATTTCCAGGGTCCTGATGATGGAGCCGGAAGGAAGCCATAGGAACTCCTAAACTACACATGATAAATCCACCATATTTGGGCTCGTTGCATATAGGAATATAGTAATATAGGTTAGGTTAGAAGATGCGTCGCATTGAAAATGAATTCAACAAAATAAAAAAAAAATATTACATTTATATATTTTTTATTATTTTTCAAAAACACAAGCAGCTTAAAAAATTTAAACAATTTTTTTTTCTGATTTAGCCATCTGCCATCGGAACTCTACCATAAGCAGATTATTTGTTGTTTGGGGTATGACGTTTGAGGTGGGCCATCCATTGACGGCTCTCCCTTTTTGGTTGTTAGTGTCGAAGATCTAGGGTCAACACTTGGTGTCGTTTCAGCCTTCCAGGGCCGGTGTGGTCCAGGAGTGCCGTGGCCAGAATATTTGGGTGATTTTTTAGCCTGGTCTTGTATTTGGTACAATTCGACTGGATCTCAGCTTTTATGCTCGGCACTTTGAGATGCTCGTGTATGTCATCGTTTTTAGAGAACCATGGCGCGTTTGATATGTTTCGAAGCACTTTGTTTTGGAATCTCTGCAAGATCTCAATGTTACTGTCTCTTGCAGTGCCCCACAACTGTATGCCATATGTCCACACCGGCTTGATGACCGCTTTGTAGATGAGGAGTTTGTTGGATGTGCTCAGTTTAGAGGCTCTGCCCATCAGCCAGTGCAGTTTGTTGAGCCGTAGGTTCAGTTCCTGTCTTTTGCACCTGATATGCTCTTTGAATGTCTGCCTCCTATCTAAGTACATTCCCAGATAACGCACGGAGCTAGTGTGTGGTAGGGTTTCACTTCCAAGTTTCACAGGAGGACAGTCGCCGACTGGAAATGAAAATGTGATGTGGGGAGACTTAGGTGCGCTGCCTCGGATCCGCCATTTTTTAAGCCATATGTTCACTTTTTCCAGGTGAGACTGGAGTATACTGGACGCCATTGCTGCGCTAGAATGGCTAGCAAGGGCCGCCATGTCGTCTGCGTAAGTGGCTGATGTCACATTGTCAGTCTCAGGCATATCTGCCGTAAAAATGGTATATAGAATCGGAGCCAATCCAGATCCCTGCGGAACCCCTGCTAGAATGTCGTGGAAGCCAGAGTAGTCTTTTCCAACCTTCACTTGAAAGATTCGGTTTTCCAGGTATTCCAAATTATTCCAAAATATTCCAGGACTTGGTATATTTTGTGCGGTAAGAGTTTTTTAAGTTAATACAACAGTCCTTTATGCCACACTCTCGTCGAAGGCCTGTTGTACATCCAGAAAAGCGGCTGAGCAGTACTGTTTGGCCTCGAATGATCTGTTCACCTTATCAGTGATCCTGTGTACTTGCACGACTGTTCCGTGCTGAGGTCTGAATGCAAACTGATGATTTGGGATAATGTTAGCAGATTTCATAATTGGGCTCAATCTTCTCAAAAGTACAACGTCAAGCAGTTTCGATGTTACTGGTAAAAGGCTAAAGTAGAATTTAAGGTAAACTAAAATTTAGACAGAAAAAGAGATAAGCTTGACATTATGTCTAACTAAAGTAACAAATTAATAAATATCAAATATAAAAATATAACATAAGGATATAGAAGATAAGAATATAGGTTAGGTTAGAAGATGCGTCGCTAATCTTTTAACCTATCCTATATTCCTATATCCAACGAGGCCAAATATGGTGAATTTATCATGTGTAGTTTAGGAGTTCCTATGGCTTCCTTCCGGCTCCATCATCAGGACCCTGGAAATAACATGACTATAGAGTACTTGCGAAGACAAATCCAACGAGCCCAAACACGATGAATTAGAAGTTCCTATAGCTTCCTTCCGGCTCCATCATCAGAACCCAACTAACCTTTACCTTATCCCGACTTTCTCGTGTCGCTCAGCGACAATATTTTTACGAATTCCGTATATTCATTTTCAATGTGCTCGATAGTCATGTAAGGCACGAAATCTGTGATTTTTTTATCTATGTTCATGTATGTATATAATATAATATTATACCTAGTGTTATTTTAGGCGTCCAAGTTTTCTTTGTAGTTCTTTTCATTAATTTATAGTATAATAAAAGTTTTATCTTTATTAATTAATCAAAATAACCTAATACAATAAAATTTAACTAAAATTAAGAAATATGATAAAACTAAACTAAAATAACTTATAAACTAAACCTAAAAAAATAATTATTAATTTATTAAACATGTTATTAGTTAAGTGTTTTTTCTTCATACCCATAATAAATGTTGTAATAGGGTGGTTGACCGGCAGAGGTGTCCTTAGGCAATAAGTCCGCCATTTGTATATAATTTATATGAAACAATAAAGAATATTAAATAAACAAATAGTACCTGTTGGCTTTCACAGTTATAATCATGTTAACTGCTCTCGAACTTATCACAATGTTTTACTCTTCACAATTTTACTAATCTTGTCACTGGATGTTTCAAGTACTACATGCCTTGGCTACATAACGCACTAAGTCATTTTCTACGGTTATTAAAAATAAAAAAATCATTTATGTTCTTGTAAAACTTTTAATGTTGCCGATTGTATGACCAATATTGTTTATAAAAAATATAATTATCGTAATCCAGCTAATTAAGCACAGCCTGTTTACTAAAGCAGTCAAATTTAATTTAACTTTACGAATAAAACATTTAAGTTTTAATGAATTAAAAAAAATTACGCCATTTCTTAAAATAAAATTCATTAGTGCATACACTTCAGTTATAGCATGAAATCACATTATTAAAAGTAATACTCACCGTAACTATTAACAATTGAAACTTAAGACACTAGAATATACCATAATATTATTAATTTCTAATTATTACTTTACAAAATCTCACTGTGACCAGTGCACTTTTGGGAGACAGTTTTGAAAGCAAAAATCTGGAGGCTACACTACACGTATACGATTTACGTTAAAATTTGTGTTCGTGTTTTAGCAGTACATAACGTGACATAACATAGAATGAGCGTATGAGCTCTTTTAATATTCAGTTCTTTCGAACTTTAGCAGTAATCGTTGTGTAGTACCTAAGCCTGCACTGTGTTTAATATGAAATTCTTTCGCACATTACATTACGACCGATATACGATAGAACACGAAATGTCAACATATAACATAGATATTTTAGCAACATATAACATAGATATTTTAGCTACCTACATACATGCGTGTTTGAATTTTATGAATAAACATCAGACAATGTCTATAATGGTGCATGGTCGACGGTAAGCCATAACCCATCATCAGGAGCGGTCAAGTGAAACCCTGGTTTCAACTTCATGGGAACAGGCGTTTTCTTGCCGACGGAGAAACTGAACTTATCCAGGAGCTTCGCCAGGGCTATCTTCGACTGCAATATCCCGAACCGTTGACCTGGCAATATAAACAATTTAATTAGAATTATTAAATATCAATAACGATAATGCGCGCATTGTGTGGTGTTGCGCAGCGGTTATATAAGTGGCTGCAAATAATTGTGGCTAATTCAATTATTATGTTTTATTTCTTTATTTACACATTTATAATATTTACATTAATTTTACATATACAACGTTAAAAATACAAATATAATATACTTAAAATTAATATAAAAAATATAAACGGAGCTTCCACCACCGGCGGCGGCGGGGCGAACCCAGGCTACCGATGGTCGGGTCCCAAAGAGAGAAACCTCCGGACGATGCGTGCAGTGTCGAGCAGGGCTGCCTTCTGGATCTGGCCCTTGACCTCACTCAGCGAGAGCCTCTTAAGGTGGTCATCGAGGCTCTTCGCTATATCAGCCCATGCGCTGATACGACTATGGGCACAACGATCGTCGAGTCGACGGGCCACATTTTTGTAACCTCGTGCTGCAGATCCAGATAGGTACTTTAAAATCTTCTCTGCTTCCTTACTGACGAGGTTACCATCATGCGGCACGGCGATATCGACGAGCGTTGCGCGCCTTGCCTCCCGGTCCACTATCACAATATCAGGTCTGTTCGCGAGAACAGTCCTGTCTGTGATAATGGACCGGTCCCAGTAGAGTGTGACATGATCGTTCTCGAGAACTGACTGTGGATTGTACTTATAGTAAGGCACCTCGGTACCTGCAAGGTTGTACTTTAAGGCAAGTTGCTGGTGGATAATCCTGGCTACTAGGTTGTGTCTATGCAAATACTCGGTGTTGGCAAGCTGCGAACAACCGGAAATCACATGCCTGAGGGACTCGCCAGGTTGGTGGCAGGCGCGGCAGATGTCAATGGTCCCGTCCTTCATTATGTGTTTCCTATAGTTGTTCTTCTTGATAACCTCATCTTGTATTGCAAAGACAAAACCCTCGGTTTCCCCGAAGAGGTCCCCGAAGCGTAGCCAGTGCACGGAAGCAATTATTATTATAGCCTAATGCGCTGTCGCTATCTTTTTATTGTTTCAACAATAAGTAATTTAAAACGCTACAGTGCACCCTATGCTAGGCTTCGGCCTCTCGCGAACGCGAAGTGCGGTCTACTCTCCCTGGTTGATCAGGCCTGTCTGGGGAAGGTTTCTGCAAATACAAATAAAAAAAAAATTCTGAACACAATGTACATAATTTACTTTTAAAAAAGAAGAATACAGATAATATTGAAGATAGTTGCCTTAATCATTATTATTAATAATAATTAGCTGTGTAAAAGACAAATCGAATCCAAGACAACTCGAAATGCTTGAGATAACTGCTTCAATCCACAATTTATGTCAAATCTCACATTGGCACGGTCCCTCCACAGTCATAAAGTGGGTATAATGCGCGGGGCGGATCTTGGCGTGTCGCCGCCGCAGCGGTTCGTCGGTGTTCTCCCTCGCACCCGCACCGTACTTGTATAGTTTATTCGCGTGGCGGGTCGCCCGCTGCGGCGACGACACGCCGAGATCCGTCCCGGGCACTATAGCAGCCTTCCTGCCTTATTTGCTGCATGATAGTTATCTTGTCCTAATATTTTGCTGGACGTAGCGGTCGGTGCTGTCATCTTCTTCTAATTAGTTGGATCCTTAGGTACGAAACACATACTTATCCGTACTGTTTCTATTGACCTTTATCAAGTAACCAATCAATGCCACCACTGAAATAATATACTGCGATATAATTCTTACCTATGCAAATACGCGGACCCTGTCCAAACGGCATGTAAATCTTATTGAGTTTCGGATGCTTGTTCTCTGGCGTGTATCTGTCGGGGTCGAACTTCTGAGGGTCCGGGAAGTACTCCGGGTCCATCTGCATCCCCAGTATCGGCATGAACACCATCGTGTCCTTCTCGATAATCAGATCCGTATCGGGGATCTTGTAGTTCGCCGTGCACTTGCGGAACAACATCGCGAGAGGAGGATACTTCCGTAGAGTCTCTGGAATATGTTAAAATACTGTTTAGTATTTAATTTTGCTTTAATTTAGAATATTTTACATCCTTTAATAGTATTTTGCGAATGTTCCAATGAATCCTGATAAGAATAAGATAAGCTTATTGCCGGATCTTCTTTTATGTAATCGAACCTGATAATCTAAGGCTCATAAGTAGTGAGTAATTGGGCTTATGTATGAGTATATGGTGTTATTATTGCGAGTTTTATAGACGTTTTCAAAAGAATACTGTCCAGCTGGATACTACTAAGCTCTGGAGAGTAAGCTTTAATTTTTTTTTTTTTGCTGAATGGTTTGACGACATAAACCATCAGGCAGACAGGCGAACAATCGGCACCGTTAGCGTGTTTTGTACGTGACCGCGGCCGGTACTCTCGACGAATTGGCTTCCCTCATTCTTCCTACCCCCATCCATATCTGCCACATTTGCCAGGGTCGTTCGGAACATCCATATGTTGTTGCCGCCCAACTTCTAGCTGTGGTCAAGGTATCTTTAAAAGGCGTGTCAATAAATTAGATGATTTTTTTGTCCGCCTTATACGTTGTCTGATCTTGCATTGAACTTTTGCGCGCAGTCAGCCGTGCTTGCTGTTTATAAAAAAAGAGAAATAAATAAATCCTCGACTAAATCTATGTTATACATCAGCAGCAGGCTGATCGTTTAGCAAGCAGCATGGATATGCTCGGGCGGGCGGGACAGGCAATTTGTAAGAGTTCAACAAAATTCCTGATGACTGTGAAAAGTTTTGGACTTATATTTCTATTCTTACCATTTATAACGTTAGTCAAATAATCCATCTCATTAAGGGCATCGTACGTGTACTGTCCGTTGTGTTTGTTCAGTACAGAGCGGACGTGCTCGCGAGCTCTGTCCTGCACGTCAGGGTTGCACGCCAGCTCGTACAGAGCGAAGCTGGTCGTCGACGAGGACGTCTCGAAGCCGGCCACGAAGAATAAGTAAACTTGGGACACGAACTCATTCTCAGTCAGGGTCACTCCTTGGCCGAAGTCCACTTTCTTGCCTGAAAATACGAAATAATGTCTAGTAAATACCGGAGATACTAACAATTTATTAGTTTAAACTCTCAAATCAATATAATAATAAACTAAAATTCCGAGGACGCTAGCCGCGTTGCCCAGAGATGGCCACACTGATACGCTGCCTCAGTAACTCGGGCGACCGTTGTTCCTCTGGCAACGCACATGGTCATCGCGATATCCTTGATGTAGGTGTAGTAAAAAACACCGTCGAATAATTAAGGCATTACATTCAATATTCGTAAAAACTCAACTAGGCAGGTGATTATTAGTTTCAAATATCAATAAGAACAATATCAAATAACAAATACAAATTTTAAAAAGCGCCGAACGAAATTTCACGCATTCTCTAATATTATGCTTCGTATTAGTTCTCCATATCAAAAACTAGGTTAAATCCTTTAGAGATCAGAACAAATTGTATCCACACTACTGGATATGGTGGTCACCTACATTATCAGGCACGGCTGTGTTCTCCTCTAGTTCAGTATAGCCAGCAATCCAAAGAGTAGTCGCCGGTGTGGCACCTACCTTTTCGGAGGTTATATTGGCTGATCTGAGGATATGCTCTGGCCCCTCAAATTAGCCACCAATTACCAGAGTGTTAGGAAAGTCCATACATTATAATAAGTAACGAAAGAATTGCTAAGAAATTAAGGAATCAACCTTGGTCATCCACGAGCGTCCCATTTTTTATTTGCAGCAGGATGTCCAAGAAGTCGTTCCGCTTGATGTTATTCTTTTCTCTGTACTCAACTGTCTCTCTGACACTCTTGAATATGAAATCCTGGACGTCTTTCTTTTGCGGACTGATTCCAACAGCTTTGCAAACTTCCGGGAAGAAAAAGCCCATAGCTGATTTCACGGCTCTGTTGAATCGTAACAACACTGGCTTAGTCATTTACACCATATTACACATATGTAACGATTATCTCAATTTATATTATACATATAGACCATATAGTCTAATTCCTACTTACGAGTATCATGGTGACATTTTCATCAATTGCTCGCGTAAATATTTTCAATCGAGATTATGTCTAAACCAGTTATGTCAATATTTAATAAATACCTACGTTAATACGTTCACTAATTATGGGTCGATTAACTATTTTGGATCACTGTTCTATTTTTATTTTAGCATAAATATTAAAATCTGAGCGAGAACACAAAAATAACATCAAATACTCACTCTAACCCAGTGTGGTTGAATATCCTCTGACCGCAGCGTCTAAACGGTGCGTTCTCGTCTTTCAGGCTGTTGCATTCCACACCAAAGGCGCAATTCCCGATAACATCTGTTGTGAAGCGAGCTACCAGATCGCGCAAATCCACCTCCTGCTTCTGATCTGCCGGAGTCACGAATACGTCCTGAAGTTCATCACCGATTTTCTCCATGATCAAAAACATGTGCTTCAACTTGCCCGTAGTGAAGGCGGGCGTCAGTTTGTTTCTCAGCTCCCTCCATTGCTTCCCGGATGCGTTGAACAGGTGAACACCCAGTGGATCGAGTTGCTCGTCAATATCGGGTCCGTGAGACTCGAAGTGCTGAAAGTCCGCCGCCAGGATGCGATTCGTTATCTCGTAGTCCGTGACATTGAGATTCGGATGCCAAAACATGTAGATACCGACGAAACGTTTATCTTTGTACTGCTCGTACAATCTCTCTTGATACTGACCCATACTAATCTTGTTGGTGAACACATCGCTGTAGTTTCCAAAGGGTATTGAGGGCTTAGGTCCCTGAATACCTTTGCGCTCCCAGTAAGTTAACCGGCGCTTGATCCATGCGTACGCGACGAGGACGCTGGTCGTGAAAACGAGCAGCAGCGCCGCCAGCACGTTCGCTGTACTCCACGTCGTCATTGTTACTGACTATGCTATGCCGGTCGTCGGCCCGACTTGCGGGGTGTGAGGGGGCGGAGGGGGCGTCATTAACGTGCGGTGTGAGTGCGGTGCGACTGACTAGCAAACAACAGTGCGTCATCATCTCGATTTATATCTGAGCCGATTTTAGCCGTATCTTATTCATACATAATGTCTACCTGATCGAGTACCTGATTATGTTGTTGTTGCCTTATTTTTAGGGTTCCGTACGGGATCCTATTGCTAAGCCTACGCGCCGTATGTCCGTCCGTCCGTCCTACCTTTAAAAAGGCTGTAACTTTTTGAACAGTAATAGGTAATAGGAAAACATAAAATTCAAACCCATACACGAAACGTCTTTTTTTTTTTACTTTTTATGGTATCTCAAAAGAGGAAAAAACGGAACCCCTATAGGATTACTCTCGTGGCTGTCTGTCTGTTCGTCTGTTACAACTTATTTTCTCCGAATCTACTGGACGAAACAAGTTTAAAGGTCATTGGGCACTTAAGTATGAAAAATTGACCCACGACCTACAGAAATTAATTGATGTGGGATGTTTCGACATATTATATCTCTGGTTTACGAATATATGGGTCGCATTACCATAAATAATGGGAATTAGACAGAAAATTAAATTCTCAATCGCAATCGTACTATCTGTCTTAGTAGGAAAAATATACCCAGAATCTACACAAATAAAATAGTTCAGAGAATTTCGATAAAATGTTCATGATGGATAAAATAAAATTCTGTATATGTAAAAAAAAAAAAATTTATTTATTTATTTATAAGATTTATTCTATTCCATCAACTCTAATACGCTTGTACATAATACCTCTTTGTACGCATGGTGTTTTTTAATACAATTCCTTCATTTAAATTCTATGAATTTGTTATATTTATGGGAATAAAATATATCACTTGTTATATTTTATTCCCATGGTTTTTTTAATCATTTTTACATAAAATTAAAAGTGGGATATACCTTTTAATTTAAAAGTAGTTTGTTTCTGTAGGCAAACCTTCACAAATTGGGTCGGATTGTGCCCAATGACCTTTGGTACATACTCGTAATTATATATAGTTTGATGATGGCTCAATCGCGGACGTATAGCCTAACTAAATGAACGAATGTCGATTTAGGGTTAAAATTTTTGAGGACAAATTAGAAAGTTTTTTTTTCAAATATATCATGTGACATTTAAATGAAAAGCGCACGTTATAAGAAATACGCAAGTATAATTTTTTTATAATTTTCAATCATTTAAAAGAAAATATACGAAAATAGAGCATCGCTCCCCCTTATATGTGAAATTACTAAAATTTTGAAAAATGTATACGGGATATTGGGCCTCTCTTATAAAGGGTCTTTCATTAAGGGCTTCCTATCTTCAAATTTAAATAAAACAAAATTTGTGTTAGATATCAACAATTTTTATTCGTTTGAAAGGCCTATCGATGCCATTATGTGTGGAATATAACATCGTTCAAATGTCCGCCCCGGCTTCTCTGGGTGGCGCGCATCCGAAATGTCCAATTTCGTCGTTTTCAAAGAAATATGGAACGATGATACCGCCAGCCCAAAATCCACACCAAACAGTGTTCGAATTTTTCGTTGCCCGAACAGAACACCCATTTTGATAAAACAATTTTATCATTTGCACGTGTTGTTGAACGCTATATCCATCCATGATGATTTAGCAAAACAGACTGAATAAATGACAGCCAATTTGACATAATGTAGCTTCAACAAGATGGCCGCTATCAACTGTCAAAGTTCGGAAGTCCCTATTGAAATTAGTTTACAAAAAAACCTAAACCAAAATCCTAAGTCTTAAAGTTCTCAACGAATACGGAATGGTACGGAACCCTCTCACGCGAGTTCGACTCGCACTTGACCGCTTGCTTTTGCTATTTAGTATAAACGGTAACTCATGCATACAAACATCAAATTTGATGTTGTTTATTGTTTATTTAGCTCTCGTGGCACACTGCGCTCAGATTTGTCATATTTACATTGTAACATTCCGCCAGTTCGATTACCACAGCTAAGAAGAACCTGACAAGGAACTCCACTATAGTGATTTGAACTTGATTATAGTGCAAACTATAATCACAGTAGAATAACAAACAATAAAAACCTTTTTTTTGTAAATACATAACATAACACAATTTTTTTATACAGAACCCTCGGTGCACGAGTCCGACTCACACTTGGCCGTTTTTTTTTAATACGTAATGAAATGAATAATGATGATGTAGCCTTTTATAAAATCTACACTTATCTTTGTTGTTGTTAATGTGCTTTGGCCCTCCACGTACGACGGGAAGTCTCCGGTATGGCACCTAACTTCTCGGAGGTGACATTGGCTGGTCGGACCATGCGCTTTGGCCCCTCCGACTCAGCCACCCATACCGGATTACATAAAGAAAACTTATAATGTTACATAATAAAGTGCGTATTAAGTGGCTCTTAGTGTGTAGGGCCGCTACTTACAAAGAATAGCTCTCTACATCCCCGTACATGTCGCGAGGCATGTCATAAAAGGCGACTATTATAAGGGATAATGACAAGGTGCCGTGCTAAAGGGCGACAGGGTGGCCACCTCTCACCTTGGCACGCTCCTTCCACCGACCGATTCATGCAGCAGTTGGGTCTTCGTGCCTTACTTGCTGCTTGATAGTTATATCTTGCTAAACGTGGTAGTGGGTGTTGTGTGCCATAATTTACAAGAGAATTTACGGCACAACACCGATTACTCTGCTTACCCTGAGAGTCGGGATACAGCGTGTGGTATGTAACATTAACACGAGCGGAGACGCGTACAAATTTGGTTAGCAGATAATTAAACCACCATGATTATTCTTATGACCAGTTACAATGTTTATTTATAAATAAAAATCGTGAAAATCGATTAGAATTTAAATAATAATATAATAATAATTATAATATATATTAAATAATAATTTATTATATAATTATATATATTATAATAATAATATATATATTTTTTTTATGGAAACTGACTCGGTTGGCTACATCACCTACAACGTCCGTGATGTCAGCCCATAACACCGGGTGAACTAGGTGCCATGTCAGTGCTTCCCCCTTTGATCGTGCCGGCTACACTGAACTGGTCGGAAAACACAAACTATTTACATAGCCGTTTTGACCGACGTTTCATTCAGTGCGGTGGTACCAACCCGGGCGGGTTAAGCCACCACCAAGTAAGATTAGGAGGGAAGGGACCTACAGTTTTACGAGGAATCCGAACCTCGGTCAGCCTCCAACGGTCAGCGGTCACCCATCCAAGTACTGACCGCACCCAGCGTTGCTTATCATTCAATAGCGACAGTTGACTGTCTGCACCACTGAGCTATCGAGGCTGACAAATTATGCAAAACAAAAAAAAAGTTCACTAGTTCATTATTTATTATCTACGATGCATGTTGAACGGTCAACCACAGCCCTCCCTCAGGTGTGGTTATATTGAAACCCTTCTTTAACTGCATCGGAATGAGCGTCTTCTTCCCAATGGAGAAGCTGTACTTATCCAGCAGCTTGGCCAGCGCTACCTTCGACTGCAATATTCCAAACCTTTGACCTGAAAATAAAGCATTTTGTTTTCAAAAACAGCTCCATCTACCTATTTATATCATAACCCACTACTGGGTCGCGACCCATACTTAGACCCATTAGTGGGTCGCGACACATACTTAGACCGATTAGTGGGTCGCGACCCATACTTAGACCCATTAATGGGTCGCGACTTCGCGACCCATACTTAGACGGTAGAACGATAAAAATGATATGGACCCCGAACCCTATCCTCGCCAGCGTAACACGATATAAGTAAAAGCATACTTGTTTCATTCATTCTGCTGTCATGGCGCCTAACTGAGCGTGGTTTCGCGAGGAGAGGTGATTTTGGCTCTGTCGACTGCACTAAGCAATAGTGCAGTCACAGAATAGAAAAGAGTACTCCGTACAGAAGCTGCTCTGTACAAACACTCACAAAGAAATAGCTACTCTGCGACGACGCGATAAAGTACAAATTGACTCGCACAGAGCTGCATGCCTAAACACGATAACTGCCTACATTTCGCTTCTCTTTCTGTCGTGTAACTCTATCTCGAAAGCGCGTCGTTCAGCGCGTCTAAGGGCTGTGTCTTTGTGCTGTCTTATTGTGAGGAATAAAATGAAGATGATACCTACCAACTTTTATCGTTCTAGCTACCAACGATACGATATTTAGGTACGGCAAATTCATGCGAACAAATTCATGCATGCGTTAGCGTCACAATTAGTTTCTCACATCGAAGCGTGCATTGCGTGCAACCTTCCAGTGATAGTTTTGTTTGATCAATAAATTTAATGATCAATGATCATCTACAATGTACCTATTATCCTTATACAAATTAGGCCATACATACCACGCTGTTCGGCGTCATCTAACTAATGTTATTGGCAATATGATATTATTTTTAAATCTATGACCTCCTACTAATATGAATAAATAAATTACTAGAAATAAATCAAAATGCTACTAAACAAAACACTTACCTTTCTTCGTCTCTCGGCAATGAAAAAAAAGACAAGTTTTCATTTGTCTTTTGACTTTTGCACCCGTCCACTGCACAATAATTACGTGATTTCGACATTTTCTAAATTCGAAAGCGCCACGCGCCCGGTCTGGCTGGATAGCAGCAGCCCACTGTTAATTGTAGATTAGTCGGTACGCCAAGCGGTAGGCATTTAACTCGCGACCTTGAGCGAGTGACGAAGGCCTGGTGCAGTCGACAGAGCCAAAATCTCGGCATAGCCACCCACGCTGGTTTACATAAAAATCAAAATTGGACGGTCGCGCGCTGCCGCGTTCGCAAAAACCTGTTTAAAATGCCCGCATGCTCTGTGTTTACGTGTAAAAACACTACACCCAAGTTTAGTGCGCACAAATAGTGGAACGGTAAGTACACTCCGCTCCCCGCAACTCGGCGACGCTAGTTCTCATACAAGCATTTGACAGTCCGGCGTCCATCTTAGACGCATTAGCGGGTTGCGATCCACACTTAGACCCATTAGTGGGTCGCGAGCGGATATTGGGTGGGCCCTGAAACTGATAGGACGACAGTCGCAACGTAACACGTCGTTGGCCGGGAAGTGTCATTCGTCCGGCAGCCAAAGGCTTAAAGTTAGGATACTTTCTTTCACATCTTATTTAGTAGGTATATAAAATTTTGTGTTTTGTAGTAATTAAAATGTATTGTTGAAATTAATTTTTTTTTTCTGAATGGAACAGTCCTTCACATAGTTACAATATTGTATTAACGAAAAATGCTGCAGCAGCAATATGGCGCTGATTTTTTCATATTAGGTAAGGGGTGGGTCCCGAATTTAGTATTTCTTTTTGATGGGTCGTGATCCAGACTCGTTTGGGAATCACTCATTTAAACCATTCGTCATTTTGAAAAAAAAAGGATGTTATGCTGCCGCACACGACATACTTGTATATCCTTGTTCAGGTCTAATCTACCTGATCTCTCTAAGAATCTGGGGGAAACATTCCGACAAATTCGAGTAAAGTGTTTTGTAATAATTAAACCGTTCGAAAAGCTCACCTATGCAAATTCGAGGACCCTGTCCGAACGGCATGTGAATCTTATTGAGGTCCCGGTGCTTGTTCCCTGGAGTGAATCTGTCGGGGTCGAATTTCTGAGGGTCCGGAAAATATTCGGGGTTCATCTGCATGCCCAGTATCGGCATGAACACCATATTGCCCTTCTCGATGACCACGTTCGATTCTGGAATCTTGTAGGTCGCCGTACACTTGCGGAGCAAAGACGCAAGGGGAGGATACTTTCGAAGCGCCTCTGAAATCATAATAACACTGCATGTCCCAGAGTCACAGTTGAGAACTGCGCAGATTTAGTTTTTTTATGAAACCTGACTGACTTTATTGGTTACATCACAAACACATTTCGGTGAACAAGGCGCCATGGGAGTGCTTATCTTTGGTCATGTCGACCGCACTGAAATTGACCGAAATCACGAACTATTTTCATAGACGTTTCGATCGGCTTTCGTTCGGTGCGGTGGTGCATTGTCATCGGCGAAACCTGAGACTCTACCGCACCTGAAGACTGCGTAGTACTTACTTCATACTTTTTTTTTAATGTTTTGGCAAGTTTTTATTAGCTAGCATGTTAAATTATTGTATCTTCAATTCTCACACTTCCGTAACTACCTATTTACATTTCACTATATTATTCCAATCTCAAACATCCAAAGTTTGACTGAAAGAAAACTCCGTAAAGGATGAGTACGCATTGCCACCTCATGCAATTTTTAAATTGTGCTTGTTTCTGCAAAATGTTTTTCGAACAATAAAGTTTTTTCCACCTATCTACCGATCTATCTCAGTAAAACTGACTTAACATCGGGATCAATACGAGAAACAGGATAACTGCGTTGCCGATGACCTCAAAGCAAAATAATAAAGAACACTCATTATAGGTGTACCGTTTACGATGTTTGTAAGATAGTCCATCTCGTTAAGGGCTTCGTACGTGTACTGTCCGTTGTGTTTGTTCAGTACAGAGCGGATGTGCTCGCGAGCTCTGTCCTGCACGTCAGGGTTGCACGCTAGCTCGTACAGAGCGAAGCTTGTTGTCGACGAGGAGGTCTCGAAGCCGGCCACGAAGAATAAGTACACTTGAGATAAAAATTCGCCTTCAGTCAGCGTCGCCCCTTGACCGAAGTCGACTTTTTTGCCTAGAAATACAAACATAATACTCGTATTAGTATAGTATTCTCAAGCGTTCGAAAATACAATGTCGTAATTGGAATTATATTCTACACAGAACTAAGAGTTGTTTGCATGTATTCCGGCTGTCGTCTGACTGAACATCGTCGACATGTATTGCTTGTCTGTTTCTAGTTTGCCCTTACCTCGGCCCGCGCTTTCATACATCGCGCCTCACGCTACACCCACTGACGCCCAGCATTTCCTCCAAGGCTGGGCGTCAGCGGGTGTAGCGTGAGGCGCGATGTGCGGAAGCGCGGGCCGAGGTAAGGGCAAACCAGAAACAGACAACTAATGTAATTATGTATTCTTTATTGACAACAATCTATACAAATTAGGCGCAATAGGCGAGCTTAATGCCGTGAGACAATCTATTCTAAGTAACCATTGGGATGTGGGAGAAGTACATGCAGGCGAACAAGAATAGTTTGTGGAAATGTATTAAACTGTAAAAAATATGTATGATAGATAATTAATAACTACAAACGAATACTACACAAATACGCCTTACATATTATGTGCATTAATCAGTGTTACTGTTGTACAACACAATCAACTAAATGGTGAAGGTAAGAAGAAGGGAGTTAATACTAATGAACGTTAATCTGATAGTAACAGCTAAAACTGCTTCCGTACCTTAACTTTTTGGGAATTCTTAACAAAGCAAAATTATGTAAGTTATCACACTTATACGTCAGGGGGAATTGTTGCTAACTTAGGGCACAGACACCGTCGTTTTAGCTAATACAGAGCTGGATAATGGTCATTTTGTGAAAAGCTAGAACAGAAGTAATGCCAAGTTTAATCCATTCGGAGGGTCAAATTACAGATTGTTGAATCGTAGAACGCGAAGCTTTAAGAATATTTAAAAGAATCAGAAACTAATGACCACAAAGAAACCAACCTTGATCATCTACTAGAGTGTTATTTTTTATCTGCAACAGTATGTCCAAGAAGTCGTTCCGTTTGATGTTATTATTTTCTCTGTGCTTCACTGTATCGTTGACGGTGGTGACTATGAAATCCAATACATCCTTCTTTTGAGAACTGACTCCGAAAAGTCTGCAAACTTCCGGGAAGAAGAATCCCATCGCGACCTTGAGGGATCTGTTAAATAACATTACTCACTTACATCTGCTCATTGATTTATTATTGTTATTGACGACGAAGCAATACATTTAGTTTATAGTCGTACCGAAGTCACAAACTATAAAATAACGAATAAGTAACTTTCGGAACAAGCAAGGATCTATATTTTTATATTGCGACATTTTTAACATACCCTTAGATAAAAATATATTTCTTTTGTCTTTCTTTTATATTTCCACACTCAAGTCTTTTGCTACTACCTAAGTATATTTCACAACATACAACTCTTAAACATGCAAAGGTTGACTGGAAGAAATGTATGTAAGGGATAACTCCGCCTTTACACCTCACGTAAATTATATATTATGCTTGTTTCTGGAAAATGATTTTGGAGCAATAAACTATCCTATGAATCCACGTGAATACTCACTCTAGTCCAGTATGGGTGAAGATCCTCTGGCCGCATCGTCTGAAAGGCGCATTCTCGTCCTTCAAACTGTTGCATTCGACGCCAAAAGCGCAGTTCCCGATAATGTCTGTGGTGAAACGAGCCACCAGGTCACGCATCTCCATTTCCTGCTTCTGATCTGCCGCAGTCTTCAGCGCGTCCTGAAGCTCATCGCCGATTTTCTTCATTATTAAAAAATTTTTCTTCAACTTGCCCGTAGTAAAGGCGGGCGTTAGTTTATTCCTGAGCTCCCTCCAATGCTTCCCGGACGCATTGAACAAATGGACTCCGAGCGGGTCGATCTTCTCGTCGATCTCTGGCCCGTGCGACTCGAAGTGCGAAAAGTCCGCCGCGAGAATGCGGTTCGATAACTCGTAGTCATTGATGATGAGGCAAGGCTGCCACAGCATGTACATACCGACAATTCTTTTATCTTTGCTCTCCCGGTATATTCGCTCTTGGAACTCGCCCGAGAAGATCTTGTTGGTGAATACTTCGCTGTAGTTTCCGAAGGGTATGGACGGTTTGGGTCCCTGTACTCCTCTGCGTTCCCAGTACGTGTATCGCCGCTTCAGCCATGCGTACACGACGAGGACGCTGGTCGTGAATACCAGTAGTAGCGCCGCTAACACGTTCGTTGCACTCAACGTCGTCATGTTTATAGTTCTACGAGGAGCTTGATCGTCGCTCGTCTGCCTGCAAACACTGATACACTGATAATTGATACAGACTGATAATTGATACACTGATAATTGAAACACTGAAACACTGATAATTGACTATACTTACTAGAGTCTAGTGAGTATAGTCAATTGTAGTTGTCAAATTAATTCAAAATTATTGAAGAGATATAAGCCCAAGAATGAAACTACAGTATATCTCTGTCTCACTTATTCATAATCATATTCATATTTTTATTGATTCCTTTGGTACCACGGTACACTTGAATAAGTCAGTCATAACATTTACACACACAATTGAATAGAACACATATAAATTATTATTAGCTAGGTAATTATAAATAAAATGTTTGGGTTCGAGCAAAAAATAGCCTTCGTCAATACTTTAAAACTTAATAATAACACAATACCATTTGAATAAAAAGGCATAGGAAAAAAATCACAACATAAAAATATATAATCAAGATTTTTAGGTTACATCTAAAATGTCACGAATACAATAAAAGAAGGTACTTACAATAAATTAGATAAGACTTGCTTGAAAAAAAAAATCCACAGTAAAATTTCATTTGTCAAAAATAAAAACATAAAAAAATCATGTCAAATATGTCAATATGATAAAAACAAAACAAAATAAAATTCAATATGAATTTGTCAATTGATATAAAAGGATAAAAGAAATTAGTAAAAAAATATTAGTAAAATATCCTGATAGGTGGTAACACACAACAAAAATTAAAATTAAAATCTATATTAAAATTTAATGGTCAACAGAAAAAATCTATTATTTGCAATAAGTGAAATAAAACAAAAATATACTAAATCTAAGATCTAAGATTAAATGTAAAAATGACTAGAATAATGACTAGATTAATTAGAAATTGTCGCTTAGAGCCTCGCTCACGTCATAATAACTTTTATTTATTAATATTATTTTAATTGTTTTCCTGAATTCCTCTAATCCTAGCGCTCTTACTTCTGGAGTTAGTTTGTTATAAAATTTTACACTATTTAATATAAAACTCTTCAAGACTTTTGTTAACCTATGCTGTTTAATACGAATAAGTTCACAGTGTCTCGTATTATAGTCATGGATCTGTGAGTTAGATGGGGTGTTAGGTA
The DNA here is from genome assembly GCA_946902875.1 of Nematopogon swammerdamellus. Lineage (NCBI taxonomy): Eukaryota > Metazoa > Arthropoda > Insecta > Lepidoptera > Adelidae > Nematopogon > Nematopogon swammerdamellus. The sequence continues at coordinate 2,033,767 of OX336345.1, read as the reverse complement.
TTTAAGTTTTTCCTAGCATAAATAATATTTTGGTACACATATTCTGCAGTAAAGGTCATAATACCAAGCTCTCTAAAGACACTTCGGCAGGAGTCTCTAGGTTTCATACTCATTATGTATCTGACAGCACGTTTCTGCAGGATAAATATTCTTTTCGCTTGGGCACCCGTACCGTATTAGATGCACGAATGCGTAAGGCGTGTTATGAGCAGTCCGATGCGTATTATAGCGCATTTGTAAATTAGGTGGGTGGTGGGGACGAAGAAATTACATGCAGCTGTTTCACGTTATCACAATTATTATTGAAAAATTAAAATTAAAATTAATTTATTTACACATAATATTGGCACTTGATACATCAGTTCTCCTGCACTAGAAAGTTCTGACTTGCAGGAGTTTAATTGATAAGCATTTTGCAAGCAAGTGTCACTGAGAAATCTCATAATATTTTCTACAAATTATCACGGCCTATTTATTCGGCACTTAAAGTTTGCTGAATCACGTCCGTTAGTTGCGCAAAGAGTGTAATATGAACGTCCACGTTCAAACATAAATGGTCAACTGCTTTGTACATTATGTTACAACACTTTGTTGATGACTTTCATAAAAAAATCCTGTCTATTGAGCTACGTTATATACGTAACTATGTCTATTCTTAGATACTAATACTAGATGATAAAGTGTGACGCTTCATCCATGACCTTGGATGGGTCACAGTCATTATGGCAAATTAACTGGGTACCAGAGTTAGGTATAATAATTGACTTTAGGTTATTCATTATAATCTATCTGGCTACACCGAATATACAAATCAAACAATATGTTTATTTTTTCAATTGAAAAATTTTCTTTTATCTATCAATGACTTACTGTAATAGTTTTTTTTTTGCTTCTCTGCTTAGAACGAACGTGCGTCGCTTAACTAAAATATTTGCTTAATTAGATGCAAGGCCGAAAATATAGATCAAAAGTAATCGGGTAATTATATAGTTCCCGACTGTATTAACAAATGGAGATGTTCTCAGTCTTCCTCGCTTCGCCGACAATATTTTCATTCTGTCCAATTCCCGATTTGAACTTCAGAAAATGCTAGACGACCTTTATAAAGCGTCGATAAAGATGGGTCTGAAGATGAACCGGGGCAAAACCAATATCATGGCGACCGGGCTTATGGTGGGCGGACCAAATTATTGCCGGCGAAGTGATCGAACAGGTACAAGAGACAAGGAGGTCGAGAGAAGGATTCAGCTGGGTTGGGCTGCTTTCGGAATGTTAAAATTCACCCCTGGGGTCTGACCTATCTCAAAATTTGAATACGTGCATGTACGACCACTGCGTCCTCGCGGTCATGACGTACGGGTGTGGAACATGGACTCTGGGACACTTAGCCATGTTGAAAGCTATGCTGGGAATAACGCTACGCGATATGCTGCGTAACTCGATAGCTCAGTGGTGCAGACAGTCAACTGTCGCTATTGAATGTTAAGCAACGCTGGGTGCGGTCAGTACTTGAATGGGTGACCGCTGACCGTTGGAGGCTGACCGAGGTTCGGATTCCTCGTAAAACTGTAGGTCCCTTCCCTCCTAATCTTACTTGGTGGTAGGGTTTAACCCGCCCGGGTTGATACCACCGCACTGAACGAAACGTCGGTCGAAACGGCTATGTAAATAGTTTGTGTTTTCCGACCAGTTCAGTGTAGCCGGCACGATCAAAGGGGGAAGCACTGACATGGCACCTAGTTCACCCGGTGTTATGAGCTGACATCACGGACGTTGTAGGTGATGTAGCCAAGCGTGTCAGTTTCCATAAAAAAACGACTACCAGAGAAACTGATCTGTGGTAACCGCGCACCAGCCGACGCGCCAAAGCAGCCGACACCGCGTAGCTGATTTCAAATGGGAGTGCACTGTGCACTGAACGCGTCAGCCGACGAGACGACGGTCGTTGGAGTAAACGGTCCTGGACACTGGGGGCCGTGGATCTGCACTGGACACGGAGCGCCAAGACCGCTCGCCAGGTGGGACGACGAAGAAGCCAGAAGAGTTTATTTATACTATCTATGGGATTCTATGGACAAATTTTAATAAGTAAACTGAGAGATGGCTTGGGTTTCCTCACGCGGCTGCCTCGCGCGTGCTCGCGACGTTGGTTTTGGAGCGAGGCAGCCTTGCTAGTCAAATCGTCACGCGGCATACGTCCGAGGCGGCCTCGCGACACCTTTTTGTCCTTAATGCCGAGCAGGCTAAGCTGACCTATGACATTTAGCTAGACTGATTCGCTTACTAGTTTAACTGAGAGACAGCAAAAAGCTCTCTATTTCTGAGATGAACTAACGACGCGCGCCTGGGGACTCCCGTAAATCTCAGTTTCAGTCTCGCCTTGAACTTTATAACGAATAGCTGTAACTAGATCAAAACCTAACGGTATCCTAAAACTAAACCTATAAAGGCTCGCTAAATCACGTCATATTTCGGTCTAAATGTCGTTATAAACTCAGATCATCAGTGGCCATTTTGCTTGGTCTGTCATAGCAAACTGCTAGTTGATACTGTTGATTGTTGTTGTTTATTGTATACTACTGTTGCCCGCGACTTCGATTGCGTGAAATTCGTATTTGAAAAGAAGAAAGTAAATAACCAAGTGTTCACGTAAACGAAATTCTTTCTCGATGAAAGTAACAAAGGGCGAGGCCGAAGGCAGAGCTATATTCTGGAAGACGATAAACCTTCTCGAAGAAAGTAAGTATATAACTATGTGCGAGGTCGAAGGCCGAGCTGCGTTCAGAAGACGATAAACCTTCTCGAAAAAAGTAAGTAACTAAAGGCAAGGTTCGGCCTGAGTTGCGTTCAGCTAAACAATATTCTTTCTCGATGAATGTAAATAACTAGGAGCGAGAAGATAAACCTTCTTGAAGAAAGCACATAAGTAACTAAGGCGAGGCGGAAGGCCGAGCTAGGTTCAGATAAACAATAAACCATTTCGAAAAGAGTAAGTAACTAAGGGCTGAAGACCGAGCTGTAAAGTGTGGAAGTCGATAAACTTTCTCGAATAAAGTAAGTAACTGTAGGCGAGGCCGAAGGCCAAGCTGCGTTCAGGTGCGTTCAGGTCAAAAAGCGGCAGGTGCGAATCGAACTCGCGTGGAGAGGGTTCCGTCCGTACTATTCCGTTTTCTGTGAGAACCTTACTTAGGATTTTCATTTTGATTTTCCTGTAAAGAAATGTATAAGAAAATCCCTATATTCCCTATTAATTTATTTTGTAACGAGGCACTTAGCGCAATATCGATATTTTTTCGAAATTTTAGAGTCAGTAGTTTCTCGAGTTTTCGGTACCTAGCTAGTTACTCGATTTTTGTATAATTTTCTTTAATATTTTTTAAATTATGTATTTTAAAATTATTAAAAATAATATTTGTATAACAAGCCTTTTTAATTGATATAAATTTACACCGTTTTGTACCGTGTGGGGCCGGTACTTTAAAAGAATAGCCCCACTGCATCTCTCCCCGTGTATGTCGTAAAACGCGACTAAGGGATATGACTCCCTTCTTATATTACTAGGTGGTAGGGTTTAATCCACCCGGGTTTGTACTAATCCTAGTAAGTAAGTAAGTAACCTAGTAACCTAGTAACCTAGTAAGTAAGGATTAGAAATATAAGAAAACTAAATTTACCCGCATGTAAGAAAGTTATAAAGTCACTACTACTTGCGATGGAATACGAAGAAGTAGAAAGTATGCTTACGATAATGCGGTAGGACGAATAAACTTTTCCCAAATCAAAATTACAAAATTTAACAATAAAACGTATGAGAGTCGTGCCTGCCTATCTGCGAGTTGTATTTACATTCTCTGACTGCAGTCACTTTTACAAAATTTCACACACACACACAAACACACCCTCACACACAGATACACAATCGCACACAGAACGCAATCGAGCACACTTACACATCTTATTAGGTGGTAAACTATTTTGTTTCTCTTTTATATTTTTTGAGATACCCGCTAAATTCTCCAATGATAAATCTCGTGTTTAATTAATAATTCTCTCGTGTTTTAAGGTGTTATACAAGCGATATAGTATATATATATATACAACACTGTAATACCTATGTAGGTACTATTTACTTATTCCTAGACTGTGATGTTGAGTGGCTTGGTCAAGTGTTATGGGTATTGTATGCACCCACTGTCTTTCATGATACAGCCGGTTAGGCCAGTTTGGGAGACGGTGTTTGCACACAACAGAAAATAATCATTGATAATTTTGTCTTTTATGTATGAAATAGGGACAACTTCTGTTTGTGTAAAGTGTCTGTAAAAACAATAAAAGAAATTTTGAGTTTGAGTTTGAGTTTGAAGTAAGGACTGTTCTACCCACTACTCTATAGTTTTCAATAAAAAATTATAAAATTAATGCTCTTTTTAATTTATTTACATTGCATTTTCCAATTTTATTGTGGGGAAAATGTTGCAAGTAATCCAGAGTATTTCTAATTGTCTTAAGTAAATTTTTTTCCTCTTTAGATCCTTAATTTCAGAAAATTAAAAGTGTAAATTTATTTCTAATTTGTGTTTTTTTTTTTTATAGACAGCCGGCGCGGGTGTCTGTGCCCAATACTTCAACGGAAGATCGGTCACAGCCAATAACACCATTACTCGCGAAACCACGCTCAGAGAGGCGCCATGCCGGCTATGAGGCGGACAAAAAGGTTGTCGTCTAATTTATTGACACGACATTGACCTTTTGAAGATTCCCAGGTTATATATAGGTGGTGGGGAACACACTCACCGGAAGACCGTTCCATATTTTCGCCGTTCGACACAGGAAAGATTTCGAAAAACGATGTGTTCTTAGTAGTTGGGTGTCAACAACTTGGATGTTGCGAGCGAGTCCGGCGGGTGTGGCGGAGACGGATGGGGGCTGGAGGGATGAGAGAAGCCAATTCATCAGAGCAACGTCCATGGTAGTACCTATAGAACAGGCTAATAGAACCGATTGTTCGCCTGTGGCCCAATGATTCAAGTCCCTCCGTGAGCTTGGGATCACCAATTAGACGGATAGCGCGGCGCTGGATAGAGTCCAAGGACGCTAATAAGTAAAGAGGGCATCCACCCCACAGATGGCTTCAGTACTCCATCACCGGGCGAACTTGCGCTTTATATAGCACAAGCTGTACCCGCGGCTCCGCCCGCTCTCATATTTCACTTCACTGCTAACCTCATAAGCCATTTAGCGTGATAGTAAGTAGCCTATATGGGAAGAATCAAGCTATCCGTAGATTTTTTTTATTAAAATCGGTTCAGTGGTTCTCGAGTTATAAGCGGACAGACAGACAGAAAGCAGTTGGATTTTATTATAGGTAAGGATAAGGAGCTGCGCCGGTGAGAAGAACCGTCTGCTGCGGTAGAGGACGCCTAATTTCCTAGAGGCAAGTGTAATCATTTAACATGCGACAATAATTTTTTTCTCATATTATTGAATATTTTGTACAAGACAATCGATGATGGTAAACTTTCAAATTGCGATACTGGAAAAAAATCAAAGTATAATTAATTACCATACCTGTGCACTAGGGCGACGATGAATAGATCAATCGTTCTATGGCAGTAGAACTGAACTGAAAATAGTCACAATTTAATCTAGTCCATTCAATATGATATGGCGTGGCTGATAATTTCGTATAATTAATTATCTAATGTAGTTTAAGAAAATTCGTCAGCCTCGGTAGCTCAGTGGCGCGGTTGGTTAGTCAACTGTTTTTAAGCAACGCTGAGCGCGGTCAGAGATTGGATGGGCGACCGCTCGACCGTTGGAGGCTGACCGTGGTTCGGATTCCACATTAAACTGTAGGTCCCTTCCCTTCTTACCTTACTAGGTGGTAGGGTTTATCCCGGCCGGGTTGGTACCACCGCACTGAACGAAACGTCGGTCGAAACGGCTATGTAAATAGTTTGTATTTTCTGTCCAGTTTAGTGTAGCCGACATGAAATGAAGGGAAGCACTGACATGGCACCTAGTTCACCCTGTGTTATGGGCTGACATCACGGATGTTGTAGGTGATGTAGCCAACCGTGTCAGGTTCCATAAAAAAAAAAAAAAGTTGATTGCACGGTTACACGTGTAACATTAGTATTATCCTTCCAGTCTTATGCCGTGGGCCAATGTGACGGTTTCAAGCGTAATCATACATACATATCACACGCCATATCCCGAAAATTGGGGTAAGCAGAATCGGTGTCGCGCTGCAGGCACTCTTGTAAATTACAGCACAACAACGAACACCACGTTTAGCAAAGTATTCGAACAAGATAACTACATCAAGCAGCAAGTAAGGCATGAAGACCCACCTGCTGCATGACTCGGTGGAAGGACCATGCCAAGGTAAGAGGTGGCTTGCCTGTCGCCCTTTAGCACGGCATCGTGTCCTTATCCCTTAGTCGCCTTTTACGACATGCACGGGAAGAGATGCAGTGGGGCTATTCTTTTAAGTACCGGCCCCACGCGGTATCATGTAAGTAGAAATTGGTGAATCCAATTTTGTACTTACATAATTACGCTTGAAATTTTCCGTTACTTCCCGTGCACCGCACCACACACCTATGCATGGATGGATGGGTGACCGCTCGACCGTTGGAGGCTGACCGCGGTTCGGATCCCACGTAAAACTGTAGATCCCTTCCCTTCTTACCTTACTAGGTGGTAGGGTTTATCCCGCCCGGGTTGATACCACCGCACTGAATAAAAGGTCGGTCGAAACGGCTATGTAAATAGTCCGTGTTTTTCGTCCAGTTCAGTGCAGCCGGCATGACCGAAGGGAAGCACTGACATGGCACCTAGTTCACCCGGTGCTATGGGCTGACATCGCGGATGTTGTAGGTGATGTAGGCAACCGTGTCAGTTTCCAAAAAACTGTCCGGTTCCGAGCAACATTGATCGTATTTTAATGGCATGACTTTCCGATAGCATCGATCAGTCAAGACGGAAGGAGAGGACGAACGAGTAACGTATGTCAGTGTTTGCCAAGCGTTTTCATTTTGCGAGTTCGTACCCTGTTCGCAAAAGCAAAATGCTTTCAGTCTTCCAGGGCAGACATTCTCTAACGTCCTAACGTCAACGTCGGTGACGCTGACTAGTTATGTCTCTGTCTAGTTCATATAATTAGACAGAGACATAACTAGTCAGCGTCACCGACGTTGACGGTAGGAAGTTAGAGAATGCCTGCCCAGGCCGTGTGTAACGACCGTACCATTATTCAATACATACATACATACATATCACACACGCTGAATCCCGACAATCGGGGTAAGCAGAGTAATCGGTGTTGTGCTGCAATAACCCTGGCAAATCACAGCACAACACCGACCACCACGTTTCGCAAAGTATTCGAACAAGATTCAATCGATCAAGCAGCAATTATTAAGACCCACCTGCTGCATGACTCGGTGTTAGTACCGTGCCAAGGTGAGAGGTGGCGAGCCTTTAGCACGGCATCTTGTCCTTGTCCCTTAGTCGCCTTTTACGACATGCACGGGGAGAGATGCAGTGGGGCTATTCTTTTCAACTACCGGCCCCACACAGTACACCATTATTCAATTCAATTCAATTTATTATCTTGAGGTAACAAGGTTACACTGAGGTACTATAAGGTACTAAAAAAAAAAGTATTATCAAAACCTCGTGTCCGGTTGAGCAATAAAGTTATATGGCTTAGGGAAGCGAATCTGCGCACGGCACAATGGCGCAAAACCATAAAACTTTATTGCCCAACCGGACAGGAGGTTTTTATAATACTTATAAAGTTCTATGTTATGGTTCAAGCAAGAAATAGGCTATCGTCAATCATCTAAACCAGGTACATTAAAACGGTATTAATTGTACATACATAAATACATACGTAAGTAACGCGTGGGGCCGGTACTTAAAAGAATCGCCCCACTGCATCTCTCTCCGTGCATGTAGTAAAAAGGCGACTAAGGGATAAGGACAAGATGCCGTACTAAAGGGCGACAGGGTAGCCACCTCTCACGTTGGCGCGTTCCTTCCACCGAGTCATGCAGCAGGTGGGTCTTCGTGTCTTACTTGCTGCTTGATATAGTTAACTTGTCCGAATACTTTGCTAAACGTGGTGCTGTAATTTACAAGAGTACTTGCATCATAACACCGATTACTCTGCTTACCCCGATTGTTGGGATACAGCGTGTGGTATGTATGAATTTATGTTCTCCACGTTTTCAGCGGTACGGAACCACTGCTTTGCGCCAACGACGGACGTCCTGGTGTCGTGGTCCCACCCCAACGTGTGGTTCCACACACTCAGTTTACCTGTCCGCGGTCGCCAGAGCAGGACACGGTTACTCAATTTAATTCAATTTCAATTCAATTTATTATCTTTAGGTAACAAGTTTCACTTAGGTTCGTCCAAATATACAATACAATAAGGTATAAAGTATATAAAGTATTTTAATTAGCAATATAGCATACTTGTCCAACCAAGTTTTTCTAGTCAAACAAAAAACATTATACTCCTTTTTGCTACGCGCAGTCGGGTAAAATAGGTAAACTTCTCCAGGTCCCCACTGGTGCGCGAACCTCACTTCCTAAACACCTGACACCTACACAATATCACACAATACAGACTCATCTTTTCCGAGCCTGTCATTCGGCGCCTTCCCCCCACCCCGCTTCGCAAATTATTCGAACAAGATTCAATCGATCAAGCAGCAAGTAAGGCACGTAGACCCACCTGCTGCATGACTCGGTGGAAGTACCGTGCCAAGGTGAGAGGTGGCGAGCCTGTCGCCCTTTAGCACGGCATCTTGTCCTTATGCCTTAGTCGCCTTTTACGACATGCACGGGGAGAGATGCAGTGAGGCTATTCTTTTTAAGTACCGATCCCACACGGTTTTTTTTCTTTTCAATAAAAATATATGAATTATGCTTAGTGATTTATTTCTTATAACATGTAACTTTTCCCAAAAAAAAACTACGACAGAGGACCATAAAATACTTTTTTTTAGAAGAAATTATTAAGAAAATCAAGACACTTATACACAAAATGTTCAGGAGAAGCCCAAGAAAAAGATGAGAACGAGGGTTTACCCTGCTTGTTTTTTTAGTTTTTGTATAAGGTTGACCCTGGAAAAAGCTGCTAAAAACACCATGTTAGCAATTGTTTACGACAAGGCAGGTTTTGAAGGGAGTTTGTTAAGTAAATAAGCCACATTTTGAGTACATTTTTTTTATAAAGTTCTCTTTATTCTTGGCTATCGTGTTCCGAACGGTGAAGCGTGTGAACAACGTTCTCACTTTTTTTTATGGAAACTGACACATTTTGGCTACATCACCTACAACATCCGTGATGTCAGCCCATAACACCGGGTGAACTAGGTGCCGTGTCAGTGCTTCCCTTCCCTTCATTTCATGTCGGCTAATAGTGGACTGGACGGAAAACACGAACTATTTACATAGTCGCTTCGACTGAAGTTTCATTTAGTGTTGTGGTACCAATCCGGGCGGGATAAACCTTACCCTACCACCTAGTAAGGTAGGTAAGGATCCCTCCTAGGGACCTATAGTTTTACTTATAATCCGAATGACGGTCAGCCTCCAACGATCGAACGGTCAGCCTCCAAAGATCGAACGGTCACTCATCCAAGGACCGCGCCTAGGTGTGGTTAACAATAGTCGACCAACCGCACCAATGAGCTACCGAGGCTGACAGAAGTAAATCCATGAAAGATTTCTTGGTGGCCACCATTAGGGTAATGCGAGACTTGGAATAGCTTAGCGGAACCCTCTTTGTATGCTACTTTTGACCGTGACGTCGCGTGGCGTCGCGTCCCCTCGGGGGGGCGGAGGGGCGGCGGCCACCATTTATCATCCGGTGCCTGTGACACTGTTGTTAATAGTTGTCTTTTATGCAAATTTCGTGTCTCTACGGCACAAAAAAAAACAATAAACAGCGAAAAAATTCACAGATCTCATTACATGACCTTCGGGTACATTGAAAATGACTTTTAGGGCGTATTCATAGCGAGTGGCCGACTGTGAGCGTGAAACAATCCTGGTGTGGCTGAAGCGACGAACTCAACGAGCGAACGCACTCCAGATTCTAACAACGCGCACCTGTTCACTATATAAATTACTTCTACTCCTCTAAATAATAACATGTAATCGGCACATGTATCAGCTCGCCTCTGGAATAATCTGCCCGTGTATTTACGCTCCACTATGATTGTATTTAATAAATTTGAAAAATCTTTTCCTATCCTTACTGAAGTAAATACATTTATATTGCACTAGCTTTTACCGGCGGCTTCGCTCACGGTAAAGTCGGTTTTATAGCAAATCAGATTTAAACGCAAATATGATAAGCGATCGCTTCTTTTGTATTCTCTCTCTCTCTCCCTGAACCCTTTCTCCCTTCATCTCTCCCTAACTATCTCGCTTCCCCTCCCTCTCCCTTCCGCCCGTTGCTCTTCTCCGTCCCCCTCTTTCCCCTTCTCTTTAACCTCGTTATCTGCATACCTCTCTCCCTAATTCCCTCCTTTCCCTCAACCTTCTCCCTCGCTCTTCCTTACTCCCCCTCTTTACCATACCCACTCCCTCCGTCCCCCTCGCTTCTTTCATCTTCCCCTCCCACCTCCTTCCTACCTCCCACTCTATCCCCCTCCTTCTTCCTTACCCTCTTCCTCGTCCATCTCCTCCCTCCCTCCTCCCTCGCCGCCTCACTCGCTCCTGCCTTCCTATCTCCTCTCTCTTCCAATCCACCTCTCCCTTCTCCCCCCTCACTCTCCCTCCCTCCCTCCTTCACTTCTATCCCTCCCTTTCTCATATCTAAAAAGTAATATATGTAAAATGACCGAATATGGAAAAAAGTTTCAGAGCTTTTTCTCTTCAAATATGAAACCCTTTCGAACCCTGAAGTTACGAAACCCTAGCCTCAACCACCCTGTATAATGTGTATTCGGCGAATCTATATGGTGTATGTAACCTGTGTCTATCTATAGTACACTATGCTGGTCTAGTTTCTTCCCCACAAACGAGGCGCGATCGATTCGACCCCAGACTTCCTAAGTGAAATCGCATGTAAATGGTTTCCTAATGTATTCAGCGAGCAGGTACAGGATATTTCCAGTTCGGTTCGTGTAGCTCACGACTAGGAGTCGCATTTAAAGCGGCCGAGGACCTCCCACGTAACAGTCACCGAACCAAATACTAGAAGAGGGAATGGGCGTTGTAACATGTTATACCTCTATACCTATTACCTCTAGCCCTCATGTCGGAGTCGTGTAGTCCCAGAACCCGCCAACTCCGTTTAGGACGATTTTACAGTAAGACGAAAAAACTATACCTCGATAAATAGCCGCCCATTCAAACTACGAGGGAGCTGGAACGAATGTTAATTTTTCCTTGCGATTCACTCTGTATTGAACTGTGTTACGAACATAATGTCTTAATTACTTGATAACTTGATTAAAAACAGCAAAGAAGTACCATCCCGATTAAACTAGCTTTCTAATAAAAAAAACAGCATCCAAATCGGTCCATCCGTTTGGGAGCTACGATGCCTTTGGATTGCTGGCTATACTGGACTAGAGGAAATCACAGCCGAGGCTGCTATTCGGCCATCTTATAACCAGTACGGTGGTACCGATCCAGGGAAGTGACATATAGGTTTACGCCTGGTCCGAACGTTGAAGCAGTTGGTGTAGGTAAATATTTCTACCTGAAAAAAAACTTATTGGTCTAAAAAATACTTTACTCGAAACAGTTTATAACTACTTTTTTAGAAAAATGGATTTGGCGGGTTCTGGAACTATACGACTCGATGTTTACCACATACTGAATGGTAAAATAAGCAACCCAGACTTTTTACACACCAACCAATTCCCTCGAGGACCAACTTGCAGTTGTGTTCCCCTCTGAATAGAGCTATAAATATAACAAATAAAATTAATTCAATAGAACCAGAGTTCGAACTATTTAGCAATAGTTTGAATGAATACAAGAGTTATATAGTCATATACAATAATGAATTCGCATATTGTATTGTATTGTATTGTATTGTTTATTGATCATTCATAATATGGCAGTTAGACTGCGCTCGAACTTGTCACAATTTGTTCTATCCGGTTCGATTACACCCACGAAGAAGAACCGACAAGAAACTTCGCAGGGTATTTTTTTAAACATATTTTTACAAGTATTTAGTGACTAGCCACATAATAACACCGCCCATAGTCTATCTAAAACACAGCTTGAGAGCAAGATTAACAATTTTGCTGAGAGTTCTGACTACAAACACTTATTAAATTAAGTGAATCAGGTGTAAAGAGCCTTTGTCAAACTTTGATACGTAATTTGTATCAACATAATTATGTTAGAGTATTAAACTACAATGTAGTATACTTGTATTGCCAAAAATAAAAAATAAAAATATATGAATATTTAAGATACTTGAAGTATCAAGTTGTCAATGGGTCAATAAAGTTGAGGTATTAATGGTACCTAGTCAAGAGTTAATATTGTTTGTAAAAAATACAATTGTCAAAAACAAAAAATATAAATATATATGTAGGTATATATTTATGTTTATATATAATAAAAAATATTATCATACTTGAAGTAGGTATCAAGTTGTCAATATGGGTTAATATAATTATTGAGGTACAAATGGTACCTAGTCCAAATGGTACCTAGTGGAATCCGAACCACGGTCAGCCTCCAGCGGTCGAGAGTTCACATCCAAGCACTCACCGCTCCCAGATGTGCTTATGATCACAACCGACAGTCGACCGAGCGCACCACTACTGAGCTACCGAGGCTGACAATTTTAAAGGGTAAAGCAAAGAGTTTGGTTGGATAGCGCCCGCTTCCCGCGTGCGTCGTTGAGAGCGGCCGGCGCGAGTCGACGCGGGTTACGATCTCTGTGGGGTAAACCGTGCCATTCATCGGGGTAATGGGGCAAGAGTTCTAGGTACTTTCCATAAGACCCCTTTTCAACCGACTTCAAAAGGAGGAGGTTCTCAATTCGACTGTATGTTTTTTTTAATGTTTGTTACGCGATTACTCCGCCAATTATGAATCGATTTTGGTGAATCTTTTTTGTAGGTCATAGATACTTCCCATATAAATTTTATCGAAATTGATCCAGCGGATTTTGAAAAATCTACAAAAACTATGGTTTGTGGTTACCTTAAGCAAATCTTTTTTAATGTGGACTTTTTCAGCAATAAAAACATAAGCATGTCGAATACCTCAGCACTATACTACAACAGCTCAACATTTTGGAGTTTTGAGTTAAATATACCACCATATAGCTTGTAGGCTTATCCACCAATTCAATAAAGCAATTAGTTCTTAAAGGACCCTCACACATTATCTTGACAAAGATGTGTCCCTCTGTTTTCAAAGAAATTTCCAGACATTTGTCCATATCGGAGTTGTTGCAGTGTAGTATTGAGGTGTCGATGTACACATGGCGAATAATTCTGTACCACTTCAGCCGATTTCGATTTCGATTATTCTTTTTTATGAAAGTGGGAGGGGGAAGGAGAGCAGAGGGGAAGTAGGTGGAGGGAGGGGGGAAGGGAGAGAAGAAAAGGGGCAGGTAAGAAGGGATGTAGGTGGAGGTGATAGTGTGGAGGGAAAAGGAATAGGGGATGGTGGGGATGGAAGAGGGAAGGGGGAGAGGAGGGAGGGGGATAGAGGGATGGAGAGGGGAGAGGAGAGCGGAGGGGTGGGATGGGGTGAGAAGCGGTTTGAGGGGAAGAAAGGGGGAGCGAGCGAGGGAGGGAGAGAAAGACATAAGAGAAGCAATCAATTATTATCATATTTGCGTTTAAATCGGATTTGCTATTAAACCAAGTATACCGTGAGCGAAGCCGCGGGCAAAAGCTATTGGTGATATTGCTGTCAAACTGTGTTTTCGATAGATTGTGGGCGATGTTATTATGTGGATAGTCAACACTTGAAATAATATGTACGAATAAAACTTAGAGCAGTTTCTTGCCGGTTCTTCTTCGTGGGTGTAATCGAACCGGGTAGAAAAAATTGTGGCAAGTTCGAGTGCAGTTTTACTGCCATATAAATGATCAATAAACAATAAACAATAGGTTGGATCAGTCAGCTAATTGAAAGCTGGTGTGGAGCCTCAATGAACGTAGTTTTCAAAGGTGAGGTGGACTTCACTGTATCAAGTACCCACCTTACGTCCCTTGTTTCAGCTAGCCATACAGATATCTTTAAGACACGAAAACATTTACCTACTGAATGATATGGTGAAAAGACCGTGCCAAGGTGACAACAGGTGGCTAATCTGTCGCCCCTTATATCAGCGTTCCAATATCACTTTCGTCATTGTCAAGAAATGTGTGTCGTTACCCCGTCACAGTTGCGAGAAAAATATTGCACTGAACGATTTGCTCCTTTGCACAGAAATTGCATTTTTCCTTTGCATTTCCTCTGCAAATTCTGTTACATCCCCTCGTAATACGAGTATTATGCAGGGGGTCAATTCACTATCGGCCAAATCGCACATCGTATAGGTTATTTCGAATAAAATTGCGATGGAAAAGTAATATATTTACAGCGTTTCCGCTCGACCGTTGGAGGCTGACTGTGGTTCGGATTCCCCGTTAAACTGTAGGTTCTTACCTTACCCTTCCCTTCTTACCTTACTAGGTGCTAGGATTTATCCCGGCCGGGTTGATACCACCGCACTGAGCGAAACGTCTGTCGAAACGGCTATGTAAATAGTTCGTGTTTTCCGTCCAGTTCAGTGTAGCCGACATGAAATTGAAGGGAAGCACTGAAATGGCACCTAGTTCACCCGTGTCAGTTTCCATAAAAAAATAAAAAATAAAAACATCGAGAGAAAGGTTTATTTCTGGAATCCCATGACTAGCCCAATCAAGAAAATCGGTCAAGCGCGAGTTTTACTCACGCACGGAGGGTTCCGTAGATCCGCTATACCATACCTGTTAATAAGCCTTATCCGTCAACCTGTTGTATTTTTTCCGAGGCTGACAAAAGGTGTATGAAGTATCTGCGATACAAAGTACCTGTGCTGTGGTGCGTTGAATTGCTAATTGTACCAAATTCAAAATTCAAAATTCCTTTAAATCAAACCGTACTACGAAAGCCGAAGGTACCATTACAAGGAATTACAAGGAAAGTTGATCGAAAATGCTCCAGTCGGGCGTATATCCGACTACATAGCATTTTCGATCAAATTTCCTTGTTGCACCCTTTATTTCTCGTAGTCGGGTTTCATTGAGAGGATCTCATTTGTAATTCATATGTATTTAATTTATATTTTATATATTTTATTTTATTTATAATTTGTAATATACTTACATGTAGTGTATATTATATGTAGTTTATCATAGTTGTTTTCCTTACATTATATTTTACATTCCTACGCTCAAGTATTTTGCTACTACCTACCTATATCTCCCAACATACGACTCTCAAACATCCAAAGGTTAACTGGGAGAAATCCCTGTAAGGGTTATTGTACCGTGTGGGGCCGGTACTTTAAAAGAATAGCCCCACTGCATCTCTCCCCGTGTATGTCGTAAAAGGCGACTAAGGGATATGACTCCTTTCTTATGTTACTAGGTGGTAGGGTTTAACCCGCCCGGGTTGGTACCACCGCACTGAATGAAAGGTCGGTCGAAAAGGCTATGTAAACGGTTTGTGTTTTCCGTCCAGTTCAGTGTAGCCGGCACGACCGAAGGGAAGGCTGACGTGGCACCAAGTTCACCCGGTGTTATGGGCTGACATCACGGATGTTGTGGGTGATGTAGCCAACCGTGTCAGTTTCCATAAAAACAAATAAAAAAAAGCGGCCAAGTGCGTGTCGGGCCACGCGCAGTGTAGGGTTCCGTAGTTGCGGAACCCTATCAAAATACATTATTTGATTATTTGTATAATTTTGTAGGGGAAATAAATGAATTTTAATTTGAAAAAGTTCTTCAACAGTGTAATGATGGATGATGGCTGTCGTCCGTACATTTTTTAAGTTGGTCGACTATTACTCGTCAACCTGTACAGCCTACTTAGCTGTGATAGTTTTCCTTTTAATTTCGATATATATACTACTGCGGTGAATTTTTTCACATTTCTAATAACAACCGTTTAGCTGGCGGGGGGGGGGGGGACACTTGACTCCACGAGTCAGTAAGCCTGGATACGAAATACGGCATCGTTTGTATGAGAACCGAGGTAGCCGCCAAAGGGGTGTGAAGTCTGAGGCGGGAGCGGCGCATGGAACGCCGTGATTGGCCGAGCGAGTAGGTAGCCAAGTGACGCCAGTCTTCCATACGTTTGAACGGGATTCATACAATAAGTCGCTCATTGTGTCGATTCGCGATGAAAAGATGAAACGGATTTAACAATATTTAACCCTTCTTTACATCAAGGGAATAATATAACTTTCTCTTAAATGAACAAAGGCAACGCCCCTTTCACAATTTTGCGAATTTGCAGATTTTCGCATAAACACGATAATAGTTCTAAGTTCTGAGATACCTCGGATACTTTATTTTAAATCTACATAAAATTTCCAAAACAATGATATGTAAGACCTCGTACATTGGTATTATCTTATTGGAGTATTTGTTATTGGAATTTTCCAAAATTAAAAAAATAATGTTAGAAAGTCGAAAAGTTTTGTAACAAAAAAAAAATAATTATATTATTAACAACTATTTGCTAATTACTTAGCCAACGATATGACAAATTATATTGCAATATGACTTCGCGAAAAATTCGCGAAAATCTACCCTACCATAAAAAAATTATGAGTACCCACCTCGATATTTAATTTTTTTACGGTAAAATGAGGTTTTCCAGGTATGACCAAAACAAATTATCACGTGATAGATGGGTAGATCTCATCGAGACGTTCAGTTTGAGTACTAACACGATGGGTCTAAGTTCAGTGGTTCTCGAGATATGACCAAAACAAATTAACACGTGACAGATGGGTAGATCTCACCGAGACGTTCAGTTTGAGTACCGACACGATGGGTCTAAGTCCAGTGGTTCTGTAGATATGACCAAAACTAATGATCACGTGACAGATGATAATTCCGACCCCTCACTCGCATGATCGCATCGCATTTCGCATTTAGATGCTAGCTAGCTAGCTAGCAGCTGAGCGCAGGCGCTATATACCATTTAGCATTTAGCAGTACCACAGATAAATAGCACATACTTCATTGCTTTGTGCGTTCCAAAACAAAGGAACCAACAAAGTTTTACGAACGAAACAGCAATGCTAACTAAAATTAAATGTGATTATTGCTTAGCATTTAGCATTAATTTTTATTCATCAGGGCGCTTAGCAGTGCTAAATGCTAACGGGGTATTCATTATGAATTAATTTTGTTAATGCTAAGCATAACAAGACTAATTCCCGGTAGACGCATGACCTAAAGAAATTAATTCCTTTAGAGTCGCTCAAAAGTAAAAACCGGTAGGTACTGGTTGAATGAAAAAAGCGCGATAAACGAATATTGAACGAGGAAACCTGCTGAGGTTGACTAGAAGAAATGTCCTTTGGCAATAAGGCAGAATGCATGAAATATCTGTATACATTTAACATACATATTTATCAGTAAACAAAAAAAATTACAAGAGCTAACTGCATCCAACACGATAGTCGACCTATGGTGGGTAAGCAGAAAAGAGCTCTCCATACATATTTACGCCGATGTTTGTTACTGAAATTCAAGCGAAAAATGCTATCAAATTGAATGAAAGTACTTACTCGTGAAAGGTGACTCCATCTGTGTTAAAGTTTGAATTTTTCGACGACTTTTTGCACCAAAGCACTGCACAATGAGGCATTTTGTGACAGACGCGCACGTTCGCTCCGCCTGAGCGGCGGACGGAGACTAAGATCGGTCGCCGGCGCTAGACTGACGCGCTGGCGCGTGTGCGCCGACGCGCGGCTACCCCTGTCCTCCTATGTATAGCGTATCCAGGCTTACTGACTCGTGCTTGACTCTAACATTTTGCACTTAAAAGCTTAATAATACGCAAACGGATCCCTAAATCGAAAAATGCTTTCCACAAACTCGCAATATTTTCCAAAGACCTATTCAACGATACCCCACACGATGGGATAGACGTGAAAAAAAAAATTCATCCCCACTTTTAGTGTAGGGGAGGTACCCTAAAAAAAAATTATTTAAATTTTTTTATTTTACCACTTTGTCGGCGTTATTAATATTAATACCCATACCAACTTACAACTTTCTAATACTAAGGGTCTCTGAGCTAAGCCGCGGACAGACAGACGGACGGACAGACGGACAGACGGACGGACATGGCGAAACTATAAGGGTTCCTTGTTGACTACGGAACCCTAAAAAGGGATAAAGTCCGCCTTTGCCCCTCACGTAAATTACTTATCGTTTGTTACTGTAACATGTTTTTGGAGCAATAAAGTATTTCTATTAAACTTTAACTATTTCTATCTACATACATCCAAAGTACAACAGAACAACAAATGCAACAAACACTAAAGTGCATCGAGCAACACACACAAGGTGCAGGAAGACTTCTTGCAACTGAATCCGGAGTCCAAGTTTACCTTTCAAGTGCCTAGTCGGATGATGCAGCAAACACTTGAACTAAGAACGAATATAGTGCTCTTTATCGGAAATGGCAAGTGATCTGCCATTTAGTACAAATTAGTCTCATTACCATCCCGGCAAGCCCAAAAGTAGGCATTATGCAATGTGTGGGTCATATTGGTGTGTTGCACCTCGGATCCCATATCAGCGTAATCGACCATTCCTGGAAAAGTATTAAAATTTGCCATTAGGGCAGAAGTTTTATTTTGTATCAACTATGATGTATTCAAGATATGCGGTTCCGTCTGAATAATTTTATCTAAATATGGATGGACAAGTATGTATGTATATTTATTTGTATATAATATTCTATATATTTAGTAATTTATATGTATTAAATATGTATGGCTTATATTTTACTAGCATGTACTTATATGTATGTATTAATAAGTATTCTTATTATTATTTTTATCTTCAATTGTCACGCAACTCTTTTGCTACTACCTACTTACATTCCACTATATTATCGAATCTCAAACATCCAAAGGTTGACTGTAAGAAATCTCTGTAAGGGATAAGGCCGCCTTTGCACCTTATGTAAATTTTCCAATGTATTTGTTACTGTTTAATGTTTACTGGAGCAATAAAGAATTTTCTATCTATCTATCTATCTATCTAAATAAGACTTCACGTTCAAATTTGTCCTCCATAGGACATATGCATATATAAATGTTTACCCTATGCCAAATATTTTGAACTAATCGCTCAATTATGTTCGTATGGTTTTTTTTTATGGAAACTGACACGGTTGGCTACCTCACCTACAACATCCGTGATGTCAGCCCATAACACCGGGTGAACTTGGTGCCACGTCAGTGCTTCCCTTCTACACTGAACTGGACGGAAAACACAAACTATTTACATAGCCGTTTCGACCGACCTTTCATTCAGTGTGGTGGTATCAACCCGGGCGGGTTAAACCCTACCACCTAGTAATATAAGAAGGGAGTCATATCCCTTTGTCGCCTTTTACGCCATACGCGGGGAGAGATGCAGTGGGGCTATTCTTTTAAAGTACCGGCCCCTCACGGCACAAATTGGGTATGGTAAACCGAAAATTATATTAGTTAGGTACGCTGCACGTACGTAATTAAAATAATTTTGGGAAACAAGAAACGGGTTATGGTTTTTAATGTGATACAGTATAATTCAACTAGGTACTGAACACGATGTCACTTTGTTGATAATGCAAGCGAAAAAGTGTCTACCCATTTTCTTGTTTCGACAAAAGTCAAACCACATCTTCTAGTGAGCGAGTTCCCTAGCTCCTATAAAATGGGGATTTTCGAAAGGCGTGTCAATAAGATCTACGTCAAATTTTCTGTCCACCTTGTGTCGCTGGCATGAAACCTAACTGAGCGTGGTTTCACGAGTATAGCGGTGTTACTGGCGGCTGCGTCCAATTGTCCGATTGTCTCCTGGGTACATTAATCGTGCCAGTTTCTCTATAAAATAAATCGTGCACGGGGCGACTCAATACGGGAATTTGTAAAGACAATTCTATCTTATTTAATTTTCTTCACTCCATGCCCTCACACGGACAATAATTGGTTCTGAAAGTGGAGGAACACTCTTCGCAAAGACCCGCCTCCGTCTGCCGTTTTATTATTAGAAGAGGTGTTGGCGAGAATGGCAAAGTTCCTCCTATGTTGATCTAATTTTATAGTTGGCTGCACTTAAATTCGTTATTAGAAGGAAGAAGAGATAGGAGATGCACTTAAATGCACAAGGGATGCCATCACGCAATCCAATTTAATATTTTCATCGTCGTAAGTTGATGGAAGCGCGCCGCCACACCGCGCCTTCGGGAGCCCAAATTGCTTTCTCGTAGGAAACATTTGCTCTTGGAACTCGTTAACGTTTACTCGGATAAGTACATTATGCATGCAGAATGCCTTTTTGGAAAGTTGCTTTGGGAAACGATTTGGTCTAGCTGTCTACGTATAAATGCTCGGTTGGTCAACTTGTCGTAACTTAAATCGAAATGGCATCGACGCGAAATGCTTGTTTTAATCTAGCGACTTATGATATCCAAGTCGAATCGGCATTCCTATATATATATAGGAGAAACTCCTTGGATAAGCTCCTGGGACCACTTCTCAGAAGTTCACGATTCGAATCGCATCGCGAATAATTGAGCTGGATGGAGCATATTTGAAACGCTTTTAGTTTACCATGGGTATTGACCTAACCAATAGTGGTTAAATTTGGCTTATCATGCTTACCACCATGGTTGGTAAAATGACCGCGATTACCAACTATGGTAAGCCAAACCAATCGATTTGAATCGATTCACTAAATTATATATAACCAAGAGACATATAAATAAATATTGACTGTACAAGGGCCACATGTGCGAAAATAGAGGGAATGGTTTCTTCAGGCGTATTTACGGTATTTTTGTATGTGATTGGGATGTCATCAGTCCTTCATTATTTCAGACCCCTTCTCTTTACTGCCCGTGCCCAACGACTTCATCATCCGCCTTTCACAGCGCAACCCATTCTGGGGTGTAGGAGTAAACAGGAGATTCCGATGCTAACGAATATTAGTCCCACACCCGTCTCCCGAGTTTGACACAGGTATCTAGTTCAAGGTATCTGTCCATACAAGTGACACCTTCGTATCACCGCCCTCGACGTATCCTCTCCCAAAATATTTGCCAATTTTCACAGAGCGATCCTTTCGCCCCGAAAGAAACCATTTGTTTCGTTAATGGTGAGCCCCGTATAATTCGATGCCGGTTTTATTCGCAGATTGCTTCTACAATTTGGTTAAGGGTGCTGCGGCCGCCGGATTGGTCGATGAAACGGGTGACAAATGATCGGCCGGTCCAATGTATTTATTTCATCTTGATAATGGCAACGAAACGTCGGACGGCGAAAGCGATCGAGTGAGCAATTTATCTGAGCGTCTCGACTGAGCCCTTTTATCTTACCTGTAGACCTATCGTCTGTAGCCTGTAGGCCTAAAGGAGCGAAGGTATTCACGAAGGGCATTTGAAACTGTCCCGCGGAACGGGCGGCCTTCATGGAACAGAAGAGAGGCGATAATGATAAAATGCAGGAAATGCTATTTGTAACTGAATAAAGACGACGCCGGCGCCGCCGGGACGACGCCACGAGCGAGGGCTAGCGCGTCGACTCTCGAATTACAAAGGCACACTTTCCCCCATTCATGTTTCTTTAGGTGGAGGGTTACTTCCTTGACTTTGCTCGTATTTTATCACTTTGTATATTTACGTACTTTGGCGAAATAAACTTTACGCGCCGGCTAACAGCCGGTGTCGCCGTGTAAACACACCCAGAGTGATCCTCTCCGCATTATTGGGGCAATTTGCCATCGGCGTCGAAACGGATATAGGACTCAACAGTCATGTCACATCGCGAGTGGACCACTATTTATCTTCTTATCGGGCGGGAACAAAGTTAATCTCGCTCTTCTCAGATTTTATTGGGCGCTCTCGAGATCCGCAGCGATCCTAACCGATCGCTGCAAATCCAATCCGATCCCTTTCCACCATTCGTCTTTATAATTTATTTTTAAAGGTTCTTATTTTGTACCGTGTGGGGTCGGTACTTAAAAAGAATAGCCCCACTGCATCTCTCCCCATCGCATGTCGTAAAAGTCGACTAAGGGATAAGAAAATTCGCCAGCCTCGGTAGCTCAGTGGCGCGGTTGGTTAGTCAACTGTTATTAAGCAACGCTGAGCGCGGTCAGTGTTTGGATGGGTGACCGCTCGACCGTTGGAGGCTGACCGTGGTTCGGATTCCACGTTAAACTGTAGGTCCCTTCCCTTCTTACCTTACTAGGTGGTAGGGTTTATCCCGGCCGGGTTGGTACCACCGCACTGAACGAAACGTCGGTCGAAACGGCTATGTAAATAGTTCGTGTTTTCCGTCCAGTTTAGTGTAGCCGACATGAAATGAAGGGAAGCACTGACATGGCACCTAGTTCACCCTGTGTTATGGGCTGACATCACGGATGTTGTAGGTGATGTAGCCAACCGTGTCAGGTTCCATAAAAACATAAATAAATTCTTCTTCCTTGTGCTGTGTGAGCACTCTACTTAATTTATAATTAAGGTAGAATGTTTGCAGTCCACCCAAGCTCTTCACAATCTCATTAGAAGATATGTTAAAGACGCTTGAGTGAGACAACATGGGTATCAACATGAATGGAGATTTTCTCAGTCATCTTCGCTTCATACCCCGCTGAAAGACCTTTATAAGGCGTCGACAAAGGTGGGTCTAAAGATAACCCGGGACAAAACCAAGCTTATGGCGACCGATGTTATGACGGGATGACGAATTGTTTTGACTGAGAAGTAATCGAACATCTTGAAGAGTACGTATATCTCGGTCAAATTATGTGACTTGGTCGACAATGTCTGCTTAAGGAAGGAGATCGAGAGACGTATTTAACTGGGTTGGGCTGCCTTCGGAAAGTTAAAATTCGCCCTGAGGTCCGACCTTCGGTCCTTATATATGACCAGTGTATAAAACATCTTACGGTCGCTGTTGTCCAAAGGGAAAAAGTTGCCCAACTAGCAATGGAACGAGCTATCCTGGAAATATCGCTACATGATATGGTGCGTAACGAGGCAATCGCCGACGCACCAAAGTAGTCGATATGTGACACCGGGTGGCTAAACTCAAGTAGCAGTGGGCTGGGCACGTCAGTAGAAGAGACGACGACCGTTGTAGCAACCGTGTCCTACACTGGCGGCCGTGGACAGGAAAACGGAGTGTGGGAAGATCACCCGCCAGGTGGCACGACAAAATCTAGTACGTTGGCAGAAAGCAGTGGTTCCGTACCGCTGAAGGCCGGGAGGACTGGAGGAAAATTGAAGAAGCGTATGTCCAGCAGTGGACGCATGCACGCTGACTGACTGGCTGGCTGACGTGCAATCTCGGTTTTGATTATGTATTTACTGTATTTCTGATAGAAAATTATAATGATTTTGCAATTTCAACCCTTTTATGGATACAAAATCAACAAAATAGACTTACGTTAGACAAGACACCTACTTGTAGGTGAAACGATGCCACATGTCGCGCTATCCATAAAAAAAAATAATAGACTTACGTAACGATTGGTGGCATATGTATTCCAAATTCTAGCGACAAAACGCTTGCTATGTTTAAGAGTCTAGAAATAAAACAAATATAATCATATCATTCAGTTTTATAGGCTTTCAAATTTACATACGGATCCTCTGCACCAGACAAATATTTGTCTAGCAGAGGGTTGAAAGGTTAAGAAGGGCAAAGGGCTGCCGTCGTAAAGTATTTTATAATATTATTAAATTTATGTATTTGCAACCGCAACAAATTGTAATTTTTTCAAACAAAATTCTAGTACTACACGTATTAAGTGGGGTACTAGGCAAAAGCACTTCGTATTTCCCTAACCATACCCATATTTCAAATGATTTAACTATAATTTATATGCCTATAGTTAGGTAAAGATTTAAGGTATAATGTGAATACATTATTTTTAATTTATTCTTATAAATTCCATTAAAAATATGTGGTTGAAAAGTGGTAAAATCGTTTAAAAATGCATTTGCGATTTGCCTCGCCATTTTTTACAAATGTATCTACATAATACGAAAAATGCTTCATTGAGCTTAGAGTAAATAAGACTAAGAATCATCTAAATAAATTCAAACGCATACTTACAGAAAAAATTTTGAATGTTAAAGATAGTTCAGTGAAACTGAACTATCTTTGAACATTCAAAATTTTGGGCTTTTCACCAACCTTTTTTTCATAGAATTTACAAGATTATATTACAATAATCTATCACACATTATACCTTGAATCTTTGCATAACTATAAGCATATAAATTATAGTTATATCTATTTAAATATGGCTATAGTTAGGATAATATGATGTGATGTTTTGCCTAATAGCCCCCTTAATAAGGTGCATAGGACTATAAAGACAGTGATTTAAGTCATTCATACATAAGTATCTCAGCGGGAGCTAAAACATAAATTCGTCGAGGGTGAGTAAATGAGAGTCATCTGTCTTCTCGGACTGGACATTTAGTAGATCTCAGAGAAGGACTCGAATGGGTCGATCCGATGAAGAGATGTATATAGTGTGCTCGCTGAGAAGACAACGATATCACTTTACATAGAAAAAATGTTCCCGTGCATAACTTAGGCATCTTCGAAGGATAATTTATAGACGTGAATTTTTTTTCAATATATAAGGAACTCCACTCGCCTCGATAAATAAGAAAATAGAGTCCATTTTTTATCTGAGACATAAAATCACGGAGTCAGCATGGGATGAGATGGGGGGGGGGGGGGGGGTCGTGACAAATTACTTCATTTTGTCATATCCTTTTACTCTGTGATCCGCCCCCCGGGTCGCCTTTGTCTCGATACGTTGATCGAAAATGTATACACCTGTACATCTACCTACACAGGTACACAGTAGACAGCTTATACATATATTGGGTTAGTGACGTGCATTGGGAGAGGTATATGTCAAGCAGTCGATCGATACGGGCTGATGATGATATTAGGTTGGTGTTTTCAATGTTAGAGATTTCTTCTGCATACGAACGGTAAAATACTAAACTCGAACTTCTCGGTGCTAAACTCGAACTCGAACTTGTCACAATTTGTCCTTAGTGGTACTAAACTCGAACTACTCGGTGCTAAACTCGAACTCGAACTTGTCACAATGTGTCCTAGTGGTACTAAACTCAAACTACTCGGTGCTAAACTCGAACTCGAACTTATCACAATTTGTCCTATTGGTACCTACTAAAACTACTCGGTGCTAAACTCGAACTCGAACTTGTCACAATTTGTCCTTAGTGGTACTTACTAAACTAATTAAGATTCTATAACCTGCCCCTTACTACTCTAGCTAGATACACGTACATGTTTTTACGTTTAGACAGACAGGCGGCGTAGTCTTAGTAATAGGCTTCCGTATGGATGAGGAACCCTAAAAACCGGCCAAGTGCGAGTCGAACTCGCGCACCGAGGAGGGTTCCGTATTGCCATGTCGTGGTCAGCGCCACTTACGCCATCTATGGATTAGTTAAAATGCTTCATACTCTTTTCGGTAGATGGCACGCATACACGTTTTAGTTTCTTGTATGGGAACCCCCGTGAATGTTTTACTTTTTCTTATTTGTTATATCGGCCATAATAAATAACACATATTCTGTGAAAATTTCAACGGGCTACCTAATACGGTTCAAGAGATACAGCCCTCGGACAGACGGACAGACAGACAGACAGACGGCGTAGGCTTAGTTATAGGGTCCCGCACGACGGATACGGAACCCTAAAAATGGTACCAACTTATCTACAAAACGTTAGCTACAGAAATATATTTTTAGACTGCGTATAATTAAGAAAAACGCTTTTATATTGTGTGTTAAAAGCGTTTTTCTTAATTATACGCAGTCTAAAAATATATTTCTGTAGCTAACGTTTTGTAGATAAGTTGGTACCATTTTTAGGGTTCCGTATCCGTCGTGCGGCGTAACTAAGCCTACGCCGTCAGTCTGTCTGTCCGTCTGTCCGAGGGCTGTATCTCTTGAACCGTATTAGGTAGCCCGTTGTGTGTTATTGTGTGTTATACTGTGCTATAGAACAATACAATTTCGATGTGTGTAAATGAAATCCCACTTTTTTTTATGTAATGGTGTGGGTGGCTGAGTCGGAGGGGCCAAAGCATATGCTCCGAACAGCCAATATCACCTCCGAGAAGGTAGGTGCCATACCGGAGACTTCCCTGGATTGCTGGCGATACTGGACTAGAGGAAAACACAACCGAGGCTGCTATGCGGCCATCTTACATCCACTACGGTGGTACCAACCCAGTCGGCTACAATTTGAGCCTACCACCTGGTAAGGGGCAAGGGAAGGGACCTACAGTTTTACACCGGTTCCGAAAGATGCGGGTTCTATGTTTCAAAATGAAATGTCACTTCTATGGTTTTCAGTTCTATGTCGCCGGCGGCGCTAGCCACCGCGCGCTACGAAGAGGAAGAAGGGGCGAAACGGAAGTCTTTGTGTCAATTGGACGTCTGTCAGTAAATATTAATCCCCAAACATATTAATTACAACAACCAACACGGCCTGGCTATCGGCGGAACTGTATAAATTGAGCTGTATTAATTAGTGGTTGTCAACCGAATTATCCCCCAGTGTGCTCAACTGCGCGGCACTAAGAGATAAGCTGAGCTTCTGCTGGGGGAGGATTTTGTACAGTTGGGTTCAAAGGTGCAGTTACACAGATACATTGTCAAACGTTAAGTCAATAGGATTAGCAGTAAGCTAGCGAGGTCGACAAGGTTACACAAGTGCAAGTGTGCACTTTTTGACATTGAAATGCAGATTGTACGATTGATTCCATGTAAAAACATTGACTTATATATATGTAAAAACAGAATACAAAAACCGGCCAAGTGCGAGTCGAACTCTCGCACCGAGGGTTCCTTATCGCCGTGTCATTGTTAGCGCCACTCACGCCATCTATGGCGTGTTATGAAATGCTATGTCATGATTAGTTAAAATGCTTTCGGTAGGTATTCGGTAGATGGCGCGCGCGCATAAATTTTTTTGGTTTCTTCTATGGGAACCCCCGTGAATTTTTTACTTTTTCTTATTTTTATTATTTGTTGTTATATCAGCCATAATAACACATATTACGGTTACGGTTTACGGTTCAAGAGATACAGCCCTTGGACGGACGGACAGACAGACGGACGGACGGACAGACAGACAGACAGACAGACAGACGGCGTAGGCTTAGTAATAGGGTCCCGTACCACATACAGAACCCTAAAAATTAGGTTTCTTGGCTTGTAAATTTAAATACACTGCAAATAATGATGTGCGTATCCTTACCTATAATAAAATCCAACGTCTGCTTTCTGTATGTCTGAGTGTCTGTCTGTCCGCTTATAACTCGAGAACCACTGAACCGATTTCATTAAAACAAAATTCTACGGATAGCTTGATTCTTCCCATCAACTATAGGCTACTTACAATAACGCTAAATGGCTTATGAGGTTAGCAGTGAAGTGAAATATGAGAGCGGGCGGAGCCGCGGGCACAGCTTGTATTCATATAAATGTTTGCTTTATTTTGATGTACATAACGACACACAATATCAACCCAAAGCCTGGATAAATTCAAGATGACTTCAATCTAGATTTATAAATTATTTATATTATGTGAACTTTATTTAGTCACATCAGCAGAGGTTACCAGTCTAAAACAAAATTAATTATAAATTATAAATATCTACTAGTAAACTTATTTAAACTTAAATCTATAATAATTCAATTTAAGTACAAATTAAACACGTTTCTTCAAGATGAGCGGAAGCCCCCCTTTAATTTCTTGTACCACCTGTGTCCGACGCGGGTCCACCTCTATTTGCCGTCGGCCGCCGGGCGCCGGCTCCACAGAGAAGCGCTGCAGCAGTGCCGCTAGCCCCGCCATCGACTGCATCATGCCCAGCCTCAACCCTGCCACAACACACCCTCACATTATTTCACTCCACCATGGAGTTTGTGGATAGTTATCTACTAGTTTATACAAAATACGAATTAGCAGAGTTCCAACTTGAATGCTTAGTTAGCAACCAGGTAAATTTAAAGAGACCAAAACCAGAATATTCTTTAAGCGAGTTCAAAATTTTGAGAGAATACGTCCTCGACCCGGTGGCGAAATGTGAAACGCGTTGCCGGTTCAAGCCGGAGTTCCAGGTTCGAATCCTTGTTGGGACGTATTTTACCTAATGAAGAAATTCTTGAAGCTCCCGCAATACCTGTATAATAACAACATCACGTACCTATGCACGCACGCGGACCCTCTCCGAAGGGTAGATAGACGAACTTGTGTCTCTCCTGGCTACCATCGGGCAGGAAGCGGCTCGGATCAAATTCATCGGGATTCTTGAAGTATTTCTCATCATTATGAAGAGCGGCGAGCGGAATAGTAATTATAACGTTCTTGTCAATCCAAACATTGGTACCGGGAATCTTCCATCTCCTTGTACATATTCTGTTCAGCGTCCCCGGTGACGGAAATGTTCTGATACCTTCCTTCAAGGTGCATTCCAGAGATGTCATTTCCTTGACGGCGTCGTAACAGAGTTTGTTATTGTACTTCGCCAACACGCTGTCGACCTCTCGCTGTACAGCAGCCTGCACCTCCGGATTGTAGGCGAGCTGATGTAGCGTTATACCCGTGGCTGAGGACGAAGTCTCAAATCCAGCAGCAAAGAATACAAAGCATTGTGCCGCCATCAGCATCATATCCACCTCTAGCTCTGCTATCTCTAGAGTTCCGTCAGCTTTGAACTTCTCAATTGAGTCAGCAACTATTTTCCCCTTATTTTTCAGCTCAAGCATCAAATCGATAAAGTCGTTGCGACCAATAGGCGTGTGGTTCCTCTGTTCCATGATCGTTTTCACCATATTGTAGATCCCATCTTCTACCGCTTGCTCCATCGGTTTTAAGGACCGAAACAAAGTTGGAGACAGCTCTTTCAGAAGTATCTTAATGGCGTCTAAGAAAGAAGTATGGAAGATTTTCTTCCCTAGTTCTCGAAACCGCGAGCTGGAATCGTTGATAGAGTTCATTTTGATACCAAAGCCGCACGCGCCGATAAAATCGGTGATGAACCTCGCCATCAGCTCGCGCACGTCGCAGGGCTCGCCTCGCTCACATATCTGCTCAGCGAGCTGCTGCAACTGCTCGGCGCACTCCACTATCAGCGGGAACATGCTCTTCAACTTGCCGCTGGTGAACGCCGGAGTCAGCCGCTGTCGCAGCAGTTTCCATACGTCACCATCGGCGTGGAAAGGATTCTTCATCATTGGCTCCACGTTGTGATCCCGGCCGAGGCCGCGAGCGTGGAAGTGTTGAAAGTCAGTCGTCAGGATATGTTTAATTATGTCTGGATCTCGAACGAGCAGTTCCGGTGTGAGACCCCTGTAGAAGCCCACGACAGGTTCGCTCGGGAACTGTTGGTACAGATCTGTCGCCATATCGGTTCGGCTAACGAGCTGCATGTAATGCTTGTAGTTGTTCCCGAAGAAAGGTATCGGATTGTTGTGCGGAATTTTTCTGTCGCTCCAGTAGTTGTAATTCTTCGTTCCAAAGTAGTATAATATAACACAGAAACATAATATTATTATCAAAAACATGTTAATGGTAAGTTAATTACTCAATTAGGAGCTTACGCAGCACTTATTGCGACCGGTTCCTTCACTCTTCGCGTTGATAAGTTGTATTAAGTGACACCAAAAAATATGAACTGATAATGAATGTTTGGGTTTATAGGCTTTTATACACATAAACCGATTAAGCATGAACTTATTTCGTGCATCAATGGTTCCGTAAGCTAAATCTAACCTCGGCTAAACTTGTTTTGGAATTTTGATCCGTATCTTTCTCTCTCTAAAATAATAATATAATCTTAATTCAAAACACCATCAATGTATTAATAAAAGGAAAAGGTTGTACTTTAGGTACCAGTATTTTGTACTCCAATGTCATTGAAACCTTTCATTGCATTAAATAATAATTCACCCAAGTAGGCATGGCTTTTATTGAACTAGTATATACTTACATTGTGTTATTATATTAATTGTATTATATTAATAGCTGTGCCCGCGGCTCCGCCCGCTCTCATATTTGACTTCACTGCTAACCTCATAAGCCATTTAGCGTGATAGTAAGTAGCCTATAGTTGATGGGAAGAATCAAGCTATCCGTAGAATTTGTTTTTATTAAAATCGGTCCAGTGGTTCTCGAGTTATAAGCGGACAGACAGACATACATACACTAAGACAGAAAGCAGACGTTGGATTTTATTAAAGGTACAAGCTGTGCCCGCGGCTCCGCCCGCTCTCATATTTCACTTCACTGCTAACCTCATAAGCCATTTAGCGTGATAGTAAGTAGCATATAGTTGATGGGAAGAATCAAGCTATCCGTAGAATTTTTTTTTATTAAAATCGGTTCAGTTGTTCTCGAGTTATAAGCGGACAGACAGACATACATACATACACTCAGACAGAAAGCAGACGTTGGATTTTAAGGTAAGCAAGGATAAGGAAGGATAAGGAAGGAAGGAAGCAATGTAGAAAATGATGGCAGCAAATATTGAAGGAGGTGTTTGCCCGTCATTGGGTCCACCCACACTATATCTTTAAACACGTTGTAGTTATAAATACTTGTATGTAAATGTGTCCGACCTGTTGGTGAACCTTAAATAAATAAATAAATTACCTACGTACAACAAATTGTATTAACATTACAAGCTGTGCCCGCGGCTCCGCCCGCTCTCATATTTCACTTCACTGCTAACCTCATAAGCCATTTAGCGTGATAGTAAGTAGCCTATAGTTGATGGGAAGAATCAAGCTATCCGTAGAATTTTGTTTTATTAAAATCGGTTCAGTGGTTCTCGAGTTATAAGCGGACAGACAGACATACACTCAGACACTCAGACACTCAGACAGAAAGCAGACGTTGGATTTTATTATAGGTAAGGAAGGATGGATACCAGCGTCGTTTTATTATTGTGAATGTTTCATTTTTTTAAATAGTAAAATGTTAATTGTAATGGATTTAATTAATTACTTTAATTGAGTTATTCATTTGGTGCTAGTGTATTTATTTTTAAATGTTTAAATTCATGTATCTACATTAATAGACATTTAGTTTAATCGTAATCTTTTTTTTTTAACTTTTTTTTAAGATTTCTCGTTTTCTAGATTAAGAATTGGGTTTATATTTTACAGTTTGATAAAGAAAAATATAACCATTTTTTTTAACCATACCTCATTTTATTACAATCGGGCCCAAACATCCCCGTCTCCTTTCAGTGTTTGGAGTTTATCCACATGCGCTTCAATAATTATACTAGTTAAACATTTAAGTTAGTCTTTTTATTTTTATTTAACAAAGGCGGACGTTAACCGTCCACCAAATCACCAAAAAGTACTATAAAATGACCGAATCTGGGAAAAAGTTTCAGAGCTTTTTGTCTTCAAATATGGACCCCTTTCGAACCCTGAAATTACGAAACCCTATCCTGAAACATCCTGTATAAGACTGGCATGTCTTTTTATTACGCCGCCGGATATGCGTAAGTCCTCCGGTAAGACCTAACTGCTTACCGCGCGACGTTAAGTTCACAAATTACGTAACATTGAAAGCGTCCCTACCTTTCTCTGTTGCGGAAAACTGCTGAAAATGTCGACAATGTTGAGGGATATTTCCGAATGAGAATATTATTGCTGCTCACTCCACTGGCTGTTTAGGCCGCGGTATGTTATCACATTCAAAAGAAATTAAATTAATAGAATCGCTATTTGTCATACTTTGTCATATAGTTGTACCGTGCGGTGTGGGGCCGGGGCCGCCACCTTAGCGGCGGGTGGCCGAGTGGTTTGGGCATCGGCTTCTCATGCGAGAGGTCCGAGGTTCGAATTCGGTCGGCGAGTACCAATGAGCTTTTTCTGACGAAAAAATTTACGTGCATACCTAAACCTGCTTCACCGTTCGGAACCGGTGTAAAACTGTAGGTCCCTTCCCTTGCCCTTTACTAGGTGGTAGGCTCAAATTGTAGCCGACTGGGTTTCTACCACCGTACTAGATGTAAGATGGCCGCATAGCAGCCTCGGCTGTGTTCTCCTGTAGTCCAGTTTAGCCAGCAATCCAGGGAAGCCTCCGGTATGGCACCTACCTTCTCGGAGGTGATATTGGCTGGTCGGAGCGTGCGCTTTAGCCCCTCCGACTCAGCCACCCATACCGGATTACATAAAAAATAAAATATATTTGTCATACTTTGTCATATATAGTTGTACTGTGCGGTTGTGCGGTCTGGGGCCGAGGCCGCCACCTTCTTAGGGTTTCGTGTAACCGTCGACCGGCTACGCCCCGTCCGTCTGTCTGTCCGAGGGCTGTATCTCTTGAACCGTAATAGGTAGCCCGTTGAAATTTTCACAGAACATGTGCTATTATGGCCGATATAACAACAAATAATAAAAAATAAGAAACTGGAAAGTGTATGTGCGCCATCTACCGAAAACAGAATGAAGCAGCGCTGACCATGACATGGCGATACGGAACCCTCGGTGCGCGAGTTCGACTCGCACTTGGCCGGTTTTTTAATTTTCTATTTGTTTTGGTTATTTCATTTCATTCATTTTTTTTTTCACATTCATTAGGCAATTTTAATTTTATTTTTCTTCTATTATAATTCACAAATACACTGATTGTATTATTTTGTATGTTATATTACCTACTGAATTAGGAGCTAAGCGCTTATTGCACAGATCAGAGTAAGTTCTGTGGTTTATCGGCTAGGCTTAAAAACAGCACCGATGTTTCCCTAGGCATAGGCACATTGAGCTGCGCCCAGGCCAATTTCACCAAAGTGATTTGTAATATTTACATTATTCAAGTCATAGAGCAAGTAGTCGAGATGGAAGCGGATGCTCTTGAACTTGAAGTCGGAGTTGTAGTTGAGCGACATCAGCTTGCCGGCCTCCACCTTGAACCTCATAACAACATCCGCGGTGATATCCGCTGCGGAAAACACGGCAGGTTAGGTATAGTGTTCACCCGAAATACGACGAAAGTAGAATAAACTGTGTTTTATAATTATAACCAGCTGTGCCCGCGGCTCCGCCCGCTCTCATATTTCACTTTACTGCTAACCTCATAAACTATTTAGCGTGATAGTAAGTAGCCTATAGTTGATGGGGAGAATCAAGCTATCCGTAGAATTTTGTTTTATTAAAATCGGTTCAGTGGTTCTCGAGTTATAAGCGGACAGACAGACATACACTCAGACACTCAGACACTCAGACAGAAAGCAGACGTTGGATTTTATTATAGGTAAGGATTTGTACCGTGTGGGGTCGGTACTTAAAAAGAATAGCACCACTGCATCTCTCCCCGTCGCATGTCGTAAAAGTCGACTAAGGGATAAGAAAATTCGTCAGCCTCGGTAGCTCAGTGGCGCGGTTGGTTAGTCAACTGTTATTAAGCAACGCTGAGCGCGGTCAGTGATTGGATGGGTGACCGCTCGACCGTTGGAGGCTGACCGTGGTTCGGATTCCACGTTAAACTGTAGGTCCCTTCCCTTCTTACCTTACTAGGTGGTAGGGTTTATCCCGGCCGGGTTGGTACCACCGCACTGAACGAAACGTCGGTCGAAACGGCTATGTAAATAGTTCGTGTTTTCCGTCCAGTTTAGTGTAGCCGACATGAAATGAAGGGAAGCACTGACATGGCACCTAGTTCGTCCTGTGTTATGGGCTGACATCACGGATGTTGTAGGTGATGTAGCCAACCGTGTCAGGTTCCATAAAAAAAAAAAAAAAAAATTATGAAGAAGTATTCATAATATTAATTATTTTATCTTCAATTCTCATACTCGACTCTTTTGCTACTACCTACTTACATTTCACGATATTAATCGACTCTCAAACATCCTTGACTGGAAGAAATATCTGTAAGGGATAAGTCCGCCTTTGCACCTCATGTAAATGCACTAATGTGCTTATTACTGTTAAATGTTTCTTGGGGCAATGAAATATTTTCTAGCTATCTATCTAATTATATGATATTATAGCTGTGCCCGCGGCTCCGCCCGCTCTCATATTTGACTTCTCTGCTAACCTCATAAGCCATTTAGCGTGATAGTAAGTAGCCTATAGTTGATGGGAAGAATCAAGCTATCCGTCGGTTCAGTGGTTCTCGAGTTATAAGCGGACAGACATACAGACAGACAGACAGAAAGCAGACGTTGGATTTTATTAAAGGTAAGGAAGGAAGGATAAGGATGTCTTATGAAATATTTTGTTACGTTGCAATATGTGACAAACGCACAGATGACCTTAATTAGGTAAATGTATAAAGCTAGAAACTCATTGGGCCCACGTACGCCACACACGCGAATCTGGGCGCGTCGGTCTCCATACATTTTATATGGAAGATGCAGCACGCAGTTTCATTGCGCCCACGCCACCCTACGCTACGCGACACACTGCGTGCTGCACTCTTCCATATAAAATGTATGGAGACCGACGCGCCCACGTACGCGTGCGTAGCGTACGTGGGCCCAATGAGTTTCTAGCTTAAGAGTTCCGTGCATTGTGTTCGGAAGTCTAATTAGCTTTGCTCCGGCAAATATATTAACGGCGCAAAGCGATATAAGTATCGTGTCTCTTTGTATTAACAATTTAACAAACAAAATGATTTATTCCTAGGTGACTTTTTTTATTTAAACCACCATGGGTGGCTGTGTCGAGAGACCAATGGTGCAGTCGACAGAGCCAAAATCACCTCTCCTTGCGAAACCACGCTCAGTTAGGTGCCATGCCAGCAGATTTGCGGACTGTTGCTAGGCTGCCTGGCCCGTTAATACGACGCTTGAAGACACCCAAGTTAAAGGATTCAGGAAATACACTCGCCGGAAGACAGTTTCACAGTCTAGCGGTGCGACAAAGAAACTTGGGTTCTCTTGGGAGAACCGATGGGTTCTCTAAATCGACTTGCCATACTATTTAAGAGATATGCACACGATCTACGTGAATTTGATGAACGAACGTCTTTGGGTTGGTGTGTAGGGGGGGTTAACTACAAAAAATTAAGACTTTTTATGTGTATATACCGGTGTATGTGTTTAATCATAAGTATTACTGTAATGTAATTAATTTCACTGTTGGTTGGTCTTAATAAATAAATAAAAAAAAAAAAAAAAAAAAAAAAAAATAAAAAAAATGTAATTTGTGACGGTTTGCACGGCTAAACTATTTGACAGATTCGCCAACCACATGAAAGATTCGTTCGGCAACTTCAAGTATGTTTTACACAAATTCACGCAATAAATTTTAAGACTCAGTGCTGCGCATTATCTGCTAAGGTCGATCCCTTTCCTTTCCAAGCTAGTTTCCAAGGCAGCGTCGTACCTGTTTCGGAACACCTGGACTTCCTGGGCACCACTATTTCCAAAGACGTGGGTTTTCGGCAACTAATCGAGTCTAAGGCCAAAACTGCATCCAGAAAATTGGGAATACTTTTCCGCAATCGGCGGTTCTTCTCACCGGCACAACTATTCCTGTTGTACAAAACACAGATTAGGCCGGTGATGGAGTACTGCAGTCACATCTGGGAGGGTAGTCCCCATTATCTGCTAGCATCCTTGGACTCGATACAGCGCCGAGCCATCCGTCTTGTTGGTGACCCGAAACTTACAGATGGTCTGGAGTCCCTAAGTCACAGACGATTTGTGGGTTCGCTTAGTCTGTTTTACAGATACTATCACGGACGCTGCTCTACGGACTAGCATCCCTTATTCCCTGCCACCCGTCCTATCTCCGCATGACTCGTCGCAGAGAGACTCAGCACCCTTTTGTTGTTGACATTGGGCTTTTGAGAACCCATCGGTTTTCTAAATCGTTTCTTTGTCGCACCGCTAGAGTGTGGAACTGTCTTCCGGCGAGTGTATTTCCTGAATCCTTTAACCTGGGTGTCTTCAAGCGTCGTATTAACGGGCTAGACAGCCTAGCAACAGTCCGCAAATCTGCTGGCATGGCACCTAACTGAGCGTGGTTTCGCGAGGAGAGGTGATTTTGGCTCTGTCGACTGCACCATTGGTCCCTCGGTACAGCCACCGATGCTGGTTTACATAAAAAAAAAAAAATAATAAATTGACGGCTGCATGCGGACTCCTCAGATTTTTTTTTTAATTTCATTATTACCATATACATAGGTAATAATATTACCAGGGACAACTGACTTCCACATTCGTCTGTTCTGACAATTCTCTAACGCCTCTTTCATATCTTTAATGTTTCTCGTACATTCACACAGGTATCGGGGTATAGGGCCATCCATCGCGCCCAACTTCCGACCCTTCCATTCGTATTCGTTTCATCGTATGTCTCACATCTTTGTTTTTTTTATATATATAATTTTATAGTTTAAAAAAAATATACTCATATGGATGCACATGGATGGATGACAAGCTAGTATTTCCTGTGTTACTAAATACATCTAGCTAGAGTTATAATAGTATTAACTTTGTCATTCAGTAATAATTTCCAAGTTGATAATATGTGTATTGTTGGTGTCCTATGCTGTCTCCCGTCCGTCCATCAGTTCCGTAACAAACAAAACTATTGAGACGTTATACACTATTAAGTAATCTGTGGTTATACAATCAGAATTGTCATCTATCGTGTCAGCCTCGGTAGCTCAGTGGAGCGATCGGCCGACTGTCGTTCATGATCATAAGCACACCTGGACGCGGTCAGAACTTGGATGGGTGATCGTTTGACCGTTTGAGGCTGACCGTGGTTCGGATTCCAAGTAAAACCGCCCGGGCGGATGTAAATAGTTGGTGTTTTCTGTCTAGTTCAGTGTAGACCACGTGTAGTGTACGTAGTGCACGACCAAAGGAATGGCACCTACCATCTACTTCAACAAGGTGTTATCCTCTGACATCACGGATGTTGTAAGTGATGTGGCCAACCGTGTCAGTTTCTATTAAAAAACTTATAAACTAAAAATATCTAAACCAAAAAAAAGTATAAACTCGTTGCCAAAATTATTTCCTAATCTAAGAATTCTAATTTTCTAAATTCTTCTACTGTATTTTATAATGGTCAACACGGTAAATAGGTATAGTGTGAAGTGTATGTACATTATGTGAGCATAACCGAAAACACCCGAATTACGTCTTATAACGGTAAAAGTCTTAACAAACATATTAATTTTCCCTAATATGTACCAAAAGTATCGCTTAAATCAGGCAAGGCAGCCGTCTGCAATTATAATGAAACCGCAGAGTTTGAAGTTGCAATCAAATAAAGTTAATTTAAACCTGTCTTTTAGTTGAATTTATTTCTCCGTTTGTACGAAGTTTTAATTTCGTTAGCCGGCGAATTCAATCTCACATCGCCGGAGGATTCGAAATTTAAATTACGCGAGGACATTGTCGACTAATCACGTTGTACCTGTTATACACATTTTGTTAATTTGTTAATTGGCATTAGAATTTCATTTCTAATTGAATTTCGTTTTCAATTTATTATCGCTAAATCCAAGAATATTTATACATTTAGAATGGTGTCTGTTGGACTTTAGTCATTTAGTTCGGTGCTATGAAATTGTTATTTCATTAGGTATTTTAGTTTTACTGTAACCACGTTATTGTAATTTATGTACTCAAAATATAGTTTTTTATAGAAACTGACACGGTTGGCTACATCACCTACAACATCCGTGATCTCAGCCCATAACACCGGGTGAACTTGGTGCCACGTCAGTGCTTCCCTGGACGTAACTGGACGTAAAACACAAACTATTTACATAGCCGTCTCGACCGACCTTTCATTCAGTGCGGTGGTATCAACTCGGGCGGGTTAAACCCTACTACCTAGTAATATAAGAAGGGAGTCATATCCCTTAGTCGCCTTTTACGACATACACGGGGAGACATGCAGTGGGGCTATTCTTTTAAAGTACCGGCCCCACACGGTACTATGTGGCTATTCTTTTCAGTACCACCGCACTGAATGAAACGTCGTCGGTCGAAACGGCTATGTAAATAGTTTGTGTTTTCCGACCAGTTCAGTGTAGCCGGCACGATCAAAGGGGGAAGCACTTACATGGCACCTAGTTCACCCGGTGTTATGGGCTGACATCACGGACGTTGTAGGTGATGTAGCCAACCGTGTCAGTTTCCATAAAAAAAAAAAAGTAACGCCCCCACACGGTGCATTATGTTATTAATATAACAACAACGGTTGTATAAAACAACGGAGAAAGCTTGTTAATACAATACATTTCAATGTAATTAGACGACATTTTCATCTCCAAGGCATGCAACACTTTCGACTGCTTGTTCAGACGACCAAAGCCAAAACCACGCGATCATAAATTAGCACTAATGTTAATTTCCCAAACGAAGCGTTAATATGTAAATTAGAATTGTGCAGTAGTTGACTAGAACGAAGCCTCCGTGCATTGCTGTTGGGCCGGTGTTGAATCGACATAATCCGATGTTGGACCAACGTTAGACCAACTTCGGACCAACATTAAAGCTTACGTTAGGCCCGCAACTGCAAGTCAACAAACTTACCACGAGAAGGGATTTCAATATTCATTATATTCAATCATAACTTTGACCACCACTCACAATAACAGCAAAAATTAACATTAAAACTGTGGAGATGTAGAACAATAAAACTATGGGCAATAAGACGTTCTTATTATAATTCCTAGATTATACTCGTACACATATGGTATGTGCCCGCGGCTCCGCCCGCTCTCATATTTCACTTCACTGCTAACCTCATAAGCCATTTAGCGTGATAGTAAGTAGCCTATAGTTGATGGGAAGAATCAAGCTATCCGTAGAATTTTGTTTTATTAAAATCGGTTCAGTGGTTCTCGAGTTATAAGCGGACAGACAGACATACACTCAGGCACTCAGACACTCAGACACTCAGACAGAAAGCAGACGTTGGATTTTATTATAGGTAAGGAAGGATGTTTATAATCTAGGAATTGTAATAAGACGTCATACCTTTATGTTGTTACCGACGAATTTGAAATAAATCAATACTAATAACGAAATTGACGCGAGCGAAGCCGCGGGCAATACATAATAAATAAATGAGCTGGTACTTTCTAGAAATAAGAAATATTAATTGTAAGAATTTGTACAATTTTGCCAGACATAAATGTAAGCGACAGTTGCTCCAAAGACGAAAATAAATTTTATATTATCTGCATTTGCCCGCTGCTCCCCTTTTAACAGCCTTTAGTTGTCCTTTTCTTTAAAATAAGTTATGAAATAAATAATACACCAATATTTTTAGATATTTATGATATATATTTTGTACACAATAAAAAAACGCATATTTTCATCTTATATTTCAACTTTTATTAGTCTTCGTCATAGAGCAAAATTTTAAAATATATACCTATGCAAATTACAAGCTATCCGTAGAATTGTTTTTTATTGAAATCGGTTCAGTGGTTCTCGAGTTATAAGCGGACAGACGTACAAACAGACAGGAAGCAGACGTTGGATTTTATTAAAGGTAAGGATATATATTTTAAAATGGTGTTTTCTGACGACGACCAATCAAAGTCGAAACATATGATGAAAATACCTATGTGATTTTTATTGTGTACAAAATATATACAGGGTGTCTCAAAATTCAACGTCAAGCGGGAACCAGGGAGTAGGCCAGTTTATTGGTACCCAGGGAAAAATAAGAAAAAAAATCGGAGTCATTTGTTTTTTATGATATGAGCATTTTTTGAGAAACGTTGAAAATTGACATTTTAGGTACTACGACAACAAATTTGCAAATATAACTGTTAAAAAATATTAATTGGTAGCCTAAATAACTCTGCTATTGATCAGTATCCCAAAAAAAAACAGCATGCCTGTAGTTTTACCAAAAAAAATATTCAGTTCAATTTTTTTCTAAAAATATAAATGACTCCGATTTTGTTTTCTTATTTCTCCCTGGGTAGTCATAAACTGGCCTACTCCCTGGTTCCCGCTTGATGTTGAGTTGGGACAGCCTGTATATAAATTATATATATTTTAAAATGTTGTTCTCTGAGGACGACCAATAAAAGTCGAAATATAAGATGAAAATGTGTGTTTTCTTATTGTGTACAAAATGTATATTATAAAAACCTATAAAATAAATAAATAAAATTAATTAGCATTAAATGACATGAAGACGAGTAAGTGCCCACAGTGTAACTGTTTACCTAACTCCAAAAATATTTTGCGCAACTACCTACATAAAAAGTTTAACATGGCCGGTGGGCTTCCATACCCCGAGTATTAAGTTGATAATGGTGACATGAAGTTGTCCCTTCACCGCATTAGGTGTGATGAAAGAATTCAAAAGTATATAAGGGGCACCGACTCGGCGAGCAGGACAAAATTACAAAATATATACACTACTAGCTTTTGACCGCGGCTTCGCTCGCGTGAAATTCGTATTTAAAAAGAAGAAAGCAAGTAAGCCCGCTACCTACCGTACCTTACCATATTTCGGCGCTCGAAACAATTCGGTTTGTATGAGAGCCACATCTTAGCATAACAGGAAGTAAATTTTATTTAACCTATCCTGTGTCACTAAATGTGCTTGTAGTAAGTTTCATCGAATTCGGATGATCAGTTTAGGAGTTATGAAGGAACATACATACATACAGAAAATATTTCCAAAAATCGTCAATTTATTTTTAGTATCATACATAGAGTCTAAAAACGAAATATCTCATAAAACCAAAGTAACTTACTCCATGAACATCCCTTACTGATTTATTATAGATAGATAGATAGAAATACTTTATTGCTCCAAAACATTTAACAGTAACAAACGATAAGTAATTTACATGAGGGGCAAAGGCGGATTATTAGTATAGATTATATATTTATGGCACACAGCACACTTGTAATCTGACGGTCCGTCAGTTCCTTTAGCAAGGCATCTTGTCCTTATTCCTTAGTCGCCTGTTACGACATGCACGGGGAGAGATGCAGTGGGGGTATTATTTTTAAAAATAGAAATAAATATAAAATAGTTAATTCAACATAGTGAATTTGTTACATGATTAAACACATAATCCTTACCTATAATAAAATCCAACGTCTGCTTTCTGTCTGAGTGTCTGAGTGTCTGAGTGTATGTCTGTCTGTCCGCTTATAACTCGAGAACCACTGAACCGATTTTAATAAAACAAAATTCTACGGATAGCTTGATTCTCCCCATCAACTATAGGCTACTTACTATCACGCTAAATAGTTTATGAGGTTAGCAGTAAAGTGAAATATGAGAGCGGGCGGAGCCGCGGGCACAGCTGGTTATAATTATAAAACACAGTTTATTCTACTTTCGTCGTATTTCGGGTGAACACTATACCTAACCTGCCGTGTTTTCCGCAGCGGATATCACCGCGGAGGTTGTTATGAGGTTCAAGGTGGAGGCCGGCAAGCTGATGTCGCTCAACTACAACTCCGACTTCAAGTTCAAGAGCATCCGCTTCCATCTCGACTACTTGCTCTATGACTTGTATAATGTAAATATTACAAATCACTTTGGTGAAATTGGCCTGGGCGCAGCTCAATGTGCCTATGCCTAGGGAAACATCGGTGCTGTTTTTAAGCCTAGCCGATAAACCACAGAACTTACTCTGATCTGTGCAATAAGCGCTTAGCTCCTAATTCAGTAGGTAATATAACATACAAAATAATACAATCAGTGTATTTGTGAATTATAATAGAAGAAAAATAAAATTAAAATTGCCTAATGAATGTGAAAAAAAAAAATGAATGAAATGAAAGAACCAAAACCAATAGAAAATTAAAAAACCGGCCAAGTGCGAGTCGAACTCGCGCACCGAGGGTTCCGTATCGCCACGTCATGGTCAGCGCTGCTTCATTCTGTTTTCGGTAGATGGCGCACATACACTTTCCAGTTTCTTATTTTTTATTATTTGTTGTTATATCGGCCATAATAGCACATGTTCTGTGAAAATTTCAACGGGCTACCTATTACGGTTCAAGAGATACAGCCCTCGGACAGACAGACGGACGGGGCGTAGCCGGTCGACGGTTACACGAAACCCTAAGAAGGTGGCGGCCTCGGCCCCAGACCGCACAACCGCACAGTACAACTATATATGACAAAGTATGACAAATATATTTAATTTTTTATGTAATCGGTATGGGTGGCTGAGTCGGAGGGGCTAAAGCGCACGCTCCGACCAGCCAATATCACCTCCGAGAAGGTAGGTGCCATACCGGAGGCTTCCCTGGATTGCTGGCTAAACTGGACTACAGGAGAACACAGCCGAGGCTGCTATGCGGCCATCTTACATCTAGTACGGTGGTAGAAACCCAGTAGGCTACAATTTGAGCCTACCACCTAGTAAAGGGCAAGGGAAGGGACCTACAGTTTTACACCTGTTCCGAACGGCGAAGCAGGTTTAGGTATGCACGTAAATTTTTTCGTCAGAAAAGCTCATTGGTACTCGCCGACCGAATTCGAACCTCGGACCTCTCGCATGAGAAGCCGATGCCCAAACCACTCGGCCACCCGCCGCTAAGGTGGCGGCCCCGGCCCCACACCGCACGGTACAACTATATGACAAAGTATGACAAATAGCGATTCTATTAATTTAATTTCTTTTGAATGTGATAACATACCGCGGCCTAAACAGCCAGTGGAGTGAGCAGCAATAATATTCTCATTCGGAAATATCCCTCAACATTGTCGACATTTTCAGCAGTTTTCCGCAACAGAGAAAGGTAGGGACGCTTTCAATGTTACGTAATTTGTGAACTTAACGTCGCGCGGTAAGCAGTTAGGTCTTACCGGAGGACTTACGCATATCCGGCGGCGTAATAAAAAGACATGCCAGTCTTATACAGGATGTTTCAGGATAGGGTTTCGTAATTTCAGGGTTCGAAAGGGGTCCATATTTGAAGACAAAAAGCTCTGAAACTTTTTCCCAGATTCGGTCATTTTATAGTACTTTTTGGTGATTTGGTGGACGGTTAACGTCCGCCTTTGTTAAATAAAAATAAAAAGACTAACTTACATGTTTAACTAGTATAATTATTGAAGCGCATGTGGATAAACTCCAAACACTGAAAGGAGACGGGGATGTTTGGGCCCGATTGTAATAAAATGAGGTATGGTTAAAAAAAATGGTTATATTTTTCTTTTTTTTTTT
The DNA here is from genome assembly GCA_946902875.1 of Nematopogon swammerdamellus. NCBI lineage: Eukaryota > Metazoa > Arthropoda > Insecta > Lepidoptera > Adelidae > Nematopogon > Nematopogon swammerdamellus. Next base: position 1,990,320 of record OX336345.1, on the reverse strand, counting down.
TTTTTTTTTTTTTTTTTTATGGAACCTGACACGGTTGGCTACATCACCTACAACATCCGTGATGTCAGCCCATAACACAGGGTGAACTAGGTGCCATGTCAGTGCTTCCCTTCATTTCATGTCGGCTACACTAAACTGGACGGAAAACACCAAATTCTGCTGCTACTTACGCATTTTCTTTATCAAACTGTAAAATATAAACCCAATTCTTAATCTAGAAAACGAGAAATCTTAAAAAAAAGTTAAAAAAAAAAGATTACGATTAAACTAAATGTCTATTAATGTAGATACATGAATTTAAACATTTAAAAATAAATACACTAGCACCAAATGAATAACTCAATTAAAGTAATTAATTAAATCCATTACAATTAACATTTTACTATTTAAAAAAATGAAACATTCACAATAATAAAACGACGCTGGTATCCATCCTTCCTTACCTATAATAAAATCCAACGTCTGCTTTCTGTCTGAGTGTCTGAGTGTCTGAGTGTATGTCTGTCTGTCCGCTTATAACTCGAGAACCACTGAACCGATTTTAATAAAACAAAATTCTACGGATAGCTTGATTCTTCCCATCAACTATAGGCTACTTACTATCACGCTAAATGGCTTATGAGGTTAGCAGTGAAGTGAAATATGAGAGCGGGCGGAGCCGCGGGCACAGCTTGTAATGTTAATACAATTTGTTGTACGTAGGTAATTTATTTATTTATTTAAGGTTCACCAACAGGTCGGACACATTTACATACAAGTATTTATAACTACAACGTGTTTAAAGATATAGTGTGGGTGGACCCAATGACGGGCAAACACCTCCTTCAATATTTGCTGCCATCATTTTCTACATTGCTTCCTTCCTTCCTTATCCTTCCTTATCCTTGCTTACCTTAAAATCCAACGTCTGCTTTCTGTCTGAGTGTATGTATGTATGTCTGTCTGTCCGCTTATAACTCGAGAACAACTGAACCGATTTTAATAAAAAAAAATTCTACGGATAGCTTGATTCTTCCCATCAACTATATGCTACTTACTATCACGCTAAATGGCTTATGAGGTTAGCAGTGAAGTGAAATATGAGAGCGGGCGGAGCCGCGGGCACAGCTTGTACCTTTAATAAAATCCAACGTCTGCTTTCTGTCTTAGTGTATGTATGTCTGTCTGTCCGCTTATAACTCGAGAACCACTGGACCGATTTTAATAAAAACAAATTCTACGGATAGCTTGATTCTTCCCATCAACTATAGGCTACTTACTATCACGCTAAATGGCTTATGAGGTTAGCAGTGAAGTCAAATATGAGAGCGGGCGGAGCCGCGGGCACAGCTAGTACCTATAATAAAATCCAACGTCTGCTTTCTGTCTGAGTGTATGTATGTCTGTCTGTCCGCTTATAACTCGAGAACCACTGAACCGATTTTAATAAAAAAAAAATCTACGGATAGCTTGATTCTTCCTATCAACTATAGGCTACTTACTATCACGCTAAATGGCTTATGAGGTTAGCAGTGAAGTCAAATATGAGAGCGGGCGGAGCCGCGGGCACAGCTAGTACCTATAATAAAATCCAACGTCTGCTTTCTGTCTGAGTGTATGTATGTCTGTCTGTCCGCTTATAACTCGAGAACCACTGAACCGATTTTAATAAAAACAAATTCTACGGATAGCTTGAGTCTTCCCATCAACTATAGGCTACTTACTATCACGCTAAATGGCTTATGAGGTTAGCAGTGAAGTCAAATATGAGAGCGGGCGGAGCCGCGGGCACAGCTAGTATAAATATATAATTTCTTCTACCCACTTACATAACAAAACTAAATGACTGCTGAGTAACTGCTCGCATGAAAAGTACCAGGAGCCCATAGGAGCCAAACGATGCTGTGGCGAAACGCAACGCAGCACGGCACGACCCATCCAGCAGAGCAGTATCGTTCACTCTGTTGTAAGTACCTATACCCAATTTGTTGCACTTACTAGCTTAATTTGAACCCTAAAAATCAACGCACGTAATCGTCCGAGGCCTCTCGTTAACCTCCAGCGTCTCTAATTCAGGCTGTAGCGAAGGCTTCAGCGGCCGGAATGTGCGTGTTCGCGTATTTCTCTCCGCTGTGGATTAAATTAATTACAGCAATAAACAAGTGGGCGGATACAAGAGTGCCCTGGGAGCCGACGCTACGTACTTATGGCCGGCAGCAGCCCCAACTCCTAACTAACACTGACCTAATGTTACAATCTAACTAGTGGATAATGTCGAACACCCTTTCTACGCATAATATGTTGCTTACAGATGTTCTATCTCACGAAGGTCCCTTCCCTTCTTACCTTACTAGGTGGTAGGGTTTGTGGTATCACCGCACTGAGCAAACCATCGGTCGAAACGTCTATTGTATGTTCGTGTTTTCCGTCCAGCCAAATAATACTCCGTATGGATAGTGTATTATACACTTTTAATTAAGGTCAAAGTACAAAGAGAGAATTAAGTATGCACGTAGTGTTGGTGGTGTTCCGGCGCGGAATGTGTCGACCCACCGCGCCTCCTCTCCTGCCTGCCTGTTCAGTTTAGCCGACGTGAAATGAAAGGAAGCACTGACATAGCACCTAGCTCACCCGGTGTTATGGGCTGACATCACTGATGTTGTAGTTGTTGATGTAGCCAACTGTTTTTCTATAAAAAAATTTTTTTTATTTATTAGAATTTTTTTAAGCTCTAATTTACGACAGTTGCATGTGTACTTAGATGTTTCTACAAAAACGTATAGGTAGAATATAGCCAGACTCGTAGAATGGAATATTTTGATGAATGCTGTCAAAAATAAAATCGCTTATAATATTCGTAATTATTTTTTCTACGCTTACGTTTTTCCTTGGCTTCCTTTTTCCTGTTTACCTGTTTTAATATTTCTCGTTTCCCGTTTTTCTTCCCCTTTCTCCAGCCTTTCTCAATTGTTCCTCGGGTCGTGTTTTGGAAAATCAAACCAAACGAATGTTTCTTACGGCCCGTCGCGAACATTCGAAACTGGAACACTTTGTTCTGCAACTTTTTAATATGAAGTGAATTTTTTTTTTATTCTTCTTATACAATGTGTCCCAAAACTCAACGTCAAGCGGGAACCAGGGAGTAGGCCAGTTTATGACTACCCAAGAAAAAATAAGAAAAAAAAAATCGGAGTCATTTATTTTTTTAGAAAAAAATTTTACTGAATTTTTTTTTTGGTAAAACTAGAGGCATTCTGGTTTTGTTTGGGATACGGATCAATAGCAGAGTTATTTAGGCTACCAATAATTTTTTTTTAACAATTATGTTTGCAAATTTGTAGTCGTAGTACCTACCTAAAAATGTCAATTTTCAACGTTTCTCAAAAAATGCTCATATCATAAAAAACAAATGACTCCGATTTTTTTTCTTATTTTTCCCTGCGTACTAATAAACTGGCCTACTCCCTGGTTCCCGCTTGACGTTGAGTTTTGGGATAACCTGTATACGAGTATTGTTTTAAAAAGCTGACTTTAGAACATAATTGTTTTCACTTCAGATATAGATATAGTAGCCTTGTTGTGCAGCGCTAGAGATTCTGAGTGTAATGGCCGTATTATTGAACTTTTTTCTATGCTACACTGAACTGGACCGAAAACACGAACTATTTACATAGCCGTTTCGACCGACGTTTCTGCGGTGGTACCAGCCCGGCCGGGATAAACCCTACCACCTAGTAAGCTAAGAAGGGAAGGAACCTACAGTTCAACGTGGAATCCGAACCACGGTCAGCCTCCAACACGGTCGAGCGGTCACCCATCCAAGTACTGACCGCGCCCTGGGTTGCTTAACAACAGTCGACTGACCGCACCGCTGAGGTACCGAGGCGAGGTTACAATATATGAGAATGGATGGTTTTAAATTTATTTCATATTATTGTAACATATATCAGCGGCGACTCCTCTCAGTTGGCGAGGTTGGCGCCGCCAAACCAAATAAAATGAATGACACCATTAATACAGAAATATCAGGCTAAAATAAATGTGAAAAAATTTCGGAGTTATATTATTTATGTCATATAATCCACGATTAATAAGATAAAACGTCAATCCCGTACCCGTTACATAATTTGAAATTTCGCGCGCGTCAAACGCGGGCGACGACGAATGACGACACATAAAGGCATTCATTGGCCGGTTGGCTACATTTTGAAGCGCCATCGTATTCCATACAAGGCGGAAGCGACCGATGTCCCCCCCGTCCCGCGCGGACCCGCTGCTCAGCCTTTCGAGTTGGCGCAGCGGGGAGTGCATTTAGTGACGCGGTAGCGAGTAGAGCGAGCTAGCGAGCGAGCTAGGTGTGTGTGTTGCGTGTGCGGGTGTGTGCGCGCTGCGTCCAAACGACGAGTATTCTTGTGCTGTGCGAAGTGCGATGCGATGCGACTAGCGAGCTAGGCTAGGTGTGTTGTGTGCGCGTGTGTGTGCGCATTGGCTCGCGAGTTGATAGCTGCATATATTCCGTTATGTAGGTATGGACTTTGTATGGATGAATCCTGTGCAGTGTTGTGATTTAAAGTGATTTATTGGTAATTATAATGGCAAACTCCTACCGAGCTATCTACGGAGCACTCAAGGACAAGAGAGACTCAGTAATTTGGCACTCTTACATATCTGTGGAAAAGGAGTTGCTAACAAAATTGAGGAAGAAAGAAGATTTTCACGATCGAGTCATCGAAAATTTCTTGTCTGTGGAACGAAGAGTGGACTTCATGTACAAATAAAATGTAACAATTCAAGCTTGTATGCCTGTCTCGTCGTCGTCGTGCCAGAGGAGACGTCGCTGTTGTCGGCTGCAACTCGACAGCTTTGACACAACCAGTAGGTACCTATCTACAGACAAATAAATCGTAAGTGAGCAAAATAAATCATTTAAACTAAATATTATAAACTATCTATATCGTAATCGTCTTTCAGTTTTTGGACTCATTGTGGTAGAAATAAATTAACGCGTAGGTACCTAAGTTATGAAATTATGAAAAAAAAAATCCTTAGCCAGAGCCAACCCAATATTCAGGACCAGGAGTCGCCGCTGCATATATATCATATATGGGTAGTTTATTTTATATTAAATCTCGGTAGCCTACTTTCGGTATATCTTATATATAACCTGTCGTCGAAAATAAAGAGGAGAGAGAGTATTTGTTTATAGAAGGAAAGACTGAGAGCGAACGTAAACCAAAAGTAGATTTTATTCTTCCGCGTGAACTTTGAAGACTTGATCTCAGAAACTAAAGAGAATTTGAATGGATTTTTTATAGCAAAATTACGCCATTTATTATATCTAGCGATCATACGCTTTTCAAAGTTCTATGCGACTTTCTCTATAATTTTCCTATCTCTATGGAACTAATTTTATGCTGGCAATTTTGTTCATAAATTGCATTTGTATACGCATAAGTTTCTGAGGTAATGGAGTGAACGCTTTTTGAGACTTTTTTGTAGTAAAGACATACATACATACATACATAGCGTCACGCCTGTTTCCCGGTGGGGTAGGCAGAGACAACGGATCTCCACGTGCCACGATCCTGACACACCTCTGCCGCCTCTTCCACTCCCATAATGTTCTTCATGCATGCTCGTCGGTTACGGGTACTACGCACGTTCCACTTTTTGAGCACATGCCCGATCTGGTCCAGGTACGTGCGTCTAGGGCGACCCTTCCCGACTCTTCCACTCACATTTTTTTTTTTTTTTTTTTTTTATGGAAACTGACACGGTTGGCTACATCACCTACAACGTCCGTGATGTCAGCCCATAACACCGGGTGAACTAGGTGCCATGTCAGTGCTTCCCCCTTTGATCGTGCCGGCTACACTGAACTGGTCGGAAAACACAAACTATTTACATAGCCGTTTTGACCGACGTTTCATTCAGTGCGGTGGTACCAACCCGGGCGGGTTAAACCCTACCACCAAGTAAGATTAGGAGGGAAGGGACCTACAGTTTTACGAGGAATCCGAACCTCGGTCAGCCTCCAACGGTCAGCGGTCACCCATCCAAGTACTGACCGCACCCAGCGTTGCTTAACATTCAATAGCGACAGTTGACTGTCTGCACCACTGAGCTATCGAGGCTGACAAGTTAACATAACAAGGCTGACATTTGCTTCATACATTTCTTTCGTTAGTCTCCTATCATCCATTCTTCCAACATGACCTAACCACCGAAGCATCCCTTTCTCAATCCTTGTCACTATATCCTCTTTCAGCCCACAGCGCTCTCGCACTACATTATTTCTCAATCTATCTTTCATTGTAACTCCACATATACTCCTCAACGCGCGCATTTCCACAGCATTAATCCTGCTTTCATGCTTCGTCTGCCATGCCCAACTTTCACTCCCGTACATAAGCGTAGGGGCCAGCACTCCACCATGGACAGCCAAACGTGCCCTCGTTGACATGCTTTGGCTGCTCATAATAGCGTGCAACGCCCCATTCACTTGGTTACCGGCTTTCAGTCTCTTTTGTACATCTCCTTCACATTTTCCATCCCGCGTGAACATATTCCCCAGATATACGAATTCGTTCACTTGCTCGAGTCTCTCATTCCCAATCCTTACATCGCATTCGGACACTATTTCATTCCTCTCCAGTACCATTACTTTCATCTTGTTTACATTCACTTTCATTCTCTTCCTTTTAAATGCTTCAACCATAACAGTTACCATGTCCTGCAACTCGCCCACCGACGACGCAAGTATCACTTGATCGTCGGCATATAAAACATATAAAGACATATAAAACAATTTTTGTTTGTTCTTAATACAGACTGACACAGATTCCTTTCATAATGGTTCTTTATTTTTTTTATATATTCCGGTATGGGTGGCTGAGTAGGAGGGGCCAAAGCACATGCTCCGACCAGCCAATATCACCTCCGAGAAGGTAGGTGCCACACCGGAGACTTCCCTGGATTACTGGCTATACTGAACTAGAGGAGAACACACCCGAGGCTGCTATGCGGCCATCTTACATCCAGTACGGTGGTACCAACCCAATCGGCTACAATTTGAGCCTACCACCTAGTAAGGGGCAAGGGAAGGGATCTACAGTTTTACACCGGTTCCGAACGGTGAAGCAGCAGATGTAGGTAAGTATGCAAGTAAATTTTTTCGTCAGAAAAAATTCATTGGTACACGCCGACCGGATTCGAACCTCGAACCTCTCGCATGATAAGCCGATTCCCAAAGCACTCGGCCATCCGCCGGTTTTTACATAATAAACATTTACATTCCGGGATAACAAACCCACATTTGGTTTTGTTAACATGCGTGCAGGCAGACATAGCAATTTCGGCTCAGTGGCTCTACATAATATGTACAAGTTTGCAGCCATTGTCGTGTCGTAGCACTTGAAAATTGCCAGAACTAAATGCTCGTAATGGCAACAGTATTCAAACCGACAACACCACGGACCTCGATTCCAAGCATGTCATCTCTTCATATTAAATTCTTCATATTTGTAATATACAATTTAAAATTATTTATTTTCAACGAAATCTTATTAAATTACAGATAGCAACTGTATAAGGCTAATATAAATAAACTTAAAAAAATTATGAATTTCTTTTTTATGACTCCTGAAGATGTCCCCGGAGTGTGGGACAAAACGTCGACAAACAAAGTGAGTCGTTTTTAGTGTACCGCGCAACCGAAAACATTGTCATAATGTTGTATACTATTTTAAAAGAAAACAGTTTTTAGAAAATCAAGCTGCGGTGCAGCACAACATCAGTTAATCTGCTCACACCGATTATGGGAATACAGCATGAAGGTATATATGTATGCATGCACAAGATTATATATAGTATATATATAGTTTTATTTTTCAAGCTTCTCTCTTGCACTGCATTGTCCGCCCTATCAGCTTCTCCACATCCCAAAGGTTAGTTTGTAAAGAATGCTACTTTGCATTAAACTCGCCTGTTGTGTTCCTTTTTATGGTGTACAATTAAGTATATTTTGATTTGATTTGAAGATTTAGCAAAATTTCTTTCCAGCATAACGCCTCGTCTGAACCTTTAGTTGACGAACAAGTAAAAATACTTAACTCTTAGTAAACATCAATTTCAGCAAGAAAGGCCATGTCACTTTCCGGACAAGTTATAATATTTCAGTATTTATATTATATATAGCAGTAGTAGTAGGGGTTGGCTCTAAGCCTGCAAACTAGTCCTTTTTGGTCGGGGACCTTCGTGCGAAACCCTTTGATGAAGGGCACTAGACGACCGCGACGGGCGCAGTCGATTTGTTGTTCATTTGCCACTACCCAGGCAGGAGGCACGTGTCACTTGAGGATCTTCAGGTGTCACGGAAGCGAATAACGTACCACCCCCCGTAATAAGGAAGTATAACGTTATAAAGATGATGTGCCTTAGGTATATTTTACACCCTTTCCGATTTTTACGCAATTTTCCCGGCAGTAATATATAATAATTACCGGGAAACAGGCGTGATGCTATGTATGTATGTAATATTTTTTTTTTTTTTTTTTTTTATTGATACGCGAGACACTTGGCGCCGTCAGCATGGATTGTTGAGCCGACGACGCCCAAAAGCATTCGTTTTAGAACGGGGGCTGCGAATGCCGTGCCGGCGTGACAGATGCCTTTTTACGCGTCTCTTGAATGATCCCAAGTCATACACTGAAGGAAACACATCAGGAGGAAGTGCATTCCAGAGTTTCGCAGTGCGGAAGATAAAAGAAATACTGGAGCGCTTAGTCCGCACTTTAGGCAGCTCTACAGTATAGGGATGCATTCCCTGTCTGTTACGCGTGGACCTATGGTGAAATGGTGAAGTCGGAATTGTTTCGAACAGCTCCTCAGAGCATTCACCGTTGAACAGTCGATAGAACACACTTAGTGAACCTATGTCTCTACGGCGCTGCAAAGGTTCAAGTTTGCACGACACTTCAAAGTCGTTAACTTGGCGAACTGCACGTCTTTGGATCGAGTCTAACAAGCCAAGTCGATACTGAGCAGCCCCACCCCAAAGATGCGAGCAATACTCCACGCATGACCTCACCTGCGACTTATACAGCAGCAGGATTTGGTCAGGCGTAAAGTATCTCCGCGCCTTGTTCAGGACGCCCAGCTTTTTAGAGGCAAGCTTAGCTTTGTCCTCGATGTGACGGCCGAAGTTGAGTTCGCGGGTTAAGTCCACTCCAAGGATACTAAAGTGGTCATCGACGTTCAACCTTGTGCCCTGGAATTCGGGAGCTGAGCGAAATGGCGATTTTTTCGCACTAAACGCACACGCCTGTGTTTTAGTTGCGTTGAACTGTACCAGATTTTCCTGGCCCCATAATGAAATTAGGTGCAGGGTTTTCTCAATTTCAACAACAACACTACGCCTGCCCTCCTCCACTTCCTCCTTACTGGCACTGGGGCGGCTGCCGTAGCGTCCGTGTACCGTGCTGTCATCTGCATAACAATGAATATCACCAAGGGATAGTAAGTCATTGATATGCAGAAGGAACAGCGTAGGCGATATCACGGAGCCTTGTGGAACGCCAGCGTTCACAGCCATGGCATCGGAGCAGCAGCCGTCTACTAGGACCTGAATACTGCGGCCATGCAGGAAGTCGGCGATCCAGTCGCACAGATCGGAGGGGAGGCCGTAGGACGGCAGCTTGGATAGAAGTGCCTTGTACCAGACGCGGTCAAAGGCCTTTGATATATCTAGACCAATAGCCATAGCTTCACCAAAGTCTTCAAGCGATTGACCCCAGAGGTGGGTGACGTACACTAGTAGATCCCCGGCCGAACGCTTTGGCCTAAAGCCGTATTGCCTGTCGGAGATGAGGTCATTGTTCTCTAGGTACGTCATTATTTGAGCGTTAATAACTCGCTCCATCACCTTGCAAAGCAGGGAGGTAACCGCTATCGGACGATAGTTGGCAGGGTCAGAACGATCGCCTTTCTTTGGGACCGGCTGGACGTAGGCAGACTTCCAAGCCGATGGCACCTGGCCAGAGGAATAGGACAGGCGGAACAGGCGTGTGAGGATAGGGGCCAACTCAGGAGCACACAATTTCAGCACCAGAGCGGGGATCCTGTCGGGTCCACTCGCTTTCCTGACATCCAGACCGAGCAGCTCCTTCCGTACGGTGCGTTGACGAAACTGCACCTTTGGCATGGAGCACTCGCATCTGGGGATTGACGGAGGTGACGCACCACCGTCATCCAGGCGTGAGTTTCGCGCAAAGAGGGACACTAAGAGGTCGGCTTTCTCTTTGGCTGAATGAGCGAGGGAACCGTCAGGTCCCTCCAATGGAGGAAGTGCAGAGCGACAGAAGTTCAGCTGAGCAGACTTGGCCAGGGACCAGAATTCACGGCTTCCCGATGGATGACTGATCAACCGATCACCAATTCTGCGCACGTGGTCAGACTTCGCCCTTAATATTACTTTCTTGCTTGATCTGGAGGCAACGTTGAAGGCGTGCTTCAGTTTGGAGACTTCCGAACCCTGTCTAGAGCGGGCACGGGACCATGCCGTAAATGCTGTTTCTTTCTTAGCTACAGCTTCAGCACAGTCCCGATTATACCATGGCTGACTTTTACCCCCGAGGGATACAGTAGCGTGCGGTATGTATAATTCCATGCCTGCTTGTATCACTTCGGAGATGGCGTCAGCACAGCTAGACGGGTCCAGAGAGCTAAAGCACATCCGCCTCCAAGGGTATGAGGCGTAAAATTCACGCAACCCATCCCAATCCGCTGACTTATAATGCCACACACGACGTGCACCGACTGCACGGGCATTTGGTGCCGTATATGGCACTGTCGTCCTCACCAGACAGTGGTCCGAGGAGCCGAGCGGAGCGCTCACTGTCACCTTATACCCGGTGGGGTTAGTCGTCAGCAGCAGATCAAGCAAAGAAGGCGTATCACCAACTCGGTCGGGTAGCCGTGTGTGCTGGGTTACCAATTGAGTTAGGTCATACAGAAGGGCAAAGTCGTGAAAGGTCCGCCCAGCGAAATCGGTTCTCACAGACCCAAGCCAGCACTCATTGTGGGCGTTGAAGTCGCCGAGAAACACGAGTTCAGCTGAGGGGTACCGCGCGAGCGCTTTGTCTGTCGCTCCACTAAGGTACTCAGCCAGACGAGTTGTTTCCCTATCCCCATTGTGGGACCTATATACGCCACAGTAGATTCGCGACTCCGATCCAAGGTCCACGTGTACCCAAAATGATGAGAAGTCGGGATCCTCCAGGTAGCGCAGACGTCGACAGCAAATATCCGACCTGACGAACAGGCATACCCCGGCTTTGCGGCGGAAAGACTCTTCCAGAGTGTAGCCGGGGTAATGCAGGTAGGATGTGTCGGCAGGCCGGGATATTTGCGTCTCGGTTAGAAAAAGCATCGCCGGCCTGGACGCCTCTAGATGTTGATGCACGGCGTCCAGGTTGGCGTGCAGCCCCCGTATGTTGCAGGTGTCAACGCAAAAAGTGGGGTTGTGCACCGCTGTCAGACACTTTTTCCTTTTTATTTGTGCTACCATGGTTTTGAGGAGTAACTGTGCCCTTACAGGGGATCGGACGGACATTTGGCAGTCAAAGCGTAGTCTTTAGCTTCACCGGTATTTGTTTGGGTTGGTGGAGCACCGACGCGGTGGACGGAAGGGCCCCCGGACCCCCCCGGAAGTGGCCGTCGGGACCCCCACGTCCGGTCACCATCCGGCACGGCGGTCCACTCCGGGATTATGCGCCGGTTGATCGGGGCAGCCTCTTGCGGTGGTTAGGCGCAATTGGGCCCTTAACTACCCGGCGGGCGGCCAGCGGAAAAAACCGTTTCTCCGGGTCTCCCTGGCCACCGCGTCGATGCACTACGCCCAGACAACGGATCGGCTTCAAGACCACTGGACTACTTCATACCCAAACCTAACCCCCCCTGCAACTGGGTCCCAGGGATACGCACCGGAACACAGCTAACTGTTTGGCGGTGCGGCTTATCACCGGGTGTGGTGGCGAACCCAGGCGACCATGCGGTCTACCACACGCTAGTTGGTTGCTCATTTGGCACTACCCAGGAGGCACGTGCGACTTTTAGTACCCGAAGGTGTCGCGGACGCGAGCAACGCTACCCCCCAATATATAATAATGCGTGCAAGGCTTTCTTCGTACTAACGTAACAAAAAAGTTACAAGCGTTTAAAGCTGGGATTTTGGTAGTTTTAAAAAATAAAGAATAAAAAGTCTTATCTCGATACCACGTGACATCTGACAAAAGGTATCACGGGTCAAAACGTTGCAAATTACCCCACTTACCTACAAAAAAAATTGTTGTTCGATGTGCCCAACACCCTGTATATGAAGTTTAACGAATCGCACTTTACTAAATATCCATCACACTTGGAATCGAACTGCGCGCCATCCAGAATTAATTTAGCCCGCTCGCACGAGACCCGTTTCGGTTGAGGGCGAGGCATGAGTAGAACCGCTCACTCCCGAAGTTATTCAATTTGGAGAGAAACAAATGACTGCACCCTCACCAGTCGCGTCCCTACACCACTGACCTCTATTATACTAGTCATCTGGACTGACTTTAAATAGCTATTTTTGATTGTTTCCGTTTTGGCGCTCTCCCTCTCCCTCTCCCTCTCCCTCTCCCTCTCCCTCTCCCTCTCCCTCTCCCTCTCCCTCTCCCTCTCCCTCTCCCTCTCCCTCTCCCTCTCCCTCTCCCTCTCCCTCTCCCTCTCCCTCTCCCTCTCCCTCTCCCTCTCCCTCTCCCTCTCCCTCTCCCTCTCCCTCTCCCTCTCCCTCTCCCTCTCCCTCTCCCTCTCCCTCTCCCTCCCCCTCTCCCTCTCCCTCGACATACTTACTTCCCTCTCCCTCTCCCTCTCCCTCTCCCTCTCCCTCTCCCTCTCCCTCCCCCTCTCCCTCTCCCTCGACATACTTACTTCACTTTATTTATTAGGAATTGACTACAAAATACTTTACAATATAGATAATATAGATAAATAATATACGGGTATCTAAGTATATTTATAACATAAAATAATACACTAAAAATCGTCTCCTAAGGGAGACAATGTGGCCACCGTACCAAGTACGCTAACGGCGTTTCCCCTCTGGATGGTCATACTGATGCGTTGTATCAGGAACTGGTGCCAGCGCGTTTTTTTTTTATGGAAACTGACACGGTTGGCTACATCACCTACAACATCCGTGATGTTAGCCCATAACACCGGGTGAACTAGGTGCCATGTCAGTGCTTCCCTTCGGTCGTGCCGGCTACACTGAACTGGACGGAAAACACAAACTATTTACATAGCCGTTTCGACCAACCTTTCATTCAGTGCGGTGATACCAACCCGGGCGGGTTAAACCCTACCACCTAGTAATATAAGTCATATCCCTTAGGCCCAATTGCGCCAACACGAATTTAGAGTTAAGTAGCGAGTTATGGATTTAAACGCGGTTCCCACAGTCAACGGGTGTTAGCTTAACGAGTTAAACTGGTTTATATATTAAATTTGTGTTGGTGCAAGTGGGCGTTAGTCGCCTTGCTTAATCAGGAACTGGTGCCAGCGCGGTTCTCCTAAAGCAGCGCACAGGGCCATCCCGAAGTTCTTTAGCGAGCCGCTTAGCCACCTCGAACCATTCAGAAGTTATAGCTAATCCTGTGTCTTAGTTTAATAGAAGTCAGTGCCGTACCCTCACACAATACCTCAGCCGACAAATTTGTGTGCATGTTTGTGTGCTGTGGAACGTAAAATGCAGCCGCGGGGAATTTTTGGTCAAAGGTTTGTTCGTACAGGTTGTTCCGACCCCTTTTTAACCGACTTCTTCAAAAAAGGAGGTTATCAATTCGACACGCATGTAAGATCGATGGTTGGAATTGCATAATATTCGTATATGTTAGACTATGTGGGCTTCTAAAGAGGTGTGCCAAATTTCATAAGTGTATGTATGTATGATTTTTGTATGTATGTATGTATGTATTTATGTTTGTATGTATGTATGTTTGTCCACGCATTTCTCCGAAACTATTAATAGGATTGTGACCCAACTTCAACTTAGGTAACAGTGCAAGTTTCATCAAAATCGGTTCAGTATTTTTCAAGATATGGACTGTTAAGTGTGTACCAATAATTGGAATTAAAAACCCGTCTTTGGGTCTGTTTAACGCCCAATTCTCAGTAATATATAGGTCGATGCCAATTCTACGCAGAACTTGATATGTGATATATGACATAACTAAATAAAAAAAGAGTGAAATAAAAAACTGTTTTAATAAGGTTTTAAACATTGCACCGACTTTAAAAACCAACTAGAACTTAAAAGTGTTAAATAATATTTTGATTCATATTCGGACCCTTGAGTCGAAGGCGGTACAAAATCACACCTTAAAATTGATAGATGAACCTCTTTTGTGCTTTTGTACCGCCTTTTTTTCTCAAAGAGTCTCCACAGCAAAGGCCACAAACTCGTAGTTGTTCTTGAGTTGGTTGCATCTGTCATGTTTAACCGATTGGGCCTTTGCTGCAGCAAAACCGGCCACCTGAGACGAGCTCACCATGTGACTACAAATAAAATAAAAAATAAATAAATACATGTTTTTTTTATGGCACCTGACACAGTTGGCTACAGCACCTACAACATCCGTGATGTCAGCCCATAACACCGGGTGAACTAGGTGCCGCGTCAGTGCTTCCCTTCCAAGACGACGCCAGAAAAGACGAACTATTTACATAGCCGTTCCGACCGACGTTTCGCTCAGTGCGGTGGTGCCAGCCCTACCACCTAGTAAGGTAAGAAGGGAAGGGACCTACAGTTTAACGGGGAATCCGAACCACGGTCAGCCTCCAACGGTCGAGCGATCACCCATCCAATTACTGACCGCGCTCAGCGTTGCTTAACAACCAGTCGACTGACCGCACCACTGAGCTACCGAGGCTGACGCATTTCCTTATCCCTTAGTCGACTTTTACGACATGCGACGGGGAGAGATGCAGTGGGGCTATTCTTTTTAAGTACCGACCCCACACGGTACATATAAAATATATTTATTTTTCAACACACACCTACACGACGGTTATGCAACATATCTCTAAAGCGTCAGCTTACTGTGTCACAGATACAAAGTTGAAACTGAAAACTTTGTAGATAAATTCTCTGGTGACTCAAGTCGCTAAATCGAATGGCACAGTTCACCCCACAGAGCATCAAATACCTACCGCCCGCGCCCCCTACTAGAGGCGCCCTAAGCGATGATATTTGAAACCCAATAACCGTACGCTGAGCTGCTAGCGCTTCGTATGTGTGTGTGTGTGCTAGTATCGACACTACACAAGTTACACGAGCAAGTTAGACACACGCACAAAACAAATGCACACGCACAACACACATATGTAAGTCATAGGCCACGCCCACAGGCTTCAACGGCGTTGTAGAGAAATCGCGCTCAGGGCGCCTCTAGTAGGGGCGGGCGCGCGCATTTGATGCTCTGTGGTTCACCCTCTAGGCGAGTCACGTGCTCTCGACGCGAAGGATGTATAAAATGAAGAACGGCGCAAGGTTGTGTGGGGTCAGATATTCTTCCTCTTAGCAGTTATATTATTTCACTAGCTTTTGCCTGCGGCTTTGCTCGCGTGAAATTCGTTTTAAAAAGAGGTAAGTAAGTGAGCCCGCTACCGTACCTTTATATCCGAGCGAACAATTCGATTTGTATGAGAGCCACAACTTAACACAACCACAACAGCGTAACCGAAACTTAATTTTGACTGACTGAGGGTTGATACCACCGCACTAAGCAAAACGTCGGTCGAAACGGCTATGTAAATAGTTCGTGTTTTCCGTCCAGTTCAGTGTAGCCGAAATGAAATGAAGGGAAGCACTGACATGGCACCTAGTTCATCCGGTGTTATGGGCTGGCATCACAGATGTTGTAGGTGATGTATCCAACCATGTCAGTTTCCATAAAAAAACAGAACAAAACTATACAATAAACAATATTAAATATTCTTACACAAAAGCATGAGAATTATGGTTTTATTCTTTGAAATATTTGGTCCGTAGTTATGTGCGGTGTGAGAATTCCTTTTGTGCTTCCACCTTCTACGATGGAGCAAATTAGTTTAAAGTTTTCCGTCTACGGTTTAAAGGCGCCGCCACTTCCGCCCTCGCTTTCACCTGCGATGGTACGACGTGCTGTCGACTTTTAAAAAAAAATAAAAGACCGTTCTAGTGAGAGTCTGGCGCACCGAGGGTTCCGTAACACCACGCAATTGGCGGGTTTTTATTTTGTTGTTTTACTTTGGAGTTTGGTCTATAATTTACACCAAGTTTAACGCTTGTATGTAATACGGTTTTTAGAGTAGATAATATATATATATATTGATACAATAGAGTACAAATATTGAGTCCTTCGTATCAGCCCTCACGCCATCTTTTTTTTTTTTTTTATGGAAACTGTCACGGTTGGCTACATCACCTACAACGTCCGTGATGTCAGCCCATAACACCGGGTGAACTAGGTGCCATGTCAGTGCTTCCCCCTTTGATCGTGCCGGCTACACTGAACTGGTCGGAAAACACAAACTATTTACATAGCCGTTTAGACCGACGTTTCATTCAGTGCGGTGGTACCAACCCGGGCGGGTTAAACCCTACCACCAAGTAAGATTAGGAGGGAAGGGACCTACAGTTTTACGAGGAATCCGAACCTCGGTCAGCCTCCAACGGTCAGCGGTCACCCATCCAAGTACTGACCGCACCCAGCGTTGCTTAACATTCAATAGCGACAGTTGACTGTCTGCACCACTGAGCTATCGAGGCTGACATCTATTGGTGACATTTTCATAGCTTTTGTTTCATACATTTGTAGTTGAAATGTTAGTTTAATAACCATTCGGTAGATGGCGCTGGCTCTTCCACATATTATGACGATATTGTATGTATGGAGGCGCCCTTAATATTTTTTATTAGTATCCGCTACTTATAATAACGCGTATCGTGTGAAAATTTCAACCGGTGACCTATTACGGTTCAAAAGATATGTACATCCCTCAGACGAACAGACGGATAGACAGACAGATAGACGGCGTGGGCTTAGTAATAGGCTTCCGTATGAATACAGAACCCTAAAAATAAGAAAACTTTCAAGTCAACGTATTGCTAAAAAAAGTTTTGCTCACTGTTCAAAGATCTGAAAGGCTAGCGTGATTATACAAACACATATGGTGCTAAGATGCTCCCAGTAGCATATGCACTCATTTCATATAGAAAAAATCGCAGTAAATCCAAAACGGATATTGAGACTCACAAATTACAAGCCATTCACACAGGCTCGTTGACACGGTTCCAGTCAAAGAATTATCCTGAAATAAATTATTATTTGAAAGTAAACTCAGCATGTAATAAAGATTCTTATTTTCCACACTTTTCGCGTAACTATTAAACGAGCTATTAAACATTTTTCTTCTCAGATTCATATTGCGAGCTGAATTTTAAAATTTGCATTCGACCGACTGTTGGGCGTTCTGCCGCCAGCCACGAACTGAAAAAGTACGGTCGAATTATTCAAAGAACGTGCAAAGAACGAGCAATATCCGCTTTGGCAAACGCATTAAAAATGTAAAACTTGTAAGCGAGTCACGGAGACAAGTTAGCAATGCATGCGAGCCATAGAGATAAATATCCAGACCGGCTATCGACATTTCTAGGAGTTGAAAGCAATGTGAAGACGATCTATTAACAATTCATCGCTACTATCTACTAGCGACATCGTATAACTACCCCAATGAACTGGTTGTCCCCGGACAGGCGTAGTACCTTTAAGGAGGCTATTCTACGCCTTATGACAAAAGCACTGGTGAAAGATTTTTTTGAATATGTGCTTTCATTAAAATTTTAGTATTTCCTAACAAACTAAATGCGTACTACAATGTGTGGGCGCCTTTAGCGGCGGGCGGTACGCGGGCGGAGCAGCCGGCGGCGCGGCGGGGCGCGGGCTGTACGCGGACGGGGCGGGTATCTGTTTGCGTTCACTTGCGTCGTGTCCGTCCATATTCCCGCTGCCCGCTGCCCCGCGCCCCAGGCGCGCCCGATTAGAGCATTACAACATTACACTACATTAATAACTTTAACAATTTATATCTCCGCAACGGGCGTACCTAGAACCCTACTTCTTTTACTAATTATGTTTGTTACAAAGCGTAGAATAGCCTACTTAAAGGAACTACACCTGTTTGGTGACACCCTGTATATGAACTATGTACTTGATTTAGATACATCAGCCCAGGCTACCTGTTGAAAATAAAATAAATAAATACTAGCAATTTCTCACGATCCGTCTCGCTCGCTCCGTCCGACTTCTCAATGTGTCTAGTGAGACACAGCTGCTATAATTGCTAATAGAGAATAGGCTGGTAGGCATGTGCTCAAAAAGGGTCAAGTGCATAGTTCCCGTAATATAACCTTCAAGCATTTAAATAATAGAGAGTGTGAGAGGCGGCAGAGTTGCGTCAGGATCGTGGTACGTGGAAATCCGTTATCTTTAACACAGGCGTACGTAACGTATGTAAGTATGTGAGAGAAATGATGACATTACATGTAGATACATGCATGCATATCTCTGTCGCACTTGTTGACTGTATCCAGGCAATCGGGAAATCAGAGTCATCGATGTTGTGCTGCAGTTACTCTATCCGCACAACAACGCACATCACGTTTAGCAAAATATCTTCTCTCAGCTGCGAATGTAGTGCATGCAGACCGAATGTTGGTTACAAGGTAAAATGAAATGAAATGGTTTATTTTTTCGTCACACAACAACTCAAATAATTACAAACACAAATAAACATAACATCATCGGCTTCCAATGTTGAGAGGTCCGAGGTTCGAATCCGGTCGGCGTGTACCAATGAGTTTTTTTCTGACGAAAAAATGTACGTGCATATCTACACCTGCTGCTTCACCGTTCGGAACCGGTGTAAAACTGTAGGTTCCTTCCCTTGCCGCTTACTAGGTGGTAGGCTCAAATTGTAGCCGACTGGGTTGTTACCACCGTACTGGATGTAAGATGGCCGCATAGCAGCCTCGGTTGTGTTCTCCTCTAGTCCGGTATAGCCAGCAATTCAGCTAAGTCTCCGGTATGGCACCTACCTTCTCGGAGGTGATATTGGCTGGTCGGAGCATGTGCTTTGGCCCCTCCGATTCAGCCACCCATACCGGATTACGTAAAAAAAAACAAGGTAAATTGTGTGCAATGCCGGTTTTGGGCATTTATTCGCACGATTCCGCCGCGCCGCTGCAGCTGGTCGGATGAGTCGCGCGCGGTGTGTGTGTCGTTATGAATAGTTTGAGCGTGTACTACGCGAGCGGGATCAGCGCCATCATGGAAATAAATAGTCAGAAATGGCAATGGTATGTACCTTGTGGGGCTGGTACTTTAAAAGAATAGTCCACTGCATCTCTCCCCGTGTATGTCGTGAAAGACGACTAAGGGATATGACTCCCTTCTTATATTACTAGGTGGTAGGGTTTAACCCGCCCGGGTTGTTACCACCGCACTGAATGAAACGTCGGTCGAAACGGCTATGTAAATAGTTTGTGTTTTCCGTCCAGTTTAGTGTAGCCGGCACAACCGAAGGGAAGCACTGACGTGGCACCTAGTTCACCCCGTGTTATGGGCTGACATCACGGATGTTGTAGGTGGTGTAGCCAAACGTGTCGGTTTCCATAAAAAAAAAGCAGTACCCCCGCCAAGTCGAGCAAACACGGCCAGACCAACCATCCTTTTCTTGAAGCAACTCTGGGTATTTTTGACCTAACTGTATCTTTTAACTTACGCGATCAAATTCCTAGAAATTGAAATGTGAAAGTTGTCTATAATAATTTGTATTTACAAATTTAAATTCCAACCGCGACTTGACACCAATCTAGTTTTTCAAAGCGTTCCGCAAAAAAAATCCACCAAAATTAATCTCTCGACAAACAGCCGGACACCTCGAGAGGTTTCGTGAAAAAAAAACTGAACACGTCCGGCGTGGTAAGCCCCGCGCCCGCGCCTCGAATATTTGATTACAGCAGCTCTATTCCAAGTGTAGCACGACGAAACATAATATTACCATGTATAGGTCGTTCGCTCTAACCTGATGCGTACAAATACATTCACGCATGTCTGTAATGTTGGATGAAAGCACTGTGCCCCATAATAAATATTTATTTATTTATTTATTTATTTATTTAAGGTTCACCAACAGGTCGGACACATTTACATTCAAGTATGTATAAGTACAACGTATTTAAAGTTATAGTGTTGACCCAATGACGGGCAAACACCTCCTTCAATATTTGCTCGCATCGCATTGCTTATAAATATATAATTTCTTCTACCCACTTATAACAAACTAAAAAATGACTGCCGAGTAACTGCTCGCAAGAAAGTACCAGGAGCCCATAGGAGCCAAACGATGCTGTGGCGAAACGCAGCGCAGCACGGCACGACCCATCCAGCAGAGCAGTAGCGTTTACTCTGTTGCACTCACATCACGACGCTACGTCCGTTTCGTCGTCGTCGATCGGCTCACGCATTCCGTATGAATGTAGGTACAACTTCTATCTATTTCAGCAATCAGCACTAATCGTTTGGCGAATAATATGGTTAGGTTTTATTTTTTATTAATGCTGTGATTGGGTTGGTAATGGGCCGCGCCGCGATGCGCCGCGCTCGCGCTGCCGCGCCGCTCGGCTCCGATGAGGTAACACAAAATACGAGCAAACAAAGTGACTCTAACTTAGTTTCTTACATTTTACGATCTAGGTAGTGAAAGAGATTATATTTTGATGTAAGGAATGAATAAAATTATAACTATATCCTATATAAAAATATCCTTAAGTGCTAATTTGGGGGACAGAAAACAAATCGTGGTAGAGAAAGCATAAGATCAAAATTTTACATAGCAGATTTACTTTAAATCGGAATATAAAAAACTGAATCATAACGAGTTTCCACAGGCATTGGTAGGTACTAATTGGTAGAGTATGCGCGTACTCTACCTGATGATGACATACGAACGAGAGCCGTTTGTATTTTTTTTTAATGGAAACTGACACGGTTGGCTACATCACCGTAGTCAGTTAAAGTCACGTATTAGTCAGTAAAACATTGATTATTACTTATCACATTATTATATTTATACAACTTACTCGCTGTTGACACACCGTGTTGCTGCACAAATATAATTTTGTTTACAGGTACAAAAAGCGTTCGCGCGAACACATTTTTGCGTCGTACTAAGTTTGGAATCGAACACCACGACATACTCACATTTTTCAGGGCTCCGTAACAGTCGGTGGGCTCGCTAATGCTACTTTACGTCCGTCTGTCCGTCATTACATCTGAGTTGTGGTTCGTGAAGCCGTTGAAAGCTGACAATGAGGGCTAACTCAACTGAGATCGAATAAAATAACAAAAAAATTGGTGCGTGTACTTATTTACGCGCATTTGAAGTTAAGGGTAGAGAGGGGAGGGGCCTGGAGTTAGGGGGGGGGGGGGGGGGGGGAGAGGGGAAGAGAGCGGGAGAGAGGGAGGGGGAGATCAGGAGAGAGGGAGAGCGAGGTGGGAGAAGTGTTCTTTTAGTGTAATCCGGTGTAGTTGGCTGAGTCAGAGCGGCTAGAGACACGCTCCGACCAACCAATATCACCTCGGAGAAGGTAGGTGCCATACCGGGGACTTCCCTTTATGGATTGCTGACTATACTGGACTAGAGAAGATCACAGCCGAGGCAGCTATGCGGCCATCTTACATCCAGTACGGTGGTACCAACCAGTCAGCTACAGTTTGAGCCTACCTTGTAAGCGGCAAGAGAAACTACCTATCAAATTATAATTAATAATAAAGAAAGATAAAAATAAAATCTAAAACAAAAAGTTTGAAGTTTTATCTATACAGAGACCGAGAGGTTTTTTCGAAGCTGGAGTGCCTACCTTGTAAGCGGCAAGAGAAACTACCTATCAAATTATAATTAATAATAAAGAAAGATACAAATAAAATCTAAAACAAAAAGTTTGAAGTTTTATCTATACAGAGACCGAGAGGTTTTTTCGAAGCTGGAGTGAATCGTGATTTGAGGAGCTTTAAACCAGACCAGACTTTCCCGGCTTTCGGGGGCGGGCGCGGGCGGTGTAGCCCAATCGTTATTCTGTTATATAAGTAATCTTAAGTGTGACAGTAAGTCAGACTACGTCGGCAGAATTGTGTTCCTTGAATAAAGTGCTAGTGGAACCAAATTAATGTCCCACGTAACCCTTAATAAGAGCGTAATGCGCTCTTGACCGGCAGTTTTTGTTGAGTCGCCGCCGCGGGCCCCACCTAAGCGGCGGCGCGCGACCTACGGAAATGTATTTTGTTTGCGTTTATCTCGAGCGGTCGAGATTTTTTCAGACGAAAATACCCTGTGAAGTGCGACACGGACAGCGCTAGGAAAATTTTATTACATATAATGAAGTGTGAACTTTCATTATTTTGTATTAAAAGCAATGATAGGAAAGATAGGTTAGGTATCTATAATATGACATTCAGTGCTCACACATGGCACGTCCTTGAAAAGTTGAGAGGAAGAACTATAAAGTGATGCGCCGACTCGAATAGTCTTATTCCAATTATTAGAATTAGTGCAGAATCTCATTCATTACACACGACGGCATTTTCGATGTGTTAGCGGCTCGTGGTTAGCGGTCCGAACGCGTGCGTAGTTGGTGGGCGACTAACTTCAGACAGGACTGTGGTCTTGTATTTAATGTGCCGCTTGGGAGCTCAGATATCCTATCTACCGTGTGGGGCCAGTACTTTAAAAGAATAGCCCCACTGCATCTCTCCCCGTGTATGTCGTAAAAGGCGACTAAGGTATATGACTCCCTTCTTATAATACTAGGTGGTAGGGTTTAACCCGCCCGGGTTGGTACCACCGCACTGAATGAAAGGTCGGTCGAAACGGCTATGTAAATAGTTTGTGTTTTCCGTCCAGTTCAGTGTAGCCGGCACGACCGAAGGGAAGGCCGACGTGGCACCAAGATCTCCCGGTGTTATGGGCTGACATCACGGGAGTTGTAGGTGATGTAGCCAACCGTGTCAGTTTCCATAAAAAAAAAACCTCCTTTTAACTTATAATATCATTGATTAAAAGATATTTCCTTATTAAAATTACTTACCGTACCCTGCCGTGTGGGGCCGGTACTTAAAAAGAATAGCCCCACTGCATCTGTCCCGTGCATGCCGTAAAAGTTGACTAAGTGATAAGGACAAGATGCCGCGCTTAAGTGCGACAGGCTAGCCACCTCTCACCTTGGAACGGTCCTTCCACCGAGTCATGTACCGGGTGGATCTTCGTGCCTTACTTGTTGCTTTATAGTTATCTTGTCCGAATACTTTGCTAAAATTGGTGGTCGGAATGGTGGTCGGTGTTGTTCTGTAATTTACAAGAGTACATGCAACACAGCTCCAATTACTGTGCTTACTCCGATTGTCGGGATCAGTCGGGATGCAGCGTGTGATATGTATGTGTGTATGTATGTATATACGTAGTTTGGCAATTAAATCCCGGGAATATGGATATAGCTCGGGAACTGGCAACACTGCGTCGTCCATAGGCTGGAAAGAAGGGACCTTCCTTTCGTTCCATTCGAAATTTGAAATTAATGGCGCGCCTCGTTTGTTTTATGTGTGTTTTCCTAAGGTAACTTTTTTAGTGGCGTCGTGAAAATGAGTGAATTCACCGAGAAAACCTGGATCTTGCACCACAAGGCGCCGGCCCATTCCTCGTTCATTGTGCGAGAGTTTTTGGCGAAAAAAGTCATTCCAACGTTGTCGCACCCATCCTATAGCCCCGATTTCGCACCCTGTGACTTTTTTCTTATTCCCCAAGATGAAGTTGCACCTCAAGGGAACTCATCAAGGAAGCTGTAACCGCGGTACTGAACGAGTTAACTTCGGAAGATTACCAAGGTGCTTGCAATCGTGGGAGCGACGTTGGAATCATTGTGTAGAAGAGGGAGACTATGGTGAAGGTCGATAATAAAATGTTGTTCGTAACTTAATTTGTTTGTGTTTTTTATGTAATCCGGTATGGGTGGCTGAGTCGAAGGGGCCAAAGCACATGCTCCGATCAGCCAATATCACCTCCGAGAATGTAGGTGCCATACCGGAGAATTCCCTGGATTGCTGGCTATACTGGACTAGAGGAGAACACAACCGAGGCTGCTATGCGACCATCTTACATCCAGTGGCACCAACCCAGTCGGCTAAAATTTAAGCCGACTGGGCTAAATTTTAACCACCTAGTAAGGGTCAAGGGAAGGGACCTACAGTTTTACACCAGTTCCGAACGGTGAAGCAGTAGGTGTAGGTATGCACGTAATTTTTTTCTTCAGAAAAAACTCATTGGTACACGCTGGCCGGATTCGAACCTCGGATCTCTCGCATGAGAAGCCGAGCAGTTTTATTGAAAAATTACCGTAACTTAATTGTCACACGTCGTATGTGGAGGCTGGCCACATATATAGATACCGAGTGGTCTGGGCACGAGTCAGTAAGCCTGGATACGAAATACGGCATCGTTTGTATGAGAACCGAGGTAGCCGCCAAAGGGGTGTGAAGTCTGAGGCGGGAGCGGCGCATGGAACGCCGTGATTGGCCGAGCGAGTAGGTAGCCAAGTGACGCCAGTCTTCCATACGTTTGAACGGGATTCATACAATAAGTCGCTCATTGTGTCGATTCGCGATGAAAAGATGAAACGGATTTAACAATATTTAACCCTTCTTTACATCAAGGGAATAATATAACTTTCTCTTAAATGAACAAAGGCAACACCCCTTTCACAATTTTGCGAATTTGCAGATTTTCGCATAAACACGATAATAGTTCTAAGTTCTGAGATACCTCGGATACTTTATTATAAATCTACATCAAATTTCCAAAACAATGATATGTAAGACCTCGTACATTGGTATTATCTTATTGGAGTATTTGTTATTGGAATTTTCCAAAATTAAAAAAATAATGTTAGAAAGTCGAAAAGTTTTGTAACCAAAAAAATAAATAATTATATTATTAACAACTATTTGCTAATTACTTAGCCAACGATATGACAAATTATATTGCAATATGACTTCGCGAAAAATTCGCGAAAATCTACCCTACCATAAAAAATTTATGAGTACCCACCTCGATATTTAATTTTTTTACGGTAAAATGAGGTTTTCCAGGCTTTGCCTTTTTTAACAAACTAACCAGCCATACCCACCTGGATATTTAATTTTTTTAGGGTAAAATGAGGTTTTCCAGGATTTGCCTTTTTTAACAAACTAACCAGCCATGCAGCTAGAGCCTTATAAAATGTACCATGCGTCTCTCTGTCAGTTTCACGGTGTGAATTCGTTATATAAGGGTTAATAAAATAACAAATGAAAGGCTGTGTAGTCTGTAATAGAAACATATATTTGAAACAGAACAATAATTTACTTAATTATTTATTTATAGATCGGTATCTATATTAAAATTTTCATTTGGTAACTTTTGAACAATTGAATTAAATTTAAAAGCACAATTTACGACATTTACATTGTTACTGTTTACATTGTTGACATTTACATTGTTATTGTTGAACTAAAGAACTAAAGAACTAACATGTGTCTCGAGAGATGGTCGCGCAACAGATGGATAGATCTCACCGAGACCTAAAGTTTGAGTACCAACACGATGGGTCTAGCACCAGTGGTTCTCGAGTTATGACCAAAACAAAAGTTCATGTGACAGATGGATAGATCTCACCGAGACCTGAAGTTTGAGTACCAACACGATGGGTCTAGCACCAGTGGTTCTCGAGTTATGACCAAAACAAAAGTTCATGTGACAGATGGATAGATCTCATCGAGACGTTCAGATTGAGTACCAACACGATGGGTCTAAGTCCAGTGGTTCTGTAGATATGACCAAAACTAATGATCACGTGACAGATGATAATTCCGACCCCTCACTCGCATGATCGCATCGCATTTCGCATTTAGATGCTAGCTAGCTAGCTAGCAGCGGAGCGCAGGCGCTATATAGCATTTAGCATTTAGCAGTACCACAGATAAATAGCACATACTTCATTGCTTTGTGCGTTCCAAAACAAACGAACCAACAAAGTTTTACGAACGAAACAGCAATGCTAACTAAAATTAAATGTGATTATTGCTTAGCATTTAGCATTAATTTTTATTCATCAGGGCGCTTAGCAGTGCTAAATGCTAACGGGGTATTCATTATGAATTAATTTTGTTAATGCTAAGCATAACAAGACTAATTCCCGGTAGACGCATGACCTAAAGAAATTAATTCCTTTAGAGTCGCTCAAAAGTAAAAACCGGTAGGTACTGGTTGAATGAAAAAAGCGCGATAAACGAATATTGAACGAGGAAACCTGCTGAGGTTGACTAGAAGAAATGTCCTTTGGCAATAAGGCAGAATGCATGAAATATCTGTATACATTTAACATACATATTTATCAATAAACAAAAAAAATTACAAGAGCTAACTGCATCCAACACGATAGTCGACCTATGGTGGGTAAGCAGAAAAGAGCTCTTCATACATATTTACGCCGATGTTTGTTACTGAAATTCAAGCGAAAAATGCTATCAAATTGAATGAAAGTACTTACTCGTGAAAGGTGACTCCATCTGTGTTCAAGTTTGAATTTTTCGACGACTTTTTGCACCAAAGCACTGCACAATGAGGCATTTTGTGACAGACGCGCACGTTCGCTCCGCCTGAGCGGCGGACGGAGACTAAGATCGGTCGCCGGCGCTAGACTGACGCGCTGGCGCGTGTGCGCCGACGCGCGGCTACCCCTGTCCTCCTATGTATAGCGCCTCCAGGCTTTGGGCGTCGGTTTCTCTTGCCGAGAGGTCCGAGGTTCCAAACTGTGTTGAGTGAGAAGAGCAGACATTGCAATTTCTCGTTATTGTATCTGTTAGGGATTGGTCCTAGAGTGGGCGTTAAGTAATGACAAGACGGAGGCTGAACGGAGTATGCCCCGAGGACTCATTAAGTGTTCCTTTGAACAAATTTAATTACAGCAAAAGGGGTTTGAAAAAATAGTGAACGGCGCCATTTTGAGACTTAAAAGGGTAACCTTTATAGGCCATTTGCATGAACTATTTGAAATCCGAATGAAAAGAAATGTCTGTTTGAACGAAACAAAAATTACTTTATCACTGTTCAAGCAAAGAAGGATCCCTTGTAGTCGTCAAAGTAGCTGGTTTTAGAACAAGTGAAAGTGAAAAGGTCGTTAAAGTCTTTAAATATTATATATTTAGTTATTAAATGTATTTACACAACTATGGCTTTTATTTAACTTGCATATTACCTACTTATATATTATTAATAAGTATTCTTATTATTATTTTATCTTAAATTCTCACGCTCAACTCTTTTGCTACTACCTACTTACATTTCACTACCTATCTATACTAATCGAATCTACAATCCGAACATCCAAAGTTCACTGTAAGAAATCTCCGTAAGGGATAAGTCCGCTTTTGCACCTTATGTAAATTTTCTAATGTACTTATTACTGTTGAGTGTCTCTACTCTCTTGGAGTAAAAAAGCATTTTCTATCTATCTATCTAAAGTCTGTTCATTTGGCGAAGTCACTTGCGAAAAGCGTATGTACGTGCTGTCCTTGTCTATCCCATTTGAATTTGCCCTTTTCCAATGTCATACAACAATGTCTCAGACGCGAAACGCAAGAAAACTCGCTTCTCGGAGCGGCGCACATACGGGTATTTGTCTATTTTAACTGGCCAATATTCAATTTCATCAAACTGTTCCTATTCAGTATTGTATCACATAACCTATTCTCCACAAACCAAACAATGACATTTGACACTTCCCGCCACCCTGCACCTCTTATCCCGCCCGCCACTTAGTGTGCAATATTGATGTCGGTGCCTGCGCACGTAATGTTTATCGTTTTGCTATAAGAGTGTTAAGAGTTTAATGGGCCTATTTTAGTTTGTTGAGTGTGGGAAAAAAACATAAAGATGGACAGTTGAAAAGCAGGTATTTACGAATGTGTATTAGTTATTTTTAATTAAATTGCAATACATTAAACAAAATTGGCAGTACAATGATTACAGAAGGTTTATTGTGTTAAATTTTCATTTATTTAAAAGGAATTCTAAGGTTTTTGTTATACTTCTGGGTACTTCTGGGTGTCTATTCATATATCAATAAAAAGTAGTACTATTACCCTTGTTAAATACCTAAAAACCGGAGTGCGATTTTTGCGGAAGTAATATAATTATATAATTTAAAACTTTAAAGTCGTACTCGTGATAATTCACAGATAAAGTTAATGTTTCATTTATATTTTTGAAGTGAAAACTTCTTTAGCGGCGCTTGGGTAAAAAATTTTAAACTCGCGTCATCGCGTCCTCGTCAGATCTCGAAAAGCGAAATGTAACCTTAATTCATTGCATTAAGGGTTAAGTTACAGTGGCACGGGATAAATTCTGTTCGCGTCATCGCGTCATTGTTAGATCTCGAAAAGCGAAATGTAACCTTAAGTCATTGCATTAAGGGTTAAGTTACGAGTGGCACGGGATCTGCTAAGTAGGGTTAAGTAGGGTTAACTGTTAAGTAGGGTTCCGTAACACGTTTATGTCTGTCCATTCTACTAAGTTCTGCAAAATGAATGTAGGGTTCCGTAACAAATACATGTCTGTCCGTTCTACTAAATTTAACATTTATTTCAAAATGAATGTAGGGTTCCGTAACAAATGCATGTCTGTCCGTTCTACTAAATTTTACAATTTTCAACCAAGGTCCTCCGACGGTTATTTTACAATAAAAGTAAGGTTCCGTAACACGTTTATGTCTGTCCATTCTACTAAGTTCTGCAAAATGAATGTAGGGTTCCGTAACAAATGCATGTCTGTCCGTTCTACTAAATTTAACATTTATTTCAAAATTAATGTAGGGTACCGTAACAAATGCATGTCATGTCTGTCAAAATTCGCAGAGATGTACGATATTATGGGATCGCAAATAAATTGTTGATTTTTTTTTTACGTAATAAAGATTTTTACACTACTTAATATGTAATTTCATTAGTTTAGACTTTAAATACATGAAACTCATTATTTTGAATCCATAATCACACAAAACTAATTTTGGCCAGTTAAAATAGACAAATACCCCTCTGTGCGGCGGCGGCGCGGCGGCGCTTTCGACGTTATAATTTTGGAAGACTGCATACAATACGCGCATAGTACTAATAGATAAATGTCGATACAGACGCACTGCCCGTGCCAATGAAATTAGCCTGTGTGACCTGTGAGTGAGACAACTAGAGAAAGAGATTTTCGCAACTGACTTCGCAAAACGAACAGACTATGGGGCACATCTGGATTTATTTACTTTTTTTTTATGGGAACTGACACAATTGGCTACATCACCTACAACAGCCGCGATGTCAGCCCATAACACCGGGTGAACTAGGTGCCATTTCAGTGCTTCCCTTCATTTCATGTCGGCTACACTGAACTGGACTGAAAACACGAACTATTTACATAGCCGTTTCGACCGATGTTTCGCTTTGTACGCTGGTATCAACCCGGCCGGGATAAACACTACCATCTAGTAAGGTAAGAAGGGAAGGGACCTACAGTTTAACGTGGAATCTGAACCACGGTCAGCCTCCAATGGTCGAGCGGTCTCCCATCAAAGTACTTACCGCGCTCAGCGTATTGTAACTCTGCTTTTGTATAATAAAATATCTATGTTTATTTATGTTTTGCTTCATGAAAGTAGCGGAAATTATACGCACGTTTAGGTGACAAAATTAAAAAAAATTATCATATGACACTGGGTGCACAAAGACATTTTAAATCCGCTCTCTGCACCTCTGCACCGCACTGTAAAATTACTTGGTACCCTCCCCCCGATCGATCGGGGGGACGGTACCAAGACGATCTTGTCTCTTTTTAACACATTAGGGTCATAAGCATCGCTTCCTCTTGTCGCTCGCCTGTGCGCGCTAGGCCAATCATATTCCTTTATAAGTTCATATTCCTTTTCGCGGAGCAAGCGCAGAGCCTCAGCACAGCATCTATCCAGTCTGCTAAGGCGGATAATTTCCAGAGCCTAATATTACTATATATCGCAACGTCGGCAAGTCGGGTGATAAATAACGGGTCCACGTTTCGTCGGCCGGACGAATAAATAATGATTTCAGTTATCAAGCTTCGAGTGGGCGCGCATTACACGCTAAGCGATTTTCGACGTAACTACGATATTTTATACCAATGGCGTACAACTCTCGTTGGACGTCCGATTAACTTGCATTGTATACATATAGGTTTGCGAATATTTTCGCCTTTTCGCATGGGCTATGCACAAAATATTTAGGTACATAATTTTAAATTTATTAGACAAGCCACAGAGATAACATAAATAAGACAAAATCCTTATTCCTTTCCTTACCTATAATAAAATCCAACGTCTGCTTTCTGTCTGAGTGTCTGAGTGTATGTCTGTCTGTCCGCTTATAACTCGAGAACCACTGAACAGATTTTAATAAAAAAAAATCTACGGATAGCTTGATTCTTCCCATCAACTATAGGCTACTTACTATCACGCTAAATGGCTTATGAGGTTAGCAGTGAAGTCAAATATGAGAGCGGGCGGAGCCGCGGGCACAGCTTGTATACTATATAACTAAGTACAACAATAGGCCTATGCTACCCCCACAAATGTTCCCCTTGAGACATAACATTATTAACATAAAAATGGCTAACTATAAATAAGTACGTACAAAACAAACAGTAATAAAGTAAACTTAAAAATAAAAAAAAAACACGTGATTATTAATTAATGGTGAAAGACATGAAGATTAAGAATGAATATGCGATATTCAATTAAGTGTGTGAGTGTGTGTGAGGGTGTGTGTATTTATGTATGTGAGGGTGTGTGAGGGTGAGAGAGGGTGAGAGAGAGGGTGTGTATGTGTGTGTGTGAGTGTGCATAGCGTACCTCCTTGTACCTTCTTATCCTTTTCCAGATTGGGTTATTCCTTTGCAAACGCTATCATATTTAATCTCTCATCTCATTCATAATATTATAGGCACCGACTTAATCTGTCCTGTGAAGACTGCAGAGACGGCGGCGCTCGGTCAATAGTCGTTGGAACGTACTCCTTTCCTTTCGTCACAATATTTGAATTTCGAACATGGAACTGTAGAGAGCGTTCCATATAAAAGTTCCCTTCGCCGTTATGTTGGCTCCACTGTCTATATGTCAAAACAGCGTTGAGGGTTGCTATGTGTACAGATTTACCCGTAATTATCAGTATTTACCGTATTTATTATACGGTAAATACCGATTACATTATTAGGTAATATAATCTTCACAATCTGGCAACAGGAATTTAAGCACTGACAGTGACACTGGCAGTGGAGTCAACATAACGGCGAAGGGAAGATTTAGTTGGAACGCTCTATAGTCCAAGATTCCCTGAGATTGTAGCTGTGTTGTTGAATTCTAATGCTCTATCCGCATTCGCCCGAACATACGTGAGCGATTTATCCTCGGATTTATCTCACTTTAGCTAGGGTGACTGGAGTGAGTGAGATGGAACTAAAACTTTCGGCAATGGTTTGAACTGCATATTTTTAGAGCTATGGCTCGTTGAGCGAAGTCATTCCACACTATAGTCGTATGTCTATTGAGAAAAATGTTGAATAAGCCAATACACTTTCGATGAATCATCAAATACATTAGACGGTGATCGGGCTGAGAATTTTCCATCGATTATATTATTATTGGAGTTTCGCTCTCCGCGTCTATAAAAGTTTCGGTTAAAGAATCTAGGCAATTAGTGTAGATCGACGCCTCAATCCAACTTTTCTCAAGTTATATTAAAACATATTTTATCGATGATGACGTGCTTATTCTTGTTGAATAGAATAAGTTGTAGGACTAATTTCCAAGAAGAACCTTATATTATTATAACTACACACGTTATAATATATATTAAGTAATTATGGACATTTATAACGATATGATACGTTTCTGTAGAGTTCCGAAAAATTGAATCGATCGCTCATAGCGAAATAAAAAATATCATTAAGCGCCATACAGCGTACTGACTTGGGACACTCAAACTGTGAGCACATCGCACAACCTATTTCACGAGCAGTCAGTCCGCCGGGGACTGCCTTGCGCGCAGGTCTCATGTCTTCGAATACCCTCGCAATAGAACGTGAGCGTGAAAAGGATAGCTATATGTTACTCGGTTTATTTTCGACGAGTCGCGCGTGGTACTTTGTGAACGTACAATCGTTTTCTCTTTCACACGTACTATATTGCGATCTAACCGACTTTGTCTCTCTCCGTTCTCTTAACGGAAACGAAAATTTGAAAGTTCGAACTAGAACACGTCTTATGCTGTTTAGATATTAGCAAAGTAATACAAACTCTTTGGATATTAGCAATTAAATTTTAGAAGAGCTCTTTTGGGTTCACAAAGGTTGCGTCTGCACGTCTTATTCTAGCATATTTTACGTGTATGTTTGCAGTGAAGTTTCTTGCCAGTTCTTCTTTGCTATGATAATCGAACTGATTTAATATTACAATGTAAATATGACAAATCTGAGCGTAGTGTACTCCCATGTACTGTGAGATGATAAATAAACAATAAACAATAATTATATCGGTAAATGCAGGACCATAATTATATCGGTAACTGCAAGACAATAATTATATCCGTAACTGCAGGACAATAATTATATCGGTAACTGCAAGACAATAATTATATCGGTAACTGCAGGACAATAATTATATCGGTAACTGCAGGACAATAATTATATCGGTAACTGCAGGACAATAATTATATCGGTAACTGCAGGCCAATAATTATACCGGTAACTGCAGGATAATTGCATGAAAGTTGTAGGATAGAATTAAGAGGGGTATAGAATCAAAGACAGCTCTATCAACTTTTGCCGTTTTTGGTAAACCAAAAAAAAAATTTATTCAGATCCAGTTTTTCTAAATGGCCCGTTACTTTGTTAGGATTAATGGAGCTATCCTATTGGACAGTTTTTCTTAGTGTTAGTTTTCAAACTAAACGGATGGATAGTGCTGTTTTTGATTGTTACTGTTAATTTCTGAACTATGTTTTTAATGGAAAGAGCTGCTTTTGAAGCAGTTTTTTATGAGAATTCAATAGCCAATTGTATGAAGAAAAATTTGTGCATTCATATGTCGTTTCGCCAAAAAATTGTAAAGAGCTACCTTTGATTCTATACCCCCCTACACTGTAGTATGAATTGTTAACATCGAAGAAGGCCTGCTTTTTACACAAGAAATCAATATGTACTAATAATAAATCTGTAAGGGATGGTCATGGAGTAAGTTACTTTGTTTAAGTTACTTTGTTGAGATATTGCGTTTGCAGACTCTATTTAAGATACAAAAACTAAATACATGATTTTTGGATTTTTTTCCTGTCTGTATGTTTATATGTATGTAACTCCATAACTCTTAAACCGATCATCCGAATTCTATGAAACTTGGTACAAGCACATTTAACTATACGGGACACAGGATAGGCTAAATAAAATTCATAAAGACAGTTCCGGTTACGCTAAGATGTGACTCTCATACAAACCGAATTGCTCTGGGCGCCGAAATAAAGGTTTTAAATACGACTTTCCCGCGAGCGAAGCCGCAGGCAAAATCTAGTACATGCATACATACGTACGGCACTAGACTAGACAGTGAGACGCTAACTAAGCGCGCGAGGCGTGAAGGGAATACAATCCTAGGATCTGATTACTATACGACATCAGCGAAGACAGGAATCACTCCCCTGCTAGTAATCAAGACACCCGTTCTGTTTACTGCGCTCATAGAACGAGAGCTAGACAAATTTGGGATAACCTATTGCGAAGAAATCAACTACACTTAAGTACTATGTTCTATCGCTTATTCCATGGGGAATGCTCGGAGGATCCCGCCGTCCCCTTCACACGTCTGCACAACGAGCACTGGGCAGGGATTGCATCCCTATAGCTTCACTTACCACGGATGGTACCAATCGGTTCTGCAGATCTTTCCTCCACGGAACTGGTAAACTCTGGAACGCTCTCCCTGCCCACATATTTCCCCCCAAGTACCAGTCTCTGGTCCTTCAAGAGAGGCGTGAACGGGCACCTGTCAGGCCGGCATGGCATTCGCAGCCCCCGCATGCGACCGAATGTCCATGGGCGTCGCTAGACACCTTATGGGTGGCTGGACGCCGCATGTCGCGCTTACTAAAAAAAAAACTACACTTCTACCGTCCAGTTCAGCGTAGCCGACATAAAATGAAGGCAAGCACTGACATGGCACCTAGTTCACCCGATGTTACGGGCTGACATCACGGATGTTGTAGGTGATGTAACAAACCGTGTCAGTTTCCATAAACATATAATAAGCAGACAACAACAGATAACAACCTTTGAAGACATTCAAAGGTTGACGGGAAGAGATCTCTGTAAGGTATAAGTCTGCCTTTGTTCCTCATGTAAATATGAAATTACATTCGTTAAATTTTTCTTGGAACAATAAATTATTTTCTATCTATGTCCTACTAAATTGATCTTATGTTTCAAGCTCAATTCTCCTATACCAATCTTTGCACATATCCTATCTCCATTTCTATGAATACCTGGCTCTAAATATATTCAGCGGAGTCTCAATTAAACCGCTCCATCGACTCTACGTGGTGATAATTGGCAGGCGAGTACCTAACTAACTGCTGCAGAGGACAATGTGACGTGTTAAAGGGCGACAGGATAACCACCTCTTACCTTGTCACGGTCCTTCCACCGAGTCATGCAGCAGGTGGGTCTTCGTGCCTTACTTGCTGCTTGATAGTTATTTTGTCCTAATACATTGCTAAACATGGTGGTCGGTGTTGTGCTGTAATTTACAAGAGTACCTGCAGCACAACTCCGATTACTCTGTTTACCCGGATTGTCGGGATACAGTGTGTGGTATTTATGTATGCATGTATTTATTTTTTTAACATCTAAACACCAATACAGTTTGAGAGCTAGAATAACTATAATTTAAGCTTGATATGATAATGATAATTCTATATAAAATAATAAAATCCAACGTCTGCTTTCTGTCTGTCTGTCTGTCTGTCCGCTTATAACTCGAGAACCACTGAAACGATTTTATTATAACAAAATTCTACGGATAGATTGATTCTTCCCATCAACTATAGGCTACTTACTATCACGCTAAATAGCTTATGAGGTTAGCAGTGAAGTGAAATATGAGAGCGGGCGGAGCCGCGGGCACAGCTTGTTCTATATAAAATCAAAAGTAAAATTTAAAATAAAATCAGGGGTATAGAGCCTTTGTCAGAAATTGTTTACACATATTGTATCAAATCATTTCAATTAGTAATTTTCATGCTACATTGGGAACAAGGGGAACAATGACAAAAAATAAAAAAATGAAGCATATTTTATAGGAAAATGTGTAAGATAAAAAAGTCTCTTTTCCATTCCTTTTTCCTGTTTTGGGAATGGAGCATGCCTATCTTAATTAGTAAGCCCCCCCGCGATTCGTTGAAAGTCGGAAGATGGCCACGTTCGAAATTCAAAACGATGTAATACATTAATCAGCTTTCAGCGGAAAGATTTTGCGTTCGGCGAAACGGAATTTCGGGGAATCATCACAATTGAAATAATTTTATTATTCCTAGGTACCTACGTATGTTTGCTTATGAAAATCTCAAACATTTGGTTTGAAACGCCCAGAATTTCTGATGAAGTTAGATTCCTTTCAAGTCTTTTGGGGGGTTTCTTTATTGAATGTTTTAACTTTGTGCCATTTGGGAAAACGCACTTTCATGTTTTCTTTTGAAGTTAACGATTTCGTTAAAAGATCTTTTTTTTAATAAGATATAAAGTGCAATACATTGTATCCCAAACCAGTTTTCTTTCCAATTAATTAGCTACTATCGGGGTGTATTAAGTTTGTCAGAGCATATAAAGAAAACCCGATAGAGTTCCCGGGAGCAAGTAATGCGTATCGAGCTTTAGAAAGAGACAATCCGGTTGTAGAGTGTCGTCCCTGTCTCGCACGAACTCGAACGTCTCTTTGCGACAGCGACGACACTTTACAATCGGATGGTCTCTTTCTAAAGATCGTCTTTGTCAGCCCCGGTAGCTCAGTGGTGCGGTCGGTCGACTGTTGTTAAGTAACCCTGAGCGCGGTCAATACTTGGATGGGTGACCGCTCGACCGTTGGAGGCTGACCGCGGTTCGGATTCCACGTAAAACTGTAGGTCCCTTCCCTTCTTACCTTACTAGGTGGTAGGGTTTATCCCGCCCGGGTTGGTACCACCGCACTGAATGAAACGTCGGTCGAAACGGCTATGTAAATAGTCCGTGTTTTCCATCCGGTTCAGTGTCGTTATGAAATGAAGGGAAGCACTGACGCGGCACCAAGTTCACCCGGTGTTATGGGCTGACATCACGGATGTTGTAGGTGATGTAGCCAAAGGTGTCAGTTTCCATAAAAAAAAACATAGGAACTCTGTCAACTGAACAACATTTTATCAAATAATAGTTACTATGCACCGTATGCACCACAGAGCATCAAATACCTACCGCGCGCGCCCCCTACTAGAGACGCCCTAAGCGATAATATTTGAAACCCAAAAACTACACGCAGTGCTGCTAGCGCTTCGTATGTGTGTGTGTGTGCTAGCATCGACACTACACACAAAGAGGAGCAAGTTAGCCACACGCACAAAACAAATGCACACGCACAACACACATATTTAAGTCATAGGCCACGCCCACAGGCTTCAACGGCCTTGTAGGGAAATCGCGCTCAGGGCGCCTCTAGGAGGGGCGCGCGCATTTGATGCTCTGTGGTATGCACTAAATTTGCACCTCTTGAATCTTATGCAACCAGCATGTATGCTCAGCAAAGTTAAGTGTTCATAAACATGTCACACACCTACTTTATCGCACTGCAAGCAAGAGATATGGAGAAACAACTGATTAGACTGCAAAAGATTATAGGTAGTTTGGAACTCTTAAATCTACTGAAGTCGTCTGTGTGTCTGTCACAAATTTGTAATAATATTATATATAATATTATTACAAATTTGTGACAGACACACAGACGACTTACATACGTGTACGTATTAATACGTGTTAATTGTGGCTATGTAAATAGTTTGTGTTTTCCGACCAGTCCAGTGTAGCCGGCACGATCAAAGGGGGAAGCACTGGCATGGCACCTAGTTCACCCAGTGTTATGGGCTGACATCACGGACGTTGTAGTTGATGTAGCCAACCGTGTCAGTATCCATAAAAAAAAAACGTATGTATGGATTTACATATTGTTACATACTAACATACATACTTTATATATTTACATACTTCGATATTAATGGATGGCATTCATTTTATTTGGTTTGGCGGCGCCAAAGACAAAGACAAAGACAAAGACAAAGACAAAGACAAATCATTTATTGCCATTTTTGTAGAGTATTTTTACATTGATCGCCTGCCTGGGTTGTACATGAGTGCTACTACAAAATGCCTGGGTAGGCATGCAACACAGCACTAACACTACTCTCTCGTGAGAGTTGCGCAATACTGAATCAATTACCTATGTATAAATCAACAATTATTAAATAGGTGCCTAATTAACACTCATACTGAATAAAATAAAATATAAATTAAATTAAATCAAAATAAATTTTCGTATACATACAATTGATTAAGTGGGCCAGTACATATAAATTCACCATTACAATTTTAAAAAATCTTCCACTTTATAAAAACATTCTTTCATCAGCCAGTCATATAATTTCTTTTGAAATTGTTTTAGATTCAGTTGGCTGATTTCCTCCGGAATCTTATTATAGCCTTAGGCCAACCTAGCCAACTTAAAGGAATCGCTACTGATACATATATTAACCATACACCGCATCCCGATCGAGGTAATCGGTGCTGTGCTGCAAGTACTCGTAAATTACCGTTCGGAACCGGTGTAAAACTGTAGGCCCCTTCCCTTGCCCCTTACTAGGTGGTAGGCTCAAATTGTAGCCGACTTTTGGGTTTAAGGGTTGGTACTACCACCGTACTGGATCTAAGATGGCCGCATAGCAGCCTCGGTTGTGTTCTCCTCTAGTCCAGTATAGCCAGCAATCCAGGGAAGTCTCCGGTATGGCACCTACCTTCTCGGAGGTGATATTGGCTAGTCGAAGCATGCGCTTTGGCCCCTCCGACTCAGCCACCCATACCGGATTACATAAAAAAAAAATTACAGCGCAAATCTGATCGCCACGATACGCAAAGCACTCGTATAAGATGACTATCAAGCAGCAAGTAAGGCACGAAGACCCGCCTGCTGCTTGACACGATGGAAGGACCGTGCCAAGGTGAAAGGTGGCTATCCTGTAGCCCTTTAGCACGGCATCTTCGGAACGTCCCTTAGGTGTATTTTACGACATGCACGGGGAGAGTTGCACTGATTTTGAAGTGCAGGCCGCACACGGTAATCCATGTCCATTGTAAATCAAAAATAATCATTATTAATCGGACCGCGGTCAGGGTTGAACTGTGTAGAGATATCTATTAATTTATTTTTAATTTTTATATTTTTATGTTTAGAAAATAGAAGCGGCATAGATAAATTTATTATGGAACATTTGTATGAATTTTCATATTCAACAGAAGTCGACAAAAAATATAAAAACCGCCTTCAAAAATGTATGAAATAAAAAAAATCGAACCCTAGAGTTGAAGGCGGTCGGTTATTTTTTTTTGCTTGCTTTTAGCACCGCCTTCAACTCTAGAGTTAGATTTTTTTTATTTGACACATTTTTGAAGGCGGTTTTTATATTTTTTTAAATAGCTTTTATTTCACAGTTTTTTTTTTTAGTAATTTTTTGCTATTAATGTGCTCGGCGGAATCGCTCGGCCTTCGGCCTCGCGATTCCGCCTCGCTTTCCAATCCGATCTTGAGCAAATTGAAATAGGACCACACGGGAAGCACCAGCTTTCAAATAAAAAAATAATTTTCAAAATCGGTTCACCCACTCGAAAGTTCTGAGGTGACACATAAAAAAATACAGTCTAATTGAGAACCTGCTCCTTTTTTTGAAGTCGGTTAAAAATATGTTCATGCTTGATCGGCTTTTTCGTATAAAAACTGTGAACTTTCGCTATCAGTAAATAAATACAGTGTTGTGCCGCGCAATCGCGTAATACAACGTATATTATGCTGAGAGAGAAGCGACCAGAATAATTACATAATAAAGTTAACATTGAAATGTTTTACCTAATCGTTATATTTCTCTGCGTCACATTATATTACTATGCGACGAGAAATTACAACTATTGGAGCGACAGAAATATTCCACACAACAAGCCGATACTTATCTTCGGAAACAACTATGACCAGTTTATGCAGCGCGCGAGTCGAACTCAAATGGCGACAGCCCTGTACAAACAGTTCCCGAGCGAGCCTGTCGTGGGATTCTACAGGGGTCTCGCACCGGTACTGCTTGTTCGAGATCCAGACATAATTAAAAATATCCTGTCGGTTGACTTTCAACACTTCCACGCTCGCGGAGTCGGCAGGGACTACAAGGTGGAACCGATGCTGAAGAATGCCTTCCACGCCGATGGTGATGTATGGAAACTGCTGCGACAGCGGCTTACTCCGGCTTTCACCACTGGCAAGTTGAAGGGCATGTTCCCGCTGATAGTGGAGTGCGCCGAGCAGCTGCAGCAGCTCGCTGACCATATATGTGAGCGAGGCGAGCCTTACGACATGCGTGAGCTGATGGCGAGGTTCGCCACCGACTTTATCGGCGCGTGCGGCTTCGGTATCAAAATGAACTCAATCAACGATTCCAGCTCGCAGTTCCGAGAACTTGGGAAGAACATTTTCGCAATCCCATTCTGGAAGGTATTCCTGAAGGAGCTCTCCCCAGCTCTTTTCGGGTCGCTCAGGCCGACGGTAGAAACGGTGGACGACTGCATTATCAATATATTGAAAACGATCGTGGACCAGAGGCACTACAAGCCGAGCGGTCGCAATGACTTCATCGATCTGATGCTCGAGCTGAGGAGTCATGGAAAAATCGTCTCTGAATCGATTGAGAAATTCAAAGCTGACGGAACTCCAGAGACAGCAGAGCTAGAGGTAGATATGATTTTGATGGCGGCACAATGCTTTTTATTCTTCGCGGCTGGATTTGAGACTTCGTCCTCAGCTACGAGCTTCACTCTGCATCAGCTCGCCTACAACCCGGAGGTGCAGGCTACTGCACAGCGAGAGATTGACAGCGTGTTGGCGAAGTACGATAACAAACTCTGTTACGACGCCGTCAAAGAAATGAGATATCTGGAATGCGCCTTGAAGGAAGGTATCCGAATGTTTCCATCGCCGGGAGTGCTGGACAGAACGTGTACTAGGAGGTACCAGATTCCTGGTACCAATTATTGGATTGATAAAAACGTTCGAATTGTGATTCCTATCGCGGCCATTCAA
The DNA here is from genome assembly GCA_946902875.1 of Nematopogon swammerdamellus. NCBI lineage: Eukaryota > Metazoa > Arthropoda > Insecta > Lepidoptera > Adelidae > Nematopogon > Nematopogon swammerdamellus. The sequence continues at coordinate 1,949,702 of OX336345.1, read as the reverse complement.
AATGATGAAAAATACTTCAAGGATCCCGAAGAATTTGATCCGAGCCGCTTTCTGCCCGACGCTGTCCAGGAGAGACACAAGTTCGTATATCTACCCTTCGGCGAGGGACCACGCGCGTGTATAGGTTCGTATTCTAAACGCAGAAACTTTTAAAACTTTTCCGTTCGCTTCTGTCCATCTCTTGCCGTTCTATGACTGGAAGCTAGAGCGTTGAAGCTAATTAATAATAAGTTTGCCTCATGTTGGAGTGAGATAATGTGAGGGTGTATTGTGGCAGGCTTGAGACTGGGCGCGATGCAGTCGGTGGCGGGCCTGGCGGCGCTGCTGCAGCGCTTCTCTGTGAAGCCGGCGGCAAGTAGATAACTATGTACAAACTCCATGGTGGAGTGAGATAATGTGAGGGTGTGTTGTGGCAGGGTTGAGGCTGGGCGTGATGCAGTCGGTGGCGGGCCAGGCGGCGCTGCTGCAGCGCTTCTCTGTGAAGCCGGCGGCAAGTAGATAACTATGTACAAACTCCATGGTGGAGTGAGATAATGTGAGGGTGTGTTGTGGCAGGGTTGAGGCTGGGCGTGATGCAGTCGGTGGCGGGCCTGGCGGCGCTGCTGCAGCGCTACTCTGTGGAGCCGGCGCCCGGCGGCCGGTGGAAAGTCGATGTGAATCCAGCGCGGTCCCAGTCGACACAAGACATTATAGAGGGACTTCCGCTCTTACTGAAGAAACGCGTTTAATTTGCACCTTGTACTCGATTTGGATCCGAAATATTGATCAGATGATTAAATTAGTAATAATAATAGACAATATTAATCGTATTTTAAGTATACCTACCTATTTTTCATGTACAAACCGTGTCTGTATTTATCAGCACCTGTAAATATAAATAAAATAACACGTTTTTAATTTGGTTTTAAAAATGTTTTATACTTATATTTATTAATTTAAAATAATAAAAATTAATTTATAGCATGAAAGCAGAATCAATGCTGTAGAAATATGTGTGGAGTTACAATGAAAGATAGATTGAGAAGTAGTGTAACTAAGTGCGAGAGCGCTGTGGTCTTAAAGAAGATATAGTGATTTCTTTCATGTTAGAAGAATGGAAAGGATGATAGGAGGCTAACGAAATAAATTTATGGAGCGAATGTGAGTGGAAGTGTCGGGAAGGGTCGCCATAGATACACGTACCTGGACCAGATCGGGCATGTGCTCAAAAAGGGTCAAGTGCGTAGTACCCGTAACCGACGAGCATGTATGTATATTCCATTATGAGAGTGTAAGAGGCGGCAGAGGTGTGTCAGGATCGTGGCACGTGGAGATCCGTTGTCTCTGCCTACCTCACCAGGAAACAGCCGTGACGATGTGTATGTGTGCATGTAACAATTAAAACTGACGTTACTGTTAGACGATGACTGTTGCATTATGTAGAATTTTTACAATTGTTATCAGATAATGTTTTTTCACATTGTACAAATATTGAGGTAGACATATTTATAAAGATAATTTCGACGAAGCAGTCTGATTCAATTGTTTCTTTTTTGTGTTAGCAGTGTTTCACTTCGATAAATTTTAAATCTAGTTAATTTTTTCAGACAGAAATAAATGAAGTTTCCTCTGAATCGTGTTCTGAGTTTGAATTTCTGCTTAACTTAGTTCGCACTTGAACGGTTTTCACTTTGTTAACTGAGTCGATATCTCTTTTCTTGGGCTGTGTCTGCGCGGTTTAAATTTTAAACGAAGAACGCCGATAGTTTGAAATTGTATAAGCAACTAGGTCTAGGGGAAGAGGAGCAAAAGAGAAACGTATCGAAGTTATGGCGCTAAAACTTGTCTTATATTTTAGGTTCGCGTATTCGCGTTCGCTTATATACCTAAATAAAATACACTTTTATTTTATTCTTTATTCTTTATTCATCATCCATAGACAAATACACTGCACTCGGATTCGTCGATTTATAATTTTTTTTTTATGGAAACTCAGACGCGGAAACTCCGCACACACGTGTCGGAAAACACAAACTATTTAAATAGCCGTTTCGACCGACGTTTCATTCAGTGCGGTGGTACCAAACCGGGCGGGTTAAACCCTACCACCAAGCAAGATTAGGAGGGAAGCATGGAGGTAGAAGCGCGTGGCTTCGTAGCTTCATGGAGGGAAGGGACCTACAGTTTTACGAGGAATCCGAACCTCGGTCAGCCTCTAACGGTCAGCGTTCACCCATCCAAGCACATGACCGCACCCAGCGTTGCTTAACATTCAATAGCGACAGTTGACTGTCTGCACCACTGAGCTATCGAGGCTGACAAGGCCAGTTCGATTATCACAGCGAAGAAGAACTGGCAAGAAATTTTTTTTATGTCCACTTAGTCTATATTTACAAAAGTATTTGCCAATGCCTACACAGTACGTGTTATCATTATTCTCTCTTTAAAAGTAAGTAAGGGAAGCACTGACATGGCACCTAGTTCACGAAGGTGTTATGGGCTGACATCACGGATGTATTAGTAGTAGGTGATGTAGCCAACCGTGTCAGTTTCTATAAAAAAAACACACTCACCGGAAGTGAATTCCCCTAAGTGCGTTGTGCGACCACAGACCACCACGTGGTCTGTGGTTGTGACAAAGGAACGATTTTGAGAAATTATTCCGATGTTGGTGTAAAAACGAAAAGTGAACTTTCTGTAGGTTATTCTGTGTTTTCAACTGCTGGTGCTTAGAACCTTGTCACACTAGTGCATGAGTCAGCTGCAAGCCCTTTCAACTCTCTTGGTGAGGGAGTGCGCGTTTTAAAAGGTCCTACAGGTGAACCTTTGCTAAGGAGGATCACTTTGCGGAGTTTTCTCTAAACGTTAAAATGTACTATTATTTCGGCATAAATTCTCCTTCGGAAGACATAAAAGCGTCGTAAGCGCAAGAAAACCCGTCGTGTCGGAATTTCAAAGCCGCCAAGTATTATCTGAAGTGCTCGCCCGCGCTGTGATCGATCGTTCGCCGTCTTTACGAGCGTTCTGAGCGCAAACTGGACGAAATTCTTCATTCGCGAGTTAAATTAAATTTAGTCGACCTCCCCCACCAACTAACATTATGGTGTTAAGACAGGCTTTATAAGAGCTGTTTAATAGTTATTTTGAGAGGCTGAAGTGGTATTATTGGTGTTAACAAATTGGTGTTATAGCTTGCTCTAGCTGTCTTGTAACCCCGAATGAGGCCCATTCTTATACAGGTTAAGGTTATTTAGTGACTTTACAATAGCGTTAGCAAGTGCTATAAGTGGTACAAGAGCTCTACAGTAGTGACGCTTAAACCTTGAGTTATATATATTAATCTAATATACCACTTTAAGATCTAACACAACCTCCCGTTAGCACCAATTTGTTTGTTGGGCTATCGCCCTCCGCTCACAGACACGCCCCGATTTCGCTAGTCACGATTAAAACATGATTATAAAAAAACCCCCGAGCCTTAAAAGTCAAAAATAATTCCCGTTTACTTACTTAAAGGAGTCGGTCAATTTTTAAAGATAATTAATGTTACATACATGAGTGTATAGTTCCAGAACCCGCCAAATCCATTTCTCTAAAAATATTAGTTATAAACTGTTTCAAATAAAGTATTAAATTTGTCACTTATCTGTAAACACATTATGTTCCTAACACCGTCCAATCCAGAGTGAATCGCAAAGAAAAATTAACATTATTTCCAGCTCCCTTGTAGTTTGTATGGGCGGCTATTTATCGAGGTCTAGTTTTTTCGTCTTACTGTAAAATTGTCCGAAACGGAGTTGGCGGGTTCTGGAACTATACGACTCATACATATCACACACGCTGAATCCCGACAATCGGGGTAAGCAGAGTAATCGGTGTTGTGCTGCAAGAACTCTTGTCAATTACAGCAAAACACCGACCACCACGTTTCGCAAAGTATTCGAACAAGATTAAATCGATCAAGCAGCAAGTATGGCACGAAGACCCAACTGCTGCATGACTCGGTGGAAGTACCGTGCCAAGGTGAGAGGTGGCGAGCCTGTCGCCCTTTAGCACGGCATCTTGTCCTTATCCCTTAGTCGCTTTTTACGACATGCATGGGGAGAGATGCAGTGGGGATATTCTTTTTAAGTACCGGCCCCACACGGTACTGCAGTGGGGATATTCTTTTTAAGTACCGGCCCCACACGGTAATTATTACGGTAATTAATGTTCTGATTACTTAATTAATTATGAACCATCTAATAAAAAAAACCGCAACCAAATCGGTACATCCGTTTGGGAGCTACGATGCCACAGACAGACACACCCATACACACATATTCTACCCACGTACACACACGCTAAACTTTATAACACCCCTCTTTTGCGTCGGGGGTTAAAACCTAAGAGTCGGGAAAAGGCGTCAGACAAGCGTCAGGGCCGCGGCAAGTGTCTGCCTACCCTATTTGGGGGGAGAGACGGAGTGAAATTATGTATGTAATCTATGTATTGAATAGGTAAAACTTTATTGAATTAAACATACAGAAATTACAAAAACTATCAAATTAAATTTAAAGACAAATATAACTAATTAAAAAAACTACAACTAAAAACCACTAAAAACTATGTATTAATTAATCATGTTCTATTTTTATGTTTTATGTAATCCGCTATGGATTGCTGAGTCAGAGGGGCCAAAGCAAATGCTCCGATCAGCCAATATCACCTTCGAGAAGGTAGCAGTGACATATCGGAGATTTCCCTTTAGATTGCTGGCTAGACTGGACTAGAGGAAAACACTGCCGAGGCTGTTATGCGGCCATCTTATAACCAATACGGTGATACCCACCCAGGGAAGTGATCTATAGGTTTCCGCCTGTTCCGAACGTTGAAGCAGTAGGTGTAGGTATTTTTTTCTGCCTGAAAAACAAAACTTATTGGTACACGAACTTCGGACCTCTGGCAATAGAAACCGGCCTCCAGACTTCCGAATTCACCGCCGAGCAAGACGACTCAACGAATTTTCGCCAAAGTTCGAAAAACAATTCAGAAATACTGTCGCGGCGTAGATTTTGGGATGACATCCCCCAAATGTAATATCGACAAAAACCAGCTTTCTAATAAAATAAACCGCATTCAAATCGGTCCATCCGTTTGGGAGCTACGATGCCACAGACAGACCCACCCATACACACGTTAAACTTTAACACCCCTCTTTTTGCGACGGGGGCTACCTAACTATATCACCATTAAATGTTCAATATTGTACGTGCACACATTTCAATTAATAAGTTTAGAATTAAAAATGCCTATAAGTACCTGCTTATAGGCCATCGCGCTAAAGTCTAATGACAAAACTATTTTAGAGGCCTATAATGAAAGGCCTTTATCGAGGAAAGCGCCAACGCGTCTAGGGCTGGCTTGTAATTCCCTGCTGCTGGTGCGAGTGCTATGAATATAGATCAGGTCAGTGCTTCTCAAGTAGTGTGTGAGAAATAACGCAAAAAGTAATTAAGAGAACCGGGAAGTTCACTTTTCTCATACACCAGGTGAAGTCACTTTCCAACGCGTAAATCTTGCACTACCATTTTAAAATGTTTGTGTGTAAAACATATTATCAATATCTATGTCCCTATGTTGTACTTTTTTTCGTTATATCATTTTAAATGAAATATAAAAAATATTTGATTATAAAAATGTGAAAATATAGCAATATTAGGCCTAACTTTCATATTTTTTATATGAAAAACTATAAAAAAATTATTAAAATTAAGACATATAATATATATCACTTAGATATCACGCAGATATCACTTAAATTGAGGAATAATAAAGACATGAAAAAAGACTTCGCCTAAATGATGATTCACAAATATTTTGTAGGCAGTTTGCTTCTGAGCTGCAGTTGTCCTTTTCAGGCAGCGGCGCGGCCCACAGCGACAGCAATACGATGAAGGTAATTCGAAATTTGAAAATGGTTCGCAGTACACCATGCTCTTAATCTGCAATACCATTTTCTATATTATTTTTTTTTTATATGAATACGGAAACGGTTCTAAGTAAATGCTCGCGCGGCTGAGTTTTTATATTTTGTTCACTTAGCGGTCCACCGACTCCTGTAACTAAACGGAAATTATTTTTGACTTTTTAAGGGGTCGGGATTTTTTTAAATTTGTAATTTAACTTTTATTCCAAGCTTTTAAAAAAAACCGCATCCAAGTCATCCGTGAGCCGTAATTTTAAGGTTTCCATATCCCGTACGGAAGCCTATTACTAAGCCTCCGCCGTCTGTCCGTCCGTCCATCCGTCCGTCTGTCCGAGGGCTGTATCTCTTGAACCGTAATTGGTATTAGCCCGTTGAAACTTTCACAGAATATGCGTTACTATGGCGGATATAACAACAAACAAGAAAAATAATGAAATATTAAAAATTAAGGGGGGCCCCCATACAAGAAACATACAATAAAATAGATTCGTCACACTATTGAATAATAGATGGCGCCACAGGCTTTTATACATTGAAATGTGTGGTGCTGTCATTTTCCCACCGTAAATTGCGATCGACCTCATTGAGGCTTCTCTCCGATTGAGCGGTTATTGATAGCGGATAGATACGGAAACCTCCGTGCGCGAGTAAAACTCGCACTTAACAGATTTTTTTATTACTTCATAATTATTACTTGATTACTAACACAGCTAAGAATCATAAACGCATTCAAATCGGCTCATCCGATTTGGAGCAACGATATCACAGACACACACACACACACACACACTCACACCCTGACAGACGCAGGCGTCAAACTTCTAACAAAAACATAATATTAACTATGTAAATTGCACCACCGAATTATCAGTAGAATGTCGTTGAATGGCACATGGTATTTTTATTTGCAGCAACCAATGAATGCGCTAGTTAAAGAGTTGCCCAAAAAAGTTTGGTAACCACTGCATTGGGTACACTGCCAACAGTTCGCGATCTCTTCTTATTTATATTGGCTTATATTTGTCTATCCGCCTCCTTCCATCTCTATTTACACTACATAGTAAACATCCAATACGAGAAAGTATCTGTGATAAATAGTACCGCAATAAGAAAGACGGAATCCTAAAAACCGGCCAAGTACGAATCGGAATCGCGCACAGAGGTTTCCGCACCACAAAATAAAACATTGAAAAAAACACGTTTCTTGTATGGGAACCCCCCTTAATTATTTACTCTATTCTATTTGTTGTTTTATCCGCCATAATAACACATATTTTGTGAAAATTTCAACCGGCTACCTATTACGGTTCCAAAGATACAGCAGTAGGACTACCGAGCAGAGTCTGTCTGTCTGTCTGTCTGTCCTACTCACCGAGCAGAGCTCGGTGAGTAGGACAGACAGACAGACAGACGGCGTGGCGCGTAGGCTTCCGTACGGGATATGGAAAACTAAAAAGCAAGCTAAAAAGCTTGCCTATCGATCAATCCAGTTTCTGCGGCGAGTGGTCGGCGCGATCTGTTTTTTATGTAAACCAACATCGTTGGCTGTATGTATCGAGGGACCAATGGTACAGTCGACAGAGCCAAAAACACCTCTCCTCACGAAACCACGCTCAGTGAGGCGCCATGCCAGCACATTTGCGGACGGTTGCTAGGCTGTCTAGCACTCGCCGGAAGACAGTTCCACACTCTAGCGGTGCGACAAAGAAACGATTGGGTTCTCAAAAGCCCAATGTCAACAACAAAAGGGTGCTCAGTTTCTCTGCGGCGAGTGCTGCGAAGACAGGTTGAATGGCAAGGAAATAAGGGAAGCAAGTTCCTCTGAGCAGCGTCCATGATAGAGACTGAGTGACCCTACAAATCATCTGTGATTCAGAGACTCCATATCAGGGGTACAAGATCAAAATTGGCTACGTCCATCAAGAGTAATTTTACAGTAAGTAAAAAAAACTTCTAATTTTTTTGACAGCAACTGAATTTTAAAGCAACTACTCTATAAAAATTAAACAAAACACACTCTTTCTAATGATATTACATTCAACGTACCCGTAGAGCAAAGAAATACGATAAATTGATAAGAACTATTGGACGTAACCAGTTTTGGTCCCAAGCTGGGGACATAACTATTTGTGATCCCAACTTCCCAGGACTTAACCATGTTTGAGCCCAACTCTAAAGGCTCCCGATCTCAGGGCTGTATTCAATAACTGAGGTTGGTGGTTATTCAGGTTATTCAGAATTAGTTAGGCGCTTGCAACAAACATTTTGTATGCAATATTTAATAGAAAGAAACCTTCGTTTGTATGGCAGCCACCTTTTTTTGAGTTTTCACGGAAAAAAAAGATAATGGTATCTTTTTAGACTAGTCTATGTAGAAATATAATAAAAATCGTTAAAGCCATTTTTGAGAAAATCGACCTTATCGAAATCATTTGTATGACAGCTGCCCTTATTTTTTCGAATTAAAAAAAACAAAAAAAGTTACCCCTAGATAATCGTTTCAAACTACTAAATATGAATTTTAAACGAAATCGGTTGAGCGGTTGAGGCGCAACGTCGCTGGACACATCGCGATAGACAAATTTTGTATGGCAGTTACCCTTATTTTTTTCAATTAAAAAAAAGTAAAAAAAGGTACCCCTAGATAATCGTTTGGAACTACTAAATACGAATTTTGAACGAAATTGGTTAAGCGGTTGAGGCGCAACGTCGCTGGACGGACACACACACACACACACATACACACACACATACATGTTTTTCAAAACCACTTTTTTGGGATCGTTGAATGATATATAGCCCTAATCAGTCGAAATATCAACTTCGAAATTTTGGACGATCACAATACTTCCTTTCTCCTTACAGTCGCTCGAAAGTAAAAATGTATCTAGTAGTAATGCCCCCTACCCATTTAGCCATATTTTGTACTTTTAGTATATCTTTAACGTTCGATAGTATGACGCATAGTCACGTGACGTTTCGACCTGCCCTAAATAAGGCCCTGGCAAAATACAAACTTACCTCATTTTTTTCGCCTTGTTTGCCTTCCAATTATGTGGCTGTGCAGTCCGTTTCCGTGCCTGGTTTTTATTGACAGGCAAAGGAAAAACATCCATCTTGATAAAAAACTATAGCTATCACATGAAAACACAGGAATTCTTATTTAAATTGCTAAAAACAGACGAGTAAACCTCAGTTATATTGTATGGCGGCCATTACTGTTTTGCTTCGAATGGAGCGCTCCTATTGGCTGGCGTGAGTGTAGCCACGTTCGATACTGAATTCTTGTGGACGTAACCAAATTTGTTTCCAACCCATTTTTTTAAATCAAGATAACTCGGGACTGAGCCAAGTTTGATGCAAAACTTTTTTTTTGGGTGAAAGGTAGTCTCGAAACGAAAATGTTGCCATCAAAAAGTGAATTTCGAAAAATTGTGGACGTAGTTAATTTTGATACTATACCCCTGATATCATCAGTCAGTTTCGGGTCTCCCACCAGACGGACGGCTCGCGCTGTATTGTATTCAAGGACGCCTACAACAGCCGACATGCCGCAAGGATTTTTTTTCTGGAGGAACATTTACGTGCGTACCTGTTGTTTCGCCGTTCGGAACCGGTGTAAAACTGTATGTCCCTTCCACTGCCCCTTACTAGGTGGTAGGCTCAGATGCTCAGATTGTAGCCTGTACGGGTTGGCACTGCCGTACTGGACGTAAGATGGCCGCATAACAGCCTCGGTTGTATTCTCATCAAATCCAGTACATGTACAGCCAAAGGACACTGTCCGGACACTTGTCCGGTCCATTCTCGGAGGTCATATTGGCTGGTCGGAGCATCTTGGTGTGTTCTGATTCAGCCACCGCATACAGGATTACATTTTTAAAACATCCGTGATGTCAGCCCATAACGCCTTGGTGAACTAGGTGTCATATCAGTGCTTCCCTTTGGTCGTGCCGGCTACTAACGTATACCTACCGTATATTTACGAAATTAACTGTACAAGCTCGATTCTGCTATGAAATTACTGCCTGTGTTTCGTCAAAACTGCACGTTTCGCCAAAATGCTATTGCTATTGCTATATGCTATTGAGACACTAAAACAGGTCTATTTATTATTGATTATTCATTATTCATTATTAATTATTCATTATTCATTATTCATTATTCATTATTCATTATTCATTATTCATTATTCATTATTCATTATTCATTATTCATTATTCATTATTCATTATTCATTATTCATTATTCATTATTCATTATTCATTATTCATTATTCATTATTCATTATTCATTATTCATTATTCATTATTCATTATTCATTATTCATTATTCATTATTCATTATTCATTATTCATTATTCATTATTCATTATTCATTATTCATTATTCATTATTCATTATTCATTATTCATTATTCATTATTCATTATTCATTATTCATTATTCATTATTCATTATTCATTATTCATTATTCATTATTCATTATTCATTATTCATTATTCATTATTCATTATTCATTATTCATTATATTACACAAAATTAATACAAATAAAAACTTTCGGTCGAAAGTTTGTCGATAAATTTGTATACCTACATAATAACCTAATTATCGACAAACTTTCGACCGAAAGTTCACGTCCCTTCTTAGAAATGCAGACAGTTGAGAATATTTCCCACGCATCATATCATAACTTCCTGGTGGCACTATAGCATCATTTGAAAACCACGTCGAAACTTACTCGTGTCGTGTTTATGTTATGTTTGACTCAAACACAACACATGAATTAAGTTTGAAAATTGTGCAAATAGCAGAATCGAGCTCAGAGAAGAATAAGCCACCGGAGGAAGAAGCATGTATCGTACAGACAGTGAAATCTCACCTCTCCCGGGAGATGCCCGAAGATTTATTATTTCGCAAGTGCATGCGGCGGAGGCGCGACGCGTGAAGCTTTGGCTGGAATTATGGTATGGACCTGACGACCACCGTGATAAAAAGGAATTCGAATGTTTAATTTCACCAATTAAGATGTAACTTTTTATTTTTTTTAATAATTTTAACTTAGTCGTCCCATTATTATTTAGGATTATATGTTTTAATGTAGTATTTTATACACGATTTCTTAATTTATAGTAAAGTAGTAGTAGTAAACTGAAGTAATATTAATGTTAGTTATGTGCCATATTTGTCTACCAGTTTTTTCCCGCGGTTTCGATCGCGTGAAATTCGTGTTTAAAAAGAAGAAAGTAAGTAAGCCCACTACCGTACCTTTATTTCGACGCGCGGAACAATTCGGTTTGTATGAGAGCCACACCTTAGCATAACCGGAACTGAGTTTTATTTAGCCTATCCTGCCTGTGTCACGTATAGATAGTTAAATGTGCTTATACTTAGTTTTCAGATTTTAGATTACATAAAGTCAAAATGTAAGTATGTTTATCTTCTGCAAATGTACCTAATAACTTAGTCGTTGGAATAGTTTTTTGTATTATCGAAAATTCAAAAATTTCAGTAGCTACATTCATTGCGGGAAGGAATGCACATAAATGTTCTTTAAATATGTAAGTACTACTTTACTTGTATAATAATATTATATGCCCTATCTCGAATAATATATCATATTTGACTTACGGGACCACTACATTAATTAAAACTTTAATCCAATAAGTTTCACAGCTCGACCGACTTGATCGAGCTGTCGAGATATTGAACTCAGTCACCCGAGTACATCTAAACCAAAGGATAATGTGTTTCTAGTACCAAGTGCTAGGCTTGGGTAAGGCAGTCAAATTGTTTGCGTTGATGTTTGACTCATCGAAATTTATCTATAGACAGGCCTTTCTCATTCATCATTCCCGAAAAAGTATGTTAACGACCAAATGATCTTATAAGCTTCTTTCACAGGACAGGCGCTTCAAAAGGCGCTCACACGCGTGTTGAGCTCACGTCAATGCCGAATGTCGGTGGCAAAGAAAATGCTTGTGTTCATCATCATGCCTACAATATTATATCCATATAATATAATAATACTCCTAATTCACAGACAGAGTCACAGTGACAAACAGTGTTGCTTATTTAGCCTTTGTATATTATCGTGTTAAATATCGAGGAAATGCGATTGAGGAGCATTAGCGCATTCATAGCATGAGATGGTTATTAATGTGATCGGCGGAACTCCTTTGCATGTGAAGGCACGCACACTTGTTTATCGATAATTAACAAATTACATCACGCTGTGCCGCTTCTATAGGTCTAATTAGGTAGTTTGACTGTGTTGTGTGTGTGTGTATAAACGTTGCACCATGCAACTCGCGTAGTGTTAACGGAGATGTGTGGAATGGATGAAGGATGAATTTGCGGAAACGAACGGACTTTTCTCTATGGCGGTAATCAAGTAATAAAGAAATTAAATCTCTTAAAAAGCTTTGAAATTAAAGTTAAATTACAAATTAAGAACCCCCGACCCCTTAATATGTCCAAAATAATTTCCCCTTACTTACATAAAGGCATCAGGCTACCGCTAATTCATAAAAAAAAACTCAGAGCTGCGCAGTTATTTACTTAGCGGTCCCCCGGCGCCTTGAAGTAACCAAACGGATTTTTTTAACATGGGTCGGGTGTTTTTTAAATTTGTAATTTAACTTTTATAACCATTTAAAAAGATCCTGCTTTGTGTCCTGCATCCTCACCTAACATTCATAACACAGGAATTATGATACGAGTACGTTACATGTCGAGACAAATATTCTAAACTGGTATCAGCGCAAGTTATAATGTTTTAACGCTATAATTCAACGCACTGCCGCGTTAAACATCTCTAGGAGTCGTATATACCTAATTACCTCGCTAATTACGCCGGTGCGTTCGTAAATCATAATCCATTAGAACCTAGGTCAAACGATTACATTTAGATTTTCGTTAAAATTTTAAATCGTAATGCAAAAAGTTATTTAGTCCTTCGGAGCATAACTCCAGACAAGATACCTACCGGAGCTATGTAGCTCACCTTCCCGGAATAAACGGGCGTGTTACTTTTCAGATTTTTGTTAAATATTTTATCGTTGTCTTGTCTGAATACTTATCTAAACGTGGTGATCGGTGTTGTGCTGCAATTAACACGAATACTTGCAACAAAACACCGATTGCTCTGCTTACTCCGATTGTCGGGATACATCTCTTTCGTTCTGTCACCGATTCCCTATGGGCTCGTTCGGCACAGTTCGTTATTTTCTAGCGTCAATCCTTCACTTACAAATTTACACTTTCCTGATTAGCACGTAGTGTGTTTTGTGGTTTTAGTGTATTACAGTTTACACTTTCCTGATTTGTACGTAGTGTGTTTAAGTGTATTACAGTTAACACTTTCCTGATTTGCACGTAGTGTGTTTTAGTGTATTACAGTTCACACTTTCCTGATTTGCACGTAGTGTGTTTTAGTGTATTACAGTTTACACTTTTCTGATTTGCACGTAGTGTGTATTAGTGTATTACAGTTTACACTTTCCTGATTTGTACGTAGTGTGTTTTTTGTATTAAAATTTGTATTCGGCGCTTTTCATTGCTAAATTGTATATCCTCTAATCAATTTATTTCGACAACACCTTGCCATGTTGTCGAATTTGTGTGCAAAATATTTTATTCAACGTTCGACTTGCTCTTACCCCGGTTATCAGTAGTTATAAAATACAAGTTTTAATACGTACTTCAGTATTTTTTCCTCCGTAATTTACGAGTAAGGAGCTACGTGTTACTTTAAATGGAATGCTACGGCCGTCGTGCGGGCACGTTTTAAAAATAAATTGCTCCGTTTCAACCTGAATAAGTAAGGACAATAAATTCACGTGAAACCTTAAACTTAGATAGGTACATTAAATGTTCACATTAATGGGGTATCGTCGGAACATTAAGCATAATATTTATTAAGGACCCGTGGAGCACTCGCGGTAGCAGATAGTGGGTAGGGTCCTAATACTGACCTCGCTCTTATCATCCTCAGGGAGTCACTTCAGCTTACCTTGTTCATTTCGTCATAAAATAACAGTGTTGCAAACATTGACGTTATAAAATTTAGTAACGTAAGGACGTTTTTAGGGTTCCGTATCCGTCGTACGGGACCCTATTGCTAAGCCTTACGCTGTCTGTCTGTCTGTCCATCTGTCCGAGGGCTGTATCTCTTGAACCGTAATAGGTAGCCCGTTGAAATTTTCACAGAATATGAGTTATTATGGCCGAATAATAAAAATAAGAAAAAGTAAAAAAATCACGGGTCCCCATACAAGAAACTAAAAAGTGTAAGAGCGCCATCTACCGAAAAGAGTATGAAGGATTTTAACTAATACATAGATGGCGTGAGCGGCGCTGACCATGACATGGCAAGTTCGACACGCATTTGGCCGGTTTTTTTTTTATTAAAAGCGCGATCTAACGATGCCCATGGACATTCGGCCGTATGCGGCCGTATGCGGCCAATATTTATTTTTATTTATACGCCAACACAAATATCGTGTTGGCGCAATTGGATCTGTCATGTTGCATGACGAGATACTATGTAGCGGGTTATGGATTTAAACGCAGCTCAACTAAATTAAAACTTAGCTATTTAAACGTGACTTTGGTGCAATTGGGCCTAACGTGGCCTAACTGGCATAACTTTTACACTCTCAAACTCTCAACTCGACCAACTTCCCGCTATTATTCAAATTGTTCACCGTCAGGTTGGTCACAGTGATTAGGTGTTTACATAGTAGAAAATATTATGACGAAAATAATGATAGAGAGCGTTTCAACTTCGCCGTTATGTTGGCTCCACTGTCTATCTGTCAAAACAGCGTTGAGGGTTGCTATGTGTACAGATTTACCCGTAATTATCGGTATGTACCGTATTTATTATACGGTAAAAAATACCGATTACATAATAAATAAGGTAATATAATCTTCACAATCTGGCAACACGAATTTAAGCTCTGACAGTGACACTAACTAAAAGTGCATCCAACTTAACGGCGAAGGGAAGATTTAGTTGAAACGCTCCGTAGTCGAGCGTTGTCTAGCTAGAACAAAATTTACCCCGACGAGACGGCAAGCGGCACATGATAGAACAAAGGAACGCTTGCGCTGTAGATCAGCTGATTGTAAACGCGAAGTGGCAGAAACGAAACGTAACAAAAACGACATGCACCGCCTCAACATTAGGTTAGATTTATAAAGAATCCTCCAAAAAATCACAGCTGATCTACAGCGCCATCGTTCCTTTGTTCTCTCCTGTGCCAGACCCGACGAGACGGCTATTTTGATTGCTGGTGAAATGGATCTACCAGATGATGCTGATACAGGCTGTTTGATGACTATAGGTCATAACCAGGTACTCCTGAGCCTATTTGCAGCAAAAAAGTTAGATGACATTTTGTTTTACGGTGAACTTTTTTTTTTCCATGCAAAACTAAATAAAATTATTTAGTTTTGTATGGAAAAAAAATTGAGCATGGTTTCGCGAGGATTGGTGTTATCGGCATTGTCTGACTGATCTTATGACGTGTGATCTTGCGCCTTCTGTCTATAAATAAAGTTCCCTAAAAAAATGTCACACACACAAACCACTCCTTTTTGTACAAAATTAATTATTGATTGCAATCATTTCAATAATTCATTGAATCATTGAGAGCGAGCGAAGCCAGTGCGCGTCACTGGCTTTCTTTGCGTCGCGTCGCATCGCGTCGCGATAGTGGATAAAAAAATATCAAAATTTGATTTTTTTTCTATTTAGGGGGAATTTGAAAATCTTTTGTGGCAACACTGCTGTACGCCGACATAAAGTGTATTATCTATGGTCGATATTTCCGCTCGTTCCGTTCACGGTTCGCTAATACACAGATTATTGAATGTTCTATGCGGTTCGCGTTCGGTCGATTGTTTGTTCGTTCGTTCGCTCGTTTCTTCTTTCGGAATTCGGATCCTGCGTCTACGACTTTATTGCGCGATACATTAATTCAACGTTGAGTTAGGCAGATCACTGAATACATTTTTTATAAACAAATTGCTACGCGTACGAATCAACACAACTTCCAAGATGCAGAAGCTGGCTTTCGTGTGCGTTTTGACGCTGTCGCTGTGTCTGACGGCGACCGCTCGGCCTGACGGTAAGTTCACTTCCATTTCCATGAATCATTCTATAATGCGTCTCATGTAAGTCGCACGTTTCTAGTTCCCACGATAGGCCTATCTGCGTAATTCCTGTTATCAACATGCCTGATGCGCCAGTGTGAGGGGCGGACGTCGAACGGCAATATGTTAGGTTCTGTGCCAGCGAAAGATAACACGTAATCGGAGCTTCGTCAATACGGCAGGAAAACGCATTGCTCAATGGACAATAAACCTGAATACGGTTATTGAGTTGAATTAGATGCCACAAATTACGTACCTAGCCTACAAAATTGGCGAACGCGTCAATCAATTACCTGTATCTATTGAAAACTCTAGTTATATGCACACCTTGTTTATTATGTACCTACATCACAATGGTGCAATCTCGGTACGCTCATCTTGTGTACTCAATAGACTGGATAAACATCTAACAAATAAAACATAATCTCAAAAAGAGTGCTCAAGAACGATAATTAAATAAAAAAAATCCAAGATAATGACAAAAACAACAAATTTTAACTGGATTTAGACGTATCAGCCTAGGCTGCCTGTCTAAAATAAATAAATATTCTTTACACATCATAGCATACAGTTGATCTTTGGATAACTAGTGGATCACATAAAAAGAAACCGGCCAAGTGTGACTTGGACTCGCGCAACAAGGTACCACACCACAAAGTGTGTGAAAAGTGGTAAGGCACCACAAAAAAAAAACATTGAAAAAAAAATACACTTGTATGGGATCCCCTCTTAATTTTTTACTTTAATTTTTTTTTATTATTTGTCGTTATGTACGCCATAATAACACACATTCTGTGAAAATTTCAGCCGGCTAGCTATTATGGTTCCAAAGATACAGCCCTCGGATAGATATACATACAGACGGAGTACGCTTAGTAATAGGCTTCCGTATGAAGTACGGAAACCTAAAAACTGCATTCGCTTCATAAATATACTCTACAAACTACTTGTTGTATTATATTCTATTGTTTATTGATCATTCATATGGCAGTTAGACTGCGCTCGAACTTGTCACAATATTATTGTTCTATCCAGTTCGATTACACCCACGAAGAAGAAACTTCGCAGGGTATTTTTTTTTATACATATTTTTACAAGTATTTAGTGTCTGACTAGCCACATAATAACACCGTCCATAGTCTATGGAAAACACAGCTTGAGAGCAAGATTAACAATTTTGCTGAGAGTTCTGACTACAAAGACTTATTAATCAAGTTAATCAGGTGTAAAGCGGCTTTTGCAAACTTTGATACGTAATTTGTATCAACATAATTATGTTACATTTATATCCAACATGAGTTATCAACATAATTATGTTACATTTATATCCAACATGAGTTACAACATACTACCTATACTAGAGGTCTGCAGACGCCCCATTCGACCTATGACCTTCGTGGAGGACATAGGCTGGCTGGGGTGGCTGGAGATCGCGGGGTTTTGCACGAAGGTCCCCAACCAAGCGGGACTAGTTTGCAGGCCTAGAGCCAACCCCAAACCAAACCAACAACAACACTGAACCAGTCACTGGCTAGTATAAATGAGGAGTTGCATAAATATAAACAGTAAGATAGTTATCATCATATTATACGTTTTAAATATTTAAAATTTTTTGATAAATACATAGAGACACAAACACACACGTACACAGACTACCCACCACACCACACAACAACACTAACACCTCACACATCTTTAAACACCTAAGTTTATGCCCTTCGCAAACATTAAAAAAAAAACTAATCAGGGAAACGTGTAATTGGCCATACTTTAGGCATAAAAAATGTGTATCTGCATTGTGAAAGGCTGTATGTTTTCTAATATAAATAAAAACAAAAATAAATAAATAAACAACAACAACATACTATAGCACAAACACTATATACAAAGAACATAGTTAACTGATTTTTACTTAAAACTCGAACCGAGTAACGTATACGTAGTATCCTTTTCACGCTCATATTTTGTGTATGCGAATGCATGATATTCTATCTCTCTCTTTTACGGACGGACGGATACAAAAACGTGACCTGCCTGTGCGGCGCAGTGCGGCGGACTGACTGCTCGCGAAAGAATGTGTGCTGAATGTTCACAAATAGCGCGCCTCAAGTCGGTGCGTCGTATGCCACTTCCCGATACTTTTTAATTTGTTGCCCGCCGCTTGTAAAAAAGTATGAACATATCTAAACCCACAATCTGCATCTCTCGGGCACATGCTCGGAAGACACCAAATTCTCCTCCTCACCTCTGGCCACTCGCCAACCGAGGGTATTTCAGATGCATAGGTAATTACATGCCACACGCACTGTGCAAAAAAAAACTTTTTTATCGTGCATCATGCGACCTTGATATTTTCAATTTACATAGAAACAAATTTTTGAGAAACACTTGTAAATTCAAATACAATACAAGGCACTTTTACACTATACAACACATTATCATCACCTCCTCACACGTACACACCTTACACAATCTCGCACTCCCTTATCCTAACACAAAATTGACTCACACACACACATTGCTACATTTATAGAACCCGCACTTGTTTCTATATTCCGTGTGGGGCCTTAATTATTAAGACCTTACTTAATAAGAATAGCCCCACTTCATCTCTCCCCGTGCATGTCGTAAAAGGCGACTAAGGGATACGGACACAATGCCGTGCTAAAGGGCGACGGGCTGGCCACCTCTCTCTCACCATGTCACGGTCCTTCCACCGAGTCATGCAGCAGGTGGGTCTTGATGCCTTACTTGCTGCTTGATGTATTCCGGCAATCGGGGTAAGCGGAATAATCACTGTTGCGCTGCAAGAACTCTGATAAATTACAGCACAACATCAACCGCCACGCTTCGCAAAGTATTTGGACCAGAGAACTATCAAGCAGCAAGTGAGGCACGAAATCCATTTGCCGCATGACTAGGTGAAAAAGACCGCGCCAAGGTGGCTAACCTGGCGCCCTTTAGCGTGACATCTTGCCCTTATCCCCTAGTCACCTTTTATGACATACACAGTGATAGATGTGGAACCGTGTGGGGCCGGTACTTAAAAAGAATATCCTCACTGCATCTCTCCCCATGCATGCCGTAAAAGGTGACTAAGGGATAAGGACAAGATGCCGTGCTAAAGGGCGATAGGCTCGCCACCTCTCACCTTGGCACGGTACTTCCACCAAGTCATGCAGCAGGTGGGTCTTCGTGCCTTACTTGAAGGAAGGAAGGTGTGGATCTAAGCTTGCGATGGCTTCACCGAACATATCCGGGCCCATCGGCAGTAGAGGAGGGTATTAATCGAGGTCGGGACTAGCGAGTGGCCACTCTAAATTTCCCGCGCATGCTTCACGTTTCGGCTCGCATCAAGCCCTCGTCAGCTAGTCTCCGTTGACTAGGACGCAGGGAAACCACCAGTCCCCCTCTCGACCTCCCTCTCTCTACCTATCCATATTCTGTAGCATGCTTCCAGTGATGTTTTCGAAGCTCTCTCCATATATGAGCTTAGCGTCGATCTTGGCAGCCCTAGATTCTTGAAGAGACTGTAGAGCGACTTCGCTGGTAGTCCTCTTGCTCCGACTTCCACAGCGAAGAGATCAGTCTTGAATCCGTTTCTCACAATCCGGTCTACTGAGTTGCAGTACTTGTTAAGTTTGATGTTACTTGATCGATTGAATCTTGTTCGAATACTTTGCGAAACGCGGTGGTCGGTGTTGTGCTGTAATTTACCACAGTTCTTGCAGCACAACACCGATTACTCTGCTTACCCCGATTGTCGCGATTCAGTGTGTGTGATATGTATGTATGTATGTATGTACAGTGAGAGATACAATAGGACTATCCTTTTGTAGTGCCGGCCCCACACGGTACTTAAAATACAGTTATGTAAAGCTTAAGTAAATGGACTTATAATCTCTTACAAACACTTATTCTAGTCAACCTAAAGTAATAGGTATGCATAGTGATTGAGTTATTATCTATATGCCTTATGCCCGCTTCCACCACCTCTGTTTAAGTCTCGTGCAGCGGTAATTTGTCGGGTTAAGTCACATTTCTCCCGGTGTTACGGGCTGACATCACGGATGTTGTATGTGATGTAGGCAACCGTGTAGTTTACAAAAAAAATAAAAAATTAAAACATCTTTAACAATTTTACTTCTACATTTAACATTGTACTTCTACATGTCACATTCTACTTCTATATCTATGGAGGGGAGTAAGAAGGGCGTATGTCAAAAAATCACGATTTTGACTTATATATGCAGAAAAAAAGAGAAAAAAACGAGCTTTCGAACAGTATAAGAGACATAAGTCAATTCCATTTCTAAGTGGTAAATCCAAAGGGCATATAATGTAAAATTCATCAACTCAGAACGATAGTAAGGTCGCATCTCTATTTATGCCTATTTTACTTACCATAAAGATCTAGCTTGAACTGACTCTAAGGGCATATGTCACTTACTTGTGTGACTTATGCCCTTATTCACTACCTGAAATATGCATCCACGTGACACCATTGCTTGACTTACGACTATGCTTGAACAAAATGCCGATGTTACACATACTTACACATAATTTTCGATTAACAGTGAAAGAATTACTGTATGCAAAGGATGTTTCTGTACCACACTCGGTGAAACAGAAACATTTATAAGAAGAAGATTTAAAAAAAAAAGAAAATTATTTCTAGCATTCCATCTCCAGATCGCCGAGGTAAAACCCCTTCGGCTACCAAAAAAACAGAAAGGTTTATCGATGAAGTTAAATCTCATATTCTATCGTTCCCAGCACACGGAAGTGATTATACAAGGCGTTCTAATGACAAAAAGTACTTGCCATCTCACCTTAATCTGCGAATAATATATTATTTGTATCGCGAAAATGTAGAAGCTCCAGTATCGAGAAGAATTTACGAAATAATGTTTCATTCTCTGAAGCTATCTTTTAAAAAACCTCCACAAGATATATACCATCATTGTGATACCTTAGACATGAAACTGAAAATAGCAGAAGGCTCTAGAAATGAAGTTGAAATGATTGCGATCAAATCTCAAAAAGGTCAGCACCTTGAAAATGCAGATAACGCATACATTATGAAACGTTATGATAAAGAAGAATCCAAAAACAATAACAGTATAAAACCTACACTTTAGACTTGCAGCAGTGCCTTCCCACACCTTTTCTAGTATCATCTGTTGTTTTTTACAAGCTCCAACTTTGGACATTCAATTTAACAATACATGATGGAGCCACTGGTAAATCAGTAAACTACATGTGGCACGAAGCCGTTGCTGGACGCGGAGCAAACGAAATTGCAAGTTGTTTATACCACTTTTTGCTGCACAAAGTTCCGCCCACTGTCACACAGGTTACATTTTATTCAGATACGCGCGGCGGGCAAAACAAGAATTCACACGTTGCTGCTATGTTCCTTAAAGTTATTGAACAGTCGACTCACTTAAAATTAATAAATCACAAATTCCTTATTCCAGGCCACACTCATATGGAATGTGATGTAGACCATGCTCTAATAAAATAAAAAAACAGAAAAAAAGGAAAATTCCTATTTACCATCCTAATGATTGGTTCCAGCTGGTACGGTCAACAGGAAAAAAGATACCATTTGAGGTACATGAAATGGGACGCCACGATTTTTTCCTTTTTCAGAACTGCTTTCCAACCAGCTGGTTGCAGGGAAACAAAATGTCGAACATGAACCATTCAAGTGGCACGATTTTAAATAGCTGCAGTACCAATCAGAATCACCAAGATGTCTCTGTTTTTAACCCCCGACGAAAAAAACGGAGGGGTGTTATAAGTTTGACGTGTGTGTGTGTGTGTGTGTGTGTGTGTGTGTGTGTCTGTCTGTGGCATCGTAGCTCCCAAACGGATGGACCGATTTGGATGCGGTTTTTTTTATTAGGAAGCTTGTTTAATCGGGATGGTTCTTAGCTATGTTTTTAATCAAGTAATAAAGTAATTAAGTAATAAAAAAAATAATTATCTTAAAAAGTGGACCGATTTGCATGCGGTTTTTTTTAAAAAGCTTCAAATAAAAGTTAAATTACAAATTTAAAAAACCCCCGACTCTTAAAAAGTCAAAAATAATTTCCGTTTACTTACTTAAAGGAGTCGGGGGACCGCTAAGTAAATTAAATATAAAGACTCAAAAGTTGCGCGGGAATTCACTTAGCGGTCTACCGACTCCTTTAAGTAAGTAAACGGAAATTATTTTTGACTTTTTAAGAGTCGGGGGTTTTTTAAATTTGTAATTTAACTTTTTATAAAACTGAATTGCATCAAGATTTGTTTAAAGTTATAAATCTAAACGCCAGGGAAGACGCGGAATGCAATCACTGACAGGTCTTCGCCATTACGATGATGCAGGAAACCCGATATCTGTAGAGAAAAAAAATTACCTAATGGAACTTCTTCCATTAATTCCTCCAGTTTTTACAACTTCTATATAAAACTTACCAACGAGACCCAACCTCCAGGATCAAGACCCTGACTTAATTGATAGCGAAGAAGATTAAGTTCAATAGTGAAAATGGCGAAATATAGAGGTGTCGGTTTAAATAATAGTAGGTAAATTATTATTGTGTTGAACATTTTCGTAGGAAAAATAAAAATTACATTGGTCGGCCCTCACGTCGTTTTATTTTAAGCCTGTTTTAATATTTTTCTAAAATTTTAATACATTATGAGTTTGCTTATTAAGTTATGACTGGAAATTTGTATTGAGATTATGAAAATTTGGAGAGATATTATGGGCATAAGTTATACTTATGGCATTATGACCTTAAATATTTTAATGGGTCGATTTCGTTTTGGATGATAATAAGGGCATAAATTATATTTAAGTCGTTACAACCGCAATTTTTTTTTACTCGGGAATTTATTTTTGTTCGATATGAAGAACATAAATATACTTATGCCATTACTACCGACAAATTTCTATAGAAAAGTTAACTTAACGTGGGTGATATTAAGGGCATAACTTACCTAAGGCCTTATGATCAACAAATTTATATGATAAAATATTTTTATTGGGCAGTAGTATAGGCATAAGTCCTGGAAAATAGGGAAAACGTGGAAATTGTTTGGATATGTCGACACGTAGTTGTGAGAAATATTTTTATACATCTATGTTCTAAATTTCATACGAATATCTCTCGTATCTGCCTAAAGGTGCACTAAACTACCTTAAAACAGCTATTCTGAAAAATCGCATTTTTTGACTTATGCCCAATTTACTCCCCTCCATAGATATTTAACATTCTAATTCTACATTTAACATTCTACTTCTAAATTTAATATTCTACGTCTACATTCTACTTCTACAATTAACATTCTACTTCTACAATTAACATTCTACTTCTACATTTAACTTTCTACTTCTATGTGACACATTCTACTTCTACATTTTACATTCTACTTCTACATTTAGCATTCTACTTCTACATGTCACATTCTACTTCTACATTTAACATTCTACTTCTACATCTCACATTCTACTTCTACATTTAACTTTCTACTTCTATGTGACACATTCTACTTCTACATTACACATTCTACTTCTACATTTAACTTTCTACTTCTATGTGACACATTCTACTTCTACATTTTACATGCTACTTCTACATTTAGCATTCTACTTCTACATGTCACATTCTACTTCTACTTCTACATTTAACATTCTACTTCTACATTTAACTTTCTACTTCTATGTGACACATTCTACTTCTACATTTAACTTTCTACTTCTATGTGACACATTCTACTTCTACATTTTACATTCTACTTCTACATTTAGCATTCTACTTCTACATGTCACATTCTACTTCTACTTCTACATTTAACATTCTACTTCTACATCTCACATTCTATTTCTACATTTAACTTTCTACTTCTATGTGACACATTCTACTTCTACATTACACATTCTACTTCTACATTACACATTCTACTTCTACATTTAACTTTCTACTTCTATGTGACACATTCTACTTCTACATTTTACATTCTACTTCTACATTTAGCATTCTACTTCTACATGTCACATTCTACTTCTACTTCTACATTTAACATTCTACTTCTACATCTCACATTCTACTTATACATTACACATTCTACTTCTACATTTAACAGGGGTTAACGGTCAGCTGCATGTTAGCGGAAGGTGATGAAATTGAACTATTATATTTATAACTGTGTAGAAGTTGAGGAACCAATTCCAAGTAAAGATGAACCTTTTTCCTTATCTCTGGTCATCATAATGTTTTTCCTTGTATTTCTGAATAAGACATCTTGATGACTCAGCAACCGGTAATGTTAAATATTTCCTCGCACTTCTCATATGCAAATTATGTAATAAAAATTTTTAATTCATATCTTGTTGCGAAAATATACAGGTAGATACAAAACCGAATCCTGCATTCCAACCATATTCGATTGTTGTCGTAAATGAGTCGTATAGTTCCAGAACCCGCCAACTCCGTTTCGGACGATTTTACAGTAAGACGAAAAAACTAGACCTCGATAAATTAGCCGCCCATACAAACTACAAGGAAGCTCGAAAGAATGTTAATTTTTCTTTGCGATTCACTCTGGATTGAACTGTGTTAGGAACATAATGTCTTTACAGATAAGTGACAAATTTAATACTTTATTCAAAACAGTATAAAACAACTTTTTTAAGAGAAATGGATTTGGCGGGTTCTGGAACTATACGACTCAAATGTTAAGTACCAACCAACATCCAGAGGAAGCAATCAACACACCAATTAAACCAAAATTTACTAGATAAATAGGTAGGTATCTAAGAATGTCAAAAACCATAAACTTTCTAAACGAGATTAGCAAAAATGTGGTTATTGAATAGAATAGAATAGAAACTATCGTACCGTGTGGGTCCTGTACTTTAAAAGAATAGTCCCACTGCATCTCTCTCTGTGTATGTCGTAAAAGGCGACTGAGGAATATGACTCCCTTCTTATATTATACACTAGGTGGTAGGGTTTAACCCGCCCGGGTTAGTACCACCGCACTGAATGAAAGGTCGGTCGAAACGGCTATGTAAATAGTTTTCCGTCCAGTTTAGTGTAGCCGGCACGACCGAAGGGAAGCACTGATGTGGCACCTAGTTCACCCGGTGTTATGGGCTGACATCACGGATGTTGTAGGTGATGTAGCCAAACGTGTCAGTTTCCATAAAAATAAAAAACAGAAACTATTTATTGCACACAATTGAAAGAAATAACAGTACACGACGAGAAACAAGAAATACAGGATTTCAAGTGATTTCTTGCAGTCAACCTTATGATTTAAAGTGTGAGCGTTAGGGCCCCTGAGCCCTGTTATCACTGCGACATTAGAAGCTCTATTTGTAAACTGTCAAAAGTTTATAGCTCACCCCCAGGTCCGATTTCCGCTATGAACCGAGTATTCTTGGAGTTGAGTGCCTGTATTTGACATGCGTTAAAAATATAACCCCCTAGAATACGGCTTCTATTGTGAATGAGCACTTCACATTCACAAAGGATGCGTATGGGCGTCCTATTTTATACAGGACCTGAACACCGGTTTGCAGCAACCAAATTTCGGTCTAGGTGTTTGTTTAGTCTGCAGTGTCCTGTTAAGGCGGAAATAAGACTCAAAAGGTCAACTTTAAACGAAATTATTGAGCTATTGGTAAAGACAAAAAATCTGTAAAAAATATGTTTTATGTACCTATTGATCTTTAATTAACAAACATAGCGAAAAAACATATATTTTACTACTTTGGAAAGGTGTTAAATAAATCTCCAAAAAATAACGAAAAGTACGAAAATTGTACTTTTAAGTTAAATTATCTTGAGAAACATCAATTGTTTCAATACAAGACCCTCATAGAAATATCCTTACCTATAATAAAATCCAACGTCTGCTTTCTGTCTGAGTGTCTGAGTGTATGTCCGCTTATAACTCGAGAACCACTGAACCAATTTTATTAAAAGAAAAATCTACGGATAGCTTGATTCTTCCCATCAACTATAGGCTACTTACTATCACGCTAAATGGCTTATGAGGTTAGCAGTGAAGTGAAATATGAGAGCGGGCGGAGCTGCGGGCACAGCTTGTAGATAATATTTTTCCCTACAATTGTAGCGAAAAAAATATTGTTTTCCATCTTTCCAACACGTGAAATTTAATATATAGTGTGATTTTCGCGCAAACATTCTTCGTCGGCGCGACGTATCAGCCACCGCACGAGTAGAACGAATCTCGCACCTATTACATCTGCATACGGTTCGTGTTTCAATCATCAGTGCTCGGGTAGCACGATTTGAGTCTTATTTCCGCCTTAAGGTCCTTATTAGGATTCTTACGTCGTTCCGTTTTAGGTTTTTCGATCAACCTTTGTATTGAAATTATGTTCCACCACTGCACCGGTTTCCTTTTCAATGAAATTATAACTCTGTTGATATATGTCTCCTCAACGCATTCTCGATAACTTGGGAATTATGTGTAGATAACGTCCAACTCTGTCATTCAATTAATTGAGCAATTATGCTGACCTCAATGGTTATTGTTTTTTTTTTATTTAATAGATCATTAATAGACAGTTTAAGTTACTAATAGGTTTGCACTTTATGCAGTAATGTTCATTTTCCGTTTCATTGATGCTATCTGCTGATTCAGAGCAATGACAATGAGGACTTGTACCCATACTACACAGGGGCTGGGGGGTTCGCATATTGCCACGGTCAGTCACAGGGGGGGGGGGGGGGGGGGGGGGGTTTAGTGCCAAGTCACGTGTGATACATAATTCCTATAATACCTACCATGTGTGCATAGTTTTCATTTTATTTTATTTTTTTTATGGGGAGCACCTAGTCCGACGGCGCCCACGGGCATTCGAATATTTACGGGGGCTGCGAATACCTTGTCGGCCGGCTAGGTGCACCTTCACATTATGTTTGAAGGACCCCAGACTGTACGATTTCCTGCCGAATTACTTCCTTATACCGTTAACACCACACTAAGATCTCAAGTATTGATTAAATAGCCCGAACATAGCGATTTCTTTATAAGGAAATTGCTATTTTATAGTATTTCAAATACTACGTGAAAATGGGGGGGGGGGAGGGGCCTGAGCACAAATCACGGTATGTCACAGGGAGGGGGGAGGGTCAAAAAGTGGGTCAAATCGCTCACGTAGTATGGGTACGAGCCCTAATCAATATGTGCCGATTGCTCTAAAAGTGTAGAGTTACTTTGTCACTTTGAAATTATCTCACATAGGTACTATGCTTTGCTCGAGACGTGATATGCGCGACAGCTAATAACTGGCTACAAAGTTCATTAATGCACAACAAACATAGCGTCTGCTTTCTGTATACTTTGACTGATAGCCGTCACACATATGTCGTCGGTATACTGGTAAAACCCATTAAATGCCATTTTTAGGTAAAATGAGTTAATAATGCAGTTCTACTTATTTTTTCATGCTCTTTCTTCTGGTAAAACCCGTTTATTGATACGACATTTAGTTTTGAAGTTAGGTTGTGTAAATACCAGGTAATCTCTCAAGTTTTCCTTAGAATACGCAAGTAAAATAGAATACGCAAGAAAGGTAATGGCTGCCAGAGATAAAGCGAAAGCCAAGCATAATCAAAATCCTAACGCAGAAAATTGGGAAAATTATAAGCACATACGAAATAGGTGTACTCAAAAATGTCGCAATGCAAAGCGTGCACACATTTTCAACCGCGTTGCTAGCAATAGTGATGCTAACATCTGGTCCTTCCTAAAATCTGTGGGAGCGTGTGAGGATAAAAGCAGCCAGGATAAAGTACATATGAACTTAAATGACTTAAATAGGCACTTTTGCACCCCTCCTGTTGTTCTTGATAATGAGGCTACAACGGAAGCCGTAGATGAAATTGAAAGCCAAGCTCAACTGCAGAACATCTCAGGTTTCCAATTTAGAGAATGTTCACAGAAACAGGTCATTGATGCTATCAAGTCTATCAAATCTAAATCTGTTGGAGCGGATGGCATAAGTCTGAAAATGCTGATGATGGTTTTAAATTTAATAATCCCGACAATAACGCATCTTTTCAACAATTCACTCAAAACTGGTACTTACCCGGCGCTATGGAAGAGAGCTTTAATAACACCTCTGCCCAAAAAAGCTAAGGTAGAAAGTCCTAAGGACTTTCGGCCAATCTCAATACTGCCAGTCCTCTCCAAAGTTCTAGAAAAGTTAGTACATGTTCAGGTGTCCGAATACTTAGCAAGCAATGACTTACACGACCCTCTTCAATCAGGATTCCGTTCCGGACACAGTACAACAACTGCTCTATTGAAAGTAACAGAAGACGTCCGGAGCGCGATGAATGACAGAACGGTAACAGTGCTAGTACTGCTGGACTTCAGCAACGCCTTTAATTCCGTGGACTATACGATACTCCTAGCCCGGTTGCGGTCAATCAAGATGGCACAAGTTGTACTGGCGTGGTTCGAAACATACCTGAAAGGTCGCAAGCAGAGCATCAATTGTAAAGATGGTGAAACGTCGAACTGGGACGATATCGTCACCGGTGTCCCTCAGGGAGGCGTCTTATCTCCCTTGCTTTTCGCATTATTTATTAAAACAATCACTATTGGACTCAGCTCTAAGTACCATATGTATGCGGACGACTTACAGATATATCTATCTGCTAAGCCTGACACGTTAAACACGGTAATTGCGCAGCTAAATGAAGATTTAACTAAGATCTGCAAGTGGGCTCAACGATATGGCGTACTGATTAATCCAAGCAAGACGCAAGCAATAATGTTAGGAAGTGGAAAACTACTTGCGAAGGTTGACAGAACTGCACTTTTACCGCTCATGGTGGAGTCAACTCCAATTACATTTTCTAAGTCAGTTAGAAACCTCGGCCTGTACCTAGATGAAAACCTCACATGGCGGGAACATGTCAATATTATAACTAGAAGAGTATTTTCAAGTTTACACTCGATGCGTAAAATGC
This sequence comes from Nematopogon swammerdamellus, assembly GCA_946902875.1. Classification (NCBI taxonomy): domain Eukaryota; kingdom Metazoa; phylum Arthropoda; class Insecta; order Lepidoptera; family Adelidae; genus Nematopogon; species Nematopogon swammerdamellus. The sequence continues at coordinate 1,920,585 of OX336345.1, read as the reverse complement.
AGGACCTACTGCCAAGGAAAACCAAAATCATGCTTGCACAAGCATACTTATTGCCTATCATAGATTATGCGGACATTTGTTTCCTTGATCTAACATGTGAACTAGTAGAAAAACTGGAAAGGGTGCAGAATGCAGACCTGTCGTATCGTGTCTAGGGGTCGCAATACCGGACCCCTTTTCCAATACCGGTGTTTTCGGTATTACTTTTTTAATAATACCGAGATTCCGGTATTTTCGGTATTTTCGATATTGTGAGAAAAAATATTTAAAATATGTAATGAAATCGTCATTTTTGTAAGGCAATTGTCACCAGTCAAACAATAAAGTGTGTTAAGATAAGAAAATCACAATTTTATTAATTTTAGATTTTAAACTTCAATCTGCTATTACGAAAATATAATAACTCACTGCCGAGTTATTTTAAACAGACATAAATCTTACTTAAACTAGGATAATATTACTAATGTTTTTAAGTTTACACTGTTATTAATTATATTCATTTTTAAGTTTCCGGATTAACAGTAGGTTTAAAGACTTACATAAGTCGACGTTTCGCCCGCTACGTCACGGGCTTCATCAGGAACTGCGGGAGTTCCTGGAGCCGACGTCTGGTGTCCGTTGTACCAGACGTCAAACTTTCAAAACGTAGGTGATCTGGCAGAAAGTCCTATCAAAATTTTTGCCAAATTCAGATTTTGGTGGTAATATGTCCTATATAATTTTTTCCACAATGTCAGGACAAAATTCAGGTGACTTTATTCTAAAATAAACTAAAATAAAATAAAATTGTACGTGTTTTTTTTTTACATTGTATGACCCTAAGTTCTGAACAAAACAGTTTCACGTCTCTTGAAAAATTTACATTTTTGAGATAGGACTTTCTGCCAGATCACCAACGAAAAGTTGACGTCTGAGTTTGACGTCTGGTACAACGGACACCAGACGTCGGCTCCAGGAACTCCCGCAGTTCCTGATGAAGCCCGTGACGTAGCGGGCGAAACGTCGACTTATGTAAGTTTTTAAACCTACTGTTAATCCGGAAACTTAAAAATGAATATAGGATAATATTCTTTTAACAAAACTGTAATCAGCTTTAACAAAAACATCAAATACTCTCTGGCGAGTGGCGACTTATCCTAATATGAAATTAAAACGTAAATGTCTCACTCTTGAGTTACTTATTTATAGCTAAAAACAAATAAAAACCGAAATCCTAATATTTATTTATCTATAACAGCATTAAATCAGCTAGGTACGAGATCCATCAGCTTTAACAAAAACATAAAATGCTCTTTGGCGGCTTATCATAATTCGTTCAAATAGTGAGATCGTAAAAATAACAGTGCATCTAGTGTTTTGTCACTTAATTTTGAGCGCAAATGATTACAAAAGTAACCAGCTGAAGAGAACGCTCTTTCTGACTCTACACTAGTAGGAGGTATGCATCTTAAATTATTGTATGCTAATTCTAAATACTTTCCTCTAGAACCGCCGTTTTCATATAGAGCCATTTCTATATTGATCAGTGCATCTACATCGCCAGGAGTAATTCTAGACACATTATCTTGAGTCCGCAGTTTCTTTTGAACGGCCATTTCTAATTGCTTTTTGAGCGGTAGTGTGTCAGATTCGTCATTCCTGCGTGTATTCTCCTCGTCTGTAGAAACAGAAACGTCAATCGTAGATTCTGTAGCCTGAGTCTGACCAAGCTGATGAAGGTCTGTAATATGTTTTCGCATTTCTTCGCAATCTGGCCTTAGAAATATATCGGAGTAGTCATCATTTGCTGAATCAAAATATGATTTAGGATCATGCAAGTAATTCAAAGTTGAAGCCACCAACAACCTCCGCTCTTTAATCCTTCGCTTCAAAGATCTGACAAGTTCACGAGCAACTGGTTCATGATGCATAGCTTCTAATTTTTTGAGCATAAACATCAAAGCCGCGTCAGACGTCATTAGGTTGGAGTTTCTCTTGCAAAGTTCTTCGACCGTTGCTTTTAGGATTTCGAATACACTGCTGAGATCAGCCAGCATTGTGAACTCATTTTCAGATATTTCAGATATGCTACGCGACGCATCTTCTATATATTAACCCTAACCTAATTTTGAGGCGGTGCATGTCGTTTTTGTTACAAGTTTATATTTCCGAAAATAATTCTTAGGTGGTTATAAAAAAAACTAAACACCCTAAAACAATTTAAACACCGTAACATTGCTTAAAAAAGAAAAAAAAAGCAAAAAAAACCAAAAAGATTCGGTGGGATTCGAACCCATGGTCCAAAAAATGCAAACCCTACATGCTTACCACTGAGCTAACAAGTTACTTAGCCGACCAAACGAATATCGGCTTCTATTGGTTCGCTCCGGGCGAAGGAGTAGGATCGCAGGAACAGCAGGCACGACAAATGGCTTTCAGGTGTCGTATGCCATCGGGAGTAGGTCTCACTCACTCCTGGCCGTGTGTGTGTAGTCGCGCGCGACATGCGTCACATAGCCACAGATTACTTAATAGTTACTTCGTAACAGATAAATCACTCCATAGAAAATGTTCCTACCTTCGGGCTTTAATAGCCTACTGTTTCACATCGCCAATCGCTGCGTGCGAAAATGTACCTTAACGATCGAGTGTAAAGTGGTTATTGCTTTGCAGCTGCGCGCAGTTGCGTGGGCGAGCGTCTATGTATACTTCGCGCGGCTGACGAATTTCTACTGAAAAAGACCGCCGGCGGCCCGTCGGGCGGTAGGTAGTTAGCGCGCGCAAGTACATAGAGTGCGTGAGGCCTGACATAGCTGAGCCGCGTTGCCATAGCAACCACCGCGCGACTACTCGCAGAAAGAATCGTGTGCGGCGGAATGTCGCGGGCTTTTTAATTTGTTATTAGTCTTATTTATAATGAAATACCGAAGATACCGAAAATCTCGGTTTCTGTTAACTCAATCCCGGTATTTTAAACCTTTCGTTTCGGTCCGGTATCCCGGTATTTTCGGGATTCGGGATCCCGGTTTGCGACCCCTAATCGTGTCGAGTTGGACACGAACGTAGCCCGGTGCACAGGAATCAAGCGAGCGTGCGCGCCCCGTGTACGACGCCGCGCGTGCTCGGTTAAACTCGGCTCAGCCTAGCTGGCCCGTTTCGTGTTCGTGTTACGCACGACACGAGCCAGCCCGCTGTACACGAGACGGAAGTTATTATGCCACAAGTGGGCCTGGGCCATGATTTAGCAATGATATTGTATTACCGTGTGGGGCCGGTACTTAAAAAGAATAACCCCACTGCATCTCTACCCGTGCATGTCGTAAAAGGCGACTAAGGGATAAGGACAAGATGCCGTGCTAAAGGGCGACAGGCTCGCCACCTCTCACCTTGGCACGGTACTTTCACCGAGTCATACAGCAGGTGGGTCTTCGTGCCTTAATTGCTGCTTGATAGATAAATCTTGTCCGAATACTTTGCGAAACGTGGTGGTCGGTGTTGTGTTTAATTTACCAGAGATCTTGCAGCACAACACTGATTACTCTGCTACCCCGATTTACGGGATTCAGCGTGCGTGATATGTATATGTATGTATGTATTGTTTTAAGAATCGTGTGTTAATAATTATTTATTATTAAATATTACATATGGACTGTACAGGCAGGTAGAAGGTGAACTTATTGCCTTCAGGTAGGTAGTTAACTGTATGTAACGTTAAACTCTTTACACAGTTAAGTATAGGTTTCGTCGTTTTCATTCGCAATTAACTGAACACACAAACTAACATTTATGTACCTGCATACATACCTACTTAAACTTAAATTGCAAGTTCAATAAAAGCTTGCAATAATATTAAAAATACGAAATTCGATCAATTATCTTTGATTCCATGTCTAATGCGTAATGCCCATACCTCTGTCTCTCTTTCTCCTATTTGGCGGTGTCGCTATTTAAATCAAACGTTGTGACGGAGCGCGTCCCGCCGATAGCCATTGGTCGGCGGCACGCGGCGGCAGATCAAACGTATTGACGCGTCACATGCCGCCTCGCGCCGCGCGGCTAGGCTAGCGAGCGACAAAGAGCGAGTGAAGTGACACAGAATAGAGTAAAATCTACAGAAATTACACTAACCCGTTCTCGTGTTATAGTATAGTATAGGTGTGCGTTCAGTCAGAGGGACATGATATATTATAACTATTTTATAAGTAGGTACATAATATCTAGAAACTTAAAAACTTTCTTTTTAATAAGGCGTATGTGTGTATTAGTGAGTGCGGGGTAGTGTTTCAAGTTAAATTGAACTGATTTCCCGGTTCCCCATTCTCCGGAATGAAGTTTACTGCTGAATATAGTTGCGTCTTCTAATCCACTCATCGCATCTCACTCACGCTCGTTTACAATAATAAAAAATCTATACACTATACTATAATGAACACAAATAACATAAAACACTGAACCACACACGAAGCCGCCAGAATGCAAGAACGAAGCAATAAAGTCTGACAGATGTAAAGGTGCGAGTTTGCCGAACACACTCGAAAATAAGCCGAAAGAGCCCAACGTTCCCCCGGGTAGACTCCAGTGGGCCGAGTCCTCGATTCGAGAATCGGTACGATCGAAGTGTAACTTCTGTTCTCTAAATATTCCATGGCTGCCGGTGGCGCGGGGTTAGAGGTGAGGGTGACGCACGAAACGCAAGCGCATTAAATGACCACTAGATAGAAAGAAGACAGCGGGAAGACTGGCAAAAAAGTGAACGATTTAGTTATTTTATTCCTGTCTAGTTACCCCCTCCACCTTTCTCACTACTCTCTTTCTAGTTTAAAGTACGTATGCTATGATAATAATAATTAAAAGGCAAACGAAATAATCTGCGATTTTTCAACATGGTGGCCACGTGGTACTGAGGGAGAGAGTACGGACGGACACCGCCTCTCAACCGGGAGGTTGTGTTAAATCCATGTCAGTTCTATCAAAATTATTACTTACAATATGTACAGGCTATATCAGGCAGGATAGGTTTGAGAAACTTAAGGAATAGGAAATACTCATCCAGTCTTGATGACTCCACCAAATCTTGATGACTCGATTTTCACCAAAAAGTACTGTAAAATAATCGAATCGGGGAAAACGTTACAGAGCTTTTCGTCTTCAAATATGAACCCCTTTCGAACCCTGAATTTACGAAAACCTATCCTGAAACACCCTGTATAAGTAAAGTTAAACGAAAAAATACATACATACATAACGCTGTATCCCGACAATCGGGGTAAGCAGAGTATTCGGTGTTGTGCTGCAACTCGGGTAAATTACAGCACAACACCGACCACCACGATTAGATAGATAGATAGAAAATTCTTTATTGCTCCTAGAAACATACATCAATAATAAGTAAAAACAACAATTACATGAGGTGCAAAGGCGGACTTATCCCTAAAAGAGATTTCTTACAGTCAACCTTTGGATGTTTGTGAGTCGATTAATATAGTGGAATGTAAGTAGGTAGTAGCAAAAGAATTGAGCGTGAGAATTGAATATAAAATAATAATAAGAATACTTATTAATAAATAATAATACATATAAATACATCCTAGTTAAATAAAAGCAATATAAATATATACCTACATATAAATCGCTAAATAAATATCTAAAATATAATACACCAATAAATAAATATATAAATATATATACTTGTCCATCCAGGTACGAAACAAAAGTATTTTTTTTATGTTTTCACTTCACACTGTCGGATTAGCAAAGTATTCCGACAAGATAACTATCAAGCAGCAAGTGAGGCACGAAAACCCACCCGCTGCATGACTCGGTGGAAGGACCGTGCCAAGGTGAGAGGGGGCTAGCCTGTCGCCCTTTAGCACGGCATCTTGTCCTTATCCCTTAGTCGCCTTTTACGACATGCACGGGGAGAGATGCAGTGGAGCTATTCTTTTAAAGTACCTACCGGCCCCATACAGACACGAAAAAATTATGTTTGTGTGAGAAATGTATGTAGGTACCTATAACCACATCAGCGATCCGTCGACACGTTTCGTGCCGATCGTGTTGCCCAAGCTTCAGGCTGGCCTAGCTAGCCTGGAAACTTCAGCAGCTAGTCGGAATATTTCGGCTAGACAGAACGAACCGTGTTCAGGCTGTGTCCGAAATTGCCGTCTACAACTTCGTAAATTAAGCTGACAAGACAGGCAGGGCTGCAGTCTAGTGTAGCCAGACTAATCCCAAAACAAAAGAGTTTCTTTTGTTTCTTTGACATCTTATTCCTAATTATAGGAAAAATTTTGCGTTGGGCTGACATTGTATAAGTAAGAAATAAATAAAGAAATCCTAAATTCTTGTAGGTACGCGCGCGCATAATCACATCAGCATGCCGTCAACACGGTTCGTGCTTATCGTGTCGACCGGGCGTCGGGCTGGCCTAGCTAGCACGGAAACACGATCGTGCTCGGAACATTTCGGCTTGCACGCACCGTGTTCGGGCTGTACCCGAAACTGTCGTGCGCGATTTCGTGCCGCAAACCGACACGACAGACACCTCTGGCAGAATGCCTGTATTAGGTACATTTACAATCTCAGGAAGTATGATCATGTCTCACACTATAGGAGGGAATTGGGTTGGCTCAGGATCCGTGACCGTCGTAATATGCATATTCTTTGCTTCTTGTACAAAAGTCTGAGTGATACAAAGATACCAGAGTACATACGAGAGATGATAGTTCCACTTTCACAGCATGGGCGACCACTGAGATCCTCCGACACAGGAATTCTCCAAATCCCTACGCACTGTTCACGGTTCATGAGCAGATCATATGCTGTGCAGGCTCCTCGACTTTGGAATGCACTGCCAATCGAAATCAGAAACGTGCCAAGGCTTGAATCGTTTAAAAATAAACTCAAATCTCACTACCTCTGCTAATTTCTGAAATTTTTATGAATTATGCAAATGATCAAAATCGACAAATAGTTGTAGGTGGGTAGTTCCCTGTGGGTAGTTTGTTGGTTTTTTTTTTTTTTGTTATGTTAGTCTTGCTGTTTCAAATTCAAAATTCAAATTCAAATATTTTATTCATACTTATATTTATATTTTATTGTTTCATAATTGTAAATTTTGCATTGTTAATTTCTGCCACTAAATGAAGTCTGACCGCAAAAGAGATGTCAAATAAGCAGATTATATCACTTAGGAAGGGGGTAAGAGATTGCTCGTATGCAATACCCCTTGCCTTTTGAGTAAGCACCGTTACACCAGTCAGCAACAACATAAATCATGTAAATAAATGTATTAGGTTAGACTAAGTATTACTGCTCTGTATGCAAATGTTTATCACACTCAATAAATGGTTTTTTATTATTATTATTTTATCCATTTATTTCCACATTTCTTTTTATACAAATTTTACATTTTTTTTTTTAATTAAAACCTAAAATTAATATAAAAACAAACGGAATTATTATTATTATTATTAAAACCAATTAAAACCATTTAATGAAATATTTTATAAATTTGGTTCTGTAAGAATCCTTTAAAGTAGGTATTTTAAATCTACTGACATTATTTAAGTGAAGGTCCTCTAGTGGTCCAAATACCATACAAGCAAAACCCTATAAGCTCACTTACCATGAATATTGCAGTATTTTAAAAATATGTGTACAAGTAAAACCCATTAAGCACAGTCCCATTTTATGGTTTATGAAATTTTACAAAAATACTGAACTTCTAAGGAGGATTTGTATCTTTGATTAAACCTTAACTAGATATACTACAAAACTATGGACACATTTCTTATACATTTACACCTTTACCAATACTTTTGAGCCATTGAACTTTCAAATCCATTTATCTCAAAACTCTCCTGTCTACATTTAATGGGTTTTACCAGTATACCGACGATGTGTGTGACGGCTGTTTTCTCTCTCGTGCCTTCGTAAAATGAAAACACTCTACCATGTCAGTGCTTCCCTTCATTTCGCGCCGGCTACACTGCCATATGAATGATCAATAAACAATACAATACAATACCGAAACAAATGATCTGACCGACTGTGACTTTCCCCCACTAAGAGTTAACCCCTCGATTCCTAGTTTGACCCTCAATTAATTCTTATTCCAAAGAAAGTAGACAGGAGAACCTTGTCGCCTTCAACGTTAGCAAGACTCAGTGCTGCGCATTATCTGCTAAGGTCGATCCCTTTCCTCTCCAAGCTAGTTTCCAATGTAGCGTCGTACCTGTCTCGGAGCACCTGGACCTCCTGGGCACCACTATTTCCAAAGACGTGGGTTTCCGGCAACTAATCGAGTCTAAGGCCAAAACTGCATCCAGAAAATTGGGAATACTTTTCCGCAATCGGCGGTTCTTCTCACCGGCACAACTATTCCTGTTGTACAAAACACAGATTAGGCCGGTGATGGAGTACTGCAGTCACATCTGGGAGGGTAGTCCCCATTATCTGCTTGTGTCCTTGGACTCGATACAGCGCCGAGCCATCCGTCTTGTTGGTGACCCGAAACTTACAGATGGTCTGGTCTGGAGTCTGAGTCACAGACGATTTGTGGGTTCGCTTAGGTAGTCTGTTTTACATATACTATCACGGACGCTGATCTCCGCATGACTCGTCGCAGAGAGACTCAGCACCCTTTTGTTGTTGACATTGGGCTTTTGAGAACCCATCGGTTCTCTAAATCGTTTCTTTGTCGCACCGCTAGTGTGTGAAACTGTCTCCCGGCGAGTGTATTTCCTGAATCCTTTAACCTGGGTGTCTTCAAGCCGCGTATTAACGGGCTAAACAGCCTAGCAACAGTCCGCAAATCTGTTGGCATGGCACCTAACTGAGCGTGGTTTTTTTTTTTTTTTTTATTGAAACTTGACAAGGTTGGCTCCATCACCTACATCCGTGATGTCAGCCCATAACACCGGGTGAACTTGGTGCCACGTCAGTGCTTCCCTTCGGTCGTGCCGGCTACACTGAACTGGACGGAAAACACAAACTATTTACATAGCCGTTTCGACCGACCTTTCATTCAGTGCGGTGGTACCAACCCGGGCGGGTTAAACCCTACCACCTAGTAATATAAGAAGGGAGTCATATCCCTTGGTCGCCATTTAAGACATATACTGGGAGAGATGCAGTGGGGCTATTCTTTTAAAGTACCGGCCCCACACGGTACACGGTGGTTTCGCGAGGAGAGGTGATTTTGGCTCTGTCGACTGCACCATTTGTCTCTCGGCCGGCACAGCCACCCATGCTGGTTTACATAAAAAAGAAATATATATATATTGAGGAAAAAAACATTGTCCACAGGCACTGCCGCCAACTCGGCTTCCGCAGCGGAACCGAAGATCAACACACCCAAAGAGAATGCCGCAACACTGCCGTCGAGCACTTCTAGCCCGGGCGGCTACTGGGGGTCCATGCACCAAATCACGATCACCGCTTCCCTGCCTGCCAACACGAACACGACACACGATGCGGCCGGCGCTAAGGCAGCGCCTGACAACCACGTGCCCGGAGCTCACGACGCCAGCACTACCCCCAATCCCACCGGCACCACCAAGCACGTAGGGCCCGACACAACGGTGGTCACGAGGCCCACTACGCACGAGCCCACCTCCTCCACCACCGTCGCTACCACCACTATCATCACCACCCCGGCCTCCGCCACCACCACCATCGCTACCTCCACCAAGGTGCCCACCCCCACTACCAAGGCTGCCACCGTGACGACCGCCGCTCCCATTCTCGCCGCTCGAGGGTGAGTTACTTACTATCTTAACTGAATAGTAATTTTTTTTCCTGAAAACTCAAACGGGTGGATACATCACCTACTGCATCCGTGATGTCAGCCCATAACACCTTGGTGAGAGCTCGGGTGGCTGGAGTAGCACTACCCGAGCGCCAACATACAACGGACCGTCTTGAGGTCTCAGTGCGGAGAATGTCCCACCCACATTCCCAAGAGGCTGGACAGAAAACAAAACAAAACAAACACCTTGGTGAACTAGGTGCCGTGTCGGTGCTTTCCTTCGGTCCTGCCGGCTACACTGAACTGGATTGAAAGCACGAACTATTTAAATAGCCGTTTCAGCCGATCTTTCATTCAGTGCGGAGGTACAATCCGCCCCGGGTTCATTTGCAAATTCAACATTGTGTTCCGCAAGGTTCAACCCCACCACCTAGTAATGTAAGATGGGAAGGGACCTACAGTTTTACGTGGAATCTGAACCACGGTCAGCCTCCAACGGTCTAGCGGTCACACATCCATCCACTGATAGCGCCAAGGTGTGCTTATGATCCGACCGATCGCACCACTGAGATACCGAGGCTTGTTAAAGGTGGATCTTCTTTCCGGACCTTCACTCCCTAGGAAACTCCCCACTCACACTACCACAGGAACATTCCCAGTGGCGGCGCTAGGCGTCGTCGGCCTCGCACCCTCGCACCTGAGGGGGTCTCGCAAAAATTCGTTTACCCTAGCTGACTCCCTTTGGGAACGCGCGATCCCAAAAAATCTCATCAAAGTATGGTCGCACACTTTGGGCTATTGCTTGTTTTGTTGGGTTAATTATTTTAATTTGTGATTATTCATGTAATTTTTGTCAACATTTGATTAGCAATGAAACTCATATACTCATACATCAGTCTCATTCTATTTCTCGTTTTCTTTCTGACTGGGAAATGAAGGAGGCCTCGCAAAGCTGATGTCGCTGACGTCTACATTTGGTCTAACACCGCCACTGAACATTCCATAGTGTCAATAGCTGTTGATGGGATCTTTTGAGAGATATACCGTGATACATGATGATACAGAGGTACCGTGTGGGGCCCCTCTCCCGGCGAATGTCGCAAAAGGCGACTAGGGGATAAGAGGTACCGTGTGGGGCCCCTTTTCCGACGAATGTCGCAAAAGGCGACTAGGGGATAAGAGGTACCGTGTGGGGCCCCTCTCCCGGCGAATGTCGAAAAAGGCGACTAGGGGATAAGAGGTACCGTGTAGGGCCTCTCTCCCGGCGAATGTCGCAAAAGGCGACTAGGGGATAAGAGGTACCGTGTGGGGCCCCTCTTCCGACGAATGTCGCAAAAGGCGACTAGGGGATAAGAGGTACCGTGTGGGGCCCCTCTCCCGGCGAATGTCGCAAAAGGCGACTAGGGGATAACGACAAGATGCCGTGCTAAAGGGCGACAGGCTGGCCACCTCTAACCTTGACATGCTCCTTCCACCGAGTCATGCAGCAGGTGGATGTACACGCCTTACTTGCTGCTTGATAGTTATCTTTTCCGAATACTTTGCTAAATGTTTGTGGTCGGTGTTGTGCTGTGATTTACCAGAGTACTTGCAGCGTAACACGGATTACTCTGCTTACTCCGACTGTCGGGATACAGCGTGTGGTGTGTATGTATTTGAGAGAGATCTTTGGCTTGTGTATTTAATTGACTAAGTGAACAGGTCAGGCGGTGTGTGACCTTACTGTCAAAACGCAATAATCTAAATTATTGTCACAATTTCTGTAACTTACTAATCGGGACATTGATCTCGTCGCTTCATCGCGAGCTGCGGTGGCCGAATTTTATCTTTCTGAGTTTAACAGAGTCCTTGCAGTACAACACTGATAATTCTGCTTACCCGCAGTGATTCCATACCTATACGCTTGAATTACCACGGATGCGTACCAATCGGTTCTGCAGATCTTTCCTCTACAGAACCGGTAAACTCTGGAACGCTCTCCGTACCCGCATATTTCCCCCCAAGTATAGTCTCGGGTCCTTCAAGAGAGGCGCTAATAGGCACCTGTCAGGCCGGCATGGCATTCGCAACCCCCGCGTACTACTGAATGCCCATGGACGTTGTTAGACACCTTATGTGTGGCTCGACGCCACATGTCGGGCTTTCTATATAAAAGAAAGATCAAACTCCTCTGGCCTTATTTGACACTGTTCGAATTTACCGCCACAACCATTTATGAGGATAATGAAATTGTTTTTGGTATTTTGATATTGTGCTGTCTGTCTGCTCGTACCCATACTACGTGACCAATTTGGGGGAGGGGGTTCGCAAAAGGGGGTTTAGTGCCAAGTCACGTAGTTACATTTTACAATATATTTAATTGTTTATAAAAAAAAGTAATTTTAAAGTCCAATATGGGCATATGTTGTTTTTTTTTTTTTTATGGAAACTGGCACGGTTGGCTACATCACCTACAACGTCCGTGATGTCAGCCCATAACACCGGGTGAACTAGGTGCCATGTCAGTGCTTCCCCCTTTGATCGTGCCGGCTACACTGAACTGGTCGGAAAACAAACTATTTACATAGCCGTTTAGACCGACGTTTCATTCAGAGCGGTGGTACCAATCCGGGCGGGTTAAACCCTACCACCAATTTTGCGGGCGGGATTAGTTTGCAGGCCTAGAGCCAACCCCAAACCTAACAACAACAACAACAACAACAACAACCCTACCACCAAGTAAGATTAGGAGGGAAGGGACCTACAGTTTTACGAGGAATCCGAACCTCGGTCAGCCTCCAACGGTCAGCGGTCACCCATCCAAGTACTGACCGCACCCAGCGTTGCTTAACATTCAATAGCGACAGTTGACTGTCTGCACCACTGAGCTATCGAGGCTCCTCCTCCTTGTCCAAAGTTGGTGGAAAGAGTATTGTTATTTTAAATAAAAAAATAAAAAAATGAATACCTACCTGTACACATGTGAGCATAGTTTTCATTTCCTGCCGATTTACTACCTTGTACCGTTTACACTTTTACACTACACTAAGATCTCAAATATTGATTAAATATGCCAAAAATTGCCATATCTTTATAAATAAAATCGCTATTTTATCGTATTTAAAATACTACATGAAAATGGGGGAGGGGGGGGGGGGGGGGGGGGGGGGCTGAGCACAAACCACGGTAGGTCACAAGGGGGGGCGGGAGGGGAGTCAAAAAGTGGGTAAAATCGCACACGTAGTATGGGTGCGAGCCTTTATGTCTGAATGATGTTGCTCTGTTTGGCATCGACAGTGTAAAATATGTGTCGAGTATTGAAATTACGACACAACTGATAACCCGGGAGAATGTGCGAGCCTTTATGTCTGAATGATGTTGCTCTGTTTGGCATCGACAGTGTAAAATATGGGTCGAGTATTGAAATTACGACACAACTGATAACCCGGGAGAATCTTCTCGTAACAGTAATATATCTGAACAATAATTATGAGAGAGAAAAAAATGGTTTTGTTATCATCGCTCATAAACTGAACTGAGAGTTGTGACGTGCGGGCCGTCGGTCGGGCGGAAGGATTTGTTTTATGTGTGTTGTTCTGTTTTGTAACTGTAAAACTTCGTTCTTTTCTTTTTTCTCTGGTCTATGCATATGTTAGGGTATATGCTTAGTTAATGCCTGTATTGTGTACTTGGGCCTGACTTAAAATCAGCGTCCCTCTCACCGGCTCCCATGTAGAGGTGGTACCGGCCCACGAACGATAGAGGTAGGGATGTCGGACCTTCCCCACGCCCGCGTAACACGATATTTGTAAAAATGTACAAATAACAATCGTTACCACCCAATCAAAGCGTGATACCACCCGATACCACCCAATCAGAGCGCGCGGCGTCCCCTCCGCTACCCGTGAAGCTCGGCGACACTGGTTCTCATTAAGCATTGGACAGTCTGACGTCCAACCTCTTCTAACGTTCTTGTACCGGACCTAGCCCAGAACACGGCGCTCAGCACGAACACGGAAAGTTAAACAATCGGTCGCGGCGCGCTCCGTGCTGGCCGTGTTTCCCGGGCCTACTCCGTGTTCGTGTTATGTCGCGAGCCCGGCGGGGTCCGCTAGGATGATATGCCACTAATCCGGTTTTCATTTATTTCGTCAATTGAATGTTATTTATTGTACCTGCTTGCATAAATACACCCCTCTGTCGGCGGACACTGACCGGACTTTCCGTGTCGGCCGGTGCTCCGTTTCAGCCCGGTAACACGGTCGCCTAGAGTGCAGTACACCGGATTCGAGTCCAACACGCTTTTTCCGTATCGTATTTCATGCATATCGTCACGGTTACCACCTCTGCTCCCAGGCTCCATGGTGAGGGACAAAGGCTGTGTCAGGTCAAACTCTTGTCAGTATTGTTTTTTTTTTTTGTATCGGACGAGAGAAATGAAAAACATTTAATTTTTTTCATTTCAGATTCGACGGTGCGAGCTTCATCGGTGGCATAGTGCTGGCTCTTGGTCTGCTCGCCGTTGGGTTCATGGGCTTCAAGTACTACAAGTCTCAGACCGAGAGGAACTACCACACTCTATAATCTACCTCTCTCCCTCCCCCCTAAGTCTATGTATACCGCGCGATTCCCCCGCACACTCAACCCATTAGCCCGCACTCGCACAGACATCTGAAGTCACTCAATTTTTATTTATTTATAATTGTATTTACTAGACTTAAGCTACTGTCGCAGACATTCCGCACAGAGTTCGGGAATCGCTCGCCACTTCCTTTCGCCTTCCTTCTCAATTTTTTTTTAAATTTTATAATTTTTTATTTACGTGTGTGCTTAAATATTGCCTTCTCATATCAGAAACTAAAGAACTCGAAAAGGTCTGATTTCGCTTGGCTTACGAATTTAATTAGTTTTTAGGGTGTCACTAAACTTTATTCTGGCAGTATGTAGTTCAACGTGCGCGGTGTGCTTTAGTTGTCGTGTTATCTCAGATTTTTAAGTTTCATAACTGAGTAGGTAACAACTTCACATATTATACCGCTTCTCGAATCCACTTTGCAAACATTTTCTCAAAATATTTGTTTGTTAGTTTTTTTTTTTTCGTTTGCCTAAATGAGCACAGTGTGACCCTGTTACTAAACACCTCCGAACCTGACTTATTTTTATTTACTATATATTGAATCTCCCACATGAAAATTTGTAATTTTACTCACGATTCTGTTGCGAAACAGTTAATAAAAAAATTTATAATAAAGAATGTTTTTTATGTTTTAGTGAAGTTTCCTTAAAGTGTTTTATTTTAAGTTTTTTTTTTTTTTTTGTGATTGAATACAGGAACAGAGCATAGGTTTATGCACATTGCAGGAAGCTTCGCACTACCTAATTGGCTACAACGATAGCATCACGCTAGTTCAGCTATTACGTAGTTAGGAATAATATTTATCGTTAAGCTCTTTTTCAGTTGTTACGTTGGCGTCGCTGCTATTATTATAACTCTATATGCTCTGTATGCAACGCAAATATTATAAAAACTATACATCTGACTCGTATAGTTCTAGAACCCGCCAACTTCGTTTTGGACGATTTTGCAGTAAGACGAAAAAACTAGACCTCCATAAATAGCCGCCCATACAAACTACAATCGAGCTGGAAATAATGTTAATTTTTCTTTGCGATTCACTCTGGATTGGACGGTGTTAGGAACATAATTTCTTAACAGATATGTGACAAATTTAATGCTTTATTCAAAACAGTTTATAACTACTTTTTTATAGAAATGGATTTGGCGGGTTCTGGAACTATACGACTCATCTGTTGGTAAGTTTAGTGTCAGTCAGCTAAATTACATGTGCTACCACCACGATCGTGCTACCACCTACATGTATTAAATGTTTATGCTAAAAGTGAATGCGAGTTTGGGGAAAAATTTAGCTCGTTTGCCTCACTAAATCCACTTACAAGATTCAACTGTGACTGTGTTTTGATGTTATGTTCATATTGGACAGTCTAAAAACAAATAGTCGAAAGCGATTCATTGAAACACCTGTTCCAATAGATTGCACGCAGCGGCGTCAACCTGACATGATGTAAAATGTTAAGAGAATTTATTCTTCTACGTTTAATAACCATAGATATGTGCAATGTAGATATTAAATAACTTCGCAGAATCTCTGAAAATTATTCAACGTTTGGTGTAAAAGAATATTATTATTAGCAAAATTGTATTTGGTAGTGAAAAGTGTACGTAATACCATCCTGTATCCGCGCTGAATGCTGACCGGCCCTAATTGTCACTTCGAAACATCATCGCAAGCTTTGAACTTGATTTAATTTTATTTGTAATGGTTAGTAATGTAAACTAACCTTTATTGTAGCAGGAAAAGGGAATAGCACCTCGCAATGTAAAAACAATTTATAGCGATTTGTGTGTCTAAATTGTTGTGATGAATAATTAGTCTTGTTTCGAAATTATAATACTGATGATTATACTCTGGGCAGCTGGTGTTGAAATAGTTAAGTGTATAATTGATAAGGAAACGCAATGTGATGAAAATAAGGGTCTAAATTTGTAGGTGGAGGTAATTTTTTGCAAAGTTCCACTTCAGAAACGAATTGTCAGAATGGACTTGCTGTTCCTACATTTTAAATTAACAGTTGTTATTTATTAACCTTTTTGAAGCATTACTAATTTTCCATCCATAGAGGTATTCCAAAATATATCTCTAAAAAATGCCTTTTGTTTCAGACCCAGTACAATACAAACCATGTTTTGCATTTCAAATACATAGTCAAAACTATGTTGGAGCTTCAAATTCTAATGGATAATTTCCAAAAATGCTCAAGTTTAAAAATGACTTATTTTCGAAATATCTGCATGGAGCTTCTAAATCCACCTAATCGTACCCTAATCCAGAATAACTAGAGGCTTTGTAAAAAATTACCATTGCTGCAGATGGTTTGGCATTTTGCGTAGTGGATTTTAAAAATAAGATAAGGTTCAAAGTTATATTTCTCCCCTCGCAACTTACATGTCTAGTGGTCTCTCGTGAGTTAGATATTTTTGGTGCTTCATTGTCACAACACCAATTCGATTCCCTATTAGTTCCCTAGCTTGTGACATTTTACAGTGCAAGATATTTTTGGTCCTTCATTGTCACAACACCAATTCGATTCCCTATTAGTTCCCTAGCTTGTGACATTTTACAGTGCAAGATATTTTTGGTCCTTCATTGTCACAACACCAATTCGATTCCCTATTTGTTCCCTAGCTTGTGACATTTTACAGTGCAAGATATTTTTGGTCCTTCATTGTCACAACACCAATTCGATTCCCTATTTGTTCCCTAGCTTGTGACATTTTACAGTGCAAGATATTTTTGGTCCTTCATTGTCACAACACCAATTCGATTCCCTATTAGTTCCCTAGCTTGTGACATTTTACAGTGCAAGATATTTTTGGTCCTTCATTGTCACAACACCAATTCGATTCCCTATTTGTTCCCTAGCTTGTGACATTTTACAGTGCAAGATATTTTTGGTCCTTCATTGTCACAACACCAATTCGATTCCCTATTTGTTCCCTAGCTTGTGACATTTTACAGTGCAAGATATTTTTGGTCCTTCATTGTCACAACACCAATTCGATTCCCTATTAGTTCCCTAGCTTGTGACATTTTACAGTGCAAGATATTTTTGGTCCTTCATTGTCACAACACCAATTCGATTCCCTATTTGTTCCCTAGCTTGTGACATTTTACAGTGCAAGATATTTTTGGTCCTTCATTGTCACAACACCAATTCGATTCCCTATTTGTTCCCTAGCTTGTGACATTTTACAGTGCAAGATATTTTTGGTCCTTCATTGTCACAACACCAATTCGATTCCCTATTTGTTCCCTAGCTTGTGACATTTTACAGTGCAAGATATTTTTGGTCCTTCATTGTCACAACACCAATTCGATTCCCTATTTGGTCCCTAGCTTGTGACATTTTACAGTGCAAGATATTTTTGGTCCTTCATTGTCACAACACCAATTCGATTCCCTATTTGTTCCCTAGCTTGTGACATTTTACAGTGCAAGATATTTTTGGTCCTTCATTGTCACAACACCAATTCGATTCCCTATTTGGTCCCTAGCTTGTGACATTTTACAGTGCAAGATATTTTTGGTCCTTCATTGTCACAACACCTATTCGATTCCCTATTTGTTCCCTAGCTTGTGACATTTTACAGTGCAAGATATTTTTGGTCCTTCATTGTCACAACACCAATTCGATTCCCTATTTGGTCCCTAGCTTGTGACATTTTACAGTGCAAGATATTTTTGGTGCTTCATTGTCACAACACCAATTCGATTCCCTATTTGTTCCCTAGCTTGTGACATTTTACAGTGCAAGATATTTTTGGTCCTTCATTGTCACAACACCTATTCGATTCCCTATTTGGTCCCTAGCTTGTGACATTTTACAGTGCAAGATATTTTTGGTCCTTCATTGTCACAACACCTATTCGATTCCCTATTCATATGTGTGTTCCGTAGCTTGTGACAGTTTACAGTGCAAGCATTTCTATGACGTCTACCCAGCAAATACATCTGAACCGAATCTAAGTTTTGTCCTCCGATGGTAATATGCAAAACCATCTAGCTCTCATTTTGTTCATTGTGATTTGGCATGGTCATTCAAGATAGCCGTGTAGATTTGAGTCCATCCTGAAGTGCTCTTAATCTGAGACTATATTGTGGTAATCTAGAAAAGATAGACGAGAAGAAAAAAACACATAACGCCCATTTCAGTGTTTTGAAAAATATTGTATCTACCCTTTAAGATTCTTATCACTTTGAACAAAGATTAAATAAAGGTATATCTGACCAATATTATTCTTTTATTTTATCCCAGAGATAGAAAGTAATAGCAATACAAATGTTTTCTTTTATTCCGTTTGGTACCGGTAGCGCGTGCCCGACTCACATTTGGCAGGTTTTTATTGTTTTACTTAGGGTTTGCACTATAATCACACCAAATTTGACGCTTGTATATAAACAAAAAACAAAATACATTGGAAAAAAAACATGCTTCCCCTTTTTTATTATTATTTGTTAGGGTTATAATAACACATGTGAAAATGTCAACAACCTATTAAAGGTTCACGATACAGCCCTTTAAAGGTTGGACAGACGGTGTAGGGTTAATAATAGGGTCCCGTACGGAACCCTAAAAATGAAGAAATGTTCTATGGCAATATATTTAATGTAAAAAGTTGATGAATAGATCTGCTTATGGTAGGTCCAACTTTTCTGCTATCTTCGTACTTCAAATCGGCTATGAGAGTTTCTCCTTCTTTCTGGTTGCACGTTTTGTATTTCTCTATGAGAGATTTTGGAGTTTTGTACACTTGAGTGATGGCCAGTGCTTTCTCGACAGACATGCCCCTCAGCTGAAGCAGCATCTTGATGAATGCCTCGGTGACTGTCAAAGGTTTAGTCTTGGTTGAAGCTTTATTGAAATAATCGAACGTCATCAGATAATCACCGCTCGATTCTTTGCTGCGTCCCCTCAATGATTTGTCCTGCAATATAAGTTATTGAATGTTTACACATAATGTGGAGCTAATCAATCGTGGAACTCTATTAGGGGTCTCTGCACACTGGCGAAAAATTATAGCAATTTTAGTTACTTTGGAAAAACCGAATGTAAAGCATAGTTTGTATGAGAATAACGGTTGCTCCTGTGCCCTAGGAGAAGTTGCCCATTTAGGCAACTTCCTCAAATCTACTCAAATTTTAAAATTTCATAAAAAGGCATTTGACACCACAAATGGACAAAGATGCACCTGAAATGCAAGGCAAAATTCTCAGGGATGCATTTAGATCCATTAATGGCGCCAAACCACAAATGAAGTGAATCTCTTACCTTATATTCTATAGTGAGTCTTTTAGTCAGGATAGCCAGGAACCGTGCAGAGCCTGCCAACGAGTCCGTCGTGTGAACCTTAAACCCGCTCTGAACCCTCGTGTTGGCTATGGCTTGCATCAAGGTCAGTACGGGCAGGCCCACGTGCTTGTTTTTGCCGTAGTTTTCTATCAAGTATATAACGTTGGCTAGTCCACATTTTTTCAGCCGGAATTTCTGCTCGTGAAACCTGCCATCCTTAATACTGGCTCCGAGATCGTCCATCCTCTTCCGTTCGATGATGTAGGGTAAAACCAGTTCGTAGCCTGTAGTGCCGTGTCTCGCGACCCAAGTGAAGTCGCCCACTTTGAGGTGTCGGTACTCATGTTTGAGGCCGGCATACTTGTTGAATTGGACGACTGTCGCGTCATTTTTCTTGGAAGCCCTGTAACAATTAATTGACTAAGGCTTTGTGGATAAATAATTATTGACTAAGAAAAATTCACTCAACTAGTGCTAGGCGATAATGTGCAACCATAATAATATCATCTGCTCCGCGCGGAGCAGTTGGGAGCTGTCGGATGTAACAGGACCCACTCCGCGCAGAGCAGAAGGGAGCCGGCAGGTTAAAAATATAAAATGCATTACTTAAAATTGAAAGAAATAAGTAGGGCAGGCTTACCCACTAGTTTCTGCCTTGTCAATCAACAAGATTACATCAAATGAGCCCGCGGGCATTTCCACAATATTCTCTATTGCTTCCATAGATTCGTCATCCGCTTCTGCTGCACTTCTAGCGCTAGCTTGGCTGCTGTGACTTATATGGGTACCTGAATATGTTTGGCTGCTCGCACTTGTTTGGCAGCCGTTACTTATTTGGCTGCCGGCACTTGTTTGACTGTCATAATTTATTTGGCTGCTGCTGGCATTTGTTTGGCCATCATAACTGACTTGGCTGCTGCTGGCACTTGCTTGGCTGCCGTAACTTATTGGGCCGCTGGCACTTGCTTGGCTGCCGGCACTGGTTTGGCCGCTGAATGCAAGATCTGAGTTTGAAGTTGATGGAAAGCTGCCAAAATTTACGCTCATTAAATCAACAGTCACGGGCCTATCCTTGTATTCGTTGTGGAGTTCTGTGGCCAGTATGAAACCTTCGTCTGTCAACGAAAACTCTACCTTCTTACTCCGGACTTTATTCACGAGTCCCTTCGTGATGAGCCGAGCCATCGAAGACCACGCCGTGTAGCGAGAGTCGGGCTTGGGCCTCGTGAAGGATTCCTCACAGAGAGGCTGGGCCTTTTCGATCAGTGCGTCTTTTGTGAGTGACAACTTGTCGGGATTTTCGTTAACATGGTGCATCAGAGCCAACAATATGGCACAGCCTCCTGAACGATTTGCCGGCTTGTACGGTTTATCTCGCTTAGTGGTGGCTACTTTCTTTAGAGATTTGTGTTTATCTAACAAATTAACAACTTTGGTTTGCTCTGGCGCAGACTGTTCGTTTCTTGATCGCAGTGGTGTAACAATTCGAGCGTTGGAAGAAGAGGGTTGTATGTCTTCGGTGTGCGCTTTTAGCTTGGAATCTAAATATGCGCACAATTTTTTCCCGAACCCTTTCAGGATAGCGCATTCGGCGCCAGAACGAACAGGCACCGGGTACCTCTTTAGAGATTTGATGGCTTCTTTCATCGAGTATTGTGAGTTTGAACCGCGAGCGGTGGCGTCCGTCTGGAGCTCTTGCAGCCATTGCAAAAAAAGTGGGTTTGGCGTTGCTGATTTGTAAGTTATTCTTGTTTTATTGCTGGCACTATTCATTCCGAAATTGCAAACCAACGAATTCAATTCTCATTTCTCACTCACGCCGATTGAACGCCGCCGGTATTTAACGGTTAATAGCGTCTCTTTGTAGTAAGCACCCGACAGTTAACTTTTTATTTTCTTAAGGAAAGGCAAGGATAGTGTGACCGTATAGCCATATCTCTTGTTTTTCATTCTCCTTCCATTTGAATTTTGTTTTCTTCTTTTCTTTATTCGACTTAGCTTCCAATTAGACTTAGCCTGCGGAAATCAAAACTGGGCAAAAATCAAAAAATAAAATTTCACGATAAAAATTTCATACAAAATGGCGACTACCGCGAATTTATTTTCAATAGCGACTTAGAATTGCCTCTTTTCCGACGCTGCGGGAAGTTTAGTGTGGCCCCGCGCCGTACTTGCGTAACACAGCGCAGGCACCCATGCTAGCCTCAGCCGCGCCGGCTCACACGGGTGCCTGCGTTTTGTCACGGCGGACGGGGGCTGCACTCCCTCCGCGCCTCCGGCTTATAAAAACACTCTAGGGAATAGCCACACTAACAGGTTATGTTGGGGCGGTGGATTTAGTTTTTCCGCAAAGTATGTTATTTACCCCCATTGTCCTCTCAAATGTTATCTATATGGCAACACACACCTTATCTATGTATATGTAGCAGTATTATTATAAGATTAGTGAAATTATAATTTTACTAGTAAAATCATAATCCTTCGTATTATTGTGAGTTAAAGCAAAAATTCACAATCTTACTGGTTAAAGTTAGCATTATTATAATTTTACTAGACTACCTAGAAAGATTGTAAAAACGATATTTTCTCACAATTTTACTGATTTATGGGGCAGATTTTTAGTAAAATTATAATTTTACTAAACATAGCTAGTAAAATTTTATGAAGACGTATAGCGCGCGCTGATTGGTTTAAATATTGTGCATATCTGGAGCTTAGACATGGCTCCACGCGATATCGGCCAATCACTGCAAGCGTCATCTCCCGCCCGCCCCGCGCGCTCCTCAGAAATACAGTCTTACTAACCACAATTAGTAAAATTATAATTTTACTAGATATCTAAGAGATGAAGCAGTAAAATTGTAAGAAATCATAGCATTTTACAATCTTTCTAAGGTAGTCTAGTAAAATTATTATAATGCTAACTTTAACCAGTAAGATTGTGAATTTTTGCTTTGACTCACAATAATACGAAGGATTATGATTTTACTAGTAAAATTTATAATTTCACTAATCTTATAATAATACTGCGACATATACAGGATGTCCAAAGTGTGATGTGGAATATCGAAGGATCGTGATATGTATCGTGTGTAAAGTGCAGTGATGAAAGAATTTTTTTTTAATCTCGATTATTTCCAATTTTGCCATTTTCTAACAAAGTAAATGCATACGATAGTGTGAGCGCGCTCTATGCTTGTGCACGGCCGCGTAGGGCTATGCGAGGGAAGGGACGCGGCGCGAGGCGCGCGGTTCGCGATCGCGAGGCGTGAAATGCGCGGGCGCGGGGCGCGCGCGGCGCTGATCGGACGAGCGAGAATCATAGATTTCGATATAAGACGTAGCATACCTACCTACTACACTGCAATAAGGCATGTAGGTGTATGTATGTATGTAGCCAGTAAAAAGTAAATGATTATCTACCTAACTCAAAAATGATGTGAAGGTTTTCTACGTGATCTCCTTGCAGCTCGATACATTATGACGAGACCCGGGCGATGCAGTAGCGGGTCTAGATTGCCATGTTCCCGTAAACAGTACAATGCACGCACAATCACTTCAGCCAGCACCGGCAGTCTGACGCCTGTTTGGAAATCTTTCACGATAAATGCGTTTGAAGCCCATTTCCGTTTGCTGCTCCATACGCGAGCAACATATCCACATATTCGTTATTCGTGAATGGAACTTTTAACAAACACTTCAACCTGTGGTAGGTACGTATTGTTAAACACGAGCGCGAAACTTTCACTAATTCAATTTACGAATCGAATTACCAAAAATACGTCAACACGGTCGGCCGCCCTTGACATACTGACCGACTGACACACATTGATCTTCCGCGCCGCGTGACCGGCTGGACTGAAGCGCAATGCAGGTCGGTCGCCTACAGGCAACGCGGCGCGCCGCCCTCCGCGCCCGCGCCGCCCTCCGCGCCCGCGCCGCCCGCCGCGCCCGCGCGGCGTCTCGTTTGATGGCAGCGCACGATGCCGCCACCGGGCGGCATCGCGGCGCGCCGCCGCCCGCCGCGCCCGCATCTCCTTTGATAGCAGCGTGCGATGCCGACACGGGGCGGCGCGGGGGCGCAACAGCGCGGTGCGGTGCGGTGCTATAGCGAACATTCGACCCGGCCGGCGCGCCCGCCGCGCCGCCCCGCCTCCTCCGCACCGCCGCGGTCTGGTCACTTAGAGCGCGCATAGATTGACTAAATTGAAAACTTTGAAAATTCATATCTCGAAAACTAGTATGGATAGGACCATTTTTCTTTTTTTTAATGTGTTTATTAGATGATATACAATAGCTCATTTCGATATTGCTGAACAGACCCTGGACACCCTGTATACACCATTCTGTACAACGAACGACGAACTTGCTTCGCTTCTCGACTTTCGAATCGTTCTTCTTCTTCTTCTTTTTAATTCTGGCGATTAACCGATATAATCTTCGGCTTATTTCGCCAATGTATAGTCTTGTAAGATCCACGATTGACGGTAATAAATAAGTACTACTTCACACATAAAAAAAACCAATAATTTTGTCTTTAAAAATAATGAATAAATATATACTTTGTGCGTAGCACAAGGCAAGCGCGTAGTATGGGTAATTTTTTTTCCAGTAGCGTCAGCTGTCAGGTGCTTACTACAAAGAGACACTGGGGCCATTATTCTGTGTGTGATATTATTAAAATAATATTCTCTTTGATAAAAAAAAGACAAAAATGTCTCTTTGTTAAGGCCCGTTTACATTTATCACTTTGGAGGTACAACCCGGATGAATCATCCAAAGTGATAAGTGTAAATTGAGTTTCGATGCGAGTTCAACGAGAGTGAACATCCAAATTGAACGATGAACGAAGTAGACCCTCTTCCTACTTTTGTTGAAAGCAATCTTCATCGAACGGATGATTCAACGTTATTGACAGTGCGGGACAAGTCTAAACAGACCAGCCTCATTTTAGTGAATGCGCAGGACAACTGTTGAAACTTGAAAAAAAACCTTTCAAGTGGCAAGATAAACACATGACAATATTTTTAGTGTTCTACCATCGATAAGAGTGTTTGTGGAACACAAAGTGTTAGGAATACTCAAAAAGTATCGAAAGGGGGAAGCCTATAAACTTTGTTTTTTTTTTAAATAATTTTATTACATTCATCTAACAATCCTTGACAAATTATGTGTTTCCAGCATATAACATTATATTCCAGCACGCACGAATTCATTACGAACCCGCGACATTTTTACTCCAGAATGGATGTTCATCCACAATGAAAATTTAACATGTGTAAACAAACAAACGTTCAATGTTCATCTTCACTTTGGATGATTCACTATGGATGTACATCCATAGTGACATAGTGTAAACGGCGCTTTAGTTGATATTCTTTGGTTGGTCGTCCACAGATAAATAACTTAATGTGGTCGTCCGTCTCCAGGGTGACCATTTGTGGCAGGTTCCTGACATTTGGGCAGATTTGGCTGTTAAATTTTCATTTGGGCAGATTATGTTGACGAATCAAAAATGTGGCAGGATTTGGCAGATTTTGGAATATTTATCTTACTCTTTTTAATTTGGAAAAATTGGCGATTGGAAAAATGCGTAATGCAAATGGAACTCAAAATATTTGCACGTTGCATATTTTGCTAAAGCAATTCTATGTTTGCCCATGTCAAACGCCTCTTGCGAGAGAATATTCTCACAAGTAAATCTGAACAAAACTGAATTACGAAACAGATTCTTATATAAACATGTTTCTGCCATTATTACAACGAAAGTAGGTATAAAGGAACACGGGGAATGTGTCTCTTTTATACCTACGAAGGAAATGATTAAAAAGATGGGATAAAAAACGACATAAGATGAAAAAAATGAAGAATATGACGCGAATGTGGATGTATAAAATAGGTAAAAATATTTACAATTAAACAAATTCTTTGAAATAAGTGTTCTTTTACTTCCCATCCCCATTGACACACCAAAATATGTGTGGCATATTAATGGCATTTTTCTTTAAAAGGTTCGGCACGTTTTGGCAGGTTTTCAGCTAGTTTTTGGCAGATTCTCTGTTTTAGCAATGGTCACACTGTCCGTCTCTTTGATTGATTGAGCAAGCATCATTCATTGAGAATTGAGATTGTGAGATATTTTTACTTTCGGTGCGCGCTGTGTGAATTTCTAGCAGTGTTGGCTAATGGATCGAGTGCTGTAATATTTTCCTCCACCGGGGTAAACCGGAGACGCCATCATGTCGTCGACTCTCGAGATCCCGCTCAACACCGACGAGGTTAGTCGCTACTCTGCCGAAAATCTTTCTCAAGCTTGATTATATTTGCGCAGGCAGTGATTAAGGTGTCGTGTGCAGGTGATAGAGTTGGACCCGGACGCCCTGCCGCCCGGAGAGGAGGTGCTTGGAATCTTACAGCAGGAGAGATCACAGCTTACAACATGGATCAATGTCGCTGTGAGTGATATTTTTTGACGTGATAACGTCTTATAAATTGATGAACACCGGCTGCATGTGTATTGAAAAATACAACTGACTTTGAAGTATAGGAGAAAAAATGTATCTGTCAATTCGATTGGAAAAAATATATAAAAGAAATCACTAAAATGGTTTTATTCAAAAAATAATATAAAAACATTGGTAGCAGAGCGAAAAGTAACGAAGATGAACCCTAGGTGGTGAGTACACGCCGTGCACGCTTTTTGTGGCCACGAGTGAACGTCACACGTGGCAGTGTGTCGTGCTCCCATATACATTGGGATCTTCAGTAAAAAAGGTTCTCCGGCAAAATGGCTGAGAAAATCGCTGCAATAAAAAATCAACGCACTCAGTGCAAATCACAAATAACAAGAATAGAAAAGTTTGTTGCGGAACAAGGAATGCAGATTTTAATCGATGAAAACGGGCTGCGGGTGAGACGCAAGAGGCTGGATGAGGCATTACAGCAGCTTTGCGGAACCACGTCGGAGCTGGCGGCATTGGTGCCGGACAAGGAGGCGAGCCTGCTGCTGGAGGTGGACGAGCTGGACGAGCGCTGCCTCGCCGTGCAGACCACCATCGAACGTTTGCTTTCCAAAGAAGAAGGAGGAAAGGTCGCAATCAGCAAATCAGAGCAAGAATCGCGTGGTTCTTTGTGTAAATTGGCACCGGTAGAGATCAAGACCTTCACAGGTAATCTGACAGACTATAGGTCGTTCATAGAGTTATTTACTGCAATAATCGGCAGTAATGCTAGCCTATCTAAGGTGCAGAAA
This sequence comes from Nematopogon swammerdamellus, assembly GCA_946902875.1. Classification (NCBI taxonomy): domain Eukaryota; kingdom Metazoa; phylum Arthropoda; class Insecta; order Lepidoptera; family Adelidae; genus Nematopogon; species Nematopogon swammerdamellus. The sequence goes on along the minus strand of OX336345.1, from coordinate 1,893,694 downwards.
CTGTATTACCTCAAGCGTTATGTATCGGGGGAGCCTCACGATCTTATAAACAATCTACCACTTGTGAGCGAGTCGTACTCGGCCTCACTGGAAATATTGAAAGATAGATATGACAATGAATCGCTTCTCATAAGCACTCACGTGTCTGCCATCATAGATATAAGTCCCATAAAAGGTTCTGCAGTTCAACTGCGACAGATGGTTTCGACAATCAAACAGAACTTGAGTGCTTTAAAGAATTTAGAGCAACCGACGGATTCATGGGATATGATTTTAATAAATATAATTCTAAGAAAACTTGACCAATACACAAAACGGCTGTATTATAGCGAAATAGATAATAAGAAATTGCCTACGCTCGGTATCCTTCTCTGTTTTCTTGAGAAGAGAGCTATGGCTCTCGAGTCGAGTTCGAGCAGCATCGCGGCCGCGGAGGCACCTTCGTATTCAAAAAACGAAAAGAAGGGAGGATACCAGGCTGGTGGTAACAAGTGTAATGATCAACAAAAAATAAACCTGCTGTGTACGGTGTGCGAAGGCGATCACAGAACTTATAAATGTTCTAAGTTTCAGGATCTCCCTGTGGATGATCGTATTGAGCATGTAAGTAAGTTTGAATTGTGCAAGATGTGTCTAAACAAGCATCCTGGTAAGTGCAGGCTGAATATAAAATGCAAAACTTGTAATGAGAAACATGCGACGGTTCTTCATCAACCTGAAACTTCAGAGATGGTCCATCCGGAGAGTGTCGCTCCGCTGTAGGGGACGGACGGAGGGCGGCCTTCGTCCAAAAACGGACCGATCCTCCTCATAGAACAAGCGGAAATTCCACATGCATGTTCTCAAACTTTGCTGAACAATGACTATTGGTCTGACGTGTTGTTACCTACAGTAAAGGTAAAAGTAATTGACGCAAACGGAAAGTACCATGTTGCACGAGGAATTTTAGATTCTGCAAGCCAAGGCTCGTTCCTCACTTATAGTTTTGCATCAAATCTGAAACATAAATTTGTACAGGAAAGAGTAGTAGTGAACGGATTGGGAAAAAATTCTCAGTCTGTCAATCACACAGTCACTGTCAAAATTGAATCGATGTCAGGAATTTATGTGACAGAAATAAAATGTTCTCTAGTCCATGGAATTATTGATCGCCTGCCACAAAAGAATATTGATATGACAGATGTTAATATACCGAAATCTTCGATCATAAAAAATATTAAGATTCCGCATGTCAGGGCGATTCGTGCCCCACCAAAAATACGTGCAATTCAAATATTACGTGCATCGCCCGCTCATTCTGCCATCGACCGCCAGCGCGAGAGCACTTGCTTCAGCGTCTTCAATATTACACAAATGCCGGCTTCAGGCGTCTGCATAGTATACGAGAGCATCTGGCATTATATTTCAAGAGTGAAAATCCCTTCAAATACAATGTTATATAAGAAAAAGTAAAAATTTTCACTTCATACATTTAATGTGTTTGGATTAAGTGGAGATGGCTTCTTTAAAATTATATTTTTTTACGTCACCAAATTTGAAAACGGTAACACTGGATTCCCAAAAGAATTATTTTATAATATATATATTTTACTATATTAGATGGCAATTTGCAAAGCTACAATAAAATCAACAAAATACCAGAACCCTTACATGATTTTTATTTACAGATTTTTGCTTGTGTTTTCTTTGTGTTTTTTTTTATTGAAAGCGCGACCTGTGGCGCCGAGGCACCCTAAGGGAGATGTCTAAGGACGCCCATGGACATTTGGTCGTATGCGGGGGTTGCGAATGCCATGCCGGCCCGACAGGTGCCTGTTCACGCCCCTCTTGAAGGACTCGAGACTGTACTTGGGAGGAAATATATAGACAGGAGAACGTCCCAGAGTTTACCGGTTCTATAGAGGAAAAATCTGCAGAAGAGGTTGGTACGCATCCACGGTAAGTCCAGCGTGTGGGGATGCAATCCTTTTTAACAAATTCCTCTTTTCAAACAAATTTCCCTTTTAAAAGCTGATATTTGGCAAAGCCATCCCACAGGTGCAAGCAGTACTCCACGCATGACCTGATCTGCGATTTGTGCAAAAGGACTTAGGTGCACAAGAAATTTACGTGTTTCTTTCTTGGTTGGTTCTTGTTTGATTCTTACAGATTTTGAATAACATATTTATTGGCTTTATGAAACGTATATGACAAAGTGGTTCAAAAAAGTTAACATCAAAGGGAGGAATACGAAAATATTAAAACTGGTCTCGTTTAAATAGTTAGTGAGAAATTATTATTTAGGTTGACTGCAAAATTAAGTTTGTTTGTAATATATTTATGTATCAAAAAGGTGATGAGTGGAGGTGAGAAATGTTTTTCTTTTTATAACCAGTTTGGTGGTTCAAAAAAAATTATCAAGGTTAATTTATAGAAGATGCGTCACTACGCTCCGCATCTTCTATAAATTAACCGTAACCTAATAGGGACCATGTCGAGGCAGCCCGTGTCGTTTTTGCATACATGTCTATTCAAAATCAATGTTTTTGTAGTTAAAAAAAGTAAAGTTTTAATTTTGCATGAAAGATTAAAAATTAAAAGTTGTATGGAAACCTGTTTCTTCTTTTAAGTAAACTAAATAAACTACGCGTCCGGCAAAACATTATTTCACTAAAATTTATTTTTTAACTTCAGTCTACACAATAAGCTTACTAGCAATTTGCTAGCAAACTTCCCCACTTCAAAGCCACGCCTCCGTCGTATTTGTGCGGAACCCTCGGTTTGTGGGTTGGTCAACTTGGTCTGTGTTTTTAATGTTAGTAACATATTGGCTTTATTTCTAGTAGACACTTCACACTATTAAAGCTAAAATTTAGATATTCCTGTCATTATTGTCATTTTGAGAAAGAAAGACAGGAGATGAACGAATTATTTAATAATCTTAATTTAAGCACATCTGTCAAATTTTAGGTGATTTTAGTTGCAAGTGATATAATATAAGACACGTCTAAAGTCGACCTAAATTGACAAATGCGTTTGAATTTTTTATAAAATAATTCACTCATCGTCCATAGGTTTTCTTTCACAAATAAATGTAAATCGTAAAACTGTAGGTCCCTTCCCTCCTAATCTTACTTGGTGGTAGGGTTTAACCCGCCCGGGTTGATACCACCGCACTGAATGAAACGTCGGTTGAAACGGCTATGTAAATAGTTTGTGTTTTCCGACCAGTTCAGTGTAGCCGGCACGATCAAAGGGGGAAGCACTGACATGGCACCTAGTTCACCCGGTGTTATGGGCTGACATCACGGACGTTGTAGGTGATGTAGCCAACCGTGTCAGTTTCCATAAAAAAAATAAACGAAAAAAATTGCAATAAATGTTTTTAATAAATAATTTAATAATAAGAAGTAAAAAGCCACCTCCATAGTTTTGAGCCGTTGAAGCAAGCGGCAATTTATCGATCGACTACGTGCGACATTCGCTTGTTTTGGAACACGTAAATGTTTGCGTGGAGCGTGCAGGCAAGCGATACGGGATTACTGCGCGTGGAAAAAGGATGACACAATATCACTGCGATCTCTTGAGATGGTCGGTCCTGTATTACGCGATACGCACACTACCATAACCACGGTGTCTCGTTTTAGTAATAATTGAAGTATGAAGTGCGGAGTCCAGAACTATTTTTTCTGTCTACGACCGAAATATATACAGTTGGCTGATGACAATTTTTATGTTCCAGGTGAGGTCCAGTTGCTTCTCAATGCTTCAGTGCTATTTGAATCGCTTTTACCGGAAAAAATAAAGATAAGGCAACTCGTACTACAAAACACTTTATTTGGACACGTTGTATCAGGCAATGCTAGGCAGCACTCAGCAAAACAGGCTACTATGTTGACGACTAAGTCCAGTATTGATGACGACATACCGATTCTCAACTCTATTGATGATGAAACCTCAGAGCAACTGTGTGAAAAAATATTCACTGAGTCGGTAGAGTTGGTAAATAACCGCTTTCAGTTGAAAATGCCCTTCAAGGTTAATATTAATACTTTTGAACTAGGACAATCATTTCACATTGCAGCCAAGCGATTTTATAATTTGGAAGCTAGGTTTAAACGTGACAAAACATTATTCTTTAAATATAAAGAGTTCATCAATGAGTACGTGCGGTTAGGTCATGCCAAAGTTATAGAGTTGGATAAGAAGCTGCTGTGTTGGGATCAACCCTCGTACTTCATGGCTCACCATCCAGTAATACGTGAGGATAAACGAACGACAAAGGTTCGTGTTGTTTTTGACGGCAGCATGAAAACTAATAAAGGTATTTGTCTAAACGATGTTCTTCATAGTGGTGGAAAAAATCAAAAGGAACTATTTGACATTTTACTTGCTTTTAGAAAACATCCTGTAGTAATTATTGCGGATATTCGACAAATGTATCGTCAAATAATGATTCACCCTGAACACCGACCGTTTCAAAATATATTATGGCGGGAAAGCTCAAACCGTGACATACGGATTGACATGTTCACCATTTTTAGCGACAAGATGTTTAATAGAGTTAGCACATCTATATAACGACAGGTATCCTCTGGCTGCACAGGTTGTTCGAGATTGTTCGTACGTCGACGATTTCTTGTTCGGTGCTCATGACATCGACTCAGCTATTAGGTTAAGAAACGAGTTAGTGAGTTTGTTAAAAATGGGAGGTTTTGAATTGCATAAATGGTGTTCTAATAGTATGGAGGTGTTATCGGGTATTCCAAAAGAAAAACAACACTTTGAAGATCATGAATTCCAGGGTGAAGAACTGATTTTGAAAACGCTAGGTATAGGTTATGAGGTGAAGGGAGATAGCTTCAGAATACATTGCTCTTTGTCAAGCTTGCCTGTACAACCGACCAAGCGCAGTGTCTTGAGTTTCGTGAATAGTTTTTTCGATCCTCTAGGTATAGCCGGACCCGTGATTGTGAAGGGGAAGATATTCATACAAGCACTGTGGCAGAGAGAACTTTGCTGGGACTCGCCTCTCCCTCAGGATTTAAAGGAACAATGGTTAACATATGCTGCTTCCCTGATAAATATGTGTCCTATTTACATACCTCGGTACATTAATATTCATAATGCTATACGACTAGAAATAATAGGATTTTGTGATGCGTCAAATTACGCATACGGCTGCTGTGTATACTTGCGTGCAGTTCATGCAGATCAAATATACGTTACGTTATTATGTGCCAAATCGCGTATTGCCCCAAAAGAGGGTAGAGTAACCATTCCAAGGCTGGAATTAAATAGCGCTGTTTTGCTTTCACGTTTAGTACATAGAGTGAAAGAAAATTTTGAAAATATATCTAAAATCTATTTGTTCACAGATTCGCAAATATCATTGGCATGGATTAGGAAAACTCCTTTGAAATTGGAAATATATATTTCCAATAGAGTTAGCGAAGTTCAGAAAAATACAAGTTCGGAGAATTGGCATTATGTCAGAAGCAAGGAAAATCCTGCAGATGTTATATCGCGAGGATTAGATGCTGACCAATTTTCCAAAGACACTCTTTGGTGGAATGGCCCTCAATTTCTCAAAGAAAAATCGTTTTCCTTGCCCATCCCAAGTAAAGAATCTGAAATTTGCATACTGAATACCGTAAATGATGTAACCACTGCGCTAGAAAAACCGGAGTTGTTATCTTTATTAGAAAAATATTCTAGCATGACAAAATTACAAAGAATCATGGCTTATGTTTTAAGATTTATTCATAATTGTAAGTACACGACTGAGCAGCTTAAGGGTAACTTGTCTGCTGAAGAGCTCAAAAATTCTCTACTTTCTGTAATAAAATGCTCGCAGTCATATAACTTTCATGTTGATATAAAAAATATTTGCCAAAAGAAGCCTGTAAAATCAAATTTGGTTTCTTTGGATCCATTTCTTGACGAGAGCGGAGTATTTCGCGTGGGCGGCAGATTGCAGCAAGCCGGTATTCCCTATAGTACAAAACATCCGATAATTCTTGCAAAAAATTCTCATATAACGGACTTAATAATTGAAAGAGAACATATGAATTGTCTACACTCAGGTTTGAAATTGACTCATGCTAACTTATGTCAAAAATACTGGATTGTGTCTGCAGTTCGCCAAATAAAGAAAATATTACATCGCTGTGTCAAATGTACCCGATTTAGAGCTGAATGCGCGGAACAAATTATGGGTTTTTTACCTTACAATAGGGTAAACGAAGCTCATACATTCCAAAATATTGGATTGGACTTTTGTGGCCCATTCAACATTAAGCAATCGCGTGTTCGCAGTGTGATTATCACTAAAGGATATGTAGCAATTTTTGTATGTTTCGCTAGTAAGGCAATTCACCTTGAGCTTGTTTCTGATTTGACTACAGAATGCTTCCTATCAGCATTGACGAGGTTCATAGGAAGACGAGGAATTTGCAAAAATATTTCTTGTGACAATGGATCCACATTTAAGGGATCTGATAATGAGCTAAAGAAAATGTACGAGCTTCACGCCTCTGAAGCGTTTCGAAAACGCATACAAGAGTTTTCTGCTAACAAGGGCATTGAGTTCAAATTTATTCCTCCATATTCACCTCAGTTTGCTGGACTTGTAGAAGCGTGCGTAAAATCTTTCAAATATCACTTTAAGCGTATTGTCGGCAGTGAAGCTTTAACGTATGAAGAATTCAATACAGTTATTGTACAAATAGAAGGAATTCTTAATTCTAGGCCATTAACACCTTTCACAAATGATCCTAGTGACTTTACCTTTCTAACTCCGGCACATCTAGTTATTGGAAGATCAATAACAGCCGTACCTGATAAGGATTACTGTGACGTACCTAGCAATAGACTTTCTTTCTGGAGACGTTGTAACCAGATTACTCAGCATTTCTGGAATGTATGGAGGAAGTCTTACCTCTCATCGCTTCTCAACAGAACCAAGTGGAAGCTCAGGAAAGAAAATCTGAGAATAGGTGACTTAGTTTTCATAAAGGTGAACAATACTTCACCTACATCTTGGCCCATGGCTAGGATTATAAATGTAATTAAGGGCCCTGATGACAATGTTAGAGTGGTTGACCTTAAAACTCAAAATGGAACATACCGTCGATCCATACACAACTTAATTCCGTTGCCAATGGATTAAACTTTGTTTGTTATGTTTTATTTGTTGTTTATGTTTTTGCTTGCCTTAATGAGGGGGCAATATGTATTGAAAAATACAACTGACTTTGAAGTATAGGAGAAAAAATGTATCTGTCAATTCGATTGGAAAAAATATATAAAAGAAATCACTAAAATGGTTTTATTCAAAAAATAATATAAAAACAGCATGCACGAAAAAGTGTCACGTTCCATCTGAGCCTGTGTGTGCAAGCGAGAGCGTAACATAGAGCGTAACATAACGCGATAGAGAGGCACAATCGGCCCAAGCGGCAGTCTTGCCAAACGTACGGTAATTACCGTATCGTACGGTAATCGAGGCTAGAAATCGACAAATGTAGGGCGTACGGCAGCGATAGGGGTGTCAACGAAAAAATACGGTAATTTTTATAGCTGTGCTTCTTTATGACGTTATCACGTAAAACTATCGTCCGTAAACCGACTTTACAGACAACCAATTTTTTTTGGTAACTGACACTGTTGTCTACATCACCTACAGCATCCGTGATGTCAGCCCATAACACCGGGTGAACTATGTGCCATGTCAGTAGTTCCTTTCGGTCGTGCCGGCTATGCTGATCTGGACGGAAAACACAAACTTTTTTCATAGCCGTTTCGACCGACGTTTTTCGAAGGTGTGGATTGCAAAACTATTTTAAACTATATTAAACGCTTGATTTAGTTTTGCAAAACATTGCAAAACTAAATTAATCGTGTCTAAAAAAGTAAACTTATTATAAATTTCACGCATACACTTTCCACGTCTAACTTTCATGTTTCGCATTTTCGTTTCAATATTTCTCGCTTAGTCGCAGCTGAAAAGGTTGATGAATAATTTTTAGGTTTCCGTATCCCGTACGGAAGCCTACTAAGCCTCCGCTGTCTGTTTGTCCGTCCGTCTGTCCGTCCGTCTGTCTGTCCGAGGGCTCTATCTCTTGAACCGTAATAGGTAGCCCGTTGAAATTTTCACAGAATATGCGTTACTATGGCGGATATAACAACAAATAATAAAAAAAAGAAAATGTTAAAAATTATACAACAAACGTAAAATAAAATCGATTGGTCACACTATTGAATAGTAGATGGCGCCACAGGCTTTTATACATTGCATTGTGAGGTGCTGTCATTTTCCCACCGTAAACTGAGATCGACCTCATTGAGGCTTCTCTCCGATTGAGTGGTTATTGATAGCGGATAGATACGGAAACCTCTGCGCGCGAGTAAAACTCGCACTTGACAGATTTTTCATATTGCCTCGCAGATCGCTTACTACAAGCAGAAGAAGGTGCAGGACTTCATCAAGATCCTGGAGCTGTCGCGCGTGGACGCGAACCTGGACTACCGCGACTTCGAGCGCGACCAGATGCGCGCTCTCGACATGCTCGCCGCGCACTACGTGCAGGAGGCCAACAGGGAGAAGAACAAGGACAAGAAGAAAGATCTCTTCACGAAGGCCACCCTGCTCTATACGATGGCCGATAAGATCATTATGTACGATCAGGCAAGTGTACAGCTCCCACCAGACTTTCTTACATTTATTTATTTACTTTAGACAAGCAGCCTTAGCTGACACCACTGGCGGCCGTGGACAGGAAAACGGAGTGTGGGAAGACCACCCGCCAGGTGGGACGACGACATCAAGTACGTCGGCGGAAAGCAGTGGTTCCGTACCGCCGAAGGCCGGGAGGACTGGAGGAAAATTGGAGAGGCGTATGTCCAGCAGTGGACGCTTACACGCTGACTGACTGACTGACTTAGCTGATACCATTGAATCCGGTAAAACAGTTGTTGATTTGATCATTATCTTAAATTATTTTTACTTGAGTGATTTGTATTATTATTTTTAATTTATTTACTTATCATTCTTGTGCAATATTTTTTTATAATTACATTTTATTTGTTAGGTATTTATCTAGTCTATTTTGGAATTTGTTGGTGTTTTTACCAGTAAAGTCAATTACAGCTGTTGTACTTCACTCTGAAAATATATCAGTGATTTTATATCAAAGAGATGTGAAATTTTATATTAATACAAGCTGTGCCCGCGGCTCCGCCCGCTCTCATATTTCACTTCACTGCTAACCTCATAAGCTATTTAGCGTGATAGTAAGTAGCCTATAGTTGATGGGAAGAATCAAGCTATCCGTAGAATTTTGTTTTATTAAAATCGGTTTAGTGGTTCTCGAGTTATAAGCGGACAGACAGAAAGCAGACGTTGGATTTTATTATAGGTAAGGATTTGGCTCAAATTCTAGTCTTTTAAATAGACTGATAAATAATCAAGACTAAAATGTACTTTTTATTACTAAAAAAAAATAGTTCAAGTACAATGGGGCTGATATTAACAAATTATTGTTAAAAAGCCTAAAAAAAAATAAAAACAAAAAGTCTAAATTTTTTTATTTTTTTTTTATTGACAGCGCGACGTATGGCGCCGAGCCACCCATAAGGTGTCTAACGACGCCCATGGACATTCGGTTCCATTCAAATTTCACACAACATCAAATAATCCAAAATTATTAATACGCAGAATCATCTGCTCGGCCGAGCATACTTCTGCCTCCTGGAAGGCGACAAGATGGAGCAAGCCGACACGCAGTTCAACTTTGTGCTCAACCAGTCTCCGAACAACGTACCGTCGCTGCTCGGCAAGGCGTGCATCGCGTTCAATCGCAAGGACTTTCGGGGCGCCCTCGCGTTCTACAAGAAGGCCTTGAGGACTAACCCGGATAGTCCGGCGGTACTCAGGCTCGGCATGGGGCACTGTTTCATGAAGCTGAATAATCCGGATAAAGCCAGGCATGTATATATTTTTTTTTTAGTTTTTAGGTTTCCGTATCCCGTACGGAAGCCTATTACTAAGCCTACGCCGTCTGTCTGTCTGTCCGTCCGTCCGTCTGTCCGTCCGTCCGTCTGTCCGTCCGTCCGTCCGTCCGTCCGTCTGTCTGTCCGAGGGCTGTATCTCTTGAACCGTAATAGGTAGCCTGTTGAAATTTTCACAGAATATGTGATATTATGGCTGATATAACAACAAAATTTGTTGTTATATCAGCCATATATATACGGATTATTTAATAATAAAGATAAGAAAAAGTTAAATATTCACGGGGGTTCCCATAGAAGAAACCAAAAAATTTATGCACGCCATCTACCGAATAGATTATGAAGCATTTTAACTAATCATGACATTTAACTAATATGAAGCATTTCATAACACACCATCTAGATGGCGTGAGTGGTGCTAGCCATGACATGGCGATACGGAAACCTCGGTGCGCGAGTTCGACTCGCACTTGGCCGGTTTTTTTAATTACAGTGATTGGTAAACATTATTGAAAATTTATCTGCTGTACTCACGGTCGTCTTCCGAGCTATGGGGATCAACGTTAGGGGCCAAAAAAAAATTTTTTTTATGGAAACTGACACACTTGCCTACATCACCTACAACATCCGTTATGTCATCCCAGAATACCTTGGTGAACTAGGTGCCATGTCAGTGCTTCCCTTCGGTCGTGCTGCCGGCTACACTGAACTGTACAGAAAACACTAAGTTTTTACATAGCAGCTTCGACGACCTTTCATTCAGAATAATTTAATAAAAAAATAATAATATTCTCAGGATGTCGTTCGAGAGAGCGCTACAGCTGGACCCTCAGTGTGTTGGCGCGCTCGTCGGTCTGTCCATCCTCAAGCTGAACCTGCAGGAGAACGAGTCCAACAAGATGGCCGTCATCATGCTCTCCAAGGCGTACGCCATCGACCCCAAGAACCCCATGGTCCTCAATCACTTGGCCAATCATTTCTTTTTCAAGAAGGTACATTTTAAACGGAGAATTATTGTTATTATTTTATAAATATTAATATAAATATTTATAAATATTTTAATGAACTAGCAGCTTAATATGCTGATGTGTTCATGTCTATGATGATCACTGGTGTTGCTATTTGTTATATTTCTTTGATTTTTAAATACTTGTCAAGCCTATTTTTGAATGTGTTTATTGTGGGTGCTTCAATAACTTCCTCGGGCAGTTTATTCCAGCTGTTTACGATTCTGATAAGTCAGGAAGTGTTTTCTTGCTTCGCTTGAGAAGCTTGTTACATTGAGTTTCAAGCTGTGACCTCTTAGGTGAGGGTTTGAATTAAACACAAACATGTTTTCCAGCTCTGGGCAGTCATAGCCGCTTCAGTATTTTGTATGTCTCTATGAGACTACTGATTAATATTTTGTTATTTCGGTGTTGAATGGAAGAGCCTCTTGTTCTGTCCACTTACTATGCTGGATATGGGCCACCGCCTTTCGGCTCCACCTTCCAGGAGTGCATCTATGAATGAACTGTTCCATGCGGGTAGTTTTTCTTCCAATGTCAATCTTCACTCAAAGTCATGACTACCCACATAATATGTTATACTGTATGTGCAGACATAACACCTCTCCCCCACAGTGCGGTGGCACCAACCCGGGCGGGCTAAACCCTACCACCTAGTAAGGTAAGAAGGTGGGAAGGAACCTACAGTTTAACGTGGAATCCGAACCACGGTCAGCGTCCAACGGTCGAGCGGTCACCCATCCAAATACTGACCACACCCAGCGTTGCTTAACAAACAATAGCAACAGTCGACTGTCAGCCTCGACGGTAGTACGAATATTTATATGCTGAGGGCCAAAGGGTTAACAAACAATAGCAACAGTCGACTGTCAGCCTCGCCGAGGCTGACAAACTACTTGTTACTAAGCGCTAGCTAAACACCTAGCAAGCACTAGATGAATACGCACTAAACACAAAACATTAAAAACTTACTTGCCTACTTTTTTAAAAATCTTTATTTTGTTCAAGGCTTTAGCCATTCCTGGCTATGCCAGCCCCATAGTAACTATATTGATTTTTTATTGTACTACAGCACGATTCAACGCCTGTGACTTTACAAAAAAACTTAGTATGAATTCAAACTCCTCCCCCTGAGCTCGGCCCAAGGCTTAATGTACTTTAAAAAACAGGTTGAGTCTGTCAGTTCTTAAGTTTCTCAATAGCTTCTGCCTCAGTTCTCGGTTCCGGGCACATTCCAACAGTAAACTTGCCTACTTTTTTAAATTTTTTTTTTTATTGAAACTGACACGATTGGCTACATCACCTACATACAACATCATGGTGCCACGTCAGTGCTTCCCTTCGGTCGTGCCGGCTACACTGAACTGGACGGAAAACACAAACTATTTACATAGCCGTTTCGACCGACCTTTCATTCAGTGCGGTGGTGCCAACCCGGGCGGGTTAAACCCTACCACCTAGTAATATAAGAAGGTAGTCATATCCCTTAGTCGCCTTTTACGACATGCACGGGGAGAGATGCAGTGGGGCTATTCAAAGTACTGGCCCCACACGGTACATGCCTACTTATGCAACGCCTTATTACTTCTCGTCAGGACTATGGCAAAGTTCAGCACTTGGCTTTGCACGCGTTCCACAACACGGAGAATGAGGCGATGCGCGCGGAGAGCTGCCACCACCTGGCGCGCGCGTTCCATGCGCAGGGCGACTGCGACCAAGCCTTCCAGTACTACTACCAGGCGACACAGTTTGCGCCGCCCAACTTCGTGTTGCCGCACTATGGGCTAGGACAGATGTACATACATAGGGGCGATACGGAAAACGTAAGTTTCTTTTTTATTGCTTCCGAACTGGGTGTCTGTGCTCGAGGTCGAAGCCTCAGGCGCAATGCAACCTTTGACATGTGTCGTACTGTACCAATATACGTGGGTTAAACCCTAACACCTTGTAAGGTAAGGGAAGTGATATTTTATTGTTTATTGTTTATTTAGCATCTTTTGGCAGTACACTGCGCTCAGATTTGTCATATTTACATTGTAACATTCCGCCAGTTCGATTATCACAGCGAAGAAGAACTGACAAGAAACTTCACTGGAAATTTTTTCAATGTACACTTAGTCTACTTTACAAAAAGGTTTGCCACTGCCTAGACACGCATCTACAGCGGGGGTGGCCAACCAGTCGATCGCGGCTGCTGTGCTGGTCGATCGCGACAGACCTACAATTATGAATTTTTAGGTCTAAAATGTATATTCCGCCACATAAAGAAACCATGCAGCGCATCAATAGACCGATATTGCGTGCATTAGTACCTACCTGTGTTTTTTTCTTTTAATAAAGTCTCCCGCTTTTCGAAACTCCATTGTGACCATATATTATATCTCTATGTGATCGTGACTTATTCCCCGGGATGCACAATCACGCATCGGAAGCGGCGGGGGCGCGACTCCGCCGCCGCTTCATTTACCTAGTTCCCGGATGACTAAAAAAAATTAAATTTTAAGTAAGTTTTGAGTAACTAACTATTTTGAGGAAATATAATAAATATGAAGTAGATCGCCAAGAGTCAGGAAAATAAAAAGTAGATCTTAGGCTTCATCAACTTGGCCACCCCTGATCTACAGTATCACATGAAATCTGAACCACGGAGAAACTCGCGTTCTAGAAAAAGCACTTGCCGAAAACAGTGCACGGCAATACAAATCCATGACCGACGTGCTTACTGCTTCTCAAACAAGTAGTCGGTCTGCAGGCGGCGCAGTGCTTCGAGAAGGTGCTCAAAGCTCAGCCGGGCAACTACGAGACGATGAAGATCCTCGGCTCGCTCTACGCGGTGTCGAGCTCGCAGTCCAAGCGGGAGATCGCGCGCCAGCACCTCAAGCGGGTCACCGAGCAGTTCCCCGACGACGTGGAGGCGTGGATCGAACTCGCGCAGATATTGGAGCAGACCGACTTGCAGGTTGTTATTTATGTATTATTACTTTAAAATAATGGCCCCACTGCATCTCTCCCCGTGTATGTGGTAAAAGACGACTAAGGGATATGACTCCCTGCTTATATTACTGGGTGGTAGGGTTTAAACTGAGCGAAACGTTGGTCGAAGCGGCTATGTAAATAGTTTGTGTTTCCGTCCAGTTCAGTGTAGTCGACGTGAAATGAAGGGAAGCACTGACATGGCACCCAGTTCACCCAGTGTTATCACGGATGTTGTTGGTGATGTAGCCAACCGTGTCAGTTTCCATAAAAAGAAAAAGTAATTGAAGCAGGTCGACCGGATTCCAATCATGGACCATGAGATCGAGAGTTCGGCTGCTCGAACCGCCGCATAAAAGAATAATATTCTTCTTTAATTAGGCGGCGCTCACAGCGTACGGCACCGCCATCAGCATCTTACGAGAAAAAGTGAAGGCGGACATCCCCGCCGAAATTCTCAACAACGTCGCCGCGCTGCATTATCGACTCGGCAATCTGGACGAGGCGAGAAGACATCTTGAGGAAGCCCTGATTAGGTAAGCACTTCCCTATTCGACTCGCTAGGTAGCATTTGGTGTGATGCATTGACGTTCTTTGTCCATGTTAGGCGTGACTGTCGAACCGTTGAGACTGACCAAGGTTCAGATTCCATGTAAAACTGTAGGTCCTCTTACCTTACTCTAAGTAGTATGGTTTAACGGGTCCGGATTGGCACTACTTTACTTCCACGAACGAATGTTCATGTATCGAAGCTGAAAAAAAAATCAAGGGAGTCTGCATGTACACATGCAGCCGTCAAACTTAGTTCGTGAATTTGATGTTTGAGCAGTTTGAAACAATGTTTTCGTAAGAAAAATTTTCAACTTTGGTTGCCCACATTTCCCCACCTAGGCTTCATACAAGGTTTTGTTTGAAGTATCGATTAAAGTTAAAACCTTTGTTCGTTAGAGTTTGTTTCGATTATGCAGCGTTAACGACTAAAGTGCGAGAGGTGTTTGAAGTTTGCGTGTTTTCGCATTTTTCAAAAAATGACAACGTGAAGGGCTGATTTGGGCCAGAAGGGATGGAATGACAAAATAAAAATGTATGACGTATTTGAAGTTGTCAGATGGATCTTTCATCCGACATATTTAGAATTGTTGTACGTAGTCTGGTTGCTGAGTACTAAGCGTTGCAAAGTACAAAAAAAGTCTGAATTTTTTTTAGTCGCAACCCTTTACCCGAGCCCAAAGACGTTTCATCAAATTCACGTCTAAAATTCTATATGGCATACCACTATGCCAGCTTTGTGTTGTTCCATGATGAAGCCGTGACACAGTGAGGGTGCTATGGCCTCGCAAGGCTGCTGCACTCTCGGGTCCTTGTCGGGTGAATATTGTACAAACTGCATCTGTAATGTGCAGGGAGAAAGAAGATGCAGCGATGCTGGACTCGCAGTACTACAACTCTATATCCGTCACGAGCACGTACAACCTGGCTCGGCTCAACGAGGCTCTCTGCCAGTTCGACAAGGCGGAGAAACTCTACAAGGACATACTGAAGGAACATCCCAACTACATCGACTGCTATCTCAGGTGATGCACATATACTTGCAGCGATGTTAGACTCGCAGTACTACAACTCGATATCCGTCACGAGCACGTACAACCTGGCTCAGCTCAACGAGGCTCTCTGCCAGTTCGACAAGGCGGAGAAACTCTACATGTCCTTGTGAAGGAACATCACACTGAAGGAACATCCCAACTACATCGACTGCTATCTCAGGTGAGACGCGAATGCTTGCGCTGTTGGTTCCGAGTTGCGACTAATTATTAACTGATTGAAGATGGATGGTTTTTTTTTTTTTTATATACTAAGCGCGGCATGTGGCGCCGAGTCACCCATAAGGTGTCTAGCGACGCCCATGGACATTCGGACGAAGGCGGGGGCTGCGTTACATAGGATACTTAGAAAAATATCCCTGGAGACATCATACAGAATGTGGATAGGTAGAGGGAGGTCGAGAGCGGGACTGGTGGTTCTCCGCGTCCTAGTCATCGCAAACTAGCTAATAAATAGGGCTCGCCGTGAGTCGAACCGCGTAAGAAACCTTATAGAGTTTTTTTTTAATATGACTTACCTACATACTAAGTTTTCATTAAGTTAAATATAACATACTATGTATAAGCAAAAAATGAAAAATATTAAGAATAAAATAAAAAAAAAAAATTATTACAAGAATATAGGGTTCACTCAAGTTATTAATAATTTGAGTTTATGCATATAAACGATTTGAATCATCAAAGTTAGCGGAATTTTTATTTACAGTAAGAAAAAAAATCACTTAACTTATAAAATCAATCCATTTATATAAGTTATAGCTGTACCCGCGGCTCCGCCCGCTCTCATATTTGACTTCTCTGCTAACCTCATAAGCCATTTAGCATGATAGTAAGTAGCCTATAGTTGATGGGAAGAATCAAGCTATTCGTAGATTTTTTTTTTATTAAAATCGCTTCAGTGGTTCTCGAGTTATAAGCGGACAGACAGACAGACAGACAGACAGAAAGCAGACATTGGATTTTATTAAAGGTAAGGAAGTTTAGAGAAGGATAAGGAAGGAAGAAAGAGACAATTTATAAAGTACAATAAATTAGCTACACGTCTGTACCACTAACTCCATATGTTCACGGCTACAAGAAAAAAAAAACAATTAAATTAGTAGTTTGACTCGCTAAAGGCGAACTCTCACGCGTCGCGATCACTTCTCAGGCTGGGCTGCATGGCGCGCGACAAGGGGCAGATCTACGAGGCTTCGGACTGGTTCAAGGAAGCTCTCAAGGTGAACGTGGAACACCCCGACACGTGGTCGCTGCTCGGCAACCTTCACCTCGCCAAGGCGGAGTGGGGGCCCGGCCAGAAGAAGTTCGAGAGGATCCTGAGGAATCCTTCCACTTCGACGGATGCTTATTCACTCATCGCTCTCGGTATGTATTTGTAATACAATTTGTATATCTCGTAGACCAGATATTGAATAAAGGGTTCAAGACTAAACTATTCGGAGTCTCTTCGAGAACTTCGGCTTGCGAGACTCCGCACTGAGACCTCAAGATGGTCTGTTGTACGTAAAAAAAAAGTAAAAAATTATGGTCTCGTAATGAACCCAAAAAATAAATAGAAAATTTTGGCGTGCAAAGCATTTGATGTGTTGAATTTGTATAAAAGTGGAATAATGATACGCAGGCAACGTGTGGCTGCAGACTCTGCACCAGCCGTGCCGCGAAAAGGACCGCGAGAAGAGACACCAGGAGCGCGCGCTGGCCATGTACAAGCAGGTCCTCAAGATAGACCCCAGGAACATCTGGGCCGCCAACGGCATCGGATGCGTTCTCGCTCACAAGGTCATTTCCTTATATATTTATATACTTTAAACAGACAGACTGAGCTAATAATTTGAATTATTTAACCGCTCTGACGTCGGCGGGACGACGGTGTTCCGGCGCCGAATAGCGCCCGAAACGTCGGCGGGACGAAAGCGTCCCGGCGACGCGTCCGACTTTTAGAATTAAAATACACGCTCTTTGAAAATGGGGATAAGGCAAAATTATACTTTTAAAAAAAGGTGAAGATATGGGCATATTGTCCTGATTCACTTTGTCGCCAACCTAGGACATTTTCAGTTGTTTTCGAGACTTGGTGTCGCACGCATGTTCGCGTGCGAATTCACAGCGCCGCCGCAGCAAGTAAAAATTGTTTTTGATGTTTTTAGTCATTAGTTTGTTGTCTTTGTGTATAAATTGGAAAGAATACAACATTTCTGAAATGAGTGTGTTATTATTGGAAGCTTTTGTCCATTGTGTGACATCGAAAAAAAAAACAACATGTTCGCGCAATATTCAACTCACAATTTGGAATCAAAACAAAGGTATAGATAACTTTGTAGGAAATTTTGTAACAATTACAACCATTCAGAATTTGCTAGCTGTTGCATACATACATTATTTTTTTCTTCCTTGCATAACGAATTGCGCCCGCGAAAAAAAACAAAAACTTGGCTACTTTCCGTTGCAACCGCATAAAGGTACATAGGCGAGAATCACACTGGTGTGTGGTCACTAGGCTCAGTGGACAATTTAAAAGCCACAATTAATATGTAACGCAGGGATGCGTGAACGAGGCGCGCGACATATTCGCGCAAGTGCGCGAGGCGACCGCCGACTTCCCCGACGTCTGGATGAACATAGCGCACATCTACGTGGAGCAGAAGCAGTACATCAGCGCTATACAGATGGTGAGACCTGTCTCTTGCTGATTACTTTCACATTAGTGTGTTGATGAGGGAAGGTGTGGATCTAAGCTTGCGATGGCTTCACCGAACATATCCGGGCCCATCGGCAGTAGAGGAGGGTATTAATCGAGGCCGGGACTAGCGAGTGTCCCGGCCTCGATTAATATTTATTTATTTGCGTATACTTCTCCCACATCCCAAAGCTTAGTTAGAATAGAGTGTGTCGCGGCGCTAAGCTCGTTTATTGTGCCTAATTTTTATAAATTGGTGTTCAATAAAGAATATATACATATTTCATTTTAGACAGGCAGCCTGGGCTGATGTATCTAAATCAAGTTCATAGTTCATTGGTGTAGTTATAATTGTTTAATTTTTTTTTTCTTATTAGGTTTTGGTTTGGTTCACTTAGTTACTTTTTAAGATTCCTTACGAGACCCTATTACTAGGCCTACGCCGTCTGTATATCCGTCTGTCCGAGGGCTGTATCTCTTGAACCGTAATAGGTAGCCCGTTTAAATTTTCACAGAATATGTGTTATTATGGCTGATATAACAACAAATAATAATAATGAAAATACAAGAAACTTTAGAGTATCTGTATAAGTGTGTAATAAATAGCCATCTACCGAAAGGTGTATCAAGCATTTTAACTAATCTATAGATGGCGTGAGTGGCGCTGCCGTGACATGGTGATACGGAACCCTCGAAGCGCGAGTTCGACTCGCACTTGGCCGGTTTTTATCATTATTCAGATGAGTGTCCAACTTGCTTCCTGAACGTTTTTTTTTTTTTATGGAAACTGACACGTATGTAGTCAAACCTACATCAACATCCGTGATGTCAGTCCATAACACCGGGTGAACTTGGTGCCACGTCAGTGCCTCCCTTCGGTCGTGCCGGCTACACTGAACTGGACGGAAAACACAAACTATTTACATAGCCGTTTCGACCGACCTTTCATTCAGTGCGGTGGTACCATACCCGGGCGGGTTAAACCCTACCACCTAGTAAAATAAGAAGGGTTGTTCGAAATTAGAAATAAAATTACAGCATGAAATTATTCGGTTCCAGTACGAGAACTGCCTCAAGAAGTTCAACAAGAAGAACGACGTGGAGGGTCTGACGTGGCTCGCGCGCGCGTACAGCCTGGCGGGGCGGCCGCGCGCGGCGCGCCGCGTGCTGATGCGCGCGCGCCGCGTCGCGCCGCACGACACGCCGCTGCTGTACAACACGGCGCTCTCGCTGCGCCGGCTCGCCGCGCACGTGCTCAAGGACGAGCGCTCGCCGCTCACCGTCGTGCTGAAGGCCGTTCACGAACTGCACACGTCGCAACAGTGAGCCTTTTACACTCTCTCCATTTTTACATGATCACTTTTTCTTTTTAACATTAATTGATTGCCGTTCGAAATTGGAAATTTTGTGAAATGCTGATTCGAAATACCGTTGTGTGGTTTTTTTTTCTAGTAGAAAAAACAATTCATTGAAAAAAAATCTTAAATAGGTAATTCCTGAGATCGAGATTCCAACACTGCTCCTGGTGGCTCCGTATCTATGTAAAACAATAAAACAATTTAAAGAAGAATCAAGTAAAATTGTAAAAAAATATATACAAAAATTTTACACTCAACAATGTTTTTTTTTTTTTTTTTATGGAAACTGACACGGTTGGCTACCATCACCTACAACATCCGTGATGTCAGCCCATAACACCGGGTGAACTTGGTGCCACGTCAGTGCTTCCCTTCGGTCGTGCCGGCTACACTGAACTGGACGGAAAACACAAACTATTTACATAGCCGTTTCGACCGACCTTTCATTCAGTGCGGTGGTACCAACCCGGGCGGGTTAAACCCTACCACCTAGTAATATAAGAAGGGAGTCATATCCCTTAGTCGCCTTTTACGACATACACGGGGAGAGATGCAGTGGGGCTATTCTTTTAAAGTACCGGCCCCACACGGTACAAACATATCAGCTTGTATCAAACATATTATGTGTACACATATCAGCTTAAAATCACAGAATAATTTTTTTATTACAATTTATGTTTATTATTTATTTCACGCAAAACTTAAACAATAAAAATTACTAATGAAAACTACCTAAGAAATATGAAAATAAATATCGAATGTTTCTAGAACACTTGTCGTATGCAGCAAACCCTGCTGAATGGCAAGGTGTATTTATAATTTTATGGAATGTTAAGAGCGTTCCGTGCAAAATGACAGGCGACGGTGCTGCCACTCAAGTAAATAATATATATCTCCTAAACAAAGCCATAACTGGAAAAAACGAGCCATAAAGCTGTAGTTGATTTTGATTATGATATTCTAAGATACTGGAAACAGTTTTGTATTGCTCTGATTATCCATAAACATAATAACGGATTACGGTGGCCATCGAAATCCGTTATAATGATTGTGCATAAACTGAGCAATACAAAACTGTTTTCAGTATCTTAGAATATCAGAATCAAAATCAACTATAGCTTCATGGCTTGTTTTTTTCCAGTTATGGCTTTGTTTAAGAGATATATATTATTTACTTGAGTGGCAGCACCATCGCCTGTAATTTTGCACGGAACGCTCTTAATAGGTCAGTTGCAGCATATTGTTTATTGTTGTTGCTGTTTATTTATCATATCTTGACAGACTCTCACATTTTTCATATTTACATTATCGCCACTATGGGGCTGATATTAACAAATTAATGTTAAAAGCCCTAAAAATAAATAAAAAAAAACAATATTCCACCAGTTCAATTATCGCAGCGAAGAAGAACTGACAAGAAACGTCACTTGAGAAGAAGTTACAGAAATTATGCCATTAAACGCGTTACGCGTAGAGTATGATTGAGATGTATTGTTTCGGAACAGCTACTTCGAGTACCTCGCCAAGGAGGCGACAGACGCCGGCGTGCAGGCCGACACGGCCGAGCCGACGCCGACGCCGGCGACGGCCGACGGTGCGGCGGCGGCGGCGGTCGGCGGTGTGGCGGGCGCGGCGGCGCCGGCGGCGGCCGCGCGGCACGAGCCGGCGGCGGCGGCCGCGGAGGCGGAGGCGCGCACGTGCGCCGACCTGCTGTCGCAGGCGCAGTGGCACGTGGCGCGCGCGCGCCGCCAGCACGACGAGGAGCACACGCTGCGCAACCGGCAGCAGGAGGAGAGGGAGGCCTTCAGGAAGAGACAGGTACCTACATACACTTCCATCTCCCTAAATAATTTTCTTGGGTTTATATGCCAATAGAAATAGAGTTTATTGATCTGACTGATCATTATTTTACGAAATATTTGAGTTTATATATAAGGTGCTTCGTTATTTATGTCAAATGTTGCGGGAGGGTTACATACACACATTCAAAAACACAACAAACAGCTGTTCTGCGTTTGAACATAGTACGGTCATTGACCACTTACAGTCCAAGTTACCTACTGGTACACACAGGTTGATCTGTTTAATGTTTAGGTAGCAAACATGCTTTGTTCAATTTATCGAAAAGTAATGCTAAAAACATATAATTTTTTTCCGTAATGTGTTTATTTGAGTGTGTATGTAACCCTCCCAAAATATATAACGAAGCACCTTATACATAAACTCAATGCGCGGCAAAAGTGGCGGAACTATCCCAAGAGTAACATATAAATATTTTTTTTTATCTTTCTTTTGTTTAAGGCTTTAGCCATATTTGGCTATGCCAGCACCATAGTGACTATATTGATATTTTAATCTACTTCAGCACGAATCAATGCCTTTGACTTTACAAAAAAAAACGTACGTATTCAAACTTTTCCCCCTGAGCTCGTCCCAAGGCTTCATGTACTTTAAAAAAAAACAGGTTGAGTCTGTCAGTTCTTAAGTCTCTCAATGGCTTCTGCCTTATTTCTCGGTTCCGGGCACTAGTAACATATTTAAATAGTGGCCTAGTGGTTTGGGCATCGGCTTCTCATGCGAGAGGTCCGCGGTTCGAATCCGGTTGGCGTGTACCAATGAGTTTTTTCTGACGAATAAATTTACGTGCATACCTACACCTGCTGCTTCACCGATCGGAACCGGTGTAAAACTGTAGGTCCCTTCCCTTGCCCCTTACTAGGTGGTAGGCTCAAATTGTAGCCGACTGGGTTGGTACCACCGTACTGGATGTAAGATGGCCGCATAGCAGCCTCGGTTGTGTTCTCCTCTAGTCCAGTATAGCCAGCAATCCAGGGAAGTCTCCGGTATGGCACCTACCTTTACGGAGGTGATATTGGCTGGTCGGAGCATGCGCTTTGGCCGCTCCAACTCAGCCACCCATACCGGATTACATAAAAAAAAAAAGAAGTAATAACGGCAACGCACCACTCTGCGATCTCGCAGGAGGACGACCGCGCGCGGCGCGAGCAGGAAGCGGTCGCGAGCAACGTGCAAGCCCTGCAGAAGCGGCAGGAGTACAAGGAGAAGACGCGCAACGCTCTGCTGTTCGCCGACATGCCCGCGGAGGGCAAGCAGGCGCGCGGACGCGGCGGCCGCGGGCGGCGCGACGAGTACATATCCGACTCGCCGAGCGGCAGCGACCGCGGCAAGGAGGACGGGTCGGTTGAACTTTTTTTTTGTAATTATTTTTAGGGCTTTTAACACAATGATGTTTTAAAGGTATACATAAACGATTGTCAGCCTCGATAGCTCAGTGGTGCAGACAGTCGACTGTCTCTATTGATGGTTAAGAAACGCTGAGCGCGGTCAGTACTTGGATGGGTGACCGCTCGACCGTTGGAGGCTGACCGTGGTTCGGATTCCACGTTAAACTGTAGGTAAGGGACCTCTTATTCCTTGGGGACTTCTTTTTTTTTTTTTTTTTTTTTTTTTTTTTATTGCTACCGAACTGGGTGGCTCTGTCCGAGGTCGCAACCTCAGGCGCAGCCAATTTCACCCCCGAGGAGGTGCCAGTCCGGCTTGGAGGTGGACTAATGTTGCTGGGGAAAGGCTATTAACCCGCGATTTGAAGATCTGTGGATTGTAGGAGTGGGGGAAGATATTTCCTGGGAGCCCGTTCCACACCTTTGCAGTGCGGCACAAGAACGATTTAGAGAATCGTGCAGTTCGAAGAACTCTTCTGTCGACTACAAACGGGTGTTCCGCGAGAGTATGGCGGGTTTGGCGAAGGCGAACAGGAGGAGGAGGGATAAGGGAAGCAAGTTCGTCAGAGCAGCGGCCATAGTAGTACCGATAAAACAGGCTCAATGACCCAACGATACGTCTGTGCTTTAGAGGTTGAAGGTCCTTTGTGAGTACGGAGTCACCAATGAGGCGAATGGCTCGTCGCTGAATAGAATCCAAGGCTGAAAGAAGGTACTCAGGGGAACCCTCCCAAAGATGACTGCAATATTCCATCACCGGTCTTACTTGTGCTTTGTAGAGTGTAAGCAGTTGGACCGGCGTGAAAAATCGCCGACAGCGGTAAAGGACCCCTAGTTTTCGAGACGCTAGTTTCGCCTTGGACTCTATGAACGATCGAAACCCAACGTCCCTGGACACCTCCATACCCAGGACGCCCAGACTACCATCGTTGGGGACTTGGCTGCCCTGAAAAGTGGCTTGGAGAGGAAACGGATCAGCCTTAGTAGAGAAGGCACAAGCTTGCGTCTTGGCTACGTTGAAGTTGACCAAGTTCTTCTTCCCCCAAGAGGATAATTTTTCGAGAACCTGGTCAACCCGAGCAACAGTTTCGCGTCTCGCGTTTGCTGCTGAGGCCTCTCTACCCTTCCAGTCCTTGATGAACCCTTCGTGCACCGTGCTGTCGTCCGCGTAACAGTGTATTTCGCCGAGCGAGAGCATGTCGTTTATGAACAATAAAAACAGCGTAGGCGACAGCACGGATCCTTGTGGAACACCAGCATTAATTGAGTAGTCGGCCGAGCAGGCACCATCTAGGGTGACAAATATCGACCGGCCACTCAAAAAGCTGGAGATCCAGGTGCACAGTTTTGTAGGGACACCGTAGGCCGGAAGCTTGCTCAAGAGTCCCCGGTGCCAGACGCGATCGAATGCTTTGGATATGTCTAGGGCGACCGCCAGCGATTCCCCAAAACCATCGAGCCTTTCAGCCCATAAATGCGTGACGCACGCTAGAAGATCTCCAGTTGACCTTTGCTTGCGAAAGCCGTATTGTTTGTCGTCGAGGAGTTTAGAGTCTTCTAGGTACGTCAGGAGCGCTGAGTTGACAATACGCTCCATAACCTTACTCAAAAGTGAGGTTAGCGCAATAGGGCGATAGTTCGATGGGTTCGCTGGGTCCCCCTTCTTGGGGACCGGCTGGACCGAAGCTCTCTTCCAGCAAGAAGGCATTGATCCGGAGGAATAGGAGCGTTTGAATAGGCGGGTGAGGACTGGCGCCAATTCCAGAGCACAATTTTTCAAGACGATCGCCGGGACGCCGTCAGGCCCACTACTCTTCGAAATATCCAACTCACGTAGTGTTTTATGGACGACTCTGGGGTGGAACCTAATATTTGCCATCATACGCCCGCAATGGGGTAATGAAGGGGGGTTGGCGCCCAGGTCGTCCATGTTTGAGTTGGATGCGAAAAGGCGTGCAAAGATATTTGCCTTTTCTTTCGCGAGTATAGCGAGCGAGCCATCCGGTCGTTCCAGCGGAGGTGTAGCAGGACTGCAGAAATTCCGACCGATGGATTTGGCGAGAGACCAGAAGGCGCGGCTACCCGAAGGGCTACGTGCAAGTTTCGCGCCAATTCCACGGTCGTGCCTGAACTTGGCCAAGTTTTGCGTTCGTTTGCAGGACCTAGCAACGACGTTGAGCTCTCGTCTGTTCTCGACAGACCTATTCTGCAGCCATTTCCTATAAGCCTTGTTCTTAGTGTCAATAGCCAGTAGCTTCTTATACCTTACTTGGTGGTACGGTTCAACCCTTTCGCTCGGGTTTTATAGGCTGACATCACGCATGTTGTAGGTGATGTAGCCAACCGTGTCAGTTTCCATAAAAGAAACAACCCCTGGATAATGTAACAAGAGAGTGAGTTGTGTGTCGTAGGGAGGGGCGGGCGAGGAAGCGCAAGCGCGACGGGGACAGGAAGGGCAAGGGGGGCCGGCGCCGGCGCGAGCGGAAGGCGGGCGAGGGCTCCAGCGACAGCGACCGGCCGCAGAACAAGCGAGGCCGCAAGAAGGTACCCTTCACGCTACTCACGTCTAGTTGTTGTTGTTGTTGTGGTGTTGTTATTGTTGTTGTTGTTGTTTTTGTTGTTGTCGATAGACAGCCGCTGACGCTCTGAATGCATATTTTGCTCGGTATCTTTTTAGGGTTACGGAACGGAAGGAAAAGTGCATTATTATTATTATTTATTCCTTTATTTACACATTTTCTTTTTTATATTAATTTTATATATAAAACTTAAATCTAAAATTAATACAAAATAACAAAATGGAGTTTCCACCACCGGCGGCGGGGCGAACCCAGGCTACCGATGGTCGGACCCGAGAGAGAGAAACCTCCGGACAATTCGAGCAGTGTCGAGCAAGACCGCCTTCTCCATCTGACCCTTGATCCAAGCAAGTGGCCTAGCGTCTTGAGATGATGGGCGAGGCTCTTCGCTATCAGCCCATGCGCAGACACGACTATAGGCACAACAATCGTCGAGTCCACGGGCCACATGTCGGTAACCTCGTGAGACAGATCGATGTATTTTAACATCTTGTCTCTTTCTGCCTTATTATTATTATAAATCCAAGCTTCACACCATATTCTACGCTGTATTTAAGTCTAACCTCTATAAATGAACAATTCACTCACAGGGCGGAGACAAGAAGGGTAGGAAAGAGGAGAAGCTCAGCGCGAGGCAAAAACTCAAGATTGTCTCCAAAGCCACCATCTCCACTTCCGAGTCGGACAGCGACGCGTCGCGCAAGGGCCGCAGCAAGTCCAGGAGCCGCAGCAAGTCGAGGAACCGCAGCAAGTCTGGAAGAAGGAGCAAGTCTGGAAGCAGGAGCAAGTCCAGAAGCAGGAGCAAGTCTAGAAGTAGAAGCAAGTCTGCGAGCGGGAGTGATGCGGCGCCGAGGAAGAGCCGGAGGAAGATCTTGTCCGGATCAGAGAGTGATAGGTGAGTTTCAGGTTTTTTTTCGCTCTTACAAAAATTTGTCTTATTTTTAGGTTTCCGTATCCCGTACGAAAGCCTATTACTAAGCCTCCGCTGTCTGTCTGTCCGTCCGTCCGTCTGTTCGACGGCTGTATCTCTTGAACCGTAATAGGTAGCCCGTTGAAATTTTCACGGAATATGTGTTACTATGGCGGATATAACAACAAATAATAATTAAAAAAAGAAAATGTTAATAATTAAGGGGGTTCCCATACAACAAACGTGCGAAAAATCGATTAGTCACGCTACTGAATATTAGATGGCGCCACAGGCTTTTATACATTGCATTGTTGAAAGACAAAAGATACGCGGATATTATTGATCCCGGATAGATACGGAAACCTCAGTGCGCGAGTAAAACTCGCACTTGACAGATTTTTACATTATTATTTTTTTTTGTGCTAGCACCATCTGCAATCGGAATGTAACCATATAAGCACATTTTCTGTGTGGTGTTGGTCATCTGAGTCGAATGATCCATTGATAACCCTCCTCGTATGTCTGGCCCTCTACGTGCTTCTTTATGTCCTGTCCTCCAGAGCAAGGATTATATTATATTATATTATCATATTATTATCGCCTATATCACAACACTTATTTAGTTAATATTATATATACATATAAATTTTTGTTTTGTTTATTAATTTATTTTGTTTTTTCTTTTTTTTTTTTTTTTATGATTGTCCAGTTTGTTTTTTAAATTATTCACCGAGACAGCATTTACAACTTCACTGGGTAGACTGTTCCATGATTCTACTACTCTGTTGGTGAGAAAGTGTCGTCGAGGGTTCTGCTTAAACCGATTGTGATAGAGCTTTTTCGAGTGCCCTCTCAGGTTTGTAGTGTTAGCAAAGGTGAACATATCTTGTAGCCTGGGAACGTTGTAATAGGTATTCAGAATTTTAAATGTTTCAATGAGATCACCACGGGGTGATCTCTTCGTTCTTGCAGAGTGCTCAAGCCAAGGTTATCTAGCCGGGTTTCGTAGCTCTTATTTTTCAGTGCAGTTGGCATTTTTGTAGCTCTACGTTGTACTCGTTCCAGCAGGTCAATATCCGTCTTGAAGTAGGGACTCCAGATCTGGTGTGCATACTCTAGCATAGGTCGGACGTAGGTTTTATAGAGCTTTAGGAAAAGCTCAGGGGTTATATGGGAGAGAGCCTTGTTTATTGTATACAGCAATGAGTTTGCTTTCTTTACCATAGTTATAATGTGTGTCTCCCATTTTAAATCTTCTGTAATTGTGACAGGATGTGATGATGTTTTAATCTGTTATGCGGGTTTAGTCTATTACACGGGTGACTATAGCCGACTAAATCGACTGTCTAAATGGCAATTCGGCTAGCCCGCAGGTGACTAAAATCGCTTGTTCCAAAGTAGACTTGCATTCGACTTTCGGCCGTTCGGCGAACGGCCGCATTCGGCTGGTGACTAAAATCGACCGTGCAAATGCTCAGTCGCATGTGCGATTTATCGACCTATGTAAACGGGGTGGCGATTCGATTTTACAAGCAATTCGACTAGTGACTTGCCGCGCGGCGAAAATCGACCTGTGTAACGACCCTTAGTGTTAGTTGCTCTCGGTCAGAAGATCGGGGGCCAGTCTGTTGGCAAGCATCGCAAGTGACTTTTTTATACTTTTTGTTCGTCGTATTTAAGGTCGTACTTAAGCCAATATGGACATACGGGATCCAGCTGTGGGGAACCGCTAGTAACTCGAACATTGAAATATTGCAACGCTTCCAGAATAAAGTCCTGCGCATGGTATCAGGCGCACCATGGTTCGCTCGTAACGCAGAAATCCACGAATACCTCGAGATGGCAACAGTGAAAGAAGAAGCACAAAACTACTGCAAAAAGTATCACTCACGATTAATCAATCATGTAAACACACTTGCCGTCGCTTTGACTGACACCGAACATGACATAAGGAGACTGAAACGTCAAACAATAGCAGACCTGCGCAATGGTTACAAAAATAGCCATCTTCAGTAAAGGGGGGAATAATCAAGGGATGACCCACCCTACATGCCATTAAACGATAACATCACCGAACCTGCTAGAGGTGCAAGCACCGTCGCATGGTGGACACTAAATAATAAATAAAAAAAAAACTTTTTGTTGAATTATCTTGTTTTTGTAAATCTAGTTTATTTATTTATTTATTTATTTATATTAGAAAACATACAGCCATTCACAATATTGATACACTTATTATTTTTTTTTATGCCTAAAGTATGGCCAATTACATGTTTCCCTGATTGGTTTTTTTATTTATGTTTGCGTAGGGCATAAACTTAGGTGTCTAAAGGTGTGTGAGGTGTGATGTTTTGTGGTGTGTTGTTGTGTGGTGCGTAGTGTGTATGTGAGGGTGTGTGAGGGTGTGTGAGAGGGTGAGGGTGTGTGTGTGTGTGTGTGTGTGTTTGTGTCTCTATGTATTTAATTTTTTTAATATTTAAAATGTATAATATGGTGTTAAGTATATTAATGTTTATTTTTATTTTTATTTTTATTTTTATGCAACTCCTCATTCATACTAGCCAGTGATTGGTTAAGTGTGTTAAATATTTCCCTTTGAAAAGTTCGTCTGCTGAGGTGGAAGATATCAATTAGTTAGTTAGTCATCTAGAAATGTTTTGGACACGAAAATTTGCACGCCGATGGCTTATGTACAAGCTTAGTGAATAGGATAATTTCTTGCAAACCAATGTTGACCTGAGCGGATTTCGATTTTATTTACATTGTGTTAATAAATGTTTTCAGGTCTAAAAGCCGAAGCAAGTCACGCTCCAAGTCTAAATCGAGGTAAATATTGTATTTTTTTTTTTCTAATACATACATACATATGACACGCTGTATCCCGACAATCGGGGTAAGCAAAGTAATCGGTACCATTCATGACGGAAGGACGGTGCCAAGGTTAGAGGTGACTAGCTTGATGCCCTTTAACATCTCGTTCTTATCAATTAGTCGCCTTTTACGACAAGCACGTCCAGAGATCCAGTTGAGCTAGTGTTTTTAAGTACCGGCCCCACACAGTACTTTGAATCAAGGGGACATTTAACTTTATCTATGGGGCACACTGAATATCTCAAAAATAAAAAAATCATGAAAATAGTACCTAACTATACTGTACCCGCCAAATCTTACATTTGTTGGACACTGTCCCCTAAACTGGCTCTGAAGCTGTTTCATAGGTGACATTATTTGGTCAAACTACTGGTGATTACATTTGTTAGATTACTAGTCTGCATTTGAAACTGTCGTCGACGGATATGTGAGTTTAAATACATAATACTTTGTGTACAGGTCGAGGAGCAAGTCTGCTTCGCGGTCCAAGTCGCGATCTCGCTCCAAGTCGAGGTCCCGCTCTAAGTCAAGGTCCCGCTCTAAGTCAAGGTCCCGGTCTAAGTCTGGCTCCAGATCCAAGTCTCGCTCCAGATCCAAGTCTCGCTCCAGATCCAAGTCTCACTCCAGATCCAAGTCTCGCTCCAGATCCAAGTCTCGCTCCAGGTCCAAGAGCAGATCACGCTCCAAGAGTCCATCGCGCTCTCGATCCAGGTAATCGCATCAAGTAGTTTTAGATAGTTTTTAGGATTTTGTGGTACTGGTTTTACCACAAAACCCTGAAAACTATCTTAGATTAGGCTTAGATAATAATAATTGTATTATTACTATTAGACGCTGTTAAATGATGATTAATTTGTAGTTTTATGTTATGAACTAAAATTCTAGAATTATTTGCACTTTTTAGATTGTTCATAAGAAATTAGTTTTCCTTGAAAATTTAAATTTCAGAGTTATCGCCATCTTAATTGTGAGAAATGATTGACTTTAGGAAAATCAATTAAAATGTTGCATCAAACTAAAGGTGATGTTTTGTTTTTAGGTCGAAGAGCAGATCACGTTCCAAGAGCGTATCCAGATCCAGATCTCGATCTAGGTATAAAACATTACTTCTTTATATTATAACATTTCAAACCTAGAAATCCTACAGCGGTTCCAATCAAAAACCCTTTGTATGGTTGTTGACGCACCTTGGTTTTCCAAAAATAATCAGCTGCATCGGGACTTTGAGATTCCAACGGTAAAGAAGGAAGCGAAAGCCAGAACTGTGGCATACAAAAAAAGAGTCGAAAGGCACCCAAACCGACCTTTCATTCAATACGGTGGTACCCTACCACCTAGTAATATAAGAAAGGAGTCATATCCCTTGGTCGCCTTTTACGACATACACAGGGAGACATGTCCAAGCGTAGGTTACCTACCTATGGATGAAATTATACAATAAACAATTTGTAGTTTTTTTTTTAACGAAACTGACACGGTTGGCTACATCACCTACAACGTCCGTGATGTCAGCCCATAACACCGGGTGAACTAGGTGCCATGTCAGTGCTTCCCCCTATGATCGTGCCGGCTACACTGAACTGGTCGGAAAACACAAACTATTTACATAGCCGTTTCAACCGACGTTTCATTCAGTGCGGTGGTACCAACCCGGGCGGGTTAAACCCTACCACCAAGTAAGATATAGAGGACCTACAGTTTTACGAGGAATCCGAACCTCGGTCAGCCTCCAACGGTCAGCGGTCACCCATCCAAGTACTGACCGCGCCCAGCGTTGCTTAACATTCAGTAGCGACAGTTGACTGTCTGCACCACTGAGCTATCGAGGCTGACAAAAGTTGTTGTTCGTCGTTTGTTCTACTTCCAAGTGTTTAGTGAGAAAGTTTTGGTTTTCTTCTAAAATTATTAAAAAAAATGTTTTTCTCCGCAGGTCCAAGAGCGGCTCCCGCAGCCGGTCCCGCTCCGGCAGTCGACGCTCCAAGTCTAGGTCGCGGTCCGGCTCGCGGCCCGATACGCCCGCCTCCAGACCCGACACGCCCGTCTCCAGGAAGTCCGTGTCCGCGAGCGACGACGAGGCGTGAAGTGTCGCGTCGTCGTGTGAACCTAACGGGCCGTCTCTTTGATGAGCTCGTTGCAACTTGTCGGGCATTGGAAAAGATCATCAATGCAATAGATTTTAACATAGGGGTCTCTTGTACCATTATTTGAAAACTTATTAAGCCCAAGTTTATTTATAGAGATACAACAACAAACGAATACGATACAATAAAATACGAGATAGACATACAAACAAAAATTTGGACCTACGCTGGATTTTCTTAGTCCTATCACCTAAACTAGCCCGGAGGCTGTATCGTAGGTAGGCAGTAGGTAATAGATTCAGTTTGTATGTAGGGTTTACTCGTAACATGTAAACATTTTATTAAAAATTTAACAGCTTTGCTCACTTTCTTCTCCGAGCTACAGACCGCGCGCGAGCTCCGAGGAAGTTTAAGGAATGTCGACGTAATGACCTAGTGCAGTGATTTAGTCGATATTACGTTATCGATATTAATTAATTATGAAATAATTCTATAATTAGTTACTTACCAATCTTCAAACTTCAAAAGAACGCGTTTTGCCATTTCGCGGGCTTGCCTACGAATTATAATCGATTTTTTTCCTCCGTTTTCATTGCTAGTACTCGGAATTTTCTTCTTCATCCATATTTAATCGCTATTTGTACACACAAAATAAATGACATAAGAGTAACGAAATTGACTAATACGCATAGGTATTACGAATACGGCATCGATAAGTGTGCTCTCGCGTCAAGGCCAACACTCGTACTAGGAGCGCGCGGGGTGTGAAGCGACGGTTCTGAGGGGCGCAAACCCGCCCGCTTCCCCAGCCCCCGGGTTCCTCGGAGCTCGCGCGCGGACAGTAACGTGGAGCCACATAAATCGGAGACGACCGTGAGAAAGCTGTAAATTTGTTTAACAACTGCGGTAATTAAAAACCCCATGTAAACATTTTTTAATTTTTATTTTAAGTACCGATCTTATGTACTAAAATGAACTCTTAATCTTCATAATTTTAAAGTTTAAACCTCAGGTTCACTAAGTGATCGCGTGGCTGCCATAGCAATGTCCGGGGTCAATGTTGATCAACATTTCATTTGTCCACACTATAGCATGACGTATATTGGCATAAACTTCGTTGATCCACATAAGCTCTTTGTTCTAAGACAAGACGTCGACAGACAAATTAAAGAAAAATTCTGATTCTGATTCTGATTCTCATGCGAGAGGTCCGAGGTTCGAATCCGGTCGGCGTGTACCAATGAGTTTTTTTCTGAAGAAAAAATTTACGTGCATACCTACACCTGCTGTCATATCATATTCAATCCTCATT
This sequence comes from Nematopogon swammerdamellus, assembly GCA_946902875.1. Lineage (NCBI taxonomy): Eukaryota > Metazoa > Arthropoda > Insecta > Lepidoptera > Adelidae > Nematopogon > Nematopogon swammerdamellus. The sequence continues at coordinate 1,861,093 of OX336345.1, read as the reverse complement.
CCACGCTGAATGAGTATTGAATATTCCACTGAGCGCATGATGCTATTCATTATGGACGAAATTGCCTTAACTGCTCACACGTCGCATCCCGCACGACTTCCGACTCCCCATCAAATGTCGAAGATATTCGTGACCATTATGCAAGGAGAAAAAATATTTTTATTTGCAAAAAAATATATATCAACACGTGAATCAAACGTCGGTCGAAACGGCCGGCGGTAAAACGGTAAAACGGCGGTAAATAGTTCGTGTTTTCCGTCTAGTTCAGTGTACAGTGTACTGACATGACACCTAGTTCACTCCGTGTTATGGGCTGCCATCGCGGATGTTAGTGATGTAGCCAACAGTGTCGAGTTTCCATAAAAAAAAATCCGTCACCAAGTCTCGAAATCAACTGAGAAATCAAAAAGTGAATCAGATCAAGTAGGGCATATCTTCACCTTTATTTAGAAGTATAATGAGCCTTATCCCCATATTCAAAGAGCATGTATTTCAATGTCGAAAGTCGACTGCTGCGCTGTTCCCAAATTGGAATGCGACATTTCGGTCACCTTTAGGAGCTGTTCCAATTTTGAAACAGCGACGCGCGAGCTGTTTAAGAGCCTGCCTAGGTACCACACATTATATTAAGTACGATATATTTTCATATCGCTTGGTACCTTATGCTCGATATTGCAAGGTACTGAAGATCAAATAGTATCTAGTATGTTATCTTCATCATCTGTGACGCGCTAAAACGGGTTACAAAACGTCGGAATAATTGAGAAACATAAATAATATGGACAAGAGAATCAAACTATCAAATAGAGAAATATTGACTTCATTTGGCCACTGTATTGTTACAAAACAATTTAATAAAGTGTATGAGTTACAATGTTTAGTTTTTATTTCACCTTCCCTCATTCTGTCATGAAATTCTTGCACTGGAGGATAGACTTGATAATAAATAGAGCTCGTACGTGTGGGAATAATAATTTTGTCAGCCTCGGTAGCTCAGTGGTGCGGTCGGTCGGATCATAAGCACACCTGGGCGCGGTCAGTGGATGGATGGATGGGTGGAGGCTGACCGTGGTTCAGATTCCACGTAAAACTGTAGGTCCCTTCCCTTCTTACCTTACTAAGTGGTAGGGTTTAACCCGGCCGGGTTTATACCACCGCACTGAATGAAAGGTCGGTCGAAACGGCTAATAGTTCGTGTTTTCCGTCCAGTTCAGTGTAGCCAGCACGACCGAAAGCGCTGACACGGCACCTAGTTCACCCGGTGTTATGTGCTGACATCGCGAAGTAGTTGATGTAGCCAACCGTGTCAGTTTCCATAAAAAAAAAGTATTTCTTATTCTGAATAGAGATATAATTATGTAACTGCGAACGACTCCAGTCACGCTCGATTATCGCTACGATACGATTTCAGCAAGTCCCACCGCGCAGTCTGCGGAGTATGAACACACACCACGAGAGTGTCGCTACACACTGCGTTCACCCATGTCACTCGCCGGCATGAATTAGCCCTGATGAATCGGACAAGGGTAACTTCGTCTTATTCGTGAGAGCTGTAAAACAATCAAATTTATACAACTAAAAAACAATAGGTATCTAAAAAAAACTTTCCGTTACGTTTTTGTAACGGAAAGTTTAGTGTTAACGTTAATAACGGTTAAGTGTTTTCAAAACTGTTAAATGAAACAAGAAAATAATTCTATATTGTTTTATTTATATAATTTACACACTATAAAAGGTGGGAAAACTGTTAAGACACCCGTCCATAAACAATAACTTGTATTAAAATCTTATAAACACATCAAAATTCATGACTAAATATTTATTTGCTTTCATTCAAAACTTCGTCATCAAAAGCTTTTGAGTAACCAACCATACATCATTAAAAATCAATAGGAAATCACATAAAAATTGTGCCGTACTGATGAGTGAGTTTATACAAACGTTACGATCAAATATCTGAGGGACTAGAATTATTTTCAAACATTTTAACCTCTATATCTGATAATGATATTACCAAAATATTAGGCCTCTCGTATTATAAACCAATTACTTAGCTGTTTGGTTATCTAATACATTATAGAAAGATAATTAATTGCAAGCAAATAAAAATGTTTTTACATGCTACATCTGATAAAATATTTGTTAAGCATAATTTGTTAATACTTTTGACTCGACAAGTTGCACTAATATAATTTAAGAGCACGCCCCACATCTCGGCTTCCTCGAACGAAACAATCTGCTCCCATAATGTTCCCCCAGAATGTAGGTAATTGAATTATCAATCACTTCAAAACTATTTGGGGTCGGGTAAAAATATTACTTTAACAATTTTTCTCCTCGAAAAGAAATAAGTCGTGTCTTTGTAGGAACAAATTTTAATAATAAGGCTGCTTGTGACTCTAGAAAAAGGGCAGGATAGGGCGATAGACAATCGGTGAGAGAACGAAAGGGATAGACTTAGGTACACGATAATTTGTCGATACTTGTCAGCCTCGATAGCTCAGTGGTGCAGACAGTCAACTGTCGCTATTGAATGTTAAGCAACGCTGGGCGCGGTCAGTATTTGGATGGGTGACCGCTGACCATTGGAGGCTGACCGAGGTTCGGATTCCTCGTAAAACTGTAGGTCCCTTCCCTCCTAATCTTACTTGGTGGTAGGGTTTAACCCCCCCGGGTTGGTACCACCGCACTGAATGAAACGTCGGTCCAAACGGCTATGTAAATAGTTTGTGTTTTTCGACCAGTTCAGTGTAGCCGGCACGATCAAAGGGGGAAGCACTGACATGGCACCTAGTTCACCCGCTGTTATGGGCTGACATCACGGACGTTGTCGGTGATGTAGCCAAAACCGTGTCAGTTTCCATAAAAAAAAATTCAATTAAATTTCATAGTTTAGGTTGTGTTTTACGGTGAAAATAATGGTTATTTTCAAAATGTTAAATGTACTGTATTGTTACCTGCTTTATATTGATATCAGTTAATATGCAAAGTTTCATTATCTAATTTAAAGTATTTATTCAATACTAGCGGTTTTATTCTACGTTTAAACGTGACTACAATGTTATTCTATCGAGAAAATTTTACGGAATCACCTTTTCGGCAAACGTAATACTTAGCATTAGATAGTACTCAACTTTACCATATATTAATTATTACAGAGTGACTGTTGCAGTATTGTTGATCTGACAAAGCAATGTGAGGTATTATATTCTTTTAAATTTTTTTAATAAAATGATTTTTTTTATCAATGTGATATTGATTTGATGATTTACAAAAGGGGGGTTCCCTTTTGATAAAATTGTTCCAACAGAGACTTGTCAATAAAAACTAAAAATTTTACACTATGCCAATTTTGATACAATCATTCAATTATCTTAGTACGGTAGCCGAAGTGCGCAGCGTGCTCTTAAGAAAAAGTTTTGTACATTCCATTTGGAATTTTAAAAAGTAGTAACATAACTAATTTTCAGCCAAATCAAAGCTGATTCTGCCCATACTATTAGAGATAATGACTAGAATAAAATATTAGGCGGTCTATAAATCTCACAGAGCATCAAATACCTACCGCGCGCGCCCCCTACTAGAGACGCCCTAAGCGATAATATTTGAAACCTAAAAACTATACGCAGTGCTGCTAGCGCTTCGTATGTGTGTGTGTGTGTGTGCTAGTATCGACACTACACATAAAGAGGAGCAAGCACTGACATGGCACCTAGTTCACCTTGTGTTATGGGCTGACATCACGGATGTTGTAGGTGATGTAGCCAACCGTGTCAGGTTCCATAAAAATAAAATAAAAATAAAAGTTAGGCACACGCACAAAACAAATGCACACGCACAACACACATATGTAAGTCATAGGCCACGCCCACAGGCTTCAACGCCGTTGTAGAGAAATCGCGCTCAGGGCGCCTCTAGGAGGGGCGGGCGCGCGCATTTGATGCTCTGTGATAAATCTCAATATTCTAATAAATTTTTATGCTAATATATTATTAGTATTTCGTGATGCCACAACCTATATTCATTATTTTAAATCGCTATGAAGGTACATATTTGAGCTAATTCATTCAGTGAAATATTCAATTTGGACATTATTCTATTATACAATGTTCTAGTTTACTTTCACTCAATTAGCCGTCCTAAATTTTTATTTAATTTGAGAAACAATTTGATATTATTCACATTTGCAATGCAAATCCCGAGACATGGGTTTGTATAATAAATCCCTATGACGAATCATTAAAATGTTTAACTACACCTTAAAAATTGTGATTGACTTATAACCGTCAAACTTGCAGGTTGACTATGATTATAAAAAAATTTCTACTCTATACTAAACTAGGTTTATTAAGGTTTAAAACAGTTATCGAAATTGGGCAGTGTAGTTAGTCTTTGTATATTTAGGTATACAACTACATAGTTTCCACTGACTCCTCAGCTAAAACATGTCTATCAATAATGGATTGAGGTGACTTTTAAAAGTATTTATTAGTACAGGAACGAGCCCAACAATTTTTCTAGATGGTCGAATCATTGCATCCCTCGTTAGTGTGCAAAAACAATTTTGGATCGGAGGGAAGGGGGGAGGGGGGGGGGGGGGTTGGCACCCCCCACCCCCTCGGCACCCCTATAACGGATAGAAAAAAATGTGTGACAAGTTCGAGTGCAGTCTAACTGCCATAATATGAATGATCAATAAACAATACAATACATATTTTTTTTTACAACATTGTGGTTTCTTTTTATTAGTTTTAATTTATATTAGTTTACTTTTATGAAAATTTAAAGTATATAATTTCATGTTTCTTTTAGATATATTAATCAAATATATCTGTAGACGGAGAAATATCTTGCATAGTGACCTGTTTTCTGATTTTGTTCATCACCGAATTTTTTATTTTGTTTTATTGCGTAAAGAACAAAGGTGTGTTTTAATATATCTTGTCAATTCTCCATCAAACTTTCAGATTATGTATGCACTTCGTTAGGACATACCTACTTCTTATTTTATCCAATCTAATTACTGAAACTAGACAATTCCAGAGTTACATTACATTAATTTTAAATACGCTTCGTACATTTGGCAACACCATCTCATGTTTAAACTTCGCGGAACCCACAGAACTAACTAGCAAATGACTTCGCCGGCACAATCAAAGGGAAGCAATGACATGGCACCTAGTTCCGATCGGAACGCGATCGTGTAGCCAACCATGGCAGGATCCATAATAAAACTTGTACAAATGTTATGCAATAGGCCGTACAGATTAGAGCACAGAACATAAAAACGAAAAGATCAATAAAGATCCTAATTTAAATACTCATCTGCACAAAACTATTGGAAACATCGAAAACGGTCCCTTCCCTCGCCCCTTACTAGGTGGTAGGCTCCAATTGTAGCCGACTGGGTTGCTACCACCGTAGTGGATGTAAGATGGCCGCATAGCAGCCTCGGTTGTGTTCTCTAGTCCAGTATAGCCAGCAATCTAAAGGTAAGTCTCCTGTATGGCACCTACCTTCTCGGAGGTGATATTGGCTGGACAGAGCATATGCTTTGGCCCCTCTGACTCGGCCACGCATACCGGATTACATAAAAAAAAAAGATCTTTGAGACTGCAATGTTCAGCTTTAGGTTAAAAACTATCTCGATTCATTTCATAAAAAATAATAAAATACAACTCCTAAATATCGTTAACTTTGATTTCATTATATTTATCCACACTAATGTTGAATTAGTCTGCACTTTAAAGAGCCCCAAACGTTCCGTAACTAACAAAATGTAATTTGTCCCACTCAGTCTACGCCCGGCCCGGCCCGTACGATTCCTTCTTTTCACGCCGCGCCGGTCCAACTGCTTACACTCTACAAAGCACAAGTAAGACCGGTGATGGAATATTGCAGTCATCTTTGGGAGGGTTCCCCTGAGTACCTTCTTTCAGCCTTGGATTCTATTCAGCGACGAGCCATTCGCCTCACTGGTGACTCTGTACTCACAAAGGACCTTCAACCTCTAAAGCACAGACGTATTGTTGGGTCATTGAGCCTGTTTTATCAGTACTACTATGGCCGCTGCTCTGACGAACTTACTTCCCTTATCCCTTCTCCCCCTGTTCGCCTTCGCCAAACCCGACATACTCTCGCGGAACACCCCTTTGTAGTCGACAGAAGAGTTCTTCGAACTGCACGATTCTCTGTGCTGCACTGCAAAGGTGTGGAACGGGCTACCAGGAAATATCTTTCCCCACTCCTTCAATCCACGGATCTTCAAATCGGGAATAGCCTTTCCCCAGCGACATTAGTCCACCTTCAAGTCGGGCTGGCACCTTCACGGCGGTGAAATTGGCTGCGCCTGAGGCTTCGACCTCGGGCAGAGCAACTCAATTCAGAAGCAATAAAAAAAAAGCCTCAGTTGCACTCCGGGAGTGCCGGCAGAAGTGAAAACTTTTTGTATTTCCAAAAATAATTCTTAGGTGGTTATAAAAAAAACTAAACACCCTAAAAAAATGTAAACACCGTAAAATTGCTTAAAAAAGAAATGAAAAGAAAAAAACATTTTTGAGGGATTCGAACCCATGGTTAAAAAAATACAAATCCTACACTCTTACCACGAAATCACATAAACGACCAAATGAATATCGGATTCCCTTGATTCGCTTTCGGCTTACGGATCTGACGCGAATCAGATCTGACGCGAGTTTAACATTTTTTACCCATCCAAAAAAAGTGCCAAGCGCCGCTAAAAAAGTTTTCACTTCAAAAAGTACAGCACAACGTCGTGCGCCCGCGTCGCGTCTCTCAGCAGGAGTCCTTGCCCCCCTGGCCGTAGTGGCCGTTGCCCGCGCCCTGCGGCCCACCGAGGAAGGAAGTGAAGGTCGTGTCTCTGCTCATGGGCGGCTCGAGCCCGTCTATGGGTATGCAGTCGAGCGCGGGCACTGTGAACTCCCTGCAAGACGAAACAGTCGCTTAAGCCCAAGAACCGTGTGTGGCCGGTACTTTAAAAGAATAGCCCCACTGCATCTCTCCCCGTGTATGTCGTAAAAGGCGGCTAAGGGATATGACTCCCTTCTTATATTACTAGGTGGTATAGGGTTTAACCCGCCCGGATTGCTACCACTGCACTGATTGAAAGGTCGGTCGAAACGGCTATGTAAATAGTTTGTGTTTTCCGTCCAGTTGAGTGTAGCCGGCACGACCGAAGGGAAGCACTGACGTGGCACCAAGTTCACCCGGTGTTAAGGGCTGACATCACGGATGTTGTAGGTGATGTAGCCAACCATGTCAGATTCCATAAAAAAAAGAAAATTTTAACCGGCTACCTATTACGGTTCCAAAGATACAGCCATCGGACTGACAGACGGACAGACAGACATACATTGTAGGCTCAGTCATAGGCTTCCATACAGTGTACGGAAACCTAAAAAAATTTATGAAATAAAAAAATCTAACCCTAGAGTTGAAGGTGGTCGGTTATTTTTGCTTGCTTTAGCACCGCCTTCAACTCTAGGGTTCGATTTTTTTTATTTCATAAATTTTTTAAAGCCGTTTTTATATATTTTTTTAATAGTTTTTTATTTCACAGTTTTTTTTTAGTAATTTTTTGCTATTAATTTACTCGGCGGAATCGCTCGGTCTTCGGCCTCGCGATTCCGCCTCACTTTCCAATCCGATCTTGACCAAATTGAAATGGGACCACACGGAAAGCACCAGCTTTCAAATAAAAAAATAATTTTCAAAATCGGTTCAACCAGTCGAAAGTTCTGAGGTAACAAACATAAAAAAAAACAACAAAAACAAAAAAAAATACAGTCGAATTGAGAACCTCGTCCTTTTTTTGAAGTCGGTTAAAAAGACTCATTGGGGCACACTAATAAAATTATTTAGTCGTTAAAAATACAACTCACATGGAGACATCGTCGTTGGGCCGCATGGAGTCGTTGATCAGCTGTGGCAGGTCGTCGGCGACGTGCGGCGGGTGGCGCGGGGGCGGCGAGGCGGAGGAGGCGGGGGCGGCGGGCGAGCGGCGCCGCGCCGAGTACAGCACCACGCCCACCATCGCGAGGAAGTACGACACGAAGTACAGCCCGTGGAACTAGAATAGTTCGAGGAGTAGTGTCAGGGATGTTAGAATCTTCACAGCAGGGTTCGTAAACGTTAGGAAAAATATCCATGCACTAACGTTTTGGTAGGTTAATTTTGGTAGCGTTTGAAGACAAACGCTTCAAAAACATCAGAATAGGAACCGTTTGCAAACTAACATAAAACTAACGTTAGAAAAAACCCTACGCGCGAACGTTATACGGCGCCACAGCGGCGCGGCGGCGCGCGGCCTACCTAACTGACTGAATTGATAGTTTAAACGTTAGTTGAATCGTTATTTTGTTTCGTTATTATCATTTCGCTATGGCAGCGATTTCGTGTGGGGGGGGGGGGGGGGGGGGGGGGGGGAAATAACTATCACTAACACAAACGAATAGAATAACGTTAGTTTAACGATTTTCAAACGTTTGCGCGAAATAACGTTATTACGATCCCTGCTTCACAGACAGAGCTGTCTCTTGATACATATAAGCTGGAAAACACGACAACTACCACCTAACTTATTTAAGAATTACATTAAAAGCATTTAACTCTTAATCCACTTTACAATATTCATGAATGTTATAGATGACTCAATAAAGTGAACTTCATGACATAAAAAAATTAAAATTTCACTTTTTTTCGGTCGAAATCAGGGATCGTAATAACGTTATTTCGCGCAAACGTTAGGAGACTATCAAAATAAAAACTATCACTAAAGAAAAACGAATGCAAACTAACGTTTGAAATTTACCAAACGTTACCCCGCCAAACGTTTGAAAATCGTTAAACTAACGTTATTCTATTTGTTTGTGTTAGTGATAGTTATTTCCCCCCCCACACGAAAACCGCTGCCATAGCGAAATGATAATAACGAAACAAAATAACGATTCAACTAACGTTCAAACTATCAATTCAGTCAGTTAGGTAGGCCGCCGCTGCGCAGCCGTGGCGCCGTTTAACGTTTGCGCGTAGGGTTATTTCTATCGTTAGTTATATGTTAGTTTCAAACGGTTCCTATTCTGATGTTTTTGTAGTGTTTGTCTTCAAACGCTACCAAAATCAACCTATCAAAACGTTAGTGCACGGTTATTTTTTCTAACGTTTACGAACCCTGGTCGAAATACCAATTTATAGCTCCTGTGGTATAGGTATATTTCATCTAAATAAAAAAATTACAGGAACGTAGATTGGACTGTCCTTAAGACAAGAAAAAAAATTTGTAAAAGTCCGTTAAGTGGGCTAGAAAACATAGATGCCGAAAGACAATTTTGTATGGTGAAAGTTAACTTCGTCTTATCAACAAACTAGCTTGGGGGAAAATATACTCACTTTAAACTGATAGATGTAGATGCCCGCAATGAGGGTGTAGTAGTCGGCCGACAAGAACGACAGATGAAGCATCACCGAACCGGCATCCCTCAGCACCACACTCATCAGCACCTGCCAGTACAAAACAAATATATCCTTGTTCCGTGCTTTCCTTCACCGGAGCTAATGATTTGTTTTTTTTTATGAAAACTGAGACGGTTAGCTGCATCACCTACAACATCCATGATATCAGCTCATAACATTTTGGGGAACTAGGTGCCATGTCAGTGCTCGTGCCGGCTACACTGAACTGGACGGAAAATACAAACTATTTACATAGTCATTTCCCCATGCAGACACTGTAAAATACCTTGGCTTCCACCTTGATCGCAGACTTACTTGGAAGGAACATATCAGGACAAAGCGCAATCATTTCTAACTTTGAAATCAATATCAAAGTTAGAAACATGCTCTGGTTGATTGGGAGAAACTCAGCACTGTCTCTGGAAAATAAGCTTTTAGTGTACAAAGCAATAATCAAACCAATTTGGACGTACGGAATAGAGCTCTGGGGCACTGCAAGTACGTCAAATGTTCAGATCCTTCAAAGAGCACAAAACATCATCCTAAGAACTCTAGTCAGCGCACCGTGGTACGCTAAAAATGCTGAAATAAACGACTACCTTGATGTGCCAACAATAAAGGAAGAACTCTACCAACGTAACATCAGCTACAGCAAGCGCTTATCACATCACCCTGTAGCGTGCTAAAATGCGCTACGGGTTTTTTTTATTTGCGGGAATAATTGCATCGTAGAATGGAGATTTTAATCTATGTTTTTGTTTCCGTTTTAATAGTTTTTCAACAGATTGATCGAGCGCGCAGTTGTCAGTGATCCTCTCTCGCAGCGTTCGTTCGCATCAACCGCGGTGTTGTCGTCTCGCGTTTGCGGCGCTGCGCGAACGAGATGGCAGGACCGGTTGCAAATGAGCCGATCGGGCCTTGCAGCCATCGACGTAGGTTGTTAGAGTACATTAGAGCGCTAGCTGTCATTCTTTGGAACGTTTTTTTATATGTTTTGCTGTTCGAGTATGTTCTTTGTGGTTTGATTCATTCGAAACAAGAGACGTTCTATTTTTCGTTTACAAGATAACAAGTGAGTGGACGGCTCCGGTTTACTTTCGTGTCGGCGACCGTGGAAGATGGGGTGATCCTGGAATATATCTTAGTACGTCGGCACGGAGTCCGCTCGGAGATGAGGCTGATCTCCGAGTGTAATGCTGCTCTTCGTGTTGAGCTAGTCTGCTGCGTTGGGTGTTGGAGCGCTCGGCCCGAGGGATGGCAGCGGTCATCGCTGGGTCGTCGGTCGGGGAGCGTTGGAGTCCGGCGGAGTGGCGCAGTCAGTGGAGCGGACACGGAGGTACGCAGTTGGTTAGATACGTTCGCTCGGGCGGCGGGTTCTCAAATTTGGTTTTTTCTGTTGGTTTCCTGACGTGAGGTATATTCTTTCTCAGGGCAGCTAAGGCATGGGCCAGGAGCGAAGGCGTAATTGGACGCGGAGCTAAGGCCGAATCGGACAGGACGTGGTGTTTGGCAGGGAAACCGCCAAGACAACCATCCGGATTTGCGACGTGTGGACAGCGACATCGGTTGTGACCTGCGACGGGGCTTTCAAATAGTGAATGTTGAGACTGTAGTGTGATGTCTGTATGAAGACGCACACAGTCCGACGGAACGCCTTGGGCTGACCATTTCATCTGATCTGCGAGATCCGTATTAACCAGGGAAGTAACGTTTCTAAATTTATTTCTGTATCCATGTTAATTCAGGTTGAATGTTAGCTGGCCAGTAGGTATTCTAAGTTTCGGTACATATTTTCTAAACGATCCCATGCAACATTAAATTCTTTTTCGTCCATTTTATAACGTCATGCCCTTCCGGCTTTTAAGTATTAAGTTGTAACGTCTCGCTATAGTTATAATTTTTTATCCTTTTAATTAAATATTATTACTGTATTTCTTTTCTTTTATTTTCCCTTTGTTTCCACACATGTTCACAGTAAAAGTAGTTTGGTAATTCTAGACCAAAATTACCTGGCGTCCAGTTTTTTATTTTTTTTTGTTTTATTCAAGAGTCTTACCCACGCCTCTCCGATACAGTTGAGCTAGTCGATGGCATGAGGGGAAAATTCACTAAGTGAATTAATAGTGTTACATTTTGCTCCATAGGTCAAAATGCCTGCTATAACCCCAATCAACTTGCAGCAAGCCTGCTGAATACAACAGGCAATGTGAACAGACTAAAACGGACAGTCTTTCTCGAAATACTTAACTGAGGATACTGAGGAAGCTGTACCTACTACCATAAGGGGAGCCGCATTGATGGATGTGGCACCTTCACGACAACCTTCACACATCACATCTAATACAAGTCATCCGACTGATTGTAGATGAAAACTGAAAAGTAAAAAAAATTCGACCGACCCTTCATTCAGTGCGGTGGTGGAAACTCGGGCGGGTTAAACCCTACTACCTAGTAAGGTAAGAAGGGAAAGGACCTATAGTTTTACGTTTGCGAAGCACAGTCAGACTCCAACAGGTGAACGTTCACCCATCCGAGTTCTAACCGCACCCAGGTGTGCTTATAATCACTAACGACAGTCGACCAATTGCGCGATGTGCCATATGTACACGTGAATTTTTTCTGTTGCCAAGGTGATAATTCGAAAAATTAAAAAAATTTCGATATAGGCAAATATTTTGGGTTAGGTTAGGTCGCCGAATGAGGTAGATTCGCCAGATTTCATGTTAGCTCATCACCAACACTTGTTTCTGTGGGAACATTGGAACGGCACCTTTCTCTCTGGTCGTGTACAAAACGAAACGAATCAATAGGTACCTGAACTGAGTACTGAACTGAGGCATACAAAAAAAGAGTCGAAAGGCACCCAAACAAGCTGGCAACCGAGTTGATGGCTTCTAGGAAAGTTTTCAACAGATTGAAAAGAAGAGCACCTCAAGATCTCATCACAGAGTGAAATGACTGAGAATAAAGTATATGGAACTGTCAATGGACACTTCCATACAAGACCTATTTCAAATGCACATCTACTGATGAATGTCGACTCACGGACAGATTGCAGTAACAAATATATAAGGTGCTTCGTTATTCATGCCAATAACTTCGGGAGGGTTACATACGCACTCAAACAAACACTTTACGTAAGAAAAAAACATATGTTTATAGGAGCATTTTTTTTCCTAACATAAAAATCAAATCAAATAAGTAGCTGTAAAAACCAATCATAGTGACCTTGTGACTTACTTACAACAAACAGCTGTTCTGCGTTTGAACATAGTACGGTCATTGACCCCAATGCATGTTACCTACTGTTACACACAAGTTAATGTTTAGTTAGCAAACATGTTTTGTTAAATTTCTCGAAAAGTAATGCTAAAACATATAATTTTTTTTTGGTGTGACCTGTTTATTTGAGTGTGTATGTAACCCTCCCGTAGTTAATGACATGACTAACGAAACACCTTATATATATAAAAAAAAAATACCTGAAAGATGGTCTGTACGGAGGAGAAGCAGCCCAGCTGCGCCAGCGTCTCGGCGCTGTGCCAGTCGAACCGCACGAGGTCCGTCAGCTCGAGCAGGAAGCTCTGCGTGCACGCGATGATGGTGCCAAGGAAGCCGAGCGCGGCCAGGTAGCGCGAGCAGCTCTGCCGCCGCAGGATGAACTCCTGCAGCACGGTCGCCGCCGCGAACAGCAGCGAGCCCGCCAGGCAGAGCATGTCGCCCACCAGCTGGTTCTTACCTGACATATTCAAACCTTTCATTAAAAGTTTAAAAAAAAAATATTTATTTTATGTAAACTGACTCGGTTGGCTTCACCTAAAATAATGAAAGGAAAAAAATACTGAAAGGTTTTGCTCAGGAGGACATGGAACAAGGTTTCAAACTTCACGCCTTAAACCTAGAAATGCAGAATGATTGGCTAACAGTGGGCGACTTCTGCATCCCTCCTGCATTGAAGTGGAAATCCATAATATAAAACTGGTCCCCCGAGCTGCTTAAGTTCTACTTAAATGCATTCCAGCTTACTCTCCCCGACCCGAGTAACCTAGCTAGATGGGCGAAATCTACAAATCCGTAGGCACGGCCAAACATTTGTTATGCGGATGCAAAATCTACTTGAGCGAGGCCAGTATTCCTACCGTCATGATAAAGTCCTCCAAATCATCAGAGAGGCAATCAACCTGTCAATTGCTCGGACCAGAAAAGGGCAAACCAGTAGCGGCTTCCAGAAGGTCAACTTTGTGAAACCTGGAGCCAAAAAGCTGCCCAAAGATAGGACTAAACCTCCTTCAATTTTGGGAGCAGCAAAGGATTGGGAATTGTTGATGGACACACATGAGAAGCATTACCAAATGCCTCCGGAAATCTGTACCACAGCATTAAGACCGGATATACTCATATTCTCAAAAGCGACAAAGCATGTAGTACTTGTTGAACTTACAGTTCCATGGGAAAGTAACATACCGAAGGACCACAACATCAAACTTAACAAGTACTGCAACTTAGAAGACGGGATTTTTTTTTTTATTTATTTTTTTTGTGGAAACTGACACGATTGGCTACATCACCTACAACGTCCGTGATGTCAGCCCATAACACCGGGTGAACTAGGTGCCATGTCAGTGCTTCCCCCTTTGATCGTGCCGGCTACACCGAACTGGTCGGAAAACACAAACTATTTACATAGCCGTTTTGACCGACGTTTCATTCAGTGCGGTGGTACCAACCCGGGCGGGTTAAACCCTACCACCAAGTAAGATTAGGAGGGAAGGGACCTACAGTTTTACGAGGAATCCGAACCTCGGTCAGCCTCCAACGGTCAGCGGTCACCCATCCAAGTACTGACCGCGCCCAGCGTTGCTTAACATTCAATAGCGACAGTTGACTGTCTGCACCACTGAGCTATCGAGGCTGACATCTTCACAGCACGGCATCTTCTTCTTATCCCTTAGTCGCCTTTTACGACATGCATGGGGAGAGATGCAGTGGGGCTATAATATCTATGTATAATATGTACGGTACGTATATAATGTACCGTGTGGGGCCGGTACTTTAAAAGAATAGCCCCACTGCATCTCTCCCCGTGTATGTCGTAAAAGGCGGCATATGGGATATGACTCCCTTCTTATATTACTAGGTGGTAGTGAATGGTGATTCCGTCACAGAAATGGTACAAAGAGACCAGTTAAATATGGTCAGATAAATATGGTCTATGTAAATAGTTTGTGTTTTCCGTTCAGTTCAGTGTAGCCGGCACGACCGAAGGGAAGCACTGACGTGGCACCAAGTTCACCCGGTGTTATGGGCTGACATCACGGATGTTGTAGGTGATGTAGCCAAACGTGTCAGTTTCCATAAAAAAAAAATATATCTCCCAATGTCATGAACAGCTTGAAAAGCGAAAGCCACACACCGTCAGTGGGCGCGCCCTCGACGTCCGCCCACACGACGCACACGACCGCCATAAGACCGAGCGTGGCGCCGGTGACGTGCGTGAGCCCGAGCCGCTGCCCTGCCCACGCGCCGCCGACAAGCGCGACGCCCACGCCGCTGCAGTCGAGCAGCTGTCAGCTCACCACGGACGTGTAGCGCTGCGACAGCACCAGCAGGTACGACGCCTCCACGTCGAGCGCGGCGGCAGCGACGCAAGCCCAGCCGCACGCCGCGCCCGTACGCTTCGTACCTGCAACCCATGTTTTTATTAGGGTTTTCTGATCGGAAAAACTTTACGTGCATACTTTCACCCACTGCTCCATGGTTCGGATTCCATGTAAAAATGTAGGTCCACCGGGTAGACTGGAAGAAATAACCTAAGGCATTAAGCACGCCTTTGCCACAAATTAAGTTGTATAAAGTGTATTATTAATTTATTTATTTATTTATTTAGATATTATAGTATTTAATACATACCTACATACTACATTTGTTTTTGTTTTTTTTATGGAAACTAACACGGTTGGCGACATCACCTACAACATCGTGATGTCAGCCCATAACACCGGGTGAACTTGGTGCCCCGTCAGTGCTTCCCTTTGGTCGTGCCGGCTACACTGAACTGGACGGAAAACACAAACTATTTACATAGCCGTTTCAATCGACCTTTCATTCAGTGCGGTGGTATCAATCCGGGCGGGTTAAACCCTACCACCTAGTAATATAAGAAAGGAGTCATATCCCTTAGTCGCCTTTTACCACATACACGGGGAGAGATGCAGTGGGGCTATTCTTACTACTGTTCCCTCTTTAGTACTGCATTGTCCGCCCCTACCCGATGTTTTCGACATCCCAAAGGTTAGTTCATAAAGAATACCGCAAGGCAACTCAAACTCGCCTTTTGTAACCCTTTTATACAATGGTGTACAATAAAGTATATTTTCATTTCATTTCATTTCGAATATAGTCGCATAGATGGTATAGTGGACGGCCAACTCACCACGACAGATCAGCACTGGTATGAAGCAGATGAATAGGGCGACATAGGACGGCACGAGCTGGGCGGTGGTGGGGAACTGCCAGGTTGCTCCCTGGAGCATCGTGCTCAGGATACACTTCCCGCTGAGCAGCAGCGACAGCACCTGGCCGAGGAAGATGCTCTGCCATACCTTCCTGCAACTCACGCACGCATTTCCTTACGTCACGTCTCGAGTTAACATTAAATATTTTGAGACAGCATGCACAAAAGGTTGCTGTCCTGTTTCCCCTCTCGGTCCCTCTCTATCGATCAGGGCCCAATTAGTTTTCACGCTTCAGCTCCCTGAGGCCCCGATCTTATGGATAGGTTTGTTGAATAATATTGTACAAAACGAATGGAAAACTAGACTGAATATGCATTCATATCAAGGTAAAATTGTGTATTATTAAAGAAATTAAATCTTATGAATTGTCTGATTTCGCCGCTACGAAATGTGTGCACGTATGTCGCATAATTATTACAATCTATGATTTTAGGTAGGTAATTCTCAGTTGGTTTCAGGTACAGAACCAACCCCCCTAATTTTATTGGAAGTAGATAGGCACAATAATTACGAAATGTAGAGTACAGCTCTCCACACTATGCCTAAAGCGATATAAGCATAACATTCATTCAGGAGGAAAAATAAATTAGGTACTGACCAGCGGCTGAGCTCGACCAAGTACAGCTCGACTCGCTCCGTGAAGCTAAAGTTCTCCATATCTCGGCTAAGATCACTAGAGCCTCGCATCGTCAAGCGGCCCTCGCAGGCAGCTACGGCGTAACGACATTATTTTCACAAACACAATACACCAATAAATTAAAACAAATTCAGGACATTTCAGGGAGGAGGGAAAAAACGCCCGCCCGCTCGCTCCTCGCAGCTTGCTTTGCTTGTGTTTGCTTGACTTTTTTGCTCGCGCTTTCCTTCCGAATTCGAACACTTTCGAATTTGCTTGCTTGTGTTTGTGCTTGACGTTTTTGACAGAAGTTTTTTTTGACAGCTGCTCCAATAATCAACATTTTAGTAGCTATGATTTACTTTATTTTCACATTTTTACCATATTTATATTAATTTTACATATTTTGTATTATAAAAATACACAAAATTAATACAAATCTAAATAAAAACGGTAAATATCCGCCGGCGGCGGGAGGCAGGCCTAGGTATATTATGTACTATCGTTATTTCCTCAAAGCGCGAGGCGAGCTACGAGCGATAGGTGGTGGTACTAGACACTTTACTTGTTATTAAGGCATTCTACGTTTTCACATTTATCTATAGCTAAAAAAATTTATTACATATTTGCACGCATTAGGAAGTTATGTATGACATAATGTGTATTGTAGTCATTATTTTTCAGAAAATCTACTTGATATAATGGCAATACGGTGTGGCGACTTTCTGGCTGTCAGTTGGCTGTCACTGTCACTTGGTTGTCTGTCAGTAGTAAAAAATATCCGGATTCCGGCGTCCTCTCTCAAGATTCAATCCCTAGTAGTCAGCGTTGCCAGAAGGTTACTTTTGTAACCTTTTAGGTTACTTTTAACGCTGAAAGGTTACTTCTAGGTTACACGACTCAAAAGGTTACTTTTAGGTGATTTTTCAGAATTAATTTGTATAATAAATTTCTTTTCTTACACGAAACCGATTAAACGGCGGAAATAGATCTAGGTTTGTGTCACAGACTATTATACTTTACTTTTTTTTCTTTTTTTTTGGTTTTTTTAGTTTACTGTGGATTCAATGCGAGTTCTGTGGGCAGAACTCTGTTTTATATTTTTTTCATGTTGGTACCGCAACACTTCGCTCGTAAGTCGTCGTGGTTCTGTGTGTATTCTAAAAACATGTTAAAAATACGCCTTTCTCTCTCACACTAAAGGGTGTGAATAACCAAATCACAAAAGCGTCTCGCTTGCTCGCTCGATCAATCTAATTCGCTCTTTTCGAATTCGTTTGCTGTCGTTCATTCGTGTCGCCTCCAGTCGTCGATCGTCGTGTCATGTTGGTCGATGAATCAAAGAAAGTTTAGTTTTGTTTGTTTGTGTCGTTCAGGTCAGGCCTACTTATATAGTGGTTTGAATTGAATTTTTGAATTGAAACGAATTTTTTTACACATATTTTTAAACGATTCTTAAAAAAATTCAATCCAATCAGTATGTTGGGTACCGTCTATCCTTTTTAGGTCAGTGTAATACTAATAACATCTTATGATCTTAATTTCACGTGTTTAGCTAGTAAAATGCAACTTAAAATGGAAAACCACTAAATCATTCACATTTCTGCACAATCAACATATATCCATCAACTTTGAATACATTACTAATTGAAAAAAAATGAAAGGTTACTTTTCACACTAAAAGGTTACTTTTTTTCTATTTGTGGTAACTTTTGACAAGACCCCGCTGGCAACACTGCTAGTAGTACATATTATATTCTTTGGATTCAATATTTTCAGTTTGGAATAAAATAAATAATTGTCATACCATAACCGTATAAACTTGAAAGTATTTCCCCAGTGTTCTTGCAAGCATGGCAGACGGTAAAGAGAGATAAATAATGCTTACTTTTCCAACTCCATAGGTACCTAACGTGTTGGACGGTATGAACTTTTGTCTAAAATATGTTTTTACAGAGGAGGTGATCCGGAGGCGACTACTGATCGACGGAGACGGCACTGGCGAGGACAGGAAGCTCAATATGCTAATAAGATCTCTCACCAAGTGGTGCAACAGTACATCAACACCTGAAGAGAGGTTAGTTTCGATCAATGTTAGTGTATAATCTAAACGTTGGGTACATATAACTTATTTGGAAATAAAATTATAGATGATTCTATAAATTAAACCTAACCTTAGGCAGTCCATGTCGTTTTTGCATTCATTTTTATTCAAAATAAATGTTTTGGTGTTTAAAAATAATTACAAGTTTTAGTTTTGTATGGAAAATCTGTTTCTTTATTTTTTTTCTCGCAAACTTTTCGCCTGGAAGCCAGCGTCTATAAGTATTTTTATGTCAGTGTTTATGCATTCACTGCTTGATAGATGCCTCTGAAATTTTTCTCCAGTCCTCCCAGTCAGCTTTCAGATTCAGAACTGAATCTGAAAGCCGGCAGCTCTATTTATTTTGCCATAAAGAACACACAATATCCTAATAAATACCTAAAGTTACATGTATACATGATTATATGAAATCCTTATAACTCGAGAACCACTTTGTCGATTTACATACGGTTTTCACTGTTACATTCTATCACTTTTCAAGATGATTTCAGGCTATAAATGATAACGCTACGTCATCGACGGCCTGAGCTTTAAGCAAAAGTTCACGCCAAGGGAACCTGCGTGTTAAAGCTAGTTAACAATATTTCATTGAGTAATAGTAGTATGATGATTATGGGTGCGCTGTAGTATAAGTGCACATAATTAGAAAATTGCTGGTAGCTGGGACTGGTAGGCGAGGGTCTAAGGAACTATTACCAAAAATAATTTTTTGCCGGAAATACGTAGTTTCGGAGAAAAAATATTTTGAAAAAAAAAATTTTCATACAAAATAAATTTTTGATCTTTTGTTTTTTTTTTAAATGCACCAAAACATTTATTTTGAATAGGAATTTATGCAAAACGACATGCGCCGCCTCAACATTAGGCATTAGGCATTAGGTTATTTTTTTTTAAAACCATCAAAACATTCACCTATACCACTTCCCTTGTTTTTACATACATTTATATTCAAAAGCAATGTTTTGGTGCCTTAAAAAAAAATATTTTGTATGAAAAATTAATTTTGTATGGGAAAAAAATTTTTTCTCCGAAACTACGCATTTCCGGCAAAAAAATATTTTTGGTAATAGTTCCTTAGACCCTCGCCTACCAGTCCCAGCTACCAGCAATTTTCTAATTATGTGCACTTATACTACAGCTCACCCATGATTATTGTTTTGTCTTGTTCTGTTTAGCAATTCAGAAAGAACTGGGCAAGAAACCTTATAGAGTTTTTTTTATTGTTTTTAAATATACTTAACTTACCTACTAAACTTTCATTGTGGATTTGTTTTTCTTTTTTTTATGAAAACTGACACGCTTGGCTACATCACCTACAACATCTGTGTTATTCAGCCCATAACACCGGGTGAACTAGGTGCCATGTCAGTGCTTCCCTTCATTTTATGCCGCAGCACTGAACTGAACGGAAAATACGAACTATTTACATAGCCGTTTCGACCGACGTTTCATTCAGTGCGGTGGTACCAAACCGAGCGGTATAAACACTACCACCTAGTAAGGTAAGAAGGGAAGGGACCTACAGTTTTACGTGAAATCCGAACCACGGTCAGCCTCCAACGGTCGAGCGATCACCCAACCAAGCACTGACTGCGCCCAGGTGTGCTTAACAACAGTCGAACGACCGCACCACTGTGCTGCCGAGGCTGACAAAGACGAGGATTGTATCTATTTATTTATTTATTTATCTTAGGTACTTCAACAGAGTAGTTGACACGACACACAACTTTTCTACCACATTTCAAAATCAGTCAACTCTCCAAAATTTAAAGTACACAATAAACTTAATGGCTAACAGAAAACAATGATATGGACAATAAATATTCCAAGTATAAAATAAAATAAAACCAAACCTACTACCAATAAACAGCAAAAATACAGAGAGAGAAAAAAAACAAAACAAACAAGAAATTAAATTTAGCTAGACTAACTCAAAATTCAGACAAATACAATGACCTAGTAGACTGTAAGGAAACTTAAACAAGGTCAGGTAGCCATGACTTTTTTCACGCTGTTTTCTAGACTTTTTTCGATGTATCTGTAATGCATTAAAAAAAATAATAAAATGTAATGAAATTTATTCCAGTAAAGTGGCCCACGACCGCATGCTCGCCCAGCTGGCTCAGTGCGAGCTGGCCGTCACCAAGTCGCAGCTCAGCTCCAAAATGATGGCCGAAGAGCTCAAAAAGTACGAGACTCTATCCTACGTTCTCCTCACCGGCATTGAAACCGCTAGGCAGAACATAGACAAGAGCAAAGCGGCCCTGGAGGAAGCGAAGAAAGTGCGCAAGAACCGAATCGAATACGACATTCTAGCCAAAGTGATCAGTGAACAACCCGACAGGAGGGAGACGTCGGAACGGCTGGCGAAGCTTAAGTCTGATCTGTCCAACTTGGAGAGTACCAAACGGCAACTGGAGGGCCGTTTAGCGCTGAGGAGGAAGCAGTTTCACGTGATGGTGAACTCTCTGCATCAGCTGCAGGCCATGCTAGACGAACCCGATGACGACGGGCTGAACTCCTCGCTCGAGGACGTGGAAATGATGGAGCAGAGCCAGAAATCTACTTCGGTGCCTTTGTAGTGTAAAGTTGACGACTACGGTTGCAGAGGTCTATTAAGAAGAAGGGACAAGTATTGCATTTAATGTATTTAAAACTTTTATTTTGACTTAATATGAAATAATATTTGTCATTTCATTTCAGTACATTACTGCTGCTTTGAATATCTGAATATTTAAATTTATAGACCTTGTATACTTAAGATTAGCGATAATGAACAATAAACTTTATTTATATAAAAATATGGTTGCTTTATTATCCCTACAAATGACCTACAGTTGACCTACAGTTTACCCGTAACCGACGAGCATGCATGAAGAACATGAGAGTGGAAGGAAACCTAACGTTCGTAGGTATTATAGAGATATACAGGGTGTATCAGGATAGGTTTTCGAAACTTCAGGGTTCGAAAGGGGCCCATATTTGAAGACGAAAAGCTCTGAAACTTTTCCCAGATTCGATCATTTTACAGTACTTTTTGGTGAAAATATGTTCTTCAAGATTTGGTGGATGGTTAACGTCCGCCTTTATTAAATAAAAAATAAATTCTAACTCATGAATAAAAATGGGTAGGTTGCATACATAACTAGTACAATTGAACTGCGTGTAGGTAAATTCCAAACAAAGTTCAATGACGTCAAAAGAAAAAGAGGACTGAATTAGTTCACTGCACTCTCCAGTCTCACTGTCCATCGAGTTTTTATTACAATTTCCAACTTTTGTATGACAAGAAAAACCACGGAATTTCGATTTGAGTGATAAGGATTTTTTTCTTCTAATAATGAGTACTTTCTATTCCTGAAGTTTCTCAAACCTATCCTGATACACCCTGTATATATGGGTATGTATGTTTGTATGTATGCATGTATGTTTGTCCCCGCATTTCTCGGAAACTAGAAATCGAATTGCCGTAATTATTATCTTCCAACTTATGGAATAGTGCAAGTTTAATCAAAATCGGTTCAGTAGTTTTCAAGGTATGACTGAGTGTGTACCAATTACTGGAAAAGAATTTGTTATGTGATATAACTTATAACTAAAAAGAGTGAAATAAAAAACTGTTTTAAAAAACATTGAACGCACTTCAAAAAATGTCATATTCGGACCCTTGAGTTGAAGGCGGTACAAAAACACATGAAAATGTATAGATGGACCCTTTTGTGCTTTTGTACCGCCTTCAACTCAAGGGTCCGAATATGAATCAACTTATTATTTAACAATTTAAGTTCTACTTGTTTTTTGAAGTCGGTTCAATGT
The DNA here is from genome assembly GCA_946902875.1 of Nematopogon swammerdamellus. Lineage (NCBI taxonomy): Eukaryota > Metazoa > Arthropoda > Insecta > Lepidoptera > Adelidae > Nematopogon > Nematopogon swammerdamellus. The sequence continues at coordinate 1,838,571 of OX336345.1, read as the reverse complement.
TTTTTAAAACAGTTTTTTTATCGACCGACTGGCGAATGCGACTAAGAAGGGCTAGGTTACACGACCGCGATTGTATCATCACATCAACTATAAAAAATCGCGATATGACTGAAGTTTGATTAGAGGAAGTTTTTTTCAAAAAAGCTTTTGATGTAACTCTCAAGGTCAGGGCGAGGAAAGACGGACGCGGCAGAGTGAATATGTGATGTCATTGATAATAATCAAGACAGCTCTACTTGTACTATCTGTACTCAATTGGTTATAATAACTATAATACTTTGTCGAATTTAATAGTTGGACGAACACGATCGCAATTAGATTACAAATAAAAAAACCCCCGACACTTAAAAAGTCAAAACCAATTTTCGTGGGACGGCTTAGTAAATATCCGCGCAGCTCTGAATTTTTATTTACTTAGCGGTCCCCCCGACGCCTTTATAAGTACCTAGTTAATTAGGGTTAGTTAAATTGAAATTATTTTTCACTTTTTAATGATTGTCGGGGTTTTTCTTTTCAAAATAATTTATATTTTTTATTTTTAAATTGATATTTTTTATTTATTGAGATACACAAAGAATTGTATTGTGGAACCATAAATAAGTGATGTAGTCAAACATTTAAAAAAAATTAGAGTAGACGTTATGTACCTACACACTGCGGGCAGTTTATTTAAAATTATAAAAACCGCGAAGAGCCAAAATATATGTACAAAAAATTCGCGTGGTCTTGGGAGAAGCACACTTAACACATCGTAACAGGTCGGCTACTTGAATTTTGAAGATGTTTTTGCTGCGGTCTTGCAGTTTTTATCCAATCAAGTTTTTGTTCATAACATTACATCGAAATGAAACAAATATAATTTTAAGACAAGCCATAATTAGTCAGCAAATAATTACATCTAGGAAACTAGCCAAATGTGCTTCGCTCGCGTATGTTGTGGTGTGGGCTCTTTTTAGGTTTACTAAGCCTACGCCGTCTGTCCGTCCGCCCTACCTATAAAGGGCATCTTGTGAACCATAATAGGTAGTCGGTTGAAAATTTAATAGAATATGTGCTTATGTTCATAGGTATCCTAACAAAAAAATCAAACAAGATTAAGACAAATCGATTGACGTAAGAATCATCAAAATCGGCCCACGCGTTTGGTCTCTAGTGTGCCACAAAGGAACAAACATACATACATACATACATAGGCTGATAAACACATTACCCTCCTTTGCGTCGCGCAGTCGGGTAAAAATGCCGGCCAAGTTGGGGCCGGTACTTTAAAAGAATAGCCCCACTGCATCTCTCCCCGTGTATGTCGTAAAAGGCGTCTAACGCCCACTTGCACCAACACGAATTTAGAGTTATGTAGCGAGTTATGGATTTAAACGCGGTTCCCACAGTCAACGGGTACTAGCTTAACGAGTTAAATTGGTTTATATCGTTAAATTCGTGTTGGTGCAAGTGGGCCTAAGGGATATGACCCCTTCTTATATTACTAGGTGGTAGGGTTTAACCCACCCGGTTTGGTACCACCGTACTGAATGAAAGGTCGGACGAAACGGCTATGTAAAAAGTTCGTGTTTTCCGTTCAGTTCAGTGTAGCCGGCACGACCGAAGGGAAGCAGTGACGTGGCACCAAGTTCACCCGGTGTTATGGGCTGACATCACGGATGTTGTAGGTGATGTAGCCAACCGTGTCAGTTTTGAAAAAAAAAAAGTTCGAGTCGGACTCGCGCACCGAGGTTTCCGTACTATCACATAAATGGTCGTTTTTATTATTTGTTATTTTACTTTAGAGTGGCACTCGCTCGTATCGCCATCTATGGGTGAAAGTTCATAATTTTGTTATTACGATGTTTGGATAATTCGGCAGATGGCGCTCTTCTTAAAATTAAGATATCATTTGTATGGGGGCCCCGCTTAATTTTCTACTGTTTTTAATTTTTTATGATTTGTAGTTATATCAGCCATAATAATACATATTCTGTGAAAATTTCAACCGGTTTCCTATTACGGTTTTTTTTTATGGAAACTGACACGGTTGGCTACATCACCTACCTACAACATCCGTGATGTCGGCCCATAACACCGGGTGAACTTGGTGCCACGTCAGTGCTTCCCTTCGGTCGTGCCGGCTACACTGAACTGGACGGAAAATACTAACTATTTACCATAGCCGTTTCGACCGACCTTTCATTCAGTGCGGTAGTACCAACGCGGTAGGGTTAAACGTAAGAAGGGAGTCATATCGCCTTTACGGTTCCAAAGATACTTACAGCAGTAGAAACGAGAGTGGAACAGACAGACAGACAGACAGGCAGACGGCGTAGGCTTAGTAATAGCATTAAGTATTCTGTGGTAATTGGCTTGTGTAAAAGGATACGGAAACATAAAAAAAACCCAAAAATGTAATGGTTCCCAATTCAAGAAACGTGTTTTTTCAACGTTTAAATATAATTCCCAATAAAAAAACCGTGTTTTTTTCAACGATTTTCGGTTTTTGCTCTATAGTAAAAGCGGTAATACATACGTCAAATTGGGTGTGATTATGGTGCAAACTCTAAACTAAAACAATAAGTAGGTACTTAATAAAATCCGGCCAATTACGTGGTTGTACGGAACCCTCGGTGCGCAAGTCCGACTCGCACTTGGTCGGTTTTCTTATGTGTTGGTTAATTCTTTTCAGGTGCATAAATTGAACGCAGAGAAATTGTGTTGGTGTATGCACAAGTAATATTTTTTATGTAATCCGGTATGGGTAACCCGGTCAGAGCAGTTTAGCCACCCGTTTACGTGTAGGTGTGTAGCTCAAGTGGCAGTGGGCTGGGCACGTCAGCCGAAGAGACGAAGACCGCGGTTGGCGTAAACTTGTCCTACACTGTGGAGGCCGTGGGCAGGAAAACGGAGTGCGGGAGGACCACCCGCCAGGTGGGACGACGACATAAATTACGTCGGCGTAAAGCAGTGGTTCCGTTACCGCTGAATGCCGGGAGGACTGGAGGAAAAATTGGAAAGGCATAAGTCCAGCAGTGGAAGCTTACACGCTGACTGGCTGACTGTTGGTACGTTACCAGCTACACGTCTAAAGTCAGCAATCTTACTGTCCGAACTAGGTGCCATGTCATATTGCTTCCATTTGGTGAAATATTGAGAGAACGTTCGCATATCCAAGACAGATTTTCTCAGATTTTCGTTAGCCTTGATAGCTCAGTGGTGCAGACAGTCGACTGTCGCTATTGATGGTTAACCAACGCTGGGCGCGGTCAGTGCTTGGATGGGTGACCGCTCGACCGTTGGAGGCTGACCGTGGTTCGGATTCCACGTAACACTGTAGGTCCCTTCCCTTCTTACCTTACTAGGTAGTAGGGTTTAACCCGCCCGGGTTGATACCACCGCACTGAATGAAACGTCGGTCGAAACGGCTATGTAAATAGTTTGTGTTTTCCGTCCAGTTCAGTGTAGCCGGCACGACCGAAGGGAAGCATTGACATGGCACCTAGTTCACCCGGTGTTATGGGTTGACATCACGGATGTTGTAGGTGATGTAGCCAACTGTGTCAGTTTCCATAAAAAAAAAAACAGATCCATCGTATTTACATCAGTGGAGTAGGTAGATAAGTAAGTAGTTTTTTTAGGTAAAAGGGGTAATGGTTTAATTAGCATCTCGGAGTACGAACACACTTGACTCTTTAGGTGTGGGTCGTCGTAAGGGGCAAGAGACCTCAGTATTGACTCTTTACATAGTGAGTCTAAAAGGGTGTGTTTGTAAATATCTTATTTCGGATCTACAAGAATACCTGTCTGTACAGAGGCGGACTAGCAGCATTAACCGCCCTAGGCCGTTTAGTACCAGCAGCCGCCCCAATTCAATGCAGCCGCCCCTTTCAAGTTTACAGCATAGATACAAATGTGAAGTTGTACGAAAATCAGTAGGTATTGCGTTCGGTTCAACCTGCCAGAAATATATTATTTCTCGGTTTATTTTACTAAAAGCAAAAGTATTTTTTATAAGTTTTGCGGCAATATTGACCTCATCGTCATAGAGCTAAATTATTTTGTCCGCGTAAATAGTGCGTCGTCTCTGCCGCCGCGCTCACCACTCCCGCCGCACGTCGCACGCACTTGCTCCGGCCGGCACCCTTTCTATTCTGTAGCTGCGCTCACTGCTTCCAGCAGCAGGTACAGATTGGCCGCCCCTAAATCTGGCCGCCCTAGGCCCGGGCCTAGTCGACCTTTAAGGAAAGTCCGCCTCTGTGTCTGTACATGTATTTACAAATATGAAAAATAGTGTAGCAATATTGATTGTTGATTCAGTTGATTGTTTACTAACTTTTGCCCGCGGCTTCGCTCGCGTGAAATTCATATTTAAAAAGAAGAAAGTAAGTAAGCCCGCTACTGTACCTTAATTTCGGCTAGCAGAACAATTCGGTTTGTATCGAGAGCCACATCTTAGCGTAACCGGAACTGAATTTTATTTAGCCTAAGACAGTTAAATGTGCTTGTACAAAGTTTCATTCGAATTCGGATGATCGGTTTAAGAGTTATGGAGGAACATACATACATACAGAAAATATTTCTAAAAATCTTCAATTTAGTTTTAGAATCATACATAGAGTCTACATACATACTGAGTAGGTATCTCGTAAAACAAAGTTACTCCATGACCATTCCCTAAAGATTTATTATTAGTATTGATTGATCATACATATGGCAGTAAGACTGCACTCGAACTTGTTACAATTTGTTCTATCCGGTTCAATTACACCCACGAAGAAGAACCGGCAAGAAACTTCGCAGGGTATTTTTTTTTCATACATATTATTAATACAAGTATTTTAGGATTATTTCAGGAATTAATAAATATAACCTTAATATTTTAATTTACATACCTAACAGGTATAATTTTTTCATTGTAGGTAGTTTTGCGAAAACCAGTTTTTGTATTTTTTACTAGTATAAATAAAGTCATTCATACTACCTACACACTACCTACACCACTCTTACCCCACTACTGAGTCGAGTAAAAAAAAAACATTAGGTATTCGACATTCGATTCGGGAAGTGCAGCAACAGAAATTGTAGCTAACAACTAGAATAACACTTAAATTGAAAGAAGAATCATTTTAGGCCTCTGATCGAGCTCGATCACTTTCTAAATAATTTCAAGTAATAATAACATGAAAATTCAAGATTAAAAAATTTGAACGTAAAGAAATAAACATTAAACATGTTTTACAATAGAAGAGAAGTTTATTTCTTTAAAATTATTTTCTCAATGTCGTAATTTAAGCGCCAAACAGAAACATGAGGAAAAGCATTGACTTAGGAAAAGGGAGTCCTCTCGGTGAGAGAGCTGCAGAGCTGGTCTTCTGCTGGTCCCAACACACTTATGAACATAACTACATATATATTTGAAAGGCTATCCATCACTTGAAAATTAATAATTAAATTAAAAATAATCATAGCACACACTAGAAATTACGTGGACTTTTTTTTTTTTTTATGGAACCTGACACGGTTGGCTACATCACCTACAACATCCGTGATGTCAGCCCATAACACAGGGTGAACTAGGTGCCGATGTCAGTGCTTCCCTTCATTTCATGTCGGCTACACTAAACTGGACGGAAAACACGAACTATTTACATAGCTGTTTCGACCGACGTTTCGTTCAGTGCGGTGGTACCAACCCGGCCGGGATAAACCCTACCACCTAGTAAGGTAAGAAGGGAAGGGACCTACAGTTTAACGTGGAATCCGAACCACGGTCAGCCTCCAACGGTCGAGCGGTCACCCATCCAATCACTGACCGCGCTCAGCGTTGCTTAATAACAGTTGACTAACCAACCGCGCCACTGAGCTACCGAGGCTGACGAATTTTCTTATCCCTTAGTCGACTTTTACGACATGCGACGGGGAGAGATGCAGTGGGGCTATTCTTTTTAAGTACCGACTCCACACGGTACACGGACTTACACCAAACACAAAATATTAGATGCATAGATCATCATCATCATCAGCCTGTATCGGTCCACTGCTGGACATAGGCCTCTCCCAAGGCACGCCACCATACGCGGTCTTCCGGTCTTCTCATCCATCCACTTCCGGCTACCTTTTTTAGGTCATCTGTCCACCTAGCCGGGGGGCGTCCGACGCTACGTTTGCTTGTACGTGGCCTCAATTCGATACATAGATAATCTTAGGCTAATGGAATTTGTACTAGAATTTATGCCCACATTGTCAGGTTCTAAAAGGTTGACCTTGCATTTTTTGAGCTCCAAGGCCGCTTGAAGCCGTCAGCTGACTTCAAGTGAGCTTCAGCACACGGCTCGCGGCGCGACACCCACCGCGCTACGTCAACGCGCCGCCCCTCCTCCGCCGCCCCGCGCCGACGGACGACACGTAGGTGTTCTAGTAAATGGTTGCAAGTTCCGCGCACTGCTCTGTGGCTGCTACTGGAGCCCGTTCGACCCCAGCCAGGTGAAGCGGTCGCGTCGACCTCGTCGCCCGCTTCACTATAAAATTCAATGTCAAATTTAAAACTCCTCACTCATCCGACTTCTGCTCGCTCGGTCACTTGGCGAGCGAGCTTCGGGGGTGACTAGGAATTGTTATAAATTATATTATTAAATACTTGTTATAATAAAACCCGACAATGTATAAATTGGTGGCTTTGGTGGTTTTGGTGTGCGCGGGAGCGGAGGGCGGTGAGTAATTTTTTAAATTTTTTTAAGCGAAGACCTTTTAGGAAAAAAATATATAGAGGCATGGTTGGTTAGGGACGAAGTAACTATTTAGTACTCTGTGGTTAGGGTCCAACGAAAGAGTTACCAACTCTCATACTAGATACGTCTGGTGGTGACAATTCGGTCATGCTAAGTTGTGATTAAAATTTTTCTTCAAAACATAAGGACATATCTGAAAAACAATTTTTAAGAATATGTATATTAAATGTACATTTAGCAGTTTCTAAAGCGTGTAAGTACTTCGTTTATTATAAAAAATATATTATAATAGAAATTAAACTAAACAAAATTTATATAAACGTCTAATTTTCTTTTCCCGAAAATCATGTCTACATTAAAGTAGGTAAGTATGTTGTTTATTTGCCTGTTTATTTTAATTTTAATTTTTTGCCAAATACGGCTGGCTGATCAGATTTGCAATTCAAACGGAACCGACGCGACGCGAGAAGTCACAGACGCAAAAGCCCAGTGTCTCGATCGGAGCTACAAACATTTAAAATCTCCTTTTAAAGGAACATATCCTGTTTTTTATGTTTCACTATAAAATTTGTGTATGGATTTTATTTGTACCATGTTTCTTTTGGTATGTTAATAAATTATTTTTATTTTTATTTGTATTACATCTGATAAATTCACAATCTCGTAGTCCCATTCTTTTTTTTTATATAAGGTTTTGTTTCATTCAACAATAAGGTATGTACACATAAGACTAATTTAAGGGGGCAGCTCTGTATGTGCTATATAATATACCTATCCATTTTTTCTGCTTTAGTTTAATAATGCTTAAAATAACAGGACCTGAGTAATAATTTTTTTTAGAATACATAACGAAGATTATATTACTACATAGTCAGTCAGCGCGTAAGCGTCCACTGCTGGACATACGCCTCTTCAATTTTCCTCCAGTCCTCCCGGCCTTCAGCGGTACCGGGTACGGAACCACTGCTTTCCTCCGACGTACTTGATGTCGTCGTCCCACCTGGCGGGTGGTCTTCCCACACTCCGTTTTCCGGTCTACGGCCGCCAATGTTGGACACGGTTACTCCAACGGTTGTCGTCCCTTCGGCTGACGTGCCCAGCCCACTGCCACTTGAGCATAGCCACCCGGTGTTCAATATCGACCGCTTTGGTGCGGAGGCGTTAATACTTAATATGTCAAAATGTTTCTATTAATGTATTAGTGCAACTTAGTGTATTATTTATTATACTTTATTTAGTAAGAAATGTGTTTTATACTCGTATGTTAGAGTTCGGAAACCACGTAAAACTGTAGGTCCCTTCCCTTCTTACCTTACTAGGTGGTAGGGTTTTTCCCGCCCGGGTTGATACCACCGCACTGACTGAAACGTCAGTCGAAACGGCTATGTAAATAGTTCGTGTTTTCCTACCAGTTCGGTGTAGCCGGCATGAAATGAAGGGAAGCACCAACAAGGCACCTGCACCACTGAGCTATCGAGGCTATGGGCTGTTATGGGAAGTTATGGGCTAATATCACGGATGTAGTAGGTGATGTAGCCAGCCAACCGTGTCTCTTTCCATATAAAAAAAAGGAAATATATCCTTCCTTCCTTACCTATAATAAAAGCCAACGTCTGCTTTCTGTCTGTCTGTCTGCTTATAACTCGAGAACCACTGAACCGATTTTAATAAAACAAAATTCTACGGATAGCTTGATTCTTCCCATCAACTATAGGCTACTTACTATCACGCTAAATGGCTTATGAGGTTAGCAGTGAAGTGGAATATGAGAGCGGGCGGAGCCGCGGGCACAGCTTGTGTTTCATAATTTCTCACATTTCCTATCATGATTGTTTTGTGCTGAGGTGGAAAACAATCACGTATTATTATTAGATACATTTAGCTCTACTCCATAAAAATTTTTTTCTCTACTTACGAACAAAAGAATCAATGATATCCTGCGCTATAATTAACATAATATCATTAATAAGTACTATTGTAATTGCATACTAATAAGTAGTACCTACCTGTAATTGCCTTTAAATTGTCTAATGGAATGTACGAATAAATTGTCATGCCTAGAAAGCGCAATGGTTGACTTTTAGGTATAGTTTTATAGAGTTGTGAAAATAGCACAGACTGGGAAAAACGGCTAAGCGTTGTTTTGGTTTGACGTAGAATTACCGTCTTAGATTTTCAGGTTGCATATGAAGTAACTAATAGGCTTGCATACAAGACATTCGACAAACGGATGTATGAAATTAAGTATAGTTAAATTGTTGCATAAATTAAAATAGAAGGCGCCGACTTTCGAGGAGGCAGAATTACATTTTCGTTTGTTATAAACTTATAACGCTGACGGGAGCGCCTCGGCTAGACGACCATATCTTATACAACGTGTCCCAAAACTCAACGTCAAGCGGGAACCAGGGAGTAGGCCAGTTTATGACTACCCAGGGAAAAATAAGAAAAAATGTCGGAGTCATTTCGTTTTGATATGAGCATTTTTTGATAAACGTTGAAAATTGACATGTCGTACAACATTTTAGGTACTACGACCAACGACGTATCATCTCTTTGACTACGACTACAAATTTGCAAATATAATTTTGTTCAAATGTTTATATTGGAAGCCTAAATAACTCTGCTATTGATAACTATCCCAAATAAACCAGAATGCCTATAGTTTTACAAAAAAAAATATTCAGTTAAATTTTTTTCTAAAAATTTTTTTTATTGTTTATTGTATACTTTCATCCATAGGTAGGTAACCTACGCTTGGACATGTCGAAAATTCCGCCAGTTCTAAATTCAATGCGAAGAAGAACTGACAAACAAACTTCGCAAGTCACAATGTTTTGTTAGTACCTTATCCTTATCCTTACCTATAATAAAATCCAACGTCTGCTTTCTATCTGTCTGTCTGTCCGCTTATAACTCGAGAACCACTGAACCGATTTTAATAAAACAAAATTCTACGGATAGCTTGATTCTTCCCATCAACTATAGGCTACTTACTATAACGCTAAATGGCTTATGAGGTTAGCAGTGAAGTGAAATATTAGAGCGGGCGGAGCCGCGGGCACAGCTAGTAAGTACTATATTATAGTAACTTACAAATAATTAACCCATACAACCGCTCACAAGAGCATTAATATTTACAGCATAAACATGAATACTGAAGAATCTGACCACACTGCCTATTTAAATTACCTATGTCTGGTGTATAGTGCCATCGTCAATTTTGATACTTCATAATAAATCAAGTCAAAAAATAAATAAAAATTAGTTTACATTTATTACAAAGAGATGTAATAAGTCATATAAAAAATAAATGACTCAGATTTTTTTTTCTTATTTTTCCCTGGGCAGTTATAAACTGGCCTACTCCCTGGTTCCCGCTTGACGTTCAGTTTTGGGACACGTTGTATATCTATTATAAAGAGTGGAACTTTTTTATTGGCTGAATAGTTTATTAATGTTTTTAATATAAGATGTAGAAATGTAAGTATGTAAATTGCTGTTAAGTTTCCTAATACAATAAAATAAAAATAAAATGTTGTACATAATAGAAATCAGCAGAACATAGATATATATTTTGTCATATTCTAATCGTTTACTTAATTATGCCTGCATTAACTAATTACATTTTAAGCACCTGCCTACGTGCGTAACTGAAAATGCTTACACAAATACGATATCTATTGTTAATTACGTACTTGTATCTCCACGTGAATACATGTCGCATTGTATGCCACAGAACGCGGACTTATCGCGAAATGCAATATCTTATAGTCAACCTTCCACTCGCACTTGACGGCTTTTTTATTTGTCAAATTAGTTTGAGACTAGTTGAAATGAATAATTTTATAAGTATTATTTTTTTACCACCACTTTAGTGAGGACAATATTATTGAGTTCATGTACCAATTCCTCCAAGCCGGACTGGCACCTCCTCGGGGGTGAAATTGGCTGCGCCTGAGGCTTCGACCTCGGGCACAGACACCAAGTTCGGAAGCAATAAAAAAAATATTAGTATTGTATGGTCATGCTCTTACGTTATTAATAATATATACGTCAACTAGCTTTATCCCGCGGCTTCGCTCGTGGTAGACTCGGTTTAATATTATAATAAAGGATCGCTTCTTTTATATTCTCTCTCTCTCTCCATCCCTCCCTCGCTCCACCCTTCTTTACCTTCCCTCCCTCGCCTCCTCCCTTCTACCCCCTCCATCCTTCGCTCTCCTCCCCATACAGCACTACCATTCGACACTAAATTCCGTTCATAATATACTTTATTTGATACTGCTCAGCCCTATTGCTATTTAGCGTGATGGTATATAGCCTATATTGAGCCTCAAGAACTACTCTTTACATTGCTGCAAACCGCATCAATGTTCTGTTCAGTGGTTCCGGAGTTTATCTCATACAGGACAGACGTTCCCTTTTATGAGAAGTAGAGAAGAGATGTATGGATTCGGGCTTATGGTCATAAAAGTTCAGAATACATACAAGCATTTTTTGAAAAACGTTGAAAATTGACATATCGTACAACATTTTTAGGTACGAAGTACGACTACAAATTTGCAAATATAATTGTTAAATTGTTTTTATTGGTAGCCTAAATAACTGTGCTATTGATCAGTATCCCAAATAAAACCAAAATGCCCACAGTTTTATCACAGAAAAAATATTAACTAAAATTTTCAACGTTTTTCAAAAAATGCTCATATGATGCATATATCCTTTAAAGGAGCGCAGCGACGTAATACAAACTCTTTGATTTTTCCCTGGGTAGTCATAAACTGGCCTACTCCCTGGTTCCCGCTTGACGTTGAGTTTTGGGACACGTTGTATACAAAACTTTATATATTTTCTCCATAATTGCAGTATCATTCATCAAGCCATGCGGCGCCGGAGACCGCGCCTGCATGAAGCAATCCGCCCAGGCCGCCGTGCCCGTAGTGGCCGCCGGGATCCCCGAGCTGGGGGTGGAATCACTCGACCCGCTGCATCTAGACAAGGTGATCGCATCTCAGGCTGGACTCAACATGGACTTCAGAGACACGACCGTCACCGGACTGAAGGGATGCCTCATTGAGAACGTTAAGTAAGTCTTGGTCTTTGTGTTTTGGTAGTTTAGCCTAAGCTTTAAGTAGTAGACGACGACCGTTGGAGTAACCGTGTTCTACACTGGCGGCCGTGGACAGGAAAACGGAGTGTGGGAAGACCACCCGCCAGGTGGGGCGACGACATCAAGTGCGTCGGCGGAAAGCAGTGGTTCCGTACCGCTGAAGGCCGGGAGGACTGGAGGAAAATTGGAGAGGCTATGTCCAGCAGTGGACGCTTACATGCTGACTGACTGACTGACTGACTTTAACTAGTAACGAAATATAAGTAGATTGTTCATTCATATGGCAGTTAGACTGCACTCGAACTTGTCACAATTTGTTCTATCCGGTTGGATTAAAGCCACGGAGAACCGGCAAGAAACGTTGGGTATTTTTTTTTTTCATAATATTATTCTTATTACAAGTATTTTAGTGACTATCCACATAATAAAATCGCCTACAGACAGTCTATCGAAAACACAGATTGAGAGCAACATTAACAATTTTACTGCGAGTTCTGACTACAAAGACTCATTAATTAAGTAAGGCCGCTTCCTTTCTTACCTTACTAGGTGGTAGGGTTTAACCCGCCCGGGTTGAAACCAACGCACTGAATGAAACGTACCGGGCTGGTACCACCGCACTGAATAAAAGGTCGGTTGAAACGGCTATGTAAATAGTTTGTGTTTTCCGTCCAGTTCAGTGTAGCCGGCACGACCGAAGGGAAGCACTGACGTGGCACCAATTTCACCCGGTGTTATGGGCTGACATCACGGATGTTGTAGGTGATGTAGCCAACCGTGTCAGTATCCATAAAAAAAAAAAAAAAAAAAAGTCTCGGTCGAAACGGCTATGTAAATAGTTCGTGTTTTCCGTGGCCGACATGAAATGAAGGGAAGCACTGACATGGCACCTAGTTCACCGAGGTGTTATGGGCTGACATCACGGATGTTGTAGGTGATGTAGCCAACCGTGTCAGTATCCATAAAAAAAAAAAAAAAAAAAAGTCTCGGTCGAAACGGCTATGTAAATAGTTCGTGTTTTCCGTGGCCGACATGAAATGAAGGGAAGCACTGACATGGCACCTAGTTCACCGGGGTGTTATGGGCTGACATCACGGATGTTGTGGGTGATGTAGCCAACCGTGTCAGTATCCATAAAAAAAAAAAAAAAAAAAAAGTCTCGGTCGAAACGGCTATGTAAATAGTTCGTGTTTTCCGTGGCCGACATGAAATGAAGGGAAGCACTGACATGGCACCTAGTTCACCGGGGTGTTATGGGCTGACATCACGGATGTTGTGGGTGATGTAGTCAACCGTGTCAGTTTCCATAAACAAAATATGAAATTTTCCGAATAATCGTAATAACTACTTACTTACTTGGCTGATTATTCATAGTATACCTATTGCTTGACCTCCACATGCAAATTTACCACTTTGTATAGCACCATAAAACTACACGAGTCGTCTTAATTTTCCTTAAGCATATCTCGTAAGTAATAGGATTGTTTCACAACATGTCTAAACTTACTTATAAAGTGCGAATAATTATTCCATACTTATCTCTTATCTTTTTTATGGAAACTGACACGGTTGGTTACATCACCTACTGCATCCGTGATGTCAGCCCATAACACTATGGTAGCTAGGTGCCATGTCGTTGCTTCCCTTCGATCGTGCCGGCTACACTGAACTGGACGGAAAACACGATTTTTACATTAGCCGTTTCGAGCGTCCTTTCATTCAGTGCGGTGGTACCAACCCGGGCGAGTTAAACCCTTCCAACTAGAACATATTTCAGTAACATCACGCACAGGGGGTAATTTAAAAGGTATAACATAACGTATGGCAAAAGAGCCAGGGCACAACATAAACCAAGAATTATCTTATACATTTTTTATTTCCAGTCCAATTCTTTTGATTTTCTGTAAGGACTTTGTACATAATGGAACATAGCCAGTGGGACTAAGAGTCATCATAAGCTATAACCATGACTCGTGGTCCCACCAAGAAGTGGGACCACGAGTCCAGAATATTAGGCCTAGTGGGACCATGAGTCATGGTGGTACAAAGTCAGTGGGTCCACGACTCACACACCATATTGTTACGTCTTCTAAGAAATATGAGCCGAACTTTAAACTTAAAAAATCTATTTGGTATTGAGAATACTAAAATAACCTATTTGATTACCCACTTAAACAATTAAAACTGCAATCTAGTCAGGTAAAAAACGAAAAATCTACATATTATGAACGTTAATTATTATGAACTAGCCTTTGCCCGCGCGTTTTATTTTTAGGGTTCCGTATCCGTCGTACGGGACCCTATTACTAAGCCTACGCTGTCTGTCTGTCTGTCCGTCTGTCGGCTGTATCTCTTTAACCGTAATACTTAGGTAGCCCGTTTAAATTTTCATATGTATTATTATTATAGCCGATATAACAACAAATAATAAAAATAAGAAAAAGTAAAAAAAATCACGGGGTCCCCATACAAGAAACTAAAAAGTGTATGCGCGCCATCTACCGAAAGGAGCATTTTAACTAATCCATAGATGGCGTGAGTGGCGCTGACCATGACATGGCGACGCCGAACCCTCGGTGAGCAAGTTCGACTCGCACTTGGCCGGTTTTTGTCGGAAACTTTCCCGGACGCGCGCACACAAACCCATTAAAGTTTCATCATAATCGCATGCACTGTTTACGAGCGCATAGAAGACGAAAGAAAGAAGAAATGAAAAAAAAAAATTTTTTTTCGTACCTCAAAAGAGGATAAACTTACCCTTATGATCCGGAACCCTAACGGAACCCGGATCACTCTTGTTATAACTTTATATGCACGAAGGACGTATTATGAGTGATTAAATATTTAAAGAGAAGCGATGCTGAAAATTTAAATAAAATGTAAGAAGGTTAGGTCTTTTAACTTTGTATTTTTCATAGACACAGTGGTGCTCAAACGGTCGATCGCGATCACCGGTCGAATTCAAGTCACTTTTAGGCCAGAATCCAAGATACTTTTAGGCCAGAATCCAAGATACTTTTAGGCCAGAATCCAAGATACTTTTAGGCCAGAATCCAAGATACTTTTAGGCCAGAATCCAAGATACTTTTAGGCCAGAATCCAAGATACTTTTGGGCCAGAATCCAAGATGCTTTTAGGCCAGAATCCAAGATACTTTTAGGCCAGAATCTAAGATACTTTTAGGCCAGAATCCAAGATACTTTTAGGCCGATCGCTGAAAATATATAGAGTAAGAAATGACGGTTTATACACATTAAAGAATTCATCATCATATTAGAGGCTGTTTTTTTTTTATTTACAAGTAAAAAAACTATATTAAATAGCATTAGATATAAACCTATACATTAAAGTAACAATCTTAAAAAAATAAAGCTTTTTTTTATGTAATCCGGTATGGGTGGCTGAATCGGAGGGACCAAAGCACATGCTCCGACCAACCAAATCACCTTCGAGAAGGTAAGTGCCAAACCGGACACTTCCCTTTGGATTGCTGGCTATACTGGACTAGAGGAGAACACAACCGAGGTTGCTATGCGGCCATCTTACATTCAGTACGGTGGTAACAACCCATTCGGCTACAATTTGAGCCTACCATCTAAACCTAAAATCATATTTGACGTGTCTAACAAGTCTTCCGCAAGACCGCTGCAATCATCGAATAGCAATGGTGACAAATATAAAGGACAAGCTGTGCCCGCGGCTCCGCCCGCTCTCATATTTCACTTCACTGCTAACCTCATAAGCCATTTAGCGTGATAGTAAGTAGCCTATAGTTGATGGGAAGAATCAAGCTATCCGTAGAATTTTGTTTTGTTAAAATCGGTTTAGTGGTTCTCGTGTTATAAGCGGACAGACAGACACTCAGACAGACAGAAAGCAGACGTTGGATTTTATTATAGGTAAGGAAGGATGTATGTAATGAAATGAAAATCGGTTTATTTACCCTAAAATAACAAAAATATTCTGAATGTATAGTCTTACTTATAAATTGTTGTTTAAATGACAAGGCTGAGCGGTGGGGTCGAAAGTGAACGCAATTTGAAAAAAAAATACCAATTCGGTTAGCTTCCGTGTGATTTATTCGAAAACTACTCAACCGATTTATATAGAGTTTTCGCCGACTTTACCGCGAGCGGAGCCGCGGGCACGCCTGGTCTTTTATACTTACATCTCAAGGTGAGATGACAATCAGGAGATGATCTCTCTCGCACGACTTGACAGCTATCAAGGAAAATCTAACTCCTTTTTTTTACAGCGATATTCTAAAGTATGTAAGCTAGTAAGTAAATGCTTTTTTGTCCTGTTGTTTTGTTCTTGCGTTCGTGAGAGCAACGGCATAATCCGTCCGGATTAGTACCACCGCATTCAGTATAAAGGTCGGTCGAAACGACTATGAAAAATAGTTACTGCGTTCAAATATTTTAATAAGGAATTTGTTTTTTTTTTAGTGTTTGTTGAAACTGCCGCACAAGGCCACCGCCCGTTTCCCGGCTAGGGTTTGTTTGTTGCGTTTGCGTTTTTAGGTTGTCACATCGGGTTTAAGGGTGTGAGTTTTCACAACCTTTCAGTGTGGCCAACTCCCAAAGGGAAGTACTTACGACCATGGGCGTGGCATGACCATGGGCGTGGTTAGACAAGTTATGGGTGGCTCGGCGCCACAGGTCGCGCTTTCTATAAAATATAAAAAAAAAACATGGCACCTATTTGGATATGAACAAGGTGGGAATGGGCTGACATCCTAGGTGTAGCAGGTGATTTTATATTATTATTAATAGGCTAAGAGCTATTAGCTGATACGCCTATAACACAACATTTATTTAGTTAATATTATATAGGGTCATTTTTATTAAGTGAAATCCCTTAAATGGTAGGTTCTATATCTGAAATGGATCACGTTTATGATGTTAATTTTACTTTACGTATCTAACTTTTTTTGTGGTGCGGAAACCTCTGTGCGCGAGTCCGACTCGCACTTGGCCGGTTTTTTAAATTATTCACGGAGACAGCATTTACAACTTCACTGGGTAGACTGTTCCATGATTCTACTACTCTGTTGGTGAGAAAAGTGTCGGTGTGAAAGGTTTGTAGTGTTAGCAAGAGTGAACATATCTTGTAGCCTGGGAACGTTGTAATAGGCATTCAGAATTTTAAATGATATATTCAACCGTGTTACGTTCCATGAAAAAGCAAACTTCAGTTAACTCTACTACAATACAAGAACCTTGGTAGAGTTGTTTCAACACGTCTGCAAGTGAAACTACGAGTATATGAGGTGAATAGGCGCGATATTGCGAAGTTGACGCATCCGCAAAACGTGCGTCGAACTTGGCATCGTTTAATCGAAGGTTAAGGGTAACGGCATCAGTTAAGGTGAACGTAGTACGTATTTACTCAATATGAAAGTTCCGTATTTCTATTTTTGATTAAAATTCACAATACGAACATCATGCCCATATATTTTCTCCCAAGTAAAGCCAGAGTTTTCTTTTTTAAAAGGGGCGTGAAAAGGCTCCGGTCAGCTCCATGCCATGGCATCGCAATATCCGCATCAAATGCAGAATATCCATGGACATCGTTATACGCGTACTAGTAGGCGTAACGATAATGTCGTGCTTTTCATAAAAAAATATTTTCGAACAATAAACCTGCTTTGAAGTAATATGAAACGCTTACAAACAAATTCTCATTAAAATTTATGTTTTGAAGGAATGTCAAACATGCAAACATACTCGTACATTACCACAGTACAAACACATACATACGTCTATTACATAAGCGATAAAAAAATACACTGGAACGATAGATTCTATTCTAGTGGCAGTTCTGGTATTTTTTTTTTACTTTCAAATGATAGGTAAGTAACTTACTTAACTAAAATGTAATATCTATTTTCAATCTTAATTCAATCTGAATATTCTCAGTGACTGCGCGTACGTCGCCGTCATATTATCGGTTCTTAGATTCACGTTATTTCTACGCGGTGTTTCATAAATTGTGGTACTGATACAAGTACCTGTACTGTGTGGGGCCGGTACTTTAAAAGAATAGCCCCACTGCATCTCTCCCCTTGTATGTCGTAAAAGGCGACTAAGGGATATGACTCCCTTCTTATATCACTAGATGGTAGGGTTCAACCCGCCCGGGTTGGTACCACCGCACTGAATGAAAGGTCAGTCGAAACGGCTATGTAAATAGTTTGTGTTTTCCGTCCAGTTCAGTGTAGCCGGCACGACCGAAGGGAAGCACTGACGTGGCACCAAGTTCATCCGGTGTTATGGGCTGATATCACGGATGTCGTAGGTGATGTAGCCAACCGTGTCAGTTTCAATAACAATAAAAAAAAAGTGTTTCACCAGTAACACACTTTTAATACCAATTTTTTTTATCTCAAAATAAAAAGTCGTAAAGCGAAAACTTTTCATTTCAGGGGAACTCTAAACCTTCTGGGTACTACCAACTAAATATTAATGTAATATCATATGTACCTCGTAAAATACTTTCGATAAGCACTCATATTATACCCTTAACACCACGTGGATGCACAGAGTCCGGTTGGAAAACGTACTATAAAATCAACCGCAGAAAATGTACGTCCTTCCTCAATTACATAGTAATCCAATTTATAAATATGAACAGTGGTTTTGTCTATTTATGTAGAGCAATATTCCGACTGGTATGACCAAGCAATAAAAACTGATCAACCCAATAATTATGACAGAACCTGTATCAATAATAGACATGATAACAAGTTACGATTTTTCTTAATTGGCATGTGAGTTGACACCTTATTAACTGCCTATATAAAATTCAAAAATGTTATTCAGAAAACACAAGAAAATATAAGTATAAACAATTATATAAACGAATTACTGCACCCGAGCGAAGTTTTTAGCTACCTACTTACCTACATACCTACCTACCTACCTAGCTACCTACCTGCCTAGCTACCTACCTACCTACCTACCTACGTACCTACCTACCTACGTAGCTACCTACCTACCCACCTACCTACCTACCTACCTAGCTACATACTTGCCTACCTACCTACCTACCTGCCTACCTACCTACCTACCTACCTACCTACCTGCCTCGATACCTACCTACCTACCTACCTACCTACCTATCTACCTACCTACCTAGCTAGCTAGATACCTACCTACATACCTACCTAACTAGCCACCTACGTACCTACCTATCTCCCTACCTACCTACCTAGGTAACCCCTCCCTACCTACCTACCTATTTACCTAGTTAGTAACCTACCTAGTTAGCTAGCTAGCTACCAACCTACCTAGCTAGCGAACTACCTACCTAGCTAGCTAGCTACCTACCTACCTAACTACCTACCTACCTGCCTACCTAGCTAGCTAGCTACCTACCTACCTATCTATCTAGTTAGCTGGCTAGCTAGCTACGTACCCACCACTATTGTGCACTGAATTTTTGTTCGTGTTCGCAACAGACGGGACAAGACAAAGAGCAAACTCGCGCTGGAGCTGCACTGCGACGCGACCTTCGCCGGCGACTACACGCTGAGCGGTCGCCTGCTCATCCTGCCCGTCGAGGGTAACGGCAAATACAAGATCAAAGTCAGTAAGTACCCGGAAAAACCAATGCTGATATTATTTTTAAAGCGAAAGCTTTTTAACGGCCCTTTTGGGATGAGCACCTAGCTCAGAACAAGTGAACGTCACGAAAGGACGCAGCGGAAGTTGCAACGCTCCTCATTGGCTGCGCTAACCCAGCGCCATCTGTGAGAGTCTTTTGTAGTTGAACCATGTTGTATAAGTTGAAAGGAATATCGCATATAAATCAAAAATTAAATTTAAAAAAATCTAATTAAGAAGCGTTAGTGGTCGCCTCTGTCGGGTGTCCCTCGACACCTCAACTTTTTTTTATAGAAACTAACACGTTTGGCTACATTACCTACAAAATCCGTGATGTCAGCCCATAACGCACCTTGGTGCATTAGGTGCCATGGCCGTGCTTTCGTTTGGTCGTGCGGGCTACACTGAGCTGGATGGAAAGAGCGAACTATTCACATTGCCCCTTCGGCCGACCTTTCAATCAGTGCAGTGGTACCGGACGGGTTAAACCTTGTCACCTAGTAAGGAAAGAAGGATGGGAAAGTACCTACTGCTGGCTTTACGTGAGATCCGAACCACGCTCAGCCTCACATCCAAGTTCTGACCGCACCCAGGTGTGGATTCAACGATACAATAAGTAATTAATTGAATGTTATAATCAAATCAAATTAGAACGCATGCTATCAAAACTACGTTTTCAGCGATCACCCCTTGCCCGACTCATAATAAATAAATAAAAAAACTAATGCAAAAGTGCGAGACGGACTCGCGCGCCGACGGTTCCGTACCACCGCCAACCAAACTATATATTTGCATATTGTGTTTACCAAAATAATTATATTTTCGAAAATAACGAAACGCCTAAATAAAAAACTACTGCAATGGTTTGACTATCAGGCAAATATTTAGCTCGCACTGCGAGCCTGGCACTAACCGCAAACTCTGATGATTGCAGAGAAAATCGCGATAAAGATCACCTTCGAGCTGGCGGAGCAGGCCGGCGCTGACGGGAAACAGCACTGGCACATCACCAGCTGGAAGCACTCCTACCAGGGCCTCGGTGGCGCCGAGTTCCGCTTCCAGAACCTCTTCAACGGCAACAAGGCTCTCTGTAAGTTTTCTATAGGATGCTTTTTTAAATTTAATTTTTTTATTGAATCTAACACGGTTGGCTACATGACCTACAACATCCGTGATGTCAGCCCATAACACCGGGTGAGCTAGGCGCCGCCGTGTCAGTGGCTTCCCATCATTTCATGTCGGCTACACTGAACTGGATGGAAAACATGAACTAGCCCTTTCGACCGACTCGTTTCATTCAGTGCGGTGGGACCAAGCCAGGCAGGATAAACCCTACCACCTAGTGTAAGAAGGGAAGTGACCTACAGTTTTACGTGGAATCCAAATTTATCTTAATATGACCTTACTTCATACCTTTCCACGTAAAACTGTAGGTCCCTTACCTACAGTTTTACGTGGAATCCGAACCACGGTCAGCCTCCAACGGTCGAGCGGTCACCCAATTCAAGTACTGATGGCCGGTGTGGCGGGGGGCCGAGTGGTTTGGGCATCGGCTTCTCATGCGAGAAGTCCGCGGTTCGAATCCGGTCGGCGTGTACTAATGAGTTTTTTCTGACGAAAAAACTTACGTGCATATCTACACCTGCTGCTCTACCGTTCGGAACCGGTGTAAAACTGCAGGTCCCTTCCCTTGCCCCTTACTAGGTGGTAGGCTCAAATTGTAGCCGACTGCTTTGGTACCACTGTGCTGGATGTAAGATGACCGCATAGCAGCCTCGGTTGTGTTCTCCTCTAGTCCAGTATAGCTAGCAATCCAGGGAATTCTCCGGTACGGTACCTACCTTCTCGGAGGTGATATTGACTGATCGGAGCATGCGCTTTGGCCCCTTCGACTCAGCAACCCATACCGGATTACATAAAAAAAATGCGTGTGGTACAATTTTGGTTGTATCTAAAGGTGCGTTCTAGCGACTTAGGAGTTACCTCTAGCTACGTCAAAATCGCACTCTAACCGCTTGCAGCGCTCAATCGAAGACCTGCCTTTGTCTATTGCACATTGACAAAGAGAGACAGGTTTTTTTTTTTATTGTCAGCGCGACATATGGCGCCGAGCCACCCATAAGGTGTCTAACGACGCCCATGGACATTCGGTCGTATGCGGGGGTTGCGAATGCCATGCCGGCCTGACAGGTGCCCATTCACGCCCCTCTTGAAGGACCCGAGACTGTCAGTCAGTCAGTCAGTCAGTCAGTCAGCGTGTAAGTGTCCACTGCTGGACATACGCCTCTCCAATTTTCCTCCAGTCCTCCCGGCCTTCAGCAGTACGGAACCACTGCTTTCCGAGACTGTACTTGGGGGGAAATATATGGGCAGGGAGAGCGTTCCAGAGTTTACCGGTTCTGTAGAGGAAAGGTCTTCAATAGTGCTCAGAGGGGTGCAACAGGGGCAAAGGTCACTGGAAATGACCTTTTAAGTAGAAATATTTTCAGTCATATATTTTTAATTAGAAAAATGCAAATCGAAAATCATTGGAAAAAACTAGAAAAAAACAGCTGTACAAAAAACTAGAAAATAATAAGGACACAAGCCTGGGCCTTCTTAAGATTTTACGTCTGGGTAAGAAATCGTGCAATACTACCGTGCTGTCTTCTCATGTCGGATGCCAAAGGGCACATTGTGTCGCTGCGTCAGCGGAATAAGTAATAAATTGAGACTTTTAACAGACTAATATAAAAACGTGGGGCGCATGTTATTTATTACGCATATTATACGCCCCACGTTTTTATATTAGTCTGTTAAAAGTCTCAATTTATTACTTATTCCGCTGACGCAGCGACACAATGTGCCCTTTGGCATCCGACATGAGAAGACAGCACGGTAGTATTGCACGATTTCTTACCCAGACGTAAAATCTTAAGAAGGCCCAGGCTTGTGTCCTTATTATTTTCTAGTTTTTTGTACAGCTGTTTTTTTCTAGTTTTTTATTTTTAATAAAACCGTTTAACTTAAAAGTTTTTTTACCTATTTTTTTATTTACTCGTTTTTAGTTTGATTTTTGGCTCGTATCATTCATTATGTAAACTCGTCATCCTTTCCAACTCTCTCATTGCATCTTTGTTACTCGGTTTCTTACCTGTCAATTACTCACAATCAAGCTCCTCAATACATAACCCTTCCAAAGACTTTACGCGACTCAATGCAACATACGCTTGACCCTCCTCAAATAGTCTGGAGCCCAAATACACGACAGCACGGTCAACAGTACTGCCCTGCATTTTATGGACAGTGGAGGCCCATGACAAAATTATCGGTAACATCCGTCTCTCAGCTGTTCCATAATTAAACTTTGCTGGAAACTGTGTGGCTTTAGGATGGATAAGGTGTCCGCCGTCTCTTTCAAAATCAATTTGAACAGATGGTATGTCTTTTTCATACTTTTGCGTTCGACAAGTATGGGACACTCGTCCAAACAAACCAAATGAGCCCAAACGCGAGGGGTTTACTAGTAACGGTTGAAGAGTTCCACTGTACACCTCCTGACTCCATCATCAGACCCTCGTCACCAAGTGTATTGGTAAAAGTATGAGACAATCGTCCAAACCAACCCTATGAGCCCAAACTCGAGGGGGTTACTAGTAACGGTTGAAGAGTTCCACTGTAGACCTCCTGACTCCATCACCAGACCCTCGTCACCAAGTGTATTGGTAGAAGTAAGGGACACTCGTCCAAACCAACCATGTGAGCCCAAACTCGAGGGGGCTACTAGTAACGGTTGAAGAGTTCCACTGTAGACCTCCTGACTCCATCATCAGACCCTCGTCACCAAGTGTATTGGTAGAAGTAAGGGACACTCGTCCAAACCAACCATGTGAGCCCAAACTCGAGGGGTTTACTAGTGACCGTTGAAGAGTTCCACTGTACACCTCCTGACTCCATCATCAGACCCTCGTCACCAAGTGTATTGGTAGAAGTATGGGACACTCGTCCAAACCAACCAAATGAGCCCAAACTCGAGGGGGTTACTAGTAACGGTTGAAGAGTTCCACTGTACACCTCCTGACTCCATCATCAGACCCTCGTCATCAAGTGTATTGGTAGAAATATGGGACACTCGTCCAAACCAACCATATGAGCGCAAACTCGAGGGGGTTAATCGTAACGGTTGCAGAGTTCCACTGTACACCTCCTGCCTCCATCATCAGACCCTCGTCACCAAGTGTATTGGTTAAAAGTATGGGACACTCGTCCAAACCAACCAAATGAGCCCAAACTCGAGGGGGTTACTAGTAACGGTTGAAGAGTTCCCCGTCCACCTCCTGACTCCATCATCAGACTCTCGTCACCAAATGTATTGGTAGAAGTATGGGACACTCGTCCAAACCAACTAAATGAGCCCAAACTCGAGGGGGTTACTAGTAACGGTTGAAGAGTTCCACTGTACACCTCCTGACTCCATCATCAGAACCTCGTCACCAAGTGCTTTGGTAGAAGTATGGGACACTCGTCTAAACCAACCATATGAGCCCAAACTCGAGGGAGTTACTAGTAACGGTTGAAGAGTTCCACTGTCCACCTCCTGACTCCATCATCAGACCCTCGCCAAGTGTATTGGTAGAAGTATGGGACACTCGTCCAAACCAACCAAATGAGCCCAAACTCGAGGGGGTTACTAGTAACGGTTGAAGAGTTCCACTGTACACCTCCTGACTCCATCATCAGACCCTCGTCACCATGTGTATTGGTAGAAGTATGGAACACTTGTCCAAACTAACCAAATGAGCCCAAACTCGAGGGGGTTACTAGTAACGGTTGAAGAGTTCCACTGTCCACCTCCTGACTCCAACATCAGACCCTCGTCACCGTATTCGTTACGTATACGTCACTTCGTATTGGTAGAAGTATAGGACACTCGTTCAAACAAACCAAATGAGCCCATACTCGAGGGGGTTACTAGTAATGTTTGAAGAGTTCCACTGTACACCTCCTGATTCCATCATCAGACCCTCGTCACCAAGTGTATTGGTAGAAGTATGGGACACTCGTCCAAACCAACCAAATGAGCCCAAACTCGAGGGGGTTACTAGTAACGGTTGAAGAGTTCCACTGTACACCTCCTGACTTCATCATCAGACCCTCGTCACCAAGTATATTGGTAGAACTATGGGACACTCGTCCAAACCAACCAAATGAGCCCAAACTCGAGGGGTTACTAGTAACGGTTGAAGAGTTCCACTGTACACCTCCTGACTCCATCATCAGACTCTCGTCACCAAGTGTATTGGTAGAAGTATGGGACACTCGTCCAAACCAACCAAATGAGCCCAAACTTGAGGGGGTTACTAGTAACGGTTGAAGAGTTCCACTGTACACCTCTTGACTCCATCATCAGACCCTCGGCACCAAGTGTATTGGGAGAAGTATGGGACACTCTTCCAAACCAACCATATGAGCCCAAACTCGAGGGGGTTACTAGTAACGGTTGAAGAGTTCCACTGTCCACCTCCTGACTCCATCATCAGACCCTCGTCACCAAGTGTATTGGTAGAAGTATGGAACACTCGTCCAAACAAACCATTTGAGCCCAAACTCGAGGGGGTTACTAGTAACGGTTGAAGAGTTCCACTGTCCTCCTCCTGACTCCATCATCAGACCCTCGTTACCAAGTTGAAATTATCATAATATTGTATTGTCACGAGAACTCAATGTGTGTGCAAAGTTTCATAAAAATCGGTTCAGTAGAAGTAGTTGAAAAAGTGGTCGCAAGATTTGAAACAAAGATAGTAACAAACAAACAAACAAATATACGGAGTCAAGCTAAAAAATAAAACCGTTTAAAAAAATACATCCCGACCTTTGAACCTGGGTCTCTGGCTTGAGCCGCCTACCCGATAACCAACTACACCACCGGGCCGTTACATATTATCTCCAAATTTTCGATCTATTGCACCTTCATGAATGATGTGATGCTGATGTCGCATAATTTTTGCGATCAGTCAACTCGCACGGTTCCACATTGAACCTTAAGCTGGCATAACCAAAGTCGTATTTGGTACCGGACACTAGAAGTTGACTTGAGGTTTTTAATATTATTTTATGTTTATGTTAGTACTAAGCACGTACTCGCTTTATATATATTTTTAATTAGAAAAATGCAAATCGAAAATCATTGGAAAAAATACATCCCGACCAGGATTTGAACCTGGGTCTCTAGCTTGAGCCGCCAACGCGATGACCAACTACACCACCGGGCCGTTACTAATCTAATTAAAAATATATATAAAGCGAGTACGTGCTTAGTACTAACATAAACATAAAATTTCAGTCATATTTTTTTGTTAGCTAACTGGTCAATTGCCTGTTTCCAGCCGACGCAATCCACACGTTCGCCAACACAAACTGGAAAGACATCCTGAACGAAGTGGGGCCCCCCATCGTCCAAGTCGTCGTCTCCAAGATGGCGGAGGCATCCGAGGCCATCTTCAGCAAGGTTCCATTGGAGGAACTCGCCATTGACTAGGCCACACCATAGTGTGAAGACACGTTCGTTGGGGTAGTTTAATTTTGCGAAAACTTAAGGGATTTTGCGAAAACTTAAGGTGTATGAGAAGCGCGATGGAAGTGCGACAGTTATTTACGGTAGCGACGCGATCACGGCACGACAACAGGAGGGGACAAAAACCCGAATAAGAAAAATGACTTAACGAAAAAAGTTGATCAAAAATACTGTCGTTAATTCTGTGTCTCTATTCAAATTCTTCGACACGCCCATCGGGTTGTCGCTACTTAGTCGGGTATTATGATATTTATTTTATATTTCCTCTTATTTCTTAACAATTAAGTGTAGTTTATTTTTTAAATCGCCTTTTTAAGCGCATGACCCCGGTACCGGCACGGATGGGGTTGGAAGAACAGACAATTTTGACGTTTGGATAATATGCGCCTGACACCCGCCATTTTGAATTTTTCACTACAAATATCTAGACACTTATTAGACGAGCGAATTTTGGAGAAAAAACAAACATTGCTTCATTGTTGAAATGAAAATATAAACAGCTTTCGCACTGGCCGGCGGCGACGGCAACGTCGTCGTGCCGTCACGGCAATGATGCCGCGCCGTGGTCGTGACCGCCTGTTCATACCTGTCCCTAAGTTTTCGTGAAATTGTACACCGGGTAAATATGTCTTCAGTCGTTTTGTACATGCGTAAATTAATAAGTAAGATTAACAAAAGAGGGGGGGATTACTATTAGGCGTTTAGATATAATTAAGGTAGGGTAGGTAATTAGTAGATAGTATATCGTAATTTAGGTACTTGGTGGTTTAGAATATTAGAAAATGTGAATCTGCCAGTATTTATCAGGGTTGGCAAAATTATTTATCTGTTTTTAAATGTGTTTTTTTTTAACCTTCAGTTCCCGGCATCAAATAATGCGTGTCGAGCTTTAGAAAGAGACAATCCGGTTGTAGAGCGTCGTCCCTGTCGCACAGGGATGTGTCAGTTAGTGCGACAAGGACGGCGCTATACAACGGGATGGTCTCTTTCTAAGGCTCGTTACGCATCCCGACTTCAAAATTAGTTTCAGTAAGCACTAAATAGACTACTTACAATATTTTTTTTAGATTTATTGAGGACTTTTAGGAACAATTGCCTCATTCGTAGGCTCGGAGAGAGCAAATGCAATATTACCATTTTAAACTATAACTTTTTATACAATTGCAATAATTGATGAATGTATATAAATATGAATTAAAAAAGTAATGTAGGCATAAATATTGTGTGTGTTGCCACATTGAAAGTTTTATGCAGATCGCTCAAGCTGTTTAGGAACTACAGGCTGTGACAGACAGAAAAGTATCAGACCAATTTTTAAGGGTTCCTGCCAGCACCACTACTGGCTATAGAAACCTAAATAAAAAGCATCGCAAACATTTTAGCCCTAAGATAGCACTTTAAGATTATTGGATAAAAATGTGATAATAATATGTAATTTCGTAACCGAAATTCACATCATAAGATATATTGAAAACTAATTAAGAAAGAATTATTCTATCAGGAATATAAACTAAGAAACGTACTTATTTACTTTAAATATTTATAGAAAACTGTTGTTATTGCATTAACATTTCCCATACCCCTTGCTAGGTGGTAGGCTCAAATTGTAGCCGACTGGGTTGGTACCACCGTACTGGATGTAAGATGGCCGCAATCCAGGGAAGTCTCCGTTATGGCACCCACCTTCTCGGAGGTGATATTGGCTGGTCGGAGCATGTGCTTTGGCCCCTCCGACTCAGCCACCCATACCGGATTACAAATTTTAAAAAAATCATTAAGATAAATTCAAATAAAAATTATTAATGCCATTGAACCCTTTAGTAGGTATAATTTGAATATAAAATAGGTATTACAAATGGTTTTATGCATGCCTACCTAGCATGGTTGGCTTCATAAACTAGATGCCATAGTAGCATATTATATGCAGCTTCGGTCATTTTTGTGCAATATTAGTACAGTGGTACTAACTCAAGCGGACGAGTAAAGTAGAAAAACTATTTTTTTTACTAGTTCCGAAAAAAAAAACATTTTAGAATTAGTACCTAGTACTAAGTAGTACCTACTTCTTCAGTAAACATATTTTAAAGTACACACCTAACCGAATGTGATTTTGTGTGACATTTCTAGGATTTAATATTAAAGGCATGTGTGCTGTTACTTAATTTGTTTTATTTTCATTAACTTTTAATATTCCAAAGTGCCATTGACTCCGAGACGGCACGAATCTCGAAATCGTTCTTGTGTCGCACTGCAATGGGCTTCCGGGGAATATCTTTCCCCTACTCCCAAAATCCATGGATCTTCAAATGGTGGATTGTTTATTGTTTATTGTTTAATGTATAATTTCATCCACAGGTAGTTAACCTACGCTTGGACATGTCGAAAATTCCGCCAGTTCTAAATTCAATGCGAAGAAGAACTGACAAACTGGTTAAAAAACCTAAATGCCGAAAGACGATTTTGTATGGAGAAAGTTAACTTTCGTCTCGTCTTAAAACGAACGAACGCCTGATGAATGCATGAAGCAAACTTGGTAATCTGCTTTATTTATTGCTAAAACACATTTTACAGGCGTTTTGTATGGATCAATTTAGCTCAATATTCAGTCACCAATGTTACAGAGCAAATTTTTGGGAGGCCATACAACTATACACTGTTCGACTAGTGTTGGCAGTGACTCATCCCAGGTTACCGCGCCTCCCGACACCTGAGGGAGTGAATCCGCGTTTACGTTACGCTCAGTATTGGAATTCAGTCGACAATCGACACGGACGACGCATGCGTTTGATCTTGCAGTCGCCCGACAACGAAATTTTTACCGTAATTCCATTCAAGTATAGAACATTTCCCGAAATAATACGAATCTCTGTAATCGCTGACCGTTGGAGGCTGACCGAGGTTCGGATTCCTCGTAAAACTGTATTAGGTCCCTTCCCTCCTAATCTTATTTGGTGGTAGGGTTTATCCCGGGTTGATACCACCGCACTGAACGAAACGTCGTCGGTCGAAACGGCTATGTAAATAGTTCGTGTTTTCCGTTCAGCTCAGTGTAGCCAACATGAAATTTTAATGTAGAGAAGCACTGACATGGCATCTAGTTCACCCGGTGTTATGGGCTGACATCACTGATGTTGTAGGTGATGTAGCCAACCGTGTCAGTTTAAATAAGACAAATGCAAATATACCTACAGTACAAACTTGTGTTAATTCACAAAACATGTCAAAAAACCTTTTCTAAGAATGCCGGAAGGTCACCAACGTCAATATTGACTGGCCAGTATTTGTTCTAAGTTACTACCTACGAAAATATTATGTCTCGTCTCATCTGCGATTCCTAGTGTAATCTGCGTAATAAATATCTCACAAGTTAAGTCCGAGGTGAAAATAATTTCGCAAAATTTATTGGTTTCTTATATCCATGCGCCTTCACACACCCTTGACCGCATCCCAAAGGTTTGCTCACCTTTTTGTACTTTGTTTTATCGTAAAAATACAAAAATACAAATATTTCTTACAGAAGTATTCTGGCATGTATGCAGATGATTTGTATAAAAAGAATGTTCTGTCAATCTGTTGTCATGGCGTTGTGACTGAATAATTTTCTCAAATATATAATGGAAATTACTACTAGTTTTACTGCTGGAAGACCAGCTTGGGACTAGCTATTGGCGACGAGGAGTGAAATCCGAAACCCAGCATGGCTGTTGGGAAAGTTGGGGAATTCGATCTTTCGAGCGACATATGGGCGCAATATGTTGAGAGGCTTGAACAATTTTTTGTTGCAAATGATGTTGAAGAATCCAAGGAAATCCCAATTTTGGTGACGGTAATGGGGAAGAGCACTTATGAGTTGGCTGTGAATTTATGTCATCCTGAGAAGCCTGCAGCGAAGACTTTCGAAGCCTTGACAAAAATCATAGGAGAGCATGTGGACCGGAGACCGTCAATGCTGGCTGAAAGATTTAAATTTCGGCAAAAGAAGCAACATCAGGGAGAAACTATATGTGAATTCGTGCAAGAGCTGAAAAAGTTATCAAGGTTCTGCGATTTCTCCAGCAATCTTGAGGAAAATTTAAGAGATCAGTTGATATGCGGTCTTAAAAGTGATGTCATTCGGCAACGGTTATTTGCTGAAGACCGGATTAACTTCACGGACGCCTTCAAACTTTCTGTGGCGTTGGAAGCGGCGGAGAAAGATGCAGCCTTGGTCGAAGGGGCCGTCGAGGGATGTAACGCCATCACATCCTACCAACAGCGCGACGGAGGCAGAGGACGTTTTGTCCAGGAATCGACACTCACTAACCAAAACAATAATCAATTTTCAACACGGCAGTATTCCGCGAGTACAAAAGCTTTTCAGGCACGAGTCTGTGAGGTTTGCGGTTACAATCACAAGGTAGAGAATTGTAAATTCCGCAGCTATGTATGCAAGATATGTCTGAAAAGTGGCCATCTTAAAAAGATGTGCCCTCTTAATAAGAAGGTGAATGATTTATCTAAGAGAAACAATTTTATGTTAACCGAGGTAAAGCAAGAAGAAGACTTGGAGGTAAAGGAAATATTCATTTGTTCTAATTATAGATTAGATGGCGTAGATGATCCTATAGACATGTATATTATATTGGATGGCAAGCCTGTAAGAATGGAGATAGACACTGGCTCGGCGGTATCTCTCATTAGTAGCGAGTTCTTGAATAAAACGTTTCCTTACCTGAAACTTATGCCAAGTAAAGTTAGACTACGGTATTACACCGGAGAAGTAGTAAATACCAGAGGCGTGGTGCGGCCGCTGGTCGAGTATAACGGCCTTAAAAGGCGATTGGATTTGTATGTGATAGATAATGGCAAAACATGCCTTTTGGGTCGCAGATGGTTGAGGGAAATGAAAATTCAAATCACGTTTTCTATGTATAATTTAAATTGTGATAAATTGAAATTTAATGAGGATGAATTTATTTCCAGTTATCCTAAAGTGTTCGCGGCTGGTTTGGGACGTTTCACTGGAGGCGCTGTCGGGTTGAGGCTGCGCGCGGATGTCGCGCCTATCTACGTACGAGCGAGGCCGCTGCCGTTTGCGTTGCGGGATAAAGTAGAGGCCCAGATAGAGAATCACATCAAAGAAGGCGTGCTTCAACCTGTTGAGACGTCTGATTGGGCCACCCCAATCGTACCTGTGGTTAAAAAGGATGGCAGTATTCGTATTTGTGCCGACTTTAAAATCACTGTAAATCGTTTCTTGGACATAGATCGCTTTCCCGTACCACGTATAGAGGATTTGTTGGCAACGTTAGGGGGCGGTGTCCGTTTTAGTAAGATAGACTTGGCACAAGCATACTCACAATTCGAATTAAAAGAGGAAGATAGGAAGTACACCGTCATTAATACCCATCGCGGTCTGTTCCAATATACGCGTTTGGTATTTGGCCTATCATCTAGTCCTGGAATTTTCCAGAGAAAAATGGAGGAGATCATGAGGGGCATACCAAATATAGCCATTTTTCTAGATGACATTTTGATTACAGGAAAAAACGACGAGGAACATGTACGCACGTTAAAGATGGTTTTTGACAGATTAGAAAGTAGCGGCTTACGAGTTAAGCGGGATAAGTGTTCCTTCTTCCAGGATTCCGTGAACTATTTAGGTTTCAAAATAAGTAAGGATGGTGTTACTGGTTGCAAAGATAAGCTACAAGCGATAGAGCAAGCACCGACGCCTAAGGACGCTTCAGAACTGCGTTCTTTTATAGGGTTAGTCATGTATTACGGTAAGTTCGTGGAAAACATCAGTACTATTTTGGACCCTCTGTATGCCCTTCTCAAGAAGGATGTCTCATATGAATGGACAGGAGCCTGTGACCGAGCGTTCAGTGAGGTAAAACAGATATTAATATCGCCGAATGTGCTCGCACATTATCAGCCTGCACTACCTTTAATTTTGACTTGTGACGCTAGCTCGGTAGGTGTAGGCGCGGTGCTGTCACAGATGACAGAGGCAGGAGAGCGACCGCTCGGGTACAGCTCGCGTACGCTCAGCTCCACAGAGCGAGCGTATTTTCAAATCGATAAAGAAGCTTTAGGTATCATATTTGGAATTAAAAAATATCATCAATATGTTTACGGAAGACGATTCACGTTGAGAACAGATCACAAGCCGCTTGTTTCTATATTTGGGCCTAAAAAGGGAATACCTGCGATGGCCGCTAGTCGTTTACAGCGCTGGGCAGTTTTGCTAGGAGGTTACGATTATGACATAGAATACGTCACTAGCAAGGGCAACAGTGCCGACGCTCTATCGCGCCTGCCGTGTCAAATTCCTTCTCAACCGGAATCGAACCAGTATACATATTTACATTACGTTGAAGAGAAAATACCGATCAATAGTAAGGATATTAAGTTGTACGCTGAGAAGGATATAATTATAAGTAAAGTGTTGCATTACGTTCAAGCGGGTTGGCCTACATTGTGTCCAGAAACAGAAATGAAGCCTTATTTTTGTAGACGAAACGAGTTATATTCAGAGTTGGGTTGCCTGATGTGGGGACACAGAGTAGTGGTTCCTGAAAAACTAAGAGGAAGAATTCTTCAGGAGTTACACGAAAGTCACATGGGTATAGTCAAGACTAAGTGCTTTGCGAGGAGTTATGTTTGGTGGCCAAACATAGACGCAGATGTCGAGCGGTTGTGTCGCGAATGCGTTGTGTGTGCGGCCGAGGCATCGATGCCGCCTCGTGCTCCATTAGCACCGTGGTATTATTCCAGCAGGCCGTGGAGTAGGCTGCATGTTGACTTTCTGGGACCTTTTAAAGGAGCTATGTACTTGATTGTCACTGATTCGTCTAGTAAGTGGATAGAGGCTTTCAAAATAAACAAAACAATTGGGTCCAGTGTAATAAGGAAATTGCGGGAGCTCTTTGCAAGGTTCGGCCTCCCAGAGCACTTAGTTTCTGATAACGGACCTCCTTTTAATGGAGAAGAATTTAGCTCATTTCTAAAGATGAACGGCATTAAACAGTCATTTAGCCCAGTTAAGTTTGCACAATGCAATGGTGCCGCAGAAAACACGGTGAAGGCATTTAAGCAAACTCTCAAGAAGGCCATTCGGGAAGGTAAAGATGAGGAACTAGCTTTACAGCAGTTTCTCCTTGCATACCGGAATACAGATGTCAGTTCAACCGGCTCATCGCCGGCCATGTTACTGCAGCGTAGACGTCTCCGCACTAAGCTAGATCTTCTAAGACCCGACGTAGAGAAAAGGGTGCGTGAGGCACAAGAACGTCTGGTTGAATCGACTGGAGGAGTTGAGCGCTGTTTCCAAATAGGCGACAGAGTTTGGGCACGGTACTACCAGGGTAATGATCGATGGGTGCCGGGAGTGGTTACTGAAGTCTTGGGCTCTAGACTCTATTTTGTGAAACGGGAAGGCGGTCAGGTAATTAAGAGACACGTGGATCAACTTAAACAGAGAACTGTCACGAATACGTATCAGGGTAGTATGCCAAACGCCCAGGAATTAAAGGCAGGTGTTCACAAACCAATCAATTTTGACGAAGGTGATTCTCCGTCTGAAATCTTGCCTACTACTGTACACGACACAGTAAAACCAACACAATTGCGGACGGTACCCGCACCGCAGACGGCAGTGTGTACGCAGCCGGCGGCAACAGTGGCACAGCCTATGGTGGCGGCGGCCGCGAATATACTCGAACCTTCGGCGCCGCCGTCACTTGTGAGACGTTCAACCCGGCAACGAAAACCACCAGATCGTTACGGATCATGATTTTTTTTTTTTTCTTTTATATCTTTATTTATTTTTGTTTTTTTTCAAGGGGGAAGGTGTATTAGGTTATGCTATATTGTTATAGTGATTTTTTCAGTTCATTCAGTTTAGTTATTGTCTAAGATGTTAATGTTAATTAAGTGTGAGGGTGGCATGTATGCAGATGATTTGTATAAAAAGAATGTTCTGTCAATCTGTTGTCATGGCGTTGTGACTGAATAATTTTCTCAAATATATAATGGAAATTACTACTAGTTTTACTGCTGGAAGACCAGCTTGGGACTAGCTATATTCCATGACATGTTTGTAATTGTTTGAATTTTATGCACTTCAATTTGTACGGCACTGTCTTACTTTAATTTCCACGCGAAATACATTTAGATCTTATTTGCCCCGGTGCCGACACACTCACTGAAGCGCAGCAGGTATTAAAAAAAAACCGGCCAAGTGCGAGTCGAACTCGAGCACCGAGGGTTCCGTATCGCCATGTCATCGTTAGCGCCACTCACGCCATCTATGGCGTGTTATGAAATGCTTCATATTAGTTAAAATTCATGATTAGTTAAAATGCTTCATGCTCTATTCGGTAGATGGCGCGCGCGCATACTCTTTTTGGTTTAATCAATGGGAGTCCCCATGAATTTTTTACATATATATTCTGTGAAAATTTCAACGGGCTACCTATTACGGTTCAAGAGATACAGCCCTCGGACATACAGACGGACGGACGGACAGACAGACAGACAGACGGCGTAGGTGTAGTAATAGGGTCCCGTACCGGATACTGAAGCCTAAAAAGTACAGGACTTACTATAAAATTTTAAGGCATATTTAGTTTTATACCTACTATCTCTACTTGTCTATGTAGGCATGTATGCGCTATCATGACAACTGGCCAGCAACAGAGTTGTTGGCATTGTACCTAAATCTATTAACCGGTTCTGGAAGCTATTCTACTTATTGTGAACTAGAAACCATAAAATGGACCCAGTAGGTCTCAAGGTAAAGTACTATAGACGCTGAATTGTTTTATTTCAAAGCATAATAGGCATCGTCTTGTATTCCCTTATTTTCTTAAGTTTTTTTTTTTTTATTGAAACTGACACGGTTGGCTACATCACCTACAACATCCGCGATGTCAGCCCATAACACCGGGTGAACTTGGTGCCACGTCAGCCTTCCCTTCGGTCGTGCCGGCTACACTGAACTGGACGGAAAACACAAACTATTTACATAGCCGTTTCGACCGACCTTTCATTCAGTGCGGTGGTACCAGCCCGGGCGGGTTAAACCCTACCACCTAGTAATATAAGAAGGGAGTCATATCCCTTAGTCGCTTTTCACGACATACACGGGGAGAGATGCAGTGGGACTATTCTTTTAAAGTACCGGCCCCACACGGTACAAGTAGTTGGACTTTATTAACAAGTCCGACTAAGAAATACTAAGTAAATAACAAGGAAAGTCGATCGACAATGCTATAGTCGAGCTATCTGTGAATTCCAATTCTGTTACACACACACGACTACATAATATTTTCCATTAACTTTCCTTGTATTCCTAGTCCCTCGTTTTTCGTAGTGTGGTCCTATAACAATATGTACGAGTATTATTAAATGTTTCATTTGATTCCTTTCAGTTCTTACTAAGTATGCATTTTTTTTTTAAATCGCCTTTTAAATCTCTTGACAGCCACAGTGGTAGTTGAGTTGTAATCAACCCCTGAGAACCCAGCTGATCGTTGCGTTGTAGCCAAGCCCCGAGCAACCAGCTGGTAGTTAAGTTGTAGGCAACCCCTGAGAACCCAGCTGATCGTTGAGTTGTAGCCAAGCCCCGATCACCCAGCTGGTAGTTAAGTTGTAGGCAACCCCTGAGAATCCAGCTGATCGTTGAGTTGTAGCCAAGCCCCGAGCACCCAGCTGGTAGTTGAGTTGTAGCCAACCCCTGAGAACCCAGCTGATCGTTGCGTTGTAGCCAATCCCTGAGCACCCAGCTGGTAGTTGAGTTGTAGCCAACCCCTGAGAACCCATCTGATCGTTGCGTTGTAGCCAAGCCCCGAGCTCCCAGCTGGTAGTTAAGTTGTAGGCAGTCCCTGAGAACCGAGCTGATCGTTGCGTTGTAGCCAAGCCCTGAGCACCCAGCTGGTAGTTGAGTTGTAGCCAACCCCTGAGAACCCAGCTGATCGTTGAGTTGTAGCCAAGCCCCGATCACCCAGCTGGTAGTTAAGTTGTAGGCAACCCCTGAGAACCCAGCTGATCGTTGCGTTGTAGCCAATCCCTGAGCACCCAGCTGGTAGTTGAGTTGTAGCCAACCCTTTGAGAACCGAGCTGATCGTTGCGTTGTAGCCAACCCCTGAGTACCCAGCTGGTAGTTACATTGTAGTTGTAGCCAACCCCTGACCATTTACCTGATAGTTGCGTTGTAGCCAACCCCTGAGCATTTACCTGGTAGTTGCGTTGTAGCCAACCCCTGAGCACTTAGCTGGTACTTAGTTTCGTTGTAGCCAACCCCTGAGCACCCAGCTGGTCGTTGCGTTGTAGCCAGTCAAAGTCAGTCAGTCAGGTTAATTGAAATAAAACAAAGTTATTTTTTTAAAGCAATGGTTTCATAAACAATTATTCATGCAAAAAGTTGCATTCACAATATTCGTATCGTATCTTCACAACGACGACGCGACGAAATGATTAATTTTCTGCGCATACGGAAACTTGTCTTTTCAAGATGGCGAGCAGGACACGTCGAGACGGTTTGGAGTCAACGTACTGCCGAGCACACTACGCTCGCCAGTGTTGCCAACTTAGTGCTAGCGCCACTAGATCTGGTGGTTTGGAATCCCGTCTGGTGGCCAAATTTGCGATCTAGGGTCTAGTGCTGAGTATGGTGGTTTGATCAGATTTTTTTAGTGGTTGTGCGAAAAATTTGGTGTTTAAATCGATGAAGTGTTGCAACACGTACCTACACTTTCCCCAAGGATCTGTTAAACAAAATTGGAACCAAATGTGTTTATGCTGCACCCATTCCATGCGAAGGAGCTGAGACCCTTTCTTCTTCAGAAGAAGACTAATCTCAATTGTTATTTTAGTAATATTATTTTGTATGCAACCATCTGTCCTGTGATTGCAGTGATAATAATTATTATGTATACTAAATTGATCTGTTTGGAAATTATCGTACCTACTCTTTTATTTGAAGATCCTAAAAAGGACGTTTGTCTGGTTTTTCATTATTCTGAAGAACAGACACAGCCTCAAAAACCGGAATGTTTGTTACCTCAGAACTTTCGACTGCGTGAAGCGATTTTGATTTTTTTTTTTTTAAAGCCGGTGCCTCCCTTGTTGTCCCATTTCAATTTGGTCACGATCGGATTGGAAAGCGAGACGGAATTCCGCCGAGTACATTAATACAAATAAAATACTAAAAAAAACTGTGAAATAAAAAACTATTTCAAAAAATATAAAAACCGCCTTAAAAAATGTATGAAATAAAAAAAATCTAACCCTAGCGTTGAAGGCGGTGCTAAAGCAAGCAAAAATAACCGACCACCTTCAACTCTAGGGTTCGATTTTTATTATATTTTTTTTTCTTTTTGAGTATTTCTGAAAATCTGGGGAAATTCTGGTGGTTTCGACTGGCGCATCTGGTGGGCGAGCTAGAAAAGAGTTGGCAACACTCACGCTCGCCTCGTTCACGTATTCCGCCGGCACTGTACTAGTAAATAAAGAGCAAGCAAATGAACCTTTATGGTTGTTTTGTGTTTTTTGTGATTTTTGTGGTGTGAGTGGTTTGAGGCCCGGTTGAATACCGTAGGTCAAGGGCCAAGGGCGCGTACAGACAATCAGACAACGTAGGACGGTCAGCGCGTCTCAAACAATATCAGACTTATTTATTACTTATTGACGTGATAATGTCTTATAAATTGATGAACACGGGCAGCACGTACGAAAGAGTGTCACGTTGATATTCAAAGTTACCATGGAAACGTCCTCGGCCCAAGCGGCAGTGTTGCCAAACGTACGGTAATTGCCGTATCGTACGGTAATCGAGGCTAGAAATCGACAAATGTACGATTGTACAATTCTTATAGCTGTGTTTCTTTATGACGTTATCACGTAAAACTATCGTCCGTAAACCGACTTTACAGACAACCAATTTTTATTAATAAAAAAAAACACTTAAAAATTTCATTTAATATAAAATATCTTATAAGTTATAGTTATAGTTTTTTAATTAGTTATACAATTTTATTTGAAAGCTCAATGCTCAGGTTGACCTAGTTTTCGAAAAATGTATTCTCTCTGGGGAAGGAAAACATTTTAACTTCAACATAGCGCCCTATATATTATAGCTGTGCCCGCGGCTCCGCCCGCTCTCATATTTCACTTCACTGCTAACCTCATAAGCTATTTAGCGTGATAGTAAGTAGCTTATAGTTTATGGGAAGAATCAAGGTATCCGTAGAATTTTGTTTTATTAAAATCGGTTCAGTGGTTCTCGAGTTATAAGCGGACAGACATACACTCAGACAGAAAGCAGACGTTGGATTTTATTATAGGTAAGGAAGGATAAGGATTACTTATGTGACATAGCCAAGACTAAAGCTTGCGCCTTCTCTACTAAGGCTGATCCGTTTCCTCTCCAAGCTACCTTCTAGGGCAGCCAAGTCCCCAGCGATAGTAGTCTGGGCGTCCTGGGCATATGCCAATTTGGCTGTTGTTTCATTGCGAACCTACGCGGGTTGATACCACAACACACTGAATGGAAGGTAGGTTGAAGAGGCTATTTAAATTGTTGGTTATCTGACCACGTAATAGCTGACACGACCGTAGGGAAGCACTGACATGGCACCTAGTTCACCGAGGTGTAATGGGCTCACATCCCGGATGTCGTAGGTGATGTAGCCAAATTTACATAAATAAAATCACAATGTATTCACTTGCAACAGAAAACATTATTGCCCATCAATTATTATTATGGAAAAACGTTTTATTGTGTTGTTTTATTAAAACATGTTTCTGTTTCGTCCTAACAACATCGGAGGTGTCATGTACACAAACACGTTACTGACTCTACTATCAGTCCCGGATTATTCATATAGACAACGTAGGCAACTTGCCTACGGTATGGCCCCAGCGCGGTGCGGCCGCGCCGCCTAGGGGCCCCGCCCGCGCCGACGCGGCCCGTGAGAAAAATAAATCGAAGTTGATTTAATTTGATGCTTCCGTTTTCAGATACCGAAATTTTTTCGCCATAAAGAACACACAACAATATTTTATTGAGACACATGCATAGTTTTATTTTATTTTAAAGTTGTCTAGATAAACGCACAATAAATTGTTTACCTAACACTGTCCACAGCATTATGTTTAAAAAAAATCTGTCGAAATAAATAAATAAATAAAAATATTCAGTATCCGGTTCGTCATAATTTTTTTTTCGTCATTGGACATGACATGACATGGTTCAGCTCTGCAATCTATAAGGAAGAACCGGATAAGAAACCTTAAAGAGCATTTTTTTAAATATAACTTACATACTAAGTTTTAATTACTTTAAATATAACATATGTCTAAGCAAAGAATAAAAAATATTAAGTCGAGGATATGTCCATAAAAAAAATATAATAAAATATGAAGAACATACGGTTTAGGTTAGGGTTTTCATTTTACAAAGGGTTTTAGATTATTTTTTGAATATTATAAACCATTTCACATTAATTACTTGTTATAATTATTGATGATGATGATGAATTACAGTTAAATCAGGAAATAAATTATTATTATATTTTTACTATTATGACCATTTGCAAAAATTACATATAACATTGCATTACATTACCTATAAATAGTTTTATTTTAATAAATGAAATAAATTCATTAAAATTTGATGTTGGTTTACGGTTTAAATACTACATAACTAACTTAGAGTTAACTAGAGACATACCTGCCTAAGGGGGGAGGGGCGCCGAAACTTGCATTTCCTAGGGGCCTCTATATGGGTTAATCCGGCCCTGTCTACAATACTTCGCACGGTCAATATCAACAATCTGCGAGTGGTTTACCTGCTCGCCGTCTCGCAATGAACTAGCGAAAACCTGTAGAGCAAACATACCGTACCAAGAATGATCCACGCTGAATCATCCATCACCAATTTTAGGCATATAACATGAAAAAACTCCCGACTCTTAAAAAGTCAAAAATAATTTCCATTTACTTACTTAAAGGAGTCGGTGCGGTAGACCGCTAAGTAAATTCCCGTACAGCTCTGAGTTTTTATATTTTATTTACTTACTGAGCAGTCCCCCGACTCATTTAAGTAAGTAAACGGATTTTCTTTTACTTTTTGAAGATCGGCGTTTTTTTTTAAATTTGTAATTTAACTTTTATTTCAAGATTTTTTTAAACGTTTTTATTTCAAGATATTTTCTGTACCGTGTGGGGCCGGTACTTTAAAAGAATAGCCCCACTGCATCTCTCCCCGTGTATGTCGTAAAAGGCGACTAAGGGATATGACTCCCTTCTTATATCACTAGGTGGTAGGGTTTAACCCGCCCGGGTTGTTACCACCGCACTGAATGAAAGGTCAGTCGAAACGGCTAAGTAAATAGTTTGTGTTTTCCGTCCAGTTCAGTGTAGCCGGCACGACCGAAGGGAAGCACTGACGCGGCACCAAGTTCACCCGGTGTTATGGGCTGACATCACAGATGTTGTAGGTGATGTAGACAACCGTGTCAGTTTCCATAAAAAAAAAATAATAATAAAAACCGCATCCAAATCGGTCCATCAGTGAGACGTAATTTTTTTATTACGTCATAATTTACTTTATTACTTCACTACAAACATAGCTAAGGACCATTCCGATCAAACCAGCTTTCTAATAAAAAACCGCATCCCGTCCATTCGTTCGAGAGCTACGATGCCACAAACAGATAAACAAATACACACATACACACACACACACGTTAAACTTATATCACCCCTCCGTTTACGTCGGGGCGGGGGTCAATTTCCACAGGACACACAAACATTTGTTTCGTTTCTGCATTGAGATGACAAGAATCCGCGTGAAATGTTTTTTTTTTATAATTTGAATGCAATTAAAAATCACTCTGTGGTGCAGCCATTTATATTTTCTAGGACAACGCACCCGTCATATTATCGCCATGGTTACACCACTTCTACAAATTATTTCTGACATTTAGGAAACGTACCCATATACCAAGTACATTAATCGTATCGTAAAGATAAAAACCGCCTTCAAAAATGTATGAAATAAAAAAATTAAAATCGAACTCTAGAGTTGAAGGCGGTAGGTTATTTTTGCTTGCTTTAGCACCACCGCCTTCAACTCTAGGGTTCGATTTTTATTTTTTTATTTCATACATTTTTGAAGGCGGTTTTTATATTTTTTTAAATAGTTTTTTATTTCACAGTTTTTTTACAAAGAGATTTTATGTATAGAGTGAGCACTACGAAGAAAGAATACAGAGAAATGACGGCCAATAACTGAGGTATGAGGTAAGGTAGCGGGGTGGCGGAACGCTGAGCCGCGCGGGGCGGGAAGCGAGCGGGAGAGGGGCTAGCTAGCGAGCGAAGCGACTAGCGGCTAGCGGCCCGGCCGGCCCGGCCGGTCAGTCAACACGTGCATTGGAATACGTAGGGTTGTCACTTAGTCTACCAAAAATATATTTTTCGATTTATTATTTTACGAGTAGGTATTATGGTTAATTGTGCCCGTAGTCTAGTGGTAACGCTTCTCAATGCAGAAGTTGCGGGTTCAAAATCCCGGGCACTAACTAATGTACTTATTTATTTCCTTGATAAAGATTGATATACGTGCATTTCATAACGAATAGGTACGATCGCTCCGGTGAAGAAAAATAAAGTTAGGTAACTAGTGCACACTGGTCTATGAAAGGTATTTTTGTGTAAACTGCTTCTGATTTCCACTGGTCACCATGTACGAGTAATCGAATCGGATATAACAAATTGTGACAAGTTCGAGTGCAATATGACTGCCATAAGAATACTCAATAAACAATAAAACAACAACAATAAAAACAATACCTCCTATGTCAGTGAGCAGAGTCCGTGCCTAGCAGTGAGACGTTTTAAAGGATTATAGAAGAAAACAGATAGTGAATTTCATCGAAAAAAACGTTTTTATGTATTTAAACTTAAAATACAGAACTATAATAACTTGAAATACATACCTAAACTTATATGGGTTTTTAAATTACCGTGGTTATTTGACATTTTAAGAAGTAACAACGGCTTTACTCACTATCGAAATACGAGCTGTGTGGCTCGACATTTCGGCCAGAGTGCTCATGATGATGGGCCATACGTTTGGCCCGAAACGTCGAGCCACACAGCTCATATTTCGACCGCGAGTAAAGCCGTTTTGTATTCTTATAATACCTACACTTAATAACTAGAATAATATCTAAAAAACTAAACTTAATAATAAAGAATTCATAACTGCGGTCTTGGCCTTGGACTAAGCTTAAAATCTCCAAACCAAACATACATAAAATAAAGAGTGCAGCATTTATAAATATATATATATATATATATATAACTAAAAAAAAACATTAGGTATACTTTGGACTACACACACAAACACAACTAAAATAACTCTTCCTCCGTACTTAAACAAAATAATTTTAATTTCACTTTACACAAATTTAAATTTTCACTTTCCCTTAAACAATGTATCATCTTGGACTATTTTTATCCATCTTTCTCGTATTGATCCCTTAGAAGGATGTGGAAACATTGTAAAAAAAATTTTTTCTTGAAAATTTCTCAATTACTTACTAATTAAAAAAAAATAAAAGAATAGCGACAACCCTAATTAGCGGTCAATTCACTCTCATATTTTAACGTGGTTTAATACATATTTATTTACTTTCATACATGATATCCCAGAACTCTATTTCTAATCATTCATATGTGGCAGCCCTAATGAGCGCGTTCAATTTATTTGTTTAATTAAATAATGCTTATGTTATTGCAATGCGAGGTCAATACATAAAATGTACAAAATTTTCAAATTGAAGTAGCCTTGTGACAGCCCTAATTGGCCAGTTGAACCAAATATTTCTAAGCACATGGAAAACAATATATTATATATAAGGTCTTTCAAAATTAGTTAATAGTACGCTAAGGGGGGGTTCTGTATCGTAAATAAATCACTTTTGAGGAACAAAGATTTTTTTTTACAAAAAAAAAAAATTATAATAATGTAAAATGTAAAAAAAAATTCTTTTCTTAATCGTTTCAGTTTCATGCCAGGAACAAAAAAGTCTTCAAACACATAGATCTCTTTCTTTCAGAAATTGTGAAAACCACAATTTTAGTTTTATTAGTATGGAATAGAAAGAATTTGATTTTTTTTACCAACTTACACGTGTTACATCAAAATGGTAATGAAGACTTTTTTGTTACTGTTATGAAAATGAATCGATTAGGCTATAAAAATCAACCACATATTTTTTTATTTAAATACATACAAAACATTTTACATAAAAAAAGCCTAAGGTCCAAAAAATTTTATATAGGTTTTACTCCCTATATGATGCAGAACCCCCCCTTAGCGTACTATTAACTAATTTTGAAAGACCTTATATATTAAGATCACAATGAAGTGATAATTACCTATGAAATGAGATGCCATCAGTTTTCCCAATATTTTTGGTATGATTTTTGCAATATCGCAATTCGCAACACACAACCGGGCATAATGAATGACTGGCGCGATGCGAGCCGCAGACGGACGGCAGCGAGCGCGCGGACGGCGCGTCCGCCGCGTTCGGTCGCTCGCGAGCTACTAGTCTCAAGAGGGTCCCTCCGCGTAATGGTTACTCCACCGCGGTGGAGCGAAGGCTGTTGCCCGGGTAAGAGGTCTAGTAGAATACATGATACGTCATTGTTTTTTTAGTAATTTTTTTTTGCTATTAATGTACTCGGCGGAATCGCTCGGACTTCGGCCTCGCGATTCCGCCTAACTTTCCTATCCGATCTTGACCAAAAAAAAAATGGGACCACCTTGGAGCTAGACTGAACCGAACACAAAAAGAATCATCGAAATCGGTTCACAATTGGGGAAGATATTGCTGAACATACATAAAAAAAAATACATACAGCCGAACATAGAACCTCCTCCTTTTTTGAAGTCGGTTAAAAACAAATAACTTTATTTATTAATAATAATCTTACGAGTATGTATGTTTAATTATTAGGGCATAACAATAGGTCATGTTGAATAAAAGATTTTTTTTAAGGAAACTGACACA
Source organism: Nematopogon swammerdamellus (assembly GCA_946902875.1). Taxonomy (NCBI): domain Eukaryota; kingdom Metazoa; phylum Arthropoda; class Insecta; order Lepidoptera; family Adelidae; genus Nematopogon; species Nematopogon swammerdamellus. Next base: position 1,794,514 of record OX336345.1, on the reverse strand, counting down.
GTTGGCTACATCACCTACAACATCCGTCATGTCATGCCATATTTTATAAGACCTTGGTGAACTAGGTGCCATGTCAGCGCATCATCACGACCAAATGGAGGTCGCGCCGCCGACCACACTGATTGAACTGAACGGAAAACACGAACTATTTAAAGACGTTTCATTCAGCGCGCCGTGATACCAACCCGGGCGGGTTAAACCCTACCACCTAGTAAGTAAAAAAGGGACCTACAGTTTTACTTGGAATCCGAACCAAGGTCAGCCTTCAACGGTCGTACGGACACGCATCGAAGTACTGACCGCGTCCAGGCGTTACTAAGATCACAAACTAATTTAATTTTGAAATGATATTTTTTGGCCAAGCGTCTCATCTAAAATGTTTAATATATACTTGTATTTTTATTAACCATGAACTACCTATACGTATATGTAATTAATTCACCTAAGAAGTTGTTTTATTGGCACTACAATGTTTATTGGCCCTGTTAAGGATACATTTACATGTGAACATAATTTTACTATAAAATGTCAAAAGTAAAGTAACATGTGAAACATTTCTCCGATTTGCGTAAATTTCTGCTTTGTGGGTAAATATAAAATTTGTTTTATGTAATCCGGAATGGGTGGCTGAGTCGGAGGGGCCAAAGCACATGCTCCGATCAGCCAATATCACCTCTGAGAAGGTAGGTGCCATACAGGAGACTTCCCTGTATAGTTGGCTATACTGGACTAGAGGAGAACACAACTGAGGCTGCTATGCGGGCATCTTACATCCAGTACGGTGGTACCAACCCAGTCGGCTACAAAAACCTACCATCTAGTAGGGGGCAAGGGAAGGGACCTACAGTTTTACATCGGTTCCAAACGGTGAAGCAGCAGGTGTAGGGATGCACGTAAATGTTTTCGTCAGAAAAACTCATTCGTACAAGCCGACCGGATTCGAACCTAGGACCTCTCGCATGAGAAGCCGATGCCCAAAGCACTCGGCCACCCGCCGCTTGAATGTCCGGTATGCGTATTCCATGTTTCGGTCTCAACGGATAAGAAAACAAAAAATTTAAGACCGGTCAGTTGCTGTTTTTTTTATGAAAACCAACTGTGCCGTTGGACCAATGGTGCGGTCGAAAGAGACAAATTCACATATCCTCGCGAAACACGCACACAGTGAGACACCATGCCAACAGGAAACTATCAGGTTAAACGTTCGTCAGCCTCGGTAGCTCAGTGGTGCGGTCGGTCGACTGTTATTAATCAACGCTGGGCGCGAAATATTGTGATGTGTTTACGAAGGACTTCAATAAGCAGATGGGCTAAATCTACACTAATATATTATAGAGGTAAAGTTTGTAAGTTTGTAAGTTTGGATTTAGGGGTAATCTCACAAAATACTCATCCGATTTTAAAAATTCTTTTATCAATATTTAGAACAAGCTGTGCCCGCGGCTCCGCCCGCTCTCATATTTCACTTCACTGCTAACCTCATAAGCTATTTAGCGTGATAGTAAGTAGCCTATAGTTGATGGGAAGAATCAAGCTATCCGTAGAATTTTGTTTTATTAAAATCGGTTCAGTGGTTCTCGAGTTATAAGCGGACAGACAGACACTCAGACAGACAGAAAGCAGACGTTGGATTTTATTATAGGTAAGGAAAGGATAAGGAAGGATGGACCTTCAGGATATACATGGGATATCGCGGGAAAAAGATAGTTTTAAACCGACTTTCCAAAAAGGAGGAGGTTCTCAATTCGTCTGTATGTTTTTTTTGTGTGTTACTCGATTTTTCATAAACATTGGTGTATTTATTGCGCACTGTTAAAAATTTACATTTCGCCCGGATCTTTCATAATAAACTGCGATTTTGAATGTGCTTGCGAAATTATTTTGAAACTTTTATCAAAACACGCCGAATAACGCTTGATTGCCTTCGGAAAATTATTACATTATAGCTTCATTTGTGGAAAGTTACGCGAACTAGCCATGGTCGCGCCGATAGAATGACTAATGTTACCTCTACATGATTATGTCAACTGTTTTGATTTGCTTTCCCACCTAGAGGTCAAAATATGAACATCAAAAGTTCACACGCGCGAGATCGAAAACCGGTTTAGGTACTTGCTCGTATGTACGTACGTTGGGTTATATGCAATAACTTTACACATTTACACATTTCACACACCTAAAGGTTGGCTGGAAGAAATCACCTCAAGAGATAAGTCCGCCTTAATTTTCGCCTCATGTACCTTGTGCGTGTGTGTTTTTTGTCAAGTTGTCTTTGTTGTTTTTACATTAATTTATGAACATGTTATTATTAGTGTTTTTCTTCTGTAGATACCGACATAAATGTTTAAAAAATCGGTTCAGTAGAAATAGTTGAAAAAGTTGTCGCAAGATTTGAAACAAAGATAGAAACAAATATACGGAGTCAAGATAAATAAAACCGTTTAAAAAGTTTTAAAAAACATAAAACCGACTTCCTAAAAAAAGTAAAACTAAAAAACTATTTAAAATAAAAATATAAAAACCGCCTTCAAAAATATATGAAATAAAAACCTAAAAAAAAAAACGAACCCTAGAGTGGAAGGCGGTGCTAAAAAGGCTACACAAATCACAAAGGATATTATCATCCGCTCATGTTTTCTTTCATGCATCATTTTTGCTTGCTTTAGCACCGCCTTCAACTCTAGGGTTCGTTTTTTTTTTTAGGTTTTTATTTCATATATTTTTGAAGGCGGTTTTTATATTTTTATTTTAAATAGTTTTTTAGTTTTACTTTTTTTAGGAAGTCGGTTTTATGTTTTTTAAAACTTTTTTTTTATTTCACAGTTTTTTTTAGTAATTTTTTGCTATTAATGTACTCGGCGGAATCGCTCGGCCTTCGGCCTCGCGATTCCGCCTCGCTTTCCAATCCGATCTTGACCCAATTAAAATAGGACCACGTCAGCTTCGATAGCTCAGTGGTGCAGACAGTCAACTGTCGCTATTGAATTTTAAGCAACGCTGGGTGCGGTCAGTACTTAGATGGGTGACCGCTGACCGTTGGAGGCTGACCAAGGTTCGGATTCCTCGTAAAACTGTAAGTCCCTTCCCTCGTAATCTTACTTGGTGGTAGGGTTTAACCTTCCCGGGTTGGTACCACCGCACTGAATTAAACGTCGGTCGAAACGGCTATGTAAATAGTTTGTGTTTTCCGACCAGTTCAGTGTAGTCAGCACGATCAAAGGGGGAAGCACTGACATGGCACTGGTGTTATGGGCTGACATCACGGACGTTGTAGGTGATGTTGCAGAACTTAGTAGAATGGACAGACATAAACGTGTTACGGAAGCCTACTTTTATTATAAAATAACCGTCGGAGGACCTTGGTTGAAAATTGTAAAATTTAGTAGAACGGATAGACATGCATATGTTACGGAACCCTACATTCATTTTGCAGAACTTAGTAGAATGGACAGACATAAACGTGTTACGGAACCCTACTTAACAGTTGCACTCCGGGAGTGCCGGCAGATCCCGTGCCACTCTAACTTAACCCTTAACGCAATGACTTAAGGTTTCATTTTAAAAATGACGCTGACGCGATGTCGCGAGTTATACATTTTTACCCACCTAAAAAAGTGCCAAGAGCCGCTAAAGAAGTTTTCACTTCAAAAACCTCAGGGTTATCCCCTTTCAAATAAAAAAAAAAGAATTTTCAAAATCGGCCCACAATTGACGGAGTAATCGCGTAACAAACATCCAAAAAAAGAAAACATACCGTCGAATTGAGAATCTTTTAGGTCTAAAGTAAATTTCTCGTGAAGACAAATGCAACGAGCCCAAACACGATGGGTTTATCATGTGTAGTTTAGGAGTTCCTATGGCCACCTTCTGTCTCCATCATCAAACCAGCTCGATGGTACTCGGTACAGTAGGTACTGGCCAGGTACCATAATAAATTAAGCGCCGGTCGGAAAAGATAAAAAATTTCAAATTTAGAATATTCATGAAACAAGGGTCCGAATATGTATCACTAGTATATCGATTCATGTATTTCAACAGGACAGAGAAAATTTCAAAATATTAGGTATTTAATACTTTTTAGTTTTTTTTTTTTTTGTTTTTTGGAAATCGGTTTAATAATTTTTAAAACAGTTTTTATTTCATTCTTTTTAGTAATATTACATAAAAAAGAATAATCGAAATCGAATAATCGAAATCGATTGAAGTGGTACAGAATTATTCGCCATATGTGTCAGACTGCAAATTGCTGAATAAGTCCACATCACAAATGTTTTGCTGAAGGTAACCACACACCATACTAATTTATCAAACTGAAAATTGCCGAAAACGACCACATCACAAGTTTTGCTGAAGGTAACCACACACCATAGTATTATGCTGATTTTTCGAAAACCACTGAACCAATTTCGATAAAATTGAAATGGGACCACCTCGGAAGTATGACCTAACTAACAAAAAAAGAATTTTCTAAATCGGCCCTCAATTGACGGAGAAATCGTGTTACAAACATACAAAAAAATAAAAAAAAAAATAAAAAAAAAAAAACATACAGACGAATTGAGAACCTCCTCCTTTTTTGGAAGTCGGTTAAAAATAGGGTAGTTGACCGGCAGAGATTTTCTTAGGCGATAAGTCTGCCATTGTTGTATAAATTACATAAAACAATGAAGTATATTAAATATAAATAAAATAAAAATAAAAAAATATTAATTGTGTGTATTTTTTTATCGGTTATTTTACTTGTTGTGGGCAGACAGACAGACAGACGGACAGACGGACGGCGTAGATTTAGTAAATTAGCATTACGTATGGATACGGCAACCTAGCAATGATGAGGCTGCCTATTAGACCTAGGGCTAGATTTTCTTTACAAAGTGTGTACACGTGCACAATTTTCTTAAATCTCTAGATAAGTCAGAGTACATTGAACGCTTAAGGTGACGTGAGGCTGCGTCTGACTCGAATTTCAAGAAGTTTACCACCAATATTACTCACGTGATAAATTAAATTTTAATTATAATATGTAATACTTCATCTATCAGCGCAGATCGATAGCTTTTTGACAACACGATTTGATTACCTTCGCTCGATAGAAAAAATCATGAATTTGATTTTAGTTATAAAAACGTATTTAAGGCTATGAGACAAAATGAAGGCTTTCCAAAAAAATTATTTTATTTGTTGAATATATATCTAAATCTGTAGCTTTTTACTTTTTATGTTTTGATCCGTAGTTTTTGAATAAAAAAATAAAAACCAAATTTTCGCTTGCGCTAAAATTGATTGATTTAGTTGCATCCTACTCCAACCAGCGAAAGCGGCGCTTTGAAAGAGGAGTACGGGTGAACACGGGTTGGCAGGGCTTTAAGTGAGCGGAGATTGACTGTAATTCAGGAAAGTAACGAGACGGGTACCATAGCTAAAATATTACCTAATACGAAAGTGACTTCAATGCTCTTAGATTTATTTCTTTTTTATTGATACGCGAGTCACTTGGCGCCGTCAGCATGGATTTTTGAGCCGACGATGCCCAAAAGCATTCGGTTTTTAACTTGAAGTCATGACATACATACATACATATCACACACGCTGAATCCCGACAATCGGGGTAAGCAGAGTAATCGGTGTTGTGCTGCAAGAACTCTGGTAAATTACAGCACAACACCGACCACCACGTTTCGCAAAGTATTCGAACAAGATTCAATCGATCAAGCAGCAAGTAAGGCACGAAGACCCACCTGCTGCATGACTCGGTGGAAGTACCGTGCCAAGGTGAGAGGTGGCGATCCCGTCGCCCTTTAGCACGGCATCTTGTCCTTATCCCTTAGTCGCCTTTTACGACATGCACGGGGAGAGATGCAGTGGGGCTATTATTTTTAAGTACCGGACCCACACACCTGCCAGTTAAATAGAGTTTAAGCGAGCTCGCTTCCGCCCAGAATATGCCTATAGAACAACTTATTTTAAAAATGAGTACCGTTAAATTGGTGTATTTCACCTTTAGCTATGTAGATATGGTATCTACGCGAACGTAGCCCTAGTAAAAAATTAACCGTTTCCTGTAGACCAGTTTGAGAGTTCAAGATTTGATATGTACGTAATTAGTTATCTTATGTTTATTGGATACAAAGCTTTTGCCCGTATCTTCGCTTTGGGTGACTTTTTGCACACAGCTGAGGCCTATTTCCCCCAAGTACAGTCTCGAGTCCTTCAAGCGGGGCGTGAATGGGCACCTGTCAGACCGGCAAGGCACCTGGGTGTTTTCAAACGTCGTATTAACAGGCTAGACAGCCTAGCAACAGTCCCCAAATCTACTGGCATGTCACCTAACCTAACTGAGCGTGGTTTCGCGAGGAGAGTGATTATGGCTCTGTCGACTGCACCACTGGTCTCTCGGCACATGTCACCCATGTTGGTTTTCATCAAATAAACCCGCAACCCCGCATGCGGCCGAATGCCCATGAGCGTCGTTAGACACCTTATGGGTGGCTGCGCGCTACATGTCGCGCTTTCTATAGAAACATATTGATCACCATCATGCTCTAACTAAACCTGAATTGTATGCGTGTAGAGTGTTTTCATTTTACGAAGGCACGAGGGGTATGAAGTAGGAAGTGGTGTGAGACCGCGCGGAGCTCAGTAGGGAACGACTCGGTTCGACGGAGCGACGCAGAGACGTGTAGAACGTGTGTACCGACCGGGCACCGAGTTCGTTCTCTACTGAGCTCCGCGCGGTCGCCTCTCGCACCACTTCCTACTTCGTACCCCTCGTGCCTTCGTAAAATGAAAACACTCTACGTAGATAATCCACACGAATATGTGATCTAAATAAAAAATCTGTTAAGCGCGAGTTTTACTCACGCACCGAGGGTTCCGTAGATCCGCTATACCATACCTGTTAAAAAACCATATCCAAATCTGCCATTCCAAACTGCCCGTCGCGCCATCTATCGTTCAGTAGCGTAAACGTAATTGATTATTAGCACTTTTATTGTATGAGGATTCCCTTATTTTTTTACTTTTAGCTTTTTTTATTATTTGTTGGCATACCATCGCAGACATGGCATTCGCAATCCCCGTGCATTACAGAATGTCCATGGGCATCGTTAGACACCTACTTGCAGGTGAAACGAGGCCATATGCCGCGCTATCCATAAAAAAAATAAAAAAATTCAACCGGCTAACTATTACGGTTCAAAAGATACAGCCCTAGGACGGACGGACGGACAGACAGACAGACAGACTGCCTTAGTGAAAGGCATCCGTATGGATACGGAACCCTAAAAAATGCAGTGAGGCAATAACTACACTGACTTAACGGGTTTTGAGGTCACAATTTCGAGCATTCTAATTTAACACACTTTTATGGTTCCGTGGCAGAAATTATATAGACAGGGAAACAAGTTGACAGTTTCTGTCCGTTCACCCGTCTCCATAAAAAAGTAGAGTACAAAAACGCGGTCAAGTGCGAGGCCGACTCGCGCACCGAGGGTTCCGTACCACCGCGTAATTAGTCGGTTTTTATTACTTGTTGTTTTACTGTAGAGTTTACACTATAATCACACCAAGTTTGACGCTTATGTGTATTTCAGTTTCTACGATAGAGCAAACACAAAAAAAAACTTTTAAAAAAAGTTTCTTGTATGGGGACCCCATTCATTTTTACAAATTTGTTTTGTTACGCTTTGCTAGTATATACGCAATAGTAACACATATTCTGTGAACATTTCAACCGGCCTACCTATATTACGGTTCGAATATCTTATCAGCCTGACGGACGGACAGACGGCGTAGGCTTAGTAATAGGGTCCCGTGCTTATACGGAACGCCAAAAACGGAGCCCTAAATATGTGAAGTGCGTTCGTGCTTGACAGCTTTTTGTAATCAAATAATGCATGCACACGAGATTATTTCGAAGGTCAAAGAACCAGTGGTCATTGAACTACTCCAACATACGATATACAGGGTGTAAAAACGGCGAGTACATTAAATTTAGGAAATGATTATTGGGATCAAGAGTAACAAAAAAGTCAAATAACTTTTTTCTGAATTCCCTTTAAATAAAAAGTTACAGTTTTCATACAAACTAATTGGTTATTTTAGTGTAAAAAATGATCTAATGACAACAGGGCTGCGCGAAGGGGTGTAGAGCGGGTGAGACGTGAGCGCCTGGGACGGAGGTGTTGGCGGAAGGGGCGGGGGTTAGCTTTGTGAGTGGAGGACTGGAGGTCGGCAGGCGGAGGGTGCAGAGCGGCAACAACGCGTTAAATTACACTAGACGAAAACATACATTTCAAAAATTCATATCTCGAAAACTAGACACTTTAGAGAAAAACTTTACTTGCTTTTTTGTCTAGGAAAAGCATGAGGATTGCGCTGGCGAAATTAATGTACTCGCCGTTTTAACACCCTGTAGAGCAATTCTTTATCTAAAATCTTTCAACTGTGTATAAATTAAAATTGAATACGATAGAAAGACTTATATTTGTATTTATATAAGGCTTATTTTGTCAGCCCCGGTAGCTCAGTGGTGCGGTCGGTCGACTGTTGTTAAGCACACCTGGGCGCGGTCAGTACTTCGATGCGTGACCGCTCGACCGTTGGAGGCCGAGCGTGGTTCAGATTCCACGTAAAACTTGTAGGTCCCTTCCCTTCTTACCTTACTAGGTGGTAGGGTTTTTTTTTATGTAATCCGGTATGGGTGGCTGAATTGGAGGGGCCAAAGCGCATGCTCCGACCAGCCAATATAATCTCCGAGAAGGTAGGTGCCATACCGGAGACTTCCCTGGATTGCTGGCTATACTGGACTAGAGGAGAACACAACCGAGGCTGCTATGCGGCCATCTTACATGCGCCCGAGTTGGTACCACCGCACTGGATGAAACGTCGGTCGAAACGGCCATGTAATTAGTTCGTGTTTTCCGTCCAGTCCACTGTAGCCGACATGAAATGAAGGGAAGCACTGACATGGCACCTAGTTCACCCGGCGCTATGGGCTGACATCACGGATGATGTAGGTGATGTAGCCAACATTCTTGTGTCGTCACGTTTTAGGTTTAATACCTCGGAAGTGAATTTATTCGAGTACCCAGAAAGTAGTGCCTCCGTGTGCTGCCCGGGCAGTTGGAACCAGAGCTGCTTGCTTTGGATCCACCGAGCTTACTCATAATAATAGCCTCATAGCCTCCGCTAACGGTGCAGCGCCGTACGCCACAGCGACGCACGCAAGAGGCCTAACAAGGATAAAAGACCTGCGTGACGTCGCCTCGCAGTCCGGTGGATACGGAGCTCTCCGGCAAGGAGGTGGTGGTGGCCTACGTCTCTAGTACCACCACCCATCGCTCGAAGCTAGTCTCGCGTCGTCCCGAAGAGCTCCGTAGCCACGGCCTGCACCCGCCGGCGCGGTTGGAGGCTTGCCTCCCGCCGCCGGCGGTATTAGCGTTTTTTTTAATTTTATGTATTTTTATCACTTTTTATAGTATAATATGTGTAAAATTAATATAAATTATTATAAAAATGTGAGATAAAGCATATATAATAAAAAATAATTATTATAATAAAATTCTAGCTGTCATTCAGTATGACGAACAGTGTTTAGCAAGAATGTCGTACTGACTGACGCATTATGAATGACGCGAAAAGTGTTCTGAATAATTTTATAACGATTGATTGCACATCACAACCGTACATATAAATTGTCAACTTTGGCAACCAAAACCACACGTATGAAATATGTATTTACGCAGGACGGGATGTGCGTACGCGCCTCGCCTATAGCTTCCACGGAACTCCTTTGCAACCAGCTCGCTTCCCGAATTAGTATTAACAAGAGGTTTCGTAGCGTCTGACGCAAATAAATTCTCACAATCGGATCAACAATGTAGCAACCGAATTTATTGTTAGGTGAGCATTTTATATTTATATGTATAATATCATCGTCATCAATCATCACATCACATCATCAATCAATCATCAATCAATACTCAATACTAATAATAAATCTGTAAGGGATGGTCATGGAGTAAGTTACTTGGTTTTATGAGATATTGCGTTTGTGGACTCTATGTATGATACTAAAACTAAATTTACGATTTTTAGAAATATTTTCTGTATGTATGTATGTTCCTCCATAACTCTTAAACCGATCATCCGAATTCTATGAAACTTAGTGCAAGCATATTTAACGGAACGCGACACAGGATAGGCTAAATAAAATTTTGTTCCGGTTACGCTAAGATGTGGCTCTCATACAAACCCAATTGTTCCGCGCGCTGAAATAAAGGTACAGTAGCGGGCTTACTTTCTTTCTTCTTTTTAAACACTAATTTCACGCGGGCGAAGCCGCGGACAAAAGGTAGTATTTTATCAACGTTTTGACGGACCTGCAGCTGTATTCAAATAAATACTTCGCGAAGCAGCGTGTTACAAAATACTAGTGTACGCGTACTAGCAATATGTTAGTGAGGAAACCCAAGCGTTCAAGTCTAATGTATGAAAAATGATTTATTACATTTTTCACAGAGAATCAAGAAATATTTGCTATTGACCTTTCTCTAAAATTTAATTTGTATACGAACAATAACATTATGAGTGATGTATCAAAATTATTTTAGGATTCCGTGGCTAACCACGCATACAGTGCAAAGACCCTTATGAAAATCTCAGTCACTCTGTTTACCACGGGCGCTGCTTTGAGGAACTAGCATCCCTTATTTCCTACCACCCGTCCTATCTCCGCAGCACTCGTCGTAGAGAGACTCAGCATCCTTTTATTGTGGAAATTTGACTTTTTAGAACCCATGGGTTCTCAGCATCGTTTCTTTGTCACACCGCTAGGGTGTGGAACTGTCTTCCGGCGAGTGTGTTTTCCGAATCCTTTAACCTGGGTGTCTTCAAACGTCGTACTAACAGGCTAGACAGCCTAGCAACAATCCGCAAATCTGCTGGCATGGCAACTAACTGAGCGTGGTTTCGTGAGGAGGTGTGATTTGGCTCTGTCGACTGCACGATTCGTCCCTCGGTTGTAAATGTTGGTTTACATTTACAAAAACCGGCCAAGTGCGAGTCGAACTCGCGCACCGAGGGTTCCGTATCGCCATGTCATGGTCAGCTCCACTCACGCCATCTATGGCGTTTTTTATGAAATGCTTCGTATTAGTTCAAATTCATGATTAGTTAAAATGCTTCATACTGTTTTCGGTAGATGGCGCGCATACACTTTTTAGTTTCTTGTATGGGGACCCGCGTGAATTTTTTTACATTTTCCTATTTTTATTATTTCTTGTTATATCCCCCATACAACACAAATTCTGTGCTACCTAATACGGTTCAAGAGATACAGCCCTCGGACAGACGGACAGATAGACAGACGGAATAGGCTTAGTAACAGGGTCCTGTACGACAGATACAGAACCCTAAAAATCGGTTATATGTCTGTCTGTACGAATATATATCTGTCACGCCGGCACGGCATTCGCAGCCCCCGTTCTAAACCGAATGCTTTTGGGCGTCGTCGGCTCAACAATCCATGCTGACGGCGCCAAGTGTCTCGCGTATCAATAAAAAAAAAAAAGAATATATCTGTTGCTTTTAACGTTCACATTCAGTTCATTAGAAAGAGTATACTTACATAAAAAGAATCATATTAAATTGCATAACAGCTTAGCATGCATAATGTCAGAAATGATGCAGTCGCCCGGCGGTGCTGCGTCGGCGCCGCGGCTCCGTCCCGGAGGCCGTATGAAGGTTGCGCTGCAACGCGGCGCGGCCTTCAGGCGTGCCATCGGCATTGGCTTCCCCTGCACGTTGACCATTCCTTTTTGAGGCTCCGTAACCATGAGAAAGCCTATTACTAAGCCTAAGCCACCTGTCTGTCTGTCTGTCCGTAATGCTCCTTCGTTGAAAAGCCACGCCGATTACAGGACAGGGTATTAAAAACTGGGGGAGTTAAATTAAAATATGCAAACAAAGTTGAAACTGAATTGTAAACTTTTTTAATTTTATTATTTTATTTTATTTCATGATTCATACGTATATGAACACATCTATAATTTCAAAATCACATGTACACCGTACATGTATATAACACTATAAATATTACATTTTACATATTATTATAAATTTAATGTTCTAATTTGTTTATTAAAAAATTAAGAATATACATATATGGCAAGGTCATGAAAATTGTTTAAAACAATTTTAACTGTTCTTAAAATTACAACACAAAAGTGTATTTTTTAAATTGCAGATATTTTACACATATAAAAATAGACTGTCTACAGTTTCATAACCCTACACGCAAGTACCGTATACGGAAAACTGCATATTTATAACGCGTCCCGTTCAAAATATGTTATTTATTGTCCAATACACACACGTTCGTACACATTCATACGGTTGTTTCGATTTATTTATTTTACACGTGAATTTTGACCTACGTACATAAAATACAAATTCGTTAGGAGTGCATTGCCTTACAGACTGATTGATCATTCATGCAAAGAATTCAAATAATAGAACCTTCATTTCCATACATTGCATTGTAAATCCTACTTCTTCCATATAATACTTATAATTTGACAAAGGCTCTTTACACCTGATCCACTTCATTAAGTCCTTGCAGTCAGAACTTCAAAAACTAAACAAAAATCTGTTTTTGATCTTGCTCTCAAGCTGTTTTTTCAATCGACTGTAGGCGGTGTTATTATGTGGATAGTCACTAAATGCTTGTAAAAATGATTATAAAAAAAAAGCCCTGCGAAGTTTCTTGCCGGTTCTTCTTCGTGGGTGTAATCGAATCGGATAGAACAAATTGTAACAAATTCAAGTACAGTCATGCTGTCTAATGAATGCTTAATAAACAATATACAATATACAATAATATCGTTTCCGTGAACTCAGCACGGAGTTCGGCGGCGCCCTCATTTACTTTCTTCGAGAAGGTTTATCGTTTATCTGAACGCAGCTCGACCTTCGGCCTCGCCCTTAGTTAGTTACTTACTTTCTTTGAGACAGTTCGCCCTTCGGCCTCCGTCTAAGTTACTTACTTTCTTCTTTTGAAATTCGAATTTATCGCGAACCAAGCCGCAGGCTGAAGCTATTTTTATTACTTAATAAATATTTTCAGTGCAAACCAGTTTAACCGTTTTCTTTTTAGGAAATCCTAACCTACTAAGTATCACAAATGTTTAATTTTCATGTGCTTTTGAAAGAATAATTTTTCATGTTCAGTTATCCACTCGGACAAAGTCGCAGGCAACAGCTAGTATAAATGTAATTGACAAATGCACACGACTTCTATAGCTCATTAAAATATCCTATAACCATCCTTAGATGTGGAAGACCGCGTGTGGTGCCGTGCCTTGGGAGAGGCCTATGTCCAGCAGTGGACCGATACAGGCAGGTGGATGATGATCCTTAGATGTGCAAGAAAGCGTCAGTAAAACTCCAATGTGAATTGATTAAGTGTTTGTCGACTTATAAGCAAACATAGAATCGACAAGACGGCGGCGCTGACTTTGATCTTTTTAGACTTTGCTGTTTATTAGTTAGGATGGACTGTGTGTTTTATAACAAAGACTTCAACACTGCATTTCTCCCCGTGCAAAGGGATCAGGATACGATGCTGTGCTAAATATTGACAGGCTAGTGGCTAGCCTTTCGCCCTTCTCAACTTGTCACGGCCGTTTCTCCGAGTCATGCAGCAAGTGGGTCTTCGTGTTTTAATTGCTGCTTGCTTGGTATCTTGTGCGAATACTTTGCTAAACGTGGTGGTCGATGTTGTGCTGTAATTTACAAGAGCACTTGCAGCACAACACCGATTACTCTGCTTACCCCGATTGTCGGGATACAGCGTGTGGTATGTATGTATGACTTCAATATTTATAATGAGATAATATTTGTATTTTCCATAATAAACAATCACAATACAAATAAATTCACATTCGATTAATGGCATAAAAGACATAATTCGGCTTCTTTGCACAGCCCTGAACCCAGCGAGGGTTTTCAGCCACAGTCAGTCAGTCAGTTAGCGTGTATGCGGCCAAAGGTGGACATAATGTCATTCCAATTTTCCTCCAGTCCTGCCACGGCCTTTCACAATCATATACAATCACACAAACTAAAAAAACCGGCCAAGTGCGAGTCGAACTCGCACACCGAGGGTTCCGTATCGCCATGTCATGGCTAGCGCCACTCACGCCATCTAGATGCAGTGTTATGAAATGCTTCATATTAGTTAAATGTCATGCATGATCCTTCATAATCTATTCGTTAGATGGCGCGCGCGCATACACTTTTTGGTTTCTTCTATGGGAACCCCCGTGAATTTTTTACTTTTTCTTATTTTTATTATTTGTTGTTACATCGGCCATAATAATATTCTGTGAAAATTTCAACGGGCTACCTATTACGGTTCAAGAGATACAGCCCTCGGACAGACACGGAAAGACGGACAGACAGACAGACAGACGGCGTAGGCTTAGTAATATGGATATATCCCGTACCGGATACGGAACCCTAAAAACCTATTAAAATATACTAAACGTTCTGTCGTTGGAATAAAAAAAAATAGTAGCTACTTACATAATTTGTCGTTACAATGTTGTAGGAACCGCGAGGAAAACTTGTGTAGTTACACATTTAGCACTACAATGGCTTTTTTTTTGCACTAGCTAGTACCTACAGATTTCAGTTACGGCCGAATGCACAGGATATTTCGAGGTATTCTAGTATTGGTTGGGGGTTTTCCCATACGGACCGCAGGCTGACAGAGCAAACATAAATTGTTAAATAAAAGGAAAATTGTCACCTTTTATAGCAAAACAACTAAAATGAAACGTTAATTAGTCAGCAGTGTTATTTTATTGGTTTAAAAGATTTACAATCTTTATAATCTTCATTAATATTATACTCTTTTTTTAATGTAATCCGTTATGGGTGGCTGAGTCGGAGGTGTCAAAGCACATGATCAGACCAGCCAATATCACCTCCGAGAAGGTAGGTGCCATACCAGAGACTTCACTGGATTGCTGGCTATACTGGACTAGAGGAGAACACAACCGAGACTGCTGTGCGGCCATCTTACATCCAGTACGGTGGTACCATACCAGTCGGCTACAATTTGAGCCTACCACCTAATAAGGGGCAAGGGAAGGGACCAACAGTTTTACACCGGTTCCGAACGGTGAAGCAGCAGGTGTTGGTATGCACGTAAATTGTTTTCGCCAGAAAAATCTCATTGGCGCACGCCGACCGGATTCGAACCTCGGAACTCTCGCATAAGAAGACGATGCCCAAACCACTCGGCCACCCGCCGCTTAATACTCGTTTAAATGCATAAAGATACAGATTTTACATAGCTTCGGGTTTGAAACGAATTTTTTTTTTTTTATGGAAACTGACACGGTTGGTTACATCACCTACCAACATCCGTGATGTCAGCCCATAACACCGGGCCAACTAGGTGCCATGTCAGTGCTTCCCCTTAATTTATACAAACACCGTACTGTCCGAAATTTATAAGTACATATTTACCGCAACTTACATATTTCGTAATTTCATAAACAACATAACTCAATATTTCATATAAGCTTAAGCCTTAGAAAGATACAATACATTATTACGAATACACTGAACTTTAACTAGGGCAAAAAAAATACTAACTAAGAGTCACGCTCAATATTGTATTGTAACAAGCCAGGCGAATGATCTTTTTCATTTCAAGTGCTTTGTCATTGTGTGAACCCCATAAACAAAGTAAATTTCCATACCCTAGAAGGCAACAGTGACAAATATTCTACTTATTCATTAGCTTAAAGATCATTAGCCATAGGCTTGCCATACGTCCGGATTTAGTGCAGACAGTCCGGATTTGGCAACCATGTCCGGACATTTGTCCGGACTCGTAATTACGTCCGGATTTTTTTATATTCACGCGCAGTAATAGATTTTTTTCCGACGCGCCAGTGCAACGCGACTCAGACGTGAAAATGAAGCTGAAGATGGAGAAGGACCGCGTAATCAGTAGGTAGCGATATTAATAATAATATGTAAGCTCATGAATATATGTAATTGTTATTGTATGTCTTACAAGCTGTGCCCGCGGCTCCGCCCGCTCTCATATTTCACTTCACTGCTAACCTCATAAGCTATTTAGCGTGATAGTAAGTAGCCTATAGTTGATGGGAAGAATCAAGCTATCCGTAGAATTTTGTTTTATTAAAATCGGTTCAGTGGTTCTCGAGTTATAAGCGGACAGACAGACATACACTCAGACACTCAGACACTCAGACAGAAAGCAGACGTTGGATTTTATTATAGGTAAGGATATATTAATTTATTAATACATAGATAATTGTGTTGATTTTGAGTCTTTTAATTTTTTTTATGCACCTGACTTAGACAGCCTTTTTGATCGTGCTGAAGTGGTAGGAAAACATGAACTGTTTTATTTCATAGCTGCTTCGACCAACCTTCATTCAGTGCGGTGGTGGTACCCAACCGGACGGGGGAGTACCCCTTGTTTTTGAGGATCAGTGTGGCGTCCGGACTTGAGTCTGGAAAATTATGGCAAGCCTAATTATCCATAGTACCTAAATCTTCACCGGCGCTACTCGTCCCGCTCGCGTTCTTCATATAAATAATGATAGAGTGCGCCGGCGACGGACAGTCGAAGCGATACGCGCGTCGGACAAAGTCGCATTATACTTAGTTTATTTGTTTATAATATAAATATTATTTAATTAAAAAAATGCGTGCCTTTTTGTGTTTAAGTTTGGCTGTATGCCTGTTCGGAAACACGTTCGCTGGAAGTTTGCGTGAGTATTTATTTTTTTTATATATATTTTGCCGTCATGATAGCCGCTTGGGATAAATAGGGTAATTTCAGTGGTTTAAAATTATAACAAAAAAATAATTATTATGCTATTAACCACACAAAGGCAAAATTGATCCTGTTAGTAAAAGTTAGGCTAAGAGTAGAAAATACAAATTTTTCATTCATATTCAACTTTAAAATTGTTCTACTGATACTTCTTTACAGAATTTAATACGTTTCTCTAAAGACATGTTAATTGGTAGGTATTAGAGAGCACACTAGTACCACAGAGCAAAATAATATTAGTAAATATTTATGAATTAGTATTGATATTCAGAGCGCTAACGCGGCGTGGCTTTTTAATTATAGATTAGTTTCCGTTTTAGTTAGGTATTAGTGCATAGTTGTATTTTTTGGGTATTACTATTTCCACCAGAATATATTTTTTCCATAAAAAAAAAAATTTTTATTCTGAAACCAAAAAAAACATTCTTTGAAATTAAAATAACTTCTTTAAAAATATTTTAGAATGTTTTTTAAGTACAGTTTTTTTTATAGAAAGCTCTGAATCACCCATAAGGTGTCTAACGACGCCCATGGACCTTTGGTCGTACGCGGGGCTTGCGAGTGCCATGCCGGCATTTGATCGTTTTCACGTAAAATGTATTGTTCTATGTAGATTTTCAATTTCTTTCTAAAAGTTAAACACATAATCATAAAGTAACGACATCTTTCATTCTTTACGGAAAATTAAACGTCGCGTAATTCTTTAAATTCTTATGTAAATTTGAATTATTGATTAAACAATTCCACTGCTTGAAAACGAGTTTCGTTTGCCGTTTTGTTAACATTACAGGTTTAAACCTTTGAACTGTTTTTAAAGGTTTACCTATTTGACGTCACAGTTGGTCATTGTCAACAGGTGATTAGCGACCTTATAAATGTTTAAACAACCAATAATGGATGTTTATAGGAGGCACCGTGTTGAGATATTTCACACGTGTTAGAATTAGTTTTTTAAGTTATACATTTTTAAGTTTATCTTATCTTTAGTTAAAAAAAAACTAAAACAACTTATGGAGCAAATTAAAATTAACCTAAAACAAAACTTACCTATCTGTCTAATAAAATAAAACTAAACATAAACTTATAAATAAAAAAATTCTTCCGGTTCAGCCGAGGCAGCCATGCGATCCCGCCGTCCCCTTTCCACCTCTGCACCACGCGCACTGGGCAGGGATTGCATCCCTACACGCTGGATTTACCGCGGATGTGTACAAATCGATTCTGCAGATCTTTCCTCTACAGAACCGGTAAACTCTGGAACGCTCTACCTGCCCATATATTTCCCCCCAAGTACAGTCTCGGGTCCTTCAAGAGGGGCGTGAATGGGCACCTGTCAGGCCGGCATGGCATTCGCAACCCCCGCGTACGACCGAATGTCCATGGGCGTCATTAGACACCTTATGGGTGGCTCGGCGCCATATGTCGCGCTATCAATAAAAAAAAATAAAAAAATAGTCCCCTAGGACGCTTATGGCGTTCCCTCTTTGAATTTCTAGGCTTATGCGGCGTATGAAGAAAGCCTTGGCACGCACGTCACCAGACTTATCCACTAGCAATTTACCGATAGTTTCGGCAAAAGCCAGTGCGTCCGGTGACCAAGGGTTTCCACCGCTTAATGTGAAGCTTTTCTCCCTCTCTTCTCTTCTCTAATCTTCTCCTCTTCCGAAAACTATAGCTGTACAGCCATTTGAGAGGTTTCTAATGAAACAAAAACATTTTCTCTATCATCGCACCTTGAAATATCAAATCAACGTATCAAAAATTTGACAAAGGCTCTTTACACCGATCCACTTAATTAAGTCCTTGCAGTCAGAATTTCAAAAACAAAACATAAATCTGTTTTTGATCTTGCTCTCAGGCTGTATTTTCAATCGACTGTAGGCGGTGTTATTATGTGGATAGTCACTAAATGCTTGTAAAAATTATTATGAAAAAAAAAAACCTGCGAAGTTTCTTACCGGTTCTTCTTCGTGGGTGTAATCGAATCGGATAGAACAAATTGTGACAAATTCGAGTACAGTCATGCTGTCTAATGAATGCTTAATAAACAATATACAACAACAATATACAACAACAAATATAAAAAAACCGGGCAAGTGCGAGTCGAACTCGCGCACCGAGTGTTCCGTATCGCCATGTCATGGTCAGCGCCACTCACGGCATCTATGTATTAATTAAAATGCTTCATACTCTTTTCGGTAGATGGCGCGCTTACACTTTTTAGTTGCTTGTATGGGGACCTCGTGATTTTTTTACTTTTTCTTATTTTTATTATTGTCTGTTATATCGCCCATAATAACACATATTCTGTAAAAATTTCAACGGGCTACCTATAACGGTTCAAGAGATACAGCCCTCGGACAGACGGACAGACAGACAGACAGACGGCGTAGGCTTAGTAATAAGGTCCGGTACGACGGATACGGAACCCTAAAAATAATTTTTATTTATCCTCAAAACCTCAATTACATTTTGCATTGTTTTTCTTTACTGCAATTTAAGCACTTGCCATTATCACAAGCGATGTGTACCTAATTTGAAATGTCACGGTTGGTGTTTGAAACTTTTAGTCCGCAAGTGCAAAAACCTTCACAGAAGATGCCAAGTAGCCACCTACCTACATATTGAATCGTAAACTTTGAAAGGACAAAAGTCACGTAGACACAGCACACTCGCTCAGCCAAGTCCTACAACTTCAAAACAAGTTTTATTTTATTTTTGATTTTTTTATGTTCTTAATATAGGTGCATGCATACACAGCGTCACGCCTGTTTCCCGATGAAGTAGGCAGAGACAACGGATATCCAAGTGCCACGATCCTGTCACACCTCTGCCGCCTCTTCCACTCTCATAACGTTCTTCATGCTCGTCTGTTTTTTTTTTATTTATTTTTTATGGAAACTGACACGGTTGTCTAAATAACCTACAACATCCGTGATGTCAGCTCATAACACCGGATGAACTAGGTGACATGTCAATGCTTCCCTTCGTTTCATGTCGGTTACACTGAACTGAACGGAAAACACGAACTATTTACATAACCGTTACGGCCGACGTTTCATTCAGCGCGGTTGTATCAACTCGGGCGGGTTAAGCCCTACAACCTAGTAAGGTAAGAAGGGAAGGGACCTACAAGTTTTACGTGGAATCCGAACCACGGTCAGCCTCCAACGGTCGAGCGGTCACCCATCCAAGCACCGGCCCAGCGTTACTTAACAATCAATAGCGAGAGTCGACTGCTGTCTGCACCACTGAGCTAGCGAGGATCGTTAGTGGTAGGTACTACTGGTAGGACCCTTTTTGAGCCCTAGACGCAATATAGGTACAATTTCTAAATAAATTAATATGTCCGATGTTGTATGAAATAGATAAATCTCTTGCTTCCATGTCAGTCAGTCAGCGTATATTTGTTCACTGCTGGGCATATGCCTCTCCAATTTTCCTCCAGTCCTACCGCCCTTCAGCGATACAGAACCAGAGCTTTCCGCCGACGTACTTGATGTCGTCGTCCCACCTGGCGGGTGGTCTTCCCACACTCCGTTTTCCTGTCCACGGTCGCCAATGTTAGTTTACGGTTACTCCAACGGTCTCCGTCTCTTCGGCTGACGTGCCCGCGACGAATTCAACTGAGTTGGGCCGCCATCGGAAAGTTAAAATTCGCCCTGAGGTCAGACCTTCCGCAAAATTTTAAAAGAAGAGACGAAGACCGCTGGAGCTACCGTGTCCTACACTGGCGTCCGTGGACAGGAATACGGAGTGTGGAAAGACCACCCGCCAGGTGGGACGACGACATCAAGTGCGTCGCCGGAAAGCAGTGGTTCCGTACCGCTGAAGGGGAGGACTGGAGGAGAATTGGAGAGGCGTATGCCCAACAGTGCACACATACACGCTGCCTGAATGCAAATATTAATATGTTAATTGCTCATAAATGTACTCGTTTATTAACCGACTTCAAAAAAAGGAGGAGGTTCTCAATTCGACTGTATTTTGGTTAAGTAGGGTTTGTTCGACAATAATTCCTTTATCCTGCACCTAAAAACATTATTTTTATTACTCTCAATAGCTTTCCGCCGAGTACATTAATAGCAAAAAATTACTAAAAAAAACGGTGAAATAAAAAACTATTTAAAAAAATATAAAAACCGCCTTCAAAAATGTATGAAATAAAAAAAAAATCTAACCCTAGAGTTGAAGGCGGTCGGTTATTTTTGCTTGCTTTAGCACCCACCGCCTTCAACTCTAGGGTCTCGCTTTCCAATCCGATCTTGACCAAATTGAAATGGGACCAGACGGGAAGCACCAGCTTTCAAATAAAAAAAAGAATTTTCAAAATCGGTTCACCCAGTCGAAAGTTCTGAGGTAACAAACATAAAAAAAATACAGTCGAATTGAGAACCTCCTCCTTTTTTTGAAGTCGGTTAAAAATAATGACAAAATGACTAAATAATAAACAATAGTGACTAAAGTGTGACTAAGCAACAGTTGCCTCTTAACTAGTTAATTGTGCGTTCCGTCTTGGCCTACATACATTTTAAAATGTATACAAATTACTTATGTTAAAAATATGCAATATTTTTGTTTTTCTGTTATTCAAATGGGTTAGTCTTGAAGACTCAGTGAGAGAAGGAGAGCAGTAACCTCCTAACCTCCAGTTAACTCTTATTTGCGTTAAAGTTCGACAAGATCATGTTACTAATGCGTTATTACTTGCAGCTTTTAGATTAGCATATTTTAGCTTATTGAAGTAGATTTATATACTTCCTTACCTATAATAAAATCCAACGTCTGCTTTCTGTCTGTCTGAGTGTCTGTCTGTCCGCTTATAACTCGAGAACCACTGAACCGATTTTAATAAAACAAAATTCTACGGATAGCTTGATTCTTCCCATCAACTATAGGCTACTTACTATCACGCTAAATAGCTTATGAGGTTAGCAGTGAAGTGGAATATGAGAGCGGGCGGAGCCGCGGGCACAGCTTGTATATAATATAATCATATTCAAATTCAAATTAAAAAAAAATATTCAGAAACCACAAGAAAAATAATTATAAAATATTATGTAGTTACGCGAAAACCAAATAATGATGACCTATAAAATAAAATAATCGCAGTTTATTTAATTTTTTTATACATCAAGTCAATATGTATTTTGAATTTATTTTATTTTTATTAAATCACAAGCTGTGCCCGCGGCTCCGCCCGCTCTCATATTTCACTTCACTGCTAACCTCATAAGCCATTTAGCGTGATAGTAAGTAGCCTATAGTTGATGGGAAGAATCAAGCTATCCGTAGAATTTTGTTTTATTAAAATCGGTTCAGTGGTTCTCGAGTTATAAGCGGACAGACAGACACTCAGACAGACAGAAAGCAGACGTTGGATTTTATTATTGGTAAGGATAAGGATTGAGAGACAATGTAAGGGCATGAATGTGAACGTAACATCGATCTAAAACAGTTCAATGAAAAATTTAATAAAACAATTACTGCGTTCAAACAGTTTAGTTAGGCACGCGCACGCGCGTAATAAATGCATCATCATGGCCTCGTATTAGTACTGTGACATGTGTCATGATTAATTAGAAATTAACCGTCACTAAACTAAATTAAATACCGTTCGTTGGTGAGCGCATCACTTGAGAACGGCTGGACCGATTTGGCTAATATTTTTTTTTATGTTCGTAATAATCCGAATAAGGTTTTTAGGGAAAGAAAAATTGGACAGAACTTTACGTGAGCGGAGTCACGGGCTCAGCTAGTAATACACATAAGTACATGAGCCGACTGGGTTGGTACCACCGTACTGGATGTACGTTGGCCGCATAGCAACCTCGGTTAATGTTCTCCTCTAGTCCAGTATATCCAGTAATCCAAAAGGAAGTCTCCGGTATGGCACCTACCTTCCCGGAGGTGATATTAAAATTTAAAATGTATTCGAAAGTATCGGTGTTTTCTCGTGGACCAATTATTTTTTCCATTAATTGGACCACGAGGGAGACCTATTTCTCGTAGACCCATTGCTGTTTATCTCTACTCACATGCGATTCAAATTTTTAGAGTTGTGATATTATTTTTGTTTTTCAAAGAAAGTAAACTTTTAACAAAAGATTTCCTATGTTGGTTTGGTTTTTGGTATCCTTTGTTTGTTTACACTCATGTTCATGTACCATCAGATAACCTTACCTACGATCAAATTTTGCTTTAGAATTAGGAATTAGTATCTGGAGAATGTAGAAATTACCATGAAAGTTATTTAATTAAAAAAACGGTCAAGAGCGAATCGGGCTCGCTCAAATTATGGCTCCGTAATAAAACAATTTTTTTTTCTCTGCAAATTATTAAATTATTTAAATTGTTGGCACGTTTTTTGTATGGGGACCCTCTTATTTTTTAGTTTTTGCTTTTGTTGGCGTATCCAATACAATAACACATGTTTTGTTAAAATTTCAACCGGCCACCTATTACGGCTCAAAAGATACAGCCCTAGGACGGACGAATGGATGGATGGATGGACGGACAGACAGACAGACAGACGTTGTAGGCTTTCCGTATACAACGTGTCCCAAAACTCAACGTCAAGCGGGAACCAGGGAGTAGACCAGTTTATGGCTACCCAGGGAAAAATAAGAAAAAAAAAATCGGAGTCATTTGTTTTTTTATGAATAATGAGCATTTTTTGAAAAACGTTGAAAATTTACATCTCGTACAATATTTTAAGTACTACGACTACAAATTTGCAAATACAATTGTTCAAATTTTTATATTGGAAGCCTAAATAACTCTGCTATTGATAACTATCCCAAATAAAACCAGAATGCCTGTTGTTTTACCAAAAAAAATATTCAGTACAATTTTTTTCTAAAAAAAATTATGACTCAGATTTTTTTTTCTTATTTTTCCCTGGGTAGTCATAAACTGGCCAACTCCCTGCTTCCCGCTTGACGTTGAGTTTTGGGACACGTTGTAGATACGGAAACCTAAAAAATACACAGGCCGCAGTGCTGTCTCATTTCTAAGCTCCGTCGTGCTTCATCCAATTCAAAAGCGAGCCGGAGAAGCGAGTAAGTTGCCAAACTCTGGTCGTCTCGCCCGTATTTCGTGCGTCAAACCCGTTCCTAATTGCGACACTGAACGCTATATCGCCGCCGCCGGCCGGCTGAGTAACTTACATAAGGTGTCGGTGACATTGACATAGTGAGTCGCTGTTACCGCTCTGAAGACGCGGTGATCTCGATACCGCCTCTCGATAGATAGAAGTGGGTCGAAACGACTGGAATCCTTGGACAACGACGAACTATCTCTTCTCTTTAATGTGTTTGGATTTGACGCATACAATACCACACGCTGTATCCCGACAGATAAAGAGTGTGTTCGGATTTCGTGGGATTTCGCCCAGTCAAGGATGTTTCTCCGGGAACCGAAAAAGAAAACCCATGCGCTAACTCGTATATTGGGAGAAATTTCCCTTGCACAAAAAATACATAAATTATTAAAATACATTGTCTTATGTCTGTACATTTAATTGAATGTGACAGAATGTAACAGTTAAAACCGTATGTAAATCGATAAAGTGGTTTTCGAGTTATAAGGATTCATAAATTGATAAAAACTGACATACGGTACAAGGTCGATCACCCGTAGAAACTCCGCTTTATTATGAGGGATCTTAGGGATAGAAATTCCCCTCCGTTCTCCTTAAGGCATTAATTAGTAATAGGGAGCCGCATGGAGCCCTAAGAAATTGTGTAAAGCAAATGTAGAATTTGTTAGTTCTAAAAAGATAAATAAATCTGAGAGTGTTATCAGATTCAGTAAGGTAAGGAAAAGGGCCTACAGTTGTACGTGGAATCCGAATCACGGTTCTCCAACGGTCGAACGGTCACACATGTCATGCAAGTTCTGGCCGCACCGACGAGTGCTTAAGACAACGCACGACAGTCGACCGATCGCACCATTGAGCTACCAAGGCTGACAAAAACTAACTACTTCTAACATCTCTTAACTGCATTGTCCGCAGCATCTTTCATCAAGGCGTGTTCGCAGTCCGACCCCAACCTGAACCAGTGCATCACAGACGTGATCGATGTGGCCGGACCCAAGTTCGCGGAGGGGATTCCAGCGCTGGGCATCGAGCCCCTCGACCCCGTGAGCCTGGGCACGATCAACATCAACAACCCAGCACTCAAGATCGTCTTCACCGACACCGTCGTCGCCGGATTGAAGAGTTTCAAGATCAATTCTTACAAGTGAGTTTATGGTGTATAATAACCCTCTAGAGATGGCGCTCTCTCACTTACAAGTGAGTTATGGTGTTTAAGGCCGTGACAAACGCCAACGACCTTGAGCATTCGGGAATTCTACATAATGTACCATGCGACTGCTAATTTCGCTTCGCACGTTCAAGTCACATTTAGCGTAGTTTGTCGCTATCAGCCTAAAGAGTTGATGGTTCGGGGTTCGAATCCCACTTTCGTATGTTTTTTTTTTTTGCTTTTTTATTATTTTAATTATTAAAATGATTGTGGCTTATGTAACTGATGCGTGATTCTAATTTTTTATTTTTTATTATTTTACCTAAATAACATTTTATTGTAATTTCTTCCAAATTATTTTAGTTCATGTACTTACCACTTTTTATAAACCTCTAAATAGACTATCGATGAAAACTAAAATAAAAATAGGTAGGTAGGTAATAGGTAGATAGGCATTTAGGTATGTATGGCAAATATCATAGCAACATAGGTACCGGCCGGCGCGCGCGGCGCGCGCGGCGGCAGCATGGCACGGTGCGGTGGGGTGCGGTGCGGTGCGGTAACTCAGTAGCAGCGTGCCACTCACGCATGCAAGCAAGCAATAACAAGCCGCTCCTCCGCGCCGCGCCGCCGCTCCTCCGCGCCGCGCCGCGCCGCCGCGTCGTCACCGCTCCGCGCCACCACAGTGCCGCCGCCGCCGCCGCCCCCGCTCCGCAGCGCGCCGCTGTTGCTAGGCTACTTTTATTTAGGCACGGTTCTATAGTCCTTGCATCTCAAGCGC
Source organism: Nematopogon swammerdamellus (assembly GCA_946902875.1). Classification (NCBI taxonomy): domain Eukaryota; kingdom Metazoa; phylum Arthropoda; class Insecta; order Lepidoptera; family Adelidae; genus Nematopogon; species Nematopogon swammerdamellus. Next base: position 1,768,596 of record OX336345.1, on the reverse strand, counting down.
AGACAGCGTTATACCACACCCGTGACACTAGTCACATTTTCTATGAAGCGGCCGAAAATGTGTACCTACTGCTCACGTACGCGGGCGCCTTTGCGTGTATTGGTGCGACCTCGATAACTTGGGTACAGGGTTGGCACTCTTTATGAGAAGTTTGTAGTGGACAATATTATAAATTATATTTGATGTAATTTAAAAGGAAACATTTTTAATTATGACTATCTATGTATATGTACCTCTTAACATTATTGGAGGGCAAGAAAAAAAGAAAAACATCAACTTATATGCACATGTTTTATTTTTACTCGCTAACTAAACGACAATTTTGCAGTGAAAGTTTCACTAAATTTTGGAAACTTTGCAATAGGTATTCCATTTTTATTATTTTTAAGCCGAATCGTATGTGAAGCTAAAGTGAAATTTTCAATGTATACTTGCCGCCATTTTGAACTTTTTAGTTACTGGACCGATTGCTTTCAAAATTGATATCTGGGTGTCTGTGTAGGCTCTGAATACGAATCTGTAATCAAAATTAAAAAAAAGTGGCCGCCATTTTGAACTTTTTAGTTACTGGACCGATTGCTTTCAAAATTGATATCTGGGTGTCTGTGTAGGCTCTGAATACGAATCTGTAATCAAAATAAAAAAAAGTGGCCGCCATTTTGAACTTTTCAGTTACTGGACCGATTGCTTTCAAAATTGATATCTGGGTGTCTGTGTAGGCTCTGAATACGAATCTGTAATCAAAATAAAAAAAAGTGGCCGCCATTTTGAACTTTTCAGTTACTGGACCGATTGCTTTCAAAATTGATATCTGGGTGGCTGTGTAGGCTCTGAATACGAATCTGTAATCAAAATAAAAAAAAGTGGCCGCCATTTTGAACTTTTTAGTTACTGGACCGATTGCTTTCAAAATTGATATCTGGGTGTCTGTGTAGGCTCTGAATACGAATCTGTAATCAAAATAAAAAAAGTGGCCGCCATTTTAAACTTTTCAGTTACTGGACCGATTGCTTTCAAAATCGATATCTGGGTGTCTGTGTGGGCTCGGAATACGAATCTGTAGTCAAAATTAAAAAAAAGTGGCCGCCATTTTGAACTTTTTAGTTACTGGACCGATTGATTTCAAAATTGATATCTGGGTGTCTGTGTAGGCTCTGAATACGAATCTGTAGTCAAAATTTAAAAAAAGTGGCCGCCATTTTGAACTTTTCAGTTACTGGACCAATGGCTTTCAAAATCGATGTCTGGGTGTCTGTGTGTGCTCTGAATACGAATCTGTAGTCAAAATTAAGTGGCCGCCATTTTAAACTTTTTAGTTACTGGACCGATTGATTTCAAAATTGATATCTGGGTGTCTGTGTAGGCTCTGAATACGAATCTGTAGTCAAAATTTAAAAAAAGTGGCCGCCATTTTGAACTTTTCAGTTACTGGACCAATTGCTTTCAAAATCGATGTCTGGGTGTCTGTGTATGCTCTGAATACGAATCTGTAGTCAAAATTAAGTGGCCGCCATTTTAAACTTTTTAGTTACTGGACCCATTGCTTTCAAAATAGATATCTGCGTGTCTGTGTGGGCTCTAAATATGAATCTGTAGTCAAAACTAAAAAGTGCAAGATGGCGGCAACTATTTTTAAATTTTGAAAACGGATTCGTATTCAGAGCCCATACAGATACCCAGATATCAATTTTGAAAGCAATCGGTCCAGTAACTAAAAAGTTCAAAATGGCGGCCACTTTTTTTTAATGTTCACTACAGATTCGTATTCAGAGCCCACGCAGACACCCAGATATCGATTTTGAAAGCAATCGGTCCAGTAACTAAAAAGTTCAAAATGGAGGCCGTTTTTTTTTTATTTTACAACGGATTCGTATTCAGAGCCCACACAGACACCCAGATATTGATTTTGAAAGCAATCGGTCGAATAACTAAAAAGGTCAAAATGGCGGCAACTTTTTTTAAATATTCACTACATATTTGTATTCAGAGTCCACACAAACACCCAGATATCGATTTTGAAATCAATCGGTCCAGTAATTAAAAAGTTCAAAATGGCGGCAACTTTTTTTAAATGTTCACTACAGATTCGTATTCAGAGCCCACACAGACACCCAGATATCGATTTTGAAAGCAATCGGTCCAGTAACTAAAAAGTTCAAAATGGCAGCCGCTTTTTTTAAATTTTGACAACGGATTCGTATTCAGAGTCCACACAGACACCCAGATATCGACTTTGAAAGCAATCGGTCCAGTAACTAAAAAGTTCAAAATGGCGGCCACTTTTTTTAAATTTTGACAACGGATTCGTATTCAGAGTCCACACAGACACCCAGATATCGACTTTGAAAGCAATCGGTCCAGTAACTAAAAAGTTCAAAATGGCGGCCACTTTTTTTAAATTTTGACAACGGATTCGTATTCAGAGTCCACACAGACACCCAGATATCGACTTTGAAAGCAATCGGTCCAGTAACTAAAAAGTTCAAAATGGCGGCCACTTTTTTAAATTTTGACAACGGATTCGTATTCAGAGTCCACACAGACACCCAGATATCGACTTTGAAAGCAATCGGTCCAGTAACTAAAAAGTTCAAAATGGCGGCCACTTTTTTTAAATTTTGACAACGGATTCGTATTCAGAGCCCACACAGACACCCAGATATCGACTTTGAAAGCAATCGGTCCAGTAACTAAAAAGTTCAAAATGGCGGCCACTTTTTTTAAATTTTGACAACGGATTCGTATTCAGAGCCCACACAGACACCCAGATATCGACTTTGAAAGCAATCGGTCCAGTAACTAAAAAGTTCAAAATGGCAGCCGCTTTTTTTAAATTTTGACAACGGATTCGTATTCAGAGCCCACACAGACACCCAGATATCGACTTTGAAAGCAATCGGTCCAGTAACTAAAAAGTTCAAAATGGCGGCCACTTTTTTTAAATTTTGACAACGGATTCGTATTCAGAGCCCACACAGACACCCAGATATCGACTTTGAAAGCAATCGGTCCAGTAACTAAAAAGTTCAAAATGGCAGCCGCTTTTTTTAAATTTTGACAACGGATTCGTATTCAGAGCCCACACAGACACCCAGATATCGACTTTGAAAGCAATCGGTCCAGTAACTAAAAAGTTCAAAATGGCGGCCACTTTTTTTAAATTTTGACAACGGATTCGTATTCAGAGCCCACACAGACACCCAGATATCGACTTTGAAAGCAATCGGTCCAGTAACTAAAAAGTTCAAAATGATAAGATAAGATAAAGATGTTTATTTGCATAAATGTTTTTACATTGTAACATGTTTAGTATCAACCCCTGCCCTCTGCACTAGCGTGAGCTGTCTTGCAGGGGGCAGGTAGCTGTCAACAGATTAAAGAGAAAAAAAAATACTTAAAGAAATACATTTAGAAAATGAAGTTTACAAATTTTTTATTTAACTTTCTCAGTCAGTACCTGTGTACCTGTCCTAAGTATTCAGTCTTATAAGTATACTTTCCACCATCACTACACCATTATGTTCAATAGTTCATTTGATTTTTTAAGTCCAATAGTTAGTAGCCAGGAATATACTTGTTTTTTAAATAGATATTTTTTAGCAATTTTTCTAATAGGATAATCTAATTTATTGGTCAAGTAGGGTCCGATAAATGTATGACATTTTTGGGCAAAGCTAGTACTAACAGTGGGGACTTTAATATTTTTGTAAATTTTACTTCTCGTTTGGTGTTTGTGTGTTGCATACTCCATTGGATTTCCAATTTTGTGATACTTTTCTAGTACTGCTTTAATAAACAATTGCCGAAGTGAGAGAAATTTACATTCCCGATATAATTGTTCAGTTGGGAAACGATAGGGTTTACCGAGCATAACTCTGAGAACTGCTCTGTGAGCTCTTTCTAAAGCTATAATATTGCATTCAGCAGCCCCACCCCAAATAGTTATACAGTACAATAGTAGAGATTGACACAAAGCATAATATACACATTTAAGTAGATTTAGTCCAAGGACACTACGAGCTGTTTTGAAAAAATAGATCAATCGTCTTATACGTGATGTCAGAGCACCGATGTGTTGCTTCCAGCAAAGATGTTGATCTACCATAATTCCAAGATATTTAATAACTGATACTCTTTCGAGAGTCTCGCAGTTGCATGAATTATTTTGTTTACACTTGTGAAGCTGAATAGTGAAATTGCAATCCGGTTGTTTCCGTTTATCTATTGTGAAGCATAAATACTTAGTTTTGGAAGCATTGAGTGTTAGTAAGTTATTTTCTAGCCAGGTCTTTATAACTCTTAACCCATTTTCAGCATCCTTTTTAACACTCTGCCAATCTCTTCCAGTAAAAATTATAGCTGTGTCATCGGCAAATGTTAATATTTTAGCATTTGGTAGGCTGAGGTTGCACAGGTTATTAATATATATCAAAAACAATAAGGGCCCCAGTACGCTGCCTTGAGGAACGCCATAAGTACAATTTCGTGGTTCGCTCAATTCACTATTTGCCCTAACTCTTTGAACTCTGCTAGTAAGATAATCTTGGAACCAGGACAGAGCAACACCGCGAATACCAATGACTTCTAGTTTTTTTAACAATATTGGAATAGACACCGTGTCGAAAGCTTTAGCAAGATCAAGAAATACTCCTATGCATAGGTTGCCGTTATCAAGTTCTTTAGTAACATGCCCTGTAAGTTCCGACACTGCATCTTCTGTGGATCTAGATGCCCGGAAGCCGAATTGATTATTAGAGTAAAGGGAGTTATTTTCAAGGTATGACACTAACCTCTTTGCAATTAATTTCTCAAAAATTTTAGAAAGAGTGCTTAGAAGTGATATTGGTCTATAATTAGTTAGAATAGAGCTGTCACCACCCTTATATATAGGACATACTATTGCCTCTTTGTATGCTTTGGGAAATACACCCGTACACATGCTCATGTTGTATATGTATGATAAAGGTTTCACTATATGTGATTTAATGGACTTTAGACATATTGGAGTTATTGAATCAGCTCCAGGGGCACTTCTGTTATTTAGTTGTTCAATTATTTTATCTACTTCAAGCTCGTTAGTAGGATAGAAGAAGAATGAGCGCTGGAACCAATGTTCTGTAGACATGTTATTTGTTAGATTTTCTTCAGTAGTACCTAGGTCATTAATGGTTCTGTTGGCCAGGTTTTGACCTACTGTTACAAAGTGCTCGTTTATCCTATCCAAAGGGTTGCCGCCACCACCGGTCTCCGCCAAAAGCTGCAATAGCTTAGAATCTTTTGTGTTTTTTATATGAGCAATATCTTTAATAATCTCCCAAGTTTTCTTGGGGTTCTTATTATTCTGTTCTAACTCCTTTTGGTAGTGCAGTTGCCTTGCTGTTTTGATAGCTTTTTTGCATGTGTTCCTATATATTTTGTACTGTCTTTGTAATTCAACGTTGCATGGGTCCGACCTGGTTTTTTTATGTAGTTTGTCTCTTTTTTTAATACATTTAAGTAGACCCACTGTGATCCAGCTTTTTATAATTTTTTTGCGTACTGTACATAGTTTGGTGTTTGTTTTTATGTTTTCATTGAGTACGTCGCAGAAGTAGTCTGCTGCAGAATTGGTGTTCAAAATATTGTATAGAGGTGACCAGTCTGTATTTTTTAAATCATTTCCTAATGCTTCATAGTTTATTTTATTAAATGTTTTATGTTTATTTACTTTGTTTAAGATAGGATTGTCAGTTATACTTGCCATAACTGGAAAATGGTCAGTTATTGCAGTATGACAGATAACGGCGGTGTAAGCACCCCTTGACTTAATCATGATGTGATCTAGACAATTATTCAAGCGAGTAGGTTGGTTAATAGCGGCAGTTAATCCATGCTCTGACATCAAGCACAAGTAGTTGTCACATTTTCGGTCGTTATTGTTTCCCTTGATATCTATATTTATGTCTCCCACTACAGCTACACAAGGAATATTCGCAGAATCGCTGAGAGCGGAGTCAAGTGACATCAGGAATTCGTCTGTATTTGTCACAGATGGTGACCTATACAAGCAATAAATCAATATTTTTCCGGAGATGCTTATGCGTAGACAGCTGGCTCCACTCACTTGTGTTTCAGTAACAATTGCATTTAAGTGTGATCTAGTGTATACAACGACACCATCATTTTGATTAAGATTTACTTTAGTGTTATAGTTATCGTATCCAACTAGATTTTTAGGTATATAATATTTATCGATCCAACATTCAGAAAGTGCTATAATATCAAAATTAAATCCTGCTTGGTTCAGAAATACAGTAAAGGAATCATAATTAGCATTTATGCTTCGAATGTTTATATGTAGTATAGATAAACCCTTATTATTCAATAAATATTTTTTACACATTGACGGATCGTCCACCACGTGCAGTGCACCATTCGCTACGGTATCAATATCTAAGTATAGCTCATCAGTGTTTTCTAAGGATGACATCTCAAGCGTATGGGGTACATAAGTATTAGGTGTTGCAGAACTTGCAAGTACCAGTGCGCTGACATGGTGTATGTGGCGTATATAATGATAGACAAAGCGGAGGGATTACAGAATAGCCCTAAATCACATTTATATTTAAGTGATTTTTCATTCCGTGATTCATCGCATAACATTTTAGTTTTCAATAGTACACAATACATCCCTAGATTTTCATATTTTCTTGCGACATTGTAGGCATAACACATGTTAAGAGCGAGGAGACCAGTATGAGATAGTTTTTTAATAGCTAAATAATAGATCAGAAAGACCATCATTTTTGTTGTTTGTAGACTTACAGAGAGAAGCAAGAGTATAAGTAGGTAATACACATTTATAAGACTTACAGATAGAAGTGAGATTATGAGTAGATGAGACACATTTATAAGTAATAAGTTTATAAGGCTAACATATAGAAGTGGAATTATAAGTAGGTAAGACACATTTATAGGTAAGACACGTTTATAGTATTTTAGTTGTAATAGGCATAGTATCGTTCACATTCTATCTTTAAGAGGATTGTTGCACTTGTATATATCGTATTACAAAGTTTGAGGCAACATAGTAGCATATAGATAGACATAATGCAGAGACAGATCCATACTGAGAAGAGCGTATTTGTTTCAACGGTGGGAGATTCTATGGGCCGTTGTTGTCGTCCTCGTACTGCTGTCGTCCGGTTGGGCCGATGTGTCGACGTCTGCTGCAAGGCTTCCCATAATGCGCAGGAGCTCTGCTTCGCTGTCGACGCGCATCGCAGGTGCTCCAGCCTCTCGACGGACGTACACACGTCCATATCGGGTCCATACATAGCGAAAGTTATGTGTCTTTGCGTAGGTACGTGTAGCGTAATAAAGATTTCTGTTCTGCTTGCTTAGCCTCTCATTTAGATATATAGGGTTTTTCGCGCCAGCGATCTGGATGTCATCGGTGTTTATACCACGTCGCACTCTGGCCGCCTTTAGGAGTTGGTTTCTTACCGCTCTACGACTGAGTCGCACAACAAAGGCTCGGGGTCGCCCGTCTCCGGAATTGCTGCGTCGGGGCCCCACTCTGTTGGTGAAGACGACGTCCTTCTCGTCGAGTGCCACTCCAAGTTTTGAGGCGATGACAGATACAACGTGGCCGAGATTTTCACCCGGCTGTTCCGTTACTCCCGCAATCTCCACATCGTTTAGCATGTCTTGTTGTTCACGTGAATTTAGTTCAAGCTCAAGGCGATGCACCCTCACCTGTAGGTTGTCTATCGTCTTGTCTCGCTCTTCCAGCCTCTGCAGGCGCAGCTCCATCGTGTCGAGCTGCTGGTTGAAGCCCTTCAGACGGTTTTGACAGTCCTCCAGCGATGCTTGGAAGTTGGCGATTTCCTTTCTAGCGGCTCGGATGGTCGTACTGAAGTCGTCGATTTCATCAGCGTGTTTTTGACGAACACCTTGGTCTGCTTGCGGTTGCTTCGCCGTAGACATCTTCAATGTTTTGACCACGAAGTTGTCCTCGGCACAGGCGTCCGGCGAACGATCCGTAAGTGTTGAAGAATGCGCCGCCGTCGTGTTCCTCACGGGAGTGTCGGTGTTGTTCCCAGCTCTCCGCTTCGAGGTGAAGCACTGGGGACATATCCAGGTGTCACGTGTAGCGCGTGTGCGAAGGGAGGAGTTCACACATTCTGCGTGAAATTGCGACGCGCACTCGGAGCACGCTATTTGGCGTTCCCCAGTCTGGAGCGGTTTTTTGCATCCGCCACACTCTCGCACTGCCGACATTATTGTGGCACAGGTTTCTGCACCGACGTGGATCGTTTACAACGTAATAAATAGGAAAAACTTACTTATTTGATTTAATAACCGAGAAAAAATCACGGAGAAGATTTTGGCGCGACCGCCTTGGTTGACAGCCAGAGTTGCCAGTCAATGGCAGCCGCTTTTTTTAAATTTTGACAACGGATTCGTATTCAGAGCCCACACAGACACCCAGATATCGACTTTGAAAGCAATCGGTCCAGTAACTAATAAGTTCAAAATGGCAGCCGCTTTTTTTAAATTTTGACAACGGATTCGTATTCAGAGCCCACACAGACACCCAGATATCGACTTTGAAAGCAATCGGTCCAGTAACTAAAAAGTTCAAAATGGCGGCCACTTTTTTTAAATTTTGACAACGGATTCGTATTCAGAGCCCACACAGACACCCAGATATCGACTTTGAAAGCAATCGGTCCAGTAACTAAAAAGTTCAAAATGGCGGCCACTTTTTTTAAATGTTCATATGATTAAGATTCGCTCCGGTGAAGGAAAACACCGTGAGGAAACCTGTGCACAGCAGTACATATAAAATTGTTGTGGACACCGCTTCCAATCCAGCTTGTCACGTGGAAATGTATAACAATTCCCTTCCATGTTCATGGGAAAGGCTTGCGCTCAGTAGTAGGACATTAAAATTGACTCAAGAAGAAGAATAAGAAACCAAATTGATATCTGATTTGTGTAACATAAATTTCATTATTTCACATAAGAATGAAAATTTCACAGTAATTTTGCAGAAAGTGCAAAATTTCACTGCAAAATTTCAAGTGAAATTTTTGTGCAAAATTGCGCCTTGCATCTCTAAGTAAGTGCGAACAAGGAGGTTTGAAGTCCACCGCGCGCGCGGGCGCGGCCGGCCCGATCGTTGTTCTGTGCTGTGAGTGCGAAAGAACCGCGCGCGTACGTGTAAGTAGCTACTACTCCCTCTCGAAGGTGCGCTCGCTCTCCTCTCGACAGTCGGTGCCAGCCTGACTAGCCGTCCGCCAGAAGTCGACCAGACAGCGCTCGCGGGCTGCGGGGCGCGGGGGGAAGCAAACTCGCTTCGAGGCGGAGCGTCGCTTCTATACGCCAGTATTATAAGTATTCTATGGTTATACCACAGTACCTATTAGTTATTCTGTGGTTATACCAACGAAAGCCATGCATATAACGCCCCGTCAAGTTACGTACCGGAGCGTATACTGATAGATACCACAGAAGAGAGATATTACTGATACGGTCGTACTGTATACTGGTACGGAAAATGACACGGTGGCAACATCACCTACAATACAACATCCGAGATGTCAGCTCGTAACAACTGGTGAAGTAGGTGCTATGTCAGTGCTTTTCTTCGGTCGTACCGGCTTCACTGAACTGGACGGAAAAAAAGAAGGGAGTCATATCCCGAAATAGTTTGTATTTTCCGTCCAGTTTAGTGTAGCCGGCACGACCAAAGGGAAGCACTGACATGGCACCTAAGTTCACCCGGTGTTATGGGCTGACATCACGGATGTTATAGGTGATATAGCAAACTGTGTCAGTTTACATAAAAAAATCCCTCAGTCGCCTTTTACGACATGCACGGGGAGAGATGCAGTGGGGCTATTATTTTAAATTACCATCCCACACGGTACAAATATACCTAACCACCTATCTTTTTTCCATTCGATCCAAACACAGAAGACAGAAATGACGACCGACACGCGGGCGCAGCAGGGCAGGAGCGAGCAAGCGAGCCCGGAACTAAAATTGTATCTAGTATTGAAGTGCCTGCTAAATTGACGAAGGCAAAAATTTTACCCTTCCGACTGAAGAATTACGTCAATAATTTCATGTAGGCGTTTTTTGTTTTTTATTTTTATCTCCTTTCGTGGATAAAATAATAAAAAAAATTGAATAGAGTTTTCTCAGAGCTTTGTGACCTTTGAATCGGTGGTATTGTAAAATTGTAATAATACACACATACTCAGATTTTCAAAAATTCATGCTTTTTTTATATATTTTTAATTTTATGTTTATTACTTACTTTTACTCATTATTAAAAAAACCAGCAATGCACTTTGTTGGTAAGGAACCAAAATATAGGTTGGTATTTTTTTAATTTTCTGAATGTGTGTCAATTGGTCAGTTTTGGACCTTCTTTGTCGCACTTTTTGCATGTTTTGCGTATTTGGCGTTTGTCACCGCCTTAATAACCCTCTAGAGATTGCGCTCTCTCACTTACAACTGAGTTATGGTGTATAATAACCCTCTAGAGATTGCGCTCTCTCACTTACAAGTGAGTTATGGTGTTTAATAACCCTCTAGAGATTGCGCTCTCTCACTTACAAGTGAGTTATGGTGTATAATAACCCTCTAGCTAGAGATTGCGCTCTCTCACTTACAAGTGAGTTATGGTGTTTAATAACCCTCTAGAGATTGCGCTCTCTCACTTACAAGTGAGTTATGGTGTATAATAAATAACCCTCTAGAGATTGCGCTCTCTCACTTACAAGTGAGTTATGGTGTTTAATAACCCTCTAGAGATTGCGCTCTCTCACTTACAAGTGAGTTATGGTGTATAATAAATAACCCTCTAGAGATTGTGCTCTCTCACTTTGACGGAACAGGGTTTAGGCTGTGCGATATGCTCACACCCCGTGTCCACCGGCAGATTTAGAATGAACGCGCACCCTGAATGACCCTAATTGTTTTTAAGTTATTTCTTATATTCGCCAAAATAACATATATTCTGTGAAAATTTCAACCGGCTAGCTATTACGGGTTCCAAAGATACAGCCATCGGACGGACGGACGAACAGACAGACTGACAGACGTTGTAGGCTTAGTAATAGGCTTCCGTACAGATTACGGAAACTTAACAAGTGCGAGTCGGACTCGCGCGCCGAGGTTTCCGCACCACAAAAAAACATTGAAAAAAAACACGTTTTTTGTATGGGAACCGCCCTTCATTTTTTACTTTTTCTATTTTTAATTATTTGTTGTTATATCCGCCATAATAACACATATTCTGTGAAAATTTCAACTGGCTACCTATTACGGTTCAAGAGATACATTCCTCGGACAGACAGACGGACGGACGGACGGACGGACGGACGGACGGACGGACGGACAGACCGACGGCGGCGTAGGCTTAGTAATAGGCTTCCGTACGGGATACGGAAACCTAATAAAAATCACCAAGACTAAATGATATTCGCGACTCGCGTATAACTGTTTCACTGTTTCTTCCTAGATTTTTAGGATTCCGTCACAGAAATGGTACAAAGAGACCAGTTAAATATGGTCAGATAAATATGGTCTAAACGGCTATGTAAATAGTTTGTGTTTTCCGGCCAGTTCAGTGTAGCCGGCACGATCAAAGGGGGAAGCACTGACATGGCACCTAGTTCACCCGGTGTTATTGGCGGACATCACGGACGTTGTAGGTGATGTAGCCAACCGTGTCAGTTTCCATAAAAATAAAAAAAAGACGGCAAGTGCGAGTTGGGCTCGCGCACCGAGGGTTCCGTATCATCCATCAGCATCACTCAATATATTTGTATTATGTAGGTATGTACAAAAACAATTGTTTTGGAAAATCACGAAGGCCTAAATAAACACTACAGCAATGGTTTGACTGTGCGGCATTCGTGAAGTTATACAAAAATATATTTCTTATATTATGACTATGATATAACGACATAATATCTAAAATTTTCGGATTTTTTCTTTACTTGTGATGTGAGACCATGCTTCTTGCCAAATTTCATTACTCCAGGTCAACGTAAGTACCCTATAGGTTTTGATTTCATTTGAATGAGTTTGCAAGTATTAAAATTTGCCATAAATAGCCGTATGTTTTGATTATATTGATTTAGAAGCTTTCATTTTATATAACTCGAAGGGATCGCAGACGTTAGTATTCCATATTAATTTCAATTTGATATCTTGACTCGTTACTGAGAAAAAGGAAAAAGGGTCTTGACTTGCCACACAAAACAATAAAAAATTTTTAATATCATAACTACAACTTTACAATTTTAAGATTTTTTCCTTTACGTGTGCTATGAGACCTTGCTTATTACCAAATTTTATGATTCTAGGTTGACGGGAAATACCCTATAGGTTTTGATTTGTTTGGAGTGAGTTTTCGAGTATGAAATCTGACATAGATGGCCGTATCTTTTGATTGCGTTGATGTAGAAGCTTGCATTTTCTATACCGTAAAGAGATCGTAGCTCTTAGTATTTCGTATTAATTTCAATTTGTTATCTTGATCCGTTCCTGAGAAAGGGGGTCCTTGACATACAAAACAATATTTTTTTTTTAATGTCAATAACTACAATTTTACAATTTTCGGATTTTTTCCTTTACTTATGCTGTAAGACCTTGCTTCTTACCAAATTTTATGATTCTATGTTAACGGGAAATACCCTATAGGTTTTGATTTGTTTTGAGTGAGTTTGCGAGTATGAAATATGACATAGATGGCCGTATCTTTTGATTGCGTTGATTTAGAAGCTTTGGTATTCTACACCTTAAAGAGACCGTAGATCTTAGTATTTCGCATTAATTTCAATTTGTTATCTTGATCCGTTCCTGAGAAAAAGGGACCTTGACATAGAAAACAAACAAAAAATTTTTTAATGTCATATAACTATAAATTTACAATTTTAGATTTTTTCCTTTACTTGTGCTGTGAGATCTTGCTTCTTACCAAATTTCATGATTCTAGGTTAACGGGAAGTACTCTATAGGTTTTGATTTGATTTGCCGGTAGCAAAATATGTGACTTAAATGGGCGTATCTGTGATTCCGTTGACCTAAAAGCTTGCATTTTCTACACCTCAAAGGTTTCGTAGACCTTAGTATTTGATATTAATTTCAACTTGATACGTCTACCCGTTCCTGAGAAAAAAGGTCTTGACAGACAGACAGACAGACGGACAACAAAGTGATCCTATAAGGGTTCCGTTTTTTCCTCCTTTGAGGTACGGAACCCTAAAAAGACTGAATTTGTCTGCTTTTTCGACCTGTCGCCTTAATACTGCAAGCAGATTTTTATTTGCCTTATTTTATTTTTTCGCCAGCAAGGTTAAACCGTTGAAACGAAAGAATTAGAGTGGCCGTTTATTTCTCTCTGACATCACGTTTGGTTCTATTTAATTTAATCACCTCATTTTATTATAAAGCGGCGACTTTGACCCCGGTGTCGTCTTAGAGTCAAGAACAATCTCGGAAAGTGGAAATTACTCAATCATCTGTGTGATATAAACAATCAATTAAGTAATTATTCGTCGCCATGACCTCTGGAGATCGTGAAAATTGGTTCAGAACCGAGCTGTATAGTGAATTAATTTATAATAATTAATAAATTAAATCTACTTTATATTGTGATCACTTTATAATCGCCCCTTTTGCCAACACGTGGTCAGAGGATAAACACATTGTATTTTAATTGCTCAAGAAACTATCAAATTAGCATTCATATATTAACAAATAACACAAATTAAAATTACATTTAATCTCAATTATTTTTTTTTTTTATTGAAACTGACATGTTTGGCTACATCACCTACAGCATCCGTGATGTCAGCCCATAACACCGGGTGAACTTGGTGCCACGTCAATGCCTCCCTTCGGTCGTGCCGGCTACACTGAACTGGACGGAAAACACGAACCACTTACATAGCCGTTTCGACCGACCTTTCATTCAGTGCGGTGGTACCAACCCGGGCGGGTTAAACCCTACCACCTAGTAATATAAGAAGGGAGTCATAGCCCTTAATCCCTTTTTTTAATCGTGATAACTATTATAAAGCGGCAAGTTTGAGTCGAACTCGAGCGGAGGGGACTGATGTAATACAATGTAATATGATGTAATATGATGTAATATGATGTAATATGATGTAATATAATGTACAAGATGCTGAGAGTCTAAAACGACCAGACGAACCATTTATATAAACATACCTACTAAATTTTTTTTTTTTTTTTTTTATGGAACCTGACACGGTTGGCTACATCACCTACAACATCCGTGATGTCAGCCCATAACACAGGGTGAACTAGGTGCCATGTCAGTGCTTCCCTTCATTTCATGTCGGCTACACTAAACTGGACGGAAAACACGAACTATTTACATAGCCGTTTCGACCGACGTTTCGTTCAGTGCGGTGGTAACAACCCGGCCGGGATAAACCCTACCACCTAGTAAGGTAAGAAGGCAAGGGACCTACAGTTTAACGTGGAATCCGAACCACGGTCAGCCTCCAACGGTCGAGCGGTCACCCATCCAATCTCTAACCGCGCTCAGCGTTGCTTAATAACAGTTGACTAACCAACCGCGCCACTGAGCTACCGAGGCTGACGAATTTTCTTATCCCTTAGTCGACTTTTACGACATGCGACGGGGAGAGATGCAGTGGGGCTATTCTTTTTAAGTACCGACCCCACACGGTACAAAAACGACGTCGTCGTCGCCCCAGCCGGTACCCAGCACACTGGCCGCTTTTCCCCTCCTAATTTCGAGGCTAATGTAAGCCTTATTATTTATTTTGTGTCTTTTATCTTGGTTCTGTATGTACAGCCCTTGTCATTGTTTTTAATGGTTTTTCATTGTTGTTACATTTTATACTATAGTTGCCATTCGAAAGATAACGAATTCAAGTGAAAAATTTATTTGCCAACGAATGATAATAATAAAACTTATAACCTAATCGTAATCATACACCCAAGGTACAAGGTAGGTAGAAAATGTGTATAGGCATTAATTGTTACCTTTTGCCTGTATTTTTATTTGAGTGTAAATACTATTTGTAAATAATATTTGATAATATTGCTCTCCTCAGAATCAACACGGAGAAGCGGAAGTCCGTGATAGACTTCACGGTGAACTGTACGCTGAAGGCTCACTACAACATGGACGGACAGATCCTCATCTTGCCTATTAGGGGAGATGGAGCTGCCAAGATCAAACTTAGTAAGTTCCTTCGTGCTCTATTCATGTTTGATTTTTTCGTAACTTTGAATGGGTTTTACAGTATAAATTTACGCAGATTTAAATATTTTTCAATGCAGGTAAAATATTCTAATGTTTTTCTAAATCTTTCCATAACTACCGCTTGGTTTTCTCGGTGTTTCTCTGCGAAAATAACATAAAACATATTAAGAGCTAACAGTTGATTTGTAAACGTTACGCTCGCCAAAACTGAATTCACTCTAGCCCCCATAAATCCTCGAGGTCCGGTAAACATGTTTAGACATCAAAAACCCAATATTTTCCACCCGGACTGTAAACATATAACTTCCCGGTGTAAAATGAAAATAGAAAAATACTTCTTGCATTAGCACTTTTCTAGATAGCCATTCAGATAGGTAATATACAGGATGTCTCACGGCAGAGTGAGGATTCTAAATTTAAATATTTAAAAAACCGTTTGAATTGAGCGCGGGAGAGGATTCGTCTGTCGATACCCCAAGAAATATCGCTGAGCTCAAAGAAAATATCCGTTGTGAAATAACCCAAGTTGAGCCTGCTATGCTCCGGCCTGTTATGCAAAATGCGATGGGCAGATTCCACGAGTGCGTGCAACGAAATGGAGGACATCTGGAAGTTGTATTCTTCAAAAAATAAAACAGGCATTAATTTTCAATAAAAAAATTCCTAAAATGTGTTATTTTATTTTAATTTAATTTAATCCTAACTCTGCCGTGAGACACTCTGCACTTGCGATTCAACAACCATTGTTCGATTGAAGAAATACATTATGAGCAATAACCATTTTATAATAATGAAGATGATATCGTAATTTCCTCTTGCACCGTTCACAAGGAACAGAGTTGTTAGCACCTATCAATTTATACAGAAAACACGAAAACTTGTGTAATAAGATGTGACATATATCTACTTATAGGACCTCGTGACCTATTCAGGCGTGTTCTCACTTTGATTAAGTGGTGTGGTTGAATACAATACCCAACTACTTATTATTGTGCCACAATCCTATAAAATTAATTGGTAAGAATTATTATCAATGTGCCTTTAATGTACCTACTGGAAAATATATTTATTGTATTGTATTGTATACCTGGGGGCACCGCAGTGCCCCCGCCAAGTTCGAGCGCCGGCGGTTCTGCCGCACAACCGTTTACTGGAACCATTTCGGCGTACCCCCAAACCCAGTACCTTTTCAGTGGAGGGATTAATTTAGGTTTGATTTCAAGTGTTAATTTTAGTATTTTTAGTAATTTTTAGATTTTTTTTTCTTTTTGTAAATTGTTGTTTTGACGATGGCCTATTTTTTTGATTGAATAGAAATAGAATAAGAATAATTTTTAAACATTATCTATTTGACTTGTCTAAGTGTATAAAATGTACGAAAGACAAATAAAATAATTGAATTGAATCAGAAAGATATTATGTAAGTAGGTATTCTTTTCTGTGTAGGGTTTTCCGATTGGAAATTAATTTCCGTATTGCATGCTTCTGATCTCTTGTTAAGATATTTGAATCGTAGTAGGCTACTCGCTGAAAGACAAAACATAATAAAAAAAATAACGCAAATCCTGTCTATGTTTACAGCAAACCTGAACATAATAGTCAAATACGACTACAACATAGTGAAAAATGCCCAGGGAGTTGAGCACTGGTTCATCACGAGCTACAAGAACACCTACAACATGGAGAGAGCACACTTCAAGTTTCAGAATCTCTTTGGAGGCAACAACAAGGACCTCGGTAATTACTGACATATTGGCTTGCCAAGCTTTACCAAGCTTCAACCTAGCGTGAACCGAACATTAGTGCTTAGGGAGCGTTCATAAACTACGTGACGTGACTGACGGTTTTCCCGCGCGCCGCCGCGCCCCCGCCTCCGCCGAGAGCGCTGCGCCGTGCGCGCTAAACTACCGCGTCCAGCGCGCGCCGCCGCGCCGCCGCCGAGCCAAAATTAGCCTAAAATCCGTCACGTGGTTTATGAACACTCCCTTAGTACCACGACATCGTGCTTAGTACCTAATTCTCGCAAATATATGGAAATATATACATGGTGAAACTGAAACACAAGCTAAACAATTAATTTATCAGACCACTAATGATTGACACTGGTAAGCAGAAGAAAAACAGCTAATTAAACACATACATACATACATACCGCACGCTGTATCCCGACAGTCAGGGTAAGCGGAGTAATCGGTGTAGTGCTGCAAGTACTCTTGTAAATTACAGCCCAACACCAACCACCGCGTTTAGCAAAGTATTAGGGCAACATAACTATCAAGTAGCAAGTAAGGCACGAAGGCACCTGCTGCATGACTCGGTGAAAGGACCGCGCCAAGGGGAGAGGTGGCTAGTCGCCCTTTAGCTCGGCATATTGTCCTTATCCCTCAGTTGGTTTTTACGACATGCGCACGGGGAGAAATGCAGTGGGGTTATTCTTAAGTGTCGGCTCCACGCGGTAATTGAAAACGTCAATACATAAGATGCGCCTTGCACGATTGAGAACAATAAATGTTGCATACAATCCTATAACAATCTGCTCTATCGAGCAACTGCTTGCTTAAAGCCATAACTGGTTAAACGGCAAGCAAAAATTGAACTACACATCTTCCCTGTCCACCATACAAAACCTAAAATTTCATTTTCAAGTCAGTTGGACTTGAAATTGGGTTGGGTTCTTAAAAGTCCTATAATATTTTTTTCTCCTAAAGTGTTCGTTGTTCGGGACCCGACGACACGGTGCGTCCCGGACATCTCGAACTAGTAGTGCGGTACCCGCGGATGGGTCCCCGGAAAGGGAAGGTGTTAACCCAGAGTTACCCCGCAGTTTCTGCTACTTTATATGCTACGCTGCCTGTATGACAGCTGCTTGCCAGTCGCCTGCGGTAACCTGGATCTGTGCCTGGATGTTGTTACGGTGAGGTGTGGAGAGGTTGAAAATTAGATAACTTTGCAACAGTACCAGACACCGAAACTGCGGGGTGCATTGATATTATAAACCAGGTCGTGATTAGGGTTATTTTATCAATGGCGGGTCAAATGCTGAACAAACGCACGCGCTAATCTATAACCACGCTTATGCAATATCTTTGCACGTTTTATGCATTTCAGCTGACACAACACTCCTGTTTTTGAATAACAACTGGCAAATTATCATGAGCGAGATCGCTCCACCGGCCATCGAGGAGATCATAACTGCCTGCGTCAATGTCGTTAAAAAGTTCTTTTCGCTCGTCCCGTCGAATGAACTTTTACTGCAGTGAAAATATGGTTCGATGTTCAAAATTTTGGAAGATCATCCACTAGACCGCCATTTTATAATTTGGATTCACTTTCGTAGCGTAAATCAGCCATTTCTTAAGTTTATTTTGTAATTATGTCTGTTTATGTTGATAGACAAAGACGAATTTTCACCCGTGCATATTTTCTAGAGCAACAGGCAAGTTTAGCGGGTTGCTAGAACGCACTATTTATGCTCCAATCTGCTACAAAAAGTCAGTGACTTTCAATTTGATTACTTCGGAAGAAATTTAATTTGTACTTTGTGATCCCAGGATTCCCAGGATTTTCTATTTCTAAGTTATTCCAGATTATTTACAAATTAAGTTAATTATAGATGGAGTTTAATTATAAAGAATCTCGAAGTGGCTTATTTACGAAACCTATTATATTATTACTTATACAATGTACCTATTTTATATTTTTGGCATTAAAATGGGAAGGAAAAGTATTTTACGAACCATATGAATTTCACTCATACGAATATTTGATTAATATATTAGTGTAATATAATATACCTATCTATAAGAACCTAGACATTATGCATGTAGACATATTATTGTATTGTGTTTAATATGTTGTTCATTCATAGGTATATAATAATATTGTAATATTATGAACAAAACTTCGATCGTCTTAGTAGGTATCTTAGTACCTAAATCTCTCATCTCGTTTTGTACATATATTGATCATATTACCGCATCTACAATATAACAATTTTATTAATCACATTTATTAATCTTATGATATTTTTATCAATTCACATCAGTGGCCTCTGTTTATCATACACTCTGCTATTGTCAGCCTTTAAAAAAAAGTATTAGCAGTAGTTTTTCACTTCGATTCAGCCAATATTTCTACGTATTACTAGTTTCACCTCATTCTATTGGCCTGTTCCACTAGTCCCTACCAACGCATCCCCCCTGGTGGGTAAGAATGGAATTTTCTTCCACCTAACCCTACTGGGAGGGATGAATGGAAATTCATTTCTGCTTTTCCCTACCAAGTGGTTTTTGTTGAAAAGTACATTTCAGTTCATAAGTAACTACCACTAAACTATAGTGCACTTTGGCGTAAAGCTCGAAAACTGAAATAATCGTCCAAATAACTTCAAGAGGTCACTGTTTGCCGCTGTTTTATAAACAGCTAACCTGCCTTTTTTAAATTTCAGCTGGCACAATCCATGTCGTCGTGAACGAGAGCTGGGAATCAGTGATGAAGGACATCGCACCTCCCGCCATCGAACAAATTATAGCGGCCTGTGTCAAAGTCGTCAACAAATTCTTCGCGGCGGTTCCTCTCTCTGAACTTTTATTATCATAAGAAATATGTTTCTAGGTATACAAAGATTTAAATCTTTGGGTCTATAGGTAATTTAGAAAGCACGTACATGATCATTGTTATTATAATCTTAATCCCGACTGGGGTTAAATTTTAAAAGATCAGTTACCATGTGTGATACACTTCCTATTTTTCGCTTTGTCTAAAACACTTGTGAAAATTTCAATAATGAATGAGACGTCTTAAGGTAAAATATTGCGCTCTAAAGAAAAACGTTTATGAATGAAAATCTATAAAAAATGTTATTTTCTGAATTTACTGTACATAATTGATTCTGATTCAGTGTTCCTAACACATTATAGTACAAAAATATATAGCAATATCATAATATACTGTGAAACAGCGAACAAATGTCGAGGACAAGTGATACCTATCTATAATGTAAGCTAATAAACGCAAATAATAAAAAATAGAAGCAATAGGTAAACCTTCATTGTGATAATTTAATGTTATTGTGGTAGGTAAGTTATGTATGAATCTGAAATGTGTGTATGATGAAATAAATGTTTGAATACAGAAGTGGGAAAAAAATAATTTAGTTTTATTTAAACATACTGATATTTCTCAGAAATAAGATTGAAGTAGAGAGCTAGATGGACTAGATAACACGTGTAAAACTGTGTAGGACCCTTCCCTTGTTCCTTACTATGTGGTAGGCTCAAATTGTAGCCGACTGGGTTTGTACCACCGTACTGGATATAAGATGGGCGCATAGCAGCCTCGGTTGTGTTCTCCTCTAGTCCAGTATAGCCAGCAATCCAGAGAAGTCTCCAGTATGGCACCTACATTCTCGGAGGTGATATTGGCTTGTCGGAGCATGTGCTTTGGCCCCTCCGACTCAGCCACCCATACGGGATTACTGTAGGTTTTTTTATGGAGGTTGACTCAAATAATAGGTACGTACGAGGGCGTTCAAAAAATAACCGATATTTTTCAAATTTGTATTTTTCAATTTTACACATTATTGGTCCTTGTGTCCTTCAAAGTACTCCCCTCCCCTTTTCACACACTTTTCCCAGCGGTGATTCCACTTTGCAAAACAGTCCTGGCAAACTTCTTTCGGAATGTTCTTCAATTCCTGTGACGAATTTGTTTTAATGTCATGGTGTCGAAGCGGCGACCTTTCAGCACTGATTTCAATTTAGGAAATAAAAAAAATCGAAAGGAGCCAGATCTGGTGAGTAGGGAGGTTGAGGGAGCACAGAGTCATTTTTTTGCACAAAACTGCAAACTTCTACTCGATGTTCCTTCTGCAGTTCGGTCATCAAACGTGGAACAAATTTTGATGCAACTCGATGCATGTTCAATTTCTCGGTCAGAATGTTATGGCACGACCCTATTGAGATCTCAACCTCTTTCTTCTGCAAGTTATCTGACAGTCGACGACGATTCGCCCGCACCCACCGAGCATACATGTATGCTTGGTGCCCGCACCAGATCATAGATTTTCTGAATGTGAGTGTCATCAGTTGAGGTCGAAGGTCTTCCTGGTCGAGAGGCATCTTCAACTGATTGACGACCACTTTTAAATTGGCAAAACCACTCGTAACACTATGTACTACTTAGCGCATCATCTCCGTAAGCTTCTGTCAGAAGTACAATGTTTCAGTAAAACTTTTTCTCAGTTTCAAGCAAAACTTCACGTTGCATCGTCGCTCCCGAAAATCGTACATTGTAAAAGTCACCCCACTTAAAGCTTAGACACCTTGCATTCAAAAAGCAATAACGCGGGCAAAGAAATGAGATCAACAATCCGTAAAAAACAGTTTACGCGGGAAATTATGACGAACACAGTGTTGCCAACCGCACAACGCTACGATACTTAGTTGCCGCGCAATTTAAAAAGTTCGGTTATTTTTATAACAGACGGCGCCGGCGCGGCGTACTTACACTTACGTGGAACATAAAAAAAAACATTTTCCTTGCTTGAGTATTGGCAGCATTGGAGGAAAAGCTGGCTGGGCGTCAGCGGGTGTAGCGTGAGGCGCGATGTGCGGAAGCGCGGGCGGAGGTAACGGCAAAACAGAAACAGACAAGTAATAGGTAGGTAAGTACCTACTTGCTTTATTTTAACCCTTAATATGACGATAGATTACTAATCGACCCGTTTAATATATTTTTTGTTTTCAACTTCGTTTTTGCGGCTCTTACTAATAATTTATAGTTAGAGACTCCTGACTGACGCGACATTGTTTGTTACCACATATATGACATTATAGTTTTAAGTAATACCTCGAAACCATCCCTAACAAGGGCAATCATACCTAGGTTGATTGCCTTTGTTAAGGATGGTTTCGATATTTTATTATTAATTTATTTTGACTTCTGGGCAGGGTAGCTAGACACAGCCAATAACATCGCTCCTCGCGAAACCACGAGAGGTAAAAGGCAAAGGCGGCCAAAAAGGTCATCGTCTAATTTATTGCCACTCCTTTTGAAGATTCTCAGGTTATAAGATAAGTGAACACACAAACACACAACAGGTAGTACTACGAGTCGTTATTAGTACAACGAAGGCCGCCCTCATCATCCCTCAAATAGCAGAAAGTGGTATGGGTGAATGTTTTGGTAGTTTTAAAAAAATAACATAGACGGAGGTTACACGCTAGGTTTGCATCAGTTCAGTCCGTGACCTTGGTCACGACCAGATTGACGCCAGACTGACGCCAGACGTAAATTGTATTCGCACTATCCAAGGAGGATACCTACGGGAGACGCAAGGCTACTGCGTTTGTATCGGAGCACGGCTAGCCAAAAATCCCTACTACTACGAAAATCGAAATCGCAATTTAATCTTTTATGACGTGACTTGTCTATCTCCGTTACCCATATCGCGCCCCGCGATATGGAGAGAGACAGAGCGAGCAAGGCGAGCGACAGGTTTGTTATCGCTGGCTTGGCTCGGGTATCTGGTAGTAAGAGCCGACCATCCGACCAATCGGAAGCCTTGCTTGACGGCAACTTGACGGGATCACTACGAATGCCAGTCTGACGGACGATGATGGTGCGGTATATTTGTGAATTTTGAAATTGTTATTTGTAATATTATTTCAAATAGTTTTTACTGAACGAATATTATTGTTTGAATACAAAAAAAATATTGAAAAATTAAACCAGACTGTTGTTTTAATATTTTTGAAAAGTTGTACAAATAATCAGTGATAGGAATAAGTAGGGCTTATTTACATAAACTTCGAGGAACAGAGTAAGAGATTGGAGACTTCCTTAAGACAATATTTTTTTCCGGTTTAATAATATTCATGGTGTTTTAATTTCGCGATTTAAAAAAAGTGGCCGCTATTTTGAACTTTTTAGTTACCTACTGGACCGATTGCTTTCAAAATCGATATCTGGGTGTATGTGTGGGCTCTGAATACGAATCTGTAGTCAAAATTTAAAAAAAGTGGCCGCCATTTTTAACTTTTTAGTTACTGGACCGATTGCTTTCAAAATCGATATCTGGGTGTCTGTGTGGGCTCTGAATACGAATCCGTTGTCAAAATCTTAAAAAAGTGGCCGCGATTTTGAACTTTTTTGTTACTGGACTGAATACTTTCAAAACCCATATCTACATGTCTGTGTGGGCTCTGAATAGCAATATGTAGTTAACATAAAAAAATATGATATCGATCTTGAAAGCAATCGGTCCAGTAACTAAAAATTTCAAAATGGCGGCCACTTTTTTTAATTTTGACAACGGATTCGTATTCAGAGCCCACAGAGACACCCAGATATCGATTTTGAAAGCAATCCGTCCAGTAACTAAAAAGTTCAAAATGGCGGCCACTTTATTTAAATTTTGACTACAGATTCGTATTCAGAGTCCACACAGACGCCCAGATATCGATTTTGAAAGCAATCGGTCCAGTAACTAAAAAGTTCAAAATGGCGGCCACTTTTTTTAAATTTTGACTACAGATTCGTATTCAGAGTCCACACAGACGCCCAGATATCGATTTTGAAAGCAATTGGTCCAGTAACTAAAAAATTCAAAATGGCGGCCACTTTTTTTAATTTTGACTACAGATTCCTATTCAGAGTCCACACAGACGCCCAGATATCGATTTTGAAAGCAATCGGTCCAGTAACTAAAAAGTTCAAAATGGCGGCCACTTTTTTTTATTTTGACAACGGATTCGTATTCAGAGCCCACACAGACACCCAGATATCGATTTTGAAAGCAATCGGTCCAGTAATTAAAAAGTTCAAAATGGCAGCCACTTTTTTTTAATCGCGAAATTAAAACACCATGAATATTATTTTCGTAACCAGGAACAAAAATAATATTTTAATTTCGTCGTAAGGAAGTCTCCTATCTTTTACTGTTCCTCGAAGTTTAGGTAAATAAGCCCTACCTATTCCTATCAGTCAGTCAGTCAGTCAGTCAGTCAGTCAGCGTGTAAGCGTCCACTGCTGGACATACGCCTCTCCAATTTTCCTATCACTGATTATAAATTGAATTCATCCATGTAATTGCCATAAAAAAAACTAACAACATGCCGTACAAAATAATTGATTTCAAATTTCTTTCCAGTCCGTCAAATTTGCCTATCATGTGTACGCGCCCGGTATGGCGCGCAGTCGTGCTCCTAACTCGCGGAATTTTTGTATTTTTCACGCTTTAAGCATTGTATTATCATTAAAATGACCTAATTATGAAAGGTTACGCCATCTTTTGTCATTCCTGATGATCTTGAGCTCTTTCGACACGTACGAACTGCACAAATCGCCATTTTGCATAGTGCACATATACGTGTTTTTCGTTCCCAAGTCGCGAGCGCACTGACGGTCGATGCACTTACACGCGGCATAATGCACTTACACGCGGCTAATTTTCCTATATATTAGCGCTCGACCGTTGCCACTCCCGTAGGTATACTCGGTGGCACTATCAGTCTGCCATCAGTCTAGTATCAAAATATTTTAAAATCAATCAGTCTGGTCCATCATTCCAATCCATCCATCCATCAAAGTAGATTAAACGGTCAGTCTGTTAACCAGACTGATAGACTGAACTGATGCCAAACCTAGAGTGTAACCTCCGTGATAGTGTTGAGTGGCGCATTTCGTTTTTGTTACGTTTCGTTTCTCGTTGACAGGGATAATGAGCCAGTCTTCGCTGCACGAATAACGTCTCGAGTAGTACTGACTGCCATGTCAAGCGAAATGATTTTTAGTTAGAGCTGCGTTCAATATTCAAATCTGTCGACTTATGCGACAAAAACAAGAATAAATAGACTGAAAAGATGGCGGACGGCGGAAGTTTGTCGCGTCGTCGTAAATATATATTTTTGTAGTTCTCGCGGTGCGAGAATTTATACAAAAGCTACAACAGAAATAGCTGTATACTCTAATGAGTTTTGCCTGTTTCGGGAGGAGACGAATAATGTTTCCCATCAACATACGAATTTATTTTGAAGACATAAACAATTGAAGACATAATATAGAATTTAAAAAAAATATATATCTATAATAAATAACAGACAAGGCTGCATGGCATAACACCTTTGCCTACCCCAAAAAAGGGATAAAAAAAAAAAAAAAAAATTTTAAAAAACAAGAATAAATATTTTTGACAGTTGCTGTCAGTGTCTGCTGTTTAATGTCTATTGTTTGTTATTGCGTGCGACTGAAGAAGGGAAGACAAAATTTGTGATATTTTTTTCACTATTTTTCGTTGCCACAAAACTTCCTATTTTTTATATAAAAATGGAAGACATGACAGTGATAACCTCCGACTTCCTAAATGTGCTGATCACTAAATCGACCGCTGAGAATATGCTCCCGGTTGAGCGAAGATTCAAGAAAGGCATTACCGTTTCTGATTTTAAGGTTAGCTGACTCATGTTTAAGTCTTCTCACTGGAAACTATGCATTCTGAATAACTGCACGATCTGCGTGTTCAGCTGACGATGATCAGACTCTGGTCGAAGTCTCTAGTCACGTACGAAAAGTACCTAAAATTTTCATAGGACTTAAGATTCAACTTTACTAGGTGGTAGGCTCAAATTGTAGCCGACTTGGTTGGTACCACCGTACTTGATGTAAGATGGCCGTATAGCAGCCTCGGTTGTGTTCTCCTCTAGTTCAGTATAGGCAGCAATCCAGAGAAGTCTCCAGTATGGCACCTACCTTCTCGGAGGTGATATTGGCTGGTCGGAGCATGTGCTTTGGCCCCTCCGGCAGGCCTCACGCACTCTATGTACTTGCGCGCGCTAACTACCTACCGCCCGGCGCAGCTGCAAAGCAATAATCACTTTACACTTGATCGTTAAAGTACATTTTCGCACGCAGCGATTGGCGACGTGAAACAGTAGGCTATTAAAGCCCGAAAGAAGGAACTTTTTCTATGGAGTGATTTATCTGTTATGAAGTAACTATTAAGTAATCTGTGCCACCGGCTGCGTGTATTTTTTTTTTATGGAAACTGACACGGTTGGCTACATCATCTACAACATCCGTGATATAAGCCCATAACACCGGGTGAACTAGGTGCCATGTCAGTGCTTCCCTTCATTTCTTGTCGGCTACACTGAACTGGACGGAAAACACGAACTATTTACATAGCTGTTTCGACCGACGTTTCGTTCAGTGCGGTGGTAGCAACCCGGCCGGGATAAACCCTACGACCTAGTAAGGTAAGAAGCGAACGGACCTACGGTTTAACGTGGAATCCGAACCACGGTCAGCCTCCAACGGTGGAGCGGTCACCCATCCAAGTACTGACCGCGCTCAGCGTTTCTTAACAACAGTCGACCGACAGTACCACTGAGCTACCGAGGCTGAAAAATGTGTATGTGTCGAGCATGTTTTGTTTTTCCTGGAGTAAAAAAAAAAGTCTAAATAAGTATATCCTCACTAACCCTTCGAGTCTCAAGTGGAGCGCGCGCTCCCGTTTTCGTCGCCTACCCTTGGCTCCCAAGTGGAGCGCGCGCTCCACTTATTGCGCGCCGCTAGTTTTAATTCAGTATCTAATTCTACCAATTTTCTAACAAAACACTCAATACTGGTATCATTTCTTGGTTAAAACTTACTAATAACTATTCTCAGACACGACTGGGCACACAATAACCTTCACACAGAAAAAAAATAATGAAGTTGACAGAAAATAAAATGTCACTTTTGGCAGCTGACATTTCCACTGACCCTGGAATAGACAAAGATTGTACCCGTAAACGTATTTCGGTATTTGATAGTTCGTTTCAATGCGCTTATTTCGGTATACCATATGTAAGACGAAATTGTACAGTTTTGGTCAGAAAAATTCAAAAAAAAAATTCGAGTGTGTTTTTTTTTGCCTGGAGTTCAAAAAATCGGTCTGTGCTTCTAAATAAGTGAATCCTGAAGAGTTTGGTATCACTGAACGCGTAATTTCAGTACAAACAAGACAGAATAACGAGTATTGATGGATCGATCGATTGAGGCGGGATATTCGAATTTGTGTGGGAGCGCGCGCGCCAAAATTTTGCGTTTTTGAGCGCCGCCAAAAGGGCCTGGGAGCCAAGGGGAGTAGGACTATTTTGAGTCAAAGGGACTCAAAGGGCTAATTGTTCCACATCATAAAAAACCAATTAGACAAAAAAAAAACAAAACAAAAAACAAACAAACAAAAATACTTAAAATGAATACAAGTGCACTCATAAATACAAAAACAGAATACACGCACCAGCTGTCGGCTGTCAGTGTTTAAAATAAATAAATAAATAAATCATTTTATAGGTAATTTCATTGGCTCAATGGGGGTAAGCATACTTAATGGAAAGCCAAAGGGTTAATAATAAATTGATAATTTCAGACGAAGCTGGAACTAGTCACCGGAGGTTCGGCCGCCACCATGAAGCTCCAAGTGTTTGACTCGAAGAACAAGCCGGTGTGCGAGCTCAACGAAGACAACCGACTGCTCGGCTCCTACCCGATAGACGACGGCATGCGCATTCACGTCGTCGACAAGTTCGCGCTGTTCGAGGACTTCGCTTCCGCTGACACCGCTGAGAGGTTTCTGTTTATTACCTGGTCGCCAATAGCAGGCCTCACGCACTCTATGTACTTGCGCGCGATAACTACCTACCGCCCGGCGCACCGCCGGCGGTGAATTTCTATGGGCTGCGCAAAGAATATAAACAGGTGAAGCTGCAAAGCAATAATCACTTTACACTCGATTGTTAATGTAAATTTTCGCACGCAGCGATTGGCGATGTGAAGCAGTAGGCTAATAAAACCGGAAGGTAGGAACTTTTTCTATGGAGTGATTTATCTGTTACGAAGTAACTATTTAGTAATCTGTGCCAATAGTGAATCAATCTCCTTATACACGGTGTTGCAGTTGCCCCCGTAATATTTTTAACTGACATAAGGGGGTTATTCTATATGTGAAACTAAACAACTTCTGAGCCGAAAAAAATTTTGTTGAAACAAAAAAAAAAATTTTTTTTCCTTACAAATTTTAAGTACTATTGAAGTAGTATACACTAGCAGCTTTAACCGCTTACACATAGCCATTTTAAAATAGGAATGGCAACAAAAGGTGACCGAAACGTTGCGTTCCAATCAGTGGCGGCTGGTGACCTATGGGACTGGGTGTGCGCTAGCTACTTAGTACTATACCCAAACGTGAATCTAATGGATACCGCGGTCTTGACTTATTTGCAAAAATTATGTACCCACCCAACGTCCTAATTGCTCGAAGAACCAAAGCGACACTTCACTGCGCGCGCAGTGGCCACGAGCGAGCCGCGCGCGAGGCGTGCCCGGCGCGGCGCGCGCGCCCGAGCCCGCCCGGCCAGACAGCGTGCGGTACTGATATTAATGTTTGTGTCGCGTCGGTGTCGCGTCCTTGCCGCGCCGAGCAATGAAGAAAACTTCACAATGTACATGTTAACTGACGAAAAGTCGTTCAAACTGCTAAAAAACGGATTTGCAAAACATCCCGGCGCGGCGGCGCGGCGATTGTCGGTCGACCGACGCGTCACGCGACGACGGGTCTCGCCCCGAACTGAGAAGGCGCGGCGCGCCAAACAACGCCTGCCTAGCTCTTTGGGTGATTCCATTTTTGACTTTAACTAAAATAGCGAAATATTTTCGTAACGCATTAATGTTTGTCGTAACATTCGAATATTTTATAAATTACCATTCGAATATGTATCAAATCGATATTCGAATAACTCAAATATTCAATTGCAAACTCGATCTGTTATATATAGGAAACAACCCATATTCCAAAAATGGACTCGCCTGTCGAGTCGTGCCGTGCAACAGCGTACATACATGTAGGTACTTAGCGCTTGTGTGTATCTTCGACACAGAGTTTGGATCGCCCCCGCCGCTCCCGCGCGCTCCCGCCCGCACGTGCCCGCGGTCGGGTTCACGATCTCGGCTTACTTCGGCTCATCGTCGGCTGGCTCGGTCGCGACGTGTCGCACGCGCGTCTATCCACAATATACTGTCCTTCTTTTTCCGTCGTGTGTCACACGCAGAACGCAACCTTCTTCCACACATAATCGTATGAAGAGTGTTTTGTTTCACGCGGCGGGGCAGCGGCGTTAGACATTTTCTCATAGTATCAATACAAGAGACGTTCGCGGTGTTTTCTAATGCACTCGGCGGCGGCGAGCTCGGCGGCGATACGTAGTATGTAGTACGTATTACGTACAGCAAAATCGTACCTTGTTGTCTAGGAAATAGGAACGAATTCAGTTTGATATTTTAACTTCGATCGGTGATATTCATGGAAATGTTTAATATTTTAATTTGTTTATTTCTTTCGGGTGAAGGCGCTTTTTTGTGGTAGTGCGGCGCACGAGTGCACTTAAGGGCCAGCCGCCACTGGTTCCAATTTTGAAACGGCAGAGCGGCGGCCGACTATCGGCATTGAAATACGCGCTCTTTGAAGATTGGTAGAAGGCTCATTATGCTTCTAAATAAAGGTGAAGATATGCCCTACTTGATCTGATTCACTTTGGCGCCAGCCAAGGTGAATGTGTGAATTGTGCCTTTCTCAGTTGGTTTTGAGTTCGTTTTGAGCTTAGTTACTTATTTTGTTCGAGAAGGTTATCGTTGACCTTCGGCCTCGCCCTTAGCTACTTACTTTCTTCGAGAATGCCTATCGTCTTCCTGAACGCAGCTCGGCCTTCAGCCTCGCCCTTAGTTACATACATACTTTATTTCATGTTTATCATTTACTTGAATGCAGCTTGGCCTTCGACCTCCCCCATAGTTACTTTCTTTGAGAAGATTTTAAGTACCGACCACACACGGTACTCTCGCCAGTTACGGACTTAAAATGTTACATCCTTTTAAAATGTATTTTGATAAAAAAATTATGTACCTACTTTTTTTGAGCAATAAATTTATTTCTATTTTGAATTGAAAAAAAAAATTCAGTAAATTTTTTGTTCAACAGGTTCAAGCTGTCGGAGGAGGAGTACCAGAAGAAGGGCGACACGCTGAGGGCGTTCCTGCAGAAGAACCAACTCGGCAAGTACAACGAGGAGGAGATGAAACAGATGCAGGCGCAGAGGGAGGCCGACCTGCAGGAGGAGGCGAGGTTAGCAGGATGATATACAGAGTTCTCTAAATCGTTTCTTTGTCGCACCGCTAGAGTGTGGAACTGTATTCCGGCGAGTGTATTTCCTGAATCCTTTAACCTGGGTGTCTTCAAGCGTCGTATTAACGGGCTAGACAGCCCAGCAACAGTCCGCAAATCTGCTGGCATGGCACCTAACTGAGCGTGGTTTCGCGAGGAGAGGTGATTTTGGCTCTGTCGACTGCACCATTGGTCTCTCGGCACAGCAACACATGCTGGCTTACATAAAAAAAAATGGTGTGTCAGGATAGGCTTGAGAACCTTCAGGAATAGAAAGTACTCATTATTAGAAGATAAAAATTCTTAGCACTCAAATCGAAATTCCATATTTTTTTTTTCATAAAATTGAAAATTGTAATAAAAACTCGATGGACAGTGAGTATGGGGAGATTTGCCAACAGTGCTGTCTAGATCTAGGGAGTGCAATGACCTAGTCCAGTTGCCTTTTCCTTTTGATGTTATTCAAATGTAAGTGTTTGGAATTTACCTACATGCAGTATGTGATGCAGTTCAATTCTACTAGTTAAGCATGCAAGTTAGTAATTTTATTTTCATACGCTGCAGCAAATTAAGCATTATTACTTAAAAAAAAGTATGCCACAACGTGGCGTGTTTCACACAGTTGGCCTAAACTAAACCCTCTAACTTTAAATTGTATTATGTTTTTATTGCTGCAGGTTTTATAGCACTTACAGTTTTAAAATTTGTGACAATTTTAAATTATATTTTCTTACCATTTAAAAGCCTAGCAAATGTAAATGCTTGGTTTTGGAATTGATTTATTTTTTATTTTTTTATGGAAACTTGACACGGTTGGCTACATCACCTACAACATCCGTGATGTCAGCCCATAACACCGGGTGAACTAGGTGCCATGTCAGTGCTTCCCTTCATTTCGCGCCGGCTACACTGAACTGGACGGAAAACACGAACTATTTACATAGCCGTTTCGACCGACGTTTCGCTCAGTGCGGTGGTACCAACCCGGCCGGGATAAACCCTACCACCTAGTAAGGTAAGAAGGGAAGGGACCTTCAGAACCTTACCAGAACATATGCTATGCCAGAAAATACATTAATGATTCCTCTCTTAATTCCGACAATCATAACTATGATACGCGGTGTAAGAATAATGTACAACTAATAAGACATAGATTAGCTAAAACCTCAAAAAGCTTTATTTGTAATAGTGTTAGATTTTATAATAAACTGTCTTCTAACATAAAACAATTAGATGATAATAATTTCAAACAACGGATTAAATTAATGTTAATTGAAAAGAGTTATTACACTATTAAGGATGCATTAACTGACCGTAATTTTATCTAAGAGTTTGACTACTGTTTTTTCCACTAACAAACTTTGACAATTTGACAATTGGATACACTTTGTATCATTACATTTTTTTATATGACTTATTACATCTCTTTGTAATAAATGTAAACTAATTTTTATTAATTTTTTGACTTGATATAATATGAAGTATCAAAATTGACGATGGCACTATACACCAGATATAGGTAATTTAAATAGGCAGTGTGGTCAAATTCTTCAGTATTCATGTTTATGCTGTAAATATTAATGCTCTTGTGAGCGGTAGTATGGGTTAATTATTTGTAAGTTACTATAATATAATACTTATAAGGTACTAACAAAACATTGTGACTTGCGAAGTTTGTTTGTCAGTTCTTCTTCGCATTGAATTTAGAACTGGCGGAATTTTCGACATGTCCAAGCGTAGGTTACCTACCTATGGATGAAATTATACAATAAACAATAAACAATACAGTTTAACGTGGTATCCGAACCACGGTCAGCCTCCAACAGTCGGGCGGTCATCCATCCAATAACTGACCGCACCATTAAGCTGCCGAGGCTGACGATCCCTTAGTTGACTTTTACGACATGCGACGGGGAGAGATGCAGTGGGGCTATTCTTTTTAAGTACCGACCCCACACGGTACAGATGATATTGTAAAGCTGAAAAGCGCCGATTGCATCTGAGAAAATTGTCACATGAATCACAAGCGACCGGACCGGACAACCAACAGACTAGAATAATCGCGAATACTGACAGTCTGTCAAAATTCCTAGCAAGTAAGTGTTGCAGGCAAAAACAAATTGAAGAATTGTTTTTTTTTTTATGGAAACTGACACGGTTGGCTACATCACCTACAACATCCGTGATGTCAGCCCATAACACCGGATGAACTTGGTGCCACGTCAGTGCTTCCCTTCGGTCGTGCCGGCTGCACTGAACTGGACGGAAAACACAAACTATTTACATAGCCGTTTCGACCGACATTTCATTCAGTGCGGTGGTACCAACCCGGGCGGGTTAAACCCTACCACCTAGTAATATAAGAAGGGAGTCATATCCCTTAGTCCCCTTTTACGACATACACGGGGAGAGATGCAGTGGGGCTATTCTTTTAAAGTACCGGCCCCACATGGTACAAAATATGTTAGTACTAAGCATGTACTCCCTTTTTATATTTCTTCATTAGAGAAAATGAAGAACGCCAATTTTAATACTCGGCTCTGTGCCACATGTCGCGCTTACTATAAAAAAAAACATGTCCTCAGGCTGGCGGCGGGCGTGGTGGTGGGTTCGCGGTGCGAGGT
This sequence comes from Nematopogon swammerdamellus, assembly GCA_946902875.1. NCBI lineage: Eukaryota > Metazoa > Arthropoda > Insecta > Lepidoptera > Adelidae > Nematopogon > Nematopogon swammerdamellus. The sequence goes on along the minus strand of OX336345.1, from coordinate 1,735,505 downwards.
GCAGGTGCCGCAGCAGCCGCGCCGCCGCGCCACCGTCATGTACAGCGGCCCGCTGGACGGCGCGCGCGGCGGGGGCGTCTGGATCGGTGTCAAGTACGACGAGCCGCTCGGCAAGAACGACGGATCGTGAGTTGAGCTTACAACGTTATTATTGAAAATCTGTTAAGTGCGAGTTTCACTCGCGCACGAAGGTTTCTGTATCTATCCGCTATTATCCGCCTATCTTTTGTCTTTCAACAATGCAATGTATAAAAGCCTGTGGCGCCATCTATTATTCAGTAGTGTGACTAATCGATTTTTCGGACGTTTATTATATGGGAGCCCCCCTTAATTTTTAACATTTTCTTTTTTTTATTATTTGTTATATCTGCCATAATAAAACATATTCTGTGAAAATGTCAACGGGCTACCTATTACTGTTCAAGAGATGCAGCCTTCGGACAGACGGACGGACGGACGGCGGAGGTTTAGTAATCTTAGGTTTAGTAGGCTTCCGTACGGGATACGGAAACCTAAAAAGCACATACCGGCAAGAAATAATGCCCCGGGCACACAACCAAAGCGAGCGGCCTCGGTAACTCAGTGGTGCGGTCGGTCGACAACAACAAAGCACACCTGGGCGCAGTCAGTGCTTGGATGGGTGACCGCTCGACCATTGGAGGCTGACGGTGGTTCTCATTCCACGCCCTTCCCTTCTTACCTTACTGGATTGTAGGGTTAATCCCGCCCGGGTCGGTACCACCGCACTGAATGAAACGTCAGTAGAAACGGCTATGTAAATAGTTCATGTTTTCCGTCCAGTTCAGTGTAGCCGACATGAAATGAAGGGAAGCACTCACATGGCACCTAGTTCACCCGGTGTTATGGGCTCACATCACGGAGTAGGTGATGTAGTGAAACATGTCAGTTTCCATAAAAAAAATATAAAGCGGCGCTGATTCGAACTGCCCGGGCAGAAGCACGCGTAGGCACTACTTTCTGGGTACTCGTGTAAATTCACTTCCGAGGCATTAAACATAAACCGGAACAACATGAGAGTCCTAATAAGGAGCTTAACAGGACACTGAAGGTGTGGAACTAAGCTTGCCATGGCTTCACCGAACATATCCGGGCCCATCGGCAGTAGAGGAGGGTGTTAATCGAGGTCGGGACTAGCGAGTGGCCACTCTAAATTTCCCGCGCATGCTTCACGTTTCGGCTCGCATCAAGCCCTCGTCAACTAGTCTGCGTTGACTAGGACGCGGGGAACCACCAGTCCCGCTCTCGACCTCCCTCTCTCTACCTACCCATATTCTGTAGGATGCTTCCAGTGACGTTTTCGAAGCTCTCTCCATGTATGAGCTTAGCGTCGATCTTGGCAGCCCTAGATTCTTGAAGAGACTGTAGAGCGACTTCGCTGGTAGTCCTCTTGCTCCGACTTCCACAGCGAAGAGATCAGTCTTGAATCCGTTTCTCACATTCCGGTCTACTAAGTTGCAGTACTTGTTAAGTTTGATGTTGTGGTCCTTCGGTATGTTGCTTTCCCATGGAACTGTAAGTTCAACATGCTTTGTCGCTTTTGAGAATATGAGTATATCCGGTCTTAATGCTGTGATACAGATTTCCGAAGGCATCTGGTAATGCTTCTCATGTGTAAACAGACACCTACACCGAATGGGCTTTTGCGACACACCGGTGTGCAGTTTCTGTATAAAAGAGGATGAAACGCCTATACACCTCCTTTGTTAATGTGAAGTGCTCATTCACAGTAGAAGCCGTATTCTTTGGGGTTATATTTTTTTAACCCATGCCAAATACAGGCACTCAACCCTAAGGATATAACTCTGCTTATCGGAAACGGCTCAGTGGCCCTAACTCTCAACTTAAAATCATAAATCATCATTTCATAGGGTACCTACACCGAAAATTCCACCAGTTCTAGTCTCTTTCTTCTAGTAAAAAACCTGGGAACTAAAAAGTTAAATCAGTGAGTGCTTATGCGTCTACTGCTGAACATACGTTTCATCCTCTATCGCTTATTCCACGGGGAGTGCTCGGAGGAGCTGTTTAACGCGATTCCGCCGTCCCCTTTCCACCTCCGTACAACGCGCACTGGGCAGGGATTGCATCCCTATACTCTGGAAGTAAACTCTGGAAGGCTCTACCTGCCCACATATTTCCCCCCAAGTATAGTCTCGGGTCCTTCAAGAGAGGCGTGAATGGGCACCTGTCAGGCCGGCATGGCATTCGCAGCCCCCGCATGCGTCCGAATGTCCATGGGCGTCGCTAGACACCTTTTGGGTGACTCGGCGCCACATGTCGCGCTTAGTATAAAAAAAAAATAAAAAAAAAATGCATCTCCAGTGTCCCTCCAGGCCTATCAGCCTTCAGCGATACAAAACCACCACTCTACGCTAACATACTTGATGTTCTTGCAGATGGTATTCCCACACTTAGTTTTCCTGTCCATGGTGTCCTTCTTTATGCTTGATTCTTTTCCTAATATTTTCCTAAATGTGGTGATCGGTGTTGTGCTGTAAACCAGAGTTTTAGCAGCACAATGCCGATAACTCTGCTTACTCCTATTGTCAAGATACAGCTTAATGGTATTTATGTTAAAACATTTGGCACAGAGTCCAGGGCAAACGGTACTTCACATGCCCGCCCAAGTACGGAGGTTTCGTGAAGCCGGTCTACGTCACCATGGGGGACTTCCCCGAGGAGCAGTTCGACCTGGATGAGGAAATATGATCGCACCGCGTCGCACCCACGAGCGCCGCCTATTTACTCACTTCTACATTCGGTTTATTTATTTGATAAACACACTAATCATAAAGATCTCATTTATGCGACACATGTTGTTTTGCATAAACTTCACAAATAACACCGCTCGAAATTTGTACGAACACACATTTATGTTTAGAAGTATCTTATGTGGAAAATTATCTTTGCATTTTGAAAACATTTTTTTTTCTTTAGATTGTTTCTTTAGACTAAGGAGTCAAAGTATTCTTTGTATGAAATTGTATTTAGTAAAACGCACTGCGCGGCGCGGCGAGCAATCTGTTTGGAAAATTTTGTGCGGCGCCACTGCCGCGTAGTGCAGTCGCACTCTTATCACGCATTTGATAGCAAACGGGTACATTGGAGTGCTTACGCTTTCACTATATAAATTTTTTTTATCCTTTTTATTGGCTAAAAGTTGGTTAGCGGTACAAAGTACCTAACACACATTGGTGCGAAGATATGTTATTTATTTCCCAGGATTGTGAATGTATTGTTGGTGTCCATTGTAGTTACGTACCTACGGATAACAGTACTGTTAACGAGGTAATGATCGATTGTGTTATTAATCTGGACTCGTTACTTTTATATTTAATTTTAATGTTAGCGGATATAAATAAACCCAACGCTTAATAGATATTGTATGCGTTTTTTATATTTAATAAAAAATAATTCGAATATATTGTTCAATAAATTATTTACGCCTTTATCCTTCCACATCCAAAACATGAAAACAGTCGGCTTATGTTGGGAATTGAATGCTAACAGAATAATGGCCAGAATCGGCTGCTTGTACACCACGCGATAGTGGCACGGCGGCGGCGGCGGCAACCGCACAGTAACAGTGAGACAAAAATAAGTTCAAAATACCGTTGCCATCTTAGATAAGTAGACATGTAGATCAGACAAGCTCTGCTCGAAGAACCAACGCTGCCAGATGCTTCAGTGGAAAAAACCGGACATTATTCATCAAAGGGCCTTTGGTTTTTCGGGTACAAATGTTTCATAAAAAAATTTAAGGGTTAAATTAAACCCTTTGATTATGATGTACAAAATTTTTCATTACCTTTACTTTTGAAAATGAATAGGAGATAAGAGTAATAAATAAAAGGTTTGAATTTATTGAAGTAAGGGCTACTATTAGGTACTATTATAAGGGCTACCTATTACGGTTCAAGAGACAGCCCTCGGACAGAAGGATGGACAGACAGACAGACAGACGGCGTAGGCTTAGTAATAGGGTCCCGTACGTAGCCCTCGGACAGACGGACGGACAGACAAACAGACGGCGTAGGCTTAATAATAGGGTCCCGTACGACGGATACGGAACCCTAAAAACAAGGAACTTTCAGGCCAAAATTACAATATGTCATAATGTATTTTTTTCTGTTAAATTGTGTGTGTGTGTGTTAAATTGTTGTTGGCTCACTGCAGCGGCGCCGCGGTCGTGACCCGTCCGTTCAATCTACAATATTACCAATTTTAGACAGAATTTTTACAGGATACCCGTTTAGGAAACCATCGAATACCGATGTATTGAAACAAAAAGTTGCTATGTGCAAAAATCTTACTTTAATTACAAAATGACATAACTTCTAGAACTTTCTTCTCTTCAAGATCTCCGGCCTCCAGTTGATGGGATGTGTCTCCTCAGTAGCCGTGTCGTCTTCCTTGTAGATCTTGATTGTCTTATCGGCCTCCGTGGTGATGAGTCGCGAGCCGGAGTTGTCAAAGCGCATTGCGAATATCCCCGCCTCGGAGTCCATCGAGCCCGGTTGTACTGCAGACTGAAAATATAATTACAACAATGTATTTTCTTATATACTTACAATTATGAGCACTGACGCAGCAAAGTAGTCGATATTGGACACCGGGTGGCTAAGCCGTCTTGTTGGCGACCCGAAAATTACAGATGGTTTGGAGTCTCTGAGTCACAGACGATTTGTGCGTTCGCTTAGTCTGTTTTACAGATACTATCACGGGCGCTGCTCTGTGGAACTAGCATCCCTTATTCCCTGCCACCCGTCCTATCTCCGCATGACTCGGCGCAGAGAGACTCAGCACCCTTTTGTTGTTGACATTGGGCTTTTGAGAGCCCATCGGTTCTCAAAATCGTTTCTTTGTCGCACCGCTAGGGTGTGGAACTGTCTCCCGGCGAGTGTGTTTCCCGAATCCTTTAACCTGGGTGTCTTCAAACGACGTATCAACGGGCTAGACAACCTAGCAACAGTCCGCAAATCTGCTGGCATTGCGCTTCACTGAGTGTGGTTTCGCGAGGAGAGGGGTTTTTTGGTTCTGTGGAACGGCTATGTATATAGTTCGTGTTTTCCGTCCAGGTCAGTGTAGCCGACTTGAAATGAAGGGAAGCACTGACATGGCACCTAGTTCACCCGGTGTTATGGGCCGACATCACGGATATTGTAGGTGATGTAGTCAACCGTGTCAGTTCTATAAAAAAAAATTCTAATCAGATGAAAGCTAATCACCTGCATCCTCTGAAAGTTGTACCCCGTCCTCCAGTCCCACAGGTACAACGTCCCGTTGTCGCCTCCGCTCATCAGTACACCCTCGGGGTTGACCGCCATGCAGTTCACGATGGCGTTGTGCCCCGACAGATTCTGTATAAACTTCCCCTCGGGGCACTTCCACTGCTTGATGTTGTCCGGCGAAGCGGAGGCGAACGTGTAGAGCGCCGGATGGATCACGATGGAGCGGACAGACTTCTTGTGGTTGGTGAGGGTGCAGACAGACTTGCCGGCCGCCAGGTCCCAGAGGCGGATGGTCGAGTCGTGCGAGCCCGTTATGATCTGTGTGACGAAATTGACGGAACAGATTTTTTTTTATGTAATCCGGTATGGGTGGCTGAGTCGGAGGGGCCAAAGCGCATGCTCCGACCAGCCAATATCACCTCCGAGAAGGTAGGTGCCATACCGGAGACTTCACTGGATTGCTGGCTATACTGGACTAGAGGAGAACACAGCCGAGGCTGCTATGCGGCCATCTTACATCCAGTACGGTGGTACCAACCCAGTCGGCTACAATTTGAGCCTACCACCTAGTAAGGGGCAAGGGAAGGGACCTAGGGACCTACAGTTTTACACCGGTTCCGAATGGTGAAGCAGCAGGTGTAGGTATGCACGTAAATTTTTTCGTCAGAAAAAACTCATTGGTACTCACCGACTGGATTCGAACCTGGGACCTATCGCATGAGAAGCCGATGCCCAAACCACTCGGTCACCCGCCGCTTATAAACAGTTTTTTTTTAAACGACATGGCGCGCGCCACAGACAGGGGCGAAGGAGCTGGGAGGCCCTACTACACTTCGAGAGGCGTGCCAAGATCCAAATAGAGTGTGCCGCCTCCTGGGAGAACTCGGCTGGTTGGAGTAAGGCGTAAGACGCGCAAAAGGGCTGCAATGGAGTGGTCTTAAGAGCGGAGAACGAGTCCGAACAACAACATGGCGCGCGCTAGACTAACGCGAGGTGTAGTCCGACGGCGCCCACGGGCATTCGGATATTTACGGGGACTGCGAATACCATGAGAATCTGTACCACAGCATTAAGGCCGGATATACTCATATTCTCAAAAGCGACAAAGCATGTAGTACTTGTTGAACTTACAGTTCCATGGGAAAGTAACATACCGAAGGACCACAACATCAAGCTTAACACGTACTGCAACTTAGTAGACCGGATTGTGAGAAACGGATTCAAGACTGATCTCTTCGCTGTGGAAGTCGGAGCAAGAGGACTACCAGCGAAGTCGCTCTACAGTCTCTTCAAGAATCTAGGGCTGCCAAGATCGACGCTAAGCTTATATATGGAGAGAGCTTCGAAAACGTCACTGGAAGCATCCTACAGAATATGGATAGGTAGAGAGAGGGAGGTCGAGAGCGGGACTGGTGGTTTCCCCGCGTCCTAGTCAACGCAGACTAGCTGACGAGGGCTTGATGCGAGCCGAAACGTGAAGCATGCGCGGGAAATTTAGAGTGGCCACTCGCTAGTCCCGGCCTCGATTAATACCCTCCTCTACTGCCGATGGGCCCGGATATGTTCGGTGAAGCCATCGTAAGCTTAGATCCACACCTTCCTTCGCCTCGCACTTGGCCCTTTTTTTAAAATATATTTACATAAGTCGCAGTAGAAACATATAAGTATGTGTAAACTACTTTCAACGTACTACAGAATAAAATGTCGTAAGTAAAATTATCATCGTGGTTTAATCACAAGTTCAATAGTAAGGCCATTTCGGCTTTATTCCGAAGAGAGACTCAAAGCGCTAAAGATGCTCTCCCTGGAAGCTCAACACCAGAGAGGGGATCTAATAGAGGTGTACAAAATTCTGACGTGTAAATACGATTGCCCTGTTAAATATGTTCATCTTCAAGGCCACAGCATGAAACTAAGTCGAACAATCTTTAACAGCAATACTCGCAAACATTTCACAACAGAGTGGCGGACGACTGGAACTAACTTTCAGGGGAAGTAATAAGCGCACTTAGTACCTACCAACCAATTCAAAGATAGACTAGATAAATATCTAACAAATAAAACATAATTCTCAAAAAGAGTCAAAGTCTCAAAAGAGCAATATTTAATAAAAAAATAAAAAATTAATAATAAATCCAAGATGATGACAAAAACAACAAATTTTAACTGGAATTAGACGTATCAGCCAAGGGTGACTGTCTAAAAAAAATAAATAAATAAATAAATAAATTCCGTGTTGCCACGGTTCAGATGAACAACCGGTTGCTGGGAGGGGGGGAGGGGGGCGGGGGGGGGGGGGGGGGGGGGGGGGAGGCGAGGTGAGGCGCGTGTCTCGCCCATTGGCCAGTGCTCTTGAGCTGGTTACAATGTATATTTTTATATATAGCTTTAACAACCTGCGGGTCAACTGCCTGACAGACGACGGAGGCGACGGTGTTGGTGTGTCCGCTGAGCGTGTGCACGTTGGCCTTGGTGCGCATGTCCCAGACGCGCGCGGTCGCGTCGCGCCCCGCCGTCACCAGCACGTCGATGGTCGGGTGGAGCGCCATGCTGTACACCGCGGACAGGTGGCCGTGGTAATGCCGGATTACCTGAATACACATTTTATTAATATTTTATTTTATTTATTTGTATAAGAAATCAACAGCAACATATAAGGTCTTTCAAAATTAGTTCAGAGTACGCTAAGGGGGGGTTCTGTATCATATAGGGAGTAAAACCTATATAAAATGTTTTGGACCTTGGGCTTTTTTTTTATGTAAAATATTTTTTTATGTATTTAAATAAAAAAAATAGGTGGTTGATTTTTATAGCCTAATCGATTCAGTTTCATAACAGTAACAAAAAAGTCTTCATCGCCATTATGACCTAACACGTGTAAGTTGGTAAAAAAAAATCAAATTCTTTCTATTCCATACCAATAAAGCTAAAATTGTGGTTTTTCACAATTTCTGAAAGAAAGAGATCTATGTGTTGGAAGACTTTTTTGTTCCTGGCATGAAACTGAAACGATTACTAAAATTTATTTTTTTTACATTATAAATTTTAAATTTAAAAAAAAAAATTCTTTGTTCTTCAAAAGTGATCTATTTCCGATACAGAACCCCCCCTTAGCGTACTCTGAACTAATTTTGAAAGACCTTATATATCAAATTATAATAAATTATGGAACATTGTCATATCAAATTGGCTAATAATAGATTTCAAAGTTAATAAAGTTTAATATGGGATGATTTTCACGACCTTCGGCTAAAATGTTGCCAATGAACTCCGGTAAATAATAGTTGTGCCGGCTACACTGAACTGGACAGAAAACGCAAACTATTTTCATAGACGTTTCGAACGAGTATTCGTTCAGTGCGGTGGTAGCAGCAACCCGTGCAGATTAAACCCTACCACCTAGTAAGGTAAGATGGGAAGAGACCTACAGTTTTACATGGATTTCGAACCGCGGTCAGCCTCCCAACGGTCGAACGGTCACCCATCCAAGTTCTAACCGCGCCCAGGTGTACTTTATGATCATGAATGACAGTCAACCGAGATTTATAGATTATTGTCTGAGTGATAGTCGACAGAAGTCAACGGTTGCATTGACGTCACGCGGACGGCGGCCGATACACATTGAATGTGGGAAAAGGTTGATTCCTCTAAATCACGATGTAACGTACATGGATGTATAAATAGTTCGTGTTTTCCGTCCAGTTCACTGTTGCTGACATGAAATGAAGTGAAGCGGTGACATGGCACCTAGTTCACCCGGTGTTATGGGCTGACATCACGGATGTTTTTTTGTGCTAGTAGATAGACTAGCAAACATTCATTGTAGTAAATATTTAAGTTAAATTTCATGTATCAATGACGGTTTAGTGTTGGGTTTATTAATGTTGCATAGACGACTTTTTGTGCTTGTAGATAGTTTAACAAACATTCATTGTAGTATTATATAAATGTTTGTACAATCAATGTAACTACATATATAGGAATAAATTAGTACTTACTTAACTGTTGCTCATGAAGCAGCCGCAAGGCCAGTTTGGGCGATAGCTATTGCTTTTACATTGTAATGCAAAATATATAATAAACTTTTGAACTTGAACTTTTTTGAACTTTTTATGTTACATTGAACCAAAACGTTCATCTTCGAGGCCACAGCATGAAACTAAGTCGAGCAAACTTTAACAGCAATACTCGCAAACATTTCATAACAACCAGAGTGGTGCCAACTTCGAAAGGAAGTAATAAGCGCACTTAGTGCCAACCAATTCAAAAATAGACTAGATAAATATCTAAAAAATAAAATCTCAAAAAGAGTGCTCAAGAACGAAAATTAAATAAAACAAAAATAATTAAAAAAAATCCAAGATAATGACAAAAACAACAAAGTTTTACTGGACTTAAGACAAAAGAAAAAAAAGAAAAAAAAAAAAAACTTAAGACGTATTAGCCCAGGCTGCCTGTCTAAAATAAATAAATAAATAAATGTTGTGTCAGTCAGCCAACCGTGTCAGTTTCCATAAAAAAATTAAAAAAAATAATAAACATTCGAATAGTGTCGCACTGTACCTTATTGTACTCGAGGTCCCAACACTTCACTTGTCTGTCCTCTCCGCAGCTGAACAGGTACGGATGCCGGTTCGATACTTCTAAGCCTGAAAAAAAAATTAAGTTTAATATTGAATTTACTTACTTTTGGCTTGTCTTCACAAGCATGGTATACGAATTTAAATGAGTGATAGACAAAAACAAAATATTTATAATACAGTAGGGCAGCCATACTCAAAGTGTGCTCCGCGGAGCCCTAGGGCTCCGCGGAGCCTCTGTGGGGGCTCCGCGAGAATACGAGAAAAAAAATCAAAAATACACATCTTCTCCTTGGCTCGATTCAGCTCGGCTGCGCAGACGAACTCTACACTATTCTATCAAACCTGATATCAACCAATTGATGAAAAATAAGAAACAGTTTCATACCTCTCATTAGATATTTAATTATTGTTTTTCCCTTTTATTATAATATTATGTAAGTAACTGTTACATTGTAATATGATTTTATTAATAAAGAATGCACAAAAACTAAATTTTGTTTATTTTAGGGCTCCGTCAAATATTTCGCTTTACAAAGGGTTTCCGTCACCAAAAAAGTTTGAAAACCGCTGCAGTAGGGCATTGATAATCTGAACGAGTAAAATACCAATCTATGCCGGATTAGCAAGGCCTCAAATTTACAATGTGTCACAATATTCTTTGTATGAATGAAGTAAACCACACACATGGTGCGGTGAAATTGTATTGTATTGTTTGGAAGGGGTGCATGGTAATAAAGAAAATATAAAAGTAACAGTGAGTGTGTAAGCCACAGAGCATCAAATGCGCGCGCCCGCCCCTACTAGAGGCGCCCTGAGCGCGATTTCTCTACAACGCCGTTGAAGCCTGTGGGCGTGGCCTATGACTTACATATGTGTGTTGTGCGTGTGCATTTGTTTTGTGCGTGTGCCTAACCTGCTCCTCTTTGTGTGTAGTGTCGATACTAGCACACACACACAGAGATGAAGCGCTAGCAGCTCAGCGTACGGTTATTGGGTTTCAAATATCATCGCTTAGGGCGCCTCTAGTAGGGGGCGCGGGCGGTAGGTATTTGATGCTCTGTGGTGTAAGCGGTAGAGAACTAATAATTACCTCTAACCGTGCTGACATGCCCAGTGAGTGATACTTTGAGTTTTCCGCTCGCTAAGTCCCATATTTTTATCACTCTGTCGGCAGCACCTGTAAATTATATAAAACAGCTATACTATATGTTAAGAAAAATTAATCAGACTTTTCCCAATGATTATTTTTTTATGGAAACTGACACGGTTGGCTACATCACCTAAAACATCCGTGATGTCAGCCCATAACACCGGGTGAACTAGGTGCCATGTCAGCGCTTCCCTTCATTTCATGCTGTCTACACTGAAATGGACGGAAACTATTACTACATATCCGTTTCTACCGACATTTCATTCAGTGCGGTGGTATCAATCCTGACGGGATAAAACCTACCACCTAGTAAGGTAAGAAGGGAAGAGACCTACAGTTTTAAGTGGAATCCAAACCACGGTCAGCCTCCAACGGTCGAGCGGTCACCCATCCAAGTACTGACCAACCGTACCACTGAGCTACCGAGGCTGACAAACTACCTGTGGCTGATGATGGAGGATGTGTTTAAATAACCTGCAGGAGCCAACAGGTTAATAAACTTTGTGTTCTGGACTTATCACATCGGACAGCAGGTGTGACAGACGAACTAACCAATTTTATAGCGGTCCCTGCCAGAATAGCTGGCTAAGTAAGCATACTGGGTTGGTACCACCGTACTGGATGTAAGATGGCCGCATAGCAACCTCGACCTCAGTTGTGTTCTCCTCTAGTCCAGTATAGCCAGCAATCCAGGGAAGTTTCCGGTATGGCACCCACCTTCTCGGAGGTGATATTTGATGGTCGGAGCATGTGCTATGGCCCCTCCGACTCAGCCACCCATACCGGATTACATAAAAAATAAAAAAATATATCACACCTGTAGCGAACCACTCATTGCCCGGTTCGACCGCCACGCACCGCACCCACCCCAGATGTCCCGAGATGACCCTGAACAGTTTCCACGGCGGATGCCATTTGGGCTTGGGCATCGACGGAGCCTTCTTGGGCAGTAGTGAGATCGCGCCGGAGGGAGCGGCGCCCGCCGTGGGGAACGAGGGCACGAGGGCGTTGCCGGCCGGGCTGAACGGCACAAGGGCCCCTTCTGAGCCGAGCGCGGCCGATTCTGCTGCGTCTGTCAACAATATTATGATGTTCGTGTAAGTTCATAAAATAAGTCAGTTGACTGGAAAAAACAACTTGCAGCAATAAGTCTACCTTTAAATCTAAACTAAACTCCTGTATTTCTTGTTTCATTGTGTGTAAGTTATTCTTTCAATAGTGTGGAATTAATAGTTTCTATTCTATAATGATGGCACTGAAGTATGTAACAGAAATATTTTAGTTGTGAATAATTGACGTTATGACATGTATCGGCATATCATGTATGTCATGAAAAGAAGTATCGGCATTTAGCTAGCCTGCTTTTTCATGAACAACAAATAAATTAGATGGATACATACATACGTTACACGATAGTTTTGGATTTTTTTGGACGAAAATTGATGGACGGACAAACGGTAAGGTTAACCTGTATTGGCTGGAGTCTCAGGGCGGCCCATGAGTGCCTCCCGCTGCCGCGCCGCCTCCGCCTTCAGCACAGCCGGTATCACCTGCGCGTACCCGTCGCGAGCTTTCACCGCCCGCTTCAGCTTCTCACTGTAACGCACAAAGCACAAACGCAGGTAGAATGTCGCACCGAACAAGCAGGTTTTTTTTTAAATTAAAACTGACACGGTTGGCTACATCAATTACTACATCCGTGATGTCAAGCCAATAACACCGGGTGAACTAGGTGCCATGTCAGTGCTTCCCTTCATTTCATGTCGGCTACACTGAACTGGACGGAAAACACGAACTATTTGCATAGCCCTTTCGACCGACGTTTCATTCAGTGCGGTGGTATCAACACGGCTGCTAGTACCGTTTGGGGTCGGTACTTAAAAAGAATAGCCCCACTGCATCTCTCCCCGTCGCATGTCGTAAAAGTCGACTAAGGGATAGGGGTTTTGCACGAAGGTCCCCAACCAAGCGGGATTAGTTTGCAGGCCTAGAGCCAACCCCAAATCAACAACAACAACAACAAACAACAACATCAACACGGCAGGGATAAACCCTACCACCTAGTAAGGTAAGAAGGGAAGGGACTTAGTTTTACGTGGAACCCGAACCACGGTCAGCCTCCAACGGTCGAGCGGTCACCCATCCAAGTACTGACCGCGCTCAGGGTTGCTAACAACAGTCGACCGACCGCACCACTGAGCTACCGAGGCTGACATTACGCAGGTACGCAAAAACTAGAACGTGCAAGCAGAGTAAGGTTGAAATCTTAGATTATTGATAGGTCTCCGCGCGCTCCAACTAGATACCGCCCGTGTACGTGTAAAATGCGGCAACAAATACTACACCGAAGTCGGCGTACTCGAGCCAGTCTCAATAGGAAAGACTATGGGATCACACACATACTACAACATTTTCTTATGCCGGCACTTCACTTGGCTTAGCGTATTCGTGTTTGTTGCAAACATTTTAGTTTTATCTCGCTCTAAACAAGCCATTAAAGGGAGACGAAACGGAAATTTTTGCCAACTACACGAATACGCTAAGCCAAGTGAAGTGCCGGCATCACACACACTACAATATTGAGTTGCCGCATTCACGGAGCTGTAGTTGTTTTAAGGTAGCGCGGTATCTAGTCGGAGCGCGCGGAGACCAATTAATAATCTAACGTTGAAATACTCACGCCTTCTCGTCGATAGGAGCGAGGACATTCTGGTTGGACAGGAACATGTCGTGTGAACGCTTCAGCGAGCGAAACACGAGAGTGTGCACCGAGTGCTTCTGTACCTCGTCCGACATGGCGCTGGGTTATGTTTATGTATGTCCCTTGTGCACTGCAAATTTTTCAAACGGGCCACTCCTGAAGCATTCTGGAAGGGCGCTTCAATGAAATTAATTCTTTCCTGAGGAAAGTTTCCTCAGTCCTCTTGCCTTGCGCGTCGCGTTTTATAAAACCTAGTCACAATTCACAACCAACCAACAAAAGAAACAATCCGAATCGTCCGTCCGAAATGAATGAAGACGCCACTCCACTAACAACTTCATGTGTCAGTGTCAGCCAGCTGTCATTTCGTCGCAAGTAATCTATGTGCCCGTAGTGTAGTTGTCCCCGCATTCAATTCTATCTACTTCAAAATAATCGTTTCTTCTCTTTCTCTCGTGATACATAAATAACTACGGGTTCACCACTTCAACATATGATTTGCTCAACTTTAAAACTAAATGAGAACGTTTACTGGGTCGTAACAGTTACTTTTGCGCACGCTTGAATGGCTTGAGAGTATACCCACCACCTGAGGTATTAACTCACTAATCAACTAAAGTATGGTTACCCAAACTACGGACGAACGAAACTACGGTCAACCAATCTGTATCTTATCTTCTTTACCGTTATATTTTAAAATTATCCCGCGCTTTTCCGTGTCGTGAGGGTTCCGACTCTGATTGTCGACCCTCACACATTGAATTAAAAGAAAGTCGGAGAATGTGAGATTCATTTCATTTATTCATTTATTGTTTGACATTCATTTGTTGTTTAAATGGTTTCAGTACAAAAACTCAGTCTCAAACAAGATAAGCCTTCATATATTTTAATTTGTTTTATGGTACAAATTACAATACTGAATTGCGGCGGAAGGTTACGTGGCCCAATCTTGTGAAACATCTCACTAACTTATTGCAATCATACATTAATTTATCTAACTCATATTACTTCTTAGGGAATCAATCAATATGACAGTCAGTTTAAAATTAGATACACATTTAGTACGACATTTTAAGATATAGAATGAGCTTTAATTAAATACTATACGGTACACGGGTAGGTAGGTTAGGTACCCATCACACAGTAATGACTAGACGGTGAAATTGAAGCATCTAAACTAGGAAACGTGAAAATGGTTATGTTGGTACCTATTTGTCCTTTCATTACATGAATAGCTACAACTACTCTGTATATTGCACGCATCGTCCACATTAGCCTGTATTTCACATTATGTGCCATCCAACTATGTCGGTCTGAAAATTCAGCAATCGCACTAACTGTTTGCGTTTTTAGCAAAGGTAGGTAAGAACTTTCGTACTTCACACTGGCACAGTTCGATGGAGAGTATATTATATTATTTTAAGTGTCTATTTTGTCTCTTGCCTTGTACAAATCCACGAACTGCTGTTCATTCCAATA
The DNA here is from genome assembly GCA_946902875.1 of Nematopogon swammerdamellus. NCBI lineage: Eukaryota > Metazoa > Arthropoda > Insecta > Lepidoptera > Adelidae > Nematopogon > Nematopogon swammerdamellus. The sequence goes on along the minus strand of OX336345.1, from coordinate 1,720,340 downwards.
TATCATATTTCACTTCGTTGAAAAGTCTCGGAATAACGGGAACATTTATGTGCGTTCAACGAATTTATTCAAAACGGTTCAAATCTTTCGCGGTTTTATTTTAATCTTTGGTGATGGAAACAATGACTTAGGGCCAATTGCGCCAACACGAATTTAACTATATAAATCAGTTTAACTCGTTATGCTAGTGCCCGTTGACTGTGGGAACCGCGTTTAAATCCATAACTCGCTACTTAACTCTTAATTCGTGTTGGCGCAATTGGCCTTTAGAGTATATAATTATTACTAACGCAAGGACATGCCCAGCCCATACGAACTCAATATAGGGAGGTAGTAAAGGACACACTCACTGAAGTGGTGACCAAAAAACCACAGAAAGAACACCTAACATCTCATTGTGCACTATAATTACGTCGATGATGTAATTGCATCCTTCCTTCCTCCTTACCTATAATAAAATCCAACGTCTGCTTTCTGTCTGTCTGAGTGTCTGTCTGTCTGCTTATAACTCGAGAACCACTGAACCGATTTTAATAAAACAAAATTCTACGGATAGCTTGATTCTTCCCATCAACTATAGGCTACTTACTATCACGCTAAATGGCTTATGAGGTTAGCAGTGAAGTGAAATATGAGAGCGGGCGGAGCCGCGGGCACTGCTAGTTATCAATACTAATCAATCATCAATACTAATCAATAGTTACTAATAATAAATCTGTAAGGGATGGTCATGGAGTAAGTTACTTTGTTTTATTATATATTGCGTTTGTACACTCTATGTATGATACTAAAACTAAATTGACGATTTTTAGAAATCTTTCCTGTATGTTTGTATGTTCCCCCATAACTCTTAAACCGATCTTCCGAATTCTATTAAACTTAGTACAAGCACATTTAACTATACGGGACACAGCATAGGCTAAATAAAATTCATTTCCGGTTGCGCTAAGATGTGGCTCTCATACAAACCGAATTGATCCGCGCGCCGAAATAAAGGTACAGTAGCGGGCTTACTTGCTTTCTTTCGTTTTAAATATGAATTTCACGCGAGCGAAGCCGCAGGCAAAAGCTAGTATATGTTATATATTTCAATTATTTCTACTTGGCAAATTAATAAATTTGAGACTAGTATGAATAATAATTTTATAAGCTATATTTTTACCACTTTAGTGAGGACATTAGGTTCGTATTACTATCACATGGGCGTGTCCTGACGTTAGTAAAAACGATTTTTTCCCGTAGAGCGGTGCAGGGCAGTGAAATTAAAATCGGTGAAGATTGAGCAAGGGTTAGACGAGTCTGTCGAAGCGCGTAACGTCCGCGGTGTCGCCGGCGGCGGCGGCCTCCCAGCGGAACATGGAGTCGTCGCACCGGAGTTCCGCCGCGTCCACCGAGAACACGGCGGCGCGGGGCTCGGTTCAGATGGCGGCACGGTCTGCGGCGGAGGCGGGTGCGGTGGCGTCGCTGACGCGGCGGGAGTGCGGCGCGCGACGCAGCGTGCGCGGCTGCAGATTCAGCGGCGGGAGATTAGGGCGTTCGATGCGCGTCGGCGACGAGACGAGCGGGCGCGCGCTGCCGCGGCGCAGCGTGTCTACGGCGGCGGCCGCGCGCGCGAGATACTCCTCTTGAAGACGCGCCTCGTAGTTCTCGATGAGCGGAGCCGGCTCCTCGTATTCGTACTCGAAGTGTCGCGCGATCGCTATATCGTCAGGCGGAGCGAGCTTGTAGAGCGCAGGCTCGACGCATTCGTAGTGGTGGTCCTCCTGCGGTGGTTGCTCCTCGTGCGGGTAGGGATCCGCCACGAAGTGGCGAGTGCCGCGCGGGGTCAGCGCCGCCCAGAGGACGCGCGAGTCGATCGCTGCGCTTCCGTACAGGCCGCCGGAACCGCTGGCTTTGCCGCCGGCTTTCGCTGTGCCGCGCCCGCTGCAACCCAACGTGTACGCCCTTTAGACGACACAGATCGTGCGTTAATGAACAGCGGAAGGAATGAGGTGAAGCAATCAGAGGTAGAATCATTACGGAGCCAATTCCCAGCTTCACAGCTCTGGCTACGCTTTTGAGCAATACTTGCCTGAACATTGCCAGAGGGAAGAATTATTGATTGCTAAGACAGATAGAAGCTAGAAATTGGTTGGGTAATAGGATTCCGGGGTGAAAAGGTCGCGTGCAATATGAGTCAAGTACTGAAACATTTTTGAAAATATTGAGCAGTAAGATGAAAGTATATGATGGAGGAAGAGAGGAACGGAGGACTTACTCCCTGCACTTGAGAAGGAAGATGGCGAGTAGAGCGGCGAGGCACAGAACGGCCACGCAGCACGTGATCAGCACCAGGAACCACGTGTCGTCTCCGACCGACGGATCTGGAACCAGGCAAGTTACGACGTCCAAGATACATTAGTTAGACCGTCGCGTCGTTAGACTTGTTATGGCTGGCACGGCGCCATAATGTCGCGTATTCAATAAAAAAAAGAACTAATTCTTTAAAAGATTCTCAGCCCTTTAAAGATACGATAAACGGTCAGACGGCGCAGGCTTAGTAATAGAGTCCGAAATACGGGTATGGTTACGAAACCCTAAAAACTAAATTGTGTAAGATGGCCCTTCGAGCCGGATTTCCGTAGCCATAAAACTTTAATAGGCGAACTGCATGTTTGTTTTGATTTGAGAATAGTAGACGGGTGACGGATGGGAAAAAACGTGATCTTGTGTCACGTTAACTTTCAGGACTTGTTTGCAGGTTTTTAAGCAAGCAAGCTCAACAGATAGGCAGGTTACCGACCGTGTCTAGGCAGCTCTCGATACTCGACGCCAGGGAACAGAGCGTTGTCTCTCTCGTGATGGTGCGGAGGGCACCGCGCGGCGGCCGCGCGGCACGGCGGCGTCAGGTTGGCCGGCGGGGGCGCGAGGAACGCCGGCAGTGGAGGCGGCGGCATGTACAGAATGCTGTCCGGGGGAGGACCCAGGGACAGGCATTCCGCTCCGCAGGACATCCTGAATTATGCAGCCAGATTTCAATATACAATACGACACCTTGCTTCGACAGGAATGCAATGTAACACGTTGATATTAACCTCACCCAGGTTCATATCAACGTGTTGTCACTTAAAAAGAAAATTTATCTTTATAGAGTAACAACCTAGGTAGGTATGTGAAAAAGTGCTACTTAAGTAAGTATAATTTTAATACAGTCCAGTCTTTGAAGAAGTGTTCATATCAAGAGTGGTTCTTTCATTGATAGGTGTGTAAATAATGATATTATTAAATGATACAATGAAATTCAATCACATTTCACCGTATTTTTTTTAATTGCTACCCACCGATACCTAACCTCTACCTAATGCGTAATTATTAAAACCTAAACAACACCATTTTGTTTTCACATTTCTTCATTATCATCACACTTATTCAACTTTTCAGCTGTTACGTGAATGACAGGAAGTTACATAGTAAAACGCAACACTCACTCGTTCTCTGTTACTTCTCACAGCTGATAATAATCTTAGCACTCACTTCCGTTCAGATTCACCTTGTAATAATAATTTATACCATAAAGCGATGCTACGATCCGACCTGTCGTAATGGATCCGCACAAAGCTGGGGGAGGTTGACAGCGCGCACGCGTCGGGATTATCGATTCGCGCAGGCGCGAAAATTCTCAGCCCCTCGCGCGTCGTCGCGGCCATTTTGAGATTTAAGAGATTTTGCAAGCGCAGCAGGGCGCGAAATACCGCGCCTGGTTTATACACGGTTTTGCAATTGCCCCCGTAATATTTTTAAATGACATCAGGGGGTGGTTCTATATGTGAAATTAAATAACATATGCGCCGAAAAACAATTTTTTTTAAACAAAAATAAAATTTATTTTTTCCATAGGGGAAAATAATTTATTTTTTCTTCAAATTACAAATGTCGTAGAACAAAAGTTGTTCGGTTTCATGTACAGAATAACCCCCTTTCGGGTTTAACGGTTGGGGTTGCAACACCGTGTATATAATTATTTACATACATACATATCACACACGCTGAATCCCGACAATCGGGGTAAGCAGAGTAATCGGTGTTGTGCTGCAAGAACTCTGGTAAATTACAAAACCACACCGACCACCGCGTTTCGCAAATTATCCGAACAAGATTCAATCGATCAAGCAGCAAGTAAGGCACGTAGACCCACCTGCTGCATGACTCGGTGGAAGTACTGTGCCAAGGTGAGAGGTGGCGAGCCTGTCGCCCTTTAGTACGGCATCTTGTCCTTATCCCTTAGTCGCCTTTTACGACATGCACGGGGAGAGATGCAGTGAGGCTATTCTTTTTAAGTACCGGCCCCACACGGTACAGTACCGGCCCCACACGGTATATAATATTTATACGTATAAATCATTTATTAATCTCATAGGTAGGTATATTTATTGAATAATAAAGTCATTAAGCTTTAGATTAAATTATTACTTCATCAAACTTAGATTTTTTTATGGAAACTGACACGGTTGGCTACATCACCCACAACATCCGTGATGTCAGCCCATAACGCCGGGTGAACTAGGTGCCATGTCAGTCGAAAGTAATGAATCATGTCGGCTACACTGAACTGGACGGAAAACACAACTATTTACATAGCCATTTCAACCGACGTTTCGTTCAGTACGGTCGTAACAACCCGGCCGGGATAAACCCTACCACGATCCGATAAGAAAGGAAGGGAATGGACCTACAGTTTAACGTGGAATCCGAACCACGTTCAGCCTCCAACGGTCGAGCGGTCACCCATCCAAGTACTGACCGCGCTCAGCGTTGCTTAACAACAGTCGACCAACCGCACCACTGAGCTACCGAGGCTGACAAGAGTAGTCTAATGTGAAGTATGTTAAATCAGCCAATCCTAACCGTAAAAAATCGTAAACCCTTGTAGAGCAGTCAGATGTAAGGTACTGCGCAGGCCCGTCTCTAGAGTAATAGGTGCCCGGGGCAAACACACGTTTAGTGCCCTTAGGCCTTCTCGATACATTCCGATACGTTTGTTTAAACCGCTCGCCGCTCCGCTGGCCGCTCACTGCTGCCGCTCGAGCGATTCGCTTGCACCATGGCATTGCCGTCAGTGACTGACAGTCAGTTGCAGATGGTCAGACTGGTATGTCGCAGAAAATCGACTCTCAGGTAGATCAGATTCGCGCAAATTTCTTATTGAAGTAGCCAAAATCCCACTAACATTTGTCGAAGTCGCCCAAATTGAGACCAGACCGCGCAATATACTTATGGCCAATACTGAAGAACGCACACTTGCGCTGCGTGATCCTGTGTCTTTTTTGCGTTGTGTAATTTTAGAGAAATCTTAGGCGGCGAAGGCGGCGGAAAGCCTGTGTGGCCTAACAATCGGGGCGCCTGCGGCGCCCCTCTGACTCGAAGCGCCCGGGGCGCCCGCCCCGCCCTTGAGACGGCCCTGGTACTGCGGAGTATCCAAGTAGTCCCGGGAGAGAAACCGCACTACGATCATTCCCAACTTCTCGGCCACGACAAGTTTTTCCTCTGGGACTCCGCTGTCGCCTTACACTGTCTACGCGTAATCTTATCAGATTAATACCCGGTAAAATTTGCTTCATTATGAGCGTCGGTATCATTGGCGTATCTAGGGTTATTTTCCAGGGTGGGCCTGGCCCCTGAAAAGCGATGGCCGATGAAGCCGAAACCCGATGTACCTACGCAATAAAAGTAGGTAATTTGAACTTGAAGTGTTGAGCCGTATTTCGACCATTGATTTCGGAAAGTTTCTTTACCTAAATAAAATTAAAGAAAAAAAAATTTTTAAAGTGTTTATTTTGATTACCTGGATGGAAATGGAATGTTATGTTGATTCCTCAGCTGAAGATTATTTAAGGGTTTTTGTATGAAATTATTTAAGTGCCCACCCTAGAATTTTGGGTTGGCAACCCAACATCCTGGGGTGGGCCGTGCCCAGCCGGCCCCCCCTCTATATACGCCAATGGTCGGTATAGTTATATATAATGGTGTCCATCGAGCGGGCGGCACTAGCTTCTTTTATCCAAGATTCTGCTTGTAATCTAAGATTCTGCCTGTAATCCACGTACAGTTATATCAATCAATACTTTCCATAATTAATAGTTTATATCACTGGCAAAATTTTACTTTAAATCGTCACATTCAAGCACCGCATTCAAGTCTTTTGCTTAATACCTACTACTGGTACTTACATTTAATTTCATGTAAAAGTGCAATTTTCACTATATTAATCGACTCTCAAAAATCTAAAGGTCGACTGGAAGATATATCTCTATGTGATAAGTCCGCCTTTGCACCTCATGTAAATGTTTTGGGGGCAATAAAGTATTTTCTGTCCATCTGTAAATACAGGTACAGCATAAGCTAAAGTGGCAGTGGGCTGGGCACGTTAGCCGAAGAGACGACGAACGTTGGAGTAACCGTGTCAGTGACCTGTACCTGCAAAAATAAGCCCAATGCATCTCTTCCCTTGCATGTTGTGAATCGTGATAGGCGACTAAGGGATAAAGTCAAGATGTCATGGTAAAGGGCGACAACCTAGGCACCTCTTACCTTAGCACGGTCCTACCAAGCCGGTAAGGCTCAGTGTTACCATGCAACTGGTAACACTGAGCCTTACCGGCTGCTTGATAGTTATCTTTACCAGAGTTCTTGCAGCACAACACCGATTACTCCGAGTGTCGGGATACAGCTTAATGGTAGGTATGTATGTATTTAATTTCTTGTGTAACACCAGTAACACACAGTGTGTTTGAAGTGGATCATATTACAGGCAGTGTGAAAGCGTGGGAGTGTTCCTGCAAACATGATCATCACAAACCGTATATTTGCCGCGTCATAATCTTGTCTAAACAAACACGCCTTCATTCACAAAATAAGCCTAGCAGCTCAGTACGGGCGTACCAACAGCCCTGGTGTGGGGTGCCCGACTGCGCATGTCCGAAAATGTGGGACTCCGTTCATTGATACAGCCTGTATCTGTGGAAAACCGGCGTTAGAACACCGACGACCGGCGTCGCATCGGGCAGTCTTCGAAGTTTGAATCGCGCGCGTTAATTGGCTGCACGGGCGGACCGCGTTTCCCGCTCAAAATAACGCTCCAAATTTGAACTGAGAACGCGAGAATATAGGCGGAGGCGGAGACGTTGTCAATAAATTTATTTTGGTGACTTCTTTATTTGAAAAAGTTTACCTGATTCAGCAACTAGACAAAACTCGGTAAGTTATAATTTTAAATACTTATGGGTCGAGAAAAGTGATTATTCGCAGAGGTTCCATGGAACAGTTCCATGATGGAACCGCTACGTACATTTTAAGTGTTTTGCCATTTAGGAACAATGGACGCTGGATTCTTATATCGTTGCTACCAGGACGGTTTTACGTGTTATTTACGTTTTTTTTTATTTTTTTATTTTTATGGAAACTGACACGGTTGGCTACATCACCTACACAACATCCGTGATGTCAACCCATAACACCGGGTGAACTAGGTGCCATGTCAGTGCGTCCCTTCGATCGTGCCGGCTACATTGAACTGGACGGAAAACACGCGAGTTGAACCCTACCACCGAGTAAGGTAAAAAGGGACGGGACCTACAGTTTACGTGGAATCCGAACCACCGTCAACTTCCCACGGTCGAGCGGTCACCCATCCAAGTACTGACCGCGCCCAGCGTTGCTTAACAATCAATAGCGACAGTGGACTGTCTGCACCACTGAGCTATCGAGGCTGACATGACGTGACTACAATAATGAAAAAATATTTCTACCTATTGAATTCTTTGTCTAAATGTCATTGACTTATATATTGTGCGTTCCGAATTAGATCCAATAGGTTGTACTTTTTTTTGTTTTACGTAAACCAGCTTGAGTGGCTGTGCTCCCGGGTATGGGTTTTGGGAGGACTATGCGGAACCAACCGTATCAGTTCTTTTTGAAAAATTAAGGCTTTTATTTAACACGAATACGGATATTCAAATTACTTTTTAATTTAATACTATTGAAAATTACAGATATATAAATAGCGCGATAACTTATTAGTACGAACGAAAACCCAATTCACATGAAAAAAAATATTTTAAATTTTTATACGTCCCAGTTTTAATAATTAAATAGCAGACAACTGCGCGACAGCTGACAATATGCGCGAAGATCAAGTGGGCGGAACTACGCTTACTTATGGTATGCGCAACGTGTGATTGCGGTACTTCCTCCCCTTCCTTCAACCCTCGTTTTTACGGTTCCGTTCCTCAAAAGGAAAAAAACTGAACCCCAATAGCATCACTTTGTTGTCCGTCCGTCCGGCTGTCCGCCTGTCAAGAGTTAAGAACCCTTAACTCTTGAAAGGAACTCTCTCAGGAACAGGTAAATGTACCAAGTTGAAATTCGTATCAAGTAGAAGGTCTATGGTCCCTTGGAGGTGTGAATTCAAGCCAAGTACACGCAAGGAAAAAAACTGGACCCCAATAGCATCACTTTGTTGTCCGCCCGTCCGGCTGTCCGCCTGTCAAGAGTTAAGAACCCTTAACTCTTGAAAGGAACTCTCTCAGAAACAGGTAAAGGTACCAAGTTGAAATTCGTATCAAGTAGAAGGTCTATGGTCCCTTGGAGGTGTGAATTCAAGCCAAGTACACGCAATCAAAAGTTGTGGCCATTAATTATGTCACATATTTTTATACTCGCAAACTCTGATTGAGTCCTTATAGAGTACTTCCCGTTGACCTAGTATAATGAATTTTGGCAAGTAAAGGAAAAAAACTCGTTTATTTGTAGTTATATAAAAAAATATATATATTTTGTATTTGCTCTATCGTAAAAACGGTAACACATACTAGCGTCAAACTTGGTGTGATTAAAGAGCAAACTTTAAAGTAAAACATCAAAATAATAAAACCGGCCAATTATGTGGTGGTACGGAACCCTAGGTGCGTGAGTCCGACTCGAAGTTGGCCGGTTTTGACGGAAATTGATGAACACCGGCTGCACGTACGAAAAAGTGTCACGTTCCATCTGAGCCTGTGTGTGCAAGTGAGAGCGCGTAACAAGCGATAGAGAGGCACAATCGGCCCAAGCGACAGTGTTGCCAAACGTACGGTAATTGCCGTATCGTACGGTAATCGAGGCTAGAAATCGACAAATGTACGGCGTACGGCAGCGATAGGGGTGCCGTACGAAAAAATACGGTAATTCTTATAGCTATGTTTCTTTATGACGTTATCACGTAAAACTATCGTCCGTAAACCGACTTTACAGACAACCAATTTTTTTTTTGTTTTTATTTTATTGCTCTTTCGTATGCGTCAAACTAGATGTCGCACTTTTTTTTCGTCGGTTATTTTGATTAATTACTCTTATATTAGCGTAGGAAGGAAACCTTTCAATAATTTGAATGAGCGCAGCGGCAAAAGCTCCCTTGAGATATTATGAAACGAAGAAAATCTATTTTAAGGGCTTTCTAAGAGTATGATTTTAATCAAATTGTGTGTATTTTATTAAATCTGTTTCTCCTTAAATTTGATTGGTCCCAGAGCAACGGGCACTCTTTGAAAGCGGTTTAAAAAAAAATTATACATTTTTTTTAATTGCAAAAAATGGGTGTATAAAATATATTTTATTATTAATATCAACTTCAAAGAGAGATTGAATATTAAGTACATATATATAATGTCAGTATTGTACTGTACATATAAACAATCTTTTGACGTAACAGTTTTCCTAAAACTGATGAAACTATCCTGTCTTAAAATTCAGCAGCTCAGAGTTTTTATATTTTATTTACTTAGTGGTCCCCCGACTCCTTTAAGTAACTAAATACAAATTCTTTTTTACTTTTTAACGGGTCGGGAGTTTTTTTTATTTGTGTAATTAAACTTTTATTTCAAACTTTTTTAAAATAACCGCATCCAAGTCGGCCCATCCGTGAGAAGAAACATCCCGGTTAAACCAGCTTTCTAATTTAAAAAAAAAAACAGCATCCTTATCGGCCCATGCGTTTAGGAGCTAAGTACGATGCCAGTTACCACAGATAGACGGATAAAGACAAACTTAGGTATAAATTATTATTATAACACCCCTCTTTTTCGTCGGGTGTGAAAACTAGGCTATTCAAACATTATTAAAAATCACTCGCGTTCTAAATTATTCCCTGAATATCGCTCTTAATGAAGTCTCATTGTGTCGACTTACTTTGCGAAGTTTTCTTCAGAATCTCGTATAAAACCTTGACATTTGAAAAATATTTTCTAACGTCTAAGGTTAAAGTGACAATAACGCTAAATTATATCCAGTGAAAATCTTCCCACTGTCAAAAAGCTTTCACGAATGTAACGCTTCAAATTCATTTATTTTATTTTCACTTGCATACGGAAAAAATGGTTTGTCGTTTTATTAAAAATAAGGAAAAAATCACGTGGGTCTAGAATTTCGAAACTAATAGGGAATATAGGGCCTTTTACAGGGAAACCTAAACGAAAATCCTAAGTCTTAAAGTTATCACGGAAAACGGAATGTTACGGATCCCTCTCCACCCGAGTTCTACTCGCACTTGACCGCTTTTTGTCATCCACAAAGAGTTTGTATTACGTCGCTAAAGGAGCGCAGCGACGTAATACAAACTCTTTGGTCATTCAGTTATGTCGAACCTGTAAGTCCAAAGCGCAAATAGGTGTTTCTCGGTAAAATGGGCCGAACTGAAAATACTTTATCTATCGCACATGCTGAGTTGGGTCCAATTTGTCGATAATATAATAATTCACAAGTTTGAAGCGTTTTCACTGGTTTACTGTGTTGTAAATTGTGAACTGAAACGGCGACAAAATACAAACTTTCATTAATGCACTCATTCGTTCATTCATTCTGAATAGTTTTTTTTTTTATGTAATCCGGTATGGATGGCTGAGTCGGAGGGGCCAAAGCGCATGCTCCGACCAGCCAATTTCACCTCCGAGAAGGTAGGTGCCATACCGGAGACTTCCCTGGATTGCTGGCTATACTGGACTAGAGGAGAACACAACCGAGGTTGCTATGCGGCCATCTTACATCCAGTACAGTGGTACCAACCCAGTCGGCTACAATTTGAGCCTACCACCTAGTAAGGGGCAAGGGAAGGGACCTACAGTTTTACACCGGTTCCGAACGGTGAAGCAGCAGGTGTAGGTATGCACGTAAATTTTTTCGTCAGAAAAAACTCATTGGTACACGCCGACCGGATTCGAACCTCGGACCTCCCGCATGAGAAGCCGATGCCCAAACCACTCGGCCACCCGCCGCTTTAAAGTTTCTCTCTGAATCGGAATCTCTTCAATTTGAGATCTGAAATTCAAATAACTTGCTAAGCAAGTCACAAATGATATGAAGAGGGTTCATACATTCGTCTTTGCCTTTGAATTCGGTTTCAATTGAAGTTACAAAGTTCTCGAAGGAAACATTGTTCGACAGAATGTATGTATGTACATATGTATGTAGTTCACACAATTTGATAAGCAGCTGTCAAACTGTCTTATCGCTCTGGGACTAAAGGGATTGTATGCAAACTTCGTGCTAACTCTCTCTCTCTCTCTCTCTACTGCTTACGAGAATATGACACATGGGACTTGATGGGATGGGACTATATACTATATCATTAAAATAAAAACAAAAATTTTAACCAACAACAAAAACCGACTTCAAAAAAAAACAATTCCAAAACAAAATATTAATACGCACTAAAAAGTAAAAAAATAATTGCGTATTCTTCTGCAACTTATAATCAACTTAGGTACTTTTTCTACTCATCATTAAGTACTTAGGTACGATCTATGTGTTTACTACGCAAGAATGTAGGTAGGTACCTACCCACTCCAAACCTAACTCAACACATACCTATGAAGAACAAACAATGATCACAATATTTTTTAGAGTTCTCCTAAGTAAAATTAAATGAAAAATATTAGACTACTTAAAAGTCAATCAAATCATTACGATAATTATTATTATAATGTAGTGTAAGGGAGGCCAAGACCAGTCTGCGTAGGTCAGTACAAATGCAGGAACGAGATAGAACAGTTACTTTATTTTCTTCATTCACACACAGAAAACACAAGACGTCCGTACAACATGGCTGTCCGTCCCCGTCCATTTATACCCACGAGTCACAGCTCATTTTTCGTGTTGCCAGTAAAATAAATAACTCCAATCGTCACCCGATTCGATTTATTTGAACAATTTAATGAAACCTAACAGTAGTTACAATTATTGTTATTTTTGGAGTCCGTGTCAGCCAAGGTAGCTTGTAACTACATACATAGTTATAGGTGAGATGTGCTTGTGTCGCACGCAAAATATTTCTTAAAGTATTCTCGTATTATTATTGCTACGTATATTGTAGTGTTTCCTTGGCTGACACCGACTCCAAAAACAACAATAATTGTAACTACATTTTATTATCGTAATAATTTGATTGACATTTAAGTAGTCTAATATTTTTCATTTCATTTTACTTAGAAGAACTCTAAAAAATATTGTGATCATTGTTTGTTATTCATAGTTAGGTGTTGAGTTAGATTTGAAGTGAGTAGGTACCTACCTACATTCTTGCGTAGTAAACACATAGATCGTACCTACATATTGATGAGTAGAAAAAGTAAGATGATTATAAGTTGTAGAAGAATACGCAATTATTTTTTAACTTTTTAGTGGATATTAATATTTGTTTTGGAATAGTTTTTTTTAAGTCGGTTTTTTTTTGTTAAAATTTTTCTTATTTTTAATATTTGTTGTTATATCGGTCATATTAACATATTCTGTGAAAATTTCAACGGGCTACTTATTACGTTTTTTTTTTATTGATAGCGCGACATATGGCGCCTGGCCACCCATAAGGTGTCTAACGATGCCCAGGGACATTCGGTTGTACGCGGGGGTTGCAAATGCCATGCCGGCCTGGCAGGTGCCCATTCACGCCCCCATTCACGTTTCAAGAGATACAGCCCTTGGACAGACAGACGGACGGACGGACAGACAGACAGACATACGGCGTAGGCTTAGTAATAGGGTCCCGTACCGGATACAGAACCCTAAAAAAGACTGCTAAAGATGTTTTTCGATTTTCTTTGTAAAATAAAATATTAAGACTTTTCCCATTTCACTCACGGCACGTATACCTATACATCCATTACGACACAAAAATGTGTTTGCAGCAAATACCTACCACAAATAGTAAGCAAGATTTTTGGAATATTCTCTATCAGATCATAAAATCAATAGGTTTTGGCTATGGTAAATAATAATAGTTAAATATGGACGTAGTTACAGATCCAATTAAAATATATAAACAAAATAAGAAAGACCATATTGATGGTAAATTATTATTAGGTAATACAAAATCCATGTTACCTAACTATTATATATAACGTTGCGATCATAGGAACACTCTTTTAGAAACAAAACACCATCAGTGCAATTAACTTTTTATTGTAATTAAGTCAATATCAGACAGATTTTGCTACAGTAAATGTATTTTATCGTTAGTTAGTTGTCATAATTCCCTCTGCATATTGCACCCCAACCCTCTTTACACGTGAACGTCTTTTCGATCGATTACCGTAATCTTCATACTATTACGTAACGGTACAAAGCATGCTGTGAATGGCACTTGGCCTGAGGGGCAGGTACCCGTTTCTTGGTCAAACGTTCGACGACCAGGAAGACCCGGTGTAATGCATATTTTTTCCGGCTTTTTACCCGGGGGGCAGTATTGCGGCACGTCGAAAATTTGACGCCGTAGTCCCATCGGTGATATGCATTGAATACCTATCCGCACTTGACCAAATTTGCAGGGTGTTCTCCTGATATCGCACGAAACACAAACGACCAGAAGTAGTAGAATCAGCTTTACTTGCATTGTTAGTGCTTTTGATAAACAAACTCCAATAGGGCACAGTAAGGACTCTCACAGTAAATGTGTGAGGCGAGCGTGGAATAAATATTTTTATATAATGTAAGTATTTGAAATGCATAAACAATTAGACGACTTTTTTAATTAAATTACCTACACCTGAAATAGAAACAATACAATTGGCGTGAAGGCATATGTGTGTAGCTAATTGTCTCCAGTGCTTCTAGAGCGAATTCATTGCCTACTGATTGTATAATTTTCCAAATAATTCTAGTATGCTAGATCATTAGAATATATTTCGTTCATTTATTACTAACCTATTAAATTTAATTAATTTAAATTTTAATAAGCTAATCAATTATTTGTCACAAACTTAACTTAATACTAACAAACAATAAAATAAACTAAATAAACAAGACGCCGGGCACAATATATAAATCGGCAATATATAAGTCGGCACATCGACATAAAATTATTTTTGTAGGTAAGTGGGGTCATTTGCAACGTTTTGGCCCATATCTTTTGTCAGGTGTCACACGTGGTATCGAGATACGTTGTTTTTTCTTTATTTCTGAAAATTACCAAAATCCCAGCTTTAAATCCTTGTAAATTTTTTGTTTATGATTATGTATCAGCACAAAATAAAATTTATTGAATTTTACCATGTATCCTTGTTCTAGAAAACATATTATTAGTGATGAAGTTAATATCGTGAAAATAATTTATGACCTAATTACTATGACTATGACCAAATTATTATGACTATGACCAAAGTCCCGAGGACGAGTAAAAATATGACATAATCTTAATTTATTAATTATTAAAAAAACCGGACAGCAATTGAGAGCTTAGTTTTTAACCGACTTCCCAAAAGGAGGAGGTTATCAATTCGAGTGTATGTTTTTTTTTTTTTATTTTTTTTTCTTTAAATAGGTTCGCTAATTTACGCCCTTTCCAACGGTATACCACATGTTATACAAATAATTCACTATGTCGCCAAAATTGGGATAATTTGCAAGAAACTAATCATTAACAATGGAGAATTGAACAAAGTGCCCGCGAGACCGGTATATTTTCTAAATTAGAAAATGCTCTGGAAAACGCTCTCAATTCGGGAGGCCACCACCGATAAGTGGCCCTGTTACAAAGTGCACGTGTTGTCGTTCTGTTCTGGTCTCTGTCATGTCAGGTCTCATTCATAAAAGAAAACGAAGCTCTCCATTGCTGCCACTTTTGACATTGAAAATGTCTTTTGGTTCGTTCCAGTATAGGCCCCGATTTCACGAAAAAGTGCGATCCCCTTATATTTCGGAGAGTTGTGAAGATATGATATTCAAAAACAAAAATTTTAACAAAAAAAAACCGACCTCAAAAAACTATTCCAAAACAAATATTAATCTGCACTAAAAAGTAAAAAAATAATTGCGTACTCTTCTACAAATTTTAATCAACTTATTTATTCTACTCATCAATATGTAGGTACGATCTATGAGTTTACCACGCAAGAATGTAGGTAGGTATCTACCCACTTCAAATCAACTCAACAAATACCTATGAATAACAAACAATGATCAATATATTTTTTAGAGTTCTAAGTAAAATGAAATGAAAAAAATATTAGACTACTTAAAAGTCAATCAAATTATTACGATAATATAATGTAGTTACAATTATTGTTATTTTTGGAGTCGGTGTCAGCCAAGGAAACACTACAATATACCTAGAAATAATAATACGAGAATACTTTAAGAAATATTTTGCGGGCGACACAAGCACATCCCACCTATAACTATGTATGTAGTTACAAGCTACCTTGGCTGACACCGACTCCAAAAATAACAATAATTGTAACTACATTCTAATATCGTAATAATTTGATTGACTTCAGGAAGACTATAAACCTTCTCGAAGAAAGTAAGTAACAAAGGGCGAGGCCGAAGGCCGAGCTGCGTTCTGGAAGACTATAAACCTTCTCGAAGAAAGTAAATAACAAAGGGCGAGGCCAAAAGCCGAGCTGCGTTGAGGAAGATGATAAACCTTCTCGAAGAAAGGAAGTAACTGACGGCGAGGCCGAAGGCCGAGCTGCGTTCAGGAAGACTATAAACCTTCTCGAAGAAAGTTTGCAACTGAGGGCGAGGCCGAAGGCCGAGCCGCGTTCAGGAAGACGAGATACTACGAAATCTGTCTTCCGACAATGAAGGTCACACATAATACATCTTAAGTAATGCAATTAGAACGCTTGCGTCATGTTGCAATGCAGCAACGAACGTAGGCGCGTTCCGTTACTTTGTCATGTATCCCATAATCATAACCTAACCAAACTCTCATCAAACTACTCTTGAAGTACATCCTTTCCAATAATAAAAGAATCATCGAAATCGGTTGGCGTGATATTGAGTTATTCGTCGATTTGCCGCGCACATACTTAATGCAAATTTAAGACCTATATCGTTTTTTCATCGAACCCATTGTCAGAACTGGATCAAATTGAAATGGGACCACACGGGAAGCACCAGCTTTCAAATAAAAAAAAGAATTATCAAAAGTTCACCCAGTAGAAAGTTATGAGGTAACAAACATAATAAAAAAATAATACTAATAAAAATACAGTCGAATTGAGAACCTCCTCCTTTTTTTGAAGTCGGTTAAAAATTAAATAATTACACCTAATAATTTCAAAAAAATAATTTTATGTTTATGTGCACATGCACAGTTCATACATAAGTTAGCTGTTAAGTTTCCTAATAAATAAATAAACACGCCGAATAATGTTTAAAAAATAACATTCTTTTCCAACTATTCATTATTAGTATATTTAAAATTTAAAAAAGGATTATAATTAAACCTTCCTAGCCAAAAACACCCCTCCTCGCGAAACCACGCTCAGATAGAGGTCGTGCCAGCAGATTTGGGAACTGTGTTGCTAGGCTTTTTAGGGTTTGAAGTCGGTTAATTTTTTTTTTTAAAACAGTTTTTTTATTTCACTCTTTTTAGTAATATCACATAATATTAAAATCGGTTGACGGGAAGTGGGTGATTGAAAAATGCCTTAGTGTGAAAGCGTGCATCCCTTAGTTGTCCACCCTTAGGGGTGGTATTCTTTCAAAAATTTATGAAAGGACCACCCTTGAGATATAGACTACTCATAAAAAAAAGAACCATTAAAATCGGTTGAGAATTGGCGGACAAATCGAGTAACATACACACAAAAAAAAATACATACAGACGAATTGAGAACCTCCTCCTTTTTGGAAGTCGGTTGATAACTATAACGACGATATACAGGGTGTCGCCGGACAGGTGTAGTTCCTTTAAGGAGGCTATTCTACGCCTTGTAACAAAAGCACTGGTGAAAGATTTTTTTTAATATGTGCTTTCATTAAAATTTTAGGATTTCCTAACAAACTAAATGCATACTACAATGTGTGGGCGCCTTTAGACCGCGCGACTGTGAAACGCAAGGTGGAATGGCGCGGGTCGGGGCGCGAGCGGTACGCGGGCGGGGCGGGCTATCTGTTTGCGTTCAGTCGCGTCGCGTCCCGTCCATATTCCCGCTGCCCGCTGCCCCGCGCCCCGCGCGCGCCCGATTAGAGCATTACCACATTACACTACATTAATAACTTTAACAATTTATATCTCCGCAACGGGCGTACCTAGAACCCTACTTCTCTTACTAATTATGTTTGTTAGAAAGCGTAGAATAGCCTCCTTAAAGGAACTACACCTGTCCGGGGACACCCTATATTCTAGTCTAGTTACCGTCAGAAATCCGATCGTCGTGAATGCTTCCGCCTGAGTCCAACCCTTCCCAAATAATATATCTACTAGGCAAAGCTTTGACTGACATGAGATTGAGTCTCAATATTTCGGAGCGGTGGTCCCCGGGGAACGCAAGGTTGGGTTCTTCGTTATACCTACATTACTTTTCGTTTCAAATAGAAAATACTTCTAGTTATTATGACATATCGAAATATTTAGTACTTGTTTTATTCGATTCCTTGGTGATAGTTATCTATTTTTAACCCCCGACGAAAAAAAGGAGGTGAGGTCTGTCTGTGGCATCGTAGCTCCCAAACGGATGGACCGATTTGGAGGCGGTTTTTTTATTAGGAAGCTTGTTTAATCGGGATGGTTCTTAGCTATGTTTGTAATCAAGTAATAAAATAATTAAGTAATAAAAAAAATTATTATCTTAAAAAGTTGACCAATTTGCATGCGGTTTTTTTTAAAAAGCTTGAAATAAATGTTAAATTACAAATTTAAAAAACCCCCGACTCTTAAAAAGTCTAAAA
This sequence comes from Nematopogon swammerdamellus, assembly GCA_946902875.1. NCBI lineage: Eukaryota > Metazoa > Arthropoda > Insecta > Lepidoptera > Adelidae > Nematopogon > Nematopogon swammerdamellus. The sequence continues at coordinate 1,702,160 of OX336345.1, read as the reverse complement.
TAATTTCCGTTTACTTACTTAAAGGAGTCGGGGGACCGCTAAGTAAATTAAATATAAAGACTCAAGAGTTGCGCGGGAATTTACTTAGCGGTCCACCGACTCCTTTAAGTAAGTAAACGGAAATTATTTTTGACTTTTTAAGAGTCGGGGGTTTTTTAAGTTTGTAATTTAACTTTTTTCTACATTATTTCCACACAAACCAAGAAAAACCTTTCCAATAAAATAATATAATGTAGTAAAAGTATGTAAATTGACATAGCGGTTCTCGAGTTATAAGGAGATTCATATATTGACGCACGTTACTCGGCCATAGAAACTTGGCTTTGTTTATTAGGAAAATGACCTTGTAGTCTATTATATTTCTTTACAGTTTAATACATTACCACAAAACATTCTTCTTCGCCTGTATCAAAGAGTTTGTGTTACGTCGCTGCGCAAACTCTCTGGCCTGTATATACCTCTCCCACATCTCAAAGGTTAGTTAGTATAGAATGCCTCACGGCATCAAGCTTACCAGTTGTACCTAATTTATATGAATTGGTGTTCAATAAATAATATACATATTTAAGTACTACATAAAATGTATGTATTTAAAATGGTATTGTGTCATGTTGTCATTAGTTGTAGCCTTGGTTGTAGCATACGCGTGTACCATATAGTGGCATGTTGTGATGGCGAGGTCTAGCATGTAATTGCACCTGAAAAAAAAACAATGTCACTGCCACCACATAATTATTTCACACTTAAACGAACGTCGAGTTTCAATCCCCTCCCCGCAGAACTCCCTCAACCCCCCTCAGAACTCCGTCACCCCCCGCTAGAACTCCCTCGTCCCCCGCGCTAGAACTCCCTCGTCCCCCGCTAGAACTTCACCTCTCTCACCGTCATACGAAGCAGACCGTTGACGAATTTCCAATTTGCTAACTGAATTACCTGCGCCTTGTAGCAGTCAGTTCCAACGTTGGGAGGGGTTGAGGGGCGTTTAACCTGGCCACCTCTATTCAACCCTCTGAATTGGAGGTGTTATGTTATGTATGACTGCTTTCACGCGTCAATGCTTTTTTTAGGGTTTCGTAGCAAAATTGAATAAAATTAATATAAGGTGCTTCGTTAGTCATGTCAAAAATTTCGGGAGGGTTTTTTTTTTAGCTTTGCCGGGATAAACCCTACCTACCACCTAGTAAGGTATGAAGAGAAGCGACCTACAGTTTAACGTGGAATACCAACCACGGTCAGCCTCCAACGGTCGAGCGGTCACCCAACCAAGTACTGACCGCGCTCAGGTGTTCTTAAAACAGTCGACCGACCGTACCACTGAGCTACCGAGGCTCATGTTAATATGATTGATTAAAACGGAATCTTTACGACCTCATACTTGACCGGTTTTTCTTCAACCAACAAAGTGTCCTCTAGTATTTAGTGTCGAAAATATGCAAATGTTGGTGTGACCGACACACCGGAATGAAACGTGTCGTGAAAATAGTTTTTGTCCATTTAATTCTCACCCACCACCGTGTAAGGTACACGTTTTATATGCGGTCCCTACCCTAACACGAAGTCACGAACACGGGTGCTGTACCACAGAATAGAAAAGAGTACTCCGTACAGAAGCTGCTCTGTACAAACGCTCACAAAGAAATAGCTACTCTGCGACGACAAGATAAAGTACAAATTGACTCGCACAGAGCTGCATGCCTAAACACGATAACCGCCTACATTTCGCTTCTCTTTCTGTCGTGTAACTCTATCTCGAAAGCGCGTCGTTCAGCGCGTCTAAGGGCTGTGTCTTTATGCTGTCTTATTGTGATGAATAATAAAATGAAGATGATACCTACCAACTTTTATCGTTCTAGCTACCAACGATACGATATTTAGCTACGGCAAATTCATGCGAACAAATTCATGCATGCGTTAGCGTCACAATTAGTTTCTCACATCGAAGCGTGCATTGCGTGCAACCTTCCAGTTATAGTTTTGTTTGATCAATAAATTTAATGATCAATGATCATCTACATTTATTATCCTTATACAAATTAGGCCATACACACCACGCTGTTCGGCGTCATCTAACTAATGTTATTGGCAATACGATATTATTTTTAAATCTATGACCTCCTACTAATATGAATAAATAAATTACTAGAAATAAATCAAAATGCTATGCTACTAAACAACACTTACCTTTCTTCTTCTCTCGGCAATGAAAAAAAGACAAGTTTTCATTTGTCTGTTGACTTTTGCACCCGTCCACTGCACAATAATTACGTGATTTCGACATTTTCTAAATTCGAAAGCGCCACACGCCCGGTCTGGCTGGATAGCGGCAGCCCACTGTTAATTGTACATTAGTCGGTACGCCAAGCGGTAGGCATTTAACTCGCGACCTTGAGCGAGTGACGAAGGCCTGGCTGTACCCTAATCACGAGATTTAACCTACGCCGCGTATTACGCTACGCGCCGTGCTCTCCGCATCATTTTGTATGGAGAAAGGGAGCAGCGCCTCTAGTGATAGATTTTCGAACTTCGTTTCACCATGCAAAATGATGCGGAGAACACGGCGTAGCGTAGTACGCGGTGTAGGTTAAATCTCGTGATTAGGGCACGGTTCGCTCTCTTTGTGGCTTTAATTTTATTTTAATCCAATGTTAAAGTTATACCTAAAATGTGCTGTTAATTTTGTCCAGAAGCTCGATTCTGCTAATTGCACAATTTTCAAACATACTTCGTGTGTTGTGTTTGAGTCAAACATAACACGAGTAAGTTTGGACGTGGTTTCCACATGATGCTATTCTGCTATTTACAAAACACTTTTAGTTAGTGTCTATGGTAACAGGAGGCGGAGCTTATGTGAAGGTTTGACATCGCGTCGCCTAACGCGAAAAATTCTGACAATAATGTTGACTAAAGTTTTTCTTTTAAATACTTACCAATAAAAATAATGAATTATGCGTAATGGGTGCATAAAAATATGCAAGAATTAATTATTGTAACAAACATTCATAATTAAGCGAGATAGACATTTATTTTGTTCAAATTGAATGCAAATGTTTACTGATTTTCGTCGCTTGGCGACACGCTCATAGATGTGATACCATTTTACAAATCCCTCTTTTTTGGGGATTTATTTGCTAGAAAGAATCATTTTTACAAAATGTTATATAATTATTATTACACACATATAAAATATAATATGCATAAAAGTAAGTGATATTACAATTAATATAATTTCACTGAAATAATCTGAATAGTAGGTACGTTAACATAATTTATTTAGAAGCCAAAACGGCAAACATGAATAATTAATAATTACCGTTTTTATTAAATTTGTACATTTTATGTATTTTTTATTAGTTTTAGTTTAAATATGTAAAATTAATATAACATTTAAATAAATAAATAATAAATAACTAACAACAAATAATAAATAATAAGTGACAAGTGACAAGTGACAAGTGACAAGTGACAAGTGACAAGTGACAAGTGACAAGTGATAAGTGACAAGTAACAAGTAACAAGTAATAAGTAATAAGTAATAAGTGATAAGTAATAAGTAATAAGTAATAAATAATAAATCATAAATAATAAAATAGCAAATTCATCGGTACGTCGAGAGGGTTTGACGCGTATCTCCGTTTTCTCTTGGCGATCCCTGTCTCCTCATTCTCATTTCTAGATAGCCTTCTGCCATTTTTCGAAACTTTCACAAAGAACAATTTAAAATTAAACCCAAAACTAAAAACAAAACATTCGAAATCACCTCAAAAATAATATGTTTTCACCAAAACACATCGTTACTTTGAAGCAGACGGCGTGTTAGTGTTTCACAAACATAACATAACATAACACGCGCGTTTGCTCTAACTTAGCGAGTAGAATAGCATTTCGGCGAAACGTGCGGTTTTGACGAAACACAAACATAACACACGCACTAATCTGATAGCAGAATCGAGCTTCAGGCGAGACGGACAAATTACTTTGCCGTTTTGTAGAGGTTTTAGATAGCTTTTTGTATGTGTTGAGAGTAAAAGCTCATTTCTAAAATTAAGTATTTGCGTGCTGCCAAACGTCAGCTTAAATTTCGAAATTCAAATAAAAAAATGTGGTAAATATACTTACAGCGTATAATGTGTATGTATGTAGGGTATTTGATTATGCGGGTGGCGCTGCTAGAAACATAAATTCAAACTTATCGTTCAAACATAAAGCTTTTAATGTTCCATCAGAATATTGGAGATGAATAATCTGCAAGTTATGTATTAAAGACGCAGGTGAAAGAATTAAAACTCTTGTAACTGCCATTTGATAGTCAGTCATGCGGTTACCTGCATACCTACAACCAATGTGTTAAAATTGTTTTACTTCGTCCTCAATCAACATCCCAACTAGTAAAGCGCAAAATCTGCAAGGACCTACATTGCCGCCGCCGCCGTCGATTCTATGGTAGGTATATTGATTGATCTCCGTCGATTCTATCGTATGTTGATTGATCTCCGTCGATTCTATGGTGTGTTAATTGATCTTCGTCGATTCTATGGTATGTTGATTGATCTCCGTCGATTCTGTGGTATGTTGATTGATCTCCGTCGATTCTATGGTATGTTGATTGATCCCCGTCGATTTTATGGTATGTTGATTGATCTCCGTCGATTCTATGGTGTGTTAATTGATCTTCGTCGATTCTATGGTATTTTGATTGATCTTCGTCGATTCTATGGTATGTTGATTGATCTCCATCGATTCTATTTTTTATTATGAACACTCACACGGCTACATCACCTACTACATCAGTAATATCAGCCCAAAACACCTTGTGAATTAGGTGCCATGTCAGTGCTTCCATTCGGTCGTGCCGGCTACACTGAACTGGACGGAAAACACGAACTATTTACATAGCCATTTCAACCGACCTTTCATTAAGTGCGGTGGCAGCGGTGGTACCATCCCGGGCGGGTTAACCTACGAGTAGTAAGGTAAGAAGGGAAGGGAGGGACCTACTGTTTTACGTGGAAAACGAACTACGGTCAGCCTCCAACAGCCGAGCGGTCACCCATCCAATTACTGAGTGCGCCCAGGTGCGCTTATGATCACGACCGACAGTCGATCGACCGCACCACTGGGCTACCGAAGTCAAGTCAATTCAAGTCAAGTCAAATCTGAGAAATACCGAGGCTGACATGTATGTTGATTGATCTCCGTCGATTCTACATATTATGATTCGCTTATATAAGTCGAGAACTGCTCAATCAATTCACATGGTGCTTTCGCTGACGTTTCCTGCCACTTCTAAGGATGGATAAGTATACCTACCTGCCACATTTGGCATGCATGAAGCGAAGCACAACACCTGATGCACACCATATAAGAGGCCCTTTGATAAACTGGAGTTAACAGATACTTTCTTGTTTTTTTTTATTGAAAGCGCGACTTAAGGCGCCGAGCGACCCATAAGGTGTCTAACGATGCCCATGGACATTCGTCGTATTCGGGGGTTGCGAATGCCATGCCGGCCTGACAGGTCACCATTCACGCCCCTCTTGAAGGATCCGAGACTGTACTTGGGGGGGAATATATGTGCAGGGAGAGCGTTCCAGAGTTTACCGGTTCTGTAGAGGAAAGGTCTGCAGAATCCATTGGTACGCATCCGCGGTAAGTCCCAAGAGGCCCAACACAAATTATAATAATAACATTTCGCCTAGCTGCTCGATGAGTTGATAAAGCTTCCAGATGTTTCATTTCTTTGGCCCTATGTACATAACGGCGCGTCTATAACAACGGGTATAAAATGCTTAGATATTTTTTTACTCGAGCCGGTAAGTAAATTAAACGAATTTATTTCACTTGTAATATTCTTTACGCTGCCGTTGCTTGGTTATATATATCTTCAAAAACATCGTCTACACCTCAATTCAAGAAGCCATCCAGAAATTACAAGAAATATTTACTAGAAATCCTTTTGATGTTCTCAAGTTTATTGCATAGGTGTATTATAGTCCGCGCGCGGGCTGCGAGGAATCGGTGGCTGTGGAAATTAAATTTATTATAGAATTTTTACATTATAAATTATTACAATATAACTCGCAGTATAGTCATCACAAAATGTGAATCTATATAAAAATTATTATATTATTATGGATTACATAAAGAAATACTATGTTACGTTTGGTTTCATTAGTACATACACAGTAAAATTAATTTTATAACATTTAGATAATGCTCGCATGTTAAATACTTAATACAAAATTTATATAAAATTTATCATAAAAATAAAATCAAAACTTGCCCAAGGCAGATCGCTATTTGTATCTGCCGAACAAGAAATCAAAATGTAAATTGTTTCAACACTTGAATTTAACATTCTTCCATTTAATTGCGGCTTGCGCATCCTTCTTCAGAAAATAGGTAGGTAAAGTATTTCAGACATACACGTACTCCTTGCTATTCGAGATATATAGCAATTCTCTCATGCAGCGTTTTTCGAAACTTTGATGATTCATCACATCTTAAAATATAAATAATACTCAAATTTAACACACGTCCATAATTGTCGCAACATTCTTCTATCTACAGTATGGTATTTCAAACACAATCCTCGCTATTATACTTTCCGAGATATAGCTATTCTCCCATTCAGTGTTTTTCGAAACTTTGATGATTCATCACATCTTAAAATATAAATAATACTCAAATTTACCACACGTCCATAATTGTCGCAACATTCTTATATCTATAGTATGGTATTTCAAACACAATCCTCGCTATTATACTTTCCGAGATATAGCTATTCTCCCATTCAGTGTTTTTCGAAGCTTTGATGATTCATCATTAATATGTGATATATTAAAATATAAATTATACTTTAATTTAACAAACGTCTATAATTGTCGCAACATTCTTCTATCTATAGTATAGTATTTCAAACTCAATCATCGCTATTATACTTTCCGAGATATAGCAATTTTCCCGAAACACATTAGGGCTCTCTTATGGTGTTGCGTTACTGTCAAGTTCCGTGAATACCACGCCATATTTGACGTGCGGGTAATAAATACATGTCATTTGATTCCATGTCAACAATAATAAAATATTAATAAAATACAAAGTATTTACAACTCCGGTACTAATAGAGAGCAATGTCCCAAAGTTACAATTCCAGCCAAGCAATAATGAATTGGGCATCCCCGCGTTAAATCATAAATGCGAACTTCATCCCCGACCAAGTCTGACCTATGCTCTGTTCGAAATTCGAATCCGAACGCTGACGTCACAGTCCCTAACCGAGCCGCAGCCGTTCTCTATCGATCGCTCGCGGGCGCGGCCGGCGGTGCGGGGAGGAACTCACTCCTCTCCCCCAACGGTGGGAGAGGTTGACGGGGGAGGAGTGGAGAGGAGAGGCCCTTGACGTCACGGATGACACGGCGTCATCGGCCATCTCTCGGCCTATAATCATGGAGAGGTGCGGGCACAGAGAACAATGCAGGTGCGGTTTTTAAAAAAAATCGTGCTTGCAAATTTATTCACTTTTAATAAGGTGTAGGCATATCGCCTGTTTAATCTCAAAAGTGTCATCTACTAATGTTTGGAAACTTTGAGGAATCGGAAACTTGTTAACTTGTAAAGATGTTACCTCAAATAGGTATACCTCTCTTAAATTGGGTGTATAGGTACACAATAAATTTTTTAGTAAATAATTTTCTGAGCGGTGTTTTCAAATATTGTAAAACATTCATTTTTTTCTCTTCATTTATAAATTTTGTGATTAGCTTTCCAAATTCCATATGTGGACACTTGACTGGTTCCGGTATATTTTAGATTAGATTATCCTTAATGTTATCTTGTAAAACTGTTTGTTGTCCCAAAAATAAATAAATAAGTAAATAAAATTAAATCTACCTAATATGTCACGTGGTAACATGACATTTTTCAGTTTACTTAAAAATTGATTAGGTACTCTACTTCAAAAGTTTTTGACGGAGTTAAAACAAAAAATCCTGTTATGTGCGAGTTTTACTCGCGCACGGAGGTTTCCGTATCTATCCGCTATTATCCGCCTATCTTTTGTCTTTCAACAATGCAATGTATAAAAGCCTGCGGCGCCATCTATTATTCTATAGTGTGACTAATCGATTTTTCGGACGTTTGTTGTATGGGAGCCCCCCTTAATTTTTAACATTCTCTTATTTTTCTTATTTGTTATATCCGCCATAGTAACACGTATTCTGTGAAAATTTCAACGGGCTACCTATTACGGTTCACAAGAGATACAGCCCTCGGACAGACGGACGGACGGACGGCGGAGGCTTAGTAATAGGCTTCCGTACGGGATACGGCAACCTAAAAATTACAAGACAAACTCGAAGACGGTACCTAACTAGATAGATGCGGTGCTGAGGCTCTGCGCTTGCTCCGCCAAAAGGAATATGAACTTATAAAGGAATATGATTGGCCTAGCGCGCACAAGCGAGCGGTAAGAGGAAGCGATGCATAAGGCCCTAATGTGTTAAAAAGTGACAAATAGTTTTCTCGCCGTCTTTCTCCGCTCTACGAGGATTGTCGGTATTAGAGGGGATGCCGGACTTTTGGAGCATGATTATTGAGAAAACACTTATCGAGCACAGCGTGTATCTAGTTAGTTTGGTTAAGTTCTTTGCATATTATACAAGTTTTAGATCGATTCATGACGACTTCATACAAATAATTTACAGTCTCAGAGGCCTTGGAGAGTTTTTGAAAGGTGAAAAGGTCGAATTTGAATAAAGCGTTAAAATTCAGATACATATCTGAATGTAATGGGATATCACTCCCTTCTTATATTACTAGGTGGCAGGGTTTAACCCGCACGGGTTGGTACCACCGCACTGAATGAAAGGTCGGTCGAAACGGCTATGTAAATAGTCTGTGTTTTCCATCCAGTTCAGTGTAGCCGGCACGACCGAAGGGAATCACTGACGTGGCGCCAAGTTCATCCGGTGTTATGGCACAGATTACTTAATAGTTACTTCGTAACAGATAAATCACTCCATAGAAAATGTTCCTACCTTCGGGCTTTAATAGCCTACTGTTTCACTTCGCCAATCGCTGCGTGCGAAAATGTACCTTAACGATCGAGTGTAAAGTGGTTATTGCGTTGCAGCTGCGCGCAGTTGCGTGGGCGAGCGTCTATGTATACTTCGCGCGGCTGACGAATTTCCACTGAAATAGACCGCCGGCGGCCCGTCGGGCGGTAGGTAGTTAGCGCGCGCAAGTACATAGAGTGCGTGAGGCCTGGTTATGGGCTGACATCACGGATGTTGTAGGTGATGTAGCCAACCGTGTCAGTATCCATAAAAAAAAATGTTCTCAATGCGGCTCAGCATCCAAGCTCCCCGATGATAACGAACGCAGCGACATAATTCGGCAGATTCAATTTACATTCGATTTGGCGAAAGAATTACGAATGATGGAACTGCCGCCGTCCTACCTACATTGCATAGAATTTGTTTATGGTACCTGATATGGTGCGTAACGAGACGATCCGCCGACGCACCGAAGTAGTCGATATTGGACACCGGGACCTAAGCTCAAGTGGCATTGGCCTGGCCACGTCAGCCGTCGAGACCTTTGGAGTAATCGTGTCTCACGCCGGCGGTCACGATAAAGTAAAAATCAGGAAAAATAAAATACCCTGCGAATCCTGCGATGTTTCTTGCCGGTTCTTCTTCGTTGGTGTAATCGAACCGTATACTTAGAACAAAATGTGACTACTCGAAGAATAAAATTTTTTTTTTATGTAATCCGGTATGGGTGGCTGAGTCGGAGGGGCCAAAGCGCATGCTCCAACCAGCCCATATCACCTCCGAGAAGGTAGGTGCCATACCGGAGACTTCCCTGGATTGCTGGCTATACTGGACTAGAGGAGAACACAACCGAGGCTGCCATGCGGCCATCTTACATCCAGTACGGTGGTACCAACCCAGTCGGCTACAATTTGAGCTTACCACCTAGTAAGGGGCAAGGGAAGGGACCTACAGTTTTACACCGGTTCCGAACGGTGAAGCAGCAGGTGTAGGTATGCACGTAAATTTTTTCGTCAGAAAAAACTCATTGGTACACAAACGATAAATAAGCATATTCACCTGCTCGACTGCTCGACGATTCTATATTGTTTAATTCTTTGATTTTGGTCGATAAGTACTCTCCGGCTGTCAGTACACTCTGTGATGTTGGCTTGTGTCAGGGCAGGGCTCGGTGCTCGGGGCGAAACGTGATGGTTTGTTTGGCTCTGAAACGATGACAGTATTGGTTTTGTCCGCTTGTTTTGTCGATCGGGCTTTCGAATGTGTTTTCGATGAAATGTTTTTAATTGTTGTTTTTTTTTTGTGACACTAATGTAACTAGAAGTGTCTATTCGCAGGTATACCTGCATGCAGGTATACCTGCGAAAAGCCCTCTCCGATCGGGCATGTCTATTCGCAGGTAAACCTGCATGCAGGTATGCAAACTGCACTATGGGAGTTTTCAACGAAACGTAACAAAAACGACATGCGCCGCCTCAACATTATGTTAGGGTTAAATTATAGAAGATGCGACGCCATCTTCTGTAATTTAACCCTGGTTATTTGTTTTTAAACCAACTCGCATAGTGCAGTTCGTACCTACGAATACCTCATACCTGCGAATAGCACTGTCCCGCCTGGTAGATCTATTCGCAGGAAATCAAATAGGACACTCCCAGTTCTTATTTAATAATCTCTGTTTGGCAAACCTACGAGTTTTTAGTTAATAATCTCTGTTTGGCGTACCTGCGAATAGCCCTGCCCAATGTAACTTGCGCCACGAGGCGACAACGTACGTAGGCGTTCGTGCAGTTATGTTGTCTTACGCGTTAGATGATTTGGTATATTGTCTGAGTTTAACTGTAGTTTTATGACTATTTCACTCTCCGCATGATCCTCTGTTATATATAATATAGCTGTGCCCGCGGCTCCGCCCGCTCTCATATTTGACTTCTCTGCTAACCTCATAAGCCTTTTAGCGTGATAGTAAGTAGCATATAGTTGATGGGAAGAATCAAGCTATCCGTAGATTTTTTTTTATTAAAATCGCTTCAGTGGTTCTCGAGTTATAAGCGGACAGACAGACATACAGACAGACATACAGACAGGCAGAAAGCAGACGTTGGATTTTATTAAAGGTAAGGACAACAAATTAAATTTTTTAGTATTAGTTTGGCGAAAACATGATTCCCTTAAATGTTCTCGATTGTAAAGATTGCTAAATTACCTCCAAACGTTCAATAATCGGACAAGATGCCGTGCTAAAGGGCGACAGGATCGCCAACTCTCACCTTGGCACGGTACTTACACCGAGTCATGAGGCAGGTGGGTCTTCGTGCCTTACTTGCTGCTTGATCGATTGAATCTTGTTCGAATACTTTGCGAAACGTGGTGGTCGGTGTTGTGCTGTAATTTACCAGAGTTCTTGCAGCACAACACCGATTACTCTGCTTACCCCGATTGTCGGGATTCAGCGTGTGTGATATGTATGTATGTATGTATGTACGTTCAATAAAACCGCTAGAATTCAATAATTGTACTAAATTACGTAATGAAACTTTGGATAATAAATAACTGATATCAACATAGAGCAGTGCCGATGTTTTTTACATTTAAAAAAAACCATGGTTTTTATCGTAAAAAAAAATTACATGAACTTTTCCTTGAATTACATAAGCTTTAACTTTTTTTTTTAATTGAGTATTTAAGTATTTAATATTTATTGATCTCAGGAAGTAACGATTAAATTTTACTTACACATAAAGATGTCACTAGTAGGACCAATACTTTTTATTGATTTATTTATTTAGAGTAACCAACAGTGTGATCAAAACAAAGTTTACAATAACACAACGGGTAATAGGACTAATAGGTCACTACAGATAAAACTAAGTACACGATAGTGTAAGAAAAAGAAAAATACATTTAAACAAATCAAAACTGATAAATGAACAGTTAAAAAACTCGAACTCGCGCACCGAGGGTTCCGTATCGCCATGTCATGGTTAGCGCCACTCACGCCATCTATGGCGTGTTATGAAATGCTTCATATTAGTTAAATGTCATGATTACTTAAATAAAATGCTTTACACTCTATTCGGTAGATGGCGCGCGCGCATACACTTTTTTGGTTTCTTCTATGGGAACCCCCGTGAATTTTTTACTTTTTCTTATTTTTATTATTTGTTGTTATATCGGCCATAATAACACGTCATATTCTGTAGGCTTAGTAATAGGGTCCCGTACCGGATACGGAACCCTAAAATGAAAAAAAGAATAATAATTTTAAATAACTAATTAAATTATAACAGAACTGTCTAATTTACTTGCTAAAATTAAAACATCAAAACTAAACTGAACTAAACAACATTACATGATACCTAGTAAGCTAAAATAATAAAATTCACAATAAAAAACTCACAAAAAATATCTATCTATATATATGTGGAAATTATTATATATGTGGAAGTCATATATTAAAACTTCTCTTTCCGCCACTCACTAGCAGTTATCATACCCCAAAGGTATCCTGTTAGAAAATGCCTAGAGGCATTAAGACGTGTTACCTTTTGCCCATATTCTATTTGAGTGCAATAAATATATACAATATCATATACAATATACAAATTTCCACAATTAGGCAAAACTACAAAAGATTTTTTAACACTATAACATAAATAATAATAAAAAAAAGGTAATTAATAAAATTGCACCTAGAAAAAAATTTTTTGTGTGCCCAAAGTTAAACACTGTTTAGTCATTAATAATCTACAACTTCAAAATTAAGAAGTCTATGTTTACTGTAATTACATTGGATTTTATACAAAACGAAAGTGTCATTGGAATGTGTTCGTTTGTTTGGGCACCTGAATTTAATTGTCTCCAAGTATGTAATTAGGGATATTCGACATGTACCGGATGCGGTAGTGATCAAAGTGATCAAAGTCGGAGAAATAATTCCTGTTAGTTCGATGTTAGCGCGAGCGGGTGCTGCTACTGTCATGATAATGCGGTACGCGGTTCACAAGTTCGTAGAAGCGTGAGCTTCTAATTACCTAGTGAATAAGATGAATATTTTTGTACTTTCGTATTTTTCCACGGGAACTAAACTGAGGACAAAAAAATATGGTATGAAAAGGACCAGTAATGAATAGAAAAAGAATCCTTCAATCAGAAAAGGGCTCAATGAAAGGCGTACCTTCTTTCATAAGTACATTTCTGAGTAAGAAGAATATTTTTTTTATTTGAATGTATTTTCTCTTTTATTTATCTACTTTTACGAAATACACAGTAGGTATGTGTGTTTGTAAAGGTTAAACTATAAAAGCTGTTCAGAATAAAAAAGCTGAAATCGGCACTCTTGTTGGCACAAAAAGGCCAGTGAATTTTTCAAATTAAAATTTGAAATTTAATTTTTATTTCAAGCTTTTTTTAAAAAATTCTCGTCCTAGAATGTAAGTTAAATCTGAGAAATAAGTAGCATATTGTGTAATCACTTGTCAGCCTCGATAGCTCAGTGGTGCAGACAGTCAACTGTCGCTATTGAATGTTAAGCAACGCTGGGTGCGGTCAGTACTTGGATGGGTGACCGCTGACCGTTGGAGGCTGACCGAGGTTCGGATTCCTCGTAAAACTGTAGGTCCCTTCCCTCCTAATCTTACTTGGTGGTAGGGTTTAACCCGCCCGGATTGGTACCACCGCACTGAATGAAACGTCGGTCTAAACGGCTATGTAAATAGTTTGTGTTTTCCGACCAGTTCAGTGTAGCCGGCACGATCAAAGGGGGAAGCACTGACATGGCACCTAGTTCACCCGGTGTTATGGGCTGACATCACGGACGTTGTAGGTGATGTAGCCAACCGTGTCAGTTTCCATAAAAAAAAAAAAAAAATAATAAGCTTCAATTCGGCAAATCGGTTCACTTTTTAATAATTAATTATTAATTTTTGATAAATAATTTTTTTATTACTTAATTACTTGATTATTTCATCAAAAACCTAACTAACAATCATCCCGATTAACCCAGCTTTCCAATAAAAAAAAACAGCTTTGGGAGCTACGATGCCACAGACAGACACACCCATACACACACACGTTAAACTTATATTTAACACCCCTCTTTTTTCGTCGGGAAATAGAAGTGTATGAAGCATTTAAGAAACTATTTTCCACCAGTGGGAGTCGCCGCGATCAAAGCTCTGGGCAACAGCTAGTTGTGCGTATGTACATATCACTTGTTAACCATAACCGAACACAGAATGGAACTCACCTTCGGTATTCCAAATGCCATCCGCAAAACTTTACCAATTTGGAACGTCCAAATGCACGCACGGCTTTTAGCCTTTATTTACCTCGCGTATGTATTTATCGCGCCACCTGTATGTGTATTCACACCGCCAGCGACGAGTCCTTATATGTTGAGGGGAATCATGCTCCCGATCTCCGCTCTCCGCTCCGACACCAAAATAGGCACATGCACATCTGTGATGTAGGTTGCGCCGCCGCCGCCGCCTCAACAATCAACATTAGGTTAGGGTTAATTTATAGAAGATGCGTCGCGTAGCGAGAGACGCATCTGAAAGAAAGAAAGAAAGAAAAACGTTTATTCAGCTAAAACTATAAAATAAAAAACAAGATTATAAAAATAAAAAATGTAAAAATCTTTTTTTTAGATGAAAGGGAGCAGACACAGCACGATGCAAAACCTAACAAGTAGGTAGTTGCGGCTGGTTTTAAGTCTGCCCCCTTACATTATTACATAACAACAATTTAGATTTAATCAAATTATAAACTGAAAATCAAATTTAACAACCAAAAACAAAATATAAACACAAAAATATTTAAAAACATTATGGTAGGTAACTCAAAGACACATTACACAAAAAAGAAAATAATAACGATCTTTTATAAATTAACCCTGGCTTTTTTTTAAACCACCGAATCATTGTGAATATTTTTGTGGTAAATAAAAAAAAATAACCAGGGTTAATTTATAGAAGCGACGCATCTTCTAAAATTAACCCTAACCTAATCTTGAGGTGGTCCATATCGTTTTGTTACGTTTCGTTTCGAGCCATGGCAGTGAACGCCAATGATGCATATTGCCCCGAGACGCTCGTGTGGATGGTCAGATGGTGGTGCATGGAATGACAGCAATGAATGGTTGACGTTTTCTCCGCTAGATGCGCTGGGCTGTCGGAGCGGAGAGCGGAGATCGGGAGCAAGATTCCCCTCAATATATAAGGACTCGTCGCCAGCGCCCTTACATGTATTCAACATATTGGTATACGTACGTGTATTCAGGGCGTCCCTTACTTGTATTCACGTTATTGTGCGTGTATTCAGCGATTCGAACGCTGTCTGTTCAGGTGTTGATGTAGAAATTTATTGATTTAAAACCGCCTCCACAACCCTCCGCGACCCTTCTCCCTCTACGAAGGTCCCAAGGTCACGGTTAAGCACTCCTTCCGTACTTGTGCGCAGAGGGAGAAGCGAGACTCTCGTGCAGATGATAAATTGAGGGGTCGGCCGGAGTTATAATAGAGATTCCTCGGGAGGTTTTTCGGAAGTAGCCGCTATATTTTTATTTTATTGAGAGAGCGGTGATGCGATTTAGGTGAAAATTAACACGAGAGAGAAAAAATACAGTGATTACGTGTGTGTTACATGTTTTACGTACCATGTTATGCTATAATAGCGTAAATAGTTTTTAAGTTTCCGTAAAACAAATTTTGGTACAAAGTAGTCAGTTTGATGCTAGAAAAAATATAAATGTGGCTTTCTAGAAGATATTCTCAACAAGGAGCGTAAAACTCAATTGGATTCATTTGAATTTTGACTAGATAAAAAAAATCGCAGCATTTGCTCACGAATATTCGAAAATTCTATTTTTCCGTGGCGTTCGTCGTGTTATAGTCATGCAATTTTACATAATCGATAAAAAATGCAATACTCCTTCCGGTCAAGGAGAGTATTATTTTTTTATTAAATATTTAGTAAGTAAGTAAAAAACGTTTATTACACAATTAAGAGTAATACATATTTGGCATCAAACTTACGGAGACGGAGCCCTCAGATTTTTTTTTTATGGAAACTGACACGGTTGTCTACATCACCTACAACATCCGTGATGTCAGCCCATAACACCGGGTGAACTAAGGTGCCACGTCAGTGCTTCCCTTCGGTCGTGCCGGCTACACTGAACTGGACGGAAAATACATAAACTATTTACATAGCCGTTTCGACCGACCTTTCATTCAGTGCGGTGGTATCAACCCGGGCGGGTTTTAAACCCTACCCTGGTATAAGAAGGGAGTCATACATACCCCTTAGTCGCCTTTTACGACATACACGGGGAGAGATGCAGTGGGGCTATTCTTTTAAAGTACCGGCCCCACAAGGTACAAGTTTGCAATAATGAGGGTACTATGTTTAATTGTACAATGTACAATTTGATTTCTAATCCCTAATCATTGCATTGTAAGAATCCAATAATTATTGTACATCTCCCAACACTGCTTCGCTTCGGCGCCATTGCGGTACTGAATAGAGTCAGATAGGACGAATGCAATGAGCCTGGTTAAACACCAAAGATAAATTTTAAACAAATTATCACTGTATTGCCGATACCACCGAACTACAAACCCAACCTTTACCCTGTTCAAGTTTGCCATGAAAGAATCCTAAACAATTTTAACTAATGGCAGAAGCAACCGAGCGAGCTTTATTTAACGATGTCCTGAACTCGTTCAAAATTTGTATTTTTTTTTTCAATGCTTCCTCGCACAACAAAATTTCTCCGAAATTCCGACGGCAGCAACAGCGTCTAACTAAAGCCATAGAGATAATTACTTAGAAGTGCATCAACTTGAAGGAGGTGAAATAAAATGAAAATACTATGATTAATACAGTATTATTCAACAATTACTTTCCAAATTTTAGTGCAGATTCTAGATCTCATATGTACATTTGGTCTTCGTAATTTTTTCAAAATTTAAAAAAATTACACGATTCCAGAAATGTTTTAATGCATCGCCACAAAAATAAAGAAAATCGTGATTTTTTTTTAATTCGAAAACAATTAAAAGTAAAGTTGAACGTGAGTTGTTGATTTTGACTGCAGAAAAATAGCCCTTTTAAAATGTTGGTAGTTGTTACTGAATCACACTGTATATTCAGAAAAGCACCTATCTTTGCCAAAAACATGTATTTAATGACTTCTTTACATTAACACATTTAAAAAGTAACATTATTTCAGATCATTTTCAATATAGTTTTTTAATAAAATTAATAATTAATTAACAATGTTAGTATTAAAAAACATAAAACCAAATTTAACTAAATATAATATTTATATTTACAGCTGTTTATATTTTTAAAAACATAAAGGAAAATAAACAACAGAATAATAATTAAACTAAAAACAAAATTAAAATAAAAAGCTCATGCACTGTATATTTATGTCTAGCTCTGTCACTTATTTACTCACGTATCTTCTGACTGCAAATTGTGTGCACGCATATCAATGGTCGGCGACGAGGTGTAATGTATGAAACGTGTGTCAATGCCGTCTCGGCATGGCGCCTACGTCCATTGTCCACGGTCTAAACTAAAAGTCCTCTGGAAAGTTTCACGACAGCAGCGCTCGGATCCACTCTGCTCCTCTGCTCTCATAAAAATCCCTACAATTCCTTCACAGACACGAAGATACGTGCCGCTGAATAGAATGCTCCTGAGTGGAGAAATTAAAATTCCGATTAGATTCAAAGGTCCTCTCTCTGTGAAAGGAGATCTCAAGTCTTTTTATTCGATAAAAGAAGCGTATCGAGCACTCGATCCAATGGAGTACAGAGTAAAAGTGCAATTACCATCTTAGAACTCTGTACACACCACACGCCGTATCCCGAGGTGAGAGGTGGCTACCCTGTCGCCCTTATGCACGGCATCTTGTCCTCATCCCTTAGTCGCCTTTTAGGACATGAACGGGGAGAGATGCAGTGGGGCTATTCTTATTAATTGCCGGCCCCACGGAGTACACTGCCTCTGTCAACTCTGTCATATTCACAAATATCGTATACCCAATATATGCCATAACATGCCCAATACGCTGGCAGCGTATTGGGAACTGTGGGAGAGTCGGCTCAATTGGATTTCTCTATCCGTCAACGGAACAGTGTCAGCAGCAGCACACATCCCGTTTCCTCCTTCTTTCCAGGTTACATTAATTTAGTTTTTGTATATTTTTAATATGTTCTTCATTAGGTTAATTTCATTCCAATTAGTTTTATTTCATTTCGTTATCATTATGAAAATAGGATTACATAAAAATAATAATATAGGTGCGAGAGCGCTGTGGTCTGAAAGAAGATACTCGTATTACAGTGACAAGGATTGAGAAAGGAATGCTTCGGTGGTTCGGTCATGTTGAAAGAATGGATGATATTGATAAGAGACTTACGAAAGAAATTTATGGAGCGAATGTGAGTGAAAGAGTCGGGAAGGGTCGCCCTAGATGCACGTATACCTAGACTAGATCGGGCATGTGCTCAAAAAGGGTCAAGTGCGTAGTACCCGAACCCGACGAGCATGTATGAAGAAAGTTTCCTGTCGAGCCGGCATGGCATTCGTAATCCCCGTGCATCACAGAATCTCCATGGGCATCGTTAGACACCTACTTGTAGGTGAAATGATGCCACATGTCGCGCTATCCATAAAACAAAAGTAAGTGTAGGTAGAGTATACAAAATGTCACATCAGCCCTTGTAGAATCAAGGTTCCGCTTCAACACACGTCAGGGCGGCAGTATCCGTCAGATACAATATTCATAGTAATTGTCTCCGAGTGACGTCACATCGGCGCGCCGCCGCGCCGCCCCGTCGCCCCGGCGGCGGCGCGCGACACCAACTCCTTCAGTTGCTGAGAACTTGAGCCTCTACGATAATTGAATATTCTACGATAAATTTTGTAGAACGAGTTTCAAGTTTCGAATCTCTCTTCGCAAGTTCATTATAGATTTGTTTGTTTTATTTTACTAAAATTGTGAGTGGGCGATGTATTTCTAATAGCAAGTAGCTTGTCATCTTAAAGCTCCAAGCACTGACTGTTTAAAGGAGTTATTGGATAATTATAATCAAGTGGTTTCAGTACCAAAAATTGTAGATAGGAATTAAAGAAGTTTCTACCGGTGAAAATGGCAGTGTTATGTGTCAGCGACCGTATAAGTCTAACGAAGAATACGCCGAGCCGTGCCGCTCCTGTCGGCTGTAAAAACAAACGAAAATGTCATCCCGCGCCTCCGCGGCCGTCAGCGCCATACATTATGCCACAATTTACTACCTATACTGTATTTCAGTTTATGCCACCCCCTATAACCCGAACTGTAAAGCGTATTTGTCAAAAACCACAATATTTTTTTATGGAACCTGACACGGTTGGCTACATCACCTACAACATCCGCGATGTCAGCCCATAACACCGGGTGAACTAGGTGCCATGTCAGTGCTTCCCTTCATTTCATGTCGGCTACACTGAACTGGAACAGAAAACACGAACTGTATATTACATAGTCGTTTCGACCGACGTTTCGTTCTGTGCGGTGGTACTAACCCGGCCGTGATAAACCCTACCACCTAGTAAGGTAAGAAGGAAAGGGACCTACAGTTTAACGTGTAATCCGAACCATGGTCCGCCTCCAACGGTCAAGCGGCCACCCATCCAAGAACTGACCGCTACCAGGGTTGCTTAATAACATAACAGTCGACCGACCGCACCACTAACCGATGACCGCACCGCTAACGAGGCTGACAGTTTTATTGTTCCACTGCAGCATCTCAGGCAGTTTTATACAGTTTATACATGTTCAAAGAACGTATCCACAAACGATTTAAGATACCACATGGCAATGAGTAGGTAAAATAAATATAAATACTCATCGATGGGTATGCTTAAAAATAGATGTGGGCGAGGGGTAGACGGGTGCTCGAATGGAGGCCACGTACAAGCAAACGTAGCGTGGGACGCCCCCCGGCTAGGTGGACAGATGACATAAAAAAGGTAGCCGGGAGTGGATGGATGAGAAGAGCGGAAGACCGCGTGTGGTGGCGTGCCTTGGGAGAGGCCTATGTCCAGCAGTGGACCGATACAGGCTGATGATGATGTTGACTCATCGATGCCCTTGCATCTTCAATCTAGTTGAAATATATGTAAAGTATGTATATAAGTATGTATGTATAGTATATAAGAGTTGATGTAGGTATATTATAATATTTATATTTCTTATTGTATTTATGTAATTATGTATATGCAAGGATTTATATTGATTGTATGTTTTTTTGTACAATTTGTATATGTGTGTATATATATTTCATACAACTGTTCCCTGTTTACACGAGTCAGTAAGCTTGGATGCGCTATACATAGGAGGACAGGGGTAGCCGCGCGCCAGCGCAAACGCGCCAGCGCGTCAGTCTAGCGCCGGCGACCGATCTTAGTCTCCGTCCGCCGCGCAGGCGGAGCGAACGTGCGCGTCTGTCACAAAATTCGTCGAAAAATTCAAACTTGAACACAGATGGAGTCACCTTTCACGAGTAAGTCCTTTCATTCAATTTGATAGCATTTTTCGCTTGAATTTCAATAACAAACATCGGCGTAAATATGTATGGAGAGCTCTTTTCTGCTTACCCACCATAGGTCGACTATCGTGTTGGATGCAGTTAGCTCTTGTAATTTTTTTTGTTTATTGATAAATATGTATGTTAAATGTATACAGATATTTCATGCATTCTGCCTTATTGCCAAAGGACATTTCTTCTAGTCAACCTCAGCAGGTTTCCTCGTTTAATATTCGTTTATCGCGCTTTTTTCATTCAACCAGTACCTACCGGTTTTTACTTTTGAGCGACTCTAAGGAGAAAGGAATTAATTTCTTTAGGTCATGCGTCCACCGGGAATATCAGATCGCGGATATTTAGGAGAATTAAAAATAATTGACGTAATAGTTTAAACGTTTGCCTTTAATGTCAGAGATTCAGAATGTATAGAACGTATATAAATGTACAGGATGTATATGTAGATGGTAGGGTTCAACCCGCCCGTGTTGGTACCACTGCACTAAATAAACGTCGGTCGAAGTCACTATGAAAAGTAGTACCTACGTGTTGTCCATCCAATTCAGTATAGCCGGATCGATTAGGGGGAATCGGTGACAAGGCACGTACCTAATTCACCTAGGTATATTTATTTATTTTAGACAGCCAGCCTTGGCTTATGTGTCTAAATCCGGTTTTCTTCATATTTTTTATTTTATTTGGTTTGTTTGTTTATTTTTTTTTTATGTATTTATCGATCTTGATTATTTTTATTATTTTAGTTTATTGTAGTTTTATTTTAGTATTTATATATTGGGCTCCCATCATCACTGGTACCAAACTGAAGCATTATTACGATGATAAAGCCATCCGTATCAGTTTCCTAAAAAAAGTTAATCTTTATGCTTAACTATTTTCGCATACATTTTGATAATTTTTATTATGGAATACACAATTGTAGATTTATAATAAAGTATCCGAGGTATCTCAGAACTTAGAACTATGATCGTGTTTATGCGAAAATCTGCAAATTCGCAAAATTGTGAAAGGGGCGTTGCCTTTGTTCATTTAAGAGAAAGGTATATTATTCCCTTGATGTAAAGAAGGGTTAAATATTGTTAAATCCGTTTCATCTTTTCATCGCGAATCGACACAATGAGCGACTTATTGTATGAATCCCGTTCAAACGTATGGAAGACTGGCGTCACTTGGCTACCTACTCGCTCGGCCAATCACGGCGTTCCATGCGCCGCTCCCGCCTCAGACTTCACACCCCTTTGGCGGCTACCTCGGTTCTCATACAAACGATGCCGTATTTCGTATCCAGGCTTACTGACTCGTGCCTGTTTAGTACTGCATTGTCCGCCCCTACGTGTTTTCCACATCCCAAAAGTTAGTTCGTAAAGAATGCCGCAAGGCATTAAACTCGCCTATTGTAACCTTTTTATACAATGGTGTACAATAAAGTATATTTTCATTCATTCATTCATTCAGTTTTAGTCGACATTGCGTTTTTCGACGAACAAAATAATAAGCGAACTTGTCGAAACAGATACTGAGAGAAGTCGAGACAAGAATAGAGAAAGAATAATCGAAAGCCCAAAAGCAATTTGCGAAACTTTGCCGAAACGATAAAGAACTTTTCACAATGTAACTCTCTCGTGATCTCGCTCCGACCTGCGAAATGGGAAACCTTTTTTTTTTCAATTTAATTTCATATTTTGCGAAGATATTTAAATCGTATTATGCTTCATAAAAGATTATCAAAGAAATGAGACAGGAAATGGTGAAAAAAAAAGGAAATTATTAAAAGATCAATTTAGATTTTGTACATATACAGGGTGTTTCAGGATAGGCTTGAGAAACTGGTCGCGGACTGGTGGTCCCACTGCTTGTCTTTACCAGTGTGGTCACGAGGACTTTCAGGACTCCAGGAATAGAAAGTACTCTTTATGAGAAGAAAAAAATCCTTATCACTCAAATCGAAATTCCGTATTTTTTTTCATACAAAAATTTTACATTGAAATAAAAACTTGATAGACAGTGAGTTTGGGGAGATTTGGCAATAGTGCTGTTTAGGTAACCTAAACAGCACTATTCCCTAGCCTAGGGAGTGCAATGACCTAGTCCAGTCCACGTTTTCTTTTAATCGCATTCAAATTTAAGTGTTTGGAATTTACCTACTCGTACATGCAGTTCAATTCTGCTAGTTAAGTATATAAGTTAGTCATTTTATTTTTATTTAATAAAGGTGGACGTTAACCGTCCACCAAATCTCGATTAAACGATTTTCACCAAAAAGTACTATAAAATGACCGAATCTGGGAAAACGTTCTACAGCTTTTCGTCTTCAAATATGGACCCATTTCGAACCCTGAAGTTACGAAACCCTATCCTGAAACATTCTGTATATATATTGACTGTAATCTTCGTTCATAACCACAAAGCTCGGGGCGTTCTCATCTCATCGTCGACACTGTGAGTAAAGGTTTTTTTTTTTTATGGAAACTGACACGGTTGGCTACATCACCTACAACATCCGTGATGTCAGCCCATAACACCGGGTGAACTTGGTGCCACGTCAGCGCTTCCCTTCGGTCGTGCCGGCTACACTGAACTGGACGGAAAACAAAACTATTTACATAGCCGTTTCGACCGACATTTCATTCAGTACGGTGGTCCCAATCCGGGCGGGTTAAACCCTACCACCTAGTAATATAAGAAGGGAGATTTTCTTATCCCTTAGTCGGCTTTTTCGACATACACGGGGAGAGATGCAGTGGGGCTATTCTTTTAAAGTACCGGCCTCACACGATACTTGTGAAACGTTATGAAAGCGATTGTGAATCAGTAATTCTTATTATCGAACTTGGACTGAGTACACGTAGACACCGCTTCGAAATAAAGTGTTCCAGAATCAATACTAATAATAAATCTGTAAGGGATGGTCTTTCAGCTCTTCCGCTTACATCCTTTACCTATAATAAAATCCAACGTATGCTTTCTGTCTGTCTGAGTGTCTGTCTGTCCGCTTATAACTTGAGAACCACTGAACCGATTTTAATAAAACAAAATTCTACGGATAGCTTGATTCTTCCCATCAACTATAGGCTACTTACTATCACGCTAAATAGCTTATGAGGTTAGCAGTGAAGTGAAATATGAGAGCGGGCGGAGCCGCGGGCACAGCTTGTTCGCTCCATAAATTTCTTTCGTTTTCTCCTATCATCAATTTTTCATGACTAACAGGTATAAAAAAAATTTTACTTGTAATTGAAAATTATCAACCAAAAAAAAAAGGTTTTAGAAATAAAACGTGAAAAGGTCAAAACACAGAGAGGTAAATTTTTTGTTAACTGCTTCATTATTTATGAAGACAAAAACCATATTTACTCAAATTTACTTCAACGAAAAAAAAATATTTTCCTTACTTACTACTTTTAACCATCTTCAGAAAAAATATTATTGGAATTTAAGAGTGAAATTTCGTACATTTTGTTTTCAACACTAAAATTATTACATCAATATATATACAGGTTGCCCCATAATTAATGGATAACCCGTAATGGGAATGTAGAGGGCTCGTTGACAGTTTATATAAAAAAATAAGAAAAAATTTATAAGTCAAGTACTTTTTTTGTATTACAATTGTTTTATTTTTTTTTTATGAAAATTGCTACCTTGTTTATGTAATGTAGGCATAAAGGCCCCAAGTGAAGATTTTTTCTAATTTTGTTTCTATGAATAATAATTCTGAAAAGTTGTACTTCCAAATTACAAAAGAAAAAATAAATTTTATTTCATAGTTTTTTTTTTCAAGATACATTTGAAGTTTCATTTTATTATTTTTATAATTTTTTGTCAATACTTTGAAAGCTGGCGAAAAAAAAATTATGTATGACAACATAGGTGGCCAAGCTCACAAAAATTAGCCTAATTAGTACCGATTCTGAAATGGCATAACAAACAACGTTTATTTAAAAAAAAATTACCATATGCTTGTTTATTCTTTGTAAGAGCATTTTTTCCCAAATTGCCAAATTACTTAATTAAATTTACTTTATAATAAAATTTATTTTTTCTTTTGTAATTTGGAAGTACAACTTTTCAGAATTATTATACATAGAAACAAAATTAGAAAAAATCTTCACTTGGGTCCTTTATGCCTACATAATTACATAAACAAGGTAGCAATTTTCAATAAAAAATAAAAACTATTGTAATAAAAAAAAACTTGACTTATATTTTTTTCCTTATTTTTTTATAAACTGTCAACAAGCCCTCTACATTCCCATTACGGGTTATCCATTAATTATACTGCCCACGTTAAACATCGCCAACTTTAGGTATACGAGTGAATAAAACCACTTTCAAGGGTTTAAAAATTTAAATTACAATTTTAAAAAACCCCGATCCTTAAAACGTCAAAAAGAATTTCCATTTAGGTACTTACTTAAAGGAGTCGGGGGACTGCTAAGTAAATACCTGCGCAGCTCTGAGTTTAAAATTTTTGTTACTTAGCGGTGGTGCCGCGACTCCTATAAATTAAAGAAATTAAAGTAAATGGAAATTATTTTTGACTTTTTAAGGGTCGGGGTTTTCTAAATTGTTATTTTACTTTTATTTCAAGCTTTTTTAAAAAAACCGCATTCAAATCGGTCCACTTTTTAAGATAATTTTTTTATTACTTCATTACTTGATTTTTTTTTTTATTTTTTTTTTTTATGTAAACCAGCATGGGTGGCTGTGCCGAGGGACCAATGGTGCAGTCGACATAGCCAAAATCACCTCTCCTCGCGAAACCACGCTCAGTTAGGTGCCATGCCAGCAGATTTGCGGACTGTTGCTAGGCTGTCTAGCCCGTTAATACGACGCTTGAAGACACCCAGGTTAAAGGATTCAGGAAATACACTCGCCGGAAGACAGTTCCACACTCTAGCGGTGCGACAAAGAAACGATTTAGAAAACCGATGGGTTCTCAAAAGCCCAATGTCAACAACAAAAGGGTGCTGAGTCTCTCTGCGACGAGTCATGCGGAGATAGGACGGGTGGCAGGGAATAAGGGATGCTAGTTCCGCAGAGCAGCGTCCGTGATACTATCTGTAAAACAGACTAAGCGAACCCACAAATCGTCTGTGACTTAGGGACTCCAGACCATCTGTAAGTTTCGGGTCACCAACAAGACGGATGGCTCGGCGCTGTATCGAGTCCA
This sequence comes from Nematopogon swammerdamellus, assembly GCA_946902875.1. Classification (NCBI taxonomy): domain Eukaryota; kingdom Metazoa; phylum Arthropoda; class Insecta; order Lepidoptera; family Adelidae; genus Nematopogon; species Nematopogon swammerdamellus. The sequence goes on along the minus strand of OX336345.1, from coordinate 1,676,331 downwards.
AGGATGCTTGTGATTATTTGATTAGCTAATAATCATCCGGATTAAACCAGCTTTCTAATAAAAAAAACCGCATCCAAATTGGTCCATCCGTTTGGGAGCTACGATGCCACAGACAGACTCACGTTAAACTTATAACACCCCTCTTTTTTCGTCGGGGGTTAAAAACGGGCATACTAAACCAACCGCAGAATTTAACATATTTCATTATCACAAGTAGATATTAGTAAGTAACTTTCCCTATTATGCGTCATTTCGTATTGTTTTCAATGCACGTGTTTTGCGCGTGATTCGTTGACGACGGCGGGGCTCCGCATTAGCACGTCACTTCCGGGTCGGTAAGTGGCTTCCGGTGCGCTGGGGCGGGCGGGGCGGAACCCAGCCGCTTCCGCCCTGCTTGCTGCCTCGGGTCATGTGTCTGTTGGCCTTTATTCAATAACCGCAGGTCCCTTCCCTTGCCCCTTACTAGGTGGTAAGCTCAAATAGTAGCCGACTGGGTTGGTACCACCATACTGGATGTAAGATGGCCGCATAGCAGCCTCGGCTGTGTTTACCTCTAGTCCAGTATAGCCAGCAATCCAGGGAAGTCTCCGGTATGGCACCTACCTTCTCGGAGGTGATATTGGCTGGTCGGAGCATGCGCTTTGTCCCCTCCGACTCAGCCCACCATACCGGATAACATAAAAAAAAACTGTAGGCGCATATCAAAAGCCTGAACTTTGAATCCTAAAAAACATTACCCTCCTATGTGCTTCGCTCAGTCGGGTAAAAATGCATTAATACATATTATGTATATTATTTTATATTGATTTCATTTGACCTTAGATAAAAAAGTGGCCAAATGCGAGCCGGAATCGCGGCCGGCTTTTATTGTTAGATGTTTAACTTTAGTTATAGGTTGCAATATAATCACAACAAGTTTGACGCGTGCCTGTATTAACTGTGTCAGCCTCGGTAGCTCAGTGGTGTGGTCAGTCGACTGTTATTAAACAACCCTGGGCGCGGTCAATACTTGTATGGATGGGTGATCGCTCGACCGTTCGAGGCTGATCGTGGTTCGGATTCCACGTAAAACTGATCTACAGTTCTTACCTTAACTCTTAATTACTAGGTGGTAGGGTTATATCCCGCCCGGGTTGGTACCACGGCACTGAATGAAACGTCGATCGAAACGGCTATGTAAATAGTTCGTGTTTTCCGTCCAGTTCAATGTATTTATTTTTTTTATGGAAACTGACACGGTTGGCTACCAACATCCGTGATGTCAGCCCATAACACCGGGTGAACTTGGTGCCAGGTCAGTGCTTCTCTTCGGTCGCGCCGGCTACGCTGTACAGGACGGAAAACACGAACTATTTACATAGCCGTTTCGACTGACCTTTCATTCAGTGCGGTGGTACCAACCCGCGCGGGTTAAACCCTATCACCTAGTAATATAAGAAGGGAGTCATATCTCTTAGTCGCCTTTTACGACATTAAATGAAGCAAAGCACTGACATGGCACCTAGTTCACCCGGTGTTACGGGCTGACATCAGACATCACGGATGTTTTAGGTGATGTAGCCAACCGTATCACTTTCCATAAAAAAACAACTTATTTTATAGTAAAATGGTGTACAATTTTTTTTTTTTTTATTGATGCTGACACGGTTGGCTTCATCACCTACAACATGCGTGATGTCAGCCCATAACACCGGGTGAACTTGGTGCCACGTCAGTGATTCCCTTCGGTCGTGCCGCCTACACTGAACTGGACGGAAAACACAAACTATTTACCATAGCCGTTTCGACCGACCTTTCATTCAGTGCGGTGGTACCAATCCGCGCGGGTTAAATAAACCCTATCACCTAGTAATATAAGAAGGGAGTCATATCCCTTAGTCGCCTTTTACGACATTAAATGAAGCAAAGCACTGACATGGCACCTAGTTCACCCGGTGTTACGGGCTGACATCCGACATCACGGATGTTTTAGGTGATGTAGCCAACCGTATCACTTTCCATAAAAAAACAACTTATTTTATAGTAAAATGCTGTACAATAAACAATAAATACAAATATACAAAATTATATAAAAGCCTCTGGTTTGTGGTCGGTCTCCGCCACTGCCCCGGGTTCATTAATTGGCCCATATCCAAAATACAATACAAAACAGGAAAATCGTTTTAATGAAAATAAAATAGAAAAGTTACCTCACCAATTTGTCCTGCCCGGAAAAATCATCCCGCTTGGAGTCAGCTTAAAGGAAAATTGGATCCTCCCTTCGAATGACGCGGCTATTCTTGTCCTGTTTGATCTTGTTTGGTCCTTTATTCGTGGCCGTGCGTGAAACTCTTACATACTTACATATACATACTTTATTGAACTTTACATGGGATCACCTACGCTGGTAGTAAAAACTAAAATAGATTTGAGGAGCCTTTCACTAAAGGTGATTTATAAATCCGTGTAGGTACCCAAAATAGGATGGATATATTTTATCACAAACTATTTTTACTTAAACTAATTTTACGTTAGGTTTAAAAGTGTACATAGTGTCACACATACATAGCGTCACGCCAGTTTCCCAGTGGGGTAGGCAGAGACAGTGGATCTCCACGTGCCACAATCCTGACACACCTCTTCCACTCTCATAATGCAATGTTCTTCATGCATGCTCGTCGGTTACGGGTACTACGCACTTGACCCTTTTTGAGTACATGCCCGATCTGGTCTAGGTACGTGCGTCTAGGGCGACCCTTCCCGAATCTTCCACTCACATTCGCTCCATAAATGTCTTTCATTAAGTCTCCTATCATCCATTCTTCCAAGATAACCTGACCGAACATGTTAACAGTAAACGGATTGAAATTGAATAATATTTATGTACTTACAAATCTTGGGACAATAAATGTTTCTACACATTGAATATCGTTGTGTGATTAATTATTAAACAACAAAGAATAATATACTACACGGTACAGTGAAAGTCGTTTTTAGGGTTCCGTACCCGGTACGGGACCCTATTACTAAGCCTACGCCGTCTGTCTGTCTGTCCGTCCGAGGGCTGTATCTCTTGAACCGTAATAGTTAGCCCGTTGAAATGTTCACAGAATATGTGTTATTTTATTAGTTATTATGGACGATATAACAACAAATAATAAAAATTCAAAAAGTAAAAAATTCACGGGGTTCCCTTACAAGAAACTAAAAAGAGTATGCGCGCCATCTACCGAAAACAGTATGAAGCATTTTAACTAATACATAGAAGGCGAGAGTGGCGCTAACCATGACATGGCGATACCGAACCCTCGGTACGCGAGTTCGACTCGCACTTGGCCGGTTTTTAAGTACCTACTCACATGTCTACTTGTATACTTTTATTTATGAGGTATTTAATGACACGCGAACAGACTATCCGTCATCCAACACACCGTATATTACAGCACTACAAATCACACAAAACATCGTGTCGGTCAACCGGCTTCAGATACAGTGGAACCCCCGATTATCCGAGCTCGGATTAACCGAGGTCGCGTTTATCCGAGTTTAACCGAGATGCAAAATTTTAAATTTTTCGAAGGAACAAGATTTAAATATTTTTGTTAGGTTTGGTTAGATCAGGGGTATCCAAACTACGGTCTATTCTACGGCCTGTACCCTAATCACGAGATTTAACCTACTCCGCTACGCCGTGTTGTCCGCATCATTTTGTATGAAGAAACGAAGTTAGCAAATCTATCACTAGAGGCGCTGCTCCGTTTCTCCATACAAAATGATGCGGAGAACACGGCGTAGCGTAGCGTAGCGTAGTAGGTTTAATCTCGTAATTAGGGTACTGATCCTAAATTATGCATGGGCGAGCTGCTTTTTTTTTATGGAAACTGACACGGTTGGCTACATCACCTACAACATTCGTGATGTCAGCCCATAACACCGGGTGAACTTGGTGCCACGTCAGTGCTTCCCTTCGGTCGTGCCGGCTACACTGAACTGGACGGAAAACACAAACTATTTACATAGCCGTTTCGACCAACCTTTCATTCAGTGCGGTGGTACCAACCCGGGCGGGTTAAACCCTACCACCTAGTAATATAAGAAGGGAGTCATATCCCTTAGTCGCCTTTTACAACATACACGGGGAGAGATGCAGTGGGGCTATTCTTTTAAAGTAGCAGCTATAATAAAGTCAATATTATCCGGGTTTTTGATTATCAGATGTAGGCCCGGTCCACAATAGCACGGATAATCGAGGTTCTACTTTAATAAATAAAAATAATAATAGAAAGTGGCTATTGTCATAATATTATATTGCGTGAAATTCACTCCATCTCCAACGTAATATAATGGTGATCTACAAGACCATTTCTGGCTGGCCGTGAAATCTGCACTATATGCAGGTCTCGTCGAGAACATATTTTTTCGGGAGTGATGTATGGGATAGGCCAATCTATAAAATAGATATCGATGGTTTCACCAGATCGAATGGTTTGAGCCCCGTCCATAATTTTGAACTCTTTGAGCGGCTCATTTTCTGCAAGCACCTGGAAATTCGTGACAATAATCATGTGAATTTCAACAGTCACGGCATTTTAACTCCATTTCAATATAAGCCTTATCTTAATGCTCTTAAGGTTTTAATTCGTTTGTTGGAACATGGGAGTTGACAATGCTTTGGTTTTAATGGCACTTTAATTAACCGGTTAAGGTGGCCATAGGTTAGAAATTTATTTAGGCCTTTACTCCAACTTTGACCTCACAACACTTAAATAATTACTTTCTATAATCCTTTTGCCGACAGAGCGGCCGATATCGGCCGCTTTATACATTATATAGATTGCTATGAACTTATATGACGAGGATTGAGGAAGGAATCCTTCGGTGGTTCGGTCGTGGAAGAATGGATGATAGGATATTAACGAAAGAGATTTATGAAGCGAATGTGAGTTTTAGAGTCGGGAAGAGTCGCCCTAGACGCACGTACCTGGACCAGGATCGGGCGTATGCTCAAACTCAAAAAGACCCAAGTGCGTAGTGCCCGTAACCGACTGTATGGCCGTATGAACAACATTATGAGAGTGGAACAGGTGGCAGAGGTGTGTCAGGACCCAGGATCGTGGAACACCTCTGCCGCTGTCTCTGCCTGCCCTGCTGGGTAAAAGGTGTGACGCTATGTATGTATGTGTTGTAAATGTTCGTATTCTGTATCTTGCACACGTATATGTACATATATTGGCTGTGTTTCCACTTAAATTGTGTTGAAAACGTTCGCTAAGTATTGAGACTTCGAACTTTTCAATAACATTGACTTTGTGTTAAAACGGACTAAATGGTAATTATGTTATGTATAACAGTTATATTTACTGAAGTAACTTATGTATTATTACGTGACTTATGTATCAATACTGGAATTCGAACACACAAGTCGGAAAGACTTTTTTGAAAAATGTTTGTTTTAATCTTTTTTTTCTTGAAAGCGCGACGTATGGAGCCGTGCCATCCATCCATAAGGTCTCTAACGAATCCCATGGACATTCGGTCGTATGCAAAATTTTCGAATGCCATGCCGGCTTGACAGGTCCGCATTCACGCCCTCATGAAGGACCCGAGACTGTACTTGGGGCGAAATATATGGGCAGGGAGAGCATTCCAGAGTTTACCGGTTCTGTGGAGGAAAGATCTGCAGAACCGGTTGGTACGCATCCGCGGAAAGTCGGCGGAAAGCAGTGGTTCTAGCACCGCTGAAGTCAGGGAGGACTGGTGGAAAATGGGAGAGGCGTATGTAAAACAGTGGACACTTACACGATGACTGACTGACTGTACCTACGGATATTGCATGTACTTCTCCCTGCATGTACTTCTCCCACATCCCAAAGGTTAGTTAGAATAGAATGCCTCGCGACATTAAGCTCGCCTGTTGTACCTAATTTTGATAAATTGGTGTTCAATAAAGAATATATACATACATATATACATACATACATATTCCGCATTGTGGTGAACCCCATTATGGTTTGGTTTTCTATACCTTTTATTTTCTCCCACATGCATTAAAATACTTTATATCTAGTTATCAAAATCGTTTCTCTGCCGCACCGCTAGGGTGTGAAACTGTCTCCCGAATCCTTTAAAACCTGGGTGTCTTCAACCGTCATATCAACGGGCTAGACAGCCTATAGCAACAGTCCGCAAATCTGCTGGCATGGCGCCTCACTGAGCGCGGTTTCGCGAGGAGAGGGGTTTTTGGCTCTGTCGACTGTACCACTGGTCCCTCGACACAGCCACCCATGTTGGTTTACATAAAAAAAGTTATATTATATACATATATAATCAACCAACTGCGTACCGGATCGGATACACTCACACCATGACTCACACGGACAGAACACCGAGGTGAGTCCTAGCATAATCCTGATGCTGGCGGGCTTTTGTTCCGAAATGTGGCGAAATATAAGGCCGCGGTAATAGCTTCTATTGTATCTGGAAAGACGACCGACGTGAATAATTAGTCTGTTAACAGTTTTAACACTTTCATTAATGATAGATCCTGTACCCTTATCACGAGATTTACCCTACACCGCGTACTACGCTACGCCGCGGCGCCGCCGTGTTCTCCGCATCATTTTGTATGGAGAAACGAAGTTCGCAAATCTATCACTAGAGGCGCTGCTCCGTTTCTCCATACAAAATTATGCGGAGAACACGGCGCGTAGCGTAGTAGGATAGCTACGCTATTCCACGCGGTGTAGGTTAAATCTCGTGATAAGGGTGCAGTACCCTAATCACGAGATTTAACCTACACCGCGTACTACTCTACGCCGCCGCCGCCGTGTTCTCCGCATCATTTTGTATGGAGAAACGAAGTTCGCAAATCTATCACTAGAGGCGCTGCTCCGTTTCTCCATACAAAATGATGCTGAGAACACGGCGTAGCGTAGTACGCGTTTCTTGTATGTGGACCCCCGTGAATTTTATACTTTTTCTAATTTTTATTATTTGTTGTTATATCGGCCAAATAACACATAATCTGTGAAAATTTTAACGGGCTACGGTGGTACTACCTATTACGGACAGACAGCCAGACAGACGGCCCCGTCCGGGTCCCGTACGGATACGGAACCCTAAAAAGAAGAGCCATCTAAAACAAAGCAATAAGCTAAAAAGCATACAACACCACTACTGAATATGATCGTAACACCAAAAGGCTGGTTCACGTAATGTAATCGATAGTTATTTCCGTTCCATTGTCAAGGGAGTCGTTTTCACTAAGTGGGCGCGACCTGGTGATCACGTGTACCTGCCATGACGTCAGAATGAAGCTCCAAAATAGACCTTATATTAATTAGGTTATTGATCGACCGTCCTGTGATGACCTGAATTTTTCAATATTCATACCGGCAGGTTACATCATTGGTGACGACAGTGTTGGTGTGGTTATTCATAGACCGTACATACTGTTCTATTATATAATATAATTAACATTATTTATTTATTTATTTTTAAGAAACCAACAGATAGCACATGAAAAAAAAACTGTTTAAAAAAAACATTGAACCGACTTCAAACCGTATTCTTTCAAAACAATTATGAAAGGACCATCTCTGAGATATACCCTACTCATGAAAAAAATAATCATTACAATCGGATGAGAATTGGCGGAGAAATCAGGTAACATACACACAAAAAAAAACAGACGAATTGAGAACCTCCTCCTTTTTTGAAGTCGGTTGAAAAGATAACAACACAAAAAACAGAATACAAAACCAATTTGGAGGTTTCCCTATATAACTAGAATTAAAATAAAACTTAATACTTACACATTTTAATTTTTATATACAGGGTGTTCGGCACATCGACCGACAAATTTTTTTGTAGGTAAGTGGGGTCATTTGCAAGGTTTTGGCCTATGACACCTTTTGTCAGGTGTCACGTAGTATCGAGATACGGTTTTCACATTGAAAATGTATTTTCGTTCGTCCCAGTATAGGCCCCGATTTCACGAAAAAGTGCGATCCCCTTATATCTCGGAGAGTTGTGAAGATATGACATTCAAAAAAGGCTCAAAAGACGCGTATTCATGAAAGCTGTAAGGTGCAAAAAGAATTATTCGAAAAAGTAAAAACGAAATAGTCAAAAAAAAAATCGTGTTTGGGCTTGTTGGATTTGTCTTCGCAAGTTATATGTTATTTCCAGGGTCCTGATGATAGAGCCGGAAGGAAGCCATAGGAACTCCTAAACTACACATGATAATTTCGTGCAAATATAATCATAAATAAAAAAGTTACAAGGGGTTAAAGCTGAAATTTTGGGAATTTTCAAACATAAATGTTTGTGAAAATGTTTGTCTTGAAATTGCTTTATTTTCTTTAGACGGCACTAATTGGGGAGCGAAAGGAAAATAGGAGCGCCGCCATTTTCAATACCTTTCTTCAAATAAGCAGGTTATGGTTCAATCTGCGGATCTGATAAGTCGTTGATATTAATTATAATAACATCATTATATTTTTTTCTTACGTAATCCGTTATGTGTGGCTGAGTCAGAGGGGCCGAAGAACATGCTCCGAACAACTAATATCACCTCCGAAAAGGTAGGTGCCATATACCCTTTGAATTGATGGTTATACTGGACTAGAGCAAAATACAGCCGAGGCTGCTGTGTCGGCTACAGTGAGCCTACCACCTAGTAAGAGGTATGGGAAGGGGGCTGCAGTTTTTTTACGCCGCTTGACAACTTATTTTTAAAATTTTCCGTCATAAAAAACTCATTGTAACATGCTTTGACATATTTCTGTTGTTTGTGCCAATAAATTAATTCATTAATTAATCTAGCTGTAGCATCAATTGGTACACCCATAAAACATACAGTTGTATTATTGAATTAGGTTTATTGACTATTATTGGCCGACAAGAATCCTTACAATTGCGAAGTGTAGGAACCACATTTTGTCAGCCTCGGTAGCTAAGTGGTGCGGTCGGTCGACTGCAGTCGTCGGTCGTGATCATAAGCACACCTGGGCGCGGTCAGTACTTGGATGGGTGACCGCTCGACCGTTGAAGGCTGACCGTGGTTTGAATTCCACGTAAAACTGTAGATCCCTTCCCTTCTTAACCGTCCGGGTTGCTACCACCGCTCTGAATGAAAGGTCGGTTGAAACGCTATGTAAATAGTTCGTGTTTTCTGTCCAGTTCAGTGTAGCCGGCACTACTGAAGGGAAGCACTTGGCATCTAGTTCACCAGGGTGAAGTTAAGGGTTGAAATCATGGTAGTAGGTGTTGTACCCAACCCTGTCAGTTTCCATAAAAAAAATATTTAAAAAAACCACGGGTAGATAGAAACCATGTAGAAACTGACATAAGTTTGCCAAGCTACAGAGTACGCTCTGGCGTTCATTCCAAATTTTAAAAATCTAAACAGCATGTTTTAGGATAGGGTTTCGTAACTTCATCGTTCGAAAGGGGTCCATATTTGAAGACGAAAAGCTCTGAAACTTTTTCCCAGATTCGGTCATTTTATAGTACTTTTTGGTGAAAATTGTTTCATCGAGATTTGGTGGACAGTTAACATCTGCCTTAAATAATAAAAATTAAATGACTAACTTACATGCTTTAACTAGTAGAATTAAAGTGCATACAGGTAAATTGCAAACACTTAAATTTGAATGACATCAAAAGAAAAAGTGTACTGGACTAGGTCATTGCACTCCGTAGACCTAGACAGCACTAAGTATTGCCAAATCTCCCCATACTCACTGCCCATCGAGCTTTTATTATAATTTTCAATTTTTGTATGAAAACAAAATACGGAATTTCGATTTGAGTGATACGGATTTGTTTCTTCTAATAATGAGTACTTTCTATTCCTGAAGTTTCTCAAGCCTATCCTGAAAGAACCTGCATAAATTGCGGCGCGTAGTCGCTCTATAAATTTAATTTAAAATGTCTATGGCGGCCGGACCCGGAGTGTAACAAGCTGCTTGCATATTATAATCTATGGCGAGCGCGCCTGACGGTCGTGCAGGCAACATCACGGATGCGGGTTGCGGGCGGCTGTGACGTGGACTGCTCTAGGATTCATCCAGTGTCGTAGCACCCAACAAACAAATTGGTGCTATACTATATTTCGCGAGACAAGCCAGTACTAGAACGGTAATAAATAACAATGCGCAGTGAAGCGCTATTGGTCCACGTCAACTCGTTAAAGCTGCGGTCATACGGGCCGCCGGCTAGCCGCGCGCTGCTGCTACGCTCAGTCGTGTTTCCAACCTCGCGCAATGCAGGCGTTTCAACATTCAGTCTTCATTCTGTTTTTCCATTGTGCCGTCTGAAAGTTGGTGACATGGCTGATTCAGCAACCGAATCCGCCTGTAACACGAACGAACGAACTGTGAAACGAGCAAAGCGTCACCTCACCACACGGTACCGCGCGCCGCGCCCGCCGAGCCAAGCACACAGCACAAGTACGACAAGTATAAACGCGCCTTAACAAAATGAAAGCATTAAGCAGGCGTGGTGGGGATAATGGGCAAAGTCTAACGATCAGTCGTCTCTGTCTTAGGACTATGATAAACATGAGATAGCAACTCTCAGTATACTGGCCTGTTTCGAAAAATAAAGTATAGTACTACTGCTGGTTTTGTACTAGTTACTTACTAAGAATAGCATCGCACATTGCCCCCTCCGAATGTACCCGTTCACAGGACTTAAATACGATACTGGATGCATTCACCATCTCTCCCTTCCAACTCCCTTACTATCTACCCTCCTCCCTGCTATATTACCTCTATGCATCTACGCTACATTGAACTGGGCTTCCGATGCTCGGTTGCTGCATAGATAGTACATTTATTCACTGACTTACATACCATATTATCGGATAAGCACATCGATCCTACATGGACCAGGGTTTTAGGATTCCGACGAGGGACTTACCTACTATGTAACGTGTGGGGCCGGTACATTAAAAGAATAGCCCCACGGCATCTCTCCTCGTATATGTTGTAAAAGGCGACTAAGGGAGATCACTCCCTTCTTATATTACTAAGTGGAAGGGTTCAACCCGCCCGGGTTGGTACCACCGCACTGAATGAAAGGTCGGTCGAAAGGGCTATGTGAATAGTTTGTGTTTTCCGTCCAGTTCAGTGTAGCCGGCACGACCGAAGGGAAGCACTGACCTGGCACCTAGTTCACCCGGTTTTATGGGCTGACATCACGGATGTTGTAGGTGATGTAGCCAACCGTGTGAGTTTTCATAAAAAAAACTATCAAATATTGCGATAGCCTTTTTTAGTGGTATACCTAAAAGTTTTTTTTTATAATTTTATTTTTATTGACAGCGCGACCTATGGCGCTGAGCCACCCATAAGGTGTCTAACGACGCGCATGGGCATTCGGTCGTATGCGGGGGTTGCGAATGCCATGCCTGCCTGACAGGTGCCCATTCACGGCCCTCTTGAAGCACCCGAGACTGTAGGTACTTTTACTTTTACCCAATTTTCCCAAACTCTACCATTCGGTCTAGCTCTTGTTTCACTAAAGAAAGACTCTATAGTGTGAATGTCGTCTACGAGGGTTCCGTAACGATTATCGTTTTGTTTGTGGGTTTGTGTGGTTAGCAAATTAGGTACCTATTAAAAAAGCGTTTTAAAAACGACAGCTACCTACCGTTCTTAATTAATGAACAGACAATCGCTGGACCGATTTTAAAAGTTCTTTTTGTCTTATATATCAGACTGAGAATCCTGATAATGGCGGGCAGTTCTCTTGTTGAAATTTGGAACGAAGATTGTTTTAGGGCATGAAATGGAACAACGAAAGTTTTAAAGGAGTTTAAGCCACCGAAACTGTCTGTGAAATTGTTGATTCTGATTTGTAAATTCAATTATGAAACTTCAAATTTCTCAGACGAGGCTGTGAAATATGGTACTCTACATTCGACCTCTTTGACGTCATTTTCAAAGATAAAGTTTATTTCATTAACCATAACTTTAAAAATCTATGAAAAATTGTAAAAGTCTGTATGTCGTGCGGCGGGTGGTCGTGGCTGTCTTGGCTTGAACTCTTGTTCTCAGGGTTCGTGGTTCGAATCGGACTGACATGCTCTAATTAATTTTTTCGAAAAAAAAATCGTGTAGAACCGGTGTAAAACTGTTGGTCCCTTCCCTTGCCCCTTACTAGGCGGTAGGCTCAAATTGGCCGCATTTTTATGGAGTAGAGAGGGTGTGTAGACAACCCCCCCCCCCCCCCCCCCCTTTCCACCTCCGCACAACGCGCAACGCGCACTGGGCAGGGAATACTTCCTATACGCTGGACTTACCACGGATGCGTACCAATCGGTTCTGCAGATCTTTCCTACACAAAGCTGGTAAACTCTGGAACTCTCTCCCTGCCCACATATTTCCCCCCAAGTATAGTCTCGGGTCCTTCAAGAGAGGCGTGAATAGGCATCTGTCAGGCCGGCATGGCATTCGCAACCCCCGCGTACGACCGAATGTCCATGGGCTTCGTTAGACACCTTATGGGTGGCTCGGCGCCACATGTCGCGCTTAGTATAAAAAAAACATGTAAGCATGCTTTGCCTATTCTACCTACGACTCCCATGATGATAGCACATCACAACTTTCGGAATAAGTGCCATGCCGGTGCGTCCCTTTTTGTCTTGCCGGCTACACCAATAAATAGAAGGTTATCCTATACAATGGCGGTACAATTTTACCACCTACGTAATATATTGGTCCACGTTCCACTCACCCGCGCCCTACATGCCGTGACGTGATAACCGGGCCGCATCGTATCCCGTTATTTATAGAGTGCATCGCCCGGGCGGCGGAAACTACCCCCAGGCTGTGTACAGTCAGTGAGCAATGCGAAATTGTAATTTGACGGTACATTCTTTTTTGACATTGAAAATGTCTTTTCGATCGCTTCAGTCCCCGATTTTCAGCGAGAGTGCGAATTCACCCTGATGTCGTGATTTTTATAGCTACGTGAATATATCGCATGTCAAATGACGTATATCGACGAGGGCTACAAGTGGTGAAAATATAAATAAAAAAAATTTGATAGTTTTTGAGAAAATCGTAAAAAAACGCTTAAAATCGCCGTTTTTAGGGGGTTTAAAAAGGGCACTTAAAGGTTTAAAATTAAAACGAATTAATAAAAAATTAAATAAGAGTTTTCTAAGGTTTACATTACATACATAGTTGCTTAAATTTTTACGCGACTGCGCGAAGGAAAAAGTAGGGTAATGTCTTTACTGAATAAGCTTCCAAGAAAACTAATCACCTTGTCATTGGTTTTCATCAGAACATAAAACGTTGCCTCGTCAAACGTTATAAATTAGAATATACAATAATATTCAACCTATTTTCCCTTCGATAAAACAGACCATAAAATCAATCTAAAATAAATGGTCGATAAGGTTTAACTTAGTTTCAACATCAGCTCAAAGCCGAAGTAATGAAGTGAAATCTGTCAGTCTGTGAAGTTATTAAATTTCACTCCGACAAAATCTAATTAAGCAAAGCAAATTCGACACTTTAAAAAATTACGACAAATTCTATTCGCCCACATTCGCGAGCCCTATTGTTTTTGGCAGACGCCCCTTCATTTGCTACATTATTGCTCTCGTAATACGGTTTCAATTCGTCTGAACGCTTTTAATTGGTCCATCGAGCCGGATTATCGATTCTATAGGGGGGACTTGGGGGGAGGGGGAACTGTGGGGGGAGGGGGGGGGGGGGGGGGTTGAAGCCGCTCAGCATTACAAATGAGTTGCCAAATCCCACAAACCTAAAATAGTAACTTGTTAATTTGAAAGACCTCGATTTGTTTCTGTTGAATACGATACCTACGTCTTATTCGAAGTTTACTCTCGCTTCTTTATATTCAAGGATTCGAGGTTTCAAATTATTCTTCGTGAAAGCTCAAGGTCTGGCTACATTGACAGAGGTACCCCGGCGGCGCCAGAAAATGTGCGACGATCGAAAATGCTTTGGCACAACGCGCGCTTTGTACGTTGACCACATCGAGAATTCGCGTTGTCAACCACAGAGCAGCGATCGGCGAGTGTCTTCCCCCAGCCGGCCGCCAGAAGGCGCCAAGCGATATCTTGAACGTGACGTCGACCTACACACTTACTCGCGGTCCAGGCGTCTTCCCCCAGCCTGCCCCCAGAAGGCGCCAAGCGATATCTTGCACGTGGCGTCGACCTACACACTTACTCGCAGTCAGGGCGTCTTCCCCCAGCCGGCCGCCAGAAGGCACCACGCGATTTTTTGCACTGTGGCGTCGACCTACACACTTACTCGCGGTCCGGGCGTCTTCCCCCAGCCGGCCGCCAGAAGGCACCACGCGATTTCTTGCACTGTGGCGTCGACCTACACACTTACTCGCGGTCCAGGCGTCTTCCCCCAGCCTGCCGCCAGAAGGCGCCAAGCGATATCTTGCACGTAACGTCGACCTACACACTTACTCGCAGTCAGCGCGTCTTCCCCCAGCCGGCCGCCAGAAAACGCCACGCGATTTCTTGCACTGTGGCGTTGACCTATACACTTACTCGCGGTCCGGGCGTCTTCCCCCAGCCGGCCGCCAGAAGGCACCACGCGATTTCTTGCACTGTGGCGTCGACCTACACACTTACTCGCGGTCCGGGCATCTTCCGCCAGCCGGACGCCAGAAGGCGCACGCGATTTCTTGCACTGTGGCGTCGACCTACACACTAACTCGCTGTCCGGGCATCTTCCCCTAGCCGGCCGTCAGAAGGCGCCACGCGATTTCTTGCACTGTGGCGTCGACCTACACACTTACTTGCAGTCCGGGCGTCTTCCCCCAGCCGGCCGCCAGAAAGCGCCACGCGATTTCTTGCACTGTGGCGTCGACCTACACACTTACTCGCGGTCCAGGCGTCTTCCCCCAGCCGGCCGCCAGAAGGCACCACGCGATTTCTTGCACTGTGGCGTTGACCTATACACTTACTCGCGTTCCGGGCGTCTTCCCCCAGCCGGCCGCCAGAAGGCACCACGCGATTTCTTGCACTGTGGCGTCGACTAACACACTTACTCGCGGTCCGGGCATCTTCCGCCAGCCGGACGCCAGAAGGCGCACGCGATTTCTTGCACTGTGGCGTCGACCTACACACTTACTCGCTGTCCGGGCATCTTCCCCTAGCCGGCCGCCAGAAGGCGCCACGGCGATTTCTTGCACTGTGGCGTCGACCTACACACTTACTTGCAGTCCGGGCGTCTTCCCCCAGCCGGCCGCCAGAAAGCGCCACGCGATTTCTTGCACTGTGGCGTCGACCTACACACTTACTCGCGGTCCAGGCGTCTTCCCCCAGCCGGCCGCCAGAAGGCACCACGCGATTTCTTGCACTGTGGCGTCGACCTATACGCACTTACTCGCGGTCCAGGCGTTATTTCACAGTTTTTTTAAGTACGAGTATTTTTGCTATTAATGTACTCGACGGAATAGCTCGGCCTTCGACCTCGCGATTCTGCCTCGCTTTCCAATCCGATCTTGACCAAATTAAAATGGAACCACCTCAGGGTTATTCCCTTACAAACAAAAAAAGAATTTTCAAAATCGGTCCACAATTAACGGAGTAATGGCGTAACAAACATACAAAAAAAAACATGCACTCGAATTGAGAAGTCGGTTAAAAAATAGAGGCAATTTTACGCCAAATTTCGGCGTGTCTTATGCTTATATGGGGCCCACACCACAGTATTTGAATTGAAAAAATTTTTTACCGATTTTCTTTTTGTGGTGCTGGCCCCTAGGCTGCAGCCTAGGTAGCCTGGCGCGTAAAAACGGCCCTGGTGTCAGTTTCCATAAAAAAACAATAAAGGATTTTCTATCGATCTATGTAAATATTCGTACATTTCTGATGCGTGTTCCTGGTGGGTTTGTGACAGAGATGCGGTTGCTTCTGCCACGCTGGTGCGGCCCGTCGTCGTCGGAGGAGACGGGGCTGCCGGGTCCCCGCATCGGGTTGCCCGCTCAGCGCTGGGGCGGCCTCAGGCTGTTCGCGCTGGTCGGCATGATGACCACCTACCTCATGATCGGTTGGTGCTTTTCTTTGAACATAAAAAATCTGTCAAGTGCGAGTTTTACTCGCGCACGGAGGTTTCCGTACCTATCCGCTATTATCCGCCTATCTTTTGTCTTTCAACAATGCAATGTATAAAAGCCTATGGCGCAATCTATTATTCAATAGTGTGACTAATTGATTTTTCGGAAGTTTGTTGTTCCAATCGAATCGAATTTCTTTCGTTAGTCTCTTGTCTTCTATTCTTCCAACATGACCGAACCACCGAACCATTCCTTATTTTTTCTCGTCACAAAATGGTTATGTTCGAAAGTTCCCGTAACGCTTGCGGCATTACCCCGATGGATGGCAAGATAAAGTTCAAGAATAAACATGAAGCATAAATACAAGCTTGACGAGCTATCTGAAATACATGTAAATTACACCCACGTCACCTCATCAAGGTTTAGCGTTTATTTATTTTTTTTTTCTATTTTTGAGCGCAAAGTCTTTTATATAATGATCGTAATAAACGCATCAATCAGATAGGGACAGAATATCCTCTACCTACGTATAGATAATTTCAACACAAACATTACGTATGTAACATTTTAAAGGTCAGTTGTTAATCTAAATCCTTTTCATTTATCTACATAAACTTTATATACAGGGTGTATCAGGATAGGTTTGAGAAACTTCAGGAATAGAAAGTACTCATTATTAGAAGAAATAAATCCTTATCACTCAAATCGAAATTCCGTTGTTTTATTGGTCATACAAAAGTTGGAAATTGTAATAAAAACTCGATGGACAGTGAGACTGGAGATTGCAGTGAACTAATTCAGTCCTCTTTTTTTTCTTTTGAGGTCATTGAACTTTCAGTGTTTGGAATTTACCTACACGCAGTTCAATTGTACTAGTTATGTATGCAACCTACCCATTTTTATTCATGAGTTAGAATTTATTTTTTATTTAATAAAGGCAGACGTTAACCATCCACCAAATCTTAAAGAATAGATTTTCACCAAAAAGTACTGTAAAATGACCGAATCTGAGAAAATGTTTCAGAGCTTTTCGTCTTCAAATATGGGCGCCTTTCGAACCCTGAAGTTTCGAAAACCTATCCTGATACACCCTGTATAAGCCACTTTATTCTGAGACTGTTTCGCTCGGCTTCTAAATATAAAATGTCATCCAAATCGTTAGAGCCGTTTCCGAAAAACCAATTATATATTTATTTATTTGTATACATACTATACTTCTTAGGCACTTTAATAGTGCACTTGAATTCGTCCTGAAATTGTATATATTACAAATATTCACATCTACATACTATCCATAGTAAGGCTAGGAGTCCTTATCATGGCTGCTGCGGTATCCGCTCAAATGCCAGACGCCTAATATAGGCGGCGTGGATGAGGTCATAGTAAAAATTTAAGTCCCATCAACTGGGGGTCGGAAATGAGCGGGTTTTAAGATTTTTTTTTATTTCTGACTTGTAATCGAACAAAAAAAGTTGTAAAAAAATATCCTTATTTTTGGGCACTCCGTTGATATTTTTCTGAAAGCTGGTAAGATAACATTCATTTAAAATAAATATATCAGCCCAAAATTCTCAATATCTCGGAAATAAAAGGTCTTTAATAAATTTTATTTTTGATTTTTATCTAAATTTTTATTTAATTTTCATATAAAAAAAACCAGTTGATGGGGATTAAATTGTTCCAAATAGCCTCTAGTATAACCCCTTTCAAGAAATAGATTGAATTTCCAGTCACCCTGTATATTAGGATACCTACCTATCGGAAATTACGACACGATAATTTTTTTTTTAAATAAAAAATATCTAAAAGTAACACGAAATGAATAAGCACCACTAGAATTGCCAGGAATTTAAAATAAAAATAATAAAATTTCAATTTTACATAAAATCAAATATAAATCAAAATCAAAATTATTAAATAAGTAGCTTTCGTAAGTTATACATAAAAGAATTCCTCACAGAACAGGTCTTGTTTATTCAACTAGATATCTAATTTCCTTTCAAAAGAACAGATATCTATTTAGACTGAAAACATGTATAAAGTACCTGATATTCAAGTCACCTTTTATTGGAAAAACATCTCTCACATGCATTCAGAAATATCACGTTTCAGTCTATTCATTTAGTAGGTATCCCTGGATAGTATATTATGTTGGCAAATAGGATGCGTATTGAATAGAAAAATAAAATACAAATTCCCGACTGCGTAAAAAAAAAGAAAAACAAGTTAGCAAATTATATTTTATGATATCCCTCCACTGTTAGCTGCAGCGGTCGGGGACATTTATTGCTACATTTGAAATAGTGCTGTAATTCCACATATTCCCTATTTTATTTTGCCTAAAGCTTAAATGTTAAAAAAAATCAAAATATATATATTTTTTATTTGCCTTTATATTTCCTCTAACTTGATACCACACTCGATAGGTTTCGCAAATTTTCTTTAAAATGCGTGTATGCGTACGGAACCACTGCTCTCCGCCAACGTACTTGATGTCGCCGTCCGGGTTTTCGCACACTCGGTTTTCCTGCCCACGGTCGCCATTGTAGGACACAGGACGCAAAACTAAACCCAATCAGTAAATCTAAGTACTAATTAAGTACTAACAAAATCCAGTGCCCCATTCAAATAATGCACGTAGCGTAGTATGTGAAATAGGTACTCGTATAATAAATATAAATAAGTACCTTCAGTATCCTAAAGAATATTAATAATTCAGATAAATACAAAAAAACCTGAATAACTTTTGTATGTCGTAAAAGGCGACTAAGGGATATCGGATATAAGGGGATCGGATCGCGAGCGCACGACGAGTAAGGTCACAAACTGACCTTACTGCAGCCACGCGCGCCCGCCTACTTCACATTTCTAGCTATTAATAGGAGTTCTGTGGATATGACTCCCTTTTTATATTACTAGGTGGTAGGGTTTAACCCGCCCGGGTTGCTACCACCGCACTGAATGAAATGTCGGTCGGAACGGCTATGTAAATATTTTGTGTTTTCCGTCCAGTTCATTGTAGCCGGCACGACCGAAGGGAAGCACTGACGTGGCACCAAGTTCATCAGGTGTAGTGTGCCAACCGTGTCAGATTCCATAAAAAAAAACTATCTATCGACCAAGGTGACTTTTATCGATAAAGCGCCGCGCGCAGATTCGCTTCCCTAGGTCATAAAACTTTATTGCCCGACCTGCCATGACAGTTTGATACTACTATAGCGATCATTATGACAGGGTTCTATATACCGGCACCACAATGAATGAAATGGCCGTGTTATATACTTTTTTGTATATTTCTAAATTTGTAAATTGCTATAGTTTTCCTGCAATATTCAATACCTAAATTATCGGTACTGTTTGTTATTTTTTTTGCAGATGATTTGTACTTTATTTATATTCCAGTCTTCAATGAAGATCACGTCTCACGATAACGATCAGATCAGAAAGACGCACCACGTCGCAAAGTGGCAATATGCCTACGTGTCGAACCTTATTTAAAAAATGTGTGCTCTCGCGCTCGCGTCACGTGTGTGTGTGAGTAGGGTTCTAGAAGTGAAAGGAAAGACAGGATAGAATTCGAGAAATACGCACTCATTTGTGTTCAATTTTGAAGGGACATCGTCTTTATTTATTAGGTAATAAAACGTGTGGGGTCGGTACTTAAAAAGAATAGCCCCACTGCATCTCTCCGCATGCATGTCGTAAACAGCGACTGAGGGGTAAGGTCAAGATGCCGTGCTGAAGGGCGACAGGCTCGCCACCTCTCACCTTGGCACGGTACTTCCACCGAGTCATGCAGTAGGTGGGTCTTCGTGCCTTACTGCTGCTTGATCAATTGAATCTTGTTCGAATACTGCGAAACGTGGTGGTCGGTGTTGTGCTGTAATTTACCAGAGTTCTTGCAGCACAACACCGATTGCTCTGCTTACCCCGATTGTCGGGATTCAGCGTGTGTGATATGTATGTATCCTTCCTTCCTTATATATATATACCTATAATAATTAATAATAATAATTAATAATTAAGTGGTCATCGAAGAGCCTCGACGACCACCTTGAGAGGCTCTCGCTGAGTGGTTGGGTCAAGGGCCAGATACAGAAGGCAGGCCTGCTCGACACTGCACGCATCGTCCGGAGGTTCCTCTCTTTGGGACCCGACCATCGGTAGCTTGGGCTCGCCCCGCCGCCGGTGGTGGAAACTCCATTTGTTTTTGTATTAATTTTAGATTTTAAGTTTGTAAATATTATGTAAAATTAATATAAAAAAAATGTGTAAATAAATGGATAATAATTAATAATTAATAATTATTAATTATTAATTATTAATTATTAATTATTAATTATTAATTATTAATTATTAATTATTAATTATTAATTATTAATTATTAATTATTAATTATTAATTAATAATTAATAACCTTACCTTTAATAAAATCCAACGTCTGCTTTGTGTCTGTCTGTCTGTCTGTCCGCTTATAACTCGAGAACCACTGAAACGATTTTAATAAAAAAAAATCCACGTATAGCTTGATTCTTCCTATCAACTATAGGCTACTTACTATCACGCTAAATGACTTATGAGGTTGGCAGAAAATTCAAATATGAGAGCGGGCGGAGCCGCGGGCACAGCTAGTATATATATAAATTTAAAAATCCAACGTCTGCTTTCTGTCTGAGTGTCTGAGTGTCTGAGTGTATGTCTGTCTGTCCGCTTATAACTCGAGAACCACTGAACCGATTTTAATAAAAAAAATCTACGGATAGCTTGATTCTTCCCATCAACTATAGGCTACTTACTATCACGCTAAATGGCTTATGAGGTTAACAGTGAAGTGAAATATGAGAGCGGGCGGAGCCGCGGGCACAGCTTGTATGTATATATGTATGTATGTCATAAAACGTTATAAATTTATTCTAAATATTTTTTCCTTTTTCAATTATTCACATTCTCTTATTTTAATTCAAAAGCCAAGTATTCACTGATAAACATTGTTTCGGATACATAGTTTCTGAAACACCACGTCAGATGTTGAATTGGGGGTCGGTCGAAACGGCTTTGTAGATAATTAGTGTTTTCCGTTCAATTCAGTATAGCCGAAATGACCAAAGGGTAGCACGGACATAGCACCGAGTTCACCAAGGTGTTGTGGGCTGACATCACGGATATTGTGTAGCCAACAGTGTCAGTTTCCATAAAAAATGCAATGAAGGAAATCTTTATTTTAATTTAGTTAGTTTGCTATTGGTTTTTAGGGTTCCGTATCCGGTACGGGACCCTAATACTAAGCCTACGCCGTCTGTCTGTCTATCTGTCTGTCTGTCTGTCCGTCCGTCCGTCTGTCTGTCTGTCCGAGGGCTGTATCTCTTGAACCGTAATAGGCAGCTCGTTGAATTTTTTTTTCCTATGTACATATTCAATTGTTTCTTTATCGTTCAAATTTAATAGTCGGGTAAAATAGAGTAAGATCAAGAAGGTCAACATGAAATAAAAAATCGCACTAAAAGCCTGCCTGTAACTTTTTTTGTTTCTGTGAACCCTGCACTGCAGACGAACTGGGTCGTGATGATAACGAATTGCTGTTCGTTCGTGCACAGGAGCCTGCGTCTTCTACATGATCGAGGCTCCGTTGGAGCTCGAGCTCCAGTCCAGAGTGGAAGGCGTCAAGGAGAGATTCCTTCAGGAACACCGCTGTCTTACAGGTAACTTCTAATATACGTCACTTCCAATATAGGCAACTTCTAATATACGTCACTTCCAATATAGGTAACTTCTAATATACGTCACTTCCAATATAGGTAACTTCTAATATACGTCACTTCCAATATAGGTCACTTCTAATATACGTCATTTCCAATATAGTTAACTTATAATATACGTCACTTCCAATATAGGTAACTTCTAATATACGTCACTTCCAATATAGGTAACTTCTAATATACGTCACTTCCAATATAGGTCACTTCTAATATACGTCATTTCCAATATAGTTAACTTATAATATACGTCACTTCCAATATAGGTAACTTCTAATATACGTCACTTCCAATATAGGTAACTTCTAATATACGTCACTTCAAATATAGGTCACTTCTAATATACGTCATTTCCAATATAGTTAACTTATAATATACGTCACTTCCAATATAGGTAACTTCTAATATACGTCACTTCCAATATAGGTAACTTCTAATATACGTCACCTCCAATACAGGTAACTTCTAATATACGTCACTTCCAATATAGGTAACTTCTAATATACGTCACCTCCAATATAGGTAACTTCTAATATACGTCACTTCCAATATAGGTCACTTCTAATATACGTCATTTCCAATATAGGTAACTTCTAATATACGTCACCTCCAATATAGATAACTTCTAATATACGTCACTTCCAATATAGGTAACTTCTAATATACGTCACCTCCAATATAGGTAACTTCTAATATACGTCACTTCCAATATAGGTAACTTCTAATATACGTCACTTCCAATATAGGTAACTTCTAATATACGTCACCTCCAATATAGATAACTTCTAATATACGTCACTTCCAATATAGGTAACTTCTAATATACGTCACCTCCAATATAGGTAACTTCTAATATACGTCACTTCCAATATAGGTAACTTCTAATATACGTCACCTCCAATATAGGTAACTCCTAATATACGTCACGTCCAATATAGTTAACTTCTAATATACGTCACTTCCGATATAGGTAACTTCTAATATACGTCACTTCCAATATAGGTAACTCCTAATATACGTCACTTCCAATATAGGTAAATTCTAATATACGTCACTTCCAATATAGGTAACTTCTAATATACGTTACTTCCAATATACGTCACTTCCAATATAGGTCACTTCTAATATACGTCACTTCCAATATAGGTAACTCCTAATATACGTCACTTCCAATATAGGTAACTTCTAATATACGTCACTTCCAATATAGGTAACTTCTAATATACGTCACTTCCAATATAGGTCACTTCTAATATACGTCATTTCCAATATAGTTAACTTATAATATACGTCACTTCCAATATAGGTAACTTCTAATATACGTCACTTCCAATATAGGTAACTTCTAATATACGTCACTTCCAATATAGGTCACTTCTAATATACGTCATTTCCAATATAGTTAACTTATAATATACGTCACTTCCAATATAGGTAACTTCTAATATACGTCACTTCCAATATAGGTAACTTCTAATATACGTCACTTCAAATATTGGTCACTTCTAATATACGTCATTTCCAATATAGTTAACTTATAATATACGTCACTTCCAATATAGGTAACTTCTAATATACGTCACTTCCAATATAGGTAACTTCTAATATACGTCACCTCCAATACAGGTAACTTCTAATATACGTCACTTCCAATATAGGTAACTTCTAATATACGTCACCTCAAATATAGTTAACTTCTAATATACGTCACTTCCAATATAGGTCACTTCTAATATACGTCATTTCCAATATAGTTAACTTATAATATACGTCACTTCCAATATAGGTAACTTCTAATATACGTCACTTCCAATATAGGTAACTAATTCTAAATTCGACTTTGTGGGTAGACAGTAAAAAGCAAACAACAATATTTATAGCTCTTAGCATTACTTTGGTTTTATATTTAAATAAGTTATAATTTCAACACTTTTATTTAATCTATACTTAGTCTAGGCTTTAGTGAACTGGTGCAAGTGTAGGCAACTTCATGGTGTAATTACTGTCCGCACTACACCTCCGCCAGTACAGCTCTCACAAATACACAATTTTCACTATTCCTGTATTCACTTCACTGCGATATGTCTCAACTGGATCCGATGGCGGAGCTCCGCAAGCTGGAGGAGTCGTTCCGGCAGTGCCTCGGCACCTTCACCGCTCGGCTCGAGTCCACAGAAACTGCGGAGCACCCCAAGTCTCCCGCTGCCGCACAGGCGGCGGCGGTGGAGCGCGGCCACATTCGTCAGGACTTTCAACAATTCCAGGCGCTTATGTGGGGCGCGATCGGCTGCCTGCGGCAGCAGCTCGAGTTCACTATGCGGCAAGTCGACGAGCTGGAAATCAGAGCCCGGCGTAAAGTTTTACTGTTGCATGGTGTTAAGGAGGATACTGATGACATACAGAACGTTGTGATAGACATTATGAAGAAAATGGACTTACCAAATGCATCCAGTGACGACCTGCGTCTGTGTCATCGACTCGGACGTGCACCGACCAGCGACAAGCGTAGCCGCCCCATTCTGGTGCGGTTCAACCGTCTCGAGCTACGGACGCACGTCTGGCGCAAGAAGACCTCGCTGAAAGGCACGGGCATCTCACTGTCGGAGTTCTTAACTCCAACGCGTCAGAGGGTGTTCGTGGAGGCACGGCGAATCTTCGGCGTGACTAAATGCTGGACGCAGGACTCCAGCATCTACGTTGTGCTTCCGGATGGTTCTAAGCACGGCGTTCTAGGCGAGGAGCAGCTCCGCGCGCTGGCGGCTCGCCTACCTGCGACGACTGGCGGCGCTGGCTCTCCGGCGGCGACGACCGGCGCTGACTCTCCAACGGCGCCGGCCGGCGCGGGTGTGCGGGCGCCGACTTCAACAGTAGGAGCCAAAACTGGCGCCAGCGCCGGAGTGCTCCGCGGCCTCCGTATACGACCCACCTCCGGGCCCACCAAACCAAAGCCCAAATAAGCCAGTCCAGTCACCAATTATTTTACTCTTTATATTTTTTTATTGTATATTCTTTCTGCGTTGTTTACATCACTGATATTAATAATCTGTTGACTGACTGACAGAAGGGAAAAGCGATGTTGTGTTGTATTTTTAAAACATTGTTGTCATTCTTTTAGTCTTAAACCATAAGGTAGGGGGAAGGCGAAGGTGTGCGACCATACTGCCGTAAAAGCGGATCGCGTGTCAATTGGACCTGGCACGTCATTGGCTTTATCCTATTCTATCTGGCGGTTGCCGCGTTTCGCGTCCACCTACTTTGAGTCTCGATTCCGTGCGAAGGATACCTACCTACACATTGTAGGTAGGTACTCCATTAGTTCGCTCGTATCATACTAAAGTGGTGTTAATAAAAATGTTTATTTGTTATGCATTAGGTCAACAATAATATAGTACTACTGTACCTACTTATTATTTAGAACTACGATTTCGAAAATTTTAAGTTTCAATTATTGTTTAAACTAAATACCTATGTTTTTTTTTTTTTGTAAATTTATTGGTTGGAACATTTTTGTGGCGTTTTTTTCACGGGATAAGTCGATTTGTTGTTTATTTTCTTGTTTAGTTTCTACATTTTATAACCATTTCCTTCGCTGTATACAATGTTGTTGCTATCAATTACCAATGTATGTGTAACTACCTACTTTTATTCTATTCTACAGGCTACTGGCGGATGTTTGCAGACATAAGCGTTCACGTAAAATCTATTATTCGTATTTTATTATAGATAATATATATATATATATATATATTTATACCTATTTATCTTATATAAATGTCCATATCAGGTGAGGAAAGCGAATCGTTCTTTTCCATTTCATCATCTTCATCAGAAGATGATTTTTTTAGTGAATCTAGCACCGAATATATTCCGTTGGATGAGAAACTTACTTCTGTCTTCGCTCAACACCCAAGGAATTTCAACTTTGTGCATATAAATGCACAGAGTATTCCATCTCATTACCCCGACCTTCTCAGGACGTTCTCGGGTAAACACATACATGCAATTCTAGTTTCTGAGACATTTCTCAAGCCCTCTTTACCTTCCACATCTTACTCATTGCCAGGATTTCACCTTATTCGTAACGACAGAACGGGTAAAGGTTACGGTGGTGTAGCTTTGTATATTCGGAGCAATATTCCATATACCATTATCTCTCAATCTCCTTCTCTTTATTCGGAATCTCCAGAATTCATTTTCCTAGAGGTTAACCTTCATCATACGAAAGTTCTCCTCGGTGTATATTATAGTCCAAACATGAATATAAATTATTTCTCCGCCTTTGAACAGTTTCTAGAAACTTACTCCCCACAATTTTCTCACACTATTATAATGGGCGACTTTAATACATGTCTCCTGAAGGATGATCATAGATCCAAAAAGCTTAAGTTACTAGTCTCTTCAGTGAATATGCACATTCTTCCTCTCGATGCTACCCACCACTTTCCAAACTGCGTGCCTTCTTTGTTGGACCTAATACTAACTTCTTCCACGACACATGTTAGTACACATGGTCAATTTCCCGCACCTGGATTCTCACATCATGATTTAATCTTCCTATCTTACAAGGTTCGTCCTCCGAAGGCCACAAAGAAGGTGTTAATGCAGCGTAACTTCAAAGGTATTAACCTGGAGCTTCTTAGGGAGGATGTTCGCAGTGTGGACTGGTCGACTGTCCTGGAATCCTCTTCCATCGATGTAATGGTTGAGGAATTTAATGCCAAAGTCATACAACTGTTTGATATGCATGCTCCAATGCGACCGTGTCGCATGAAACACTTACCAGCACCTTGGCTGAGCGACAACATCAAAGCTATGATGGTCAAGCGAGACCGTGCCAAAATAAAACACAGGAGCGATGGCTCAGATGACAGTCTTAGCAAATATAAGTTACTAAGGAATCGGTGTACGAAGATGTGTAGAGATGCTCAACAACGCCACATACGCTCCAATGTCGAAAATAGCACTCCGGCGCAATGCTGGAAATTTCTTAACACACTCGGGATCGGCAAGCAGGCTACTCCAACGAAACCTAATATCAATATGAATGCATTGAATGCCCATTTCACAACCCCACCAGTCATCATTGATGCTATGGTTAAATCGAGCACTCTCCTTCAGCTTTCACAGCTGCCGATACCCCAGTATAACCCCTTTGTTTTCAACCCAGTTACCGAACGTGAAGTTAAGAAGATCTTTCTCTCCATTACCACCAAGGCAGTTGGAGCAGACGATTTAAGCCTTGATATGCTGACACCAGTGTTAGATGAGCTGTTACCCATTATCACATATATCCTCAATCATTCTCTGGTAACAAGTTCGTTTCCTAGCATCTGGAAAAAGGCTTTTGTCATCCCTCTGCCTAAAACGTCCAATCCTGTTTCCTTTAGTCAGTACCGTCCCATCTCAATATTACCTGTCCTATCAAAAATCCTGGAACGCATTGCACACCAGCAACTGTCTGGCTTTCTTTCTCATAACAACCTTTTGAACCCAATGCAATCTGGGTTTCGACCTTCTCACAGTACTGTTACTGCACTTGTCAAAGTCACTGACGATATCCGTCTAAGTATGGAAAACAAAGATCTCACTGTTATCGTGTTGCTTGATTTTAGTAACGCCTTCAATGCAGTTGACTTTGACATCATGGTGGAAATGCTGAGGTCTCTTAACTTATCTCCGCAGGTAATAGATTGGTTTGACTCATACCTTCGTGGTCGCCAGCAACGTGTTAGAATTGACAATGACTTCTCTGATTGGTACGATCTAACTGCTGGTGTTCCACAAGGTGGCGTGTTGTCTCCATTACTCTTCGCAATTTTTATAAATTTTGTCTCCAAACTCTTAGTTTCTTTCTACCACTTGTATGCCGATGACTTACAGCTATATCTGGGAGGTAGTACTGACGACATAGCTGGAATCATTGATGTGATCAATGCTGATCTGGCCACCATTTTTGGCTGGACCAGATCCTTTGGACTCATCGTGAATCCGAATAAGTCTCAGGTAATGATTGCCGGAAGTCCTCGACTACTATCGAGGATTGACCGCGCTTCGTTGCCTGAGATTATGTACAACGGTACTGCCATACCATACGCTAGGGTTGTCAAAAACCTGGGAATCCTTATGGATGACACGCTATCTTGGCAGGCTCAGGTCAACGAGAGGTCAGTCGAAAAGTCTATGCTGCGGCGCACTCCCTGAGACGGCTTCAGAACCTTCTTCCGACCACTACAAAGACAATTCTAGCACAATCGTTGCTTCTCCCCATTCTTGATTATGCAGATGTATGTTACCTGGACGTTACTGAGGAACTCCTGGATAAGCTTGAGCGTCTGCAAAACATGTGTATACGATTCATTTTCGGACTACGCAAGTACGACCATGTTTCAGAATATCGCAGACGTCTCAAATGGCTCCCAATCCGTTACCGCAGGAATTCCCACATCCTTAGTCTTCTTTACTCTTGTCTTAACAACCCCTCTGCTCCCGAGTATCTATCTTCCCGTTTTCAGAACCTATCTTCTCACGGTGTCCCACTTCGGTCTAGTCATGACAATATTTTAGCTATCTCCTCTCATAAAACTGGTTTTTATACCAACTCATTTTCTGTTCACGCAGCTCGACTGTGGAATTCACTACCACACTTTATCCGACATTGTAAATCGCTTCCCTTATTCAAAAAACACCTAAAACTGTATTATCTCCGTCAATGTGAAGTAAAAACTTAAAAAACAAAAACCACTTTTGCTTCATACTTACCTGGATGGACAAGTATGTATATATGTATATTTATTTGTATATAATATTCTATATATTTAGTAATTTATGTGTATTAAACATGTATGGCTTATATTTTACTAGCATGTAATTATATGTACGTATTAATAAGTATTCTTATTATTATTTTTATCTCCAATTGTCACGCAACTCTTTTGCTACTACCTACTTACATTCCACTATATTATCGAATCTCAAACATCCAAAGGTTGACTGTAAGAAATCTCTGTAAGGGATAAGTCCGCCTTTGCACCTTATGTAAATTTTCCAATGTATTTGTTACTGTTTAATGTTTACTGGAGCAATAAAGAATTT
Organism: Nematopogon swammerdamellus; assembly: GCA_946902875.1. Taxonomy (NCBI): domain Eukaryota; kingdom Metazoa; phylum Arthropoda; class Insecta; order Lepidoptera; family Adelidae; genus Nematopogon; species Nematopogon swammerdamellus. The sequence continues at coordinate 1,647,442 of OX336345.1, read as the reverse complement.
TCTATCTATCTATCTATCTATCTATCTAATATACGTCACCTCCAATACTCCAACTTCTAATATACGTCACTTCCAATATAGGTAACTTCTAATATACGTCACCTCCAATATAGATAACTTCTAATATACGTCACTTCCAATATAGGTAACTTCTAATATACGTCACCTCCAATATAGGTAACTTCTAATATACGTCACTTCCAATATAGGTAACTTCTAATATACGTCACCTCCAATATAGGTAACTTCTAATATACGTCTCTTCCAATATAGGTCACTTCTAATATACGTCATTTCCAATATAGTTAACTTATAATATACGTCACTTCCAATATAGGTAACTTCTAATATACGTCACGTCCAATATAGGTAACTTCTAATATACGTCACTTCCAATATAGGTAACTTCTAATATACGTCACTTCCAATATAGGTAACTTTTAATATACGTCACTTCCAATATAGGTAACTTCTAATGTACGTCACTTCCAGTATAGGTAACTAATTCTAATATACGTCACCTCCAATATAGGTAACTTCTAATATACGTCACTTCCAATATAGGTAACTTCTAATATACGTCACCTCCAATATAGATAACTTCTAATATACGTCACTTCCAATATAGGTAACTTCTAATATACGTCACCTCCAATATAGGTAACTTCTAATATACGTCACTTCCAATATAGGTAACTTCTAATATACGTCACCTCCAATATAGGTAACTCCTAATATACGTCACGTCCAATATAGGTAACTTCTAATATACGTCACTTCCGATATAGGTAACTTCTAATATACGTCACTTCCAATATAGGTAACTCCTAATATACGTCACTTCCAATATAGGTAAATTCTAATATACGTCACTTCCAATATAGGTAACTTCTAATATACGTTACTTCCAATATACGTCACTTTCAATATAGGTAACTTCTAATATACGTCACTTCCAATATAGGTAACTCCTAATATACGTCACTTCCAATATAGGTAACTCCTAATATACGTCACTTCCAATATAGGTAACTTCTAATATACGTCACTTCCAATATAGGTAACTTCTAATATAGGTATGGGGTATAATATAGGTAACTTCTAGTACCGTGTGGGGCCGGTACTTAAAAAGAATAGCCCCACTGCATATCTCCCCGTGCATGTCGTAAAAGGCGACTAATGGATAAGGACAAAATATCGCGCTAAAGGGCGAAAGGTTAGCCACCTCTCACCTTGGCGCGGTCCTTCCACCTTGTCATGCAGCAGCAGGTGGGTCTTCGTGCCTCACTTGCTGGTTGATAGTTATCTTGTCCGTATACTGTGCTAAACGTGGTGGTGGTGTTGTGCTTTAATTTACCAGAGTACTTATGGGAGTGAAAGTTGGGTATGGCAGGCGAAGCATGAGAGCAGGATAAATGATGTTGAAATGCGCGCGTTGAGAGGAGTATGTGTGGAATAGGAAGAGTATGTGTGTCTGTAGAATGGATGATAGGAGACTAATGAAAGAAATCTATGGAGCGAATGTTAGTGGAAGAGTCGGGAAGGGTCGCCCTAGACGCACGTACCTGGACCAGATTGGGCATGTGCTCGAAAAGGGTCAGGTGCGTTGCATAGTACCCGTAACCGACGAGCATGTATGAAGAACATTATGAGAGTGGAAGAGGCGGCAAAAGTGTGTCAGGATCGTGGCGCTTGGAGGTTGGGTTGTTTGCGTGGGTTGGGTCTGTTGTCTTTGCCTGCCCCACTGGGAGGCAGGCAGGCGTGACGTTATGTATGTGTATGTATGTATGAACTTATAGCACAACACCGATTACTCTGCTTACCCTGATTGTCGGGATACAAAAGCGTGAGTTATGTATGTATGTTCTAATATACGTCACTTCCAATATAGGTAACTTCTAATATACGTTACTTCCAATATAGGTGACTTCAAATATAAGTAACTTCTAATATAGGTAATTTCTAATATAGGTAACTTCTAATATAGCTAGCATTCAATATAGGTAACTTCTAATATAAGTAATTTCTAATATAGGTAACTTCTAATATATGACATTTCTAATATAGGTAACTTTCAGTATGGGTAACTTCTAATATTACCTGTATTAGAAGTTACCTATAATAAGTTACTTTCAATATAGAAAACTCCTAATACAGGGCTTTTCTAATATAGGTAACTTTTAATATAGGTAACATCTAATATAGTAACTTCCAATAGAGGTAAGGTTTATATTTGTAGTTGTTATATGTTTTAAGTCGTCATGCTATGTATTATTCACATTAATAAAGGACATATAGTCATAAAAAAAAAATAGAGGTAACTTCTCATATATGTAACTTCCAATATAGTACTGCTTTCGATCTGGTCTCCAACTTAGATGATCGGCTAGTTCACATTTTTAACTGACTAAGATAATTCAGAATAATGAATATTATTCAATCGTCGATATTATGTTCGTAGAACTAGCTAAACCGGATATCTTGGGGAACAGGTATTTATATACGTTTTTCATCAACAAGAGAAGATTGTTCGACGAGATTTTTCGAGATTCGAGATTAGATTTTTGACGAAAGATCAATTTTATAATCTGACAATCCTGAACGTATTCACCGAGATGACGTATTAGTTAGTCCTTCTTTCTTGTAAATAAAGTCGCTACCTACCTATTTAATTTAAATGTACTTAGTTGCTTAGTTAATTGCTGACTTTATCAAGTATTTACTGCCACACTCGGACGATTCCTGGCGAGTGTGTACTCATCCATATAGATAACGATTATATAAACTGCGCCGGCGCACGGCCACCGCCTCTTCAGCTCAGTCCGGTTCCAGACGCGAACGTGAGCGCACGAACCTACCGCCGTCCGTGATTCTTAGTCTGCGCGTTACCCACGCACAGTCGCCCCCAAATCATCACTTTCGCTCCCTAAAATGCATCAAAATGATCTCCCTTAAGCTCCAAAAGTGTCGATGTGATACGAAAGTGACGGAGATCTTCGGCCTGTTCGTGGAACCGAACCACCCCAAGAGATTCTTCAAGTACAGTTGACGAATTCCGGCCGCTGTTCCGGGATTTCGATTCGTGTTCTGGAATTTAAAACGCTGCCAAGCTGTTAGAAGTGTCTTGTTGTAATCAAATTTATATTTTATCGCTCAAAATGATACGCCAAATCGAAATTCGCAAATTATAAATTTCAAAATCCAACCTTGTCAATATGCGGATACAGTTCATGAAAATCGCCAAATTCTTCTAAAAAAATATATATTCTCAATCGCTTTGGAAAATCTAAAAAGAGGTCCTCGCCGAACCAATTTATAACATCGCAAAAGATCCCAATCGCACATCAGCAGACTTTACCCCAATCATTCAACACGAGCAGACATTCATCACCGCCACGATGGAGAAGGTCCGCCGCGTCCAGTCTTACGGAAGCATGAGCTCGTCTTCGCAAAGCCAGGACGACATGACCGTACACAGTCCGCTGATCAACTACCCCAAGAAGATGGTGATCGAGCGGGAGATTGTCTACGAAGAGGAGCATCCACCGTTCGAGCCGCTGTTCGTGACGTCGCGTTTGTTCGGCGATGCTCGGTGCTCGTACCTGATGGCCGCGTACGTCGTCTTCTACGTGGTGTACCTGGTGAGCGGTGCGCTGGTGTTCACAGCGCTGGAAGCGCCGATGGAGAACCAGGTGCGACTTGGAGTACTCAGAGCCAAGCAGCAGTTCCTGGCGAAGAATCCTACGGTTACCGGTAATAATTGATTTATTGGTTCATACTTTATGGATCACTACTTGCAGCACAACACCGACTACTATGTTTACCCCGATTGTCGGGATACAGGGTGTGATATGTGTGTGTGTGTGTGTGTGTACTTTATGTATGGGTCACTACCAAATTAATTTATATTTGTTTTGGTTGAATACCAACGACAATATTGAGCCTAGGCTCAAAGATTACTTTCAAACCACAAACAAAAGTGGCGGATGGCCGAATGGTGTGGGCGTCGTCGGCTTCTCGTACGAGAGGTCCGAGGGTCGAATACGGTCGGCGTTGCCAATTAATTTTTCTGGCGAAAAAATGTACGTGCATACCTACACTTGCTGCTTCACCATTCGGAACCGGTGTAAAACTGCAGGTCCCTTCCCTTGCCCCTTACTGAAAGCGGTTAGCTCAAATTGTAGCCGACTGGGTTGATACCACCGTACTAGATGTATGATGGCCGCATAGCAGCCTCGGTTGTATTCTCCTCTAGTCCAGTATAGCCAGCAATACAAAAGAAAGTCTCCGGTATGGCACCTACCTTTTCGGAGGTGATATTGGCTGGTCGGAGCATGTGCTTTGGCACCTCCGACTTAGAAACCCATACCGGATTAAACAATTAAAATAAAATTCAATGGGGTGCGAACTCGACCTACAGGAGGCAGGATTATTGACCATAGAATAGATTTTAAAATATATAAAGATATAAAACATTTAGTAGGTCCAGTATCCTGCCTGCTCCTGCCTGGCCTCGTATTATGAAATTGTAGGTAGGTACAAACTACACGTTACTATGAAACCGAAGATGACAAGACAGTGACCCATACAATTTTGTTTTTTTATTTATTAAGTACATATGCTAATGATAACATAATGTATGCTTTGTATTTGCTTTCAACCTTTTCAACGACAATCGATTAGAGATTGATAATGATAAGACTAGGTCCGTACCTTGGATAAAGTGTGTGAAAGTAAGTATGTATGTGTTATATTTAGGTATTAACTTTAATTCATATATATTCAAGTATACCTACTTTTAATTAACTAGTACGTACTTACATGCAGTATATTATAGTTTATTATTTATATTCCTTATATTATATTTTACATTCCCACACTCGAAGTATTTTGCTACTACCTACTTATATTTCACAATATACGCCTCTCAAACATTCAAAGGTTGACTGGAAGAAATCCATCTAAGGGATAAGTGCACCTTTGCCGCTCATGCAAAATTATATTATCTAAATTTCTGCAGGCAGTGGTTTATATTGAACCTTAGTAATATTTATTAAAGACAAATAAAGACAGATATCTTATCTAATAGATTTTATATTTGGTTTGCTGTATCATCTGAACTGTATTTTCCTTCTTATCTCAATAATATGGAAAAATACCTACAAATTAAAGATAGTGCGGTGATAGATAACTGATAATATAATTATCGAATTATAATGCGTCTGAATTAAGTATGACGTCGCCGAATCGCGCGATGTCGCAAAATATATATTTACGGACTCTTGACACCTTCGTAAACAATACCTAATAATACTAAGTTCAATGTTGTCGTGTAGATTGGTACCGTCGTGTGGGGCCGGTACTTTAAAAGAATAGCCCCACTGCATCTCTCCACGTATATGTCGTAAAAGGTGACTAAGGGATATGACTCCCTTCTTATATTACTAGGTGGTAGGGTTTAACCCGCCCGGGTTGGTACCACCGCACTGAATGAAAGGTCGGTCGAAATGGCTATGTAAATAGTTTGTGTTTTCCGTCCAGTTCAGTGTAGCCGGCACGACCTAAGGCAGGCACTGACGTGGCACCAAGTTCACCCGGTGTTATGGGCTTACATCATGGATGTTGTAGGTGATGTAGACAACCGTGTCAGATTTCATAAAAATAAAATAAAAAAATCAAGCCTAAACTTTAAAGATTACAAAATGAAATACGGATGAACCAGGCTTGGATATCTAATAAAACTGGAATCTGTAACGGCAGTGGCACGGCAGCCATTCGCCGTCGATCCTTTTATTTTATTTTTTTATGGAAACTGACTCGGTTGGCTATATCACGTACAACATCCGTGATGTCAGCCCATAACACCGGGTGAACTAGGTGCCGTATGTCAGTGCTTCCCTTCATTTCATGTCGGCTACACTGAACTGGGCGGAAAACACGAAATATTTATGTACATAGCCGTTTCGACCGACGTTTCATTCAGTGCGGTGGTATCAACCCGGGCGTGATAAACCCTACCACCTAGCAAAGACTCTTCGCGGTACCAGTATACTAAAAATAACAATTCAGAAAGGAACGAAAAAGCAACACCTGTTCCAATTCTTTCGCAACATTAAAAGCTTATAAGAAAACATTGAGATTACCTGATATTTCATAAATGTAAAGGGAAAATGGAGTCCTACATTAGCTCCGCGCGAGTGGTGGCGCAAAATAGCTACAAAAGAAAGTCGCACGCCCGAAGCATTTTCTTTCAGAAATGGCGACGTATTACACTAGTCAACCAGGAGTTTTGATGTATGGAGACCCATACATTAATTCCTCAGTCAATGAAACTTTGATAATATCTTGGAGTAATGTTCGGAATTACGACTGACAAATAATCCAACATTTTTTTTTACGGGAAGTTGGGTATATTCAAAGAAAAGTGAAAATTTAATATAACTCCTATAGACAAATTGCTCCGTCCAAAGTTACTTCGCCATAGGGTAGGTATTATTTATATGAATAAGTACGTAAATAAATCCAACATTTTTTGTATATGGAAATAGTGAATTAAAAACAAAATGTGTTTTTTTACTATATTTTTCTCGGCAAAATTGCTCAGTCGGTTCTTTAATCGGAATATACCTTAGTATTATTATGTACATCAATAAGCATAAGAATCCAACAACTTTTTTATATGCATCATTTTTTTTCAAGGTGACGACCGAAACTCTGTTCCGCAAAATTCCTCCGTCCGTTTTTATTGTACAATTATGATTAAGAATTTTGAAGAAAATTATTTGCAAAAGAATCCAACAAAAAATCCATCGGCAAGTTTAAAAAACAAGCGGGCCAAGACGGGCGCGGTGCGCAGAGGAGCGGCCGGCCGCGGGAGGCGAGAGACGCGGCATTTTCCCCTCCTCTGCGTCCATGCTGCGCCGCGCCGCCCCTGGCGCGCCGCTGAAGTTGGCGTGCGGTGTGTGCTAACCAGGGACTGAAAACCGGTTCGAAATGGGGTTCGGGTTCTCCGAACCGGTTCGAAGAACCTTTTTAACGAGCGAACCAGTTTGGTCGCGAACCGGTTCAAAAAAACCCGAACCTGAAGCCTAAAAACCGGTTCAGAACCGGTTTGGACCTCTAATATTAACCGGTTCGCAGCAGGGTACGAAATGGGGTGGAAACCTATATACATTTTTTTGGACTTTGGGCTTCTTTTTTAATGTAAAATATTGTTGTTTTATGTATTTAATAAAATAAAAAAATAGGTGGTTCATTTTTATAGCCTAATCGATTCAGTTTCATAACAGTAACAAAAAAGTCTTAATTATCATTATGACATAACACGTGTAAGTTGGTAAAAAAAATCAAATTCTTTCTATTCCATACTAATAAAACTAAAATTGTGGTTTTTCACAATTTCTGAAAGAAAGGGATCTATGTGTTGGAAGACTTTTTTGTTCCTGGCATGAAACTGAAATGATTAAGAAATTTTTTTTTTACATTTTACATAGAAAAAATGTTTTTGTGCGAACAAAAATTATTTGTTCTTCAAAAGTGATCTATTTCCGATACAGAACCCTCTCTTAGCGTACTATTAACTAATTTTGAAAGACATTATATAAGGTGCTTCGTTATTCATCTCAAGTAAACACGTTACGCAAAAAAAAATTATATGTTTTTAGCATAACTTTTCGAGAAATTTTCAAACGCAGAACAGCTGTTTATTGTAAGTAAGTCACAAGGTCACTAGACTTGTGTGTAACAGTAGGTAGCTTGCATTGTACGGGGTCAATGACCGTTGTATGTCCAAACGCAGAACAGCTGTTTGTTGTAAGTAAGTCACAAAGTAACTAGGCCTGTGTGTAACAGTAGGTAGCTTGCATTGTACGGGGTCAATGACCGTACTATGTTCAAACGCAGAACAGCTATTGTTGTAAGTAAGTCACAAGGTCACTAGGCCGCCGCCGCTCTAAAACTAGCTACCTACCTACCTACCTACCTACGTGTGCGGTGTGTGTGCCTACGTTTCTTGTTTCTTGTTTCTTGTTTCTTCGCCGACTTCCTGCATGGGCGTAGCATTCATTCAGCAACCGTGCACTACGGTTGCTCGTCGGACATGTCAGTGAACGCCGGCATACCCCAAGGATCTGTGTTGTCACCCACGCTGTTTCTTCTGCATATCAATGATATGCTGTCTATGGACAACATACATTGATGACAGTACGGCACACGGATCCTACACCAGTCACCCTTCAGCCAGTCGGGATGTTGTGGATGAGAAGAGGCGAAGACTTGTGTCTGAGCTCGAACACACACTCGACTCTATTTCCGAATAGGGCCGTAGTAATTTGGTCGAGTTCAACGCTTCCAAGACACAAGTTCGCGTGTTCAGTGCGAAGAGAGCGGCGTTCACACCGGTTCCTTCATTCCAAGGCACGTCGCTTAAATTAAGTGAACACCTCGGGGTCCTCGGAGTCGAACTGTCGCACGACCTGAACTTTCGTCGCCATATCGAGGGGAAGGCCAAGCTGGCTTCTAAAAAGCTGGGCGTACTCAATAAGGTGCGACGGTACTTCACACCAAAAGCTGCTTCTCTATAAATCGCAGATCAGGTCCTCCTTGGAGTACTGCTCGCACCTGTGGGATGGCTCTGCCAAATACCAGCTTGCGCCTCTGGACTCAATCCAGCGTCGAACCGTGCGACTAGTAGGTGACCCCGAAGTGTCCTGCGATCTAGAACCACTGCAACACCGTAGGGATGTCGGCTCCCTAAGTGTATTCTATCGCTTATTCCGTGAGGAGTACTCGGAGGGGCCGTTTAATGTGATCCCGCCGTCCCCTTTCCACCTTCGCACCACGCGCACTGGGCAGGGATTGCATTCCTACACGCTGGACTTACCGCGGATGCGTACCAATCGATTCTGCAGATCTTTCCTCTACAGAACCGGTAAACCCTGGAACGCTCTCCCTGCACATATATTTCCCCCCAAGTACAGTCTCGGGTCCTTCAAGAGGGCCGTGAATGGGCACCATAAGCAATGCTCGGCATGGCATTCGGAACCCCCGCATACGACCGAATGTCCATGGGCGTCGTTAGACACCTTATGGGTGGCTCGGCGCCATACGACGCGCTGTCAATAAAAAAAACCTTTTTGGGGTCCGCTTGCACAAACGCAGATTTCCAGACCGCCGGCACACAGCCATTGGAGTAGGAGATACGGAATAGGCGCGTCAGCACTGGAGCCAGCTCGGGAGCACACTATTTTAACACCAATGCAGGAATCCATTCCGGCCCACACGCTTTCCTGACGTATAGGGAGAGAAACTCCGCCAGTACAGTCTGTTATCGAAACTGTACTTCCGGCATGGAGTTCTCACACCTAGGTATGGCTGGGGGAGTGGCACCCCCATCGTCCAGGTTGAAGTTCCCCGCAAAGAGAGATACCAGTAAGTCGGCTTTCTCCTTTGCGGAGTGGGCAAGTGAGCCTCCAGGACACTGCAGAGGTGGAAGAGAGGAGCGGCAGAAATTCGACTCGACAGATTTGGCGAGAGACCAGAACTCACAGCTCCCAGTTGGGTGCTGGTTCAGTCTGTCGCCGATGTAGTCAAATCTGGCCCTGGCAATAACCCTTTTGCAGGATCTGGAGAGGCGGTTGTATTCCATCGTCTGTTCGGATACGTTTGATTCACGTCCGGCACGGGCACGCGACCATGCCCGATAAGCTGTGCATTTAGCTGCGACAGCATCAGCACAGTCGCGGCTGTACGATGGTTGGCTTTTACCACCGAGGTGGACAGAGGCGCTGGGAATAAACATTTGCTTTGCCCCCAGAACCACATCGGCAACGGTATTACCGCATTTTGACGGATCGTCCGAACTGAAGCAGATCTCTCTCCAAGGGTAGGATGCGAAGTGTTCTCGCATCTCATCTTAATCTGCTGACGCGTAGTGCCAAATTCAACGCGTTCCTCCAGTACGGGACTGAGGAGGCGAAGATGACACCGTGGACCCCACTAAACAATGATCAGAAGAACCCGGCGGGGCTCTCACTGAGACTTTATATCCAGTGGGGTTTGTGTCAGCGGAAGATCCAGCAGAGAGGGTCCATGACCGTCTATATCTGGCAGCCTGGTGGGCTGGTCCACCAGTTGAGACAGGCCATGCGTCAGGGCGAAGTCGTAGGCGGCTCTCCCCGCAAAGTCAGTTCTCCTGGAGCCTAGCCATGCCTTGTCATGGGCATTGAAGTCTCCAAGGAAACCCAAATCCGCGGTGGGGAACCGCTCTTAGACTTTGTCTACCGCTCCACTCAGGTACTCGAATAACCGAGCTGTCTCCGCATTGCCAGAGTGCGACCTATTGGGACCCCCGACACCGTTCCCAGATCCACGTGGGGCCAGAGTATTGAGAGCTCGGAGTCCTCAATGCAGCGCAGGCGACGACAGGAAATATCAGCCCTGACAAACAGGCAGACTCCGGCTCGCCAGCGGAAGGCTTCATCCAGGGTGTAGCCGGGGTGGTGCAGGTAAGAAGTGTCGGCAGGGCGAGATATTTGCGTTTTCGTCGAGAAAGCAAGGCCGGCTTCATCCTCTTCACGTGGTGATTGACGGCATTAAGATTGGTGTGCAACCCCCGCACGTTGGTCAAGTCAACGCTAAATAGTGGTGTACTTGGGGGGTATCGCTGTTCGCGTCCGTGACACCTTAAGGTCCTTAAGTCACACGTGCCTCCTGGGTGGTGCTAAATGAACAGTAAACAGCGTGTGGGAGATCCTCGGATCGCCTGGGTCGCCACCACACCCCGGGAACAATTACACCGCCATAACAGTTATCTGCGTTCCGGTGTACATCCCGGGGACCCAGTAGCAGGAGGGGCTGGCTGTGACGAGGAGTGGGCCAGTGGCTCTAAAGCCGAATCACTGCCCAGGGGTAGTGCATCGACACGATGGCCAGGGAGACCCGGTGAAACGGTTGTTCCGCTGGCCGCCCGCCGGGTAGTATAGGGGCCCAATCGCGCCTAACCAGCGCGAGAGGCTGCCCTGGTCAACCGGCGCATAATCTCGGAGTGGTCCGTCGTGCCGGATGGTGACCGGTTGTAGGGGTCCCGGCGGCCACTTCCGAGGGGGACCGGGGGCCCTTCCGTCCATCGTGTCGGCGCTCCACTATCCTGAGCACATAGTGATGAAGCCACGATCCACGCTTTGCCCGTAAATCGTCGCAGGCGCCTCTCAATGCTTTCTCTCCCCCCTTCAATAATAATGGCAGCACAAAACAAAAGAATAAACGTTTGCTCAGCGGTGCACAACCCCACACATTTCAGCGTGGACGTAACAAATGTACGGGGATTGCACTCCAATTTGGATGCCGTCCACCACCATTTGGAGACAGCGAAGCCGGCTTTATTCTTTCTGACGGAGACGCAAATATCTCGCCCAGCCGACACGTCGTACTTGCACTACCCCGGGTACAACCTGGAAGAAGCCTTCCGTTCCCGTGCCGGGGTATGCTTGTTTGCTAGGGCGGATATTAGCTGTCGTCGCCTGCGCTGTCTAGAAGACCTCACGTCTTCAGTACTCTGGGTCCACGTGGATCTGGGGTCGGAATCGCGCGTGTACGCCTGCGTCTACAGGTCGCACTCGGGTGATGCGGAGACAGCTCGCCTATTTGAGCACCTGAGTAGAGCGGCAGACGAAGTCCAAGAGCGGTTCCCTACAGCAGACATGGTACTCGTTGGGGACTTTAATGCCCACCACGAGGTGTGGCTTGGCTCCAACAGAACCGATTTCGCGGGGAGAGCCGCTTACGACTTCGCCCTGACGTATGACCTGTCTCAGCTGGTAGATCAACCTACGAGAATACCAGACATAGACGGTCATACACCTTACTTGCTGGATCTTCTGCTGACGTCTAATCCTGCTGGGTATAAGGTAACAGTGAGCGCTCCTCTTGGCTCCTCCGACCATTGCCTAGTGGGATCTACAGTGCCTTCGTCGCCCCCTCAGACCCGAACTGAAGGAGCCCGTCGAATTTGGCACTACGCGTCGGCAGATTGGGATGGAATGCGAGAGCATTTTGCATCCTACCCTTGGAGAGAGCTATGCTTCAATTCGGACGATCCGTCGGAATGTGCCAATACCGTTGCCGAGGTGATTCTGGGTGGTATGGACATGTTTGTTCCCAATGCCTCCCTTCGCCTCGGAGGTAAGAGCAAACCCTGGTACAGCCGGGACTGTGCCGATGCTGCCGCGGCTAAAGCTACGGCATATCGAGCATGGTCACGTGCTCGTGCAAGACGTGATCCAAATATCTCCGAATTGAAGAAGAACTACAACCGCCTCTCCAGCAAGAGGGCTATCGCCAGGGCTAAATTCGAGCATATCGGCAGAATTGGCGATAGGCTGAACCGGTACCCGACTGGGAGCCGTGAGTTCTGGTCTCTCGCCAAAACTGTCGAGTCGAATTTCTGCCGCCCCTCACTTCCACCTCTACAGCGCACTGACGGATCACTCGCTCACTCCGCAAAAGATAAAGCAGACCTTCTGGTATATCTTTTTGCGGGGAATTCCCACCTAGATGATGGGGGAGCTTCTCCTCCATCCATACCTAGGTGTGAGAACTCCATGCCAGAAGTGCAGTTCCGACAGAGAACTGTGCGGAAGGAGCTTCTTGCCCAAGACGTGAGGAAAGCGAGTGGACCGGACAGAGTGCATGCATTGGTGTTGAAAAAGTGTGCTCCCGAGCTGGCTCCAGTACTGACGCGCCTCTTTCGCCTCTCGTACACAACTGGCCGCGTGCCGGCAGCTTGGAAATCAGCTTTCGTTCAGCCTGTCCCAAAAAAGGGCGATCGCTCTGACCCGTCAAACTACCGACCCATAGCAATCACCTCCCTCCTCTGCAAGGTGATGGAGCGCGTAGTCAATACGCAGCTCATGACGTACCTAGAGACAAATAATCTCATCAGCGATCGGCAATACGGCTTCCGGCCAAACCGATCAGCTGGTGATCTCCTAGCGTACGTCACTCACCTTTGGGGGAAAGCGCTTGAAGGGTACGGTGAATCCTTGGCAATTGGACTCGATATTGCCAAGGCATTTGACCGGGTCTGGCACAAAGCACTTCTGGGCAAGCTGCCGGCGTACGGAATCCCCTCTGGCCTTTGTGACTGGGTCACCGACTTCCTACATGGGCGTAGCATTCAGGTCCTCGTGGACGGCTGCTCGTCGGACGCCATGTCAGTGAATGCCGGTGTACCACAGGGTTCTGTGTTGTCTCCCACGCTGTTTCTTCTCCATATCAATGATATGCTGCCACTCGGCAACATATATTGTTATGCAGACGACAGTACGGCACACGCATCCTACACCAGTCACCCTTCAGCCGGACGGAAAGTTGTGGATGAGAAGAGGCTAGCACTTGTGTCTGAACTCGAGCAAACACTCCAGTCTATTGCCGAATGGGGCCGGAGCAACTTGGTCGTGTTCAACGCATCGAAGACACAAGTGTGTGCGTTCAGTGCGAAGAGAACGGCGTTCACGCCAGCTCCTTCCTTCCAAAACACGTCGCTGAAATTAAGCGACCACCTCGAGGTCCTCGGTGTCGAACTGTCGCACGACTTGAACTTCCGGCGCCACATTGAGGGCAAGGCCAAGCTGGCCTCAAAAAAGCTGGGCGTACTAAACAAGGTGCGGCGGTACTTCACGTCGGGCCAAAAACTGACGCTGTATAAAACACAGGTTAGGTCCTGCTTGGAGTACTGCTCGCACTTGTGGGACGGCTCAGCTAAATACCAGCTTGCGCCGCTAGACTCAATCCAGCGTCGTGCCGTCCGACTGGTGGGTGACCCTGCGGTGTCCCGCGACTTAGAACCACTGCAACTCCGTAGGGACGTCGGCTCCCTAAGTGTGTTCTATCGTCTATTTCATGGGGAGTATTCGGAGGAGCTGTTTAACGCGATTCCGCCGTCCCCATTCCACCTCCGCACCACGCGTACTGGGCAGGGGATGCACCCCTACTCAATCGACCTACCACGGATGCGCACCAACCGGTTCTGTAGATCTTTTATTCACAGAACCGGGAAAATGTGGAACGCACTCCCTGCCCATCTATTTCCTCCCAAGTACAACCTGGGGTTCTTCAAAAGGGGCGTGAAAAGGCTCCTGTCAGGCCGGCATGGCATTCGCAATCCCCGTGCATCACAGAATGTCCATGGGCATCGTTAGACACCTACTTGTAGGTGAAAAGATGCCACATGTCGCGCTATCAATAAAAAAATAAAAAAAAGGGGTGTGCACAGCTGATTGAAAGTTGTTCTTTCTTTGTACTGCCATGGTTGTAGTAAGAGGGGGGGAAAGAGCGTGAAGGGTGGCTGTGGTGATTCACGGGCAAAGCGTGGACCATCGCTTACTGCTCAGGTTAGTGGTGCGCCGACACGGAAGACGGAAGGGCCCCCGGTCCCCCCCCCCCCCTCCCTTCCCCCCGGAAGTGGCCGCCGGGACCCCTACTCCGTTCACCAACCGGCACGACGGACCACTCCGGGATTATGCGCCGGTTTACCAGGGCAGCCTCTCGCGTTGGTTAGACGCGATTGGGCCCCTGTACCACCGGCGGGCGGCCAGCGGAATAACCGTCTCACCGAGTCTCCCTGTCAACCGTGTCGATGCATCACGTCGGAACAGCGAATCCGCGTCGGGATTACTGACCTACTCCTCACCACAGCCATCCCCACCTGCTTTTGGGTCCCCGGGAGGTGCACCGGAACACAGTGAACTGTTATGGCGGTATAATAGTATTGAGCTTGCATCGGTCGGCGACGGACGCGCACACGATGCACTCTAGACGCACCTGCGAAGTAAGCGAAAATGGCGTGCGATAAATGCAATATGGTTGTGAACGAAGTACTAGCCTTCACCGAAGATCAGCCTTCAGCATCATCCGGATTTGTGAGTCCGCCTTCACCGAAGATGACGTTGAGACCGCGAGAGTTCTGCTTTGTGCGTGCATTCCGTCAAGAAGGCCGACTCGCAAGCAGTGGCGGCTGGTGACTTCAGTGACCGGTAGTGCGCTAAGTACCTACCTACTTAAATACCTACCAAATTTCCCAACACATTCCCGTCATGTTATTTTAAGATCGGGACTTACGAATTTTTTAAACGCCTGCGTTTTATTATGTACGTACCTACCTAGTATGAATATTCTCAAGACACTCAATGAGTTGCAAAAAACAAGAAAAAAAATCCAAACAAGTTCTTTAACTTATTTTTAGTACCTTTATGAATACACCCATAGACCACAACACTACTGCAGCTTTCAAAAAGAAAACAGTAGTAATGTCCCAAAAATACTTAAAAAAAATATATAAAAATAAAAGCATTTGAAACGTAGGAATTAACCCGGGATAACCTGATTGTAAAGCCTTACCTTTAACCAACGCTTAGGCAAATATCGGCACCACTTAATTCACAGTATCACGTGACAGAAAGCACAAAACCTAACCATATCCCATTTTAAATATTCGCGCGCTAACGGGTATTTGACATCACATGACAGCGCGCTGAATCGCTTCGAGGTAGACGGTTCGCTTTGAGGTAGACGGTTCGCTTTGAGGTAGACGGCAAAGAGTTTGTAAGACGGACTCGTGCAAAACGAATCGCTCGCGACGCGACGTGTCGCACGCGCGGCTATTCACGATATAGCGTCCTTGTTTGGCGCTCGTGCGCCGCACGAAGAAATCCTTTCGACCCATACTGTTTCTATGAAGTATCTTCTGTCTCACGCGCCAGCGGTATTTTGCCGATCCCCATACATTCAGTATGGGAGACCCGCGTGCGATGTATATTCAGCACGGCGCGCGCGTTTACTCGCAAAAACGTGCCTTGTGGTCTATAAAATAAGGTCGAATTCACATTCGTATTTATTTGGAGTACGATCTTTATGGTTTTAATGTAGTATGTTGTAAGGTATGTATTATTTATTTTGAGTGAAGTGAAGACTTCTCGTGGTATGGTAGTGCGGCGCACGAGCGCACTTTAGGACCAGCCGCCAGTGCTCGCAAGGGAGAAAATCGGAAGAAGAAGACTATCCAGGACATCATCACCATCTTAAAGCCGACAGACCCCGACGACGTGCCAAGGTTCGTGGCGTACGACCTCAATAAGTTGCCGCCTGTGTCCTTCGACCACGTCGACGTTACGGCCTTCCTGAAAGATTTGGTGATCATAAAAGCGGACATAGCTCAACTGAAGGGAAACTGTGGAGCGACAGCGGCGTAGGGGCCAACATCTCTCGTCCCGGAAGTTCAACAGCTGAAACAGGCAGTTGAGAAATTGTCATGTTCCGAGTCACTCCGGCCGATAACCCCGTCTCTGCAGCCTGATCGCATTCCGCAAGTGGGAACACCGAACGAAACGCTGAGTGTACGCAACATCAATATGCGCAGGCGAGGTGCTCAAGTGTCGTCACCCAGCGATTGCACATCGACGCCGGTATGCTACGTAAGCGCTGATGGTGCTGTTGATGCCTCGACTTCTACACTGCTCACCCCTCCCGCTCCTCTGCCCACCCGCCCCGTTGCCGCTCGTCCGAAAAGGCGACGCGGATCTATGACGAAGCGTATCAGTAAAACGGTGGAGAAAACAACAATGGTATCCCCGCGCTTGGAACCGCGTCCCGACTGTCGGCAGGAGGCTGCACGTGACAAAGACGGGTTCGTACTCGTCGAGAGCAGGAAGAAGAGAAGGAAGAGAAGGTGCAATAAGCGCGGATCTGCGCCCCCTGAAGAGAGCTGTTTGAAGGCAGCTCCCCGCACGGCTCTCATCTACGTGTCTCGCCTGCGAAAGAACATGAAGATCGAGGACCTCATCCGCCACGTCCAGGATAAGGGTGAGCGAGTTGAGAGTGTCGAGGCTCTTCCTTCTCACTGGGCTGACACGAACTTTTGCGCTTTCAAGCTGTGCATTCCTGCCGAGAAGGTGAAGACATTCCTTCGCAGTGAGTTTTGGCCCTCCGGGGTGGTGTTCCGGCGCTACAATCGCGACCTTCATCGTGAGGTCGCGCTCCATAAGTATGCTGAGGCCGCGCCGGAGCTGTCTACAACTGCCGTCCTGCACATTCAGGAGACGCAACCCGCGCCGCCGCCGACGACGCCCGCGCCGCTGCCGACGCCCGCGCCGCTGCCGACGCCCGCGCCGCTGCCGACGCCCGTGCCGCGGACGCAATCTGCGCCCACTCTACGCGCACCTGATTCACCGCGTCAGCAGACTAATATGACGCATACGGGTCTCTATTGGGACCCGTACAGACACAAGTGGAGAAAAAGTAATTTTAGTTCTTAGGTTAAGACATTTAATATGTATTGTCAATATGGCCCTAGTTGGCTGAAATAAAGAGATAAATAAAAATAAAATAAAAATTAAACAAATAATTGATTCTCCCAGGGTGTGGTCGCGAACCCAGTCGATCCGAAGATCTCCCACACGCTAACTGCTGTTCATTTGGCACCACCCAGGAGGCACGTGTGACTTAAGGACCATGAGGTGTCACAGACGCGAACAGCTTTAACTCCCTATATAAGGTGCTTCGTTATTTATGTCAATAACTTCGGGAGGGTTACATACGCGCTCAAACAAACAGATTCAGATTCAGATATTTATTTCGCCATAAAGAACACACAACAATAACAATATTTCACTGAGACATATGCATATTCAGTATGGTTCGTCATTATCATTATCATTATTTTTTTTTTTGTCATGTCCCGTTCAGCTCAACACTTTACGCAAAAAAAAACATGTTTATAGGAGCATTGTTTCTCCTAACATCTCCTAACAAAAAAATTAAATCAAATAGCTGTAAAAACCAATCAAGGCTATAGACCCTTGCAAACAAGAAACGTAGGCACACACACCGCACACGTAGGTAGGTAGGTAGGTAGGTAGCTAGTTTTAGAGCGGCGGCGGCCTAGTGACCTTGTGACTTACTTACAACAATAGCTGTTCTGCGTTTGAACATAGTACGGTCATTGACCCCGTACAATGCAAGCTACCTACTGTTACACACAGGTCTAGTTACCTTGTGACTTACTTACAACAAACAGCTGTTCTGCGTTTGGACATACAACGGTCATTGACCCCGTACAATGCAAGCTACCTACTGTTACACACAGGTCTAGTGACCTTGTGACTTACTTACAATAAACAGCTGTTCTGCGTTTGAAAATTTCTCGAAAAGTTATGCTAAAAACATATAATTTTTTTTGCGTAACGTGTTTACTTAAGATGAATAACGAAGCACCTTATATAATTTCTTTCAAAATTAGTTAATAGTACGCTAAGAGAGGGTTCTGTATCGGAAATAGATCACTTTTGAAGAACAAATAATTTTTGTTCGCACAAAAACATTTTTTCTATGTAAAATGTAAAAAAAAAATTTCTTAATCATTTCAGTTTCATGCCAGGAACAAAAAAGTCTTCCAACACATAGATCCCTTTCTTTCAGAAATTGTGAAAAACCACAATTTTAGTTTTATTAGTATGGAATAGAAAGAATTTGATTTTTTTTACCAACTTACACGTGTTATGTCATAATGATAATTAAGACTTTTTTGTTACTGTTATGAAACTGAATCGATTAGGCTATAAAAATGAACCACCTATTTTTTTATTTTATTAAATACATAAAACAACAATATTTTACATTAAAAAAGAAGCCCAAAGTCCAAAAAAATGTATATAGGTTTCCACCCCATTTCGTACCCTGCTGCGAACCGGTTAATATTAGAGGTCCAAACCGGTTCTGAACCGGTTTTTAGGCTTCAGGTTCGGGTTTTTTTGAACCGGTTCGCGACCAAACTGGTTCGCTCGTTAAAAAGGTTCTTCGAACCGGTTCGGAGAACCCGAACCCCATTTCGAACCGGTTTTCAGTCCCTGGTTAGCACACACCGCACGCCAACTTCAGCGGCGCGCCAGGGGCGGCGCGGCGCAGCATGGACGCAGAGGAGGGGAAAATGCCGCGTCTCTCGCCTCCCGCGGCCGGCCGCTCCTCTGCGCACCGCGCCCGTCTTGGCCCGCTTGTTTTTTAAACTTGCCGATGGATTTTTTGTTGGATTCTTTTGCAAATAATTTTCTTCAAAATTCTTAATCATAATTGTACAATAAAAACGGACGGAGGAATTTTGCGGAACAGAGTTTCGGTCGTCACCTTGAAAAAAAATGATGCATATAAAAAAGTTGTTGGATTCTTATGCTTATTGATGTACATAATAATACTAAGGTATATTCCGATTAAAGAACCGACTGAGCAATTTTGCCGAGAAAAATATAGTAAAAAAACACATTTTGTTTTTAATTCACTATTTCCATATACAAAAAATGTTGGATTTATTTACGTACTTATTCATATAAATAATACCTACCCTATGGCGAAGTAACTTTGGACGGAGCAATTTGTCTATAGGAGTTAAATTAAATTTTCACTTTTCTTTGAATATACCCAACTTCCCGTAAAAAAAAATGTTGGATTATTTGTCAGTAGTAATTCCGAACATTACTCCAAGATATTATCAAAGTTTCATTGACTGAGGAATTAATGTATGGGTCCAACTCCTCGTTGACCACATTATATTGCGGAACTCTCGTCGCCTTCTGGTAGCAGGGTTGCCTGATTCGAATAATAAAATTCCGAAACAGTTTTAATATAATACAAATCAACAAATTGGTCTTTGTAGCCTAATAGTTTTATAATATGGTTGCACCCGCGGCTACGCCAGCGGTAAAGTCGGTGAAAATTCTATGTAAATCGGTTGAGTACTTTATTTTCGAGTAAATCACATGAAAGCTAACCGAATTGGTAGATTTTTTCAACTGCGTTCACTTTCGACCCCACTGCTCGCTCATATAAATAATGGCGTGATGTTATATAGTATATAACCTGGAGGAGATATGCTGCATTACATAGGCAAAAACTGCAAGCGATTAAGTTTTTTTAGAGCCACCCATGAGGTGTCTACTCTGCGGCCATGGACATTCCGGTCGCACGTGGAGGTTGCGAATGCCATGCCGGCCTGACAGGTGCCTATTTACGCTTCTCTTGATGGAACCGAGACTGTACTTGAGGGGAAATATGTGTTCGGCGCGAGCTGATATTTAACTGAGCCATCAGTACAATACTCCAAACATTACTCCAAGCAGGACCTAATCTGCTATTTATACAAAAGCAGCCTTTGGTCCGGCGTGAAGTACCGCCGTCGCACCTTATTGAGTTCGTCAAACTTTTTAGAAGCCTTACCCTCGATATGGCGCCGGAAGAGCCATTTTTAAGTCAAACATTATCACGTTTGTAACATTAAGGTGGATTTGTAACATTACTAGATGGTAGAGTTTAACCCGCCCGGGTTGGTACCACCGCACTGAATGAAAGGTCGGTCGAAACGGCTATGTAAATAGTTTTCCGTCCAGTTCAGTGTAGCCGGCACGACCGAAGGGAAGCACTGACGTGGCACCAAGTTCATCCGGTGTTATGGGCTGCCATCACGGATGTTGTAGGTGATGTAGCCAACCGTGTCAGTTTCCATAAAAAAAAAATTACGGTAATCCTGAAAACGCCTTATGCGTCTAGCAACCCTAACGGCCGGCGGAGTTGTCGGCACAGTATTTTCCTCGTGGCGTTCAATATCGCGGGTCGGGGCGCGGCGACGAACGCGACGTGCCTTCGTTCGGTCGTTCACTTGGCTGCATTTTGAAAAGAAAACATCTTTGCGGTACTAGCACAAATTCTTCCGCTTCGGGCACCTTAGTAACGGAATAAAATGTATAATCCGAAAAGTATAAGCGAAGGAAAAGTATAAGGGATAAGGACAAGATGCCGTGCTAAAGGGCGACGGGCTCGCCACCTCTCACCTTGGCACGGTACTTGCACCGAGTCATGCAGCAGGTGGGTCTTCGTGCCTTACTTGCTGCTTGATCGATTGAATCTTGTTCGAATACTTTGCGAAACGTGGTGGTCGGTGTTGTGCTGTAATTTACCAGAGTTCTTGCAGCACACACAACACCGATTACTCCGCTTACCCCGATTGTCGGGATTCAGCGTTTGTGATATGTATGTATAAGCGAAGACTCTGACGTGACACCTTTACCTTAATTCAACACCTTATAATCATAGACGTATACGTATATTACTTCTCTATGCTTATAATAGACCCGAGAAGTTTTTTATGTAAACCAACATGGGTGGCTGTGCCGAGAGACCAATAAACAGTGCGGCCGATGGAGCCAAAATCACCTCTCCTCACTAAACCACGCTCAGTAATAGCACTATTTGTTTGTTGGGTATGATCACGACCGACCGCGCCACTGAGCTAGCGGGGCTGACATTTGACAAGTGACATTGATATTGTCACACGGAACTGGAGGATAGTAGCATTGACAGGAGAAAACGTCAACAACCAAAGATTTATCGATAGATAGGTCAAAGCGCTCAAGAGTTCGTCACCGATTAGACATAACGGCGTGTACACGCACGCTGGACATGAAGTCACACACACGCGTGTGTGTGACTTCATGTCCAGCTGTAGTCATCAAGAATCGCATCAAAAGATGCCTCGTGTTAACAAAACGCTAAAGCTCCTGCACTCGCGCGCATCGGCGCGTTCCGTTCCGTTCCGTGGAACGACCTCTCAACACGCGCGTGGCGCTGCGTCTGATGCGAAGTAGCCGCATGCGGCCCTTTCATTGGTGACGTTGTCTGTAGTGCGCCGTGTTAGACTATGCCCCATCTATCGATTTAAATCTTTGTCAACAACAATGTACTTCGATCATAAAAAATATTAAGATTCCGCATGTCAGTGCGATTCGTGCCCCACCAAAAATACGTGCAATTCAAATAATACGTGCATCGCCCGCTCATTCTGCCATCGACCGCCAGCGCGAGAGCAGTTGCTTCAGCGTCTTCAATATTACACAAATGCCGGCTTCAAGCCTCTGCATAGCATACGAGAGCATCTGGCATTATATTTCAAGAGTGAAAACCCCTTCAAATACAATATTTTATAAGAAATAGTAAAAATTTTTACTTCATACATTTAATGTGTTTGGATAAAGTGGAGATGGCTTCTTTAAAATTATATTTTCTTACGTACACCACCTTTGAAAACGGTATCACCGGATTCCCAAAAGAATTAATTTATAATATATATTTCTTACTATATTAGATGGCAATTGGAAAAGCTACAATAAAATCAACAAAATACCAGAACTCTTAAACATAATTTTTATTTACAGATTTTTGCTTGTGTTTTTTTTTTTTTATTGAAAGCGCGACATGTGGCGCCGAAGCACCCATAAGATGTCTAAAGACGCCCATGGACATCTGGTCGTATGCGGGACAGGTGCCTATTCACGCCCCTCTTGAAGGACCTGAGACTGTACTTGGGGGGGGGGGGGGGGGGGGGAAATATATAGACGGGAGAGCGTCCCAGAGTGTACCGGTTCTATAGAGGTAAAATCTGCAGAAGAGGTTGGTACGCGTTGGTAGAGGTTGGTAAGTCCAGCGTGTGGGGATGCAATCCTTTTTAACAAATTCCTCTTTTCACATAATTTCCCTTTTAAAAGCTGATATTTGGCAGAGCCATCCCACAGGTACTCCAAGCATGACCTGGTCTGCGATTTGTGCAAAAGGACTCACGTGCACAAGAAATTTACGTGTTTCTTTCTTGGTTGGTTCTTGTTTGATTCTTACAGATTTTAAATATAATATTTATTTGCTTTATGAAAGGTATATGACAAAGTTGTTCAAAAAAGTTAACTTCAAAGGGAGGAATACGAAAATATGAAAAACTGGTCTCGTTTAAATAGTTAGTGAGAAATTATTATTTAGGTTGACCGCAAAATTAAATTTGTAATATATTTATGTATCACAAGATTAATCTTGAGATGAACTTAATTTACATTATGGGTGTGGCTTTGAAGTGGGAGGTGGTGGGTGGGGGTGAGAAATGTTATTATCTTTATAACCAGTTTGGTGGTTTAAAAAAATTTATCAGGGTTAATTTATAGAAGATGCGTCACTACGCTCCGCGTCTTCTATAAATTAACCGTAACCTAATAGGGACCATGTCGAGGCAGCTCGTGTCGTTTTTGCATACATGTCTATTCAAAATCAATGTTTTTGTTCCACTTCAAAGCCACGCCCCCATCGTATTTGTGCGGAACCCTCGGTTTGTGGGTTCGACTCGACTTGGTCTGTGTTTAGTAGTAACATATTGGCTTTATTTCTAGTAGCCACTTCACACTACTAAAGCTACAATTTATATTATTGTCATTTTGAGGAAGAAAGACAGGAGATGAACGAATTATTTAAAATCTTAATTTAAGCATATCTGTCAAATTTTAGGTGATTTTAGTTGCAAGTGACTTATGACACGTCTAAACTCTAAACTCGGAAAAAATTGACAAATGCGTTGTCACCGCACCGCAAAAAAGGCAAGAATTCCACCGCCGCTCCGCCGCGCTCTAAACCTGAAGAACTGAATATATCTTCGCGGTATCCACCCCGGAATCTGGTCAGTGGCTAAACGTCGTTCCATCTCCACATACAGGCACACTGCTCGATGATACAACCATGAGGCTCTCGGTTGCTCTTCGGCTTGGTTGCGACGTGTGCCAACCGCATGTTTGTGCCTGCGGCGCTGCCGTCGACTCGAAGGGACGTCATGGACTGAGCTGCACTAAAAGTGCTGGGAGATTTTCTAGACACGCCACGCTTAATTCCATAATAAAAAGGGCACTCAGTTCCATCGATGTTCCTTGTATCCTGGAACCAGTCGGTTTATTTAGAGACGACGGTAAGCGCCCAGATGGGATGACGTTGATCCCATGGGCCAAGGGCAGGTCTCTCGTGTGGGACGCCACCTGCGTCGACACCATGGCAGCTTCATATTTGAGCCAAACATGTAAGATGCCTGGTGCCGCCGCGGAGGCTGCCGCGCGGAACAAACACAGTAAATATTCAGAAATTAAAAAATCTTACGAATTTTTGGCTTTCTCCGTCGAAACTTTAGGCCCCTGGAGTAAGGAAGTAAAAAATCTTGTGCACACTTTAGGCTCAAAATTAAAAATTATATCGGGCGACCCTCGTTCAGGAGTTTATCTCAAACAGAGGGTCAGCATCGCCATCCAGCGTGGGAATGCAGCGAGTATGCTGGGAACACTCAGCTCCATCCCCAGGCAAAATTTCAGTGAAATATTTTATATAGTTATGTAAGTAGTTTGTTTAGCATTTTAATTTTGTATTCATTGTATATCAAATAAATCTCTATATATTGATGCGTTTGAATATTTTATAAAATAATTCACTCATCGTCCATAGGTTTACTTACACAAATAAACGAAAAAAAATCCAATAAATGTTTTTCATAATAAAAAGTAAAAAGCCACCTCCATAGTTTTGAGCCGTTGAAGCAAGCGGCAATTTATCGATCGACTACGTGCGACATTCCCTTGTTTTGGAACACGTAAATGTTTGCGTGGAGCGTGCAGGCAAGCGATACGGGATTACTGCGCGTGGAAAAAGGATGACACAATATCGCTGCGATCTCTTGAGATGGTCGGTCCTGTATTACGCGATACGCACACTACCATAACCACGGTGTCTCGTTTTAGTAATAATTGAAGTATGAAGTGCGGAGTCCAGAACTATTTTTTCCGTCTACGACAATGTAGCTGAAGGTAGCGAAATTGACCCTAAATCCAATTTTCAAATTTCAAAATTAATAATAGGTTGTGTATGACCCTGTGTAAGATAAGTGGGTAGAAATAACAGATAAGTGAAAATGTATACCGTACCATACCATAATGTATCGTATGGGGCCGGTACTTAAAAAGAATAGCCCCACTGCATCTCTCTACGTGCATGTCGTAAAAGGCGACTAAGGTGCCGGACGGACAAGATGCCGTGCTAAAGGGCGACGGGATAGTCACCCACCTCTCACCTTAGCACGGTCTTTCCACCAAGTGATGAAGCAGGTGGGTCTTCATGCCTTATTTGCTGCTTGATAGTTATCTTGTCTGAATACTTTGCTAAACGTGGCGGTCGGTGTAGAAGTGTAATTTACCAGAGTACTTGGGGCACAACACCGATTACTCTGCTTACCCCGATTGTAGGGATACAGTGTGTGGTATGTGTATGTATGTACGAAAATTTATACCTCATTTGATTATTTATAGTACGCTAAGCGGGGGTTCTGTATCGGAAATAGATCACTTTTGAAGAACAAAGAATTATTTTTTACAAAAAAAAAAATTTTTTTAATGTTAAATGTAAAAAAAAAATTCTTAATCGTTTCAGTTTCATGCCAGGAACAAAAAAGTCTTCCAATACATAGATCTCTTTCTTTCAGAAATTGTGAAAAACAATACATGATACGTCATTGTGAAAAACCATAATTTTAGTTTTATTAGTATAGAAAGAATTTGATTTTTTTTACCAACTTACACGTATTACATCATAATGGTAGTGAAGACTTTTTTGTTACTGTTATGAAACTGAATCGATTAGGCTATAAAAATCAACCTCCTATTTTTTTTATTGAAATACATAAAAAAAAAAATTACATAATAAAAAGCCCAAGGTCCAAAACAATTTATATAGGTTTTACTCCCTATATGATACAGAGCCCCCCTTAGCGTACTATTAACTAATTTTGAAAGACCTTATGTATTATTTACATTACATTAAAAAAAACGTTTTTTTTTAATGTCATGTAAGCCTATCATTAGAAGGCGCCACGCTAGCACGCGCCTTTGGTCGCGGACATTAATATAATATATTAAAAATAACTAAATGTAAACAAGACGAAAGTGATGGTACTGGAAAGGAATGAAATAGAGTCCGAATGCGATGTAAGGATTGGGAATGAGAGACTGGAGCAAGTGAACGATTTCGTATATCTGGAGTACCGTGTGGGGCCGGTACTTTAAAAGAATAGCCCCACTGCATCTCTCCCCGTGTATGTCGTAAAAGGCGGCTAAGGGATATGATATGACTTCCTTCTTATATTACTAGGTGGTAGGGTTTAACCCGCCCGGGTTGGTACCACCGCACTGAATGAAAGGTCGGTCGAAACGGCTATGTAAATAGTTTGTGTTTTCCGTCCAGTTCAGTGTAGCCGGCACGACCGAAGGGAAGCACTGACGTGGCACCAAGTTCACCGGTGTTATGGGCTGACATCACGGATGTTGTAGGTGATGTAGCCAACCGTGTCAGTTTCCATAAAAAAAAATAAAAAAAATATGTTCACGCGGGATGGAAAATGTGAAGGAGATGTAGAAAAGAGAGTGAAAGCCGGCAACCAAGTGAATGGAGCGTTGCACGCTATTATGAATAGCCAAAGCATGTCAACTAGGGCACGTTTGGCTGTCCATGGTGGAGTGCTGGCCCCTACACTTATGTACGGGAGTGAATGTTGGGCATGGCAGAAGAAGCATGAAAGCAGGATTAATGCTGTGGAAATGCGCGCGTTGAGGAGTATGTGTGGAGTTACAATGAAAGATAGATTGAGAAATAGTGTAGTGCGAGAGCGCTGTGGGCTGAAAGAAGATATAGTGACAAGGATTGAGAAAGGGATGCTTCGGTGGTCCGGTCATGTTGGAAGAATGGATGATAGGAGACTAACGAAAGAAATTTATGAAGCAAATGTGAGTGGAAGAGTCGGGAAGGGTCGCCCTAGACGCACTTACCTGGACCAGATCGGGCATGTGCTCAAAAAGGGGCAAGTGCGTAGTACCCGTAACCGACGAGCATGCATGAAGAACATTATGAGAGTGGAAGAGGCGGTAGAGGTGTGTCAGGATCGTGGCACGTGGAGATCCGTTGTCTCTGCCTACCCCACCGGGAAACAGGCGTGACGCTATGTATGTATGTATGTAACTAAAAGCAAATATTGGTATTAATAAAAAGTATTTAATTCATACCTAATTTAATGGAACTGTTAAACCTACTGCAGATAGGAATGTCAGTAACTAAGACGCCGACCGTCAACACGGAGTTCACTCATGTCACTTATCTCGTCTAATGAGCTTGGTACTGGCAGTTATCGAATCTAGGACAACACTGAGATTGGTCGCTGGGGTCCCAGTGTCTACTAATTAATTGTTTGATGCAACTTTTATCTCTCTCGAGGAATATAATATTTAGTTACCAGAGTCTATAGCCCAGTAGCCTAATGAGATATTTGTATCTACCTACTGTGAAAGTACCGTTATGAATACGAAAGGAAATTTTTGTAAGGAGTGATCTTCTCTTCTTACCTTTTATTTTTTTATTTTTTTTATTGAAACTGACACGGTTGGCTACATCACCTACAACATCCGTGATGTCAGCCCATAACACCGGGTGAACTTGGTGCCACGTCAGTGCCTCCCTTCGGTCGTGCCGACTACACTGAATTGGACGGAAAACACAAACTATTTACATACCCGTTTCGACCGACCTTTCACTCAGTGCGGTGGTATCAACCCGGGCGGGTTAAACCCTACCACCTAGTAATATAAGAAGGGAGTCATATCCCTTAGTCGCCTTTTACGACATGCACGGGGAGAGATGCAGTGGGGCTATTCTTTTAAAGTACCGGCCCCACACGGTACACACCTTACTAGGTGGTAGGGTTTAACCCGCCCGTGTTGGTTGGTACCACCGCACCTAATGAAAGGTCGGTCGAAGTTTTCGGTCCAGTTCAAAGGGAAGCATTGACATGGCACCTAGTTCAGCAAGATGTTGGACTGACATCACAGATGTTTTAGGTGATGTAGCCAATCGTATCAGTTTCCATAAAATAAAAGGTATTATTCTATACGAAATTGAAGAACTGTTTTATTGAAGTTCGGTTTTCAAAATGTGTGAGATAGTATAAAGTAGCAGCATTAACGGCTCTTGCGGTTTATATTAACCGCTCCATAGCGGACGGGTTAAAAACAAATTTAAAACTCTTTGGAGTATTCGCTTACTGACTCGTGATTCATAACATCGCCTACAGTCTATCAACATAGCTTGATAGCAAGATTAACAATTTTGCTGAGAGTTCTGACTATTTATTAAGTAAGTGTATCAGGTATAAAGAGCCTTGTCAAACTTTGATACGTAATTTTGTGCGAACATAATTATGTTAGTATATTGATCATACTACAATGTAGTATAATTTTGTCAAAAAAAAACAAATTCAGAATTGTTCTGAAAATAGATATAAAAATGTAATACTAATAACTAAAGAATTAAAAACTACTTAACACACATTAAAATAACTATCAAAAGGGGCGTTTTCAAATGTTCCTAGAACAACTGTCGCTATTGAATGTTAAGCAACGCTGGGTGCGGTCAGTACTTGGATGGGTGACCGCTGACCGTTGGAGGCTGACCGAGGTTCGGATTCCTCGTAAAACTGTAGGTCCCTTCCCTCCTAATCTTACTTGGTGGTAGGGTTTAACCCGCCCGGGTTGGTACCACCGCACTGAATGAAACGTCGGTTGAAACGGCTATGTAAATAGTTTGTGTTTTCCGACCAGTTCAGTGTAGCTGGCACGATCAAAGGGGGAAGCGCTGACATGGCACCTAGTTCACCCGGTGTTATGGGCTGACATCACGGACGTTGTAGGTGATGTAGCCAACCGTGTCAGTTTCCATAAAAAAAACAAAAAAAAAAAAAAAAAAACTTGCGGCGTCACCCCGATGGATGGCAAGGCCCTTTGAATGAAGTAGGCCCTTGAAAAAAATAAATAACAAATTATATAAAATATTAAGATACTAAGATACTTACTTGTATCTTCTTGTAAAGGAATATAGAATCTACGACGACGGCGCGGCGGGGCTACGACGCGCCTACCTGCGCATAGTTACATATTTTTCGCTTGATTAATTGAGGAGCGTCAGAACAAAAACCCTTAAATCCACTTTGGGTCGAATATAGTTTTATATTTTTTTCTAATAGAATGGGTACCATTACATATTATAAATATGCTCTCAGACCGCAACAAAATGCCTTGAAACCTTCCCAAAAACAATATCAAACATAGGTGTCCGCTTCTAAATACCTTAAATCCGAATTGAACCACAAGAAAATATTTTGTCATGTAGTAGTCCGCATCAAAAAACCTTAAATCTCTCTCTTAAAATCAAATGTTTTCAGCATGGCGGCCTTAATAGAACACATAACCTTGATTTGTTGATGCTTACCTGTCGGTCTTTGGAAATTCTATTTTTATAAAAAAATAAGTATACTTACCGTTAACATAATATACGGTTAAAAAGATACGAAGTTTTTTGTTATTTCTGAAAAAAATGCTAAAGTTGATTTAAGGGTTTTTGTTCTGACGCTCCTCAATTAAGTTAGGATATGTCAATTTAATGCA
Organism: Nematopogon swammerdamellus; assembly: GCA_946902875.1. NCBI lineage: Eukaryota > Metazoa > Arthropoda > Insecta > Lepidoptera > Adelidae > Nematopogon > Nematopogon swammerdamellus. The sequence continues at coordinate 1,618,073 of OX336345.1, read as the reverse complement.
ATGTTTGCGATGTGATTAAAATACAAAATGACACATTGTCACCGAAAAGTATAACCAATTTTTTTCTGCATTATCCCGATTAGTTCGGATAGCTTAAGGCGTCGCACTCTGGGCTGAGAATCGGCTTCCGAGGTCTTTCGATTTTTTTTTTTACGAACTTGAAGCTTTCGAAAAACTTTTTATGCAAGTTTATAGGGCTATGTAAGGGAACACTTTATATGTAACATAAGTTGCTATCCATCAATCAAATATTTAAAAAAAAAATCTTGAATTTTTTTTTGTATGGAGAAGAAAATGTTTAGGTCATTATTTGAAAAGTCTTAGGAGATCTAGAGTTCTGATTAGTATAGTGATAAAGTGCACCGTAAGTAGAATTGTTCTGAATAAAAAGTGTAACCGTAAGCGTCCATAAGAAAGAACGGTGTAAGTTGGAATTTTAAAATTTTGATAAAATTTCGCTAAATTCATTTCTATATTTTCCAATATTTTTTTTTCACATTTCAACTTCTTTTTGGTTTGTAATTATCTGTATATATTGTAATATATAAATTATTCAAAAACTATACCACTAAATGATGATAATCTGCTTACATATTAGCTATTAGAAATTTCTTTTAAAACATTGAGGTTTTAAATATAATATTTATGCAAGCGTGTAGAGCCACGTTAGAGAACGCTTAGTATGTAATAAAATTTGTTACCCACCAAACATATGTTTTTTTTATAATATTTAACTTTTATTTGTACAGAAAGGAAAAGGTTTTGACCATTTTTTCATAACGTTTACAAGACCTAGACGTTCTTTTACTATAGTGATAAACTAGAATATGAGTGGAATCACGCTCCATGAAAAGTGTATCCAAATGCGTTCATATAAAGGAACGGTGTAAGTCTGAATTTATATATTTTTTAACTTCAATAAATTAATTTTAATAACTTACCTTAATAACGTGCTAAGCTCCTTGTAACTAAGCTTAACTAAGCTCCAGCGTAACTAAGCTCAAGTGGAAGTGGGCTGGGCACGTCAGCCGAAAAGACGACGACCGTTTGAGTAACCGTGTCCTACACTGGCGGCCGTGGACAGGAAAACGGAGTGTGGGAAGACCACCCGCCAGTTGGGACGACACCATCAAGTACGTCGGCGGAAAGCAGTGGTTCCGTACCGCTGAAGGCCAGGAGGACTGGAGGAAAATTGGAGAGGCGTATGTCCAGCAGTGGACGCTTACACGCTGACTGACTGACTGACTGACCTTAATAACCAATATCTGGGTACTTTGATAAGTTTAGTTATGGCGTATTAATGTTTTTTTATGTGTATCTAAAATTAAAATTTTTGGTTACATCATATTATTTTAATGTCTTTCGGAAAGTACCTTAAATTTTGGGAATATTCTAAATTAGAATATAAATCTTCTATTTTTGGAAATTGTAAGGTTTTAAACAAAGATTAGTGACTCATATGGTAGTAATGTTTTTAAGTTTACTCTGTTATTCATCTATACTCATTTTTAATTTTACGTATTAATAGTGGATGTGGCTTAGATACATAAGTCGACGTTTCGCCTGCTACGTCACAGGCTTCATCAGGAACCACCAGGAATTCCTGAAGCAGATGTCTGGTGCTAGTTGCACCAAACGTCACACTGATTGAGTCTCAAAGGGTACAGCTTTGCTGGCGATTCTGGCACGAAAGGTTCTCCTTCTTTACGATTTGCTTCTTGGTGGATGAGCTGGATGTATACTGGCCACTTAATGTCGGATTCCAACCACGTTTCGTATTTACTTTTGAAATTATTGAATGAATAACTCGCACTTTTCCACTTCGTGTACAAATTTGAGACGAACTTTTTACAAAAACTATTCAAATGAACTCGGTTTTAGTCCGATACATGAACAACCAGCTTATCGAATAGTATATCAGAGTTCGAGAGATCTTGATGACTTTGCAAGAGAGCAAAAACATCAATATTACATTTAAACTCTTCCCTAATTGGTTTTCACGGCTTATAACTGACTTAATAAATTAAGAATTTAAATAAGCAAAGTGAAACTAGTCGACGTTTTAAAAGTAAATGCAAAGCGGCACGTAATTGAAAAGCGAAAATTCGTTTCGAAATCCAAGATCCGTCACTTGCAAGCACTTAACAAATACTAAACTGAAATTCGCCACCCATCAGAAGCCGAATTACTTGACGAAAACCGGATTCTTACAGAGATTATACAAAGAGCTACGATTATATCACGAAATGATGATAATCCGAGTTAATTTGAATAGTTTTTGTAAAAAGTTCGTCTCAAATTTGTACACAAAGTGGAAAAGTGCGAGTTATTCATTCAATAATTTCAAAAGTAAATACGAAACGTGGTTGGAATCCGACATTAAGTGGCCAGTATACATGCAGCTCATCCACCAAGAAGCAAATCGCGAAGAAGGAGAACCTTTCGTGTCAGAATCGCCAGCAAAGCTGTACCCTTTGAGACTCAATCAGTGTGACGTTTGGTGCAACTAGCACCAGACATCTGCTTCAGGATTTCCCGGTGGTTCCTGATGAAGCCTGTGACGTAGCAGGCGAAACGTCGACTTATGTATCTAAGCCACATCCACTATTAATACGTAAAATTAAAAATGAGTATAGATGAATAACAGAGTAAACTTAAAAACATTACTACCATACGAGTCACTAATCTTTGTTTAAAACCTTACAATTTCCAAAAATTGAAGATTTATGACTCATATTCTAATTTAGAATATTCCCAAAATTTAAGATACTTTCCGAAAGACATTAAAATAGTATTATGTAACCAAAAATTGGAATTTTAGATACACATAAAAAACATTAATACGCCATAACTAAACTAATCAAAGTACCCAGATATTAGTTATTAAGGTCAGTCAGTCAATCAGGCAGCGTGTAAGCGTCCACTGCTGGACATACGCCTCTCCAATTTTCCTCCAGTCTTCCTGGCCTTCAGCGGTACGGAACCACTGCTTTCCGCCGACGTACTTGATGGCGTCGTCCCACCTGGCAGGTGGTCTTCCCACACTCCGTTTTCTTGTCCACGGCCGCCAGTGTAGAACACGGTTACTCAAACGGTCGTCGTCTCTTCGGCTGACGTGCCCAGCCCACTTCCACTTGAGCTTAGTTACGCTGGAGCTTAGTTAAGCTTAGTTACGAGGAGCTTAGCACGTTATTAAGGTAAGTTATTAAAATTAATTTATTGAATTTAAAAAATATATAAATTCAGACTTACACCGTTCCTTTATATGAACGCATTTGGAATCACTTTTCATGGAGCGTGATTCCACTCATACTCTAGTTCATCAATATAGCAAAAGAACGTCTAGGTCTTGTAAACCTTATGAAAAAATGGTCAAAACCTTTTCCTTTCTGTACAAATAAAAGTTAAATATTAAAAAAAAAACTTGTCTTTGGCGGGTAACAAATTTTATTACATACTAAGCGTTCTCTAACGTGGCTCTACACGCTTGCATAAATATAATATTTAAAACGTCAATGTTTTAAAAGAAATTTCTAATAGCTAATATGTAAGCAGATTATCGTCATTTAGTGGTATAGTTTTTGAATAGTTTATATATTACAATATATACAGATAATTACAAACCAAAAAGAAGTTGAAATGTAAAAAAAAAATATTGGAAAATATAGAAATGAATTTATCGAAATTTTATCAAAATTTAAAAATTCCAACTTACACAGTTCTTTCTTATGGACGCTTACGGTTACACTTTTTATTCAGAACAATTCTACTTACGGTGCACTTTATCACTATACTAATCAGAACTCTAGATCTCCTAAGACTTTTCAAATAATGACCTAAACATTTTCTTCTCCATACAAAAAAAAATTCAAGATTTTTTTTTTTAAATATGTGATTGATGGATAGCAACTTATGTTACATATAAATTGTTCTCTTACATAGCCCTATATACTTGCATAAAAAGTTTTTCGAAATCTTCAAGTTCGTAAAAAAAAAATCGAAAGACCTCGGAAGCCGATTCTCAGCCCAGAGTGCGTCGGTCGCGACGACCGTCACTCCCGTCTACGTTTGAGGAGTGGCCTCCTCCAATGAAGACGGGAGTACCAAACAAGCAAACTATAATATCATTGCACGCTATAATTATAAAGCCGGCATCGAGTGCTAAAAAGCTCTTATTTTTAGGGTTCCGTACTTTAAAAGGTAAAAATGGAACTCTTATAAGATCCTGTGTCCGTCCGTCTGTCACAGAGGTTTTTCTCTGTGTAGAAACTTGAAATTTGGCATAATGACAGATCTTGATGACGCGCACATAAAATATATGGCTCGAGTCAATAACTTATTTTAGACTAGCTTTTGCCCGCGGCTTCGCTCGCGTGAAATTCGTATTTAAAAAGAAGAAATAAGTGAACCCGGTACTGTACCTTTATTTCGGCGCGCGGAACAATTCTGTTTGTATGAAAGCCACATCTTAGCGTAACTGGAACTGAATTTTATTTGGCTTATCCTGTGTCCCACATAGTTAAATGTGATTGTACAAAATTCCATCAAATTCGGATGATCGGTTTAAGAGTTATGGAGGAACAGACAAAAATTTTTTAAAAATCATCAATTTAGTTTTAGTATCATAGATTAGAGTCTACATTAAATTACAAATTTAAAAAACCCCCGACTCTTAAAAAGTCAAAAATAATATTTCCGTTTACTTACTTAAAGGAGTCGGTGGACCGCTAAGTAAATTCCCGCGCAGCTCCGAGTTTTTATATTTAATTTACTTAGCGGTCCCCCGACTCCTTTAAGTAAGTAAACGGAAATATTATTTTTGACTTTTTAAGAGTCGGGGGTTTTTTAAATTTGTAATTTAACTTTTATTTTAAGCTTTTAAAAAAAACCGCTTGGTCCACTTTTCAAGATAATAATTTTTTTTATTACTTAATTACTTTATTACTTGATTACAAAGATAGCTAAGAACCATCCCGATTAAACAAGCTTCCTAATAAAAAAAACCGCATCCAAATCGGTCCATCCGTTTGGGAGCTACGATGCCACAGACAGACACACACACACTCACACACACACACGTCAAACTTATAACACCCTCCGTTTTTTTCGTCGGGGGTTAAAAAGCAATATCTCATACATAAAACAAAGTAACTTACTTCATGCCCATCCCTTACAAATGTATTATTTATTAGTATTGATATTGATTTTTTTATGTAATCCGGTGTGGGTGGCTGAGTCGGAGGGGCCAAAGCGCATGCTCCGACCAGCCAATATCACCTCCGAGAAGGTAGGTGCCATACCGGAGACTTCCCTGGATTGCTGGCTATACTGGACTAGAGGAGAACACAGCCGAGGCTGCTATGCGGCCATCTTACATCCAGTACGGTGGTACCAACCCAGTCGGCTACAATTTCAGCCTACCACCTAGTAAGGGGCAAGGCAAGATAGGATTAATAGGAGGGGTGGAGGGGTCAGTTTGCTACAACTATCTTTGCAACTTTACACAGAGCGTCCGGTGGAGTGCGTTCCCAGACCGTGTAGCGTGTAGGTATAGGATGGGAGCAGCTGTCGACCCGAGACGGCCCCCGGGCGGCTCCGGCCCCCGGAGGCCCCGGACACACCTCCCGGAGACACTCCACCCGGCGCGGCGGCGGCGCGGCCGCGTCGCCTGATAGCAAATGGTACCAGTCGTTAGGGTGCGGTTAGCGCGGTCGTATAAACACTTCTGCTGACACCACCCCTCACCTGTTTTGAAACACCGTGTATGCGTAAATTCTCTCTCTAAAATCTCTATAAGGATGTACTTAGTTTTAATACTATACAAAATATATTAACATAGTTATTATAATAATACACTTATAACGAGGAGCGATTAAAATAAAATAATTCGTAGATATAAAACAAATTAATAAAGAAAACTATATAAATAAAGGATTTCCTATATATGGGTCAAACACATTGTCCCTAGGACGGACGCAGCATTCCCCCTCTGAATAGCGATAGAAGCACGCTGACGGAAAAATGCTGCAGCTCGCCGGTCACCTGAACATTCTATTAACTGTTTGCCAATTTTGCGGGCGAACTTACACGCGTCATTGCTCCATGGGCCAAGCGTCTCCACGGCAAAGGAAGTATCCTTTACCACTATATACGGAATGTTTGTGGGCCTTGGTTAGCCTTTAGTTTTCGATACATATCAATCTCCTGAAATATGCGGCATGCTAACAAAATTACCCTTTATACACCGTATATGCTGACACAATAGGATTTACCTGTAATAAATTTGAAAAAAAAAACTCAAACTGCGTTGAAATCTAATGTAAGACGCTAATAGCGCAGACTTGTTTTTTAAACTGACACGGTTAACTACATCACCTACATTGTATGTCCTACAACATCCGTGATGTCAGCCCATAACGCCGGGTGAACTTGGTGCCACGTCAGTGCTTCCCTTGGGTCGTGCCGGCTACACTGAACTGGACGGAAAACACGTTTACATAGCCGTTTCGACCGACCTTTCATTCAGAGCGGTCGTATCAACCTGGGCGGGTTAAACCCTACCATCTATAATATAAGAAGGGAGTCATATCCCTTAGTGGCCTTTTACGACATGCACGGGAAGAGATGCAGTGGGCCTATTATTTTAAATTACCAGCCCCACACCAATTTCAACCGTGTTCTTAGTCTAGGTAATCGCTAGATATTTTAAAAATATTTTCTTATTACGTCTTTATAATGGGTGGGTGTCTGCAGTGCGAACAGAACCGCGAATGCCTCTGTGTGAACGCGGCGTAAGTACGCCCGTAATGGGAGCGTTAGCACAAATCGAGGAGGAAAAGTTCTCGCGATAAAGCCTCGTACTTCCCGCTTGTACGCAATGCGCGCAGTACGTGTTCGTAGTACGCGAACACACGCGAAGTAAACGGCGCCGTATCGTTTTCGAGTTATGTTGACAGAGTGTAGTGGCCTCTTGATTCGTTTCCTCATTTCCGAATGTACTTATTGAATGAGCACGAGATATGTATGACAGGGTTTGGCGACACTGCACGATTGTATGTAAAAGTATTGTTGGAAATTTTCCTAAGACCGAATGAAACCAACTGTCTCTTTGACAGCATACGTTCGCTTACCGAATTCGAAATTTAAAATTATTGTTTCACGTTACGGACACTGCTCTGTGGAACTAGGATCCCTTATACCCGCCACCCGTCCTATCTCCGCATGACTCGTCGCAGAGAGACTCAGCACCCTTTTGTTGTTGACATTGGGCTTTTGAGAACACATCGATTCTAGACAGCCTAGCAACCAGTCCGCAAATCTGCTGGCGTGGCACCTAACTGAGCGTGGTTTCGCGAGGAGAGGTGATTTTGGCTCTGTCGATTGCACCTTTGGTTTCTCGGCACAACCACCCATGCATGTTTACATAAAAAAAAAACATAAAAAAATTATAAAAAAAAACATTATTTATTGATAATTAATAATGACAGTAAAACTGCACTCGAACTTGTCACAATTTGTTATATCCGGTTCAATTACACCTACGAAGAAGAACTACCAAGACACTTCGCAGGGTATTTTTGCTTTTTCACACATATTATTAGTAATATTTTAGTGACTAGCCACATAATAACATCGCCTATCGTCTATCGAAAACACAGGTTGAAAGCCAAGATTAGCAATTTTTCAGAAGGATATATAAGGTATATCAGATGTAAAGTAATGCTTGCATCTGATGAATTTCAAAATGGCGGACGATTTTGCTTCTCGCTGACACACCCTAGAGCACACACTAGCTCGGTGCGGTCTTGGCTCTAACTCTCGATCTCAAGGTCCGAGATTCGAACCCGGCTGGCGACGTGCAGCATTTTTTTTTTCTAACAAACAAATTTACGTACACACCTACACCTGCCACTGCACTGTTCCCAACCGGTGTAAAACTGTAGATTCCTTCCCTTGCCCATTACCACAGAAATCTGAATAGATATTTAATTTGTTTTTTTTTTTATGGAAACTGACACGGTTGGCTACATCACCTACAGCATCCGGGATGTCAGCCCATAACACCGGCTGAACTTGGTGCCACGTTAGTGCTTCCCTTAGGTCGTGCCGGCTACACTGAACTGGACGGAAAACACAAACTATTTACATAGCCGTTCCGACCGAACTTTCATTCAGTGCGGTGGTACCAACCCGGGCGGTTTAAACCCTACCACCTAGTAATATAAGAAGGGAGTCATATCCCTTAGTCGCCTTTTACAACATACACGGGGAGAGATGCAGTGGGGCTATTCTTTTAAAGTACTGGCCCCACACGGTACAAATCTTTTTTTTTTTTTTTATGGAAACTGACACAGTTAGCTACATCACCTACAACGTCCGTGATGTCAGCCCATAACACCGGGTGAACTAGGTGCCATGTCAGTGCTTCCCCCTTTGATCGTGCCGGCTACACTGAACTGGTCGGAAAACACAAACTATTTACATAGCCGTTTAGACCGACGTTTCATTCAGTGCGGTGGTTCAATCAAAACTATCTATTTATTCAAATTTCTGTGCCCATTACTAAGTGGTATACTCAAATTGTAGCCGACTGGGTTGGAACCATTGGTTGGTACGGCCGTAAGATGGCCGCATAGCAACCTCGGCAGTGTTCTCCTCTAGTCCAGTATATAACCAGCAATCCAAAGGGAAGTCTCCGTTATGGCACCTACTGCTATGCGGCCATCTTACATCCAGTATCAACTCGGTCGGCTACAATTTGAGCGTACCATCTATCTAGCAAGGGACAAGGGAAGGGACCTACAGTTTTACACCGGTTCCGAACGGTGAAGCAGCAAGTGTAAATTTTTCAGTTATGAAAAACTCATTGGTACCTACACGCCGACCGGATTCGAACGTCGGACCTCTCGCAAGATAGCCCGCCGCTAACCGTATTATGAAACGCAATATGTAAATATTATTCGCGTTCGTTATTGCAGTAGACATGTGAGTGCATCGAAGGAAAATACGTTTATGAAGTGTTTTTCATTGAAACGCTCGTAATCTGGTACGAATTGCGTCAGATATCGTCCTATTTATGTGTACAGCGATTGGCTATGATAGTAAATAATCGTTTTAAGCACTTTATCGAGTGGAAGAAACAGATAGTTGTATCGCGTGGAGTGACCGAGGCGTGCTCGATGTATTTGTGTCATCCATCAGTTGTAACTATTTGTGGTTGAAAGTATACGAAATGTCCGCGAGCAAAGAAAGGCGCGTGTTAGCGTGGCGTCTTATAATGATAGACTTCAATATTCAAATTGTAGAAGCCATTCACCGCAATGTTATGGCCGCTGTACACGCCAACGTGCTGGTCCAGCACGTTGTCCGAACGCTTACAGGGCCGCTTGGCGTATTTTGATTGTTGGAAGCCAACCGGATAGTGTCGGTTTTTTTGTAAAATCGAGCATTACCTCCTTTCCCTATCTCTGAAACTAAATTTGAGGCTAAAATTTCGAAAAAAAATCCTCCTCTCATACAGGAAAACCTAAACCAAAATCTAAACCAAACCAAACCTAAACCAAAGTCTTGAAGTTCTCACGGAAAACGGAGTTGTACGGAACCCGCTAGTTCGACTCGCGTGGAGAGGGCGCGACTTTGGTGACATTTAGATAATAATTGAACGTGCTGTATAAAGAAATTGCCGCGGCTGCAATAGTTTCCACATCCATCTTTATCAAGCGGCCAATGCAGAATGATCAATAAGCCAACGTGTGAACAGCGACCTCTGGGCAGGCCTCACGCACTCTATGTACTTGCGCGCGCTAACTACCTATCGCCCGACGGGCCACCGGCGGTCTTTTTCAGTACAAATTCGTCAGCCGCGCGAAGTATACATAGACGCTCGCCCACGCAACTGCGCGCAGCTGCAAAACAATAAACACTTTACACTCGATCGTTAAGGTACATTTTCGCACGCAGCGATTGGCGATGTGAAACAGTAGGCTATTAAAGCCCGAAGGTAGGAACATTTTCTATGGAGTGATTTATCTGTTACGAAGTAACTATTAAGTAATCTGTGCTCTGGGTTTCAGTACATTGGCCCAACTAGCTAGCCCAACACGTTGGGCCAACGTGTACTGCGGCCTTTACACTTAATGTACATATATGTCATCTGCATTATGTATGTATAGTGACTTGTACTATATACATACATACCCTCGTTCAGAGGCTATCAAGCATCGAGCACCGGTACATCAACCGACCCCCGGCAGATCCATTAACATTCACTGCTGGCGTTATCTTAAAGTATGTATAGTCTATAAAATTATATACACAAGCGTAGGATATTGTCGTGCTCACTAGCTTGCCGCCCAACCTTATAAATACTGTCTCTTCAGTCTTCACTTTTGGAGGCGACTGTATCGATAACACACCTTAGTGTTACTAGGTGCAGATTGTAGTACCTAATTAATTGAATATTTGTCTTTCTTGTTACTTTTGTGCAAATTATTATTAGATTTCTTTTTAATTAAATTATACCTAAACAAAAATGTACAAATGAACTATGTAGCGTAGTACCTAGCTGTTGTAAAAAATCTATCTAAAAAACAAACACAAAAGAAACAGTTTACCGCTCATTCAGGTTCATTGCCGTTTATTATCTTCTTTTGGATAAATCTTTAACAGATTTTGTATTCTTTGCTTAGATTGTAGCATCTATGTTATATTTGGCGTAATGAAAGTTTAGTATGTAAGTTATAATTAAAAAAAAACCCGATGTGTCAACAAAATTTCCGCTTAGTTAATTAAAGGCGTAGGGGGACCGAATTTAATTTTTTTAGTGCCGCACCGCACGGGGACGAAAGCATATTTTAGGTAGGTACTACAAGCTGTGCCCGCGGCTCCGCCCGCTCTCATATTTCACTTCACTGCTAACCTCATAAGCTATTTAGCGTGATAGTAAGTAGCCTATAGTTGATGGGAAGAATCAAGCTATCCGTAGAATTTTTTTTTATTAAAATCGGTTCAGTGGTTCTCGAGTTATAAGCGGACAGACAGACACTCAGACAGACAGAAAGCAGACGTTGGATTTTATTATAGGTAAGGATTGTCTTTAACCGTAATAGGGAGCCGGTTTAATTTTTCACAGAATATGTCGTTAATATTCGTCACAGCCACTTATGTTGTTTAACATTAAAAAATTAATTTAAAATATGGCGGATAACTTAACATAATAATGTGCTAGCAATCCTCATACAAGAAACATGTTTTTTTTTAGATAGTTTTTTCTGTATATTAAAAACATTAATACATACAGGCGTCAAACTTGGAGTGATTATAGTGCAAACTCTATCGTAAAACAACAAATAATAAAAACCGGCCAATTAAGTGGTGGTAGTGGTACGGAACCCTCGGTGCGCGCGAGTTCGTCTCGCACTTGGCCGGTTTATCCGGGGTTCCATATCAAGCTTTAGTTTTCATCGTAGATATATACTGTCCTGAAACGAAGCGAATTCCTGACCTGGCTACCTCAGTATTTAACACTTTAATAAAATAATAACTCACTCTGTGAGTCCCTTCCCTTCATATAACCACGGGTTGAAATATCGAGCGGGGCCCGCACTCGCACCTCTCCTGGTTTATGTTCCCGCGTCCCAAAAGTAATATTATTCCAGACAACGATTTGAATCGAGAGATAAGGCAAAGCGCTCAAGAGTTCGTCACCGATTAGACATAACGGCGTGTGTGACTTCATGTCCAGCTGTAGTCATTAAGAATCTCATCAAAAGCTGCCTCGTGTTAACAAAACGCTAAAGCTCTGCACTCGCGCATCGGCGCGTTCCGTTCCGTTCCGTGAAACGACCTCTCAACACGCGTGTGGCGCTGCGTCTGATGCGAAGTAGCCGCATGCGACCCTTTCGTTTGTGACATTATCTGTAGTGCGCCATGTTGGACTATGCACTATCTAAATACCCGATTTAAATCTTTGATTTCAGACTAGCTTATGCGTAGAGCTTCATCCAGAAAACTGGTGATTGTTATCACCGCACTGAATAAAATGTCGGTCGAAGCGTCTATGTAAATAGTTCGTGTTTTCCGTCCAGTTCAGTGTAGCCGGTACGACCAATGGGAAGCTCAGGCATGATACCTAGTTCACCAACGTGTTATGGGCTGACAGCACCGATGTTGTAGCTGGTAGGCATTGGCGTATCTAGGGTTATTTTCCAGGGTGGGCCTGGCCCCTGAAAAGCGATGGCCGATGAAGCCGAAACCCGATGTACCTACGCAATAAAAGTAGGTAATTTGAACTTGAAGTGTTGAGCCGTATTTCGACCATTGATTTCGGAAAGTTTCTTTGCCTAAATAAAATCAAACAAAAACAATTTTTTAAAGTGTTTATTTTGATTACCTGGATGGAAATGGAATTTTATGTTGATTCCGCAGCTGTAGATTATTTAAGTGTTTTTGTGTGAAATTATTTAAGTGCCCACCCTAGAATTTTCGGTTGGCAACCCAACATCCTGGGGTGGGCACCAGACACTTCTGGGGTGGGCCGTGCCCACCCGGCCCCCCCTCTATATACGCCAATGCTGGTAGGTGATGTACCAAAACGTGTCAGTTTCCATAAAAAATAAAATTGTTTTTTTAACCAGTTACAGACATACAGATGGACGTAGCATTTTATAATCGTATAAAGGAGATCTCATTTTCCTTAAAACCTGTAAATTCACTCAAGTGCTGCTTCCGTGAGCTTCAGGGTAGCATAGGGTTATTTAAGCGCTTGCTTGATACTAGGATAATGTACCCGACATAAATTACGGCGTGAACATAGGGGAACGTAATTATTTCCTAGGAGATGTTTGTAAATTGTTGTAAATGCGTCCGTTTATGAAGCATTTGAGCTTAATATTTAGGTAAACCATACAATAAATAAGCATTACTTAAATGTGTGTCTTAGTAAAGGCGAAGTTTATATGCTAAACTCAGGTTTACAGTACAGAAGGATAAAATTTTACACAAATTCCGGGTACTTACATTTTTTTTATATATAATGTGTTATGGGTGGATTTTTATCATCCGTTATTGGTGGGTGAGTCAAAGGGGCAAAAGCACATGCTCTGACCAGCCAATATCACCTCCGAGAAGGTAGATGCCATATCGGATTGCTGGCTAAGTAGGTAAGCTTTGTTGTGAAATAAATATACCTGGATACACCAAGTGTGTATCCAGTGTATCCATTCTGGTATGAAAAAAGGTTTTTTTAGCGAACTATGTGAAGTTTATAAAATATGGCTTTCAGCACAGAACACCTTCACAGCCACTTCACAGCAATTAAATAGCTTTTAGCTATATATTTACTGTGAGACCTTTCAGTAACGTTTAGTGAATCGGCCCTTTTTAACCACCGACGCAAAAGGAGTGGTGTTAGAAGTTTGATTTATGTATCTGCGTGTCTGTCTGTGGCATCGTAGCTCCTAAACGGATGGACCGATTTGGATGCGGTTTTTTTTATTAAAAAGCTGGTTTAACCGGGATGGTTCTTTGCTAAGTTATCAAGAAATAAAGTGATTTTTTTTTATTACATCACGTAATAAAAAAATTACGTCTCACTGATGTACCGATTTTGATGAGGTTTTTTTTTAAAGCTTGAAATAAAAGTTAAATTATAACTTTTAGTAAATAAAATATAAAAACTAAGACCTGCGCGGGTATTTACTTAGCGGTCCCCCGACTCATTTAAGTAATTAAACTGAAATTATTTTTGACTACTTAAGGGTCGGGGTTTTTTTAAATATGTAATTTAACTTTTATCATAATACGTCGCTAGACCCCTGACATTCTAACCCTGTGGAACTTTTCTGAATGCATTATTATAATCAATGTTTCATACTTATGAGAGCAGTAGACGCCACATCGTGAGATTATAGGGACGGGAGGAAAAGGGCGGATCTGCTGGGGGCGGCGATTGCCCCCCGTGGCGACAGGGTCCCCTATTCTGGTGACTGCTTTTTTTTTTTTATGGAACCTGACACGGTTGGCTACATCACCTACAACATCCGTGATGTCAGCCCATAACACAGGGTGAACTAGGTGCCATGTCAGTGCTTCCCTTCATTTCATATCGGCTACACTGAACTGGACGGAAAACACGAACTATTTACATAGCCGTTTCGATCGACGTTTCGTTCAGTGCGGTGGTACCAACCCGGCCGGGATAAACCCTACCACCTAGTAAGGTAAGAAGGGAAGGGACCTACAGTTTAACGTGGAATCCGAACCACGGTCAGCCTCCAACGGTCGAGCGGTCACCCATCCAATCACTGACCGCGCTGAGCGTTGCTTAAAAACAGTTGACTAACCAACCGCGCCACTGAGCTACCGAGGCTGACGAATTTTCTTATGCCTTCGTCGACTTTTACGACATGCGACGGGGAGAGATGCAGTGGGGCTGCTACATGAAAAACAAGAAAACTAATCTTTCTTTTAGTCGAATTAAACGTTTGACTTCCTGAGCGTGAGCTTGTTGAGTAACAAAAATTATATAATAGTTCCATTTATAATTACACTATACCTACTTACATTCCACTATATTATCGAATCTCAAACATCCAAAGGTTGACTGTAAGAAATCTCTGTAAGGGATAAGTCCGCCTTTGCACCTTATGTAAATTTTCCATTATATTTGTTAATGTTTAATGTTTACTGGAGCAATAAAGAATTTTCTATCTACACTTATTAATATTTCATTACATTTATTATTTAAAAAAATCACTTGCAGCAACGCTTATGGACTACCTTATGAGTCGAAAATAAAAGAAAAATGAATTATTTTGGACTAATTAATGATTGATTAATTAATTAATTAAGAAAGTAAGTGCATAAGCCCTCTACCGTACCTTTATTTCGGCGCGCTGTTTGTGAAGGCTGGCCGGCTCCAATTGGCTCAAATGTTGTATTTGTGATACATTTTTATAAATAACAAGCTGTGCCCGCGGCTCCGCCCGCTCTCATATTTCACTTCACTGCTAACCTCATAAGCTATTTAGCGTGATAGTAAGTAGCCTATAGTTGATGGGAAGAATCAAGCTATCCGTAGAATTTTGTTTTATTAAAATCGGTTCAGTGGTTCTCGAGTTATAAGCGGACAGACAGACACTCAGACAGACAGAAAGCAGACGTTGGATTTTATTATAGGTAAGGAAGGATGATGACTCGTACTGTTTAGGCAGTGGTAAACACTTTTGTAAAATGTAGACTAAGTGGACGTAAAAAAAAAGTATCCAGCGAAGTTTCTTGCCAGTTCTTCTTCGCTGTGATAATTGAACTGGCAAAATGCTAAGTGTTAAAAAATATGACGAATCCGAGTGCAGTGTACTGTCTATGGACGATGATGAATAAAGAATAAAGAATATAAATATCCACCCTGCCTCGCTTGGCCCGTCCCCAACGAGATTACTAGGTGCTAGGGTTTATCCTGGCCGGGTTGGTACCACCGCACTGAGCGAAACGTCGGTCGAAACGGCTATGTAAATAGTTCGTGTTTTCCGTCCAGTTCATAGTATAGCCGACATGAAATGAAGGGCAACACGGACATGGCACCTAGTTCGCCCGGTGTTATGGGCTGGCATCACGGATGTTGTAGGTGATGCAGCCAATCGTGTCAGTTTCCATAAAAAAATTAAAAAAATAAAAATTACGTCCTAGGTCCGCCAGTAGTGTGAGCGGGGATTACTTGCTACGTGCTCGGATTACGGTCGGCGCGTTCCCGAAGTACCTACCGAGGATATTCGGTGCCCGAGCGGCCCGAGGCCGACCGCCGAGTAGGCTTGCCAGGTGCCCGGGATTTCCGGGATTGTCCCGGGCTAGGCACCAATCCAATGTCCCGCGTCCCGGGCGAAGGGTAATTTTTGTATATTGTATATTGTTTATTAAGCATTCATTAGACAGCATGACTGTACTCGAATTTGTCACAATTTGTTCTATCCGATTCGATTACACCCACGAAGAAGAACCGGTAAGAAACTTCGCAGGGTTTTTTTTTCATAATAATTTTTACAAGCATTTAGTGACTATCCACATAATAACACCGCCTACAGTCGATTGAAAATACAGCTTGAGAGCAAGATCAAAAACAGATTTTTGTTTTGTTTTTGAAGTTCTGACTGCAAGGACTTAATTTAGTGGATCAGGTGTAAAGAGCCTTTGTAAAATTTTTGATACGTCATTTGTATCAACTCAATAATGTTAGTAATAAGTATACATACTACAACGTAGTATTGTCAAATAATAATTAAAAAAAATTATAATAAAAATATTAAGATACTTGAAGTATCAAGTTGTCAATCGGTTAGTAAATAAATTTGAGTACAAATAGTACCTAGTCATAATAAGTATACATACTACAACGTAGTATTGTGAAATAATAAAAAAAAATATATTATAATAAAAATATTAAGATACTTGAAGTATCAAGTTGTCAATCGGTTAGTAAATAAATTTGAGTACAAATAGTACCTAGTCATGCGCTAACTAATTATGCAGTCAGAACCTCAAGATATAGTCCTGTCGACTAATGCCTCTTTTACAGTTTAGTAGGCTTATTTTGTCCCGGAGAGTGAAATTTATCCCGGGAAGAGTCCAGATGCTGATGAAGTGCTCAAATTAGCAATTTCCTTCTTTTATCGTAGTGTTACTTACTAAAGGTGTTCGCTTTAAAACAAACGCTAATAGTTCGCCGTAAAAATTATAGCAGAAAAATATTGATCTTTTCTTTCTCCATCGTATTTATGAAGGACTGCAGTAGTAGATATGTCCCGGGAAGGCTAACATCAGATCTGGCAAGCCTACCGCCGAGCGAGAGCGGGTCTGGACTGGAGGGCCCGTCGGCCTTGAACAAATTCGGTGCGATATTGAAGTTCAAGTTCGTTTGCGTAGTAAACAGTGGGGGCGGGGAGGGGAGCGATCGGTGATAGGCTATATAGGGAAGATACTTCAAATAAATTGATTCTGATTGAATGTATATTGCGGAATATTACGACAGTGGGTGGGCGTCTGTGACAACCTCCTTTTTTTAGGTTTACGTATCCCGTAAGGAAGCCTATTACTAAGCCTCCGCTGTCTGTCTGTCCGTCCGTCTGTCTGTCCGAGGGCTGTATCTCTTGAACCGTAATAGGTAGCCCGTTGAAATTTTCGCAGAATATGTGTTATTAGGGCTGAGATAACAACAAATAATAAAAAATTGAAAAAGTAAAAAGTTAAGGGGGGTTCCCATACAAGAAACGTGTTTTTTTAATGTGTTTTTTTTTTTGTGGTGCGGAAACCTCGGTGCGCGTGTCCGACTCGCACTTGGCCGGTCTTTTTATTTATTGTTTATGGAAACTGATACATCTAATAGCACCTTAGTGAACTAGGTGTCAAGTCAGTGCTTCCCTTCGGTCGTGCCGGCTACACTGAACTGGACGGAAAACACGTACTATTTGAATAACCGGTTCAACCGATCTTTCATTCAGTGCGGTGGTATCAACCCGGGCGGCGACAGCAACGCAGCGATTCCGATACGAAGGGGCGTTCTTGACATTATCTTCTCTCCTTCCAAAATCTTTGTGTAGGTACTACCATACGAATGATGAATTTTGTTCCGGTTACGCTAAGATGTGGCTCTCATACAAACCGAATTGTTCCGCTCGCCGAAATAAAAGTACAGTAGCGGGTGTTTACTTACTTTCTTCTTTTTAAATACGAATTTCACGCGAGCGACGCCGCGGGCAAAAGCTAGTAAACAATAAAAATAATAAAGTGTTTACTATGAATAAAATTATTAACCTTAGTACCTAAGTCTTACTTCCTCACTTCACTCTGAGATTCCTAGCACGCCTAGGAAGTTATTTCGGAAGAAGGTCGTTTTTCCTTCCGAAACACTAACTCTGGAGCTAACTGGGTGACACCCGCGTACGGGTCGTTTCTCATCCTATAATATGGTTGAGGGAGGCGATGGCTGGCCCCGGTGTGGTGCTCGTGAACGAGTGCTGTTTGTGGAAACTGGCCCTTCTCGGTGAAAGTAAGTGCCAAAGGGCGAGGCCGAAGGCCGAGCTGCGTTCAAGAAGACGATAAACCTTCTCGAAGAAAGCAAGTGCCAAAGGGAGAGGCTGAAGGCCGAGCTGCGTTCAAGAAGACCATAAACCTTCTCGAAGACAATAAGTACTAAAGGGCGAGACCGAAGGCCGAGCTGCGTTCAAGAAGACGATAAACCTTATCGAAGACAGTAAGTAACTATGGGCGAGACCGAAGGCCGAGCTGCGTTGAGGAAGAGTATAACCTTCTCGAAGAAAGTAAGTAACTGAGGGCGAGGCCGAAGGCCGAGCTGCGTTCAGAGAGACTATAAACCTTCTCGAAGAAAGTAAGTAACTAAGGGCGGGGCGAGGCCAAAGGCCGAGCTGCGTTCAAGAAGACGATAAACCTTCTCGAAGACAGTAAGCAACTATGGGCGAGGGCGAAGGCCGAGCTGCGTTCACGAAGACCATAAACCTTCTCGAAGAAAGTAAGTAACTGAGGGCGAGGCCGAAGGCCGAGCTGCGTTCAGAGAGACTATAGGCCTTCTCGAAGAAAGTAAGTAACTAAGTAAGAACAAACTACTCGTAACAATAGTAAACTGGTTTATAAGGTGTTCTATCAACTTTATTAGATAGACCAACCAGCTGGGGCAAGGTAGCGATTCCCGGACTTTGGGCACGCAGGTTTTTGGGGCTTCGAAGTTTCGATCTATGAATTTGCCCAAAAAAACATATTGTCCGCCAATTCGGTCTTTGGTTAAAAAACAGCGCCGGCTCGGGTTCACAATTCAATTAAGTATTAAAATCCAATTAATTTTCTGCCCGGTGGTGACTTAATTAAAGTAAAGTAGGGCCCAGCGGTCGTGGCGAGTAGCGTCAGAATTCTGTAAATTTGCAGCCTCCGCCGCCTCGGACGCGCGCCGCCAAGCCTAATTATGTACTTGGAGTCTATGTTTATTTAGACAACTTAAATTTTAAAATTAGAGACATTTTGATATTTTTAGACGTATTTTGTAGATAGCAAAGAGGATAAGCTCAGTCTGGGCGCGGTCAACACTTGGATGGGTGACTGCTCGAGCGTTAGATGTTGACCGTTGTTCAGATTCCATGTTAAACTGTAGGTCGCTTCTCTTACTAGGTGGTAGGGTTTATTCAGGCCGGATTGGTACCACCGCACTGAACGAAACGTCGGTCGAAACGGCTATACAAATAGTTCGTGTTTTCCGTCCAATTCAGTGTAGCCGACATGAAATGAAGGGAAGCACTGACATGGCACCTAGTCCACCCGGTGTTATGGGCTGACATCACGAATGTTGTAGGTGATGTAGCCAACTGTGTCAGATTCCATAAAAAACAAAATAGAATATATAAATATACCTATTTATAACCGTATTATAATACGTACCTATTATATTATGTACTTACACTGTACATATAGCACTGAAAAATCGTTACAATAGGCTTAAACCAACCTATAGTTGCAACCGAAATAGCTTAATACGGCTTAGCTCCTTCTATCTAAGTTTACCTATATTCTAGGCTTGGCTATTAATTCTGACTATAATAATATGCTAATCCCCTTAATGGGCTCGGAGCCAGTGAATTTATGTTTGAACAGTATCGCACTGTTGTGCGAGTGTCGCACGGCGAAAAGTCCTTCCCTTGTGTACCTAGTACATAATGTACTATACGTAAGTACATAATGTGTTTGTCAGCTAACTAGACTCTGTGGGTGTTTTGTGTTATGTATTCCTTTTTTAAGCGGACACGTATAGCACGGGTTGGTACCACCGCACTGAATGAAACGCCTGTCGAATCGGCTGTATGTATATAGTTCGTGTTTTACATACATACAACATTCGTTATGTCAGCCCATAACACCTTGGTGAGCTAGGTGCCATGTCAGTGCTTCCCTTCGGTCGTGCTGGCTACACTGGACGGAAAACACGAACTATTTTACATAGCCGTTTCAACCGACCTTTCATTCAGTGCGGTGGTACCAACCCGGGCGGGTTAAACCCTACTACCACCTAGTAACGTAAGAAGGGAACCTACAGTTTTACGTGGAGTCCGAACCACGGTCAGCCTCCAACGGTCGAGCGGTCGCCCATCCGAGTACTGAACGCGCCCAGGTGTACTTACGATCACGACTGACAGTCGACCGACCGCACCACTACTGAGCTACTGAGTCTGGTAACCACGGTCAGCATCCAACGGTCGAAATATATCCTTTGCTCAAAGTAGTTAGGTAGATAGCCACTTCTCGTCGGCAAGATGTTCTTGGAAATTCGTATAAAAATTATACCTAATTTGTTTAAGTGGAAAAAATTACATTTTCCCACCTTTTTTTACGGTAGGTACTGATGATGTAATAAGACGGTAACTCGAGAACAAAGGCTATATAATTTTCCACAGACCAATTTAATTTGGCGTCTTAATTTGCCTTACTTCTTCAGTACTTAGGTAAATGTTCCTTCCAATTTTAAACTTTACTATAGTGACTAACTTGGTAGGTAAGTAATTATTTTGGGCGCTGTTTTTAAAGTAGGCAGGCATTGCAGGCTTTTAAATTCGCTTCAATATTTTGCTCACATTGTTGTTTATTTTGCCACAAAACACGCACACGTCTAATGGACAGTGAGTATGGGGAGATTTGGCAACAGTGCTATCTAGGTCTAGGGAGTGCAATGAATGACCTAGTCCAGTCCTCTTTTTCTTTTTTTGTCATTTGCAGTTTACTTACAAACATTTTATTTTTATTTAATAAAGGCGGACATTAACCGTCCACACCCAAGCTCAGTGAAACTATTTTCACCAAAAAGTACGACCGAATCTGGGAAAACAGTTTCAGTGCTTTTCGTCTTCAAATATGGACCCCTTTCGAACCCTGAAGTTACGAAACCCTATTCTGAAACACCCTGTATAGCAGATTTGGGAAATTTGTCTGAAAGTCAAAATAGCCAGGTACTTATCCCATTAAAATGTATAGGTAAACGTCATACATATAGGTACTGTCCCTCCCTACGTGAAGGTGCCGCTGGGCTTGACATAAATATTGAAGTAGCTATTAGGCGAAACCAGTTGGACACAACTGCCCTAACTATACTATACCACACGTGACAGTTCAAAGAGCTCCAGAACTTTCCGAATCCATTTCGGCGATATGTCACACCGTTTTAACGCCGAGACCAGCGCAGCGCGTGGCGAGAACTTCTACAATATTCAACACTCTGCACTCCCAACTCGACACAAGCGAGGGCTAAGCTACTTAGAAGTTACGCAAAATCCCCTCCTGCCTGCAGAGGCAAGGGGAGTGTGTGTTCACTCCCCGGCGCGGAGACGGCGTCCTTAATTAATGAACGTGGACTGCGATACGAATACGATTTACAATTACAATACAATACAATCTATAGGCTCACATTGTAGGTATCAGATTTCTGTTAATTGGGAGAAGCTGTGCGTTTCTATTCACGGAAAGGTCATTATGATTCGCGGAATACATAGTAGCTGGAAAGTGGAAGGTCATTATGAATCACGGAATACGGAGTAGCTCGAAGGTGAAAGGTCATTATAAATCACGGAATACAGAGTAGCTGGAAAGTAAGTACTCAATTTCCGATTTATTAGAAAGTATCAGATTTCTGTTAATTGGGAGAAGCTGTGTGTTTTTATTCACGGAAAGGTCATTATGATTCGCGGAATACATAGTAGCTGGAAAGTGGAAGGTCATTATGAATCACGGAATACGGAGTAGCTCGAAGGTGAAAGGTCATTATAAATCACGGAATACAGAGTAGCTGGAAAGTAAGTACTCAATTTCTGATTTATTAGAAAGTATCAGATTTCTGTTAATTGGGAGAAGCTGTGTGTTTTTATTCACGGAAAGGTCATTATGATTCGCGGAATACATAGTAGCTGGAAAGTGGAAGGTCATTATGAATCACGGAATACGGAGTAGCTCGAAGGTGAAAGGTCATTATAAATCACGGAATACAGAGTGGCTGGAAAGTAAGTACTCAATTTCTGATTTATTAGAAAGTATCAGATTTCTGTTAATTGGGAGAAGCTGTGTGTTTTTATTCACGGAAAGGTCATTATGATTCGCGGAATACATAGTAGCTGGAAAGTGGAAGGTCATTATGAATCACGGAATACGGAGAAGCTCGAAGGTGAAAGGTCATTATAAATCACGGAATACAGAGTAGCTGGAAAGTAAGTACTCAATTTCTGATTTATTAGAAAGTATCAGATTTCTGTTAATTGGGAGAAGCTGTGCGTTTCTATTCACGGAAAGGTCATTATGATTCGCGGAATACATAGTAGCTGGAAAGTGGAAGGTCATTATGAATCACGGAATACGGAGTAGCTCGAAGGTGAAAGGTCATTATAAATCACGGAATACAGAGTAGCTGGAAAGTAAGTACTCAATTTCTGATTTATTAGAAAGTATCAGATTTCTGTTAATTGGGAGAAGCTGTGTGTTTTTATTCACGGAAAGGTCATTATGATTCGCGGAATACATAGTAGCTGGAAAGTGGAAGGTCATTATGAATCACGGAATACGGAGTAGCTCGAAGGTGAAAGGTCATTATAAATCACGGAATACAGAGTAGCTGGAAAGTAAGTACTCAATTTCTGATTTATTAGAAAGTATCAGATTTCTGTTAATTGGGAGAAGCTGTGTGTTTTTATTCACGGAAAGGTCATTATGATTCGCGGAATACATAGTAGCTGGAAAGTGGAAGGTCATTATGAATCACGGAATACGGAGTAGCTCGAAGGTGAAAGGTCATTATAAATCACGGAATACAGAGTAGCTGGAAAGTAAGTACTCAATTTCTGATTTATTAGAAAGTATCAGATTTCTGTTAATTGGGAGAAGCTGTGTGTTTTTATTCACGGAAAGGTCATTATGATTCGCGGAATACATAGTAGCTGGAAAGTGGAAGGTCATTATGAATCACGGAATACGGAGTAGCTCGAAGGTGAAAGGTCATTATAAATCACGGAATACAGAGTAGCTGGAAAGTAAGTACTCCATTTCTGATTTATTAGAAAGTATCAGATTTCTGTTAATTGGGAGAAGCTGTGCGTTTCTATTCACGGAACAAAGAAAGAAGGTTCATGTTCTGCCAGATATTTCCTCCCTAGTACAGTCACGGGTCCTTCAACAGAAACGTCAATAGGCACCTGTCGGGCCAGCATAGCAATCGCAACTCCCGCATGCGACCGAATGTCCATGGGCTTCGCTAGACAACTTATGGGTGGCTCGCAATTTAAAAAAATAATATGTCCTGTATTTGTATTTATAGCTATAAGAAACCAAGCAAGCTGTGTCCGCGACTCTCACTCATCGTGTTATACAAAAAGTTGGAGATTTTTTTAAACGTTATAGCCGAAGAGACGATGACTGTTGGAGTAACCGTGTCCTACACTGACTGGCGGCCATGTACAGGAAAACGGAGTGTGAGAAAACCACCCGCCAAGTGGGACGACGACATCAAGTACGTCGGCGGAAAGCAGCGGTTCCGTATCGCTGAAGGCCGGGAGGACTGAAGGAAAATTGGAGAAGCGTATGTCCAACAGTGGACGCTTACACGCTGACTGACTGACTGACAAGGCTGAGTGAGTGGGACACGTACTCTGACCAGCCAATATCACATTCGAGAAGGTGCCATACCGGACAGTTCCCTTTCGATTGCTTACAACGCTGGACTAGAGAATAACACGGCGGAAAATCCAGTACAGTATCGTATAAAAGTGCAAACGTGATGCGGAAAATGGACGCGCCTAATTGCAACCTCTTCGCTAAAGTGGGGGACCAGTTCCATGTACTGCTGGAGTGTGAACGGAACGAAAATCTAAGGAATGTTATGGCCCAAAAGCTCAACAAGAAGAGGCTGAACCTCTTATATTGAAATACACAGGCCACCATGTGATCTCCTCTCACGAAACTGTGAACTTAGTACGTGAACTGTGAACGTAGTTGGATTCTTCCAAAGAGGAATTATACATACATACATAATTCCTCTTTGGATTCTTCAAGGTTTTTCTATCTCTTGAAAGTCTAGATAATCTTTGAAGGGTATTAAAAGCACCATGGGGCTGACAGTCATAATACCGCTAAAATCTTAAACGAAATGCAATGAAAAATTAAAAGGATTCTTTATTACAAAGACAATTTTAAGCCATTCATCACTAAACGAAAGACTATCGCAATTGTTCCAGACGACGCACTGGAAGTCCTGCTGGAAGAGGTGGTACGGGCGAGCGCTCGCGGGGTGTCAGCCGCGAGGAACTACAGCGGGGAAGCCAACTGGAGCTTTGGGCAGTCACTGTTCTTCTCCACAACCGTTGTCACCACCATTGGTGAGTCCTTCTTCTTCTTGCAGATGCAGCCTTATGAACCTTCTTATGACATCCGTTCTTCGTCCGTCAGTCAATACATGAACACAAGCAGAGGATATCTTTGTCCTACGTAAAGACTAGACTGATTTTACATTAATAAACTGTGGCCTATATAGTATATTGTGTTATGCGTTCCCAATTGTTCAGTCAGGGTGAACATGGGTACATGGCCGAGCGAGGTCGACTAACGTTGTATTGTCCTGAATTTCCGAAATATAAGTGCAATCGGCAATTCCTTAAGACGTACGAATAAGTATATAAATTATTCGGGGTTCAATACAATCAAAGTAAACTACTTAGTATGAAAAGGATATGGTAACATCACTACCTAATAGGGAAGTATTGATTCCAAAAACCCACTTGTCGAACAATTTTTAATCAAGTTCTCGGAACAAATAGTGCTTTACCTGACAGTGTAGATACATTCAGTTCTACTTCCCTTGTATTCTTGCAATACAAAAATCCTTTAATTCCTCGGAATTCCTGGGTATAGTGCCTACCTAGGTAGGCACTATACCTGCCCAAATTTTTAAAAGACGTAACTTTCTCCAATCCAAGGCTACGGGCACGTGACACCGCTGTCCAAACCTGGCAAACTGTTCTGCATGGCATACGCGCTGCTCGGGATCCCTCTGACGCTGGTGATGCTGTCGGCGCTGGTCGAGCGGCTCCTGGGACCGGCCACGGCTCTGCTGAGGGCCCTCAATGCCGCGCTTGGACATCTCTACAGACCGTTCACCATACGGCTTCTGCATTTGTTTATTATAGGTCAGTCAGTAGGTTGTACCTATAGGTACCGTGTGGGGACGGTGCTTAAACAGAATAGCCCCACTGCACCTCTCCTCGTGCATGTCATAAGAGACGTGCATGTCTAAGGGATAAGAACAAGATGCCGTGCTAGCTCTCACCTTAACACGGTCCTTCCACCTAATCAGCAGATAGTTATCTTGTCCGAATACTGTGCGAAACGTAGTGTTCGGTGTTGTGTTGTGCTATAATTTACTTGAGTTATTGCAGCACAAAATCGATTACTCTGCTTACCCCGATTTGCGAGATACAGTGTGTGGTATGTATGTAGGTCAGTCAGTCAGTCAGCGTTTATGAGTCCACTGCTGGACATATGGTCCTCGTATAGGTCACTCCCCTTACCTAACTTACCTAGTAATGTAGGTAAAGGAAGTGACCTGCTTACTTCGTTTTACATGGAATCCGAACTATGGAACAACTGGTGTTCGTGAGAAATGGGTCGTTCCGCCATTTCGTTCAAATTGCATTCCCGCGCAATAAAAGCGTGTGAAAATTTATGTTTTTTTAAATAATTTTATTGAAATATATAGGTTTAGATGAAAGGAAAAAGTAGTATTTAACGAATCAGACATTTGTCCATTCAATTAAATAAAAAAAAATAAAAACCTTCAAAATTCTCATTCCTATCCTCTTCCCAACGAAGGATCAGTATTTAGTATAATATTTTTTTTTAGTTTCTTCAAGTAAAATGAGTATATTATTAAACCCACCTATAGTGTAACTAATAACGCATGTTTCTTTGGGATTCATTTATTTTTAGAGCCATTATATCATAAAAAGAATTAATATTTCATTTTTGTCCGTGGAAAAACGTCATTACCTTCCGCAGAAGGGGTATTACAAATTAGACAGAGTGTGACCCGACTTTAGCCTTCGCTCTACGCTCCGCACGTTGAACGCCCCTCATTGTGTCCCTGGATCTAGACAGGAGAGGCCGAGCATCGCTGGGGAAGAAAATACTCACGATCTTCGTGCTCATCAACTACTTTGTCACCGTCCAGGCATCATTACCTTCCGGCTTTTTTTAACATAAGTACACGATATAAAAATTTCATTTAAATCTTAATGAATCAGATTTTAGTCAGAATATTCGTTAATTAATATAATAAATTTGTAATATCAGTAATAAGGGAGCAATTAAAGAAATACATCAAAATTTCATTACCCTCCTTTTCATTACCCTCCTTTACCCTCAAAATGTTTGCCGGACGGTAATGAAGGGGTTCGGATGGTAATGAAATATTTACTTGATTTTCCTTCCCTCCTACCTAACTGGGTGGTAGGTTATATCCCGCCCGTGTTGGTACCACCGCAGCACTGAATGAAACGTTGGTCCAAACGGCTATGTAAACGACCGAATGTCCATGGTCGTCGTTGGACACCTTATGGATGGCTTGGCGCCATATGTCGGGCTTTAAATAAAGCAAAATATTTCGTGTTTTCACTCGAGTTCAGTGTAGCCGACACGATGAAAGGAAAGTACTATCAGGGCACCTAGTTCACCAAGGTGTTATGGGCTGACATCACGGATGTTAATAGTAAATAGTTTGTGTTCTCCGACCAGTTCAGTGTAGCCGGCACGATCAAAGGGGGAAGCACTGACATGGCACCTAGTTCACCCGGTGCTATGGGCTGACATCACGGACGTTGTAGGTGATGTAGCCAACCGTGTCAGTTTCCATAAAAAAAAAATAAAAATTTTGTAGGTGATGTAAACATGTCAGTGTTCACAAAAAAAATTGTGTGCACGTAGTAAGTAGTACATAAATAATAAAAATCCAATAAAACTGGAATTTTAATTCTATTTGGCACGTAAAGTATCTACATAACGTATACTGGAGTACGGGGTTTAACCCGACCGGGTCGGCACCAACGCACTGACTGAAGTTCGGTCGAAATGCTATAAAAATTGTTCATGTTTTTGACCAGTTAAGTGTAGCCGGTTCAATTCAGTGATATGTAAGAGTATAGTTGTTTAGACTCAGTGCATAGTGTGTGAGTTCACTAAGTTACTGTATTTTAATTGCGTAGCAAAGGTTGAACTTCAATACAGCGCCGAGTCTAGTGAAATATTCACTAGATTCAGCATAGGTTGTGGCCAGTCCAATTTTTTTCTTCTTCTCTTAAACCGACGATAGCAAAAAGGAGTAGGTTCTCAATTCGAAGCTCATATATTTTTTTATATGTATATGACCAATAATTTTTTTATTGGATAGGGTATACTTCAAAGTTAGTCCCATTTTTATTTGAAAAAAAAAAATAAAAGCTTTCACAAAAAATTTTACCGACGAAAAACTTAAAAGCGAAAATTCCAATTTTGGCGGGCAACCTTCCTAGTGTTACTAACAGTCTCAACATTAGTCACTTGCGTAGCTATTAAGACTAAAAGGGTTTATTACCCGCCGAAATTATATTTTTCGTTTTTCAGTTGTTTGCTGGTTGAATTTTTTGTTAAAAAGTTTTTTACAATGTATTTTTGTTTTATTGCTGGTTGTAATGAAGGAACCGGAACCCTCTTGAAGGACCCGAGACTGTACTTGGGGGGAAATATATGGGCAGGGAGAGCGTTCCAGAGTTTACCGGTTCTGAAGAGGAATGATCTGCAGAATCGGTTGGTACGCATCCGCGGTAAGTCCAGCGTGTAGGGATGCAATCCCTGCCCGTGCGCGTGGTGCGAAGGTGGAAAGGGGATTTGTTATTTCAGTTAAAACTTTTTACACTATGAATTATAAATTACTTAGCTAAAAATGTTGATGTTAATAGTGTCGAACTTTTGATAATCGTTAACATTATTACTACCATCAGCTAAATAATGATATCTTTATCATTATCATAATAACAATAATATAATAAAGCAGATTTCATTAAGACATACTAGCATGCTTCATTACCATCCAACCGCATAAATTACCATCCAGGTGTTTTTCATTACCATCCACACCTTCATTACCTTCCATCAATTTTCTCCAAAACTAAAAGTTGTACATAGATGCCTCTCTTATGTTACTACATCTAATAAGTACAGGAACACATATATATATAAATATATTTCAGAAAATAAAAAAATAAAAATTCCGCCAAAACATGCAAATTTGAACGAAATGGCGGAACGACCCAAATCCATTTAACAATGTCGGATATCGAAAGAAAGTAGTATACTATACCCCAATGGGCATAATATAATAATATAGGGTGTTGTAACGGCCAATACATTATTTAGGAAATGATTATTGGCATAAATATAACAAAAAAGTCAAATAACTTTTTTCTGAATTCCCTTTAAATAAAAAGTTAGAGTTTTCATACAAACTAATTGATTAATTTAGTGTAAAAAGGATCTAATGTGAAAGGTGCGCGGTGAATGAGCGAGCGTGGACGAGTGCACGGAGCGAGGAGATGCGCGGTGGAGGCGCGGCGTGAATTCTTCGATCCCGCCCGCCCGACCGTTCCCGCGGGCGCCAGCACCCTCCCCCCGCGCCAGTCAAATTACACTTGACGAAAACATAAATTTCAAAAATTTATATCTCGAAAACTAATATCACTTTAGAGGAAAACTTCACTTACTTTTTTGTCTCGAAAAAACATAAGGATTGCGCTGGCGAAATTAATGTACTGGCCGTTACAACACCCTGCAGAATCCACAATAAGCCCCTCACAAACAGGCAATGCAAGATCTTCACCGCTAGATCCGCTGTACAAGTTCTGGGCGGAAAACTCTGTAATGACTGAACTTCTCTCTAACATTGATCCACCTTCCATTCCAGTGATGTCGTTCTTGATACTCTTCCTGGTGCTGCCGGCCGTGGCCTTCAGCCAGCTGGAACAGGAGTGGGACTTCCTGGACTCGCTGTACTACTGCTTCATCTCGCTCACCACCGTCGGCCTGGGCGACTACATCCCCGGCGACACACCAGGGCAGCCCTACAGACCGCTCTACAAGCTCGGCACCACTTGTGAGTTCCTCTCGCCTTTTGCTGCTGCTATATAGCTAATTCGGCACTAGTATCAATCCGACTCCGAATCCGACAATTGGCTCGGTCGACTGCACCATTGGTCCCTCGACACAGCCACCCATGCTGGTTTACATAAAAAAAAAAATCCGGATGGGTTTTACTTTACCCCTCCATCAAGTAAGTGAAACCTTCAGGTCCCTCTTGAAACAGTGGCAATGCTTCTACCGCTCGGCAACGAGATTGCTAATTTGGCATTTGGTCCCTGATCGCTTATATGGAGTTTATCAAGCTCCGTAGTAATGTTAATCGTTCATTATAAGAATAGAATAGAATAGAATATTATATTAGCGAAAATTATTTATTGCTCCAAGAAATATTCAACAGTGTAGCAAGCTGATTAGAACATTTACACAAAGTCAACCTTTTCTAAGACTTGACGTTCTTCTTTTTTCTCAGGCTACCTCCTCATCGGGTTGACGTTCCTAATGCTGACCCTCACCGTGTTCTACGACATTCCGCAACTGAACCTGAGCTCGGTCTTCGCTTCCGAGGACCCCGAGAAGATGCGTCTCAACGGCTCCGGGGGACTCTTGGCGCCGGGCTACGGCCTCGGGGGGCTCCACAGCGAGTACGTGAGCGAGCAGAGGCGCTCCGTTGTCCACATCAAGCCGCACCTCGACGACAGCCCCAGCCCTGAAGACACCACGCCGGTTCACGCTCGCGATATGAGGGTCCATTAAGCCGCCATTATAGCTACTCCGTAGCCCATCATCTCAAAAATAGTACATTGACACGGCACTTATAGTTCCGACAGGTACACGGGCTGACATCGTAAGTGTCTATTGGATCATAAGGAACTATGTCAGCTTATTTAATATAGTACTAATGAGCTATGTATGACAGAGCCAACTGTCATTGTCTCCCTCTACGGAGATAAGCCATGCTGCATCGTCATAGGCCCAGTGCGACGTTGCTATCGCTTACTCGCTCTCGCTTGCCTACCGATGACGGGAGCGAGAGAGAAACATGAAATCGCTTACCCTTCATCGGGCGACCGTCGCAATCTTCGTGTTTCTCTCTCACTCCTGTCACAGGGAGGCAAGCGAGAGCGAGAAAGCGATAGCCACGTCGCACTGGGGCTATGACGATGCAGCATGGCAGCTCTGGCGTAGCACATCATCTCAAAAATAGTACATTGACATGGCACTAGTTCCGACAGGTACACGGGCTGACATCATCATAAGTGTAGAAACTATGTCAGCTTATTTAATATGGTACTAATGGGCTACTACCACGCGGCGAGCAAGAGCGAATCAGACTATTTTGAAAAAATGTTTTTGGTGGAGCGGGAATTTTGTTTTATAATAAGAAAGGATCTCAATGATTGTATTTTTTGAGCGTTAAAATTAACCTATTTCGACATATAAATTTTTTGAGTTTAATGAGCATTTTTTTATTTAAATATATGTTTTAGTAAAATGAAGTAAGGGTAAAATTATACGATTTGACGAATATAAAGTAATATTTACCTTAAAATACGTGAGTAGACTTATGTGGTAGATTTTAATTAATTTAAAATTAATTAGCGAAGCGATTCGAGACATGTGACCCTAAACTGTAGGTACAATGTTAGGTATATTGTTTATTTAAAAGATTTCACGTTTTACTGACCCACGTCTTCATGGATTAATGCAACTAGAGAAATGGACTTAGCAAAAAAATGCACTTTAATTGTTTGTCTAAACACTGTGAGGGCTTATTTATTTATTACATTCGGGCAACACTAACTGAAGTGCTGTGACGCAGGCAGGATGCATTTTCTGCATTCAGTTTAAAAAAAAAGACAACAGGACAGCGGCATGTGTTTATGTATAAAGATTACAATTTATAAGTAGAATTATATTTCTATTATTATATATAAGTACTTATAATTAATGAACCTCTTCACGGTTGCAGAAAGAATTTTTTTTTACATGAGCTGCGGTAACTTTATATGGTAATAGGTATATTTTATATTCTTATTATCCTCAATATGAAATAAAAGTCTGTCTGATTTATTTATTGGATGATTTAAAATCAGTAACTGTAATATTATATATTTTTTCATTTAATATTAAAAAGATTAAAATTAACATTATTTTGTTTGCGTTTCGAAATCTACCTATCCAGCCAGTATCCACCAAAGAGGTTATTATAATTTCCTCAATTCCGTTCAAGATTATTTTGATGGTTTATCTGCTGGTCAAACTAGCCAACGGAACTGAATATCTCATAAGACTGAGCGGATTTTTTGGATATTTTCCAAGTTTTATAATAATTTAAGAGTTTATAATACTTGAAAATTATACTAGTGATTAGCTTCGGTCAAAACAATCGCTCATACAGTCGACATTTTGTTTTTTGTACTTTTGTAAACTTCAAGTTCCATCAGGCTTGAAGTGTCAATACATATTACCTACCTATTGCAAATATGTACGTACATGAGCTTTAACTGTTTAAATGTATTAGAATTATTTAATTTCATGCACAAAAATATCAATCAATCCTTTTATAATGTACAAAAACACATATCAAGTTATATAATTTTGTTTCCATTCTACAATATTTAAAAAAAACACAAACAAACATGTTCCAATCATTATTTAGTCTATCGGACAAACTTGATGTGCGAACCTTTTAAAAGTACATACATAATGTGTACAAACGTCACGCTTTGTTCCAAAAATCTCACGAGCTGAATCAGTATTTGCATTTTTTTACCCGACTACGGCGAAGCCAAAAAAGGAAGGGTTATATGTATAAATTCTTACATTTTTATAAAAGCGCCCGCTTGGCGGTTGTAGATAAAATTTATAGAGTCAATTTTGTGTGATCATAGGTGACCAATAAAACTTAGCTAATGAAATATTTGTTCTGTATGTGTGTATATCGAAGGATCCTATTCTGTAAGCTTCAGCACGTATGAAAATATATAAAAACATAAAACATTTATGTGTAGAGAGTGTTTCAACTAAAAGTTCCCTTCGCAGTTATGTTGGCTCCACTGTCAGTGTCACTGTCAGTGCTTAAATTCGTGTTTCCAGATTGTGAAGATTATATTACCTAATAATGGAATTGGTATTTATCGTATAAATTAATACGGTAAATACCGATAATTACGGGTGAATCTGTACACATAGCAACCCTGAACGCTGTTTTGACAGATAGACAGTGGAGCCAACATAACGGCGAAGGGAACTCTTAGTTGAAACACTCTCTATACAAACTCCAAAATGGCTGACGCCTAAGTTGCGCCTAGTAGTTTAAAATACTTACATATATTATATAAGAAAATGTATATTTACACAAAGTATATAAATTGTTTTCAATATCAATATTCTCATCTCAATAATTCTTCCCACATATGTATGTTAGTGTAATATAAGTGGAGTAAAAATAACCAATCGAATGTGCAATCGTTGACAATATGTAGCAGTACATTGTCTTAGGTAATAATGGAGCGCTTATTTACCATTTTCAGATTATTAAATATTTACATGATAAATTTATTTTCCTGCCAATAATCAAAATAATTTTGCACGGCACTTAGTGCTAATTTCATAGCCCGTTTTGTATAGGGGAACGTTAATATTCAGATTTGGAAGTGTGTCTAGGTACATAACTAGAGATAGGATAATCAGATACATATTTGCCTAAAAGCTAAAAAATATGGAAGTGGCTTCTTTGAAAAACTGATTTAATTAAATTCCCAGGATTCCCGGGAACGTTACTATACTATAAAACTTAGTAGATCTATTCAAAATAAATGTTCTTAATTCTCTTTTATCATACTAGCGTTCACCCCGACTTCGTTCTATAATATTTTCAATATCTTCGAGAATATTTATGCGACTGCGTCACTGAGTAAGTTATATAGTTACTTTTCGGGGTTGAAATTCCAAAAATCATTTTGGCCCACCCGTTACCAGGAACCTATACATAATTTAGCAGTTTTTATTTTTATTTATTTATATCATTTTTAGTGAAGCACCAACATAATTTGTATATGCATATGTGAATGAAATACTAATGTAAGAAAATAATAAATAATATAATAATAATGTTAAAACGTTATTTAACGCAAAAATATACGGTTACAATTAAAATACGTCAGTCCCGGGAAAAAATTAAAAAGCATCTTTCCATACTTATCCAACCTCTCAAGTTTAGGTAAATATGTCTCCGATTATCCTATCTCTGTACATAACGCATAATAAAAACAGGACGAATACTGTATCAAAATGTCTATATATGTAAACATAGAATATATTCGCATAATGTGTGTGTAGACTTAGATGAAAGAATTTTCGCTTGATATACCTACCGACGTGCAGTAGATCAAATTGATGTTATCATCTACAATACAATATTTAATAAAATTGTGTAATAATAATTATAGCTGTTTTAATGTTGCAAATCATTTCATGAATAAAACACCATTCCAAATACACAGCAATTTTGTCAGCCTCGGTAGCTCAGTGGTGCGGTCGGTCGACTATCGGTCGTGATCATAAGCACACATTTAGACTACATAGTAAACATAGATAAACATAGTAAAAAAAAAACCTTAAGTGAGAACGTTTGTCAGCCTCGGCAGGCCAGTGGTGCGGTCGGTCGACTATTGTTAAGCACACCTGGGAGCGGTCAGTACTTGAATGGATGACCGCTGAACCGTTGGAGGCCAACCGTGGTTCAGATTCCACGTAAAACTGTAGGTCCCTTCTCTTCTTACCTTACTAGGTGGTAGGGTTTAACCCGACCGGGTTGCCACCACTGCATTGAAAGAAAGGCCGGTTGAAACGGCTATGTAAATAGTTCATGTTTTTGTCTGTCGTCCAGTTCAGTGTAGCCAGCACAACCGAAGGGAAGCACTGACACGTCACCTAGTTCACCAGGGTGTTATGGCATGTAGCCAGCCGTGTCAGTTTCAATAAAAAAAAACAAGTAAATATAATGCCATTTTTATTATCATAAATCAATATATCAGCATTTATGTCTCTGTCTACCCCATTGGAAAAAAAACAGGTGTGACGTTTTGTATGTATGTAAATCAAAGACTAATTACCCCTATCCATACTCTTGACTGCAAACAATTCGGTTAACCACTCACGTATTTCAGGGCCGCACTGTGGCCCGGCGATAAAAACATCACTCGGCGACCCGGGCACAGACGTATGGCCCGGCGCAGCAGTGGACTTTTGCCATACAAATACACACTATTTTAATATGGGGATAAGGCTCTATTTTACCTCTAAAATAAAGTGAAGATATGCTTTTATCGATCTGATTCAATAGTTCAAATGAGGACAGCATCGCCTCTTCTTGAAAAAAATATTTGAACCACGCCCGTCGCGCATCAGTTCAGTGTCATGGCGGTGAGCGAGTGCCTGTGTTGGAACGATGTTTCCCAAGCGCTGAAGGCAAGATATATTTTGTATTTGGTGTTTTTAGAATCGCAATTGAGTGTAGAGCGCATATTTGATAATGCAGTGATCATATTATTGAGACCTTGTTTAGAAAATGCCTCAACACGCTGAGTTGGCGTAATAAAACATCACCTCACAAAGTGCAGCATTCAACCCACGATTTTGAATAAGAAAAAAGGTGAGTACAATTAAAATTATACATAACTTTGTAGGAAATTTTATAACGATTGCAACCATGCTAAACTTGCTATAGGTGTTCATATATTTTTTTCCTAAAAGAAGCGTATGCCCCGTAACCCATCCTTAACCTTTCGAATGCCCAAGCGCAGATCTGCGCATCGCCCTCTAACTGCCTAAGCGTAGATCTGCGGCAACATGACTAGTGACTTTCGGCATTTAAATACGCACTCTTTCAATATGTGGATTAGGTTCAATTATACTTCTAAAAAAAGGTGACGTTATGCCCTTCTCGAAATGATTCACTTTGTCGCCACGCTAGAGCACAAAATTAAAGATCTCTTCAGTTGTTTTCGAGCAGTGGCGACGAACGTACATGTTCGCGCGCGAATTCGCCGCGACCACGCCCCGATTAAAAATGATTTTTGATGTTTTTAGTCATTAGTTTGTTTGTGTTTTTGTATAAATTCGAAAGAATACAACATTTATGAAGTGAATGTGTTATTATTGGAAGGTTTTATCCATTGGCGAGTGTAAAATCGAAACAAAACATAGCCTCACTATATTTGGTAAGTGAAATGTTCGTGCAATGTTCAACTCACAATTTGGAATCAAAACAAAAGTCAGAGCACTACAAGTTATAGATAAATTTGTAGGACATTTTATAAGGATTACAACCATGCTAAATTTCCTATATGTGTTCGATATTTTTCTTCCGAAAAAAAGGTTTTATTCTCCTTGCGTAACGAATCGCCCCTGCGAAAAAGTCGCGGCATTTTAGGGAGGCAGTGCGCGCGCGGCGCCGGCGGGCGAAAGGTTAAGCGGTCGCAGTTGCGAATACCGCGACGCGCACGGAATATGCGCGCGTGCGGCGTGCGACACGTGAGTGGTTAATAATAAACTACCGATGTCAAGTCTTAATCGTCAATTGTATCCATAGGGTATTCCGTCATTATAATTCCATTCTCCCACAAGGAATTTGCAATCTGAATTTTGTCCGTATCATTCTCAATTTCCAAATCCTCCACAAGCACATACTCAGGATACGTAGTGACTAGAGTCTCTATAGCGGGCGCAAACGTTTCATCTATCTCCAGCCACTGCGGTTCAAGACCCTCGTACTCGAGAGAGTTCTCGTTGTGGAAGTAAATTTTTATCGCATCCTCCTCTTGCACCATTCGCATTATATTCTTCCTCACTAAACGCACCATCGTATCCAGCTCAATCGCCACGCGATGAGTGACTTTTCCATTTTCAATCATTTTATCGCTGTCGCCGTAAACCGTGCACTGCCTCTCCCGCTCAGTAAGAACGGGCGGTAGCGCCGTGCCCTGGTACCGCTTGGCCATCTCGTCCACCGCCGCGTCTATCGAGATGTGTAGCTTCACTTTGTCCACCATCGAATCGATAAACCGGGCGATTTCATTCTTTCTAGGATTCTCTGTCTCCAAGTGTGAGTGGACGAGACCGTAGTGGTCGTAAATATCGAACGGTAGTCCTTTTCGCAGTTCGACATCATCTTCTATGGCGGCCTGCAGTGCATTGGGCAACATTTTCTCGAGCAGATCGGCCCAGCTGTGCTTTTGGTAGAAACTTATTGTGACGTGCAGTGAATGTTCACCGTCGATGGTGACACCTTGATGAATGAATCCGCGCGGGAAGTACAGCATATCTCCGGCCTGCAGCGTCACCTCCAGAATCGGTTCCCCGATCTCGTCCTGCTCGAAGTTCTCCGAGGAGGTGCGGGGCAGCACCTCGCATTCCGTGCGGGGTCGGTACACCTTCCAATGTTTCTTCCCCTCAATCTGCATAATCAGGGCTTCGATGTCGTCGTAGTGAGGCGCGAAGCCTTGGCTATCCGGCGGAGTGAGGTATGCGTTGGCACCGACGAAGGAGTTGAAGAACTCCTGCAGGCTAGCGTTGAGGAGTTGCAGGCGAGGCGTATAGCTCTGCGGGTTGAGCAGCCGTACGCTGCAACCATTCAAGTAGTAGTCCCACACGATGTGCGGGTTCGCGCGACCGGCCGGATTGTGAGTCTCTCTCTTCCCGTCCGTGTACGACGTGATGTCAATGTTCTTCGTGAACATGATGTTTTCAGTTCGCAGCATATTGTCTATCATGGGTGTGGACAGTATATGCTTGTAATAGGAGCGGTCTTCACGGGCGATGTGCAAAGGGCTCTTCTCCCACACTTTGTTTAGGAATACATCGACTTCGTATGGAGCGATGAGCCACTCTAGAGCCCTACAGCCCAAGAACGAGCTATCCTTATAGTCTGGTGTGAATATGTCAGCTCTCTGTATGCTAGGTTCACTCGCGAATAAAACTGAACTTATGCTTTTGTCTGCCAAACAAGAATTGTCTTCCCTCATGAATGCTGTCTTCAAAAAGAGCTTTGAAGGTGTGGATCCGTTGGTATAATTCTCTGAAATGTTCGGTTTTGTCATTTTCTCAGATTTTTCTTGTTGAACAGCAGTCTTAGACTTTTT
This sequence comes from Nematopogon swammerdamellus, assembly GCA_946902875.1. NCBI lineage: Eukaryota > Metazoa > Arthropoda > Insecta > Lepidoptera > Adelidae > Nematopogon > Nematopogon swammerdamellus. The sequence goes on along the minus strand of OX336345.1, from coordinate 1,580,742 downwards.
CTTGACGATTAACTTCTCTTGGGCTCTCTTAACCTTCTTATATTTGTTATTTATGACCCCTGCCTGTTTCTTCTTGTTCTTCGAGTTCTTTCTTTCTTGACTGAAGGATTTCTCAAGGAAGATATTACTAAGAGCCTCCTTGTTGCTCCCACCAGACAGTTGCTTCTTCTGTTTCGTCTTAGCCTTGCCGTTGCTGAGTGGGGCACGTGCAGGCGGTCCCTTCAGCCGGTACATCTGGAATGCAGACACCGGAGGCTCCATGATGAAAACGACGCACGGGTATATCTACACTTTTCCGTGCTATGCACAATGATACTTGGTTTGGTTTGGTAAACGCACAGTCAAGGGTACGTTACGTACTCTACCTTCTCTCGCTTGACTTGACCACTTGACAGCAGTGTTGCCAGCGGGGTCTTGTCAAAAGTTACCTGAAATAGAAAAAAAACCCATTTAAAAAGTAACCTTTCATTGTTTTCAGTTAGTAATGTATTCAAAGTTGATGGATATTATGTTGGTTTTATTAACTTACAGAAATGTGGATGATTTAGTGGTTTCCCATTTTATGTTGCATTGCGTTGCCAACATGAAAAAAATATAAAACAGAGTTCGGCCCACAGAATTCGCATTGAATCCACCCACAGTAAAGTATAATAGTCTGTGGCACAAACTTAGATCTATTTCCGCCGTTTAATCGGTTTCGTGTAAGAAAAGAAATTAAAAATGTATTATACAAATTAATTCTGAAAAATCACCTAAATTAACCTTTTGAGTCGTGTAACCTAGAAGTAACCTTTCAGCGTTAAAAGTAACCTAAAAGGTTACAAAAGTAACCTTCTGGCAACGCTGCTTGACAGACAGATCGGATAAATAACAACCAAAAAAAGTCCAAGCCCGTTTTGCACTAGCACTAGATTCGCTCGCACTTTTATTCCACGATACTCATTCTATATAAACGGTTTATTGAGTCAAGGTTTGCAATCGTTACGACCTATTCCTATCTTACTTTCATTGAAAGATAGAGAGAAGTCTTCAGTCATAGAGAGCAGGAAGACTTCAGTCATCTATCTATTCAATAAAATATGCTCGTCTGACTGACAGACAACTGTACGCTACGATACGAGCGTCTCGGGGCAATACATCATTGGCGTTCACTGACTGGCTCGAAACGAAACGTAAAAAAAACGGCATGCGCCTGCGCCACGCCTACTGATGGGTCGATCGCGGGATTAAATCTTTATGGGCGGGATTTTATCATAAAATCCCTGATTTAATCCTATTCTAGGACCGAATAAGGATTTTATGTTTTAAGGTTAAGTATGTGAAGTTCTTCTGTAATATGAGCGAAATTTTATCATAAAGTCGCGGATTTAATCCTATTCTAGGACCGAATAAGGATTTTCTGTTTTTAACTAGCTTTTGCCCGCGGCTTCGCTCGCGTGAAATTCGTATTTCAAAAGAAGAAACTAAGGGCGAGGCCGAAGGCTGAGCTGCGTTTAGGTTAATGATAAATCTTCTTGAATAAAGTATGTTTTTAACTAACTTTTGCCCGCGGCTTCGCTCGCGTGAAATTCGTATTTCAAAAGAAGAAACTAAGGGCTAGGCCGAAGGCTGAACTGCGTTTAGGTTAATGATAAATCTTCTCGAATAAAGTATGTTTTTAACTAGCTTTTGCCCGCGGCTTCGCTCGCGTGAAATTCGTATTTCAAAAGAAGAAGCTAAGGGCGAGGCCGAAGGCTGAGCTGCGTTTAGGTTAATGATAAATCTTCTCGAATAAAGTATGTTTTTAACTAGCTTTTGCCCGCGGCTTCGCTCGCGTGAAATTCGTATTTCAAAAGAAGAAACTAAATCATGGCTGATGAAGGGCAAGGCTGAAGGCCGAGCTCTTTTCACGTAAATGTTGTTTTTCTCGAAGAAACTAAACCTATGGCGACGCCGAAAGCGGAGCTCCGTATATAGGTAAACCATATATTTTTTTAAAGAAAGTAACTAAGGGCGAGGCCGAAGGCCGAGCTACGTTCGCGTAAACGATATTAGTCATTAAAAGTTAGGCCCGAGGACGGGAGAAGGTTTATCGTTTACCTAAACGCAGCTCGGCCTTCGTCCTCGCCCTTATTTACTTACTTTCATCGAGAAGAATATCGTTAACTTGAACGAAGCTCGCCTTCCGGCCTGACCCTTAGTTACTTACTTTCTTCGACAAACTGACATCACACGAATAATTTCGTTGGCGATATATTCTGCAGGATGCCGATTTTCGTCCGTCTTCACAAAATCCACAAAAAGCGGTTCAGGTTTTTAAACAAGAAAGGTTATTATCGCTTCATTCCGGATGCTTGACCAGCCGTCACACTGAAGATGCAGAAAACTCGAAATCATTAGTTCCACGTCGATTTCATTTTTCATTTCTGTACCTATATATTCTGTGCAAATAGATGGTCGTGACTGTTTTTCTGGATGGCATCTATATCTTTTTTTAGATCATCCGTCATAGAGATCTGAGATGCCATTGGTGGCATCTCGTTATGATCCACGCAAGTTTGTAACGAGTTTTCACGAGTCGTATTTGTGAATGGTCATTGCAAGGGATCGCTTGGACTATCCGCTCTGATGACATTACATCTTTGATTACATTACACAAGTAGTATTAAGCGGCGGGTGGCCGAGTTTTTGGGCATCGGCTTCTCATGCAAGAGGTCCGAGCTTCGAATCCGGTCGGTGTGTACCAATGAGTTTTTTCTGACGAAAAAATTTACGTGCATACCTAAACCTGCTGCTTCACCGTTTGGAACCGGTGTAAAACTAGGTACCTTCCCTTGCCCCTTACGAGGTTGTAGGCTCAAATTGTAGCCGACTGGGTTAGTACCACCTTGGATGTAAGATGGCCGCATAGCAGCCTCGGCTGTGTTCTCTTCTAGTTCAGTATATCCAGCAATCCAGGGAAGTCTCCGGTATGCACGGGCACCTACCTTCTCGGAGGTGATATTGGCTGGTCGGAGCATGTGCTTAGGCCCCTTCGACTCAGGCGACCGGATTACATAAAACAGTATTATTTTTAGTATTATAGTTTGCTAGCTTTTGCCCGCTCTCGTGAAATTCGTATTTCAAAAGAAGAAAGTAAGTTATAAAGGACGAGGTCGAAAGCTGAGCTGCATTCAGGTTAATGATAAACCTTCTCGAACAAAATATGTAACTACTGACGAGGTCGAAGGTCGAGCTCCTTTCAGGTAAACGTTATTTTTCTCGAAGAAACTAAGTTCCCTATGGCGACGCCGAAGCCGGAGCTCCCTATAGATAAACCATATACTTTTTCAAAGAGGCCGGCGAGGCCGAAGGCCGAGCTGCGTTCAAGTAAATGATAATCCTTCTCAAATAAACTAAGTGAATGTCATTTTAGCTCACATGTATCCTAACTTGTACCATAAGAATAAGATAAAAAAATTAGGATCGAATCAAATTACAATTTTGGCGTTCTATAGTATGGGGAGTGCGCTTCGCCGCGCCGCCCGCTCCGCCGCGCCGCCCGCTCCTCCGCGCCGCCGCGCCGGCTCGCTCATATCTGATACTTACTCGCGGTAAATGGCGCGCGGAACATTTCAGTTTGTTTGGGAACCACATCTTAGCGTAGCGTAACCGGAACTGAATTTTATTTAGCCTATCCTCTGTCTCATATAGTATTGGCAAATGTGCTTGTACGATGTTTCATAGAATTCAGATGATCGGTTTAAGAGTTATGGTGGAACATACATACACAGAAAATATTTCTAAAAATCGTCAATTTAGCTTTAATATCATACATAGAGTCTTATACCTCAGTATCTCATAAAACAAAGTAACTTGCTCTATGACCATCCCTTACAGATTTATTATTAGTAGGTATTGATTTAAAAAATATCGGTAGATTATGACTTCAAATCGTTATTTTTTAACCGACTTCAAAAAAAGGAGGAGGTTCTCAATTCGACTGTATGTTTTTTGGTCAAACATGACCGAAATTGGTAGATCTACCAAAAAATCGGTACCTAACTTTTTTACACTGTCACAGTCACTGAACAGACTCGATTACCGACCTTTTTCCTCTCTCACATCACGGCGAAATGTACGCGCGCTCAAACGACCACAGATATTGATTATTTTGTGAACATAACTAGGGAATCATGCATTCAATTAAAACCTGTGGAAACATTATTTATCTAGATATAGGTATTCATCCAGTAAAACAATTATCTACATACCTACTACCATATTATGCCTTGTACTAATGAAAATAACTCATTCACGATGTTGAAATCTAATATTAAAAATAAAATCCTATTTCGTAGGATCGAATGAGTAACTTTCCCCAACTTTCACAATAAAATCCCTATAAAGTCTCGAATAAGGATTCGGTCCCAAATGGGATTGAATCCTTGCCCATCAGTAGCCACGCACGCCACGCCACCTCAACATTAGTTAACCTAACCTCAACACAAAGACATAAGGTAAGTTGAAAAACAATTCCTTGTGTTGTGAAGATCAAAGAGTTTTACCTACGTGTTGTGTACAAAGAGTTTGAATATGTCACGCAGCGGTTATATTCTCTTTGAATATGTCGCTGTGTGACGGAAAAAATAATATGTCAATATGAAAGCAAAGAGGATATGCAAGAAAATGTGATGGAAATGTAAATGGAGTGAATTTAGTGGAACTGTTAACGAATAGAAAATGAGCCAAAAGAAACAACCTTCGAAAAACACCCTGAAACATAGGGAATCGGGAAACAGCGCCCAAGCCATCGATGCAAAAATTGATGAAACGGATGAAATGAAACTCAAACTTTTGGGTAATGCTGATAAGAACAATACAGAAGATTTACTGTATCCTGCTGAATTAAACTCTCATTTTATCGAGCAAATTAAGGTACCTACCGGACAATGTTTACAAAGCTTAGATGTTCGTTTTAATAGAATAGTTTTTTAAAATATTTTTTTCAATGGGTAACTATGTAATTTGGGACACACTATTGAAACTACACAACACATGAAGATGTATTATTTTTATATTACAGGTGTTATCATCCGAAAATACTGAACTACGGAAATGTATGTTTGGCAAAGATCAAGAAATAAAAGAGCAAACTAAAACGATTACTATTTTAAATCAAAGAATTCGTGACATTATATCCGGAACTGGACCTGCTATATCATCAAAATCTGCCGGTGTTATTAGCGCAAAAATTAGTGAACTATGTAAGTCGAATCGGCATTTAATATCAGAAATAGAAGTTTACAAAACGAAAAACTCAGTTCTAGAAAGAAAGATAATACAAACAGAGCTCTACTACAAAGATATCAGTAATCATGAAGGATGCTCTTGCAAAGTTGATGTGATAAATGTGGTGGAAGCTAGTCCGAATGAATTCAATGAACTGAAAGAAAAACTGTCGATAGTTAACAAAAAACTTTACGAATGCAAAAACAAAAATCTTGAGCTGAAAAATGAAATTTTATTGGCTAATAAAATTTTGCAACAAGAATTGGGAGAAAAGTTTACAAGTATCAAAGAACTACAATTAGAAAGTAGCGGATTTAAGGGAAGAGCACAGCAAATAATATTACTTAACGGAAAAATAATTCAACTTGAAGAAAAATTAAACATTAAAAATAAAGAAAAAAACGTATATGAAGAAAGAAGACAAGAGCAACATAACCAGGTTCAAATTTTATTCAATGTTTAAATAAAATAATTTATACCAGGTATATTTACCTAAAATCTCTTTATTTAAATAACAGTAAAAACTGTAAGGGAAAACATTTCTTCGTGCCCTGTTTAAAACGTATAATGTATATCAGGCCACCGAGCAATGTGTTCGGCCTAATAAATTAACATTCTACAGATAGTAAGGAAATTTCTATGTTCCGCCGTTATACTTATGTACAGGGTGTCCAGTGGGAAAGTTCGTATTTGAAATTGTTATAAAAGAAAAACTTTATACGTATTAATAAATATTTATTTACATCAAAATATTCATAAATTTCGCGGGTTTCACTTTTTCAGTATCATTCCGTCCAAATGTTTTCCGTCCATTCGTACGCACTCTTCTAATCGTGCGCGCAAACTCACGAACACTCTGATGCAGAGTTGCGGAGAAATGTTATTGATTTCGCGGCGGATATTTTCTCTCGACGCTCTTAATGTCCGTGGATTGTTATAGTATACTTTTGATTATAAGTAACCCCACCGAAAAAAATCACATGGAGTGAGATCGGGTGACCCGGGAGGCCAGGGTATGTTTCCGAACCTCGATATAACTTTTTGGGGAAAAATCGCTCGCAGCGTGTCCAGGGAGCCCCTAGCAGTATGGACAGTTGCCCCATCCTGCTGAAACCATGTGTTTCTGCCAAAGCCTGAATCCATCTCCACAATAGGAGCAAAAAAAGTATCGATCATGTTTCTGTACCGTTCGGAATCGACTGTCAGTGCTTGACCATTTTGATTTTCAAAGAAAAACTGACCAATTACGATAATTACGAATTTTCAAAGATAAAGACTACGGTAGAGGCAGTAGGCGCGGGGCCTGGAATGGGTTGGTTGGCGGCAGAACTCGTTTCACGGAACTTCTTTATCCACTTTTTTAACACTCGTGGCATCTCTTGGTCGGCGAATATTGTAGTGCAAACGAAATTTCCGGAGCGCTGCAGCGTAGTATTCACCATTCTTAAAATAAGCTGCTATTTCAAAAGCACGGTGCAATCCCGTCCAACGCTCCATCGTGATTACTAAATCCGCAGATTGCGCGGGTCGATCGAGATCAGTCCCTGATTTCCCGCGTCAACTGTTCCGTCAATTTTGGAATGTGAACTTTCTCGCTGGACACACCGTATAACGAATTCTATATTCTGAACGTCTTTCTCAATCACCCACCACACACTAATAATAATGTTCAGAAAGGTTAGTTATATAGTTTAATTAATTAATTATTCAGATCATTCGAGAACTGGAAAATAAGAAAAAGAAAGAAGTCGATGAAGCCATGCGTGATTTTGGAAGAGTCAAGGATGAATGTTTAGAAATAAAAAAGAAGTTGGATGGCGCCCGAGCTCGAACAAGAATACTCGAATGCGACGTTACAATACTGAGACAAAAGATACATACACTTGTGGAAAAAAGCAACCACGACGATCTACTTGTTGCTGAGCAAAAAGTACAAAAAACATTATGATTGTGCACTAAGTATTATTTATGTTGATTCGTGGTATTATTTTTGATAAAACTAATATAATACTTCGTCTTTTATTTCAGCAACAAATGAAAGCATCCGAACTTCACTATCAAGAATTGCTACGAGAAAGTGCAAGCACAGTCAATAAATTACAGAACATCAGTGACGAAGCGCAGAAGGAAATAAAAAATTTCGACCATAAGATCGAAGCACTGAGGTCCCAAGTGACCGAGAAAGCAGGTAAGATCGACGAACTTAAACGGCAACTTCGGCGTTACGAAGAAAGCTCCTTACAAAGTGTCTTCTTTACTCCTATGAAAACAGCGACCGATAATGAAATAAAGACATTGACAGAACTTATAAAAAATCTGAATTCTCGGTTGTCTATCGCGCGGCAAAAGATCGATGAACTTGAGACTATTAACCGCAAGCTCAGAGAAAGTAAGAGACGTATGACAAGAAAAGTCACCGAACTTGAGCTACAAAATGATGCTTTAAACGAACTTAAAGCTAAAACGATGTCCAGAACCTCATTAAGGAGAGAGTCGTCGGTATTAAAAAAGTCTACGTCGTCTTCGTCGATTCGACCAAAAACATCCAACATTGCAATTAAATTATCAGACGAACAAAGCGATGAGATGAAAGCTGAATCATGTTATGATTGTTTGGAAAAAGAGGATTTAAAAAATAAATTGGAATTAGCGGATGAAAAGTTAAAAATTATGGACGACAAGGTGAAAATGCTGGAAGAAGAAAAAGCAGAAGATCTCGAACACCTTTCTGGCATGCTCCAAACTTCCAAGCAACTTTTCAATGATGCTTTATGTGTTCTTCAAAAGGAAAAATGCGTTTGCAACATGAAAGAGCATTAATTAATATGCTATGTTTCCTTTACCTTTATTACTTGTTTTATTTAATTTCTGTTATTAAATAATTTCTTTGAAAACGTACTGTGGTTTATTTTTATTAGTTCACTAACTCTTTTGTTCGACATGTGGCATCTTACCCGGTAGACCCGCTTTAACTCACTCGCTAACTACTCGCATATTTCAATCAATAGCCGGGCCGGATGCCTCACCGAACGCCTTCTGATTGGTTGAGTGAGATCGTTTCTCATACTCACATCGGCGAGTGAGTAACACCGGTACAGGGGCTATTCACGCCCCTTTCGAAACATCTCGGGCTGCACTTGGGAGGAGATGTTGGGCAGGGGGTGCGTTTAGACAATAATAAGGAACGTTCATTTGCATGGTTTTGTTTGACCAAAGACATTAAACTCAGCCCCTTTTAATCTCTTTGTGTTTAACCCATGACATGATACCTTTTGTCAGGTGTCACGTGGTATCGAGATACGATTTTTTTTTCTTAATTTTTGAAAATTACCAAAATCCCACCTTTAAACCAAATTTCTTAATTAATAAAAAAAAAACCCTGACAGCAATTTAGAGATTCGTTTTCTTTTAAAAAATTTGCATTTCCAACGGTAGGTATACCCACGATGGTGGTATACCACATGTCTAAAAAATCATTAACTATGTTTTTGACGTGATGACGTCACGTCTTTTAAATTGATGACCACCGGCTGCACGCATTATAGCGTGTAGCGTTGATATTCAAAGTTACCATGGAAACGTCTTAAGAAGTAAAACTGTCAAGATCAGACAACAGAAGTTTTGATGGCCAGTCACAAGATGATTAATCTTTCTACTGGAAATAGAAATTACTGATCTTTGATCTATGTACTACGATTTTATTCCACGTCATCACGTAAAACTATCGTCCGTAAACCGACTTTACAGACAACAATTTTTTTTTTCTAGAACAAGGGTACGTTCTAAAATCCAATAAATTCGTCATCCAGTATTTCGTGCTGATACAATCGTAAACGAAAAAGTTAAAAGGGTTTAAAGGTAGGATTTTGGTAATTTTCAAAAAAAAAAAAAAAAATAGTATCTCGATACCACGTAACTCCTGAGTCCTGACAACAGGGTATTATGGGCCAAAACTCAAAACCTTGCAAATAACCCACTTACCTACAAAAAAAATTTGTCGGTCCAGGTTCCGAACAGTCTGTTTAATATAATAATCACTATATATTTTGAGTTCACTAAAATGTAGGGTACGCTTGTTCGTTTCGTGTTTTGACGTTTGTTCCTTTCGCCGTTTCGCGGCGAACTTCAGATTGGTTCTTTTCTTTTCAGCCGTGTCGTCCGGGGTACGTGTTGTCAAAAATCCTTTTACATCTGCAAAATAAACCGAACAATCTCCAAATAAACACAAACAATCGTTCAGTGAAAATTGTATCTGTTTAGCTCGAAATATATTTCACGAAACAATTCAGTGCAGCCTCTGTAAATTCAATCTGAAGTTTGACGTTGACGTACCGCCCGCACGCAGGGCCCTGGCTCACCTAACCTCGGAGAGTTGCGACGAGCGACTGACTGGCTGGTGCGTTGTTTCAGCTTCCGCGGGCAACATGAAGTTCAATAAGATGGTGACCTCCTCGCGGAGGAAGAACAGGAAGCGGCACTTTAGCGCTCCGTCTCACATCCGCCGAGTGTTGATGTCCGCTCCTCTAAGCAAAGAGCTCCGCCAGAAGTTCAACGTTAAGTCTATGCCCATCCGCAAGGACGACGAGGTGCAGGTTTGTACAACCAGCTACGCAATCAGTGATTATGATTATAAAACCCAATAGAGAGAGAATGATGATACAAACCATTCACAGAGTTGTGTTGTTTCGGCTCGCCGGACGCTTGTGCTTTGGAGGTTTTCTTCTTAGCGAGAGCTGAAAGTTTGCCGATACACAACTATGATAAACAAATGGCTCTGATTGTCTCTACTTTTCTGCGATGTCAGCATTGCAAGCGACTGTCTGCCTCGATAGCTCAGTGGTTCAGACAGTCGACTGTCGCTATTGATGGTTAAGCAACGCTGGGCCGGTCAGTACTTGGATGGGTGACCACTCAATCGTTGGAGGCTGACTGTGGTTCGGATTCCACATAAAACTGTAGGTCCCTTCCCTTCTTACCTTACTAGGTGGTAGGGTTCAACCCGCCCGGGTTGATGCCACCGCACTGAATGAAACATGGGTCAAAACAGCTACGTAAATAGTTTGTCTTTTCAGCCCATTTCAGTGTAGCCGGCACAACCGAAGGGAAGCACTGACATGGCACCTAGTGCACCCGGTGTTATGGGCTGATATCACGGATGTTGTAGGTGATGTAGCAAACCGTGTCAGTTTCCATAAAAAAAAAATTATAATCACTGGTCACAGACAGTGTGGTATCCAAGCTACTTCTCGCATGTCCCATAACTCCCTCTCATAAATTTGTACTGGATTACTTTGGTGCGTCGGCGGATTGCCTCGTTACGCACCATATCACGTAGCGATATTCCCAGCATGCTCAATTTCTTGCTGGGTAACTTTCAACCTTTGGACAACGGTAAGAGTCGCGTTTCACACACGTCCGATCCGGCTGGTCTAGTGGTGTATTGAAACCTACAATTACCCTATGTTATTATTATTTTTAATTATTTTAGGGGTGGCTTTATACTGGGGAGCCGAGGTAGGGGGGGGGGGGGGGGGGGGGGGGTATTGATTTACCCCCACACACCCCCTCTGCCTGAGGGGAGAGGGAAAGGGAGGGTGTTTTTGTATGGAAAAGATTTTTTGTATTCTTTTTTATATTATAATGGGGGTAGCTTAGATGAGGGGAGTAGAGGGGGAGGGAGGTCGGCTGGGTTAATTAAGGGTTAATTTATAGAATTGTCAGCTCCCCGGTATAAAGTCACACCCATTATTTTTCTGCTACATCACATACTACACCCGTTATGTACAACCCATAACACCTTGGTTAACTAGGTGCCTTGTCAGCGCTTCCCTTTGGTCATTAATTAAGGGTTAATTTATAGAATTGTCAGCTCCCCAGTATAAAGTCATACCCATAATTTTTTTGCTACATCACATACTAAGCCCGTTATGTACATCCCATAACACCTTGGTTAACTAGGTGCCATGTCAGTGCCGGCTACACTGAACTCAGCATTGAAAACAAGAACTATTTACATAGCCGACTCGACTGACTTTTTATTAATACTTTATTGTGCAACCAAACCAACTAAATTTTCATTTAATTTTAATATACATTTTTCCAATCTAAAGTTAAGCATTTTATGCCTTACCAATGTTATGTTTTCAATGAAAGGTGAATAGTAGATTGTCGGGGCGGTGCTTGCAGGTGGTGCGAGGTCACTACAAGGGCCAGCAGGTGGGCAAGGTGGTGCAGGTGTACCGCAAGAAGTTTGTGGTGTACATCGAGAGGATTCAGCGTGAGAAGGCCAACGGCGCGAGCACCTACGTCGGCATCCATCCCTCGAAGGTACTCCCTTTACCACTGTACGCACCTCTCAAACATCTAATGCCCGACTCGAAGAAATCTCTATTGTTTATTGTATAATTTCATCCATAGGTAGTTAACCCTTTGGCCCTCAGCATAAATATTCGTACGACCGTTAAGCCTCAGCCCTTTTCGCCGCGCACAAAAACGCAAAATTTTGGCGCGCGCGCGCTCCCGCACAAATTCGAATATCCCGTCTCAATCGATCGATTCATCAATGATCTGTATTCAGTCTTCTTTGTACTGAAATTGCGGATTCAGTGATACCAAACACTTCAGGATTCACTTATTTAGAAGCATAGACCGATTTTTTGAACTCCAGGCAAAACAAAACACACTCGACATTTTTTTTCCGATTTTTTCTGACAAAAACTGTATAATTTCCTCCCACAAGTCGCCCCCATCAAAATATAGCTATTGAAACGTACTCTAGAATATGGGTACACGAAATACGGGACAAGATCTGTGTATTCCAGTGTCTGTGAAAATGTCAGTTGTCATGGGAGCCCTTTTTTTTTTGACATTTTCAAAAATTATTTTCTGTGAAGGTGATTGGGTTGCCCAGTCATGTTTGAGAATAGTTACTAATAAATTTAACCGAGAATGTATACCAGTTTTCAGTTCTACTAAGAAAAATTGGTAGAATTAGTGATGAATTAAATAATGAGCCGCGCGCTGCCGCGCCGCGCCGAACCCGATCGGGGTTTGCGGGACGTGACCGGTGATCGATGTATAAACCCCGATCGGGGTTTGCGGGAGCAGATATGGTCCCATATTTTCGTCTAGAACTATTTCATTGAATTGTTCTTATTAGAACCAAAAATCCGTCTGCGCTTCTAAATTTGGGAAGAGGTTAAAATTAAAAAAATTAATAAAGGGATAAATCAGGTAACATACATAGGTACATAGCGTCACGCCTGTTTCCCGGTGGGGTAGGCAGAGACAACGGATCTCCACGTGCCACGATCCTGACACACCTCTGCCGCCTCTTCCACTCACATAATGTTCTTCATGCATGCTCGTCGGTTACAAGTACTATGCACTTGACCCTTTTTGAGCACATGCCCGTGCATCTAAGGCAAATCAAATCTTGAAAATTTAAGTTGCAACATGATGATCCAAACCATTCACAGAGTTGTGTGGTTTCGGCTCGCCGGACGCTTCTGATTTGAAGGTTTTCTTCTCAGCGAGAGCGGAAAGTTTGCCGATACACAACTATGATAAACAAATGGCTCTGATTGCAACACAGTACGATTTTTTTGTCTGCATAAAAGGAGCAAATGTGAGTGGAAGAGTCCAGCGGGGTTATTCTCTCTTAAGTGGAATTAATTAATTTTATTAGCAATTAATCGCTACTAACAATTTATCATGGTCTGTCTCACTCGCTCCAAGGGGCTTCTCGATGCATATAGTGAGACATAGCTGCGGCTACCACCTATTTTTGTGATAATCGCTAATATATTGCTAAAGGGCGAAAGGCCAGTCACCTTGCAGTCCTGCGACCGAGTCATGCAGCAGGTCGGTTTTTGTGCTTACTTGCTGCTCGATAGTTGTCTTGTCCGAACACTTTGCTAAACATGGTCGTCGGTGTTTTTGCTGTGATTTCCCAGAGCACTTGCAGCACAACACCGATTACTCTGCTTACCCCACACCACGCTGCACTATGCAGAGCGAACGACTAAACAGTTGGATTGGAGAGAAATCGGCTGTCGTGTCCAACTCAAACTGTTTAGGTGGTGATACAATCGGTCTGCCTGTATAAATTTATTTACAGCATCCCCTACCAGTTACCTACGAGCATGTAAAGAAGAATTGTATTGTGAATGAAACCCCAGTCCTGGCATGTAGAGATCAGTTGTCTCAATCAGCAAAGATAAAAGAAACTTGTCTGTTTGTCAACAGTGCGTGATAGTGAAGCTGAAGTTAAACAAGGACCGCAAGGCGATCCTGGACCGGAGGGCGAAGGGCCGCCTCGCCGCCCTCGGCAAGGACAAGGGCAAATACACCGAGGAGACCGCCACCGCCATGGAGACCTCGTGAACATCTAGCTTTTATGTTAATTAAGAAAATTTATAAAAATCTAACTTACTGTTTTATTACCAAGATCGAAGGTGTGGATCTAAGCTTACGATGGCTTCACCGAACATATCCGGGCCCATCGGCAGTAGAGGAGGGTATTAATCGAGGCCGGGACTAGCGAGTGGCCACTCTAAATTTCCCGCGCATGCTTCACGTTTCGGCTCGCTTCAAGCCCTCGTCAGCTAGTCTGCGTTGACTAGGACATAATATAAAATGCAAACCGGAGCGCGACACATAAAGGCACATTGCGAATAAAGTCCTAAGTTGATTTAAAAAAAAATATTATTAGGATGGTAACCCAAGGTCCAAAGTTCCTTTGTAATTAGAAGATAAGAAAATTTGGCTCAGAAACGTGAGAAAATTTCAAAATGTGGTGTCCTGTCTCATTTCGCAAAAACTACAAATCCAGAACTGCATAGCAATTATTCCATTTGATTCAGCAACTCTTCCGAGATTGTTTAGATTGTAGGATAATATTTGTATCAAGCTATCTACTAGGGGCAAACTAATAGTAGAACTAGATGGACTAACCCTGTTGAGCAGTGGCTCTAATTGTAAGTCAATCCATACAAATGTGACTTAATTTGTCCTTTTTGTATTTCATGTGCGCGAAGCTGCCGGCAAAACCTAGTATACTAAAATATGTACCTACCTAAGGGTACCACCGCGGCGTAAGCAATTCGTATGAATTGAATCTGTCACCAAGTCTCGAAATCAACCGAGAAATCTATTAATTTTTTACTTTACGCGCCAAAATGAATCAGATCAAGTAGGGCATATAAGATGTCTGCCTTATTGCAATCGACAAACACAGTGTTTGCATTTTATATTTCACACTAAAATGAAGCATTTTAGTTTTTTTAATTATGCAATATTTAAAACTGGCTGAATATTTTCAAATAATACTGGTTATGAGCTGTCTACAAATCAAATAAAGTAGCATTCTAAACTAATGGTTTGATCCAAAGAAACACGTGTATACAAATAAAAATTTAATATACAGTACAAGTAAAAAAAAAGTGCAAGTTTTAATGCTACGACGATTCAACCGCAGTATCCGCGGGTTCTTTTTCTTTCAGAGGACATTTGAATTTTTTCTTAACAATATTATTGAGACCCTCTCGGTTGCGAGATATTTCGATAGCTAGGAACTGAGCGCGAGGCACTAGGATGGTGTTTCTCTCGGTGTAATCTTCGGAAGAGTCCGCTCTCATCAGAGTACCGAAGCTGAAGTCTTCGATGATGCTTTTGAATTTCTCACAGAAGTTTCTCCACTTCAACTTGTTGGCGTGACTCTTGAGATCGTTTTCATCGATGAGTTTGACATCGAGGTCGGGGAAGTCTTGTCTGAAGTGAGTATATATAAGGTCGTCGTGGGGGGTCAGTCTCAGTAATCGAGTGTCCACAGAACATAACACCTGTAATTAGAATTCATTCTGTTATGATTTTTAATACCAAGTTCACCCGGTGTTATGGGCTGACATCACGGATGATGTAGGTGATGTAGCCAACCGTCAGTTTCAATAATAAAAAATATATATATATAGTTCGCTACATCACCGCTACTAGATCTGTATGTCTGCTCATCACACCTTGGTGAACTAGGGAGGTGTTCCCCGTGGACCAACTGAGTGGCACAACTAGCCATAGGGAATTCATTTGCGAACTTATTCCCGATGACACAACTATGAAATTAATATCAACTGAGTGTCACAACTAGTTGTGTAAAATTTAAATTCAATGTCAATGCTTCCCTTTGGTTGTGCCGACTACACTGAACTCGGCGAAAACAAGCTTGTTTTTTCATAGATCTTTCGATCGACCTTAATTCAGTGTGGTGGTACTAATCTGGACAAGCTAAACTCTACCACCCAGTGAAGAAAGGGTCCTACAGTTTCATCCAATGTTGTGCACCAAGGCCCGATTATGTTCCTTTTATTTATGAGAGCATTAGGATATTTTAGCTACCTACTTAAATATTGTCACCATTATAAATTTAGTAAATTTATCAAATGTACTTTTTATAACAAATTATGAGGTTTTACATCATCTCTCTTGGACTTTCAAAGTCAACAACACATTTTGTGAAAATCTGTTACAAGTCTGTTAAAGTTGAAAACACTTAACAGAAAGAAGGGAAACAACACGGTACACTACTTAAAATGTTTAGTAATAAACAAATACATTTGTAATTCTTTATTGATACTCTGTTAATAATTAATAAAAACAAATAAAAAATGGAAAAATAACAACAGATTAAAATCAAAGTAAAACTAAATTAAAATAAATAACTCCTCCATTGGGAAGGTTAAAGCGGTCCCAAGAACCGAAGCAGAACTTGAGAACTTGTATGGAACCGGAATGTTAAAAAAAAACAACCTCACAGATGTAAATATTTCGAATATGTAATATGTTACATACATTGAAGTATATGTCGCTGTGCTCCATAGCCCTCGCCGCCCACATGTGCTCCAGTTGGTCATCATTACCGAACTCCTCGGCGGGCCGCGACAACACGTCCTGAAATAGCTGCCATGTTTAGAGACAAACCAACCGAACCGATTACGATAAACAGTGAGAGCATGTGAGGGATGTTACCATTTCGGCAGCTTAGGGCTGCGAGCGAGCTAGAGATGCTGCGACTCCGTTTGGTTTGGTTTGGTTCAATCGGTAGGTAACGCGACACGAAATAACAATAAAAACACGTGCAATCAAATCAATTCAACTCAAAGAATATATTTTTTTTGCCCCAGTGTTGCCAAATCAAATTTTGAAATTCTCCTAGTTTGACGACCAAAATCTCCTAGAAAATTTTCATCCTCCTAAAAAACCTGTCAAGTACGAGTCGAACTCGCGCACCGAGGATCGCAGTCAGTCAGTCAGCGTGTAAGCAAGCGTCTACTGCTTACTGATGGGTCGATCCCGGGATTGAATCTTTATGGGCGGGATTTTATCATAAAAACCCGGATTTAATCCTATTCTAGCACCGAATGAGGATTTTATGTTTTAAGGTTAAGTATGTGAAGTTGTTCTGTAATATGAGCGAAATTTTATCATAAAGTCCCGGATTTAATCCTATTTTAAGATCGAAAGGATTTTATGTTTTTAATAAGCCTTTGCCCGCGGCTTCGCTCGCGTGAAATTCGTATTTCAAAAGAAGAAACTAAATCATTAAGGGCGAGGCCGAAGGCTGAGCTGCGTTCAGGTTAATGATAAACCTTCTCGAATAAAGTATGTTTTTAACTAGCTTTTGCCCGCGGCTTCGCTCGCGTGAAATTCGTATTTTAAAAGAAGAAACTAAATCATTAAGAGCGAGGCCGGAGGCTGAGTTGCGTTCAGGTTAATGATAAACCTTCTCGAATAAAGTAGGTTTTTAACAAGCTTTTGCCCGCGGCTTCGCTCGCGTGAAATTCGTATTTCAAAAGAAGAAACTAAATCATTAAGGGCGAGGATCTCGTTATGAGCCACGCAAGTTTGTAACGAGTTTTCACGAGTCGTATTTGTGAGTGGTCATTGCAAGGGATCGCTTGGACTATCCGCTCTGATCTGATGACATTACATCTCTGATTACATTACACAAGTAGTATTAAGCGGTGGGTGGCTGAGTTTTTGGGCATCGGGTTCTCATGCAAGAGGTCCGAGGTTCGAATCCGGTCGGTGTGTACCAATGAGTTTTTTCTGACGAAAAAATTTACGTGCATACTTACACCTGCTGCTTAACCGTTTAGAACTGGTGTAAAACTAGGTACCTTCCCTTGCCCCTTACGAGGTTGTAGGCTTAAATTGTAGCCGACTGGGTTAGTACCACCGTACTGGATGTAAGATGGCCGCATAGCAGGCTCGCCTGTGTTCTCTTCTAGTTCAGTATATCCAGCAATCCAGGGAAGTCTCCGGTATGCACGGGCACCTACCTTCTCGTAGGTGATATTGGCTGGTCGGAGAATGTGCTTAGGCCCCTTCGACTCAGGCGACCGGATTACATAAAACAGTATTATTTTTAGTAACTATTATAGTTTACTAGCTTTTGCCCGCTCTCGTGAAATTCGTATTTCAAAAGAAGAAAGTAAGTTATAAAGCGAGAAGGTCGAAAGCTGAGCTGCATACAGGGTAATGACAAACCTTCTCGAACAAAATATGTAACTACTGACTAGGCCGAAGGTCGAGCTCCTTTCAGGTAAACGTTATTTTTCTCGAAGAAACTAAGTTACCTATGGCGACGCCGAAGGCGGAGCTCCCTATAGGTAAACCATATACTTTTTCAAAGAGGCCGATGAGGCCGAAGGCCGAGCTGCGTTCAAGTAAATGATAATCCTTCTCAAAGAAACTAAGTGTATGCCCCGCCGAACGCCGAGTTGCGTTCGCGTAAACGATATTCTCGCCCTTAATTACTTAATTTCATCGACAAATATATCGTTAACTTGAACGAAGCTCCGCTTTCGGCCTGTCCCTTAGTTACTTACTTCGAAAAGGTACATGTTTCGTATCGGTGACGTCATATTTAGTTTACATGTATCCTAACTTGTACCATAAGAATAGGATTAAAAAATTAGGATCGAATCAAATTACTATTTTGGCTTTCTATAGTATGGGCAGTGCGCTTTTATAGGCACCCGCCCGCGCGCCGCGCCGCCCGCTCCGCCGCGTCGCCCGCTCCGCCACGCCGCCGGCTCGCTCATATCTGATACCTACTCGCGCTAAATGGGGCGCGAAACATTTCAGTTTGGGAACCACATCTGTAGCGTAACCGGAACTGAATTTTATTTAGCTTATCCTCTGTGTCATATAGTATAGGATATAACACCCTTGTACGATGTTTCATCGAATTCAGATGATCGGTTTAAGAGTTATGGTGGAACATACATACATAGAAAATATTTCTAAAAATCGTCAATTTAGCTTTAGTATCATACATAGAGTCTTATACCTCAGTATCTCATAAAACAAAGTAACTTACTCTATGACCATCCCTTACAGATTCATTATTAGTATTGATTTAACAAATATCGGTAGATTATGACCTCAAATCCTTATTTTTTAACCGACTTCAAAAAAAGGAGGAGGTTCTCAATTCGAATGTATGTTTTTTGGTCAAACATGACCGAAATTGGTAGATCTACCAAAAAATCGGTACCTAACTTTTCACACTGCCACGGTCACTGAACAGACTCTATTACCGACCTTTTTCCTCTCTCACATCACGGCGAAATGTACGCGCGCTCAAACGACCACAGATATCGATTATTTTGTGAACATAACTAGGGAATCATGCATTCAAATTAAAACCTGTCTAGACATTATTTATTTAGATATGGGAATTCATCCAGTAAAACAATGATCTACTTATCTACTACCATATTATGCTTAATACTAAATGAAAACAACTCATTTACGATGTTGAAATCTAATCAAACAACGGTTTTTGTTGTACTACAAGGCCACAGGAGCAGATAAGAAGTTCGATGTGGAACAGCAAGTCGCATTAGTGCTACACACAATTGGTGAGGACGCCCTGGAAATTTACCACGTTTGAAAAAATAGTAGGTATAATGCCACAATTGCTTGATGTAAATAATAAGGTTAGAGTAAATTATAAAAAACACTACAATAATTTAGTAAAACGTCAATATTCACAGAAATATTATTATGACAAAAGAGGCACAAGAGAAAGGGATGATTTTGAGCAGGGAGATCAAGTATTTGTAAGAAAAGAGAGAGGACAAGCTAAACCAGCTATTGTTATTGGTTATGCAAAGCGGCCTAGATCTTATAGATTACTTTTAGAAAATGGTTATGTTATTGAACGAAATAAGAAGGATGTTATTGGTAATAAAGGAAACACCTTCTTGTATCAATATAATGTTGATGCTGATGTAACGCCAGCTGATGTCTGTGCTGATGCTGCTGATACAGACAATAATTAGGTATTTACCTGTACCTGATAATGAGGTAGAGCAGGAGGCAATAAATTTAGGAAATAAACATGTAACAACCAGAAGCGGTAGGGTTTATTAGATCACCGGCATATCTGCATGATTATATATGTTATTAGTGTTTTCATTTGCTTTAGTTAAAAGAGTTAAAAAAGGAGATGTCATGGGTTGGCTGGTTATTACTAAGGTAATAGAAAAAGTTGTAATTTTGACAGTCAGTCAACATAGTAAAGATATATAGATAAAGATGGACTCATGTATTATGCATAAATTAAAAATTATCAATTATAAATTATCAAACATTTACACGGACTAAATCCGGACGTATGGCAAGCCTACCTGTATGTGTGTGAATAATACCAAACTATTTTATTAATTGAGCCAAAAATGCCATCTTTGGGGTTTGACACCTGAAAGCTCTGGCGGACCCTGCGGCTCCTACTACGGCTCGGGTTGACTCGGCTCGAAATGAAACACTCGGCTTGAAACGAAACGTAACAAAAAACGACATGCACCGCCTCAACATTAGGTTAGGGTTAATATAGAGAAGATGCGTCTGCTCTGTATTAACCCTGGTTATTTTTTTTAAACCACCAAAACATCACTCATACCACACATTCCTTAGAGCCGAAGTTTGCCGAAAGGATCTAAAGGAGCCGTAGTAGGAGCCAGCAGCTCTTTCAGGTGGCGCACCGGCCATCTTTGATCATTTTGCGCCAAAGACATATAACTACCTATTGGTAATCTGTGATTTTGCGCTTTACAGCCTCTCGCTGTGGTATATTTTCTTCTTTCGAATGACATACAGCCCGTTTCTCTAGGTTTCTTGTTTACGGAATTACGGAGTTATTTATATGCAACTGCAACGATAGCCAACACGTTGCATTACCGTTTTATAGTCCTGTGGTACATCGCCTGGTACCTATGTTACGGTGTGACTGTGATTAAGACGTTTTACGTTAAAAAAAAAAACAAATCGCCACAAAAAAGATCTATCTCAAGGCATTCCAGAGTAATAAATAATTCGTAGGCTACATAAACATATATTAGAATTCACTCGGAGACGCGAAGTCATGGCAGCCCCGGTCGGAATGGTAACCAACTAGTGCTGCCACCGTGGAGGTTTCGCGCCAGAACTAGCGTTTTTTATAATTCACAGCGCTTCTTAGCACCTAAAAGTGCTAGGCGCTAAAAGTAAACCTTTTTTAGAGTAATGAAACGTTTTAACCCTTCCAAATATACCTTAATTAAAATGCTCTCCCCACCTTTATAATCAGTTTACCTAAAATTTTACGATAACTATGATGTTCTTTTCAAACTGTAAGCGATGATAGGATAATGGAAATGGCAGCGCACCACTCAGTTCAAAGATAACTTGGTCGTCGGTCTGTACAGCGAAGTTGATGTCTACATGTTAGCGCGGCGCGCCGTGCGGCGCCGTATTTTGTAGTATTATCTATCATCCATCACCATCATAGAATAGAAATGGTATTATATTCTTTGTGTTGCTAGGCTGGCTCTATCTACCGGGTTCTGTTGTCTACCCAAAAAGCGCGTTTTCAATAATCTGACATGGCAGCACTGACTGACCGGGCCACTTTCATTTCATTTCATTTCCTATCTCGGTCGGACGGAGGGGGAGTGGCGCGCGGCGCATGCGCCAGTTCTATAGACGCCATCTAACTACCGTTCGGATTCGGAACCAGCTTCCAACGTACGGAGTTTACTGTGCGAAACGAGGTCATATCATGGACTCCGCGAGTTTGCGCGTCACAACATCAATCTGAAAAGTTAACAGCAAAGCGGACGGTCAGTGCGAGTGTTTGCAAGTGGTAGTCGCAACTGCAGTGATATTTTAGCGGCGGAGGCAAAGTAGCGAGTGTCTTCTACCGGCACTCCACTTTCTACAACCACCCGGAGAGGTCGCAGACGTCTCGTTCGCTCGGTCGGCTGGCCGCTTGAGCGTCGCGCCGCAAGCGCGCGTATACATAACACGGTGGCGGGTCGCTGACACCGCGGCGTACCTATCGCGCGGTAGCTATACCGGTCCTGTTTACGTTGCAGTCGGCGGAGGTCGACAGATGAGTTCCGCGCTGAAGCCGGCTTTGCCGGCGGGCGGCGCGCAAGCAAGCCCCGCCAAGGCGGTCCCCGGCGCGGCCGCGGCGCAGCCGCCAGGCGCGCGCGCGCCTCCACCGCCACTCGTCGGTCAGAACCTGACGCACCACCAGCCGAGCGCCGCGCACGCTGCGCAGAGCCTCGCGCACGTCCCCATGTCGCCGGTCAGCCAGAACATGGCTCTGATGGCGCAGAACATGAGCCACCACGGCAACCTCTCGCACGTCGGCCAGAACAACGGCGCGCCCGCGCTCGGCACCTCCAACGGCTCTCCGCAGCCGAGCAAGTCGGCCGCCGGCGCGCCGCTGAGCCTAGTGCAGGACAAGTGCCCCGCGGGCGCGTCGCAGCCGCTGGCACTCACGCGCCCCACCGACAAGAAGGAAGACGCGGAGGCGGGGGCGGCGCCCGCGCAGCCCAATGGTACCGTCGACTCCTCCACCCCCGCAGCTGCGCCTGCAGACCCACTCGCGCCGCACGACGCCGACAAGGCAAAGCCTGAAGCCAGCTCGTGTCCCGTCAAGAGTCCCGCCAAGCCGGTCGAGGGTAGCGCCTCCAAGCCGGCGGAGATCCCTCCGGCTAAGCCGGTCGAGAGAAGTCCCGCCAAGCCGAGCGAGAAGGCTCCCGGCGCGCCGTTCGCTCAGCTGAAGCCCGAGTCGAACTTGCCGAGCCTGGAAAACCAGCTGCAGGTGAACAAGCTTGGTTCGAGCACCGACGTCGCCGACAAGACCTCGCCGGCCAAACCGAAGGAAGGCAAGGAGCCGACGCACGGCGCGGCGACCGCGCCGGCTGCCTCCGCGCCCGCAGCGGAGCCCAAGGTACCCGACGAGTCTGCCAGTGCGAAGTCGAGTAACGCTCAGGAGCCCTCCACGACGCAGGCGGCGGTCAAACCCAACGTCGAGCCGGCGGAGCCCGAGGCGAACACTTCCGCCAAGGAGAACACACCAGAGAAGAAAGAAGCTAAAGTTGATGCAAGCAAGCCCGCCGAGAGCAAGACGGTCGCTAAGGACCAAGTCGACGCTCCCGTCCAGCCGAAGACACCTCTGAGCAAAAAGGAAGATCAGAAGTTGCCGGTTAAAAAGGAGGAACAGAAATCTCCAGCTAAGAAGGAGGAGCCCAAGAAGGCGGCGGAGGCGGCGCCTCTTCCGACGGCCCCCAAGAAGGCCGAGGTGAAGACGCCGGCCGCAAAGTCCACCCTGAAGTTGGCCACGGTGACTCCGACCGCGCGGAAGCGGAGGCAGGAGTCTAAGTCTCCGGCGAAGGTGACGGACGGACCGAGTCCCGCCAAGAAGCCAGCAGATGGAGAGGCTGTCTCTACACCAGATTCTCGTATCAGCAAGAGGAACAGAACTAAGGTTTGTATATCAATATACCTACTTGTATAACAGAATGTAAAAGTTGTTATATGTAATAAACCCATTGTCAAGTTGTTAGCCACTCCACTCTCCAATACCCAAACGTGTCAGCAAACTCTGTTATGTATGAGTGAGCACTTGAAAAGCACTCGAGTGCTTCAGAAAATTATTTATTTGTGCTGAGAACAGTGTAGCTGACTCCCTTTATTATATTTGGAGTGGTTCATGAAAGAGCAGGTTTTTTTATGGATATGTGGATTGTTGAGCCGATGACCGACTGACGCCCAAATGCATTTTGGATTGGAACGGGGGACTGGGGGCTGCGAATGCCGTGCCGGCGTGACAGATGCCTTTTTACGCTTCTCTTGAAAGATCCTAAGTCATACACTGAGGGAAACACATCGGGAGGAAGTGCATTCCAGAGTTTCGAAGTGCAGAAGATAAAAGAAATACTGGAGCGCTTAGTCCGCACTTTAGGCAGCTCTGTAGTAAATGATGCATTTCCTGTCTGCTACGCGTGGACCTGTGGTGAAATGATGAGGTCGGAATCGATTCGAACAGCTCCTCCGAGCATTCGCCGTTGAACAGTCGATAGAACGCACTTAGCGAACCTATGTCTCTACGGAGCTGCAAAGGTTCAAGTTTACAAGGCTACTTAAAAAACCCACTTTTATCTTGTTACTTTGTTTTTATGTTCAGAAAAAGAATTTTTTCTTGTGAAAATACTGTTTATGGTACTAGTTAGAGGTGGACGTTAAAGAAACAAGTATTTAACTACCTATACTCAAATCAAAACAAACGTGCAGCTCCCACAACAAAATTTTATGGCTTAGTGAAGGGAGATTCCCTTCACTAAGCCATAAAACTTTATTATGCGAACTGCACGTTTGTTTTGATTTGAGAATAGTATAAATGACTCCAAATTTTGGCGGAATCTGTTATTTTCCTCCTTACTAGAGGATGGTTTATGCTACGGATCACAGAAGTGAGTGTAAAAGTGTGTTGACTTGTGCTGGCGTTGTCCAGGTGCAGCCGTATCAGAGCCCCACGCCGGAGCTGGCGATGGCGACCAAGCTGTCCGCCTCCGCCGGCCGCGCCACCCCCACCAAGCCCGGCGACGACAACAAACTCATCGTCTTCTACAAGTATGTTTCCTGTTATAAT
This sequence comes from Nematopogon swammerdamellus, assembly GCA_946902875.1. Taxonomy (NCBI): domain Eukaryota; kingdom Metazoa; phylum Arthropoda; class Insecta; order Lepidoptera; family Adelidae; genus Nematopogon; species Nematopogon swammerdamellus. The sequence goes on along the minus strand of OX336345.1, from coordinate 1,556,507 downwards.
TTATTTACAGTACGGCCTCGTTAATCCGGACGCCTGATAGTCCAGTGATCGCGATAATCCGGACATCCGGCGGTAGAGGTAGCTGACCGCGGCGCGACAAGAGGTTGTGCGCCGCCCGACAGATCCCTTTCTCTACCAATCGCCAGCTGCCCCACGATCAACATGCGCGACTTTTTGTCTAATATCGGTTGTATTTTACGTACGCTGCCCGCGCGATGTACACGCACCTAATACAACGCTGGAATTGCTGTTCCATCGTCGTTTCATTTGTTGTGGGATATTTTGGTAACTTATGTGCGAAAATATGGCACCATGTGAACACCTCTAATGCTGTAATATGAAGTGTTATTTCTCGAGTAGTACAATAGAGGTGATAGTTACGCTGCGATTTCGAAGATGTTTGGGATAAGCTGATTAATAAAAACCAATTTCATACTATAATCTAGACGCCGGATTACAACGGCGTAACTTGGTTTTTTGCTCGTCTGGATTATCAAGGCCCTACTGCACATTGCTTCACTACACTGTTTGTTGGTATACTGTCTGTCTGTCTGCTGCCTGCATGGGCAACTTTTAATCTCGGGCTACTAAATAGTCTTTTCACAATTATTAACCATCAACCACGCGCAGTGCAGAGTCAGTATGAAAATAAAGTATTATAATAACTATACTCATTAAAACTAAAATGGCCCACACATAGAACCAACCCCAGGAAGCATTTTCTGACGCACCGGGTCGTAAGGGCCTGGAACAAATTATCTGAGGACACCGTCAGCGCCCCCTCGGTTAATTCTTTAAAAAACCAATTAGACAAAAAAAAAACAAAACAAAAAACAAACAAACAAAAATACTTAAAAACAATACAAGTGCACTCATAAATTAATAAACAGAATACACGCACCAGCTGTTAGCTGTCAGTGTTTAAAATAAATAAATAAAATAAATAAAAATAAAATAAAATTGTAGCGAAAGGACCAATGTCTATTTATTTATTTATCTTAAGTACTTCAACAGAGTAGTTGACACGACACACGACTTTTCTACCACATATGAAAATCAGTCAACTCTCGAAAATTTTAAGTACACAACAACTTAATGGCTAACAAAAAAACAATGATATTGACAATAAATATTCTAAGTATAAAAATAAAACCTACTAATAAATACTAAAAATGAGAGAAAAAAAAAAACAAACAAGAAATTAAATTTAGCTGGACTAACTCAAAATTCAGACAAATATAATGAGTAATTAATGACCTAGTAGACATGCTGTAAGGAAACTTAAACTTAGGTAATTAAAAGTGAACCGTTTTGCATGCAGTTTTTTTTAAAAAAGCTTGATATAAAAATTATAACAGTCAAACAATGTACACAAGCATTTGTAAAAGTTGTACTTGACGGGCGTCCGGTTCACAGGAACGAGTACCTGGCTGTGCGCAACGCGGAGGGCGGTTTCTACGTGTGCCAGACGATGCAGAACGTGTACCGCAGCTCGCGCAAGATCAAGATCCGCTGGCTCTCGCAGGACAAGACCCTCGACCCCTCCGGGGAGACGTACAAGCCCGACTTCTACGATGTCACCGGTGTGCCTCGGCCTCACTCTATTATAAAATTTTTTTTTTATGTAATCCGGTATGGGTGGCTGAGTCAGAGGGGCCAAAGCACATGCTTTGACTAGCCAATATCACCTCCGAGAAGGTAGGTGCCATACCGGAGACTTCCCTGGATTGCTGGCTATACTGGACTAGAGGAGAACACAACCGAGGCTACTATGCGGCCATCTTACATCCAGTACGGTGGTACCAACCCAGTCGGCTACAATTTGAGCCTACCACCTATTAAGGGGCATGGGAAGGGACCTACAGTTTTACACCGGTTCCGAACGGTGGAGCAGCTGGTATAGGTATGCACGTAAATTTTTTCGTCAGAAAAAACTCATTGGTACACGCCGACCGGATTTGAACCTCGGACCTCCCGCATGAGAAGCCGATGCCCAAACCACTCGGCCACCCGCCGCTTAATTATCCTGTCTCCAAATAAAAATTTTTTTCCTACTGCATCTGTGTGGCTGACATTTATCAGTAGGCGAGTATGGAGTCAGAAGTCTCGCATGGAAATTGCTCAGTAGCAAACCAATTTTGGAACGAAGTTCCTTATCTAAACGTTACACTCCAGACGCTTGGCGAATGTGAGCTAGGGCGAAAAAAGTGTAAGAAAGCGACCACTTTTGCTGTATGTTTGTGTGTTTACAAGCGTATGTCTGTGTATACCTACATATAGGTATACCTAGTATGTTACTGCAGTGTAGACGTGTGGCGTTTGCTGTATTTTTTATATTTTTCATAAAACATTTTTTGTTTTTTTATGAACAAGCAGCTCTAGCTGATGTGTTCATATCAGTTTAATTACTCAAATGTTTTGAATTTATTTCATTGTGCCTGTTATTTAATACATAATATATAGCGAAAGGAATTTCGTTCTAACCGGGTGTCTTTTCTCACACCACCACAACCTCATCACACCTCTCGTGTTTTTTTTCGTTAAATTACATAATTACATATTAGGCATTGCCTTATTCTAAAATAGTCCATCCTGCGGTCTGTCAAGAAATTACATAATATGTGTTACACTTTTTCTGCGGTATGGTATGCTGAGATATTGCAGGAATTTCTTCCAGTCAACCTTATGCATTAACCCTTTCGGCGCCAGTCGCACATATTTGTGTGCACCTATAGTCATTTTGTGAGGCCAGGCGCACACATATGTGATTTAGAAAAAGTGCTTTCATATAAATAGGTGGCGCCAGTCGCACATATTTGTGTCGCCTATAGTCATTTTGTGAGGCCAGGCGCACACATATGTGATTTCGAAAAGTGCTTTCAAAAATAGGTTTAATTGTAGTAGTAGTACGGTGGAAGTTTCGTAAAGCCTTGGCCTGGGCGCATGACTGGGCCCTAGCGGTCCCGGCGACGAAAGGGTTAAAACACTTAAGGGCCACATCTTAGCATAACTGGAACTGAATTTTATTTAGCTTATCCTGTGTCACGTATAGTAAAGTTTTTTACTAAGTTTACTGACGCAGTATCTCAGAAAGCAAAGTAACTTACTCCATGACCATCCCTTACAGATTTATTATTAGTATTGATTCTTTATTCATAATTTGTATGGTAGTACACTACGCTTGAATTTGTCCTGTTTTAGTTTTTACAATCCTGTTCGATTACACCCACAAAGAAGAGCCGGCAAGAAACTTGTGAATAAAAAACTTTTGAATAACAAACAAGAAACTTTTGAATACTACACGCACCGGTGTCGTTATGTGCTTCAACGAAACAGTTGACATGTTAACTGTTTGCTTTCAGACATGGAGTGTGTGCTGACAACTCTCTCCATGTCCCGCGCGAGCGGCGGCGGCGGAGCTCAGGTTCGTATTCTTTGCTGGCAAAAGTTCTTGGGACTGTGCGAGTGTTCTGAAATGTCTTTCAACTTTTTATTTTCAAGTCTTCTATTCTAGGTAGATAGGCTAAATTATCAAACTTTTAACAATAAATATTTTTTTCAATTCATTTCATTTCAATAAATTGAGCCAGCGCTTGGGTCACCAGTAGTGTCCGAACGAAAGTGTACTTTAACTTTCGGCCGAAAGCCGTAGCCGAATTTCGGCAGAAAGCCGAAGCAGAAAACTGAAACCGAAAGCCGTAACCGAAAGTATGTATGGTATTTAAGTACCTAGTTAGTTAGTTATGCATTATTTAGGTAAAAGGATATGTGTTCCGGATCGACGCTCGGGAAGCGGTGGACTGTATTTTCTTGACTGGATCGGCAAGACGCCCGGCCACTCGGTCGACGACACGCAGTACGGGAGATAACGAACGGGCACGTAAATAATACGCCGGTGCTCAGTACGGAAACAGGGCGGCCTGTTACCGGAGCAACCACGGACGTAAACGGCGGGCTTGCGGTTGTGCGGGGCGACGCAAGCGTGAGACGCGCAGCGGAGAGAGAGGGACGGCGATAGAGCACTGGCAAGCTCGACGTAGGCACGACGATTCAACCGCTTCGGCGGGAATGTAGGCTTGCTGGCTCTTGAAGTTTTCTTGCTTTCTTCCTGTTGCTCTTCCAAGTGGTCCTCTCTCTCCGGTTGCTAGCTGCGGTCTGCCGAGCCGGCGCAATGGCACCTATATTTATATGACTCCCCGCCCGCTCGGCCCAGCGTGCTCACGCCGCTCGATAATGCGCGGGCGGGGGTAATAGGCGCCCGGCTCGGCTATGAGTCCCGTTACGCGACTCTAACGCCCCCTACCTTGCCTCACTCGTCTCGTCCGTGTGTACTCCAGTAAAAGGCCAACCAGATATATTTATTTATTCAGTATAACTTATATCTAACCTAGTTAATATTCTAAAAGCTAATTAAATCTAACGGGCTAGGTCTTACGGACTATCTTATTCTACGATTTTGTATAAGTGTATATTTCTTAATAACTAACTTATGTCTAACTTATATGCTATCTTACTTATACCTAGCCCGCGCCTATGCTATTCTATGCTAACTTATGAAACCTATTCTATAACTACGCCGGCCGCTGCCTTACTACTCTATTTCCTATACTAATTTCCCTAAGCTAATGACGCGCTGGCTGCGGAGCTCTCGTCGTCCGCCACATTCTCCCGCCGTCGCAGCTCGGCTCGATCCTCTTGGGTAGGCAGGACGACGATCCTCTTGCCGGGTCTTCGGAAGAGGTGCCCCGCAGTCGCCAGTCAGCACGTGTCCCTTGGGGAGTCTGCCGCGCCTTCGCGGCTCCCGCCGGTGCCCGGAACGGTCTGCCAGCCTGTGCGCTCTCCGCCACAGCGCTGTAGTTGCGCTGGTACACTGTGCCGTCGTTCCGTCGTACGCGCCAGTTGATGCCTGCGGCGTTCTCGCCGCGGCCCATGCTCGTGTGCGGCGCGGAGGCGGTGGCGTGCGGCCACGCGGCGCCGGCGGCGGTGGTGTGCTTCCACGCAGCGACGGCGGCAGAGTGCGGCGACGCAGCGGCGGCGGGAGCGTGCGGCCACGCAGCGCCCGCGGTGGCGTGCTGCCACACAGCGATGTCGGCGGCGTGCGGCGGCGCAGCACGCGTGTCCGCAGCGGCTTGCGGTGGTGCGGCGTGTGGCCCCGCGATAGCGGCGGGCGGCAGCGCGGCGTTCGTGTCCGCGGCGGTTGCGGCTTGCTGCGTAGCGGCGGGTGCCGATGTAGGTAGCCACGCGGCGGTGGGTGGCCATGCAGAGGCACCTGGCTGTGCCGCGACGGCGGTGCGCAGCCAGGTCTCGGAGGCGGCGGCCTCCTCTGCGGCGGCGGCGTGCGCAGCGGTGAGTGCCGATGTAGGTGGCCACGCGGCGGTGGGTGGCCATGCAGAGGCACCTGGCTGTGCCGCGACGGCGGTGCGCAGCCAGGTCTCGGAGGCGGCGGCCTCCTCTGCGTCGGCGGCGGGCGGCCACACTGCGGCGGCAGCGGGCGGCGGCACGGCGGCGGCGTGCGCAGCGGTGAGTGCCGATGTAGGTGGCCACGCGGCGGTGGGTGGCCATGCAGAGGCACCTGGCTGTGCCGCGACGGCGGTGCGCAGCCAGGTCTCAGAGGCGGCAGCCTCCTCTGCGTCGGCGGCGGGCGGCCACGCTGCGGCGGCAGCGGGTGGCGGCACGGCGGTGGCGTGCTCAGCCGCAGGCGGACACGCTGCGGCGGTAGCGGGTGGCGGCGGCGTGCGGTGACGCAGCAGCGGCGGCGGCGTGCGGCCGCGCAGCGCCGGCGGCTCCCGCCGGTGTTGCTCCCTGACTGCCGGGTCAGCCCTCCACGCGAGTCCGCAGCTCTCCATCGGCGTTGTCGCCGAGCTCCTCCCGCCGTGCAGAACCCAGCCCAGCTGGGTGCGGGAGGCAACCGGCTCATCGCGGCGGCCGCTCCGTAGCTCCCTCGAGACGATGAGCGGCCAGTTGTCCTGCCCGATGAGCAGGGTCGGCGACGCGTGCTGGTAAGCCAGCACTGGCTGAAGGTCGGCGAGGTGGCTGCACCCTTCAAGCAGGGAGCCCGTGACAGACTGCCCTGGGAACCGCAGCCGGTCCACTGTTCTCGCGTCGACGAGCTCGTGCACCTCTTCTGCGTGCTTGCCACGGATCCTGAGCGTGACGCATTTGGACCCGGCGGCGTCGACGCGGGCTCCGCCGATTCCCATCACTCGCAGTGGGTCTGGCCGGCCCTTGGCGCCCAGCAGCTCGGCCACGGTTGAGTCAAGCATTGTGACCGTGGAGCCCTCGTCCAGGAGCGCGTGCGTTTCAATGGTCGTCGCGGGCCCAGACAGCACCACCGGCACGATCTTCAGAAGCACCCGGTCGGCTCGCGTCGCTGCTGCTGCCACCTCGGTGCTTGTGGTGGCGGTCTCCTCCCTGCGTGCTGCGTTGTGTAGAAGGGCGTGGTGTGCCCTGCTGCAGCCTCCGATGCCGCACTTCTTGGCCTTGCAGCTCCTGCACCGGTGCTGGCTTTTTAGGCACTTAAAACACACGCCCTCCTTCTTGACGAGCTTCCACCGGTCGTCCAGGTCGGCCGACTTGAACCGGTGGCAGTCAGGCAGGTGGTGCTTGGCCGAGCACGCAGGGCACTTCTTTTCCGCTTTGGCTTCCAGCCCGTCATCGCTCCCGGCGGCGTACGATTTCTCCGCGCCGCGCTTCTGTTCGCCGCGGCGCTGTTCTGTCGTGCCTTTTCTTTCGCCGCCGAGCTCAAGCGTCGCGTCTGTGGACCATCTGTCGGCCTCCTCCTCCAGGAAGGCGGACAGCACCACCAGGGCTGGGCGAGGGTCGGTAGTACGCTCAGGGTGACGGAGCCAGTTGTTCTTCATGATGGCCGTGAACTTGTCTGTCACGGCCTGCACCAACTCCACGCTGTGCAGCAGGTGCTCGTGTCCGAGCCCCACTACCGCCTGCACGATGTTGGACACCCTGCTCGCGAAGGTACATATCTCGCGAGCGTTGTCTGGCAGCTTCGGCAGGGCTCGGAGCTTGCCCAGCTCCATCTTGACGAGCGCGTTTGGCTGGCCGAACCTCCTCTCGAGCGCAGTAACGAGCTCCTCCGCCCCGGCGGCGGCGGCGAGTCGGCTTGACACTGCCACCTCCGCTTGTCCTCGCAGACTGTGTCCGATCCGCGCCGCGTTCTCGAAGCTCGAGAAGTACCGCTCGGTGTTGCGGTAGGCGGCGCGGTATCGCAGCCACTTCTCCGGGGCTCCGTCGAACAGCGGCAGGTCGTAGAGGAACTTTGGCAGCTTCGTGCGTGCCACGTTCTCATACGGCGCGGCGGCGGCGGCGTACGGCCCCGTCGCGGCAGCGGGGGCGGCGGCGGCGGCGGCGGCGGCGTGCGGGAGTGCGGACGGCAGCGCTGCGCTGTCGGTGGGCGACGGCACGGTAGCAGCGGGCGGTGAGACCGACGGCCACGCCGCGGCGGCGGCGTGCGGCGGCACGGCGGAGGCGTGCCCACATGCGGGCAGCCACGCTGCGGCGGCAGCGGGCGGCGGCACGGCGGCGGCGTGCCCAGATGGGTGTGGGCACGCTGCGGCGTCAGCGGCGGCGTGCCCAGATGGGCGCGGGCACGCTGCGGCGGAGGCGTGCCCAGATGAGTGCGGGCACGCTGCGGCGGCAGTGGCGGCGTGCCCAGATGAGTGCGGGCACGCTGCGGCGGCAGTGGCGGCGTGCCCAGATGAGTGCGGGCACGCTGCGGCGGCGGAGGCGGCGTGCCCAGATGCAAACGGCCACGCTGCGGCGGCAGCGGGCGGCGGCACGTCGGAGGCGTGCCCAGATGGGTGCGGGCATGCTGCGGCGGCAGTGGCGGCGTGCCCAGATGAGTGCGGGCACGCTGCGGCGGCGGAGGCGGCGTGCCCAGATGCAAACGGCCACGCTGCGGCGGCAGCGGGCGGCGGCACGTCGGAGGCGTGCCCAGATGGGTGCGGGCACGCTGCGGCGGCGGTGGCGGCGTGCCCAGATGAGTGCGGCCACGCTGCGGCGGCAGCGGGCGGCGGCACGTCGGAGGCGTGCCCAGGTGCAGGTGGCCACGCTGCGGCGGCAGCGGGCGGCGGCACGGCGGCGGCGTGCCCAGATTGGTGCGGGCACGCTGCGGCGGAGGCGTGCCCAGATGGAGGCAGCCACGCTGCGGCGGCAGCGGGCGGCGGCACGGCGGCGGCGTGCCCAGATTGGTGCGGGCACGCTGCGGCGGAGGCGTGCCCAGATGGAGGCGGCCACGCTGCGGCGGCAGCGGGCGGCGGCACGGCGGCGGCGTGCCCAGATTGGTGCGGGCACGCTGCGGCGGAGGCGTGCCCAGACGAATGCGGCCCGGCGGCGGCGTGCCCAGACGAGTGCGGCCACACTGCGGCGGCAGCGGGCGGCGGCACGTTGGATGTGTGCCCAGGTGCAGGTGGCCACGCTGCGGCGGCAGCGGGCGGCGGCACGGCGGTTGCACTCGGCCAAGCGTCACGGGCGATGACTGCTGCGGCGGCGGCGTGTGGTGGGAGAGCGGTAGCGTGCAGCGGTGTGTCTGGCCACACAGCGGGGGCGGCGGACGGCGGCGGCGCAGTCGGCTCCGCGGCGGCGGGTGCCGGCTCGGCGGCGGCATACTGCGCCTCCTGCTCCCGCCGGTGTTCGCTGTGCGCTCTCACCCAGTTTTCGAGCCGACCGCGCTGTAGCTCGTTGTCTTCGTCGTCGCTCGACGAGGCCTGGTCGAGCTGCTCGGCTTGCAAGCGTGCGATCCGCGCCTTCATGACGCTGGCGCGCGCAGTTGCTTGTTTGGCACGCGCCGTTGCCTGCTCGGCTTGCGCAGTTGCCTCCTCGAACTCGACCTGTGCGAGCTCTTCTTGCTGCGCGAGCTCCGCACGTAGCCGCCTCGAAGACGCGGTCGACCGGGCAGATCGCGTTCTGCGCCCGGCGGACGCTTGCGAGCGTGGCGGGGCGACGCGCGACGCGGCGACGCGCGGCACCGGACACTGCACTGAGTCACCTTGCACTTCGACGTCATCGCTGCGCGGGGCGCGTACGGGCGCCGCGCTCGGTGCGATGACGTCATCGCGGCGCGGAGCGTCCGCGGGCTCGGTGCCCGGTGCTCTGACGTCACTACGGTAAGTGACGTCGGCGCGCGTCGCGGTACACTGCACTGTTGCACTTGTGTCCGTCGGGGACGACGTCCCCGTTTCACAGCTCGTCGTTCTCCCGTGGCTGTCCGAGGTCGTAGGCGGCGACACGATGAGCCCCGGCGCGGGTGCTCCTCCAACCGGCTGCACACGCGGCACGTCACACGGCGGCGTGACGTGCTCCGACGTAGATGCTCCTCCTGTCGGCGGCACACGCGGCGGCTCGTCGCGCTGCGGGTCGGTCCTCGGCAGCCTCGCGTTCTTCGTAGACCGAGTGATCGGCATCTTCAATCCGGCGCCGAATGAACCAATGTTCCGGATCGACGCTCGGGAAGCGGTGGACTGTATTTTCTTGACTGGATCGGCAAGACGCCCGGCCACTCGGTCGACGACACGCAGTACGGGAGATAACGAACGGGCACGTAAATAATACGCCGGTGCTCAGTACGGAAACAGGGCGGCCTGTTACCGGAGCAACCACGGACGTAAACGGCGGGCTTGCGGTTGTGCGGGGCGACGCAAGCGTGAGACGCGCAGCGGAGAGAGAGGGACGGCGATAGAGCACTGGCAAGCTCGACGTAGGCACGACGATTCAACCGCTTCGGCGGGAATGTAGGCTTGCTGGCTCTTGAAGTTTTCTTGCTTTCTTCCTGTTGCTCTTCCAAGTGGTCCTCTCTCTCCGGTTGCTAGCTGCGGTCTGCCGAGCCGGCGCAATGGCACCTATATTTATATGACTCCCCGCCCGCTCGGCCCAGCGTGCTCACGCCGCTCGATAATGCGCGGGCGGGGGTAATAGGCGCCCGGCTCGGCTATGAGTCCCGTTACGCGACTCTAACGCCCCCTACCTTGCCTCACTCGTCTCGTCCGTGTGTACTCCAGTAAAAGGCCAACCAGATATATTTATTTATTCAGTATAACTTATATCTAACCTAGTTAATATTCTAAAAGCTAATTAAATCTAACGGGCTAGGTCTTACGGACTATCTTATTCTACGATTTTGTATAAGTGTATATTTCTTAATAACTAACTTATGTCTAACTTATATGCTATCTTACTTATACCTAGCCCGCGCCTATGCTATTCTATGCTAACTTATGAAACCTATTCTATAACTACGCCGGCCGCTGCCTTACTACTCTATTTCCTATACTAATTTCCCTAAGCTAATGACGCGCTGGCTGCGGAGCTCTCGTCGTCCGCCACAATATGCAAGTGACAATAAAAGGTATTTATAATTAGGGTATTTTTTTTATTTAATGCATAATCGCGACGCGTCGCACGGTCGGTCGGTTTGTCTATCTAACAACTTTCGGTTGGGCCGAAAGTGACCACTACTTTCGGCCGAAACTGTAAGTTTGCCGAATGTGGCAAATATTGGCCGAGAGGCCGAAAGCCGAAACCGAATATTTGATCTTGACACTAGTCACCACTTTTAATAAACTTTACATCGTATTGTTCTGTACGATGACCAAGAAAATATTACAATAAAAAAACAGACGATTTTTTTAGGGCTTGAGAGCGAAGATAGGAAACGTCAGAATAGGTTATAGAATGTCAGCCTCGGTAGCTCAGTGGTGCGGTCAATTGACTGTCGGTTGGATCAAAAGCACATTTGGGAGCAGTCAGTGGATCGACCGACCGACCGCTCGACCGTTGGAGGCTGACCGTGGTTCGGATTCCATGTAAAACTGTAGGTCTCCTAAACTTACTAGGTGGTAGGGTTTAATCCGCCTGGGTTGATACCACCACACTGAAGAAAGGGTCGGTTGAAACAGCTATGTAAATAGTTCGTGTTTTCCAACCAGTTCAGTGTAGCTGGCACGACATGGCACCTAGTTCAGCAAGGTGTTATGGGCTTACCGTGTCACTTTCAATTAACAAAAAGAGTATTTCTATTAGAGGTCCACGCAAAAAATTCCCAACTTGCTCTCCAGTGTCTGTTACTTGCATGTGCCGGCAGGCCTCACGCACTCTATGTACTTGCGCGCGCTAACTACCTGCCGCCAAGCGGGCCGCCGGCGGTCTATTTCAGTGTAAATTCGTCAGCCGCGCAAAGTATACATAGACGCTCGCCCACGCAACTACGCACAGGTGCAAAGCAATAACCACTTTACACTTGATCGTTTAGGTACATTTCCGCACGCAGCGATTGGCGACGTGAAACAGTAGGCTATTAAAGCCGAAGGTATGGAACTGTTTCTATGGAGTGATTTATCTGTTACAAAGTAACTATTAAGTAATCTGTGGTGCCGGTCCATTGTGAAACTCTGTATTGGCACTCAGGTGCTGAGCGGCGCGGAGGCTGCGCGCGCGCGCTCCATCCTGGAGCGCGCGCTGTCGGCGGAGCAGAGCGGCCGCCCCGCCAACATTCAGCTCACCGAGGAGCACCCCGACGGCCGTGAGTATCAACACGCACGCACCCTCGGCCTTGCTCGTCTTTATTTGCATGTGTTGCCCCATTATGAACGGGCATCTCTGAAGACCAGTGCTTTACAGGGCTGTTTTATGACCATAGATCATAAAGCAAACCAGGTACTCCTGAGCCTATTTGGAGCAAAAAAGTTAGATGACATTTTGTTCTACGATGAACTTTTTTTTTTCCATACTAAACTAAATGAAGACACTCCATTTACGAAATGCTCCTGTGTGAATAGACCGATGAACATGTGCGGGCGTCGACAATGCACAGAGCGGAGCGGCAACGTCGCAATGTAGCGAGCGTCGGGTCGGTCGCACTACCGTAGTATTTTGCGCGCGAAAACTAATTTAATTAATAACTCCTTAATTAAGGCATATCTGACAAAACTTTACTGGGCCTTTTAGACTTCAGATTAGTTAAGAAATCACTGGTTTGTTTTATGCCGCGCATTCTAACTTTGCTGCGTTCTGTACTCTCACCCTGTTCCGGCAGATTTCGAATTTAACGAAAGAAAACACCTTTTTTTTGTAAATACAAAACACAAATATACACGGTATTGCAATTGCCCCCGCAATGCTTTTAACAAATTATGCATATAAAATAACCTCCTGGTTTCACAGGGGGTTATTTTATATGTGAGATTAAATAACTTCTGCGACCAAAAACAAAATTTTTTTTTCTATTTAATTTTTAAATAACTATTAACCAAATGTATGGGAATTTTTTTTTTAATTCAAATTACAAAATCGTAGAACAAAAGTTGTTCTGTTTCATGTATATAGAATCAACCGGATCTTCGGATCCGGGTGACGATCCGGGTGAGAACCACAACCACAAAATCTTTCGGATATGTATGTAAAGCCTGTATATTTTGCGGTGATACGGAACCCTCGGTGCGCGAGTCCGACTCGCACTTGGCCATTTTTTTTTCTTTATTTCGGCTTTGCATCCATCTGATGAAGACACATCTATTAATGTCGAATCGGCATCTCCTCTTACAGTGGACCTCTCTCTATACACGGACGAGTCTCAGCTGGAGAAGAAGAAAAAGGTCTCCCGCAAGCGGAACAGCTCCAAGTCCTCGCTGGACAAGTCCTCGGAGGCAGACACCGCGCAGAAGGAGGTACTCTTCACTAGCCAACGCGTCACTCTCAATCTTTTGGTTAACCTCACAGAACATCTCATGAGAGCACATTTCATGCTAACACTTAATCCTATTAACACAGTGTTTTGTGTTTCGCACTCTGCAATCTATTGCAATTTTGTTTTGTTGAAAACTTTGGTTTTAATCGAGCTCGGAATTAATTTTGCATCGTTTCGATGTATGTGTTCATTTTAATTTTTGTTAACTAACTTTACCGTTTTCTGTAGATTTTCACTTGCGATTCGTTACACATTTGAAATTTATTATCTGTGTTTGCGTGCACACACTGTTGGTCCGGAAAAGTGGAATAATTTTAGTGTTGTCTCGCTCTAACTATGCAATTAAAGGGAGACGAAACTAAAATCTGGCCAATCTGTAGTGCAGGCATAGAGGCATACAAATTTGTAAATTTGACGTAAAAGAAAAAAATGCAGTTCTCTGTCGCAGCAGCGAGAGAGCGCGACGGCTGGTTTGCGGACTCTAGATGCGCCCGTTTCTTTATAGGACGACGCGATGCCGACTCCTTCCAAGCGGGCGAAACCGACGCCCAAGAAGAGTCCAAAGAGCGCACCAAAAGTAGCGAAAAGCGCGCCCAAAACGCCTAACAATAATAATAAACGGAAATCGGCCCCAGGTAGTACGCCTATCGTGGCGAACAAGGTAGGCATAGTACAGCGGATTTATAGAAATGTACGTATCAACGCCATCACTCATTTATTCTTATGTTCCCCGACACGTGTGAGTAGTTTGTATGTTTGTGTGTGTGTGCGTGTATGTGGAGCGCGCGTTGTTCATCTCGGCTAAACTTAAGAGCGCGCTGCACTCCTCGATTCCCATACTAAAGTAATCGGACGATTATACTTCAAAATAATTTGTCTATTAATAGCACCTCAAGATCTCATCACGGAGTAAAGTGACTTCTTCGTGGGTGTAATCGAACCGGATAGAACAAATTGTGACAAGTTCGAGCGCAGTCTAACTACCATATCAATGATCAATAAACAATACAATACAATACTGAGAATATTATATGAAACTGTCAATGGACACTTACCATATAAGACAGAACTACTGATAAATGTCGCCTCGCAGATTAATTGTAGTAATAATAACATTACTTTGTGTCGACTTTTCTCTCGAAACAAATTTTGTTCAAGTCGTTTTGAAGTAATCTTTTGACTATGTTAGTGTGAAGAGGCGAGGTCTGCAGCGTGCTATTAAGACGGCTCCACACTTTGGCCAAAAGAGGCAACCAATTTAGTTTTATCTCGCTCTAACTGTGCAATTAAAGAAAGTGGAAACTAAAATTGTTGCCTTTTTTGGCCTACGTGCCGTATTTACGCTTTGCAGCTCATCACATAACATTTTCACTGCAAAATTGAGTTTAAAATTTTGCAGTAATACAATTTTAGACCCCAATAAAGGAATGGGTTATGCGGTAGGTACCTTTCGGGAGTTTCGGGAGGTTATCTATTTTTTTTGTTTTTTATTTTACTTTTTATTTTTAAACATATAATTTTTTTATGAACACTGACACGGTTGGCTCCATCACTTATTTATTACATCCGTGACGTCAGACCATAACACCTTGGTGAATTAGTTGCCATGTCAGTGCTTCCCGTCGGTGGTTCTTGAGCACTCTAAGTCTATTTTAGAAATTGATCGGTACTTAGTGCGTTTATAACATCCTCTGGTTATAGCTCATACAACTTAAGTGTTGGGAACGCTTTCCTCTACATGGATCTAAAATAGATCGACGGCGATGATTTGAAACTAATTTTACAGATGGAATATTAGGCTGTATCTGTGTGTTAGTTACGTGACCGGTCAGTTAGTTACGTGCCCAGTGTGTTAGTCACGTGACCGGTGTGTTAGTTATACTAGATTAAGCTAAATACAAACACAAAGTTGGCACAAATTCTGTCTACTAGTAATTTGCAAAGAACTTGCAAATGTCTCTACGGAGCTTGCGACAAGATCGCAACGCTTTAGTGACTAAGCGACTTGTGAGTTTATTGCAAGGTACTATCTGACACATGGCAAAATTTACATAGAATTTACTTCCAAGTGTAATTACGGCAGGCTGAGCCGAAATGACCAATCGCGCTCCACGTGTGTTGGTAGTCGTGTGGAATGAGTGTCGGAGCGCGTTTGTATTTGTGCATGAGGAATAGGTGTTCAAAGAAGTTCCAAATTTAAAACTTGCGGATTTAATGTGTGGGTTCTGTAGATTGGTTAATTTTTTTTTTATTGTCCTGGAATGTTGAAGGCAAATGAATGTATAATTTGAAGAAAAAAAACATTATGTTTTTGAAAGAAGAATGTGAGTAAGATTTTTTTTTAGTTATTTATTATGTTTGTTTGGTTTAGTATGAGTGAATCAATAAGTGTGGTTGATATTTATATTTCCTTATATTCTATTAATTTTATGTTTCATGCTTTTGTTTTGTGTGTCTTTGCTTCTTGAATAATTTGTATCCCCTATTCTCACCTCCCTGCTACACATCTTTATTCAACCATGTAGCATCTGTAGTATAAACAAATTGCTCTTTTATAATAGACATAGTAAATTATATTATATTGTTGGCAATTTTCGTATTTAATATACATTTTGTTTATATAACAGTTCTTATGGGTGGCTGGGTACACCATCATTATGAAATTTATTCAAGCTGTATATATGTATGAATCTTAGAATGCAGAATTATAATCAAAAGTGACTATAATAAGTGACCCGCTAACAATGAAAATTTTTGATTCCGTAGACAATTTCATTTTTCAACTCATAGAAAGTTGTACAGTCACTCTTGGGTCAGGAAATTACCTACTCTGTGCACAACTCAAGTTGTCATTCTCCAAATAGGCGACACATTGTGTTGCTATGCGGCCGTTAATACTTGTACAGTTCCCGGCAGAAAATAATGCATCTCGAGCTTTAGAAAGACAACAAACAATCCGGTTCTAGAGCCGCAAAAACGGCTTCTCAAAACCGGGAAAAGTCAGATATTTTTTTTAGATTCGCTGTACACCGTGCGACCACGGCGTCGTCGTGCGGGTTAGTGCGAAGGGGACGACGCTCTACAACCGGGTGGTCTCTTTCGAAAGCTCGAATCGCATTATATGCTGCCGGGAAGTGAAATTATGTGTTCAGCATGTATTGCCATAAATATTTTGTATTAAATATAGCATGATTTTATGTTAATAAGCTATTCAAAATTAACCTATCAGGTGCTCCATCATACAACAAAGCAATGTCTACCTTACTGCTGCCTTTGAGCTTGATATGTATTTTTTTTTTGTAAACACAAAAAGTATTTTCAAACAACAAAAATATTTTGATATGTACAAAATATGTAATGTCGTCAGTTTAATGAAATATTGGTTTCTTTTCTATCACTTTGCCAAGTTGGTGTGCGGGTCTATAGCGTGCATGATACACAAGATGAATATTCTATGTACATACTCGAGCAATTTTCCAAAATATTTACCGTTTTGAATCAATCCCTAAAATAAAGACAGCGTCGACTTGAACTTTTAAAAATGCAACCATTACGCATACAGACTGCTCTGGTGCCGGCGAAGGCGAGTCCCGCTAAGACTCCGGCGAAGAAGGCAAAAACGACGCCCGTGAAGAAGACCCCCGCAAAAGCGGCCAAGGTGGAAGCACCAGTGAAGGCCGCGCCGCCGGCTAGGGCCCCGCCGGCCGCAGCTAAGGCGGCGACCCCAGCTAAGGCCACTCCTCCAGCGTCTAAGGGAAAAACTCCCAGAAAGAATGATAAGGGTGAGAAATTGTTTTTATTAATCGCTGTTGTAGTTTTTAGCCCCGAGACTAACGTTAATCTTATTAGACCCAGGGTGTCCAGCGACCTGGAAATTCAGGTATTACCAGAGGATTTTGCCACACGGGAAAAAACCTGGGAAAAACCAGGGGAAATTGAAAATGTGTGCTAAATTCAGGGAAAATGAGCCTAGTCCGTCCTTAGCGAGAACAGATCAGCTTAGATTAAAGAAAAGGCAGAAAGTATTCATTCATTTAACCTTACAGTCTAAAAACTTGCCAAAGTTATGTGTGGGTGGAAGATGGAAGAAAGTACAAAATTCATACAATATTAGTATAAACTGCAAAAAAGGCTCTTCAAAACCGGGAAAAGTCAGGGATTTTTTTTTTAGATTCGCTGGACACCATGAGACCACACACGGTTTTAACTCTATACACAACAACTCCGATGTTGTTACACCAGAGTGTGACAAGTATATTTTTCAGAGCTCGATTGAAAGAGCGCAGATTTCAGTTATCATATCTTCAGGCTAAGGTCTCGCAAGAGTTCAGTTGCACCTGCCTGCCTATTCTCTGTTAGAGATTATGGCAAAAATAGCGCTAGCCGCAGTTCTGTCTCACTAGACGCACTGATAAATCCGTCGGAGCGAGTGAGACGGATCATGAGAAATTGCTAGTAGCAATGAATTGCTAATAGACAATAGGACCGCTGAAGAGTGTTTCAAATACAGCAAGAAAATGACATGGCTTGTCAGCCCATCGCACCTTGTACCTATAGGAACGAGCTGAATCCTTTGGTTGTGTCGACTACACAGAACTGGACGGAAAACAGACTATTCCCCATAACCGTTTTGATTAGTCCTAATTCGGTGGAGTAACATGTATTGACGAGCAGTGTGTTGTCAGCCGGCATGCATTAGTGGCCTTTTTTTTTTATGAAAACTGACACAATGGACAAAACATGAACTATTTGCATAGCCTTTTGGACCAACCTCTCATCCAGTGCCTGGTGAAACCCCTAGTAAGAAGGGAAGGGACCTACAAGTTCAAGAAACTATCCATCATACATAACTCTATGATAGAGCTAAATGACTGGTGAGTGACAAGACACACCGTCCGAGTTGGAAGTATAAAAACCGTCCAAGTGCGAGTCGGACTTAGTGTGAGAGTTAGGGCGCCTGAGCCCTCTTGTGACTGCAATCTAGAAAGATCTGTTGTGATCGCGATTCGAACTCGCACACCGAGGTTTCCGTACCACCATGTAAATGATCATGTTTTATTATTTGTTATTTATCACGCCATCTATTGGTGAAAGTTCATACTTTTGTAGAATGTTTGGATAATTCGGTAGATGGCGCTTTTGAAAATTAAGATGTATGTAAGGGACCCCCTTAACATTTTTAACTTTCCTTATTTTTTATTATTTGTTGTCCACCATAATAACACATATTCTGTGAAAATTTCAACCGGCTACCTATTACGGTTCCAAAGATACAGCAGTAGGACAGACAGACAGACAGACGGCGTAAGCTTAGTAATAGGCTTCCATAAGGGGTACGGAAACCTAAAAATGTAAAAGTAATTATGTGAAAAGTGAAAAGTTTTTATGTGAAAATCTGTTGTATTACTTCTTTATATGGCAGCCCTAGTCTTGAATGAGCGAGAGCGACAACCCCGATCGCGTAGCTAGTGCCACCACTTGGCGTCAATGAACTTATGATTAAGTTTGATCAGCCACATTTTTGAGAGGGAAAATGTATGGTTCACCTTTGTCAAACTCTAATAACTATGTCGTTCTGATCAAACATAACCATAAGCCACATTTTTGAGAGGTAAAAAAGGTGTATACCTATTCCATAAAAAAATGTATGATTCACCTTTGTCAAACTCTAATTATATTGTGTGTTGGCAACGATACAGAGGCGAAGATCGCTCAGCTCGCGGCGACCCCTTCCACATCGACGGGTAAAACCACTCGCACCCCGCGGAAGCCTCCGTCAAAGAAGTAATTGTATGATCCGGACTAATTCAGCTTCCTTCCCTATTTGCATTTCTTCTTCTCTTGTATTCATTGGTTGGTGTATTTTTGTGTTTCGTTTGTTCGTAAGAAAACTGTGCATCGTATTGTTTTTTTTTTTCTTAAGAAAAATATTTAATCAGTATGAAAGATTTGAGCATCTTGACTAAAACAGTTTTCTTCGCGCACCCATAGTGTAGGGTTGTTTGGTCATAAAATCTGTCGAAAATGGTAAAACGAGAGGTATCTCGTATTTTGAATGAGTTGTCTAAATTGATTCACAAAGAATGTTGCAAATGGAACTGAACAACCTTATACTTTTTCCTGCACTGTTCATTATGAGTTGTCATGTGTTCTTGTGAGTCGAAAATTTAATTGTTCTGTCATATTAGAAATCGTCATAATCTTTATCGCAATTCATTGGGAACACCTGACGATTTAACTTCATTTTTCTAAGCTATTAATACATTTTATATTGCTTTCGTAATTTTTTTTTTTATTTCTGCACTGCGCCTCACACTGTTTTATGTTGCTTTTTTCAATTCATTCTCAATTGGTGCCAATCACTTTCATTTACAATAGGACTCCTGTAGTCCGGCCGGCCCCAAGTCTAGTCCTGTTATTTGACACACTAATCTTTGTATGCACTTGATTATTCTGATGGTTGTCATGTTTCTACATGTTTTACCGACACAAAGCTATAAAACTTTGTCACATAAAAATGTACTTTAATGCAAACATGTTAGGACTACAGGGGGTAGGTTGGAAAATTGGGTACTCTGTGTCACTTTGCTGCAAACATTTGTCGGATTAGGCCCCAATTGCGAGTAGCAGAATTATCCTCTATGGTTGTTGTTGTTGTTGTTGTTGTTTTGGTTTGGGGTTGGCTCTAGGCCTGCAAACTAATCCCGCTTGGTTGGGGACCTTCGTGCAAAACCCCGCAGTCTCCAGCTACCCCAGCCAGCCTATGTCTTCCATGAAAGCCACAAGTCGACCGGGGTGTCTGCAGGCCGCTTATCCCTTAGTCGCCTTTTACGACATGCACGGGGAGAGATGCAGTGGGACTATTCTTATTAAGTACCGACCCCACACAGTACTATCCTCTATGGTACCACTAATCTAACTGGTATCACTCAGTGGCGGTTCCCCAGGTGAAGCAAGTGAGGCGCCGCCTCACTTAACTATCTTGAAGGTAAAGAAAAAAAAAATCAACTTGGATGTTTATTTATTGCTAGACTTTTGGCATGTCCTGTCTTGGAAATGAAAACTGCAATACAACATTAATAAAATGCTATTATGTAGGTGGTGCCTCACTACAATTCATTGGTCAGAGCCGCCACTGGTATCACTAAGGATTATCTCACGAGCACACAAGAAGAGAATATACATTTCCGCAAGATAATCTAAGATTAGCGGAATCAGAGGATGATGTGTCACCCGCAATTTAAGTTAGACTTTACAGATTGCTGGTTCACATTCTTTCTTTCTCGAATATGTTTTGATAATGTGATAATATTTGCGTTTGCAGGAGGAGGAGTAGCGCCAATAACTTTATCCTACGCTAAGTCTAGATAAGATGATCAGGAGAGCAGTTAGTGTGTGTAATTGAGAATGTTTTTAAGAATCTTCAGAGCGACCGAGTGTTGTCGATCAGTTGGGTGTGGCTATCGCCGCGACGTTTACATTCGGGAGTACGTGGTGAATGTCGTTTCGATCATCACCCGCGATCATAACGAACGCACGTAACCTTTTTATGAAATCATTATTTTTTTATTTGACACAAAAATATTGACCCGTAATATGAACGGCGTACGTACGGCGATGTAACTCAACTGCATCACCGGTAGAGTGAGCGCGCGGCCGCCGCTCCATTGTGTTTGTCGGTCGCGGCCGAGCGCCGGCCGCTGTACATAGCTCGGCCGCGGGACGACCGGCCGCCGCCGCTTCTTTGTAGCGTTTCATCTATTTTCGAATCATCGGGACGGCGTAAAGACCGACGGAACCAACAGTAGGGGCTAGCTCGTAAGTTTCAGGTGTTTTTAGACTAAATTAATAATTAAGAACGTTTGTATATCAGTACAAAGAGTTTAAGGTCTATTGAAACAAAAAAAAAATACATTACGATACGTTAGTGTTGATTATAAGGATATTTTGATAAATCTGTAGATTTGTCTGTAACGAGCTTCTACGGCGGCTCTCGGTAGCGCGTTTGTGTTGCATGATCTGACTACCTGTAGAACGAATGAACGTCTCTTTTAGCGGAATTGGCCGTGAGGTATTAATAATGGACTAACAGGAAATCAGAATTCAACTTCACGAAAATGCTCAAAACTTTGTTCACATTCACTTGGGCGTTACAGAGACACTCAGATTAATCACTAGCAGCTGCGACGGTGACGTGTTTATTTGATAATTTATATAATTTGTGGGAACACTGCCTCTATAAGGCAGCCATTTTTGTATAGAGATTGTTTAATGAGGCCGAGGCTACAATGAAATCTATGTTGGCGTCCTGTTTACTACACAGATCGCTGCGTACCTCACGGACCATTTAAAAAAAAATTTGAAACATTTTAAATGCCACGTGCCGGAATGCGATCAGAATTTATTTTGATAATTCTTTTGAGTGTTTAGCTCAGAAGCGAACAGCTAACGGGTTTAGTAAAACATTGAGTAACAATCATATCACTTGTAGTTCAAACGGGGACCTACGTCGACACGTGCAACCGAAAAGTGCCATCGCCACCGTCTCTGCCTTGACCGATTTCGGTCTTGTGAAGAAAGTGTTCGAGAGCAATATTTAGTGATAATTTCTACCCATATCGTTTTTAGCACTTTGAGGTGAACAAACTGCTTTCTCCTCTCGCTCTCGATACATTCTCGATGGTTGGTCGCACTTCGCCTACTGTTTGACTGGGCTGAGCTCGGATTGTGTTTCTCTAAATGCCTGCATGTTAGAAAATAGATATAAATTTACCTAAAATTAGATTATACAAACTTTTATGTTTTTTTTTTTATAATATTTAATTTTATTGTTGGATGTAAGGATCATTTTGCAAATATGTCTTTCCGAAAAGCATATAATTTTAAAGTTATGTAAGTTAGTCTGTTTTTTTACGCAGAATATGTCCTAGATTCAGGTTGCGTGAAGTGGCTATAGAGTGACAGCTACGGAAATGATTTGTGAAATAATAATATTTTGTAATTATTTGACATCGGATGGTTGCTACGATAACCTAAGCCGCGCTAGCGACGTACTCTACGTAGAATTTTCAGTTGTGTTGGAGACACAACATCTTTTACTGTTTTTAAAGAAATTTTAAATACAATTCACACTTCACTTTAATAACATTGATTTTATGAATGTAATGCAAAATTTGCTTCAACGAATGAATAAAGGGGGCAGGCTACTCCGTAGCGACTTGTGTCGGTGTACGCCCGCGCGCGTGTGTGTCAACCTCCTGTCCGTTGGAAGGTTTTACTTAGAAATAGTAGGGTACCAGATTATTTAAGGCTAGTTTTATTGTGAGTGTATTTTCTGTTTTTGTGGTGGTACATTTAAAGTTGCCTGTGCGAAACCTGTGAAGTTTTTAAGTGTTTACCAATTTGTTTGGTATAGGTAATGGAGAAATTAGCATTTTATACCAGATCAGACAAAAGTACTATTGTGTAATACAGAAAGTCCACAAATGACAGATTTATATGCAATCAAGAATAAATATAATAATTTAAATTATTGTTTCTTTTCCTTCAGTCCTAACAAATGTCATTCCTACATCCTTTGTATCAATAAATTATTTGAATTTGAAAAAAGAGCAATCGCAGGAAAAATACACAAATAAATTTTGTTGATATTCACATTTTTTGAAGAAGATTGGTGTGATTATAATGACCATATTGTCTTAGTATTAGAGGAATATTACTGGCAAAGGGATGGCCGAATGGAGAATGCTGCCGACTCATTTATTATTGAAGTACATGAGGAGAGCAACGATAGTACATCAAATTATTCAAGCACTGATTTTTCTGATTGCGACAGTAACTACTTTACAGATTAATTTCATAATTTAACTAATATTGATAATGTAATATTGACTAAATTACTGCAATAGGTCATTATGTAAACATTCCTCAAGATTCCTCGGAGCTCGCACGCGGACAATACTCACTTTATATTAAAATTTCTTATCTTTTTTTTTTATGGAATCTGACACGGATGCCTACATCACCTATAACATCCGTGATGTCAGCCCATAGCACCGGGTGAACTAGGTGCCATGTCAGTGCTTCCCTTCATTTCATGTCCGCTACACTGGACGGAAAACACGAACTATATAAATAGCCGTTTCGACCGACGTTTCGCTCAGTACGGTGGTACCAACCAGGCCGGGATAAACCCTACCACCTAGTAAGGTAAGAAGGGAAGTTTACAGTTTAACATGGAATCTGAACCACGGTCAGCCTCCAACGGTCGACTGCACCACTGAGCTATCTTCTGGTTCTGGATAGAATTCCAGGTTCCAATCCTGGGATGTATTTATTTTTGGCTTTGCATATACACTCACGGCGGATATGCACTTAATAAAATTATGTAGATACGTATCTAGTTATTTCCAAATAAAAGTCTCATTATGTTACTATCAATCACTTAATTTAATTTCAATATTTTTGGTGACAGTATTTTCAGTAGTATCAGTACAGATTGGAACGAAAATAATATAATTTATCCATTCCATTCTGTACTACCACATGGTAGTACAGAGTGGAATAGTTCACCCCCATGTAGTTGCATGATTTGCTAGCTATCAATTTGAAGACCAGAAGTGATGATTTATGATGATACACACCACACGCTGTATCCCGGCAATCGGGGTAAGCAGAGTAGTCGGTGTTGTGCCGCTAGTACTCTTGTACATTAGAGCACAACACCGACCACATTTAGTAAAGTATTAGTATAAGATATTTTTATCTTAATATTTAATATTTTTATATTTTTATAAGATATTTTGTCAGCCTCGATAGCTCAGTGGTGCAGACAGTCAACTGTCGCTATTGAATG
Organism: Nematopogon swammerdamellus; assembly: GCA_946902875.1. Classification (NCBI taxonomy): domain Eukaryota; kingdom Metazoa; phylum Arthropoda; class Insecta; order Lepidoptera; family Adelidae; genus Nematopogon; species Nematopogon swammerdamellus. The sequence goes on along the minus strand of OX336345.1, from coordinate 1,532,958 downwards.
TTAAGCAACGCTGGGTGCGGTCAGTACTTGGATGGGTGACCGCTGACCGTTGGAGGCTGACCGAGGTTCGGATTCCTCGTAAAACTGTAGGTCCCTTCCCTCCTAATCTTACTTGGTGGTAGGGTTTAACCCGCCCGGGTTGGTACCACCGCACTGAATGAAACGTCGGTCTAAACGGCTATGTAAATAGTTTGTGTTTTCCGACCAGTTCAGTGTAGCCGGCACGAACAAAGGGGGAAGCACTGACATGGCACCTAGTTCACCCGGTGTTATGGGCTGACATCACGGACGTTGTAGGTGATGTAGCCAACCGTGTCAGTTTCCATAAAAAAAAAAAAAAAAAAAGATAACTATCAAGCAGCAAGTAAGGCACGAAGACCCACCTGCTACATGACTCGGTGGAAGAACCGTACCAAGGTAAGAGGTGGCTAGTCTGTCGCCCTTATGCACGGCATTACCTAGTATTTAACAATAAGTGACACTTTCATGTATTGACGGTGGGCTGGCTACATTTTTGTTCATTCTCATTTGACACTTCGAGTGGAGACATTTTATTTAGCATAAGGGGGTCTTCTGCCTGGGGGCCCCCGGTGGTGCACTAGGGTTCGAGCGCCACCCATCCGGTCTTTCCGTCCGGAAGTTGTATCTGGACTAAACGCAGAATGTTGCCATCTTCGTCCGTTGTTAGTACCTGTTGAAAAACGTAAAAACACACAGATTACTAACTTATTAAACATGGCTCTACCGATGGAAGAAGTTGATCGATTTTGTATGAAAGGTTCATAGGTTTTAATTTTTTTTATTGAAAGCGCGGTATGCGGCGCCGAGCCACCCATAAGGTGTCTAACGACGCCCATGGACATTTGGTCGTATGCGGGTATTGCAATTTCCATGTCGCCTGACAGGTGCCCATTCGCGCCCCTCTTTTAGGGTCCGAAACTGTACTTGGGGGGAAATATATGGGGAGGGAGAGTGTTCCAGAGGTTACCGGTTCTGTAGAGGAAAGATCTGCAGAACCGATTGGTACGCATCCGCAATAAGTCAAGCGTGCAGGGATGCTATCCTTGCCCAGTGCGCGTGGTGTGGAGGTGAAAATGGGACGGCGGGATCGTGTTAAACAGCTCCTCCGAGCACTCTCCATGGAATAAGCGATAGAACACACTTAGGGAGCCGACATCCCTACGGAGTTGCAGTGGTTCTAGATCGTGGGACACCTTGGGGTCACCCACTAGTACCACCGCTCAGTTCACCCAGTAGCACTTGGCTTGGCTTGCGTTCAGTGATATAGTGACAACATGCAAAAACAAAAAGTGCCATATTAAATGGTCAATAAATTTTTTTTTTAAACTATGAAATAATATTATTAAAAGTGCAAACCTACGATAAATAGTATAAATAATTGCACATTTAAACTTATTATCATAATGTACCATAAAATGTCTAACTATACCATAATATTACTACTTTTTGCATTAGAGCCAAAGAAGGACACAGACAGATGTGTACACGTCATGCTCACCTCGGAGCCCTGAGCCAGCAGCTCCCCCACGTCGGTAGTGCACAGCAAGTCCTGCTCTGTCCCACCTCCATCCGCTGCCGCGGCACCTGCCACGTTGTAAACACATTGGCATGTAAGGTCCAACTATATTCTCCACCATAATGAGGTGTTGTTATTTTAGTTTTAGACAAAGGCTCTTTTTAACACCCGATACACTTAATTAATAAGTCTTTGCACTTCTCAGTAAAATTGTGAATCTTGTAGTTAAGCTGTGTTTTCGATAGAAGCGATGTTATTATGTGGATAGTCACCAAAATACTTGTTATAATATGTACAAGAAAAGAAAACACCCTGCGAAGTTTCTTGCTGGTTCTTCTTTATGGGTGTAATCGAACCGGATAGAACAAATTGTGACAAGTTCGAGTGCTCTCTAACTGCCACATGAATCATCAATCAATCAACAATACAATACAGAAGACAACCTATAAGAGCTTTTTATTTTAATTGAAGTAGTTATTAGTTTGCTTATACTCTTTTTTTTTTTTTTCTCGTTACATACATACATACATATCACACACGCTGAATCCCGATAATCGGGGTAAGCAGAGTAATCGGTGTTGTGCTGCAAGTACTCTGGTCAATTACAGCACAACACCAACCACCACGTTTCGCAAAGTATTCGAACAAGATTAAATCGATCAAGCAGCAAGTAAGGCACGAAGACCCACCTGCTGCATTACTCGGTGGAAGTACCGTGCCAAGGTGAGAGGTGGCGAGCCTGTCGCCCTTTAGCACGGCATCTTGTCCTTATCCCTTAGTCGCCTTTTACGACATGCATGGGGAGAGATGCAGTGGGGATATTCTTTTTAAGTACCGGCCCCACACGGTTTTCCTTATGTTTTAATAATATTATTGTAACTGTATTTAAGATACAAATTGAATTAAAGACAACATGGATGGCTAAACCTGATGAATAGATTCATAGCATCAAACTAAATAACAACAATAATGTCTCGCAGTTGTTGTATTGTCTTGATCTAGGGTTGGCTCTGAGCCTGCAAACTAGTCCCTCTTGGTCGTGGACCTTCGCGCAAAACCGCCCTCATCTCCAGCCACCCCACTCAGTCTATGTCCTTCATAAAGGCATTGACTTATATTAATAGACATATAATTCACATCAAGTATGCTCGATCGGTCCCTCCTGACATAAGCCAAACGATGGATCTCGAGTTGACGATCTGTCAGTCGCACGCTCGTACGCTCGGCGAGCGCAGGCGCGTCGATCGTAGTTGTCCACAAAATAATGCCTACGTGTCCTTTGCGACACTGTAAAAATCGTACTGGGAAGAGAACGACAAGGACAAGGATGACGGCGTCACATATCACAAAAACAAGTGCACGTATATCACGCAATTTTTTCTATTGAATACCAAATTGTCCTTCAATATTGTATAGAACGCTAAATCTATACCTATAAAACATCACTGCATTAAGGCCTCAAGATGACAAGGAAGGCTGCAAACCACCAATTGCTCGAAGTAAAAACGTGGTTGCTAAAAATCCCAGACGTTTGACATAACCTATAAGTTTTGACAGTTTGAAACAGTAACACTTTTGTATACCTGAATTGAGAGTCCGCAGACACATCGACATACAATATTTAAGTTTTGACAAACAATCACCAATTAGTATATTAAACTACAACTGCTGCAACTAGGAAAAAAGAAAAAAAGATAAACTATGCAACCAGAATATTTCTAGAAACAAAACAATTTTTTTTTCTCTCTTCGTGTAACGAAACGTGTCGCAAATATCTCTGTTGCTCCACGGAGTCGCAAGTCGCGCGGCGTCCGACGCGTGAGAGATTAAAAACGCTCAATAGACAATAAACAACAACAATAAATGAATACAGTACTAACCGGTTAAAGCTAACAGGCTGTGATCACCGCTGACACCACCTGTCTGGACCAAGTTGACTGTTGCCTCGCCTGTAAGGAGAGCTGGTTTGAGTCAAGGGTCTCCACACCGCACTGATCGACTCCCTACATATTATAACAGCGACGTCGCCGCCTATGATGCAATTTCACTTATAAGTTATATATAACGGAGAACATCTCAATAGATTTTGATGTGGTATCTCTGTACGTTTCTATATCAAGCTGAAATTCTGTACCAATGCGCCGATGCAGTCATCGGTTCTATATTATAGGCACACATGTTGTTGTTGTTGTTGTTAGGTTTGGGGTTGGCTCTAGGCCTGCAAACTAATCCCGCTTGGTTGGGGACCTTCGTGCAAAACCCCGCAGTCTCCAGCTATCCCAGCCAGCCTATGTCTTCCATGAAAGCCACAAGTCGACCGGGGTGTCTGCAGACCGCCGCAACGGAAGATCGGGAGCGGAGTATGTCCCTTCGTTGGTTGTCAAGCACACTGCACTCCAACAAAACATGCTCGGCCGTTTCATCCGTCGCCAAGCATCCTCTGCATAGTGGACTATCCGTAATACCCATCGTGTGTAGATGTTTATTTAGTGAGCAGTGGCCGCTCATCAGACCAACCGCTATTCTTAGCTTAGCCCTAAGGCACACATAATAATAACACAGGTTTTAGGATGCATGCCATCGTGGAGCGAGGCAGCGGGAACAGCTAGTGTATGATCATTATGATATACCGCCAGATGGTTCTAACCTGTTTTTTTTTATGGAAACTGACACGGAAACGTCACCTACAACATCCGTGATGTCAGCCCACAACACCGGGTGAACTAGGTGCCATGTCAGTGCTTCCCTTCGGTCGTGCCGGCTACACTGAACTGGACGGAAAACACAAACTATTGACATAGCCGTTTCGACCGACGTTTCATTCAGTGCGATGGTACCAACCCGGGCGGTTTGAACCCTACCACCTACATAGCCTCGGGTAAAATCTTGATATAATCTTAACATGAGCAGCGCTACGGACTCTAGGTAATATAATATTCACGGACTGAGCGTGGATGCGTGGATGAGTGGATAGTTGCCATATTGCTTATACCTTCATTTGATTTATCTGAGGTCTCTGTCTCCATCTGGGCTTCAGCTAAGTGCTCCATGTCACCAAACATCTGAAAATAAATGAGATCGCTGAGTAATCGTGAATTGCAACATTCTGCATTTCAACCCAACGATTTTGGAAGGAGAGTAGATATGCGATGTCAGCGACACGGTAATATGCGGAGATTAGCCCATATTAACGATTGATGTGTGCGTGAGCGCACGTGGATGCAACGCTTTGGATTTGCCAAAAATTGCTGGTGCGTATGTGTTCTTGCATACACAACAAGTGAGGATTCACTTATTTAGAAGAGACAGATTTTTTTTTGACTAAAGGAAAACAAAACAAAACACGAACACTGAAATTTTTTTTTCTGAATTTTTCTAACCTAAAAATATGTGATCAACTATTTAAATAATGCATTCTACGTTAGGCTAGAAACCAGTTTACCATCCTGCCAGAGATTACTTTTTTTTTTTTTTATTTAATTTGTCTCCTCCCGAAACAGGCAAAACTCAGAGTATACAGCCATTTCTTTTGTAGCTTTAACATCTGTTGTATAAATTCTCGGCCCGCGAGAACCACAAAAATATATTTTTTTAATTACAATGACGACGCGACAAACTTCCGCCGTCCGCCATCTTTTTTGCATCGACACTTGCTTTGCCAGAGATTACGTATATACTTATAAAAAAAATTTACAGCTGTCAAAATAATTGTTATAGGAAAGGCAAAGATTTTTATCCACACAGCCCAGAATTTTCACTCGTTCTAATAAGAAACATTCATAGAAATTTTTGGGGGGCCGGCCGGCCCTTCAGGAAGCCAAGAGATTAAATGATTACTTAAGAAATTAAAGATTAAATTATTACCTTATTAAATTATAGATTAAATTATTACCTATGTAAGATTTTGAATAAAATACACAATGATACTAAAACAAGTGTTGCATAAAATTCACTCACTTCTGAAATATTAGCGTCGGTGAGTGGTCGAGACGTTTCAAGTTTGTCCTCGTTCAACGCTATCACATCTGCTTTCTGTAATAAAAATATGTTCAATTAAGAATGTAGGTAAGTATACATTATAATAATAATTAAAAGGATAACATTATTATGACATAATTATGGCGCGTTGAGGAGTATGTGTGGAGTTATGAAAGATAGATTGAGAAATAGTGTAGTGCGCGAGCGCTGTGGGCTGAAAGAGGATATAGTGATAAGGATTGGGAAAGGAATGCTTCGGTGGTTCGGTCATGTTGAAAGAATGCATGATAGGAGACTAACGAAAGAAATTTATGAAGCAACTGTGAGTGGAAAAGTCGGGAAGGGTCGCCCTAGACACACGTAACACACACCTGGACCAGACCGGGCATGTGCTCAAAAAGGGTCAAGTGTGTAGTACCCGTAACCGACGAGCATGCATGAAGAACATTATGGGAGTGGAAGAGGCGGCAGAGGTGTGTCAGGATCGTGGCACGTGGAGATCCGTTGTCTCTGCCTACCCCACCGGGAAAAGGCGTGACGCTATGTATGTATAATTGTAATTATATAATTAAAAAACATATATTTATAACCTATCATATTAAAAAAATCAACACTATACAGGGTGTTCGGCACATGAACCGACAACATTTTTTTGTAGGTAAGTGGGGTCATTTGCAACGTTTTGACTCATGACACCTTTTGTCAGATGTCACGTGGTATCGAGATACGATTTGTTTTCTTTATTTTTGAAAATTACCAAAATCCCAGCTATAAACCCTTGTAACTTTTTTGTTTATGATTGTATCAGCACGAAATAAAATTTATTGAATTTTACGATGTATCCTTGTTCTAGAAAAAATATTATTTGATAAAGTTAATACCATGAAAAGGTTTTATGACCTCCCAAAGTCCCGAGAACGAGTAAAAATTAGACAGAATCTTAATTTCTTAATTCATAAAAAAAAAACTAATAGCAATTGAGTGCTTCATTTTCTTTTAAAAAGTTCGCTAGTTTACGCCCTTTCCAACGGTATACCACATGTCATACAAATAATTCACTATGTGGTCAAAATTAGGCACAGAGACAGAACAGAACGACAACACGGGCACTAATCGGTGGTCGCTTCCCGTATTGAGAGCGTTTTTTCATTTTCAAATTTAGAACATGTACCGGTCGCGCGGGCACTCTTGCAAATTCTAATTTTGTCATTGAAATTAAGATTCTGTCACATTTTTACTCGTTCTCGGGACTTTGGGAGGTCATAATACCTTTTCATGGTATTAACTTTATCAAATAATATTTTTTCTAGAACAAGGATACATAGTAAAATTCAATAAATTTTATTTTGTGCTGATACAATCATAAACAAAAAAGTTACAAGGGTTTATAGCTGGGATTTTGGTAATTTTCAAAAATAAAGAAAAAAAATCGTATCTCCATACCACTTGACATCTGACAAAAGGTGTCATAGGTCAAAACGTCGCAAATGACCCCACTTACCTACAAAAAATTTTTGTCGGTTCATGTGCCGAACACCCTGTATATAAGCGATAGATAACACTATCTTAAAAATTTGAATCTAAACCACGATGACCGCGACCGACAGTCCACCGACCGCACCACTGAGCTACCGAGGCTGACTTGTATGTACTCACCCGAGTCTCTGCAATGGTCTTGGCCTTGTCTGTCAGCCGAGCCTGGTTCACGACGATTATGTCCGATAAATGACCCTGTCGAAAAGAAAAATGTGTGTGTGCTATTTTGTGTATAAATATGATATCTTTCCAATTTGTGTTATTTACTAGAAACACAAACATGGATCTCACATGGTCATTATTTTCAACAGTATATCTATCCTGGGTAGGTGATGAACTCATCACTCAATGGGTTTACCGAACGTTTTAATGGAGCATGTGACTAGCTGTTGTCGAAAGGTTGATAGTTGCCCAGCGAGCAATGGAGCGAGCCATGCTCGGAATATCGCTACTTGATATTGTGCGTAACAAGGCAATCCGCCGACGCACCTAAGTAGTCGATATTGGACACCGGGTGGCTAAGCTTAAGTGGCAGTGGGCTGGGCACGACAGCCAAAGGGACGACTACTATTGGAGGAACCGTGTGCTACACTGGCGGCCGTGGATAAAAAACGGAGTGGCCGAGTGGTTTGGGCATCGGTTCTCATGCGAGAGGTCCGAGGTTCGAATCCGGTCGGCGTGTACAAATTAGTTTTTTCTGACGAAAAAATGTACGTGCATACCTACACCTGCTGCTTCACCGTTCGGAACCAGTATAATTGCAGGTCCCTTCACTTGCCCCTTACTAGGTGGTAGGCTCAAATTGTAGCCGACTGGGTTGCTACCACCGTACTTACTGGATGTATGATGGCCGCATAGCAGTCTCGGTTGTGTTCTGCTCTAGTCCAGTATAGCAAGCAATTCAGGAAAGCACCTCCGGTTTAACACCTACCTTCTCGGAGTTAATATTGGCTGGTCGGAGCATGTGCTTAGGCCCCTCCGACTCAGACACTCATACCGGATTACATAAAAAAAAAAGGTGAGACGGCGACAGCAATTAGTAAGTATAAAAAGAGCAATCGTAACATAACGTTAATTTTACTAATAGATACAATAAGTATAAAATTTATTTATTTACATATTTGTATTATTTTTTTTTGACATTGTACTACAATATGGTATGAATATTTATATACTTTTGATTTTATGTGGTCAGAATTATCAAGCTTAAATTATAGTTATTCTAGCTCTCAAACTGTATCTTAACACTGTAAGCGGTGTCTATTGTGTAGCTAGTCACAATGTATTGTAATTGAAGATGTTAAAAAAATAACCCTGTGAAGTTTCTTGTCGGCTCTTCTTTGTGGGTGTAATTGAACCGGATTGTAAAAACTAAACAGGACAAATTCAAGCGTAGTGTACTACCATACACTGTTACCGTATTGTTTATTAAGCATTCATTAGACAGCATCACTGTACTCGAATTTGTTACAATTTGTTCTATCTATAAGAAGAACCGGTAAGAAAATTCGCAGGGCTTTTTTTCATAATCATTTTTACAAGCATTTAGTGACTATCCACATAATAACACCGCCTACAGTCGATTGAAAATACACCTTGAGAGGAAGATCAAAAACAGATTGTTTTGTTTTTGAAGTTCTGACGCGCATAGACGGGCAAAGACTTAATTAAGTTAAGTTAAGACAGTCAACTGTCGCTATAAGTATACATACTACAACGTAGTATTGTCAAATGATAAAAAAAAAATAAATAATAAAATTATTAAGATACTTGAAGTATCAAGTTGTCAATTGGTTAGTAAATAAATAATGAATGATGAATAGAGAATAAAGAATAGCTATTGGTTGAATATAGACCTGCGAGTTCATGTGTGAATAGAGCAGAGGTTTCCTCATGAAGCCGGCGCCGCACACCACGCACTCGTACGGCTTCTTGTCGCTGTGCGTGAAGCGGTGCGCGTTGCGGTTGTCGCGCGAGTTGAACGTTCGGTTGCACACCTGTCGACGCGTACAAATTACATTGAATATTAGATATACATGGTGTTGCAACCCCAACCGTAAAACCCAAAAGGGGTGATTCTGTACGTGAAATAGAACAACTTTTCTTCTACGACTTTTTAATTTGAAGAAAAAATAAATTTTTTCTCCATAAATTTTGAGAATAGGTATTTAAAATTTGTATGGAAAAAATATGTTTTTTTTTTGTTTCCGCCGCCGTTGCCAGTTGATTAGCGCTCACCTCGCAGACGTACGGTTTCTCGCCGCTGTGCGCGCGCGTGTGCTTCTTGTAGTGTTCCAGGTAGACGAAGGTGGCGCCGCACCTGGCGCACTTGTAGGGCCGCTCGCCGGTGTGGCTCGCCTTCACGTGGTAGCCCAGTTGATTAGCGCTCACCTCGCAGACGTACGGTTTCTCGCCGCTGTGCACGCGCTTGTGCTTCTTGTAGTGCTCCGGGTAGACGAAGGTGGCGCCGCACGTGGCGCACTTGTAGGGCCGCTCGCCGGTGTGGCTCGCCTTCACGTGGTAGCCCAGTTGATTAGCGCTCACCTCGCAGACGTACGGTTTCTCGCCGCTGTGCACGCGCTTGTGCTTCTTGTAGTGCTCCGGGTAGACGAAGGTGGCGCCGCACGTGGCGCACTTGTAGGGCCGCTCGCCGGTGTGGCTCGCCTTCACGTGGTAGCCCAGTTGATTAGCGCTCACCTCGCAGACGTACGGTTTCTCGCCGCTGTGCGCGCGCGTGTGCTTCTTGTAGTGCTCCGGGTAGACGAAGGTGGCGCCGCACGTGGCGCACTTGTAGGGCCGCTCGCCGGTGTGGCTCGCCTTCACGTGGTAGTCCAGTTGATTAGCGCTCACCTCGCAGACGTACGGTTTCTCGCCGCTGTGCGCGCGCGTGTGCTTCTTGTAGTGCTCCGGGTACACGAAGGTGGCGCCGCACCTGGCGCACTTGTAGGGCCGCTCGCCCGTGTGGCTCGCCTTCACGTGGTAGTCCAGTTGATTAGCGCTCACCTCGCAGACGTACGGTTTCTCGCCGCTGTGCACGCGCTTGTGCTTCTTGTAGTGCTCCGGGTAGACGAAGGTGGCGCCGCACGTGGCGCACTTGTAGGGCCGCTCGCCGGTGTGGCTCGCCTTCACGTGGTAGCCCAGTTGATTAGCGCTCACCTCGCAGACGTACGGTTTCTCGCCGCTGTGCACGCGCTTGTGCTTCTTGTAGTGCTCCGGGTAGACGAAGGTGGCGCCGCACGTGGCGCACTTGTAGGGCCGCTCGCCGGTGTGGCTCGCCTTCACGTGGTAGCCCAGTTGATTAGCGCTCACCTCGCAGACGTACGGTTTCTCGCCGCTGTGCGCGCGCGTGTGCTTCTTGTAGTGCTCCGGGTAGACGAAGGTGGCGCCGCACGTGGCGCACTTGTAGGGCCGCTCGCCGGTGTGGCTCGCCTTCACGTGGTAGTCCAGTTGATTAGCGCTCACCTCGCAGACGTACGGTTTCTCGCCGCTGTGCGCGCGCGTGTGCTTCTTGTAGTGCTCCGGGTACACGAAGGTGGCGCCGCACCTGGCGCACTTGTAGGGCCGCTCGCCCGTGTGGCTCGCCTTCACGTGGTAGTCCAGTTGATTAGCGCTCACCTCGCAGACGTACGGTTTCTCGCCGCTGTGCGCGCGCGTGTGCTTCTTGTAGTGCTCCGAGTAGACGAAGGTGGCGCCGCACCTGGCGCACTTGTAGGGCCGCTCGCCCGTGTGGCTCGCCTTCACGTGGTAGTCCAGTTGATTAGCGCTCACCTCGCAGACGTACGGTTTCTCGCCGCTGTGCGCGCGCGTGTGCTTCTTGTAGTGCTCCGGGTAGACGAAGGTGGCTCCGCACATGGCGCACTTGTAGGGCCGCTCGCCGGTGTGGCTCGCCTTCACGTGGTAGTCCAGCAACCTGCGCGCACGCATTCTTTTTATTATGGAACCTACGTAAGTTTAATTTTAAGTTTTCACATCTTATCTTTGCTACAATTTTTAGGTTTCCGTATCCCGTACGGAAGCCTATTACTAAGCCTCCGTTATCTGTGCGTCCGTCCGTCCGTCCGCCCGTCCGTCCGTCTGTCCGAGGGCTGTATCTCTTGAACCGTAATAGGTAGCCGGTAAATTTCCGTGAAATTTTCACAAAAAATGTGTTACTATGGCGGATATAACAAATAATAAAAAAAAGAAAATGATAAAAATTAAGTGGGGCTCCCATACAACAAACGTGCGAAAAATCGATTAGTCACGCTACTGAATAATAGATGGCGCCAAAGGCTTTTATACATTGCATTGTTGAAAGACAAAAGATAGGCGGATATTATTGATAGCGGATAGATACGAAAACCTCTGTGCGCGAGTAAAACTCGCACTTGACAGATTTTTTTTATGGATACTGACACGGTTGGCTACATCACTGAAAAGAAACTTCGCATAGCTATTTCGTCAAGGAGTATTTCAGAGTACGCAACCCGGACGGGTTTAATGCTACCACCAAGTATGGTCCTACAGTTACAAAACAGGCCAAGTGCGTGTCGAACTCGCGCATCGAGGGTTCCGCATCGCCATGTCACGGTCAGCGCCACTCACGCCATCTATGGATTAGTTAAAATGCTTCATACTGTTTTCGGTAGATGGCATATGGGATGGGATAAACTTTTTAGTTTCTTCTATGGGGACCCCCGTGAATTTTTTAATTTTTCTTATTTTTATTCTTTGATGTTATATCGGCCATAATAAACACATATTATGTGAAAATATCAACAGGCTACCTATTGCGGTTCAAGAGATACAGCCCTCGGACAGACAGACAGATGGCGTAGGCTTAGTAATAGGGTCGGTTCTCCCCATTGGTTCTATAAATCGTTTCTTTGTCGCACCGCTAGAGTGTGGAACTGTCTTCCGGTGAGTGTATTTCCTGAATCCTTTAACCTGGGTGCCTTCAAGCGTCGTATTAACGGGCTAGACAGCCTAGCAACCAGTCCGCAAATCTGCTGGCATGTCACCTAACTGAGCGTGGTTTCGCGAGGAGAGGTGATTTTGGCTCTCTCGACTGCACCATTGGTCTCTCGGCACAGCCACCCATGCTGGTTTACATAAAAAAAAGGGTCCCGTACGAACGCTAAAAAGGCGAGCGCGCACCGTCTCCGCTTGAAGCGTTTGCCGCAGTACTGGCAGGCGTGCCGCTTGTCGTCGAGGTGCGTCGCGCGCCGGTGCGATAGCAGGTTGGAGCGCTGCGAGAACTTCGCTTACCGTCTCCGCTTGAAGCGTTTGTCGCAGTACTGGCAGGCGTGCCGCTTGTCGTCGAGGTGCGTCGCGCGCCGGTGCGACAGCAGGTTGGAGCGCTGCGAGAACTTCGCTTACCGTCTCCGTTTGAAGCGTTTGTCGCAGTACTGACAGGCGTGCCGCTTGTCGTCGAGGTGCGTCGCGCGCCGGTGCGACTGCAGGTTGGAGCTCTGCGAGAACTTCGCTTACCGTTTCCGCTTGAAGCGTTTGTCGCAGTACTGGCAGGCGTGCCGCTTGTCGTCGAGGCGCGTCGCGCGCCGGTGCGACAGCAGGTTGGAGCGCTGCGAGAACTTCGCTTACCGTCTCCGCTTGAAGCGTTTGTCGCAGTACTGGCAGTTTTGTGCCGTGTGGGGTCGGTACTTAAAAAGAATAGCCCCACTGCATCTCTCCCCGTCGCATGTCGTAAAAATCGACTAAGGGATAAGAAAATTCGTCAGCCTCGGTAGCTCAGTGGCGCGGTTGGTTAGTCAACTGTTATTAAGCAACGCTGAGCGCGGTCAGTGATTGGATGGGTGACCGCTCGACCGTTGGAGGCTGACCGTGGTTCGGATTCCACGTTAAACTGTAGGTCCCTTCCTTTCTTACCTTACTAGGTGGTAGGGTTTATCCCGGCCGGGCTGGTACCACCGCACTGAACGAAACGTCGGTCGAAACGGCTATGTAAATAGTTCGTGTTTTCCGTCCAGTTTAGTGTAGCCGACATGAAATGAAGGGAAGCACTGACATGGCACCTAGTTCACCCTGTGTTATGGGCTGACATCACGGATGTTGTAGGTGATGTAGCCAACCGTGTCAGGTTCCATAAAAAAAAAAAAAAAGGCGTGCCGCTTGTCGTCGAGGTGCGTCGCGCGCCAGTGCGACAGCAGGTTGGAGCGCTGCGAGAACTTCGTTTACCGTCTCCGCTTGAAGCGTTTGTCGCAGTACTGGCAGGCGTGCCGCTTGTCGTCGAGGTGCGTCGCGCGCCGGTGCGACAGCAGGTTGGAGCGCTGCGAGAACTTCGTTTACCGTCTCCGCTTGAAGCGTTTGTCGCAGTACTGGCAGGCGTGCCGCTTGTCGTCGAGGTGCGTCGCGCGCCGGTGCGACAGCAGGTTGGAGCGCTGCGAGAACTTCGTTTACCGTCTCCGCTTGAAGCGTTTGTCGCAGTACTGGCAGGCTTGCCGCTTGTCGTCGAGGTGCGTCGCGCGCCGGTGCGACAGCAGGTTCGAGCGCTGCGAGAACTTCGCTTACCGTCACCGCTTGAAGCGTTTGTCGCAGTACTGACAGGCGTGCCGCTTGTCGTCGAGGTGCGTCGCGCGCCGGTTCGACAGCAGGTTGGAGCGCTGCGAGAACTTCGCTTACCGTCTCCGCTTGAAGCGTTTGTCGCAGTACTGGCAGGCGTGCCGCTTGTCGTCGAGGTGCGTCGCGCGCCGGTGCGACAGCAGGTTGGAGCGCTGCGAGAACTTCGCTTACCGTCTCCGCTTGAAGCGTTTGTCGCAGTACTGGCAGGCGTGCCGCTTGTCGTCGAGGTGCGTCGCGCGCCGGTGCGACAGCAGGTTGGAGCGCTGAGAGAACTTCGCTTCGCACATATCGCATTCGAACGGACGCTCCCCTGAAGTCACCGACAAACAAATTGGCAATATAGATTAATAATAAACGTCTAGTGTCTGTGGCAGTGTGAGTGTTTGTCTCTGCCGTAATAAGACTTTCTTTTTTATGGAAACTGACACGGTCGGTTACATCACCTACTACATCCGTGATGTCAGCCCATAAAACCTTGATAAACTAGGTGTCAGTGCTTCCCTTCATTTCATGTCGGCTACACTGAACTGGACGGAAAACACGAACTATTTACATAGCCGTTTCGACCGACGTTTCATTCAGTGCAGTGGTATCAACCCGGGCGGGATAAACCCTACCGCCCTAGTAAGGTAAAAAGGCAAAATTTACGTGCATACTTACACCTGCTGCTTCACCGTTCGGAACCGGTGTAAAATTGTAGGTTCCTTCTCTTGCCCCTTATTAGGTGGTGTTGGTACCACCGTACTTACTGGATGTATGATGGCCGCATAGCAGTCTCGGTTGTGTTCTCCTCTAGTCCAGTATAGCAAGCAATCCAAGGAAGTCTCCGGTATGGCACCTACCTTCTCGGAGATGATATTGGCTGGTCGGAGTATGCGCTTTGGCCCCTCCGACGGAGCCACCCATACCGGATTACATAAAAAAAATACTATTATTCCAAAAATACTGAAGCGGCACTATGACTGCCCGGAGCTAGAAAGCATGTTTGTGTTAAACTCAAACACTCACCTAAGAGGTCACAGCTTGAAACTCAATGTAACAAGCTTCTCAACCGAAGCAAGAAAACACTTCCTGACTAACAGAATCGTAAACAGCTGGAATAAACTGCCTGAGGAAGTTATTGAACCACCCACAATAAACACATTTAAAAATAGGCTTGACAAGCACATAAAAATCGAAGAAATATAACAAATAGCAACACCAGTGATCATCATAGACATGAACACATCAGCATATTAAGCTGCCATCAAATTGTCTAAGTACAGCCCGCTGCGCGACCACTTTGAATTTCAACCTTTCGCCGTAGAAACTTTGGGGCCGTGGTCGCCAGACACCAAAACATTCTCGGATAAATTGGGAAAACTTTTAGTAGATAAATCTGGTGACCGCCGTGCCAAAGCTTTCTTTGTTCGGCGAATCGCCATTGAGATTCAAGGTGTAACGCGGCGTGCGTACTTGGCACTTGCACCGGTGCAGCGACTCAAACAAATTTAAATGAAATATATTATTTATAGGTAGTTTTTTTTAGTTATTATTTATAGGTACCGTGTAGGGCCGGTACTGTACCGTGTAGGGCCGGTACTTGAAAAGAATAGCCCCACTGCATCTCTCCCCATGCATGTCGTAAAAGGCGACTAAGGGATAAGGATAAGATGCCGTGCTAAAGGGCGACAGGCTCGCCACATCTCACCTTGGCATGTTACTTCCACCGAGTCATGCAGCAGGTGGGTCTTCGTGCCTTACTTGCTGCTTGATCGATTGAATCTTGTTCGAATACTTTGCGAAACGTGGTGGTCGGTGTGGTGCTGTAATTTGCCAGAGTTCTTGCAGGACAACACCGATTACTCTGCTTACCCCGATTGTCGGGATTCAGCGTGTGTGATATGTATATGTATGTATGTAGTTTTATTATATTTCTTAATTTTAGTTTAATTTTATTGTATTAGGTTATTTTTATAAATAACCTGCTAGTTCATTAACCCTTCGATTTTGGGAGCATAAAACAAAAGAATCCTTCGCCTACACCAGGTGTACACCAGGTGGCGCCCGCCCACCTGGCGTAGGTGAAGGTGTTAGAAAAAAAATCATTTTGAAAGATTTTTCCATGAAACTTTATGAACTAACGAATGGATTGTATTTACAGATAAATATTCTAGCTATAAATGACATTTTTTTATGTATATTACATATTCTGGGTATTAAAATTATTATGTAAAGTTGTGTTATGTGAAAATTGCGACCTCTCTCTGATTTTATATTTTTATAAATTTATCACGAACGCAAATTGGTGATATAGTATTTTTATCATAAAAAGGAATACATATACAAACCAATCCTACCTTTCTGGTGTATCAGCAGCTCGTGTGTCGCACACAATAAAATCTTGAATTCACAAATTTTTTTTTGTCAAAAACTACATTTTCGCACTCACAAGCCATTGCAACATTTGGGCTATTCATTACGTAAATATGTGTGTTGGATATATGGAAAGCACATGGTTGGATAGATAATTTTATCTACTCATCTTGAGACACTTTCTACACTCAAAACACGAATTTAGGCAGAACTAGAAATAAATTACGACACTGACTCAAACAAAGTTTCTATGGCGAAACCTAGGTCACAAAAATGGCTTATTTCTCGTAAATTTACGACATGCAAGCACTAAACGGCATATATTATTCAACTAGAAGAACTAAGGAACATTTCTGTCACCTCACTTTCTCCAAAAAACCGATTTATTTTGAGAAACAAGCTTCTCAAAACAGGCAAAATTGTCGTCCGCTCGAAGCAAGTTTGTATGGCGAGACCTAGGTCACAAAAATGGCTTATTTCTCGTAAATTTACGACATGCAAGCACTAAACGGCATATATTATTCAACTAGAAGAACTAAGGAACATTTCTGTCACCTCACTTTCTCCAAAAAACCGATTTATTTTGAGAAACAAGCTTTGACAACAACAACAAACAGGAAAAAATTGTCAGTATGGAGTAGGACTTTTCTTCGATTTTTTACGTAAAATGCATCTCAACTCAGTACAAACAAATGTACTCAATAGGTCCGGAATATAATGAAAAAGAGAAAAAACATCACTTACCGGTCCATTTGTCTGTATTTACGAACAAAACAGCGAATATTCACAAGCACAACACGCGCGCGCACATACAACACGAACTGACAATGACGACAGATATGAGAATTTTTTTCGTATTCTGACGGCTCGGGACATATCAAGTTAGTGGTACCGATGTGTAGCTAAATAATTCTACTTTATACTTTGTCTCTGTCAAATAAACACTCTAAGTGAGATAGAACGAAAAAAATTCTTTTGTTCGGCCCATGCAGCGGATTGGAGCTCGCCGACAACGTGGCGGTTTATATTAACCGCTCCATAGCTGACGGAATAGCGGCTCTTGCGGTTTATATTAACCGCTCCATAGCGGACGGGTAACAAATAATAATAATAAGAAGTATCCGGTACGTACCAGTGTGAGTACGCATATGGTCGCGTATCTCCGCGCGGCGCGCAAACGGCTTGTTGCACAGGCCGCACACGAAGGGCTTGTCGCCCGTGTGCACCACTCCGTGCACGTCCAGGTTGTGCTGAGTCGCGAACGCCTTGCCTGCTCGCACGTTCACATATTTTAGTCACCATCGCGTACGATCGAATGTCCATGGGCGTCGTTAGACACCTTATGTGTGGCACGGCGCCAGATGTCGCGCTATGTATAAAAAAAACATGTTTACAGTTGTCGCCTCGTTTTAATCTAACATGGTTGTTTTAATTTTTTTTATGGAAATCACGACATGCAGCTCCGAGGCACACCCGCCCATAGGTGTCTAACGACAGCCTCGGTAGTTCAGTGGTGCGGTTGGTCAACTGTCGGTCAGATCATAAGCACACCTGGGCGCGGTCAGTGGATGGATGGGTGACCGCTCGACCGTTGGAGGCTGGCCGTGGTTCGGATTCCACATAAAACTGTAGGTCCCTTCCCTTCTTACCTTTCTAGGTGGTAGGGTTTAACCCGCCCGGGTTAGGTTAGATACCTACCACCGGCACCGCACTGAAAGAAAGGTCAGTTGAAACGGCTATTTAAATAGTTATTGTTTTCCATTCCGTTTAGTGTAGCCGGCACGACCGAAGGGAACCACTGACACGGCACCTAGTTGTTATGGGCTGACATCACGGATGTAGTAGGTGATGAAGGCAGCCGTGTCAGTTTCGATAAAAAAAAAATTAAAGCATATTGAGCATCATACAAGCACCAATAAAGTTGGTGAAACATTGTAGGTACCGACCACAGATATTGCAGAAGAACTCCTTAATGCCGCTGTGAGTCTTCTGATGTTGGCTGAGGTTCGGGAAGGTGAAGAAGGATTTGTTGCACTGCGTGCAGCTGAACGGTCGCGGACGATCCTGCCAACACAAGCACAACACTACAGGTCTCTCTGTCTATCCATATTAAAGGTTGAAAATTATGTGAATGCCAGGTTGTACAGAATGTCCCTTAGGCAGATGGAAGACAGGGGAGATCCAACTAAAATCACAATGAAAATGGTTACGAGGGAAGGTGTGGAACTAAGGTTGCGATGGCTTCACCGAACATATCCGGGCCCATCGGCAGTAGAGGAGGGTGTTAATCGAGGTCGGGACTAGCGAGTGGCCACTCTAAATTTCCTGCGCATGCCTCGCATCAAGCCCTCGTCAGCTAGTCTGCGTTGACTAGGACGCGGGGAAACACCAGTCCCACTCTCGACCTCCCTCTCTCTATCTTTCCATATTCTGTAGGATGCTTCCAGTGACGTTTTCGAAGCTCTCTCCATATATGAGCTTAGCTTCGATCTTGGCAGCCCTAGATTCTTGAAGAGACTGTAGAGCGACTTCGCTGGTAGTCTTGCTCCGACTTTCACAGCGAAGAAATCAGTCTTGAATCCTAACCACTTAGAAGTTACGTATTCCCATTTTTTGTTGAAATCCTACGCTGTTACATTTGGCAGGTAAAATTATAGAGGTAAATGTTGGCTCCCCACTGCTACGCCGCCGTATTAATTACGCCGCCGCGCCGGCTGCGATCTGTATCCACGCGGGTCGTCTAGTACTATTTCAGTGAATTTTTCTTATTAGAAAGAGGGACCACTTTAGAAAGACGATCAAAAGACCTTTCCATTGATATGAAACACACCTACAAATAATTCCGCACTCAAACATGTTCGGGCGTGTTTATTTTTTCCTGGAGTTCAAAATATCTGAATAAGTCAATACTCATTTGTTTGACATAGATTCATGGATAATTTCATTCGCTAAAAGTGCAATATATAGATATATAATAGGGTTTTTTGATCTTACTTAATTCTTTTACGAAATAATTGAGTATCGCGCGCAGGGCGACGTCCATTGATTTTATTATAAAATCAATGGCGGCGTCAAATTTTTGAGCGGCGAAAGTGGCCCGGGATCATGGGAGTTACTACAGGTTAAAGACAAACAAATACGTGAATAGCCGCGTACTGACTGAGCGCGGCATACGGCGAGGTATCTATCTAATCTATCTAATCTAGGTCTCGACCGTATGCCGCGCGAGGCTGCCTTGCTACAAAACCATTGTCGCGAGGCTGCCTCGCGAGGAAAAGCCGAGCCATATTCCGTCCGAACATTGTTAGTTTAAAGCGACTTGTCAAGATGAACGCTGTATCCTGTACTGGGAGATTCATTTCTCTGCTTATATTTCTCCATGCGGAAGATGCAAAATCCCCTGTTTGTGTATTGTGGACATTGCGTGTCCCAAAGAAGTTTGTAGTTTCCATATAGCTGAATAAGTTTTAAGCACAGCTCCTTATCCATATCGCGAACGAGCGAGGCAAGCGAGGCAAACAACGTCCGTCTTGAGTGCGCGCGGCAAATGGACTGAGGCTCCTTTGAGCGTGACAAAAAACCGACAGTGGGCGGATCGGCCGAGGCAACGCTTGCCCGAGGCCGCGCGTGCGCTTGCCTCGGGCGAGGCGCGTACAGACTGACCGAGGCTGCCTCGCGCGGCAGCCGCGCTCAGTCAGTACGCGCCTAATGAAGGGCAGATGATAGTAGTTACCGTGTGGGTCTTCATGTGCGCCTGGTAGGTGTACTTGGAGGCGAAGGACTTGCTGCAGGTGCTGCAGGTGTAGGGGCGGACTCCCGTGTGCTGGTTCATGTGCTCGTCCAGGAGGTTCCTTGAGCTGCCGAAAAATCATTGCTTTTGATTAAACAAACGATTTGTTTTTTAAAGTTACATCCAGAGGCGGCGCAATGCGTGGGCGACCGCCTACGGCCTCGCGACTCGAGGGGCCTCGCGCCTCGAAAGTTCATGCAGCTTTGGTTCATGAAAAATATTCAGCTAGATCTATTAAAAGAGACCCCGAGTAAACATGTTTAGACTTAATCAAAGGTAAACTAAAACTATAAAGCCTTTATCAGACACAAGATGGGAACGCAGGACAGAGGCAGTGAAGGCTGTATTATTGCAATTTGATTATATTTACTTTTATGGACGAAAGGTATTCTGACAAAAATGTTTGATTTGATCAGTATACCGGAAATCCATTTCAACAGTGAAAATCCATAAAATCCATGCCACCAGAGAGGGCCTCGCAAAATATATCTTGCCCACATCAAATTTAGGTCTTGCCCCGCCACTGGTTACATCAATTTCAGCATAATAACCGAACCGGTAATCCCGGCAAAAAAAATAATTGTTGTTTACTGTATAATTTCATTCATAGGTAGGTAACCTACGCTTGGACATGTCGAAAATTCTGCCAGTTCTAAATTCAATGCGAAAAAGAACTGACAAACAAATTTCGCAAGTCACAATGTTTTGTTAGTAGGTAGGTACCTTAAATAAGTATTACCTATAGTAACTTACAAATAATTAATCCATACTACCGCGCACACTGGTGAGCTCAATACTCACGAATGATAAATAACTACTCGTCTCTGGTGTTTTTGGCGTTTCTATTTAGAAAATAATACCACAACTTCTAGAGATCCACTTTTTGCACGCGATGTGGACATATGTGGACGCTTACCTTTGGCCTTGGTATTCAACTTGCACTAGTGTCCGAAGGAGTGTTATTACTAGCACTAGAAAACGACCCTTAGTTATGCATTATTCTGTTGTCCAAGTCCGATGAGAATGTTCGGAATCCATAATTTTAGCCCCCATGTTTAAAATTGCACATTTTAATAAAGTTAATTACTATAATATAGAATAAAGACTGTGTGGGGTCGGTACTTAATAAGAATAGTCCCACTGCATCTCTCCCCGTGCATCTCGTAAAAGGCGACTAAGGGATAAGCGGCCTGCAGACACCCCGGTCGACTTGTGGCTTTCACGGAAGACATAGGCTGGCTGGGGTAGCTGGAGACTGTGGGGTTTTGCACGAAGGTCCCCAACCAAGCGGGATTAGTTTGCAGGACTAGAGCCAACCCCAAACCAAAACAACAACAACATGGAATAAAGAAATTTTTTACTTTTACTTTTTTACTTTTACTAATTCCTCACCTGTATTTCTTTGAGCAGACAGGACACGAGTATTGCTTCATCCTGTCTGTCTGACTCGACGCCTTCTTCTTTTCTCCGTGTTGCACTGAAACATTTTTTATTATTTTAATAGGTTCCCTATAATAATCATGCAATAGTTAATACCTAATGTTTTGAAAATATCATACTTTTTAGGGTTCCGTATCCGTCGTACGGGATAAAATATATAGTGACAATGTGTTCCAGAGTCAGCTGAAAATATTTCTCTTAGACCAGGGATGGGCAAATTTTTATCTACGCGGGCCAAATATTTACAAACATAATCTATGGGGGGCCGTTTTTGAATATTTGCCTATATCTAATATATTACTTTACTGAAATAAAAATTTGTATTTTCCGAAATTAAGTTATTTATTGACTCATATATTTCAACAACATTAAAACTTCTCTTATTTTTATACAAAATTAAATTATATGAACTATGTAACTATAGATATTCAAATCAGGTACATACAGTGTACCTGGTGCACTATGAAATAGGGAAATATTTATTTATTGCAGGTAATCTATAAAATAGGACAAATATTTATTAATTAAAATAACCAATTACACTATTTAATGTTTGCTGAATGTTTCCATGATTTATGTTATGTTATTATTTACTTCTGGGCCGATGGTCGCGGGCCGGATTGCAACTGTTCGCGGGCCGGAGATGGCCCGCGGGCCGTAGTTTGCCCATCCCTGTCTTAGACAATCCATTTTATAAGTTAAGTGAATTTTTTTCTTGCTGTAAATAAAAATTCTGCTGACTTTGATAATTCAAATTGTTTATAAGCATAAACTCAAATTTTATTAATAACTTGACTGAACCCTATGTTCTTTGTTTTGTATTTTATCATATTTTTTATGGGTATATCTTGACTTAATATTTTTTATTTTTTGCTTAGATATAGTATGTTCTATTTAACATAATGAAAACTTAGTATGTAAGTTATATTAAAAAAAAAGCTCCATAAGGTTTCTTACCCGGTTCTTCCTTATAGATTGCACTGCTGAACGGGACATGACAAAAAAAAATGATGACGAACCATACTGAATATGCATAAATGCCTCAATCAAATATTGTTAATGTTGTGTATTTTTTTTTTTAATCCGGTATGGGTGGCTGACTCCGAGGGGCCAAAGCGCATGCTTCGACTAGCCAATATCACCTCCGAGAAGGTAGGTGCCATACCGGAGACTTCCCTGGATTGCTGGCTATACTGGACTAGAGGAGAACACAACCGAGGCTGCTATGCGGCCATCTTACACCCAATACGGTGGTAACAACCCAGTCGGCTACAATTTGAGCCTACCACCTAGTAAGGGGCAAGGGAAGGGACCTACAGTTTTACACCGGTTCCGAACGGTGAAGCAGCAGGTGAAGTAGGTATGTCCGTAAATTTTTTCGTCAGAAAAAACTCATTGGTACACGCCGACCGGATTCGAACCGCGGACCTCTCGCATGAGAAGCCGATGCCCAAACCACTCGGCCACCGGCCGTGTGTTCTTTATGGCGAAATAAATATCTGAATCTGAATCTCACTCAGATGTGCGTTGTGCTCGGATCGTCTCCTGAAGACGTCCCCGCAGACCGGGCAGAGGTAAACGCGGAGATGGTGAGCGCTCTTCAGATGCATCATGATGTCGCACGGCTCTGTGAACACCGCTCCGTCCTCCGCTCTCTTAGTCGGTTCCGAGGGAGCGTCGTCGACACTCTCAGAGTCGCCACTTTCTGTAATTAGAATAGAAATTTATTTTAGCTCCTTTCATATCACCATCGCTATTAACACAAAAGTTTGAGTCCACTTCAAATAATATTATGTTGTGATCTGAAAAAAAAAAAGTAAAAAATTTGGGTGTTCCCCAAATTATTTACTTTTTGTGGTCAAGTGTGATTTCTTGCATTTAAATTATTTTGGATACATACATACATAGCGCCACGCCGTCATCCCAGTGGGGTAGGCAAAGACAACGGATCTCCATGTGCCACATTATTCTAGATATTAAGTCTACGTCATTGATTTTATAGATCAATGGTCTACGTGTACCGTGTGGGGCCGGTACTTTAAAAGAATAGCCCAACTGCATCTCTCCCCGTGCATGTCGTAAAAGGCGACTAAGGGATGTGACTCCCTTCTTATATAACTAGGTGGTAGGGTTTAACCCGCCCAGGTTGGTACCACCGCACTGAATGAAAGGTCGGTCGAAACGGCTATGTAAATAGTTTGTGTTTTCCGTCCAGTTCAGTGTAGCCGGCACGACCGAAGGGAAGCACTGACGTGGCACCAAGTTCAACCCGGTGTTATGGGCTGACATCACGGATGTTGTAGGTGATGTAGCCAACCGTGTCAGTTTCAATAAAAAAAAAAAACAAAAAAAAATGTCCTATAGGTGTGGATCTAAGCTTACGATGGCTTCACCGAACATATCCGGGCCCATCGGCAGTAGAGGAGGGTAATAATCGAGGTCGGGACTAGCGAGTGGCCACTCTAAATTTCCCGCGCATGCTTCACGTTTCGGCTCGCTTCAAGCCCTCGTCAGCTAGTCTGCGTTGACTAGGACGCGGGGAAACCACCAGTCCCGCTCTCGACCTCCCTCTCTCTACCTATCCATATTCTGTAGGATGCTTCCAGTGACGTTTTCGAAGCTCTCTCCATATATGAGCTTAGCGTCGATCTTGGGAGCCCTAGATTCTTGAAGAGACTGTAGAGCGACTTCGCTGGTAGTCCTCTTGCTCCGACTTCCACAGCGAAGAGATCAGTCTTGAATCCGTTTCTCACAATCCGGTCTACTAAGTTGCAGTACTTGTTAAGTTTGATGTTGTGGTCCTTCGGTATGTTACTTTCCCATGGAACTGTAAGTTCAACAAGTACTACATGCTTTGTCGCTTTTGAGAATATGAGTATATCCGGTCTTAATGCTGTGGTACAGATTTCCGAAGGCATTTGGTAATGCTTCTCATGTGTGTCCATCAACAATTCCCAATCCTTTGCTGCTCCCAAAATTGAAGAAGGTTTAGTCCTATCTTTGGGCAGCTTATTGGCTCCAGGTTTCACAAAGTTGACCTTCTGGAAGCCGCTACTGGTTTGCCCTTTCCTGGTCCGTGCAATTGACAGGTTGATGGCCTCTCTGATGATTTGGAGGACTTTATCATGACGGTAGGAATACTGGCCTCGCTCAAGTAGTATTTTGCATCCGCATAACAAATGTTTGGCCGTGCCTACGAACTCCTTACATGACGGGCATAGTCTATTTGTAGATTTCCCCCATCTAACTAGGTTACTCGGGTCGGGGAGAGTAAGCTGGAATGCATTTAAGTAGAACTTAAGCAGCTCAGGGGACCAGTTGTATATTATGGATTTCCACTTCAATGCAGGAGGGATGCAGAAGTCACCCACTGTTAGCCAATCATTCTGCATTTCTAGGTTTAAGGCGTGAAGTTTGAAGCCTTGTTCCATGTCCTCCTGAGCAAAACCTTTCAGTATTTCTTTATCAGACTTTGCTGTTTCTATGCCCAATCCAGATCTATTGGTGCGTGTACCAACTTGGAATGATTTGTAGAAGTCGAGTCTCGATTCCAGTTCATCTGATAGTGATGTGTTGGGTAAGGCTTGAATAGCGCTATCATTGGAGTCTTTGAGTATACATCGTTTGGCTATTCTCGCCTTTTGATAAAATATCGACGGTTTCTTAATGTTCAGTCCAAAGTTATTGTGAGATCTGTATAGCGTTGACGAGTCAGCCGGGTGAGCCAGTCCAAACCATGATTTCAGGAATCTGGTCACATACGAGTCTAATTTAGTCAGGTTTTGCTTTGTGAAGTCGTAGACGAGAAATGGCCATGAAAGTTTTGATGTCAGGTAGTTATCGTAAATCCATGCCTTTTGTGTACCCAGGAGGGGAAGATTGTCAGTTTGGCGGAGGCTCTCTTCGAAAAGTTGGACAATATCATCAGTAGGATGCTCCTTTCCTCTGCTGGTGATCCTTTTGCCCAAGAATTTAAAAGGAGCTTCATCAGCCACGGTTGCGATCGGTTTTCCGGCTACTGTCAGACCTGGATTGCTCGAGGTAAACTTTGAACCTTTCCTGGTTAAGCTCAAACAGTAGCACTTCGCTGGTTTTATCTTCATCCCTTTGGTCCATTCACAATAGTCATCCACCACCTTAAGAAGCGCCTGATTTTGTTTTGGATTGCGGGTTAACAGCGTAATATCATCCGCAAATGCCAGGATGGCCGCCATATATGTGTCTCCATATTTGAACCTGTATCCCCATTTGTTTTCTTTTACGACAAGCGTATCAATTAGAATGTTGATAACAATGTTAAATGTGACAGGAGAGAGGCAGCAACCCTGGAAAAGTCCTATGCCGTAACGAATTTCTGGTGTCTTCTCCGTTTCGCCTTTCACTTGTATTACAAAGGAAAGTTTTTTGTAGTAGGAGGCTATTATATTACAGATCAGAGGTGGCACATTATACCACTCTAGCGCCTTTAATAGTAACTCATGGCGCACCGAACCGAAGGCGTTTTCAAAGTCTAACCACGTGGCAGTTAATTGTCTCTCATTCTTCCTTGCATCTCTAAGACATTCAGTCAGCAAAGAATTATGTTCGAGGCACCCTGCAACTCTTGGGAGAAAACCTTTCTGGTACTTCTTCGGTAAGTAGTCGTTGGTACACATGTGTTTGAGTAGTCTGGCCTGTATAATGGAGAAGAATATTTTCGAAATTGTGTTCGTAAGGGCTATAGGTCTAATATCCTTGGGATCAGTAACTTCTTTCTTTTTTGGTAGAAGAACAAACACGGCTTTACCAAGACAGTCTGGCACTTCTCTGTTCGTCCAAATTCTTTTGTAGATGTTCAACATGTGTTTCCGCACTGATGGACATTTTTTGTATATGATGTATGGTATGCCATCGGGTCCCGGGGCGGAACTATTTGGTTTCCTTTTTATGTGGTATTCCAGCTCTTCCATCGTCGGTGAATCAGCATCAAATGCTAGAGCAGGTTCTTTGGGTTTTGGAGCTGGTGGATCCCTGTAAGTTATATCTGCCTCCGGGGTGGTATATGTGGATTTAAAGTAGTTGAACATCTCGTCCGTACTTAACCTAATTGCACCCTGCTGTTCCTTAAAAGCTTTTTTGGCGAAATAAAAGGGGTTCTTCTCGAAAGCTGCTATATTCTGAGCCTTTCGAAATTCATTGCCAGCAACCGTAATTTGCTCAGATACTTTCTGGATGAGTTTTAGGATAGATCTCATCGCTCTGGCTAATTGGTGGCATAGATTTCTGTCTCCTGAGGCTTTAGCCTTCCTTAGCTGCTTTATCAACTCTCTCTTCCTTCTCCTAAGCTTTGCTTTGAAAGTGTTTTCTCTTTCCATTGGGTTGTGGTGATATCGAACAGGGTACAATTCGGAGAAGTAATTGTAAATTGTTCCCTGGAAGTCATACAGCTGATCTTCGGGACTCTGCCTGCAGCCTGGGAGGTCAAGTCTTTCGGCTAGGCATCGATCATGTTGCTTCCAAGTGGTCTCGGATATGCTCGGTAAGCTTAGTCGGTCTCTGGGCGAAAATGCTTCATGGTGAGAGGAAGGTTGCGCAACACTTTGTGACGTGTGAGGTTGTACTCTGTCAATAGTGTCAGGTGGAGAACTTACAGGCGCTTTCTGCCCTGCTTCACTGTCGCTATGTTTCTCCTTCACGTGCTTTTCTAGCCAGATTTTTCGCTTATATTGTTTCCCACACTTCGAGCATTTCAAGTCCATATTCATGCCAAGGTTGTCAGAGATATCGATCGGTGAGCGGTTCATCCTCCCTCCCTCTCGGACCGCTCTGAGGGTATTTACTCTTTTGACTGTCGTAGCTTTTATTTCCTGGCGCGGCTTGCTAGGCCTAACGCCCGTCTGTCTCTCCAGCGTCACCAGTCTTTCCCGGTCGTCAAATGGACTTTCCCATTAGTCAACGGTCTTTCCCGGTCGCCAGCTGTCTTTCCAGCGTCATCCCGTCTCTCCGGGCTGTCTTGTTTCGAAGGTGTGGATCTAAGCTTACGATGGCTTCACCGAACATATCCGGGCCCATCGGCAGTAGAGGAGGGTAATAATCGAGGTCGGGACTAGCGAGTGGCCACTCTAAATTTCCCGCGCATGCTTCACGTTTCGGCTCGCTTCAAGCCCTCGTCAGCTAGTCTGCGTTGACTAGGACGCGGGGAAACCACCAGTCCCGCTCTCGACCTCCCTCTCTCTACCTATCCATATTCTGTAGGATGCTTCCAGTGACGTTTTTTTTTTTTTTTTTTTTTTTTTTTTATGGAAACTGACACGGTTGGCTACATCACCTACAACTCCCGTGATGTCAGCCCATAACACCGGGTGATCTTGGTGCCACGTCAGCCTTCCCTTCGGTCGTGCCGGCTACACTGAACTGGACGGAAAACACAAACTATTTACATAGCCGTTTCGACCGACCTTTCATTCAGTGCGGTGGTACCAACCCGGGCGGGTTAAACCCTACCACCTAGTAATATAAGAAGGGAGTCATATCCCATAGTCGCCTTTTACGACATACACGGGGAGAGATGCAGTGGAGCTATTCTTTTAAAGTACCGGCCCCACACGGTACATCGGACGTTTTCGAAGCTCTCTCCATATATGAGCTTAGCGTCGATCTTGGGAGCCCTAGATTCTTGAAGAGACTGTAGAGCGACTTCGCTGGTAGTCCTCTTGCTCCGACTTCCACAGCGAAGAGATCAGTCTTGAATCCGTTTCTCACAATCCGGTCTACTAAGTTGCAGTACTTGTTAAGTTTGATGTTGTGGTCCTTCGGTATGTTACTTTCCCATGGAACTGTAAGTTCAACAAGTACTACATGCTTTGTCGCTTTTGAGAATATGAGTATATCCGGTCTTAATGCTGTGGTACAGATTTCCGAAGGCATTTGGTAATGCTTCTCATGTGTGTCCATCAACAATTCCCAATCCTTTGCTGCTCCCAAAATTGAAGAAGGTTTAGTCCTATCTTTGGGCAGCTTATTGGCTCCAGGTTTCACAAAGTTGACCTTCTGGAAGCCGCTACTGGTTTGCCCTTTCCTGGTCCGTGCAATTGACAGGTTGATGGCCTCTCTGATGATTTGGAGGACTTTATCATGACGGTAGGAATACTGGCCTCGCTCAAGTAGTATTTTGCATCCGCATAACAAATGTTTGGCCGTGCCTACGAACTCCTTACATGACGGGCATAGTCTATTTGTAGATTTCCCCCATCTAACTAGGTTACTCGGGTCGGGGAGAGTAAGCTGGAATGCATTTAAGTAGAACTTAAGCAGCTCAGGGGACCAGTTGTATATTATGGATTTCCACTTCAATGCAGGAGGGATGCAGAAGTCACCCACTGTTAGCCAATCATTCTGCATTTCTAGGTTTAAGGCGTGAAGTTTGAAGCCTTGTTCCATGTCCTCCTGAGCAAAACCTTTCAGTATTTCTTTATCAGACTTTGCTGTTTCTATGCCCAATCCAGATCTATTGGTGCGTGTACCAACTTGGAATGATTTGTAGAAGTCGAGTCTCGATTCCAGTTCATCTGATAGTGATGTGTTGGGTAAGGCTTGAATAGCGCTATCATTGGAGTCTTTGAGTATACATCGTTTGGCTATTCTCGCCTTTTGATAAAATATCGACGGTTTCTTAATGTTCAGTCCAAAGTTATTGTGAGATCTGTATAGCGTTGACGAGTCAGCCGGGTGAGCCAGTCCAAACCATGATTTCAGGAATCTGGTCACATACGAGTCTAATTTAGTCAGGTTTTGCTTTGTGAAGTCGTAGACGAGAAATGGCCATGAAAGTTTGATGTCAGGTAGTTATCGTAAATCCATGCCTTTTGTGTACCCAGGAGGGGAAGATTGTCAGTTTGGCGGAGTGATTGTACATGGTGATTAAAAATACCGTATACATGTAAGCTATTTAAAAATTACCTTTTGATGCATTTTTGCAAATGAGGCACGTGTAGACAGAACCGTCACGCTGCACGATCTGCTGAAACACATAACGACAGGCGCAAGTCAATCCTTAGTTGACATTTTTTTTTTATTTTAACTTCTAATTTTCAATTAAATTGTATTTACAATGCCATATTACAAAATCTGCCAAAGGCATCATTCTGTGTGAATGTAGGTATGTAAAAAAAAAAAACGGTCAAGCGCGAGTTTTACTCACACACGGATGGTTCCGTAGATCTGCTATTACATACCTGTCCAAAAACCATATTCGTCTTTCTTTTGTCTATCAGCGATACCAAATACCTGCGGAGCCATCTATTATTTAGTAGCGTGAATATGTACTAATTGATTATTAGCATGTCTCTTGTATGGGGACCCCAATTTTTTTTTAATTTTTACATTTTTTATTATTTCTTGGCATATCCGCCGTAATAACACATATTCTGTGA
The DNA here is from genome assembly GCA_946902875.1 of Nematopogon swammerdamellus. Taxonomy (NCBI): domain Eukaryota; kingdom Metazoa; phylum Arthropoda; class Insecta; order Lepidoptera; family Adelidae; genus Nematopogon; species Nematopogon swammerdamellus. The sequence continues at coordinate 1,503,353 of OX336345.1, read as the reverse complement.
AAATATCAACCGGCTACATATTACGCTTCTAAAGAAACAGCCCTAGGACGGACGGACAGACAGACAGACAGACTGACAGACGGACAGACAGGCAGACAGGCTTAGTAATATGCTTCCATATGGATACAGAATTCTAAAATCAATTATTTGCAGTCACACACATCATATTTATTTATTTCTATTGGAGACATTATCGACGTTGGTCAAGAAAGTTCTGCATGATGTTCTCTCTTTTTTTTTATTGCCATCGCGACATATGACATATCGCGACATATCGACAACACCACTTTCCCGGACCAGCACCACCGTGCCGACTCCTCCGCCAACCCCCGCCCACTCCAGCTGCGCGAAGCCGGCCCGGAGGATCGTGATACTCGGTGATGAGCTCGCACTCAACATGGGTCGCACGTTCAACGAGTCGCGACAGTCGTCGGACACCGTCTCGACCACGTGTAAACCAGCGGCGAGCATCACCGACATTGTTAGGGACCTTCCGAGTCAAGTGAGCAAGCTGGAGGAGAATGATATTGTTATCTTATTGGTGGGCGGCGCGGGGACTAACACAGATACAGTAGCATACCACAACTGTGTGAAGTATGCGGTCGAGGTTTGTAATGCGGCGAAAGTAACGATATTCATCAGCTCACTACTGTATGTGCCGACTCGACTGCATGATTCGTACAGAATTAATACTGCCGCACACAAGAGCAACCATCTAGTATATATGTTGACCAGGAGCGTTCCTAACACCATCTATATCGATGTGAATGCGCTCGGAAAGTCATGCTATGCACTGGATGGCCGTATTAATAGCATGGGCCGAAAACAAATGCATTCTAATGTACATAACTGTAATTATAGCATGAAAAAATCAAATCTACACTTTGTAGAATTAGAAAATAGTCCTCCTAAAAATAAGCTAATTAAATCAAACTCTTTTTTAGGTTAAAATCTGTTCCTAGTGGCTGTGATTCGTTCGGATCTAAGTTAAATTCTTCTAAACATTGTTGTCTATTGAAAAATAAGCTAGTTATCAGTCATCAAAATGTACAGGGTCTGCGCGGTAAAAATTTACTGTTAGAATTAGTTTTAAAAGAAAATAAAATTGACGTTTATTGCGTAACCGAGTCATGGATAGATTGTAATGAATTGAGCACTCAATGTATAATTAATTATTCTATTATCAGCAGTAGCCATCGAAAAAACTTTATAAGAGGTGGTACTTTAATTCTTGTGAAGAACGGTCACAAAGCTAAAAACAGACTAGATGTAGTAAAAAAGTCAGTGGAAAAAGAGTTTGAAATAAGTTGTATAGAAATTGACTCAATATTCATAGTATCAGTATATAGGTCGCCATGTGGGAATATGCATTCATTTATAAACAAATTGGAAGAATGTTTGTGTAAATTGAATACCAATAATAATAAATCAATAATTGTTTGCGGAGACTTTAATATTAAATTTCCCTTAGAAGAAGGAGGGCAACATGAGCTATCTGATTTGATGGATAGTTTTTTGCTTAGACAAACAATCTTCCAATATACTAGAGTGACAGATTCGTGTTCATCGTGCATTGATAATATTTTTACTGATTGTAAAGTACTAGAGTCAAAAGTATTTCCTGGAATATCGTCAGATCATTACGCGCAGTTAATTTCTATAAATTACTCGACAAGTAAGAATACTACCTCGGGCAAGACGAAACGAATATCAAACAAGGTCCAGATAAATGCGCTAAACTTAGATTTACAATCTGAATTCTGTGGTAATAATATTTATAGTTTTAAAGACTTCTTTAATATATTTATGAGATACCTAGACAAGCATATGCCACTAAAAAATATGTGTGTAACTAATAAAAAAGCATTTGCCGACTGGGCTACTCCAGCTATTATTATTTCTAAAGACAAGTTATTTTATTTATATGATCTTCTTAAACTTAACAATAATCCAGATCTTAGATCATATGTTACACGTTACAGCAAAATCTTTAAACAAGTTACCATTAAAGCCAAGCAACTGTTTCTTAAAAACAAACTTGTGAATTCAAATAATAAAATAAAAATGGCCTGGAACATAATTAAAGAAGAAACAGGCAAATCCAAAGAGTGTAACACCAAGCTAGAGTTAAAAATTGGATCAGAAATTATTTCAGATAATACAATGATTGCCAATCATGTGAATAAATTCTTTTCCACAATAGCCCATAGTACTACTCAAAATCTAAAGGCTAGTAAAGAAGTATCACTAAACTACCTCAAAGCGTTTATCCCCCGGAATTCTGAATCAGCCATATTTGCACCTGTCACATACTTAGAGACTAAGAGAGTAATTAGGGACCTTAAACCTAAACATTCCCAGGACCTTTGGAGTATGTCTCCCGTATTACTGAAATCTGTAACAAGTGTCATCGGCCCGCTAACAGATATTGTAAATTACTGTCTAAAAAATGGCATATTCCCAGATTCATTAAAAATTGCCAAAGTCATACCTTTGTATAAAAAGGGATGCCATAACAATGTTGAGAACTATCGTCCCGTCTCTATATTGCCGGTTTTCAGTAAGGTATTTGAAAAAATTTTGGAAAAACGGTTAATTAAATTCTTTATTGATAATGAACTTTTAAATTGTAAACAATTTGGATTTCGGAAAGGACTGTCAACGGGTGATGCTATAGCTTCTATGGTAAAATCAATATTAACTTCCCTAGACGACTCTCAGCATACTTATGGCATCTTTTGTGACCTGTCCAAAGCCTTTGACTGTGTAAATCATGAAATATTACTAATGAAACTAGAGCATTATGGTATACGAGACAATGAATTGCGTATATTCCAATCATATTTAGAAAATAGAGCTCAAATATGTGACGTCAATGGCATAAAGTCGAATGTAGAATCAATCACAATGGGTGTACCGCAGGGTTCTATCTTGGGACCATTATTGTTTCTAACTTATGTTAACGACATCTCGAGCTGTATAACAGACGATATAGAGATGGTAATGTTTGCAGATGATATCTCAGTTGTACTGAAAAACAATGACATAGGTAAACTAAGAGAATCTTTTATAACTGTACTAACATCTCTAAAATCATGGTTCGAGTGCAACAATTTATTACTAAATGTTAACAAAACTAACATTATGCACTTTGCTCTAGGGACTCATAGACGTAATAACACTGATGACATATTAAAAACTGCAGAAAACTTGTCATTAAACCTTGCTAATGAACTAACTTTTCTTGGGGTAATATTTGATAAAAGTTTTACTTGGAAAGCCCACATAAACTCTTTAGCTGGTAAGTTGAGTTCCGCTTGTTATGCTATAAAAAAAATTAAAGAGCTATGCGGAACTCATGCTGCAAAGGCGGTTTATCATGCCTATTTTGAGAGCATCATGTCATATGGCCTTATGTTTTGGGGAAATGCAGCAGATTCAAATAGAATATTTTTATTACAGAAGAGGGCCTTGCGGTACATCTTAAATATGAAAACTAGAGATACTTGTAGGACAGCATTCGGAGAGATAGGAATCATGACTTTACCAAGTGCATATGTTTACCAGAACATATGCTATGCCAGAAAATATATTCATGATTCCTCTCTTAACTCCGACAATCATAACTATGACACACGCTGTAAGAATAATGTACAATTAATAAGACATAGATTATCCAAAACGTCAAAAAGCTTTATCTGTAATAGTGTTAGATTTTATAATAAACTGTCTTCTAACATAAAACAATTAGATGACAATAATTTTAAACGACGGATTAAACTAATGTTAATTGAAAAGAGTTATTATACTGTTAAGGATGCGTTAACTGACGGTAATTTTATATAAGAGTGTGACTACTGTTTTTCCCACTAACAACTTTGACAATTGGATACACTTTGTATCATTAGATTTTTAATATGACTTATTACATTTCTTTGTAATAAACGTAAACTAATTGTTTTTATTTGACTTGATATATGAAGTATCAAAATTGACGATGGCACTATACACCAGATATAGGTAATGTAAATAGGCAGAGTGGTCAGATTCTTGAGTGTTCATGCTTATGTTGTAAATATTAATGTTCTTGTGAGCGGTAGTATGCGTTAATTATTGTAAATTACTTGAATTATAATACTTATATATAAGGTACTAACAAAACATTGTGACTTGCGAAGTTTGTTTGTCAGTTCTTCTTCGCATTGAATTTAGAACTGGCGGAATTTTCGACATGTCCAAGCGTAGGTTACCTACCTATGGATGAAATTATACAATAACAATAACAATAACAATATGGCGCCGAGTCACTCATAAGGTGTCTAACGACGCCCATGGACATTCGGCCTTATGCGGGGGTTGCGAATGCCATGCCGGCCTGACAGGTGCCCATTCACGCTTCTCTTGAAGGACCCGAGACTGTACTTGGGGGGAAATATATGGACAGGGAGAGCGTTCCAGAGTTTACCGGTTCTGTAGAGGAAAGATCTGCAGAGTCGATTGGTATCCGCGGTAAGTCCAGCGTGTAGGGATGCAATCCCTGCCCAGTGCGCGTGGTGCGAAGGTGGAAAGGGGACGGCGGGATCGCATTAAACAGCTCCTCCGGAATAAACTCCCCATGGAATAAGCGATAGAACACACTTAGGGAGCCGACATCCCTACGGTGTTGCAGTGGTTCTAGATCGGAGGACACTTTGGGGTCTCTACCGTCGGCCATGAGAATACGGTAAAGAAGAAAGAGATATCGAGAGAGAGATCGTATTAACAGGCTAGACATCCTAGCAACAGTCCGCAAATCTGCTGGCATGGCACCTAACTGAGCGTGGTTTCGCGAGGAGAGGTGTTTTTGGCTCTGTCGAATGTCCCATTGGTCTCTCGGCATAGCCACCCATGTTAGTTTCATCATCATCATCATCAGCCTGAACGGGACATCATAAAAAATGATGACGAACCATCCTGAATATGCATATGTCTCAATGAAATATTGTTATTGTTGTGTGTTCTTTATGGCGAAATAAATATCTGAATCTGAATCTGTATCAGTCAACTGCTGGACATAGGCCTCTCAAAAAAAAAAAAAGAAAGATAAAATTATCTATCTTTTTTTTTTACATAAAAAGTTATAGATAATTGCCCTCACTGTGCTGACGGCGGTCGCCGCTGCCTCCTCTACTTCCTGTAAGGGATCTTGCTCCTGCACCGTGCTCTTGATTGCCTTCACGCGGTACATCTCGCCGGAACCCATCTTGATGTACGTCGCTCCTGCAATATGCAATTACAATTTGTAATTACACGCCAGAATGTGTGTGTGTCTACTCAATTGGCAAGGCTTGTGAGCTCCGTAAGTTGAGATCCGCTCATCCGAGACTAACATACCTAAGGCCATAATGTGTACCATAAGGACCACAATGTGTGAAAGTTAACATATACCTCCATCTAGTAGACAAGATACTGAGGAAAGGGTTCAGGATGTTATTATTTATTAAACCCTAACATTAAAAATGCCGAATCATGTAACGGCTTTGTTGGCAGACTGAAACGCTTTCTGATGGAGAAGGTGTGGATTTGACGCATATGACCAAAAAAGCAAAAGGCCAATAGACGCATTTGGTCCGATACTCAAACGGCCAGATACGCGATAGAAATACACACATAGCCAGATACGCACCATATGGCCAGAAAACCTATGTTCGCAAGTAGGGTTCGAATCTGCTACCGGCAAAACATAGGCCTCTCTTGATATAAATAAAAATAAATAAATAAAAAACCATTTATTGAGTGTGATAAACATTTGCATACAGATCAGTAATACTTAGTCTAACTTAATACATTTATTTACATGATTTATGTTGTTGCTGACTGGTGTAACGATGCTTACTCAAACGGCAAGGGATATTGCATACGAGCAATCTCTTACCCCCTTCCTAAGTGATATAATCTGCTTATTTGACATCTCTTTTGCGGTCAGACTTCATTTAGTGGCAGAAATTAACAATACAAAATTTACAATTATGAAACAATAAAATATAAATATAAATATGAATAAAATATTTGAATTTGAATTTTGAATTTGAAACAGCAAGACTAACATAACAAAAAAAAAAACCAACAAACTACCCACAGGGAACTACCCACCTACAACTATTTGTCGATTTTGATCATTTGCATTACATAAAAATTTCAGAAATTAGCAGAGGTAGTGAGATTTGAGTTTATTTTTAAACGATTCAAGCCTTGGCACGCTTCTGATTTCGATTGGCAGTGCATTCCAAAGTCGAGGAGCCTGCACAGCATATGATCTGCTCATGAAGCGTGAACAGTGCTTAGGGATTTGGAGAATTCCTGTGTCGGAGGATCTCAGTGGTCGCCCATGCTGTGAAAGTGGAACTATCATCTCTCGTATGTACTCTGGTATCTTTGTATCACTCAGACTTTTGTACAAGAAGCAAAGAATATGCATGTTACGACGGTCACGATATAGATATTAGTCCACCAGATATTTATAGGATTTATAGGTTTAGGGATAAAAAAAACCCAAAATGTCCAAACTTTATTATTAATAGTTACCTATTTTAGTAATTTACACAAAATTAGTTTTCAGGCGTGACGATATGTATGTATGTAGTTTTCCGAGAAAATAAAATATTTTTTTATAATTTTTCTTCAAGAACCTAGTTCTGGCTAGATGGGGAACAAGCTCCTACATGGAAAGAGTTTCGCGGGCCACACTGGAAGTCTCACACAAGAGTTTGAATCTGTAGAAAGATGCCTCGCATCCCAATCAACACAGGTTAGCCGACGAGGGTTTGAGGTGAACTGAAACGTCTAGCACACAGTAAGAAATTAAACCTTCGCCTACTTGCAATGGGCCCAGATGTGTTCGGTGAAGAATTTCTGGCAAATTGTTCTGTATGTTCCAATTATTCCTAGATGTTCCAATGAATAGAATGAGATACTGTGACGCCAAGCATAGTAAAATCTTGCACAGTTTTGCATTTTTTCAAGTGATAATTTAAAATTGAAATGCAAGAATCGCTCCCTATAGGGATTTTTTAAAATTGTGAAAATATCCAATAGATTTAGTTTGCTTATTGAGCAATTGTGTGTATGTGGACACGCCCAAGTTCCAATTTGAGCTTACCTTTCTTATTGGCAGCAGCTATGATGGCATTGGCGGTTTCCTCATCTTCAGACATCTGCAGCTCAATATGGGTATCGTCATTGGAATCTATAAAAAAAAAACTTTTCTGTAATGGTATTCCAAATCAGGGTTGAGGGGTCAGCCGGGTGAGCCAGTTCAAACCATGATTTTAGGAATCTGGCCACCTTTAGATTCGAATTTAATCAGGTTTTACTTTGTGAAGTTGTAGACGAGAAATGGTCAAGAAAGTTTTGATGTCAAATAGTTATTGTAAATCCTTTTGTGTACCCAGGAGGGGAAGATTGACAGTTCGACGGAGACTCGACATCGAAAAGATGGACAATGTCGTCAGTAGGATGTTCCTGTCCTCTGCTGGTGATCTTTTTGCCCAAGAATTTGACAGAATTCATCAGACACTGTTGCGATCGGATTTTCGGCTACTGTCACACCTTGACAAATGCATCCAAATCGGTCCATCCGTTTGGGAGCTACGATGCCACATACAGACAAACCCAAACACACATGTAACACCCCTCTTTTTCGTCGGGGGTTCAAAATGGGGGTACGTGGTAGGGTTTAACGGTTAAACCCTACCACGTAACCCCTTTTTTAACCCCCGGTTAAACTTTAACCCATCCGCATTGATACGATCACACCGGCATAAAAAGGTTTTTTTTATGGAAATTGACATGGTTGGCTACATCACCAGCAACATCCGTGATGTCAGCCCACAACACTTTGGTCAAAATAGGTGCCTTGTCAGTGCTACCTTTGGTTGTGCCAGCTACACTGAACTGGACGGAAAAAACTAAATATTTACATAGCTGTTTCGACCGACCTTTCATTCAGTGCGGTGGTTCTAACCCGAGTGGGTTACACAATACCAACTAGTAAATGTTCTTGTTTTCCGTCCAGTTCAGTGTAGCCGGCACGACCAAGGGCACCACTGACACGGCACCTAGTTCGCCAAGGCGCGATGGACTGGCCGAGTTGTATTTTGATTCCTACCCTGGCATTCAATCTTATAGCGGCCGTTTGTGTCGCTGTCACTCTCTGCTCCCTGCGGTACCACCAGCGACATCTGAAAGGATATCATTTTATGTGAAAATTAAAACTGCACATTTTCGGGATGATTTTTTTTTATTGCTTCCGAACTAGGTCGCTGTGCCCGAGGTCGAAGCCTTAGGCGCAGCCAATTTCACCCCCGAGGAGGTGCCAGTCCGGCTTGGAGGTGCCAGTCCGGCTTGGAGGTGGACTAATGTCGCTGGGGAAAGGCTATTAACCCGCGATTTGAAGATCCGTGGATTGTAGGAGTGGGGAAAGATATACCCCGGAAGCCCGTTCCACACATTTGCAGTGCGGCACAAGAACGATTTAGAGAATCGTGGAGTTTGACGAACTCTTCTGTCCACTGCAAAGGGGTGTTCCGCGAGAGTGTGGCGGGTTTGGCGAAGGCGAACAGGAGGAGGAGGGATAAGGGAAGCAAGTTCGTCAGAGCAGCGGCCATAGTAGTACCGATAAAACAGGCTCAATGACTCATCACCATCACCCAACGATACGTCTGTGCTTTAGAGGTTGAAGGTCCTTTGTGAGTAGAGAGTCAAATGGCGGGACAGAGTCAGAGGCGAATGGCTCCGCTGATGATGCCTTCATATTATTCTCTCAGATCTATGAAGTTCCATGTTTAAGGTGTATTTGAATATTTTACATATTTTTCCAGTCTTGCATTTACCCCAAGGGCAAAGGGAAACTCCAAGGGAAGTCTCCAGTATGGCCTATTTACCTCTCAGAGGTGACATTGGCTGGTCGGAGCATGCGCTTTGGCGCCAATACCGGATTACATAAAAAAAGTGGGTGTCCTTGAAAATGTTCATGTTTTCGATCAAATTATTTCAAGAATTGTTATTAATTTATATTTCTTAGAGGAAATTATGAAGAAAAATAATCACATGACTGGTCTCGTAACAGTTTATTTCCCTTACTGTAAAATTTAAAAATTAAAATCATCCACCTTTGTTCACCCTTCCTCAATTATTCGAGTAAATATTCGAGTTTATAGCATTTCATTAGTTAATCAATCGATAAATTTATCGATAGCCGACATTTTTTAATCAAACATCACTTTCCTGCATCTTAAAAACAAAACAAACCATAAAGGGATACCTGTTCATCTTTAGGAAACACCAGCTCTCCATGTTTGCCCCGCATCACCTGGATTATAGAGCCATCTTGATCCATCAGAATGGTATCTGAAAACAACACACTTGGTATGACACAACACAAAAGCTGTTCAGTCGAGCAGCCGCTGGCACAGAAGCTGCCACGGTACACCAGGGGAAGTCTCTTTCCAACCCGTAAATCTTGCACTACCATTTTAAATGTGTGTAAAAGATATTATCAATAGGTATCTATGTTCCTGTTGTCCTTTTTTCGTTAGGTATTTATTTTAAATGAAATATATTTGATTATAAAAATGTGAAAATTGAGCAATTTTAGGCCTAACTTTTATATTTTTTATAGGGAAAACTATAAAAAAAATTTAAATTAAGACATAGGGACATGCAGTAGGCTTTTGTTGATAGCAAAAAAAAAAATATCACTTAAATTGAGGAAGAATAAAGACATGTAAAAAGACTTCGCCTGAATGGTGATTCACAAATATTTTGTAGGTAGTTTGCTTCTGAGCTACAGTAGTTCTTTTCACGTGAGTGGGCAGCGGCGCGGCCCACAACGACAGCAATACGATGAAGGAAATTCGAAATTTGAAAACGGTTCGCAGTACACAGATTACTTAATAGTTACTTAGTAACAGATAAATCACTCCATAGAAAAAGTTCCATACCTTCGGCTTTAACAGCCTACGGTTTCACGTCGCCAATCGCTGCGTGCGAAAATGTACCTAAACGATCGAGTGTAAAGTGATTATTGCTTTGCAGCTTCGCGCAGTTGCGTGGTCGGTCCACCGGGCGGTAGGTAGTTAGCGCGCGCAAGTACATAGAGTGCGTGAGGTTGCTCTTGACGATGCTCTTAATATTTTTCAATTACCATCACCATCATCGTCATCCTCCGAGTTATTGTCCTGGCCCTCCTGCATGATTTCCACTTTGCTTATGACGAGCTTGTCCTTCGGAAAAGATTCTTTGATGCTTTGTTCAGATACTTCGGTAGCTGTCGCGTGCGGAAATATCTCTGCTTTTGCATCCGTTGCACTATTCTGGAAGTTGACTACGGAGTTTCTTGGTTGCATTTTTTTCTCTGGAGTTTTTTGCACCTGAAAAACGTGCAGAACAAATTGTTGGCAGGTATATACATATATATATGGTAGCAAATTTGGAATTTAAACCCATTGAATGCAGACTAATTCCAAAATGGCAAGTTCGAGAGCCACCATACAAATGTGTATTAAGAAGATTGTAATTTTGTTTGCTTACTTTCCATAAAACTACTTTTGTACAAATGCGTGTTTTAACCAAGGTGCCAAGCAGTAAACTGATGCATACACCGGCTGGTCAACTCACTGTGTTTCCAATTTAAACTGTACAGAAGTTCTAAGCAATATTACGTAGTGAGCCTCCGGCGTTATTGCCAGCTACGCAACATTGCGTAGTGTGCCTCCGGCGTTATTGCCAGCTACGCAATATTGCGTAATGATGGGTTAAGCTATGTATGGGGTTTGCCAGATTCTTTATAGAATTCATATATAGGTAAAAAATGGCATAATACAAATGGGTATTTTACGCAAGGTGCCAAGGAGTAAAGTGATGCATACACCGCTGTTTCCTATTTAAACTGTACAGAAGTTCTAAGCAATATTGCGTAGTGGGTCTCCGGCGTTATTGCCAGCTACGCAATATTGCGTAGTGATGGGTTAAGCTATGTATGGGGTTTGCCAGATTCTTTATAGAATTCATGTATAGGTAAAAAATGGCATAATATAAATGGGTATTTTACCCAAGGTGCCAAGGAGTAAAGTGATGCATACACCGCTGTTTCCTATTTAAACTGTACAGAAGTTCTAAGCAATATTGCGTAGTGGGTCTCTGGCGTTATTGCCAGCTACGCAATATTGCGTAGTGATGGGTTAAGCTATGTATGGGGTTTGCCAGATTCTTTATCCCTTAAAGTGCCAGCGACCTTATTGCGGTTACATACTTTTCGATGTCACTTTTGCCAGCGACCTGCAAATGGACGGTTGCATATGTTCCTAGTAAATGATTTTCTAAAAATCGACGATCGTGCCAATCTCTTCTAACTTATGTGTCCATTATTCATGAAAGAACAGGCTAGCTCTACAAATCCACACTTCTATGACGTCTCTATGCCTGTCCTTGGAAATAATTCTCGAAAACAAACTCCGTCAGTCAGGCCACTTGAGTCGGCGGAGTCGGTCGCTATAGAATTCATGTATAGGTAAAAAATGGCATAATATAAATGGGTATTTTACCCAAGGTGCCAAGGAGTAAACTGATGCATACACCGCTGTTTCCTATTTAAACTGTACAGAAGTTCTAAGCAATATTGCGTAGTGGGCCTCCGGCGTTATTTTCAGCTACGCAATATTGTAGCGTAGTGATGGGTTAAGCTCTGTATTCACAAATAGGTAAAAAAATTCATAATTGTCGAATAATAGTTAATGAATAAAAATAATAAATAAAAAGTTTAACTAGTAATTTTACAATCTTACCTGACCGACGCTATGAACTAATATTTTGTTGAAATCTGTGTCTGTTTTCAAGTAATATGTGCTTGAACCTGAAAAAAAAATGTAAGCATTACCTTTTCACCTCATTTGCCCTACCAAAACCTACAATAAATGACTATCCTCAGACCTCTTAAAGAGAGTGATGCCAAATGATAGGCCAGACTTAAAAAATAAGCCTCCATTTATGAGGAGGGTCACTAATTGATGGCACATCAATGAAGTGTCAATGTGTCACCTAATTGATGACACTTCAATCAAGTTTCGATGCGTCATCTAATTGATGACACTTCAATCAAGTTTCGATGCGTCATCTAATTGATGACACTTCAATCAAGTGCCAATGCATCATCTAATTGATGACACTTCAATCAAGTTTCGATGAGTCATCTAATTGAAGACACTTTAATCAACTGTCAATGCATCATCTAATTGATGACACTTCAATCAAGTTTCGATGCGTCATCTAATTGAAGACACTTCAATCAAGTTTCGATGTGTCATCTAATTGATCACACTTCAATCAAGTTTCGATGAGTCATCTAATTGATGACACTTCAATCAAGTTTCGATGCATTATCCTATTGATGACACTTCAATCAAGTTTCGATGCGTCATCTAATTGATGACACTTCAATCAAGTTTCGATGCGTCATCTAATTGAAGACACTTCAATAAAGTTTCGATGTGTCATTTAAATGATGACACTTCAATCAAGTTTCGATGCGTCATCTAATTGATGACACTTCAATCAAGTTTCGATGCATCATCTAATTGATGACACTTCAATCAAGTTTCGATGCATCATCTAATTGATGACACTTCAATCAAGTGTCAATACTACCTTTATTTATAGTAATGGCGACATGGAGACCACGCACAAACAAACATAGACTGGGACACCACTCACCCGGCTAGGTGGACAGACGACCTAAAAAAGGTAAACGGGATTGGATGGACAGCGTCTGGTGAGGTGCCCTGGAAGAGGTTATGTCTAGCAGTGGAACGATCCGATTCTGATAAAATTTTTAATAAAATTACCTTTGGTGTCAACAAAATCAGCACTAGCTGATCGGATTTCTGGAATTTCTTCCTTAAATTTACTTTCAGCGACAGTTCCCTGATCGTTGTTCTTCGAAGGTAGTCCTACGAGGAGGGATACGTTCGCGATGCTTCCGCAACTGGATGACGATGTGTTTAGAATTGAAGTATTGGTCTTCGTTACAGCATTAAAGTCGGAAATTTCTTTTAGTGTGGTAGTAATAGTTAGCTGAGGTTTTATCAAGGACGTGCCCGGCCATGTGACCTGAAAAATTAAAATGTGTTAGTCTGTCATTTTTGACAACCGGTTACTTGTTTTTTATTTTTTATTTGTAGAATGACATACATACATATCACACACGCTGAATCCCGACAATCGGGGTAAGCAGAGTAATGGGTGTAGTGCTGCAAGAACTCTGGTAAATTACAGCACAACACCGACCACCACGTTTCGCAAATTATTCGAACAAGATTCAATCGATCAAGCAGCAAGTAAGGCACGATGACCCACCTGCTGCATGACTCGGTGGAATGAATCCCACTTTAATTCGTTTGGTTATTTTAAAGAGCACATTTTTTTACCTACATACTGATCAATTGTTATTACCTACTATATTATTTTAATGGTTGAAGTTTGCGTTAAATACACTGTAGTTATAGCCCCCGCCGCTGTAATTTTTATCAAATCTATCCACTATGGGTGGCTGAGTCAGAAGGATCAGAGCACATGCTCCGACCATGGTTTTACATTTACTGGCTACACTAAACTAGAGAACACAGCTGAGGTTGCTATGCATGCAGCCACCTTACATTCAGTATCGTTGTACCAATCCAGTCGGCCTATCACCTAGTTATGCACATTATTTCGTCTTGATGAACATGGTAAAGCGTCCTAGTCAACGCAGACTAGCTGACGAGGCCTTGATGCGAGCCGAAACGCATGAAACGAACTGCCGAAACGACCGTGAAGCGTGTGCGGGAAATTTAGAATGGCCACTCGCTAGTCCGGACCTCGATTAACACCCTCCTCTACTGCCGATGGGTCCGAATATGTTCGGTGAAGCCATCGCAAGCTGAGTTTCACACCTTCTATAAAGATAGATCATTTTATTTATACAAAACTCATACCTTCTTGGGCGAAATAAAAACGCAATCCTTCAATGACACAACCTTGTTGATATTTCCCTGTATGACTTTATTCTTGTTCATGACGACAAGGTTCGGCGGTATCGGAGTCAGTTTGGACTTGGGTAAAATCAACTTTCTCATTGGTGCGGTAGTGCTCTCTTTCTTCACATTTGTTGGCTCTGTTGTTCCCTTCAGTCCAGCTAAATCGACTTCCATGACGGGTAGCTCTTTGTTGTATGTGTCGTAACTGAGGTTGTATTTGGGCAGCGTCTGGCGAAATTGGTCAGCCATTTTTGACTTCAAGCTGTTCAATCTAGAAAAAAAAATAGATTTATTTAAATTCAGATTTATAGTGACATAACTTTCGAAAATGCAGTTGGTTGGTTGGGTTTAAGTAAAATTTAGTTTTCTCACTCACTTTATTAGGAATCTAGCTTTTTCCCGTGGCTTCGCTCGTGGAAACTCGTATTTAAAAAGAAGAAAGTAAGTAAGCCCGCTACCGTACTTTTGTTTCAGCGCGAGGAACAATTCGATTTGTATGAGAGCTCAGTGGTGCGGTCGGTCGACTGTTAAGCAACGCTGAGCGCGGTCAGTACTTGGATGGGTGACCGCTCGGCCGTTGGAGGCTGACTGTGGTTCGGATTCCACGTAAAACTGTAGGTCCCTTCCCTTCTTACCTTACTAGTTGGTACGGTTATCCCACCCGTGTTGGTACTACTGAATAACGTCGGTCGAAACGGCTATGCAAATAGTTCGTGTTTTCCGTCCATTTCAGCATAGCTGACATGAAATGAAGGGAAGCACTGACATGGCACCTAGTTCACCGGATTTTATGGGCTGACATCACGGATGTTGTAGGTGTTATAGTCAACCGTGTCAGTTTCCATAAATAGTAAAAAATAAAAAAATGTGGTGTTGGGATTTTTTATTTATTTTTTATATATGGGATTGCAAGGATTCGGAAAGGTGCTAATAGTGAATGGTACCTCTTGTTGATCTCGTCGTACTCCTGGCAGGTCTTATGGCACTTCCTGCAGATGCTGGTGGAGTGAGCGGCGTGCGGGTCGATGGGGCGACCCACGATCTGCGACACCGCTTCCGAAAGCCTAAGGCCCGATTCCAGCACCGCCTGCACATAGCATACACAGCGGCGTGGGACTTTGTTCTGGTAGAGTTATTTATTTATTTATTTATATTCCCTTGCCCCTTACTAGGTGTTCGGCTCAAATTGTAGCCGTATGGCACCTACCTTCTCGGAGGTGATATTGGATGGTCGGAGAATGTGCTTTGGCCCCTCCGACTCAGCCACCCAGAGTTATCAGAGGAGCAATGCCTGCCCGGTGTGCTGTATGAATGAAGTAAGTAATGTGCAAAATTGTAAAATTATTAACACAAATTATAACTTACATCTTCATCAAATATGGCAATACCATTTTTGACCGGCAACCCGGCAATATTGCATATGAAGCAACGAAAATCTTGTGATGCCTCTTCTGTCATTCTGTGAACATATGATTTTAAAAAATTATTATGATGAACATCTTTAAGCGGCGGGTGGCGGAGTGGTTTGGGCATCGGCTTCTCATGCGAGAGGTCCGCGGTTCGAATCCGGTCGGAGTGTACCAATGAGTCTTTTCTGATGAAAAAATTTACGTGCATACCTACACCTGCTGCTTCACCGTTCAGAACCGGTGTAAAACGGTAGGTCCCTTCCCTTGCCCCTTACTAGGTGGTAGGCTCAAATTGTAGCCGACTGGATTGGTACCACCGTACTGGATGTAAGAAGGCTGCATAGCAGCCTCGGTTGTGTTCTCCTCTAGTCCAGTATAGCCAGCAATCCAGGTAAGTCTCCAGTATAGCACCTATCTTCTCGGAGGTGATATTGGCTGGTCGGAGCATGCGCTTCGGCCCCTCCGACTCAGCCAATCATACCGGATTACATAGGTAATGGATATTTATTTTTAACCGAGAGGTGTTATAAGTTTTTATAGCATATTATGCACTATTTTAATTTACTTGTATTTTTATTGAGCTAAAATTTCGGATCAATCGCCTTGGACAGTGCGTGTCACAGATATACCTATTGAATTTCCAACGGACATAATACTTTACCGATTTTTATAGATAGGTGACGAACAGCAGCGAGAGAAAAAAGTAGGTACCTAAAAAGTTTTAATAAAATTCTGCGAAAGGTTACGAATCAAATCTACTGCCAACACACAAGAACAAAACTGCTGAACCAGAAAAATTCGTAATTTGAATTCTTTTGGAAGCAGTGCAGGGAATGTTTGGGCGACCGACGACGCCATTTTAGGGCATAGAAAAAGGTTTGAGGTTCATCATACGTAACACATTGGAGCCTTGACTTTTCAGAAATTATTTGCATTGGAGACTAAAGAAGCGCACCCACCTGAATCAAGTCATAAATATCTGTGAATTGGTATTATTTCTGTAGCTCGTTCGTTCGTTCTGTTGTCAGCAATGCAGGGTCAAGGCGGCACCCGCACAACGCAAAGCAAATTCCTTCCTGCCCAACCAAAGAGAATATAACCACTCACCTCACTGCCCGCGCGCGCCTGTGCCTGCCTGCCTGGCTGCCTGACTGACCGGTGTTGCCAACTCGAACTTTGAATTTCTCCTAGATTGACTTGTAAAATCTCCTAAAAAACTCCTAGAAAATTTTCATCCTCTTATAAAGTTCTCCTGTGATTCAAATTATACATAGTTCGTTCACCACATTTTTGAGTCCCTTATCCATACGGGACTATATTACTAAGCCTAGGCCGTCTGCCCGTCCGTCTGTCTGTTTTACATTTATTACAAAGAATACATACAAATAACACTGATTGATAACAAAGTGTTCGTTCGGTTCGGCCCGGCTCGGTCGTCGATTGCTCGGTCGATTGATGCAAGCACACACACACTTTCAATTTTAGTCCTATCGTTTAATGTGCGACTTGAGAAGTTGGTTGGTTGATTGACAGACAGTTCATTAATTGTGTTGCCATCGTACATACCGATATATTTGTTTGTTATTAGTTGATTTTTTAAATTTTAATCCAAAGTTTCTCCCAAATCTCCTGTATTAATTTCTTTCTCCTAGATTTTCTCCTACTCTCCTGATCCTGACTGCCAAAAATTTCTCCCAAGCCAACTGAAATTCTCCTGAATCTAGGAGAAAATCTCCTGACCTGGCAACACTGACTGACAAACAACCAACACTGCCCGCTCTGTTTTTTTTGTCCATAGTCTGTACGTCAAAATGTTCGCATCTAGCTTTATCTCGATCTTTCTTGTAAATATAAAGAGATAGAAATTGAAAAGATGGAAAATAAATTAGATGGATGGAACGAGGTTTTTTGACCGTTTGAGTTTCTTCAACATTACACTTGTTTATACGTTTGGATGATAGATGGCGCAACAATTTTAAAAGCAATTTTTCCGTTTCAATTTTACAAATAGGCTTAAATTAAATTGAAACGTGACTAGAATTTTATTATTCTTATAATACCTTCAACAAAAGTATGTATTCGTGTGTGTAGACGTAGACGCTAGGTCGTGCGTGCCGCGTGTCACCGCAAGGACACCGAAACGACACCTGAAAGACATTCCGGCTCCTTTCGTAAACACTCGGCTCGAAACGAAACGTAACAAAAACGACATGCGCCGCCGCCTCAACATTTATTTAATTACTATTTATTTATTTAAACGTTTATTATTATTTTTATTTAAACCAAAACATCATTCCTATATACCACTTTCCTTCGAGCCGAAGTCTGCCGACATAGAGTAACTTATGGTCTGCCGAAGTGTGCACGAAAGGAGCAGGAATGTCCTTCATGTGGCGCACCGGCAAGACACCGTACGTCGATTCCCTCATCGCAGGAGAGCTTTGACGCAGCTGCTGTGGTAGCATCCAAACTGCATTATGGAAGTATAACAAAAACGACATGCACCGTAAGTTAGGGAGCGTGTCGTGCAAAATGACAGGCAACGGTGCTGCCACTCAAGTAAATAATATATACAAAGCCATAACTGGAAAAAACAACTCATGAAACTGTAGTTGATTTGGAACGCTCTTACAGAAGCATCTACGCATCTTCTGTAATTTAACCCTGGTTTTTTGAAGTGAAAACTTCTTTAGCGGCGCTTGGCACTTTTTTTAGATGGGTAAAAAATTTTAAACTCGCGTCAGAACTCAGAACTCGCGTCAGATCCGTAGCCTGATCGAAAAAGCGTAAGATTCGAAACTACTTGAGCGGCGCTTGGCACTTTTTTTAGATGGGTAAAAAATGTTAAACTCGCGTCAGATCCGTAGCCTGATAAAAAAAAGCGTAAGATTCGTTGAAATTATGGATGAAAGTTGATTTTTCTGAGAAATAAACTTTTTGATGTAAAATAATTATAACAGTTCTGTAGTGTTAAATTTTTCATGTAGGTACTATAAATTGTCATGTTTGTCTACGATAGCGCAATAAATGAATATTGTATTTTACCACATAAATGATAGTACTTTTATACTGATAAATAAAACAATTCGTGCGAAATTATTCCCTAACCATTCCAAAATATTCAAAAATGCACAACGTTGATGTTTATGTTTTCACTTCTGCCGGCACTCCCGGAGTGCAAACCGAAGCTTTTTTTTTTTAAACCACCAAAACAGGTTAATAATCTCTGTTTGGGGAGAAAACTCGCATAGTGCCATCCGTCGCAGCTGCAGCAAAACTCTCCTGCGATGAAGGACTCGTCACGTCACCGTACGGACGAAATATTATATTCTTTGGTCGTGCACTCACTCGTGCCGTCGTGCGTGCAGCGCGGCGCGGGACTAAAATTGTTCAAAACGCGCTTTTTTAATAAAATTGTTTTTGTTTATGTTTCAATATTTTCATATGCCTACTTACCTACATAGTGTCACGTCTGTTTCACAGTGGCATAGGCAGACACAACGGATCTCCACGTGCCACGATCCTGTCACTCCTCTGCCGCTTCTTCCACTCTCTTAATAATGTATTTTCATCATGCTCGTCGGTTAGGGGCACTACGCACTTGAGCCGTTTTGAGCACATGCCCCATGCCCGATCTGTCGGTCTACCATATAAGAAGTGTCTAGGGCGACCCTTCCCACACTCTTCCACTCACTCACATTCGCTCCAAATTCTTCTAACATGACCGAACCATCGAAGCCACTAAATTGGGAAAGAAGCCATAGAAATATGAACGAAGCATTCCTTTCTCAATCCTTGCTACCACATATTATATCTTCTTTTAGAATTAGAGCAATTTCACACACTTAAAGGTTGGCTGTAAGAAATTTCTTCAAGGGATAAGTTCGCCTTTGCACCTCATGTAACTGTATTCATTGTATTATTCTTGTGAAATATTTGTGGAGCAATAAAAAAATTCTTTCTTTCTATCTAGACCACAACTGTCTAATGGACGTTGTTATTATGTGGCTAGTCACTAAATACTTGTAAAAATTATTATAAAAAAAGCCTAAGGTTGCACTGCGGGAGTGCCGGCAGAAGTGAAAACTTAAACATCAACGTTGTGCATTTTTGAATAATTTGGAATGGTTAGGGAATAATTTCGCACGAATTGTTTTATTTATCAGTATAAAAGTACTATCATTTATGTGGTAAAATACAATATTCATTTATTGCGCTATCGTAGACAAATATGACAATTTATATTTCATAAAAAATTTAACACTACAGAACTATTATAATTATTTTACATCAAAAAGTTTATTTCTCAGAAAAATCAACTTTCATCAATAATTTCAACGAATCTTACGCTTTTTCGATCAGGCTACGGATCTGATGCGAGTTTAACATTTTTTACTCATCTAAAAGAAGTGCCAAGCGCAAAGCTAAGCGCCGCTAAAGAAGTTTCGAATCTACGCTTTTTCGATCAGGCTACGGATCTGACGCGAGTTTAACATTTTTTACCCATCTAAAAAAAGTGCCAAGCGCCGCTAAAGAAGTTTTCACTTCAAAAATACCCTGCGAAGTTTCTTGTCGGTTCTTCTTCGTGGGTGTAATCGAACCGGATAGAACAAATTGTGACAAGTTCGAGCGTAGTCTAACTGCCATATTATGAATGATCGATAAACAATACAATACAATAGGTACAATACATGATACAACGCTCTTGCACTAGCTAGACTATTTCAATTTGAACGTTCAATCTGTCTTTCACTGTAACTTTCTCCACACATACCTACTTACTCCTCAACATTTTCACCTTCCAAATTAATATACGCAGAATCAAAATTTTTTTTCCTAAACCGGTATGGTAGGCTGAGTCGGAGGGGCCAAAGCACATGCTCCGACCAGCCAATATCACCTCCGAGATGGTAGGTGCCATACCGGAGACTTCCCTGGATTGCTGGCTATACTGGACTAGAGGAGAACACAACCGAGGTTGCTATGCGGCATATCTTCGGTTTAAAGAATCTTTATTACCTCAAAGAACGTGTGAACATTCGCTTATAGAGATTACAAATTGTTACAAAGCAAATAAGTACATACTTAAAATAAAATTTAAAACTAAACATATGATAATGTACAACAAATTTATGTCCTAGACGTATGATTGGTAAAGATAATTAATCTTACATCCAGTACGGTCGTACCAACCCAGTCGGCTACAAGTTGAGCCTACCACCTAGTAAGGGGCAAGGGAATTACGCATCAATGTCATTTTTATTATTTCTCCGAATTTATGATAAGCCTGGTTTTCACGATAATAGTCGACTTGTAAGATAGTACTCTTACTATGATTGAGAAGCCTCCATTCTAGTGTACTATCTATGATAGTGGTTTACACGTTAATAGTTTACTAAATGTATATCTGTATCATGCATGGCATGGCATGCCGCACACACGCATTCGCCTACACCCTGGGCGGTCAAGAAAGAAATGGCTCTGATTCGCGATTATCTGGCTCTTTATTCAATACTAGCTTTTGCCTGCGGCTTCGCTCGCGTGTAATTCGTATTTAAAAAGAAGAAAGTAGGTAAGTCAGCCCGCTACCGTACCTTTAGTTCGGCGCGCGGAACATTTCGGTTTGTATGAGAGCCACATTTTAGCGTAACCGGAACTGAATTTTATTTAGCTTGTCCTGTGTCCCACATAGTTAAATGTGCTTGTACAAAGTTTCATTGAATTAGGATGATATCGGTCTATGTGTTATGGAGGAACATACATACATACATACATACAGAAACTATTTAAAAAAATCGTCAATTTAACTTAGTATCATACATAGAGTCTACAAACGCAGTATCTCATAAACCAAAGTAACGTACTCCATGACCATCCCTTACCGATTTATTATTAGTATTGATGATACTTCTTTAATAGTTTTAGAGGTGAAATAAACTTATTTCGTTTTCAGATGGAAACCCCCGAGCAAGTCTGTGACGTCATTCAGGCTTAGAGGCTCGCCCACACAGAGATAACTTGGATGCGTGGGCGGTGGGCCTCAATGGAGAAACATAAAGAGGTTGTCTTTAATCGAATGTACACACTTAGACATAGCCCGTCATATCGCGCTACTTAGCAGACAATAGAATGGTCTCTACCCATCGAAGAATACACAAATTAATCATTATATTGGGAAACAACATAAGTCACCAATTTGGGCAAAATCATGTTTTCATTAAATTCTGTTCTTAGAGAGAAACCACACAACCAAATCTACAAATGGCCAGTTACTGACAAGGAAAGCGGGGACAATGCCGAAAATTAGAATTAGTTTTAAGAACAATCTATAGTTTTTAAGTTTTTGTTATTTTAAGACTGTTTGAAATTAAAATAATAGAATAAAAAAATTATTTCATTTATCATATTTTGCCCATTTTTTGAGAAACAACATAAGTCAGCCGACTTTTATTTAAGAAGAAGAAAAAAAACCGACTCCCTATTATTTACTATATCTATAAAATAAAATGTATAACTAAGTATATACGTAATAAATATTTAAGAGGAATATTTAATTATAGAAATATTTAAGAGGAAATTTTTTTTTGTATCTCATGTAAAATTTACCTCATGTGACTTAATTATGTTGTTTCTCAGTACAGGGTGTTCGGCACATCGACCGACAATTTTTTTTGTAGATAAGTGGGGTCATTTGCAAGATTTTGACCCATGATACTTCAGGTGTCACGTGGTATCGAAGTACGATTTTGTCCTTTATTTATGAAAATTACCAAGATCCTAGTTTTAAACCCTTGTAACTTTTTGGTTATGAATTATGATTGTATCAGCACGAAGTAAATTTTCTTGGATTTTACTATGATTTTTATGTTTACTAAAAAATAGAATTTAATGAAGTTAATGCCACGAAAAGGACTTATGTATGACCTCCCAAAGTCCCGATGACGAGTAAAAATATGACAGAATCATATATTTGTATTAGAAACATGCAAAGTTTGATGACCCAATCCAATTAAAAGATATTAAAGAAAATATAGGAAAATCGAGCATTCCAACCCTAATCTCCGAAACTACTGAGTCTAAAATTTTGAAACAAATAGGGAATATAGAGCCCCTCTTAGAGTTTAAAGGAAAATGTAAACAAACCTGGCCTACACCACAGAGGAACAAAACCTACACTTTGCTCTGCCCGCCCCACGCTTCACTCATCCCGCCCCCACCGCGAGCTAAGTAACGGAATTCCAAAATTCACACGCACAGCCTCCGCTATCGCTACCTTCCTTCCGAATCAAACGACCTTCGTTAAGCCGTCGCTTTCAAATTGGATCCCTCCTGCGGTCGCTATACTGTTTACGTCCGGTGTAATGTGTGCGGTGTCGCCGCGGCATCTCCGCCGGAGCCTTTCCTCCGTTATCTTTCCTTGTGGAATTAAGATAAATACCACAGAACAAACGGCGGCCGTCATACCGGCCCGCCCCTAAAGCGAACGTGCGCCGTGTTTCTTACTATGTCAGATCAGAAACAGGTATCTATATGGAAATTAAGCGGCGGGTGGCCGAGTGGTTTGGGCATCGGCTTCTCATGCGAGAGGTCCGAGGTTCGAATCCGGTCGGCGTGTAACATTAATTTTTTTTCTGACGAAAAATTTTACGTGCATACCTACACCTGCTGCTTCATCGTTCGGAACCGGTGTAAAACCTGCCCTGCCCCTTACTAGGTGTTAGGGTCAAATTGTAGCCGACTGGGTTGTACCATCGTACTGGATGTAAGATGGCCGCATAGCAGCCTCGGTTGTGTTCTCTTCTAGTCCAGTATAGCCAGCAATCCAGGGAAGTCTCCGGTATGGCAACTACTTTCTCGTAGGTGATATTGGCGCTTTAGCCCTCCGACTCGGCCACCCATACCGGATTACATAAAAAAATACTCACTTTAAATTTTTACGGATTAAAAGTGGTAGGTACTGAAGACTTACATAAGTAGACGTTTCGCCCGATACGTCACGGGCTTCTTCAGGGACTGCGGGAGTTCCTGGACCCGACGTCTGGTGTCCGTTGTACCAGACGTCAAACTGCTCTTTTTCGAAGATTGTAGCTGTGGGTAGGTTGCACAATATTCGGTAGCGGTTAGCGGTGTCTGAGAGCGATCCAAACATCGTACGAAGTTCCGGCTGCACAAAACACTGACTACCTTAATTCTTTGTCGAATTTAGTCGTCACGCGTATCAGCCATATCTATATCTCACAAACGAGATATATGTGACCCCCATATTAAGCATAAAAAATTACCAAGGTTAATTTCTGGAAGACTTGGGTAACCTATTTTTTCTAGAAATAAAATTCGGGGACCTCGATGTCGTACTTCGCGCCAAATTTGAAAATGCTACGTAATTTTAGCAATTAAAAAATTTTATTATTCTCGGAAGGCTGTGCACCACAACAACTATTTAGAGAATCGTGCAGTTCGAAAAACTCTTCTGTCGACTACAAATGGGTGTTCCGCGAGAGTATGGCGGGTTTGACGAAGGCGAACATGAGGAGGAGGGATAAGGGAAGCAAGTTAGTCAGAGCAAGCATTACTGGGAAGCAAGTTGTACCGTGTGGGGCCGGTACTTTAAAAGAATAGCCCCACTGCATCTCTCCCCGTGTATGTCGTAAAAGGCGACTAAGGGATATGACTCCCTTCTTATATTACTAGGTGGTAGGGTTTAACCCGCCCGGGTTGGTACCACCGCACTGAATGAAAGGTCGGTCGAAACGGCTATGTAAATAGTTTGTGTTTTCCGTCCAGTTCAGTGTAGCCGGCACGACCGAAGGGAAGCACTGACGTGGCACCAAGTTCACCCGGTGTTATGGGCTGACATCACGGATGTTGTAGGTGATGGTAGCCAACCGTGTCAGTTTCCATAAATAAAAAAAAAAAAAAAAAAACAGCGGCCATAGTAATGAAATGAAATGAAATGAAATGTTTATTTATTTTTCATAAATAGGTAGTTTGTAACATACACAACAGTTGTAACTAATAAATAACTAATAATAACATACGTAATACTATGAAAAATAGGATCTGGGCGCAGCGTAAGATACTGAGCCGAGACGACCCAGCATCGCTGATTTTAAGCCCAGCCTCCAGAATATCCTATTTGACAGATGTTTAAAATCTATTTACATTAATAAATATACAGAATTTAATTATAAAATGAATATAAAAAAGGCAAAATAAATAAAATATAAATATGCTTCGTACTGCTATATATAACAAAGTGAAAATGACAAATTAACTATTACTAACGATATTACTAAATTAACAAATTAACACACCTAGCAATTAGAATACATTTAGAATAAAACGAGGCAAATATATATTACAAGATAAACATGAAAATTAAAAACAAAAGATGAATGAAAAATGTAGTAGTTCCGATAAAACAGGCTCAATGGCCCAACGATACGTCTGTGCTTCAGAGGTTGAAGGTCCTTTGTGAGTGTAGAGTCACCAATGAGGCGAATGGCTCGTCCCTGTATAAAATCCAAGGCCTGAAAGAAGGTACTCAGGGGAACCCTCCCAAAGATGACTGCAATATTTCATCACCGGTCTTACTTGTGCTTTATAGAGTGTAAGCAGTTGGACCGGCGTGAAAAATCGCTGACATCGGTAAAGGATCCCTAATTTTCGAGACGCTAGTTTCGCCTTGGACTCTATGAACGATCGAAACCCAACGTCCCTGGACACCTCCATACTCAGGACGCCCAGACTACCACCGTTGGGGACTTGGCTGCCCTGGAAAGTGGCTTGGACTGAAAACGGATCAGCCTTAGTAGAGAAGGCACACGCTTGCGTCTTGGCTACGTTGAAATTGACCAAGTTCTTCTTCCCCCAAGAGGATACTTTTTCGAGAACATGGCCAACCCGAGCAACAGTTTCGCGTCTCGCGTTTGCTACTGAGGCCTCTCTACCCTTCCAGTCCTTGATGAATCCTTCGTGCACCGTGCTGTCGTCTGCGTAACAATGTATTTCGCCGAGCGACAGCATGTCGTTGATAACAGTAGAAACAGCGTAGGTGATAGCACGGATGCTTGCGGAACACCAGCATTGATTGAGTAGTCGGCCGAGCAGGCACCATCTAGGGTGAGAAAGATTGACCGACCACTCAAATAGCTGGAGATCCAAGACAGTTTTGTAGGTAGGGACACCGTAGGCCGGAAGCCCCCCGTGCCAGACGCGATCGAAAGCTGAATGAATTTGGATATGTCCTGAGCGACCGCCAGCAATTCCTCAATACCATCGAGCCTTTCAGCCCACAAATGCGTAACGTACGCTAGAAGATCTCCAGTCGACGTTTGCTTGCGAAAGCCGTATTGGTTGTCGTCGAGGAGTTTAGAGTCTTCCAGATACGTCACGAGCGCTGAGTTGACAATACGCTCCACAACCTTACTCAAAAGTGCTTTGCAATGCTTGAAATAAAAAGTAAACTGACATCACCTCAGTAATCGAATATAGAGCATCATATATTGTGTTCAAAAATACCTCACCACTGCTTAAAAGTGCAAAGAGTATTATCCCTGAAATAAAGAATACAGAAATACGTTATCTCTTCTAAAAAAATTGGCAACCTGAGGTGGAAGTACGCCGGACGACAATTAAATAGTGTAGGGTTGCCATTCGTCCCGGTACACTGGGACTTGTCACCAGTTTAGAATCTCAGTCCCGGTCGTCCCACCTGACCACCAAATGTCCCGATCGGGAACCAAAAGCAAGTTATTTTATCCATACTAATATTATAAATTCTAAAGTGGAGGTGGATTGCTTCTGAGAAAGATTAATTGTAAAAGATACACCTATAATCTAAAATTTAATTTAATATGCATAGAACAGCTGCTGCATTTCCCCGCTCAAAGACCACCAACTTTTCTTAGGTTTTCATATAGTGTCCCGGTCAGTACCTGCACCTTTATGGTAACCCTACAATAGTGGCTCGCTGTGACATCTTGGGCCATTCTAGTAGAGTCTAACGTCGTATCGCGCGTGCGATACGATGCTCTGTGTTTCAAGCTGACATTGAAAGGTTAACGCTCGCAGGCCGTAAACAGTCTCCGCGTTAATATCCGCCGGCCCAGCCAGACTCGGGCCCGGCGCCGCGACGCCGCCGCCCGCCTTCGCAGCTTCCGAAAAAAAAATAATATGCGTGACCGGGTGAAGAGCGCCGAAAAGGTGTGCGGGGCGAGAGCGTCTAACGCATGTCACAGCCTCCGCGCAATCGTTAGCGAGAGGTCGCTGCGAGCTGAGATCCCGGGCCTCCATTCAGCCCTCCGCGCGCGCCGCCCGCCCTCGCTCCCGCGCCGTCTCCCCGCCGCGCCGCCCGCCCCAGTGAATGGATGAGAGTCGCCGCGACTCCACGTCCGTAGCGGCCGCGCCGCGCTCCCAGCATCAGCACAGGACCGTGACATAACTAGGTGTGGTTCGGTGCGTGCCAGTGTAGGATGTGCGTGCCCCGTGACAGTGCGGTGTGGTGACTGGTGATGCGGCGCGGAAGCCAGGCCGTGCGGGCGCCGGAGTGCGATGCGCGGCTGGCGGCGCGGCGATCATGTCTCCTGACTCCGCTATAGGTGAGTCCGCGGCGCGCACAGCCTCCGGCCGAGCACAATAATCATTAGGAGCCTTCGTGGTGGCGGCGACTAATGCGCTCGAGCCTTCTGTATCCGGCTACGACCCGAGTTGTGTTGTGTATGTTCCGATTGTTCGCTTGTATCATTTTGTAGCTTAGGACTTGTCTGCCCAGTTTTGTCTCTACATAAATTCATGTTGCTTCATCGTCCTGAATTTTTAAATATGTGTACCTACAATATTCAGAGCCTATCATGTATCAGCACATTCGATTTAGTATATTATATACCTAGTATATGAAACAACAATTCACATTTAAAATAAACTAAAACGCCAAACACATTTTTATGAAAAATGTATTTTTAGTCAAAAATGTCTAACGTAGAGTATTACTCTGCACTGTTGTAAAGTTTCTTCGGTGGAGTTCAGATTTACTCGATGGATCAGGTATCTATAAAATTTAAATTAACTACCTATTTTCTGTCTAAGGAACTATGTGAGTGTTCACGTAAAGATTTCAGTAGTTAGGTAGATACATAGCTATATGTAGGAAGATTGATATCACGGGATTTCCTAGTCTGCCAACCCGCATTTTCGGTTATAAATCTTCCCAGTTTGATTTGTGTGCCTCTACCGTGCAGATTCGCTCTGATTTGTGGGACTCTTGGTTGTAAGGTCGTGTTAGGTACCCTCGTGTTTCTGGGTTTCTTTTGAGATAATTTGTTTTAGTAATGGTTTCAGTCTTTGTGTAAAGGACTAAGTGTAGGTAGGCGGGGTGGAAAGGAAAAGAACTGACAACGAACAGGATTTATTTTACATGAATATTAATCAGATTTAAGCGTAACTTTTTACGCGTGAATACTCGTACGCAATAGTATTCGACTGGATGTATGTTTTTAGGGTTCGATGCCATACGGATCCCATTACCAACCCTACGCCGGCGCCGTCCGTCCGTCCGTGCGTTTGTGCGGTTAACATTTTCACATAATATTAGGTATTATGGTATTAAAAAATAATAATAAAAAATTTAAACTTACGGGGAGTGCACATGCAAGAAACTTTTTTTTTAAATAAAAAAAAAATAAATTATTTGAATTTATTAGGGGTTTATGGCTGATATGCTAATTTCTTAGGATATCCGCCATAACACATATTTTGTAAAAAATTTAACCGGCTTACTTTTGAACCGTAATAACGGTTCAAAAGATACAACCATTTAAAGGTAGGAAAGACGGACGGACGTACGGCGTAGGCTTAGGGTCCCGTCGGAACCCTAAAAAAGTAGTAAATAAAATTCTAGCTCAATAACGCCTAATAAGGATAAAAGAACTTACAGCCATTAACCTTCTTCAAATGAGGAAAAATCCCCAGCACTATGCCTGTAGCGTCTTAATCTCCCTTTGCTCGAGGACATCTGACATTTATAACGATTTGCTAGACAAAGTAATCAAAGAAGCGTTCTGCGGGGGAGACAGCAGGAGATATCAACGCCAGGTTGTCTCGCTGGTATCAACAAGAGATGGAAATAAGTAGATATACCCATATTGTTTATTGTATAATTTCATCCATAGGTAGGTAACCTACGCTTGGACATGTCGAAAATTCCGCCAGTTCTAAATTCAATGCGAAGAACTGACAAACAAACTTCGCAAGTCACATTGTTTTGTTAGTACCTTCATCATCATCATCATACATCAATACTAATAATAAATCTGTAAGGGATGGTCATGGAGTAAGTTACTTTGTTTTATGATATACTGCGTTTGTAGACTCTACGTATGTTAATAAAACTAAATTGACTTTTTAGAAATATTTTCTGTATGTATGTAATATGTTCCTCTATAACTCTTAAACCGATCATCCGAATTCGATGAAACTTCGGAGAGGCACATTTAACTGTACGTGACACAGGATAGGCTAAATAAAATTCAGATCCGGTTACGCTAAGATGTGGCTCTCATACAAACCGAATTGTTCCTCGCGCCAAAATAAAGTTACCGTAGCGGGCTTAGCGGTCCCCCGACTCCTTTAAGTAACAAAATGGAAATTATTTGTGACTTTTTTAGTGGACGTTTCTTTTAAAATTTTGTAATGAAACTTTTATTTCAAGCTTTTAAAAAAAAATGTGTACAAGTCAGTCCGTCCGTGAGACGTAATTGTTTTGATTACTTGATTACTATAATTTTCTAATAAAAAAAAACGCATCCATATCGGCCCATCCGTTTGGGAGTTACGATGCGACAGACAGACACACCCACAGAGACATACACACACAGACAGACGGAGGCACAGAATAGAAAAGACGGAGGCTCTTCAACTTATACCACTCCTCTTTTTTATCTGGGCTTAAAAAATGGACTCGTCAAACATCATTATTATTTTTAATCGCCAATTTTATTAGAACTGGCAAGAAAACTCACCTGCAGTCACTGAACATCAGGGTCGTTGTTGATGCAATTTTTTTTCACATCAGCTGATGCTGATGCTCTTGCTGATATTTTATCATTAACATCAGCGGATGCAGATGCTGATGCTGATTTTAATTATTTTCTTTAAAAAAGGGAAAAATACTGAACTATATGAATATTATGAATTTATATCCAAAGTTTTGGTTGGTATTGAAATAAAAGATTGTGTTTTAATAATTTTGTGACATTTAATAAAAAAAAAATCAATCTGATACCAGTACCAGTTTAGTAATTATCTTAGCAATTAAATTCTAAGTATTGGATGGAACTTTGGAACTATTTGGAACTGCATGTGCTGCTTTTTCGGATTCTAGTCTGTTCCGAGAAGGTTTGTAAATTATATTAGCAATTAAATTATTAGTATTGGAACTATCAGCTCCGCCCCTCCGCGCTCATGTCACGACTCGAAAATCAGCATTAATAATCAGCATCGATCAATGCGGATGCTCATGCGATGCTGATGTTGAAAATGATGCTGAAGTTCCGCGGATGCTGATGCTGATGTTCGCAACAACCCTGCTGAAGATGGAAACGGGGGAGGCCGGCCGGGGGAGACGGCCACCGAACGCTGCTCTGTGCCGGAAGTCAATGACATTTATTAAAGTATTCTAAACACTTCATTCACTTCCTCTACAAGATGATAGTAGTTATATATTTATTTACATGGTCCTGAGTAAACAATGTGATAGAACTTGGTCTACGCTCCTTCGGTAAGTTTGTGCCCAGTTTAGATGAATATTTTGTTAGGACGATTAAACATTATTGGAAAATTATCTACCGTCAATTTCATGCTTGAATGACATTTAAAAGATATTTGCTATTTCAGGACTAGGAGTTTCAAAATTAAAATTAGTAATAATTATTTAGTACCGTGTGGGGCCGGTACTTAAAAAGAATAGCCTCACTGCATCTCTCCCCGTGCATGTCGTAAAAGGCGACTAAGGGATAAGGACAAGATGTCGTGCTAAAGGGCGACAGGCTCGCCACCTCTCACCTTGGCACGGTACTTCCACCGAGTCATGCAGCAGGTGGGTCTTCGTGCCTTACTTGCTGCTTGATCGATTGAATCTTGTTCGAATACTTTGCGAAACGTGGTGGTCGGTGTTGTGCTGTAATTTACCAGAGTTCTTGCAGCACAACACCGATTACTCTGCTTACCCCGATTGTCGGGATTCAGAGTGTGTGATATGTATGTATGTATGTATTTAGTACCTATAACTTTTTCTGTAGGAGAAATGTATCATGGGGACAATGGCAACTTCCGTCCGTCCATTCGTCCTTCTTTTAAAACCGTAACCAGTTGATATTTTTTACATAATATTTGGTAATACTAACAAATAATTAGAAAAACAAAAAGTAAAAAATTAAGGGGTACCTACAACATACAAGAAACGTTATTTTTTTTCTTTTTTTTTTGCTCTATCGAAAAAACGGGTTAAACTTAGTATGATTATAGTGCGAACTCTAAAGTAATACAAGAGATAATAAAAACAGGCCAGTCACATGGTACGGCTCACACTTGGCTGAAAAAAACGTTACGCTGAGAAATCATTTCACTTGATATTTTTGAACGCCAATTTTTTCTTGATAATTTGTGATCACAACGTGAAATGTATTTTATATAACCTATACTAATACACTATTACGAAGAGTGATATATAAAAACTGGCTAAGTGCGAGTTAGAATCGCGCACCGAGGTTTCCGCACAACAAAAAAAAAAACGTTGAAAAAACACGTTTCTGACCGCCTTAATTTTTCACTTTAACATTTTTTTATTATTTGTTGTTATATCCTTCGATCATAAAAATATAACTATAACTGCACAAGTAAACTATTTTTTCCGTCTACGGTTAAATCCGCCAAAAAACACAAAATGTTCTGTGAAAATTTCAATCGGCTAGCTATTACGATTCCGATACATCCATCATCGGACGGACGGAGACGGTGGGACAGACAGACAGACAGACAGACGTTGTAGACTTAGTAATTTATAGGCTTGTAATCCTGGCTAAGGCCAGTAAAAAAAAAATTAATCCTTTAAAGAAGCTGTTGTATGCAAGCTCGACATAATACGGATAGGATAGGTTTTTTTATGTAATCTGATATGGGTGGCCGAGTTGGAGGGGCTAAAGCGTAAGCTCCGACCAGCCAATATCAACTACGAGAAGGTAGGAGCCATACCGGAGACTTCCTTGGATTGCTGGCTATACTGGACTAGAGGAGAACACAACCTAGGCTGCTATGCGGCCATTTTACATCCAGTACGGTGGTACCAACCCAGTCGGCTACAATTTGAGCCTACCACCTAGTAAGGGGCAAGGGAAGGGACCTACAGTTTTATACCGGTTCCGAACGGTGAAGCAGCAGGTGTAGGTATGTACGTAAATTTTTTCGTCAGAAAAAACTCATTGGTACACGCCGACGGGATTCGAACCGCGGACCTCTCGCATGAGAAGCCGATGCCCAAACCACTCGGCCACCCGCCGCTTGATTGGTTGGTTCGCCGTTCGATATTGTTCAAGGTTGAAGGATTTTTCAGGTAAGCCTTAGTTCTATTTTGAGGCGCGTGGAGATCCTATGCGAGCATAAAAATACTAGCCTTTGTCTTTTTTTTTTTTGCCTTGTGAACACTCTCTCCTCAGTGAATGGACAATATCATGTCAACCGAAGCAGCGTGAGGTGTGAACGCTTTGGTTGTAAGGTGTAAAATTAAAATGTTTCACAAAAAATTATCCCTTCAGTCACGGGGACCATGCTAATGGTCCTTCGGGACGATTATTTATATTTATATCGTATAACAATTTCTACGATGGATAAAAACAAAAAAGTTGAAAAACACATGGGGGACTATTATATTTTTTTATTTTTTATTACTGTTATGTATATATTTTATTTGTTAGGATGTCCGCCATGATAATACATACATATCACACACGCTGAATCCTGACAATCGGGGTAAGCAGAGTGATCGGTGTTGTGCTGCACGAACTCTAGTAAATTCAGCACAACGTTTCGCAAAGTATTCGAACGAGATTCAATCGATCAAGCAGCAAGTAAGGCACGAAGATCCACCTGCTGCAAGACTTGGTGGAATTACCGTGCCAAGGTGAGAGGTGGCGAGCCCTTTAGCACGGCATCTTGTCCTTATCCCTTTGTCGCCTTTTACGAAATGCATGGGGAGAGATGCAGTGGGGCTATTCTTTTTAAGTACCGGCCCCACACGGTACTACATATTCTGTGCAAATTTACGTACGAACCTGCTACCTATTATGGTTCGAAAGATAGGTACAGTTCTTTAAAGGTAGGTCAGATGGACGAACGGACGGATGGACAGACGGCGTAGGCCTAATAGGGTTCCGTACCCCTACGGTACGGAACCCTAAAAAAACGGCCAAGTGCGAGTCGAACTCGCGCACCGTGGGTTCCGTATCGCCATGTCGTGGTCAGCGCCACTTAAGCCATCTATGTGTTAGTTAAAATGTTTAATACTCTTTTCGGTAGATGGCGCGCATACACTTTTTAGTTTCTTCTATGGGGAGCCCCGTGAATTTTCAAGAGAGACAGCCCTCGGACAGACGGACAGACAGACAGACGGCGTAGGCTTAGTAATAGGGTCCCGTACGACGGATACGGAACCCTAAAAAAAGGACGCTGTCAACCTGAAAAACAAGAACAAACGATCCTCAACTTTGGCCATAAAATGTTCTTTCTCGCCCTCTGTCTCCGCAATTTATTCTAGCAACATTTCACGAAAACCCCTTCGCCCATTCATCCAGCCACAAAGGTCGCTACGCCAACCCTAGCTCTCGCCCCAGCTGGTAAGACAATGCCCACTGTCATTTGCGATCCTGGGTGCGATATGTTCAGTCTGATTAGAAGAAATATGTAATTTATATGGTACTAGCATTTGCCCGCGGCTTCGCTCGCGTGAAATTCGTATTTAAAAAGAAGAAAGTAAGTAAGCCCGCTACCGTACCTTTATTTCGGCGCGCGGAACAATTCGGTTTGTATGAGAGGCACATCTTAGCGTAACCGGAACTGAATTTTAGCCTATCCTGTGTCACGTGTAGTTATATGTGCTTGTACTAAGTTTCATCAAATTCGGACGATCGGTTTAAGAGATATGGAGGAACATACATACATACAGAAAATATTTTTAAAAATCTTTAATTTAGTTTTAGTATCATAGGTACATAGAGTCTACAAACGCAATATCTCATAAAACAAAGTAACTTACTCCATGACCATCTCTTACGGATTTAAATTATTACTATATTGATATTGATAATAAACCTACTAAAACAGGCTCATTCTTGACGAATAGACGAAAGCGTAGCTACAGACGAAGGGATATTTTCAGGAACATTTCAGGCGACCGCGTAGGCGGGCGGTACCCACACAGCCACCGGACGCCGCTGGTAGAGCTCGCTGAATTCACAATGTAGGTACTAATGTATTCACTTTCAACTTCACGTTAAATATGCGTACTGTTTAATTGTGTAAATATTAAATTGTTGTTAATATTGTACGAGCCTGTGAGGGATTATAAAGCTTTTTAACCGACTTCAAAAAAAGGAGGAGGAGTCCGACTGTATTTTTTTAATTTTTAATTTTTTTATGTTTGTTACCTCAGAACTTTCGACTGGGTGAACCGATTTTGAAAATTCTTTTTTTATTTGAAAGCTGGTGTTTCCCGTGTGGTCTCATTCTAATTTGGTCAAGATTGGATTGGAAAGCGAGGCGGAATCGCGAGGCCGAAGGCCGAGCATCCCTACACGCTGGACTTACCGCGGATGCATACCAATCGATTCTGCAGATCTTTCCTCTACAGAACCGGTAAACTCTGGAACGCTCTCCCTGCGCATATATTTCCCCTCAAGTACAGTCTCGTGTCCTTCAAGAGGGGCGTGAATGGGTACCTGTCAGGCCGGCATGGCATCCGCAACCCCCGTATACGGCCGAATGTCCATGGGCGTCGTTAGACACCTTATGGGTGGTTCGGCGCCATATGTCGCGCTGTCAATAAAAAAAATTAAAAATTTAAAAATATAGGTACCGTGTGGGGCCCGTACTTACATATAATAGCCCCACTGCATCTCTCCCCGTGCATGTCGTAAAAGGCGACTGAGGGATAAGGACAAGATGCCGTGCTAAAGGGCGACAGGCTAGCCATATCTCTGATCTCACCTTGGAACGGTCCTTTCACCGAGTCGTGGTGCAGCGGGTGGGTCTTCGTGCCATACTAGCTATAGCTACTTGATAGTTATCTTGTCCGAATACTTTGCTTTGCTTTGTGTTGTGCTGTAATTTACAAGAGTGTTTGCAGCACAACACCGATTACTCTGCTTACCCCGATTGTCGGGATACAGTGTGCGTGAGACAATCTCGCCTCGTTAGGAGAGATACTTACCTCAAGCAGGCATTGTGATACAGCGTGGGAATGCGACGCGTGTCCTCGGAGCACTCCGCTCGATCCCCAGATCACATTTTTAACCGACTTCAAAAAAAGGAGGAGGTTCTCAATTCGACCAATTCGACAATTGTATTTTTTTTTTGCTTTTCTTTTTATTTATTTTTTTATGTTTGTTACCTCAGAACTTTCGACTGGGTGAACCGATTTTGAAAATTCTTTTTTTATTTGAAAGCTGGTGCTTCTCGCGTGGTCCCATTTTAATTTGGTCAAGATCGGATTGGAAAGCGAGGCCGAGTACATTAATAGCAAAAAATTAGTAATAAAAAAAACTGTGAAATAAAAAACTACCTATTAAAAAAAATATAAAAACCGCCTTCAAAAATTTATGAAACAAAAAAAAATCGAACCCTAGAGTTGAAGGCGGTGCTAAAGCAAGCAAAAACACCGCCTTCAACTCTAGGGCTCGATTTTTTTTATTTCATACATTTTTGAAGGCGGTTTTTATATATTTTTTTTAATAGTTTTTTAATGATTTTTTTTACACAAAATTTTATTTTATTGAATAACAATTTGTTGTTCACATGTTGAATAAATTGTTGCCAAAAACCCCTTCTCAGAACAACCTACTCAGTGAATTTCAATATCATAAACTTTTTAGGCTTCCGTAACCAGCGATGGTTGCAAGGATATTGCGCGAATTGCGGAAAATATGTGATATGTAAATTTTATCGCAAGGTAAAGTATTAAAGTGTAACACAATAAGGATAATTGTCCATTAGCCTACATTTCCATATAGGCGGCGGTATTTCTGAAAGCAAAACTCCACACACGATTACCAAAGGAAATAAAAAGCAATGAAACGAGGAAGTTACGCCATGTAGGCTCCCTTCATTTAGTTTCATTGTAGCAGAAACACATTCTCTCTTTATAGCAATACCCAATTATACCAATGTACTGTGCTATGTGATAATGTTCGCCAAAATGTCTTATCTACCATTGTTTTTTATGGAAACTGACCCGGTTGGCTACATCACCTACAACATTCGTGATGTCAGTACATAACACCAGGTGAACTTGGTACCATGTTAGTGCTTCCCTTCATTTTCATGTCGGCTACACTGAACTGGACGGAAAACAAGAACTATTTACATAGCCGTTTCGACCGACGACGCGACGTTTCATTCAGTGCGGTGACCGTACCAATCCGGGCGGGATAAACCCTACCACATAGTAAGGTAAGAAGCGAAGAGACTTACAGTTTTACGTGGAATCCGATCCACGGTCAGCCTCCTACGAGCGGTCACCCATCCAAGTACTGACCGCGCCCAGGTGTGCTTAATAACAGTCGACCGACCGCACCAAGAGTTACTGAGGCTGACAACCCTTAAATAATATATAAAAAAGCAGTAAGGTTTATTTAGCAAAAAAAAAAAACAATATAAACACATAAGTAATTACAAAAATATTAACTTTTAGCTGAAAGGGAGAGCAGACACAGCACGATGCGAAATCTAACATGTAGTCATGTACGCAATTGCGGCTGGTTTTAAGACTGCCCCCTGACACTACAAACACTGCAATATCAAATAAAATGTAATGAAATAAAAAACAAACAAGAAAAAACTAAATATGAAGATATATAGGTAAAATTACTACACATAATAATATAACTCAGGTGCCTGATATCCTTTACCTATAATAAAATCCAACGTCTGCTTTCTGTCTGAGTGTCTGTCTGTCCGCTTATAACTCGAGAACCACTGAACCGATTTTAATAAAACAAAATTCTACGGATTCCTTGATTCTTCCCATCGACTAAAGGCTACTTACTATCACGCTAAATGGCTTATGAGGTTAGCAGTGAAGTGAAATATGAGAGCGGGCGGAGCCACGGGCACAGCTTGTCCTTACCTATAATAAAATCCAACGTCTGCTTTCTGTCTGTCTGAGTGTCTGTCTGTCCGCTTATAACTCGTGAACCACTGAACCGATTTTAATAAAACAAAATTCTACGGATAGCTTGATTCTTCCCATCAACTATAGGCTACTTACTATCACGCTAAATAGCTTATGAGGTTAGAAGTGAAATATGAGAGCGGGCGGAGCCGCGGGCACAGCTTGTAACTCATATAACTCATAATATAACTAGGGAACAAAACAATTTAAACATGTTGAGGTTCTATTTTAAAAAGATTGGGAATCCCCGATCTAAGCTTATTATCCAGCCAGCAGTAATGAGAATATCCATGCGGCACTCAGTCAGTCACTCGAGTGACTTCACACGTATTGTGTTTGCTGCACTTACATGCAATTCACTCTGCAATTATAAAGGTGCAAATTGCATTGTTGCTTCGCAGTGGATCCTGACGTAGAATTATGTTCTGTTCTTTTGTCTCTAAAATGACACGGATGTCGTACTACGTGTAGTGTTAAGAAAACTGTTGTTTCTAAGTAAGTAGCTTCCGGTCATTATTGTAAGTATTATATTTTTATATGTAAACTAGCTTTTGACCACGGCTTCGCTCGCGTTAGACTCGATTTAATTGCAAATCCGATTCAAACGCAAATATTATGATAAACGATCGCTTCTCTTATATTATCTCTCTCTCTCCCGTCCATACTTTACTTTCATTGATACTGATGTGCCCTAAGGCTATTTAGCGTGATGGTATATAGCCTATAGTGAACCCCAAGAACTCTTTCCATTTGTGCAAACCGCATCAAAATATGTTCAGTGGTTCCGGAGTTTACTTCAAACATACATACAAACAGACAGACGATCCCTTTTATAAGAAGTAGAGATAGAGAAAAGTAATACAAATAACTAAAGAATTAAAACCTACATAACAAACATTAAATTTACTATCAAAAGGGGCGTTTTCAAAAGTTCCCAGAACACTTGCGGCATTACCCCGCTGGATGGCAAGGCTTACCCGTTGAATAAAGTAGGTCCTTGATTGCGAACATAAAAATTAAATAAACAGAAAGAACTTACAATAATACATACATACATATCACACACGCTGTATCTTGACAATCAGGGTAAGCAGAGTAATCGGTGTTGTGCTGCAAGAACTCTGGAAAATTGCAACACAACATCGATCACCACGTTACAATAACTATAAAATTAAAACTAACCTAAAACAAAACTAACCTAAAACCAACCCCTCTTGATAGCCAGGCTAATAATTCTTTACCGAAGGTGAGCGCGGCACGAGGCAAACAATATTCTAAGAAAGAAAATTCAACATAAATATGGAAAACCAGAACTGCATAAAACAAAATATAAAATTTACAAACAAAGCAATTTAGTTATCCAACAAGCATCCCCAGGCCATAGTAAAATGAGAATAAGAATAAGAATCTGGTTTAACTATGCCCAGGCGCAGTCGCATTACCAGCATTAACCTCGACTTAGAAATGCCTTCGTTCCTTCCTACTGTTATTCACTTGCTTGTTTGTGTAAATATCCTCCTTATCCTCTTTACCTATAATAAAATCCAACGTCTGCTTTCTGTCTGAGTGTCTGAGTGTCTGAGTGTCTGAGTGTCTGAGTGTCTGAGTGTCTGAGTGTATGTCTGTCTGTCCGCTTATAACTCGAGAACCAAAGAACCGATTTTAATAAAAAAAAAATCTACGGATAGCTTGATTCTTCCCATCAACTATAGGCTACTTACTATCACGCTAAATGGCTTATGAGGTTAGCAGTGAAGTGAAATATGAGAGCGGGCGGAGCCGCGGGCACAGCTTGTGTTGTATATAGATTGAATGATGTCTTCGGATGAATCACATTTAAATAAAATTATATCTCAAAGAAAAAAAAATTTTGTTATCCGTGTTAGTAACGGATTAGGTATTAGGTCCAGCGGTTTAAGATTTGAGAAATAATTTTATGATCGGTTCAAGCCACTATTGAAGCTAAACACGTGCCCCCCAGCCCAGCCCACAAGATAAAGAGTCAAACCGCCCATAAAACGGATCCGTGAGCGAGGCCGCCACAGAAATTGAGTCGCTAAATGGAATGAATACCCGGAGACGGTATTATGATACATCATATACATTTGACCTCGCTATCAACGTTTGATCGCCATGCACTACATTTGCATATACCTATGCGTAAATAAGTGCGACATTTTCTAATTTCGTTTTTGGACATTGGAAATGTCTTTTCGTTCGCTCCAGTGTAGGCTCCGATTTCACGAAAAAGTGCGATCCCCTTATATCTCGGAGACTTGTGAAGATATTATATTAAAAAAAGGCTCAAAAGACGCGTATTCATGAGAGCTGTAAGGTGGAAAAACATTTATTCGAGAAAATAGAAAACGAAAAAGTAATGGCCGAAATAGTGAAGAAAAAATTAAATTTTTTCCGAATTTTTTATATTCGGAAAAAATTGCGCTCGATATTTTGGAAACGAACAATGATATCAAAAATTTGAGAAAAAATCCTCTGGACAATTTAGTCAGCTACAATTTGAGCCTAAAACAAAGACGATCAGGTTAGAGGTTTGCCCTGTAGCCTAACCTTTTTAAAAAATTTCCAATGTGCTGGATAGTCGTGTGAGGCACGAAATCTGTAAATGTTTTGAATTTTTTTTTTATAGACGACCGGCACGGGTGGCAGTGCCCAAAAGTTCAAAGGACGATTAAGAAACAGCCAATAACAGCACTCCTCGCGAAACCACGCTCAGAGAGGCGCCGTGCCGCCTACAAGGCGGACAAAGAGGTCGTTGTCTAATTTATTAACACGCCTTTTGAATACTCCCAGCATCGGTGGTGGGGAACACACTCGCCGGAAGACCGTTCCATATTTTCGGCGTATGACATAGGAACGATTTCGAAAAGCGATGCGTTCTCAGAAGTTGTGTGTCAACAACATATGGATGTTCCGAGCGAGACCGGCGGGTGTGACGAATACGGATCGGGGCAGGCTTTTCTCTTTGCTCTTTGCACTTCTCTCTCACTTCTTCAAGTACCGATTACCTACATGTACGACTGTTGTGTAGATCCGTTTTTACGATACAGCAAGACCTAAAAAAATTTTTTTTTTTCAAAAAACAACTTTTTTTTCTATGTATTCCATCATTTTTAACTTTTAGTGTTTTTACCTATTACGTACAGAAGAACGGACGGCGCGGGGCGTAGGCTTAGTAATAATAATAATAGGCTTCCGTTCGGATACAGAACCCTAAAAATTTGATGCCCTTTCTACGTGCCTTCTCATTTTCACGAGTCGTAAAATATTTTTGGCGGGCGCTCGCTCGCTTATTAACATCGTAAGGGTTTATGAAGGATTACTGGATCCAGCTGGACTGGACGGCCAGGGTAATGACCCAGCCGGGTCCTTTGAACTTCTCTTTGTCCTTCATTTACCGCTTGTTGTACTACGAATTTTATTTACGCTGTAAACTGTCGATAGTTTTTAGGGTTCCGTACTATACGGGACCCTGTTACTAAGCCAACGCCGTCTGTCTGTCTGTCCGTCCGTCTCTTTCTGTCTGTCCCAGGGCTATAGATATCTCTTGAACCGTAATAGGTAGCCCGTTGAAAATTTCACAGAATATGTGTTATTATGGCCGATATAACAATAATAAAAAATAAGAAAAAGTAAAAAAATCACGGGGGTCCCCATAGAAGAAACCAAAACGTGTACGGGGCCCTATTACTAGGCCTACGCCGTCTGTCTGTCTGTCTGTCCGTCCGTCCGTCTGTCTGTCCGAGGTATGTGTCTCTTGAACCGTAATAATTTAAATTGTTGAAACCCGTTGAAATTTTCACACAATATGTGTTTAATTATGGCGGATATATGACAACAAATAATAAAAATAAGAAAAAGTAAAAAAAATCACGGGGTTCCCATAGAAGAAACGAAAAAAGTGTATGCGCGCGCGCCATCTACCGAATAGAGCGTGAAGCATTTTAACTAATCATGACATTTAATTAATATGAACCATTTCATTACACACCATAGATGGCGTGAGTGGCGCTAACCATGACATGGCGATACGGAACCCTCGGTGCGCGAGTTCGACTCGAACTTGGCCGGTTTTTAGGGTTCCCTACGGTACGGAACCCTATTACTAAGCCTACGTCATCTATCCGCCCGTCATACATTTAAAGGGCTGCATTTATTGAGCCATAATAGGTAGCCGGGTTGTCTGAACAGAAAACTCATGTTTTTCATGTTACCGTGTTACCTTTACGGATGTATTTTCATGTTACCTTGTTACCTTTACGGATGTATTAACCCGTTGACTGTGGAGCGGTCGATATCGACCGCTAGAGCACTATAACTCCGCGATATTCCTGAACCATCGGCGAACCCCCGGGATAAACCTCTCGTGCTGCCAAGCGGAACCGGAATCGAATCCAACTCGGGAGCTAGATGAAAAATGGCCGCCATTCGATTTGTTTACAGCTGTTATTTACAAAGCAATCGGAATAGAGGGCGCGCGTCGATACAAATAGGTACCTAGAAAAGGCATAGGTTTTTTTTTTTTTATGGAAACTGACACGGTTGGCTACATCACCTACAACATCCGTGATGTCAGCCCATAACACCAGGTGTACTAGGTGCTATGTCAGTGCTTCCCTTCATTTCGCGCCGGCTACACTGAACTGGACGGAAAACACGAACTATTTACATAGCCGTTTCGACCGACGTTTCGCTCAGTGCGGTGGTACCAACCCGGCCGGGATAAACCCTACCACCCAGTAAGGTAAGAAGGGAAGGGACGTACAGTTTAACGTGGAATCCGAACCACGGTCAGCCTCCAACGGTCGGGCGGTCACCCATCCAATAACTGACCGCACCACTGAGCTGCCGAGGCTGACGATCCCTTAGTCAACTTTTACGACATGCGACGGGGAGAGATGCAGTGGGGCTATTCTTTTTAAGTACCGACCCCACACGGTTCAAAAGCCGTCTTCATAAATTTAGACAACAACTTTTTTGTCCGCCTTGTAACTGGCATGGTGCCTCTCTGAGCGTGATTGTGGAGTGGAGTGTGTTATATCCATAACACCACTCCAGCAGGAGTGATGTTATTGGCTGTGTCTAATCTTCTTTTGAACTTTTAGGCATAGCTACCCGTGCCGGTTAAAGGTACACCTGTTACCCGACGAGGAGAAGAAAACGACGGGGTCATGAGTCACGACACGACAGCAAAAACGTAGAAGCCGAAAAAAAAATTGGTTGTCTGTAAATTCGGTTTACGAACGATAGTTTTACGTGATGACGTGGAATAATCGTAGTACATAGAGCAAAGATCAGTAATCTCAATTTCCAGTAGAAAGATTAATCATCTTGTGACTGGCCATCAATAAACTTCTGTTGTCTGATCTTGACAGTTTTACTTCTTAAGAAGTTTCCATGGTAACTTTGACTATAACGATTGTGCCTCTCTATCGCTTGTTACGCGCTCTCGCTTGCACACACAGGTTCAGATGGAACGTGACACGCTTTCGTGCGTGCAGCCGGTGCTCATCAATTTATAAGACGTGACGTCATCACGTCAAAAACACTGTGCCGTTGACTGATAGAGAAAGGGGGGTTCGAAATATTTTACTTATAGTAAGTAAAATATTTCATCCAATTTAGGTTTAAAATATATCAAATTTGGTGCTGTCCTAGGTGATAATTCCAAAACAAAATGTTTCATAAATCTGAAAAAAGTAGTCAATTGAGTGCTTACAGCATGAACAAGTTTCTGAAATTAGCATTCTTCTGAGCGGAGAAGCGTCTCACTTCATCTCGTAGGACGAGGTGCGACGCAAGAAAGAACGGGCAGCGGTGACGCACGGTTAGGAAATGGCTACAGAACCCTCCGTGTGCGAATAACTTACGAAATCAACAGGATTTGTAATAGTTTCGTCCCAACTTCAGTTGTCGAAAGAAACGAAAACATATTCATGACAGGATATCATTTCGTTTCGTCGAGGCTCCGGGGGCTCCGCCTCCGAGGCCGGATATTCTGCGCGCCATCTATTATGTCATAATTTGACTAAACTTTATTTCATACGTCATTAAGGTTTCTTGAATATCGACTCGCGCGGTTTACCGAGAAAAAAATACCGTTTGCGGTATGATTTTTAATTCGCAGATTCCAGATCGAATCTCGAGTTTATTGTTTACTGTATAATTTCATCCATAGGAGTGTGCCACCCACGACCACTTACTTTACAAGAACGTAAACATTGGCTTTTAAATTAATTACGAGTACTATAATAATGTAACGATATGCCCATACGACAGTAATAAAAACCCTAACTAATATATAGCTACTTTTTTAAAATTTGATTTTGATGTTGAGATGGCGTGTGAGTGTTCATTTTAAGGCCCTGTCAACTCGTATTCACCCGTACTCCTCTTTCAAGGCGCCGCTTTCGCTGGTTGGAGTAGGATGCAACGCAATCAAAAATTAGGTTTATATTTTTTTATTCCAAAACTACGCATGCAAACAAAAAAGTAAAAAGCTACGGATTTAGATATATATTCAATAAATAAAATATATTTTTTCCAAAGCCTTGATTTGGTCACGTTGTTGCCTTAAATACGTTTTTATAACTAAATTCAGAGGCATGTTCATGATTTGTTTCTATCGAGCGAAGTTAATCAAATCGTGTTTTCAAAAAGCTATCGATCTGCGCTGATAGATGAAGTATTACATATATTAAAACTGAATCTGCCAGGTGAGTAATATTGGTGGTACACTTCTTGAAATTCGAGTCAGACGCAGCCTCACATCACCTTAAGTGCCGGCTCCACACGGTACATATCTCTGTACATACACAACTGCACGGTACACAATAACTCTCATAATATCTTCTGTATGTAAATGGACTGCACGCCGATCAAATGTTGGTATTACGTATAATATATTACACCGCGTACGTCAATTCCGTTTCTGAGTATATATTTCCACGACGGCGAGGGAGTGGTGCGCTGCATGTGGAGATTTCTGACGACTGGAAAATGAAATGGATACACAACAAACTGAATTCTGGTCAGTCTGCTGGCAGCTGACAGGTCTCGTGTCTGTATTTTTCTATTGGAAAATAGCCGATGCAGAATGCATGTGATTTATACAGATTAAAACAGTATATTCTTGAATTGTTTATTGTATAATTTACTTGGACATGTCGAAAATTCCGCCAGTTCTAAATTCAATGCGAAGAAGAACTGATAAAATTCGCAAGCCACAATGTTTTGTTAACTTATAAGTATTATCCCGTTGACTGTGGAGCGGTCGATATCGACCGCTAGAGCACTATTATTTACAGCATAAACATGAATACTCAAGAATCTGACCACTCTGCCTCTGCCACATTACCTATTGTCTGGTGCCATCTTCAATTCTGATACTTAAATACAATTAAATATATCAAGTCAAACAATTAGTTTAAGTTTATTACAAAGAAAATGTAATAAATATGTAAT
Source organism: Nematopogon swammerdamellus (assembly GCA_946902875.1). NCBI lineage: Eukaryota > Metazoa > Arthropoda > Insecta > Lepidoptera > Adelidae > Nematopogon > Nematopogon swammerdamellus. The sequence continues at coordinate 1,458,978 of OX336345.1, read as the reverse complement.
CCGCGGTCTATCTTAGGCTCCCAATTGTTAGTTAAAAATAGACCAAAATCTTCTAAACTGATTGGTTCATTTAAAACCTCTACAATACAAAATGAACCCCCACCTCTTACCGGCAGCTGTGCTTCTGCCGTGGGCGTCGCGGCGCGCGGCGCGCTAGGAGGCCCCCCGGTGTCGGTGACAGCCCTGCAAATTATTGCATAATGAAATTTGTGTTGGCGCGCTGCTCTCGAAGATTTGAACTTCCATTTGCCGAAACCTCTTTGACTTTTAATTGAGTTTCAGCGAGACGCATTGCCTGGAAATAAATTTACCTATTTATTAGAAGCTGGTTCATTCATAGTAAAGCTGAAATTACATTTATGGAAATATATTTACTTATTATGTGCCCATTTTGTGCGGTGAAACACGAAGCAGTGACGCGCACACGCACACTCCCAAGCGCCGCGCCGCCCGCGGGGCTTTCTAAGTTCTAACTCCATCACAAACCATTTGAGTTATTCCGTGGTAGGTAAGAGTAGCAATAAAGTTTAAAATACTTTCAAAAAGACTTTCATTTTTAATTTTTTTTATTTTTGAAGTGAAAACTTCTTTAGCGGCGCTTGACACTTTTTTAGATGGGTAAAAAATGTTAAACTCGCGTCAGATCTCGCGTCAGATCCGTAGCCTGATCGAAAAAGCGTAAGATTCGAAACTTCTTTAGCGGCGCTTGGCACTTTTTTTAGATGGGTAAAAAATGTTAAACTCGCGTCAGATCCGTAGCCTGATCGAAAAAGCGTAAGATTCGTTGAAATTATGGATGAAAGTAGATTTTTCTGAGAAATAAACTTTTTGATGTAAAATAATTATAATAGTTCTGTAGTGTTAAATTTTTTATGTAATATAAATTGTCATGTTTGCCTACAATAGCGCAATAAATGAATATTGTATTTTACCACATAAATAATAGTACTTTTATACTGATAAATAAAACAATTCCTGCGAAATTATTCCCTAACCATTCCAAAATATTCAAAAATGCACAACGTTGATGTTTAAGTTTTCACTTCTGCCGGCTCTCCCGGAGTGCAACCTTAGGCTTTTTGAAGCGAAAACTTCTTTAGCGGGGCTTGACACTTTTTTAGGTGGGTAAAAAATGTTAAACTCGCGTCAGATTTCGAAAAGCGTCAGATTTATTTGTATTATTTAAAATGTAACCTTAAGTCATTGCATTAAGGGTTAAGTTACGGGTGGCTCGGGATCAATTCTGTTCGTCTCTCAGTGACAGTAAAGCCGAAAGCGAATCAAGGGAATCCGATATTTGTTTGGTCGATTATCTGATTTCGTGGCTCAATGGTAAGAGTGTAGGATTTGTATTTTTTGACCATGGGTTCGAATCCCAAATTTTTTCTTTTTTTTTCTTTTTTTTTCTTTTTTAAGCAATGTTACGGTGTTAAAATTTTTTTAGGGTGTTTAGTTTTTTTTACAACCACCTAAGAATTATTTTCGAAAATACAAAAAGTATTTTTTTTGGTTTTTTTTTCTTTTGTTTCCTTTTTTAAGCAATGTTACGGTGTTTAAATTTTTTTAGGGTGTTTAGTTTTTTTTATAACCACCTAAGAATTATGTTCGGTAATATAAAAAGTTTTCACTTCTGGAGGCACTCTCGGAGTGCAACTGGGGATTTTTTTTATGAATACGCGAGACACTGGCGCCGTCAGCATGGATTGTTGAGCCGACGACGCGCAAAAGCATTCGGATTAGAACGGGGGCTACGAATGCCGTGCCGGCGGCGTGACAGATGCCTTTTCACGCTTCTGTTGAAGGATCCTAAGTCAAAGGAAACACATCGGGAGGAAGTGCATTCCGTGCGGAAGATAAAAGATATACTGGAGCGCCTCTATCTCGATCGAGTATCTGTCTCTACTCATTGCTGTCTTGCGGTTGGTTATCATATACGCGACGCGCACGCGTCTTGTGTTTGTTATGATTTTTCATTTCATTTTACGTGATTTTACTTCAGTAGGATAGCAGTTCGGAAGCATCGTCGTCGTATTTTCAAGAAATGTTTTCAGAACAATGAAGGTTCTTTCTACTTTCGATGATAATATTTTCATAAATGTAATTTCGTATCAAGAGTTTAATAGCTTCTGTATTTAGGTATGTTTTAGAAATAGAAGTTTAGATAGTAATAATAATTTTAATTAGCCAAGCAACTTTTCCAGAGTCTTCGCTCAAGTCGCCAACTCTACCACAGCAAGTGCGGGCATTTTCTTAAGTATCTGTGTGTGTGTTTGTTGTAGGAAAGCTTTGACGAGTGCCCATTACTACTTCTCGTGCGTAACATACCTATCTAAAACTTTGTTGTGTAAGCCCCTAAAAATACAAAGCAATAACTACCGATATTCCTAAATTTAGATACTAAGCATTAATAACCCAGATTACGCGTAACACTACTTCTCGTGCGTAAAATATCGAAAACTTTGATGTGTAAGCCCTAAACCTACAAAGCAAATAACCACCGATATTCCTAAATTTAGATACTACACTAATAGTGTTAATTTTATAATTACCGAAGCCTAATCTATCTTGCGTAATTTACCTCTTTTAAGATAGTTTACCTAATTAGATTTACTCACCAATTTCTCTCTTAGGGTGTTTGCCGTTCTCGTCATCTTTGTTCTCTCTAGGGTAATTTGATTCAACCGTTTATGTGGTTTTTTATAATAAGCAATAAATTTGTAGGCAATTTCTCAGAAATATTTGGAACACATGCTTGTAAGAAAATAGTGCTGGGGTTGCGGATACCAAATCGGGTAGACAGGCAAATTTTTACGCCCCTCTTAACCGAACACTTCTCTAATCGATTCTAAATCTTTCTTGTGCCTCACTGCAAAGGTGTGGAACGGGCTCCCAGGGAATATCTTTCCCCACTCCTACAATCGACGGATCTTCAAATCGCGGGTTAATTGCCTTTCCCAGCAACATTAGGCCACCTCCAAGCCGGACTGGCACCTCCTCGGCGGTGAAATTGGCTGCGCCTGAGGTTTCGACCTCGGGAAGAGTCACCCAGTTTGGAAGCAATAAAAAAACACACACAGTACTTGGGGGGAAATGTAATTGGCAGGGAGAGCTTTCCAAATGTTACCTGTTCTGTAGATAAAATAGCCTGTAGAACCGATGAGTCCGTGTATTGTTTGTTGTATAATTTCATCCATTGGTCGGAATACGTCGACATCGCTTCGAAAATTCCACCAGTTACACTTCAATGCGAAGAAGAACTGACTTACAAACTTGGTTAATTCTACACAAGCAAGTCGCAATGGTTTGTTAGTGGGTATGTTATAAATATTATAGTTTCTTATGAATAATTAACCCATACTACCGCTCACAAGGACGCTAGGACATAGGTTGACATGCCGTAAGGAGATGCATTAGTTTAGATAGGCCTGGGCACTACAGGTTAGTCAGTTGTAGCTTTGAGTAACATTTCCATCAACGCCCATTTTAGGGTCCCGTCGCAAAATGCGAAAAAGGAACCCTTATTCTCCCAGGATCACTCTGGTGTATATATGTCTGTCTATCTGTCCGTCCCTCCGTCTGTGATTTACTTGGTTCACTTTGTCCATAGGCCTACCTTTTGGCATTTCATTAGATATTCCACCTTGAACATCTCCCTCCCCAAATCCTCTTTCAGAAAGACCTCGTTTCAATCGAGCCTCGAACACAGAACTCTGAACATTTACTTTCAACCCTCGATAACCAAATTAGTACGGCAGCCATTATTTCGAACAGTTCTCGGAGTAATCCGGTTGTACGAGTTTCTTGTACTAACTTTTGTGAAAGCTTCGACGTTATTGAATTATATTTCTTATTATGTTTTATATATTCTTTGAGCAGCTTGTAGCCAAGTAGTACGGTCTCGCCTCGTTAGTCAGGAGCCAGTGACTTCAATCCCGTCTGCGCTATTTTTCTCTCTCACAGTTTTCAGTTTGATAAGTGCATCTTCGCAATGCTCTGTTGATTTTCGCCATGAACAAGATTTGTTTCTGGGTTCGGATTTCATGTACAACTTTAAGTTTCTTTTTTTTACCTTACAAGGTGATAGGGGTGGATAAAAATCTATCCCACCCGGACTTATACCACTACACCCTATGAGGGTAAGTTAGTACTAATGAGTTTTTTTCTGACGAAAAAATTTACGTGCACTACACCTGCTGGTGCTGCTTCGCCGTTCGGAACCGGTGTAAAACTGTAGATCCCTTACCTTGCACCTTACTAGTTGGTAGGCTTAAATTGTAGCCGACTGGGTTGATACCACCGTACTGGATGTAAGTGGGGAAAGTTATTCCCGGAAGCCCATTACACATCCTTGTAGTGCGTGTGACACGAGAACGATTAGGACTTTAGAGAATCGTGCCGTGTTCGTATACCACTCTTCTGATAGCTAACTAGGCATAGGCAGTGCCTATTAGGCACGTATGGTATTTTTTTTTTTTATGGAAACTGACACGGTTGGCTACATCACCTACAACATCCGTGATGTCAGCCCATAACACCGGGTGAACTAGGTGCCATGTCAGCGCTTCCCCCTTTGACGTGCCGGCTACACTGAACTGGTCGGAAAACACAAACTATTTACATAGCCGTTTCAACCGACGTTTCATTCAGTGCGGTGGTACCAACCCGGGCGGGTTAAACCCTACCACCAAGTAAGATTAGGAGGGAAGGGACGTACAGTTTTACGAGGAATCCGAACCTCGGTCAGCCTCCAACGGTCAGCGGTCACCCATCCAAGTACTGACCGCACCCAGCGTTGCTTAACATTCAATAGCGACTGTTGACTGTCTGCACCACTGAGCTATCGAGGCTGACATTCTATCGGTATATCTTTGATTAAGTGGTCAAAGGGCGTACAACAGATCGGATCGTGTTTGGCGTCTGAACTCACATGCGGATCAATGATTCTTTCTGTTCAGTGCCTCCGCCTTCTACAGACGTGCTTTCAGGCACGCACGTGTGTGTAGCATTTGAATGGTTCCTACCTACCGAGCTGTCATGCATTTCAACCGATTTTTCTTCTTTGAAGTAGGTATGTAATTTATGTTTAAGGAGGAATGATAAAAAAAAAATCATTTAATAAAATGCCTATCAAATAAACCCACTTCATGGAACAAAACATGTTTAAATAAAATATTGCACTGAAACTAAACCAACCGACAAAACTGTGCATTATTGTGCTTGTGCTTGTAAAATTGAATCAATATAAAATACTGGGACGAATTCCAACCCAAATATTTCTCTACTAAAATTATTGAAATTAATAAAATAAAATAAAATGTAAAATGAACCTCAACAAAGAATGATAATTTGAATACCTATTACGGTTCAAGAGATACAGACAGGATAAAAGTTATTTTTATTATTGTTGTGGTACCGTATTTCGGGTAAATGTATTCTAGAGTACGTTTCAATACCTATATTTTGATAGGCGATTTGTTAGGGGAAATTATACAGTTCTGGTCAGAAAAAATCGGAAAAAATGTCGAGTGTGTTTTGTTTTGCCTGGAGTTCAAAAAATCGGCCTGTGCTTCTAAATAAGTGAATCCTGAAGTGTTTGGTATGACTGAATGCGAAATTTCAGTACAAATCAGACTGAACACGGATCTTTGATGAATCGATCGATTGAGGCGGGATATTCGAATTTGTGCGGGAGCGCGCGCGCCAAAATTTTGCATTTTTGCGCGCGGCGTAAAGGGCTGGGAGTCAACGGTAGGTAAGCATATTAATATGGCGGGAGCCAAAGGGTTTCTAGTTTGGTAGGTATTAAGTGTAACAGGTTCTCCTTTAAATCTCGTAAATATTTCTCCGTGCTACGCCGCCGCCGCCACCGGAGTCACAGGAGTTTTGCTCAAGTCTCCGCGTGGTGCAGGAAATTGTAAAACTATTTTTAACACTTCATTCTTTAAAACTAACATTATAATATTGTCCTTGTCCTTGCACGCGGGAAATGCGCGTATTGGCAAAGTCGGATTTCTAAACAACAATTAGGTACCTAACTAGAGTTCGCGATTCTATGTCCTGCTTGTGTAACAGGTATTGAAGTCGTCGTTAATTTTGAAATCGTCTACCGGCAGACGGTAAAAGTCTATCTATTATACAATTCCTTTTCTAAGCACGTTTTCAATATCTCTTACGGCGGAGGCGGTGGGCCGTAATCTCCGTAAAACACTCCGCGCAACCGACACTCGCGGAGCGCGGAGTGCGCGGCGGAGGCGGTGCGGCGCGGTGGGAGCGGTGAGGGGTAAGGTGAAGGGGGGAGGGGGCGCTAATCTCCTCATCGCGAGATAGTTCACGCTGCGCTGCGCATGGCATTCACCATCCAACTCGACAGCGCGCTATCCTGGCACTAGGTCGTGGAGGTCGTGCTCGCTCCACAAAACATAATGCCCGGGTGACACGAGGCCAGTTTTTCAAGCCAGGATGGTAAGCCAGTGCTAGTAAGCTAGCAAGGTAGCTAAACTAGCAACCTAGCAAAACTAGCTTCCTGTAGATATATTTTGAAGCCAGTAAGCTAGTATAAACCAGTGTTCCAAGCCAGGAAAGTTTTAATAGTATGGGGTTTTATTTTTCAAGCCAGTGGCGCCCCCCACCACCTACCTACTTAGTGCGTGCGTGGCTTTGCGTACTAGCTTCGTGTAGACAACGAAGCCAGTAGCATAATCTGTGCCAGTAGCGCTCACGAATACTTACATTCGTAGTTCTGCGCAATCGCAAAATTAAACAGCGATGTGAATTTCAAATTTGTATTAAGTATTATATCGTGAAGAAGATTTTTTTTTTTTTTATGTAATCCGTTATGGGTGGCTGAGTTGGAGGAGCTAAAGCGCATGCTCCGACCAGCCAATATCACCTCCGAGAAGGTAGGTGCCATACCGGAGACTTCCCTGGATTTCTGGCTATACTGGACTAGAGGAGAACACAACCGAGGCTGCTATGCGGCCATCTTACATCCAGTACGGTGGTACCAACCCAGTCGGCTACAATTTGAGCCTACCACCTAGTAAGGGGCAAGGGAAGGGACCTACAGTTTTACACCGGTTCCCAACGGTGAAGCAGCAGGTGTAGGCACGTAAATTTTTTCCGTCAGAAAAAACTCATTGGTACACGCCGACGGGATTCGAACCGCGGACCTCTCGCATGAGAAGCCGATGCCCAAACCACTCGGCCACCCGCCGCTTTTAAATGCCCGTGGAACGCCAGTATTCGATTTACAAAGACAAATCGATGCGTGACTCATCGTTGCAAAAAAATATCCACGGAATTAATGAAGATATGCATACAAATATCTGTTAAGAGGATTCATATGGCAAAACAAAAATGCAATTTCGGCGTACTGAGCAATGCGAATACCATGCCGGCCTGAGAGGTGCCCATTCACGCCCCTCTTGAAGGACCCGAGACTGTACTCGGGGGTAAATATATGGGCACCGGGGAGGGAGAGCTTTCCAGAGTTTACCGGTTCTGTCTATGTATGCAACCTATATTTGCGCATTCGCGTTGGGCGGGTGTTAGTGAATTGTGAGCACGCCCCGCCCTTCACCGCTTTAGACCCACTTCCAATCAGTCAATATTGAATTATTCAGCGAGAAGCGAACGTCATCACGCTGTATAATTCAGCAGGTAAGCAGAGCTTCGGGGTTTTGGGGTGAAAGTGATGAGGAATATTTTTCCCATGAACACTGAGCGTAGACACGAGATTGGAGAGGAATAAACTACGGTTAATGTTTTAGATATTTTTTAGGTTCGGGAAAAAAATTAATTCTTTTCAAATACTTAATAAATATAATCGTTAGTATGTACACAAAGAAACCACAAATTAAATTTTATATTAATTAATAAATGAATTATATTAATCTTAATTTATGATATTGAAACAGATAACTACGTTTTTATTAGGTTTCCGTATCCCGTACGGAAGCCTATTACTAATCCTCCGCCGCGCCGCCGTCCGTCCGTCCGTCCGTCTGTCCGAGGGCTGTATCTCTTGAACCGTAATTGGTAGCCCGTTGAAATTTCCACAGAATATGTGTTACTATGGCGGATATAACCACAAATAAGAAAAATAAGAAAATGTTAAAAATTAAGGGGGGCTCCCATACAACAAACGTCCGAAAAATCGATTAGTCACACCATTGAATAATAGATGGCGCCATAGGCTTTTATACATTGCATTGTTGACAAGACAAAAGATAAGCGGATAATAGCGGATAGATACGGAAACCTCCGTGCGCGAGTAAAACTCGCACTTAACAGATTTTTTTAAATTTTGTTATGTTTTGTTGCATGCAAAAGGAAAATTAAACCGTAGGTACAGAGATGTAAATAAAATTTGACTATTACGTACCTATATAATGAAAATATATATATTCAAGAGATTCTTATTACGTTTGTTTATGCTCATTTGCTAAACCCGTGACCCGTGATGTCAGTTCGTTACACAATGTTTCTGTCGTAACTAGGTGCCGTGACAGCCAGTAGATCCATTCGGTCGTGTCGGTTCAACTGAAGTCACTTCAACGCAATCTCTGTGTCTGCTCGAATTTCAAGAAGTGTACCGCTAATATTACTTACCTGATTCAGTTTTTTAAAATTATGTAATACTTCATCTATCAGCGCAGATCGATAGCTTTTTGAAAACACGATTTGATTAATTTCGTTCGATAGAAAAAAATCACGAACATGCCTCTGAATTAAGTTATAAAAACAGGCTTTGGAAAAAATATATTTCATTTGTTCAATATACAGGTTGTTCGGCACATCGACCGAAATTTTTTTTTGTAGGTAAGTGGGGTCATTTGCAACGTTTTCACCCATGATACCTTTTGTCAGATGTCACGTGGTATAAAGATACGATTTTTTTTCTTTATTTTTGAAAATTACCAAAATCCGAGCTTTAAACCCTTGTAACTTGTTTGCAAGAACATTATCTTGTTTGTTTACGATTGTATCAGCACGTAATAAACTTTATTGAATTTTACGATGTATCCTTGTCCTAGAAATATTATTTGTTGAAGTTAATACCATGAAAAGGTTTTATGACCTCCCAAAGTCCCAAGAACGAGTAAAAATGTGACAGAATCTTAATTTCTTAATTCATTAAAAAAAACCGACAGCAATTGAGCGCTTCATTTTATTTTAAAAAGTTCGCTAGTTTACGCCCTTTCCAACGGTATCCCACATGTCATACAAACAATTCACTATGTGGTCAAAATTAGGCACAGAGACAGAACAGAACGACAACACGGGCACTCGCTTCCCGCATTTTCGGGAGCATTTTCAAATTTAGAATATGTACCGGTCGCGCGGGCACTCTTGCAAATTATCCCTAATTTTGTCGTTCTGTTCTGTCTCTGTGCCTAATTTTGACCACATAGTGAATTATTTGTGTGACATGTGGGATACCGTTGGAAAGGGCATAAACTAGCGAACTTTTTAAAAGAAAATGAAGCTATCAATTGCTGTGAGTTTTTTTTAAATGAATTAAGAAATTAAGATTCTGTCATATTTTTACTCGTTCTCGGGAATTTGGGAGGTCATAAGACCTTTTCGTGGTATTAATTTCATCAAATAATATATTTTTCTGGAACAAGGATGGTTTTATTTCGTGCTGATAAAATCATAAACAAATAAAAAGTTACAAGGGTTTAAAGCTGGGATTTTGGTCATTTTCAAAAATAAAGAAAAAAAATGGTATCTCGATACCACGTGACATCTGAGAGAAGGTATCATGGGTCCAAACGTTGCAAATGACTCCACTTACCTACAAAAAAAATTTGTCGGTCGATGTGCCGAACACCCTGTATATCTAAATCCGTAGCTTTGTAATTTTTTTCTTTCGATCCGTAGTTTTGGAATAAAAAAATAAAAACCTAATCGCTTGCGCTAAAATTGATTGATTTAGTTGCATCCTACTCCCACCAGCGAAAGCGGCGCGGAGGTGCCTTCAAAGAGGAGTACGGGTGAATAGGGTTGACAGGGCCTTAAAAAAGAAATATACAATTATTTTCTTCCAACGGTTGTGCTATAAATTTTGAATTTGGAACTTGCGGACCCGTTTCTCGTTCGTGGTCGTTAGGCCCTCACTCGTCTTACAGTATCTGCGTTATTTCTGTAACATAAAACTATAGCCTCGTTAAGGGCGGGAAGCAATTCCCTAATTACACGTCTGTATCTCGTTTTATTTTGCAAATGTGTTTGGACTTAGCTCTTGGTAATTCAACGCCGTTCTAGCTTACAAAAGAAAGAATTAACTATTAATTATTATTTTTTATGCTTTCATGCTCTAACATAGCATATACAGCGATTCTACGGTTATATTTATCTACTTAATTTTGTATTTTAATGAAAACCAGCATGGGTGGCTGTGCCGATGGACCAATGGTGCAGTCGACAGAGCCAAATTCATCTCTCCTCGCGAAACCGCGCTCAGAGAGGCGCCATGCCAGCAGATTTGCGGACTGGTTGCCGAGCTGTCTTACATCTAGCCTATTGATACCACGACATTTGAATGCGATAGTATCGTCGTAGGGATCGTGTCACGTATCACAATACTGCGTGTGTGTGCACGCACACTTGTACCGACGTCTAGCACAGGTTGCATCGTACGACGTTCGATCTATAAAATAGATGTCGCTTAATAAATAAATACATACATCCATATATAATTAGCCATTGAACAGTATTAATGTGCAGAAAATATTACATTGAGGAGGTCAAGGAATAATTTGGAAATATTGTTTTTAAAAATGTTGATAGTAGGAGAAATACGAATGTATAGAGGTAGCAGATTCCACAGCTTGGCTGCGCGAACGGTGAAAGCGTCAGCGTAGCACGAACTAGAGTTATCCGGTATGGTTAGAAGTAGGTTGTCAGCGGACCTCAAGCCCAGCCCATGAGAACTGAGGTATTGGAAGGTCATTCAGTGTGCAGAAGAGAAGAGAGAGTATGTGAGTATTCCTGCGATGCCGAATGTCAAACCACTGGAGACGAGTACGAAACTCAGAAATATGGTCATACTTGCGTAAACCGAAAATGTAACTAATACCCAAGTTGAGAAGGCGGTCAAGTTTGTTGAGAAGATCAGCATTTAAGTCGAGATAACAGACATCGGCATAATCATAAGGGTTCAGGCACGTCCCACGTCTCGTCCGAGAGTCCATCGAAATCAAGAAGCACTACAACTTTAACCGGGAGGACGCCTTCAAGTTGTCGCCGATGTGGAACCCAGTCATAGCGCCGCTCAAGAGAAGAAGACACGACGGACACGACCAGCCGGAAGTGGACACCGTCAGCATCTTCTGTCTCTCCGCCGAGATCCGGAACGCACCTGAACCCTCGTCTACGGAAACTACCCGCACTGGCCACAGCTCCAATCTTCGTCAGCGACGAACGGAGATCTGACAGTTCTCTGCCAACCGTCGCACAAGGCAGAGTGCTCATGAGGATGGGCCATACGCTTGGCCCGAAACGTTGAGTCACATAGCTCGTGAAGAACCGTGAGTAAAGCTGTTTTGTTTTAAAAATAATGTCGAACCATTATATTAGTATATTAGGGGGGAACTATAGGCGATGTATAATTTTTATCTACTAAAGAAACTGCAATTACTCCAGGAATATACATGTTTCTTTCGTCTGCCGCCATCACTCACCAGCTAGCGACGAAAGAGCGCTAATAAAATAAGTATGGTCGGCGAGAGGAGGGCGTGGCTTCGCTAAATGCGAAGCTCGTAAAAGTAGCGCAACAGTTTTTAAGCTGAAAGCTAGTAACTGAGAGCCAATGCAACGCCCTCTTCATTCTATAGAAATCTTCGTTACAAAGTGTTTCGTAATGGTTCTTGTGGGTAGTCTAGTAATGAAGTTTATTTTCAGCGCCGTGAAATAACGAGCAGTGTTGAGTTGCTTTGGTTGTACCACATTTCGTATTTATTTCGTACTAGGTTTTGCCCGTGGCTTCGCTCGCGTGAAATTTGTATTTAAAGAAAAAAGTGTAAGTATGCCCGCTACCGTACCTATATTTCGGCGCGTGGAACAATGAGCCAGATCTTAGCGTAACCGGAACTGAATTTTATTTAGCCTATCCTGTGTCGCGTATAGTTAAATGTGCTTGTACTGAGTTTAATCGAATTGGGATGATCGGTTTAACAGTTATGGAGCAACATACATACATACATACAGAAAAGATTTCTAAAAATCCTCAATTTAGTTTTAGTATCATACATAGAGTCTGCAAATTTCATAAAACAAAGTAACTTACTCCATGACCTTTCCTTACATATTTATTATTAGTATTGATTTCGTATTTATTCGATGTAATTGATCTTTTCAGATGTACAAGTATTCAGGTCTACTAATCGAACCTTAGCTACAATAAAATATGATTTTCAGATCAGCGATAGCTCTATACCTTTTTTTCTTTATTAAAATGATAGTGATCAATCCTTATGTTACGTTAAAATGAAAATGCGTAAGTTTCAAAATTATTTAAAAAAAAGTCATCCAATTTATAATAGGGCTTGTCAGCCTCGTTAGCTCAGTGGTGCAGACAGTCAACTGTCGCTATTGAATGTTAAGCAACGCTGGGTGCGGTCAGTACTTGGATGGGTGACCGCTGACCGTTGGAGGCTGACCGAGGTTCGGATTCCTCGTAAAACTGTAGGTCCCTTCCCTCCTAATCTTACTTGGTGGTAGGGTTTAACCCGCCCGGGTTGGTACCACCGCACTGAATGAAACGTCGGTCTAAACGGCTATGTAAATAGTTTGTGTTTTCCGACCAGTTCAGTGTAGCCGGCACGATCAAAGGGGGAAGACCTGACATGGCACCTAGTTCACCCGGTGTTATGGGCTGACATCACGGACTTTGTAGGTGATGTAGCCAACCGTGTCAGTTTCCATAAAAAAAAAGGCCTTATTATTAAGATATTCTTACAACTTTTTTTTAAATAAATGTACGTTACAAATAAAGCACATGTTTGCTAGTTCTAATTTATAGTAAAACGTGTGCATTGCTTTTTTTAACCCGCGACCCAAAAAGAGGGGTGTTATAAGTTTAACGTGTGTGTATGTGTTTAAGGATCTGTCTGTGGCATCGTAGCTCCCAAACCGATGGACCGATTTGGATGCGGTTTATTTTATTAGAAAGCTGGTTTAATCGGGATGGTTCTTAACTATGATTTTTAATTAAGTAATCAAGTAATTAAGTAATAAAAAAATTTATTATCTTAAAAATTGGATCGATTTGCATGCCGCTTTTTAAAAAAAGCTAGAAATGAAAGGTAAATTACAAAATTAAAAATAACTCCGCCCCTTAAAAATTCAAAAATAATTTTCGTTTGCTTACTTATAGGAGTCAGGGGACCGCTAAGTAAGTAAAATATAAAAACTTAGAGCTGCACGGGAATTTACTTATGGTCCCCCGACTCCTTTAAGTAAGTAAACGGAATTTTTTTTTACTTTTTAAAGGTCGGGAGTTTTTTTTATAATAATATATTATTTGTTGGCATATCCCACATAATAACACATTTCCATTATTCCGGCTAGCTATCACGGTCCCAAAGATATACCTAGCTATCGGACGGACAGACGAACAGACAGACAGACAGCGCGTTGGCTTAGTAATAGGTTTCCGTACGGTGGCGTACGGAAACCTGAATGAAACGTCGGTCCAAACGGCTATGTAAATAGTTTGTGTTTTCCGACCAGTTCAGTGTAGCCGGCACGATCAAAGGGGGAAGCACTGACATGGCACCTAGTTCACCCGGTGTTATGGGCTGACATCACGGACGTTGTAGGTGATGTAGCCAACCGTGTCAGTTTCCATAAAAAGAAATCTTCAATTCTCACGCTCAACTCTTTTGCTACTAGGTACCTAAGCACAGAATAGAAAAGTGACCTAAGGTACTTACATTCCACTATATTAATCGAAAATCAAACATCAAAGGTGGTCAACCTTTGGATGTGTAAGAAATCTCTGTAAGGGATGAATCCGTCTTTGCACCTTATGTAAATTTGCTAGTGCATTTATTACTGTTGAATGTTTATTGGTGCAATAAAGCATTTTCTATCTATCTATCTATCTATGTAAAAATAACGGCCACAAAAATAACTTCGTGATAGATGAATAAATCCTTCGCCTCGTCCTTGAGTCCAACCAAACTCCCTTTTATGCAAATGAGGAGCTGGGCGGGGCGGGGCCGGACGTTCACAATACATCAAATCAGGCTCACTAACTTTTCTGTCTACGAAATGAATTCGAAGCAACCGATGAGTCGGGAAGTCGAACTTCACCAATAATATTTGCCAAAATATATGCTCGCTTCCTCCTCCGGTGTCGTCGTAAAGAAAATCGATATGGAGCTGAGAGTATTTCACGTGATGTTTAGAGTTGACGAATAAATGTCTAATTCTGCACATGTGCTGCAACAAAGTCTAGAAGTTCAAAGCATAGCATAGAAAGAAACCGGCCAATTGCGAGTCGGAACCGCGCACCGAGGTTTCGGCACCACAAAAACAATTTTTTTTAATAGAAATCGCGACATCTGGCGCCGAGCCACCCATAAGGTGTCTAACGACGCCCATTGACATTCGGTCGTGCGCGGAGGTTGCGAATGCCATGCACGTCTGACAGATGCCTATTCACGCCTCTCTTGATGAACTCGAGATTATACTTGGGGGGAAATATGTGGGCAGGTAGAGCGTTCCAGACTTTACCGGTTCTGTAGAGGAATGACAGTCGGCTCTGGCAGAACCGATTGGTATCCGTGGTAAGTCCAGCGTATAGGGATGCAATCCCTGCCCAGTGCGCGTTGTGCGGAGGTGGGAAGGGGACGACGGGATCGCGTTAAACAGCTCCTCCGAGCACTCCCTATGGCAGCGGTTCCCAAATAGTGGTACGCATACCCCAAGAGGTACGGGTCAAGATAAGGGATACGCGTGGGCGCACTTGACGGCCAAAGAGAAAGGGGCCCACTTATCTCATTACATTAGTGAAAAATAACGCCACTGATGAAGGCTTGATTGGTTTGGGATCTATTTCGTAGTAAAAATAACTATGATATGAAAATTGTTTTAATTAAACATTTGTTTGTTTAATATAATAGGTTTAGTTAGATTTATACACAGAGCATCAAACACCTACCGCGGGCGGGCGCGCGCATTTCATGCTCTGTGGATTTATATTAGTTGAATAGTATTGTTTTGTTCCTGTGAATAAATGCATACATATCATTAAACATTTTGCTCAGGGGTACTTGGGTTTCAGAAAATTTGTAAATGGGTAATTAAAATATCATTGTGAACCGCTGTCCTATAGAATAACTTCCACATTGAAGCACTCTGCACTACGTAATATTTCAGGAGCATGGTGATCGGGTCACGACTCACGACAGCGTGTCAGTAAAAGGTTGTTTACGAGGGCCGCGCTCGATCAGTCGCAAAATGAATCGGGTGACTATCAAATTTAATCTTGGCGAAGACGTCACTTTACGACGCGTGACGACCGCGCTGTTTGCGGCTCATATGTGCGGTGGTGTTCTTGCTCTGTCTGCATCTGAATGTGCCCTTCCTTAGACGGAGGTTACACGCTAGGTTTTTCATCAGTTCAGTCCATCAGTCTGGTTAAACCACAGAGCATCAAATGCGCGCGCCCCTCCTAGAGGCGCCCTGAGCGCGATTTCTCTACAACGCCGTTGAAGCCTGTGGGCGTGGCCTATGACTTACATATGTGTGTTGTGCGTGTGCATTTGTTTTGTGCGTGTGCCTAACTTGCTCCTCTTTGTGTGTAGTGTCGATACTAGCACACACACACACATACGAAGCGCTAGCAGCACTGCGTGTAGTTTTTGGGTTTCAAATATTATCGCTTAGGGCAAGGGTGTTCAACCCGCGGCCCGCGGGCCGCTTGCGGCCCGCGGTTCCTTGGCTGCCCGACATTAGATTGACAAAATTAAATTCACATGACTACAAATTATACCTGTTTACAGATTAAAACCGACTGCCAACCACTAAAACTGACAACCACTGTCAATTCGGAACGACTTGTGTGTGCTCTGCAATATAATATAGTATAATATCCGCAAAAGCAAACGTCAAAGTGACAGCGAATATACCGCACATCCTCTGAACCGTGAGCGCCGTGTTCGCTTTTTGATGACGCCATAGATGTCATCGCACCGCATCGAATGTCTTTCTTGTGTTGCGGTGCGGCCCGCCAAACCAATATCAGAGTATATTAGGCCCTTGACTTCAGAAAGGTTGAAGACCCTTGGCTTAGGGCGTCTCTAGTAGGGGGCGCGCGCGGTAGGTATTTGATGCTCTGTGGGTTAAACCATGGTCTAGACTGACCGTTTAATCTACTTTGATGGATGGATGGATTGGAATGATGGACCAGACTGATGGATTTTAAAATGTTTTGATACTAGACTAATGGTAGACTGATAGTGCGAATGCATTTTACGTCTGGCGTCAGTCTGGCGTCAATCTGGTCGTGACCAAGGTCACGGACTGAACTGATGCCAAACCTAGCGTGTAACCTCCGTCTTACCATCCTAGCCAGTACCGGACTTGTACTGTTCTTAAGTATAGGCCACTTGACTTTCGCCGCCCGCGCAAAACTATGGTGTGGAACTGTCTCCCGGCGAGTGTGTTTCCCGAATCCTTTAACCTGGGTGTCTTCAAACGTCTTATCAACGGGCTAGACAGCCCAGCAACAGTCCGCAAATCTGCTGGCATGGCGCCTCACTGAGCGTGGTTTCGCGAGGAGAGGGGTTTTTCGCTCTGCCGACTGTACCATTGGCCCCTCGAAACAGCCACCCATGTTGGTTAACATAGAAAAAAAAAACACACACACACACAAACAACAAGGGATAGGGTTATATTACTAAGTCGCAATGGGGACTTAAAACCTTTACCCAAATGATATTTAGCATTTAATAGATCGAAAACTCTATCCACAAGTCACTTGCTTGAATATTGCGTCCATAATCGCGCACGAACTTGACGGCTTACATTATACCAAAGCGCAAGTGTTACTTATAATGTTCTTTAGCGCCTTCGGAAATCTGCCGCCCCCTGAAGTTTGCCGCCCCTAGGCCACGGCCTATACGGCCTAATGGAAAATCTAGGACTGACCCTCGCCATGGAAAAGAGTTACTGTTGGTCTAAGGAAAACCTTTGTCAGCCTCGGTAGCTCAGTGGTGCGGTCGGTCGACTGTTGGTCGCATCATAAGCACACCTGGGCGCGGTCAGTGGATGGATGGGTGACCGCTTGACCGTTGGAGGCTGACCGTGGTTCGAATTCCACGTAAATCTGTAGGTCCCTTCACTTCTTACCTTAATTAGGTGGTAGGGTCTAACCCGCCCGGGTTGCTACCACCCCGCCCTGAATGAAAGGTCGGTTGAAACGGCTATTTTCGTGTTTTTCGTCCAATTCAGTATAGCCGGCACGACCGTAGGGAAGCGCTGACATGGCACCTAGTTCACTAAGGTGTTATCGGCTGACATTACGGATGTTGTAGGTGATGTAGTCAACAACAGTGTCAGTTTTCATAAAAAAAAAAGGAAACTGGGTACTTCGCCCCCACCAACTGTGGGCGTACGTCATCCAAGTGGTTGAGGCGTTGAGTTCATTGCATTTTAGGGTTCCGTATCCACACGGAAGCCCATTACTAAGCCTACGCCGTCTGTCTGTCCGTCCGTCCTAGTATCGTTTTTCGTCATCGTCTCGTCACTTCTCAAGATGGTTTTAGGCTAACATATCAATTCATAACGCTACTTCATCGGCGGCCTGAGCTGTTAGCAAAAAGTCATGCGAAGCGAAACAGCGGGCAAAAGCTAAAATAATAAAATAATGATTTTAGTAATAATCATCATCATCGGCCTGTATCGGTCCACTGCTGGACATGGGCCTCTCCCAAGGCACGCCACCACACGCAGTCTTCCGCTCTTCTCATCCATTCACTCTCGGCTACCTTTTTTAGGTAGATAGATAGATAGAAAGACTTTATTGCTCCAAAACATTTAACAGTAACAAACGATAAGTAATTTACATGAGGGGCAAAGGCGGACTTATCCCTTACAGGGATTTCTCCCAGTCAACCTTTGGATGTTTGAGAGTCGTATGTTGTGAGATATAAGTAGGTAGTAGCAAAAGACTTGAGTGTGGGAATGTAAAATATAATATATGGGAAATAACTAGTCTACTGTCCACCTAGCTTAGCTGAAGTGGCAATGGGCTGGGCACATCTGTCGCAGACCCGACAACCGATGGGGTAGACGGGTGCTCGAATCGAGGCCACGTACAAGCAGACGTAGCGTGGGACGCCCCCCGGCTAGGTGGACAGTAATAATAATTTTAGTATAACATTATAACCTAACCTAATAAGGTTAATTACATTAAAAATACCCTTAGACCCACTTGCACCAACACAAATTTAATATATAAACCAGTTTAACTCGCTAAACCAGTTTAAGCTAGCACCCTTTGACTGTGGGAACCGCGTTTAAATCCATAACTCGCTACTTAACTTTAAACTCGTGTTGGTGCAAGTGGGCCTTAGTCACATAGTGTTCAAGCATTTGCAGACCCTCTCGAGATGGTGGGTATCCCACTCTGAATCCTCGAGGATTTGAAAGAATCTCCAAGTTCGCCACTATCGAATCAAGTATGCATCGCGCAATGTCCCCGGAGACTCGACCCCTTTCCTCTCGCTCGGCCGGATCTGGGTCGACGCGGGCAAATGAAGATACATTGTCCATCCGCGGCTTCAGCGACACACTGGCCCAGATTTGTTGGGGACAAGCCTCTGATTGAACATTTGAACAGATTGGCATTCAAGTTATGACAGTGAAATGAAATTAAATGTACTTACACTTCAGTGTAGCCGGCACGACCAAAGGGAAGCACTGCCCAACAAAGAAATTGGTGCTAACAGCAGGTTGTTTTGATCTTAAAGTAATTGGCTAAATAAAAAAGAATAGCCCCACTGCATCTCTCCCCGTCGCATGTCGTAAAAGTCGACTAAGGGATCGTCAGCCTCGACAGCTTAATGGTGCGGTCAGTTATTGGATGGATGACCGCCCGACTGTTGGAGGCTGACCGTGGTTCGGATACCACGTTAAACTGTAGGTCCCTTCCCTTCTTACCTTACTAGGTGGTAGGGTTTATCCCGGCCGGGTTGGTACCACCGCACTGAGCGAAACGTCGGTCGAAACGACTATGTAAATAGTTCGTGTTTTCCGTCCAGGTCAGTGTAGCCGGCGCGAAATGAAGGGAAGCACTGACATGGCACCTAGTTCACCCGGTGTTATGGGCTGACATCACGGATATTGTAGGTGATGTAGCCAACCGTGTCAAGTTTCCATAAAAAAAAAAAAAAAAAAATTGGATTAATATAACACGTTACTACTGTATGTGTGTAGTACCGTGTGGGCCCGGTACTTAAAAAGAATAGCCCCACTGCATCTCTCCCCGTGCATGTCGTAAAAGGCGACTAAGGGATAAGGACAAGATGCCGTGTTAAAGGGCGACGGGCTCGCCACCTCTCACCTTGGCATGGTACTTCCACCGAGTCATGCAGCAGGTGGGTCTTCGTGCCTTACTTGCTGCTTGATCGATTGAATCTTGTTCGAATACTTTGCGAAACGTGGTGGTCGGTGTTGTGCTGTAATTTACCAGAGTTCTTGCTGCACAACACCGATTACTCTGCTTACCCCGATTGTCGGGATTCAGCGTGTGTGATATGTATGTATGTATGTTACTACTGTAGCGAGCTCTTGTCCCACCCTTAGAGCACTTACTAACGCTATTGTAGAGTCACTAGCTCTTATAACGCCAGTCTTCAGGCTTCTCAAGATAATTTACCTTGAAAGTAGTATTTTCGTACTTTTCGTTATTTTTAGGGTTCCGTACCTCAAAGGAGGAAAAAACGGAACCCTTATAGGATCACTTTGTTGTCCGTCTGGCTGGCTGGCTGTCTGTCTGTCAAGACCCTTTTTCTCAGGAACGGGTAGAGGTATAAACTTGAAATTAATATCAAATACTAAGGTCTAGGTTTCCTCAGAGGTGTAAAAAATTTAAGCTTCTAAGTCAACGCAATCACTAGATACGGCCATTTAAGTCACATATTTTGCTACTGGCAAATCAAATCAAAACCTATAGAGTACTTCCCGTTACCCTAGAATCATGAAATGTGGTAAGAAGCAAGGTCTTACAGCATAAATAAAGTAAAAAATGAGAAATTCGTTAATTTGTAGTTATATGACATTTAAAAAAATGTTTGTTTGTTTTGTATGTCAAGGACCCTTTTTCTCAGGAACGGATCAAGATATCAAATTCAAATAAATATGAAATACTAAGATCTACGATTTCTTTATTACGTGTAGAAAATGCAAGCTTCTAAATCAACGCAATCAAAAGATACGGCCATCTAGGTCAGATTTCATACTCGCAAACTCAGTCAAATCAAATCAAAACCTATAGGGTATTTCCCGTCAACCTAGAATCATAAAATTTGGTAAGAAGCAAGGTCTTATAGCACAAGTAAAGGAAAAAATCCGTAAATTGTAAACTTATAGGTATATGACATTAAAAAAAATTTTGTTTGTTTTGTATGTCAAGACCTTTTTCTCAGGAACAGATGAAGATAACAAATTGAAATAAATATAAAATACTAAGGTCTATGATCTCTTTAAGGTGTAGAAAATACAAGCTTCTAAATCAACACAATCAAAAGATACGGCCATCTATGTCAGATTTCATACTCCCAAACTCACTCAAATGAAATCAAAACCTATAGGGTATTTCCCATTAACCTAGAATCATGAAATTTGGTAAGAAGCAAGCTCTCATAGCACAAGTAAAGGAAAAAATCCGAAAATTTTGAACTTGTAGTTACATGTTAATAAAAAATATTTTCAGGTTTTGTATGTAAATACCCTTTTTCTCAGGAACGAGTAAAGATATCAAATTGAAATTAACATGAAATACTAAGGTCTGCGATCCCTTCGAGTTATAGAAAATGAAACCTTCTAAATTAACATAATCAAAAGATACGACTATTTATGTAAAATTTTAATACTTGCAAACTCACTCAAATGAAATCAAAACCTATAGGGTACTTACCGATAACCTAGAGAAATGAAATTTGGCAAGAAGCAAGGTCTCATTTTTCACAAGTAAAGGAAAAATCCGAAAATTATTTTATAGTAATGTCATATAATAAATAGGTATATTTTTATATATTTTAACTGAATGTCTGACAGTCAAACCATTGGTGTATTTTTTATTTAGGCGTTTCATGATTTTCCAAAACACAATAATTTTTTTACATACAAAATACAAATATATTGTGTGATGGTACGGAACCCTCGGTGCGCGAGTTCAACTCGCACTTGGCGACTTTTCTTTATATTTATTTAACACCATTCCAAAGCAGTAAAATATAATTTTTTTAGCTATGTTTGTTAAATAAAGACCAATACATAACATATATTTTTTACAGGTTTTTTATCTTTTGAATAGCTCAACAATTTCGTTTAAAGTTGACCTTTTGAGTCTTATTTGGGGCTTGGCCCCAAATAAGTGAATGGTGCGCGCCGAGATTCCAGATGTATGATGATTCCCAGGTTCTTGTTCTATTTCTTTGAGTAGTGGGCTGACAGATCTAAGTAATAATACAACGCACTCTCCGCAGATGTGCGTGATTACAATATAAACCGTCTCAGCCCGCAGTCACTGAGGGAGCTCCGTCTGCATCGGAGCCTCCGGAGCAGCGGGAGTAGTAAATGTATTTCAGCGTTCAATCAATGCCACATCTCGGCCAAATGATGGCGCCCGTCGCGATATATAACCAGAAGTGGCATATAAAGTGTTTTTTATTAATCCTGAAATTTTAAACCAGTAACTACGGAGTGGTACTTGAATGGGTGACCGCTTGACCGTTGGAGGCTGACCGTGGTTCGGATTCCACGTAAAACTGTAGGTCCCTTCGCTTCTTACCTTACTAGTTGGTAGGGTTCAACCCGCCCGGGCTGGTACCACCGCACTGAATGAAACGTCGTCGGTCGAAACTGCTATACAAATATTTTATGTTTATATGTTAGTACTAAGCACCAAAGAGTTTGTATTACGTCGCTGCGCTCCTACGACGTAATAGAAACTCTTTGCTAAGCATGTACTCGCTTTATATATATTTTTAATTAGAAAAATGCAAATCGAAAATCATTGGAAAAAATACATCCCAACCAGGATTCGAACCTGGGTCTCTGGCTTGAGCCGCCAACGCGATAACCAACTACAACACTTAGAGGGTTCCTCGGTGCGCGATGTATTTGTGATATGTGTTTACCAAAATAATTATTTTTAGAAAATGACGAAACGCCTACATCGAATCTACAGCAATAGTTTAACTATCAGGCAAACCATTGCTTCGTGTAAGTAGTTAAATATAAATATATTTTTTTTGCCGCAACTATTATATTGTTGAAAAAACCTGCAGTTTTCCTGTAATCTACGGCTTAATATCTACTAACCCTATTAAAACCTTATTTACCTATCTTAACCCTATTGAAATCTATATTTTAGCTTTATAAGCCTAGGAGAACAAGGGGGGTAATATAAATTTATGCATTTATTTATTTTATAAACACCATTTTTTTAAACATATTATGCTCTGCACTAGACATATATGTCTCGCAGAGGCAGTTGTGGACAATTTTAGGCAGACATTTGTTGTTCGCTTATCTAGACAACATTGTATGAGAAGCCGTTTCTGGGTTATTATTTCAATGGCGGCGGCATACTTGCAGGGTTGAAGCTTTCTGCTGCTATCATATTTCATGTCCTTTTAGCTAACTCCGTCGTAGTCCGTGCGGTTATCAAAATGCTTACTGATTGAATAATGCTTCTTGGCGCGTGGTGTTGACTTTGAGGCATCTTTGAGATTGGGTCAGTATAATATGGTTAGTATATGAATATGACTAGCTTTTGCCCGCGGCTTCGCTCGCGTGAAAATCGTATTTAAAAAGAAGAAAGTAAATAAGAAAAAAAGGCCAAGCTGCGTTCGGTTTGTATGAGAGCCACATGTTAGCGTAACCGGAACTGAATTTTTTTAGCCTATCCTGTGTCGCGTATAGTTAAATGTGCTTATACTAAGTTACATCCAATTCGGATGATTGGTTTAAGAGTTATGGAAGAACATAAATACATACATACATACATATGTATCAACAATTTCTGACAAAGGCTCTATACACCTGATTTTATTTATACTTTTACTTTTACTTTTGATTTTATGTGGTCAGAATTATCAAGCTTAAATTATAGTTATTCTAGCTCTCAAACTATATCTTAACACTGTAAGCGGTGTCTATTATGTAGCTAGTCACAATGTATTGTAATTGAAGACGTTAAAAAAGAACCCTGCGAAGTTTTTTGCCGGCTCTTCTTTTTGGGTGTAATCGAACCGGATTGTAAAAACTAAACAGGACAAATTCAAGCGTAGTGTACTACCATACGAATGATGAATAAAGAATTGAGAATAAAAGAAATATGTACATACAGAAAAGATTTCTAAAAATCGTCAATTTAGTTTTACATAGTATCATACATAGAGTCTACAAACGCAATATCTCATAAAACAAAGTAACTTACTCCATGACCATCCCTTACAGATTTATTATTGGTATACTTGATATTGATTCTGTGCCCACACGGTACGATAAGTCAAGATAAATACGTTAACCTATAATAAAGTCGCAAGCTGAATTCAACTTGTAAAATTTTTCAAAGTCATTATTTGATTAAATAAAAATGTTCCGTCCCTCTATGCAACAGGCAGATAACTAATTCTTTAGCTAGAGACCTATTAAAACTTGTCCGGCGCAAGCGGGCGCGATAAAGCAAGTGCTTCTTTTTTTTATTCCGACACTCCTCTCCTCACGGCTCGTGCCATATTGCAAATTCTATTTAATTTCTCAGTAAAAAAAATATCATTTCTCTCTGAAGCAGTCGCGGAAGAGTAGCGAAGGGCCATAGAGCTCTGAAGCGGCTAGAGACGGCCTACATTGTATAGTATTTGTTATTTTGTAGGCAATGCCATTTTAGATGTCTTATTTATATTTTTAATTAGAAAAATGCAATGCAAAAAATACATCCCTACCAGGATTCGAACCTGGGTCTTTGGCTTGAGCCGCCAACGCAATAACCAACTACACCACCGGGCCGTTACGTGTTATCTCCAAATATTCGTTTTTATTGCACCTTCATGATGTCGCATAATTTTTGCGAACAGTCAACTTGCACGGATCTAAATTGAACCGTATGCTGTCGTCACCAAATTCGTATTTGGAATCGGAGCAATAACTAAAAACTTTTTCTGCTCCCTTCATTGTTTTATATGCTTCATTTCTCATGTTCGCTCCCTTTTTGGAGGTTCTTTGTATGCCCCCCCCCCTAAACGGCCCCCTCCTGGGGGGGGGGGAAGGGGGTTCATAAATAGATACACCAAACCAACCCCCCCCCCCCCCCCCCTCCCGCACGGCGCCACAAGTCGCGCTTACAATAAGAAAAAAATGATTTTCGTAAATGTTTCGTAAATGCATTTCGTTAATATTTTTGTCATTTTATTTACGGCAATTAGCGCGACACGGCAGACATTTTATATCAATGTTAGCGCTATGTCAGAAGCGCAAGTCATAATTATAAGTTATAACACACGTAACTCAGAGCGCTTAAAATCTGTTGCGCATAAACTGAAAAAGACCCTGACGTGATTGGACCCAAATTGTACGAAAATGTTCCTGATACAATAAAATCAATAAATAGTGACAATGTGTTCCAGAGTCAGCTGAAAATATTTCTCTTAGACAATCCATTTTATAAGTTAAGTGAATTTTTTTCATACTGTAAATAAAAATTCTGCTGACTTTGATAATTCAAATTGTTTATATGCATAAACACAAATTTTATTAATAACTTGACTGAACCCTATGTTCTTTGTTTTGTATTTTATTATCTTTTTTAATGGGTATATTTTTGACTTAGTATTTTTAATTCTTTGCTTAGATATAGTATGTTATATTTAACATAATGAAAACTTAGTATGTAAGTTATATTTAAAAAAAGCTCTGTAAGGTTTCTTACCCGGTTCTTCCTTATAGATTGCACTACTGAACGGGATCATAAAAAATGATGACGAACCATACTGAATATGCATATGTCTCAATGAAATATTGTTATTGTTGTGTGTTCTTTATGGCGAAATAAATATCTGAATCTGAATCTGAATCTGAGGCGCGGCCAAACACAATTTCCTGCTCCTCAGTGTCACCGCGACAGAGGGAGGAGCCACCAGAGCCACTAATGCTGTTTCCACCAATCAGTTTGATCGTCTCTCTGCGTTTCCCGACAATCTCGACTGCGATGCGAATCGTGAATATTTTTATTTTTATTTTTTTCGATATTTATAAAGTTGAAAATATTGAAATAACGAGAGAAACTATTCGAAAAGAAATTGCAAAGCTGCTGTAGATAAAACTATAGAAGCTTAATACTTATAGGAATTAAGTGCTTGTCGAACTCGCGCGGGCAGGGTTCCGTAGCATTACGTTTTCGGTGAGAACTTTAAGACTTAGGATTTTTGTTTAGGTTTTCCTTTTTTTTTTTATGAAAACTGACACGGTTGGCTACATCACCTACAACATCCGTGATGTCAGCCCACAACACCGGGTGAACTAGGTGGCATTTCAGCGCTTCCCTCCGGTCGTGCTGGCTATACTGAACTGCACGTAAAACACAGCCGTTTCGACCGACGTTTCATTCAGTGCGGTGGTACCAACCCGGGCGGGTTGAACCCATAAAGACCGATAAAGCCCGAAGGTAGGAACATTTTCTATGGAGTGATTTATCTGTTACGAAGTAACTATTAAGTAATTTGTGGTTTAACCTCAATCGAGTTCTGTATTTATTTGTAAATGGCGCAGAGACGCGGGGGAGGCGTCGAGCGCAGCCACCGAACACTGAAGCAGCCCACAAAGTCCGTGTTATTTGTTAGAATGTAACTTTCCCTTCCCCCCGAACTAGCACGCAGGGTGTATTTTCATTGTGAAATTGATATTTTTACGAAATCCAGAGCTTGTAATGAGTTTTCCGTAACTTCTCTTTAAACACTTGAAACGTTTGTTGTTTAAAACTTGTTCGTGAGAGTGCAGAAACTTGTAACTGGATTATCTACGAACGTAGGTATTGTGTCCACCCCCCCCCCCCCCTCCCCCCCTCCGTGCCTTCGGACCGTAAGCACAGCCGTAAGGTAAAACTTTACCGTCTTCCAGAGATGCAAGAGGCAAATAGTAGGGAGTGAAAATTGCGTGAAAGAATAATCCTGTGTTCTACAAATTTAACAAACCCCTATTTCCGATTACTTACTTAAAGGAGTCGGGGGACCGCAGAGTAAATAAAATATAAAAACTCAGAGCTGCGCGAGTATTTACTTAGCCATCCCCCGACTCCTTTAAGTAAACGGAAATTATTTTTGAATCTTTAAGGGTCGGGGTTTTTTTTAATTTGAGATTTTACTTTTGTTTTTTTTTTTTTATGGAAACTGACACGGTTGGCTACATCACCCGCAACATCCATGATGTCAGAGCCCATAACACCGGGTGAACTTGGTGCCACGTCAGTGCTTCCCTTGGTTCGTGCCGGCTACACTGAACTGGACGGAAAACACAAACTATTTACATAGCCGTTTCGACCGACCTTTCATTCAGTGCGGTGGTACCAACCCGGGCGGGTTAAACCCTACCACCTAGTAATATAAGAAGGGGGAGTCATATCCCTTAGTCGCCTTTTACGACGTACACGGGGAGAGATGCAGTGGGGCTATTCTTTTAAAGTACCGGCCCCACACGGTACAAGGTTTTGTTTCAAGCTTTTAAAAAAAACCGCATCCAAATCCGTAGAAAAATTATGATTTGACTTGATTTATATCTCGAAAAAGCTCTTCCCCGTTTCCTCCGTGTTTCAGACGTGTATTACTGAAGTGGCACATGTAGGTACTTGGGTATATTTCATAGTATTTACGTAATCTCCGCATTTAATAGTAAATAAATCTATCTTCCTGCGGGGCCTCTTGGAACGCGATTTACGGACAATTAATAATTGTCTTCTCAAAAAACAAAAAATCGATAACCAAATTATGAATGTAAAAAGGAAAACTAAAAAACTATTTAAAATAAAAATATAAAAACCGCCTTCAAAAATATATGAAATAAAAACCTAAAAAAAAACGAACCCTAGAGTTGAAGGCGGTGCTAAAAAGGCTACACAAATCACAAAGGATATTATCATCCACTCATGTTTTCTTTCATGCATCATTTTTGCTTGCTTTAGCACCGCCTTCAACTCTAGGGTTCGTTTTTTTTTTTTAGGTTTTTATTTCATATATTTTTGAAGGCGGTTTTTATATTTTTATTTTAAATAGTTTTTTAGTTTTCCTTTTTTTAGGAAGTCGGTTTTATGTTTTTTAAAACTTTTTTTTTATTTCACAGTTTTTTTTAGTAATTTTTGCTATTAATGTACTCGGCGGAATCGCTCGGCCTTCGGCCTCGCGATTCCGCCTCGCTTTCCAATCCGATCTTGACCCAATTAAAATAGGACCACGTCAGCTTCGATAGCTCAGTGGTGCAGACAGTCAACTGTCGCTATTGAATGTTAAGCAACGCTGGGTGCGGTCAGTACTTGGATGGGTGACCGCTGACCGTTGGAGGCTGACCGAGGTTCGGATTCCTCGTAAAACTGTAGGTCCCTTCCCTCCTAATCTTACTTGGTGGTAGGGTTTAACCTGACCGGGTTGGTACCACCGCACTGAATTAAACGTCGGTCGAAACGGCTATGTAAATAGTTTGTGTTTTCCGACCAGTTCAGTGTAGTCAGTACGATCAAAGGGGGAAGTACTGACATGGCACTTAGTTTACCCGGTGTTATGGGCTGACATCACGGACGTTGTAGGTGATGTTGCAGAACTTAGTAGAATGGACAGACATAAACATGTTACGGAACCCTACTTTTATTATAAAATAACCGTCGGAGGACCTTGGTTGAAAATTGTGAAATTTAGTAGAACGGACAGACATACATTTGTTACGGAACCCTACTTTTATTATAAAATAACCGTCGGAGGGCCTTGGTTGAAAATTGTAAAATTTAGTAGAACGGACAGACATACATTTGTTACGGAACCCTACATTCATTTTGAAATAAATGTTAAATTTTGTAGAACGGACAGACATGCATTTGTTACGGAACCCTACATTCATCTTGCAGAACTTAGTAGAATGGACAGACATAAACGTGTTACGGAACCCTACTTTTATTATAAAATAACCGTCGGAGGACCTTGGTTGAAAATTGTAAAATTTAGTAGAACGGATAAACATGCATTTGTTACGGAACCCTACATTCATTTTGAAATAAATGTTAAATTTAGTAGAACAGACAGACATGCATTTGTTACGGAACCCTACATTCATTTTGCAGAACTTAGTAGAATGGACAGACATAAACGTGTTACCGAACCCTACTTAACAGTTGCACTCCGGGAGTGCCGGCAGATCCCGTGCCACTCTAACTTAACCCTTAATGCAATGACTTAAGGTTTCATTTTAAAAATGACGCTGACGCGATGTCGCGAGTTATACATTTTTTACCCACCTAAAAAAGTGCCAAGCGCCGCTAAAGAAGTTTTCACTTCAAAAACCTCAGGGTTATCCCCTTTCAAATAAAAAAAAAAAGAATTTTCAAAATCGGCCCACAATTGACGGAGTAATCGCGTAACAAACATAAAAAAAAAGAAAACATACTGTCGAATTGAGAATCTCTTAGGTCTAAAGTAAATTTCTCGTGAAGACAAATGCAACGAGCCCAAACACGATGGGTTTATCATGTGTAGTTTAGGAGTTCCTATGGCCACCTTCTGTCTCCATCATCAGACCAGCTCGATGGTACTCGGTACAGTAGGTACCGGTCAGGTACCATAATAAATTAAGCGCACCTGGCCGGTCGGAAAAGATAAAAAATTTCAAATTTAGAATATTCATGAAACAAGGGTCCGAATATGTATCACTAGTAAATATCGATTCATGTATTTCAACAGGACAGAGAAAATTTCAAAATATTAGGTATTTAATACTTTTTAGTTCTTTTTGTTTTTTTGTTTTTTTGAAATCGGTTTAATATTTTTTAAAACAGTTTTTATTTCATTCTTTTTAGTAATATTACATAAATAAGAATAATCGAAATCGAATAATCGAAATCGATTGAAGTGGTACAGAATTATTCGCCATATGTGTCAGACTGCAAATTGCTGAATAAGTCCACATCACAAAAGTTTTGCTGAAGGTAACCACACACCATACTAATTTATCAAACTGAAAATTGCCGAATACGACCACATCACAAGTTTTGCTGAAGGTAACCACACACCATAGTATTATGCTGATTTTTCGAAAACCACTGAACCAATTTCGATAAAATTGAAATGGGACCACCTCGGAAGTATGACCTAACTAACAAAAAAAGAATTTTCTAAATCGGCCCTCAATTGACGGAGAAATCGTGTTACAAACATACAAAAAAATAAAAAAATAAAAAAACATACAGACGAATTGAGAACCTCCTCCTTTTTTGGAAGTCGGTTAAAAAGTATCAAGCAAAGTTTTTTTTATGGATAGCGCGACGTTATGTAATGCACGGGGATTGCGAATGCCATGCCGGCCTGACAGGAGCCTTTTCACGCCCCTCTTGAAAAACCCCAGGCTGTACTTTTTTTTTTTATGTAAACCAGCATGGGTGGCTGTGCCGAGGGACCAATGGTGCAGTCGACAGAGCCAAAATCACCTCTCCTCGCGAAACCACGCTCAGTTAGGTGCCATGCCAGCAGATTTGCGGACTGTTGCTAGGCTGTCTAGCCCGTTAATACGACGCTTGAAGACACTCAGGTTAAAGGATTCAGGAAATACACTCGCCGGAAGACAGTTCCACACTCTAGCGGTGCGACAAAGAAACTATTTAGAAAACCGATGGGTTCTCAAAAGCCCAATGTCAACAACAAAAGGGTGCTGAGTCTCTCTGCGACGAGTCATGCGGAGATAGGACGGGTGGCAGGGAATAAGGGGTGCTAGTTCCGCAGAACAGCGTCCGTGATAGTATCTGTAAACAGATTAAGCGAACCCACAAATCGTCTGTGACTCAGGGACTCCAGACCATCTGTAAGTTTCGGGGCACCAACAAGACGGATGGCTCGGCGCTGTATCGAGTCCAAGGATGCTAACAGATAATGGGGACTACCCTCCCAGATGTGACTGCAGTACTCCATCACCGGCCTAATCTGTGTTTTGTACAACAGGAATAGTTGTGCCGGTGAGAAGAACCGCCGATTGCGGAAAAGTATTCCCAATTTTCTGGATGCAGTTTTGGCCTTAGACTCGATTAGTTGCCGGAAACCCACGTCTTTGGAAATAGTGGTGCCCAGGAGGTCCAGGTGTTCCGAGACAGGTACGACGCTGCCTTGGAAACTAGCTTGGAAAGGAAAGGAATGGACCTTAGCAGATAATGCGCAGCACTGAGTCTTGCTAACGTTGAAGGCGACAAGGTTCTCCTGGCCCCATATAGCTACTTTTCCGAGAACGTTATCGACCTTATCAACAACTGAGCGTTGAGCCTCCCTGTGCCGCGAATCTCTACTCTTCCAGTCCTTAACATAGCCCTCGTGCTCCGTGCTGTCGAGGAAATGGCTGTTTGAGAATGTTTTTTTCAAGCAACTATATAATTCAGCCTTGGGATAAATCCTACGACTCCTCGAAGCCGAAATGCACGTCCGGTTTGCATCGCCAACTACGCCAACGTGCTTTTATTGGGCAATAAACTAAGCAATTCGGAGCTGTGCAAGTTCGGCTAACACTTCCTACCTACCCCCGTAAAGCCGGATGTCGGATCCAAGATGGCTGCCTGGGCGAAGCGTGGCGTACTGGTAAACCCGCACGTAGAATACAGGTTTGCAATAATATTAGAAAATATCTGAAGATTATTTATTAGTTCAAAGGACAAGATGCCGTGCATAAGGGAGACAGGAGAGGATATTTTGAAAAAAAAAATATGAATTTAAGAATGTCACTACCTTTGCCCCAGCCCACTCTGCTAACTAAACTTCTGCTTTTGTACCGTGTGGGGCCGGTACTTTAAAAGAATAGCCCCACTGCATCTCTCCCCGTGTATGTCGTAAAAGGCGACTAAGGGATATGACTCCCTTCTTATATTACTAGGTGGTAGGGTTTAACCCGCCCGGGTTGGTACCACCGCACTGAATGAAAGGTCGGTCGAAACGGCTATGTAAATAGTTTGTGTTTTCCGTCCAGTTCAGTGTAGCCGGCACGACCAAAGGGAAGCACTGACGTGGCACCAAGTTCACCCGGTGTTATGGGCTGACATCACGGATGTTGTAGGTGATGTAGCCAACCGTGTCAGTTTCAATAAAAAAAATAAAAAAAAAAAATAATCCTAGAGTTAGGTACAAGTATACAGTGTCCCAAATCGACCGCATAATTTCACCAGGCGATACCTTAGCTCATAATAAGCTACAAAATTGGTTATGATTTTTTTTTATGCGGCTTCTAGTTTCCATGTTTTTCAGGATTAGGTATGTGGCAAGGTGGAATGACAAGAACTCTCTGTCGTACAATAATGATAATGTATTTTTTCTCAAATACTATTATTATATGGAACTCAAATGATATAGTGCCTATCTTTCAAAGACGGTTAACTATATAAATGCTATTTGGGGAAAACAATTTTTTTTTGTACGACACAGCGCTATCGTCACCCCATCTCGCCACATAAAATCCCCAAAAACATAAAAATTATTTCTCTATTAGTCTCCTATCACCCATTTCTCCAACATGACCTAACCACCGAAGCATTTCTTTGTCAGTCCTTTATAATGTATTAGCTGTGCCCGCGGCTCCGTCCGCTCTCATATTTGACTTCTCTGCTAACCTCATAAGCCATTTAGCGTGATAGTAAGTAGCCTATAGTTGATGGGAAGAATCAAGCTACCCGTAGATTTTTTTTATTAAAATCGGTTTAGTGGATCTCGAGTTATAAGTGGACAGACAGACAGAAGAAACCAGACATTCGGTATATTTTTGTAGGTACTAGTATATTCGAGAAAAGGATGGTACGGCCGTGTTTGCTCGACTTGGCGGGGGCACCGCCGTGCCCCCAGATTTACGAGTAAGTATAAACTACGTTGCCTCTCTGGTCCGGCCAGCACTTGTAGGCTGTTGGTTTATTCATGGGGCCCCGTGTATCCGCCCTACAGCAGCGTGTCCGCCCCCGCTATTACCGGTGCTATAAATTACTTATCAGCTATCTCATGCTCCTCCGCCGCGCCGCCGCCCAGCGCTACAGCCTCCGCCCTGTACCGTCAGCCTCCGTAGCTCAGTCAGGCCTCACGCACTCTATGTACTTGCGCGCGCTTACTACCTACCGCCCAGCGGGCCGCCGGCGGTCTAATTCAGTGGAGATTCGTCAGCCGCGCGAAGCATACCTACACGCTCGCCCACGCAACTGCGCGCAGCTGCAAAGCAATAATGCACTTTACACTCGATCGTTTAGGTACATTTTCGCACGCAGCGATTGGCGACGTGAAACAGTAGGCTATTAAAGCCGAACGTTTTGCTTACTTTTACTCACTTACGAACGTGGAACTTTTTCTATAGAGTGATTTATCTGTTACGAAGTAACTATTAAGTAATCTGTGGCTCAGTGGTGCAGTCGATCCACTGTTATTAAGCAACCCTGAGCGCGGTCAGTACTTGGATGGGTGACAGCTCGACCGTTGGAGGCTGACCGCGGTTCGGATTCCCTTCTTACCTTACGTGGTGGTGAGTTTATCTCGCACTGAATTAAAAGTCGTCGATCCGTTGTCTCTGCCTACCCCACTGGGAAACATGAAACAACAATCCGGACAGATTAAATCCTACCACTTAGTACCACGTACGGTGAGAACGGATGTCACCTACAGTTTTACGCGGTATCCGAACCACGGCCAGCCTCAGCGGTCGAACGGCCACCTTGCGGCCACCCATCCAAGGTCTCGCCGCGCTTGGATGTACACAATCGGGCGTCGATCAATCGCATCACCGCACTACCCAATGCTGACTCTATGTCTCATATAACCATTATTGATTTGGTCACTTATTTATTGCAGAGTAAAAGATTGCATAGCCATACTAAGTAAATATCTTTCAAAGGTACAAGTTTTAATATTACGTAATAAACAATTGCCGGAAGTAATATATTCACCTTCTAGAATTTAACAGCAAGCGTATTTGACACACTATGGAACCGTGCCAGACAACTAGCGCCTAGTGTATCAAGTGGGAAGTGATATTACATTTTGTACAATTTGTACGAGTCTTGCATGGACGAAATATACTGGACCGATCATACATAGGCGAGCGGGAGTAACCACGCAAGGGCGTCAGGCTCACTTACTGCCTGAACTGCATCTCGCTCACTCACGAAGGCACTCGATCGCCTTATCTCTTTCTCCTCTTCAAGTGTGTGTAGGTGAATTCGTAGACGAGGAAAGAAATACTCTGCGACTGCGTGATTGACAGAGATGGAAAAACATCGCATACGCAACGTCCCCGCTCCCTCGCCGTCTTCTTACCCCTTTCGCGGCGACCCCGGTTCGCTTTGTTGACGACGTTAATGATAAGTCCAGTATATTTCGTCCATGGAGTCTTGTGTCGAAATATTATACAGCACTAGATTTTTCCCGCGTCTTCGCTCGCGGTAAACTATGTTTAATA
Source organism: Nematopogon swammerdamellus (assembly GCA_946902875.1). Lineage (NCBI taxonomy): Eukaryota > Metazoa > Arthropoda > Insecta > Lepidoptera > Adelidae > Nematopogon > Nematopogon swammerdamellus. The sequence continues at coordinate 1,425,078 of OX336345.1, read as the reverse complement.
GCAAATCCAATTTAAAACGCAAATCAATATACCTACTAATAATAAATCTGTAAGGGATGATCATGGAGTAAGTTACTTTGTTTTGTGAGATATTGCGTTTGTAAACACTATGTATGCTTTTGCACCTATTCGGTCAGGAAAAGGTGGTTGTGGTGCCGTGGTGGTGGATGACGGATTTAGCTGATGGTGTAGCCAACAATTTAAGGCTTCCGAGTGACCTAGATAGCACGTTTGAGTTCGGAACAACCTTTGTAGTGTAGCCGATAACTTTACAGAATGCATCGTTTCTCGAAATCGTCGTGTCTTTTTTTATGTAATCTGGTATGGGTGGCTGAGTCGGAGGGGCCAAAGCGCATGCTCCAACCAGTCAATATCACCTCCGAGAAGATAGGTGCCATACCGGATACTTCCCTGGATTGCTGGCTATACTGGACTAGAGGAGAACACAACCTAGGCTGCTATGCGGCCATCTTACATCCAGTACGGTTGTACCAACCCAGTCGGCTAACATCACCTAGTAAAGGGCAAGGGAAAGGACCTATGTACAGTTTTACACCGGTTCCGAACGGTGAAGCGGCAGGTGTTGGTATGCACGTAAACTTTTTCGTCAGAAAAAACTCATTGGTACACGGCGACTGGATTCGAACCTCGGACCTCTAGCATGAGAAGCCGACGCCCAAACCACTCGGCCACCCGCCGCTTAGGTTGTAGATTGACTGATTCTGATGTGTGCCGCCTGGCATGCCACCTCGCTGAACGTGGCTGCGCGAATATTGGTGCTTTTCGCTGTGTCTGATGTTCTTTACCTTACGGATTATTGCACACAGCCAGCGAAGCGATGCTTTCTGATATAAAAATAGTGAACGAAAAAGTGAAGCACAAAAAACTAGAAAAATTTACATCCCCTGCAGAAGCGCCACCTTGGAATTAGTCTATCGCATGCTGCATTTAACACTCTTGAACTTCGACCCAAAATCTACTCTCTGCCATTGCAATAGTGTGCAGATTACTACGCAACTATCCTTCATCTAACTAAAACAAAGAGGACCGGACTCTGAAATTCAGGATTTATGCACACAATTTGTTAGAGGTGCAAGCTTCCCTCGCATTACAATACATTTCCTAGCGACGAAACGTCCGATATTCGCATTAATTCCACACGAGTTTGAACTCTATTACGGCGAGGAAAAATATCATTTTGGTTTGCGCGTGTATTTTTGGAATACCTGCATGATTTTGCAGTCATAATTTAAGGTGAAATTACGCGATAGAGAATAATTCACACTGCAAGAATGGCGGAACAAAAGTTCGAGATTAAGGTAAAACGGAGCTTCAGCGTGTTGGATATACCGCAGGCTTGTGTTGTTTACAAGGGGATGAAGGGGGTAAAGGCGGGTGGTCGTTGGAGAAGAAAGAAGAGGTGGCAGAGGAGATTGTCGAACTAATCTTTCGAATTAAGCGTCTAAAAGCGTTCCACTTAAGAGCATCGTGTACTGCGAACCGTTTTCAAATTTCGAATTTCCTTCATCTATCGTATTGCTGTCGCTGTGGGCCGCGTCGCTGCCCACGCACGTGAAAAGAACAACTGTAGCTCAGAAGCAAACTCCCTATAAAATATTTGTGAATCATCCATCATTCAGACGAAGTCTTTTTTCATGTGCATATTCTTCCTCAATTTAAGTGATATATATTTTTTTGCTATCAACAAAAGCCTACTGCATGTCCAGATATAGGTGATGTACATAGATAGGCAGAGTGGTCAGATTCATAAGTATTCACATTCATCTTGTGAGCGGCAGCATGGGTTCATTATACATATTATGTAAATGACTAATAAATAATACTAAGTAATGTTTTGTTAGTACCTTACAAGTCTTGTAAGGTACTAACAAAGCATTGTGACTTGCGAAGTTTGTTCGTCAGTTCTTCTTCGCATTGAATAAGAACTGACGGAATTTTCCAGAACATGTCCAAGCGTAGGTTACGTACGTATGGATGAAATTATACAATAAACAATAAACAATTCACGATGTTGCATCTCGCTCTAAAACTAACGATTATTTATGGAGAATAAACTAAGTTAAATGTTTGTGATACTCGGTTCACCGGGTCTTCGATATTCAAACTATGTAGAATAACCATATTCAAATTCGATATTCAAATTTTTTCACCACACATACACATGGACCAACTAAGTTTTATTATACTGTGTCTCCCAAGTGCACAGCTTTTGGTGCGCGGGAGACACCCGCCTTATCACCAGAGTGGGCGGGCGAATGGGCGCGGATGGGCGACGGGCGAATGGGCGCGGATGGGCGCCGGGCGGGTGGGTGAAATTCGCCCGCTGCTAGAGTACAGACTTGCAAATTTCATCATGTTCCATTTGCATTCGCTCGATTCGATGTTGCCAGCTGCAGCGCTTAACCGCGAGCGACCGCAACGTGGTAGAGTTCTTAGTGCGGTCGTTAGGAGGAGGCTAGATTATATCGCAGTCATGTTAGATTATACGCCTCAGGCACTCATTACCTTCTTATTGTGCTATCAGTGTGGCCAGTATCCTCGAGGGAAAAGCGTTGAAATGAGAAAAATACACATCAGGACTAAATTGTATTTTTAATAGTATTTTTAATTTATAAATGTACGCATAAACATACTTACCTATAATATTATAACACTTTTGAGTAAAATCTTACAAAACTTTAACTTACTTAAACAAAAGCAATAGGTAATAAGTGTAACTTAATGCTTATTTTTACCCGACTACGGCAAAGATAAAAAAAAAGGAAGGGTTATGAATGAGTTTAGCGCGTGTGTATGTATGTGACTATCTACATATTCCACGCTACAGCCTAAAGTACTGACCCGATTTTAATAATTAAGGTATCATTGGATTTTTCATAGGTTATTTATTTTACAAAAGAATTTCAAGACTTCAAAATGACGGGCGTTAGGCTCCATATTGTCAAAATTTAAAATATTTTTTTTACAAACCCAGTCGAGTGGGTTGTAGTTGTTAAGGGCTTGAAAAGGCTATTTATAAAACAACCACATTTAAATGGTTTAGAACTAAAAGGAGTTACTTTAATAAAAAGTTTATAAAGCTCGACTACGAAAAACTAACCAAATAGCAAGGAAAGTTGATCGAAAATGCTATAGTCGGGGTGTGTAGAACGATTCGAATAGACTCATAACCCGACTACAGCATTTGCAACATCGAATACCGAATCACATGTATGGCTTGTATTTGTATGTATGTATGTATATATTCTTTATTGAACACCAATTTATCAAAATTAGGTACAACAGGCGAGCTTAATGCCGCGAGGCATTCTATTCTAACTAACCTTTGGGATGTGGGAGAAGTACATGCAGGCGAACAAGAATAGTTTGTGACAATGTGTTAGATTAAATAAATATGTATGATAAACTACGTACGAATACTACATAGATACTTTAATAAGCATAATATATATGTATATAATAAACTTACATATTATATGTACATTGTGTACATGTATTTAACTAGCATGCACTTATATGTATTGCTAATAAGTATTCTTATTATTATTTAATCTTCAATTCTCACGCTCAACTCTTTTGCTACTACCTACTTACATTCCACTATATTATCGAATCTCAAACATCCAAAGGTTGACTGTAAGAAATCTCTGTAAGGGATAAGTCCGCCTTTGCACCTCATGTAAATTTTCCAATGTATTTGTTACTGTTTAATGTTTACTGGAGCAATAAATAATTTTCTATCTATCTATCTTCAGCAACGCATTAGGACACAGTTACTGCATGACTCGGTGGAAGGACCGTGCCAAGGTGAGAGGTCGCTAGACTCTCGCCCTTCAGCACCGCATATTGTCCTTATCTCTTAGCATATAAGCTCCAAATCACAAGTCTCTACAGAAAACGCTAAAAATCTGATATATTTCCAAATGTTTTACCGTTTTAAATCAGTAGTTTTTTTTTTAATGTAAACCAACATGGGTGGCTGTGTCGAGAGACCAATGGTACAGTCGACAGAGCCAAAAATCCCTCTCCTCTCGAAACCACGCTCAGTGAGGCGCCATGCCAGCAGATTTGCGGACTGTTGCTAGGCTGTCTAGCCCGTTGATACGACGTTTGAAGACACCCAGGTTAAACGATTCGGGAAACATACTCGCCGTGAGACAGTTCCACACCCTAGCGGTGCGACAAAGAAACGATTTTGAGAACAAAAGAGGTTCTCAAAATCCCAATGTCAACAACAAATGGGCTCAGTTTCTCTGCGGCGAGTGCTGCGAAGATAGGTTGGATGGCAAGGAATAAGGGAAGCAAGTTCCTCCGAGCAGCGTCCATGATAGTACCTGTAGAACAGACTGAGTGACCCTACAAATCGTCTGTGACTGAGAGACTCCAGATCATCAGTCAGTTTCGGGTCTCCCACCAGTTATCTTCTAACTTGGAATAGGAGCTGACGACAGGGATTTCTCACGGAAACCGTATTTTATAAGGTGTACAGAATATTGGACTCACTCCGCGCTTGTGCAGCGAGGAAGGGTAGGCGGGGGCGTGGGCGGAGGGAATCGGACATGGAAAGCCGCTCAGAAACCCCCTGCGCAAAACCAGGGCCGGTTTTATTACTAGGTATATTTACGCCCCGGGTAAAATTTCATTTTGCAAAATAAAAACGCTACCATACTAAATCCGTTTTCCTGTCCACGGCCATCAGTATAGGAGAGCAAAACGGAGAATGGGAAGACCACCCGCCAGGTGGGACGACGACATCAAGTACGTCGGCGGAAAGCAGTGGTTCCGTACCGCTGAAGGCCGGGAGGACTGGAGGAAAATTGGAGAGGCTTCTGTCCAGCACTGTACACGCTGACTGACTGACTGGCCGAATGACATACTAAATCCGGATATGTACTACCGGACTACAGAAAATACAGTCGAATTGAGAACCTTCTTTCAAACGGGTCACTCATGGTGATGGCTAGCCAACAATGTCAGGTTAAAAAAAATACTAAAGATACAAAATTGTACTACATACATACATAACTCACGCTTTTGTATCCCGACAATCAGAGTAAGCAGAGTAATCGGTGTTGTGCTATAAGTTCATACATACATACACATACATAACGTCACGCTTGCCTGCCTCCCAGTGGGGAAGGCAAAGACAACGGACCCAACCCAACCCAACCCCCACGCGCCACGATCCTGACACACTTTTGCCGCCTCTTCCACTCTCATAATGTTCTTCATACATGCTCGTCGGTTACGGGTACTACGCACCTGACCCTTTTCGAGCACATGTCCGATCTGGTCCAGGTACGTGCGTCTAGGGCGACCCATCCCTACCCAAATTGTACTACATTCATGAAAATGTAAATCCCAGAAAAAAAGAAGCTTCATTTTGAAATTAAACTTGAAACCTGCAAGGTTCAAGTTAAAGTGGCGGAGAGCACAGTGGTTGGTTCATCGGCTTCTCATGCGAGAGGTCCGAGGTTCGAATCCGGTCGGCGTGTACCAATGAGTTTTTTCTGACGAAAAAATTTACGTGCACACCTACACCTGCTGTTTCACCGTTCGGAACCGGTGTAAAACTGTAGGTCCCTTCCCTTGCCCCTTACTAGGTGGTAGGCTCAAATTGTAACCGACTGGTTTGGTCCCATCTTACTGGATGTAAGATGGCCACATAGCAGGCTCGGTAGTGTTCTCCTCTAGTCCAGTATAGCCAGCAATCCAGGGAAGTCTCCGGAATGGCACCTACCTTTTCGGAGGTGATATTGGCTGGTCAGAGCATGTTCTTTGGCCCCTCCGACTCAGCCACCCATACCAGATTACGTAAAAAAAAGAAAAAAAAAAAAGGAAAAGGTGCATCACAGAACCATATTATATTTCGATATCGGTCAAAATGACCACCTCCTGAGTTGATGCACAATTTGTGCTCGTTTTACGGCATTTTGAACACCCGAGTGAACGACAACAATGCTACGAGCATTGTTGTCGTTCAAGATGTTAAACGAATTTATTGTCGCAGGTTGCTGGATTGGGTCTCGAGCATTATTGTTGGTTCCAGCAGTTCGGGCAACGATGGAGGTTTTGAGATATAAATTTCCCGGCCGTGTTTTTTTTTATGTAATCCGGTATGGGTGGCCGAATCGGAGGAGCCAAAGCGCATGCTCCGAGCGGCCAATATCACCTCCGAGAAGGTAGGTGCCATACCGGAGACTTCCCTGGATTGCTGGCTATACTGGACTAGAGGAGAACACAACCGAGGCTGCTATGCGGCCATCTTACATCCAGTACGGTGGTACCAACCCAGTCAGCTACAATTTGAGATCTCCCTTTTTGGCGAACAGAACTGGGCCAGTATTCTCTAACGTCCTACCGTCAACGTCGGTGACGCTGACTAGTTATGTCTCTGTCTAGTTCATATAATTAGACAGAGACATAACTAGTCAGCGTCACCGACGACGTTGACGGTAGGAACGTTAGAGAATACTGGCCCTGGCCGGCCAGATCGCCAGATCTGACGGCGCCAGGCATCTTCCTTTGGGTCTTTTTGAAATCTCGAGTTTACCACAACAAACTAAAAACATTGCAAACATTGCCATAGCCTTCCAAACACGAGTACCCCGATAGATATCTATGTAGAGATTGGTAGTGACGCCAACAACAACGACACTTAAGGCGCCCCTACAGATCTGACAGCCCGCAGATCCGGTTGTGTAGCCGGCACTGGATGCATATTTCCAAAGTCTAGTATGCGAGTTGCTCTGATTGGTCGTTTTCAGTTTGGCGGGAAATATAAATTTCGTCTGGCACCGGCTCCGGCACCCCCAGCGAACCTACGGAATCCGATATTCGTTTGGTCATTGTACTTTGGTGGCTCAGTAGTAGAGTGTAGGGTTTTTATTTTTTTGATCTCGGCCATGGGTTCGTGTCCCTTTTGCCAAAATTTGTTTTGTTTTACTTTTTTTTTCAGCAATGTTAGGGTGTTAAAATTAGGTTATGGTTATTTTTTTATAACCACCTAAGAAAACTTTAATTTCGGAAATACTTCCGAAATTTATATTTCCCGCCAAACTGAGAACGACCAATCAGAGCAACTCGCATACTAGACTTTGGAAATATGCGCACGGGATACCACACTCGCGCCCGCTCTGCGCAGAACCCTACTCCATCCCGTCCGCTTCTCGTAGGTCTTGCTTGATTAATGTGCCTCCGACGGCGATGGAAGGACGTCGCAAGAACGAGATCCGACCAAGTGCTGTTTCGTCACGCAGCGGAGATTTTTCCATTAAATTGCTAAAAGGATTTAATTAATCTCTCAAATCCACAGTTTTACCCGTTCGGCGAAATAAATAGCAACAGATGGATGTCGCTAGTGAGTGACGCATTAAAATAAAGAATCGGCTATACTCAACGGTGTTGTAGAGCTGTGTGTGGCCTAGTTCTCAGTTCGAAATCCCGCTGCTGCCCTGCTCCTTAATTCATTCCAAAAAGTATTTTAGATGGAATTGTTTTAATCACTAGTTTTTGCCCGCGACCTCGCTCGAATAGCGTATGTCCATCCTGAAGGTCCATTGTAAATATTGGCCAAAGAATAAAAAAAATCGGATGAGTATTTTCGGAGATTACCTCCTACATCCAAACTTACAAACATTACCTCTTTATAATAATATTATAAGCTTTTGCCTGCGACTTCGCTCGCATAGCCTATGCCCACCCTGAAGGTCCATTCTAAATATTGGTCAAAGAATGAAAAAAATCGGATGAGTATTTTCGGAGATTACCTCCTACATCCAAACTTACAAACATTACCTCTTTATAATATTATTATAAGCTTTTGCCCGCGGCTTCGCTCGCATAGCCTATGTCCATCCTGAAGGTACATTCTAAATATTGGTCAATTATTATTTTTTTAAATCGGATGACTATTTTTGGAGAATACCTCCTACATTCAAACTTACAAACTTTACATCATTTATTAGTGTAAATAATATACGTGTAACTAACTCCAACAGTGGTAGTTGACCTCTGTTTACCCATGTTAGCTATTTCGCCGGATATCGAAAGGGTAAACTGATATTAAAATGACCTGAGGCTAATCTCTACATAACCAGCTTTTTGGGCACAAATTAAAATGCTTCTCTCACCAACGCAAGCTGACCGAGCGATCGCTCACCGCGGTTCGGCTGGTCAGTTGTAGGAGCAGGTTGAGGGTTCAATAAAAAAAAGTATGCGATCTAGTGTGAAGGTATAGTGTTTCCACTTTACGAAGGCACGAGGGGTACGAGGTAGGAAGTGGTGCGAGAGGCAACCGCGCGGAGCTCAGTAGAGAACGAACTCGGCGCCCGGTCGGTACACACGCTCTACACGTCTCCGCATCGCTCCGTCGAACCGAGTCATTCCCTACTGAGCTTCGCGTGGTCTCAAACCACTTCCTACCTCACACCCCGCGTGCCTTCGTAAAATGAAAACACTCTAAGAAGGATGTGTTTGTGTTGTTGCAGAGAAGCGCGGGCGACACGGCGCGTGCGGCGCGCGAGCGGCGGCGGCGCGGCGGCGCGCGCCGGCCCCGGCCGGGCGTGTGCGGGAGCGGCGGCGCGAGCGAGCCGCCAGTTGACGCGTCGCGGGCGCAGCAGCATGGTCGACACGACCGCCGAATGGCTCCTCGACTACGCCAACCTCAGCGCGACCAGCGAGTACAACGTGACCGCCCGCGACATCCCGCCCGCCGACAGCCCCTACAGCCTCACGCAGAAGATCATCATCGCGATAGTCGCCACGGTCTTCTCCATACTCACCGTCGTCGGCAACTCGATGGTCATGATCTCCGTGAAGATCGACAAGCAGCTGCAGACCATCAGCAACTACTTCCTCTTCTCGCTGGCGGTGGCCGACTTCGCGATCGGTTTGATCTCGATGCCGCTGTTCGCGATGTTCACAATCTACGGGCACTGGCCGCTGGGGCCGCACGTGTGCGACACGTGGCTCGCGCTCGACTACCTCGCCTCGAACGCGTCGGTGCTGAACCTGCTCATCATCAGTTTCGACCGTTACTTCAGTGTGACGCGGCCGCTCACGTACCGCGTGAGGAGGACTACTCGCCGCGCGACCGTCATGATCGGCGGCGCCTGGGGCTTCAGCCTTCTGCTGTGGCCGCCGTGGATCTACGCTTGGCCGTACATAGACGGCGAGCGCAAGGTGCCGCCGAACGAGTGTTACATTCAGTTCATAGAGACGAACCAGTTCATTACGTTCGGTACGGCGATCGCCGCCTTCTACGTTCCCGTCACCGTCATGTGCATACTCTACTACCGGATATGGCGGGAGACGAAGAAGAGACAGAAGGACTTGCCCAATCTGCAGGGCGGCAAGAAGCACGACTCCTCCAAGAGGTCAAACTCCAGGTGAGTCTCCATCCTCTCCAACTATTCTCAAGGTGTTCATGTTGGCATATTCAGAATTTCAGAATTTCAGTCGCTGAGATTAGTCCTGACATTTAGGTATGTGTCAGACTAGTCTCAGCCACTGAAACTCTCCTGCAATGTTTCCCCTGTAGGCCCTGATCTTTTTGAAGATGTTTTCTTTTGAAGCCGCGTTAAGGATGGGAACCGCAACCAGCCATTTTTTGTATGACGTTGTGAAGCTATTATAGTGTCTATTAAAACTAAAGAATATAATTTCGTATAGACTACTGGCCTTAAATTACTCCGTCAAGACAGTTGCAAACCTCGACTTTATGTTGTTACCTCAAACCAAGTGTAGTGAATGAGAATGAGTACACAACAAGATACCTGCGGTTTGATTTGTTTTGTTATGTTGGCCATAAAGTCACCTTCCTCAGTCGCACAGTAACTTGTTTTATTGCCAGAACTGTCACAGTTTATTGCCTTTATTCTCCTTTACGAGAGGCTTTGTTAATTAATAGCTTCGCTTAGAAATTTGTCCTTCGGCGCTTGTGAAGTAAAACTTTTCATTTTATTGTGTTAATCAAGATAATACGCAGTTCTAACAAATTACGTACGCCTTTTTGTTTAATTAAATTAATAAAACTTTATTATTTGCATTATGTTATATAAAGGCGTTCTGTTCTATGCATGTACTCTTGGATTGGATGGACTAGTACAAATTGAGTTATTTTGGAGACATCCTTGACTAGGCGGTCGCCTTAAATAACTTTAATAGCTTTTTCATCACGTCAGCTCATTATTAATTTTTCTTGGCGGTGTATAAAGCTTCCAGAGTTCCTTATACCGCACTATGCCGAGTAGTGTAAAACTGGTGACCAAAATCGCGTGACTAGTCAGTCACCAAGCAACTCGCTGCGCCAGGCCGCATAGGCTAAATCCGTTCAGACGGTCGATACAAATCTCTCGTTGAGGTCGACATGGTGACACGAGATGTACGAACTCGCAGCTCGCAGTGAACAGTCGTCTATAATTACGGATGGTCGTTTACACGGTCGATTTTAATCACCAGCCCTGCCGCCCGTGCGGCTCCACACGCCTCGAACTGAAAAATTTGGTACCTAGACTGCTCTAGTCAACTCCGGCGCTGGTGACTTCACTTCAATCACCTTTCGTGCGACCAGTACCCTAATCACGAGATTTAACCTACTACGCTACGCCGTGCTCTCCGCACCTATTGTATGGAGAAACGAAGTTCGCAAATCTATCACTAGAGGCGCTGCTCCGTTTCTCCATACAAATGATGCGGAGAACACGGCGTAGCGTAGCGTAGAGGTCGATTTGCCATCCACATGGTCGACTTTCGCCGTGAGGCGAAAATCGACATGAGTAAAATCCCCCATAATTCATTGTTGTATTCTTGGTCATCTACAATTTTAGATTAACCATGTTTCGACATTAAGTGAGGCCGGGTTTAGAGTCCTAAACGAAATGCATATCCGTTAGCGGAAATTTTCACATCCACTGTAGGTAATGGCTTCAATTAGTTCCGTACAGCAAATGGGCTGGCGGGTCAGATTGCAGATGGGGGCGCAGACGGGACTTCATGTACATTAGCCGGTAATGCACGCTAGCTGTCGAGAGCACGTTGTAATTTAGGTCAACCGGCAACGACACTGTTCGCTTCGATTTAATCCTTCGACCGTATTTCTTATAAGGTCGTTCGAACGAGGCTGTCCGAACCATTCTTCGGTGTGTGTCCAGTACCCTAATCACGAGATTACGCCTACTACGCTACGCACGCTACGCCGTGTTCTCCGCATCATTTTGTATGGAGAAACGGAGCAGCGCCTCTAGTGATAGATTTGCGAACTTCGTTTCTCTATATAAAATTATCCGGAGGACACGGCGTAGCGTAGTACGCGTTGTAATCTCGTGATTAGGGAACTGGTCCGAATGTGTAAACTCCAATCATACCGCTGATGTGTGGTCGACTTTCTATCAATGTCTGTTGGTCCGTTTGTTCCCTGAATACTTGGGAAACGGATCATACATTTACATGTTGTTCTTAAAATCCATACATACATTTGTCAGTCTGGGCGTGTCGGCTTCCCTTCGAGAGGCCCGACGTTCGAATCCAACCGGCAGCGTGTACAAATGAGTTTTTTCTGATTTGATAAACATTACGTGTAAACTTTCATCCACTGCTCCATGGTTTGGATTCCATGTAAAAATGTAGGTCCACCGGGTTGACTGGAGGAAATTGCCTAAGGTAATAAGACCACCCATTATTATCACATAACAACACAGCTTCTCCGTCAGAGTATTTGGCACCTTGCGCCGTCTTATATCGAATATCGGCTTTTATCAAGGCGACCTTCAATTTTCGACTATTATTACGCCGATATCCACTAGACCGACTAAGGAATCCTCAAGACAATATAGTAAAATCTCTGCCTGAAAACTGGCTATAGATGGATGAATCATGCAATAACCTGAAGTCGGCATGCAAAGTACGTCACGCACCACTAAGCGGAATAAGTGGAGGGGGTTCCAGCGGATTTAGGGGGAAGGTGGAGAGGAGGAGGCGCTTTCACGGGGAGAGGGAGAAGGGAGCGTCCCCTCCCCCTCCCAGGCCCCAACAACGCCACAACCGCTTCCCGCTTTTAGAAACCAGACAAAATGCTCCGCGCCAGTCAGCCTGCATATTTGGTGCGGTCGTACACTTTTAGTGCAAATGGTTTCCGGAAGTCCGATATGTTCACAAGCGGCGGCGGGGGGCCACAGTCTGGTCTGTCGTATTACTGGTGCGGTTTGTGGTTTCGCGGTGCGGCTAGCGCATTTATGATGCATTAATTTATTAAAAGTGTCCTCGTAAATACACTAAAATTCCGAACCGTTTTGCTGTAATAAAGTGGCGTGAATTGTAGTGAAGTGTTAAAGACACCTTATTATGCGAAATAGTATTTCCGATTCAAAGCTCTTTAAAAATCCATTAATGCAAAGTATTCACATAAGTACACTCGTAAGTCCCTAAAATCTCCACATAAATCACCAAGGCCCCTCACCAACCTATTCAATACTTGCCGAAGCACAGTTCCTATAATAAAACCATGCTGGTCTAATAAAGACGAATGTATATCTACCTTAGAGCGAGCCTGCAGCTCTCTGATATCGCACAACCCCAGAGTCTATTAATAACGTCTTAATGAAATTATTGTTCGTGCGGTGGACGCGGCAGTCACCTCGGAAATCTCTGTTGCCGATAATTCATCAAGTTTTCCCCGTTCTGCGGGATTTATGCCGCCCGCCAGGCAGTCCGACCGCTGATGCTGCGGGCGGAACCGTGATGCCGGCGGGCGGGTGGCATCGTGATGCCGGCGGGTGGCACCGTGATGCCAGCGTGCGGGTGGCATCGTGATGCCGGCGGGTGGGCGTTACCCGCTCGCTCGTATCATGCGAGAGCTGTTACATGAAATAATTGAAAAGAATAGAGCTGCTATTGGCATGTATTGAATACAGTTTACTTCGTCCGCAAAATACCCACATATTCTACTAAATACGAGTATAGGTATATAATATCATCGAAGGAACTATACAGGATGTTCGGCACATCGACCGATTTTTTTTTTTAAATAAATAAATAAATAAATATCAATTTATTTGAGACATACAATTTTGTTTTATCACTAGGTACATAATAAATAGCATGCGTTCATCCAGTATGCCTGAAAAATATATAGGCGCAGTTTTACAGTGTAACCTATGTAACAAGTTGAACATTGTACTGGTTTTAAGCCTAGCCTATGAAGTTAATGATTGAAAATTTATTTATTTATTATTAAGAAAGAAAACATGGAAAAACAAAGAACAATGATAACAATAATCAAAAAGAAAAAAAATAGGCAATAATAATACTAATATTTGCACTAATACAATCGGCACTTATAAATTATATATAACTTATATATAATTTAGGCATTCCTGCACGTTAAAGTTAGTAGAAGTTAGAGAGTTAATTATAAAAAAACTATAAAAAAGAAGTGGTTGTAAAGGAATATGTAAAAATCCAATATATAAATATATATATATATTAAGAGTAATGAACATGAGGGTGTGTAATAGAGTGTGTCTGTGTGTGAAGGTGCGTTGCATCCAGTGGTTGCATCTATGCGTGGAATATGGAATGTATAGTGTGGGATGTGGAGTGAAGTGTTTTTGTAGGTAAGTGGGCAATTTGTACATATTCTAAATTTGAAAATGCGCCCGAAAAAGCTCTCAATACGGGAAGCGAGTGCCCGTGTTGTCGTTCTGTTCTGTCTCGGTGCCAAATTTTGACCACATAGTGAATTATTTGTATGATATGTGGTATACCGTTAGAAAGGGCGTAAACTAGCAAACTTTTTAAAAGAAAATGAAGCTATCAAATTGCTGTCAGCTTTTTTTAATGAATTAAGAAATTAAGATTCTGTCATATTTTTACTCGTTCTCGGGACTTTAGGACGTCATAAGACCTTTTCATGGTATTGTTATAACTTTCACTCGTAAATTCAATGTACTTAATTATAACTATAAACTGGATGACCATATTCTAGAACGCAGGACTCTCGCTTGGTTTTGAAGCGAGGCAGCCTCGCGCAGCAAATCGTCGCGCGGCATACGGCCGAGGCAGCCTCGCCGTATGCCGCGCTCAGTCAGTCAGTACGCGGCTAGCAACGTACGCACTTGCAAGTTTTCCCCATTCAGATTTTTTAATGATATCACCTTCGCACCAAGTTGATGCCCGTTCTCTCTCTTTAAATTATTTCTATCACGCACGCAAAATATTAGCGAGCGACAGGAAAAAACTTAAACAGCAACTCGGTAGTTGCTGCTGTAGCGAAAAGTAATTCAGTCAGTCTGAGCCAGTCAGTAATTTATTGACTACTGCTGGACATACGCCTCTCATATACCTCTCCGATCCTCCCGACCTTTTGGCTACAGATTGAAGCATCGGATTGTTGTTTTTGAAAACAAATACATTTTATATTTCAAATTAACCCATCGCTCGTCGAATGGCCTATATCGACCCAAAATGGAGCTTTTTTTCTAATAAGCGTGACATATGGCGCCGAGCCATGAGGTGTCTAGCGACGCCCATGAACATTCGGTCGCATGCGTGGGTTGCGAATGCCATTCCGGCCTTACAGGCCCCCATTCACACTTCTTTTGAAGGACCTGAGACTGTACTATGGAGAAATAAGTGGGCAGGGAGAGCGTTCCAGAGTTTACCGGTTCTGTGGAGGAAGGATCTGCAGAAGAATTGGTACGCATCCGCGGCAAGTCCAGCGTGTAGGGACGTAATCCCTGAGCGTTGTGTGGAGGTGGAAAGGGGACGGCGGGATCGCGTCAAACAGCCCCTCCGAGTACTCCCCGTGGAATAAGCTATAGAACATACTTAGGGCGCCAACATCCCTACGAAGTTCCAGTGGTTCTAGATCGCGGAACACGTCTAACGTTTTTTCAGTCGCTTGCCCCAATTTTGCACAATAACCCCGCCCGCCGCCGATGCCCGCGGGTGGCGCACGCCTCGCCGATTCTCTGAAAGGGTTGACGGGGCTTGCGGTGCGAAAAAACGTAAAGCAGCTCGCCCGCTGCTGACCTACTCTCTCTCTCTCTTTCTCTCTCTCTCTCTCTCTCTCTCGGTCGCGTTTTTATAGACCAAGCCATGTCCATCACACACACCGCTTCTGACAACGGGCACGCCTCTAGCCGCGGAACAGTTTGGTTGAGGTGGATAAAGAGAACAAAATAAATTATATAACCACACACACAAACTTATACCACAAGTCGTATCCCGACAATCGGGGTAAGCAGAATAATCGGTATTGTGCTGCAAGTACTCTGGCAAATTACAGCACAACACCGACCACCACGTTTAGCAAAGTATTCGAACAAGATAACCATCAGGCAGCAAGTAAGGCACGAAGGCCCACCTGCTGCATGACTCGGTGGAAAGACCGTGCCAAGGTGAGATGTGGCTCGCCTATCGCCCTTATGCACGGCATATTGTCCTTATCCCTTAGTCGCATTTTACGACATGCACGGGGAGAGATGCAGTGGGACTATTCTTATTAAGTACCGGCCCCATACAGTACTACACAGTATAACCAATTTAATATATTTTGTTTTTGGGTTTTCGTACCCCCCCGTACGGAAGCCTTTCTCTTTCTCTTTCTCTCTCTCTCTCTCTTTCTCTCTTTCTCTCTCTCTCTATCTCTCTCCCTCTCTCTCTCTTTCTCTCTCTCTTTCTCTCCCTTTCTCTCTCTTTCTCTCTCTTTCTCTCTGGAATTGCATTTCGCCATAATGGGCTCACTACCTGTCAATTGTGTTAGTGTTGTGAGTTGCGACAGCCCTGGTGGCTCAGCGCAGCGTAGGCATGAGCGTAGGTGGTTATTTCAAAAATGGCCTCCAGTTGACCTACTCGGCTCCTTTTACTATGGCCAAGACTACGACAAGTCGCTTCCTATCTTCCACTGTTCGCGACCGGCAACTACAGGCAATTAGAGTGAAGTCTCTCCCTCCCCCTCCTTATCTCCCCTTACATCCCCCTTCTGTCCCCCATTGTGAAGCTGCGGTGCTCATTACCGAAACCTCCCCCACCGACTCCGATAGTTGGAACTGCAGACACACTGCTCTCTAGTCTCTAGAGATTTCATATTTACTTAAATTTGGTGTAAACGTTTGCAATTGTGATACTGAAAGTTGCTCATGAAAAGTTAACGTCGGTTACTGGCATGGGAGTTCGCTGAGCGCGGAGTGTTGGAACTTTTGGAGAACAGTACCTTAATCACGAGATTTAACCTACTACGCTACGGAACGCTACGCCGTGTTCTCCACATTATTTTGTATGGAGAAACGGAGCAGCAGTGATAGATTTGCGAACTTCGTTTCTCCATACAAAATGATGCGGAGAACACGGCGTAGCGTAGTAGGTTAAAACTCGTGATTAGGGTACTGGTGTTGTCTACACTCGGCGCACCACATTCTTTTTTTTTTTTTTTAATCCGGTATCGGTGGCAGAGTCGGAGGGCCAAAGCACGTGCTCCGACCAGCCAATATCACCTCCGAGAAGGTCATACCGGAGAATTGCCTGGATTGCTGGCTATACTGGACTAGAGGAGAACACAACGGAGGCTGCTATGCGGCCATCTTACAGCCAGTACGGTGGTACCAACCCAGTCGGCTACAATTTGAGCCTATCACCTAGTAAGGGGCAAGGGAAGGGACCAACAGTTTTACACCGGATTGTTTGAAAAAAAAAAACAACTCAAATAGATATTCGTATTATATCGATCGGTTTGCTTTTTGCGGTGAATCTTTTTGTCAGCCTCGATAGTTCAGTGTTGCGGTCGGTCGACTGTCGGCCGTGATCATAAGCACACCTGAGCGCGGTCAGTACTAAGATGTTTGACCGCTCGACCGTTGTAGGCTGACCGTGGTTCGGATTCCACGTTAAACTGCAGGCCCCTTCCCTTCGTACCTTACTAGGGGATAGGGTATAGTTCGTGTTTTCCGACCAGTTCAGTGTAGCCGGCACGACCGAAGGGAAGCGCTGACATGGCACCTAGTTCACCAAGGCGTTATGGGCTGACATTACGAATGTAGTAGGTAATGTAGCCAACCGTGTCAGTTTCCATAAAAAAACCTACGATTTTCGTAAGTCTTAATATGTTACTTACATGTTTACGTAATGACGAAATACGACAAAAAATCAAGGTAGTCGACATTGCTACGAAAATCAGCAAACTATATTGACAGTGGACTGGGCACGTCTTTCGCAGACCCGATAAGGTGGTGATGGTGGGAGAGGCCTAAGTCCAGCAGTTGACCGATACGGGTTAATGATTGATTGATTGATTAATGTTTCTATGGAAGTACTGCGTCCTATAATACAGTGTTTACAATTATATTACAGCCGACAGTGTTTAATTTTAGTTTTAGTATTAAAACATTATTTTTTTTATTTTAATTAATATTTTCTAGATAATTTTCATATATGCCTTATTTATTTTCAGTATCATCAGTGCAGGCACAGTATGGAGTTGGTATGGAGAGAAGAAAATATATATATTTTTGTTCTCAAGCGTGGGTGCAAATTTCGGTTTATTTTCTCATACAGAAGCCACGAGAGATATCTTCGTAAGCCCTTCAGTATAAGGTAGAGGGATTCCGCCTTCGACAAATAATGAGAAGAATATAAATGAAAAGAGAGCTTGGCCTGGTTCGATTTGTATGAATATGTAGGAGTCTGCGCCTTCCTCGTTACGTAGCGTAATGCTTTTGAAGTGATACTTCTTTACGGGCGTATTGTCATTTATTGTCAAATGGGGAAAAAACGTCACGTCAGATAGTCATCGGTCATCGTCACCGCATACCAATTATTTGTATGTAGGTATTGTGCGGTGTGGCCCGATAGATGAGCGGAGAGAGGGGTGAAAGGGGGGGGGGGGGGGGTGTGTCGTCGAACTACGTGCTTATATAGTTGATTTTTTAAATCCGTATTCAAGGAGAAGCGACGACCGACTGTTGAACTTACGTTAATATATGAACATCCTCTATAACTCGACAACCACTTTATCGATTTACATACGATTCTGTCACTTCTCAAGATCGTTTTAGGCTATAAATCATGACGCTACGTCATCGGCGGCCTGAGCTGTGAGCAAAAAGCCACGCGAAGCGAAGCCGCGGGCAAAAGATAGTAAAGAATTTAAAACAACCTTCACACACTACTCGAAAGCATTATGGCTGCTCTACACAATCGGCGATTACAGACGATTACGAGCGAGCACGATCGTGTAGAGGGCATACTCGGCTGTACTCGCCGATCATCGTCTATGATCGCCTGCGATCCGTGATTTGTCGGTTTTTCGGGCACGCATCAAAGGTAATCCCCGCGCGTTGCGTTGAGCTGCCCACAAGCTCGCCGATCATTCAATAAATGGTTGTAGCAGCAACACATTCCACGTCCATCTTGTACGCTTGCCGTTCGACAACTACTGTAGACGATCGTGTGGATGCTTGTACAATGATCGCGCCGATAACGCACGATTACTCGACGATCACACGATCAACGATCATCGCCGATTGTGTAGATGAGCCATTACAATACAACACACCACACCATACAAATACAACCGGTTTGCACACAATTTCTAAAACGAAGCATTATACTGCATCCTGAAAGCGACATATTCGTAAAAGCACTGAAACTGGATACCGTCCTCTAGTATAGCAGGCAGAGTAAACACCATTACAGATAATGACCATAGACTTACACACAATAACCGCGCCAGACGCGGCAGTGCACTTAATTGAGTACGTCACCTACCACACCCGTGATGTCATCCTACCGCACCAGGTGTCATGCCAGTGCTTCTCCTTTGGACGTGCCGGCTACACTGAACTGAACTGGAAACACGAACTATTTTCAAAGCAACTATTATTTTGCCTTAGCAGTATTTTTGTGTCAAAATGGGTTTTGACTTCGAGTGATGGAATGTAGGGGTATATTGAAAGACGCTTTTCAAAGTGCCGAATAATAAGGTTACGTTAGACCTCATGTTTTTAGGTTAGGTTATTTTAAATTTGCATTATACATTAATGTATAAAAAATTAATTATCGCGTGTGGTGGCGTACCTTAGGAGAGGCCTATGTCCAGCAGTGGACCAATACGGTCAGATGATAATGATGAATCATTCATTTTCATCATTGATGATGATCCAAAATTAACCAACTGCAAAAACATAACATAACCCAACCTAACTAAACCTAATCGAGAACCTAACCCAACCAGAGGCGGCGCAAGGCGTGGGCGACGTGGGCGACCGCCCACGGCCTCGCGGCCCGAGGGGCCTCGCGCCTCGAAAGTTTATGAAGCTTTGATTCATGAAAAATATTCAGCTAGATCTATTAAAAGAGACCCCGAGTAAACATGTTTAGATTTAATAAAAGGCAAACTAAAGCTTACTATAAAGCCTTTATCAGACACAAGATGGGAACGCAGGACAGAGGCAGTGTCAGTGAAGGCTATATTATTGAGATTTGATTATGTTTACTTTTATCGACGAAAGGTATGCTGACAAAAATGTTTGATTTGTTCAGTATACCGGAAATCCATTTCAACAGTGAAAATCCATAAAATCCATGTCACCAGAGAGGGCCTCGCAAAATATATCTTGCCCACATCAAATTTAGGTCTTGCCCCGTCACTGAACCAAACCTAACTAAACCTAACCCAACCTAGCTAAAACTAACTCAACCTAACTACTACTAACCCAATGTAACTTAAACTAACTCAACCTGCATACTAACCTAACCTAACCTAATACGACTAAAACTAACCCAGCTTAAAATATAAAAATAATAATTTTACAAACTGCCGCCATCGACACTAACGCAAGGGACCGATTGCGCTGCAGCCTACAAGCTTTTGCAGGCAGCGACAGTGATCGATAGAGCAACCGGAAAGTTTGGACGCCACCCCCTCAACCCACACCCCACCCCACCGCTCACTGTCTCCGCCCCCGCATAGCTGTCCTGAAGTTTGCTCTCGAGATTTTATTCCAGTTAAAATAATATTGCTCTTGATTGTCCCCGTCATTCCGTGCGATCGTATTGTTATTTCAAATATTATGAGCGGATAAATAAACAAAGTCCTACCAACTTGTACCGTGTGGGGCCGGTACTTTAAAATAATAGTCCCACTGCATCTCTCCCCGTGTATGTCGTAAAAAGCGACTAAGGGATATGACTCCCTTCTTATATTACTAGGTTTAACCCGCCCGGATTGGTACCACCGCACTGAATGAAAGGTCGGTCGAAACGGCTATGTAAATAGTTTGTGTCTTCCGTCCAGTTCAGTGTAGCCGGCACGACCGAAGGGAAGGCTGACGTGGCACCAAGTTCACCCGGTGTTATGGGCTGACATCGCGGATGTTGTAGGTGATGTAGCCAAACGTCTCAGTTTCAATAAAAAAAAAAAAAAAATGAAAGGATCGATGAACTAAAGTTAGAATATATTTTATAGCTCCAATTTTTTTTTACAGAAATCACCACTATGTCGTTGTCCTTTAGCACTGCGTCTTATCCTTATCCCTTAGTCGCCTTTTACGATATGCCTGGGTAGAGATGTCGTGGGGCTATTTTTTAAAGTACCGGCCCCATTCGGTACGATTTTATCTTCGAAACACCCCACACCGAATTTTTAATCCCTTAAATTTCGCTAATTAGTTTTCAGCACGCGTCTCGAGTAGGTGGTCTCGAATTCCGAACTAGGAAGCTCCATTACGGAGGTGGAGGGTAGGAAGCGAAACGAGCGATGCCTAATCACCGACCTAGTCATCTTCCACGCTCGGCCCTCTAGTCCTCTGTCTCCAATCACAATAGTGCCGAGAGCGCAGCCAAAGATAATTACCACAACCTCGTACATACATCCAGGCATAGACACACAGCCCGACATAGGCACACATACATACATATATATACACAGAAATACATAGACATACAGCCAGACATAGACACACAGACAGACATACACACAGCCAGACGTATATACATACAGGCCATACTTACACACTCAGATTACGGTCCAAGAGATACAGCCCTTGGACAGATAGCCCTCAGACAGACAGACAGACAGACAGACAGACGGCGTAGGCTTAGTAATAGGCTCCTGTACGACGGATACGGAACTTTAAAAATGGGACCACACGGGAAGCACCAGCTTTCAAATAAAAAAAGAATTTTCAAAATCGGTTCACCCAGTCGAAAGTTCATACAGTCGAATTGAGAACCTCCTCCTTTTTTTGAAGTCGGTTAAAAAGGCTATAATCTAGAAAATAGTTTCACCATTTCTATTCGGAATCCGAGGAGAGAACGTATACTATACCGAAAGCTAGACCGAAAGCGCTGACCTTCATTCCAGCCACTTCAAAATTCGCACAGAACTATCCGAAGAATGTTTTGAGGAAAATCTCCCCAAGAACCAGAAAAGCAATATAAAAAAAAGTGGTCGCCTATTCTGTCTGCGGCAACGCGGCCTAAATAACTCGCTGGCTTAGGAATACCTTCGTCGACGCTTCGGTCATTCCCGACCGTTGAGTGTTGGAGCTCAAAGAAAAAAACTCTCCAACTTCAGAACGATGTTACGTTATAAGGTTGCTTGGGTAAAATCACAAATTTCCTTACACCGTCTGTCCATCTCTCTGTCTGGTCGTCTATAATGTTGTGTGGTGATCCTGTTGGAATGATCTCCCTCCTCCCATCCGAAATGTTACCAGCTCTGGGTCCTTTAAGGTACACCTTAAAAAACACCTCTTGACCCTGCAACGCCAGGATGGCGGGATCCCTAAATTACTGTGATACAAAGCAACATTCTGATGAGTATCGTAAAGTGTTCTGAGATGGTATATATAAGCATATATGTTTTTTGTTTTCTTCTTTTTTATATACTGTGTTCCTTATCTATTTAAATCTTAATTGTAAACTAACATAATTTTATAGTTACAAACTAACATATTTAGGCTAAGTTATTGTTATTTTAGGCTAAGTTGGGTCAAGTCCAAAAATGTTTTGACTGTGTGTGGGGGCAGGCTTAAACTCAGCGCCGCACTCTCCCAGCTCGTAGACGAGCGGGTGTGTAGCGGCAAAGGCTGCGCCTGTCCTTTTTAGGGTTCCGTACCTCAAAGGAGGAAAAAACGGAACCCTTATAGGATCACTTTGTTGTCCGTCTGTCTGTCTGTCAAGACCTTTTTTCTCAGGAACGGGTAGAGGTATCAAGTTGAAATTAATATCAAATACTAAGGTCTACGTTTCCTCGGAGGTGTAACGCAATCACTAGATACGCCCATTTAAGTCACATATTTTGCTACCGGCTAATCAAATCAAAACCTATAGAGTACTTCCCGATAACGTAGAATTTGGTAGGAAGTAAGGTCTCACAGCACAAGTAAAGGAAAAAATCGAAAAGTGTAAATTTATGGTTATGTGACATACAAAAAATTGAGAGTTTGTTTTGTATGTCAAGGTCCCTTTTCTCAGGAATGGATCAAGATAACAAATTGAAATTAATACGAAATACTAAGATCTACGATCTCTATAAGGTGTAGAATATTAAAGCTTCTAAATCAACGCAATCAAAAGATACGGTCATCTATGTCAGATTTCATACTCGCAAACTCACTCCAATAAATTAAAACCTATAGGGTATTTCCCGACAACCTAGAATCATAAAATTTGGCAAGAAGTAAGATCTTATAGCCCAAGTAAAGGAATAAATCCGAAAATTGTAAAATTGTAGTTATTGACATTAAAAAAAAATTTTGTGTTGTATGTCAAGGACCCTTTTTCTCAGGAACGGATCAAGATAACAAATTGAAATTAATACGAAATACTAAGATCTACGATCTCTTTACAGTGTATAAAATGCAAGCTTATAAATCAACGCAATCAAAAGATACGGTCATCTATGTCAGATTTCATACTCGCAAACTCACTCCATTCAAATCAAAAACTATAGGGTATTTCCCGACAACCTAGAATCATAAAATTTGGTAGGAAGTAAGATCTTATAGCCCAAGTAAAGGAAAAAATCCGAAAATTGTAAAATTGTAGTTATTGACATTTAAAAAAAAATTTGTTTTGTATGTCAATACCCCTTTTTCTCAGGAACGGATCAAGATAACAATTTGAAATTAATACCAAATACTAAGATCTACGATCTCTTTAGGGTGTACAAAATGCAAGCTTCTAAATTAACGCAATCAAAAGATACGGCCATCTATGTCAGATTTCATACTCGCAAACTCACTCCAATCAAATCAAAACCTATAGGGTATTTCCCGCCAACCTAGAATCATAAAATTTGGTAAAAAGTAAGGTCTCATAGCACACGTAAAGGAAAAAATCCTAAAATTTTAATCTTGTAGTTATATATTAAAAAAAATTTGCTTGTTTTGTGTGTCAAGATCCCTTTTCTCAGTAATGAAATGAGTCAAGATATCAAATTGAAATTAATATGAAATTCTAACGTCTGCGATCCCTTCGAGTTATAGAAAATGAAAGCTTCTAAATCTATATAATCAAAAGATACGGCTATTTATGGCAAATTTTAATACTTACTTGCAAACTCACTCAAATGAAATCAAATGCTATAGGGTACTTACCGTACCGTTGACCTAGAGTAATGAAATTTGGCAAGAAGCAAGGTCTCACATCACAAGTAAAGAAAAAATAAAAAAACTAAATTGTAGATATGTCGTTAAATATGTCATATAAGAAATATATTTTTGTATATTTCTACTCCACGAATACCGCACAGTCAAATTGCTGCAGTGTTTATTTAGGCGGTTCGTGATTTTCCAAAATAATTGTTTTTGTACATACATAATACAAATATATTGAGTGATGCTGATGATACGGAAGCCTCGGTGCGCGAGTCCAACTCGCACTTGCCGACTTTTTATCTTTTAATTGTTTTGTACCGTGTTATGTTAAGGATTAATTAAGAGAAAATAAAAATCATTTCTTTCTTTCTTTCTTTCTATAACACAAACAACCCTCATCTGAAAGAGTTCGCACAAAATAAATGAAGGTTTTCACATGGTGGCTGTGGTGTTTATTATAGGGCCACCGCCTTAGAAGAGTTGAGCCTCACGGCCCACCTAAATGTAGTGATTTTTTTAAACAGTTTTGCGGAACCCTCTATGGAATAGAATTCGTACTTTGCAGCATTTTTAACATTTGCAAAATTTCTTGGGGCGCTTTCTATCACCATGTTGCGCGGATGCTTGTGTGTCGAGGGGACACACAAATACACATTGCTTGGGAAAATAGTTCCCAACTCAGAAGCTAAGATTTTCGCATATCCTCGGGGAAATAATTACTGATTGAAACATCAGACGCTACTTGCCACAGGCTATTTTTTTATTGTATGTGTCCTAGACATCCGACTGCTATTTATATAGTACCCGACACATGTCATAGTCACCTACAGCAGAAAGTATCCAATTTGAACCATGAGAAAAAAAGTACTTACCGCAAGCGCAAAATGTCTTTAGAGCTGGCCACAGAGCAGCGATCGCCTCCGGAGCGGAGCGCGTGCGTCATTTGTTTTCTCCAAGGAGCTAGTCAATAGGACATAGCGATAGGTATGTGAGCAGATGTATAATCAAGGCATGTTAATAGAGAGTTGCAAGCTCAGGATGCAGAAGAGACACGGGCAATCGTGAATAGCTATACACCAACTTTCCCTAGTATGACAGCGGAACCAAATTATAGGCATCTACGACATAAACTGAACGAAGAAAGCAAAACACCTGAAGATGAAGTTACATCAGCGTGAAAAATACACGTGTATTACCTATGCTTCTTCATCTCAGATAACACACACGACTAGTTTAGGTGGTGGGATCTAAGCGGGGTATCGGAAGGTTTCAGTTTCACCCAGGCGGTGCCTAAAATTTACGGTTGAAAGTAATATTTGCTCGCTCTTTCTTAAATGAAAGTCTAGGCAGAGTTTCACTTGAGTATGCAGAAGAATAATATTCTAACAAAGGGATAAATTGTCGATGCCCTCTGAATTACCTCTCTAGGGAGGCACGCACGCTTTCTACGCTTCTACACGGTGTAATATGTTGAGGTCATGAAGACTACAGTAGCCATATACGCAACGCAAGGAAAGGGGATATAATTGTAAACGTGAATGCCTTTCACAAACCATAAAGTTACCAGGAACTGATATTGTTATATCAAAACCGCTAGGTTACTTCAAGATATTATTTTATTATTAGATTTAGCCCGCGGCTTCGCTCGCGTGAAATTCGTATTTAAAAAGAAGTAAGTAGGTAATTAACCCCGCTGCCGTAATTTTATTTCGGCGCGCGGAACAATTCGGCTTCTATGAGAGCCACATCTTAGCGTAAACGGAACTGAATTTTATTTAGCCTATCCTGTGTCCCGTATAGTCAAATGGGATTGTTTAATCGAATACTAAGTTTAATCGAATTCGGATGATCGGTTTAAGAGTTATGGAGGAACATACATGCACACACACAGAAAAGATTTCTAAAAATCGTCAATTTGGTTTTAGTATCATACATAGAGTCTTCAAACGCAGTATCTCATAAAACAAAGTCACTTAATCCATGACCATCCCTTACAGATTTATTTTTAGTATTGAGTATTGATGATTAACCATCAACCGAACACACCACTGAAACAATTAAATGAAACACACCGACCAACCGTTAGCGCAGGAATGATACATACATATACTTCACATAGAAATAACTTCTATGACACATAACTACTTTTCTCCAACAGTTGTGCGTGAGCGAGATAGCTTACTAACCTGTCAACCTGAGTAATCGAAATTTAACAATAGAGTACTTTATTTATCTACTATCTCTATTTAGGATACTTTCACTTTATTAGACAAAATACACAACAACACTGTTACATTATTACTTGTACTTACAGCAAAGTACGTCGGCTGTCTCTATGAGTTCTCTACGTAAAGCAGTACATTGTCTGTCTTAGGCTCCAAAAGATCGAGCAGGCGTGTAATCTCGAAATCAATTTGAGTAAGCCGTCTCCCCGTTGCTCGTCTGTCGGAGTCGGAGTGGAAAACCGGAAGGCTGGCCGGGCGCGGGGGTAGCGGCTGAGAGGGGTGATAGCTGCGAGGGGAGAGGGAGGTAAAGGTTTGCAGAATCTCATAAACAAAAGGGCTTAGCACAAACGGATTGCGTCAAAGCTATTCCGCGGCCAAATCCTCCGCAAAAAAGGGTTAGCCCCCAAAAAACGCCAGGAGCGAGGCCGGACGCCCTTCTTCTGGTAAAATGTTTAGATTGAATGGAATCCATTGGAATTTAATTAATTTCGAAGGTATTAATCGGGCAAAATTTATAGGTGGGACGAGTGGGGAATGTCGAACACACCCAGCGGCGAACATCCGATATACCCGCTCGCCATTACGAGTGATGACTTCGACGTATCTGGCATATTAATTTCACCAATCAATTTAGACAACAAGCTCGTGAAGTATATGCTTTCTATACATGCATATTTCTCCGAACATCAATTTGTAAACCCTGATAATACGAAACATCCAATACATTGTCGAAAATGTTATTAGCGGCAATTTTATAACATAATTTTTATTACGATACTCATTTTCATTTAATTTCATATGTTTTTTACATTTTTAATATGGTATCCGTGTAAGTATAGAGTAGTGAAGGCAGGATATGCCAAGTCCGTTACAGTACAGAAGGGCGTAACAACAAGAACAGACAGAGGGTCCTAAACAATATAAACAAAATGTGAACTAAGCTCGAAAAACCAACACATTTCAAACAATCCTGAAGTCGAGAAATAATAATGTACAGCTCCCGAAACTACTGATCTTTCTCCGGCACCCTAGCGTCGACCTTTCCGCCAAACTGCCCCAAACCTAATTGAAACTGTCACAACAAGCCCAATTTATTATGCTAGCACTGCCCTGTCCGCAAACAAGTGGCTCTTGTCCTAAACCGCAACTGGGATTGGTGAAACAGGTAATTTGAATGTGCTCAGGTATGTACGTTCAGTTTATACAATTCCATAAAAACACATACCCTGAACTAAGACGAGCTTACCGTTGAGTAGTTCAATTTAACTCGACCACCATCGAGTCGTGCGACTAGTGGGTGATCCTGACGTGTCCCGCGATCTAGAACCACTGCAACTCCGTAGGGATGTCGGCGTCCTAAGTGTATTCTATCGCTTATTCCATGGGGAATGCTCGGAGAAGATGTTAACTCGATTTCCATATTAGCACAACGCGCACTGGGCAGGGATTGCATCCCTATACGCTGGACTTACCACGGATGCGTACCAATCGGTTCTGCAGATCTTTCATCCACAGAATTGGTAAATACTGGAACGCTCTCTCTGCCCACATATTTCCCTCCAAGTATAGCTTCGGGTCCTTCAGGAGAGGCGTGAATAGGCACCTATCAGGCGGCATGGCATTCGCAACCCCCGCGTACGACCGAATGTCCATGGGCGTCCTTAGACACCTTATTGGTCTCTGCGAACACCATGGAAAATCTGTAAGCGAATTTACATGCATACATACATACCACACGCCGTATTCCGACAATCGGGGTAAGCAGAGTAATCGGTGTTGTGCCGCAAGCACTCTCATAAATTACAGCACAACACCGACCACCATGTTTAGCAAGTAAGGCACGAAAGCCTACCTGCTGCATGACTCGATGGAAAGACCGTGCCACTGCCAAGGTGAGAGGTGGCTATCCTGTCGCCCTTATTGACGGCATCTTGTCCTTATCTCTTAGTCGTCTTTTACGACATGCACGGAGAGAAATGCAGTAGGGCTATTCTTATTAAGTACGTATACATAGTGTCTATGATTTATTTCTAGTACAAAGTTTCAATATACTTCAGGTTCGGCCTTCTCCAACATTGACGAGTTTACTCGCTTATCGCAACAAATGACCGCGTTGAATAGTCATCCCCATTCTGTCTATCTACCGCCATTCTTGAGTATCGCCAGCTCCCATTCCCGCTGCGTCATCGCACCGGCCTCGTCGCCGGAGCTGTCGCGATACCGGATAGGTGTCTGCCTCACAAAGAAGACGAGCTGAATAGAACCGCCAGCGTCGAGAACCCACAATGTGTTGAGACAATTTATACGAAGTACCCTGGCGCAACGCGATAGCGTCAGCAGATACTGCAGAATGGAGTGGTATCGCGGCGTACTTCCGAGGAGTCGGGTGCGAAATTGCGAAGGAAGCCGGACTGTCGGAGAGACAATTATTTTCCCTTTCTGTTTACGGACAAACCTTTCTTTTAAATAAGGCATGATAGATCTTCCTGATCTCATTTCTCGATAACACTCCCCGCGTTTAGGCTTTGTACACTCTTCGTTTTAAATGAAAGCGAAATTCTCGAAATTCTCGCGGCAGTGCATGTCTGCTGCTGTCGATATTGAGACGTTGCTTGCTGAGATTTGCCCACCACACCCAGGTGGAATATCTTTTACAAAAAACTTCTCACTCCGTCTGAGGGACAATACCCAACCAACTAACATTATGGTGGCGTTATAAGAGCGTTAACAGGCGTTATAAGCGTAACAAGCGTTTAATAGTTATTTTGAGAGGCCGAGGTGGTTGGACAATTGGTGTTATTGCGTGCTCTAGCTGTCTTGTAACCCCGAAAGAGGCCATCCTTATACAGGTTAAGGTTCTTTAGTGACTTTACAATAGCGTTAGTAAGTGCTATAAGTGGGACAAGAGCTCTACAGTAGTGACGTGTTATATTATTACAATATACCACTTTAAGATCTAAAACAACCTTCCGTTAGCACCAATTTGTTTGTTGGGGTTTGACGTTCCGACCGGAATGAAAGAACTACCACCATTAATTCCGCCATGATTGAAATATTGTGTGTAGTTAATAATATTTAATATCCACAAGGGTCGCTGTCGACCTCCGCATGTAGGTTCATCGTCGATCGTCAGTGCTGAGCCGATAGCAGCCACCTAACCACGCGATTCCCTTTAATTAACGAGAGCTGTTGCCTGGAATAGCTCGCTTTATGACATTGAAATTGGCTCTGGCTAGCGCGTATCGGGTCGGAGAGCACACCTGTAACAGTATTACGCGTTTGATTAAAAACATTCGGTAAATATGTTCATATTCTTAACAAGCTGTGCCCGTGGCTCCAATCGTTTTTCTCCAACTGTGACCATCTCTAACTCTACGCTCGCTACGCTCATATTTACCAGTCACAGACAGACAGACGTTGGGTATTATATAGAGAAAGTAATTTCCCTGCGTCCTTCCCGGAAAGTCCTGGAGAACCTTGTTAAAGGTTCTTAAGGTTCTTAAGTCAATGACGGCCTCGGAAAATACGAATGACCTCTCGTGTTTTCCAAACAAGAACTCAGTATTCTACAAATCTACAAACTCCTATATCCCCGGGAGGTCCTGGGGAACCTTATTAAAGGTTCTTAAGTTTCTTAAGTCAATGACGTCATCGAAGAATACGAATGACCTCTCGTGTTTTCAAATCAAGAACTCAGTATTCTATATTGAAGAACTCCTATATTGAACCGGTTCGCATGTACACGTCTTCAGGCAGCTGATAGCCTAGCTAGCGTAACAGGAAGGATATGTCAGCGCGGAAGAGAGACAGCTCTAAAGCGCTCCGTATCGTCTGCGAGCCGATTGTGAGCGAGCATACGAGCAAGGACGGCTTTTGTCGATTGTTGCTCGAAGCTTCCTTTCATGCTTCGCTTCGCTTGTCCGAGAACCAGCGCGTTGTATTTTGTACCTTGGTAGAGTCTAGCCGCGTTACACTGAGATAATTGCCTAGGTACTAACGTTCAGGGAACAACTGTCGAACCTTTGTTGAAGAAACTTAACCAAACAAACATGCATACATACTTTAACGCCGTATCGCGACAATCGGGTTAAACAGAGTAATCGGTGTTGTGCTGCAAGTACTCTTGCAAATTACAGGACAACACCGACCACCATGTTTAGCAAACAAAGTATTATGACAAGATAACTAACAATACCAAGCAGCAAGTAAGGCACGAAGATACACTTGCTGCATGACTTGGTTGAATGATCTTGCCAAGGTGATAGGCGCCCTTTAGCGCGGCATCTTGCCCTTTATCCCTTAGTCGCCTTTTGCTATACGCACGGGGGGAGATGCATTGAGGCTATTCTTTTTAAATACTGGCCCCACCAAACCGTTCGGTTGTTTCTTCGTACTTACCGTACCGTACCGTGTGGGGCCGGTACTTCAATGAACCGTGTGGGGCCGGTACTTTAAAAGAATATCCCCACTGCATCTCTCCCCGTGTATGTCGTAGAAGGCGACTAAGGCATATGAATCCCTTCTTTTATTACTAGGTGTGTGCATTGAAAGAAAGGTCGGCCGAAACGGCTGTGTAAATAGTTTGTGTTTGCCGTCCAGTTCAGTGTAGCGGGCACGACCGAAGGGAAGCACTGACGTGGCACCAAGTTCACCCCGGTGTTATGGGCTGACATCACGCATGTTGTAGGTGATGTAGCCAACCGTGTCAGTTTCCATTAAAACAAAAACAAACTTAAATGTTGGTAGTAATTATTATAGAAAGAAAGAAATTATTTTTATTTTCTCTTAATCCTTAAAAATAATAACAAACGGTTTATCAAAAACCTAAAAGAGAAAAATGGACAGGCGCAGCCTATGCCGCTACACACCCGCTCGTCTCCGAGCTGGGGGTGTGCGGCGCTGAATTTAAGCCTGCCCCACACAGTCAATAAAATTTTGAGCATGATGCAACATAGCCTAAATGAAAAACACTTAGCCTAAAGACGTAAAGTTTTAAACAATAATTATATTAGTTTACAATAAGATTAAATTAAAATAAATAAGGTGCACGGTAATTACACATTTCTATAAAAAATGAGAAAACAAATAACAAAAAACATATAACTATGCTTATAACTCAGAACATGTATCACAATAATTTTATTTAGGGATCCCGCCATCCTGGCGTTGCAGGGTCAAGAGGTATTTTTTAAGATTTAACTTAAAGGACCCAGAGCTGGCAACATTTCGGATGGGAGGAGGGAGATCATTCCAACACCGAGATGCTGCATATTTGAAGGATCCTTCGAATGCAGCACCCCGATGCCTAGGAATGGCTAGCAGCCTCCCTACGGATCGAGTACCGTAACAATGCGTGTCACTCAGCCATGCTAATTTTTCATACAGTGTTTTTGGACGTTTTTTGTTTATTACAGCATAGACCAGACATGCGAAGTGGAGAGACCTCCGGTTTTTCATATTCAGCGTGCCCAATTTATTAAGAATAGGGGTGATGCGAGCACGCCTCTTTGGTCTTTCGCAAAATCTAACGCAAGCATTTTGGACACGCTGGATGCGCTTAGATGTACGCTCGAGAAGGCAGGGACCGTACACGACGTCACAGTAGTTGAAGTTGGATAAAACTAGGGCTTCGACCAACTGACGTCTTACACTTGTACTGATTAAGTCTCTGAACCTGTATAATGTTTTCAATTTACCGAATGCCTTACGGACGCTTTGTTCTATATGGGTTTCAAATTGCAAGCCACTGTCAACTATGAGACCGAGGTCGCGTGCGGAGGATACCACGGGGATACGAGTATTGTTCAAAAGGAAGCAAGGGTCACGGCTCAGTAATTTGTCAATTGCTACTTTGCTTCCCAGGGCAACTATAACAGTTTTACTCGGGTTTAGTGCCAAACCGTTATTGTGAGACCAGCTCCAAACCGCATCCAGATCCTCGTTTACCTTCGCCACCGCTTCCGCTGTGTCAGAAGGAGCAAACGATAGAGTAAGTTGTGAATCATCTGCAAATAACTCGCACCTCACATGTTTTAGACATTTAGGGAAGTCCGCCGTAAACGTGGTGTAAAGGATAGGAGACAAGGATGAGCCCTGTGGACAGCCCCGGAGTATAGACGCGGGCTGAGATTCCACAAAACCACCGCTAGCATCCGAACATCGGACGATTTGGTATCTATCCGAAAGAAAGCTCTGAATAAGTCGATACGCATCCTCTGAGACACCATAGTGTCGTAGTTTGGCCAGCAGTAATTCGTGATCCAGACAGTCAAAGGCCCTGGAGTAGTCGAGCAACACTAGGACAGTCACGAGGCCCATATCTGAAGCTGTCAATGCGTCGTTCACGACACTCAGCAGTGGCGTGCTGGTACCGCGGCCACGGCGGAACCCGGACTGGCATTCAGGAATGATTCCATTGTCAATGAGGTATCCTGTCAACTGAGAAGTCATTACCCTCTCCAAAACCTTCGACAACGCCGGTAGAATACTGATGGGGCGTAGATCTTTGTATTCACTCACAGCTGCCTTCTTGGGTATAGGTATTACAAATGAAGTTTTCCACAGCTTTGGAAACTCGCCAGTCTCTAGACATTGGTTAACTATATAGGTAATGGCGTCGAGGGAGTGAGGAATAGTCATTTTGATCATATTAATCGAAATATGGTCTATGCCTTCTGCCTTGGATGATATAGCCTTAATATATTTAAGTGCATCAGATTGGTCAATAAATTTAAATGAGAACCGGGGAGGGACATAGTCGGCATTGGCAAAGAAGTCTCCATTGTTAAAATAACTTAGTAGGGAGGTAGAAGGGCCCGCTGTGACCGGCAAGTCCAGAAAACGTTTATTAAGTTCTTGTGGAATAAGTAGATTTCCAGGAATTTGAATTGGGGCTGCACCCACCACACCAGAAGTTTTAAGACTTTTCCATAGTTTTTTCGAGTTCCCCTTGTGTAAGTTTATATTGGATTCAAAGTATGCTGATTTTTCATATCTGATGGCCGTAGTTACGCTATTACGCATGTCTTTGTAGAATCTGTCATGTTCCGGTTTGCCGGTGCGACGAGCGCGAACTCCAGCACGATCTCTGGTTTTAATCATTTGCTGAATGTTATAAGTAAACCAAGGAAGTGATGGTGACTTGGATAAGCGACTAGTGACAGGGGCATGATTGTCGAACAGTAAGGTTGTCAGGGAGTTAAAATTGTTCACTGAACAGTTGACATCCGCTCCTGGGATTCTGTACCAGGACAATTCCTCGCAGTCATTTGAAAATAATTGTGAGTCAAGATTTCGATAGGACCTACTGATGATTTTGCGAGGCGCTGCCCTCGAAATTAGGATTTTGAAGTTGCCCAAGATCATGCCATGGTCACTTAGGTGAGCATTGAGTAGAATTCTTGTACACAAGCATAGCTGATCTGCATTGGTGTATAGCACGTCAATTAAAGTTCTGGAGCTGTCAGTTATTCTTGTGGGATCTGTAATTAACTGGGTGAGGTTAAACTGAGCAAAAGATTTTACCATTGTAGTTGTTGATCTATTACTGATATCTAGGTGATTGACATTGAGATCTCCTAAAAGGAAGAAGTAGTCAACGGACGGTACAAGAGCAGCGAGAACATCACACAGTTTGTCGATTTCAGAGTTAGGGTTGGTCGACGGCGGACGGTACACACTACCTACTATACAGGTTATCTTAGAAAATTTTATTTTTAACCATAGTTGTTCCAAATCGTCGCGCGGAGGATCAATAACAGAGTATTGTAGGTGTGAGCGCACATAAGCGGAGACTCCTCCCCCCCTGGCCCCCCCGCGTCGCGCCCGGTGGATCAGTGTGTAACCTGCGACCTGAAACTCGGCATTGTTTTCTTCTCCTTGAATGAGAAAGGTTTCGTTTAGTAAAAGACAATCCATTTTCTCTGTCATAATAGTGGCGTATAGTTGATCGAACCCAGTTCGCAAGGAACGAACGTTTAGACAAGCAAGATTTAATGTATGTTCTCTAATTCTGGGCGCGCCTGTCGTTATAAAAATAATCCATACTTACATTATAGATATCACCTGCAAGGTGCCTACGTAGGGTTAGTAATTTATGCTTGCGAATTGGGTAATGTAAAGAAAGGTTCTTAGCCTGTTCGAATGCATCTGACACGAAGTAACAGGTGGTTATAACTATATATGTTATCCCATCACGATGGAGCAGTGAGTGGTAGGTAGTTTCATAATGCGTGAAGGGTAGTCTAATCGGTTGACATGCGATGCATGAAGGCGTTTTCAGGTGACGTTTCAGAAATATTCGTGGGAAGAAGCGAGAGAGACCTAGGTACGTTGTACAAACGGTTGTAAACTGTATAGCTTCAGATATTATGCAGTTAATGTTTGCTTGTCTGCATTTACATTCGTTTAAACACTTGTATGTAACACTAGATTCGAGTTGCTCCGTTGGATTTTTACCTAATGAGCGATAATTATAGTAATAAGAATATGCAGTTGTATTTGTAGCAAGGCATAGCATAAGCAGGCTAGTGTACCTTTGTGTGCTTGTTTGTGTGTGATTAGATGAGATGTGTTTGCGTGGAGAACGGTTGTGAGTCTGAAGTGAATGCGAGAGGACCGGGCGGAAATTGCACAGTTTTATTTTGTGAGCTCTTACTGTTGAGTATTGTGTACAGGTTGTGTGTAGTGAGCGAGGTGGTGCGGCTGTGAATTTGGATATAATGATAATGAGTGAGTGTTGTGTGAGAGTACATGTGCATAATTTGTGTGAAACTGTTTTATTGCTAACCATGTTTGATGATGTATGTGTGCTGTGTGAGAGTATTTGATCTACAGAGTATAAAAAATATGACGTGGTGTTTATATTGGCACGGAAGATGCTTTTACTGTAATGTTTTAAAAACTCGTGTGCAAGGATAAGAGCTGAAGGAATGTGAGACATTATGTTAATTTGGGACCTATTTAGATTAAGTGTTATGATGACGTTTGATGACTTTAGGAAAATGTATGGCATGCAGATAAATGTAAGTAAGTATACAGTTGTGAGCCGCAGTAACCATTTAGACATAGATTTATTACTTAAGGTATAAGAGATAAAATTTATCATATAGACATTTAATATTTTAAAGCATTGTTTAACAATGTTGAGTACTAAGTACTGCGACATAGAACAATAGTTATAAAGCAGAAGGGTAATTCCATTTTTAACATATGCGAGCATATCATTTATATTTTGGAATTTATTCCAATTGTTTTCCGTCCACTTGTGAAGCAGTGAGGTCACCGAACATGCGAAATAATTCTTTTTCACTGGCGACGAGTTCGACGCGGTCCCCATCCCGGCGCCTTACGAGGATTTTCCCCCCGCGAAACCAGCAATATCGGCATCCCCGTTTAGCTGCGATCTCTCGGGTTTTCTTGAACAGAACTCTGTTGACCATTGTTAGTCTTTCTCCAACGAATATCTTCTGCGAAGGTCCAGCCACCGATAGGTCTTCAGACTTGAGACCGCGGCGGACTCGTGCAGCCTTCAGCACCTCATCGCGCGGCGCCTGACGCGTAAAACGTATAACAACGGGACGTGGGCGCCGGCGCTCCCCCTCACCGCCGCCGCCGGGAGCCGTGCGTGGACCCACGCGCGTCACGCTGTCGACGTCCGTCTCTTGGAGTGGAACGCCAATCTTCGAGGCAAACACCGACACCATGTGGCCGAGGTTTTCACCTGGCGCCTCGGGGACTCCGTGAAGTTCAATTTCCTTTCGCAGGGCAGCTTGCTCGCGCACGTCACGCTGCCGCTCCAAGTCGTCGACCCTTCGTCGCAGAGTATCGAGCTCGGCCTCGCGCTGACGGTCCCGCTCTTCGAGCTCGGCGATCCGAGACTGTAACGTCTCCAGGTTGCGCGTAGTCGCGTCCACCTTCCCTTTACAACAGTCAAGCGAATTGCCGAATTTCTCCATATTGGATTTCATTGTATTGAAGGTGGTTTGGAAGTTGCGGAGATTAGCCGTTAGCACCGCCAGCTCCTCGGATGTGATGAGTTCTGCCGCAGTGTCCGCACCTCCCGATACGGACGCAGGTGAGTTGTGCCGCGAGCGCGCAGGAGAGTTATCGGAATTGTTCCTCGGTCGGCGCGCGATGCACGCAGGACACTCCCAGCGGCCCTTCGCCGCGCGAGTGCGACCCAGTTGTTGGGGGAACGCACATGCAGCGTGGTATACCAAGCAGCAGGTGGTACAAGTGACTGCCTCGGGTCCCTTTGCTTCCAGATTACATACTCCACACTTGCCTGTCATTATCTACTACGTACTGCGTACGTGTTAAGCAAATGTCAATATGGCGCGGGTAGGTGAGACGGCGGCGATTCGCTAGGAAACCAATTTAGGGCCGCTAACCCGGTTTTTTCCAACTAACTTGACTTACAGTGATCCGGGGCAGTTCCGTTATTACTCTCGTCACTCGATATCACTTAACAGTCCATGAAAATAATTTAAATTGTATAAATAATGTAATTCACTTGCTTACGCTGGCAGTGTTGCCATGAGTTCCAGGACGGACAGGCGGACGGACGGACAGGACAGGAGAAGGCCACATAAGTCTAGGATCTAAGGTAACACTAAAACAATTTATACAGAGGCGACAGCCGTAGCCGCTGATAAGCCTTATGTTATCATATCACTTAAAGTTCGTAGATAGTTGAATGATCCCACACAATACCGCACTCGGAGTGAATTTATTCATAGAACGCGTGGTTAGTGATGAAGGCGAAGGGTAGGATGAAAAGGTCAACTTTTTTATTTTATTTATGGAAACTGACACGGTTGGCTACGTCACCTACAACATCCTCCGTGATGTCAGCCCATAACACCGGGTGAACTAGGTGCCATGTCAGTGCTTCCCTTCGGTCGTACCGGCTACACTGAACTGGACGGAAAACACAAAATATTTACATAGCCGTTTCGACCGACTTTTCATTTAGTGCGGTGGTACCAACCCGGGCGGGCTGAACCCTACCACCTAATAGGTAAGAAGGGAAGGGACCACAGTTTTACGTCGAATACGAACCACGGTCAGCCTCCAACGGTCTAGCGGGCAACTTATCTGATAGGAAACGTGTGCATTGCGGGCGGACCGTGGCAGGGCCTAAACAAAAAAATCCTCAGTGCGGTTAGGTTAGGTTTCCTAAGGGCAAAGATGCGTTGCTTTATTCTGCTAAAAGTAAATCGCCACTAACCGCAAGTCGACTCTCTCCGCTAAATTATTATCTTTTATCAAAGCACTCGTCTCCAGCGCTCCCTCCTTGCTCCCCCTCCCCCGCACCCTGCAGCCGAGAATATGCTGCCTCCCCCTATCATGTCGCCTTCCCTCCTACCTACTCCTACCTCAGGACTCAGCCGAGACGTCCGACTGGAAAATGTACACGCTTTTCTCCCGTCCACTATTTATGACAGCGGAATCTTTTCCAGTAATCGAACGTTTTAAATTCTGAGTGCATTGCTATTTCACTTTCAACCTAATATTTGACTTCATAACGCCCACATTCCTAAAGCATAATATGACAAGTACGCCTCTTTCAATTTGCTACGCCCCCGCCCGACCGGCGAACGAGCATCTTTACCACGTCACCATGCTAAATTAGCCAATAGAATGAACGTCACAAGACTCGTAATCGCGTGTGTGGGGTTCCGCACTTGCGTCCTTTCGAATTACTCAGGCTCGAGATGAAAACTCACGTACTTATTACGATTGATTTCGATTTGATAAGGTAGTACGATCGCTCCGTTGGACGTTGGAATGTGAGCCCTGGGTCTTAGAAAATTGGGTTAAGTTTTGTATGTGCAAAGCGAAAGCACGGTCCGCCCTGCGATTTAGGAGTGTGCGATAAGAGATGTCGGGAACGTTGCGATGTACGTTCGAGGGTAGATAAGCACTTTCTTACAAATGACGCAAAGTGCCATTGGCCTCGGTGCTTCGTAGCCAGGAGGGCACTTTTGTTCCTTTTTCTTCCAAATTTGCGTAAGTATCCCAATAGTTCTTCCAGACGGGGCATATGAGATGCGACATAAAATGGAACGATAAAAAAAACCTCCGACCCTTAAAAAGTCTATAATAATTTCAGTTTACATAAAGGAGTCGGAGGACCGCTAAGTAAATTCCCGCGCAGCTCTGCGTTTTTATATTTTATTTAACTTAGCGGTCCCCCCACTGCCTTTAGTAAGTAAACGGAAATTATTATTATCTTTTTAAGGGTCCGGGTTTTTTAAATTTGTAATTTAACATTTTGAATTCTTTGGTTGGCAAAACAAAAGCGCTATTGGCACTAACCATTTGGTACCGGAAGCATTATTAGGCCGCCAGCAGCCAGATTAGGGATGCCAGGTGGCCGGGACTGAGCGGGATTGTCCAGAAATTTTACTCTTTGTCCAGAGTACCGCTTTGGAAAAATTTGTCGCGCCGATGCGCGATGGTATTTTTAAAAGGTATTTTTCTTTCAAAGTATTTTTATTAGTATTGTCCCGACTTAAATAGTTAAATCCCGAAATTTTGAGATCATGTCCAGAAAATGCGCATCTCTGATCTGGCAACCCTAAGCCAGATGGGATTTTGGCAACAATTTAATGGTGTAATTGGTTTTGTGTGGGTGAACCAAATCCGAGTCTGGTTGCAATTAGTGAAGGAGTAAGGACGAATATTATATACTGACTTTGGTGAAAAACTATAAAAATATCAACAATTATTTTACTTCTTAGCCTGAAAATGTACCTGTGAAGCCCTAGGCTAGCTAGTATATTTGATTCAGCAATTGTTGTTGTTTTTGAAGTGAAAACTTCTTTAGCGGCGCTTGGCACTTTTTTAGATGGGTAAAAAATGTTAAACTCGCGTCAGATCTCGCGTCAGATCCGTAGCCTGATCGAAAAAGCGTAAGATTCGAAACTTCTTTAGCGGCGAAACACTT
Source organism: Nematopogon swammerdamellus (assembly GCA_946902875.1). NCBI lineage: Eukaryota > Metazoa > Arthropoda > Insecta > Lepidoptera > Adelidae > Nematopogon > Nematopogon swammerdamellus. The sequence continues at coordinate 1,386,283 of OX336345.1, read as the reverse complement.
TTTTTAGATGGGTAAAAAATGTTAAACTCGCGTCAGATCCGTAGCCTGATCGAAAAAGCGTAAGATTCGTTGAAATTATGGATGAAAGTTGATTTTTCTGAGAAATAAACTATTTGATGTAAAATAATTATAATAGTTCTGTAGTGTTAAATTTTTTATGTAATATAAATTGTCATGTTTGTCTACGATAGCGCAATAAATGAATATTGTATTTTACCACATAAATGATAGTACTTTTATACTGATAAATAAAACAATTCGTGCGAAATTATTCCCTAACCATTCCAAAATATTCAAAAATGCACAACGTTGATGTTTAAGTTTTCACTTCTGCCGGCACTCCCGGAGTGCAACCTTTTTTTTTTATATAAACCAACATGGGTGGGTGGCTTTGTTGACGGACCAAATGGTACAGTCGACAGATCCACAAACACCTCTCCTTGCGAAACCATGCTCAGTGAGGCGCCATGCCAGCAGATTTGCGGACTGTTGCTAGGCTGTCTAGCTCGTTGAAACACACTCGCCGGAAGACAGACACACCCTAGCGGTGCGACAAAGAAACGATTTTGAGAACCGATGGGTTCTCAAAAGTCCAATGTCAATAACAAAATGGTGCTAAGTTTCTCTGCGGCCAGTGCTGCGAAGGTTAGGTTGGATGGCAAGAAATAAGGGAAGCAATGTTTATTGAGCATTATTAAGGCAGTAAGGCTGCACTTTGTCACAACTTGTTCTATCCGATTCGATTACGCCCACGAAGAAGAACCGAAAGGAAACTTCGCCATGTATAAATAAAAAGTATTGCAAGTATTAGTGAGTGTCAGTCAGTGCGCGTGCCAAGTACAAACATTTTAAGGGTGGTTCTGGAGCTCAAATGCACAACTTTGGGCATTGTAATGTTTTTTTTAATCTCGAAATACGAGTATATGTCCATACATTGTTTTGGTGGTAAATTCGAAAAATGTATGCTGGTCATACAATTCTGAGTTTTGAAAAATTTGAAAATTCCAAAGTTGTTCATTTATTGTGCTCCAGAATTAAACCTTACATTTTTGTTAGTATTGCTACGTAATATTGCTGAATCAGCCTGTATATTCGGTGCCTAATGTAATGTAGGATACATTTATGTATGTTTTTATGAGGAATACTTGGTCTGAGACTTATGACGCGCGCTCTCGGCGCTATAGCGTTCAGGTAAAATATATACTTTTTCGAATACATTAAGTCACCAGAGGAGAGGCAGAGCTGCGTTTCGGTAAAAGATACAATTTTGTGAAGAAAGTAAGTTTAGAGAAAGCGTTTGTTATAAAAAATTAATACTTTACCCCTTTAATCAGTCATCCTATTTAAGTCAATTAGGGCCAGGTCGAAAGCCTAAGCTGTTTTGTTTATTTATTTTTTTATGTAAACCGCTATGGGTAGCTGAGTCAGAGGGCCAAAGCACATGATCCAACCAGCTAATATCGCAACTTCGAAAAAATGCTATACCGGAGCATTCCCTTTGGCTGGCTGTACTAGTCCATTATGTATGACTAGAGAAGACTACCGAGTCTGCTATGCGGCCACCTTACGTTCAGTATGGTGGTATCAACCCAGTCGACTACAATTTGAGCCTACCATCTAGTAAGGGCAAGGGAACGAGAAAGGTGTCGAACCGTCACCCATCCAAATTCTAACCTCCCCCCGAGTATGTTTAACTTCACTATCGGCCGTCGATCCAAGCTCCACCGAGCTGACGAGGCTGACGAATTGCAGCTACCTATTGGTTTGTCTAGGTTTGATACATTTTTTTTTGGAGGGAAAATTGTATTTTTTTTTTAATCCAAAAAATATATTACTTTTGGGAAATTCAGGAAATAAAGTACACATTAATCATTATTTATTTTTCCACGTGTATTTCTTATTACTCTTCGCATTACAGGCAGTAACTAAGTATTCTGTGGTACGGGTGGCATGCCTAGTTTTGTCCCTGTGTGTGTGAACTGTGCTCGAGCAGCGTTTATATCGAGTTGAATGGCTGTTATATCTTTACGCTTTTGTCTGTTCGCACAATCGTAGCGATGCCGACGAGATGTTTTGTCAGCAAACACTATCCTCGGAGTTGTTTGCCGCCCCTCCCTCGCGCAAGCAAGACGGCAGAGACGAACCTACGAGCACTCCTACTTAATTAATTACGGAGTACAATGTAGGCTTGCCTGTGGAACTACTCATTTAGATCTAAGTGTATGTACAGTCAGCGCGCACGTTCGTGGCCTCCGGCAGGAAAGCGAGAATGGAATGTATAGTGTTGTGAATCAATCTCTGAAAGTAACGACATTTAAGAAACCTCTTTTTTATTTATGGCATTAAATTATTTATCTAATAAGGTTTTATTGCGTGGTTGAAGTACGAAGACAAAACAGGGATAATCGTTTAAAGATCTGTCGGCCTCCGCCCGCAGAGGCCGCGAACGTGCGCGCTAACAGTACCTATTCGCGGAGAAGTGGCGACAGGAACCTTCTAGAAACTGATATTTTTGGCGTGAATTCGATGAAACGGCTTTATCCTGGCTGCCGGAGGTTTTTTTACAAAAAGGTGAGGCATATCGTCGTATAGGTAGTTCTTCCGATTTGCTAAGACGACATACCCGAGAGTCGTACATTGAGCTCTTCTATAAATATGGCCCAGATAAAAAGTGCTTCGAAAACTTCGAAAATCAATAAATGCTTGTAACTCCTGAAGCTTGTTACTGAAAAATTTGTTTCTTTTCCTAGAAAAAAATTGTTCTTTTTGAAATAGTTGGTTTTTTTTAAATCGGTTCAGAATAAAAAAGGAAAAAAGTGTTTGAGAGGGCATATCTCGGAAACTATTGATCCACAACATCTAGACCGTTGGCGGCAGACCGTGGTTCGCACAGAACAACGATCGGGCCACACCACCCGCGCAAGACCGAACTTTTTTCCTCTGTGGTGGTTCGGATTCCACGTAAAACTGTATAGGTCCCTTCCCTTCTTACCTTATCAGGTGGTAGGGTTTATCCCGTCCGGGTTGGTTAGTACCACCGCATTGAATGAAACGTCGTCGGTCGAAACGGCTATATAAATAGTATTTTTTTTTTTCATTTATTTGAAGGGTTTGTTTATGAAAATGCCAACCCTCTTCATACTACAACAAACATAACACAATAAAATAATAGAAAACAACAACTTAAAAACTAACTCGTGAGTGTAGAAGACATGAAATGAAGGGAAGCACTGACACGGCACCTAGTTCACCGAGGTGTTATGGGCTGACATCACGGATGTTGTAGGTGATGTAGCCAACCGTGCCAGTTTCCATAAATAACACATATTCTGTGAAAATTTCAACGGGCTACCTATTACGGTTCAAGAGATACAGCCCTCGGACAGACAGACAGACGGCGTAGGCTTAGTAATAGGGTGCCGTACCGGATACGGAACCCTAAAAAAGGCAATCATGGCTGCGCTCAACCTTCTCGGCACATTTTAACATAAGGTTATATACACGGTGTTGCAACCCCAACCGTAAAACCCGAAAGGGGGTGATTCTGTACGTGAAATAGAATAACTTTTGTTCTACGACTTTTTTATTTGAAGAAAAAAAATAGTTTTTTCTTCAAATAAAAAAAATATATTTTGTTACAAAAAAATTTTTTTCTTCACAGAAGTTGTTTAGTTTCACATATAGAATAACCCCCATAAGTCAGTTAAAAATATTACGGGGGCAACTGCAACACCGTGTGTAACAAAAGTGGCACGAGTTTCCATTAAAAAAACGGTTTTCCGCTGCCTGCTCCCACCATGTTAATTTTTTTTTTATTGCTACCGAACTGGGTGGCTCTGTCCGAGGTCGCAACCTCAGGCGCAGCCAATTTCACCCCCGAGGAGGTGCCAGTCCGGCCTGGAGGTGAACCAATGTTGCTGGGGAAAGGCTATTAACCCGCGATTTGAAGATCCGTGGATTGTAGGAGTGGGGGAAGATATTCCCTGGGAGCCCGTTCCACACCTTTCATGACACCCGTTCATGAATGTTGTCCCAGAAGGCTGCTAAACCAGTTGTTTGTTGGCAGCGACGAGGCGACGCGCGAGCTGGACGGCCGCGCGCGCTCCGAGTCCGGAGGCGACAACGACTCCGTGTACCACGTGCGCGGCCAGCTCCGCGGCGGCGACAGGCGGTGGCAGGACCACACCGTGAGTACCCCGCATACCCTGACATGACCATCCAGGTGGCGTCTCTCTCAAGCAACCCACTAACCCACAAGTGCGAGGACGACGGGAGCCGTCTCTACCAACAGTGGCAGGCACAGGCATAGTTTAGCACAGGCGATATACAGGGTGTAAAAAAGGCGAGTACATTAAATTTAGGTAATGATTATTGGGATCAAGAGAAACAAAAAAGCCCAATAACTTTTTTCTGAATTCCCTTTAAATAAAAAGTTACAATTTTCATACAAACTAATTGATTATTTTAGTGTGAAAATGATCTAATGACAACCGGGCGGCGCGGAGGAGGGAAGAGCGGGTGAGACGTGAGCGCCTCGGACGGAGGTGTTGGCGGGAGGGGCGGGGGTTAGCTTTGTGAGTGGAGGACTGGAGGTCGGCAGGCGGAGGGTGCGGAGCGGCAACAACGCAATAAATTACACTAGACGGAAACATACATTTCAAAAATTCATATCTCGAAAATTAGACAATTTAGAGAAAAACTTTACTTGCTTTTTTGTCTAGGAAAAAGATGAGGATTGCGCTGGCGAAATTAATGTACTCGCCGTTTTAACATCCTGTATAGCGCGGTTTTCTCAACCGTTCACTTCGAAAGAATGCGGCGCGCTCCCTCCGCTCTCCGCCTCCGCCGTACTGACGGGCAATTGCGGTGGGGGCGGAGAGCGGAGGGTGCACGCCGCATTCTTTCGAAGTGAACGGTTGAGAAAACCGCGCTATATGTATGTTTTATTTATTTACTTTCATCATGTTGAACTTAATGAGTTTTTTCTGACGAAAAAATTTATGTGCATACCTACACCTGCTGCTTCATCGTTCGGAACCGGGTGTAAAACTGTAGGACCCTTCCCTTGCCCCTTACTAGGTGGTAGGCTTAAATTGTAGCCGACTGGGTTGGTATCACCGTACTAGACGTAATATGGCCGCATAGAAGCCTCGGTTGTGTTCTCCTCTAGTTCAGTATAGCCAGCAATCCAGGGAAGTTCCGGTATGGCACCTGCTTTCTCGGAGGTGATTGGTTGGTCGGAGCATGTGCTTTGACCCCTCTGACTCGGCCACCCATACGGGATTACATAAAAAAGTGGGATCGCGTGACAGAGCGAGCCGTGTCGTCCATCGCCGAGAAATAACATTTTTCTTTGTTAATTTTCTTTCTGTCTGACTGAACTAATCCGTACAAATTCACGCCACAGCATCCATAATCTGTGGCCATAGTGCGGTTGGCATCACCTGCTGCGTCGGTGATGTCGACCTCGAGACAAGCACATCGTCAGCCTCGATAGCTCAGTGGTGCAGACAGTCGACTGTCGCTATTGATTGTTAAGCAACGCTGGGCCGGTCAGTACTTGGATGAGTGACCGTTCGACCGTTGGAGGCTGACCGCGGTTCGGATTCCACGTAAAACTGTAGGTCCCTTCCCTTCCTACCTTACTCGGTGGTAGGGTTCAACCCGCCCGGGTTGTTACCACCGCACTGAATGAACCGTCGGTCGAAACGGCTATGTAAATAGTTTGTGTTTTCCGTCCAGTTCAGTGTAGCCGGCACGTCCGAAGGGAAGCACTGACATGGCACCTAGTTCACCCGGTGTTATGGGCTGACATCACGGATGTTGTAGGTGATGTAGCCAACCGTGTCAGTTACCATAAAAAAAATATATTATATACTCCTGTCAGAACAACTTTCTTTTCTATCATTTTCTTTTGATTTACGTTTTTGTTTATAGACGTCCAGAGATACCAGCCTTTCGGCTACAAAATCCAGACGTCTACTACCTGCACTCTTGCGAGTACAGTGATCATGTATGCCAGATCGAGGCCCCATAGCTGCTCTGTCGAACGTCCGTTCTTCCGAAAAAATCCCATGGGAAACACAGGCTGCGACCTTTCCCCAGCCGATCCGAGCCACCACCCGTCCACCCGAAGGAACCCCCGACCGAAGTCGAGAGCCGGGGGTGAAGCCTTCACTGCCACTGGGGTCAGCACCCTATCCAACCGCAACCTGTGCCCAGGGCCTCAGCATTTTGTACTAGCCCAAAGGCTTTTGTTTTCACCAGCTATGTATATGCGTGGAAGTGCATATGACCACCACCTAATGTGTACCGGGGATCCACCGGTCTCGAATGACAGACTTACGTCAGCGTCATTAGCTCGTGAGAAGTCCATCCCACATCCACATATAAGTGTGTGTAGCACCGACATACCGATCTACATTATTCGCATGTCTACCAATTCTCCACATTGGTTACGGAGCTCTAAGTGGCTCACCACTCGCAGCTTTCGCTACTTATTCCCGTGTTAGGTGCTTTAACTACACAAGTACGGAAGCACCAGGGAATCAACGCTAAACCACAACCCCTGCGAGACCAACTCCAGTGTTCCGTGCAGAAGCACGAAGCATTCTGGGGCTTTTAACGGAACCCCGCAGTACTCAACCCAGCGTTTAGGGTGGTATCTCATTTGACCCACCGACCTGAGTGGAGTCGGCAGCGTGAGCTAAGAGGAGGCCGAAACCCCCAACTTAGTACTCATGTTAGACTAGCAACGTTTAATGAGTAATCGTCAAGAACAAGTTCTCTACCACACATTATTTCTAACAGTGACGCCCGTTACACCGCCCAGTTGCGGGATAGGGTAGCCAACTGCTAGTTTTAAGGGTAGCCACCGTGTGGTCTGCATAGGGAAACGTCACGGATCCTAGTACCCAACTCCGACACCTTGGACGACTAAACGCCTCTGCGACCCCGTACAAAGGTCGCTAATACGGGTCTATGGATACTGGTGGCCGGGCCCGACACCTTGGGTAGACCGAAGTCTACCACTGCGATCGCTCCCCAGCGACTACCCTAACTCCTACCCTACTCCTGTCAGAACAGTCACCTTTGGTCCGATTGCACCAAAACAGACTTAAGGTTGATTGTACCAATAAAGACTTAACCATTAAGATCACCTATACCATAGCCGACTATCATTGTCTCCCTCTACGGAGACCAAGCCATGCTGCATCGTCATAGCCCCACTGCGACGTTGCTATCGCTTACTCGCTCACGCTTGCCTACCGATGACAGGAGCGAGAGAGAAAACGAAGATTTCGTCGGTCGCCCGATGAAGGGTGAGCGATTTCATCTGTCATCGGTAGGCAAGCGAGAGCGAGTAAGCGATAGCAACGTCGCAGTGGGGCTATGACGATGCAGCATGGCTTGTCTCCGTAGAGGGAGACAATGACAGTCGGCTCTGCCTATACTCATCCTACACTTACGATAAAAGTCAGTTGCGCCATCGGTAAAATGATGTCAGTAGAAGACTAAGCTGACATAAAGATAAGCCTGGTGGGTTAGGCCATTTGACTTTCTAACAGGCACTTAAGAAAAGTCAAATTGACATATGCCATGAAGACCGGTCTTAGGCTTGTTTATACGAAGCCAGTGGGCTGGCGCCAGTCCTACAGACAAGCCAGCGCTGGCCCGGCCAGTGTTGTTTAGACGAGGCCAGTCATTCCTTGGTTTTACCTTGTGGTGTGCAAGCGTATAATGAATTCGGGACAAATACGGCTGTTGAAAGAGAAGAGAAAAAATGTCTAAAGAACATATACATTTTTTAATTAGAAAAATGCAAATCGAAAAACATTTGAAAAAATACATCCCGACCAGGATTCGAACCTGGGTCTTTGGCTTGAGCCGCCAACGCGATAACCAACAACACCACCGCGCGTAAAAAAATTATGCGACATCATGAAGATGCAACAGATCGAAAATTTGGAAATAATACATAACGGCCCGGTGGTGTAGTTGGTTATCGCGTTGGCGGCTCAAGCCAAAGACCCAGGTTCGAATCCTGGTCGGGATGTATTTTTTCAAATGTTTTTCGATTTGCATTTTTCTAATTAAAAACATATATAAAGCATTGATTTTATAAAATCAATTATATAAAGCGAGTACGTGCTTAGTACTAACAAACATAAAATAATATACATTTTTGTATGCATCACAAAGTTTATCCCACAAACATTCATGCTCTCTATAAGCTTAAATAAAGTTTAAAGGTTCGTCTTCACTGAATTTCCTCGTCATTTTATAGCGAAAAATCCCAACAAAAGAAACACGCGTGCACCCTACAGAGATGCGCCAGCGACTGGTCACTGGTCAGCCAGACGCGTTTACACGTGTCCGCAACGCTGGCGCGGGGGACGGGGGTTGAACGCGACGCGGGGGGAGGACACTGGCTTGAAAAATAGGCAGGCGCTCTCTTGTACTGCACACTGAATGACCCTGCTGCTCCTAAATACCTATCCGACCGTTTCCAAATGCTGTCCTCCCACGGTGTACCATACCATTAAGATCCTCTGACACCCTTGTCCTTGCTATCCCGTCCCACTCCTCGGTATTTTATACTGATTCTTTCACAGTGCACGCTGCACGCATGTGGAACGAACTTCCTCTTCGTTTACGACAGTGTGCATCGATCCACACGTTCAGAGTGCTCTTGAAAGATTATCTCCTCAATTCCTAAATCTCATCTCCTACTTCCGTATCCCTAGTTTCTGAGCAAATTCATAATGTGTTGTGTAATGTCTGAGTTTTATTTTGTATATGTTTATATATGTTTATTATTTATTATGAATAATATATGTGTATTATATGCATTATACAGGGTGTAAAAACGGCGAGTACATTAAATTTAGGAAATGATTATTGGGATCAAGAGTAACAAAAAAGTTAAATAACTTTTTTCTGAATTCCCTTTAAATAAAAAGTTGCAGTTTTCATACAAACTAATTGATTATTTTAGTGTAAAAATGATCTAATGACAACAGGGCGGCGCGGAGGGGGGAAGAGCGGGTGAGACGTGGGCGTCTCGGAAGGAGATGTTGGCGGGAGGGGCGGGGGTTAGCTTTGTGAGTGGAGGACTGGAGGTCGGCAGGCGGAGGGTGCGGAACGGCAACAACGCGTTAAATTACACTAGACGAAAACATACATTTCAAAAATTCATATCTCGAAAACTAGACACTTTAGAGAAAAACTTTATTTGCTTTTTTGTCTAGGAAAAACATGAGGATTGCGCTGGCGAAATTAATGTACTCGCCGTTTTAACACCCTGTATATATAGATATATACTATTTGTCCTTCTATTTTCTATTTTATATAAGACTTTGTTTTGTTTACCTTGTCTTGTTGCATCTACCCTGGTTCTATATGTAAATAAGGGTAGGCTGGTGGAAAATGCCATAGGCATTAAGTGCTACCTTCTGTACCACAATTATGTGCAATAAACGTTTTTTTGATTTGATTTGATTATTTCGGCCAGCGCTGGCTCCCAGCCCAGGCCTGGCGTGAAAAATTGTTTACACGAGGCCAATATCAGGCCAGCGCTGGCTGTCAGTGAGACTGGCAGCCAGCGCTGGCTTCTTATAAATTATATACTTTAAAAGTAATGCTTCGTAAGCCATTCAGGTACCCAACTACAGCACTGTACGAAGATCAATGTACGATAAACCTCATAGAAATAACCACGATGTAGGAAACGTGGAAATAACCATGGACAAACCTACATGCTGAAACTTGGCGGATACACACATACTCACAAACGTACACAAAACATCGTTTCTGTTCAACGACGTATCATGTATTTCTGTTGTTTTTCTTGTAAAATATTTGTGGAGTAATAGGTAATTTTTTATCTATCGCGTTGGGACTCTTTCAACTTCCAAATGGAACCGTATCTACATTTGGAAGATTATTGGAAAGGTTTCCAATTTTTTGGAAACCTTTCCGAATACACTTTCATTTTTGGAAGCTTATTTAAATCACACATTGTGATATACGCCTCCATGGTTGTAAAACTTAGTTATATCACAAATTTTGATTTAAATGAGCTAATAGAAGCTCATTTAGCTTCTAATATAGAACAGTATTCGGAAAGCGAATTTTTGCTGCGTTCCTATCCTATGGCTACTCTACGATGTCGTTTGGTACGTGGTGAGTTTCTTTCGATGGCCTCTCTCAACGTTAACTTGGAGGAAAGAAGCCAGCTAGCTTCGTACCTATCTACTTCGTATAAATAAGTACATTATTATTTTATCAATTATTCGTCGAGTTCATACTTATTGCGATAGCGTTACTGCTTCTTCATGAAAATAATTCTAAAGATTCGGTAAATTGTTTTAAATTCTGTCCAATATTAGGTAGCTAGTATAATATGCTGACAGAGTCCTAAGCTAACAGAGATGATGTTAGAAGGACCAAACGCTCTGACAACGCTTTGTTTCACGAGAATATAATTCAACCTCGCTTGGAAGAATTCTGTCAAATCATTATATGGCAGAATTTATTATGCGTAAAATTCATTTCTCAGAATATGTAATTTACCTTCACGTAAAACATACGTACGTTTGAGTACGCAATAGAGGGAGAGCAACAACCATCAAACGAAAGCGTAGAACAAAATTTCTTAACTTCGTACGTTTGAGAAAAGAAGCCAGCTAGCTTCGTACCTACTCGTATCTACTTCGTATGAATAAGTACCTCATTATTTTATTCATTGTTCGTCGACTTCATACTTATTGCGATATTCTTTTTCTTAGTGTCTCAGAAATCTTGTTATGAATTATGTCGTTTAATAAAATATTAATGTTATAGGCATTCAGAAAAACGCCGAAACTAAACTTCAGCAAAACCATAATTCATTGTATTGTGCCAAAAAGAATAGGATAAACTCTTTGGATAAACTGGAAGTTTTTTATACGCCCTTCTCGAACTAGGACAAATAGGATAACTCGGACAGCGCATGTGACAGGCATCAGCATCGCAAGGATTGATTAAATTGTCATAAAAACTCGATGGACAGTGAGTCTTAGATTTGTTAATAGTGCTGTCTAGTATTACCTAGTCCAGTCATCTTTTTATTTTGATGTCATTGGATTTAAGCACAGAGCATCAAATGGGCGCGCGCGGTAGGTATTTGATGCTCTGTGGATTTAAGTGTTTAGAATGTACCTTCTACTAGTTAAGCATATAAGTCAGTAATTTTATTTTTACTTAATAAAGGCGGCCGTTAACCGTCCACCAAATCTTGGTGAAACAATTTTCACCAAAAAGTACTATAAAATTACCGAATATGGGAAAGAGTTTCAGAGCTTTCCCTTTCGAACCCTGAAGTTACGAAATCCTATCCTGAAACAACCTGTATAAGAAAATCTCTCTTAAGAAAATCTCTCTAAGTAAGGATTCTTATCCAATTCTTATTATCATCGTTTGCATTGCTGACCGTAAGCTGAAGGGGGCAAAACTTAAAACCGTCTAGTGCGAGTTGGACTCGCATTATTTTGTTGTTTTTTTTTTTGAGCTTGCTCTATAATGATACAGTGATTGGCGCTTGTATGTATTACCGTTTTTAGGATAGAGCAAATAAAAAAAAACACATTAAAAACACATTACCGTGTGGGGCCGGTACTTAAAAAGAATATCCCCACTGCATCTCTCCCCGTGCATGTCGTAAAAGGCGACTAAGGGATAAGGACATGATGCCGTGCTAAAGGGCAACAGGCTCGCCACCTCTCACCTTGGCATGGTACTTCCACCGAGTCATGCAGCAGGTGGGTCTTCGTGCCTTACTTGCTGCTTGATCGATTGAATCTTGTTTGAATAATTTGCGAAACGTGGTGGTCGGTGTTGTGCTGTAATTTACCAGAGTTCTTGCATTACAACACCGATTACTCTGCTTCCCCCGATTGTCGGGATTCAGCGTGTGTGATATGTATATGTATATACATTAAAAAAAACACGTTTCTTGTACGAGTGGTATATCCTCTTAATTTTTTTTATGTAATCCGGTATGGATTGCTAGTCAGAGGGGTCAAAGCACATGCTCTGACCAGCAAATATCACCTCCGAGAAGGTATGTACCATACCGGAGATTTCCCTGGATTGCTAGCTTGAATGGACTAGAGGAGAATACAACCGAGGCCGCTAATCGACCATCTTACATCCAGTACACGGTTGTACCAACCCAGTCGGCTACAATTTGAGCCTACTCACCTATATAGTAAGGGGCAAGGGAAGGGACCTACAGTTTTATACCGGTTCCGAACAGTGAAGCAGCAGGTGTAGATATGCACGTAAATTTTTTCATCAGAAAAAACTCATTGGTACACGCCGACCAGATACGAACCTCGGACCTCTCGCATGAGAAGCCGATGCCAAACCACTCGGCCACCCGCCGCTTACTTTTTGTCTTTTTTTTAATTATATTTTAGGATATCCGACGTAATAACACAATAGTCTGTGAAAATTTCAACCGGCTAGCTATTCTCAGTTGAAAGTACGCCGCGCAAACGTCTACCCCTATCTCCAATGCTTTAAATTTTCTCGATGTTTTTCACTACGTTGCGAATTGTTCGCTCAGTAGGACGATTAATTTTACGGCGCAGCGACGTAATACAAACTCTTTGGTAAATACGTCAATACCGCTACCGTAGGTCAATACACAGTTCTTATAGAACTGTTGTTTCTGTAGAACAACTGAAAATTTTATACATTTCGTAAATGTGATTTTTCAAACCAAGATGTTTCAAACCACGGTTCAAACTAACATTTTTGACGTTTCAAATACGCGCCATTATTGACAACTGTCAAATTTACAGTGTTGCCAATATTGGAAACTCGAATTGGATCACACTTCAACCCTTTTTTGATCTGCCGGCTCTGAGCAGGCAGATCGTCTTCCCCAATAAATATAACCCACAAAATATTTACCCAAGTTGGTGGGAAATGAGCGAAAAACATTTTTATTGCTTTATTTACATTCCCTCGCTATTGATTTTGGCTCCTTTATTACAAGGAGCAAAGAAAGTTTGTGATTGCCTGGCGAGTGGCGTCGTTCTGTTTGCGCCCGTTGTTTGCTCGGTGCGAGGCCAGATGGTGGCGCTACTGTCGCGCTGTCCAGTGGCGCCAAGTGGGGCCCGGTGGCACCAAGTGGCGCCCGGTGGCACCAAGTAGCGCCCGATGGGACGCTAGCGGCGCACGGTGGTTCGAAAATCGGCTCTAGTGGACTGATGCATTGATGAACGTTTAATATCTTGGGTATAGATTAATATTTTAAAAGATATAACACATTGCTCATTTTTAATGTATGGAGAGGGATTTCAAAAGTCGAGGCCTTAGAAGAATAAAATTTCCATATTACCTCTAAAATATAATTTTCTGGTATGTTTGCCTAAGTCGCATCTTTCACTTCCGTCCGCCAGATCAGATTTTAAAACATTATTCATTTTTAAGCCCGTCGCCGCCTCAGTTTCACTCAGGACGAGGCCGAAGGCCTAGCTACGTCCTGCCTGAATAATATAAGTCGCTAAGCATAACGTTTAACTATGAAAACGCAGCTCGGCCTTCGGCCTCGCCATTAGTGACTTACATTCTTCGAGAAAGCATATCGTTAACGTGAACGCAGCTCGACCTTCGGCCTCGCCTATAGTGATTTACTTTGTGAGAGTATATCGTTACATAAAACCAAATTACATATAAACTATACATTCAATGTAGAAGCTTGTGTTTAAAAATCCGTTAGCTCGGCCGAGTTAGAGCCAAGATTCTCTGAACTTTGGTTTATCTAGTCAGAATAGTTATCATGCGCATGTAGTACATTCTACGAACACCTTGAACTCGTAGTGCAAACAAAGTCTAAACAATGCATATGTTGGCAACGTGAAGGGTTGGTTCGACCAACTTGGTTAATTGGACAAACTTGCGCTATGTAGGTCCAATAGATTTACACCAGTAGCGGAGAGGCACGCGTCCAAATTACCTGGCACCGAAGTTTGGTCCTGTGAAGTTGTAAAATTACGAGCGAACGTGAGCGAACTTTACCCGCTATTAAATCGTTTCGTTACACTGTGTGCTGTGCCCCCCCTCCCCCCCCCCCCCCCCCTCCCACGCGCACACCCGCTTCTCGCTGGCTGGAAATGTTTGGTAAAAATGCCATATAATGTTCTGTATAAAATTTAAGCTCTATAAAAGAGTTGGAACTAAAACATCAAAAATAAATATTTTGGAACGATATAAATGAAGTTACATTGTATTCATTGGAACAATGGAACGAATAAAATAAAATAAATAAATACAAATATGCCAGAAAATATGTTTTTCATTATGCCTCATAAAGTATGAATACGCGATGATGAATATTGAAAGCACTAAACTTTACTTGACACTCAACATTCACTCTAGATTCTGTTCGCTTAAACATTAAATTATTTATGGTCTCTATATTTTTCCCGCTATGAAGTCTGTCTACTAATATCTTTTGTTGAAACTGCAGTGAGCTGCTGTTTACTCCGCCCAGGAAGTTGAACATTGTGCCCTGTTTAATTATGACCTAACGAACCGACACCAAACTTTCTAGACATTCTGTTTAGCGATTTAGTCCTTTTGTTCCACCGTGCGCTGTTTCACGCTCCGATTTCGGAGTTTTGGGAATTTGTTTTGTTGTGGGGCTTTTTTTTTAGAGAAATAGTTCCTGAACTTTCAGGGAATACTATCGACTTACTGACTGAATCGTATTATGATATAATTATAGGGAGAAATATGTTTGCTCTCTGAAAATGCTAATGTTGTTTGCTCTCTGAAAACTATATCTAGATATTGTTTTATGGAAACTGACGCGGTTGGCTACATCACCTATTATATCCGTGATGTAAGCCCATACATAACACCTTAGTGAACTAGGTGTAATTTCAGTGCTATATTTAGGGTATTGGCTTTTCATTACTGAAAAAAAATCCAAGTCAAATAAAAAGCTTACAAATTTTCAACCGTCCTAGTTTTCATTAACTTGCACAGTATTTTTCAACCAGCGCTGAACTTCAGAATCATTATTTCTACACTAGATAGACGCAAAGCCGAAAATAAAGAGGAAAAATACTTTTTTCCAATCTTCATTTTAGGCATTGCATCTGTGTAAGTAGTGAAGAAATATAAAGAGAGTACCTACATGCTTAGTATATACAAAGATATAAAACATAAGAAATAAAAATTGAGTAAGAAAAGAGTTTTCAGGTGAAAATATATATTTTACAAAACTTCAGTATTCAGCTGTTTTTTTGTGTTGTGAATTTTTCCTGATCTTGAATATGAACTGGAAAAATATGTCATGTCATTTTAACGAGATCCAGTTTAATCTGCTGAAAAATAGGAGGAAAATAAAATGGAGGAATACCTTTGTTTGCATTCGTTGAATACGAAAGGGGAGTGAGAAAATTCTTATCTCTCATTTAAAAGGAAGCTGCACAGTGGACGGGCCTCTAGTTAATTGCAAAAGAAGTTATTAATAATAATTCAAGTAAGTAATTATAATGGTCTCTTTAGCAAGTTTTTTGCGTAATCGTTATGAACGTTTATGCAAAAAACAGGTCGGTAGGGAGGAAAGTTGAAGAATAAACACTAACGCCAAAAATATTTTTTTATAGACAGCGCAACATGTGGCGCCGAGCTACCCATAAGGTGTCTAACGACGCCCATGGGCAGGTGCCTATTCACGCCTCTCTTGAAGGGCGCAAGACTGTCTTGAGGGGAATATCTAGAAAAAATATTTCAAAACTATCTATATTTAAAAAATTTTATTGGTTCGATTTATTCATTTAAATCGTTCTTAATCTAGACTAAGATCCTATCACTGCCCTATCATATTTTCTTATTTGTGTTTAACTGTCTTACACAGTACATATAAATCACCGCCCCAGGCCTCTCAAGATCAACGAGGGACTCGAACTTTCACAGACACAGTGGTGAGGATCCCTAATTATTCATGTCGTGTGTATGCAGCGGACGTACGCAAATATATAATTATTCTCTTTGATTAATTATTCGTGGAAACTCCCCGGAGAGCCACTGGCTGTTGTAAATTAGGTCAGGTTGTGTTACCTGGCCGGAGAGGATCTTCTCTCTGTTGATATTAAGTGGTAATTACTGTATAACAAACACTAGTGTGCGTTTATACTTATATAAACAGTAGACTTATCTTTATACCTATCGTAGTACTAGCAGACTGGACAACGCAGTAGGAAATTTTGTCACTCGGTTGAGCGGTTTCCTGTGGTGAGGTGTTGTGTCGACTGCACTGTTGATCTGTACAGCCACGCGTGCTGGCGTAACATTAAAATAACGCGTAATAATATTATATGTAATAGTATTTTTGGAGTAAACCTCAGTGTAAACTCACAAACGTAATATTTTATAATGTTTTTAAGTTTACTCTGTTATATTCATTTTTAAGTTTCCGTCTCGAGACGAATTCATTGACGTCTCGACAATACGCCTTACGATTCGCACCTGGAACTCCGGCTTGAGCCGCCAGCGCGTTACCATTTCGCCACCGGGTCGATGACGTATTGTCTCTAAAATTTTAATTTTTTTTTTTATGGAAACTGACACGGTTGGCTACATCACCTACAACGTCCGTGATGTCAGCCCATAACACCGGGTGAACTAGGTGCCATGTCAGTGCTTCCCCCTTTGATCGTGCCGGCTACACTGAACTGGTCGGAAAACACAGACTAATTATAGCCGTTTGGACCGACGTTTCATTCAGTGCGGTGGTACCAACCCGGGCGGGTTAAACCCTACCACCGAGTAAGATTAGGAGGGAAGGGACCTACAGTTTTACGAGGAATCCGAACCTCGGTCAGCCTCCAACGGTCAGCGGTCACCCATCCAAGAACTGACCGCGCCCAGCGTTGCTTAACATTCAATAGCGACAGTGGACTGTCTGCACCACTGAGCTATCGAGGCTGACAAAATAGTTGCAACTTCTATAGTAATTAAGACCCAATCTCCTGCGTTCATTCAGTCAACTTGCACGAATCGATATTGAATCTTATGCTGTCGTTAACAAAGTCATATATGTCATCGGACACTAGAAGTTGGCTTGAAATATTTAATATTTAACCGACTTCCAAAAAAGGAGGAGGTTCTCAATTCGTCTGTATGTTTTTTTTTATTTTTTTTTTTATTTTTTTTTTTTTTATTTTTTTGTATGTTTGTTACGCGATTTCTCCGTCAATTGAGGGCCGATTTAGAAAATTCTTTTTTTGTTAGTTAGGTCATACTTCCGAGGTGGTCCCATTTCAATTTTATCGAAATTGGTTGAGTGGTTTTTGAAAAATCAGCATAATACTATAGTGTGTGGTTACCTTCAGCAAAACTTGTGATGTGGTCGTATTCGGCAATTTTTTCAGTTTGATAAATTAGTATGGTGTGTGGTTACCTTCAGCAAAACTTTTGTGATGTGGACTTATTCAGCAATTTGCAGTCTGACACATATGGCGAATAATTCTGTACCACTTCAATCGATTTCGATTATTCGATTTCGATTATTCTTATTTATGTAATATTACTAAAAAGAATGAAATAAAAACTGTTTTAAAAAATATTAAACCGATTTCAAAAAAACAAAAAAACAAAAAGAACTAAAAAGTAATAATACCTAAGTAATAGTATAAGTAAAGTAATACCTAATATTTTGAAATTTTCTCTGTCCTGTTGAAATACATGAATCGATATTTACTAGTGATACATATTCGGACCCTTGTTTCATGAATATTCTAAATTTGAAATTTTTTATCTTTTCCGACCGGCCAGGTGCGCATAATTTATTATGGTACCTGACCGGTACCTACTGTACCGAGTACCATCGAGCTGGTCTGATGATGGAGACAGAAGGTGGCCATAGGAACTCCTAAACTACACATGATAAACCCATCGTGTTTGGGCTCGTTGCATTTGTCTTCACGAGAAATTTACTTTAGACCTAAGAGATTCTCAATTCGACAGTATGTTTTCTTTTTTTTGATGTTTGTTACGCGATTACTCCGTCAATTGTGGGCGATTTTGAAAATTCTTTTTTTTTTTATTTGAAAGGGGATAACCCTGAGGTTTTTTTGAAGTGAAAACTTCTTTAGCGGCGCTTGGCACTTTTTTAGGTGGGTAAAAAATGTATAACTCGCGACATCGCGTCAGCGTCATTTTTATTAAAATGAAACCTTAAGTCATTGCATTAAGGGTTAAGTTAGAGTGGCACGGGATCTGCCGGCACTCCCGGAGTGCAACTGTTAAGTAGGGTTCGGTAACACGTTTATGTCTGTCCATTCTACTAAGTTCTGCAAAATGAATGTAGGGTTCCGTAACATATGCATGTCTGTCTGTTCTACTAAATTTAACATTTATTTCAAAATGAATGTAGGGTTCCGTAACAAATGCATGTCTATCCGTTCTACTAAATTTTACAATTTTCAACCAAGGTCCTCCGACGGTTATTTTATAATAAAAGTAGGGTTCCGTAACACGTTTATGTCTGTCCATTCTACTAAGTTCTGCAAGATGAATGTAGGGTTCCGTGACAAATGCATGTCTGTCCGTTCTACAAAATTTAACATTTATTTCAAAATGAATGTAGGGTTCCGTAACAAATGTATGTCTGTCCGTTCTACTAAATTTTACAATTTTCAACCAAGGCCCTCCGACGGTTATTTTATAATAAAAGTAGGGTTCCGTAACAAATGTATGTCTGTCCGTTCTACTAAATTTCACAATTTTCAACCAAGGTCCTCCGACGGTTATTTTATAATAAAAGTAGGGTTCCGTAACATGTTTATGTCTGTCCATTCTACTAAGTTCTGCAACATCACCTACAACGTCCGTGATGTCAGCCCATAACACCGGGTAAACTAAGTGCCATGTCAGTACTTCCCCCTTTGATCGTACTGACTACACTGAACTGGTCGGAAAACACAAACGATTTACATAGCCGTTTCGACCGACGTTTAATTCAGTGCGGTGGTACCAACCCGGTCAGGTTAAACCCTACCACCAAGTAAGATTAGGAGGGAAGGGACCTACAGTTTTACGAGGAATCCGAACCTCGGTCAGCCTCCAACGGTCAGCGGTCACCCATCCAAGTACTGACCGCACCCAGCGTTGCTTAACATTCAATAGCGACAGTTGACTGTCTGCACCACTGAGCTATCGAAGCTGACGTGGTCCTATTTTAATTGGGTCAAGATCGGATTGGAAAGCGAGGCGGAATCGCGAGGCCGAAGGCCGAGCGATTCCGCCGAGTACATTAATAGCAAAAATTACTAAAAAAAACTGTGAAATAAAAAAAAAGTTTTAAAAAACATAAAACCGACTTCCTAAAAAAAGGAAAACTAAAAAACTATTCAAAATAAAAATATAAAAACCGCCTTCAAAAATATATGAAATAAAAACCTAAAAAAAAAAAAACGAACCCTAGAGTTGAAGGCGGTGCTAAAGCAAGCAAAAATGATGCATGAAAGAAAACATGAGTGGATGATAATATCCTTTGTGATTTGTGTAGCCTTTTTAGCACCGCCTTCAACTCTAGGGTTCGTTTTTTTTTTTTTAGGTTTTTATTTCATATATTTTTGAAGGCGGTTTTTATATTTTTATTTTGAATAGTTTTTTAGTTTTCCTTTTTTTAGGAAGTCGGTTTTATGTTTTTTAAAACTTTTTTTTTTTATATTGAAATTAGAATTAAATTTCTTCTTTAGAATTATGAAAGAAAAAAACTGAAGTACTAAAGTAATGGTTCTGCCCTGTTACTGTTCTAGTAATTTATTATGATTAATATATAAATTTTAAAAACAGCCGCGCTTTTTTACTTATTAAATTAATTTACTGTGTAAAAAACCTAATTTTGAACATTTACATACAAACATTTTAGACTTTTGATACGAGCTTACGTGATATTATCCCACTGTGCGGCACGCAGGTAGCGGAGAGAGCCGAAAACGCGAGGAATTTGCGATTAAAAGAGCATTCCCCGCTCTCCAGCGAGTTATTAGAGGATTCACCAGTGGAGGTGTTGCTCATGCAAGTCGCGAGAATTAATAATAAAATTGTTGGTAACTTTTTTATATAATGGTGCAGTCGACAGAGCCAAAAACACCTCTCCTCGCGAAACAACGCTCATAGGCGCCATGCTAGCAGATTTGAGGACTGTCACTAGGTTATCTAGCCATACGAAGTTTGAAGACAACCAAGGTTAAAGGATTCGGGAAACACACTCGCCGAAAGACAGTTCCACTTACACACTAGCGGTACAACAAAGATGTGTTCTCAAAAGCCCAATGTCGACAACGAAAGGGTGTTCAGTTTCTCTGCGGCGTGTGCTGTGAAAACTCAGTGGCTGCGAAGATAGATTGGATGGCAAGGAATAAGGGATGCAATTACACGTACTTTGCATGCGTATCTCATAATTTCGTTAGCTTATGAAATACTAGCTTTTGCCTGCGGCTCTGCTCGCGTAAAATTCGTATTAAAAAAGAAGAAAATAAGTAAGCCCGCTGCCGTACCTTCATTTCGGTGAGCGCAACAATTCGGTTTGTATGAGAGCCACATCTTAGCGTAACCGGAACTGAATTGTATTTAACTTATCCTGTGTCCCGTATAGTTAAATGTGCTTGTACTAAGTTTCATAGAATTCGGATGATCGTTTTAAGAGTTATGGAGGAACATACATTACAGAAAATATTTCTAAAAATCGTCAATTTAGTTTTAGCATCATACATAGAGTGTACAAACGCAATATCTCATAAAACAAAGTAACTTACTCTATGACCAACCCTTACAGATTTAATATTAGTATTATTGATGATTGATGATGATTGCTGATGATATGATTATGATGATGATAACTCTGCTTCAGCGCTTATACTCACGTTATATTCTATTCTATAGTTGTTACGCTATATAGGTTGGTACTTACATAGATTTAGTTATAGTAATGAGCAGAGGCTCAGGCGACTGAAAACTGGGAAAGACACAATTCTTAAAATAAATGTTTATTTAAATTTCGAATGTCTAATTACTCTTATGAGAAAGCAAATGTTTAGGGAGATTTTATCGCGCTATCAAAACGTAGAAATGCGGCAGAGTGGGGTGACCTTAAGTCTTAAGAGTGAAGGGGGACGGGGCGCTAAGACTAAGCGCTAAATGCGCCCGCGCCGCGGCGTCACTGGCTCGTGTAAAAAGATCTATCCGCATCGCTTACTCACTTAGCCAAATGTGCCGCCCTCACGAAGCGTTTGCACTCAGCCTCATCCGGTGTGGCGTGAGAATTCTCGAGCTCTTAAATACCTCTCGACCTCGCCCGCTCCCCCGCCGCGTGCGGGGCACCACCTGCGCCCCCGCCGCGCCCCCTGCGCCCCCGACGCGCCCCCCTGCGCCCCCGACGCGCCCCCCGCGCCCCCGACGCGCCCCCTGCGCCCCGAGGAGGCGCGGCTTCCCCTCTCGGCGAGTTTCGGCTTCTTTCATGCGATAAAATGAGAATTGTCTGAAATAATTGAAATATGATGAGTTTCGGTTTTAGAATAGCTTGTCCTAAGAATGGTCGACGCTTGTACACTCTCTGCATTTCAAATTTGATAGCTTCAAATGTAGGTATACATTTAATTAAATATTTTATAAAATGCCTGCACAATTATAAAAATGGTTTTTTTTTTTTAACTCGCAGATATCATAATCACTTTTCCTTCCTTCCTTCCTTACCTATAATAAAATCCAACGTCTGCTTTCTGTCTGAGTGTCTGAGTGTCTGTCTGTCCGCTTATAACTCGAGAACCACTAGACCGATTTTAATAAAACGGATACGGATAGCTTGATTCTTCCCATCAACTATAGGCTACTTACTATCACGCTAAATGGCTTATGAGGTTAGCAGTGAAGTGAAATATGAGATCGGGCGGAGCCGCGGGCACAGCTTGTACCTTATAAAATCCAACGTCTGCTTTCTGTCTGTCCGCTTATAACTTTAGAACCACTGAACCGATATTTATAAAAAAAATTATACGGATAGCTTGATTCTTCCCATCAACTATAGGCTACTTACTATCACGCTAAATTGCTTATGAGGTTAGCAGAGAAGTCAAATATGAGAGCGGGCGGAGCCGCGGGCACAGCTAGTTATTGTGTAAAACACTTATGCAATAATAGTGTAAGTGTTGTCTATAAATTTACGATAAAAAATAATTTGTTCTTAGTTGAATGTTTGTTGAAATCAAATAGAAAAAAAAATGTATGTATTCTTTATTGAAGATAAATTTATACAAATAAGGGATAATAGGCGAGCTTAATGTCGAAAGGCATTGCATCAAAGGCATAGTCGTCGCCCTCTTAACCCAGCGAAAACCTTAAAAGCCTTAACTTGTTGTAACCGGTAAGATTAGCCATGTGCTATGTATTTGTCCTTATGTCTGTTGCAGTACCTGTAGTTCCGTTTTTTTATGTAACCCGGTATGGGTGGCCGAGTCAGAGAGGCCAGAACGTATGCTCCGACCAGCCAATATCACCTCGTATAAGCTAGGTGCCATACCGGAGACCTCCCTTTTTGGATTGCTAACCATACTGAGTAGAGGAGAACACTGCCGAGGCTGCTAAGCGGAAATATTATACGGTACGATGGTATCGACCCAGTCGGCTATAACTTGACCCTACCACTTAGTAAGAGGCAAGGGAAGGGATCTACAGTTTTACACCGGTTCCGAACGGTGAAGCAGCAGGTGTAGATATGCACGTAAATTTTTCTGTCAAAGAAACTCATTGGTACACGCCGACCGCATTCGAACCTCGGACCTCTCGCGAGAGAAGCCGACGCCCGGCTGATGTTTATATTATAGAATAGAATAGAATAGCGTTTATTTTCTCTTCACATTAGTAATACAGTAGGTACATTATACACATGGGCTAGGAGGAAAAGGGAGCCAGCTCAGCTTATATGCTGCGGCTCCCTCGCGATGAGAGCGCCGCAGCGCTGATCTTCCGCTGGTCTCAACACACGTAAGTATACAGCATTGCAAAATAACGTCAGCTATCACCACTTAAAATTATTTAACAATCACTCGCACATAAGACACACTAAAAACACGAAATACTTTTTCTAGTGGGAAAAAAAGAACATTTGGATTTACAAATGATATAACAAATTGTGACAAGTTAGGGTGCATTCTAACTACGTATTATAGGTACGTTATTATACGTAAGATAGCTTGTTATAGCTTTTGCCCGCGGCTTCGCTCGCATAGCCTATGTCCATCCTGATGGTTCATTCTAAATATTGGTAAAATAATTTTTCAAATCGGATGAGTATTTTCGGAGTTTACCTCCTACAGCCAGACTTACAAACTTTACCTCTTTATAAACGTCATTATTTTCAACGTCAAACATCTACATGGCAACTAAATTCCTTCGACCAATTCCTTGTCCCAATGAGGTCTATATTTTTTAGTGTAAGCCTTTTTCTTCAAAGGGACGTTTTAACTTTAATGCAATATAAAAATGTTTTGTTTATCGCAAAATTTTTACGAAATTAGTTTTTAGTCCCGCACCGTCACTCATATTAACTTATTAAATCGGCTTACCGGTGCGATGAATGGCGAGCGCATCGCTGCAGCTCGACGTTTCGAGTCCTCTATGGGACCCGTTTTCAAGAGGACGTGCTAGCTCCTCCGGCAGCCAGCACGTCACTGACAGGAGCCCGCCTGCTTCTCAAACTTGTAGTGGTGGGTAGGTATAACTTCCGGATTCGCTGCGTTCCTTGCCTCTCTTGAATCCGGAAGTTATACCTACCCACCACTACAATTTGAGAAGCAGGCGGGCTCCTGTCAGTGACGTGCTGGCTGCCGGAGGAGCTAGCACGTCCTCTTGAAAACGGGTCCCATAGAGGACTCGAAACGTCGAGCTGCAGCGATGCGCTCGCCATTCATCGCACCGGTAAGCCGATTTAATAAGTTAAAATTTGTATTGTACGAGTAGAATATTAGTCAGATCTGGTCGCTAACTCGGCAACATCCGGCGCAAGGTGAGATCGTACGGTCGTTGCCGGTTTGGTGTTCGTGAACTTGTGACGTTGTATAGTGAGAAAACGCCCTAAATCTTTGTAGGTGAGAGAGAATTTGATGTAAAGTTTTTTTAAAGCAGCACAAAGCCACCCAATGGGCAGAGGGTTTCGACAACCCCAAGCTGAAGGTCTGAACCGCAAAGCGAATGACCGTCGTAAAAATAAGGTTGCGGAATTTAATGTCGTCTAGAATCATTTTATGGACAAAGTAGGTCAAATTGCACGACGACGTTAAAATTATTTAAATTTATTTAATGTGCCGCGAGAACCTCGCTCGACCCCATTTAACCTGTTTTTGTTCAATCGACTCCTACTGATAGTACCTTAGATTTTTAAGATTTCCTTAAAACATCGGTTTGTTTATCAGTAGGGTCTCTACTTTCTCGACTTATTTTTTTTTCTCAGGACTCGAGTATTCTCTTATGTGTCACTACCACCTATACGCTGACGACTTGCAGCTCTATAGGCACTTTAGGGTTGAGGATGTTGACAGTGCTTTTGCTCTCATGAACATCGATCTTGACTCAGTACTCTCGTGGGCTGAGCGATATGGTCTACTTGTAAACCCACAGAAAACTCAGGCGATTATTATCGGTTCTACAAAACTCTTAGGCAAACTAGACAAAACATCTTTACCACATATTCTCTTTAATGGTGTCGCAGTCCCTCTGGTTAAAGTGGTAAAAAACCTTGGCCTATACATTGATGAGACGTTATCATGGAACGTACAAGTCGGTGAGGTTAGTCGGAAAGTGTTCGCCAGCATGCATTCTCTCAAGCGTCTGCAGAATTTCCTACCTATCAGCACAAAGACTATGTTGGTACAATCTCTTCTCCTCCCTATTCTAGACTATGCTGATGTCTGTTACCTCGACATCAATGAAGAGCTGCTGAATAAGCTGGACCGGCTACTAAACATGTGCATCCGTTACATTTTCGGTCTGCGGAAATTTGATCACATTTCTGAGTTCCGGTCTAGCCTTCAGTGGCTCGACATACGTCGTCGCAGAAATTCCCATGTCCTCTCTCTCTTGTACTGCACACTGAATGACCCTGCTGCTCCTAAATACCTATCCGACCGTTTCCAAATGCTGTCCTCCCACGGTGTACCATTAAGATCCTCTGACACCCTTGTCCTTGCTATCCCGTCCCACTCCTTGGTATTTTATACTGATTCTTTCACAGTGCACGCTGCACGCATGTGGAACGAACTTCCTCTTCGTTTACGGCAGTGTGCATCGATCCACACGTTCAGAGTGCTCTTGAAAGACTATCTCCTCAATTCCTAAATCTCATCTCCTACTTCCGTATCCCTAGTTTCTGAGCAAATTCATAATGTGTTGTGTAATGTCTGAGTTTTATTTTGTATATGTTTATATATGTTTATTATTTATTATGAATAATATATGTGTATTATATGCATTATATATATAGATATATACTATTTGTCCTTCTATTTTCTATTTTATAAGACTTTGTTTTGTTTACCTTGTCTTGTTGCACCTACCCTGGTTCTATATGTAAATAAGGGTAGGCTGGTGGAAAATGCCATAGGCATTAAGTGCTACCTTCTGTACAACAATTATGTGCAATAAACGTTTTTTGATTTGATTTGATTCTCCACCATGAATTCACGGAAATTCTCGATTTTTCGAGAAATATCTAAAACTTTGCGGGTCGAAACAGTATGTCGTTCGGATTACAATGAGGTATCATTTTGTCATCATTCATCGACATTTCATTGCCTAAATCGTAGATTTACAGTGTTACCATAACGGTTGAAGGTGTAAAATTCGAAAATAAATCAGTCGGTGCGGCGGCGTGCGCCGCGCGCGCGCCGTTCCATACAAGTTGTATGGTATGGATTGCGGTCCCCTCGCCCCGTACTGTGTTTCAGGTCTTATAGCAAAGAACTCCTACTGGCGATATGCATGGATGGATTTGGGCAAACGGATATGTACTATGCTTGTATTTTTTGATTATATCATTTTGAGATCTTATTTCAAATATGATATTCATATTCCAACAACGGTCAAGTTTCGCACAATAACTTAGATTGAAGTTTCACGTGCAAGTTTGAAATCCTCACCGGTCCGCGCGAATCTCACCGCCGGCCGCCGGCATCCAACTTTGCGGTCTAGAACGATAAAAAAGGTATGGACGCCGGACTGCCAAATGCTTGTATGAGAACTAGCGTCGCCGAGTTGCGGGGAGCGGAGTGTACTTACCGATAAGATATTCCACTATTGTGCACACTAAACTTGGCTGTAGTGTTTTACACGTAAACACAGAGCATGCGGGCATTTTAAACAGGTTTTTGCGATCGCAGCCGATGACAGACTGACGGGCCAGCGCGCGACCGTCCAATGAAACAAGTATGCTTTTACTTATATCGTGTGTTACGCTGGCGAGGATAGGGTTCGGGGTCCATACCCTTTTTATCGTTCTAGTTTGCGGTTCGCAGTTCTTCCCGGCCGGCATTAATTGTCAGACCGCCGAACCGAAGTTGTCCCAACTCGCTCCCCCATTGTTCGCGTCCGCTCCTCGGGTCCCAATTCTTTATTTATTTATTTACGAGGCGCAACTATTTCCCCGCGTCACTGTTCTTTTCACGGTTTATATTTTTCCCGGCATTGTCCGGGCTCATTCAAGATGGCGGGCGGTAATTCGGCTTTTATTTAGTAGACGCCGCCGAAGCGAGCAGCCGACGCGGATGGGTTCTTTGAAAAACGAACTGTTGAATATCTATGTTGAAAGTAATCTTTGTAGAGTGTTTTCATTTTACGAAGGCACGAGGGGTACGAGGTAGGAAGTGGTGCGAGAGGCGACCGCGCGGAGCTCAGTAGAGAACGAACTCGATGCCCGGTCGGTACACACGTTCTACACGTCTCCGCATCACTCCGTCGAACCGAGTCGTTCCCTACTGAGCTCCGCGCGGTCTCACACCACTTCCTACCTCGTACCCCTCGTGCCTTCGTAAAATGAAAACACTCTACTCGAAGAAATTATTTATGGGAAATTCATTTCAAGTAATGTTTTTGTGATGGTTTTCTCAATTCATTACGGCGGCAGTGCGGTGTGGTTTCTGTGGAAAAGACATCAGTGTATTGTTTGTCAGCCTCGGTTGCTCAGCGGTGCGGTCGGTCGACTGTTGGTCGTGATCATAAGTGCACCTGGGCGCGGTCAGTACTTGGATGAGTGAACGCTAGACCGTTTGAGGCAGACCGTTGTTTGGATTGCACGTAAAACTGTAGGTCCCTTCCTTTATTACCTTACTAGGTGATAGGGTTTAACCCGCTCGGGTTGGTACCATCGCGCCGAATGAAAGGACGGTCGAAACGGCTATATATAAATAGTTCGTGTTTGCCGTCCAGTTCAGTGTAGCCGGCACGACCGAAGGGAAGCACTGACATGACACCTAGTTCATCAAGGTGTTATGGGCTAACATCACGGATGTTGTACCCAAATATATTAATATATTCTTTTACTTTTATATTTTTTCATTAATTGATAGGTACGGAACACTAAAAACGACCTTTATGGTGAGACGCCGTGATCTATCTGTCTGTCATTATACCTTTGAAAGTCTTCACATCGAGAAGGCCCATCCTCCACACGTCTCGCCCGCGTCAGCAGCCGCCCCGGGTCGCGGGGAGACTGGAGTCTGGAGTGCCGTTGATATCTCGTCCTTGCTGATCCAGTATATAGGGAGGCGAGCGAGGCGAGGTGCCTCATCGTTCCGCGCCGTTCATAGTGAGAGCTCCTCCAAATTTCGCCAGAACAACACACCGACTGTGTTTTGTTAGATAGCTAAGTACCTATATACTATATACCCACGGGTTCGCAATATATATACTTGGGTTTTATTTGTTTTTTTTTTATGGGGAGCTCGACAAATGGCGCGCGCCAGACTAACGCAGAGGTGTAGTCCGACGGCGCCCACGGGCATTCGGATATTTACGGGGGCTGCGAATACATTGTCGGCCGGCTAGGTGCACCTTCACATTATGTTTGAAGGACCCCAGACTGTACATTAGAGGAAAGGATGCAGGTGGGAGTGAATTCCACATGTTGGCAACCCTGTAAATAAAGGATTTACAGGATCGATTTGCCCTAAGTGGGGGAATATCGACAGTGTGTGGATGCATTCCCAACCTGTTGCGCGTGGAACGATGGTAGAATGGCGATGGAGGGATCGCATCGTGCAGCTCCTTGGAACACTCTCCGTGGTACAGGCGATAGAACATACACAAAGATCCAACCTCCCTGCTGAGTTGTAAGGTCTCTAAGTTCCGGGATACCTCGGGGTTGTTAACGAGGCGGACAGCGCGACGCTGAATCGCGCCGTGCAGGTATTTTGCGGATCCGTCCCACAGATGCGAACAGTACTCCACGCATGAGCAAATCTGCGCTTTATAAAGCAGCAGTTTTTGGCTCGGCTCAGTTTTGGCTGCACTGACGCACCTTGTTGAGGACACCCAGCTTCCTTGAGGCTACCCCTGCTTTTTCCTCGATGTAGCGTCCAAAATTAAGGTCGCGAGTTAGTTCGACCCCGAGAATCCCAATGTGCTCCTCGACCTTGAGACTGGTTCCTTGGAAGGTGGGGGCTGCAGTGAACGGTGTCCGCTTCGTGCTGAATACACACGCCTGGGTTTTACTCGCGTTAAACTCGACGAAGTTTTGGAGACCCCAGGTGCACGATTGGCTACTATCTTGGGCTACTAGTATGCCTAATTCTATATTCTATTCTATTCTATTCCACTCTACTCTACTCTGCTCTGCCCTGCCCTGCCCTGCCCTGCCCTGCCCTGCTCTGCTCTGCTCTGCTCTGCTCTGCTCTGCTCTACTCTACTCTACTCTACTCTATGGAAATTGGCTGATATTCTAACTTCTTCCTATCTCAATCTGGTTACAATAAAATAATCGTTGTTTATTGTTTATTGAGCATTCTTAAGGCAGTACGACTGCACTCGAACTTGTCACTATTTGGTACATCCGGTTCTATTACAACAACGAAGAAGAACCGGCAAGAAACTTCGCAGGGTAATATTGTTTTGCACCGTGGTCTCCTCAGCAAGCTTCCGGCCTACGGTATTCCCTCATCCCTCTGCAATTGGATCGCCAGCTTCTTGGGAGACCGATCCATATTTGTAACCATTGACGGTGCAAAATCGGTAGATTTCCCAATAAACGCTGGCGTTCCACAGGGCTCGGTGCTGTCGCCTACATTATTCCTGTTATTTATTAACGACCTACTGTGCCTAGGTAACATTCACAGTTATGCAGACGACAGCACCGCCGACGAGGGTTACGCTAAAGACTGGACTGCTAGAGAGGTGCGCATTGATGATGCTCGACGTCAAACAGTTAATAGAGTCGACGATGTTCTCGTTAAGGTAGCCTCCTGGGGCCGCGAGAACCTTGTTGATTTCAACGTCAGCAAAACTCAAGCATGCGCCTTCTCTACCAAGGCCGACCGGTTTCCCTTCCAAGCTACGTTCCAGGGTACGGCCATACCTAACAATGACAAATTGGACCTCCTGGGCGTGGAATTGACCAAGGATGTGGGTTTTAGGGGTTTCATAGAGTCCAAAGCCACACTTGCCTCTAGGAAATTGGGCGTCCTCTACCGCAGCAGACGGTTCTTCTCACCGGCGCAGCTTCTTATGCTATATAAAGCGCAAGTTCGCCCGGTGATGGAGTACTGTAGCCATCTGTGGGGTGGATGCCCTCTTTACTTATTGGCGTCCTTGGACTCTATCCAGCGCCGTGCTATCCGTCTAATTGGTGATCCCAAGCTCACGGAGAGCCACAGGCGAACAATCGGTTCTCTTAGCCTGTTCTATAGGTACTATCATGGACGTTGCTCTGATGAATTGGCTTCTCTCATCCCTCCAGCCCCCATCCGTCTCCGCCACACCCGCCGGACTCGCTCGGAACATCCATATGTTGTTGACACCCAACTACTAAGAACACATCGTTTTTCGAAATCTTTCCTGTGTCGAACGGCGAAAATATGGAACGGTCTTCCGGTGAGTGTGTTCCCCACCACCTATAACCTGGGAATCTTCAAAAGGCGTGTCAATAAATTAGACGACAACCTTTTTGTCCGCCTCATAGCCGGCATGGCGCCTCTCTGAGCGTGGTTTCGCGAGGAATGGTGTTATTGGCTGTGTCTGATCTTCCGTTGAAGTATTGGGCACAGACACCCGCGCCAGCTGCCTATAAAAAAAAAAAAAATAATATGTCGATGACAAAGCTCTCTATGAAGATTAGGCGAATTAGAACATGTCTCGAAAACCTAACAAACTAAACATTTACTTGCAAATTACTATCGCAAAGAACACCGTGAAGGCATAACAAATGACTTTGTAGGCGACTTTCCCGCACGTATTCACTGAATAATTCCAGAGATAATTGATTTAAATATGGAGTGTGCTCCGCCTTACGGAGGCGGCCGCGGGGGCGGAGAGCGTTTTCAACGAATGTAGACTGAAATGTAGGGCGTGGAATACATTATGGGTGAGGCGTTTCCATGCGGCAGGTGACACGAGACTACTGGCACACTCGTAAGTGCAAACGGTTCAGAATGTAACTGGTGGTAATAGAAAACAAAAGAAACGGCGGACTTATCACTAGGAGTGTTTTCTTTTAATCCACTAAACATTTCAGGCGAGCTTCAAGACGCGGGCAAAATCTATTAGTATTTTCTCTTCTGAAATCGCCTTAGTAACATATTATTAAGCCTTTATCATGACACCCAGAAGGCAATAATTTATTTTATCAGTCGTACTATGCTAGTGGGAAAAAATTGTCCGAGGGTTCCGTAGATTAGCTATACTGTACTTGTAAAAACCATATCCGACTATATTTTGTGCGCCTGCAATGCAAAGTTCCTGTGGCGCCATCTATTATTTAGTAGCGTGAATATGTAACTAATCGATTCTTATCTTAGCACGTTTCTTGCTTCTTCATCCAGTGGGTGTGTAGCGGCAAAGGCTGCGCCTGTCCATTTTTCTCTTTTAGGTTTTCTTGTACCGTGTGGTTACTTTTAAGGATTATTAAGAGAAAATAAACATCATTTCTTTCTTTCTTTCTTGTTTGGGGACCCCTTAATTTTTTACTTTTTGCTTTTTGCTTTTTAGGATTCCGTATCCATACGGAAGCCTATTAATAATATTCAGATTCAGATATTTATTTCGCCATAAAGAACACACAACAATAACAATATTTCATTGAGACATATGCATATTCAGTATGGTTCGTCATCATTTTTTATGATGTCCCGTTCAGTAGTGCAATCTATAAGGAAGAACCGGGTAAGAAACCTTACAGAGCTTTTTTTTAAATATAACTTACATACTAAGTTTTCATTATGGTAAATATAACATACTATATCTAAGCAAAAAATTAAAAATACTAAGTCAAAATTATACCCATTAAAAAAGATAATAAAATACAAAACAAAGAACATAGGGTTCAGTCAAGTTATTAATAAAATTTGTGTTTATGCATATAAACAATTTGAATTATCAAAGTCAGCAGAATTTTTATTTACAGTATTTACTTTAAGCATTCGTCATCTGTCTGTATATCTGTCTGTCTGTTCGTCCGTCCGTCCGTCCGTCGGAGGGATGATAATAATTAATAACACATATTCTGTGAAAATTTCAACCGCCTACCTATTATTACGGTTCAAAAGATACACCCCTTCGGATGGACGGACGGACGGAGATATACCCAATATACCTAGTCCTAAGAAAGAGTAAGCAATATTTTATGCTTCAAAAATATCTGATAATAATTTAACTTTAGATTTTAATTTAACTTTTATTTCATTTATTACTTAATTATTTGATTGACCGATTGATGATGATGATTGATTTACTTAATTAAAGATGGCTGCATAGCAGCCTCGGTTGCGTTCTCCTCTAGTCCAGTATATCCAGCAATCCAGGGAAGTCTCCGGTATGGCACCTACCTTCTCGGAGGTGGTATTAGCTGGTCGAAGCATATGCTTTGGCCCCTCCGAATCAGCCACCCATACCAGATTACATAAAATAAAAACACACCCATACACACATACGCGCATACACACACACACGTTAAATTTATAACACCCCTCTTAGAATAGAATAGAAACTCTTTATTGCACACAAATTGAAGGAAGAACAGTATACGACAAGAAACAAGAAATACAGGAGTGCGCAAAGGCGCACTTATCACTACAAGTAATTTCTTCCAGTCAACCTTTGGGTGATGGATGATGAGGAATAAAATACAGAGAAAGAAATATGGTAATATACCCTCTTTTTACGTCGGGGGTTAAAAAGACAGCGAAGACATGATTTATGATGACTGCTATGAGTCGTATGTCTAACAACCATTACTTTTCAAACTCGAACTTGGCAATTATGATCTCTTACGCCAAGAACAAGAGTTTCCCCGGGGGCAATTGGGTCTTTATGGCGTCATAAAAAGTGCAAAACTCTTAGTATAAATGGGATTCCTTTCGGAGAGTCAGTTATTTCGTCCTATTGACCTACTTTCTGTCGGGTTAGAGTCATAAACTTCCTTCAATCAGTTACTCCAACAGATTTCATTGCCTAATCATACCGTTAACTATAAACCACTTTTATTGTTGCATTTAGACACTTATTTGCCTAAATAATGGGATTATTTTATATCTTGGATCCTGAGGGATATATTACGATCGTGATTAAATTTAGATCAAGTTTTTATACAGTTAGGAAGGGAAGATGTCTCTTCTTGCACTGAGTGGTTGGGTCAAGGATCAGATGCAGAAGGCAGCCCTGGTCGACACTGCGCGCATTGTCCGGAGGTTTCCGAGGAGATTTATCTCTTTCTTTAATATTTATTCATCATCCATAGACAGTACACTGCACTCGAATTCGTCATATTTTAACATTTAAAATTTTTTGAAGTGAAAACTTCTTTAGCGGCGCTTGGCACTTTTTTTGGATGGGTAAAAAATGTTAAACTCGCGTCAGATCTGATTCGCGTCAGATCCGTAGCCTGTTATTATTTAAAATTTAACCTTAAGTAATTGCATTAAGGGTTAAGTTACGAGTGGCTCGGGATCAATTCTGTTCGTCTCTAAGTGACAGTAAAGCCGAAAGCGAATCAAGGGAATCCGATATTCGTTTGGTCGTTTATTTGATTTCGCGGCTCAATGGTAAGAGTGTAGGATTTGTATTTTTTGACCATGGGTTCGAATCCCTAAATTTTTTTTTTCTTTTTTCTTTTTTAATAAATGTTACGGTGTTTAAATGTTTTTAGGGTGTTTAGTTTTTTTTATATCCACCTAAGAATTATTTTCGAAAATACAAAAAGTTTTCACTTCTGCCGGCACTCCCGGAGTGCAACTGGGGCTTTTTTTTATGGAAACTGACACGGTTAGCTACATCACTTACAACATCCGTGATGTCAGCCCATAATACCTGGTGAACTTGGTGCCGCGTCAGTGCTTCCCTTCGGTCGTGCCGGCTACACTGAACTGGACGGAAAACACAAACTATTTACATAGCCGTTTCGACCGACCTTTCATTCAGTGCGGTCGTACCAACCCGGGCGCGTTAAACCCTACCACCTACCTAGTAATATAAGAAGGGAGTCATAGCCCTTAGTCGCCTTTTACGACATACACGGGGAGAGATGCAGTGGGGCTATTCTTTTAAAGTACCGGCCCCACACGGTGCAGGTTAGTTCATTTGAAAACCTCCCAAAATGTCCTGCTAGAGAGCGTTCCAACTAAAAGTTCCCTTCGCCGTTATGTTGGCTCCACTGTCTATCTGTCAAAACAGCGTTGAGGATTGCTATGTGTACAGATTTACCCGTAATTATAAGTATTTACCGTATTTTTTGTACGGTAAATACCGATTACATATTATTAGTTAATATAATCTTCACAATCTGGCAACACGAATTTAAGCACTGACAGTGACACTGACAGTGGAGCCAACATAACGGCGAAGGGAACTTTCAGTTGGAACGCTCTATACTAGGTTAATTACCCCTGTCGTGTGCTTCGTAGTTGTTAGTGTACGTTTACATGTTTGCGAATTGGCTCACAAACCGAAGTATACAAGGTGTTGATCTGGTACCCGAGTGGGTGAAACTAGTTAGCACCGGTGTGGAGCAGTAATTACTAGTTAATTTGATCGGAGCGTCTCGTCGGAGCCGAATCCTCGCCTGCCTGATCCATGTCTAGTTAACTCTACTAATTCTATTGCACGTGAGGACTTCGTCGGAGGCGGAGCGAATTGGTTCCGAAAATACTTCAAGAAGGCATTGGAAAAATGCCCAAATAAGGCCCGTTAGTTCACTTAATCCGGCCGCGACTGATAGATCCAATGTGAATGGGAAAAAACTTGATTTTTGAGTCAGCCTCGGTAGCTCAGTGATGCGGTCAGTATTTTGATGAGTGACCGCTCGACCGTTGGAGGCTGACCGTGGTTCGGATTCCACGTAAAACGGTTGGCTATATCACCTACAACGTCCGTGATGTCAGCCCATAACACCGGGTGAACTAGGTGCCATGTCAGTGCTTCCCCCTTTGATCGTGCCGGCTACACTGCTGGTCGGAAAACACAAACTATTTACATAGCCGTTTTAACCGACGTTTCATTCAGTGCGGTGGTACCAACCCGGGCGGGTTAAACCCTACCACCTAGTAATATAAGAAGGGAGTCATATCCCTTAGTTTACGACATACACGGGGAGAGATGCAGTGGGGCTATTCTTTTAAAGTACCGGCCCCACACGGTACACGGTACCCTAATCACGAGATTTAACCTACTACGCTACGCTACGCTACGCTACGCTACGCCGTGTTCTCCGCATCATTTTGTATGGAGAAACGAAGTTCGCAAATCTATCACTAGAGGCGCTGCTCCGTTTCTCCATACAAAATGATGCGGAGAACACGGCGTAGCGTAGTAGGTTAAATCTCGTGATTAGGCTAGGCTCTCTTGACAGGGCTCACTGCGGTCGGTGATGGTTTTTGACGTTGTCAAAGTTCCGACCGTTCAGGCTGTCCGTGTTTCGGCTTCCACGTAAAACTGTAGGTTTCTTCCCCTAACTCACTAGGTGGCAGGGGTTGAACCGTACGGATTAGTACCACCGCACTGAAAGAAGATCGCTCGAAACGGCTATGAAAATAGTTAGTGTTTTTTGTTCATTCCCGTTTAGGCGGCGCGGACCAAATGGAGGCACTGACATGGCACCTAGATATTTAGTTTACAAACTTGTGGTGGGCTGATATCGCTGTGATGATTGTAGTAAGCGACGTAACCAGCCGTGCTAGGTTGAAAATTGAAAGGCTGAAGGTTGAAGGTGAAAGGTTGACTGTAAGAAATCTCTGTAAGGGATAAGTCCGCCTTTGCACCTTATGTAAATGTTCTAATGTATTTGTTACTGTTCAATGTTTTCTGGAGCAATAAATAATTTTCTAGTATCTAGGTTAAATAAAAAAAACGTATATATGTAAACCCTATTAGACTAGATATGACATCTGAAATGTTCCAATTTTTCTTTGTCATTGAAAGCGCGACATGTTTCGTCGAGCCACTGATAAGGTGTCTAACGACACGCATGGACATTCGGTCGTATGCTGGGGTTGCGTGCGAATGCCATGCCGGCCTGACAGGTGCCTATTCAAGCTCCGCTTGAAGGACCAGAGCCTGTAATTGGGGGGAAATATTCGCTATGCTAAAATATGTCTTTGTTATGAATATAGTGCTTATTTTAGTGGCATAACAGATAGTATAATCGTATACATATTTACCTAAACTTGAGACGTTGGATAAGTATGGAAAGACACTTTTTAAGTTTTTCCCGGGATTACCGTATTTTAATTATTGTAATCGTATATTTTTGTGTTAAGTAACGTTACATTATTATGATATTATTTATTATTTTCTTACGTTAGTATTCATTTGATTCACGTATTACCATCACGGTACGGTACGGTACGTATCACGGTACATATACAAATTATGTTGGTGCTTCACTAAAACTGATATAATAATAAAAACTGCTAATTATGTATAGGTTCCTGGTAAAAGGCGGGCCAAAATGATTTTTGGAATATTAATCCCGAAAAGTAACTACATACTTAGTGACGCAGTCGCATAAATATTCTCTCGAAGTCGGGGGTTAACGCTAGTATGATAAAAGCGTATTAAGGACATTTATTTTGAATAGATCTACTAAGTTTTATAGTATAGTAACGTTCCCGGGAATCCCGGGAATTATTTAATTAAATCAATTTTTCAAAGAAGCCACTTCCATATTTTTTAGCATTTAGGCAAATGTGTATCCGATTATACTATCTCTAGGCATAACTGACAAGTTATTTTGACATTTTTAACGTAGAGCACCTGAATAAATAAATAACAAAATAAATAACTTTGGGACCATTTGCAGGGTTGCGAGTGCGAAGTATGAATTATGTTTTCTCGGAAGCGAGCTATCAGAAGCGGAAAAAAGAAAAACAAAACGTAAGGAAAGTGAGCGGGGGCCGCATAAATCAACTTGCGTCTGTCGTCGAAGTGTTAATATTACCAGTCGGACCGACCCGTGCGCCGTGGCATACAATACTTCATTCGCATCGCTTCCCTGTTATTGGATTTTTTTTTATTGGAAGTTTCCACTAATCAAGGTCAATTTTGATTGGATTTACTTATAAATAGATATAAAATCAGACAGGGAGATGTTATATCTCCGAAACTGTTTACGAATGCATTGGAAGATATATTCAAGCTGCTGGATTGGGAAAAGCACGGCATTAATATTAACGGCGAGTAAATTTCACATCTACCCTTCGCAGATGACATAGCCGTGACTTTGGCGTGACGTGATATAGCATGAATTTGGACAAGACGAAAGTCATGTTAGCCTTAAAACAAGACAATTTGTAAAAATCGGATAAGGTTTAGGGGGTTTCGTGATTCAGTTTCTACGACGACCGTCGCGTTTCACCTGCACTTCTGCTCGTTCTATCGCATCCCACTTAAGGCGGACACCCGCGACCGCGGTCCGCCTTCACTGCTTACCCCTTACGACATTTATCATGCTGTCGGTGCGGCGTTATCGTACGAATGTTGTTGTAAATAATATATTTGTCATTTGCGGTGAAACCGAGTGAAGAGCTGCCTCGCGGGACGAGGCCCGAGGCCCGGGCG
The DNA here is from genome assembly GCA_946902875.1 of Nematopogon swammerdamellus. NCBI lineage: Eukaryota > Metazoa > Arthropoda > Insecta > Lepidoptera > Adelidae > Nematopogon > Nematopogon swammerdamellus. Next base: position 1,348,966 of record OX336345.1, on the reverse strand, counting down.
CCGGAAAATTGTTTTCCGAAGGATGTGGGCGGGGCTATGATTTAAAATTCATAACCGCGCCTCGACGCATGCCCCAGTGGGCGGAGAGTTATATCAGGTGTTTTTTTTTATTGTGGAGCATAATTTTAATGGGGGAAATAAAGCGTTTCATTTCGATGACTAAAGAAATAAAACGACAAGAGTGAGCCAGCGCAGTCAAGCTTTTAATTCATATTATGGGTATTTTATACCTACTTACTCTACTAATAACGTAAATTTTCTTATTGTAAAAATTATTGGAAGCTGAACAATCTGGTGAACCACCACAAGTACACGTTACATTTAATACTGCCTGGTACGTGACAACTGCCTCACGCCACATTTCACTACACTACACTACACTACTATGACTACACTCTACACTACACTACACTACACTACACATCCAGCACAAAACACTACGCTACACCACACCACATTACACAACACTACATTACACTACACTACACTACACTACACTACACAACCGCAGTACCCTAATCACGAGATTTACCCTACTACGCTACGCCGTGTTCTCCGCATCATTTTGTATGGAGAAACGGAGCAGCGCCTCTAGTGATAGATTTGCGAACTTCGTTTCTCTATACAAAATGATGCGGAAAACACGACGTAGCGTGGCGTAACGTAGTAGGTTAAACCTCGGGATTAGGGTACAGTACCCTAATCACGAGATTTAACCTACTACGCTACGCTACGCTACGCCTCACTACATTACACAACACTAACACTGCATTGACACTCACTACACACACACATTATGTTTGATCCCACTAAATAAACTATAGTCTAACCAGGGAAACAAAATATGGCCAGACCTCAACGTATGTACAACTTATGTTTTAGCTGTCTGTTTTTTAACAAATAAATAAATAAATAATTTTTTTATGGGAAAACACGGTTGGCTTCATCACCTACCACATCCGTGATGTCAGCCCATGTCAACCAACACCTTGGTGAACTAGGTGCCATATGTTAGTGCTTAACTTCGGTCGTGTCGGCTACACTGAACTGGACGGAAAAAATACGAACTATTTACATAGCCTTTTCAAACGACCTATCATTCTGTGCGGTGGTCCCGATCCGGGCGAGTTGAACCGTACCACCTAGTAAGGTAAGAAGGGAAGGGACCTACAGTTTTACGTGGAATCCGAACCACGGTCAGCCTCCAACGGTCGAGCGGTCGCCCATCCAAGTGCTGACCGCGCCCAGGTGTGCTTAATAACAGTCGACCGACCGCACCACTGAGCTACCGAGGCTGACGCATATAATTAAAGTTTTTTTTACAACGCACAATCGAATATGTCAATTTACAATAAAAAAAAAATTACAATAATAAAGACAGTTAAAAAGTTTAAATTAATTTTTTTTAATGTTTTGGTTCGAGCTAAATTAAAGATAAAACTAGAACTGAATGGACTGAATATCACTCGCGCACCCCCGCGTCTCTACCACCACCGAGCACTGAGCCTGCAGACCACACATCACCGCGCCGAACCGTCTAACTACTTTTATGGGTAAAAACGCACCGTGTGGGGTCGGTACTTAAAAATCCCCACTGCTTCTCTCCCAGTGCATCTCGTAAAAGGCGACAAGGTGATGTGCTAAACGTCGATAGGCTACCTACCTTTCACCTTGGCGCGGTCCTTTCACCGGGTCATGCAGCTGGTGGGTCTCCGTGCCTTACTAACTTGCTTTATAGTTATCTTGTCCTAATATTATGTGGCGGTCGGTGTTGTTCTGTAATTTACAAGAGTACCTGTAGCATACAACACAGATTTCTCTGCTTACCCCGATTGTACGGCATACAGCGTGTGGTATGTATGTATGTATGTGTAATGTATGTATATGTAATGTATGTATGTGTGTGTATCTATGTATGTATGTATTTATGTATGTGTAATGTATGTATGTATGTGTATGTATGTATGTATGTAAAAAGCAACGTATCCATGGAAATCGACATTCAGCTGAGCGCCGCGTTCGATCGGCCGTCGCTCGGGTCGCTCCCTCCCGGACTCTCGACCCCACTTCATTCTGCAAGCGCTCGATTTTTGGCCCACTTGGTTTCAATATTGCAAAGCCGCTAATGTTACGTCTGGCGGCTCACCGGTCGGTGTGCCTTTATTGAACGCTCCGGTGTGAAGTTGGCTGCGATCCAGCGACGTGACGGCCGTTCTATTGATCTTGGAACCACTTGGAATCGAACTTCATTCCGGTAGATACGTGCTCAGTGCATCGCATCTCAAGCAGTATTTGAAAAAAAAATCCAAGTGCGAGTCGGACTTGCGCATCGAGGGCTCCGTATCAACATTAAATTGGCCGATTTTTCTTAGTTGTTTTACTTTAGAGTTCGCACTGTAATCACACCAAGTACAACGTTTCTCTGTATTGAAGTTTTTATGATGGAGGAAAATAAAAAAAAACTAAAAAAAACACGTTCTTGCATTATTTTTTTAAATTTTTGTATTGTTTTATTATTTGACTAGCTTTTGCCCGCGGCTTCGCTCGCGTGAAATTCGTATTTAAAAAGGAGAAAGTAAGTAACCCCGCTGCCGTACCTTTATTTCTGCGCGCGGAACAATTCGGTTTTTATGAGAGCCACAATCTTAGCGTAACTGGAACGGAATTTTATTTAGCCTATCCTGTGTCCCGTATAATCAAATGTGCTTGTACTAAGTTTAATTGAATTCGGATGATCGGTTTAAGAGTTATGGAGAGATATACATACATACATACAGAAAAGATTTCTAGAAATCGTCAATTAAGTTTTAGTATCATACATAGAGTCTATACACAGTATCTCATAAAACAATATAACTTACTCCATGACCATCCCTTACTGATTTATTATTAGTATTGAGTATTGATGATATATTGATGATTGGATATCCGCCATAATAACACATATTCTGTGAAAATTTCAATCGGCTACTTATTACGGTTGAAGAGATACAACAGTAGGACAGACAGACAGACGGACAGACGGGGTAGGCTTGGTAATAGGCTTCCGTACGGATACGGAACCCTAAAAACTGAGTCAGAGCGATAGAGATACATAGTAAGGCCGCGAATGTAGGTGATAAAATGCAATATGGAACGTAAAAGATACCTCGGTTGTGTTCTCCTCTAGTCCAGTATAGCCAGCAATCCAGGCAAGTCTCCGGTATGGCACCTACCTTCAGTCAGTCAGCGTGTGTGTGTGTGGTGTATGTCCACTGCTGGACATACACCTCTCCAATTTTCCTCCAGTCCTCCCGCCCTTCAGCGATACCGAACCACTGCTTTCCGCCGACGTACTTGATGTCGTCGTCCCACCTGGCGGGTGGTCTTCCCACACTCCGTTTTTAACCGTTCACACGGTTACTCCAACGGTCATCGTCTCTTCGGCTAACGTGCCCAGCCCACTGCCACTTGAGCTTAGCCACCCGGTGTCCAATATCGACTACTTTGGTGCGTCGGCGGATTGCCTCGTTACGCACCATATCACGTAGCGATATTCCCAGCATGGCTCTCTCCATTGCTAGCTGGGCAACTTTAACCTTTGGACAACAGCGACCGTCAGAGTCCACGTTTCACACCCGTACGTCATAACCGGGAGGACACACCTACCTTCTCGGAGGTGAATTTGGCTGGTCGGAACATGCGCTTTAGCCCCTCTGGCCCAGCCACCCATACCGGATTACATAAAAAAAACATATTATTATTGAAGTACACCTGCACATCGAATGATAGGTCCGCCCGCGACGACGACAGTGGCGTCACTTTACACAAGCGCGAGCGAGCGGAAGTGGAGCGCGAGACGCCATCAGGCGGCGGAAGAGTCGACAGTTTCCGGTCGCGCGTCACGTGTCGCGCGACGTCACTTCCGGCTGCGTTCCGAGACGATTGGATCCGGAGAGCGGAGGCTAAAATATCCGCTTTGTTGAATCTGATATTACACGGCAGTTCAAGGCTTACACACTCTGTTTGTGGCGGGCTTCAAGAATATTCAAAAACCTGCTCACTGATTACTCCGAACCACGGTTATTCTCAATCAGTCGAACAACGGTGACCAAGTTCTGACCGCGCCCAGATTGACCGTGCGATCGTTCGACTGTCGGTCGTTTCTAAGCTACCGAGGCTGAGAAAGTCGACAGTTTCCAGTCGAACCTGTACTTTTTAAAATTTGTCCCATAATTTTTTTTTTCTTTCATTGGTTTCTACAACTTTGTAGATAGTTTTCATAAATTAGTTTTCTGTTAAGAACTGTGTTCCTAGCAATTTCATTTTGAGGATAATTTTATTCAAATATAAGACTTAGATACAATTTTAAAAGACTACACGTTAGTAAAAGGACCTCGTCAGCATACCATTTTATTAAATCTCTTTATAAATGTACTAGTAAAACAACAGGATTCACTTTTTCGCGCTTTTTGTATGGGCCAACACATCAATTGGGATGTATCCTTAAGGTTACATGTCGTGAAGAGCACAGGAACTTTTATATAAAGATTTTATTATTAGATATTATTTTTTTAATATTATGTTTAGCCTACCTAGTAAGCTTTTTCTACTGTTACATTTCATTTTCATATTCAGCCTCAATAGCTCAGTGGTGCAGACAATCGACGGCTGGGCCGTTCGGTACTTGGATGGGTGACCGCTCGACCGTTGGAGGCTGACCGTGGTTCGGATTCCACGTAAAACCGTAGGTCCCTTCCCTTCTTACCTTACTAGCTGATATAATTAGTCTTATGACTTTTGTAGTCAGAATTTTTTAGTAAAATTTCTTGCTCGATATACTGTAGGCGGTGTACATTATCTGCATAGTCAATAAAATATTTGTAATACAACAACAACAACAATAAACAATAGAATAGACCTGACTGACATAGTGGTTGATCATCGACCGGGAGGCGCGACGCGCAACGCTCGTCGACATCACGGTGCCGCATGACGAGAACCTTGTGAAGGCAGAAAAAGACAAGATGTTGAAATACATCGATCTGTCTCACGAGGTTACCGTTACCGACATGTGGCCCGTGGATTCGACGATCGTTGTGCCCATAGTCGTGTCTGCGCATGGGCTGATAGCGAAGATCCTCGATCATCATCTCAGAAAGCTCTCACTGGACGGTTGGTTGATAGTTCAAGGGTCAGATGCAGAAGGCGGTCTTGCTCGACACCGCTCAAATCGTCCGGAAATTCTCTCTCTCGGGTCCGACCACCACCGGTAGCTCGCTCGCTCCGCCGCCGTAGCTATTTCATGTAAATAATTGTGTATAGAATTAATTTAGGAAAAAGTGTGTTAATAAACGTATATCACAACAATAATATGTAAAACATATATAAAAAAATCCTGCGAAGTGTCTTGCCGGTACTTCTCCGAGGGTATAATCGAACCGGATAGAACACATTATGACAAGTGCAGTTTCACAACAAACAAGATGTTTAAAGAAAGAAAGAAAGAAAAGAAAATATATTTATTCACCGATGCAGTACACACAATAATTTTATACAATTATACACGAGGATGGTGAAACGGAAACCGCTCAGCTGAGACGCAGTAGGACTGCGCGCTGATTTTCAACGGCTCCCGTCTAGTAGAAAAGTTAAATTACAAATTTAAAAAACCCCCGACTCTTAAAAAGTCAAAAATAATTTCCGTTTACTTACTTAAAGGAGTCGGTAGACCGCTAAGTAAATTCCCGCGCAACTTTTGAGTCTTTATATTTAATTTACTTAGCGGTCCCCCGACTCCTTTAAGTAAGTAAACGGAAATTATTTTTGACTTTTTAAGAGTCGGGGGTTTTTTAAATTTGTAATTTAACTTTTATTTCAAGCTTTTTAAAAAAAACCGCATGCAAATCGGTCCACTTTTTAAGATAATTATTTTTTTTATTACTTAATTACTTTATTACTTGATTACAAACATAGCTAAGAACCATCCCGATTAAACAGGCTTCCTAATAAAAAAAACCGCATCCAAATCGGTCCATCCGTTTGGGAGCTACGATGCCACAGACAGACACACACACACACACACACACTCACACACACACACGTCAAACTTATAACACCCCTCCGTTTTTTTCGTCGGGGGTTAAAAACTGAATTACCTTCTTACAGCCAATCAACATACATTAATCAAAAGAAATTGTATTTAAGAAGGCAGCTTTATTCCAACGTTGAAAATTAAAAAGTTAAATTACAAATTTAAAAAACCCCCGACTCTTAAAAAGTCAAAAATAATTTCCGTTTACTTACTTAAAGGAGTCGGTAGACCGCTAAGTAAATTCCCGCGCAACTTTTGAGTCTTTATATTTAATTTACTTAGCGGTCCCCCGACTCCTTTAAGTAAGTAAACGGAAATTATTTTTGACTTTTTAAGAGTCGGGGGTTTTTTAAATTTGTAATTTAACTTTTATTTCAAGCTTTTTAAAAAAAACCGCATGCAAATCGGTCCACTTTTGAAGATAATAATTTTTTTTATTACTTAATTACTTAATTACTTGATTACAAACATAGCTAAGAACCATCCCGATTAAACAGGCTTCCTAATAAAAAAAACCGCATCCAAATCGGTCCATCCGTTTGGGAGCTACGATGCCACAGACAGACACACACACACACACACACACACACACACACACACGTCAAACTCATAACACCCCTCCGTTTTTTTCGTCGGGGGTTAAAAAGCACTCGGTCGTACACCCCATGAAACGTGCATGTAGGTATTGAAAACGTTTGAACCTTGAGTCTCCGGTCGAACAGTTTCACGTAGAGGTCACAATGAACAGAGTTCGAGGAACTCCTGCCGAAGGTCAGCTTGGAGTGGTTTGACCTTTCCAGTTTCCCGTAGACTGTTGGAGGCGGTTATTGGAAAAAAATGGACATTGCTGCGTGGTTCACCTGTAAGCCTTTGAACAAGATTTTGATTGATGTAGAAATAATGTATGTATGTAATAATAAAGGATAAGCCTTGGCATCCAGCGGGGTAATGCCGCAAGTGTTTTGGAAACTTTTGAAAACCCACCTTTTGATAGTTATTTTAATGTTTTTATGTAGTTTTTAGTTGTTCGTATTACGTACTTTTTTATACTTTCTTGAATAAAGAAAGAATTTAATATGTCTACATGTAGTTAACAGATGCTATAAAAAATCTAGTCGTCTAGAATATTTAGTGTTGGGTCGTTGACCTCCAGTTTGTCTATATAAATGTATTTCGAATGACGTTGGTTACCCTGGGCAGATCGTTGAGATATTTTATTGTATCATACTAAGGAAGAATTTTAGTAAGTATTATTGAACATTTAGTTATTTTATAATAATTCCAATTTATTGACTATATTTACTACATAAGGTCGAAATTAAACCAAAAGGGCACGTCGTTGCTCCCAATTTTAGCGTGTTGCGTGCGAGGAAATTTTTTGTTACTTAACCAGACAGCCGAGAAGATCATTTCATTATTTTAGCTCTGCATGAGCCTGCGTGGAAGCTTGGAACCAGCAATATTGGAATACTAGGAAAATATCAATAATATTATGGATCCTTCAACCCATCCAACAACGTGTCTTGCTCTGTGACTCCAGCAACTCCAGCAGTAACCTGTTTAGAGGAAGCAAGTCGATACTATCATATTTGTTCTCATTGCGTTTTGTTTATAGACGTCCGGAAATACCAACCTTCCTTCCTTCCTTCCTTACCTATAATAAAATCCAACGTCTGCTTTCTGTATGTCTGAGTGTCTGTCTGTCCGCTTATAACTCGAGAACCACTGAACCGATTTTATTAAAACAAAATTGTACGGATAGCTTGATTCTTCCCATCAACTATAGGCTACTTACTATCACGCTAAATAGCTTATGAGGTTAGCAGTGAAGTGAAATATGAGAGCGGGCGGAGCCGCGGGCACAGCTTGTCTGGCTATAAAATCCAGACGTCTATCCCTGCACTCTTGCGAGTACAGTGATCATGTATGCCAGATCGAGGCCCCATAGCTGTAGCTTTCTTCCGAAAAAATCCCATGGGAAACACAGACTGAAGCCTTACCCCAGCCGATCCGAGCCACCACCCGTCCACCCGAAGGAACCCCCGACCGAAGTCGAGAGCCGGGGGTGAAGCCTTCACTGCCACTGGGGTCCGCTCCCTGTCCAACAACAACTGTTTAGAGGAATCAATCGATAATAATATGAGTATGCATTGTCCGCAGTCGGTGGGAAGCGCGCGGCCGCAGAACGAGAAGGGTTGGGGCGGTTGGGGCGCGGTGCGGGCCTGGTGCGTGGCCTGGGCGCACTCGGGCCGCGACGATGTCGAGGAAACCGAGCTCGACGAGGAACCCTCCGACCAGGGCTTCGCCACACCCGTCTCCGTCGAGACGCCGCTACAGAGCTCCGTCTCCAGGTCTGTAGAGTGTTTTCATTTTACGAAGGCACGAGGGGTATGAGGTAGGAAGTGGTGTGAGACCGCGCGGAGCTCAGTAGGGAACGACTCGGTTCGACGGAGCGACGCGGAGACGTGCAGAACGTGTGTACCGACCGTGCACCGTGTTCGTTCTCTAATGAGCTCCGCGCGGTCGCCTCTCGCACCACTTCCTACCTCGTACCCCTCGTGCCTTCGTAAAATGAAAGCACCACGTTCATGTCTCCTTCACTCTCGAAAGCCAATTCTGGAGTTTCATCAATAATAATAGCGCAAATTAACTTACCACATCCTGGAATAAAATGATCGACAGTTATCGTTCAATTATCCATGCCTTAAAATATTTTTTATTGATTGTTTAATTGGTTCAACATTTTGCAGATGTCGCTATCTACCAAGATGCAGAAAGAAGGAAGGAAAGAAAGAAAGAAAGATTTATTTCAGTTAACACATTTGCTTAGCCTAAATTACATTATTTCTTACAAACTATACCACTAAAGAAAATTATAGACTAACACCAGTGATATGACTAACACTCGTTAATTTATAGTCCTACCTCACACGCTAGGATACCTTGTGTTGTGGGAGGCAGGGTCTTTCGCCTCGTTTAAGTTTTGTATAATATAAAATATATAAGTATTTGTGTATGTATACAACGTGTCCCAACAACGTCAAGCGGGAACCAGGGAGTAGGCCAGTTTCCCAGGCCAGGCCAGGCCAGAGTATGCTCATATCATAAAAAACAAATGACTCCGATTTTTTCTTATTTTTCCCTGGGTTGTCATAAACTGGCCTACTCCCTGGTTCCCGCTTGACTTTGAATTTTGGGACACCCTGTATATGTATGTGTTTGTGTATGGCTTTCTGAGAATATACTGAGAAGTATCTAAACCGGGGTCTACGTCCTCAACAGGTGTACATCGTTAAACGTGATCCGGGATCCGTACGCCGCGCGCGGAGGCTCCGGAGGCTCCGCCAGCGCCGACAGCACCTCGCCGCTGCGCCGCACCTACGACGCCGCCCCGACGCCGGCGCCGCCGCCCTACTCCTCCGCCGCGCCGCCGCCCTACTCGGCGCCGCGCGACAGCCGCTCGCTGCCGGCGAACGCAAGGCTCGGCACCGGAGCAGCCGGCTCCACGCCGGTCCCCGCAGCCAAGTCCGTGTCGGCGGATTCGGTGTACACGATCCTGATCCGGCTGCCGGGCGGCGACCCCGACGGCGACCGGCCCAGCATCACGATGATCTCGGAGGAGTCGCCGCCGAACGCGCGACCCAACCAGTACCGGCCGCCGACGCGCGGCGACTCCGAGTACAATCTGCACCCGGCGGGGCACGCGGCGCTAACGCGGCGCACGTCGCACATTCCCGACGTGCGCATCCCGCTCAACGCCAAGATCGTGCCCAAGCAGCTCGTCGGCAAGAGCGGCATCGTCTCCCAGCCGCCCAAGCAGAAGAAGAAGACGCAGGAGAAGAAACAGGATACGAAGGCGGCCAAGACGCTCTCGGCGATCCTGCTCTCGTTCATCATCACGTGGACGCCGTACAACATCCTCGTGCTGCTGAAGCCGCTGACGGCGTGCGCCAACTGCATCCCCGACGAGCTCTGGTCCTTCTTCTACGCGCTCTGCTACATCAACTCAACCATCAACCCGATGTGTTACGCGCTCTGCAACACGACCTTCCGCCGCACCTACGTGCGCATTCTCACATGCAAGTGGCACAACCGCAACCGTGAGGCCATGGTTCGCGGTGTCTATAACTAGACGACTCACACTTCTTCCACCGCGTACTGGTATACGCGGAGAACGCGGTCCGGGCGTCACCGACGCATCTGTCGACTTGCTCTCGATGACAACTCTCCTTGTGGTCGATATTATTGCAGAGGCAACGGCGACGATGTTTAAAAGAAAATGTGATCTGTATACATACACGGGGTATGTGGAGTCAAGCGTTGAATTACAACGAGTTATATTGATATCGACCGAGTGTTTCGTGCGTTTTAGCATTTGCCGGAAGATGAGATTGCAAATATTCGTTCCCGGGATGATATCCGAGGAAAAGAGCTTTCCCACGTCATGCCGGCGGTCACTAAGTCGAGCGGTCACACCGCTCGGATGAAGTAAAGGCATTCGTGTATTTCATGTTGACCGTGCAACATATTTGATTTTACTGTGATTTCTTTAAATTTTTCTCGGTGCCACATTAGTGATTGCCCAAATTGTGGTGCCGTTAAATGAGTCATTTTATTTTATAATTTGATGTTTTTAGTATTATAGTCTTTATTTATTTTTAAAAATCTTTGTAGTCGTATATAAACCTTTAAATATATAAATAAATACATGGGAAAGACAAGTAGGTACGTACCTAAGTGGATATTTACCACTCTTTTTTATAATGTTATGTAAACCAAATCCCGTCCAATTTAATTTTTTATTCTTATTTCACAGTATTGTAACTGATTGTAATCCTTTATTGCTAACATATTCCAATAGTTCAGTGACGCCTATGTGAGCCTGTTGAAATATATATAACAGTCCTTATGATGATAATATCCAGCTGACACTTAATAAAAAAACAATGCTCAATGTTTTCCATTTCACTTAAACTTTTATTGTACTTAACTGTTAGATTTAAAAAAAAAATTCTCTCTCAAATATTTTTGTTTTCTAAAACGTCTTCGTAGTTAGTAACTGAGAAGTCATGTTGTACGCAGATATTTGTGTGTTCGTCATTATAATCCACACGTCATCGTCGCCTATATTACGTACTCTTCTCACATTTTTGTGAAATTTTGCCGGCAAAAAAATTATACTAAATGTGTATACACAATAGCGTAGTTCCCGAGGCAACTTGCTTCGTACAGTCAAAATGCCTGACGAGATTTCTATATAAATTAAAAAAAGAATTTATACCTACAAACAAGAAACTGGCGGCGGCGGTCGCGTGGATAACCAAAAGAAAGCAATAATTAAATGATTGCGGGACACATTATGTACTTACCTACCTATTTCGAATCTGTGTAAATGTTGTGTGATTTGTTTATGTATTTGTATGTCACCTGTAAGCATCGAGATATATGTAATTTTTACTAGACAGTGCACTCGGACCGTTCGCGTGTTCCACCAAGTTGGGACCATCCAGCCTCACCTGAGTTCGTTTAGTCCAGGGATGGGGAAAAGGCGGCCCGCGGGCCATATCCGGCCCGCGAGTCTATTTATTCCGGCCCGCGATCTTGCCTGCGGTATTTGAGCGAGAAGATGTTGGATATTTAAGGATTACATCATCATCATCATCGGTCCACTGCTGGACATAGGCCTCTCCCAAGGCACGCCACCACACGCGGTCTTCCGCTCTTCTCATCCATCCACTCCCGGCTACCTTTTTTAGGTCATCTGTCCACCTAGCCGGGGGGCGTCCCACGCTACGTTTGCTTGTACGTGGCCTCCATTCGAGCACCCGTCTACCCCATCGGTTGTCGGGTCTGCAACAGATGTACCCAGCCCACTGCCACTTCAGCTGGCTTATTTTCTTAAGGATTACACAGTTGATATTAAATTACCTTATAATATACAACAGGCAGTAACATAATATTTTTTCATGGATTTCAATACACTACTTGTTTGCCGCGCCAAATTTTTTCCTCTTTTGGCCCTTCTTGAAATCTCTCCACTCGCCGCAAACTCGGCTTCTCCTCTACCGCTCCTTCCCCGCGCCGGCACCTTCGGGCGGCGGGTGGCCGAGTGGTTTGGGCATCGGCTTCTCATGCGAGAGGTCCACGGTTTGAATCCGGTCGGCGTGTACCAATGAGTTTTTTCTGACGGAAAAATTTACGTGCATACCTACACCTGCTGCTTCACCGTTCGGAACCGGTGTAAAACTGTAGGTCCCGTCCCTTGCCCCTTACTAGGTGGTAGGCTCAAATTGTAGCCGACGGGGTTGGTACCACCGTACTGGATGTAAGATGGCAGTATAGCAGCCTCGGTTGTGTTCTCCTCTAGTCCAGTATAGCCAGCAATCCAGGGAAGTCTTCGGTATGGCACCTACCTTCTCGGAGGTGATATTGGCTGGTCGGAGCATGCGCTTTGGCCCTTCCGACTCAGCCCCCATACCGGATTACATAAAAAAAAAAAACCCTCAGCAGTTATTGCGACTAGATTTATTTGTAACTTTCTTCGTAGCGCATCCTCTAGTTGCCTGTATCTCGATGCCTGTAAGCTGTTATATTATTTTCTACTCGAATTTTTCTATCTAAAGCGTACAACGAGTTAACTACTTCACTAGGTAAGCCAATACAATTCCTATGGACCTCTTCTCGTTTGTATAAATGTTTAGGTATATATATGTATAGTACAAGGAAGGGGGGTCTAAACTACTAAAGTGTACCAACTAAAAGCAACATAATATTCTAAATGGATGTTTAACCGACGGAATGCACTAGGTACCTAAGTATGTATAAAGTGATAAACATAAGAAAATAAAACTGCGTGAATATAACTAAATATATTTGTATAATAGAAAATATATTGGGTATATAATGAATGGTTTTATATATAATCGATATGTGGAGTTAGCTGTGTATATCTATTTAATCGTCTTTATCAAATTAATTATACGTTAAACGTCTTACGATAAATGAATTTTGGTTTTGTAGACAAAATCGTGGTAGTAGAAGCAATATTCTTTAATGTGTCGAGTATTAGACGTAAGTAACTGCTAGGAAAAGCTGGTAGGCGAAACATTAACTAATTATTTCTCAAGTATGAGGCTACAATTTAATTGTATATTCTTAGTTGTTTATACTTTGTTTTAATTGAATGATAGGAGCTAGCGAGTGCGGCCCGACTTGAAACTAAGGGTGCCATCACACGAGCATTTTTAGCAGCGGCGTTTTTCCGTTTACTGTGCGACAACGCCATTCACACGTCGCGACAGCGTGCGTAGTGACCGCGATAACGCGCATAGTGACCGCGACAACGCGCGTAGTGGCCGCGACAGCGCGCAACGCGACTACCCGCGTATTCGCTGCGCGCCACGCAGCGACAGATTGCAGCCGTCGCCCGTGCATTTTACTAATCATTCGCAAAATTTGACGACAAAGCGACCGAGACGTCTAAAAATGGTCGTGTGAAGGGATACTTCTTAGGGCTAGCAATAACGTTACCTACATGTGACAGATATCGTATAGGGGATTCTGTCGCACAATGTCCCTTCAGACATTTCTGAGACAGATATTGTATGGAGAATGTGTGGCACAACGTTCCTTCTGACGCTCATTTGACAGATATCGTATCGGGAATCTGTGGCATAACATTCCTTCTAACACTCGTATGGGGAATCTGTCACACACCGTTCCTTCTGACACTCATGTGACAGATATCGTATGGGGAATCTGTCGCACAATGTTCTTCAGACATTTCTGAGACAGATATTCTATGGAGAATGTGTGGCACAACGTTCCTTCTGACGCTGATTTGACAGATATCGTATCGGGAATCTGTGGAATAACATTCCTTCTGACACTCGTATGGGGAATCTGTCACACACCGTTCCTTCTGACACTCATGTGACAGATATCGTATGGGGAATCTGTCGCATAACATTCCTTCTGACACTCATCATATGGGGAATCTGTTGCACAACATTCTTTTTTACACTCATGTGACAGATATCGTATGGGGAATCTGTCTCACGACATTCCTTCTGACACTGATTGGAAGTTCGTTTGAGTTACATTCGGAACTTTTTATCTACATACTTGCATTTTTTTTTAATTCGAAAATGATTTTGCGTGTAAGATTCCTAGATTATATGTTCCTCACAAGCCGCTCACGCTAGCTTAACAAGATGGTACGAATTTGCTATTGTTGGTGAACCTGCATCGAAGACCAGTGAAAAAAATACACTCTGTTTTTACTCCTAACTTTAAACGAAGCGCACAGTTAGAAACATAGTTAATACCTACCTTAAGTATAGTAATTCGTGTATGTGTCCTTTGATGTTATAATGTTCGTTTTGTTTCGTTCGTCGCCAAAGAATTGAAAATGGTAGAACGGTTGTCACGCATTGCACACATTCACCTCACCTCGAACCACGGAGAAAATAGGTAGAGAGGATCTAAGCAAACTGGGTATGTGCTCATCAACTGGGGGCACGCGTCAACGAAGTGGTCGCGATATTGCATCAGTCGCATTCACGGAGCGGTGCAGAGCGCACGTGGAGTTAAATGGTGGGTGATTGGTGGACTACGAAGTCGTGTCTCACCCCGCTGAATATTTCCAAAGTCTACTACGCGTGTTGCCCTGATTCTGTGCCTGATTGGTGGAGAAACGAGTCTGGCTTCGACTCCGGCACCGCAGCGAACCTAGCGGAGAAAATGTTCAACATCTGACTTAACTGAATCCGATATTCGTTTGGTCGTTTTTGTACCTTGGTGGCTCAGTGGTAGAGTGCAGGGTTTTCATTTTTTCGATCTCGGTCATGGGTTCGTGCCCCTTTTGTCAAAGTTTTTAATTTTTTATATTTATATTTCCCGCCAAATTTTCTTCCGCACTGCAAACGACCAATCAGAGCAACTCGCGTAGTAGACTTTGGAAATATGCCACCCCGTTACCCCCCCCCCCCCCCCCCCCCACTTTACTAGAAATTTGAGCTTGCAGCAACTCACTTCTACCTATTTTCTCCGTGTCTCAGACATATTCCATTTGCATCAGACTCGTTGCGCGCGCAATAAGTCAATAAGTAGGTCTGCAAGTGTGGCAAACATTTATAATGACTTCACCTCATCGAGTTGTAACCTGCTCTATCTTTTTTCATTCCTTGCTCGTCACCGTTGCCTTTATACCGTTTCATACATTTTGTATGCTAAGATATATTTCCTGATCCATGCGCTTATCGTCTAATTAAAGTTTAAAATCCAAAATCCATTTTGGCATTAGTAAACCAGCTAGCCACAATAAGTCATATCTGCAAAATAAATGTAATGTCTATGATATAACTTGATCGACTTAACAGAGTTAATGTTTCAAGAAACCGAACCGTTTTAAATTTAAACAAGCGTCCGCTTTCATCCAAAGATTTCTCGAAACCAATCAGATGATTTACTCCATAATTTTTTTAATATTTTAAAAAAGTAGGCCTTTTAATTCGTTCTGTACGTATTTCTGTTTTTAATCAAATTCGTAGGAAGAGGTTCAGTTTCCTTATCTCAGTCTAAATCAATCAGAATTATCTCAGGGTATAGTATAATAATGAAGCAGTGATCTTAGAACTGTAGAAAAAAAAACAGATCATAAAGAAAAACTCTTCACGACAAAAACAATAAGGTTTTTTTTTATAAAACCTGACAAACACACATCACATAATTACAAACGTGATTATTCCGTCTTTGTGAATGCCTACATATTTTAATGACCTTCCACCTGCTCTGATATCTGTTTTGAATTGATTGCTCTACAATAGAGTTTGCCAGGAAATAGTAATTTAAAACCCTGCGCTCTGAGAAAAAATGTAAGCCACACACTTGTAAGTACCCTGTAGATTTAAAATACATCTTATTTATTTGCCATGACCTTCGAACTAATTTAGTGATAAACTTTATGTACCCTACGTACTTAGAACTATCCACCGCTAATTTAAGAAAAGCGTATCTTAAAAAATAAGAACGTAGACATTTGAATATTCACAATCTTAAAGGCTCATGTAACGTGTAACTTCGTTTTACTTACTTATAAAGGTGTAACAATGCGTTAGCTATTAAAACACTCGTGTATTTTACTAAATGTTGTCAATATTGTTTTTACAAATTCATAATAATAGGAAGTCGTGTTAGTTGTACCTACTACGTTTATGTGAATTTATTTTATGCATGCTATGTATTTATATAATGTCATTACCTCAGACGCCTCTGAAGTGAAATAGGCGCGCGCATACACGACGTATCTAGTCGATCGGGTTTTTTAAATACACTTTTTGGATAAATCGAAATAGTTATTTATTGTAAAACGTGTACATTTTTATAGGGAATACATGTTTTTAAAAGATGAAAAAGTAGTTTTTGGTAATCACAAAACGCATGTAGATATCGTGGTGAGAAATGTACATTTGTATCCGCTTTCATGTCAACATTCAGTCTTCTAAACGCCCACAGCGTAACGTTTTTCATTAGAAACGTCGTATTTTTTTTTCATATTCTCAAGGTCAACCGAACGTGTTACAAAACGTAACAACTTTCGTAACTAATAAAGCCTATAGAAGATCACCCTTATTTCAATGACGATTTTGAAAAACACGATAGACTTTTTTTATTTTATTGATTGACTTCTAACGTTCGATGTTTCTAATCAAAACACAGTTCGTTTGCACAATAGACAATTGCACACCTATTGTCACAATACGTGATTTTGGGCAATATAATCAGCCTCGATAGCTCAGTGGTGCAGACAGTCAACTGTCGCTATTGAATGTTCAGCAACGCTGGGTGCGGTCAGTACTTGGATGGGTGACCGCTGACCGTTGGAGGCTGACCGAGGTTCGGATTCCTCGTAAAAACTGTAGGTCCCTCCCCTCCTAATCTTACTTGGTGGTAGGGTTTAACCCGCCCGGGTTGGTACCACCGCACTGAATGAAACGTCGGTCAAAACGGCTATGTAAATAGTTTGTGTTTTCCGACCAGTTCAGTGTAGCCGGCACGATCAAAGGGGGAAGCACTGACATGGCACCTAGTTCACCCGGTGTTATGGGCTGACATCACGGACGTTGTAGGTGATGTAGCCAACCGTGTCAGTTTCCATAAAAAAAAAAAAATGACGATTCTGTAGTAACATTTAACGCAATTTCTCAATCGACCTCATTTTTGGACTTCAGAAATAGGCTTCGATCATAAAAATATACAGAATAGGACTTTTCTCCGTTAGAAATGTCGCTAAAATTCGCGATTTACTAATTACATGCTAGTTGAGCCGTTAACTCGGCTAGTATGTAAATTAATCTTATTGGGTTACATATATTTCCCCCCAAGTACAGTCTCGGGTCCTTCAAGAGGAGCGTGAATGGGCACCTGTCAGGCCGGCATGGCATTCGCAACCCCCGCATACGACCGAATGTCTATTGGCGCCGTGGGTGCTTCGGCGCCATGTCGAGCTTACAATAAAAATAAAAAATAAATAAATATTGGCTCTCGTTTGACAATTTTTTACTCAAAATCACGTATATACGACGTACGATTTGACGGTTGGGATGGGCATCTAGGTGAGAATATCGAACGCATTAATTTCAAGTCTTAGGCCCACTTGCACCAACACGAATTTAACGATATAAACCAGTTTAACTCGTTAAGCTAGTACCCGTTGACTGTGGGAACCGCGTTTAAATCCATAACTCGCTACTTAACTCTAAATTCGTGTTGGCGCAATTGGGCCTTAGTTCAGATTCAGATGTGTACATATTTAGGCGATGTTTGAAATGCTCAGGGGTCATCATTACAATCGAGTTCTCGAAAGAGAGAGAGGGCGAGAGAGAGAGAGAGGGAGAGAGAGTTATTATCTGTAAGCTCTATCTGAATGTATCTTCATGTAGAGCGTGTGTGAGGGTGTGTGTGTGTGTATGTCGATGTCTCTTATAAGAACAATGTGTGATCAGATTTAATCGTATTTGGACAAGGGATTTTAAATGAACTGATCAACAGCGATCCTAAACTAAGCCTATCTAAATGTTTGTCACGATATTATTATATTAATATTAGGTATAAAATAAAGGAAAGTCTAAAGGAAATGGGTATAACATTGGCAATATTCACAGCAGTAATTTTTTTTTTTTTCGAATTCCACGACATATAACATTTTGTATCTACTACATTCAAGTAAGAGGACACTAAACACCATTTGTCATTCTTGAAAATAATTCCAAATAATTTATTATAAAAAAAGGTTTGAAAGTACCAAAATAGACATATGTACATATAAAATCTCTCTAAGAGTAAAACTCAGGCGAATTTTTAAAAATTTAATTTACGTATTAGAAATTGTTCCGTTTGCAGTCAGTATTAATAGCACATACAGTTTGATACACATTGGTACACATTGGTACACTTTGGTACACATTGGTACACTTTGGTACACATTGGTACACTTTGGTACACATTGGTACTCTTAGGTACACATTGGTACACATGTTTCACATAGCCATTATAACCTAACCGGAACTACGCAGCCAGCGCCGGTATAAGTAACGGAAATGACAAAATAAAAATAGTCACTAAAGTACTTTTAATTATTTTAAGAAAACTTTGTATTTTGAGTGTCTTTGCATAAACTTCATCAATGTGTTTTGTAATTTATTTTAAATTTTAATCCACGATTTGTATAACCAAAGACAATAAAAATTGACTAAAGATTGGTGTTTCCTTCGTTACCTAAAACTATTTTACAACTGGACGGATTAATTCACTTCGAGTAGGTACTAAAAATATCAACTTGTCTGAGTTTCATCACAATTATACGTTAACAATTATACGTTACAATAATCTATACGTATACGGGGTTTGCAGTTGCCCCCGTAATATGTTTAACTGACATAAGGGGGCTATTCTATATGTGAAACTAAACAACTTCTGTGGCGAAAAGAATAAAAAAAATAAATTTTATTTTCCATACAAATTTTAAATACCTATTCTCAAAATGTATAGAGAAAAAAAAATTTTTTTTTCTTCAAATTAAAAAGTCGTAGAACAAAAGTTGTTCTATTTCACGTACAGAATCACTCCCTTTCGGGTTTTACGGTTGGGGTTGCCACACCGTGAATATCTATAATACGATTATTAAATATTTTTTTAAGAATATGAAAACTGTATTTTATATTATAAACAATCAAATATTTCAACACATTTACCGAAATACTAATTTGTAAATCAAAAATAAATATTTATGTATTTCTATAAATACTTATTTCATATTTACTAATATTTTAATCTTACCTGACCATATTATTTTACTTATCATATCATATATTTCTATCCGTCCAAGTTTCAGGTTCCGGTGGAATTTTCAAAGTGTTGGTCGATCCATATTTTTCAGAGCCCTCTTTCAAATCCTGAAACCAAAATTTAACTAATTGCAGCGTTTCAATAAAGGAACCATAAATAAAAAAAGGAACCAATTCAGGCAGAATACAATTTTAGAACTCGCTTTCAAAACTACTGTAGAAAACTCAACTAGGTACTGTAGGTTAAAAAAAAGCAATTTGCGATCAAGTGGTATATAATTAGAGGGCGATTTCACAGAAATTTTTGTAAGTACATTAATTTCACAATAATTTTAAAATTAAAGAAAGTGACAGAAAACTCAAATTTCATCTTTCATTTCTTCGATCGGATTCATTTATTTTCAAATAAGTTGGAAATCTTTGAATAGTTTGGTTTCTGATAGATTTTAACCGTACTCACCAGTTCTGCCGCACTCTTGCGGAACAACCTTTGTAATATTGTGACCATACAAGAGTGTTTCAATTATTGGCTCGCACTGGAAAGGTGCAGAATGCGCTACCAGCGTTTGCTTTTCCTGCTAGTCCTCGCATCTTCAAATCGGGACTGCAGGGACTCTAGTCCTGCTCGTAACAACCGGACTGGCAATCCTCGGTGGTGAAATTGGCTGTTCTCGAGACTGATATCCCTTATTCGGTCACCCAATCTGGATATTATAGAAATATATAGATAGTAAATTACAGCACAACACCGACCGCCACGTTTCGCAAAGTATTCGAACAAGATTCAATCGATCAAGCAGCAAGTAAGGCAAGAAGACCCACCTGCTGGCATGACTCGGTGGAAGTACAGCGCCAAGGTGAGATGGTGGCGAACCAGAGTTCTTGCAGCACAACACCGATTACTCTGCTTACCCCGATTGTCGGGATTCAGCGTGTGTGATATGTATGTATGTAGATAGATATTTTTTTTATTGTAACATGTGTGGGTAGCTGAACTTGAGGCCAGAGTCTCGGGGACTGCAAATTTCACCCCCGTGAAAGTGCCAGTCCACTTGTAGTCGGACTAGAGGCACTGGAAAAAGGCCATTTACCCGGCATTTGAAGATACGACGATTGTGTGAGCAGCCTAGGTCGGCGACGACGATGGGAGCGCATTCCGCACGTTAGAAATGCTACCCGACCGAATAGGTGTAGTTTTTTACGGGTGTAGTAGTAGTGTCTGGGGAAAGACGATTTCATCGAGATTAAAAAAATCATAACAGTCGTTTTGGCCTTGCCGTAGTCGGGTAAAAAATAATATAGTTTTATGATCAGCCTCGGTAGCTCTGTGGTGCGGTGGTCGGTCGACTGTTGTTAAGCAACCCTGAGCGCGGTCAGTACTTGGATGGGTGACCGCTCGACCGTTGGAGCTGACCGTGGTTCGGATTCCACGTAAACCTGTAGGTCCCTTCCCTTCTTACCTTACTAGGTGGTAGGTTTTATCCCGCCCGGGTTGCTACCACCGCACTGAATGAAACGTCAGTTGAAACGGCTATGTAAATAGTTCGTGTTTTCCGTCCAGTTCAGTGTAGCCGACATGAAATGAAGGGAAGCACTGACATGGCACCTAGTTCGCCCGGTGTTATGGGCTGACATCACGGATGTTGTATGTGATGTACCCAACATTGTCAGTTTCCATAAGAAAAAGAACAATTGACTCACATGCGATCTGTCTATGGTGTCCATTTCGGAAAATATCTTCATAGCCTTCTGAGCACGCTTGGACGCGGAGGCCGCGCGCTGTTGTAGAATCTGCCGACAGTAACATTCTTACAACTATCATTTCTGCTCGGGGTTTCCGTTCAGTTCAGTATAACGAGGCCGGACACAGAGACCCCCTGATGATGACACCTGGTTTGGTTCCATCAATGCAGTCGATATATAGTTGTTTATTGTTTACTGAGCTTTCGTAAGACTGCACTCGAACCTTATCACAATTTGTTGAAATAAAATGAAATTAAATGTTTATTTATTTTTCATAAGTAGGTTAGGTTCGCAACATATACTTAAATAACAGTTGTACCTAATAACTAATAACATACGACTACCTAACACTATGAAAAATAGGGTCTGCGCGCAGCGTATGATACTGAGCCGAGAGGACCCAGCATCGCTGATTTTAAGCCCAGCCTCCAGAATATCCTATTTGACAGCTGTAATCAAGCTGTAATATTAAAATTTATTTACATTAATAAATAAACAGAATTTAATTTTGTTCTATCCGGTTCGATTACACCCACAAATAAGAACCGGCAAGAAACTTGGCGGGGTATTTCTTTTTCATACATTACAGATGATGTTTATAAATAAATAGATGTGTGTGTCCCGAAATTTTCGACCTGGGCGATCGTCAAGCGTCGTCTTAAAAGGCCGGACAACCCCATAGACCACAAATCTGCTGGCATGGAGAGCGACCCATAAGGTGTCTAACGACGCCCATGGACATTCGCTCGTACGCGGGGGTTGCGAATGCCATGCCAGTATATGTATTTACTGTGTCGATTGCACCATTGGTTCCTTGATACAGGCATACTGGATTATACAGCCCTCTAGTCCAGTATAGCCAGCAATCCAGGGAAGTCTCCGGTATGGCACCTACCTTCTCGGAGGTGATATTGGCTGGTTGGAGCATGCGCTTTGGCCCCTCCGACTCGGCCACCCATACCGGATTACATAAAAAAAAACACAAGTACAAACAGCTTATTTGTACGAACCAACTGCCTCCTCGACTCGGCCTCAGCCAGTTTCTCCTCGATGTCAGGGAGGGTGATCTCTGGTGCAGGCTGTTCCAGGAGACGCTGCAGTCTCAGCGGAGGCAGTGGCGGGGTGCGCCGGCCAGCCACCACCAGCGGCTCCATGGGGATCTCGAACGCGAGCGCTGGAACATCATGCCGAAACTTATTCCACTGGTCTGCAAATGCCGAAACACTCCCCATCTTCACGCTGATGTTTGGGACCAGACACTTCTTAAAATATAAATATTTTAATTTCATACTACTCGTGTTGGCACATCACCTACTTATGTTGGCACGGAAACCGACACGGTTGGCTACATCACCTACAACATCCGTGATGTCAGCCCATAACACCGGATGAACTAGGTGCTACTTCAGTGTTTCCCTTCATTTCATGTCGGCTAGATTGAACTGGACGGAAAACACGAACTATTTACATAGCCGTTTCGACCGGCGTTTCTTTGAGTGCGGTGGTACCAACCCGGGCGGGATAAACCCTACCACCTAGGAAGGTAAGAAGGGAAGGGACCTACAGTTTTACTTGGAATCCGAACCACGGTCAGCCTCCAACGGTCGAGCGGCCACCCATCCAAGTACTGACCGCGCTCAGCGATGCTTAACAACAGTCGACCGACCGCACCACTGAGCTACCGAGGCTGACGAGGTTATGTAGTTAGTCTCTGTGAACAAACGAACCCACATACATATATACACTGCCTAAATCATAATCCTCCTTTGGCTTCAGCGTAGTCGGGTAAAAATAAAGAATAACTGCATGTGCCAGAATAGTCTGCATCATGCAACAACTGGAGGTGAATTTAGCAATAGGAAATAGGTCACTATGTCATACATGATACAGGGCTGGTGGTCGGTTCGGGATATAACGTGCATGTATTTCTTATTTTGCGGTTCTTCCTTAGATTGCATTGCTGAACGGGACAAGACACAACAAAATCAGCCAACTGCGAGTTTTACTCGCGCACGGAGGGTTCCGTAGATCCGCCATACGGTATGGCGGATATACGGCGGATATAGACGAATATGTTTTTTGACAGGTATGGTATGGCCCATACCATACCTGTCAAAAAACATATTCGTCTATATCTCGTCTTTCTATAATGTCAAAGTGGTGTAGTCAAACGTGTCAGTTACCATAAAAAAAAAAATCAAAATATAAGGCTTCAAATATAGATTTCAAAATATGAGGTTTTGTTGGATTCGGATAGTCTGCGTGTCACTAGCTAGATTTGGTGAAAATGCAAAATGACGGGCGTCGAAATGTTTGCGCCATACTTAGGTTCAAAATGTAGGTACCTACTAGAATTGCCGAATCAACGACGAATATTAAGGTCGCAAGCTGAACATGGGAATGCCTGTAATGCCTAGTCCATTCCGCAGAGCTAACCCAACTTACTCCTAAGACATTCCCGAAGGGCTACTCATAAGTAGATAATGCTAGTCTGTGGTGCTATTGGAAATTGCCCTGTCACTTGTAGCTACATAGTTACTAGATCGCTGTGGTAGATGCCTTAACATTTCATCGGGTGTGGTCAGGTCAGCTCAACCGAACTATAATACCTGATACACTTAATTAATAAGTCTTTGTAGTCATAACTCTCACCAAAATTGTTAATCTTGCTCTGAAGCTGTGTTTTTAACTCCCGACGAAAAAAGAGGGCTGTTATAAGTTTAACGTGTGTGTGTATGGGTGTATGTGTATACGGTTGTGTCTGTCTGTGGCATCGTAGCTCCCAAACGGATGGACCGATTTGGATGCGATTTTTTATTATTAGAAAGTAATCATAATAATAAATGTTCATTCCTAGCTCCGTCAAATCCCTCGGAGGTAAAAGCCAGCCCTGGTTCAACACGGAATGCGCAGCCGCCATTTCTGAAAAGAATACGGCTTACAAAGTGTGGTCCCGTCCCCGAACCCGACGTGATCCAAACGTTGCCAATCTGAAGCAGGCCTACAATGTAGCCTCTAGAGCCAGCAAGAGAGTCATCGCGAGGGGAAAATTTCAGCACATCGGCAGAATTTGTGACAAATTGATCGAACACCCCTCTGGGAGCCGTCAATTTTGGTCTCTCGCCGAATCTGTCGAAGCTAACTTCTGTCGCTCCTCAATCCCACCGCTGCAGCGGCCCGACGGCTCACTCGCTTTTTCCGCCAAAGAGAAGGCCGATCTCCTAGTGGCACTCTTTGCTCAAAACTCGCATCTGGACGATGGTGGTGCCAAACCGCCATCCATTCCTGGGTGCGATTGCACCATGCCAGAAATACAGTTCCGCCAAGGCACTGTCCGGCGTGAGTTGTTCGCCCTAGATGCGAGAAAAGCGAGTGGGCCCGACGGAATCCCTGCACTGGTGTTAAAGACATGTGCTCCAGAGCTAGTCCGTGTCCTCACACGCCTGTATCGCCTGTCTTACTCCACTGGTCGCGTGCCATCAGCTTGGAAATCTGCTAACGTGCAGCCTGTCCCCAAAAAGGGGACCGTTCCGATCCGAAAAACTACCGCCCGATAGCAATCACCTCATTACTCTGCAAAGTGATGGAGCGCAGTATCAACACTCAATTGATGTCATACCTAGAGGGGAAGGACCTTCTAAGCAACCGCCAATATGGATTTGGCCCAAATCGGTCAGCTGGGGACCTTCTGGTTCACGTATGTCACAAGATGGGTGATGCCGTCGAACTAACTCGCGACCTGAATTTTGGACGCCACATCGAGGAGAAAGCTAAGGTAGCCTCAAGGAAGCTGGGTGTTCTCAACAAGGTGCGTCAGTACTTTACGCCGAGCCAAAAACTGCTACTTTATAAAGCGCAGATTCGCTCACGCGTGGAGTACTGTTCGCATCTGTGGGACGGATCCGCAAAATACCTGCTCGGCTCCTTAGACTCGATTCAGCGTCGCGCTGTACGCCTCGTTAACGACCCCGAGGTATCTCGGAACTTAGAGACCTTACAGCTCCGCAGGGACGTTGGATCTTTGAGTGTGTTCTATCGCCTGTACCACGGAGAGTGTTCCAAGGAGCTGCACGATGCGATCCCTCCATCCCCATTCTACCATCGTTCCACGCGCAACAGGTTGGGAATGCATCCACACACTGTCGATATTCCCCCACTTAGGACAAATCGATCCTGTAAATCCTTTATTTACAGGGTTGCCAACATGTGGAATGTACTCCCACCTGCATCTTTTCCTCTAAAGTACAGTCTGGGATCCTTCAAACATAATGTGAAGGTGCACCTAGCCGGCCGACATGGTATTCGCAGCCCCCGTTAATATTCGAATGCCCGTGGGCGCCGTCGGACTACACCTCTGCGTTAGTCTGGCGCGCGCCATATGTCGAGCTTCACATTAAAAAAAAATAAAAAAAAAATTATTATCTTAAAAAATAGACCGATTTGCATGCGTTTTTTTTAAAGCTTGTAATAAAAGTTAAATTACACATTAAAAGAAACCCCGACCCTTAAAAAGTCAAAAATAATTTCCGTTTACTTACTTAAAGGCTTCGGGGGATGTATTAATTAAAATATAAAACTCAGAGCAGCGCGCGAATTTACTTAGGGGTCCCGATTCCTTTAAGTAAGTAAACGGATATAATTTTTGAATTTTTAAGGGTTCGGGGGTTTTTTAAATATGTAATTTTTTGATGAACTGTAAGCGATGATACTATGTGGCTAGTCACTTGTAATAGTATGAATAAAAAAAAAATGCCCTGCGTAGTTTCTTGTCGGCTCTTCTTTGTGGGTGTAATAAATGATGGTAGTGTGGTGTCCTACAGGCAGGCTGGTCACCTCTCACCTTGGCACGGTCCTTCCATCGAGTCGTGCAGCAGGTGGGTCTTCGTGCCTTACTTGCTGCTTGATAGTTATCTTGTCCGAATACTTTGCTAAACGTGGTGGTTGATATTGTGTTGCAATTTTCCAGTGTTCTTGCAGCACAACACCGATTACTGTGCTTACCCTGATTGTCGGCAACACCGATTACTCTGCTTACCCTGATTTTCGGGATACAGCGTGTGTGGTATGCATGTATGTATGTGGTGTCCTAAAGACTTGACTCCTACAGGACGTAACACAAGAACTGATGAAACGTTCTCTAGCTTCCGAAGCCTAGCGCTGTGAGTTTGGATTGATCCATCGGAGTTTAGCCGTTTCAGTCCGGCACTTAAGTGGATAAGTTTCAGTCGCCTGGCACTAGAGACGCGATATGATTGT
Organism: Nematopogon swammerdamellus; assembly: GCA_946902875.1. NCBI lineage: Eukaryota > Metazoa > Arthropoda > Insecta > Lepidoptera > Adelidae > Nematopogon > Nematopogon swammerdamellus. Next base: position 1,322,548 of record OX336345.1, on the reverse strand, counting down.
GTGTTTGGCGGCTATGGATGAGTTGCTACATGAAACTGTAAGCGCAATCTCGATAGTTCGCCTATTTGAGTAATCGCCTCTGACTAACTCGCCTTACAAATTGCTATTATGTTATGATTGCCTAGTAGCTGAAGTCTGCTAGCAAGTAAGCGCAACACCGATTACTCTGCTCGCCGCGATTGGCGGGATACAGCGTGTGGTATGTATGTATGTACGTATCCGGCACGGAACCCTATTACTAAGCCTACGCCGCCTGTCTGTCCGTCCGTCCGTCCGTCCGTCTGTCTGTCTGTCTGTCCGAGGGTCTTCGTACCTTCCTGTCTGCTTTATAGTTATCTTGTCCGAATACTTGGTGGTGCTATACGCGGTGATCGGTGTTGTGCTGTAATTTAAATAAAAGAGTCTTTGCTGCACGACAATGATTACTCTGCTCACCCCGATTGTCGGAATATAGCGTATGGTATGTATGTATGTATTATTATTAGTATTTTAGTGACTAGCGACATAATAGAATTGCCTACAGTCTATCGCAAATACAGCTTGAGAGCAAGATTAACAGAAACGGCTATGTAAATAGTTTGTTCTTTCCGTCCAGTTCAGTGTAGCCGGCACGACCGAAGGGAAGCACTGACATGGCACCTAGTTCACCCGGTGTTATGGGCTGACATCACGGATGTTGTAGGTGAGGTAGCCTGTTTCCATAAAAAAAAATTTACTGAGAGTTCTGACTTCAAAGACTTATTAATTAAGGTGCATCAGTTGTATGTACTTGTATGTTTGTATGTACTCACGCGGCCTCGGTTTGGCCGGTGTGTCTGGCAGCACCACGGTCGGCAGATCGTCGTGCTCAGCTCCTCTCGTCTCGCGCTGGCGTCCGCCGCTGGTGATGGTCTTCGTTCCGTTCTTCACCTGCTCCGCCGCTCGGCCGTTCGTGTCTTCCGCCATCGGCACCACGTGGCTCGAGGAGCCGCAACCCATGGCGGAGTTTTGTATTTTACTGTTGCGTTCACTGCTTTTCAAATTGTTCACTGCCCCCTTTGACTGTTGCGTTCACTGTTTTTCAAATTATTCACTGCCACTTTTGGAAGAACTTCCGAGGTGTAAGGTATGATATTTTCAGCACTTCAGTTGGGTTCGTTCGCATGGATTTTTCACTATTTTCAAAACAGTTTTCTATTACATTGGGACTAAAGTTTTTAAGGTTAATAATTAGTTTTACTTGTATCTATGTACATACTGATATGTATGTTTGTATAAGTATGCAAAATAGCAAACTATGCAAAATAGAAAAATAGCAAACTGAGTGACCGTTACGGACCAACTTCGAGAGTTTTTTTCTTATCTGGCGTATATTCTGCGCTAAATCAATGTCTACACCCATCTACGCTACCGAAGGGACGCACGCGACACAACCAGACATCGTCAAGACAAACTTCGGTCACGAACTGGTTTAGTTTGAGGTTATGCCAGGTGGAAAGAAAACCTAGAAAGTTCTGACAAGTCTCGGCGGCAGCTGACAGCTGGGCACCCGGAGCTCCCTACTGCAGTTGAGGAGAATTATAATTACTGCAAATACGTGAGTAACGTTCACATTAAACCTATATAAATATAAAAAAACTTACTAATATAATAAAATCTACCTATATAAATAAAATTAAGTGTAGAATTAAGATAATCTGATTTGCGGCACTGGTGATTCAAACCTGCTCGAAACGATCGCGGTGTGGAAATCATACGTATGCGATTGCCTTGCGACGCGGGCCTAGCTAGCTAGATTAGGATATTGTGCGGTCGCAGGTACCCGAATATACCTGACAACTTAGCATAATTTGACAAGAGTCACCGCCGCGATAGTGATAGTTATAGGCTACACAATCTATAGGCACACATAGATATGAAAGTAAGTAGTTTATTCACTGAATAGAATTATATATAAGTACCTACACTGCATTGCCACTTGTCACACTGTCCCGGCAGCTCCCGGAGCACAATTAAATAATAATTATAACTACATTAGTATTAAATTTTGATAATAAATTATTTAGGTATATATAATTAATTATATAGAGTAGTACTTATACATACACGTATATACCTACAATTACATAACTTGCTAGAGTATATATGTATGAGTTATGATAATAAGTAAAATTTTGTTTGTTTTATCTACATACATAAAATAAGTAGTTAACATAATAAATTTATAAATAAGTGATCTTATACATGTAGTTGTCCTATCCTGTATATACATATATTAATCCCACTATTAATTTTAAATTATATTAAGTGCTATACTAATCCTACTGTCAACTTTCTTCTCTTTCCATGAACACTCGGAGCAAAACTCGATCCGCCATGGCCACGGAGACCACCCTGCTGCAGCAGCAGATCGAGGAGCTACGGGTTCTTAACAGCCAGCTTCTCGCCGAGCAAGCGGACAACTCGGAGGCGTTCGACGGCCTGTGGGCGGCCAACGCGGAGCTCAAGAGGAAGCTCGCCGAGAAGGATGCCTACATCGAGGAGCTCCGAGCGGGTGAACAACGGCTCATGGAAACCATACTCGAGTACGAGCGGGACCAGAAGGAGTACGAGAGAGTGCTCGACGCCAACAATGCACTGCACAAGGATTTGTTGGAGCTGCAGCTGAACAAGGAGAACAGCGGCACGTATTCCTACGACGGTGACTCCAAGGATTTGCAGCAACTGAGGGATTTGCTGTCAGTAGAAAAGAAGCAGAATATTGGACTGCGAAGGGAGGTCGCGGAGAAGAATGCGATCATACGCGAGCAGTCTAAAAAGCTTAATGAACAGACAGCGGCACTCCACCTTAGGTCTACGAGCGACACTCCGATCAGCTTCACAACATACCTCGACGCACGCTCACTCTCTCCCCCCCTCCATGCTTCGTCGGCGTCTATAGCCGAGTCATCTTCCTACCAAGACTCCCCACCCCTGCCGGTTGCAACGCACACTACCACAGTCTCAGCACTGCCCGCGACACCAGTCGGATCCCTGTCTACCTCACCTTCTGGGTTGTCTGCCGCGGTAACAAAGGCGCCAAAGAAGAAAAATAAGGGAAAGAAGAAGAACAGTGTATCTTCCGAGGAGGTCAAGCGGGCAAACTCCAACGCATCAAAGGCAAGCGGGCGGAATAGAACGGGGAAGAAGGTAAATGACATCTCGGCAATAAACCCAACAGCCACACCTGCAACAGAGCATTCCTTGGCCGCAGCTTTTAAGGCAACAAAGAGTACGAAGAGAAATAAGGACGACACACCTGCACGTACAACTCGGGACACGAGCAAAGCCGCCCCCGCACGCCACACCTGCCCTGCTGCCACGACTCCGCCAACCTCGCGCCAGAGGCGAGTACTCATCCTTAGCGACGAGCACGGACTTGGCATGGCGCAGCACTACAGGGAGGCGTGTGAGTCATCTGCCAACGTCACCGCTCTATGTAAGCCGGCCGCGCCGATCACTGAGGTGATCAAAGATTTCCCGCGCAAGGTCTCCGACATGCAAGAGAATGACGTTGTCATACTGATGGCGGGTGCTGCGGCGGCAAATGTGGACCCGACGATATATGTTAAATGTGTGAAGTATGTGTCAGAGGTGTGCATACTTAAAAAACTGCATTTGTTCGTAAGCTCACTACGGTACGCCCCTCTTACGATACATCATTCACATATCCCGGACGTGACTACCACTAATGACACTGCTTATAGGATAAATAAAATGCTCTTTAACTTCACAGAGTCTGTCCCCAATACTATTTACCTAGATTTAAATTGCCTACCAAGACCGTGCTACTCGAAAAAGGGTTTAATAAATAGTACAGGTCTGAACATGCTTGTTAGTCAAATTCACAAATGTAATTACAGTGTCAAGACGTCTAATTTAAAGTTCCTGTCTCTAGACAAAAGTGTGACTGAGCAAAAAAAGACCTCTTTTTTATGCCAAAGTCCAATAACAACAGTACTGTACAATTAAAAAAATCTAGTTATTCGCCTAAGTTAGCAAACAGTACTGTAAAAATTAATAAAACTAAAACTTGTAATAAGAATGAAAAACATCTTAATAATAAGCTAACAATTGGGCATCAAAATGTTCAAGGCTTACGAGGAAAATGCCAGTTACTAGAGTTATTTTTAAAAGACAACCATGTAGACATATTTTGTATTTCAGAATCTTGGACAGACTCGTGTGAATTACTCACTCAACAAGTACCACATTATTCTGTAATAAGTAGTTATCATAGAAAAAATTTTATTAGAGGCGGGACAATAATTTTTGTTAGAAACGGCTTGAGAGCAAAGAATAGGCCAGATATAGTTAATATGTCAGTTGAGAAAGAATTTGAAGTTAGCTGTATTGAGATGGAATCTGTTATCATATTGTCTGTATATAGGTCACCCTCAATGAGTGTATTGTCATTTTCAGATAAATTAGAAGAAGTTTTATATAAAATTAATAGTAATAACAATAAATCAATAGTTCTATGTGGTGACTTCAATGTTCGGTTTCCTTTAATTAAAAATGAAAAACACGATTTATCTGACCTAATGGATAGTTTCTTACTTAACCAAACTATATATGAATACACTAGAGTAACTGATTCATGCGCATCATGCATAGATAATATTTTTACTGATGCAGAAACGATTCAATGTAATTTATCTCACGGTATTCACTCTGACCATTATGCTCAAATAATCTCAATTAAATGGGAAACAAAATGTATTAATAAATCTGTATATAAATTGAGTAGAACCGTTAATAGTGACACAATAAATGCGTTAAATAAGGATCTAGTTGTAGAATTTGGAAAATATGAAAATAAAATTGACTTTAAATACTTCTTTAACACTTTTGTTAGATATTTAAATATGCACATGCCTCTGAAATCTAAACGAGTAGTTAAAAAAAAACATTTCGCACAGTGGGCCACACCTAGTATTGTAAGAGCCAAAGAAAAATTGTTTCTTTTGTATGATTTGTTAAAACAAAACAACAATGCAAATCTTAGAGCGTATGTTTCGTTGTACAGTAAAATTTTTAAGCAAGTTACAATTAAAGCCAAGCAATTGTTCTTAAAAGATAAACTGTTAAAATCTGACAACAAAATCAAAATGGCCTGGGCTATTATTAAAGAAGAAACAGGCAAGTCTCCTAAAAATAATGACACAAATATAGAATTAAAAATAGGAGACGACATTATAAAAAATAGCTCAAGTGTTGCAAATCACTTTAATAAATATTTTTCTACTATTGCTCAAGAAACAACAAAACATGTCAAAGCAAGTACTGAAGCAGCATTAGAATATCTGCGAAGATACGCACCACGAGGAAATGAAACCATCACTTTCAATCCTGTATCGTTCTCCGAAATTAAAACAATTATTAGAGACCTTAAATCAAAAAACTCCCAGGACTTGTGGAATGTCTCACCTAAACTACTGAAGTCACTAAGTTTTAGTCTTATAGAACCATTAATTAGTGTTATAAATCAATGCTTTGAGGACGGCATATTCCCAGATTCACTCAAAATAGCTAGATTAGTTCCATTGTTTAAAAAGGGATGTCATAACAATATTGGAAACTATCGTCCTGTATCTTTGCTTCCTGTATTTAGTAAAGTGTTTGAAAAAGCCGTGGAAAAAAGATTAATTAATTATTTTAATGATAACAACATCTTAAACTATAAACAATTTGGATTCCGCAAGGGCAAGTCTACAGGAGATGCCATTGCGTCAATGATAAAAGTTATAATTCAATCATTAGATAATTCTAATCACACTTATGGCATCTTCTGTGATCTATCCAAGGCATTCGACTGTGTTAGTCATGACATAATTTTAATGAAATTAGAACATTATGGTGTAAGGGATAAAGAGTTGCGTCTTTGTAAATCATATTTGAGTACCAGAAAGCAGGTGTGTGATGTTAATGGTAATAAGTCTGGTGTGGAATCCATTTCTATGGGAGTTCCTCAAGGTTCCATACTGGGACCATTGCTCTTCTTAATCTATGTAAATGACATTTCTAGTTGTATTAAAGATGATATTGAGTTAGTAATGTTTGCCGACGATATATCTGTAGTTTTAAAAAATAAAAACATTGCGGAATTACGTGAGTCCTTCATCAATGTAATTCAGTCATTAAAGTGTTGGTTTGATTCCAATAACCTCTTACTCAATGTCAATAAAACAAATGTAATGCACTTTGCACTTGGAACTCACAGACGTATTGTTAATCAGGAAATTGTTAAAACAGCAGAAGATCTGACATTACATATTTCCAAAGAAATAACCTTTTTAGGAGTAATATTTGATCGCACCCTAACTTGGAAACCTCATATAGATACGCTTGCTGGTAAGCTAAGTTCAGCTTGTTATGCCATAAAAAAAATTAAAGAATTATGTGGCATACAAGCTGCTAAAACTGTGTATTATGCTTACTTCGATAGTCTTATGTCTTATGGATTATTATTTTGGGGAAACGCGGCGGAATCTAATAGAATATTTATTCTTCAAAAAAGAGCACTGCGTTGTATACTCAGTATGAGGGCGAGGGACTCTTGTAGAAATGTATTTGATAAAATAGGAATTATGTATGACATTACCCAGTGCTTATATTTATCAAAATATCTGCTATGCTAGGAAATATATACAGGATGCTACGCTTCACTCTGATATGCACCAGCATGATACTAGGCATAAAAATAATGTTCTAATTACGAAGCACAGGTCATCTAAAATGTCGAAAAGTTTTGTTTGCAACAGTGTCAGATTGTATAATAAAATACCAGAAGAGGTAAAAAATCTAAATGATACTTTGTTTAAGAAACATATAAAATCAACTCTTGTAAAGAAAGCCTACTATACTGTAAAAGAGGCATTAGTCGACAGGACTATATCTTGAGGTTCTGACTGCATAATTAGTTAGCGCATGACTAGGTACTATTTGTACTCAAATTTATTTACTAACCGATTGACAACTTGATACTTCAAGTATCTTAATATTTTTATTATAATATAATTTTTTTTTTTTTTATTATTTGACAATACTACGTTGTAGTATGTATACTTATTATGACTAGGTACTATTTGTACTCAAATTTATTTACTCACCGATTGACAACTTGATACTTCAAGTATCTTAATATTTTTATTATAATTTTTTTAATTTTTTTTTATTATTATTTGACAATACTACGTTGTAGTATGTATACTTATTACTAACATTATTGAGTTGATACAAATGACGTATCAAAAATTTGACAAAGGCTCTTTACACCTGATCCACTAAATTAAGTCCTTGCAGTCAGAACTTCAAAAACAAAACAAAAATCTGTTTTTGATCTTGCTCTCAAGCTGTATTTTCAATCGACTGTAGGCGGTGTTATTATGTGGATAGTCACTAAATGCTTGTAAAAATTATTATGAAAAAAAAAACCCTGCGAAGTTTCTTACCGGTTCTTCTTCGTGGGTGTAATCGAATCGGATAGAACAAATTGTGACAAATTCGAGTACAGTCATGCTGTCTAATGAATGCTTAATAAACAATACAACAATACAATACAATATGAAATATATGTACATATATTACTTTCCTGTCCTAATGTCTGCACTACCCTTGCCATCATTCTTAAGAATTCTTAAGAAATCACTTAATGTGATAAGTCCACCTTTGCACGCTATTGTTCTCTTGTTTCTGTATGAATTATGTTTGTAAATTTATATTTGTCTCCTGTATGTTATGTCTAGGTCATCGGTAATCTGGGTGTGGTGGTGTGCAATCCGAAAGAGAATTTACATGTTAGCGATTAAAATATTTACCAGTACAATCCTTCTGTATTTACGAGAATTCTGTATTTATAAGGCTGAAAGTGAAGTTTAGTTTAAAAAAAGCGGTCAAGTATTAGTCGAACTCGCGCGGAGAGGATTCCGTACCATTCCGTTTTCCGTGAGAACTTTCAAGACTTAGGATTTTCGTTTAAGTTTTCCTGTAAAAACAATTAAAAAAAATTTAAAAACCGATTTCAAAAATGTATGAAATAAAAAAAATCGAACCCTAGAGTTGAAGGCGGTGCTAAAGAAGGCTACACAAATCACAAAGGATATCATGCACTCATGTTTTCTTTCATGAATCATTTTTGCTTGCTTTAGCACCGCCTTCAACTCTAGGGTTACATTTTTTTTCTCGACTTTTGTATATTTTCTTTAATATCTTTTAAACTATCTATTCTAAAATTATAAATAAATGGTATTCCTTTTAACGAGCTCTTTTCATTAATATGTCACATCACATGATGCAATCTCATAAAACAAAGTAACTTACTCCATAACCATCCCACACAGAATTATTATTTGTATTGATATCCTAACATTTGAGCGAAATAACTATTACGAGAGCGGAACCTGATATAACGTAAAAAGATTGTTAAAAGTACACGAGTAAATACATCGATTTTTGGCTAATCTTTGCATACGCCTGCCACACAATTTAATTTTACTTGATTCGTTCCAAATACGGATTTCAATGTTGGAAAAACTCGATTTTGTCTTTCTGGCCAGTTGGTCAATACACGCACGCTAATATATGCACGAGGCACTCCATCAGAAACGATGGCGCGAGATATACGGCATATGAAGGCGTAATTTGAATATAAAAGAGGCGAAAGGAGGCTTCAATACAGCGGAGGCTGCCCCGCCACCCCGCCCCGCCTACTCGTAAAGTGTATACGACTAGCGGAAAGTTTAGAGGGGAAAATTCCGTAATATGAGCGTATGGTATCCCGTAAAACTGGTCGGGGGATTATCATTTCGACGATGGTTGACGGTTGACTTCTCTCTCATCCATAAGAGCATCGTGAACTGCGAACCGTTTTCAAATTTCGAATTTCCTTCATCGTATTGCTGTCGCTGTGGGCCGCGCCGCTGCCCACGCACGTAAAAAGGACAACTGCAGCTCAGAAGCAAACTACCTACAAAATATTTGTGAATCACCATTCAGGCGAAGTCTTTTTACATGTCTTTATTCTTCCTTAATTTAAATGATATATTTTTTTTGCTATCAGCAAAAGCCTACTGGATGTTCCTACGTCTTAATTTAAAAACAAATTATAGTTTTCCATATTGAAAAATTTCAAAGGCCTAAAATTGCTATATTTTCAAATTTTTATAATCAAATATATTCCATTTAAAATTAAATAAGGAAGAAAGGACAACATAGGGACATAGATATTGATAATGTATTTTACACACAACAATTTTAAAATGGTAGTGCAAGATTTACGGGTTGGAAAGAGACTTCCCCTGGTGTATGAGAAAAGTGGACTCGCTCAAGATTTGGCCCGAAACATCGAGCTGCTCTCTCGAAAAACGATTGTCAGTAGAGCTGTTTTTTTAGGTTTCCGTATCCCGTACGGAAGCCTATTACTAAGCCTACGCCGTTGTCTGTCTGTCTGTCCGTCCGTATGTCCAAGAGCTGTATCTCTTGAACCGTAATAGTTAGCCCGTTGAAATTTTCACAGAATATGTGTTATTATGGCGGATATAACAACAAATAGAATAAAAAATAGAAAAAGTAAAAAATTCAGGGGGGTTCCCATACAAGAAACGTGTTTCTTTTTTCAATGTTTTTTTTGTGGTGCGGAGACCTCGGTGCGCGATTCCGACTCGCACTTGGCCGGTTTTTATTAAATACTGTACATACAAAACATGGCAATTGAAAACCACAGAGAACTTTGATCAAAGGAGCTTGATCGAATGTTTGCATAAGGAAAAATAAATAGTTCAGAACGCCTACCGTTTTATGTACTCGTATGAATATATTTTCTTGCTTCAAAGAAGTTGTAACTCATTTCAGAAGTTGTAACCTACGATACGCGCTCTTAGAGATTTAATCTATTTGTTATATAGATTGGTATTTCTTCCTACATCGGAAAAGGCAGAAAACCTGAAATTGGAAATATAAATTAGAAATACGATTTTATTAAGAGTTTAAAAAAATCTAAAATGTAATAAATCTGAACAAAAAAATTTAAGAAAAAAGGGACGCTACAATCGCTGAATGTCAGTTAATTCCGATTTAGAATCAAAATCGTTCCCTAAATGTCAACATACTTTTTGCGTCTAAAATTTTGTATTTCTAAAAAAAAAAGCGAATTAATTGGCACCTAGTCCTACGAAGTGTTTCAGCTAAACACGTTAAAATGGTAAAGTTTTCAGATTTAACGAGAAACCGACAAAGGCAAAAACGCCAACAGACAGTTTCAAATAACAGCTCCCTTCTTCAGTGGATGTACGAGTAACGAGATGTTAATGTTCTAAATTTGAATTTCGCTCGCGCGTCAGTTCTGTCTGAAGCGTCTGCAACTGCTGACACGGCGGCGGCGATGACAGTGGCGCAACTAGAAACATTTTATCAATGGGGAGTCCAGGGATTCCTCTGTAGAATAGAATATATTAACGCGTTCACGGACTGACGAACCGACGAGGGGCGAGCGAATTTGTATAGATTACTATGGAGTCACGTGATCTTGTGTCGTATTGCACTCACTCACTTTTAATTAGTGTCTTAAGAAACACATCTAGAATGATTTCCCCGCACCCCTCACACACTATAGATACTTCATAGTACGACGCTACGGCTGTGGCCGTGAGCTACCCATACAGCCAGTGGACGGTAACGGCTGTGGCTGTGGACGAACCGTCATATCACAGGTACTTAAACCTGTTCGATATAACAGTTCGCCGACAGGCGGCGTATGAGTTTGTATGGAAATTTTTAGCGTCATATCATGAAAGCTAAGATCATCACAGTGTCCGTGAAAGTGTTAATTTGGATTGATGGGTTCTCCGTGAAGCCCCTAGTTGCGTTTCAGCTATCTATTGTAGCGCCTTTGGCGCGTAATATCGAAAACCTACACTTGTACTTTTCATATTGATAAAGACGTGGTCGTCCGTCAGCATCACCAGTGCATTCTACAAATGTCTTTGTCAAGCGCTACAAATGTATTTTTCTCTTTCACATCCCTTAGAAAAGGTGTGAAATAGTCAAGAGCGTGGTCGGTAATTGTTTATAACTCCTTTTTTACACTTGTTAATTTAAATAAATAATTAAAGCGGCGGGTGGCCGAGTGGTTTGGGCATCGGCTTCTCATGCGGGAGGTCCGAGGTTCGAATCCGGTCGGCGTGTACCAATGAGTTTTTTCTGACGAAAAAATTTACGTGCATACCTACACCCGCTGCTTCACCGTTCGGAACCGGTGTAAAACTGTAGGTCCCCTGCCTTGCCCCTTACTAGGTGGTAGGCTCAAATTGTAGTCGACTGGGTTGGTACCACCGTACTGGATGTAAGATGGCCGCAAGCAACCACGGTTGTGTTCTCCTCTAGTCTAGTATAGCCAGCAATCCAGGGAAGTCTCCGGTATGGCACCTACCTTCTCGGAGGTGATATTGGCTGGTTAGAGCATGTGCTTTGGCCCCTCCGACTCAGCCACCCATACCGGATTACATAAAAAATAAATGAAAAAAATGCATGATAGAGTCGCTAATTCTTTTTTTTTCAATTGACGTAGACATGCACACATACGGTTTTGACTGATATTGTATCGTAACTTACCATTTGTAAAAATACAATAATCAACCCCCCCCCCCCCCCCCCCCCCCCTCCGAATTTGCCCGATCGATTTTGTATAGTTGCGTCAGTGACTTCTTTCGCTTCTGAACGGAACGTATGTAATTACTACTGAAATCCGCATCTTTGAGACGGAGGAGGAAAGGGAACAACCTCGTAGAGGTGGAATTATACCACACTTTGCTATATGCTATCGAGATCTTCAGATCTTTTTGCATGCTTTACACTATCTATAGGTAGATAATTTAGTTTGGAATAATTCAATGAAAAGTATAAAAATAAAGCGGCAACGTGCGGGCAAAATATACATTTGTATTTCTTATAACGAGCCCTTTCCGTTATACGTCATTGATACGTCCATTGATACTTCACATAATGCACTTGACATTTTTTTTTTAACTTTCCCTATTTTGTTTTTTTTTTTCGAAATTTTAGTAGTTTCGAAGATAAGGGGGGACGATGCCCGATTTTTTATTATTTTCTTCAATATCTTTTAAACCATTCAATGTTAAATTATACATATAAAAATATATATATTTGTATTCCTTATTAAGAGCCCTTTTCAGCGATTTACTTCCATAAGTACTTATGTACTTTCTTCTTCAAATAATAAAATGTATTGTGCTGCAATAAGGCTGCAATCTACTGCGAGAATAGCCAAATTGGTTCAAACATTTTCGCCCAAACGGCTTTGATTAAACTGAAATTCGCTCGCACTAATTGATCCAAACCGAGAAGGACGAACCAGCTTTGAGCCACACTAGAGCCTGCGAACAGGCCGGCTTTAGCTAGTTCGAGTTTGAGTGCCTTTAGCGGCCTAGCTAGAGGAGCGTTTGGCCCTGATTGAACGCTCGGTAAAGTGGTTGTGCTGCACATGGTCGCCATCTTGAATGTGGGTTTTAGTCTGTACCAAGGAGCTTTGAACCAGACCAGTCTCGGCCGCCGGCGGTGTGGCCCGATCGTTGTTCTGTGGTCTGTCGTACATTACATGTTAGGGCCAAGTTTGTAGTATCCGTAATCGACAACGAGCTGCGAACAACACGACCATGTTTAATTTTGTTGTCTATTATTTATTGATTTTTATTGTTTGTTGTGTCTTGTTTATAGTTTATCGTTAATCGTTAATCGTTTATCATTATCGTTTATTGTTTATCGTTTATCTTGTATCGTTTATAGTTTATCGTTTATCTTTTATCGGTTATCGTTTATGGTTTATCGTGTAACGTTTATAGTTTATCGTTTATCTTTAATGGGTTATCGTTTATCGTTTATCGTTATCGTTTATGGTTTATTGTTTATTGTTCATTATTTATTGTTTGCTGTTTATTTTTTTTTTTTTTTATTGTTTATAAGGCAATAAAACTGCACGCGAACCTGTCATAGTTTATTCTATCCTATTCTGATTTGTATACGTATTTTGTATCAACTCTACGGTAAAAAAATAAAATATTAAGAATTGGACTTTAAATTATATAACAGTTAGCCTGTTATTTAAAAAAATTATGTTTATGCAAGAAGAACAGAAATTACAAACCAAAATATTTACACAAATATTACGTCCTTTGCGAAAATCACAAGCATTCAAACACGATTTCAATCACAATTTCTCCATCACTATATTTTTGTCCGATCCTTTAATGCGGGATTTGGGTGGGTCCCATGAAAATGTATACAGGTCTCGTACATCAACGTGTATTGTACACCTGTACCCTCTTTTCACTAAACACGGAAATAGATAATTAATTGAAACTCTTCTGATTAGTAAAAACATTAATTAAATAAACACCTATAGGTATTCAGGGATTTTTAAAAACCTTTCAGGCTAATCACAAAGTATTTCAACACTTTAGGTAATGCCAAGGTAAGGTGGGGTAACTGTAACAAGTTAGGGGGCGGGGGTGCGCGGGGTAAATGCCGCGGCCGGCGCGGTGCCGACATGCCGAGCGCACAACTACTACTGACTATCCACTTCCATTAATACCAATTTTATTTTAGCCTAGCTTTTATTTTTTCTAACCTATCTACGGTATAGAGCTGTCAGATGCTCTTGATACTTTTATTAATTAAAATCTATGAAAGGATGAAAAAAAAATTGTTTTTAAGGCATACAAGGATCAAGGATCAAATATTTACTGCATTTTAATAACTATCTACTAACTGCATTTTATATATTGCATTTTATATTAAATTAGTAATTGCATTTTAGCAGTAACTGCATTTCATATTAATTATATAGTTTTTTTAGAAACCTCCGCGGACGCCCGCATAACAACCCATCGTATCGTATAAACGGTTTACGCACTCATAGAAGACGAATGAACAACGAACGAACAAATATTAATTTTTATATAGTAGATAATTGATATTTTAGATTTATATAGTTTGTACAATTTCTCGCATTACAATTATTTTATTTGGTGACAAATCGCTTGTTATGTTATTTGGTTTTTTTTTTCACTTGTAACAAAATTTTAATAAATCCACACTATCAAAATGCGTAATGTCATTCATAAAGGAGACATTAAAATTTTCATGGAAAATGTCTAGACTGAAGACAGCTTGATAAGGTCATGGTTCAAGCTTCAAAATGAGGTCACGTCTATCATGACCGCCTACGCACCTGTTTCGTCCTTGTCTCGACTGTGAGAAGGTGAAGTCTTGCAGGTGTTATACCAAATACTTGTATTTGATATTAAAAGCTGCTTAATTGTATTTGAATATCGATTCTGTGTACTACAGTCTAAACAGTTTCGTATTTTTTATATTTTACGTCCTTTTAAAACCTAAAGCATACTTCGGGGAAAAATATCAAATCAAATCAAATACACTTTATTGTAGATCATACAAACATGGAACACAAAAGGCGAGTTTAATGCAATGTAGCATTCTTTACAAACTCGAATGTGGTGAAGCGCATAGGGCGGACAATGCAGTGCAAAAGTGTGAAGAATAAAAGTATTAAATAAATGGACACAAACATATAACATAAATAGATAATTACATACATAAAATAAATACTATAAGGTACGTTCATATTATATTTATGTATAAATTGCTTATATATACAAATATATTTTATATTATAAAAACTAACTGAATAGGGTTACTTGTCGCCATCAGAACTAGATATATACAGTTTGCGGATACGTTCTCTAAAATACATGGGTAGGCAGTGTGTACGAATTTGTATGATTTTGTAAATTTTAATATGTATGAGTAAATCACCAGTAGACCCGATTAATAAACATGTGTGTTAGTTTGGCAAAACTATTCCTATGTATCTGTCGGTTGTTCTTCTGATTATAACTTAAAAAAAAAGCCCGCTCACATGATTTGCATGTGAATTATTTTATATTTCATGGAATCTCAGAATTTTTTTTCACAGATCTCATGCATTACATGACTTTCGGGTACATTGAAAATTACTTTTAGGGCGTATTCAAATATAAAATACATGTCAATTTTTAAAAATTGACAAAACATTTGAAATATTAAAATAAAAAAATTAAAATTCTTAATTTTCAAGTATGTGCATACACGAAAACCATTTTAGCTACTCACATTGCAAGATAAAGAAGACTAGTAACTCACGTAGCGGAAAATTTAAAAAAGTCAACTGCCAAATTGTTTTACTTTTTTCAAAAAATTAAAAAACGTCCCAAGATATTGAGTCAATATACAATAAATATAAAAGTATATAATATATATTTAGAAATATGTTTAAAAGGGCCCTTTTTAAATCCCATAAAAACGGCAGCGCTCGTTGATACGCCTTAAAACTCACGGCACCAAGGCGAATTCGCACTCTCGCTGGAAATCGGGGACTATTACTGAAGCGATCGAAAAGACATTTTCAATGTCAAAAAATCAAAACAAAAGTATCAAGTCAATGCACTCGCGCTGCACAACCTGTCCATACAATAGTTACACAGAAATTACAATGAACTCACCCCTACCGCGGCCGGCGGCGCGGCGGCGGCGGCGGCGGCGGCACGCGGGTTGGCCACCCATGTTAGACGATGAAACCATTTCCATTTCACTATAATTCCCACCCTTAGACGACACCTCCATACTATGTGGACACTGCACTGACATGGCACCTAGTTCACCAAGGTGTTATGGGCGTTCAATTCAGTTTAGTCAAGCCCGAAATATTTAAATATTCGCTTCTAGCTTCAAAAAAAAAAATTGCGACCTTTTATTCAGTATTGTGGTACCAACCCTACACCTACACAACAAACACAACAAACCTACAGTTTTACGTGAAATCCGAACCACGGTAGAACGGTCACCATCCAAATCTGACTGCACCTAGCTGTGCTTAAGATCGTGAACGGCGGTCGAGTTGGGTATTATGGGATATATGAATAAAACCTAATAATGCCTTATTTCATTGTCAAGTAAGTAAGCCAGCAATACGTCATATTTTTAAACATATAAAAATAGGAAGAAAAAAAAAACAAAAATGTGAAAAAAAAACACTAATAACATTTAAAAGTATATAAATGAAGGGAAGCACTGACCTATCACCTAGTTCACCCGGTGTTATGGGCTGACGTCTCGGAATTTGTAGGTGATGTAGCCAACCGTGTCAGTTTCCATTAAAAAAAAATTACAAAAATAAAATAGGAAATGTATTATCTCATCATACGTAACGTCACGACTGGTTCACATTGGTGTAAGCAGATATTGAGTCATATTTCAACCTAACAAGTAAAAGGCTTTATTCGTAGTGACGCAATTCCGGTGACTGTCCGCCCACCGGTGGGCGACCGCGCCGCGCGCCGCCGCCGCCCGCCCATCAATTGTCAGCAAGCATCGTCAGCGACGCACGTACAACTCACCCCCTTCGCCGGCCATCTATAGCCTGCTTTACACGACTATCGTTATTACTAGTCAACTACTGTATCATTATTTTTAGGGGTCCGTAGCAACATGGTATTTTTTTTTATGTAATCCGATATGGGTGGCTGAATCGGAGGGGACAAAGCGCATGCTCCGACCAACCAATATCACCTCCGAGAAGGTAGGTGCCATACCGGAGACTTCCCTGGATTGCTCGCTATACTGGACTAGAGGAGAACACAACCGAGGCTGCTATGCGGCCATCTTACATCCAGTACGGTGGTACCAGCCCAGTCGGCTACAATTTGAGCCCACCACCTAGTAAGGGGCAAGGGAAGGGACCTACAGTTTTACACCGGTTCCGAACGGTGAAGCAGCAGGTGTAGGTATGCACATAATTTTTTTCGTCAGAAAAAACTCATTGGTACACGCCGAATGTATGTTTGAAGGGGAGATACCTATAAAAAATGCGAACCCCTCGACGCTATTCGCCACTCGGACAGTGTGAACTAACCGCTAGTCCGCGCCGCCCCCCGGATCGACTGACACCCCCACAGACACACCTTACATTGATTGCCCTAGTAAAATATGTACGCAGTGTGTTGTTGAATGTTTTCACGACCGATTTCGGGTGAAACTGCCTCAGACAGTATTATACCTTCAACCTTTACCATCAAGCTTGTTGGGATCGCAACTGTTGCTGTTCGTATGGATAAGGCACTTGAGAAGTTGTCTTTTTTTGCCTTTTTTATGGAAACTGACACGGTTGGCTACATCACCTACAACATCCGTCATGTCAGCCCATTAAGACCTTGTTGAACTGGGTGCCATGTCAGTGCTTCTCTTCATTCCGTGTCGCCTACACGGAACTGGACGCAACACACGAACTATTTACATAGCCTTTTCGACCGACGTTTCATTCAGTGTGGCCCGGGCGGGTTAAACCCTACCACCTAGTAAGGTAAGAATGGAAGGGACTTACAGTTTTTAAGTGGAATCCGAAGTACGGTCAGCCTCCAACAGTCGAGTGTACAGGACACTTAAGCTTCCTCACTGATTACTTGATTAGGCAGCCGCCATTTTGACACTAATGACATGCTAGACACAACATAAACAAAGCTTAGAATACTTTGTCACGATAAACCTATATCGCTAGCTGAAAATGATAGTGGGTTATCTGCCCAAAAGTCGATGTTGAGTTAATACAGAAATATCGAGTAAATCGAGCTCCATACAAGACACCAGTGGTTTTCCAGAAAAAAAATGTTTTATCCCCCTTATAACGATTTTTGAGCGGCGGGTGGCCGAGTGGTTTGGGCATCGGCTTCTCATGCGGGAGGTCCGAGGTTCGAATCTGGTCGGCGTGTACCAATGAGTTTTTTCTGACGAAAAAATTTACGTGCATACCTACACCCGCTGCTTCACCGTTCGGAACTGGTGTAAAACTGTAGGTCCCTTCCCTTGCCCCTTACTAGGTGGTAGGCTCAAATTGTAGCCGACTGGGTTGGTACCACCGTACTGGATGTAAGATGGCCGCAAGCAACCTCGGTTGTGTTCTCCTCTAGTCCAGTATAGCCAGCAATCCAGGGAAGTCTCCGGTATGGCACCTACCTTCTCGGAGGTGATATTGGCTGGTTAGAGCATGTGCTTTGGCCCCTCCGACGCAGCCACCCATACCGGATTACATAAAAAAAAAAAAAACTCAAATGTTGAATTTTAGGTTAGAAAAATAACTGTATCGACCATCCCACTACGTCAAACTGGCAAGTCATTGGTTTAGTGCAACAGTGGGTTATTTCCCGATTTTTTCCGATTTTCATAAAATTAACCATGAAAATGAAGATTTATATTTTTCAAAACATATAATTCAAGGAAATAAGCGTTTTATCTATTAAACAATCGTGATTCTAATTTAAAATAAAAAAATATAATAAAGTTAGAACTTAAGTTTTGGTTAAGAAAACTAAAAATGTGTTTATATCAAAACTACCTTTTTTAAGATAACCCACTATCGCTTTCAGCTAGCGATATGTGGGTACCTCTAAAATATTACAAGGTCGAGTACAAGTACAAAATATTACAAAATCGAAGAAAGTACCTCTAAGTTTGAACGATGCGCAAAACACATGTGTATGCATTTTCACAGGCGCAAACACGTTGAGGGGTCATAAGGAAATCACTTACAATTGACAAGTCCGCCTTTGTGCGTTCCCTCATTTTGTTTTTTTTTTCTTTTCGTGTAGTTAGCATTTTCACTTAATTATGTGCCATGAAGTGTTTCTATGCACAGAACAGCGATCGGTGGCCGCCTTGCCGCAGCCGGCGATTTCTTGCTCTGTGATTCTATACGTTTTGTTGGCGTGTGGTTCGGCACTGAATAGCCCTACTGCATATCTCCCAGTGCATGAGGTAAAAGGCGACTAAGGGCTACGGAGAATATGCCGTGCCAAAGGGCGACAGCAAGCCACATCATACCTTGGCACGGTTCTTCCGCAGTCATGCAGTATCTGGGTAACTTTACTTGCTTCTTCTTGTCCTAATATTTTACAAAACCTGATGGTCGGTGTTACATACATACCGCACACTGTAGCCCAACAATTGGGGATAAGCAGAGTAATCGGTGTTGTGCTGCAAGTACTCTTGTGAATTACAGTATAACACCGACTACCACGTTTCGCAAAGTATTCGGACAAGATAACTATGAAGCAGGCACGAAGGCCCACCTACTGCAAGGACCGTGCCAATGTGAGAGGTGGCTATCCTGTCGCCCTTAAGCACGGCATCTTGTCCTTATTTGTTTTCTGTATTGTTTTGTATAGTTTTTATTTTTTATTTTATGTTCTAATTCCGACATTAGGTATTTATTATTTTATCACGGGAGCCGCTGAAAATCAGCGCGCAGTCCTACTGCGCCTCAGCTGAGCGGTTTCCGTTTCACCATCCTCGTGTATAAATTGTATAAAATTATTCTGTTGTACTGCATCTTATGGTGAATAAATATATTTTCTTTCTTTTCTTTTCTTTCTTTCTTATCCTTTATAATGATAGAAAGAAAGAAAGAAAGAAAGAAAGAAAGAAAGAAAGAAAGAAAATCGTTTATTCAGCTAAAACTATAAATTAACAAGCAAAATACAAAATGTAAAATACATTTATTTAGCTGAAATGGAGCAGACAGCATGATGCAAAACCTTACAAGTAAGTAGTTGCCGCTGGTTTTAAGTCTGCCCCCTTTAGTCGCATTTTACAACATGCCCGGGGAGATATGCAGTCGGATATGTACACCGATTAATTTGCTGGTTTACCCCGATTGACGGGATACAGCATGGCGGTTTGATCCTGTGTCAGACGGTGAAAATATGGAATGATCCAGTATGTGAAAATATGGAATGATGTAACCTTCGGGAATTTTCGATCGATCGATCGTAAAGGGTAAAAACAGAAACACCCAAACAGAAGAGCGCCTGAATGCGCAGTGCTGGCAATGAATCGAATTCACTTCCACCATATAATAAGCATAATTTCTTTAGCTATGAAGTGGGATACGTCTTTAGTTTTGTAAATTTTTGACTAACGTAAATGTCATAAGATCCTATACATATAACTATACTCTTTTAGACCCGAATGTGCCTACCATGCAAGTACTCTTTAGGTATTCTAATAAGATTTCAAATGGATGAACCTGCTATTGCTATGCATTGCATACAACTTCGCATATTTTCGTCTACAACTTCCATACAATAATAACTAGTGACTGGCAGGGGCGTGCATCCCATAGAGGCAGAAAAGCACTGCCTACCCTGAGTATACTCCGAATTCCATCCACCCAAACAATCTAATTAAAACGTATAGAACTACTCGACTTCACTAAAAAACCAATAAGTACCTAATTTAAAATTTGCCGCGCGCTCAGCACTCTGAACTATCTCGCTGTCGCGCGCCGCGCCCGCGCCGCGCGCCGTCCGCGCGGACGCAACGCCCCCAAACGGCGAATGCCCAAAACACGACTGCCTGGTGGTCACTCACACCACAATGTCATCGTGCTCACACTATTACTCAAATTCTGTGTAGTTACGCTCTCGTATACGCTGGAATTGTGCGTTTGTATGCGTGTTTCGTTGCGCGATTTAGTAGGCCAGGGCAGGACTGCCTTTCACTAACACCACAACAATGCCTCATATTATTATAACGTAGGTGTCTCCATCTGGTTTATGATCGTACCCGCCTGCACTCCGGCCGTGCACTTGACAACACGACTTATTGAATTTGTATTTCAGTGTTTTAGCAGACTCGATCTCGATAACTTGTGAGTACCAGTGAGTGAGTGCGTTTAATAGTGTTTTTCTCACAAAAGTAGAATGGAGGGTGTAGAATGTCAAGTGTGTGGTCTGATATGTTTGATAAAGTTAATACATTTATGTTTTTCAAAGTTCTCTTACATCGATAAAGCAAAAATAGTATCAATCGGCAGGCCCACCGCCGAAATTGAACTCACCCAAAAGAAAGGTACCAATCTCCGCCATTTCAACAAGCAGTATTATAGTAAATTTTCTTGGTTGGCTGGTTCGCAATGCAGTAATCGATTGTTTTGTTATCCTTGTGTTTTATTCTCCACCGTAAAGAATGTTTGGAATGATAACGGTTACACAGATTTGAATAACTTCTCAAATGCAGCCAAAAAACATGACCAGTCTGAGAATCATCTGCGATGTAGTTTAGCATTTCATACTTTCGGTAAAAGTAGGATAGAAACTAGCATAAATAGTCAAACAAAGTTGGATATAGAGAGGCATAACGCGAAAGTAGATCGAAATCGTAATATATTTTACAGGCTAATTGATGTTACTTGCTTTTTAGGTAAACAGGAACTATCTTTCCGAGGTCATGATGAAACGGTCGATTCTTTTAATAGGGGCAATTATTTAGAAACAGTTGATTTGTTGGCTAAGTATGATTCTATCCTAGAAAATCACCTTGAAACAGCAACTTCTTCTTGGAATGGATTATCAAACCGGACCCAAAACGAACTTATTTCTTCCATATCCACCGCCATGTTTAATAATATTAAATACCAATTAAAGAAAACTGATTTTATTGCCGTTATGATAGATGAAACTCCAGATGTCAGTGGTAGAGAACAGTTAGTTTTGATTATTAGGTATTTTAATGGATTCAAAATTGTTGATCGATTCATGGGCTACGTTGATGTCAGTTTAGATAGGACTGCAAAAACTCTCAGTGCTATAGTGCTCAAAACATTAGAGACGTATGAATGTTTATCGAAATTAGTCGCACAAACATACGATGGAGCCTCAGTACTTTCTTCTGAACAAAACGGTGTGCAGTCTATTGTTAAAGAAAAATGCCCGCTGGCTTTATTTGTTTGGTGTTCTGCACACGTGCTAAATTTGATTCTTTCCAAGTCCTGTGAACGTATAAATGAGACAAAGCGTTTTTTCAATATTTTATAGACAATGGCTAACTTTTTTCACACCAGCACTAAACGGCTAGCATTTTACAACCAGTACTCGGAGTCAAAAAAAATGCCCCGTGTTGCAGTCACACGTGGGACTTACCATTCGCGCACAGTTAATGTAATTTCAAAAGAACGCTCCCATTTGACAGAAATGTTTGAACATATGTCTGAAAGTGAAAGTAGGTGGGACGGAGACACTTTACAACAGGCTTCAACGTTTCTAATGCATTTAAAAGACTTCGAATTTAATTTACTTCTACACACTTTTGGCGAAATTTTTGAAGAGACAGATATTTTATACAACTACATTCAAAACAAAACTTCAGATATTGGTTTTTGCATTCGGAAAATTAAAGAATTCGAAATTTTTATGGAACGTTTAAAATCGCGGTTTAACATGATTTTTGATAAAGTCAAAGATATTTGTGGTCAGCCGAAAAGGAAACGAAACGTAGATGATATAAAACTTCATTTTAAGAGAATTTTTATTGAAATAATAGATAATATTCTTAATGAGTCTCGTCAGCGATACACAAATATTAAAAATTTAACTTTTTATCAGTTGCTTTCTCATGAAAACTTTTTAAATTATAATGTTATCTTTCCCGAACAACTCTTCAATGAATTTACAATACAATACGCTGAATTCAAATTTAATAGCGATCGCCTTAGAAATGAATTAAAATGCATTTATAAGTCTTCCGATTTCAGTAATCTTGATCCTTATGCATTCATACAACACTGCTTCGAAAATAATTTAACTGAAATATTTCCCGAAGCTTTGCGTTTAGCCAAATTAATCGTGACCATCCCAGCTAGCAGCGCGTCAGCTGAAAGATCATTTTCCTCGCTTAAACGTATTCACACATACTTGCGCAATAGTCAAGGCCAAAAGCGACTTACAGACCTTTCTTTAATATCTATAGAAAAAGAACTTCTCACTGATATGAAACGAACTGGTACATTTTATAAAGACGTGTTAGATATATATTTACAAAAGGATAGGCTCATTGATTTAGTATACAAATAAGAAAAGTACCTCCTCTCCATTCTACTTATTTCTATTTCATCTTTTTCAGTTTTTTTTGTGATATTTGAGTCTATATATGGCACTGCACACTTTTTCTTGAGATTGATTCTGTTTAAATCACACAAAAGGCTTTTTTCAAAGCCGCCCTGGATATCTGTATTTATGACATGTGTAATTAAAATTCATTCATTTTATGGATATCTGAGGTGGCATTGAAAAAAAATTATTCTGGTTGAACAGTTTCATGTGGACATAAAGATGTGACAGATAAAAACTACGCTGATAATGGAAGGGTAAGAGAAATACAATTGAACTTGTTTTTAAATCACCTAAGTACTTAGTTTGAATCTTCATTGCTGCCTGCCTACCCGGTCTCGAATGTCTGTGCACGCCACTGGTGACTGGTGCACTGACACGGCACCTAGTTAATGTAGTAATGATCTGACAACATCAAGGTGCGGTGTGGTGATGTAGCCAACCAAAAATTCGGTTCGCTTATATATAAGTCGAGAACTAATCATTAAAATTCAAAACACAAACTATTTTCATAATCGCTTCGATTGACCTTCATTCAGTGCATTGGTACCAATCCGGACCGATTAAACCCTACTTACGTAGTAAGGTAAGCACTGTTTACAGTTTAGGTTGATAGAGTTTTGTAAATTCATCTCAGCCACGCACATAATGACTTTATCGTTCCATTAAAAAAATACATGACTATTTCGTCTAGTCTCAGATAGCCCTTCTTTAATGTTTAATTCTTTGCTCATTTATAACGACATGAGTTCGGTGAAACCACGGTGACTGTGATTTGGTTCGCGTGAGAATGGTCAGTATAGTTAAATGAAATAATAATTGTTATGAAATTATTACACTGTATGTGAGTCAGTGCTTATAGGAAATAGAGTAGGGTTTTATATCGGATATGTATAATGCCTAGGTAGTGTTTTCGAACAGTAGTTAGACAGTACAGTACAGCAGACATAAAAACAACATATAGAGAGATCCTGGTGCCTTCGTTCGTTGCCAGATTTTTCGTTACCTATCAATTTCCCCGACTATGGTATGTAATATTTATAAAATATTAATTTTAATACGTATTAGAAAAGAAATATTTTTAAAGCGGGAATGCACTTTTGTTTAGAAAGCGAAAACATGGTACACAAGTTTACATACAGCATATTTTTAAGTTTTTTTTTTTTTAAAAGCGCGACTTGTGGCATCGTTACACCTACGAGTAAGTGCCTAGCCTTATGAAAAACCTGAAATACGTGTAAAGTGTGGATTTGAAATTAATTAAGAAAGAAAGAAAGAAGAAAAATATTATTTATTGTCATTATACATAGGTATACACAAAGAAAAGAAAACATTACAAAAAGAACTTATACACGTAAAACCTAAATTAACAACACAAGTAATGACAATATGGAACCATCTCAGCATGGGCTATAGGTGCACAAGGCGGCCTATAGCGCTGTTTTTCAGATGGGCCCAGAGTAGTAAATATAGAACACTAAGAAACACAAACACGATACTTTTTTTTATCTACAAACAAAGACTAACACTATAAATAACTACATAAAACAATACCTTATAATAACACATAATAAAAACAGAATAATTACCAAAAGAACAGAAAAAAAATATACAGCACAACAGAATAACTTATCTAAATGCAACACAGCAATATATACAATTTGAAAGAATTACATAAAATGACATAAGCAAGTGACCGATACAGGCTGATGAAGATGATGATGATGATGGTGACATAAAATGACAGAACATTTCAAATTTTAAATTGGTCACTGGCCTTTTTGTGCCAGCAAGAGTGCACATTTCTGAATGATTAATGAAATCTTTGAAGTGCTATGTATCTATCCTTTCACAGAAAATTACATTTTTATTTATTTTATTTTATTTATATTTAACTAGGGTAATAAATAATAGAACAATAAAGGCCGTCACACATTCAACTAAATTTCCCCGCACATCCATCATGGACATACCAGGCCACGCTAGTACACAAATTTTCTACCCGATTCCACCCCCACGCCAGCCCTTAGCCGCATCCCACCCCCGCGGGGTTATGAACCTACGACCTACAAGCAGGACAAAGGGCTCGCAGGTGAAATGGGAATGAAGCAAATTAAGTTATACCCTTTCAGAAGAAGGCGATGGGGTAATAATGTTCGGGGAACTAGGTTATAGTGTCAGTGATATCTCTTTGTATTGACAGTTCTGATATAAATATATAATATATTTTATGGAAACTGGCACGAACGAAGGGAAGCACTGACGTGGCACCAAGTTCACCCGGTGTTATGGGCTGACATCACGGATGTTGTAGGTGATGTAGCCAACCGTGTCAGTTTCCATAAAAAAAAAAAAAAACTGACACGGTTGGCTACATCACCTATTTATTTTTTTTTTCTTAGGTACCATTTGTACCGATGGTACCTAAGAAAAAAAAATTGTGTTGAGTTGAGTTGAGTCTCATTTAATTTAAATTTATTACAACCGTGATGTCAGACTATAACACCTTGATGAACTAGGTGCCATGTCAGTGCTTCCCTTCGGTCGTGCCGGCTACACTGAACTAGACAGCAAAACACATACATACATACATAACACACGCTGTATTCCGACAATCAGGGTAAGTAGAGTAATCGGTGTTGTGCTATAAGGACTCTGGTAAATTACAGCACAACACCGACCAACACGTTTAGCACAGTATACGGACCAGACAACTATCAAGCAGCAAGTAAGGCACGAAGAACCCACCTGCTGCATGACCAGGTGGAAGGACTGCGTCAAGGTGAGAAGTGGCTAACCTGTCGCCCTTTAGCGCAGTATCTTGTCCTTATCCCTTAGTCGCCTCTTACGACATTCACGGGGAGAGACGCAGTGGGGCTATTCTTTTTAAGTACCTGCCCCATACGGTACAGAAAACACGAACTATTTAAATGCCGTTTCAACTGCGAAGTTTCTTGCCGGTTCTTCTTGGTGGGTGTAATCGAACCCGATAGAACAAATTGTGAGAAGTTCGAATGCGACAGATAGCCATCTCTCAACTTGGCACGGCCTTTCCACCGAGTCATGCAGCAGGTAGGTATTCGTGCCTTACTTCCCGCTTCATAGTCATCTTATCCGAATACATAATATTGTTGGTTATGCTATGTTCCGATATACTTAAAGTGCTGGCTGTCCAAAAGAAATTTCACACTCAAGAATCAAACTAAAGTAAGCGTCCACATTTTTTTTATGGAAACTGACACTGTTGCCTACATCACCTACAACATCCGTGATGTCAGCCCATAACACCGGGTGAACTAGGTGCCATCAGTGCTTCCCTTCATTTCATGTCGGCTACACTGAACTGGACGGAAAACACGAGCTATTTGCATAGCCGTTTCGACCGACGTTTCGCTCAGTGCGGTGGTAACAACTCGGCCGGGATAAACCCTACCACCTAGTGAGGTAAGAAGGGAAGGGACCTACAGTTTAACGTGGGATCCGAACCACGGTCAGCCTCCAACGGTCGAACGGTCACCCATCCAAGTACTGACCGCGCTCAGCGTTGCTTAACAACAGTCGACCGACCGCATCACTTAACTACCGAGGCTGACAAACATATCTGCATAGCACGCATCGTACGCAACCCATTTTAGGGCTCTACCATCTGACAAACATATACCCATTTTGTATGCTTTGTCGATATTGGACACCAGGTGGCGAAGCTGAAGTGGCAGTGGGCTGGGCACGTTAGCCGAAGAGACGACGACGACGACCGTTGGAGTAATCGTGTCCTTCACTGGCGGTCGTGGACTGGAAAACCGAATGTGGGAAGACCACCCGCCAGGTGGGACGACGACGTCGGCGGAAAGCAGTGGTTCCGTACCTCTGAAGGCCGGGAGGACTGGAGGAAAATTGGAGAGGCGTATGTCCAGCAGTGGACGCTACACGCTGACTGACTGACTGACTTGTATGTGTTGTTGAATTGACTTGATATATTTAAGTATCAAATTGGCGATGCTACTATACACCAGATATAGGTCATGTAAATATAGGCAGAGTGGTCAGATTCTTCAGTATTTATGTTTATGCTGTAAGTATTAATGCTCTTGTGAGCGATAGTATGGGTTCATTATTTGTAAGTTACTATAATAAAATACTTATAAGGTACTAACAAAACATTGTGACTTGCGAAGTTTGTTTGTCAGTTCTTCTTCGTATTGAATTTAGAACTGGCGGAATTTTCGACATATCCAAGCGTAGGTTACTTACCAATGGATGAAATTATACAATAAACAATATGCTCTGCCATAGAAGTGCGTTCGCTCATCCACACCGGACGGTCGGCACGCATCGCAGGCATCGGAGCTTTGCCAATGCCGACGATGTTCACGATCCGTACGTTGCCGATATGTGGACGCTTACCTTAAAGAAACCCCTCAGACCGGGAATGTTCACCCCCGCCCCCACCAACCCCACGCCGCCGCTGTCGCCGTCACAGCCCTGCCTCCGGAGAAGACAAGCGTATGTTAGAGCTGTTCGTAGAGTATGCCTCGTTTAAATTGTTTCGCCATTTCTTCATTATTTCGTTCTCTACATTCAAGTGCAAGTCATTCAGTTATTGTGTTGCACAACGGTACCACCGATTAATGTACATAATATGTAAGTTTATTATATACATATATTATATGCTTATTAAAGTATTTATGTAGTATTCGTACGTAGTTTATCATATAATATATTTCTTTAATCTAACACATTGCCACAAACTATTCTTGTTCGCCTGCATGTACTTCTCCCACATCCCAAAGGTTATTTAGAATAGAATGCCTCGCGGCATTAAGCTCGCCTGTTGTACCTAATTTTTATAAATTGGTGTTCAATAAAGAATATATACATACCTATATACAAGTGCATGCGTGGCTGGAAGAAATCTCCCAAAATTATTATATATGTAATATTATTATTTAAAGGACTTTATAAACCGAAGGAATTCTTTTCTACGCTGTTAAGTTTTCACACTGCTGTTTTCAAATGTATTCATGTACCTGTACTAAAGTAATTATAGCTTATTGCTTGCGGCATTGGTTAAATGGTTTTGGTTAATTGGTTATGCTTAAAATTCGAGTTAGCGTAATATTCTCTCTCTCTCTCTCTCTCTCTCTCTCTCTCTCTCTCTATCTCTCTCGCTCTCTCTCTCTCTCTCTATCTCTATCGCTCTCGTTCTCGCTCTCGCTCTCGCTCTCCCTCTCCCTCTCCCTCTCCTTTTCCTTCCCTCACTTTCACTCTCTCTCACTCCCCCCTTCCTCACTGCCTCCGTCCCTAACTCCCACACTTCCTCCCACCCTCTCCCCGTACCTTCCTCCGTCCCTTACTCCCTCACTCCCTCCCGTGAATTTACCGTCAGTCAAGTCAGTGTTTGTAGCTGAAAGATAAACAAATAAAAAAACCGCTTTCTAACGTACATCCAAAGATGCGACAAGAGTTGTTAGAGGCAGTGTAGAGACACAGAGGCTGCGTCACGTGGGGTTGAGGCAGGGGTGAGGTTGTGCAGGAGAGTGCAGGAAACTTTACACTCGCCGCCCAGGCTATCGACCAACCATTAGCACCTCGTGTGTGTTGGTAAACTTTTTATTTAATTCACTCGCCAGCAAGTGACTAGTAGATACCTATTTACAGAATTGTTTAAACACGACAGATGTTACCCGTACCTGTACCTTACTTACTGGTATGCTGGTACTTAGATGGCAGGGTCGACCGGTCCGTATAGCCAATAAATATTGCCGCTTCGATCGACCCTTCATTCAGTGCGGTGGTACCAACCCGGGCTGGTTAAACATTACCACCGAGTAAGGTAAGAAGCAGGGAACTAGCAGTTTTACGTGAAATCCGAATCACGGTCAGCCTCCGACGTTCGAACGGTCACCCATTCAAGTTCTGACCGCGCCCAGGTGTGCTTAAAATCACGAACGGCAGTCGACCGATCGCACCACTGCGCTACCGAGGCTGACCAGGCTTACATTGGTTTTGTAGTTTGCACAAACATACTTCGACTTGATGCCAATTATCATGTGTGTGCCAGAGTAATTGTCAGTCAGCGTCAGCGAGATTCCAGGTCAGTACTTCCCTTTGGCAGCGCCACAGAGGCTTCTGTGGTAGTGCCGTATATATAAAACTGCACGGAAAACAACGAACTATTTTTGTAGCCACTTCTTTCGACCGACCTTCGTTCAGTGCGGTGGTAGCAATCCGAACGGGTTAAGTTAAGTTAAGTTACATGAAGAATTTAAAAACACTAATCAAAATTAAAAATCTAATGGATACTTTGATTTTTTTCATTTCATTATTTTTATCATTCAATATTTTTTTAGGATTATTCCCATATTATATATGTATACATACAGTATGGTAAGGAGAGGGACCTACAGATTCTAGTGATATCCGAACCACGGCCACCTTCAACGGTAGGACGGCTATGTGCGCCCATGTAGAAAATATAATTACATGATATGAAAGCAGCAGCGACTGGACCTTCGGCACGTGAACATTGTTCACACTTCACCGGTATTTTATCAACAAATTCTCCTTATCGATTAAAAAAATCGCATTCCGCACAGTTTGTACCGTGTGGGGCCGGTACTTTAAAAGAATAGCCCCACTGCATCTCTCCCCATGCATGTCGAAAAAGGCGACTAAAGGGATATGACTTCCTTCTTATATTACTAGGTGGTAGGGTTTAACCCGCCCGGGCTGGTACCACCGCACTGAATGAAAGGTCGGTCGAAACGGCTATGTTAAATAGTTTGTATTTTCCGTCCAGTTCAGTGTAGCCGGCACGACCGAAGGGAAGCACTGACGTGGCCTCTAGCTCACCCGGTGTTATGGGCTGACATCACGGATGTTGTAGGTGATGTAGCCAACCGTGTCAGATAAAAAAACCAAAAAGTTCCGTTCTATTGACATCACGCTCAAAGCGATCAGCTGATCGGCAAAAGCGAAAACCAGCGACTTCCTTATAAACCCCACACGTGCCGCTCGCCCGGCAAGGCAACTCAACCTCTCAATGCATCTCAACGCTCCATTTTTTTCGGAGTCGAAGGGCCATAAACAAAGCAGGTGCGATGACCTGCCTCAACCACTCCACTTTATAGTAACATCGCCATATCGACAAACGCTTATATAGCCACCGTTCCATATAGAACCGCCACCGACCAGCCGACAGCCTCCAATGCAGAGCTCGACTTCCATATTTACCTCACCGCTAAAGACAGGAGACTTATAAAGCGGACAGGGGAATGCTTTTTTGGTCTGCACCTCTCGAAATGGAAAGTTCAATGTTAAGTTTACGCTAAGTACAGCTACGTTCGATCCGCGGGTGAATGAAGCGATCCATATTTTTGTCACATTGTGATATTAACGTATGGTCACGGCGACGTAATCGAAAGGATAAGGATTCGAGGATGAATGGAGTTTATAGATGTAGGTGTTAGTCAATATTGTTACTTATTAATGTGCTGTCGCTTTGATTAATTTTTTATGGAAACTGACACGGTTGGCTACATCACCAGCAACATCCGTGATGTCTTCGAGAGCACGGTGGCATTGGCGAATGCGAACAGCAGGAGGAGGGATGAAGGAAGCGAGTAGCGGCCATTACTATGGCATCTAATCCCTACTACTGTAAGTACCGGTAAAACAGGCTCAATGATTCAACGATTATGATATTGAACTAAAATTCACTAAGCTAATTTTTTTTAAATCCGGTATGTATGGCTGATTCGGAGGCGTCAACTCTTCCATCGACTACAAAGGAGGGTTCCGCGTTTGCCTTCAGCGATCACGTGGTCGCACCGTGCCTCTCATCCGGCGTCAGTCCACTAGAATGATATTTTCTCAATAACCGAACAAAATATAAACTTATTCCTTTTCCTTCTTTTTATTCTTCAATTCTCACGTTCAACTCTTTTGCTACTACCTACTTACATTCCACTATATTAATCGAATTTCACACATGCAAAGGTTGCCTGTAAGAGAGCTATGTAAGGGATAAGTCCGCCTTTGCGCCTTATGTAAATGTTCTAATGTACTTGTTACTGTTGAATGTTTCTTGGAGCAATAAAGCATTTTCTATTCTTTATAAATTTTCCAAGAAACAGGAAAACATTGTTAAAAAACACACACACACATACCACACGCTGTATCCCGACAATCGGGGTAAGCAGAGTAAGGGGAGTTGTGCTGCAGGTACTCTTGTAAATTACAGAACAACACTGACCACCACGTTTAGC
Organism: Nematopogon swammerdamellus; assembly: GCA_946902875.1. Lineage (NCBI taxonomy): Eukaryota > Metazoa > Arthropoda > Insecta > Lepidoptera > Adelidae > Nematopogon > Nematopogon swammerdamellus. The sequence goes on along the minus strand of OX336345.1, from coordinate 1,291,254 downwards.
AAAGTATTAGGACAAGATAAGTAACTATCAAGCAGCAAGTTAGGCACGAAGACCCGCCTGCTGCATGACTCGGCGGATGGACCATTCCAAGGAGAGGGGTTGCCCTTTAGCCCTGCATCTTATCCTTATACCTTAGTCGACTTTTACGAAATGCACGGGGAGAGATGCAGTGGGGATATTCGTTTTAAGTACCGGCCCCACACGGTACGGTATGTTTGAAAAATTATAATAAAATATTAATGTGATAAGAGAAGATAACACTTTCAAAGTGATTTAAAACTTTTTAGTAACAAAAATAGGAAGCTTAAATGGAGTTTTCCGATATTACAAATAAGGGACACCTTTATTTGGTTAACAATTAGCACGCTCCAAAAAGTATGTTAAAATGCATGAATTATCCAAATTCGGCGACATGTTAAAACGTACTAATTGTTAAATAAGAAATAGGTAGAGTTCCAAAAACAGTATTCGTATTAGTTTCGTACGAGAATGGCGTTCAAATTAGTTAACTATAACTAAATGGTAGAGTACATAAATACTATTAAGTAACGTCCTCTAACTAATTTAAGCTTCATTCTTGTATGACAAACATATATGTAGACAGAGTGTCACGGTTCGACCGAATTTGCTTACCACCACGGGATTCCTCCTGTATTTATTTATTTATTCGGTTTTTCTACAAATAGGACACAACATAACATATAGTCATAATAACAATACACGTAGGATAATAAATACGTTGTTTATAATAATAAAAATCTAGGCTTATATAGGCCTAGATATATATCCTATAGGATAGTGTCTATCTGTAGTCTGTACTGACAGCAGCCGGCGGCCGGTACTTCATTCCAAGCAGTATTTTTAAAATAAGGTCTTTTTGGTGTTATAAATAATTCAACGCAAACTTCACATTTTGGAATGGACAATAAATAGGTAAAATATAATACTTTATTTTAAATAAAATAATTAAATCTAGACCTAAAAATAGCTAAATCAACATTAGTATTGATTATATTAAGTTTTATTAGGCACTAGTGTCATTGTACAATAAGTCGACACACATTATTATTATTAGATAATAAAAGAAGAATTAATGTTACAAACTAAACTGTCTTAAAAAAATATTATAATAAAATAAACTATAAATTAAATACAACTATTACAAATAGGCCTACGTCCAGCAGTGGACCGATACAGGCTGATGATAATGATTATGATGATTACAAATAAACGATACTACTAATTTATGAGTTTTTCCAAGAAATTAGGAAAACTACTCACTGACGCATCTGGGGACTATGGACGACTATTTTTATTTTTAGTTACATTTATTTTTATAGTTAATTTCGTTATTTTGAAGTCTATAATTATTTTTTGTTAATGTTGTGTGTTCAATAAAGTGAATATGTACTTCATCCGGATGTCGGAAAGTGGGTTTACATACAAATAATCGTCCATAGGGGAGCATTAGCATGGCCCCACGACCGAAGCGGCGTTCCCCCTCTGGATCTCCAGGCTGATCCGCTGCTTGAAATGAAATAAGACAAGAAGTAATTTTCCATTTTAGCCATATGAAACTGGGATGCCTGAAAAAAGTACAAGGAGTGAAGTAAAGCACGATTTTAATGATTTATTCACGAAAGCTGTGTGAAATATGACTGTTTTTAAAATAATCCCTTCGTGATTTCAAAATCCTTAACAAAAAATTATACAGTTGCAAAAAAAAAAATAACTAGAACTTAAAAGTGTTAAATAATATGTATTTTGATTCATATTCGGACCCTTGAGTTGAAGGCGGTACAAAAGCAAAAAAGGGGTCCATCTACCAATTTTCAGGTGTGCTTTTGTACCGCCTTTAACTCAAGGATCCGAATAAGATTGTTTTTTGAAGTCGGTGCAATTTTTCTTAAAACAGTTTTTTATTTATTTCACTCTTTTCAGTTATATATAACTTATCATATCACATAACAAGTTCTGCGTAGAATTGGGCGTTAAACCGACCTGACGACGTGTTTTTCCGCAGTGATTGGCACACACTAAACAGTCCATATCTTGATAACTACTGAACCGATTTTGATAGAACTTGCACTGTTCCCTAAGTTGAAGTAAATGTAAGCATTTATTGGCTTACATTTACTTACATATTTACAGAATGGTCACAATCCTATTAATAGTTTCAGAGAAATGCGTGGGCATGGACAAACATACATACATACATACACTTATGAAATTTGGCACTCCTGTTTAGAAGCCCACATAACACATACAAATATTGTGAAATTTCAACGATATTACATACATACATACGTGTCGAATTGATAACTTCCTTTTTTTAAAGAAGTCGTTTAATAAATAAAGAAGAACTTAATTTATTCACTTAGTTTATCTTAAAACTTTTCACATCCCTAAAGTCAACCTACAAAGTAATAATGTCAAAGTATTATTGTATATTGTGAACAAAGTGTATTGAAATTAGCAACACACAGGAACCCACAATGGCTTCCTCGGCGCTGCATCAATCATTGAACGTGTCCGAGTCAAGAAGCCATATGTAGTTGCGGTCATCGAATAAGGTCAAATAGGACACGGCGCGGCGATGGGGCGCGGGACGCGGTGGGGAAGGGGCAGGGGGTGGGGCACATCACTTTCATCAGCATTCTCTCCGACGCTATCTTGCACACGTGACACATCCACGCTCACTTCCGGACGCTACTGGGAAAATGGTCGTTCGAAACTTCGAATATTTTGAATTCAAAAATAGAATTAATTTTATCCGCATGTGCGAATGCGTATAAGAGTGGTCCTGGTTTTTGGTACCTGATTTTTATTTCACGTACCTGGACCAAAACGGGCTTGTGCCAAAAAGGGTCAAGTGCGTAGTACCAGTAACCGAAGAGTATGTATGAAGAACATTATGAGAGTGGAATAGGCGGCAGAGTTGTGTCAGGATCGTGGCGCGCGGAGATCCGTTGTCACCGCCTGCCTAACCCGCTGGGAAACAGACGTGACGATATTTTTTTTATTTCTTTTATGGAAACTGACACGGTTGGCTACATCACCTACAATATTCGTGATGTCAGCCCATAGCACCGGGTGAACTAGGTGCCATGTCAGTGCTTCCCTTCATTTCATGTCGGGTACACTGAACTGGACGAAAAACACGAACTATTCACATAGCCGTTTCGACCGACGTTTCATTCAGTGCGGTGGTACTAATCCGGCCGGGATAAACGTATGTATGTGTGTATCTTGAAAGTTTTTATTTTTTCTAGAATATTCTATTTTCTATGTTATTATTTGCGACCTTCATTCACATGTGTGTGAACACATACACTGGTGTACATACATACATATTATAACCGTGTAATTGATGATGATCATGCCAGGCCTCACGCACTCTACATATGTACTTGCGCGCGCTAACTACCTACCGCCCGACGGGCCGCCGGCGGTCTTTTTCAGTACAAATTCGTCAGCCGCGCGAAGTATACATAGACGCTCGCCCACGCAACTGCGCGCAGCTGCAAAGCAATAAACACTTTACACTCGATCGTTAAGGTACATTTTCGCACGCAGCGATTGGCGATGTGAAACAGTAGGCTATTAAAGGTAGCCGAAGGTAGGAACATTTTCTATGGAGTGATTTATCTGTTACGAAGTAACTATTAAGTAATCTGTGATCATGCCTTCTTCCTGAATATTATAATTATCATCTCTTCTATATTTATTGTTGTGTCTGCTTAGCTCTAGCTTATACCACAGCCTCGTAACAAATACAAAAAAAAACTAGATGACGTGATAAGAAATGCTTCATATTAGTTAAATGTCATGATTGCTTCATAATCTATTCGTTAGATGTATTCGACAGACGGACGGACGGACAGACAGACAGACAGACGGCGTAGGCTTAGTAATAGGGTCCCTTACCGGATACGGAACCCTAAAAATGTTAATCCATAACTCTATACTTACGCCGTTTCAGCTTTTAAATCGTCATTCACGAAATAGCCTAAATCAACTGAAACATTAGCTATACATTTTTATATTATTTCCTAGCTTGCCTTTCTACTAAAGGGAAGCCAAGTCAATGTGATTCGAAGAGAACAATAAAATAAATTCGAAACATCGAATTGAAATGTTATCCTTCTCCCCCGCGCGATGGCAACGCGACGCACGCGACGCCTGCGCCGCCGGACGTGCAAGTGTGCACTCTAGCGCATGCTAATTCTTGCTACGATTGGCTACTTCCGGTCTGTTGTTATGCAAGAGGCGGGATAACGGTGCTGCCGGCGGTACGACGGAAACGAAGAGTTGCCGGGTTAAGTGTGATACGTGGCGAACGAGGTCTGTATGTAATGGGGGTTGTGTACCAATTTAAACCGCAATGAAGCACCCTAGTTCTCTAGTTCACATAACAATAATCATTTATTAAGTATCACACCTAACCCGACCTAACCTACCGTACCTACTTAAATACTTAAAATAACACCTTTCATATAATTTCTTTTTTTTTTCAGCGCACAGACCACCGGAAACTCTTAGCCACGTAATTACTCGTACGATTCCATACATACAAATACTCCTCATACACAATTCTCCTGAAAATGCAAATATTATATAACTAGTATTCGGTAGTTACCTATGAAATTGCCGGTTTAACAAATTGGCTACTTTGAACTAGCTGTGGCTAAGTTTCTTTGCGTAGAAATTCAAATATGTTTTTGCTTTAAAGCCATGTCATAATTATTTTTAGGGTTCCGTATCCGGTACGGGACCCTATTACTAAGCCTACGCCGTCTGTCTGTCTGTCTCTCTGTCTGTCTGTCGGTCCGAGGGATGTATCTCTTGAACCGTAATAGGTAGCCTGTTGTTTTCACAGAATATGTGTTATGATTGCCGATATAACAAAAAATAATAAAAATAACAAAAAGTAAAAAATTCACGGGGGTTCCCATAGAAGAAGCGCCATCTACTGAAAAGACTATGAAGCATTTTAACTAATCATGAATTTGAACTAATATGAAGGATTTCATAAACACACCATATGACCACGACGACATGGCGATACGGAACACGCGGTGCTCGAGTTCGACTCGCACTTGGCTGGTTTTTTTAAATCTGCTAGTAATTCGTTTTTACAGCAAACTACCATTGAAATGGCAAACCTGTGAAGATAATATGGGTCAATATTTCAATTAATTTCAATATATAATATTCATAAAAAATACTTGGTGGTGGTGCTGGTGTTGCGCTGTAATTTACAAGAGTACTTACAGCAGCACAACACCGATTACTCTGCTTACCCCGATCGTCGGAATACGGCGTGTGGTATGTATGTATGTTTATGATCTCTACAAAGGAGATCCACTCCGACCGAGAGGTGTTCGGCGTACTTGCGTTGCGTAGCCACAAAGATTCTGCGTAGCCATATACTACTCGCACTGGTTAAAATACCAATTTTTTGCTCCCAAAATACTCGAATCCCGACCATAATGAATATGTCGCTGAGTCTCTAAATTATATTTTCGTCACGCAGTTGCGCGACATGTGAGGAATCGTAAAAACCGACGCATCGTAGAGTAATTAAAAGAAAATCGATTTGTATTAAAACTTACAAGAATTATAAAAGTATCGTTTATCAGGAATGAGAGTACAGTCTCCCGTGCAACACGTTGAAAGGGTCTCTTCAACCAGAGAGATACTTCATCTTGCACTTGGCCATGTCACTTGGACTCAACTCTATGGAATAAAATACTGTAGACTTAGGACACTTGGACTTAACTCTACGGAATAAAATATTATATACTTAGGACACTTGGAGTTAACTCTACGGAATAAAATATTATATACGTAGGACATGTGGACTCAACTCTACAGCATGAAATACTATATACTTAGGACACTTGGACTCAACTCTACGGAATAAATATACTTACGATAAAAATGTTCAGCAAAGCCAACATTTATTTGTTTAAGATAATATACTGAAGGGTGTAATTCGGGAATTAATTTAAACTGGGAAATCTATCTCACCCCCTCCACAAAGATACAAGGGAGGGGGGATAAAGTAAGACGAAATGGTTCCCGTAAAGGGTAGGCGGCACTGCCGGTACTCAAACTTGCCGGGAGTACTACCTTGCCCCCTTTATTGTATTGTATTGTGTATTTATTTATCGTAATATACAATTTCACACTCGGTACTCGTTTGACAAGCATATCACTGTTAACAATCATTGACTTATATTTGACAATAGGGTTTGCTCGACAAAGTCCTTTAGCCGGCACCTACAACATTATTACTCTCAATCTTAAGAACTGAAATAAAATAAATAGCATTAAGTATGTGGTAGGTATATTAACTGAACGTGCATTTTCTTGTCTGTTCTTTTTCAAGCTGATATAAATGGACGGATAAAACGCTATCAGAATAAAGAACACGAAAATCCTCAAATCCTATACCTCATCTCCTTCTTCCGTGTCCCTAGTTTCTGAGATAATTCATAATATTATGTATTGTCTGAATTTATTTTGCAGGTTGGTTTTATTTTGTATATGCTTACTATTTATTATGGATACCATATGGGTATTATATGTATGGATCATATATATATAAATTTTTGTTTCTTTTATTTAAGACTTTGTTTTGTTGCACCTACCCTGGTTTTATATGTAAAAAAGGATAGGCTGGCGGAAAATGCCATAGGCATTAAGTGCGACCTTCTGTACGACTATATGTGTAATAAACGTTTTTTTTTATTTGATTTTAAAATCCTTTCCCCTCTTCCCAAAAGGTATCGAGCACGAAGTTCAAAGGCAATTTCGATTCCTCGACTCAGTGTACCTAAGACGGTAATTATTAACATAACATTTCCCGTAATAAAATGACTGGGAGAGCCGCGGGCGCGCGACGAGCGGGACGCGCGGGGCCGGACGCGCGGGGAGGCCGCGCTCGATATGGTCCCTGAGGTCCGAGGCCGAGCCGCACATGGAGTTGCCCGCTTTTTGTCACCGCGCTATATAAAGAGAGATGAGATTCCGGCTTGACGTACGCTGAATATCATATACTACACGTAGTACGGCTCGCTTACACACCCGCATTCTTCTGCCTCCAGCTGCGTACCGTTTTGCTATTTCCTTAATATTCAAAATGTCTATTTACTCAATTTACTGCTTGTAATGTACATAAGAATTCATTTATTGCAAGAGTAATTGCGTCATGAGAATTTCGTTAAATAAACGAATCGTTTGAATATCGCATTTTCTTCTCGCAATTTCAAAATAGTTTGCTTGACAGTTGAAAGTCGTGATTAGATTGAAAACCTAGAACATCCCCTATACTTATTTATAACTTTTCACAGGTGTGCATCAATTCGAAAGTACAGATGACCCGGGTTGAGAAGGTAACCAATGCCATGTCATCATAATATGTGTAAGCGGTTGTCGTTTCCTTGCCGTGTGCGTCGGCGCGTTCAGATCCCGACTCCCGCGCGCGACAGGAGACGTATCCGCGCCTGCGCCTCCGAAGTCATCGTTAATTTATAGCGGCGTCCCGGCATTTTAACTGGAAGCATACGCCACGAATACGCACGCTCGGCGCTCGTACGGCGAGATACATACTACGCCGTAGTTTTTGTAACGCGTAGGATACGATGAGGTTCTCGATCGCGTTGACACGCCAAATATGGTGAGGCCAAAGTCCGAGATAAAGTTGAGAAATTAGATACACTACACGTGTGCGTGCTCAACCGCTTCGGGGAAGCGACGGGCGGCGCGTCGAAGGCGTCTCGGTTACACTGTGTTCGTTAAATCACCTTGATAAATAGAGCAGAGGTCGAAGTTCGAAAGAGCACACACATATCTATTGGAAAGAAATATTATTCAACTGTACCGTGTGAGGCCGGTACTTTAAAAGAATAGCCCCACTGAATTAGATGCCATGTCAGTGCTTCCCTTCATTTTCATGTCGGCTACACTGTACTGGATGGAAAACACGAACTATTTACATAGCCGTTTCGACCGACGACGTTTCATTCAGTGCGGTGTGGTATCAACCCGGGCGGAATAAACCCTACCACCTAGTAAGGTAAGAAGCGAGGTAAGAAGGGAAAGGACCTACAGTTTTACGTGGAATCCGAACCACGGTCAGCCTCCAACGATCGAGCAGTCACCCATCCAAGTACAAAGCAGATTTATATACATTGTTAAAATTTACCTCAACAAAAATTTATACGGATCGTGACTCTTTTTATTGTTTTTTTTATTTTTACAACGTTACAAAAGCCAAAATTGTTCATCCGATGTCCAGAATCAGACCTTACAATTTTGCTAGTCATTTCTGAATCAGCCTGTACTTCTTTCTCTGTCTAAGTTTTCATCGATACATTTTCAAGACATTTTCCAACCTGCAGACGCAGCGTGTAGGTACATTTTTTTCCCCGTAGCGTAGAATGGAACTGCTCATAAAATGAGGGTCACGTAGCAGACAGAATGGCGATTGTTGTTTGGATGGTGCGATTTAGTTGATGGCTGGCACAATGAGCTTGGCAGAGGTCGCTACAACACCCTATATAGCCTTCAGGCTGCTCCTTCGAGAATACTAACGTATTACATATCATGATAATATATGCCCAGAAAAGCCATTGTCCTTCAATTTGATAAATTTGTTTTTATGGAAACTGACACGGTTGGCTACATCACCTACAACATCCGCGATGTCAGCCCATAACACCGGGTGGACTTGGTGCCACGTCAGTGCTTGCCTTCGGTCGCGCCGGCTACACTGAACTGGACGGAAAACACAAACTATTTACATAGCCGTTTCGACCGACCTTTCATTCAGTGCGGTGATACCAACCCGGGCGGGTTAAACCCTACCACCTAGTAATATAAGAAGGGAATCATATCCCTTCGTCGCCTTTTACGACATACACGGGGAGAGATGCAGTGGGGCTATTCTTTTAAAGTACCAGCCCCACACGGTACAAAAAAATTATGCTGGTACAACTGAATTTTTTTTTAGACGCCAGTTTAAATAAACACTCTTTATACGTAAATACCGATCGGGGTGAGCAGAGTAGTCGGTGTTGTGCTGCAAGCACTCTTGTAGATTACAGCAACAACACCGACCGCCACATTTAGCGAAGTATTAGGACAATATAACTATCAAGCAGCAAGTAAGGCACGAAGGCCGACCTGCTACAATGCTCGGTGGAAGGACCCTGCCAAGGTGGGAGGTGGCTAGCCTGTAAAGCGCTTCTATGTATTTACATCTATGTTACATACTCTTCGACGCGTCGCTGGTCAAATGTTGGCATTGTTCTTTGGACTGGCCGAAGCTAATGATAGGTGAGTGATCGACTAGTTCCTACGCACGGTGCCGCCGAATGCACTGGGTGATTTGTACTGCAAACAGACGAAGTGTGAATGAAATTAAGAGTGAATGGTGATATGCGATCATTTGTAAAACTTATCTGCAGTGAAGAGGGCAAACTGTAGGTTAAAGCTTGACGTTAAGGCTGGCCGTGGTTCCGACTCTACGATGACCACTCTCTTACTTACTAGGTGGTATGGTTTAACCCGTTCGGATTAGTACCACCGCACTGAATGGAGATCGGTCGAAACAGTGAGCTCCGCGCGTTCATCTTACCCATAGAGAAATAAGATCTTACCTTACTAGGTGATAGGGTTTATCCCGGATGGGTTGGTACCACCGTACTGAGCGAAACGTCGGTCGAAACGGCTATGTAAATAGTTCGTGTTTTCCGTCCAGTTCAGTGTAGCCGGCGCGAAGTGAAGGGAAGCACTGACATGGCACGTAGTTCACCCGGTGTTATGGGCTGACATCACGGATGTTGTAGATGATGTAGCAAACCGTGTCAGTTTCCGTAAAAAAAAAAAAAAAATAAGTAGGAAATAAATTCCACTGTTTCAGAGGTTTAGACAAAGTACCATTACCGCAACGATGCCATATTTTCATAATAAATCAGGTTACACAGAGTTAATCTGCAAAAAAAGTGGTATATTCGCTCGGACGGTTTTATCGCCGGTGTGCGGGGGGCTTTACGAGGTGACCGTGTCGAAAATGAAAGCAAAGCAACAAAAATAATGAAAAACCACATCTGGAGCGCGCACAGCCCTGGCGGATCGAGCCGAATATCATTACTTAGCTTCTCCCCGCGGCTTCGCTCGCGTAATATTAGGGAAACTCTCGTTAATTGGATTTGATGTGTTCAACATTAAGTGAAGAGATACCATTTTTCGACCCTACTGTTTTTATTTTAATTTATTTATTCAGGAAACACACACGGCTGCCTACATGTATATAGTAGTTATAAAGATAGTAAATAATTTAAATTAATTAGGTATGTAACCAGCGACGTATTAAGTAGTACCTATGTATAAGGATAGACGATAAATCTGCAAAAATATACATGAATGAGTATAAAATTTACAATATTTGTGAATCAATACCTACATTAGTGACGCACAAGTATTGGTCAATTTACCAAAGAAGAGACAAAATATTTCACAGATCTCGTGCATTACACGACCTTCGAGTTATGTACATTGAAAATGAACTCAACAATATAAAAAAAAAGTTTTAGATTTATATATTTTTTATTATTTTTCAAAAACACAAGCAGCTTAAAAAATGTAAACTAAAATTTAGAAAGAAAAAGAGATAAGCTTGACATTATGTCTAACTAAAGTAACAAACATAAAGTAATATTATTCACAATTCATAAATTAAAATTATTAAATAAACTATAACTACCTATCAAATAAAATTTAACGACAAATAGAATAGAATAGAATAGAATAGAATTATCATTTATTTCACTTTTTGGTACACTTACATACTAAATTAAAAATAATACAATAGATAAAAGTGAAACGGGTCTAGGCGCAGCTTGCAGGTGAGCCCATTGTGCACACCTTGCTGGTTTTAAGCCTATCCTTTTCCAGTAGTTGGTAAGTAACTCTTATATGCGAAGTGTTAGCGCTTAAAATTACACAATATACAATGATTATTAACTACTTATACAATTTATTAGGTACTTCAGTAACATACACAAAACAAAAACAAAGGCAGGTGAAAAAGAAGAAAAATACTAAACAATATTAACCAGGAATAATAGAATAAGATGTAGATATAACAACAGATATAACAATGTAGAAACTAAACAATTGAGACGGATAAAAATATATACCCATATATATATAATGTTAGGTGATGAACTGGTGGTGTTATGTGTCCACACATAGAATAGATGAGTGATAAGTGTTATGTGCGTGTGTGCGTGTGTTTGTGAAAGATATGCTTCTACAGTTTCAGCGCATGTATGTAGGCATTAGTCTCATAAAGATCGTTGTTAATTACGATATTTGAACATCGTTTTTAACCACTATTCTGTTGCTGGCTCAAAATAAATCTTTTCAGTTTCAATTTGAAGGTGTTTGTATTGTTTGACACTCGTATCGGTGGCGGGATGTTGTTCCAGCACCGTGAGGCAGCATATTTGAAGCTTCCTTCAAATGCTGCCCCACGGTGCTTTGGTACAGCCAACAGCTTACCCACCGATCTGGTTCCAAAACAATGACCCTCTCCATACCATCTGAGTTTTTAAAATAATTTTGTCGGCTTTTGCGACTTGATAATTTGAATAATAGCACGGCTTGATGAAGGCGCCTACGACCGCCCATCTTGAGCAATCCCAGTTGGTTTATGTAGGGTGTAATATGGTGCCTCTTTTTTATGTTGGGCTCGCAAAAACGTATGCAGGCATTCTGCACCCTCTGTATACGTTTCTTAGTCTTCTGTACGATACAGGGACCATATACTGCGTCACAGTAGTTAAGGGGAGATAGTATTAATGCCTCAGCCACCGTATGCCTAACTTGTATTGATAGATGATTTCTAATCTTGTAGAACGTTTTAAGTTTTCCCATCGCTGCTCCAAACTTTTCCATCACGTGATCTTCAAATCGGAGGTTAGCGTCCATTTTCAGCCCTAGGTTACGCGCGCATTTCACAATTGGTATAATGACCCCGTTTAATTGGATTGAAATATAACTAATTAAGAAACTATAACTAAAAACAAATAAATAACAAATTAATAAATATTAAATATAATATAGGTTAGGTTAGAAGATGCGTCGCTACGCGACGCATCTTCTAACCTGATACAAATACGAATATAAATGAAATACAAATGAAGGTCACCGGCCACGGAACCCTAAAAAGGCATTTTGCCTAAATTTATATCTAAACACATGGACAGGTGACAAAATGTTGAACGTTATACTCTATAGGGAGAGATGACATGACAAGATCAGATTGGAATTTATTCTATGTAGAGATGGAGATAAGTTATCTGCAAATGTCTACATTTTTAACCCTCGACGCGTGTCGTAAGGAGGGTTGTTATAAGTTTGACGACTTCGCCTGTCTGTGTGTGTGTCTGTGGCATCGTAGCTCCCAAACGGACGGACTAATTTGGATGCGTTTTAAAAAAAAAAAACTTGATATAAAATTTAATTTTAAAAAAACCAACCTAAAAGTAAAATAATTTACGTTTACTGACTTAAAGAAGTCGGGGGACCATTAAATAAATACATTATAAAAACTCAGAGCTGCTGCGCGAGCATTTACTTAGCGGTCCCCCGACTCCTTTAAGTAAGTAAATGGAAATCTTTTTTTACTTTTTAAGGGTGGGGGATTAATAAAATCCCCGACCCTTAATAAAAAATTCACAGGGGTCCCTATACAACTAAAAAGTGTATGCGCGTCATCTACCGAAAACAGTAAGAGGCATTTTAAATAATCATGAATTTTAACTAATAAGAAGCATTTCATAAAACACGCCATAGATGGTGTGAGTGGCGCTGACCATGACATGGCGATACGGAACCCTCGGTGCGCGAGTTCCACTCGCACTTGGCCGGTTTTTATTTAATTACTAGATTTTAACAGACGGACAGACGTCAAATGTATTTGATGCAGAGAAGAGATGCGGCGGCGGTCAGACCGGGGCGGGGTGGAGCGCCGCCGTAATGTATGCAGCCTTGATTTCCCGGCGAGCGGCGAGCGGCAGCCTGTTTTCCTTGTGTTACATACACTCGATACGTAAATAAAATGCGAGAAGAATAACTCGCGAAGAGTCGGTCGCAAATACGCATGCGCGAACTTGTAGATAGGTATAAATTTGATACGTGCTTAATGAACTTTTTATTTAATATTATGGATTTGATACAAATTACTTTTTTTTTGTTTTTTTATGGAAACTGACACGGTTGGCTACATCACCTACAAACATCCGTGATGTCAGCCCATAACACCGGGTGAACTTGGTGCCACGTCAGTGCTTCCCTGCGGTCGTGCCGGCTACACTGAACTGGACGGAAAACACAAACTATTTACATAGCCGTTTCGACCGACCTTTCATTCAGTGCTGTGGTACCAGCCCGGGTGGAGACCAAAGACCTCGCCAAAGACAGACCAACCGCAGAGCACGGAACCGCCCCCGCCCGGGCGGTTCCGTGCTCTGTGGTTAAAACCTACCACCTAGTAAGGTAAGAAGGCAAGGGACCTACAGTTTTACGTGGAATCCGAACCACGCTCAGCCTCCAACGGTCGAGCGGTCACCCATCCAAGAACTGACCGCGCTCAGGGTTGCTTAACAACAGTCGACCGAGCACCGCACCACTGAGCTACCGAGGCTGATCCAGTAACATAAGAAGGGAGTCATATCCCTTAGTCGCCTTTTACGACATACAGGGGAAGAGATGCAGTGGGGCTATTCTTTTAATACCGGCCCCACACGGTACTTATCAAAATTTGACAAAGGCACTTTATACCTGATATACTTACACGTTTTTTTCGTCAGAACTCTCAGTAAAATTGTTAAGTAGCGTATTTGTACGCACGTATTGTTGCTACCTATACAGGGTATTTGATGAGGGTCATAAAGCAAACCAGGTACTCCTGAGCCTATTTGGAGCTGACCTATAGTCATCAAACATCCTGTTTAACAACAATACGCGCGTACAAATCGGGTGTAAAGTGTTAATGAAAACTAGAGAGTGTGGAAAAGATCTAAAGATGTTTTCCAATTTCATAGCTGATAGTAGCGAGGCCACGAAAAGTGACATTTTAAATATGCAAATAACGTATATCCTCTCTGTGTTTTATCTCTTGGTGCCAATATAAAACGTGTTGCTGAAAATAATAGGTTCATTAATATTTATAACACAATTTGTTTTTTATCTCGTGCGGGTTAACCTGTCTTGTCTACGCCGTCTGTCCGTCCGTCCGAGTGCTGTATCTTTGGAACCGTAATTTTTTTTTTTGTGGAAACTGACACGATTGGTTGCACCACCTACAACATCCATGATGTCAGCCCATAACACCGGGTGATCTAGGTGCCATGTCAGTGCTTCCCTTCATTTCATGTCGGCTACACTGAACTGGACGGAAAACACGAACTATTTACATAGCCGTTTCGACCGACGACGTTTCATTCAGTGCGGTGGTACCAACCCGGGCGGGTTGAACCCTACCACCTAGTAAGGTAAGAAGGGAAGGGACCTACAGTTTAACGTGGAATCCGAACCACGGTCAACCTCCAACGGTCGAGCGGTCACCCATCCAAGAACCGACTGTCTGCACCACTGAGCTATCGAGGCTGACAAATAACTAGTCGGTTGAAATTTTTACACAATATGTGTTATTATTATGTGTTTGTGTATGTGTATGTATTAATATGTGTTCTTGTTATAATGTATTATGTGTTATTATTATTAATTGTTTATTATTTATAAGTATTGAATCTAGTGAAAATGCTGTCGATTTCTATAGCACGATGGATTTTCCACATAAAATGCTCGCTGAAGACTTTGACTTCGACTATGGCAGTTCCCTTCTTACCTTACTAGGTTATTCCGCCCGGGTCTATACCACCGCACTAAATGAAACATCGGTCGAAACGGCTATGTAAATAGTTCGTGTTTTCCGTCCAGTTCAGTGTAGCACATGGCACGTAGTTCACCCAGTGTTATGGGCTGACATCACGGATGTTTTAGGTGATGTAGGCAACCGTGTCAGTTTCCATAAAAAAAAAAATAGTTTTCACAGGTAAAAAACACGAAAATGTATTTACTTGTTACGGTGTGGGGCCGGTAATTAATAAGAATAGCCCCACTGCATCTCTCCCCGCGCATGTCGTAAAAGACCGTGTCAGCCTCGATAGCTCAGTGGTGCAGACAGTCAACTGTCGCTATTGAATGTTAAGCAACGCTGGGTGTCAGTCAGTACTTGGATGGGTGACCGCTGACCGTTGGAGGCTGACCGAGGTTCGGATTCCTCGTTGTAGGTCCCTTCCCTCGTAATCTTACTTGGTGGTAGGGTTTAACCCGCCCGGGTTGGTACCACCGCACTGAATGAAACGTCGGTCTAAACGGCTATGTAAATAGTTTGTGTTTTCCGACCAGTTCAGTGTAGCCGGCACGATCAAAGGGGGAAGCACTGACATGGCACCTAGTTCACCCGGTGTTATGGGCTGACATCACGGACGTTGTAGGTGATGTAGCCAACCGTGTCAGTTTCCATAAAAAAAAAAAAAAAAAAGACGACTTAGGGACAAGGACAAGATGCCGTGCATAAGGGCGACATGCTAGCGACGGTCTTTCCACCGACCGAGTCATGCAGCAGGTAGGCCTTCGTTCCTTACTTGCTGCCTGATAGTTATCTTGCCCGAATACTTTGCTAAACGTGGTGGCCGGTATTGTGCTGTAATTTACAAGAGTACTCGCAGCACAACACCGATTACTCTGCTTTACCCCGATTTTCGGGATACGGCGTGTGGTGTGTGTGTGTGTGTGTGTACATAAAAGCGATGTAATTCCGTACCACCATAAATAGAGCCTGCACCGAACTGAATGTCCATATTAATTACATACCACATGCCATATCCCGACAATCGGGGTAAGCAGAGCAATAGGTTTTGTGCTACAATTATTTTGGTAAAATACAGCACAACACCACCACGTTTAGCAAAGTATTCGGACAAGATAACTCAGATCAAGCAGCAAGTAAGGCATGAAGGCCCACCTGCTTCATGACGCGGTGGAAACACCTTGCCAAGGTGAGAGGTGGCTAACCTGTCGCCCTTATGCGCGGCATCTCGTCCTTATTCCTTAGTCGCCTTTTACGACATGCACGGGGAGAGATGTAGTGGGGCTATTCTTATTAAGTACCGGTCCGATATATATTTTTTAAGTAAACTGACACGGCTGGCTACGTCACCTACAACATCCGTGATGTCAGCCCATAAATCCGGGAGAACTTCCCGGATTTATGGGCCACGTCAGTGCCTCCCTTAGGTCGTGCCGGCTACACTGAGCTGGACGGAAAACACAAACTATTTACATAGCCGTTTCGACCGACTTTTCATTCAGTCCGGTGGTACCAATCCGGGCGGTTTAAACCCTACCACCTAGTAATATAAGAAAGAAGTCATATCCCTTAGTCGCCTGTTACGACATATACGGGGAGAGATGCAGTGGGGCTATTCTTTTAAAGTACTGGCCCCACACGGTACCACCGTGTGGGGCGGTAAATATAATGCCAAATTCCACGACTAATGAAAATATTACGCATACCCCTGAATTATTTATTCTTTAACTGGTTTCTTGAAAAAAAATCTCACCTTCTACATACATAGAGCACGCGGTATGTGCGCGCGCGCCGATCTCGAATAATGACTGCTATTAGTAATTCATTTATTTGAAGCATGTATAAAGCCTGTAGCACAGAATATTCTGTAGGCAATCGAGTCTGGGGGCATTACTGGTCATGTAACTAGCTATGTATGTGGCTGGTTGGTACATAATATCATCATCATCAATGTATGTATAATACAATTACCTATAATACAATAATTGTAAAATTGGTCTGTCTGTACATTTAAGATTATTTGATTTTAAGTTTTTTTTTTTTTTTTATTGAAACTGACACGGTTGCCTACATCACCTTCAACATCCGTGATGTCAGCCCATAACACCGGGTTGAACTTGGTGCCACGTCAGTGCTTCCCTTCGGTCGTGCCGGCTACACTGAACTGGACGGAAAACACAAACTATTTACATAGCCGTTTCGACCGACCTTTCATTCAGTGCGGTGGTAACAACCCGGGTGGGTTAAACCCTACCACCTAGTATATAAGAAGGGAGTCATATCCCTTTAGTCGCCTTTTACGACATACACGGTGAGAGATGCAGTGGGGCTATTCTTTTAAAGTACCGGCCCCACACGGTACTAACTTTAATAATTAAAATTAAACTGCCTAATTAAAATAAAACTAAATTGCCTAAATTTACGTGCATACCTATGTAT
This sequence comes from Nematopogon swammerdamellus, assembly GCA_946902875.1. Taxonomy (NCBI): domain Eukaryota; kingdom Metazoa; phylum Arthropoda; class Insecta; order Lepidoptera; family Adelidae; genus Nematopogon; species Nematopogon swammerdamellus. The sequence continues at coordinate 1,273,862 of OX336345.1, read as the reverse complement.
ATACCTGCTGCTTCACCGTTCGGAATCGGTGTAAAACTATATGTCCCTTCCCATGCCCCTTACTAGGTGGTAGGATCAAATTGTAGCCGACTGGGTTGGTACCACCGTACCTGATGTAAGATGGCCGCATAGCAGCCTCGGTTGTGTTCTCCTCTAGTTCAGTGTAGCCAGCAATCCAGCGAAGTCTCCGGTATGGCACCTACCTTTTCGGAGGTGATATTGGCTGGTCGGAGCACGTATGCACGTAAATTTTTTCGACAGAAAAAACTCATTGGTACACGTCGACCGGATTCGAACCTCGGACCTCTCGCACGAGAAGCCGATGCCCAAACCACTCGGCCACCCGCCGCTTATGAGCTGAGTAATAGGATCAGACGGAAGTGAACGCATAGTCTCTCAGTTGCAGTCTCGAAACTAGGCGAGCGGAGCCGCGGGCTCAGCTTGTATATAATAATATACTTTACAATATGCGCGCGCGCAGTTTGATCACATAACTAGTGGAATAGTTGGGACTGGCTGAGATGAAGTAGGTGCAAGAGAAGGCCAGTCGAATATTGAACGAGAACTAAGGGAGGTGTGGAGCGGCCGCCGCCCAACAAAGAAATTGGTGCTAACGGAAGGTTGTTTTAGATCTTAAAGTGGTATATTGTAATAATATAACACGTCACTACTGTAGAGCTCTTGTCCCACTTATAGCACTTACTAACGCTATTGTAAAGTCACTAAAGAACCTTAACCTGAATAAGCAACGCTGGGTGCGGTCAGTACTTGGATGGGTGACCGCTGACCGTTGCAGGCTGACCGAGGTTCGGATTCCTCGTAAAACTGTAGGTCCCTTCCCTCCTAATCTTACTTGGTGGTAGGGTTTAACCCGCCCGGGTTGGTACCACCGCACTGAATGAAACGTCGGTCGAAACGGCTATGTAAATAGTTTGTGTTTTCCGCCCAGTTCAGTGTAGCCGGCACGATCAAAGGGTGAAGCACTGACATGGCACCTAGTTCACCCGGTGTTATGGGCTGACATCACGGACGTTGTAGGTGATGTAGCCAACCGTGTCAGTTTCCATAAAAAAAAAAAAAAAAAATAAGAATGGGCCTCTATTAAACAGCTCTTATAACGCCTGTCTTAACACCATAATGTTAGTTGGGCGTTGGGCGGTGCTCTTAGGTTACGCGAAGGATATGTAAGGGCGATTTTACATCATTCATCAAAAGAGCTTAACTGTAGCTGAAAAGGCGAAAGTGAGAGCCGTCTAGAAGCCGAGATTGAAGAATGATTGAAGCTGTCGGTGGTTAGTTAGACGGTTCATTTCGGATACTTCATCAAATTTTATTAACCGTTTTTAATTTAGAACTTGATGTATTTATTCCCCCTTATTATTCTACCTTCATAACGTCGACGACGAATAATAGTGTTTTCGAAAATAACAAAACACCTAAATAAAAACTACAGCAATGGTTTGACTATTAGACAAACCATTGCTTCTTGTATTTAAAATGTAAAAAATACGTTTTTTTTTGCCCCAACTAATACATTATCGAAAAACCTGCAGTTTTACTGTAATCTATGGCTTAATATCTACTAGGCCTATTAAAATTATTAAAATTTGACTTTTTTTATTGGTACCAAATTGATCCCCCATTTTAATTTAAAATAAATTGTATCTAGTTGTTGACGAGCATGTGCGCGTCATGAAGATCTAAATTTTTTGTTTTTATTTTGTATTCCATTACAAGCTGTGCCCGCGGCTCCGCCCGCTCTCATATTTCACTTCACTGCTAACCTCATAAGCCATTTAGCGTGATAGTAAGTAGCCTATAGTTAATGGGAAGAATCAAGCTATCCGTAGAATTTTGTTTTATTAAAATCGGTTCAGTGGTTCTCGAGTTATAAGCGGACAGACAGACACTCAGACACTCAGACACTCAGACAGAAAGCAGACGTTGGATTTGATTATAGGTAAAGGAAAGGATAAGGAAGGATAAGGATAAGGAAGGAAGGAAGGATGTATAGTTATGTAAAGTGCAGCATTTTTTTTTTCAGCACTACTAGAATGTTTTAACTATGTCTCTATGTATTAATATGTAGTTTATTTTTATCTATGTTCATGTATGTATACAATATTATAGTGTTATTTTAGGCGTAGGTACAAGTTTTATGTGTTTTTTTTTCATTAATCTATTAACATGTTACTTTTAGGTGTTTTTTCTTTAAATACCCACATAAATGTTTTAATATGGTGGTGTTGACCGGCAGAGATTGCCTTAGGCAATACGTCCGCCAATTGTTGTATAGTTTATATTAAACAATAAAGTATTATATAAATAGATGTTCTCTCTCACCGAAACATTGCTAGAGAACAATACATACAACGTGTCCCAAAACTCAACGTCAAGCGGGAACCAGGGAGTAAGCCAGTTAATGACTATCCAGGGAAAATAAAAATCGGGGTCATTTGTTTTTTATGATATGAGCATTTTTTGAAAAACGTTGAAAATTTTACTTAATATTTTTTTGTGATAAAACTGTGGGCATTTTGGTTTTATTTGGGATACTGATCAATAGCAGAGTTATCTAGGCTACCAATAAAACAAAATTTACAATTGTATTTGCAAATTTGTAGTCGTAGTACCTAAAATGTTGTACGAGATGTCAATCTTCAACGTTTTTCAAAAAAATGCTTAAACTGGCCTACTCCCTGGTTCCCGCTTGACGTTGAGTTTTGGGAGTTTGAGTGATTCCGCTTCATCTCGCAAGGTGGAAGATTCTCCACGATATCGAGGGTAGTTGACAGCTGCGCGCGCGACGTTCCATTATCAATCAGCCATCTCGATTGGCGGACAGCGAGCGCCCGCTCGGCCAATCACACACCAGAGCGCGATATTACGATATTGACGTTATTAAAATAATTTACAATGCGATAACTCGTAGACGCATTGCCATGTAGTTGGGTATAGTATAGGTATTTAGAATGTTTACCCGACTACGGCGAAGTCAATAGTTGGGTTATAATTTTGACAGCATATGTATTAACATACATGCCACACGCCGTATTCCGACAATCGGGGTAAGCAGAGTAATCGTTGTTGTGCTGCAAGTACTCTCATATATTACAGCACAACACCGACCGCCACGTTTAGCAAAGTATTCGGACAAGATAACTATCAGGCAGCAAGTAAGGCACGAATGACCACCTGCTGCATTACTCGGTGGAAAGACCGTGCCAAGGTGAGAGGTGGCTATCCTGTCGCCCTTATGCACAGCATCTTGTCCTTATCCCTTAGTCGCCTTTTACGACATGCACGGGGAGAAATGCAGTGGGGCTATTCTTATTAAGTACCGGCCCCACACGTATTTATGTGTGTATATATGTAATTCTATCTATGTATTTATGTATATATACGTATGTATCTGTGTTAGTTTGTTCCTTCACAGAGTCTAAATTAATAAGTAACAAATTTCAACATACCTATGGACTATGAGACATTGTTGGAGATAATGTGAAATTGTCAAACTTTGAAAAAAAAAAAACATTTTTTTCTTCTATCCCCAGCAAGTGATATCGTTGTGAAGAGCTAAAAAAGGCGATTTCAAAAATATACCACCTAATTTAGAACTAAAAGGATGTAAAAATAAGAAAATAATACTTTGTAAAAAAAAATTATTGAAACCGACTGCGAAAAACGAAGGAAATGAAAGTTAGTCGAAAATGCTGTAGTAAAGTAGATAATGCGTGTAGAAGAATTCGAATAGACAGAAATTACAGCATTTTTTCGATCAACTTTCCTTATTATTGCATTCGTTTTTCGTATTCGATCAATTTTCTTTGTTCTTTTCTTCGTTTTTCGCAGTCGGGTTTTATAAAATTTTTATAGAATGTGGTATTTAATAAGCGTATTTCACGTGACAAATTTTTGCTTGATTTCTATGCTTTTAAACTACAAAATTTTAAGAAGGAGAAATTACTTGTTATCATCAGTTCCTTATCTAGTTCGTATGTGTTTGAACAATTTCGTATTGACTCGCCAATTCAGAAGATATTGTCTCACTAGCTGACCGTGCGATGTCAAAACATCTTTCAAATGTAAAGTAGGTAGGAACGTGCCTACTCTTTCCTAGCGGCGACGGTGACTGTTCGACCGTTGGAGGCTGACCATGGATTGGATTCCATTTAAAACTGTAGGTAAGCGTATGGAAAACCTGGAAGTGTCGGTGAGCGACTATTTTCATACATCATTTAAAATTTCGTGAAAGAAATATCCTAATTATTTTTTCAAAACTATCAGGTTTGTTTTTTCAAAACATTTTGCGCCTTACATTACTCTCTGCACGCACTATTTAGTATTATCAGGTATACTTTTGTACACATATGGCTCGTGCATGGCATTTTATCATCGTCGCCTTAAATCGCATATTCTATTACATTATTATTTCATCTTACTTTCAAAGAGATTGTATTACGTCCGCAGCGACGTAATACAAACTCTTTGCTTACTTTATTCAAAACAACTCAATATTTCTCGTGTACATAAAGTAGTCGTTCCGTGGTCACTTCCATGCCGTTATCGTCTAGTGCTCGAGCAGACATCGTCGGGCACACACGGTCACGGTCACGGTTTTTTTGGCTTCTTGATACTATGTATGTATACCTATTACCTATGTATGTATACCTACTACCTATGTATGTATACCTACTACCTATGTATGTTGTAGCAGTTCCTCTGCAGTCCCCGTTTCAATGTCGCGTGCGTACGACGGTCGACGACGCATGGCGGTAGGTGATCCTTGTACGGTGCGCAGGAGTCGGTGCGCGGAGGGAGGCGCGGGGCAGACGCGCGCAGCATGTCAATCAGGCGGGACACTCGCACCCACTCGCTTAACAAGACCTATTTTAGTAGTTGACGTTTTTGCCGACTGTACAATATTTATTAGTCGCTCCGAGTAAATAATCGCATTTAACATGCGGCCTTGTGTTACAGGACTTACAGGTACTTACTGGCACGGCTCCGCGCGGTATATACGTATATACGTATAATGTTGTACTATGAGGGGTAGGAGGGGGGATGTTTTATGAATATGGATATCTAGCAATTAATAGAATTAGTTTTTTAATTACAGCCCAGTCCTTTTTCTCAACAACGTAGACCTTTGAAAAGTACAAAGGAATTCGACTTTTCATGTTTAATTAATTATTTAAACGCTCAAAATTGTGTCTGAAAAAAAAGTCGTGGACTATCCATGGCTAAGGATGTTATTTACATCCATGACATACAACCTGAATTGTTAAAAATAAAACTCATCGAAAATGGTGATAAGTGGACCCGGCAATTATGGCTTTAAACTTTATTGCATAAATAAAACAAGTTAAAACATTAAAAAAATGTATATTACAAAGACATATCGATCAGTATACAACACAAAAAAAAAAAGAAAAACGAAAATGTACGTATTAGCTTTGGAGCTAACGTTGAAACTCAAAACAAATTTAATTTAACAAATAAAATTGATTAATACTTTATAACTTGAAGTCTTCAATTTTCGCCTTCCGAAACAGATGATTAATTTAAAACGAGACGGAAGTTAACTTTCTCCATACAAGATCGTCTCTCGGGGTTTATACCCCCCTAAACTTTATCCGACCGACTTTTTAAATACCGTGTAGGGCCGGTACTTACAAAGAATAGCCCCACTGCATCTCTCCCCGTGCATGTCGTAAGAGGCGACTAAGGGATAAGGACAAGATACTGCGCTAAAGGGCGACAGGCCAGCCCCTTCTCACCTTGACGCAGTCCTTCCACCTAGTCATGCAGCAGGTGGGTTCTTCGTGTCTTACTTGCCGCTTGATAGTTGTCTTGTCCGTATACTGTGCTAAACGCGGTGGTCGGTGTTGTGCTGTAATTTACCAGAGTCCTTATAGCACAACACCGATTACTCTGCTTACCCTGATTGTCGGGATACAGCGTGTGTTATGTATGTATGTATGTAAACTTTATCTGATTTTTTTGCTGTAATATGGACAGTCGAATCTACGTTCCTGTCCTTTAATTTTTTGAATATCAACTAAAGTGATGGATGACTCAATAAAACTTAATGAACTTAATGACATGAAAAAATAAAAAAAATCCAGTTTTTTTCGGTCGAAATACAAATTTTTGGCTCCGGTGTTGTATAATATATTCAATCTAAACAAAAACGAAAAAGACAGGAACGTCCATTGGACTGTCCTTAAGACAAGATTTTTTTTTTGTAAAAATGGGATAAGGTTTAGGGTGCTAGAAAAAATAAATGCCGAAAGACGAATTTGTATTGGAAAAGTTAACTTTTGTCTCGTCTTAATATTGATAAAATAAATTATTGCCCATCAAGATAGTAGTCCCTGACGGCTCACAGAGATAAGTACAACTTAACACACAGACCATCATATATATAGTACATAATGCCCAGAACTACACTTTTCGTGTATCGGATACACGAAAAGTGTATCCGATATCGGGGGTTTTTATAATTTTTAATTTAACTTTTATTTCAAGCATTTTTTTTCAAAACCGCACGCAAATGGGTCAAATTTTTAAGATAATTATTTTTTTATTTCTTATTTACTTGATTACAAACTTAGCTAAGAACCATCCCGATTAAACCAGTTTTCTAAAAAAAACCGCATTGAAATCGGTCCATCCGTTTGGGAGCTACGATGCCACAGCAGACACACCTATACACACATACACACACACGTTAAACAAATAACACCCCTCTTTTTGCGTCGGAGGTTAAAAACGACAAAATAAATCAAACAATTAAATTTATAGAAGGTCGTCTCCGAGGCTGGACGTTTCGGGTGTGTCTGCTGTGTCATCGTAGCTCCTAAACGGATGGACCGATTTGGATGCGATTTTTTTTATTAGAAAGCTGGTTTAATCGTAATGGTTCTTAGCTATTTTTCTAATCAATTAATTAAGTAATCAAAAAATTAATTATCTTAAAAGGTGAGCCGATTTGCATGCGACTTTTTTTTAAAGCTTGGAATAATTAATGATCCGCTGTAGCGGACGATTCTGTAGATCAAACTGAGCAAGTACTATTCACCATCTCTACACTCCAAATGTATGGAGAGAAGGTGAAATTCTGTTTCGAGTTTCACCACCGTTTATTCGAACAATTTGTTCAGTTTTGAGGTGGGCACAGAATGTGTGGTCAAGACAAGAATAAGCATCATTTTCGATGTTACGATAGGAAATGCATAAAAAAACTATGTGTTACGTACAACTGCAGTGGCGGGGCAAGACCTAAATTTGATGTGGGCAAGATATATTTTGCGAGGCCCTCTCTGGTGACATGGATTTTATGGATTTTGACTGTTGAAATGAATTTCTGGTATACTGATCAAATCAAACATTTTTGTCAGCATACCTTTCGTCGATAAAAGTAAACATAATCAAATTGCAATAACACAGCCTTCACTGCCTCTGCCGTGCGTTCCCATATTGTGTCTGATAAAGTCTTTATAGTAAGCTTTAGTTTGCCTATGATTAAATCTAAACATGTTTACTCTGGGTCTCTTTTAATAGATCTAGTTGAATATTTTTCATGAATCAAAGCTGCATGAACTTTCGAGGCGCGAGGCCCCTCGCGGTCGCCCACGTCGCCCACGCCTTCCGCCGCCTCTGCACAACTGTACTGACGTTCTATCTCACGAAGTCCGTTCGGCTCTGGTTGTAGTAGTGACGTATACTGATAAGCGCAGTTGTGTGTGTGTTGTGTGCGTGGACCGCGTCGCGATCGTGACTGAGCGCTCTCGAGGTTACGCACACTAAAACAATGTGCATGTGCACGCCTGACTACATTCATAGCCAAACAGACTTCGTGAGATAGAATAAAGCTAAGCGCAAATTGGCGCGATCAGGGCGATCACGGCGGTGGCGGTGGCGGTGGCGATCAGATAGGTTATATGCAATTGTGTGTGCAAGCGCACACTGGCGCCACCTGGCGCGGCCGATCGCTGCACGCGTGCGGTCAGTGCGCGGTCCGATCGCGGCGGTGGCGGCGGTGGCGATCAGATCGCGCCTGCAGCATCTGATCGCGTGATAATCATAGGAACTGACGAAAGAATGGAGGAAATAATTATAAACGAGGTCTACAATGACTCAATTCTATACAATACTCACGCGGAATTCGAAAACATACGAAAGAAGAACAAAATATAACATAACAGAAATATAAATATAACATATTATATAACAGAATATATAGAATAACAATAACAATATTAGAAGAAATAATATATATAGAATAAAATAAATATAACAGAGCGGCCAAAAGTAAAATTTCTTAAATTTTGTAGTTAAAAGTACGAAAATTACGAAATTACGCAACCACCGCGGCACCACCGCCGTCGAATCTGAACGCTCTGATCTGCGCGACTTTTGAACGCCACCGCCACCGCTACTTTGGCCGCCACCGCTACTTTGGCCGCCATTGCTATGACCGCCACCACCACGCCAGTTTGCGCTTAGCTTAACTGAAACATGCCATCGTCTGAACTAGCAGCGGTGAGCGTCTAGTCAAGGCTAGCTATAACTAGCTAATATTTTCTTAAACAAAAATGATACAGCGAGCTTATCCAGCAGGTAATGTCACAAATGCGTCAGTCAGCGTGTTTGCGTCCACTGCTGTACATACGCCTCTTCAATTTTCCTCCAGTCCTCTCTCCCGGCCTTCATGGCATGGAACCACTGCTTTCCGTCGACGTCCTTGATGTCGCCGTCCCACCTGGCGTGTGTTATTTTTCCACACCCCATTTTTCTGTCCAAGATCGCCGGCGTGGGATACGATTACTCCAATGGTCGTCGCCTCGCCCCCTGGCGTGCCCGGCCCACTGCCACTTGAGCCAGCCGGCGTTCAATATCGACCACTTTGGTGTGTCGTAACTGTCGCACAATAAATATCTCAGGATAAATGTGTGCGAGACACTAATACGAAATCACAATCACGCCTATTCCTGTCAGAATTTTGGATGTGTAAATACCTATGCCCCGAGACCTCGAGGTTTTAATGAGGCTGAAGTGAATTGTAATTAGGTCACAGTAACACTAGTAACAGCAGGCTCGCGAGTGAGATATCGCTATGATGCAATCCGGTATGGGCGGCGGAATCAGAGGAACCAGTTATTTTTTTTTTTATGTAATCCGGTATTGGTGGCTGAGTCAGAGGGGCCAAAGCACATGCTCTGACTAGCCAATATCACCTCCGAGAAGGTAGGTGCCATACCAGAGACTTCCCTGGATTGTTGGCTATACTGGACTAGAGGAGAACACAACCGAGGTTGCTATGCGGCCATCTTACATCCAGTACGGTGGTACCAACCCAGTCGGCTACAATTTGAGCCTACCACCTAGTAAGGGGCAAGGGAAGGGACCTACAGTTTTACACCGGTTCCGAACGGTGAAGCAGCAGGTGTAGGTATGCACGTAAATTTTTTCGTCAGAAAAAACTCATTGCGGTACACGCCGACCGGATTCGAACCTCGGACCTCCCGCATGAGAAGCCGATGCTCAAACCATTCGGCCACCCGCTGCTTTTAAACCAGTGGAACCAGAAACCAGAGGGAACCAGAGGAACCAGTACCCTAATCACGAGATTTAACCTACTACGCTACGCCGCCGTGTTCTCCGCATCATTTTGTATGGAGAAACGAAGTTCGCAAATCTATCACTAGAGCCGCTGCTCCGTTTCTCCATACAAAATGATGCGGAGAACACGGCGTAGCGTAGTAGGTTAAATCTCGTGATTATGGTACAGATAACACAGAGCATGAAATGCGCGCGCCCGCCCCTACTAGAGGCGCCGTGAGCGCGATGTCTCTACAACGGCGTTGAAGCCTGTGAGCGTGGCCTATGACTTACATATGTGTGTTGTGCGTGTGCATTTGTTTTGTGCGTGTGCCTAACTTGCTCCTCTTTGTGTGTAGTATCGATACTAGCACACACACACACACATACGAAGTGCTAGCAGCTCAGCGTACGGTTATTGGGTTTCAAATATCATCGCTTAGGGCGCCTCTAGTAGGGGGCGCGGGCGGTAGGTATTTGATGCTCTGTGTACAGATCATATTATGATCCGACCAGCCTATATCACCTCCGAGGAAGTGCCGCATCAAGCCGCAAGAGACTTATCTCTGGATTGCTGGCTACACTGAAGACTAGAGAGCAGAGTCACTCGGACAACGAGGCGTGTTTTAACTCCACGAGGAGAACACAGGCCGAGCGAGGATGTTGTGCGACCAGTGTAGGACCTACTTGTTGACAAACATGATTGACATTTGTGTGCCTAAACAGATTACATGATAATTTGTAATTCTACTGTTCTATAAATAATTTCAAAAAAGTGCTCGAATCTAATACTATCTACAGTCAGGGTTGCCAGGTGGTTCAGATGAAAAAAAAAACCGGACATTTTTCATCAAAGGGTCTTTGATTTTCAAACACAAACTGTTTCGTGACCTTACTTTTGAAAATAAAAGGGAGATAACAGTAATAAACAAATGGTTAAATTGATCGCACTGATTCGAAGTCGAAGAAACACAGTAAGATTAGTATCAAAATATTCATATGAAGAAAAAACCGGACCTTTTGGTGTCCGGTTTTTCATTATTTTGGAGTCCAAGCCTCAAAAACCGGACTGTCCGGTCCAAAACCGTATATCTGGCAACCCTGGCTACAGCTGACATAAATAACAACGCAATTATTACGTAGGTACTTAGGTAATTCACATACGCGGGATCGATACAAAAAATGCACAGTTTTGGCAAGGTACAAAATATATGTGGAAAGATTTACAACGATTTATTTCAACAAATTGAGTTATTTATTATTTACTTATAGCGTAGATAGAACAGCAAACTAACTGTAGTCAGCTCATATACATAATTATATAGTTTATAGTTGTATATCATATTGCCGTGTGGGCCCGGTACTTAAAAATAATAGCCCCACTACATCTCTCCCCGTGCATGTCGTAAAAGGCGACTAAGGGATAAGGACAAGATGCCGTGCTAAAGGGCGACGGGCTCGCCACCTCTCACTTTGGCATGGTACTTCCACCGAGTCATGCAGCAGGTGGGTCTTCGTGCCTTACTTGCTGCTTGATCGATTGAATCTTGTTCGAATACTTTGCGAAACGTGGTGGTCGGTGTTGTGCTGTAATTTACGAGAGTTCTTGCAGCACAACACCGATTACTCTGCTTACCCTGATTTTGGGATTCAGCGTGTGTGATATGATGATGATATGATATCATAATGCTTTACAGTTTATGTAATACATTGCCATAAACTATTCTTGTTCGCCTTCATATACGTCTCCCACATCCCAAAGGTTAGTTAGTTAGAATAGAATGCCTCGCGGCATTAAGCTCGCCTGTTGTGCCTAATTTAATATATAATATATAAATATAATAATATATAAATAAACTAGTGTTCATTAAATTTGGAAGATTAATTGGCAGTGTATCTAGATCAGCTGTGTTCTATCTACGCTTACAAACCAACAACGCATACAATAAAGTATGTTATTTCACATCCAATCCAATAAACCGAGTTAGCTCCTTCAACTCATAGCCGTCGGGACTGCAAGGCGATTCGGTCCTGGAACAACACAACAACCGGTTAGCTCCTTCAACTCATAGCCGTCGGGACTGCAAGGCGATTCGGTCCTGGAACAACACAACAACCGGTTAGCTCTTTCAACTCATAGCCGTCGGGACTGCAAGGCGATTCGGTCCTGGAACAACACAACAACCGGTTAGCTCCTTCAACTCATAGCCGTCGGGACTGCAAGGCGATTCGGTCCTGGAACAACACAACAACCGGTTAGCTCCTTCAACTCATAGCCGTCGGGACTGCAAGGCGATTCGGTCCTGGAACAACACAACAACCGGTTAGCTCCTTCAACTCATAGCCGTCGGGACTGCAAGGCGATTCGGTCCTGGAACAACACAACAACCGGTTAGCTCCTTCAACTCATAGCCGTCGGGACTGCAAGGCGATTCGGTCCTGGAACAACACAACAACCGGTTAGCTCCTTCAACTCATAGCCGTCGGGACTGCAAGGCGATTCGGTCCTGGAACAACACAACAACCGGTTAGCTCCTTCAACTCATAGCCGTCGGGACTGCAAGGCGATTCGGTCCTGGAACAACACAACAACCGGTTAGCTCCTTCAACTCATAGCCGTCGGGACTGCAAGGCGATTCGGTCCTGGAACAACACAACAACCGGTTAGCTCCTTCAACTCATAGCCGTCGGGACTGCAAGGCGATTCGGTCCTGGAACAACACAACAACCGGTTAGCTCCTTCAACTCATAGCCGTCGGGACTGCAAGGCGATTCGGTCCTGGAACAACACAACAACCGGTTAGCTCCTTCAACTCATAGCCGTCGGGACTGCAAGGCGATTCGGTCCTGGAACAACACAACAATCGGTGCGTTGAAATAATGTATTGTATATATATTGTAGTATATATTTATTGCACTCAAATATAAATATTGGCAACATGTAAGACTTTATTATAACTTTATGCAGATCTTTCCTCTACAGAACCGGTAAACTCTGGAACGCTCTCCCTGCCCATATATTCCCCCCCCCCCCCCCCCCCCCCCCCCAAGTATCTAAGGCCCAATTGCGCCAACACGAATTTAGAGTTAAGTAGCGAGTTATGGATTTAAACGCAGTTCCCATAGTCAACGGGTACTAGCTTAACGAGTTAAACTGATTTATATCGTTAAGTCAAAAGTCAAAAACATTTATTTGTAAATATGATTGCTCACATTCAATTGGTCACATTCAAATTCACATCGTCAGTAAAATTCCCGCAATAATAATTTGTCAATATAATATTATGATTTTCTACAGCTAAATACATCAATACGTTCTTACAATTATTGAATATTTTGTTTTATTTATTTATTCATTTATAATTTTTTTTGTTTTACAGAATTTGGTATACATATATTTTAACATACATTCAATTCATTTGCGTCACATTTGTACTACCTAAGTCAATATATTGAACATTGTGAGATCATATAGTGTTTGTTTCAACAGCCAATCGTGTAGTCTTACTTTAAACCTTACATCATTGATCTCACTTGTTATATATTTCGGCAGTTTATTAAATATATTGACGCTATTAAAATGTAGTCCCCTTTGAAATTTCTTTGTACTGTGTGTGTCATATTGTAAGTTTGACTTATTTCTAGTTTCGTATTTATGTGTGTTTTTAATTAACGTTAAATTCGTGTTGGCGCAATTGGCCCTAAGTCTCTTTCGGGTCCTTCAAGAGGGGCGTGGATAGGCACCTGTCTGGCCGGCATGGCATTCGCAACCTCCGTCCGGATAATACCGAATGTACATGGGCGTCATTAGACGCCTTATAGTTGGCTCGGCGACAAATGTTGCGCTTTCAATAAAAAAAAAATGCGTCTAGAATTTTTTTTTATCAGTATACCTTTGGGGTATGATAACTGCTAGGTGAGTGGCGAAAATAAATATACATATTATGTATGACATAGGTAAAATACTAGAAAACAAGCGTAATACGATGTGTTATACAAAAGATAAGATAAACTTAACACCTTCCCCGTCTGGGGACCCCGAGGGTCCCGCACTACTAGTTCGAGAAGTCCGGGACCCACCGGTGGGTCCCGGGTAACGAACACTTTAGATCTGTAAATAGTTTGTGTTTTCCGTCCAGTTCAGTGTAGCCGGCACGACCGAAGGGAAGCACTGACATGGCACCTAGTTCACCCGGTGTACATCACGGATGTTGTAGGTGATGTAGCCGACCGTGACAGTTTCCATAAAAAAAAATTGATTGTCTGTAAAGTCGGTTTACGGACGATAGTTTTACGTGATAACGTCATACAGTGGTAAGACTACGCATGTCGTTTTACGTTTGTATTTCCGAAAATAATTCTTAGGTGGTTACAAAAAAAACTAAACACCCTAAAAAAATTTAAACGCCGTAACATTGCTTGAAAAAGAAAAAAAAAACCAAAACAATTTTGAGGGATTCGAACCCATGGTCAAAAAATACAAATCCTACATTCTTACCACTGAGCCACGAAATCACATAAACGACCAAACGAATATCGGATTCGCTTGGTTCGCTTTCGGCTTGGGCTGATTGTGCCTCTCTATCGCTTGTTCCGCGCTCTCGCTTGCACACACAGGCTCAGATGGAACGTGACATTTTTTCGTGCGTGCAGCCGGTGTTCATCAATTTATAAGACGTGACGTTATCACGTCAAAAGGGTCCTGTACGACGGATACGGGACCCTAAAAACGTTACGTACGAGTGAGTAACGTTGTAAATATAGTGATAGCAACCTGGTGGAGCGCGCGCGCGCGGCGGCGCCGCCGTCACTTCCTCGCGCCGGTGCTGAGGTCCTGGAGCTCGTCCGCGCCCGCCGAGCCGGCCGCGGAGGCTCCGGAGCTCCCGGCCGACGCCTGCGTGACCGTCGCCGCCGCCGCAGCCATCGCCATAGACAGCGGGATCGTGATGAACTGCGGCTGCGATGTCGACGCTGCTGCGAACAATTTTATGTTATTACATACCGCGCGCTGCTGTATCCCGACAATCGGAGTGAGCAGATTGATCGGTGTTGTGCTGCAAGGACTCCGGTTTTTGCGAAACGTGGTGATCGGTGCTGTGCTGTAATACAACACCGACAACACAATGCAACACGACACAGCAAATAAGAGACGATCCAACCTGCAGCATGACCAGGGTTGCCAGATGGTTCATTTTAAAAAACCGGACATTGTTCATCAAAAGGTCTTTGGTTTTTCAGGAATAAATTTTTCATAAGCAATTTCTTTTTTATAAACTTTGATTTGCAAGTACATACAAAAACACCTAGGGTTCCGTATCGCCATGTCATGGTCAGCGCCACTCACGCCATCTATGGCGTGTTTTATGAAATGCTTCATATTAGTTAAAATTCATGATTAGTTAAAATGCTTCATACTGTTTTCGGTAGATGGCGCGCATACACTTTTTAGTTTCTTGTATGGGGATCCCGTGAATTTTTTACTTTTCCTTATTTTCATTATTTGTTGTTATATCGGCCCAATGTATCGGCCATAATAATTAATAACACATATTCTGTGAAAATTGCAACGGGCTACCTATTAAGCTTCAAGAGATACAGCCCTCGGACAGACGCTAGTCGGACAGACAGACAGACAGACGTTGTAGGCTTAGTAATAGGGTCCCGTACGATGGATACGGAACCCTAAAAAAACGGACTTCTTAATGTCCGGTTTTTCATTATTTTGGAGACCGAACACAAGCTTCAAAAACCGGACTGTCCGGTCCAAAACTAGACCTCTGGCAACCCTGTGCATGACTCGGTGGAAGAATCGCGCCAAGGTGAGAGGTGACTAACGTATCGCCCTTTGGCATCATGTCCTTATCGTTTAGTCGCTTTTTACGACATGCACGGAGGAGACGCTTATTTTTAAGATACCAGTAATACCAGGTAGTACTACTTACTAGGTGGTAAGATCAGAATTGGGACTACCGCACAGAATGAACTACATCCGCAATATCACCTCATCACACATTGGTGAACTAGGTGCGTGTCAGTGCGTCCCTTCAGTTGTTCCGGCTACACCGAACTGGACGGAAAACACGAACTATTTACATAGCCGTTTGAACCATCTTTATTCAGGTTAAACCGGTCTTTGGTTAAACCTGGGTATTAATATTTTTGGTGTTTGGCTTACCATGGTTGGAATTCGCGTTCACTGTGGCCGACGTTTCGGACTGGCGCGTGCAATCCATGTTCATCGGCCATAGTGATCGCGAATTCCAACCATGGTAAGCCAAACATCAGCAATATTAATATCCTCGGTGATTAAACCCAACATTACATTAAACCAGCATTTTAATAAAAAAAAAACGTATCCAAATCGGTCCATCCGTTTGTGAGCTACGATGCCACATACAGACACACAGACACACACACATAGGCAGACAGACGAAGGCGTGAAACTTAAAACGGGCCAAGTGCGAGTCGAACTCGCGCACCGAGGATTCCGTATCGCCATGTCATGGTCGTGTTTTATGAAATGCTTCATATTAGATCAAATTCAAAAATTCATGATAAGTTAAAATGCTTCATACTCTTTTCGGTAGATGGCGCGCATACACTTTTTAGTTTCCTGTATGGGGTATGACCCCCGTGCATTTTTTACTTTTCCTTATTTTTATAATTTGTTGTTATATCGGTCATAATAACACATATTCTGTGAAAATTTCAACGGGCACAGACGGACAGACAGACAGACGGCGTAGGCTTAGTAATAGGGTCCCGTACGACGGATACGGAACCCTAATAAAATCCCTACTTTTGCGTCGCCGGTCAATCGACAACAAATAACATCAAATACCGACCGCCATCCGAGCCCTGGTTCGCCAGCCCCAGGATGATGCCGTGCGGGTAGCCCATGGGGAGTCCCAGGTTGGATCCGAGTCCCTCGAGCCCGCTCATGGGGTGGCAGTACGTCGGCACCCCGGGCATGCCCAGGTTGGGCACGAGGCCAGCCAGCCCGGCGGGAAGTCCGTGCGCCGCTGCCTTCATATCCTTACGCTGCTGACTGTACACTTGTGCTTGTGTCTGCGAACATCATAGAGAGACTTTAATGTTTATTATGTATATTTTTTTTAAATTAAAAAGATTTATTTACGTCAATATTTCGTTTTATTTATTTTTATAATATACAGGGTGTTCGGCACATCGACCGACAAATTTTTTTTGTAGGTAAGTGGGGTCATATGCAACGTTTTGACCTATGGTACCTTTTGTCAGATGTCACGTGGTATAAAGATACGATTTATTTCTTTATTTTTGAAAATGACCAAAATCCCAGCTTTAAACCCTAGAAACTTTTTTGTTTATGATTGTAGGAATAGGTGTAGTTGCTTTAAGGAGGCTATTCTACGCTTTGTAACAAACATAATTAGTAAAAGAAGTAGGTTTCTAGGTACGCCCGTTGCGGAGATATAAATTGTTAAAGTTATTAATGTAGTGTAATGTTGTAATGCTCTAATCGAGCGCGCGGGGCGCGGGGCAGCGGGCAGCGGGAATATGGACGGACGCGAAGCGAGTGAACGCAAACAGATAGCCCGCCCCACCCACCCGCGTCCCGCCCGCGCCCCGCCGCGCCGCCACCGGCTGCTCCGCCCGCGTACCGCGCGCCGCTAAAGGCGCCCACACATTGTAGTACGCATTTAGTTTGTTAGGAAATACTAAAATTTTAATGAAAGCACATATTCAAAAAATTCTTTCACCAGTGCTTTTGTTACAAGGCGTAAAATAGCCTCCTTAAAGGAACTATACCTCTCCGGGGACACCCTCTATATTTTTTAACGCTAAACTGAAAGTGGGTTACGAGTACTTGCGAGTAAAATCAACATAGAGGAACAACACTTTTGGTATTGCTGTCCCGCAAAAGACTGTTTATAAACTAAAAAAAAATCATGTACAGCCTTGTCTCACCTGTGATGAATCGCTATGTGTTGATGAGGTCGCCACTGTCTGTTCTCTGAAGAATTAAACACAACACATTATTAATTACTCATTAGCAACTTGCAATCCAACGCAATCAAAACATAACTACATTAATTAGTATCTCGCGCCGCTCTTCCTGTCGTTAGATGTACTACGTTTATAATTAACTACCTTCTGCCTGAGGCTTCGCTCGCGGTAAATTCGGTTTAATTAATAGCAAATCTGATTTAAACGTAATTATGATAAAACGGTATCGCTTTTTATTTTTTTTAGAAAGCTCGACGTTTGGCGCCTAGCCACCTATAATAAGGTGTCCAACGACGCCCATGGACATTCGGTCGTACACTTCCCTTATATTTCCCTCTCTCTCTCTATCTCCTTCGCTCCCTTCCCCTTCCCTCCTTCGCCTCCTCCCCTCCCACCTCTCCTCTCCGTACTTATCTCCCCTTTCCATCCGACACAAAATTCCGTTGATACTATACTTTCTTTATACTGCTCGGCCTATTGATATTTAGCGTGATGGTATTTAGCCTATAGTGAGCCTCAAAAACTACTCTTGACATTGGAGCAAACCGCCACAATCAAAATCTCTTCAGTAGTTACGGAGTTCACCTCAAACATACATACATACATACATACAGACAGACGTTCCCTTTTATAAGAAGTAGAGAAGAAGATAGAGATGAGATACATATTAGTATTAGCATCGGCAAATATTTCGTTAAGCCGCTAGGACCAGCCAAAACTAGGTGCGTATCTGCAAAACATTTCGATATTTGGCACTATTTACGAAGTAGCACTATGAAAAGTGTAGAATGGATGATGGATGATATAACCAATGGTGATATTTTAACATACAAATTGTATTACATACATACTCGTACATACCATACGCTGTATTCTGACAATCGCGGTAAGCAGAGTAATCGGTGTTGTGCTGCAAGAACTCTAGTAAATTATAGCTCAACACCGACCACCACGTTTAGCAAAGTATTAAAGTACCAAAATTATAATAAACCTAGATTCTGAAATTTTCTCAAGAAGAAGAGAAGAATTTTCCGTCCAGTTCGGTGTAGCCGACACGAAATGAAGGGAAGCACTGACATGGCACCTAGTTCACCAAGTTGTTATGGGCTGACATCACGGATGTTGTAGGTGATGTAGCCAGCCGTGTCAGTTTCCATAAAAAAAAACAACAACTTCCAGTTCATTATTTCCTTGCTGGAGGCGATGGATTATTTCCTAGCACTCGTTGTCATCTAGTTTTCAAACTCGTAGTGACTACAAAATGTCCGGATGAATAAATAGTTGCTGACAAATTTTGAACGTTTCGCTATTTCGAAATTAATTAATCCAACACTTATATTCGTCCTGTTTCCAAATGCGGCGCGCCGCCACGTCGGATAGGAAGCGATTGTGCACTATTACTTGCACGCTCATCAATCAATTCCACATACATTCGGCTGATTGATTGATTAATTTTTTCATTAACAAAATGAACAATTACTTTAGTTTATTCTACTTTTTAGGGTTCCGTATCCGTTGTACGGGACCCTATTACTAAACCTACGCCGTCTGTCTGTCTGTCCGAGGGCTGTATCTCTTGAACCGTAATAGGTAGGCCGTTGAAATTTTCACAGAATACGTGTTAATATGACCGATATAACAACAAATAAGAAAAATAAGAAAAACCAGAAAAAATCACGGGATCCCCATATAAGAAACTAAAAAGTGTATGCGCGCCATCTACCGAAAAGAGTATGAATCCCTCTTAGGTCCCCCGCCTCCTTTAAGTAAGTAAATGGAAATTATATTCGACTTTTAAAGTGTCGGGGTTTTTTTAATTTGTTATTTAACTTTTACAGACAAAATTTGCAATTTCACAAGAGATTAGAAATTATTTGAATACAGCAGAATTTGCACAGTGTTTGATAGCGGAATGCTGTTACAATTCCGCACATGGAGATATGACGCAAGGCGAGGAAGGAAAGTGAACTAGTCGCTCTCGCATTAGAATGTCAACTCAACATTATGGAGGAGGCCTGAGCCTGACGAGCCAGATCCAGTGGCAAGCCGCGACCACCGCCATGTGGGGCGGAGCCACTCAACGCTATCTTTTATTTTTTATGGTAACTATCACGGTTGGCTACATCACCTACAACATCCGTGATGACAGCCCATAACACCGGGTGACCTAGGTGCCATGTCAGTGCTTCCGTTCGGTTGCACCGGCTACACTGAACTGGACTGAAAACACAAACTATTTACATAGCTCTTTCGACCGACGACGTTTCATTCAGTGCGGTGTTACCAACCTCTATCTTTATCTCTAATTTTATATTCTAACCTCTACTTCTTATAAAAACTCCGGAACCACTGAACAGACTTTGATGCGGTTTGCACCAATGTAAAGGGTCTATATATCATTACGCTAAAAATCGTTAGGGCTGAGCTGTATCAAAGAAAATATAGTATTGAACGGAATTTAGTGTCGAATGGTAGTAATAGATGGCGTTAGCAGATCTGTTGCGTTGCGTTGCAGTATTGCTTTTTTTTTATGGGAAGCACGACATATTGCTCGCTAGACTAACGCAGAGGTGTAGTACGACGGCGGCGTCCACGGGCATTCGGATATTTACGGTGGCTGCGAATACCATGTCGGCCGGCTAGGTACAACTTCACATTATGTTTGAAGAATCCCAGACTGTACATTAGAGGAAAAGATGCAGGTGGGAGTGCATTCCACATGTTGGCAACCCTGTAAATAAATTATTAACCCTGTAAATTAATTATGTCAGCCTCGATAGCTCAGTGGTGCAGACAGTCAACTGTCGCTATTGAATGTTGACAACGAACGCAGTCAACGCTGGGTGCGGTCAGTTCTTGGATGGGTGACCGCTGACCGTTGGAGGCTGACCGAGGTTCGGATTCCTCGTAAAACTGTAGGTCCCTTCCCTCCTAATCTTACTTGGTGGTAGGGTTTAACCCGCCCGGGTTGGTACCACCGCACTGAATGAAACGTCGGTTGAAACGGCTATGTAAATAGTTTGTGTTTTCCGACCAGTCCAGTGTAGCCGGCACGATCAAAGGGGGAAGCGCTGACATGGCACCTAGTTCACCCGGTGTTATGGGCTGACATCACGGACGTTGTAGGTGATGTAGTCAAATGTGTCAGTTTACATAAAAAAAAAAAAAAATTTACAGGATCGATTTGCCCTAAGTGGGGGAGGGGGAGGGGGGGGGGGGGGATATCCCTTATTGCAGTATTATTAGTTTATTGAGTTTATCGCGAGCGAAGCCGCGGGCAAAAGCTAGTCAAACATACGCTGGAATGGCTTGGGAGGACATTATTATGCTGCCGATTTAATTGCCGCCATTTTGGCGCTGATGGCTGTTTAGTGAGAGGCTTTGGAAGTAATTTAGAGATGGGACAGTTTTCCAAGTGTTAATAAAAAATATGTCAACGTTTTAATATTAAACAATATTCAACAATAAGAAATATCACTAAAAAAATATACAATCATTATCACGAGGACAAATACTTAATTTCACATAACGTATAGTTTATTTTGGCGTGATCTTTTCTTCTTCTCTCCGATTTCAAAATTCAACTGCCGGTCGGCTGTAACAGAATCTTTGCAGCACAAAACCGATTACTCTGCTTACCCCGATTGCCGGGGCACAGCGTGTGATATGTATGTACGTACATGACAGACGGACGTAAGGACAGACAGACGGGAAGATGACCAATTTCTGTAGGTCCCTTCCCTTCTTACCTTACTAAGTGATAGCGGTTTATCCCGCCGGGGTTGATACCACCGCACTGAATGAAACGTCGTCGGTCGAAACGGCTATGTAAATAGTTCGTGTTTTACATCCAGTTCGGTGTAGCCGACATGAAAATGAAGGGAACTACTGACATGGCACCTAGTGGTGTTATGGGCTGACATCACGGATGTTGTAGATGATGTAGCCAACGGTGTCCGTTTACATAAAAAAACAAATTCATAACTGTCCTTCGCTGGCTACAAAACCCTAAACACTAAATTATACCTTTTGTAGTCTTCTGGTTCGGGACTAGAGGTCTTGGTCCAGTCTGTAGGCGCGCGGTGGGCTGGTCTCGCCGGGTACTTGTCGCTCGGCGACTCGGGCTCGCTGCCGCTCTCGTCGCAACTGTCACCGGAGGACATCGGCGAACGTTCGGCCTGCGGACAAACAGACATACCACTATATACGCTGTGCTACAACGAACAGGTGTTCAGTTCAGTTCAGTTTATTGGTTCAATTGAGTATTTTTAAGGTTCCGTATCCGGTACGGGACCCTATTACTAAGCCTACGCCGTCTGTCTGGGTGTCCGTCCGTCCGTCGGTCCGAGGGCTGTATCTCTTGAACCGTAATAGGTAGCCTGTTGAATTTTTCACAGAAAATGTGTTATTATGGCCAATATAACAACAAATAATAAAATAAGAAAAAAGTAAAAAATTCATGGGGGTTCCCATAGAAGAAACCAAAAAGTGTATGCGCGCGCGCCATCTACCGAATAGATTATGAAGCATTTTAACTAATCATGACATTTAACTAATATGAAGCATTTTATAACACGCCATCTAGATGGCGTGCGTTGCGCTAGCCATGACATGGCGATACGGAACCCTCGGTGCGCGAGTTCGACTCGCACTTGGCCGGTTTTTACAGTGTAACAATGTAACACTTAATACTTAATGCCATTTTTTCTATTTTAAAGTTGTTTATAATTTGTAATTTGAATAAAATAAAATTTAATGGGTGAGAGAGAGAGAGGGGGAGATTTTCTAAAATTTTAATATTTAATTAAGCCTTCTACAGTCATAAAATTTCTCAAATAATAATTTAAAACCTAGTCACAATAAACATAAAATCGATTAAAATGCATAAGCTGAAAATTCATTAATAGTATATAGGTAATAAATAATACCTCTTCCAATACAATAAATTTTACAGATTTTCGGTGGTACTTACTGGGGGGTGATTCTACACCTCGAGCTGAACCACTTTTGTTCTGCCACTTTTTATTTTCTAACTTTCTTAACACAAACCTACCCCACTGGCAAACAGGAGTGACGGTATGTATGCATGTAACAAGCCATAGATAAAAGACATAAGAAAAATATATGTATCATCATCAATATCATCAATCAATCAATCAATTTAATATCACCATAAATCTGTAAGGGGTGGTCATGGAGTAGTTACTTTGTTTTATGAGATACTGCGTTTGTAGACTCTATGTATGATACTAAAACTAAATTGACGATTTTTAGAAATATTTTCTGTATGTATGTATGTATGTTCCTCTGTGACTCTTAAACCGATCATCCGAATTCGATGAAACTTAGTACAAGTACATTTTACTATACGGGACACAGGATAGGCTAAATAAAATTCGGTTCCGGTTACGCTAAGATGTGGCTCTCATACAAACCGAGTTGTTCCGCGCCGAAATAAAGGTACGGTAGCGGGCACTTTCTTCTTTTCAAATACGAATTTCACGCGAGCGAAGCCGCGGGCAAAAGCTAGTATAAAATAAAATATTAAAAACTAGTCAGTCCCACTTACCGGTTGGTTGACTGTTACGTACAGGAGATGATTTTCAATAAAATCACTTCTCCAATGATATACCTATTTGTATTTACTTAAGTAACCATTTGATTATCACAATTTGCAAACATTCTACTGATAGACAATTAACTAAACGGGCCTGTGCAAACCTCTGGCATAGATTTACAAACTTTGTCCGGAGGACAACTAAGTAAGTTTATGTTTACGAAATTTATTACGAGAATAACTAGGCAAACTAAAGCGAACTATCACTAGGTTCGGATACATTATTTGTCTAATTTTAGGTCACCATTGGGCAGGGCTATTCGTAGGTACGCCAATTAACTAAGAACTCGTAGGTATGCCAAACAGAGATTATTAACTAAGAACTGGGAGTGTCCTATTTGATTTCCTACGAATAGACCTACCAGGCGGGACAGTGCTATTCGCAGGTATGAGGTATTCGTAGGTACGAACTGCACTATGCGAGTTGGTTTAAAAAAAAATAACCAGGGTTAAATTACAGAAGATGCGTCGCTATTAACCCTAACCTAATGTTGAGGCGGCGCATGTCGTTTTTGTTACGTTTCGTTGAAAACTCCCATAGTGCAGTTTGCATAACTGCATGCAGGTTTACCTACGAATAGACATTCCCGATCGGATAGGGCTATTCGTAGGTATACCTGCATGCAGGTATACCTACGAATAGACACTTCCGTCACCATTGGAACTGTTACGGAGATGGCGCTGGACATAAATAAATATCTACAAAAATTGGAAATTGACTGACGAAAAAAAGAAGCCTTATCTTACCTTTTTTATATTCGGGCGAAAAAAACTTAAGAATATTCTGGAATAACAGCTTTATCAGTCGCATGTTTTTTTTTTAGAGAATAAAGAGCGGTATTCTTTCGCTGGATATCGAGTCTTATCTTCTTTTCAATTACAAAGTAGCTATCGAATTCAATTTACGAATACGCAGAAAGATTTAAATAACTAGTTAGACCTGGATGTAATAAAGACGAAACCGAATATAAAGTACGGTTTAAGGTGCCGATTGAGTAGGGTGTACCAAAATGTCATATTGATATATAACATGACGAGACGATAGATTGACATAGCCATATAAAAATCACAATTTTTGTGCCATGGGATTCTAGTATGCCTACACCAATCAACATACAGCAATGCGGACACAATGCTTCGCGGCCACTCAGCGATCTCATGTCGGCATCAACAGCCAATGAGGCGAGATGTCGACATCCTCTGCCATATGGCCAACTCTAGGCATAAGGTGGCGACACGAAAGACGATTCATCGCCCATCTAGCATTTGTCTCTGGTCTCTGGTCCCATTTTACCTTGGTCGCAGGTGTAAAGCCAACAAAACACTTCGTACGGAGGTCACCTAAAACTCACTAAGCCATGCCTCAGGCCTCCACGCGCGCTCCTATACCCATAGAATTCAAGATAATAGACGGGCATAAACTCGTCGACCACACGAAGTCATTATAAATTGTGTGCAGAACGACTAAATTAGAAAAAAATATCTAACTGTGCCTTCAAATTCCAATCAAAAGAAAATATTATACTTTATTGCACACCATAAAACATGGAACACAAAAGGCGGGCTTAATGCTGTGCGGCATTCTTTACAAACTAACCTTTGGGATGTGGAGAAGCGCATTTGGCGGGCAATGCAGTCAAAAGTAAAATAAACTTTAAGAGTAAAGCATAAGAATATTCAAAAAAATCGTTAAGTGCGAGTTTTACTTGCGCACGGAGGGTTCCGTACTGCCATACCATACATGTCAAAAAAGCATATTCGTCTATATTTTGTCTTTCTATAATGCAAAATATAAATACCTGTGGCGCCATATATTATTCAGTACTATGAATATGTAACAATCGATTTTTAGCACGTGCATGTGGACCCAGTAATTTTTTACTTTTTGTTTTTTTTACCGTGTGGTACCGTGTGGGGCCGGTACTTAAAAAGAATAGCCCCACTGCATCTCTCCCCATGCATGTCGTAAAAGGCGACTAAGGGATATGAACAAGATGCCGTGCTAAAGGGCGATAGGCTCGCCACCTCTCACCTTGGCACGGTACTTCCACCGAGTCATGCAGCAGGTGGGTCTTCGTGCCTTACTTGCTGCTTGATCGATTAAATCTTGTTCGAATACTTTGCGAAACGTGGTGGTCGGTGTTGTGCAGTAATTTACCGGAGTTCTTGCAGCACAACACCGATTACTCTGCTTACCCCTTGTCGGAATTCAGCGTGTGTGATATGTATGTTTTTTTTATTCGCGTGTTACGAGCAGCTGTCTGGTGCTTTATGTGCTAGATAGGGAATGAAGCAAATTGTGTGCAATACGACAATAAGTTACAAGGTAAGCTACGACGATAGCAGTTCTATCCTTTTGTTTTATCCTATATACTTAAGTATTATCTGTCTGCTTCAAGTGGGCCGTGTGTAAGTTGCCACCATTGTGTATTTGTGGATTCCAAAGGACACGAGAACAATCATCCACGATGAAACCCACGCAGGATCCACAGTGGTTCCAAACACGCGGAAAACGTCAAGGGTCAAGTCATGAATTAGTCAATGAGGGATCAAGTGCTCTCGAACTGTGTACTAGAGTCATCTGGACATGGCAACAGATATACTCTCGATCCGCACGACACCATGTTGCGTTATCTCGTCCTAATACATCGCTAAACGTTGTTTTCGTTTTTTTAATTTTTTTTTATGGAAACTGACACGGTTGGCTACATCACCTACAACACCACGGATGTTGTCCAGCCCGTAACACCGGGTGATCTTGGTGCCACGTCAGTGCTTCCCTTCGGCGTGCCGGCTACACTGAACTGGACGGAAAATACAAACTATTTACATAGCCGTTTCGACCGACCTTTCATTTAGTGCGGTGGTATCAACCCGGGCGGGTTAAACTCTACCACCTAGTAGGTAATATAAGAAGGGAGTCATATTCCTTAGTCGCCTTTTACGACATACACGGGGAGAGATGCAGTGAGGCTATTCTTTTAAAGTACCGGCCCCACACGGTACATTGCATCTGTGTTGTGCGGTTGATGATACAGCGTGCGGTATGTATGTATGTATTTCTCCAAGGGTCTAGCTCTAGCTAGACTATCAATGAATAAAAAATCTCATGCAAGACGTGAAAAAATATGACCGCGCCGCATAAATCCATTCGTACGCTGGTTTATCCGAGATGCATGATAATAATTGTGTACGAAGGAAACGTCAGTCAGTCAGACAGCGTGTCAGCGTCCACTGCTGGACATACGCCTCTCCAGTTCTCCTCCAGTCCTCCCGGCCTTCAGCGATAAGGGAACCACTGCTTTTCGCCGAAGTACTTAATGTCATCGTCCCACCTGGCGGGTGGTCTTGCCACACTCTGTTTTCCTGTCCACGACTGCCAGTGTAGGACACGGTTATTCCAACGGTTGTCGTCTGTTCGGCGAATATGCCCAGCCCACTGCCACTTGAGCTTAGCCACCCGATGTCCAATATCGACTACTTTGGTTGTGTCGGCGGATTGCCTCGTTACGGGAACGTTAATGAAACGTATAATTTCGTTATTTCTATAAAAACGTCCTAGGTATATCTAACTTAAGTGTGGGTACGTTAGAAAACTACCCCCACAAGCGACAATGTCGCCAGTGGAGCTGCGTGCAAAAGCTACCCCTATAATTTGTGAACCGCTCGAAGTACCATTTTAGGATTTTGAGGATCTCAACGTTGATTAAACGACTCACTGAACACGAGCACTCGACTTTAGGGAGCTCAGGCTTTTCGTGGTTGCGCTTTTTCTGAGCAGGAAAAATCTAGTACCGTGTGGGGACGGTACTTAAAAAGAATAGCCCCACTGCGTCTCTCCCCATGCATGTCGTAAAAGGCGACTAAGGGATAAGGACAAGATTCCGTGCTAAAGGGCGACAGGCTCGCCACCTCTCACCTTGGCACGGTACTTCCACCGAGTCAATGCAGTAGGTGGGTCTTCGTGCCTTACTTGCTGCTTGATCGATTGAATCTTGTTCGAATACTTTGCGAAACGTGGTGGTCGGTGTTGTGCTGTAATTTACCAGAGTTCTTGCAGCACAACGCCGATTACTCTGCTTACCCCGACTGTCGGGATTCAGCGTGTGTGATATGTATATGAAAAATCTATTTGTTTTTTTTTTTTGTATTTATTTATTTATAAGCGCAGTCAAGATGAACGAATCATAAAAATCTACCTAATAATTCGTCTATCCGTGACGCGCTCTCTTCCCTAATTTGTTTATCTAATTTATTTGTAACACATTGCTGGAATGTCTTTATAGTGCCGCGACAATGACCGTACAAATACAGGACCAGCAGACGAAACCTATCCAATTGCATCGTGGAGTCAGACAGGGAGATGTTATATCTCCGAAACTGTTTACGAATGCATTGGAAGATTATATTCAATTATAACACCGCCCTCTTTTTGTGTCGGGGGTTAAAAAAGGCTTACGAGAACTGCCGTAGTTAGACTTTGAAAAAATATTCTGCCGGGCGCGGGGTCGGCAGAGTTATGAAGAGTGCGTGCATTCTACCTTGCTGATAATATAATTCTCATGCGATTACTACCGGGCAAATAGTCAAGTGGAGTGCAGGTGACGTCGTCTGGACTCTGGAGCGTCGTGTGTGACGTCATCGCATCGTGTGCGTTCATCCCCCCTGGCACGGAAATACATGCCCGCTGCACGCGGCGCCGCGCCTCGTGCGTAGGGAAATGCACGCTCCAAAGGTTGTGCGCCCCTGCTACATATATAGAGCGCTCGATAGAGGAAATTATTATTTTTAATTTTTAAACCTGCGTTGGACAAGCGAGATATTATGTTACTAGAGAGTGCGCTATGAAGGAAGTTTAAAAATAGTCTGGAATACATGGGTATTAAAATTTTTAATCAACTGGACGAAACAATCACACACATCGGTAACGTATATTTATTTAAAAAAAAATTTAAGAATATCTTATTAAGAAACCCTATTGTAAATTGGATGAATTTTTCGAAAATTAGGACTTTTGTTTTGAAACGTAGCGGTGGCGCGTCCGTCGGCGGATAGCGATCGAATAACTTTCGTCGATAATAACGACGAAAATTCAGGTGCAGTGAAGCCCATTTTATAAAATCGAAAAACATTTATTTGTGATTATCTCTTTTTACAAATTTTATATCTTATTATCCCACTTGACTCTCCCATAGGTTTTCAATGTGACTTTGTATGTATCTATATATATTTGTTTTATTTATAATGTTCTATTTTTTCACTATATGACCACTCGAACGTGTTTCTCCTGGACTCGACACTGGCGGAATTGGCTACGATTCAGAGGCCAATAATAATAACTGGAATAGATAGTCAGCCTCGATAGCTCAGTGGTGCAGACAGTCAACTGTCGCTATTGAATGTTAAGCAACGCTGGGTGCGGTCAGTACTTGGATGGGTGACCGCTGACCGTTGGAGGCTGACCGAGGTTCGGATTCCTCGTAAAACTGTAGGTCCCTTCCCTCCTAATCTTACTTATTGGTAGGGTTTAACCCGCCCGGGTTGATACCACCGCACTGAATGAAACGTCGGTCAAAACAGCTATGTAAATAGTTTGTGTTTTCCGACCAGTTCAGTGCAGCCGGCACGATCAAAGGGGGAAGCACTGACATGGCACCTAGTTCACCCGGTGTTATGGGCTGACATCACGGACGCTGTGGGTGATGTAGCCAACCGTGTCAGTTTCCATAAAAAAAAATAAAAAAAAACATGGGACCTAGTTCACCCGGTGTTATGGGCTGACATCACGGACGTTGTAGGTGATGTAGCCAACCGTGTCAGTTTCCATAAAAAAAAAAAAGATAGAATAACTCAGTTGCGGACGGTTGTCTTCAACTCGGCGGAACATGGCGCGCTGCCCTAGTACACTCTCTAGTAAGGAGTAACTACCTATATTACAACTCACTGCGTCGGACGCGGCATGCTATTTATATCACAGGCACATTGACTCGGCCTTATGAAGTGTGGGTTTTCTACTGAAATAGTCAACGGAATTGTAATTGAATAGAACTTTTTTGTATTTTTTGTATGCAAACTTACACGGTTGGCTACATCGCCCACTAAATTTTTTTTTTATGGAACCTGACACGATTGGCTACATCACCTACAACGTCCGTGATGTCAGCCCATAACACCGAGTGAACTAGGTGCCACGTCAGTGCTTCCCCCTTTGATCGTGCCGGCTACACTGAACTGGTCGGAAAACACAAACTATTTACATAGCCGTTTTGACCGACGTTTCATTCAGTGCGGTGGTACCAACCCGGGCGGGTTAAACCCTACCACCAAGTAAGATTAGGAGGGAAGGGACCTACAGTTTTACGAGGAATCCGAACCTCGGTCAGCCTCCAACGGTCAGCGGTCACCCATCCAAGTACTGACCGCACCCAGCGTTGCTTAACATTCAATAGCGACAGTTGACTGTCTGCACCACTGAGCTATCGAGGCTGACAAAACATCCGCTATGTCAGCCCATAACACCTTAGTGGACTAGGTGTCATGTCATTGCTTATTCCCTCCTGTCGTGCCGGCTACACTGAACTGGCCGGAAAACACGAACTATTTAAATAGCCTTCTAATTTTAACCGACCTTTCATTCAGTGCGGTGGTACCAACCCGGGCGGGTTAAACCCTACCACCTAATAAGGTAAGAAGGGAAGGGACCTGCAGTTTTACGTGGAATCCGAACCATGGTCTGCCACTGACCGCGCCCAGGTGTGCTTATGATCCGACCGACAGCCGACCGACCGCACCACTGACCTACCGAGTCTGACATTCTACGTCAAACACCGCGAGGAGAACTCTTACCTATAGAAATCAACGGTTAAGTATTGTTATGTAGGTACGTAGACATGTGGAAGAAATCGAGGTTTGCAATAAGTACGCTTTCCATACAACACAACTTTTTAGGTATGGGTGCCTGAGTCGGAGGGGACAAAGCGCATGCTGCGACCAGCCAATATCACCTCCGAGAAGGTAGGTGCCATACCGGAGACTTCCCTGGATTGCTGGCTATACTGGACTAGAGGAGAACACAGCCGAGGCTGCTATGCGGCCATCTTACATCCAGTACGGTGGTACCAACCCAGTCGGCTACAATTTGAGCCCACCACCTAGTAAGGGGCAAGGAAAGGTACCTACAGTTGTACACCGGTTTCGAACGGTGAAGCAGCAGGTGTGGGTATGCACGTAAATTTTTTCGTCAGAAAAAAACTCATTGGTATACGCCGACCGGATTCGAACCTCGGACCTCTCGCATGAGAAGCCGATGCCCAAACCACTCGGCCACCCGCTACGTACTAAAACTACGTCATGCAAAATTTCTTCGAATCTAGCGGGAGAGCGATACTCGATGCTTCGTCGTCGCCCCGGCAGAAAAACCGTTCACTTTCAGTTTTTGCCAGCTTTTTTCTCGAGCCTAGTGTAAGTTGTCTCCGGCCACCGGACACTAGATCCCACTGAACTCGTTATCCTATAACGACCAGCCCAGAGGTCCACCCGTGCGGCGTGGACTCGACATTCGAAATTCGAATATTTGAACGTGAATTGAGTGCAAATCCAACACATCTGGCATGTTCTTTTTTTAACCCCCGACGAAAAAAACGGAGGGGTGTTATAAGTTTGACGTGTGTGTGTGTGTGTGTGTGTGTGTGTGTGTGTGTCTGTCTGTGGCATCGTAGCTCCCAAACGGATGGACCGATTTGGATGCGGTTTTTTTTATTAGGAAGCCTGTTTAATCGGGATGGTTCTTAGCTATGTTTGTAATCAAGTAATTAAGTAATTAAGTAATAAAAAAAATTATTATCTTCAAAAGTGGACCGATTTGCATGCGGTTTTTTTTAAAAAGCTTGAAATAAAAGTTAAATTACAAATTTAAAAAACCCCCGACTCTTAAAAAGTCAAAAATAATTTCCGTTTACTTACTTAAAGGAGTCGGGGGACCGCTAAGTAAATTAAATATAAAGACTCAAAAGTTGCGCGGGAATTTACTTAGCGGTCTACCGACTCCTTTAAGTAAGTAAACGGAAATTATTTTTGACTTTTTAAGAGTCGGGGGTTTTTTAAATTTGTAATTTAACTTTTTATGGAAACGGCTATATCACCTATACTGCAACATCTGTGATGTCAGCCCGTAACACCTTGGTGAACTAGGTGCTATATCAGTGCTTTCCATTAGTCGTGCCGGCTACATTGAATTGGACGGTAAAACACGGACTATTTACATAGCCGCTTAGACCGATCATTCATTCTTTTATATTTGTCATGATCCTTTAGGGCTTAGGGAAAGTGTATGGGAAAAATGGACCTGCTAGGACGACACGGTATGGCTTCGTATAAGAAAAAAACTATTGTATAAATACAGATAGGATAGTTAGCTACGTAAGGGCTATGATTTTTTTTACAAAACAAATTTATTAGGTTCAGGAAAGAAGTGAAAATTTGCGTTTTTTTGAACAGATTATATTATTGCAACTACAGAGGTTGATGAGGCTTCATTATTGTCCGTTAGTCTGTTTTACAGATAATGTCACGGGCGATGCTCTGTGGAACTGGCATCCCTTATTCCCTGCCACCCCTCCTACCTCCGCATGACTCGTCGCAGAGAGACTCAGCAACCTTTTGTTGTTGACATTGGGTTTTTGAGAACCCATCGGTTCTCTAAATCGTTTCTTTGTCGCACCGCTAGGGTGTGGAACTGTCTTCCGGCGAGTGTGTTTCCCGAATCCTTTAACCTGGGTGTCTTCAAACGTCGTATTAACGGGCTCGACAGCCTAGCAACAGTTCGCAAATCTGCTGTCATGGCACCTAACTGAGCGTGGATTCGCGAGGAGAGGTGTTTTTGGCTCTGTCGACTGCACCATCGGTCTGTCGGCACAGCCACCCATGTTGGTTTACATAAAAAAAAAACCATAAGTAGACGTTAAAATTCCAGACTGATTTAATATAATATAAAAATCTTTAAAATACGCATCGAGTCCTGTAAGCAAGTCACGATATATTCTATCAAGTAGGACTTAAACACTTCCCTAACCATAAACTATAATCTAGTACCTTTTACCTCGACAAACTAAATTCCCCGGTGGACCAACAACGCAGATGTTGGGTCGGGTAAGTATGGGAGCGGCGGACGCAGGAGTCAGGGCAAGACGAACTTAGTTCTAGGATCAACTTCGCACTCAGCTCATCCTCTGTTTCAGCTGTACATAATTTATCAGCCAACTTACTTACTTACTATAGAAGGGTCAACTTACAGAGGATTTAAAAAAAAAGTGGACGCAGAGACGAAAATGCAACGTGATGTCTCTGATCACATTGAGCGGTGGGTGGTCGGCGCTAGTCGGCGCAGTCCCGGCGTCAGACTCTTGATCTCGAGGTCCGAAATTCGAATCCGGGCGATGTGCACTAATGAGTTTTTGTGATTTTTTTATGTAATCCGATATGGGAGGCTGCGTCGGAGGGGCCATAGCGCATTTTTTTGGTGCCACGTCAGTGCTTCCCTTCGGTCGTGCCGGCTACACTGAACTGGACGGAAAACACAAACTAATTACATAGCCGTTTCGACCGATCTTTCATTCAGTGCGGTGGTACCAACCCGGGCGGGTTAAACCCTACCACCTAGTAATATAAGAAGGGAATCATATCCTTTAGTCGCTTTTTACGACATACACGGGGAGAGATGCAGTGGGGCTATTATTTTAAAGTACCGGCCCCACACCTGCGCAGTCAGCTAATTTTAGGTCATCATTCGTAGATCATAATAGGGTAGATAATTGCTCCACTGCGCATGAGCGAACCCAAGATGCGAGCGGCATTAAAGTCTACCCCATATGTTCTACGGATTATGACCTAAAATTCGTTGACTGCGCAGGTAGATCGAGCGGCATTAAAGATTTGAGAGAACTGTATCTTGTACTGTACTGTGTGGGGCCGGTACTTAAAAAGAATAGCCCCACTGCATCTCTCCCCGTGCATGTCGTAAAAGGCGACTAAGGGATAAGGACAAGATACCGTGCTAAAGGGCGACAGGCTCGCCACCTCTCACCTTGGCACGGTACTTCCACCAAGTCATGCAGCAGGTGGTTCTTCGTGCCTTACTTGCTGCTTGATCGATCGATGTCTTGTTCGAATACTTTGCGAAACGTGGTGGTCGGTGTTGTGCTGTAATTTAGCAGAGTTCTTGCAGCACAACACAGATTGCTCTGCTTACCCCGATTGTCGGGATTCAGCGTGTGTGATATGTATGTATGTATGTATGTATGTATCTTGTGTCTGCTGCAAATGTGGTGCATGCGAAGTAAGTTA
Source organism: Nematopogon swammerdamellus (assembly GCA_946902875.1). Lineage (NCBI taxonomy): Eukaryota > Metazoa > Arthropoda > Insecta > Lepidoptera > Adelidae > Nematopogon > Nematopogon swammerdamellus. The sequence continues at coordinate 1,240,309 of OX336345.1, read as the reverse complement.
AAGTGTATGTATATAGCAGTCTATCTAAATGCTCTTTCCTAGTATACATTTCCTTGGCAGCCGGCCCTCTGCCGCCGACGGGCATTTTGATAAATGATTTTGCGATCGTGTAAGAAGTTGCCGCTGCGACGGTCCGAGCAGTCTAGATACCTCTTTCCTCTAGGAAACTTCGTCCAGTTTCATTAAAGACCGAGACACTTTTCTCGGCTTATTCTGGTACGGTTGAGAGAATATTTTATAGCACTTCTTAGCAGCTGTTTAACAAAGCGTGGGCACAGCTATCGTGCCGTTCCCTATAAAAACCCCTGATAAGTGATACGGAAGAATTTCTCAATATCACCCTTCACAGAGAATACGGTTTCACTTCATATGTAATTGAGATCGTAGATCAGGGAAAGAAGGGTTAAATGTGGGATCACACGTAGCGCCTGAGGCCGCCTTAATGGACTTGAGATGTTTAGAGGTTCTTATTTTTAGGTTTCCGTATCCCAGACGGAAGCCTTTTACTAAGGCTCCGTCGTCTGTCCGTCCGTCCGAGGGCTGTATCTCTTGAACCGTAATAGGTAGCCGGTTGAAACTTTCACAGAATATGTGTTACTATGGCGGATGAAACAACAAATAAGAAAAATAAGAAAAAGTTAAAAATTAAGGGGTGGCCCCATTCAAGAAACGTTTCATTAAAATAGATTAGTCACACTATTGAATAATAGGTGGCGCCACAAGCTTATATACATTGCATTGTAGATAGCCCCTTCTTAATCTTTGATCGTTCCAAAAAAAAAAATTCAGAAGCTTGATGTTTGACAGATCACTTTTAAAAAATAAAGTGACGTTACTATGGTAACAGCTGTTGTCAGTGGGCAAACATGGATACCTGTCATAACATAAACATATATCTGATAATGATAATTCAAATTCGAAGACCATGCCACCTGAGCGGATAGGCGGATATTATTGATAGCGGATAGATACGGAAACCTTCGCGCGCGAGTAAAACTCGCACTTGACAGATTTTTATTAACCAGCATACACCAGCATTTAGTACCTCTTTGTTGTTACCTACCATCAAAGAGATTAAAAGGGGCTATAGAGAGGACATTGCGAATATTTTCAAATAAAATTTTTGAGCTCAAGATTATAATACGCCATCTAGCTTTGAATAGCAAAAACATGATGTAATATAGAACACATAATTAGAACACATTTCATCTATCGGTCGATAGATGAAGCCAATAGTCTAATAGGACGAGAGCCAACGACCAAAATGATAGTTGATTTTATATGAGCGATGAAATCGTTAAATTTAATTTACTATTCCGTTTTGATCAATTGACCCAAATTCACTTATAAAAATGATTTTGAGACTGTTTGAGCTATAATATTAGGTGCTGAAATTGAAAATGAAATTGCCGTTTCTACAAACTGACCACTTGTATGTCAGCCTCGATAGCTCAGTGGTGCAGACAGTGAACTGTCGCTATTGAATGTTAAGCAACGCTGGGTGCGGTCAGTACTTGGATGGGTGACCGCTGACCGTTGGAGGCTGACCGAGGTTCGGATTCCTCGTAAAACTGTAGGTCCCTTCCCTCCTAATCTTACTTGGTGGTAGGGTTTAACCCGCCCGGGTTGGTACCACCGCACTGAATGAAACTTCGGTCGAAACGGCTATGTAAATAGTTTGTGTTCTCCGACCAGTTCAGTGTAGCCGGCACGATCAAAGGGGGAAGCACTGACATGGCACCTAGTTCACCCGGTGCTATGGGCTGACATCACGGACGTTGTAGGTGATGTAGCCAACCGTGTCAGTTTCCATAAAAAAAATAAAAATAAAAATAAAACTTTGAAAGTGGCTACCTTTTTTTTGCGTAGGAATTCCAATTTAAAATATTTTCTGTTATAAAGGCAAATTATTCTTTTTTCAAAATCAGTTGTTCATTTGTTTTCCCACCGTTCGGTTTTTTTTACATCGCTGGTTCTGTGACCATGGAAAAATCTAAATTGCGCGTTATTTTCGAATATGAATCCCGTCGCAGCACAAACGCAGGACAGACGGCATGCAATATCATCGACGTGTATGGACCAGGCAAGTGAACGCACTGACTGTGCGTTTTTGGTTTGATCGCTTCCGTTCTGGAAATTTTCATCTCAATGATGAGCCCCGTGGCCGACCGGAGACGAGAGTCGATAACAATGAATTTAAAGCCATAGTTGGAGCAGATTAATCACAAACCACGTCGGAATTAGCAGCAGCCTTCAATGTAAGTTATAAAACGATACTGATTCATTTACGTCAAATTGGAAAGATAAAAAAGCTCGGAAATTGGTTACTGTATGAACTCACTGAAAAACAACAACAAAATCGCGTCGAAGCTTGTCTTAACTTTTTGAATAAGCACAGAAATGGGGGGATTCTGAATCGGATTGTCACTTGTGATAAAAAGTGGATCCTGTATGACAATCGAAAACGTCCGTCACACTGGTTGGACACAGGGGAGGCAGCCAAACCATGTCCCAAACGCAAATTGAGTCAAAAGAAGTTGCTTGTCAGTGTATGGTGGACCTGTGCCGGGATTATTCATTACAGCTTCTTGCACGTCTGGTCAGTGATGGTGGCAGGGACCGCGGGTTCGAGGCTCGCAAAAGACGGAGAAATATATTTTGTATTTTCAACTATTGTATATGCCTCTCTATCGCGCTCTCGCTTGCACACACAGGTCTCTATCGCGCTCTCGCTTGCACACACAGGTTTAGATGGAACGTTACACTTCTTCGTGCGTGGAGCCGGTGTTCATCAATTTATAAGACGTGACATCATCACGTCAAAACAAATCCGACGAGGCAGTGAAAAACGCCTTTAAAGAGTTCATCGATTCCCATCCCCAGGATTTCTATAGTAGAGGCATCAATGAACTTCCAGTAAAATGGCAAAAGTGCATTGATAATAATGGCCAATACTTCGATTAAACAAATATATATTTTTCATAAAAAATTTTTTTTTATTTTTTCTATATAGGTAAAACGGCAATTTCATAGGCAAGGACCTAATATTTGTTTTGCCTCATTTGGCATTTTTGTAAAGGTTGGTACGCGCACCGCTACTGACGTGTGAAAAACATGTTCTGGTTATCTTAGATCGGTAATTCAACAACATTCCGAAAATCAAACGGAATACCATGACAGGGTTCGGTCAAATTGGTTGCCATTTTTTAAAAAAACTGTCAGGAGACGCTACACGAAAAACATTTAGTATCGGGTTGAGGACAATTGAACGAAATACTATGAGACAAAAATATTGGTTGTGGGATCTCGTACTATAATAGTAGTAAAGCTACTGTATAACAGAGGGCGCTTTTTATTTTTTCAATATGGCCTAGTTGATCGTTGTTCTAGAATCATCTATGGAAATTATGTATTATATTCAAATATTGAATAAATATACACAATACTTATGAAAATAAACTGATTACATGTTCAGTCGTATTTTTATATCGAGATTTGCAATACCGCAATGCGCAACTCGGCATATTTTCTTAGATTTTCTTCTTTCTCTAGCACACGAATACGACCTCACATGCGGACTGCTGGCGCTAGACTGAACGACTTTGTACCACTAGGATCTAAGTAGTAGATTACGATTTTGTTCTTGTTGTCCGGTCTATATGGAAGAGGGTGAGTTTAATGTCTTTGCCTACCATAATTTTTTTATAAGATATTTGTATTTATATTTTGTTTTTGTTCCTTGTTTAATATATTTGATTAAATATAATGTGTTTTTTTTTAAATGGAAACTGACACGGTTGGCTACATCACCTACAACATCCGTGATGTCAGCCCATAACACCGGATGAACTTGGTGCTACGTCAGTGCTTCCCTTCGGTCGTGCCGGCTACACTGAACTGGACGGAAAACACAAACTATTTACATAGCCGTTTCGACCGACGTTTCATTCAGTGCGGTGGTACCAACCCGGGCGGGTTAAACCCTACCACCTAGTAATATAAGGAGGGAGTCATATCCCTTCTTTCTTTAAATCTGTAATTGTGAGTTGTCTTCTTGATAGAAACACGTCGTTTCGGCGTTTTACATTTTCACAACTGCCTTATTCAGAGTCACGCGGTTAAACGAGGACTAGATCGGTATAACTTAACACTTGTATTTGATATAAAACGAACATAACATTCTTATCTATTCAGAGTGCCACATCAACCGCGAACTAAACTAACATTCGAATTTAGTTTTCGTGTGGCAACACAGCATAAAATAACCATTGTCTACGACACAAAATGGGGTTTGTTCATAATGCAGTTTGCGCGCGTATCGTGCTATCTCATTATCTGACATATGTTAGAAGAAGACAACACTACTGTTTAATTAGTTAGGTTAATTTGGGTATTCTGTGACAAAGTAGGCACTTTAGGCTCATGTTTAGTGCTAGCTATATATTAAAAATATCAAGCAATTGTATGTTGTACGTACGTATGTAGCTTACTTGTGTGTTGTACTTAAGTGGCAAAACCACTTAGGCATGCCAAAATCTTCAGAACACACAACACTTCTCGTACTCGTGAATTTCCGCGAGTTCTTCCATTACAACATTAAAACGAATCAAAAACACTTGTGATCACCACAATTCACAAATTCACCCACTCGAAATCACGCTTCGAAACATAAACACAAGCACAACAGCTGTCTAACAATCATGGCCGCCGCCATTGTAATTATATGACCGCCGCTCGCTAGATAGGGTTTAAACCCGCCTCTACCTGCTTTAAACAATGAATGGAGCTAACTCGCTGCAAATATGCCGAATAAAGATAAAACTGCTCTCTGAATAGCTTTTTTGTTAACACGGTCTAAATAGCCGATATAACTCTGTGTTAACTTTAACCTGGGAACTCTGAATAAGGCAGTAAGTCGTTAAATCAGAGCTTTGTATCATAATCAGTCTACACAACACTATTATGATTCCCAGGTCAATGAAACACTTGTACAAGGGTGCAATGTCAGCACTCACTATCACGCATTTACTACGTTACTCCAAGTACCGAGACGGCAAAGTGCGTAGTAACCGGAGAGAGCTAGACCTAATATGGAGAACCAGGACCAGACAACACGTCGGGACTCACACAGGGACTCGTGAGGCGCCGCCGCCGACCGATGCTATACATTATACATGACATTACACACTTAAGACGAATAAGCTAGAAAAACATTTTATATCAGACACTAATGGGAATTCGCTTAGTTCGTTCCACTGCAAAGGTGTGGAACGGGCTCCCGGGGAATATCTTTCCCCACTCCTACAATCCATGGATCTTCAAATCGCGGGTTAATAGCCTAGCCCACTAACATTAGTCCACCTCCAAGCCGGACTGGCACGTTCTCGGGGGGTGAAATTGGCTGCGCCTGAGGCTTGACCTCAGGCACAGCCATCTAGTTCGGAAGCAATAAAAAAAAAGTTTGTTTTAAAGGTACCATCACGGGCGCTGCTATGAGGAACTAGCATCCCGTATTCACTGCCATCTGTCCAATCTCCGCAACAATCGTTGCAGAAAGACTCGGCAGCCTTTTGTTGTTGATATTGGGCTTTGGTGAACTTATCGTTTCTCATAATTATTACTTTGTCGCACCGCTTAGGGTGTGGAACTGTCTTAAGACGAGTTTATGTGTTTCCCGTATCCTTTAACCTGGGGTTAACGTCGTATCTAGCTAGACACCCCAGCAACAGCCCGCAAAGCTTCACTTTTCAGGCATTTCACAGGCAGAGTGTCTTTATCACTGGGGCACAAGTGCTTGCTAAAGTAAATTATATGATTGTTGAAACTGAGATGAACCGGAATTCTACGAGAGGGTAATAATTGAAGAGTCAATGCTGAAATTGATAAGCAGATAATGTAACAAACAACATGCATAGATGATGGAGTGATCGTAAACTCCTCGCCACGCGACCGCGGCCAAAGACATTAAATGATAGAACAGGCATCGACTCGTCGAACAGATGAATGTTATTATAAATGGTGTGCACATACATACATACATAGCGTCATACCTGTTTCCCGGTGGGGTAGGCAAAGACAGCGGATTTTCACGTGCCACGATCCTGATACACCTCTGCCGCATCTTCCACTAAAAAAATATTTTGTTTTCGGTCCAAATACAAATGTTTAGCTCCGCTGTTGTATATATATTATTTTAATCTAAACAAAAACGTCAAAGACAAGGACGTAGATTCCTTAAGACAAGAAAAAAATTTTTTAAATCGGATAAGGTTTAGCGGGTTAGAAGACATAAATGCCACAAGACGATTTTGTATGGAGAAAGTTAACTCGTCTTGAATATTGTTTTGCGGGCGGACTAAATTGCATGCAATGCGGGACAATAGCCGCTCTATAACTCTGAATTGTTTCGCAGTGATCGTTAAATGTTCTCCACGTGGCCACGGCGGATGGTGGCACTGGCAGGGGCCAGGTGTGGTATGAATCGTAAAATATTCGCGAATGAAGCTACAAAGTTGGTTCGTGTCGGACTTTATTGCGGGCGGGATGCGTCGACTGCAGTGGAACGACACATTACGCCATTAACGACCACCACGCCACGAATATGCAATGGTTATGCTGCAGTAACAAAATACATGTTCCCAGAAAGTTATAGGTTAAAAAATTTTTTTTTTATTGGAACTGAGACGGTTGATAACATCACTTACCTACAACATCCGTGATGTCAGTCCATAACACCTTGGTGAACTAGGTGACATGTCAGTACTTACCTTTAATCGTGCCGGGCACACTGAACTGGACCGGAAAACACGAACTATTTTTTTTATAGACAGTCGGCACGGGTTTCAGTGCCCTAAACTGTACATAACCGTTTCGACCGACCTTTCTTTCAATGCGGTGGTATCAACCCGGGTCGGTTAAACATTACCATCTGGTAAGATTAGGAGGGAAGTGATCTACAGTTTTCTACGTGGCATCCGAACCACGGTCAGCCTCCAACGGTCGAACGGTCACACATCCAAATTCTGACCGCTTTCAGGTGTGCTTATGATCGCGAACGACAATCGACCGACCCGAGACACTGAGATACAGAAGTTCTCACGAAGTCCGTTCGGATCTGGTTGTAGTAGTGACGTCTACTGATAAGCGCAGTTGTGTGTGTGTTGTGTGCGTGGACCGCCGCCGCGTCGCGATCGTGAGTGACTGAGCGCTCTCGAGGTTACGCACACTAACACAATGTGCATGTGCACGCCCGACTACATTCATAGCCAAACGGACTTCGTTCGTGTGATTGAATATCTGTCTGTACCCACGCTGACAAAAAAATCATGTCGGTTTCTATAAATAAAGAAAATAATAATAACAATGTATGTCGTGTGGCAAAAGAGACAAAAGATGGACCTACAATACCACCGTATGGAGAGGACCTCGAGGAAAAAGAAAGAGAGGAAGACCCTCTATCCGATGGGAGGATGAAATAAAAAAAATCGCTGGCCCAAAGTGGTGGCAAATAGCACAGGATAGAGAGAAGTGGGCATCATTGGAGGAGGCCTTTACCCAACATGGGGACCTTGCTTAATAAATCTAGTACCTAATTTAGTAATTTTATAACATAATTTTATTTTTTTTATGTAATCCGATATGGGTGGCTGAGTCGGAGGGCCCAAAGCGCATGCTCCGACCAGCCAATATCACCTCCGAGAAGGTAGGTGCCATACCGGAGACTTCCCTGGATTGCTGCCTATACTGAACTAGAGGAGAACACAGCCGAGGCTGCTATGCGGCCATCTTACATCCAGTACGGTGGTACCAACCCAGTCGGCTACAATTTGAGCCTACCACCTAATAAGGGGCAAGGGAAGGGACCTACAGTTTTACACCGGTTCCGAACGGTGAAGTAGCAGGTGTAGGTAGGTATGCACGTAAATTTTTTCGTCAGAAAAAACTCATTGGTACACGCCGACGGGATTCGAACCGCGGACCTCTCGCATGAGAAGCCGATGCCCAAACCACTCGGCCACCCGCCGCTTAAATAGTAATACATACATACATAGCGTCACGCCTGTTTCCCGGTGGGGTAGGCAGAGACAACGGATCTCCACGTGCCACGATCCTGGCACACCTCTGCCACCTCTTTATAACATTATAATAGTAACTAAGATTGAAATGTAGCATGGTCAAATAAAGGCTTTTTTATTTTTATTTTATTTATTTATTTATTATGTCGTGTCGCAAGCCCGCGCGAGCTGCAGATAATTCCTTGCGCGCTGGGCTGGGAATGCTGGGATGCTGCGGAGGCGGAGGCGGCGAGAGAAAAGGCGAAGAGCGGCGCGGCGCGGCGAGTGGTGTGCTGTACTCCTGATTACGTGACCCGCCTACCGAGACGCACCCGCTCCTCGCACCACCACTATCTCTGCTCTAACTTCGCTTTACTGCATTGTTCCTACTTTAAATGAAATAAAATGATTTGGTTCAGTATGTATTAGCTCTTACGCTAGATTTTTATCTCTCACGCAGAGCGGTTATTCAGTAAGCCACTGTGTGTAAGCCTAAGTGTAATGATTATAATTTATAATTTTAATAATTCGACCTATCTCGACTATTCGACTTATCTTTAGAATTCATATATCTGTACATTATTTCGTCGCATAATATAACAAATTGTGATTTGTGATAACTTCAAGTTATTTAAACAATTTATTTAACGTAACTGAACGATTTAGATTTTGGGGGTCAATTTTGGGGGACAAATTAGAAAGTAAAAAAAATAAATTAAGTGCATCATGTGACATATCAATGAAAAGGGCTCGTTATGAGGAATATGAATATATATTAATTATATTATTAAATAAAATATACAAAAATCGAGCAATCCCCCCCCCCCCCCCCCCCCTTATCTCCGAAACTACGGAGTCGAAAATTTGGAAAAAAATCGGTAATATTAAAACCTAAAGTCTTAAAGTTATCACGGAAAACAAAATGGTACGGAACCCTCTCCACGCGAGTTCTACTCGCACTTGACCGCGTTTTTAGGTTTCCGTATCCCGTACGGAAGCCTATTACTAAGCCTACGTGGTCTGTCTGTCTGTCTGTCTGTCCGTCCGTCTGTCTGTCCATCCGTCCGTCCGTCTGTCTGTCCGAGGGCTGTATCTCTTGAACCGTAATAGGTAGCCCGTTGAAATTACATAGGGCACACTAAAAGTTTCCAGAATTGGCCACTTACATAAACAATATTTAAAAAGTAATTACAACATTTGAAAATGGAACTCTTTGGCTGTAGAATGCAGTTTGTTTCATCTGACTGTCAATTGTTTTTCCATTGTGGCGCCATTTTAAAAATTGCGTGTCTACATTAACATAAATTTAACCCGGGAAAATTTTCGTAGGATGATTTTCTACGATTTTAAGTGTAATTTGACAGCTCATCAGAGCCTCGCTCGGCTTCAATCTGCTTTTGGCGATGAAGCACCATGCAAGACGACTATTTATTGCTGGTTTGCAGAATTCAAGCGCGGTCGTGTCAATCTCAGTGACGAATCTCGCGATGGTCGCCCGTTCACCGCTGTGAACAACAAAAACATCGATGCTGTGCGACGTATGATCGAAACAGACAGGCATGTGACCTACCATGAGATTCGGGCATCCTTAGACATAGGCATGAGTCAAATACAATCAATCCTACACAAACATTTGGGTGTGAGAAAGCTGTGCTCGCGGTGGATCCCACACAATTTGACCGAGGCTCAAAAAACGCACCGCGTCACTTGGTGCAATGCCATGCTTACCAGATTCAACAAAGGCGCCTCAAATTTGGCGTGGGACATAGTAACAGGTGACGGCACCTTGTGACTTTTTTCTGTTCCCAAAAATTAAGAACCAATTACGCGGTCAACGATTTTAATCACCAGAAGAGGCTGTCGAAGAATATGAAAAACACGTTTCTGAGGTCACCACGGAGGAGGAGCACAAAAGTTTTCAAAATTGGTTTAATCGTATGAAAAAGTGCATTTACGCAAAGGGAGAATATTTTGAGAAACAATAAATTCATTTTTCACCTTTAATAGTATTTTATTCTTATTAATTCCGTAAACTTTTAGTGTGCCCTATGTGTTATTGTGGCGGATATAACAACAAATAATAAAAAATATCAAAAATAAAAAATTAAGGGGGGTTCCCATACAAGAAACATGTTTTATTTTGTGGTGCGGAAACCTCGGTGCGCGAATCCGACTCGCACTTGGCCGCGTTTTTTCTTGTTGTTCTTTAGTTAGAATCTACCAACTTTCCCTGGAGAACGCTCTCTTCTATTGCATATGAATTACTTATTAATTCGATGAATTATTATATCTATACGTTTGTGTATTTCAATGCGTCGTCGTTACTTTGTTCCATTCTCTACATTAACTTATCGTAACAACAGACATTCCCTTTTACACGAGGCTCTGTTGCGTTTCGCTTTATTTTCACTATTTCAATACATTTAATTACACATAGTATGTACCTAGGTTGTTCATTGCACAATGCACCCGCGGTGCGTAGCCTGGTACTAGCTTATCTGCATCGGTTGCAACGGCGGACTGCATCTGTTGCTTTCTCCCTAGTAGCCGAAGCAGCTGCTAAATGTTGGACAATTATTACTTCACAGCGGGAAATTATTGTGCCCAAATAGGAAGAGATAGAGTTGAGATAGAGTTAGGAAGACTTTTGTGGGCGAATTGAATTTTACGAAAATGAATACATATATCACATTGGATGTTTTTTTATTAGGTTTCCGTATCCCGTACGGAAGCCTATTACTAAGCCTACGCCGTCTGTCTGTCTGTCTGTCTGTCCGTCTTACCGAGGGCTGTATCTCTTGAACCGTAATAGGTAGCCCGTTGAAGCATCAGTGTTGTGCTGTAATTTATCTTGACTTTTTGCAGCACAACCCCGATTACTCTGCTTACCCCGATTGTCGGGATACGGCTTGTGGTGTGTATGTATGTTGTTTAAATATTTTTATTTATATTGTTTATTGATTATTGATCATTCTTATGGCAGTAAAAGTGCGCTCGAACTTGTCACAATTTGTTCTTCTTCTTCTTCGTTCTTCTATAATTACTCAAACTAAAATATAAAATAAAATCTAATAAGTCCATATCCGCCCCCTCAATAACTTATTTACAATTCTATTGACTTTCTATACAATTAATTAAAGCAGTAATAGGGGTTAACATTCGTCCCAAAATAATAAATTTCATGAAATTTCGGCTGACCGTGGTTCGGATTCCACGTTAAACTGTAGGTCCTTTCCCTTCTTACCTGTCGACCTCGGTAGCTAGTGGTGCGGTCGGACGACTGTTGTTAAGCAACGCTGAGCGCGGTCAGTACTTGGATGGGTGACCGCTCGACCGTTGGAAGCTGACCGTGGTTCGGATTCCACGTTAAATTGTAGGTCCCTTCCCTTCTTACCTTACTAGGTGGTAGGGTTTATACCGGCCGGGTTGATGCCACCGCACTGAGCGAAACGTCGGTCAAAACGGCTATGTAAATAGTTCGTGTTTTCCGTCTAGTTCAATGTAGCCGACATGAAATGAAGAGAAGCCTCACCTGGCACCTAATTCACACGATGTTATGGGCTGACATCACGGATGTTGTGTAGGTGATGTATAGCCAACCGTGTCAGTATCCATAAAAAAAAATGAACCGAAGATATCTCAGACCACCCGCCGAAAAAAAAAGTTAGACCGGCGAAGTCATCACAGTTTGTATAATTTACAGTTTAGACGAGAAGGTCCTGTGACAAATATAATATACTAGCTGTGCCCGCGGCTCCGCTCGCTCTCATATTTCACTTCACTGCTAACCTCATAAGCCATTTAGCGTGATAGTAAGTAGCCTATAGTTGATGGGAAGAATCAAGCTATCCGTAGAATTTTGTTTTATTAAAATCGGTTCAGTGGTTCTCGAGTTATAAGCGGACAGACAGACATACACTCAGACACTCAGACACTCAGACAGAAAGCAGACTTTGGATTTTATTATAGGTAAGGAAGGAAGGAAGGAAGAACCGACGACGATGGATAGACGGAACCCTTTATACGGTGTGGGGCCGGTACTTTAAAAGAATAACCCCACTGCATCTCTCCGCGTGTATGTCGTAAAAGGCGACTAAGGGATATCACTCCCTTCTCATATTACTAGGTGGCGGGGTTTATCCCGCCCGGGTTGGTACCACCGCACTCAATGAAAAGTCGGTCGAAACGGCTATGTAAATAGTTTGTGTTTTCCGTCCAGTTCAGTGTAGCCGACACGACCGAAGGGAACCACTGACGTGGCACCAAGTTCACCCGGCGTTATGGGCTGACATCGCGGGTGGTTGTAGGTGATGTAGCCAACCGTGTCAGTTTCCATAAAATAAAATAAAAAAAAACCTACAAACTCCCCTAGTATTGTTCCCATTGCTCGCCCAAATTCGGATGAAAGTAGGTCGGAATGAAAGAAGTGGAGTGAATTAGGGGCGGTAGAAGGAACGCGATATTGGTCCGAAGGGCCCGCCGCGCCGCCAGCCGGCAGCCGGCAAGACGGTGAGCATGAAGTATGATGCTAATAAGAGAGTGCCAAACATTTAACAGAATAGAACCGCTATTGGCATAGTATGTTGTGTACTTCGGCTCAATTTGTGAAATGAAATGAAAATATACTATATTGCACAAAAAGTGACAAAAGGCGGACTTAAAGCCTAAAGGTATTATCTGCCAGTCATGCCTCGGATTGTGAGTAGGTAGGGTAGATGGATAGTGCGGAAAATTAAATGAAAAAAAAAATAATTAACAATAACACATAAATAATAATAATGACGTACAACTAAATACATTTGTGACATACATACATACAGGTTCAAAGTACATACATACATATACATACATACATACCTAATTCTATCCTTCCTTTCCTTATTCCTTATACCTATAATAAAATCCAACGTCTGCTTTCTGTCTTTCTGTGTGAGTGTATGTATGTCTGTCTGTCCGCTTATAACTCGAGAACCACTGAACCGATTTTAATAAAACAAAATTCTACGGATAGCTTGATTCTTCCCATCAACTATAGGCTACTTACTATCACGCTAAATGGCTTATGAGGTTAGCAGTGAAGTGAAATATACGAGCGGGCGGAGCCGCGGGCACAGCTACATAGTTCTATAATACAATTAACAATCTATTGTAATAATCAATTATCAATATGTTTATTGTTTTTTACAGTTAAGTTTAGTTACAAGTGTATTAAGGTTGTCCAAAGGTTGAAAGTTGCCCAGCGAGCAAGGTAGCGAGCCATGCTGGGAATATCGCTAGGTGATATATTATGGTGCGTAACGAGGCAATCCGCCGACGTACCAAATTAGTCGATATTGAACACCGGGTGGCTAAGGTCAAGTGGCAGTGGGCTGGACACGTCAGCCGAAGAGACGACGACCGTAACTGCGTCCTATCCTACACTGGCCGCCGCGGACAGGAAAACGGAGTGTGGGAAGACCACCCGCCAGGTGGGACGACGACACGTCAAGTACGTCGGCGGAAAGTAGTGGTTCCGTACCGCTGAAGGCCGGGAGGACTGGAGGAAGAGGCGTATGTCCAGCAGTGGACGCTTACACGCTGACTGACTGACTGACTACTTATGAATTGAAAATAAACAATAAACAACCGTCTCATCCTCCCGCACACCATTTATGAGTTCACCGGCTCGACAAGTCGACACCTTCTACCCTTTTTAGGTTTCCGTATCCCGTACGGAAGCCTCTTACTAAGCCTCCGCCGTCTGTCTGTCCGTCCGTCCGTCCGTCTGTCCGAGGGCTGTATCTCTTGAACCGTAATAGGTAGCCCGTTGAAATTTTCACAGAATATTACTGAATATTAATATTATATACAGAATATTAATATTACTATGGCGGATATAACACATAATAAAAAAATGTTAAAAATTAAGGGGGGCTCCCATACAACAAACGTACGAAAAATCAATTAGTCACGCTACTGAATAATAGATGGCGCCACAGGCTTTTATACATTGCATAGCCGCTCAATTGCCAACGAACTCATTGAGATGCTGTCATTTTCCCACTTCTCCTCCCGAGGCTTCTCTCCGATCGTCCTACATATCTTCGAAATTTAAATTCGAAGACCATGCCACCTGAGCGGATAGGCGGATATTATTGATGGCGGATACATACGGAAACCTCCGTGCGCGAGTAAAACTCGCACTTGACAGATTTTTATTAAATTCTTTGCAGCGTGCGTATCCGCACGAAGTAGGTAAAATAGGAAAATGAATGAACGTAATAAGGCGTGCGAGCAGCGTGGGAGGCGGCGCGCGGCGGCGGCGGCCGGGCCGGACCCCACGGGGCGGTCGCTGCTAAGTAGTCATTGTTACTTGCACAGCATTTGTAATCGCGCAACAGCGTGGATTATGTTCATAAAATCGGCCAAGTGCGAGCCGGCCTAGCGCACCGCGGTTTCCGCACCACAAAAACAAAACGTTGCAAAAACACGTTTCTTATATGGGGACCCCACTTAATTTGTTACTTTTTCTAATTTTTTGTGCAAAAACACGTTTCCTGTATGTGGACCCTCGTTAATTTGTAACTTTTTAAAATTTTTGAGAAAATTTCGACCGGCTGTTGCTTTCACGATTCATGAGCACACTTTTCATTGGTCGGTTTGACGGGATGTGACGTCGACGGCGCTACGACACGCTTCACGCGATTGGTTCGTCAGTCAGCGTCAGTCGACGCGTCGCCTATTGGGCTCACACGCGTCGCTCGACTAGGGAGCGTTCCATATTCCCTCCGCCCGTTCGCCGTTATGTTGGCTCGACTGTCTATCTGTCAAAACAGCGTTGAGGGTTGCTATGTGTACAGATTTACCCGTAATTATCAGTATTTACCGTATTTATTATACGGTAAATACCGATTACATTATTAGGTAATATAATCTTCACAATCTGGCAACACGAATTTAAGCACTGACAGTGACACTGGCAGTGGAGCCAACATAACGGCGAAGGGAAGATTTAGTTGGAACGCTCTCTACTACGCTCCACTGTCCATCTGTGCTCATGACTCGTGAAAGCAACTGTATCCACACTCACATGCGACATAACTCGCTAATGAAAGACGCCAATCGATCATTCATTGACATGCATAAACACAAATTTTATTAATAACTTGACTGAACCCTATGTTCTTTGTTTTGTATTTTATTATCTTTTTTAATGGGTATATTTTTGACTTAGTATTTTTAATTCTTTGCTTAGATATAGTATGTTATATTTAACATAATGAAAACTTAGTATGTAAGTTATATTTAAAAAAAGCTCTGTAAGGTTTCTTACCCGGTTCTTCCTTAAAGATTGATTACAATGATTTTTGCACTGACGTTTCACCTAAGATATGACCGTATGATATGACCTCAGGTAGAGTCATCCACCACATTGGTGAATTTTTGTTGACACGTTATGTACCTCGTTGACTTTTATATTTTCTATCGACGCATGAGAACTATTACTCATTAAATTGTAATGGCTATTTAATATCATATTTTTTTTATGTTATCCGGTATGGGTGGCTGAGTCGGAGGGGCCAAAGCGCATGCTCCGACCAGCAAATATCACCTCCGAGAAGGTAGGTGCCATACCAGAGACTTCCCTGGATTGCTGGCTATACTGAGCTAGAGGAGAACACAGCCGAGGCTGCTATGCGGCCATCTTACATCCAGTACGGTGGTACCACCCCAGTCGGCTACAATTTGAGCCTACCACCTAGTAAGGGGCGGGGGAAGGGACCTACAGGTATACACCGATTCCGAACGGTGAAGCAGCAGGTGTAGGTATGTACGTAAATTTTTTCGTCAGAAAAAAACTCATTGGTTTGGTACACGCCGACCGGATTCGAACATCGGACCTCTCGCATGAGAAGCCGATGCCCAAACCACTCGGCCACCCGCCGCTTACATACATACAATAATAAATTTTATGGAACATTATAATATAATATAATAATATAATATAATAAAAATAAACAGAAAATTCGATGACTCACGTCATTCCGTTCTCTACGTAAGAGGTTTTACATAAACCACGCAGCTATAGAGCATCGCAGACGAATTTTCAAGAAAACAACCCACAAGATCGTAACTAGGGTAAACTTCTAAAAGCGCGAAGTTTGGTAAAGAACCTAACGAACGAATCGCACGCACCCGCCTCAACTTATTGGCTGTTCTAACGACCTTCCCACTTCGTCCTGTAACTTGTACTATTACGAACACTTTAATTTTTTTTTGTTTTTGTTTTTTTTATTGCTACCGAACTGGGTGGCTCTGTCCGCGGTCGCAACCTCAGGCGCAGCCAATTTCACCCCCGAGGAGGTACCAGTCCGGCTTGGAGGTGGACTAAGTTGCTGGGGAAAGGCTATTAACCCGCGATTTGAAGATCCGTGGATTGTAGGAGTGGGGGAAGATATTCCCTGGGAGCCCGTTCCATACCTTTGCAGTGCAGCACAAGAAAGATTTAGAGAATCGTGCAGTTCGAAGAACTCTTCTGTCGACTACAAACGGGTGTTCCGCGAGAGTATGGCGGGTTTGGCGAAGGCGAACAGGAGGAGGAGGGAGGTAAGAAAGTTCGTCAGAGCAGCGGCCATAGTAGTACCGATAAAACAGGCCCAATGACCCAACGATACGTCTGTGCTTTAGAAGTTGAAGGTCCGTTGTGAGTACGGAGTCACCAATGAGGCGAATGGCTCGTCGCTGAATAGAATCCAAGGCTGAAAGAAAGTTGGTCTCGCCAGAAAACCAGATTTATACCAAAGAAAAACTCATCCTTGTGGTCATATAATTTTCTTGGGACATTTTTAGGGCTCCGTATCCGGTACGGGAGCCTATTACTAGACCTACGCCGTCTGTCTGTCTCCTTGTGGTCATATAATTTTCTTGGGACATTTTTAGGGTTCCGTATCCGGTACGGGAGCCTATTACTAGACCTACGCCGTCTGTCTGTCTGTCTGTATCTCTTGAACCGTAATAGGTTTCCATAGAAGAAACTAAAAAGTGTATGCGCGCCATCTACCGAAAAGAGAATGAAGCATTTGAACTTAATCATGAATTTTAACTCATATGAAGCATTGCATAAACACTTTCACTTTATAAATATATATATTTTTTAATTAAATACTAACAACTTTTTGTTGCTTTATTTTTATGTAAAACACATATTTTATTAATAATAATAAAAAAGCACATTTATTAATGAAATATTTCGCCCCGTATAAACACGCCATAGATGGCGTGAGTGGCGCTGACCATGACATGGTGATACGGAACCCTCGGCACGCGAGTTCGACTCGCACTTGGCCGTTTTTTTATTAGAAGTAATTTGAGTAAATACTTACATATTATATCACAATGGAAATCACAAGAAGACACAAACTTACAAAGTTAATTGTTTCAATTTAATTTGTCTTAATTCGCATATAAACGAGAAATAAGTAAATAAATCAAGGAGTGCGTGTACACGCAGAATGACATCAGAAACTCTGTTACAAATGGTACGGTTTGACACCTGAAAGACTACCTGGCTCCTTCCTGGCTCCTTTGGCTCCTTTCGTGAACACTCGCCTCGAAACGAAACGATACAAAAACGACATGCACCGCCTCAACATTATATTAACCCTGGTTATTTTTTTTAAACCACCAAAACATCACTCATACATACCACATATCCTTCGAGCCGAAGTCTGCCGAAAGGAGCTAAAGGAGCCAGGAAGGAGCCAGGAAGTCATTCAGATGGCGCACCGCAAATGGTATCCGTGACAAGCAGGAAGAGCTAAGACGGCAAGCATCACAGCGACTACCGCACGCTGAGTGTGCAGTAGGTTGCATAGCAGAGCAGGCTAGGGCGCAGGCGCGGCGGCCTGACGAGCGTATCCAAAGCCTGTGGGCGGCGCAGCCTTCTTGGAGTCGCTACCATTATTCCACCATTCTTCATTGTCCAGCTGATATTTGAATGCGAAGATTTATGCGCTTTTTGTTAGTCGGCAATGTGTCCGCGGCGAAGTCGAGTAATTTACTCCTGTTTGTAAGTAATTGTGAGGGTTCCTTGTCGTGTGCCTGCGACGCTATTTTAAATTGCAGGCGTGCTGATACTCGCTAGTGGTGTCGGTTCTATTCTAATGGTGACTGCATGCATAAATGCATAACTTGAAACCGCGCATTTCGAAATATTCTATTTCTAGAACACACATTTGATACGTATTCAGTGCTTGATGGTTATTCAGTGGTCGAAACGCTTTACTGTATCACGTAGCCGAAGAACTCAGGTATTAATAACATTACAATGGCACCCAAGAGGCGGCGCCCGACCCTCATAATTTAAAATGGGATAAAGCTTATTGTAATGTAGTTCGGGATCGACGCGACGCGACGGCCGCACGAGGAGATCGTGGAAACATAAAACGAAAGAAAACGGAGCCCCAATAATACGGCGGAGGTGCGTCCCGGTAACCGACTTCGGACGCCCTCAACTTCTTCCTTATTCCGGAAAACCGCATAAATGATTTGCCTCACAAATGGCCCAGAGGAAATGCTTTTGTTGGGGTTTTATGAAGGGGAATAACTGCCGCTCTTTGTGTGCTGCGAATTGAAAATGTCTGCGCCGGAGCCGGAGGCCCTGTGGTACGCTCGTGTGAAACATTCTTCTCCGTTTCCGACGGAGAGGAATTCGGGAATTGGACGCCTTGCGCTATCGGTGTTTGCGGACATGTCGTCGATCTATGGCAATTAATCAAACATGATTGGTTTCCGTGAGCCGCCCTTCACCAATGAGTGTCGCCTTAATCCTGAAAATTTAATTGAATTGCCAAAAATGCACTTCTCTTTAGGAAATAACCTTCCGAATAGGTTATTAACGTGTTCAATGTCTTGGGTCTACCAAAAAGTAACTGGCACTCCAGGTAAATAACCTTCATTCATATCATCATGGCCCACATAAAAATATCCAGAATCCTTTAATAGACCTGCCCCTATGCCCATAACTATAGCTGTTGCACATGTTAGGGCTTGTCTGTGTTCGGTCTCGGCAGCAGTCGTCCGATTAGCACCCGAGCTCGCCTCCTCGGCCGCGGCTCCTCGTTATCTCTCCTCGATCGTTGTTCGGCGCATACGTCCCGATACAATCACCGGCCGATTGTTTTTATCTCGGCCTGTACCTTTGTTCCGAGTGTCCGTGGGCGCCCGCTCCGCTCGCGCGCACCTGTGCGCTGCGTTCAATTTCGTTTTGCGGCAGCATTTTTGCATACGGAGGCTCTGGAAGGAGCGCGCCGCAACATTCCTGAGGCGACCTCTCTGCGACGACGATGATCGATCATTAACGGAATATTGTATTCACCGGGTGGTGAGGGTCGCGGCGGAATTTCGGGCCACGTGCGAATTTGAGGCACGCGCGTGTGTTCGAAGGTCTTCTTAGCTATTAAAATGACGATGAAATGAAACTTGAGAATGTTTTTTTTTATTGCTTACAAACTGGGTGGCTCTGCCCGAGGTCGAAGACTCAGGCGCAGGCAACTTCACCGCCGAAGAGGTGCCAGTTTGCCTTGGAGGTGGACTAATGTCGCTGGGGAAAGGCTCTACCCGAGATTTGAAGATCCGTGGATTGTAGGAGTGGAGAAAGACTTTCCCCGGGAACCCGTTCCACACCTTTGCAGTGGGGCACAAAAATAAAGAAGAATGTGAACCGTTTAACTTACGTAACACTCAATGCTGAGGATGTCTGAGTGATATATATTTTCTTTTGAATCAATAATGTGTTCTCGGCAAAAAAAAAATTAAGTCGGCAGTTTCGTCTTCCAAAAGGAAGTGCTCCTACAAGATTTAATGCAATCCGCACCCGAAATCTCATTTGGATCATTCTCCTCAGGCTGCGCGTCGTCGTCGGCTGCTGCTGCGGCGGTGCGCCGGCGCAGCTCATCAACACCTCGCGACCATTGTGGGTGTTGACACGCGTCACCGCCGCGCACTCCCGCTCCTGACAGCTACACGCTCCGCACTCTCGCCGCACCGCCTTGTTTACTCCTTTTTAGATTCATATCTGTGTGTTCGGACACGCCGAGACTCCACTGTTAACAGGGCGAAAGTATTCAACACCTCCGCGCCGCCGCCGGTGTCCACTCGCACCTATTTACATTTCAGTTTAGCGGCGAGACTCGTTTTTTTTTATTCTCTGTTCGTTTCGTATGGCTGTGCGATTTGTATGGTCGTTTTGATTTTTTTTTTTCAGAAGTACGAACTACGGAGACATCCTTAACGGTATTTTGGACGAGAGATCTGGTATGCATGCGGAAGATCTCAATATAATTATAATTATACAATATTATTATAATTCAAAGAGGGAACGCTATAAGCGTTCTAGGGACTATGGCTGCCTCGGTTGAGCTGGAAGAATTTTTTTATTTATAAGTTCAAGTTTATTTTTATTTTATTAGATAGGTAAGTTTTTTTTAGGTTAATTTTAGTTAAAATTTTCCGTATAAGCTATTTCTGTTATTTAATGTTTATGCTCTCTTTCAATTATACATAGCCGTTAAGTTTCTTTAACAATACTCTTAGTTGTTTCTGAAATAAATGAACGTAATTTAAGAATTTGTAATTTCATTATAGGATTATCACCGGCTGGATTTTAGACCGACAAGAAAGTACGATGCTTGTTCTAATAATAACTTATTCGCTAAGCACAATACCTTTGATTTCAGAAAGCCAAACGACGATCGGCGGCTTTTTGCGTTCGAACTGGGCTTTACTTATTAGCAGCAAAAAGAGCTGCTGCAGCGGTCACCATTAAATTAGAATAGTCAGAGGAGTTTACGGACTCATTCTGTCCGGGCCGGTGCTCCCGACGCACAATAATAGAGTCGTAAAGTTTCCGCTTAGACACGCCAACTGAAAGCATAAGTCACGCCAGTGCAGCCCTAGTACTGCCCACGTCGATCCGGGCCACTTTCACGGGACCTCTCATGCACTCCCTACCTGCGCACTGTGCCGCCCGGAGGGCCATGAACTTGATGGAGAGGTCTAAATTGCACTTGCGCTCAACTGAATTAATTCTTGTGTTCGATTCTAGTATTTGTGCTGACGGGAGCAGTAATGTTGAAACTCCAACATTCAAATCAGAGAGAGAGAAATTTCATCAGAGTTTCGCTCGGTATCGGTACTGTGTGTGGCTGGTACTTAAGAATAGCCCCACTGCATCTCTCCCTGTGCATGTCATAAAAGGCGACTAAGTGATAAGGACAAGATGCCGTGCATAAGGGCGACAGGCGAGCCACCTCTCGCCTTGGCGCGGTCTTTCCACCGAGTCATGCAGCAGGTGGGCCTTCGTGCCTAACTTGCTGCCTGATAGTTATCTTGTCCGATTACTTTGCTAAGCGTGGTGGTAATTTACAACAGTACTTACAGCACAACACCGATTACTCTGCCTACCCCGATTGTCGGGATACGGCGTGTGATGTGTATGTAGTTTTGCTCGCCTGTACACATACTTGAACTTTTAGTTCAGCAATTATTGCTAACAATTTAAATGTTCATTCTGTAGCCTAAAGAAATCACTTTGATATTGTTATTTTTTCTGTATGGCCTTGTAATTTGTTCTAAATAAAAATAAATTACAGTATTCCCATACGTTTTTATGGCGGTAAAGTTGGAAAGTCTATGGAGGTCATGAATTTTTTTTTCCAGATTTTCATAAAATTACAAAGGCTCAAGTTGTTCATTGCGAATCATTCACATTATTTAATTAGTTAGTATTTTTTGTGTCCTCGAATTCTTCCCTTCCTTTCTCGGACTTTGTTTTGTTTTATTCTGTACCTGCTCCGTCGTCGTCCCTGGAGGACTTCGTCGCCATTACCCTCGGGTACCTCCGAGTCCTCCCCAGTTTCCTGCGTCTGTGTTTGTGTACCAATTAAACGTTATTCATAAGGTCTCTGTGCATTATTAAGGAGCTCTGCGCCGTATATCCCGCTCTCGTGAGGGATGAGGCGCGGGGAGAGGGCGGAACTGTGCGCCGGCGCACAATGGCGGAGCTCTTTGTCGCTACAATTTATATCGACGGTCGCATTCGACTATTGTGACTGCAGAATAAGAGATACACATCACGCCAGCGATATATGCAAATCTTCGGAGTGCGTACAGTTGAAAGCTTTAAATTATCTTCTGGTTTCTAGCTTTCTATTAATGTATGCTTAGTCGTGATGAATGTTTATGATGATCTTTATGAAATGCACAAAACACATTTTAAAGCATAGAAAATAGTTCAGAAAAACGTCTTGTCGGTTCTCCTTCCAACGTCTTAATGGGATCAGAGAACATTTCAACGTATGCAAGGGTGATTTGTCTACGTATGACTGAATCAATACAGTAAACAGCTTTGGCGTTATTATTCGCACAGGATTATTCATTTTTCATTGAATTGACATTTTTTCTTTTAAACATATTTTCTGAAAGAATATTCAAGTTATGTAAATGTAACTACGTTCGTTACTATGCTACCACAAAAATGCGACGACAAGGGTTATGGTTTCGAGCAACTCGTCAAATTGTCTTCGCACACATGCTTTACCGTTTCGGGCTTCGGGGATACCTATTTTTATTGGCATCATACTTGCTAATATTGGATGTATCCACGCGTCCTTTCTCCTCCAAGACGTCCTAGTCGTACAATACTTGCACACATATTGTGGAACCCTGGCATGCACGCACTAGTTTTCCGCCCGGAACATTCACAACGGCGATCGTTCGGCTAGTTCCTGTGACGTGGTTCTTCAGATGCACTCGTTTATACGTTGAGTCGGTTCGTACCTGCTGTTTTCTTGACGATACGCGTCTGTTCAGACGCCGGCACCTGAGATTCAATCGCGCGTCCGCCCCTCATCCGCCCCTCGTCCTCCCCTCGTACGCCCCTAGTCCGCCCCTCACGGCCTCCGACGCGCCGCCGCCTCGCGTCGAACTGATGAACCTCTAGAAAGGTGATGGTCGCCCCTCTTCTTTGCAAATTTAATCAGCTCTCTGGTGAATTTAATAAATGTGAAAATTCAACGTGTTTTATCAGATTCAAAAAGGCACGAAGACCGAAAAGACCTTTCTTTTTACAAATTATTTTAGGAATGCCTTACAGTTTTTTAAGAGCGTGCATTTTGATAACCCGGTGTGAGATCTTTACATTTTTTGTACACTTTGCCAATGCAAACTGTTGTGCCATTTTACTACTTCTTATAAAAGCGAACTGTATGTTAAAATTATTTGTATGTTTGAGGTAAACTCCGGAACTACTTACGGAGCAGATTTTGTTTGCACCAATGAAAAGAGTAGCTCTTAAGGCTCACTATAGGCTATATAACATCACGCTACATAGCCTTAGGGCTGAGCAGTATCAAAGAAAGTATAGTATAGACGGCAGAGAGACAGAGAAAAAAGATCATCTCCAAAAGATAGTTTCTGAGTATTTATATGTATATATGAACTTGTAATTATTACAATATATCCAAATAAATGCGCACGTGTACTCTTAAGATGAAACGGAAGTTAACTTTCTCCATACAAAATCGGCTTTTGGCATTTTTTTTAGCCCCCTAAACCTTATCCGATTTTTAAATTTTGTTTTCTTGTCTTAAGGACAGTCGAATCCACGTTTCTCTCATTTTTAGGTTTCTGTATCCCGTACGGAAGCCTATTTAGGCTACAGCGGGATACAGCTAAGCCTCCGTTGTCTGTCTGTCCGTCAGTCCGTCCGTCTGTCCGAGGGCTGTATCTCTTGGACCGTAATTTTCACAGAATATGTGTTACTATGGCGGATATAACAACAAATAATAAAAAAAAAAAGAAATTGTTAAAAATTAAGGGGGTTCCCATACAACAAACGTTCGAAAAATCGATTAGTCACGCTACTGAATAATAGATGACGCCACAGGCTTTTTAACATTGCATTGTTGAAAGCCGCTCAATTGCCAACGACCTCATTGAGGTGCTGTCATTTTCCCACCGTCAATTACCATCGACCTCATTGAGGCTTCTCTCCGATCGTCCTACATATCTTCGAAATTAAAATTCGAAGACCATATCACCTCAGCGGATAGGCGAATATTATTGATAGCGGATAGATACGGAAACCTCCGTGCGCGAGTAAAACTCGCACTTGACAGATTTTTCTTTTGTTTACATGAAATATACCAACAACACCACCGGAGCTAAAAATATGTATTTCGACCGAAAAAAAAAAAAAAAATTATGGCATGAGATTCATTAAGCTTTATTGATCCATCACTTTAGGTATTCAAAAAATAAAAGAACACGAACGTAGATTCGACTGTCCTTATTAAAAAAACAAAATAATTGTAAAAATCGGATAAGGTTTAGGGTGGTAAAAACATAAATGCAGAGAGACGATTTTGTATGGAGAAAGTTAACTTACGTCTCGTCTTAAATGACTTGAAAGTGTACATACTCTTGAAGTAAGCAGTTGCCGTTAGATGGCGTGCGCTTGAAATGCCGACTGCTAGTGTTCACACTCCGACGCACCCTCGTCACGCAGCGCGAAAGCCTCCAAAGTCGGAAAAACACATGACGCCGTATCCGAGGGAAAGTTATCGCGGAACAATATCGTACATACGTTTCATGAGAGGAGCTTTTGTGAAGAATATGATAATAATATTTCGCTCTCACAAACTATTTGAATGTGAAATCTGTGTAGTATCTTTATCTATACAACTTATATTGAATCATATTCATATGCATCTCTCCCCGTGCATGTCGTAAGAGTCGACTAAGGGATAAGGACAAGATACTGCGCTAAAGGGCGACAGGCTAGCCACTTCTCACCTTGGCGCAGTCCTTACACCTAGTCATGCAGCAGGTGGGTTCTTCGTGTCTTACTTGCTGCTTGATAGTTGTATACATACATACATACATAACTCACGCTTTTGTATCCCGACAATCAGAGTAAGCAGAGTAATCGGTGTTGTGCTATAAGTTCATACATACATACACATACATAACGTCACGCCTACCTGCCTCCCAGTGGGGAAGGCAAAGACAACGGACCCAACCCACATACATACATACATACATAACTCACGCTTTTGTATCCCGACAATCAAGGTAAGCAGAGTAATCGGTGTTGTGCTATAAGTTCATACATACATACACATACATAACGTCACGCCTGCCTGCCTCCCAGTGGGGAAGGCAAAGACAACGGACCCAACCCACGCAAACAACCCAACCCCCACGCGCCACGATCCGATAGTTGTCTTGTCCGTATACTGTGCTAAACGTGGTGGTCGGTGTTGTGCTGTAATTTACCAGAGTCCTTATAGCACAACACCGATTACTCTGCTTACCCTGATTGTCGGGATACAGCGTGTGTTATGTGAATGTGTATTCATATCGTCGACTGAGTTAGGTTTTTAGGTTTCCGTACAGAAGCCTATCACTAAGCCTACAACGTCTGTCTGTCTGTCTGTATGCCTTACTACTGTATCTTTAGAACAGTAATAGGTGTACTTACATGCGATTTTTTTTCATATGATCCGGTATGGGTGGCTGAGTAGGAGGGGCCAAAGCGCATGCTACGACCAGCCAATATCACCTCCGAGAAGGTAGGTGCCATACCGGAGACTTCCCTGGATTGTGGGCTATGCTGGACTAGAGGAGAACACAACCGAGGCTGATATGCGGCCATCTTGCATCCAGTACGGTGGTACCAACCGAGTCGGCTATAATTTGAGCCTACCACCTAGTAACGGGCAAGGGAAGGGACCTACAGTTTTACACCGGTTCCGAACGGTGAAGCAGCAGGTGTAGATGCACGTAAATTTTTTCGTCAGAAAAAACTCATTGGTACACGCCGACCGGATTCGAACCGAGGACCTCTCGCATGAGAAGCCGATGCCCAAACCACTCGGCCACCCGCCGCTTGATGAGGCGGATTGAGGATTAATACTTTTTTAAGATTTAGAAAGATTTTAAATTTCGAATGACATTACAACCGCATTTGTGTTAAAACGACACGTGTTACGATGGTGGATTACGGATTAACAGGAAAATGCATTTTCCTGTTAAGTCGACATTACATTTTCGCAAAAGCAATCGCGAAAATGTACGTAAGCCTTCGCGACAAAACATTCGTTGCTCGGAAACAGCTGTTCTCAAAACTACAGCAAACATGAGACGCGTGCGAATTGAATACCATGGAAGACATAGTCGTTTTGAATTTCCTCGATCTAGTGTTGCAGTTGTGTAACGACGAAAATGACACGAAATTAATGCTAAATTAAATCGAGACTTATATCCGTGAAATGTGAATTCGGCTTTGCGTAAAGGGTGTCACGTGCGCTACGTGACACCCACGACGTACTCACTCAGCTCGAATCATAAATGATTTCATTAATTAACTCCCTCAAACATTAGTAATAAGGTTACCACTATCGGAGGTACAATTTTGTGGGTACACGTGTGTGTATAGATTAAAATACTTGTAGTAATATAAAAAATAAAATACCATGCGAAAGTTCTTGCCGGTTCTTCTTCCTGGGTATAATCGAACCGGCTAGAACAAATTGTGACAAGTTCGAGTGCAATCTTACCGCTTTAAGAATGCTCAAAATACAACAAACAAAATAAACAATCGACAATGGATGCCACATGACCACCTACAAACATGACGGGGTTATCAGATAGATAATAGAAAATTGTGAAATAAAGTATTTATACAACGTGTCCCAAAACTCAACGTCAAGCGGGAACCAGGGAGTAGGCCAGTTTATGACTACCCAGGGAAAAATAAGAAACAAAATCGGAGTCATTTATTTTTTTAGAAAAAAATTTAACTGAATATTTTTTTGATAAAACTACAGGCATTCAGGTTTTATTTCGGATATTTATCAATAGCAGAGTTATTTAGGCTTCCAATATTTTGTAGTCGTAGTACCTCAAATTTGTACGAGATGCCAATTTTCAACGTTTTAAAAAAAAAATGCTCATATCATAAAAAACAAATGACTGCCATTTTTTTCGTATTTATCCCTGGGTAGTAATAAACTGGCCTACTCCCTGGTTAGCGCTTGGCGTTGAGTTTTGAGAAACGTTGGTATAACAATGAAATAAAATTCTAATAGACCAAAAAAAATATATTTAATTCAATTTCATATCCGCGGCGCGGCGTGGTCGCAGTATCCGATGTGACGCGCACGTCGGGTCCACTCACCCAACCGCAGGATAATAGCACTTTAATACTTTAATCCCCCTCCAGCGTGAACCTAAAAAAGTTGGGCTCAAACGAAAAAAAAAACACGGAAAACCCGCAACGACCACGGGCTCAATTCCAAGTTGTGACCTTATCTGCATTCGCGTGACGTGCGTGACATACATGTTTTTTTTAATGGAAACAGACACGTTTGGCTACATCACCTACAACATCCGTGATGTCAGCCCATAACACCGGGTGAACTTGGTGCCACGTCAGTGCTTCCCTTCGGTCGTGCCGGTTACACTGAACTGTACGGAAAACACAAACTATTTACATAGCCGTTTCGACCGACGTTTCATTCAGTGCAGTGGTACCAACCCGGGCGGGTTAAACCCTACCACCTAGTAATATAAGAAGGGATATCTCGTCATATATGCTGTGCAGGCTCCTGGACTTTGGAATGCACTACTAATCGAAATCAGAAGCTAATTTCTGCGATTATAATATATTATGCAAATGGTCAAAATCGACAAATAGTATTAGATGGGTAGTTCCCTATAGGTAGTTTGTTGATTTTTTTGTTAGTCTTGCTGTTTCATAATTGTAAATTTTGTATTGTTAATTTCTGCCACTAAATGAAGTCTGACCGCAAAAGAGATGTCAAATAAGCAGTTTCTATCTCTTAGGAAACGAGTAAGAGATTGCTCGTATGCAATACCAATTGCCGTTTGAGTAAGTACCGTTACACCAGTCAGCAACAACATAAATCATGTAAATAAATGTATTTAGACTAAGTATTACTGCTCTATATGCAAATGTATATCACACTCAATAAATGGTTTTTGACGTGATAACGTCACGTCTTATAAATTGATGAACACCGGCTGCACGCACGAAAAAGTGTCACGTTCCATCTGAGCCTGTGAGTGCAAGCGAGAGCGCGTAACAAGCGATAGAGAGGCACAATAGGCCCAAGCGTCGGCTTGTACACATTTATCTCTCTGGTTCTAAAGTACCAGGTTAGCACAAATTGAAAGGACTCGTACCATAATATATTAAGCGCATCTGGCCGGTAGGAAAAGATTTCAAATTTAGAATATTCATGAAACCGTTCCGAGTCGTCTTACCACTTTATGACGTTATCACGTAAAACAATCGTCCGTAAACCGACTTTACAGACAACCAATTTTTATTATTAGATTGGCGCAGTTAGTTTGTCATTTTACTATATCGCTTGCAAACAATGTTATACTTGAAATAATGCATACGGCCTCGGAATAGTCCTGAACCATTGATTTTATAGGGGGAGTCAGATGTACCGTCAGCGATGTTTTAAAGGTAACATGAAATTAGTCTTCAATTATGTCCTAAGATGGCGCCAGGAGTATCGAATTTGAATTAAATAATTATTATATTTTTAAATCTGCTAATTATAGAACGATGCTAAGTGGGAACAGCATAGTTAAATTTAAAGATTATTTTATATTAAGTAGAAATTTCAAAATAGTGTATTTTAAGGTTTTCATAATTTTTCCAATAAATATTTTCATGTTTTGTCAGTCCGTGAGCTTGGCGGATAAAATGTATAATTTCGCCGCTTCTGCATCATAGATGTCAGACCAAAGTTAAGTTGTCCTATTTGTCTATAGATGGCATGCCTATTTCTTATTATATTTTTAGTTGCCAAATACCAAGAGGGTGAGTTTAATGTCTTTGCCAAATACCCACCAACCAAACCTGCGTGCAATTCAAATACGCGCGTGCGGTTAGGATAAAGTGGAGATACCTTCTTTAAAATTATATTTTTTTACCTCACCACCTTTGAAAACGGAAACAAACACGATGGATTAAATATAATAATAATAATAAAAATCGTTAGCCATTTATAAGAAAATCGACCTCAACGAAATAATTTGTATGACAGCTACCCTTATTTTTTTTAATTAAAAAAAACTAAAAAAGGTACCCCTAGATTATCATTTCAAACTACTAAATACGAATTTTGAACGAAATCGGTTGAGCAGTTTAGGCACAAGGTCGCTGGACGGACACACACACACACACACACACACACATACATGTTTCTCAAAACCACTTTTTTGGGATCGTTGACAGATATATAGCCCAAATCTGTACTGTGTGGGGCCGGTACTTTAAAAGAATAGCCCCACTGCATCTCTCCCCGTGTATGTCGTAAAAGGCGACTAAGGGATATGACCCCCTTCTTATATTACTAGGTGGTAGGGTTTAACCCGCCCGGGTTGGTACCACCGCACTGAATGAAAGGTCGGTCCAAACGGCTATGTAAATAGTTTGTGTTTTCCGTCCAGTTCAGTGTAGTCGGCACGACCGAAGGGAAGCACTGACGTGGCACCAAGTTCACCCGGTGTTATGGGCTGACATCACGGATGTTGTAGGTGATGTAGCCAACCGTGTCAGTTTCAATAAAAAAAAAAAAAATCAGTCGCATTCTCAACTTCGACATTTTGGACGATCACAATACTTCCTTTCTCCTTACAGTCGCTCGAAAGTAAAAAGCCACCTCCATAGTTTTTAGCCGTTGCGGTAATTTATCGATCGACGCGCGACGTTCGCTTGTTTTGGAACACGCAAATGTTTGCGTGGAGCGTGCAGGCAAGCGATACGGGTTACTGCGCGTGGAAAAAGGATGACACAATATCGATGCGATCTCTTGAGACGGTCGGTTCTGTATTCACGCGATACGCACACTACCATAATCGCGGTGTCTCGTTTTAGTAATAGTTGAAGTATGAACAAAATGTCTTTGAGTATGAAGTAGGGAGTCCAGGCACCGAATTAAAAAAAGTTGAGTCCAGGGCTATTTTTTCCATCTACGATGCTGCTGGTGGTGTTATACCAAAGAGATTAAAAGAGGGTGGGTTTAATGTATTTGTGATAAGCTTTACAGAATATATAAGTCAATGATATTTTATATAAAATTGTAAAATTGTAGATTTTACCGACGACGACACGACAACGAATAAAATAAAAAAATAGTAAATCTGATTTAAATGCAAAATTGATAATAAACCATCGCTTCTCTTATATTCTCTATCTTTTTCGGGAGGAAGGAAGGGATTCCTTCCTCGCCCATCTCTCACTCACCTCTCTCCCGGTCTTCTCTCCTCGATCCCGCCTTCCTCCCCTCCTTCCCCTCACCCTTCACGGACCCCCTCTTTGCCACCTTCCCTTTCGCCCATTCCCTCCCTCTCTCCCTACTTCCCTTCCTCCCCTCATGTCGCCCCTCCTTCCCATCACCCTCGCATTCCATTCCTCCCCTACTACCCCTCATCCTGTCCGCAACCCCCTCTTACCCCGCCCCTTCCCCCTTTCAACCTCTCACTCCCTCGATATCCATTCCTCCTCGTTCCCTCTACTACCTCCCTCCCCCACACCTACCCTCATTCACTAACCCTTCCTCCCTCCATACCTCTCCTCCTCTTCTTCTTTTTTTTATGGAAACTGACATGGTTGGATACATCACCTACAACATCCGTGATGTCGGACATGTCGTGCCGGCTATACTGAACTGGACGAAAAAAAACGAAAAAACTATTTACATCAAATCTCTTTGATTTACATAGCCGTTTCGACATACGTTTTATTCAGTGCGGTGGTACCAACCCTAGTAAGGTAAGAAGGGAAGGGTGCTACAGTTTTACGTGGAATCCGAACCACGGTCAGCCTCAAATGGTCGAGCGGTCACCCATCCAAGTGTTGACCGCGCCCAGGGTTGCCTGCACCACTGAGCTACCCAGGCTGACAAACGTACCTCCCACCCACTCCCCCTTCTTTTCTCTCCCCCTTCCTCTTCCTGACCATTATTCATTATTTCTTACCAAAAGCAGTAACTATTGAGTAATCTGTGCCAAAAGCCTAGATAATAAATTTTCATATCCTTACCTAGAGAAATCATGGATTCCCCATACAAAAACTTTCACCCCTATTTCACCCCTTATTTTTAGGTTTCCGTATCCCTGTACGGAAGCCTATTACTAAGCCTCCGCAGTCTGTCTGTCCGTCCGTCCGTTTGTCTATCCGAGGGCTGTATCTCTTGAACCGTAATAGGAAGCCCGTTGAAATTTTCACAGAATATGTGTTACTATAGCGGATATAACAACAAATAAGCGGAGCTAGGTACAACCCAAGTACAACCAAAGAGTTTGTAAATTCTTTGGACCGGAGTAAAACCGCAAACAGGAAATTACAATCTTACACGTTCAACGCCACATGAAAAATCCAGTATTTCCGTTTGGGCCACGGGGCTCACCGCTCACCGGTGAGCCTTTCCTTACTGAACCATTCAGGGCATGGGGGTCACCGGTGAGCCGCGTGAGAGGGCCTACGTAAACGCTTCCTACAAGCCACAGAGCGCAGCTACAAAGCCAATATGGAAGTGAGCCGCATGGCCTTGTAGTCGAAGCGGACGGCGTGGTTTTCAAATCCAATAGAAACTTGTAGTTTTTTATTAAGTTAATTGTAACGATGCTAGGGCTGCTCTTAACGATAAGGTAGAAAATAATATTTGTATTAATAGAATTAATAAAACCAGAAAATAATAAGAAAATATTCGTCAAAATAAAAATGAACATAAAATTTTCTTCATTGCCAAATAAGAAGACATTATTTATTACGAAAATAATTTATGAAATTGAACAAAACAAAATATTTATGAAATTGAACAATCACAACATTATCACACTTCTTCAAAGGGTTTAACCATAAACAATAAAGAATTATCCGTGAGTCATGTTAAAACAAGGCAAACAAAGGAATGGTTTAGTTGGGCTGCTTTGGCAATAAGTGGATACTTTTTTCGACTTGGTTTTAGCCTGTTTGCTACCCATTATTGGTACGTTCTTTGCATAACATTGGTGACATGTTCTTCTCACTTTTCTGGCCAATCCCTCTTTCCTTTCCAGAGTGTGTTTCATTCTCTTCCGTCTTTCTATATGCATTTCATAGTCGCTATCCTCACTCTCCGACAAAAGAATTCGACAGCATCTTCTTTTCGTTGGTTGAACTACGTCTTCATAGAATCTATTCCGAAACTACGGTTCAGAAGATCTATCTCGATGTTTTCTAACTGCGTTAGCGCTTCTTGTGTTAACTCGAAATCTTCAAAATAATCATTTTTGGCGAGAAAAGCGTAAAACATCCTCAATTGTCGACGCAGCCGGACCGGGATTGATCGCTGCGTCCGCGGCGCGCGCGCAACGGGTGGGCCGCGGCGTGACCCCGCGGCCCCAGCCAACAGAAAAATACAAATCCTTCATAGGAGGCCACACGATCCACCCGTGAGCCTTCTGCTATATCTCGAAAATTAGACGGTAAAAGTAGCAAATTTTTATTTTCCTTACAAATTACCGCATTTTATAAACTTTGTGATGAAAATCTCAAGTTGATGAAAATTACGGATATAATGAGTTTGGCTTGGCCCGAACCGAAAAGTACGCTAGGCCCACCGGTGGGTCGTATGGCGTTCAACGTGTTAATTGTGGGCTGATTTTGAAAATTCTTTTTTTGTTTGGTAGGTCATACTTCAGAGGTGCTCCCATTGAAATTTTATTGAAATTGATTGAGCGGTTTATGAAAAAGCAACAAAATACTATTGGTGTGTGGTTACCTTCAGCAAAACTTTTGTGATGTGGGCTTTTTCAGCAATTTGCAGTTTGACACATGGCGAATAATTCTGTACCACTTCAACCGATTTCGATTATTCGATTTCGATTATTGTTTTTTATGTAATATTGTTTTAAAAATATAAAACCGACTTAAAAAAAATAAACTAGAACTAAAAAGTATTAAATAGGTAGAATAGGTACCTAATATTTTGAAATTTTCTCTGTCATTGTATTGAAATACATGAATCGATATTGTCATTCATATTCGGACCCTTGTTTCATGAATATTCTAAATTTGAAATCTTTTCCGACCGGCCAGATGCGTTTAATATATTATAATACGAGTACGAGTACCATCGAGCTGGTCTGATGATGGAGACGGAAGGTGGCCATAGGAACTCCTAAACTACACATGATAAACCCATCGTGTTTGGGCTCGTTGAATTTGTCATCACGAGCAATTTACTTTAGACCTAGGAGATTCTCAATTCGACGGTATGTTTTCTTTTTTTGGATGTTTGTTACGCGATTACTCCGTCAATTATTGTGGGCCGATTTTGAAAATTCTTTTTTTTTGTTTGAAAGGGGATAACCATGACGTGGTTCCATTTTAATTTGGTCGAGATCAGACTGGAAAGCGAGGCGGAATCGCGAGGCCGAAGGTCGAGCGATTCCGCCGAGTACATTAATAGCAAAAAATTCCAAAAAAAACTGTGAAATAAAAAACTATTTAAAAAAATATATAAAAACCGCCTTCAAAAATGTATGAAATAAAAAAAATCGAACCCTAGAGTTGAAGGCGGTGCTAAAGCAAGCAAAAATGATACATGAAAGAAAACATGCGTGGATGATATCCTTTGTGATTTGTGTAGCCTTCTTTAGCACCGCCTTCAACTCTAGGGTTCGATTTTTTTAATTTCATAAATTTTTTAAGGCAGTTTTCATATTTTTTTTTACATACAATGCTGACATTATTAGAATGAAGAGTGACGAGTATTTGTTTAACTGTTCAACTAAATAAATACGTTCTATCCACAGAGCACGGAATACCGCGCGCGCGCGCGCGGGGGTATTCCGTGCTCTGTGTGGATCTATCTATTAAAAGCGCACAAACAGGAAATTACAATCATAATAATATTTTGTTCCGTATACCAAATAATTTTCAAAACATTTTTTTATTTTATTTAATTTGATTATGACAATTAAACTAACACTTCTTGTGTTAGTTTAATTGTAAATTGTCATAATTTTATTATTCAAATATAATTAAAAATTTTGGAATTTACATAAATAATGTTCTTTATAAATATAAATGAAAGCGCCATCTTTTGTCTAGTAGCAGTAATTCTACAGCCTAGTGACAATTAAAGGTACCTAGATACATGTTGTATTTCAACTAGATAGCGCCCTTAGTATAGAAGTATTAACAAACATTAACGCCACCTGTTTGTTTTACGACAACATCAAGAAAAATTATTAACGCCCTCTGTTGGTTTTACGATTTACAACGTTACCAAATTTGTTATATGGAGTGGTCTATCTGTCCCGACAGGGTTATAAAATCAATGTCCTGAACGGACGCACGTTGCAAAGTTTCGGATACGTAAAGTTAGATAGAAGGAAGTTTTTAATCGAATACGGCCAATGTACGGTAATACAGTTGACAATAATACAGTTTAGTTGGGCCCTTTAGAGCATTTACTGTCTAACTAAAGTAAAAAAGTAGAAAACTAGTAGGGATATAAAAAAAGGGACGACTTAGAGATATAATAAAAATACTTTCTCCAATAAAACCAATATTCATTGCGCAGATTTGCAAAGTTATGTCGTAAAAGTATGTCGCGACGAAATCTACATATTTTGAAATAAATCTGTGCGAAATTATGACCACTACTTCGTTTGCGAACTATTTAAGCAGTCACAACGGATTTGAAATTCACCGTCGTCGTCGCATTGTCGCCACCGCATCGCAAAAATAACGCGAACATATTATTGTCGTCGGGACCACGCAATTTTGTTATTAACTTTCGCGTCCCAAAACTGAAAATGAAACATCTAGATATTCTATAACAGGTGAACTGTTTTTTTTTTCATGGAAAGCACGACATATGGCGCGCGCCCGACTAACGCAAATGTGTAGTCCGACGGCGCCCACGGGCATTCGTTCGTATATTTAGACCGATAGCGCTGGGCTATTTTGAGGACATAAGTTAAAAAAATTCTAAACTTGCTTATTTCTTGCCTGTGGATACAGTCGTACATAAGAAGCATAATATTGCGTTTTGTGTCACATCTGTCACTTGCATTTTCAGCAATTCGAAGATTTGTGGTTGTTTTTTTTAATTCCATTCAAAACTGGCAAAATTAATCTAAACTTTAAAATAATTATGGTATCATATCTAGGATAGCCTGCGGAGTGTGCAAACCCAGTTTGTGTCATCTTCGTCCAGTGCAAACTGACCTATGGTCAGTATGTAAAAACAGTGCCTAAAACAAAATTAGAATTGACAAAATTGTTATTTCCTATTTCAGATCACTTACATATGCCCATTAAATGAATTTGTGCCAAATTAGGGCACGCAATTTTAAGATTTTCAATTATGTTATTTTTCCAAGCTACAAAAGCTTCAAAAAAATATTAGAATGATTAGAGTTTACATATTCAATTTCATAAATGCATCAAAAATGTACATTGTAAATTTGTGTCATTTTCATGCTCGAAATAAATGAATAAAACACAAAAACAGTTGTTGCGGTCAAAGCGGACGGACGCGGGCAGGTGGCGGCGGGCGGGGGGCATACGCACGCACACACGTTCGTTCGGTACCTACGATTTCTTCTATGCGAAGCGGCGGCCGGTGGCTGGCTGGCGTGCCCCGCGTGCCTCGCTCGCTCGCCTCGCCCGCCGCGCCGCCCGCGCCCGCGCTCGCACTTCGTGCAAAGAAGTTTGGTATCTCCTATAGAGATAATAAATAATGCAGTGCGAATTTTCATTCTCAATACCTACGAATGTCAATGGTCAATGCGGTCAATATTATTTTAGATAGACGCTTCGATTCGCTTAAAATTTGCATAAGTTCAAACTGACCCACCTTTCATGACCCTAACACAATCGTGCTGAACTAATATCCCGTTTTCTGTGAGAACTAGAAACTTCGTCATGAACTTTTGTTTTGGTCATAACTCGAAAACCACTGGTGCTAGACCCATCGTGTTGGTACTCAAAACTTCAGGTCTCGGTGAGATCTATCCATCTGTCACGTGAACTTTTGTTTTGGTCATAACTCGAGAACCACTGGTGCTAGACCCATCGTGTTGGTACTCAAACTTCAGGTCTCGGTGAGACCTATCCATCTGTCACGTGAACTTTTGTTTTGGTCATAACTCGAGAACCACTGGTGCTAGACCCATCGTGTTGGTACTCAAACTTCAAGTCTCGGTGAGATCTATCCATCTATCACGTGAACTTTTGTTTTGGTCATAACTCGAGAACCACTGGTGCTGGACCCATCGTGTTGGTACTCAAACTTCAGGTCTCGGTGAGATCTATCCATCTGTCACGTGAACTTTTGTTTTGGTCATAACTCGAGAACCACTGGTGCTAGACCCATCGTGTTGGTACTCAAAACTTCAGCTGGTCTATTCGCGGAATTCCTAAGTGAGGAATCCTGACACGGGGAAAACGGATTCCTGACACCTTCCTTAGTCCGTACATACGTAATGTGTTATTCTTGGATCATTGAGGAAAAGGATATGTAATTTCTCGTTACTCCTGAATTCGGAAATGACTTATTTGTTAGCGCAAAAAACGTTGTGTCGCAGTAGTTCTATCTCATTCTGTCTTTTGATAAGAGACGCGACCGCTCTATGCCGCTATAAAATATTTAGCGCATACAAACAAACCGTCGCGTCGCAGTGACATGAATTAATGACTGACAGAATAAGAAACATAATATTATTTTGTTCGTGGGCCACGCTCACCAGCACCACTCGTTCTCGTCTCATCTTGAGGTCTATTCGCGGGTTTTGCTCTCCGGGTACGTTCATTTCATTCCGCTTCGCTCCACCAACAACATGACCAAGCCATCATAATGCCCAGTTGGAATTATTGGCGGAATTCCTCGAGGGACACCGACAGCGTGCCACGGGCATGCTGCGAACCATGGACGCCCGTCGCAGAGCCAAGCAGCTGTGGGCCACCGTAGCTGTTCGGCTAAATGCTGTCGGTGGAGCTCGTCGTGACGGACCGAGCTGGCTAAAAGTAAGTACCTATTATCTAATTGACTTAGGTTATTAGGTTCCTATAGGTATTGTTTCACACCACCATCCTACATATATATGGTTTGAAGCTTTATTTTATTACTCAACATCTAAAATGTACACGATTGCACTGCATACATTAATTAATAAATTCCTAACCTAAAAGTGTATGGAGAGATTTAGTTTTTTAGTTTAAAAAACCAAAGTTGTTCATATTGGTCTTCGGAATAAACGTATGCACTAGAAACACCCTACACATTAACCATTATTTTGTTTGTTGTTTTTTTTTTGACCTTGGGTATTTTTATGTAAAATATTTTTTATGTATTTAAATAAAAAAATAGGTGGTTGATTTTTATAACCTATTCGATTCAGTTTCATAACAGTAACAAAAAAGTATTTATTACCATTATGATGTAACACGTGTAAGTTGGTAAAAAAAATCAAATTCTTTCTATTCCATACTAATAAAATTAAAATTGTGGTTTTTCACTAGTTCTGAAAGAAAGAGATCTATGTGTTGGAAGACTTTTTTGGTCCTGGCATGAAACTGAAACAATTAAGAATTTTTTTTTTA
This sequence comes from Nematopogon swammerdamellus, assembly GCA_946902875.1. NCBI lineage: Eukaryota > Metazoa > Arthropoda > Insecta > Lepidoptera > Adelidae > Nematopogon > Nematopogon swammerdamellus. Next base: position 1,202,572 of record OX336345.1, on the reverse strand, counting down.
CATTTTACATAATTAAAAAAAAAAACATGTTGAAATATTGTAAAAAATATTTTGCGTTCTTATTTTTAATACTACAGTTTCATTTTCCAAAATTGCAATATCTTTCCTCGTTATGCCACCAGTCCATTGAGTGTGTGCCTTTGGCTTTGCCCTCATTATGCTGCGTTACAAATGCCATATTCAAAATAAAAAAAACTACATTTGTTTTTACTTTCCTAGACGCAAGCGTCGCAGCCAACACCGGCAACCCAAGAGCCGCAGTTGCGGGTTGTGATGACACCACCATCCGCGGAGGATTTGATGGCAGGCAGGAAATTATTATATATAATTGTACTGGGTAGTTAAGTGCATGAATGGATACCATGTTTAGGCAAACAGCAGGGCCACCTGCGGCCTAAATTTACCTGAACTAACATAAAATGTAGCTGACGGCGACTAAATGATAGCGAACAATTTCGTACGTTCCTACACTTTAGAATAAATCAATAACCAAGCATTCCATACCTACTCACACCTGCAATTAATAATAATAATCACACTTTTAGTTTGCTGCATGCCCATTTGAACCAGTTCATTTGTACGTATAGCATGTACACATATTATCTTTATCTATTATCCGCCATTTACTATCACGCTATTTCACCAGCGGACTAGTAACTACAATACTGCACACTACAGCCTGCTATATATATTAATAAAGAATTGATTGCTATAGCGTCCACGAGCCGCCACGGGCGCGAATCGGCTCCGCCGCGTTCGCCGCCAGGGGTGGACGACGACGACGACTTCTTGTTTTCACTGGAAGAGACCCCTCCAAGTGAGTTAAAATAGTTTTTAAATACTTGTTCTTTTGACATATTATGATATATAAATGGTGGTGTGATTTAGACATACACTTCCACGGTGACCAACCGGCTCGGAAGTGGATTTCCTCACGTTTTTTTCCTTTTATGCCTTCTATGCTTTTATGCTGATGGCTGAGCGCCCACTTCACTTTGATAAAGCTTTGCGCAAAACTACTTGCTGTGCCATGTTGAATTAAAAAAATGAACTTTACAGTATGGGTGTCTAGTAGACTACACTCCGTTCATCCTAGTACTTCTCACTCTCGCAAAAGTGTTTGAAGTGACTGTGAACTGAGGTTATGAAAATAGTTTAATTTAAAAAAAATATTGAATTATTGTTTATTTCTTTGATGAATGAAAATTTTGCAATAAACCTGTTTATTTTTATTTTTTGCTTGGAATCAAGTTAAATATTTATATTTTCACTGTAAATTATTTAATATTAAAATTATATATTATTTAAATTTTGTGCCTAATCTACTTACTTCAGCTGTCCGTTCTATTGTAGGTGGATAAGTTAACCCACCAACACAAATAATATACAATATACAATGTGTGCAGGAGCGATGACGCCGCCGCTACCCGTGCGTGCCGATATCCCCGCTGATATCCTCGCTCCTGCATCCCCCGCTCGTGACGAGGTCCCCGAGCCCAACCAGCAGCCTGCAGGAGTAGTTGCAGGTATTTTCCTTTCTAGATATGTTAGCATGACTTATAAAGCATAGTTTTATTGGAAATGGCAGCGGGATCGAGGTAATACGGCGCGTTTAGTTGCAGTTTAGGCGCAGCTTACACACAGACCAAGTTAGGTACGTCTTTATATTGTGAACTAATCATGTGGTGCATCATAAGATTGGATCGCCTTAAACCTATTGCTTTCCGCCATGCACAATCCGGTGATTTTCTTTTACACATTTAGAATGCGGCAGAGAGCGGGAGAATTTAACTTTTTTGTTGTTCACCCACGAGTCAAGGCGTGATGTACATAGTCTTTAAATGAATTTTATTATTGAATATTCCACAAATAAAGTAACTCATATTTATGAAGAATTGCAATAATAGTAATAATCATAATCATAATCCATTTATTTTTTAGATACATGTCCCAACACAAAACATTAAACACACATAAAACGTACAAATAGTAAAAATTTAAATTGAGTAAAACAATAAATAAACAAAAATATGATGTTTAACTTTTTCTTCAAAGGGCCTGCTCGGCGACGACGACATGTGTCTGCTTTGGCTCGGGAGCGCAAGTGGATGCAGGACATCCAACATCAGCGGATCGCTATCGAGCGGGAGCGTCTGGACCTCGAACGGCAGCATCTGGGGCAAATGACGGAAGCCATAAGACAAAGCGCTGCTGCAATGGCCCAGAGTGCCGAAGCCATGTGCCAAATCGCCGGCGCCATTTTGGCGCTAGTCAATAGGTTGGGTGCTGACTAACCGTCACACCATTTTGTCACACCAGTGTGTAGTATGTAGTGTAGTGTGTAGGTTTCGCCAGTGTTTTTTTTTATGTAATCCTGTATGGGTAGCTGAGTTGGAGGGGCTAAATCGCATGCTCCGACCAGCCAATATCACCTCCGAGAAGGTAGGTGCCATACCGGAGACTTCCCTGCCTTGCTGGCTATACTGGACTAGAGAAGAACACAACCGAGGCTGCTTACATCCAGTACGGTGGTACCAACCCAGTCGGCTACAATTTGAGCCTACCACCTAGTAAGGGGCAAGGGAAGGGACCTACAGTTTTACACCGGATCCAAAGATATTAATTAATTACAAAAGGAACCCATCAAAATAAATTATTTATTATTTGTATAATTTTGTAGGGGAAATAAATGAATGTTAATTTGAAAAAGTTCTTCAACAGTGGAATAATGGCTGTCGTCCGTACATTTTATAAGATTGTCGACTATTACTCGTCAACCTGTACAGCCCACTTAGCTGTGATAGTTTTCTTTTTAATTTCGATATATGTACTACTGCTGTGAATTTTTTCACATATCTAATAACAACCGTTTAGCTAGCAGGGGGTGGGGTGGGGACACTTGACTCTAACAAAAAATATTACTTAAAAGCTTAATAATTCGCAACGGATCCCTAAATCGAAAAATGCTTTTCGCGAACCCGCAATATTTTCCAAAGACCTATCCAACGACATCCCACACGATGGGGCAGACGTGAAAAAATAATTCATCCCCACTTTACGTGTACCCTAAAAAAAAATATTTCAAAATGTTTATTTTACCACTTTGTCGGCGTTATTAATATGTATACCCATACCAACTTACAACTTTCTAGTGCGAAGGGTCTCTGAGCTAAGCCGCGGACAGACGGACAGACGGACGGACGGACATGGCAAAACTATAAGGGTTCCTTGCTGACTAGGGAACCCTAATTAAGACTGTGAACTGAAACATTTCTGTTATGTGATTGAATGCTTATTTTGTAAGAATATGCCAATTCGTGCTTTTATTGTTTATTTACTCGTAAAATATATTGTATAATTTTAGATAGGTATTCCAATATAATTATAGGTATATAGAAATCTAGTATAAGTATATAAAAAATAACATTGCCTTCAGAAATTATTCAGAATTATAATAATATTTAAATTAAAAATATCATTCAATATGTGTTTTATTTTCTGTCTTCATTACTCTACGTACATACGATTACATGAAGAAGGGCGGAATTACTGCATTAGACAATTTCTTCCAGCCAATCGGCACTAAATCTTTACGTGGATTCCGAACCATTAACATCTCTTGTATGTAGGTATGACTAACTAAGAACAAACTGTAAATATAAATGTTTGTGTGCATGTACTACATACTCACCATTTGGACGTTCTTTGAGTGAAAGTTTTTACGATTAAAATATCGCTCCTCGTGTTGTTTGGGATTGGGACGCACGAGAGCAACGTGCGTGCAGTCTATGCAACCGATGACCCCCGGTATGCCATGTTTTTGGTAAAATCTACGAAAAACACGTTGCATTAGTATCTATTAATTACTTAGTAGAAATCACTTCTTTATCTCTTTTTCAAATTAGTTTTTTTTTTTCTTCTGTGTTATGCATTACGCGGTTACGAGTTGCCCGTCAGTCATTCAGAATGTTTTCTTCGAGAAGGGAATTCAAGGATTCGGAAGTGAGAGCTGTATCAAAGGTGAGAGGAGTATCGTACCTAGTGTATGAAAACAAAATAATTTTAGATTTATTTTATTTTTCATCCTTTTCATTGGTGAGGCAGTTATCATGCTTCAAGGGAAATTACTGCAGTCTGCAACCCCTAAGAGGCACCAGAATTTATCCAACTACTACTTTTGACTAGTGGAAATTTTTATAATATTAACGGATTCCAACAGTATATCCTATTGGAATTAAAAATTTTGGAAAAATACACATTCTGTAAAAACACAGATAAAATTTATAATTAAGTTCGTACCTCATTTTCAAATCAGCCCGTTATCCTGCGTTCTGCGGGAACTTCACATGTCTATGAATTATTTGGGGTTCATTCAGTGCTTCGGTCACCTCCCGTATGGCCCGAGACACCAATGGCTGCGACATCATTGCTGCGCTATGCTGCCCCACTATAGTTTGGTAGATGCCGCTTGCGTAAAACGCAAGAGCAGCTTCAAGCTAAAACGACAAGGTATAAACATGGAGGTATAAAAAAGACAGCTAACTTTGCACTGAAGCTGAGTGAATCATGCTTGGAACGATAATAAAGATGAAATAATATCCGTGGGTATAATGCATAGGTCTATCTGCATAAAACAAGTGCAAATATGAAATATATTTGATTGTATATAATAATTTATAGAGATATAAATAATTACTTTACATAATATATTATTACCAACCTACCTTTGTAGAGCTTGATATGTCGCTAACGCGAGTGCGTTCTTTTACGTGGGGCTCCAGCTCGTTCATTAGCTCGTCAAAGAGCTCGTGTGAGAAGGCGGAAGGATTGTATAAATTCACCTTCCGTCATATTTTCGCTCCCATATTCACGCAGCATGCGTCGGCGTCTGCGACTTCGCACCGTCTTCGCACAATGTCCTCGCGATGTGCCTCCTCCAACCTCTCCATTCCCCACAAATAACTCCCCATTTTCACGATTGCATGTATTTTGTATCACTCGCCTTGAATTCTCGTTGTTATGTATGGCATAAGTTACTAAATAGCTGCGGAAACTTTCCATCACTTTCCATGAGTGATTCCGTAATTCTCAGCTGTCAAAAGTGCTGCCAGAATAGGTAAGGTTGACGTCTACCATACAAAATAACGACGGATTCCTTTTGCAAATGTTTTAATTCCGTGCCACTGCTCCGCGTGGCGCTGCGATCGATTTGTGGAATACCAAAGTACTGGCAGAGCGGTTTTCACTCTGGAAACCGTCCTAAATCCTCTTTGAGGATTCCCCCGAATAGACCTCCAGGTCTCGGTGAGATCTATCCATCTGTCACGTGAACTTTTGTTTTGGTCATAACTCGAGAACCACTGGTACTAGACCCATCGTGTTGGTACTCAAACTTCAGGTCTCGGTGAGATCTATCCATCTGTCATAAGAACTTTTGTTTTGGTCATAACTCGAGAACCACTGGTGCTAGACCCATCGTGTTGGTACTCAAACTTCAGGTCTCGGTGAGACCTATCCATCTGTCACGTGAACTTTTGTTTTGGTCATAACTCGAGAACCACTGGTGCTAGACCCATCGTGTTGGTACTCAAACTTCAAGTCTCGGTGAGATCTATCCATCTATCACGTGAACTTTTGTTTTGGTCATAACTCGAGAACCACTGGTGCTGGACCCATCGTGTTGGTACTCAAACTTCAGGTCTCGGTGAGATCTATCCATCTGTCACGTGAACTTTTGTTTTGGTCATAACTCGAGAACCACTGGTGCTAGACCCATCGTGTTGGTACTCAAACTTCAAGTCTCGGTGAGATCTATCCATCTGTCACGTGAACTTTTGTTTTGGTCATAACTCGAGAACCACTGGTGCTAGACCCATCGCGTTGCTACTCAAACTTCAGGTCTCGGTGAGATCTATCCATCTATCACGTGAACTTTTGTTTTGGTCATAACTCGAGAACCACTGGTGCTAGACCCATCGTGTTGGTACTCAAACTTCAAGTCTCGGTGAGATCTATCCATCACTCACGTGAACTTTTGATTTGGTCATAACTCGAAAACCACTGGTGCTAGACCCATCGTGTTGCTACTCAAACTTCAGGTCTCGGTGAGATCTATCCATCTGTCACGTGAACTTTTGTTTTGGTCATAACTCGAGAACCACTGGTGCTAGACCCATCATGTTGCTACTCAAACTTCAGGTCTCGGTGAGATCTATCCATCTGTCACGTGAACTTTTGTTTTGGTCATAACTCGAGAACCACTGGTGCTAGACCCATCGTGTTGGTACTCAAACTTCAAGTCTCGGTGAGATCTATCCATCTGTCACGTGAACTTTTGTTTTGGTCATAACTCGAGAACCACTGGTGCTAGACCCATCGCGTTGCTACTCAAACTTCAGGTCTCGGTGAGATCTATCCATCTGTCACGTGAACTTTTGTTTTGGTCATAACTCGAGAACCACTGGTGCTAGACCCATCGTGTTGGTACTCAAACTTCATGTCTCGCTGAGATCTATCCATCTGTCAAGGCACCTTTGTTTTGGTCATAACTCGAGAACCACTGGTGCTAGACCCATCGTGTTGGTACTCAAACTTCATGTCTCGATGAAATCTATCCATCTGTCACGTGATCTTTTGTTTTGGTCATAACTCGAGAACCACTGGTGCTAGACCCATCGTGTTGGTACTCACACTTCATGTCTCGCTGAGATCTATCCATCTGTCACGTGAACTTTTGTTTTGGTCATAGCTCGAGAACCACTGGTGCTAGACCCATCGTGTTGGTACTCAAACTTCAGGTCTCGGTGAGATCTATCCATCTGTCACGTGAACTTTTGTTTTGGTCATAACTCTAGAACCACTGGTGCTAGACCCATCGTGTTGGTGCTCAAACTTCAGGTCTCAGTGAAATCTATCAATCTGTCACGTGAACTTTTGTTTTGGTCATAACTCGAGAACCACTGGTGCTAGACCCATCGTGTTGGTACTCACACTTCATGTCTCGCTGAGATCTATCCATCTGTCACGTGAACTTTTGTTTTGGTCATAACTCGAGAACCACTGGTGCTAGACCCATCGTGTTCGTACTCAAACTTCAGGTCTCGGTGAGATCTATCCATCTGTCACGTGAACTTTTGTTTTGGTCATAACTCGAGAACCACTGGTGCTAGACCCATCGTGTTGGTACTCAAACTTCAAACTTCAGGTGAGATCTATCCATCTGTGTGAGTACCAACACGATGGGTCTAGCACCAGTGGTTCTCGAGTTATGACCAAAACAAAAGTTCACGTGACAGGTGGATAGATCTCACCGAGACCTAAATTTTGACTACCAACACAATGGGTCTAGCACCAGTGGTTCTCGAGTTATGATCAAAACAAAAGTTCACGTGACAGATGGATAGATCTCACCGAGACCTGAAGTTTGAGTAGCAACACGATGGGTCTAGCACCAGTGGTTTTCGAGTTATGACCAAAACAAAAGTTCACGTGACAGATGGATAGATCTCACCGAGACCTGAAGTTTGAGTAGCAACACGATGGGTCTAGCACCAGTGGTTCTCGAGTTATGACCAAAACAAAAGTTCACGTGACAGATGGATAGATCTCACCGAGACATGAAGTTTGAGTACCAACACGATGGGTCTAGCACCAGTGGTTCTCGAGTTATGACCAAAACAAAGGTTCACGTGACAGATAGATAGATTTTAGAAATTATTCGCAATTATCGGATGCATGCAAGCAAATCCGAAAGCAACAGCTAACAATATATAAATTTTTGAAATGTGCTAATTAAGCCCTTTCATTTGATACCCCACACTAAAAACATTTTTTTTAGGTCATCACTTTATGTCCTCTAGAGGGCGCCATATCCCATTTTTATGGGACGTCACATAGCCAACCAGCCAACCATAGTCAACCAGCAGACGGTCAAGAGCAAGACGCATCCAACGATACCTTCGATTTGTCAAATTATGATAAGTAGGTAGTTTCGAAGTTATGTATGAGGGAACAGATGAACATGCATACATACATACATACATACATAGATACATACATACATACATACATACATACATACATACATACATACATACATACATACATACATACATACATACCGGTCAAACACATAACCTTCCTTCTCGCTTCGCCGTAGTCGGGTAAAAATAAGAATCTGTTCGCTAATATTGCGCGCATACTACACTACGTACAATATAATAATCACACGATCAATTAACTTAAATCAAATAGGAACTTCAGTTAAGTAAATATCCGCTAACATCGACTCGCAACAACACATTTTTTTACATAGGTTTGCACCTAAAATTATTCAAATAGATACCCAACGAAGTAAATCTACATAATATTATGAAATGGAATTAAATAAGGAACTGCTCGAGACAATGCATACACACACCGCGTGGCACTGCGGCAGCCTGGTGCGCTATTAGAACCACTCGCCCTACCGCAGCGCCGCGCCCCGCACCTCCGCCAGCCGTCCGCCGCTGCATACCTTTATTTTGCGCGCGGAACAATTCGATTTGTATGAGAGCCACATCTTAGCGTAACCGGAACTGAATTTTATGTAGCCTATCCTGTGTCCCAAGCTGTGTCCCGTATACTTAGTTAAATGTGCTTGTACAAAGTTTCATCGAATTCGGATAATCGGCTTAAGAGTTATGGCGGAACATACATATATACATACATACATACATACAGAAAAGATTTCTCAAAATCGTCAATTTAGCTTTAGTATCATACATAGAGGCTACAAACTCAATATTTCCTAAAACAAAGTAACTTACTCCATGACCATCCCTTACAGATTTATTATTAGTAATAATAATTGATAATTGATATGATAACGCACGCACGTCGCAACTCGCACCGCGCCACGCAACGCAACGCGCGCCCCGCGTATGGCTGGCTGAACGACCCGCGAGCGCGGCGGGGCGGGGGGGGGGGGGGGGGGGAGGAGGCGGCGTGCGCGTGCCTCGATCGCTCGCTCGCCTCGCCCGCCGCCCCGCCGCCCGCGCCCGCGCTATTCCCCGCGCTCGCACTTCATGCGAAGTTAGTGTTTTTTTTACAAATAATAAAATTCCGTGGATAAAAACGACACAAATTATGAATAGTGTTTTGTTACACCATAATAATCAAAAAGACGTAAACTCTAACAGCCCGTATTTTCTTTTGTGGCTTTTAGAGGTTGTTGTAATAAAAATATTAAATATCTATAAATGTCGTGGATGAATTCGACACAAAATATTTTGAACAACAGATATCAGTACTCTAAAACGCGTAACACCTATTTAACCTTTTCTAATATTCTTTTAGAGCTATTTGCGCGATGTATTAGGTACTGGTTAAATTTAAGGATTTCCGTGGACAGAGATGACACAAAATGTTTTTGCACATCGGTTACTACTTCAATATTATCATGAAAGTAAAATTTTCTTTTCTAATTTTCTTTTCGTCCAATACTAAACTAAAAGACAAATACCTAAATTGCTACGTATGCAAATTCCTAGGATGACACAAACTAATATATTAGGTTGGGCAAATGGTTCGGAAACTATATGCGACAAATAAACAACTTTAATATTTTTGAAACCAAAAACCTAGCGCTACAGGTCTATATTTACGGAGGCTGCGAATACCATGTCGGCCGGCTAGGTGCACCTTCACACTATTGTTTGACTACACTATTGCGTATGTGTGTACTTTGACTATACTATACAATGCACATTAGATGAAAAGATGCAGATGGGAGTGCATTCCACATGTTGGCAACTCTGTAAATGAAGGATTTACAGGATCGATTTGCCCTAAGTGGGGGGATATCGACAGTGTGTGGATGCATTCCCAACCTGTTCCGCGTGGAAATATGGTAGAATGTATTGTACCGTAGAATTGTATCGTGTGGGGTCGGTACTTAAAAAGAATAGCCCCACTGCATCTCTCCCCTTTGCATGTCGTAAAAGTCGACTAAGGGATAAGAAAATTCGTCAGCCTCGGTAGCTCAGTGGCGCTGTTGGTTAGTCAACTGTTATTAAGCAACGCTGAGCGCGGTCAGTGTTTGGATGGGTGACCGCTCGACCGTTGGAGGCTGACCGTGGTTCGGATTCCACGTTAAACTGTAGGTCCCTTCCCTTCTTACCTTACTAGGTGGTAGGGTTTATCCCGGCCGGGTTGGTACCACCGCACTGAACGAAACGTCGGTCGAAACGGCTATGTAAATAGTTCGTGTTTTCCGTCCAGTTTAGTGTAGCCGACATGAAATGAAGGGAAGCACTGACATGGCACCTAGTTCACCCTGTGTTATGGGCTGACATCACGGATGTTGTAGGTGATGTAGCCAAACGTGTCAGTTTCCATAAAAAAAAAAAAATAAAAAAAAAAAATAATAAATGGAGATGGAGGGATCGCATCGTGCAGCTCCTTGGAACACTCTCCGTGGTACAGGCGATAGAACACACACAAAGATCCAACGTCCCTGCGGAGTTGTAAGGTCTCTAAGTTCCGAGATACCTCGGAGTCGTTAACGAGGCGTACAGCGCAAAGTTTGAAGCAACACCAGCGTATTGGGGGGTAGAGGCGTGAATACGAGAAATGAAATAGCCAACAGGCTTTGTATGAAAATGTCGGACGGGGTATCCACCCCAAAGCAAAATAATAGCCGACAATGTAGACGCGATAAGTACTCTTAGATATTACCTACATTAATGTGCATGGTTGTAGCTGCGTGTTGTTTATTAAGATGTACATAGGTACCTACTTTGCGCTGGAACTCCTTTGTCCAGCGACTACTTGACTTTTCCTATGTTCTCTTCAATAAAGCGCAGTTGTACCACAAACTTTTGTATTTTAATCAAACACTTAAAAATAACAGACTACAGGAAAAACCTTTCTATTCTCATGTCAAGTAGCGACTCCAATCTTTGTTTACATAATAAAAACGCAAGTGTTCAAGGGTGATTTGTTTCGAACGACATTCTACTTCTAAAATATTCAAATGTGAAGCAAATGTGGCCTGTGCATGTGCATACCACAGATTATCATAATCCACAGATTATTAATAAGAAAGAGAAGACTGTGTGAGACACACAGTACAATACAACAGCGTCACGCCTGTTTCACCGGTGGGGTAGGCAGAGGCAACGGATCTCCACGTGCCACGATCCTGACACACCTCTGTCGCCTCTTCCGCTCTCATAACAATCTTCGTACATGCTCGTCGGTTACGGGTACTACGCACTAGACCCTTTTTAAGCATATAATACCTACAGGGTGTATATTATTATACTTAATATACTATATTAATTTGATAGTTGTTTGTGTAATAAATGCTTGTTTAGGCTTTATCGGTATTCGAAAATTTCATCAAATGTTTCGGTAATGCGGCCAAAGTAACAAAAAACCAGCCAAGCGCGAGTCGGACTCGCGAACCGAGGTTTCCGCACTACCAAAAAAAAAAATATTGAAAAAAATTTTTCTTGTATGGGAACTCCCCTTAATGTTTTACTTTTTCTACTTTTTATTATTTGTTGTTATATCCGCCATAATAACACATATTCTGTGAAAATTTCAACGGGCTACCTATTACCAGGCCTCACGCACTCTATGTACTTGCGCGCGCTAACTACCTACCGCCCGACGGGCCGCCGTCGTCGGCGGTCTATTTCAGTGGAAATTCGTCTGCCGCGCGAAGTATGCATAGACGCTCGCCCACGCAACAGCGCGCAGCTGCAAAGCAATAACCACTTTACGCTCGATCGATAAGGTTCATTTTCGCACGCAGCGATTGGCGACGTGAAGCAGTAGGCTATTAAAGCCCGAAGGTAGGAACATTTTCTATTATGGAGTGATTTATCTGTTACGAAGTAACTATTAAGTAATCTGTGCTATTACGATTCAAGAGATACAGCCCTCGGACAGACGGACGGATTGACAGACAGAAAGACAGACAGACGGCGTAGGCTTAGTAATAGGCTTCCGTACGGGATACGGAAACCTAAAAACGGTATTAATTGTTTTTATTTTATTTTGGTCTTTATCACCTAATCAGTTAATTTGATTCCAAATTCAAATTCAGAATTTGTGTTCCTGAACCGAAAGATATTATTTTCAAATTAAAACTTCAGCACTCGTCACATTGCCAGGGATAAAAACGTGCGCGCCTGTGTTATTCCCGCGTCGTACGTCAGATGCAAAGCCTCAAATTAAAAACAGCGCTAACTCAATAAGCTCGTAGTCATTAAAACAACAACGAGAGAATCTTTTTCGGGAAAAATTGTGAGCGCCAACGAGGATTACCCACCTTCAGTATGCGGACATTTGCATACAAATAACCTGCCGGTCTGGTTTTACGTGTCGCTTCAAAGAATTAAAAATGAAGAGACATCAAATAGTCTAGCCTAGCAGGTGAAAACTGATAAGTAATTAGTGATTCAAAATTTGAAATATAGTAATAATAGAAAGAGTAGTAATAGAAAAGAATAGCCTCACTGCATCTCTCCCCGTGCATGTTGTAAAAGACGACTAAGGGATAAGGACATGATGCCGTGCTAAAGGGCGACAGGCTCGCCACCTCTCACCTTGGCATGGTACTTCCACCGAGTCATGCAGCAGGTGGGTCTTCGTGCCTTACTTGCTGCTTGATCGATTGAATCTTGTTCGAATAATTTGCGAAACGTGGTGGTCGGTGTTGTGCTGTAATTTACCAGAGTTCTTGCAGCACAACACCGATTACTCTGCTTACCCCGATTGTCGGGATTCAGCGTGTGTGATATGTATGTATGTAGTAGTAATAGAGTAGCAGAAATAGAAACAATATAAATAATATAAATGAATGTACATATTCTTTACTTTATGTATATGTAGTATATTCTTTATTGAACACCAATTTAAAAAAATTTGGTACAACATGCGAGCTTAATGCCGCGAGGCATTCTATTCTAACTAACCTTTGGCATGTGGGAGAAGTACATTCAGGCGAACAAGAATAGTTTGTGGCAATGTGTTAGACTATAAAGAAATATGTATGATAAACTACATACGAATACTACATAAATACTTTAATAAGCATATATATATATATATGTATATAATAAACTTACATATTATGTACATTAATCGGTGGTACCGTTGTGCAACACAATCAACTGAATGACAGGAGAGTAAGAGAAGAGGAGTAAAGAGATGTATGTAATATAAATTGCATTTACTTCGGTAAGGAAAGGAGAAGTTTGTTTAAATTTATCTTAAATACATTCGTAGCCGTAGAGGAGCGTAAATGCACGTTATATCTAATATATTGAAAAATGTGTCTCACATAAAGAAGTTTTATTTTATTTTATTTATTTATTATTTATTTTTCAACACCAAATTTATACAAGTTGTACAAATTCACACATCATCCATCCATCGGACATATTTTCTCAGCCATTCAGATCCAGGAAAATGGAGAGGCGTGAGTCGATGTAGCGGTGATGGTGGCCTCCGGCGAAGCTCCACCAACCATCACGCCGCGCCGCGGCGCCGCCGCCGCCCCGCACAGACGTCACCTTTGCCAATCTATGCGCTCAATAGCTACTTATATACTTACAGTAAGTCTTACATGTTAGTATTTAGTTTTTATTTATTTATTAGGTTAATTTTATTTAAACGATGCCAGATGTCGCGCTATCGATAAAAAAAAAATACAATCAGGTATAACAGTACGTGTTCATTTTGACTGAACGAATTTTCCCATCTATTATTTACTGATATCACTTGAAAAATTTTAGTGCATACCTTCGCACCATGATTCGGTTTCCATGTAAAAATGTAGGTACACCGGGTTGACTGGAGGAAATTGCCTAAGACAATAACTCCGCCCTTTCCACGCATTAAGTGGCATAAAGTGAGTTATTATTTATTTATTTTAGGCGCCGCGCCATTGGCTGGATTACTGCGGTGCTAATTTGTTCGCCGTGTGGAGGAGTGAAAAAGATGGCGCGAAGAATCTCGAATCGCTGAGCAGTGTTCAAGGTGATTTATGTGATTATGGTGAAACGTATATTTTTTTTTATTGAGTTATTTATTACATACACCCCGGGTGTCAATCCCGAGCTCTTTGTAACTTAATTAACTAATGCTTAAACCTATAACAAATATACACATTTTACCTATTATTTTACTATTTTACAATATTTAATACGCTTACTATCTTACTTCCATTTTATTAACACTTATTAATAAATATTTAATCATATCTACACGAATTGCTTCTACTCACCTATGTTATTTTAGTTATATATATATTTGTTATACATTACACATTTTTTTTTATATTTGACTTATTTGTTTAAAACAATTACATTTTGTATGACATATTCGCAGTATTTGGCAAATTTTTTGCTTGACCTTTTTTCGGACAGAAGGGCCGGCCATGGTGAAACGTGTAGTGCATTCGTATCAAATGAAACATCTTCCCCATACACCATAGTTTTGAGAGCTTACATTGACAAAATTCACCTCTGTGCGCCGCCCCCTGCACGCCGCCTCCGCCACGCCTCCGCCGGGGCGCGCCGTACAATCATCCAGCGGCAGGTAAACACTTCACACCTAGCGACGTCACGCTTCAACCAGCGGCCAATATACCGGCAAATATTCCTCTACCGTGTGGGGCCGGTACTTAAAAAGAATAGCCCCACTGCATCTCTACCCATGCATGTCGTAAAAGGCGACTAAGGAATAAGAACAAGATGCCGTGCTAAAGGGCGACAGGCTCGCCACCTCTCACCTTGGGACGGTACTTCCACCGAGTCATGCAGCTGGTGGGTTTTCGTGCCTTACTTGCTGCTTGATCGATTGAATCTTGTTCGAATGCTGTGTGAAACGTGGTGGTCGGTGTTGTGCTGTAATTTACCAGAGTTCTTGCAGCACAACACTGATTACTCTGCTTACCCCGTTTTTCGGGATCCAGCGTGTGTGATATGTATGTATGTATGTATTCCTCTTAATCCAGTAATACCTGCCAGTGAATTGGTCTTCAGTCTCCATTTCCTACGAGCAGCTCCTTGCCGAGCGGTACCTAAAGACCTGAGCCGACCTGAGACCTGAGGTACTAGGAGCTGGGAGGCCCTACTACACTTTGAGAGGCCTGCCAAGATCCAAAGGGAGAGTGCCGCCTCCTGGAAGAACTCAGCTGGTTCTTCCAGGAGGCAGAACTCAGGCTCTGGCAGAACTCACAATGGAGTGGGCTTAAGCGCGGAGAACGAGTCCGAACAGCAACGACCTGACCTTGTCTCCATCGTGAAAGACGTGCACCTTTTTCTTATTTGTCATTTTAACTGACAGATAACTGTTAGCCGAGGCTTCTTGACTAGAGGAAGCAAAAATTATCCTAGTTTATTCACAATCACTTACAATACTGAAAAACGTTCACACTATACACTAATATTCGTCCAGTAGACGCGGAAAAAATAAGCTATGAAAGTCGGACAGACAGACGGACAGACAGCATTTTTTTTATGGAAACTGACACGTTTCGCTAGATCACCTACAACATCCGTGATGTCAGCTCATAAAATCAGGTGAACTAAATGTCATGTCAGTGCTTCCCTTAATTTCATGTCGGCTACACTGAACTGGACGGAAAACACGAACTATTTACATAGCCGTTTCGATCGACGTTTCATTCAGTGCGGTGGTACCAACCCAGGCGGGATAAACACTACCACCTAGTAAGGTAAGAAAGGGACCTACAGTTTTACGTGAAATCCGAACCACGGTCAGCCTCCAACAACGGTCGAGCGGTCACCCATACAAGTACTGACAGCGCGTTGCTTAACAACATTCGACCGACCGCGCCACTGAGCTACCGAGGCTGACAAAACATACAGACAGACAGACACGAGAGTGATCCTATAAAGGTTCAGTTTTTCCCTCTCTCGAGATACGGAACACTAAAAACTACATGATCATGCTCACTGGCATTAGGCGTCGATCGAAGGGTGTTGTTAGTGAACTTATCCCACCGCGAGCTGCACTTACCGCCTTAGCACGACCTCCGCCGCGCCGCGCCGCCGCGCCGCGAGGTGCCGACAACTGCTGAGGCGTGTGTGAAAACGCGCTGCAGCACAGACTGTTGAGCGAAACATTTTTCATGCTAGCAAGTTGGACCCCGCAGGCAGCAGCCTGTTCGAATTTCTACCATTTAGAAAATAATATTACATAATATTGTCTAATTTCTATAAATTAACCTATAAAGTACTCAATTACGGAGATTTATCTTGGCCAGATCTAATACTACAGCAGATCTAATACTATCGAGTTCAACGCTTCCAAGACACAAGTTTGCGCGTTCAGTGCGAAGAGAGCGGCGTTCACACCGGCTCCCTCATTCCAAGGCATGACGCTTAAATTAAGCGAACACCTCGGGGTCCTCGGAGTCGAACTGTCGCACGACCTGAACTTTCGTCGCCATATCGAGGGGAAGGCCAAGCTGGCTTCTAAAAAGCTGAGTGTACTCAATAAGGTGCGACGGTACTTCACGCCGGACCAAAAGCTGCTACTGTATAAATCGCAGATCAGGTCCTGCTTAGAGTACTGCTCGCACCTGTGGGATGGCTCTGCCAAATACCAGCTTGCGCCTCTGGACTCAATCCAGCGTCGAGCCGTGCGACTAGTGGGTGACCCCGAAGTGTCCTGCGATCTAGAACCACTGCAACACCGTAGGAATGTCGGCTCCCTAAGTGTGTTCTATCGCTTATTCCATGGGGAGTGCTCGGAGGAGCTGTTTAATGCGATCCCGCCGTCCCCTTTCCACCTTCGCACCACGCGCACTGGGCAGGGATTGCATCCCTACACGCTGGACTTACCGCGGGTGCGTACCAATCGATTCTGCAGATCTTTCCTCTACAGAACCGGTAAACTCTGGAACGCTCTCCCTGCCCATATATTTCCCCCCAAGTACAGTCTCGGGTCCTTCAAGAGGGGCGTGAATGGGCACCTGTCAGGCCGGCATGGCATTCGCAACCCCCGCATACGACTGAATGTCCATGGGCGTCGTTAGACACCTTATGGGTGGCTCGGCGCCATATGTCGCGCTGTCAATAAAAAAAAAATAAAAAAATTTTAGATACTGAAAAGGTGTTGGAGACACTCGATATTTTGGCTCTTTAGTTAAATAAAGGAATTAATAATATTATTTCCGGTCGGTGGTGTGTGGGGTTCACACACCACCGACCGGAAATAAGGGTGTGTGTGTGTGTGTGTCGGATCGATTATGCGCGGTGTGCGCAAAAAGCATTTGTCTTGCATTTGTCAAAAGTGAAATAAAATCACGTAAAATATACTTATGTACAAGGATTTATGATTTTAATGTCGAATTACTTAGTTGATAGTTCTAAATTTAAAAAAAAAAACAAGTTACCCTTCATTGCGATCGTAGACTGGTCAAAAAAGTTCAAGGTCTCTATAGCATAGTTTGTTAAATTATTTAGCTAGCTGTGCCCGCGGCTCAGTTTTAACAGCAAATCTGATTGAAATGCAAAAATATAGTCACCACGGACGAGGCCGAAGGCCAAGCTCAGACTCGACTCAGTTGCGAGCGTATCTTCAAGCCCTCAATCACCTCAGCGCCAACAACAAAGTAACGCTGAGATGGGTGCCTGGACATAGTGGAATTGACGTCAACGAAGAAGCCGATCAAATAGCTAGGGATAGAGCTGAAAATCCACCCATCGGCCTAGAGCCGATACTTGGAATACCAAAAAGCACATACCGACAATACTCTACTGGACACACTACCAAAGCAAGCAGCGCTGGTTCCAACTGCCCGATCCCTCGTTCCACTCATTACAATAGCTTGATTCCAGCCCAGCATAATGAATACTCCTTTCACACACCTACTCCTTTCATATACCTACATACTATTAAACCTTTGAACATTGCCTCGGAACAGTTTCCACCGAAAACTCGTGCCCAGCTGTATAAACCTACTCACACCACGTCACACGGTGCCGCGTCCACGACACTGATTGGACGATATTGACGTGGACTCTAATTTAAATTGGACTTGTACTGTCCGGCAGGGGAGCCGTGGCAACACCGCAAACAATATGGAGAGGACAGAGTTGAAAAGGACAGAACTGGCTGTTTCACATAGCATATAATTTATTTCGTCTCCTAAATCATCTACAATTGTTTTTATTGAAATTAGTACAGCGAACTACTACGAACACGAAACTATCGTGTCTATGGAGTGTCTATGGATCGGAATTAATGAAACACGTGCAGTGAATGAAGCACAGTATGCGTTGCTGTGCCGAGGGGACAAAGGAGCTCTCAGCCAATTTCACCCGCCACACCCCTAGCGAAATAACGCTCAGCGTGGTATCATACCAGCAGACTTGTATGTATGCACATATTCTTTATTGAACACAAATTAAAAAAAAAATTGGTACAACAGGCGAGCTTAATGCCGTGAGGCATTCTATTCTAACTAACCTTTGGGATGTGGGAGAAGTACATGCAGGCGAACAAGAAAGTTTGTGGCAATGTGTTAGAGTCTAACAGTCTAACAGTTAGACTGTAAAGAAATATGCATGATAAACTACATACATACATAAATCTTGACAGGGTACAACCTGTACCTTAATTTATACTGCTGACGCATGCTGAATATTAATTTGACTAATTGATACATTAAGTATCAAGTTTATTTAGCACGCATACTAAAATATTACCTTGACTAATTGATACATTAAGTATCAAATTTATTTATTTTATTTTTTGACATTGTACTACAATGTGGTATGAATATTTATAACTGACATGACTTGATACGATATGTATCAACAATTTCTGACAAAGGCTCTATACACCTGATTTTATCTATACTTTTACTTTAACTTTTGATTTTATGTGGTCAGAATTATCAAGCTTAAATTATAGTTATTCTAGCTCTCAAACTATATCTTAACACTGTAAGCGGTGTCTGTTGTGTAGCTAGTCACAATGTATTGTAATTGAAGACGTTAAAAAAAGAACCCTGCGAAGTTTCTTGCCGGCTCTTCTTTGTGGGTGTAATCGAACCGGATTGTAAAAACTAACAGGACAAATTCCAGCGTAGTGTACTACCTTACGAATGATGAATAAAGAATAAAGAAAAGAATACGAATACTACATAAATACTTTAAATAAGCATATATATGTATATAATAAACTTACATATTATGTACATCGATCGGTGGTACCGTTGTGCAACACATCAACTGAATGGCAGAAGAGTTACAGACTTAATGTGGTCGATTGTAGAGCTATCTACCCTGTTGACACAATGTTTGAACGAATTTGAAGACCCATTTGAAGACCCCGAAGAGACCGAAGAAGAATGAATCGTGAAATACACTCGCACGGCAGACAATTCAAATTCCAGACGAACTCAAGCGGTGCGGTGCGATAGAGAAACGACTTTGAGAATGACTGGTTTTTCAAAAGCCCAATGTTGTTCACAAAAGGATGATCAGATTTTCTGCGACGAGTGCTGCACAACTGTACACAATTTGGTTTAGGCTGCTCGTATAGTTCGAGAGACGTAAATATAGCTCTCGCAATATGTTCTGTATGGCGGTGAGAGCTCTGTTTGCGTGCCTCGGACTATAACGAGAGTGATAACGTGATAAAGATACAGTTACAAAAAGTCCATAAGTGTGACACAGATATAAACATATTTGTAATTTCGTCTTCAAGTTCATGCCCCTTATAAGATTTTTCATTCTTTCATATAGGATTTATCGGACTAATGAAGTGGTTGTTATGAATTATGCAAATCCTCATTCACGCTGACTGCTGAGCTGTGCTAGACAACAACTGATCATTTACTCTAGCTGTCTCATTGTTATATTTTGCGAATATAACAATAACAGAGGACTGCCAATGATGTATGATGATGATGATGAAACAGTATGTGTGCCCTGTGGCACTCTGTATCCAGTAATGTTTTCAGTGATGGATATAGAGCTACACCTAACCATAAAATGGGGACTCTCAGACAGAACACATCCATAACGTCAAACCTACCTCCCAGTGGATAGGCAGAGACAGCGGATCTTAACGTCCCGCGCAAGGTTCAGAAATCACTGACTCCTCTTCTATTCTATCGTCAGAATGTCAAATTGGAATACCTACTCGGCGCTGCGTTCTTGAATATTTTTTTTAGGCAATTCGGTATGGGTGGGTTACTTTGGCAAGAGGGGCCAGCACCGGCTGAGGGAAGGCGGCCTCTGATCGATGTTCTGTGGCGTAAAATTACATAAATACATATTATAACAATTAAATTTGCGGGTGTAGCAGCAATCGTTACAAATTGGAAATACGAAACACTTCTTGTGAAGCAATGAAGTATTTTTATATGAAATTATTAAAATAAGTCACCAAAGAAAGACATCTTAAACTGTATTTATTATTTCTGTCTACTAACGGCAATATTATAGCAACCGTTCTGCGCCTACATACAATCGATCGATCAAAAGCAATTTATATAAAGTGCCATAAATTATTTGTACTGACTTGCCGACAAACATTGTTCTGTCAAAACAAATAAATAATATGATAATTGCGTCGGCACCCGTTCTTGCTTTGTGAAGGTGTAAGTGCTTTGGTGTAGTGTGAAAACATTAAGTCTTGCATTTCATGTAGCATTTTAGGGTTCCGTCGTACGGGAAAAATAGAAGGTGACAAATAGTGCTCCGTACTATTGTCAAAGTTACCGAATGTTCATGGACACCTGTCAGACCGGCATGACATTCGCAACCCCCGCGTACCACCGAATGTCCATGGGCGTCGTTAGACACCTTAAATTTTTTTTTATTGTTTATTGTATAATTTCATCCATGGATAGGTAACCTACGCTTGGATACGTCGAAAATTCAGTGTGGTTAAAATGTGGTCGTAGATTGACATATAGCGTAGGTTTCGGGTGCGAAAACCACTTTTCGAGCACACTGTACCAATTTCTCGAGGCAGAGAGAAAGATCATTTTGGAAAGCCGGATTAATTGTCGAGCCGTTTGAACATTTTCTAAATGAAATAGAAGGAATTAAAAAAAAATTGCAATAAGAATTTAATAAAGCGTAATAAGACTTCGAGGGGTCAGACGCAGGTATAGGAATAAGGTGGACGTGGCCGACTAGTTTTTTTAAGTATGTCCGGTACGGGTGGCTGAGTCAAAGCGGTCAGATCAGATTCTCCGACCATCCAGTATCACCTTTTTTTTTTTATGGAAACTGACGGTTGGCTACATCACCTACAACATCCGTGATGTCAGCCCATAACACCGGGTGAACTAGGTGCCATGTCAGGGCTTCCCTTCATTTCATGTCGGCTACACTGAACTGAACGGAAAACACGAAATATTTACATAGCCGTTTCGTTCAATGCGGTGGTATCAATCCGTCCGGGATAAACCCTACCACCTAGTAAGGTAATAAGGGAAGGGACCTACAGTTTAACGTGGAATCCGAACCACGGTCAGCCTCCAACGGTCGAACGGTCACCCATTCAAGTACCGACCCGCACTCAACGTTGCTTAACAACAGTCGACTGACCGCACCACTGTGCTATCGAGGCTGACGAATTTCCTCCCTAAGTCGACTTTTACGACATGCGACGGGGGAAATGCAGTGGGGCTATTCTTTTTAAGTACCGGCCCCACACGGTAACTTCGAAGAGGTGCCATACCGGAGAATTCCCGGATTGCCGGTTGTACTGGACTACAAGCGAATACAACCGAGGCTTCTATGCGGGCAACTGACGTCCAGTACGGTGGGACCAATCCAGTCGGGTATAATTTGAACTACAACCTATGGAGGGTTGAGGGAATGACCTACAGTTTTACATCGGTTCCGAACGGTGTAGCAGCAAGTGTAGGTATGCACGTGAATTTTTCCGTCAGAAAAAAACTCATTGGTACACGCCAACGGAATTCGATCCTTGGACCTTGAGAGCGCGCTGACCATCCGCTGCTCAAAACAGACTAGACTAGATTAGTAAGACTTAGTCTCCAGTATTGGAGAGCCAGACTTGAACACTAATAACGTGCAGGTATGGTCAAGAAATTCATGAAAATAGTATGATCTTTGGAGTTTATTATGCCGATAACAAGAACTGAGCTGGCAATGTCCACCGTCAAGTCTAGTATAACTAGTAAGCGTTACAGGAAACTTTTGACAGGAAATTTCTAAGCTGAATAAAAACGCGTTTAAGGCGCTTAGTAACGCCAAATGTGGATTTCTTGAAGAAGTAGCCCGTGATAACTAGACCAATCTTAAGTCTAAAAACTACTGCAAAATATAGAACAATTCTTTGTCTATAGATCACACGTTTTTGGTTGTAAAATTTTATCATTTTCTATACAAACTATACGGTAAACAAATGTCGTTTTTTCTTCCGCGTGAACTTTGAAGACTTGATCGCAGAAACTAAAGAGAATTTTAATTGCATTTTTATAGCAAAATTATGTCATTTGTTATATCTATCGATCACACGCTTTTCAAATTTATATTGCGAAGGATCGTAGTTTATGAAAAAAATCCCAAAAAATCCCCTTATGAAAAATACTACGCGCTACGCCGATGGAGTTACTAGGCGCCTTAATCAAAATTCAACGTAAGCAGAGAATGAGGTAGCGATAATAATTTGAAAGTGCGGTTTTCACATTATTCTCACGCGCCGCCGCGCAGCGTGCGGGGTGCGGGAGAGGAAGGGGGGGGGGGGTGAGAGGGGGCGGGGGAGGACGTTCGATCGACGGCTCGATACGCGACGCGAGACGTGAATTTCCAGTAATTAAACTGACGCGGCCTTCGCAGGGTTATTCTGCGATTCCGTACACTCTTTTAAGGGTTCCATAGCGAAAGATTCTTATTTTACATGAATTGGTGTTATTTGAATACACTTTTTCATGAATTCAATCAATTTGAATATTGAAATAAAAACTTGTACTTGAACAAAATTTGTTTTATTTTGCTATTCTTTAAGAATCTATAAACAGTAGCCGAGGACAAAGGACAAGATGCCGTGCATAAAGGCGACAGGCAAGCCACTTCTCATCTTGGCACGGTCTTTCCACCGAGTCGTGCAGAAGGTGGGCCTTCGTGCCTTACATACTGCCTGATAGTTATCTTGTCCGAATACTTTGCTAAACGTGTTGGTCGATGTTGTGCTGTAATTTATGAGAGTACCTGCAGCACAATACCGATTACTATGCTTACCCCGATTGTCGGGATATGGCGTGTGCATAAACAGTTCAAAACCTATTTGCTTCACACATCACATTCTGTTTAAAATTAACAACAATTTAATACTTCAACTTTTCATCCCCCATCCGTTCGACAGGCTGTGTAAGTTCTAAAGTTAAACATACGATAGAACCCGCATACGTGAGGGATACTGCGCAACCCTCAGGCAGGGGTGGCACTCACAACTAGTAGAACAAGGACCACAAAACCAAAACGTATACAATTTTCCTGAGTAATAAAATATTGAATCCCAATTTTGTTTTTTTTTTCTTTTAGCGGCGGGTGGCCGAATGGTCTGGGCGCCGGCTTCTTGTGATTGAGGTCCGAGGTTCTAATTCGGTCGGTGTGTACCAATGAGTTTTTTCTGATGGAAAAATTTACGTGCATACCTACACTTGCTGCTTCACCGTTCGGAACCAGTGTAAAACTGTAGGTCCCTTCCCTTGCTCCTTAAATCGAATTTAACCTTTTAACCTTTGAAATGAAATGAGTTTATTTATCTCATCCAATACATACACACACAGTAGATACAATAAAAACACAACACGGACAAAACAAAATGGACCTGACACAGCCTTTGTCCCTCACCACCGAGTCCGGGGGCCAGTGAGAGGGACGCTGATTTTAAGTCAGGCCCAAGTACACAGGCCCTTTTTAACCCTTAAGTCTAACATGGCGCACTACAGAGAATGTCACCAATGAAATGGCCGCATGCGGCTACTTCGCATTAGTTGCAGCGCAACGCGCGTGTTGACAGGTCGTTTTACAGAACGAAACGGAACGCGCCGATGCGCGAGTGCAGAGCGTTAGCGTTTTGTTAACACGAGGCAGCTTTTGATGCGATTTTTGATGACTACTGTACATGAAGTCACACACACCGTTATGTCTAATCGGTGACGAACTCTTGAGCACTTTGCTCTATCTATCAATTTAAATGTGTTGATTGTAAGTAATGGGTCGGTCTGTGGCTTCAAATGTTTTAGTATTTACTATTAAAAATTCTAACCGTGCCCTCTGAGTTTGGGCTTTAGCATTATTTGGGTGAATCAACTTTTTCTTATAACGTAAAAACCAGCTGTAAATTCAAATAAAAAAAAAGTTTATTACAATTTATTACTTAGTTGAAAATCAATAAGTATAAAATACTTAGGTTGATAGGCAATTGAATTAAAAGAAGAGAACTATTTAAAATAAAACATTAACCAAATTTTTAGGGGTCACCCAGGGGACAATTTTGTCCCCAGTTTTGTATGGAAAAAAGGGGTTGTCCCCAGGGTAACCAATATATTTTTTTTATTACTCAAAATTCTTTGTGCAGCTTATTTCTTATTAATCAATTACTTATCTGAGAGTTGCTGTAACTATTAAAATAAGGTAAATTTATCAAGATAATATCCTGTTTTCAGACAGATAACAAAAACAAGAAAAAGTTGATTCACCCATTGATGTCAATCCAGGTAGCATATTTATTCGTTATTTCTTTATTATAATAATAACGTTTATTTTCATATACAGGTTATTATACAGCAACCCTAGCAGTTGACATGAGGTGTGAGTCGGCACACTGAACTGAACACGCGGCGGGCGACCCCGGACACGTCGACACGTGAGCAAGCATGTCCCGAGCTTCCAGTCGTTTACTCTAAGATCGATCTCTGGCATACTTTTAATGCATTTTAAGAAGTAATTAAATACACCGGTCACATTTGTCTGAGAGGTCGGATTTATTTTTAATTGGCATTGGAACGGAGACACATCACGCGATATTACAATACGTGGCGCAGAACGATGACGTATCGGAACTGTTCACATACTGATGTAAAAGTCTCGCATTTGTTTGGTGTAATCGGTTTTATTCTGATTCAAAATAAACTCAAATCAAGGCGGCTGTGTTCTCCACTATACTGAAATTATTTCTTCCTGGCACTTGTCGCGATAAACGTCAGTACAACAGACAACTAGTTTTATGGCTTAGACCCATTGTTCTCAATGGAAACTGGTCACCAGATCAAGTCAGAATGATTCATGGCTAGAAGGCTCAAGACGGTTTAACTTTACTATAAGTCCGGTATAGCCAGCAATCTATATAAAATATCTGAAAGTGAACGAATATGAACTTATATTTAAGCCTAAGTTAAAGGTACCATACAAATTGTGTACAAAAAATATTAAATAAATAAATCAAGCTTATTAATTATTAAAAACAATTGTGTTTTAGAGCCTAAAAAGTGTGTAAACAGAGTATTATGAAGTGTTGTAAGGAAGGGAGTTATTGTATTATTTTTTTGTTTGTGAATGAATGAGTTTACTTTATTATATTGTAGCGTAGATCCCCCCACTCGATAGGTATTGAAATATGTCAGGAAAACATCAGGTGCTTATACAGTTTCCAAAAGTTGAAGTAATAATAAGCGTTTTCATTTTCATAATATTTTTCATAATAAAGTGTGAAATTTCTGAAGTCTGTTGATTCTGCCTACCTAGTACATCAAGAAACGTGCTGTTTTAATCCCCAAGGTCCCCATTCCTGAAATGTTTACAAACTTTAACGAAATCGATCTGGGTTCGATTTAACCAGACACTGTTAACATTTAAATGTCCGTTAAAGTGAAACTTGTCATGCAGTTAACACGATATAACCAAATAACTATATATATATAAATAGAACTTGGGAGAGGCCTATGTCCAGCAGTGGACCGATACAGGCTGATGATGATGATGATGAACCAAATAACTACCGATAAAAAAATGACGATTGAAAAATCGGCCTCTAAAGATTCTTGCGGAAAATACAACTGGCTGGCACTCAGATTAGCCGAGTGAAAGCAGTGACTGCGAACAAAATGAACTACCTACGTCTAAAGTTGAAATAAATATTGACCTTTGTAGATTTGAAACGTACCGCCCGGAGGCTTCGCGGCCGCCCTATCACGAGCGCGGAGCGCCCGCCGCCGCCCGCCCCGCGCACCCGCAAATTACTAGCCCCGGTTACTGACTCCTGTCTGCGCCTACAGCCTACAATACACAACCACCAGTCTATACTACCTCAATATACACAGGGCGAGTAATTAGGAATTTTGGAAGGGAAACATTTATTTCACTAATATCTTCATTTCTCTTTGACGCAGTCGTAACAGTGCGGGCGTTCGCATCTATATATTTACCAGACTACGATGATGAAGCCAAAAGGAGCGACTAAAACCGAATATATACCTACTTGTTTTTAGGGTTACGTAGGGGACGTTATTATTACCGTCTGTCTCTGTCCCAATTTTTTTAAATGTTGATGAGAATACATGACATGTAGGTAGAATGTAGGTAGATGTAGGCAGGGGCGATCGTTAGCTAGTTAGTTACAGATCGCGTGGTATTACGCGCCGCAGAAGAGAAGAGAAGTGCTGGAAGACGGAGCGGTACCAGACCGGAGGCCCTCACGACGCGCCGGCGCCGCACCGCGGCGGTGGGCGTACGTCCGCAATCGGAACGAATATGATTTAGCACGCCAGCGCCCGCGCCGCCGCCGCACCGCCCCGCATGATCCATTTGCATATAGATGGGACACCGGAACAGTTCCCGTGCACCGAGCGAGGGTCAGCGAATCATATCACTTGCCGAGCAACCAGATCCGATTGCTATTGGTGACTTTAAAAAAAAACCGGCCAAGTGCGAGTCGAACTCGCGCACCGAGGGTTCCGTATCGCCATGTCATGGTTAGCGCCACTCGCGCCATCTATGGCGTGTTATGAAATGCTTCATATTAGTTAAATGTCATGATTACTTAAAATGCTTCACACTCTATTCGGTACATGGCGCGCGCGCATACACTTTTTAGTTTCTTCTATGGGAACCCGTACCGGATACGGAACCCTAAACACATTGAAAAAAAAAACACGTTTCTTGTATGGGAACCCCCTGAATTTTTTACTTATTACTACTTTTTATTATTTGTTGTTATTACGGAACTCTACACAGTGAAAACGAATTTAAACCCGACAATCGGTGTATTTAGAGTAATCGGTGATGTGCTACAAGAAATCACCGATGCCCGTGGGCGCCGTCGTCGGACTACACCTCTGCGCTAGTCTGGCGCGCGCCATATGCGCGAAACGTGGTGGTCGGTGTTGAGCTTGTAATTTACCTGAGTTCTTGTAGCACAACACCGATTACTCTACTTGCATGGATTGTCGGGATATAGTGTGTGTTATCTATGTATGTATTTGTATTTCTCTCAATTGTGGTACAAGGGGGCGTTCATAGGCGTTCAAGGGGGATTTCTAAAATGTGTTCTGTATGTACCTATTGTGTTGTTTGGTTATTCACTAGTGTTTTATTCTTTTCTTTGTTGTGTTTTAATCATTTATTTATGTGTGAGACTTGACTGGGTTTGTATTAGGAATTAGGAATTAGAATTAGTTTTATATAATAGATACAGATAATTGTGTAATTGTACTACTATAGAGTACAGTGTAGTCTTAGGATTTGCTTAGTTAATTTTTTGGGCATAGCGTTTGGGTTATATATATAAGGGTAGTTATTTTCTTATTTGTTAAGTATTATTTTATATTGGGTGTGGCTTAAAACCAGCGATTCCATGTAGCTACCTAGCTATATGGAGTCACATGCTGTGTCACATCCTTTTCCGGTCATGGGGGTGGGCACTGTATGTATATCTTTATTTTTTAGGCTAGCTTCGTATTGTCAACTTGTTATTTTAAGGTGTATTTATTGTACTGCCTCGTGATCGAGAATTAAACGTTTTTTACTTTACTTTTACTTACTTACTTCATAAACCACGTGACGGAGGCAAATGACCTGAAGTGACAAAAGCCGAACCCCCCCAAAAGTAACGTGACAATTTATGAAATAATTATTTTCTGGTATGTTTTATTAAACATGGTATGTTTAACATAACCACCTGGATACCACCGAAAACCTGTAAACAGGAAATACCGACGGAATCACGCCCATGGAACTAAGGTCAGAAATCCACACATCATCCTACAGTCCACTTTCAGCTTTCCAAATCACCAGTCTGCGACCCATTTACTGACATCTTCTATGGTTGGTAGGTCCTCGTCCGGTGGAGCAGGTATATCGGTGACATGGTCGACGTTGTCCACGTCAATCCACTCAACATTGTCGTTGAACGCGCAAAGGCACTCGCCTGGTGGAGAGAACTTCCACAGGAACAACTCGTTGTGACTGGGCGATATCTGCGCGAGAGTGCAAGATGGAAGATATTAGTCACGCAGTAGTTTGAAGCGCGCAGCGCTCTCGGCTGCGCGGAAATTTTTTGGTCACGTGACTCTGCCCGACAGCCCCCCCCCCCCCCCCCCAAAACCGTTACGTGGTTTATGAACTCTCCCTAATTTTTTTATTTTTTTTTATTGATGCTGACACGGTTGGCTTCATCACCTACAACATCCGTGATATCAGCCCATAACACCGGATGAACTTGGTGCCACGTCAGTGATTCCCTTCGGTCGTGCCGGCTACACTGAACTGGACGGAAAACACAAACTATTTACATGGCCGTTTCGACCGACCTTTCATTCAGTGCGGTGGTACCAACCCGGGCGGGTTGAACCCTACCACCTAGTAATATAAGAAGGGAGTCATATCCCTTAGTCGCCTTTTACGACATACACGGGGAGAGATGCAGTGGGGCTATTCTTTTAAAGTACCGGCCCCACACGGTACACGGTACTAATTACCAGAACTGAAGACGATTTGCTATTTAAATATTAACTATAAAGCATTGCAGCAGTACATTGCATAGCGGTGACGGCACGCGGCTCCCGCCTCCGCGCGGTACACGGATCATTACTCTGGGCTGGGCGGCGCGCGGAGGCGGCGAGATGCGGGGCCGCATCGTGGTCCGCGGTCCTCGTCTCCGCGACTGAACCAGCGTTTGTATCGCTTTTCTGGTACCTTCATCCCCTGTGAGTACAATATGAAGGAAGTATGTTTGCAATCTGTTTCAGTTGAGACGCAGCTGTATTTTTGGGCCAAAGTTTTCGCCATTATCTTGTACAAAGATAAATCAAGATAATTTCTTTTCACTTTATTTCGTGGCATCGCAGCTCCCAAAAGGATGGACCGATTTGGATCCGGTTTTTTTATTAGAAAGCTGGTTTAAAGCTGTTCTTAGCTATGTTTGTAGTCTAGTAATGGAGTGTTTAAAATTAAATGAAATATTAAAAAGTGAACCGATCGAAAGCTGCAAATAAAAGTTAAATTGCGAATTTAAAAAAACCGTTTATATACTTAAAGGAGTCGGGGGACCGCTAAGTAAATAAAATATAAAACTCAGAGCTGCACGGGAACTTACTTAGCCGTCCCCCGACTCCTATAAGTTTGTAAACGGAAATTATTTTTTACTTTTTAAGGGTCGGGGTTTTTTAAATTTGTAATTTAACTTTTGTATGAACCAGATGCATCGGTGTAAGTCGCATACGACTCGTACGTGCATAAATACATACTAGCCTTCGCCATTCTCCTGTTAATAGTTTCCGAGTCGCAAGCGAACTTTCCACACAGTGGGTGGATGTGTGGATATACAGGGATCGAAATAGGTAGAGTATAAATACCTAACATTGGCGATAAGACAACAAAGAGCGATTAAAACCACCCCTTCCAGGAGTTCCGGAATTGAAACATATTTCCTGTATGAATACCTTATTAAAAATCTCAAAAAATATTTTCAAATCTAAATCACTTCTATGTATACTACAAAAAAATTCAAAATAATTTTTTCGTTTTTAAATAAGGTACATTACAGCATGTTACTAGTGTCAAAAGTTACTACCTCACTAACTAACTAATAACGAATTTTGAAATGAATCATAAATGACCTCCTGGCACATCTCACCTCGCATGGCACTTTAGATCACACTGTTCAAGGCCTACTGTCAGGCGCTCTACACCGGGCATCTGTGGTGCAACTACACGCGTATATAACAATGCACTGCGGTGCATGCTGGGTTTGCCGTGGAGGTGTAGTGCGTCTGACATGTTCGCCGAGAGCAGGATCGATGACTTCTTTGGAGTGCTGCGCAAGCAGAAGACAGCATTTCTTGGTCGCGTCATGACCAGCGAGCAAAATGTTATTATTGAAAATGTTGGCATGTACATTAGTTATTATGAATTTTTAAAATAAATAAATAAATTATTAAGTATTAGGCATTATTATTATTATTTTTATATTTTTATTAAAGACAATTTTATTATTTTATTTCATTTAAGTGTTTGACAATTTTACTTATGTATGACTGAAGATGCATTTTTTTATTTTTTTATTTTTAATTAATTTAATTCATATTTGTTTTAATATTTTTATAATTATTATTGTTACTCTAATTGTTATATTATTGCTATTCTAGTATATCCGAATTTGTTGTGTGTGCAATGGGACAAGTGCCTGAATTAATAAAAATGATTTGATTTGATTTGATTTGATTATGACCTCACGGGTAAAACCCGTAAAACGAGGCTACGAGGTAACTATATCACCGCCAGGAATATTTTTCAAATTCCGGAATTCCCGGAAGGGGTGGTGTTTAACCACTCCAAGTTATATCTTCTCGCCAACATTAGGTATTTATACTCTATCTATTTCGATGCCTGGTTGAAGCTTATCATATAATCAGGTGAGAGAAACTGGGGAAGAAAGTCGGTCAGGCGAGCATCACAGACGACTGGTTGTCTCCGGCATGCAGTCCACTTTGAAAACTAACTAGCGGCCGCTCGAGCCACGCCTGAAAACGGATTAATCGACGTCAACCCCCCTCTTGATATATTTCCAACTTTTCCCTTCCCCTCTCTCACCTATCCAACCGCATGCGCCGCCCTATGCACTAAATTATTATGTTATTCCATTAAAACAAACACTGATCCATTTAGATTTGATCGCATCGGCGGCGGCGGCGGCTCGCTCTCATATAAACTACACTAGGCGGAATTAAAACAGCGACGCTGTATATACACCACCAACCAACGCGTGGTTGGTTACTCCCACAGAGCACGAAATGCGCGCGCCCGCCCCTACTAGAGGCGCCGTGAGCGCGATTTCTCTACAACGGCGTTGAAGCCTGTGGGCGTGGCCTATGACTTACATATGTGTGTTGTGCGTGTGCATTTGTTTTGTGCGTGTGCCTAACTTGCTCCTCTTTGTGTGTAGTGTCGATACTAGCACACACACACACATACGAAGCGCTAGCAGCTCAGCGTACGGTTATTGGGTTTCAAATATCATCGCTTAGGGCGCCTCTAGTAGGGGGCGCGGGCGGTAGGTATTTGATGCTCTGTGGTTACTCCCATTACGAAAGCAATCAGATGAATTGAAAAGCCTGTCAAGTGCGAACGTTGTTGTTCACACAAAGTAGTCATTTCCTATTTATGCATCATCGCATCGCTGGCCGTCCAATGCAATTTTTTTGATGCGAAGTTTTTTCGAACGAGGTTGCAACGGTTTTACAGATACTATCACGGACGCTGCTCTGCGGAACTAGCATCCCATATTCCCTGCCACCCGTCCTATCTCCGCATGACTCGTCGCAGAGAGACTCAGCACCCTTTTGTTGTTTAAATTGGGCATTTGAGAACCCATCGGTTGCTGGGGTGTGGAACTGTCTTCCGGCGAGCGTATTTCCTGAATCCTTTAACCTGGATGTCTTCAAGCGTCGTATCAACGGGCTAGACAGCCTAGCAACAGTCCGCAAATCTGCTGGCATGGCGCCTCACTGAGCGTGGTTTCGCGAGGAGAGGTGATTTTGGCTTTGTCGACTGCACCATAGGTCTCTCGGCACAGCCACCCACGTTGGTTTATATAAAAATATCATTTCCGTGAAGGTGCCATTTTGAGACTTCCCAAGTGCAAGGTCGACTGTAAGAAATTGCATCAGCCCTCAGTATTGGTGCGCAGTGTAATACAGTTGGTACATTATTTTTACAGAAACATCAACAAGTTTCCACCAGCCACGGTTTTGATTAAACGAAAACCGCGAAGAAATATTGCAAATTAATGTATTCAGTCCTATGTACACCCGACTTCAATCAAATGCTTTTTTTTTTCTTCTTTGTAGAGAGATCTTCATGAGAAGGGCAGGGATAGGGGAGGGGAAGGAGGGGGGGGGGGGGGCGAGGGTTTAGGGCAGGGGGAGGGGAGGGTGAGAAGAAAAACAAGTGAATAAGGTAAGAGACGACGCGAGCGAGACTTTGAAGGTCTACTGGATTAAACTTTTTTCAAATTCTCTTCGTCTTCAGCGAAAATTTTCTATTAAATCCTCCACTCTCATTTCCTATGCAGATTTTTTTCTAAACGGGACGACTGATCTTCATATTCAGGCAGTTCGTACTTAGGTTTTAGCAGTCTATATCTACTCGTATCTAATTACATATTTCAATACAAAAAAAATCTACCGTGTGGGGCCGGTACTCCGATACAGCGTGGTTTCCTCCAATACATACATACATGTATTTTTTTTATGGAAACTGACACAGTTTGCTACATCACCTATAACATGCGTGATGTCAGCCCATAACACCGGGTGAACTAAGTGCCATGTCAGTGCTTCCCTTCATAATTTCATGTCGGCTACACTGAACTGGACGGAAAACTAGAACTACCGACGTTTCATTCAGTGCGATGGTACCGACCCGGGCGGGATAAACCCTACCACCTAGTAAGGTAAGAAAGGAAGGGACCTACAGTTTTACGTGGAATCCGAACCACGGTCAGCCTCCATCGGTCGAGCGGTCACCCATCTAAGTACTGACCGCGCTCAGGGTTGCTTAACAACCAGTCGACCGACCGCACCATTGACCTACCTAGGCTGACGAATAATGACGATGTATGTATAAAACAAATCTCATTTCTTTTGCAACAGTGGACCCACAGGCAAGTCCGTTCGTCCATAAAATGTCTTGGTAAGTACATCTAAAGGTGATAACGATAAGATAAGGTCCGACTCCGCGCTTCCCAAAAACTTAATTAAAAGATCAAAATATAAAAAAAAAGACAAGCTATTCCCGAGACAGTGCGAAGTATTTACCGCCATTAGGAATTCGTGAATTTGGCCGCGGCAAACTTCCTGCGCGCCTCGGGGATTTCAAAGAAGAATGAACTTTGTGGTCCGCACGGTTTCTGCCCATCCAATGTAATAAAATACGTCTTATGTAATTTTAATGGGGGATTTTATAAAGGACCCTTTCTATTTTAAGTTTTTCTTTTATTTACACGAGTCCTGGGCTTTCCAAAAAATGTCCTCAAGCGTAAACAAATTGAAGAACTATGTAACTCTACCGTGGTATCATACTTTGTACCTGTGCCCTACTATGCAGCCTTATCAACCTTATCCACAATCTTAGGCATGCATGACTAGTAGAAAATGGTTCAAGACATTCTGTAAACTTTTTCTATTTAATAAAGTATATTTTCATTTCCTTTCATTTGTTTTGTCAAATGTTTTACATACACTGCACTTCCCATAAATTGTGGGAACAATTGTGAAATTAAATGAAAATAAAAAAAATTCAAATATATTTATATATTTAACATACAATGCAGCAGCAGTACATGTATCTTTTTGACTTTTGAATTCATATGCGCATTGTCAGATCAGTTATTGACCTGTGTATTTATCTACCAGCTACCAAACTCGTACTGTATATCTACCAGTTACCATACTCCAATGGACCCCACTGGGAAGGCAAGAAACTGCGGTACCACGGAACAGTCGCCGCAATCAGAATCAGCCCTCCCGCAATTGAATCTGCGTCGTCGTAACCAACTATTTAAACAGCCGACCCCGTACTGAGATGCCGTGGCCTGAGATGTGGCTCGGATGTCCCGATGAATATCGATCGTAAATTAGACGTCTCATGGTACGGGGGGGTGGATGGCACGGTCACCGGTATAATGTCAATAATTATATTGAGTTACGCTTCCATTATGGCCCATTCCCTTCAACCTACCTCCTTCGCCCGCCTCCTCCCTCCGCCATCGCACTCGCGAACTGTGCCCTATTTCAGCAATGAACACTGCAGATTTTTATTATTTTTTTATTTTTTTGCGGTAAACTTACAGCGTAATGAATTAAATATAAACACACAAATACAATTTACAGGACCCCAATTACAAGTTTACACATTTACGTATAAATATAGCAGTCAAGCAACAAAAAAAAAACCAAACGAAAACATAACACAAAAGATAAAAACAAAATGGACATTACTTACAAAAATTATTACTTAAAAACTAAAAACCTAAAACCAAAAACTAAAAAACTGATATTTTGATGTCGAGAGTTTTAGTACAAAAGTTAATATTAGGTATCAGGTATGACTGGTAGAGAATGCTCTTGGGCGTTAAGTCCGCCTTTTTGACAACATTTTGTGCGTTGTGAAATAAAGAATATTTTCTTTTTATTTCTTTTCAAAACAAATAAATAAAATTTCATAGAATTTCTTAAGTACTTACCTGTAAAAAAAAATAAACGCCCAAGTGCGAGTCGGACTTGCGCATCGAGGTTTCTGTACCACCACATATAATTGGTAGGTTTTATGTTGTTTTACTTTAGAGTTCAAATCAAATATACTTTATTGTACACCATAAAAAGGAACACAAAAGGCGTTTTAATGCAAAGTAGCATTCTTTAGAAACTAACCAGTCAGCCTCGGTAGCTCAGTGGTGCGGTCGGTCGACTGTTTATTAAGCAACCCTGCCTGAGCGCGGTCGTACTTGGATGGGTGACCGCTCGACCGTTGGAGGCTGACCGTGGTTCGAATTCCACTTAAAATTGTAGGTCCCTTTCCTTCTTACCTTACTAGGTGGTAGGTTTATCCAGCCCGGGTAGGTACCACCGCACTGAATGAAAGGTTGGTTGAAACGGCTATTTAAATAGTTCGTGTTTTCCGTCCAGTTCAGTGTAGCCGGCGCGACCGAAGGGAAGCACTGACACGGCACCTAGTTCACCGAGGTGTTATGGGCTGACATCACGGATGTAGTAGGTGATGTAGCCAACCGTGTCAATTTCCATAAAAAAAAATACCCCTTAGCACCCCTTATACCCTTATAGTCGCCTTTTACGACATGCACGGGGAGAAATGCAGTGGGGCTGTGCATTTTAAGTGCCGGCCTCACACGTACGGAACATTTTACTGCAGAAAAGAGTAATAAAAGTTCAGTTACAGGCGGCATCAGCACTATACTTCTAGAGAGCGTTTCAACTAAAAGTTCCCTTCGCCGTTATGTTGGCTCCACTCACTGTCAATGCTTAAATTCGTGTTGCCAGATTGTGAAGATTATATTACCTAATAATGTAATCGGTATTTACCGTATAATAAATACGGTAAATACCGATAATTACGGGTAAATCTGTACACATAGCAACCCTCAACGCTATTTTGACAGGTAGACAGTGGAGCCAACATATCGGCGAAGGGAACTTTTAGTTGAAACGGTCTCTACTGTTATAAGAGCGACGACGAACCGCGCCATCTAGTTGCTGAAGCAAACACTCGCTGCTCCCGCAGGGCGTTGCTTTTGCTCCGGCGGCCTTTCACACTCCCGAAGGCTTTACGCTTGTTGAGTAAAATAAAAAGAATGCTGCGTCCTTGTTACTTTGTAAGAGAAACAGAAGATAAAAACTAGTAACATACGAGCCCAGATGTCGAACACTTTGTATGCTAGTGAGCTTGTGGGTGCAACCGTTGTTGGTTACGCGAACCGATATAATCTAGTTTTCATGGGCCGATCCTGTGGAAATGAAGTCTGAAAGTGCACAGTGGCGGGTGGCCGAGTGGTTTGGGCATCGGCTTCTCATGCGAGAGGTCCGTGTTCGAATCCGGTCGGCGTGTACCAATGAGTTTGTCTGACGAAAAAATTTACGTGCATACCTACACCTGCTGCTTCCCCGTTCGGAACCGGTGTAAAAACTAGGTCCATTCCCTTGCCCCTTACTAGGTGGTAGGCTCAAATTGTAGCCGACTGGGTTGATACCACCGTGCTGGATGTAAGATGGCCGCATAGCAGCCTCGGTTGTGTTCTCCTCTAGTCCAGTATAGCCACCAATCCAGGGAAGTCTCCGGTATGGCACCTACCTTCTCGGAGGTGATATTGGCTGATCGGAGCATGTGCTTTGGCCCCTCCGACTCAGCCGCCACCCATACCGGATTACATAAAAAAATCTAGTCGTCATGGGCCAATCCCGAGGAAATGAAGTCTGAAAAGTGTATATTCAGAAATTATCTTATTCCAAGATTCGAGGTCAGATTTCAAGATATTTAATTGTCAATATTTTTACTGATCAAAATACCGGCCGCAAAAAAGCTCAACGCCTCATCTGTCGACCGCAGTGTATCCTTGATTTTATGACAATGGTTAAAAAGTAAATAATGTTTGTTTTTTTTTATATAAAATCCGACTATGAGAAACGAAGAAAACAAGGCAAGGCGATCTTAAACAGCTATATAAAGTCCTGCAGTCGGGCTCTCGGTTCATTCTAATTCGTTTAAACGCCCGACTACAGTATTTGTACTGAAGTCTCTTGTAAGTTCTTCTTCGCTGTGATAAATCGAACTGACGGAATGTTACAATGTAAATATGACAAATCTGAGCGCAGTGTACTGCCAAGAGAGGCTAAATAAACAATAAACAACAATGTTTAAGATGAACTTGCCTTATTTTCTTGTTTTAAATAGTCGGGTTTTGTAAAATTTATATATTTTTTTTATTAATTATTTTAGCTCTCACCAGTGTAGTATATTTTTGAAATCTTCGTTTCAAGCTCAAAGTGGGCTATTAATAGCACTCTTGATGAATTTTGGAGAAATTTTATTTTTATACTTGGACAATATGGCGAATTGGGGCCGCTATTTTGAATTAAACAAAAAATGTTATCCAGTGTTACCTGTAATTGGGACAAACTGAATTATACCACAATTATCATAATCGGACGAGTCGTTTAGGAGTTACAATCATCCAAACACACACAAATAAATACATACTCGTACATACATACAAACATTCAGGATAAACACATCATCCTTCTTTTATAAGCTGCGTCTAGACTCTAGACCCATTTCACTTAATATCTAATGTATAATTTTTTTTAAATTTAGTATGTAATTGTACAAAAAAAAGTTAATTATACGATCATTTTATTCTATTATACAGACCTGTGTATAACATATAAACATTATGTACGATTATCGAGCAATAAATTTCTTTCTTTCTTTCTTTCTTTCTATTCTATTCTTTTGGCTTCGCCATAGTCGGGTAATAAATAAGAATGTGTTTTGCCCAACCGGCTTACCGTATCCCCATCGTCACAACATACTGTTCTCCGGCACCATGAACATTGGCGTATATAGAGGGGGGGCCGAGTGGGCACGGCCCACCCCAGAAGTATCTGGTGCCCACCCCAGGATGTTGGGTTGCCAACCCAAAATTCTAGGGTGGGCACTTAAATAATTTCATACAAAAACACTTAAATAATCTACAGCTGAGGAATCAACATAAAATTGAATTTCCATCCAGGTAATCAAAATAAACACTTAAAAATTTTTTTTTGTTTAATTTTATTTAGGTAGAGAAACTTTCCGAAATCAATGGTCGAAATACGGCTCAACACTTCAAGTTCAAATTACGTACTTTTATTGCGTAGGTACATCGGGTTTCGGCTTCATCGGCCATCGCTTTTCAGGGGCCAGGCCCACCCTGGAAAATAACCCTAGATACGCCAATGACCATGAATCACCGAGTTCTCACAGATCTGCACGGTCAGAAAGTAAACAGTTCACACGAGTTCACACTCAAGTCGTGATGGACGAAAAAAAATAAACGAAATAGGTCAAACGAACAAATTACCAATAGTACAAAATGTTTTCAATCGTATCAATCATGCGGCCGGGGACACAATGAGCGCGCGGACCCGCGTTGACGAGCGGCGCGCCGCGCGCGCGACCGCGACCCGCCATTGTGAAGCACTGTGAAGTGTCATACTCATAATTCAAGCCGGACACGGAATGTCGCTCTAGAGAAAAATATCGCCATAATGAACGCTCGTTCCGTTTGTCCGATCGTGTTTTTTTTTATTTCTTCTATTATTGGGTGGATAGTTCAGTTCGTTATGTCTGAGTCACACACAAGTAAGTAGAATACAGTTCCCGACAGAAAATAAAGCGGAGCTTTAGAAAGAGAGAATCCGGTTGTAGAGCGTCGTCCCTGTCGCACAGAGACGTGCGAGTTCGTGCGAACTGCCGGGAGCTATATTCACTTTGTAAATATATTGTATATATACACAAACAGGCCGGCATGGCATTCGCGACCCCCTCATACGACCGAATGTCCATGGGCGTCGTTAGACACCTTATGGGTGGCTCGGCGCCACATGTCGAGATTTCTATAAAAAAAAAAAACAAACAGAGCTAAGTTTCAGAAACTTGCGTCAAATATTATCCTAGAATAGGGTTGCCATAAAGGTGCTGTGTGCTGACCGGGACACTATATCAAAATCTAAGAAAAGTTTGTTGTCTTTGAGCGGGGAAATGCAGCACCTGTTCTATGAATATTAAATTTTTTAGATGATAGGTTAATTTAAGGATAGATTATGCATAAATTCTATTAGATAATTAGGTAGGCAATGCTTTTAAATGTTCATAGCCAATAAATTATAGGCCCCAGAAAAGTGTCCGATTCAGAACGATCCACGTAACTCTGTAAGCTCACAGATAGTTAGCCAAAAGTCTCCACTGAACGTTCGTTGTATGTATACACATAATTGACATCTGCGGCTGAAATCTGCGGACCTATGAAGCCTGAATCGCTCTGTAAGGAGTGTTAGGAAATAAGAAGAAAGACTACAGCCTTAATTTTTTTTTATTGATTTTTTATGGATAACATCAGTGGCGGCTGGTGACTTCAGTGACCGGTAGTGCGCTAAGTACCTACCTACTTCAATACCAAATTTCCCAACACATTCCCGTCATGTTATTTTAAGATCGGGACTTCCGAATTTTTTAAACGCCTGCGTTTTATTATGTACGTACCTAGTATGAATATTCTCAACACACTCAATGAGTTACAAAAAACAAGAAAAAAAATCCAAACATAAAAATAAAAGCATTTGAAAAGTAGGAATTGAACCCGGGATCACCTGATTGTAAAGCCTTACCTTTAACCAACGCTTAGGCAAATATCGGCACCACTTATTCACAGTATCACGTGACAGAAAGCACAAAACCTAACCATATCCCATTTTAAATATTCGCGCGCTAACGGGTATGTGACATCACATGACAGCGCGCTGACTCTAGCTGGGAGACGGACTCGTGCGAATCGCTCGCGGCGTGTCGCACGCGCGGCTATTCCCGATATAGCGTCCTTGTTTGGCGCTCGTGCAGCGCACGTAGAACTCCATTTCGGCCCATACTGTTTCTATGAAGTATCTTTTGTCTCACCCGCCAGCGGTGTTTTGCCGATTCCCATATATTCAGTAAGGAGACCCGCGTGCGTTTTTCGAATCCGCACGGGGCGCGCGTTTACTCGCAAAAAAGTGTCTTGTGATCTATAAAATAAGGTAGAATTCACATTCGTATTTATTTGGAGTACGATCTTTATAGTTTTAATGTAGGTATGTTGTAAGATATTATTTATTTTAAGTGAAGTGAAGACTTCTCGTGGTATGGTAGTGCGGCGCACGAGCGCACTTTAGGACCAGCCGCCAGTGGATAACATTAACTCGCTCTTGGTTGCCGACCGGGACATTTGGTGGTCAGGCGGGACGACCGGGACTGAGATTCCAAACCGGTGACAAGTCCCAGTGTATCGGGACAAATGGCCACCCTACCCTAGAAGCATACATTGCCTATTTTGAGACGGTCCTTACTCCACCTTTTTACTAAAACTACGAGGCCAAAATACAAAAGCAGCCATTCAGTAAATGTTCTATTAATAAAGAAATCAAGAGCCTACTTCATTCAAAGGGTAAGCCTTGCCATCCAGCGGGGTAATGCAGCAAGTGTTCTAGGAACATTTGAAAATGCCCCTTTTGATAGTTATTTTAATGTTTGTTAGGTAGGTTTATTTCTTTAGTTATTAGTATTACTTTTTTATATTTTATGTAAATAAAGGTATAAAGAAATGCATTAAATTATGGGCAGGGCTATTCGTAGGTACGCCAAACAGAGATTATTAACTAAGAACTGGGAGTGTCCTATTTGATTTCCTACGAATAGACCTACCAGGCGGGACAGTGCTATTCGCAGGTATGAGGCATTCGTAGTACGAACTGCACTATGCGAGTTGGTTAAAAAAAATAACCAGGGTTAAATTACAGAAGATGGCGACGCATGTTCTATAATTTAACCCTAACCTAATGTTGAGGCGGCGCATGTCGTTTTTGTTACGTTTCGTTGAAAACTCCCATAGTGCAGTTTGCATACCTGCATGCAGGTTTACCTACGAATAGACATGCCCGATCGGACAGGGCTATTCGTAGGTATACCTACGAATAGACATTCCCGATCGAACAGGGCTATTCGTAGGTAAACCTGCATGCAGTTATACCTACGAATAGACACTTCCTTAAATTATCTAGGAACCAAACAAGTGTTAACCTGTCATATAGAGTGCATTCGTAAACATTCGTCTGACTAATCAGTATTCGACACGTAAAAAATACGTAAAAACACAACGTGAACCAATCTGGCACACAGTCGCCTCTAGACGTGCGTGCGCGACAACAAAACATTAAGTTCGCTATTGAAACAATTTCCGAAGGCGCGCTCAGAATTTGTAGGCTTGGTGTCTTAGAGCGTGCTATCGAAAGCGATATGTCTCATGTTGGGAATTGTGAATTAATTGGAGACTCGGCACATAATGTACACGATGCTGTAAACTGACAATATATTCCATTAAATTCAATTCGGCATCACGGAACAATTTTTATGATTTTCAATCATCAATACTAATAATAATAAATCTGTAGATGTTAAAGTATCTGGATTTGCAGCACGAGGTTACCAAAATGTGGCCCGTCGCGTCGATTCGGCGATCGTTGTGCCCATAGTCGTTTCGGCGCATGGGCTGATAGCGAAGAGCCTCGACTACCACCTTGAGATGCTCTCGCTGAGTGGTTGGGTCAAGGGCCAGATCCAGAAGGCAGCCCTGCTGGACACTGCATGCATCGTCCGGAGGTTTCTCTCTTTGGGACCTGACCATCGGTAGCTTGGGTTCGCCCCGCCGCCGCCGGTGGTGGAAGCTCCATTTACTTTATAATAATTTTATATAAATTTTTGTATATTTTAGGTATAGTTTATTATATGTAAAATTATTGTAAATATATATGTGAATATAAGAATAAATCTGTATAATATAGAAACGTGTAAATAAATGGATGAAATAATAAATCTGTAAGGGATGGTCATGCAGTAAGTTACATTGTTTTATAAGATACTGAGTTTGTAGACTATATGTATGATACTAAAACTAAATTGATGATTTTTAGAAATATTTTCTGTATGTATGTATGTTCCTTCATAGCTCTTAAACCGATCATCCGAATTTGATGAACCTAAAAATATTTACCTATACGAGACACACGATAGGCTACATAAAGTTTGGGTTACGCAAAGATGTGGCTCTCATACAAACCTAATTGTTCCGTGCGCCGAAATAAATGTACGGTAGCGGGCTACCTTCCTTTCTTCTTTTTAAATATGAATTTCACGCGAGCGAAGCCGCGGGCAAAATCTAGTAAACAATAATTAAGTTCATGATACAGACCAAATATTTCGTGATCAGAAGAGAATAACAACAAAAAAAGACTTGCAACATTTCAGCAACGTCAAAAAAAATAATGAAAAAAAAAACACTGAAGAGCAAACGGAGCACATTACTATTCCGGCGGCGTCAAAGTCGACTGTAAACAATAAGAAAATACTAAAGGACAAACATAATAAGCTAGTCATTACTCTAAACTGTCGAAGCCGCGCAAAGTTTTTACTAATTAAGACACAATTACAACCACAAAGACTCGAACATCCATCACTCGCACTAGTTCGGTGAACTCTACCATCTTCCTTCCGGTAACTATACACAATGAAGAGACAAAACCACGATCCATAAAATTATGTA
Organism: Nematopogon swammerdamellus; assembly: GCA_946902875.1. NCBI lineage: Eukaryota > Metazoa > Arthropoda > Insecta > Lepidoptera > Adelidae > Nematopogon > Nematopogon swammerdamellus. The sequence goes on along the minus strand of OX336345.1, from coordinate 1,160,149 downwards.
ATTGAAAAAGATGAGCACGGGTGAATTAATTTCCAATAACCTAAGTTAATAAGCGTTTCCAATTGCGATATCCAAAAGGGGTTCGAGTTCCCTATACGACATAAGTAATGCAGAAATCTGAGTAAATACCAGTAAACAATCCGCAAACAAAACCGAGGATCACTTGAAAAACCGCATTAATATCTTCGACACGTCTCCACGAAGGCGCAGTATTTTCCCATAAAAATGTCCCATGTTAGAAGAAGCGCCTCGCCGCCGCACCGCAACACGACGCCGCACGGAGTTGTAGGCTTTACGGGTAGAAGAAAAAATACTATAGGCTGTTGTGATAGCGTCTGGCGAGAATACGTGTTGCACATACTCCGAGCGGTGTTGCAACTAGACAGACGTGCTCGAACATCACAAAGCCCGAAAGCCAGCAAAACTGCAACGAAAACGATGACGAAGATAATCACACAGGCTAATCCAGAACAAGGCATGACATGACGAAACTATACTCTTAGAATTCATTATCAAAGGGGCAAGTGCTTAGTACCCGTAACCGACGAGCATGCATGAAGAACATTATGGGAGTCGAAGAGGCGGCAGAGGTGTGTCAGGATCGTGGCACGTGGAGATCCGTTGTCTCTGCCTACCCCACCGGGAAACAGGCGTGACGCTATGTATGTATGTATGTAATTCATTATCAAAGTATAATATATAATATGTATTTATTTTAATTTTTATGGAAACTGACCCGGTTGGCTACATCACCTACAACATCCGTGATGTCAGCCCATAATACCGGATGAACTAGGTGCCATGTCAGTGCTTCCCTTCATTTTATGTCAGCTACACTGAACTAGACGGAAAACACGAACTATTTACATAGCCGTTTCGACCGACGACGTTTCGCTCAGTACGGTGGTACCAACCCGGGCTGGATAAACCCTACCACCTAGTAAGGTAAGAAGGGAGTTTTACGTGGAATCCGAACCAAGGTCAGCCTTCAACGGTCGAGCGCTCACCCATCCAAGTACTGACCGCGCCCAGCGTTGCCGACCGCACCACTGAGCTACCGAGGCTGATATTTGCACATTCCATCTGCAGTGAAGCTGACATTAAGAGAACATCAATATTGAACGTATGTTTATAAATGCCTATATCTGCAATTACCATTGAAGTCACTCATTGGCTATTTATCCATCTAATAGCATCCTTGTTATAAGAAGCGACGAAGGTAACCGGAATCCGCTGCGTATTTGATTTATAGGCGGTCCTTTCCCACGTGGCGACGACGTCTACTACGGAGAATCTAACGCGACGAGCGCGGAGAAAAACTGTTAAGTGAAAATAGCGAGGATGTTACAGCGGAGACAGGCGACAGTCTTTACAACGGTCAGGGGCAATATATACGCCGTGTGCGTTGCGTACGGTGGCGATATGGCGCTGGGAAAAGTGCGAGAGAGCAATAGCCAGTTAGAGCACAGACCTGCCGCTAGACGAGACAAACTTTAAATACATTCGGTATAGAAGAAATTATACGAATATTTCAAAAAGGGAGGCCGGGATAAGGAGGGGTAGATTTAAACAAAACAACTTCTCTAAACGCTTGAACAATTTCAAAGAAGACGAGAGTTCAACTCTGGGTAATCAACTTAGAAAGCTCAGTTTTCAACTCAAATCCGCCGAAAGAAAGTTTGGAAACGTGCAAGCGCTCACAACGCCAACGTCAGGCAGTTTTGTATTTGACTAAAATATTCCCTCGGAACGTGTGGAGAGTTATTTGCTAATGCGGATGGGAGTTACAAAGGAGATATCCGCGGTTGATACCACTATTGTGTCAGCGATAGCTACGGCCGGCCGGGAGGTTGCGGTACGAGTATGTGGCAGTGCGGCGACACTCTCGCATTCGGAGCGTTAGTACTACCAGGCACTCCTTCCTCCTCTCGATATATCGTCGTGTCGTGTTACGCTTGTTATTCCTCGCGGGACACGGCCTACACCCGCTCCGCTGCGGGGATGGAAATGCTGCCAGTCTCTGGAAATGTACGCGGCTGAATAGTTTGGATGTCGACAGAATACTTGATCTCTTAGCTGTTGTAGTATGTTTGCATTATGTTTGATAGTTCAAGCGAGCACCTAAACTCAAGTTCATAGTTAACTATTTTATTTACGAGAACTTTATGATGTTTATATATGATTGCATGAAAGTAACTTATTAAATAGAAATAGAAATTATATTGTTCGAGGGTGTTCAAATCTGCAGTCATCTCCCAAATAATATAAACAATTTAGAATTAAACACTATGTTCAAAACGGCTTGCAGATTGTATTTGGTGAATAATTAGAATTGAGCATAACGATCACTACATAAAGACATCTAGTCAATATTTTAGAATTATTTATCTACTTACTTGTTTTCAGTTCTGTTTGTTGATCTTTCCGTCTGTCTTCAGAATATTAATAAGATTACCTAGCCTTGGCTATTGTACCTAAAATAATGTTAATTTACTAATAGTTTTAATTTTTTATTTTATACATATACTTATTTGTATTTGTTAAAGCATAAATGTATCTATCTATATAAGCGAACGTTTCTAACGTCCATTGAGTCCATACGTCCATTAACGTCATAAAGAGTCTATAAATCGAAACCGAAATACAGAATAATATGCTATATTAAACAAAGTTAAAGAGTAAATTGTTATTATAGATGGCATTTTCTAATAAAATAGTTACATGCATTATGGTGAAGATTAGGCGATTGGTAGAGAAAGAGGACCGGTAGAGGATTGGTAGAGGAGAAGACACCGGAAGTTCATTTCGGCTTAGGTGTTTTCCTGGGTCGCTGCCTATCTCCTGCCGTATTTAACATAGTTATCAACATTCTAATTTATACGATTGTCGTAAAAGAAAGTAAATGGGGATACAGTTTCAAATGTGGAGAGACACACATGGCGGCTATCCTGGCATTTGCGAATGACAACACTGCTAAACCGCAATCCAAAACAAAATCAGGTGTTTCTCGGGGTGGTAGATGACTATTGTGAATAGACCAAAGGGATGAAGATAAAACCAGCGAAGTTCTACTGTTTGAGCTTAGCCAGGGAAGGTTAGAAGTTTACCGATGATGATCCAGGTCCGACAGTAGCCGGAAAACGAGTGCATCTATGATACATACACATGAGTGCATCTATCCTCCTTGAACTTCTTGGTATTCCTGCTAGTAAAATAAGTAAAATATAAGCGACAGCTGGATTGTTACGAGCAAGTGATCGCAATTTGACGTTTCTGAACGGTTTCGTTTTACATACCACAACATGTCTTGACTTAAATAATTATGTAGATTAGAGGTAATTCAAATACTATAAAGTTCGCATCGGACAACCCTGGAGGCTATCGCGCCAGCCCTGCAGCCTGCGGCGCGGCGCGCGGCGGCAACCTGCGGCCGCGGAGTACAACCGCGCCGGTGCGTACGCGCAGGCGTAGTGCGTAGTTTTTTAGTGGAACTCTCTCGAAGACACCGAACAAGTGGAGAATATAAAGAGCGACGCGAGAGGTTCCCCGCGGCCTTTTACGGCAGGCGGTCCCATAGACGGGATTCCGCGCGGGGACATATTCCTTGCGAGCCGCAGACAAGACGAACAGGACAATAAAACAATTTATATTTATTTATTTATAAATAAAAGCCGCGAGGATCGAACGGCTGCTCCGCGATCGGTAGCGGGCTACCGGGAGCTCGCCCACTTACTACTTGCTGCGCCAGTGCGCCGCGACTCACGGGTGCAGACAGCGCCATGAAGGCGATACATTTGATCAATTTGCCACTCATTTTATCATATGTTGAATACTCCTTTAATCGTAACTCATAGTATGTTGAATATTACTTTAATCGTAACTCATATGATAAATACTCCTTTAATCGTAACTCATATGTTGAATACTCCTTTAATCGTAACTTCCTTGATTGTTTATTGTTATTGTTTTTAGTTTATTATTAATAATTTTTAATTATTTATTTTTCAGTACCTGGGCGACCGAGCTTCGCTCGGCGTCTACACCTATCTAGATAAACTTAAAAAAAATTACGTTATCTAAATACAAAATTTCATACAAATCGTTAGAGCCGTTTCCGAGAAACCAATTATATATATATATAGGTATATATATACAAGTTTAGCTCACTTAAAGTAATAGGATATGGCAGTTAGACTGCACTTGAACTTGTCACAATTGGTTCTACCCGGTTCGATTACACCCGCGAAGAAAAACCGACAAGAACCTTCGCAGGGATTTTTTTTACATACATTAATTATTACAAATACTTTAGAGACTAGCCACATAATAACATAGCTTACAGTCTATCGAAAACACAGCTTGAGCAAGATTAATAATTTTGATGAAAGTTCTGTCTGACTGCAAAAACTTATTAATTAAGTGTATCGGGTGTAAAGAACTACTTTGATAGGCTACTTTTAGAAAACTCCCCAAAACCGAGAGTATATTTCAGATCAAAATTCAATTAAAGCAAAGCTCAAGGAAGAACTAAGTGCATAGCTGTTTAAGTCATAAAACGTGAAGAGCCAGTTTTTACACGCGCTTGCCGCGCCAACTGGCTCGCTGAAGCCTGAAGTTCGTGCGGCGAGCTGCATAAATGCATCAATCTACAATTCAATTCCTGCAATTAAGTCCGCTTAAACTGATTAACGAGGATCGGCACCCCGTGGCGATCCGGTCGCGGCGGAGGCGACGCAAGCAAGAACTCCTCCGCACAACGCATGGCTAATCTGAAACTCAAATAACTCTCGTGACGTAATTGCGCCTCCGATATGGTATCAATTAGAAGGCGGCGGCTGCGGCGGAGGCGCGGCTGGTCTCGGTTAGGTTTATTCATTAACATAATCGCAGGTGGCGAGCGGAGTGGAGGACCCGACACATACCGCGCTCGCGCCGCGCCATTGTCTTCCCGCTCATATAAGGCATTAATCATTAGACTTCCGCCAGTTTATGCTAATTTTTCGAGTCGCAGCGGCATCTATTCGGTAAATAGCATAACGACGCTAAATGCTCGTTTGTCCCGAGCGGAGCGCGACTCCAAATGTTCCACGATTCCCCACGGCAATAAGCCACCGACGACGACCGCCTCCGTATACGGAGAGCCGTGTTGACCTTACGAATTGTGAGCTGTCAAACAAAACGTCCAAAGGAGAGCGCCCTGACGAAGTTTATTATTCCGGAGCGTCCGTCTCTTCTTCGTGTGTACTTTCTGTTAATATTCATGATTCTGAACGGAGTTCCGAAAACCGCTCCAGTGTGGCCGACCGACGGCGTAGCGGCGCGTGCACGGGCGGGCACACATTCTGAAGTGGGGCGGTCCGAATGTGTCCCAACTCTAATTAACTTTTTAAATGCGCCGCGCCATTTGCACACTTCTGCGTCGGGAGCGCGCCACGCGCCGCCTCCCCCGCGCCGGCTCGCGACTACCCTACAAGGCGACAGTATTCCTGCCCATCCCTCGGCACCGCGCGCCTTCGAAGCACGCGCATACCTCGCTGCTGATACTGAAAGGGCTTACGAAGATGCGGCTCGCTCATCCAATAGGAACCTTTTCCGATCGTCTCTCGTATTTGACTTCTTTGATGCTACAAGCTATTGAAATACTATTTTCAATCAGAAATAAGGATTATATTGTCAAGTCATTAAAGCTAAAGCTGTCGATTCTGAAGCTTCCACGGATAGAAACAGAGTCGACGTTCAATCGGACGGTGACGTCTGAAAAAGCGTTTCGAAAATGCGACGCCGACGTTAACAAGACAGGAGGCCGCCACACGACGAATTCCACACGATTCTTGGACACAATTTTGTTGAAAATAGAGCATCATTAAGATAGTCGTCGCTTCAAACGCGATAGTCGGAGGACGTCCTACCCGAGTGCCCGACCCGCCCGCGCTCGTGACCGAGGAAAAAATCACGACACATCCTTTGAATTCATAGATGAATTGAGTGTAATGATACTTAATGATGTTGGGGATATTATTTTTAATGGTGCAATCGAAGACGATCTTCTGTTAAGAGTATTGAATACGAAAGGGACGACAGTCGTAGAACTGCCGATAGGTATTCGTTCAATTGCTCTCGAATTTGATGAGAGTAGATTGCATGAGGAGAGGTTTAAAGAATTGTTTGTCGAAAAAATATAATTAACCTCAAAATTTACATACGCCTTGCAATTCCGTCGTTGCGGAAAAGTTTACTGGCAGTATCGAGAACCGTAAAATAATCGAAAGTATTTAACCCATCGTAACATCAGATAGCATGTGTGTTACTAATATCAATTTCCCGTGTTTCAATAGCTCGTCGATTTAATAACCTGTTGTCACAATAAAACGCAATTCCCTCGCGGCGACTCAAACAAACGCCTCAGACGGTTCGCCGAATCCTCTTGCAAATATTTTATTGTGCGATTGAATTCGCCTTTTGTTCGTCGGACGAGTTGCTTGATTTGCGATCCGCTTTCGTATAGTAATGAAGGTGCAATCATGGGCGTCGTGTATCAGAGCAGAGCAGTAGCGCTTCGGACAGGTTTAGAAAGATGATGAACCTTTGTATCTATTCAGCGATAGCAGGACCGTGGACAATGTAAATTGGCATGCACGTGATATGGTATTTTATTTATTTATTTTTATTTTAAACTTTTAAAGAAACAGTTACAATATTAATACATAGAAAATTAACTCCAGTCTAACACTTAAACCAGTAAAGTTTCTACAATTTAATTTTAATCCTGCAATTAATAATATCCACAAAACTTATAGATAATATGTATAGAAAGATATAAAATGTATACATTTATTTAATTTTTGAAAAGAAAGGAAAAAATATACGTAGGAAGGCCCAATAGCCTCTCCGCAAATATGACAAATTTCTAAAAAGGCTTACAGAAGACAGAAAACAAAGAGCTGATGATCGATACCAAATCCCAATAAATGAATACTGCAAAAAGTAGATTATATTCAAGTGTGCTAAATTATTGTTTAAATGATATTTATAAAATGTTCCCTAAAGCTCTATATAAAATCCAATAACTTGGTTAGTGCCTTGCTCCAGCAGTGAATGGTTGTGAAGGCAACAAGAGTGGCGGCGGAGCGGCGACTGGACAAAAGACGCTGAGGGCGATACTTCAGGAAGTGTCCCGCTGATTAATCAGAGTTGTACCTCTGATTGCGCCGATCTCGAGATAAGAGGAGGAGCTGTTTGCAAAAAATAAGCAACGAAGCCATGACTTATTGCGCGATCTCTGCTTACAAATGATCAGACTTGTTTGTTTCTGTACGTTCCGGAGATTTGGGCATTTAATTTGAGATTTATTCGGCAGTTTCGGTGCAATCGATCTTTGGATGAAGATTGGTGGTGATGTGTTTGTACCGTTAATGTGATTTTTATCGAAGATGCCTTTACATTTACATTCAATTAGCAGTGACTATGTAAGTAGTATTTCATCGCAAAACATATTCGCAGCACAGGCGTTCACTGAATTCGATGGTGACACCCCATTTTTTACTGAAACCGAATTGTTTCCCACTTCTTGGGGTACCGTAGCTTAAAAGAGGACAAAATTGAATCTTATAGGATCTCTCTTGTGTCTGTCTGTCCTTCTGTCACAGCTTATTTTCTCCGAATCTACTGGACGAAAGGAATTTGTACATATATATAGAGTTTGATGACTAAATCACGGACGCATAGCATAAATGAACTAATTCCGATTTTGGGGGACCAATTTGAAAGCAAAAAAAAATTTTTTTTCAGTGCATAGTAACATTTCAATGAAAAGGACTGTATACAAATATATTTTTTTATAATTTTAAACGCATAGTTTAAAATTATAAAAACAAAAATCGAGCATTGCCCAGGTTATCTCTGAAACTACTGTGTCTAAAATTTTGTAAAAAATAGGGAATATAGGGCATTTCTTATATTTTACAGGAAAACTTAAACAAAAATCCTAAGTCTTAAAGTTCTCATGGGAAACGGAATGGTACGGAAACCTCTCCACGCGCGTTCGACCCGCACTTGACCGCTTTTTTTATATCGAGAATTGGTAGAATAAAGAGCTAAATTAAGTAAAAAAATTAAAAATATATGAATTAATAAATTTAAAAATAAAATACCAGCTACTTCCTAAAGCCAATACCGACAACACAAATCACCCTACGAAAGTCCCGCCCTGCACCCTCACTCGCGCTCCAAGGCCGCTCTCGCCCGAACACGTCCAATAATTGATTAACAACAATAATGACATATTTATACGAGCTATCTCACCGGAATTCATAACAAAGAACGATATTAATATCCCGATAATCGATATAGCGGCGCAGACGTCAATCATAACGACGGCGCCGCGTCCCGTGTTCCTACAGCCGCTTCTAACACACTGCCGATACTCCCGACCCAACCCAATACACCCGACCGACACACTGACGCACCGACCGACCGAGCCACACCAAAAAATTCCCGCATAGGAAATATCATATGAGATGTGGATGATATTTGGCGCAGCGGAATGCAGGCAGTAAAAGAGAGGAGAGAAGATGAAACATGAGCTAGAACCGCAGCGACGGCGGCAGATTTTCCCCAAAACAAAACGGTTTCTGAATCTTTACTCAATACTCTCCGATTATCTCTCTTCCACGAACATTTATACCTTTTTAATCGCATTTTTTTAATGTAAACCATGGGTGGACCGAGGACCAATAGTGCAGTCGACAGAGCCAAAAACACCTCTCCTCGTCAAACCACGAAGATTTGCGGACTGTTGCTAGGCTGTCTAGCCCGTTGATACGACGTTTGAAGACACCCAGGTTAAAGGATTCGGGAAACACACTCAATTGGTTTTATCCCGTTTGAATTATATTGTCCTGATGCGAACTGATGGAATCATCTCCTGATTGATAGATATTGTTTCCTTCTCAACTGTATGTCTGATTACAAGTCTCAGTACGTGAATATGGGTCAATGACTGATGCCTTAAAACATTCAGATGATTTAATTCGAAAATAAAAATCGAAAATAGTGCACTATCTTTAGAGGTATTACGTAACGAGGCAATCCGCCAACGCACCAAAGTTGTCGACATTGTGGCTTAGCTCAAGTGGCAGTAGGTTGGGCACGTTAGCCGAAGAGACGACGATCGTTGGAGTAACCGTGTTCTACACTGGCGGCCGTGGACAGGAAAACTAACAAAACATTGTGACTTGCGAAGTTTGTTTGTCAGTTCTTCTTCGCATTGAATTTAGAACTGATGGAATGTCCAAGCGTAGGTTACCTACCTATGGATAAAATTATACAATAAACAATAAACGGAGTGTGGGAAGGCCACCCGCCAGGTGGGATGACGACATCAGGTACGCCGGCGGAAAGCAGTGGTTCCGTACCGCTGAAGGCCTGGAGGACTGGAAGAAAATTGGAGAGGCGTATGTCCAGCAGTGGACGATTACACACTGACTGACTGACTTAAAGATATTAGAAAGTCAATAAGTTTATGTACGAATATTATATATTCTTCATCGAAACTTTCAAGACTGATAAAAGAATATAACGAAATGATATTAGCGAGGAACCGCATAATATGATTGCATTGCTGAACGGGTAGAGTCCGCAAAAAGGGATCGTTTAAAATGATGCACGTCGCATATTTCGGTTGCTTTTGCTATGAAGCGTAATATGCTGCTCAGTCTGAACTGAATAATATCAAATACATTATTGGCATCGTCTCCATCTCTGTCCTCTTATTGTTGCGGACTGTACTCAAAAACGTCTGTTCAATGCTTTAGTCGGATTCCATTCAGGTACTTTGTTAGCGTTATGGGTTTTCGGATTCAAAATTCACCAGGCGAAATCGCAGGTGTAGTGAAAAAAAATGTGTTCGGTGTTGTACACTTTAATTTCTCTAGTTATGTGTTTTTGTTATTATGTCAAAATAAAAGAACTGTATGACTATGATTTATGATGAAACTGTAATTGTTTTTCATTGTACCTAGATAGATTTTCTATAGTTGGTAAAATAAATAATATGTACTAACGATTCATGGTTGCGCATCATGATCCATGCGCATCATATTATCATCATTTGAGAATTAATTTATTACATACATACATACCACACGCTGTATCCCGACAATCGAGATCGAGCAGAGTAATCGGTGTTGTGCTGCAAGGACTCTGGTAAATTACAGCACAACACCGACCACCACGTATTAACACCGACCACCACATATTAGGACAAGATAACTATCAAGCAGCAGTAAGGCACGAAGACCCACCTGCTATGATTCGGTGGAAGCACCGTGCCAAGGTGAGAGGTGGCTATCTTATCCCCTTTAGTCGCCTTTTACGACATGCACGGGGAGAGATGCAGTGGGGTTATTCATTTTAAGTATCGACCCCACATGGTAAAGATGAAAAGAATTAATTTCTAACGTTATTATTCAAAATATTATGTTTCTTTCATATCTCCTAAAATCGTGATTTTTATCAAACATATTATGTTCACTAACAATAACTAATGTAGTATCGGATGAGATACACAAGCGGCCGCGGCGCGTCGGCGCAAGAAATCACATAATGGTAGCCGGTTCGATTCCGCGCTGATTTCTTTCAGAGATAATGTCTCCTTTGTTTATGACAAAATATGATTGATGTTCGAAATTATAATTAATACGTGGTCAAATTTTGAAATTATTAATAAATTTTTATCCGAACAAAGGGCGGGTTATTCGATTGATGCTGACGATTCGAAGATCAGTTTTTAGGACGGAACGAAAGAAATGAAATGTAAGTTGTATATGTTGATGAATTATTAACTAAAAACAAATAACTCTCGAGCTCTCGGGATGCTTATCTGCATTGACATCGATATGATTTGTAAAGATGCAATGAATTTTAAAACTGGCATCGGGCACGAAAAAGTTATCGATGAAGATATGATAATGCCGGTGAGTGCTTTTTGTATTGGACGTCCTTGTGCTTGCAAACAGAGTGGAGTGAAGCTCCAAGAGCGCGGAGGGTCGCGACCCAAAACGATGATGCAGCGAACAGTAGCAGAGCAAAACACGACGCGGTCGGTGTCGATCTCCGCTCTGATAAGCCGCGGGAGTCGAAAGTGCGCTCCAGCGACCCGAATGCAGCGTGCAAGCAAACCCCTCTTCAATGTTGTTATTTGCGAGAAACGTTGCCGTTGCTTTGCGACTGGTCGACAAACGTGCGACTTTAGGAGATCTATTAGTATACTAGCTTTGCCCGTGGCTCCGCTTAGCGTGACTTTTTTCTCACAGCCCAGGCCGCCGATGACGTAGCGTTATGATTTAATAGCCTAAAATCACGCCGAGAAGGGACAGAATGTAACAGTGAAAACCGTATGTAATTCGATGAAGTGCTTGTCTAGTTATAAGGATATTCATATATTGACGTACGTTATACGGCCGTAGAAACTTCGCTTTACTTATTAGGAAATACAGTGTAGGTCACAATAAATGTAGGTACATAGTTCCTCTACCAATGAGATCGTTACTATGAAAGCCACTTGATGCATCTACTGATGCAGCATGCAATCCGACCACCAAGACCCCTGCAGCATTGGAGGAGGGGGACAAAAAGAGCACGGTTTGCATGTATGAGGGCGAGCACAAGTTTAATAATATGGAGCACTTTGTTCTGATTAAAAATGTAGATAGTCATTCTGATAAACCTGATGACATTTTTGAGCAGACTCGTTTCACGAACGTCGACGAACGTAGGAGTAAACGGGTCCTACACTTGCGGCCGTGGACAGGATAACGGAGTGTGGGAAGATCCGCCAGATGGGACGACGGCATCAAGTACGTCGGCGTAAAGTAGTGGTTCCTTACTGCTGAAGGCCGAAAAATGGATGGAACTTTGAGAGGTCCAGCATTGGACGCATGCGCGCTGACTGGCTGTTTCACGAATAAATCATCAGAGTCACAAATTCAAGCCAAAGTCTTTCAGCCCCAATTGTGCCCGTATAACAACAGGTACACTACGTCGTCTACACATGTAGACGATAACTGTGAAGAAGGAAGAGAATTTGCAAATACTGCCCTACTTTGAAATATTTTTTAATTATTTATTCAAAAAACATCAGCGTCGACAGACTGTCATTCCCACGCGTTGATTATCCTTGCATAAATATTCCGTCCAACCCACAATGTAACCGGTGCTATAGCGCCCACAATTATTCACGCATACAACTTTCATAAGTTGGGTCCGTAAGATTATTAACATTTCTTCGGCGGCCAAAAGCGGCTTAAATGAAGACGTGTCGGAATACAAATATGACATACAATAAAAGTCACAATAGTCGCAAGAGTTGCCAAAAAACTTGCGACGTTCGGCTCGCCTTAAGGATCCGAGCTCCTCTGACGAGGTACCGACTGGATCACGTCTGGATCACATCTGGAGTCTTGGTTGAAAGCATTCATTTAATCGAAATCGTCCCATCGCTTGGGAAATATTAGAATTTGTAATAATAAATGTGTTTATTATAAAGCTCAAAATGTAGATTTTCAAATCTATACATGTTAAATATTAAATTTCTTTTATATTTAAACTTTTCACACGTCTCCGTGTTCATCTACATGTACCATTCCTACATACCAAAAGTTAGCTAGAATAAAATGCCTTATGGCATTAAGCTTGCCTATTGTGCCAACTTTTTGTGTAACGTGTTGTCGTCATTTGAATAGTTGAATTTGAATACACTTATCCATTACCTGCAAGCGTTTAGTTTCATAGGATCAGAGTGTTGAATGGTGATATTAAGAAGCTGCTTCAAGTGTTTCCAGCTCAGTGGTTAGCTGTGTCTACCGACTGTGAGACTGATCGACGCAGAAAGGGGCGGCGTGCCAATGCGTAGACTATTAAGGCGTTTGGGACACAAATGAATCATATCGAGTGTACTGCCAGTTCCGAAATGCATTATTTATTGCACTCTTGCACATTCCTCCGATACCGCGCTCGCGCTTCATCACAGCGACTCAACATTTCAACGTCTTAGCGTATTGTGCTTTTTCTCCAAAATTCTCTCTGTTAAGAAAGCTCGTTAAATATAAAAGCTTTTTCAATCCCGAACGTCCTACAGCCACTAAGCTACGAGGCAAAATGCTCTACTGCAAGAAAAATAGCACGGAAACAGCTTGCGGGATTGTTACTTGATAATTGAACACAGGAGCATTGTCTTTGCGAGCCGGCCATGTGCTGCGTTATATAAATAAAACAAGAGAAAATATCACAAAGAAAAATATCCGCGGAGTAAGTATTTAGCTACTGCCGCGCCGTCCTTTCAGAGGGGATAAATAAACAAAAGACTTTCCAGCCAACGGAAGTTTATTCTCAGTTTTTCTTTAAAGGAGCGTGGGTTATAATTTACATACCTTTGGGAGCTTTTCAAAGAGAGCGTCGTCGGGTCTTAATTGCGATCGGATTTTCAGTTTTCAGTATAAGTGTTCGCAAGGCGAAACTCAAAGAGCCTTCGGGCCGCTACAGGTCAGGTAACCCGAGCGCTCGCCTCAAAATATTCACTTGAGATCGGGCATTCAAAGAGCGAATTATATTTCAATTAGTAAATTCTTCTTCAGTATAATTAATGTAACCTTGACATATTAACTGCTTTAATTATCTTGCCTATGGCATTTCAACAAAATCAATTGTTATCTAACTCCAATAGGTATTTCACGAACCCGAAATTTATATCAACGCACCTATATGAAACAACCAATTTCCAGTCACGTGCGATCCGAAGGTGTGCGTCATCATTACGGGTTGTTCTTAGCCTCGGGGATTCGCTTAGCATCGGGGTGCAGCGGACAATAATGTTTCATTGCTTGAAACTCGTTTCGACCTCTACTGTGGGAATGTACAGTTTCGCCGAAGACGACATTAAAGCGTTGAAGAGAAAAATACTTGCACCGCAATACTCAACGATGACATGTAACATTTTGGCCGTCGTCGACGTTTCTTTCGAGGAGGCAAGACGAGCCGAAGTAGCGCAAAAAACTAAGGAATTAAATGCGGGAGTGGACAATATATAATACTGTCGATCGCGTCGAAAAAGTGGAAACTGGCGCACAGAGAGGGGCGACCGCTGTTCAACAAATCTTGGGGGAAATCTCTATTCAGTGGCCAAGCAGAATGTGCAACTGGGTAGCTTCACGGGTTCAATGCGCCGCAATGATAGTCTTTTGATCAGTGCCATCATACATAACACAGATGTACTTTAAATTATTTACGTTTAGGACAACGATTTGTAAACATTAGGACATAATAGGAAAATTTGCGTTTTGCAGGGATGTTCAATTCTGGGCCACTTTGTACCAAGTGTTGTAGAAGTGGTTACATCACTCGACAAAATTATTGTTGCAACGTTTCACAACTGATAATCGAATACCACTACTGTCACCACAGGTCCCCGAGCGGCCGACACAGGCGCGGCTGGTCGACAATTTGCTCAGAGAATTTCAAATTCGCTCAAATGAACGTCACGCGGGACAGATAAGAAAGAGTTATGATTGACAGAAGCTATATCTCCGTATCTCCGCGTTCGGTTATTAAACATTTCGATTTATGAAACGTGCGCCAACATTTTTGTCGTTCAGCCGAGAATATTGTCGTAAATTTAATGTCATCTCCGTCGAGAGTTACGGTTTTGTAATGCGCTCGGTTGTTGGGTAAGAAGCGAGTGATTATGTTGCGAGGCGGTTTTCTGAATTAAGAATGTTAGTTTGTTGGCTTGTCACCATCTGCCGACAGTTCATCATAATTTTTAAAACTTTCTGTGCTTTCCGAATACTGAATACTTCATCCTGTACTTTATCAATATCCATATTTTGATTTCTTGTTATCGTTTCCATCCAGTTTGTTAAGTTGTTTTTGTATACTACTTACTTAAGTATGTACCCGTATGTTTACTTTTTCATTGAGAGAGGGAAACTATACCATCAGAAAGAATACATTTGAATTAATGTAAATGAAATATCTTCCAGCGATAAAATCCACCACGCATAAACTGCGAAAGTTGAGGATTCATTACATTTATCTACACACGAGTACTTACAAAGAAGCAACGATACACCCGGATATTACAAAATGTTCAACAAAGCTATCCGGCTTCCGTACAGTGACTAAGTTGTAAGTCGGCGGACGCCGCACGACGTACAAGTTCTCACTCAGGGCGGACTTCTCCAGCAGCACAACTAGAAGACAAATAGCAGCGACGACACATCCGTTCGGTGACACAGCCAGTGGCGGCTGGTGACTTCAGTGACCGGTAGTGCGCTAAGTACCTACCTACTTAAATACCAAATTCCCCAACACATTCCCCGAATTTTTTAAACGCCTGCGTTGTATTATGTACGTACCTAGTATGAGTATTCTCAAGACACTCAATGAGTTGCAAAAAACAAGAAAATAATTCCAAAAAAGTTTTTTAACTTATTTATTTATAGTACCTTTATGAACACACCCATAGACCACAACACTGCTGCAGCTTTCAAAAAGAAAACAAAAGCAATGCCCCAAAAATACTTAACAAATGTATAAAAAAACATTTGAAAAGTAGGAATTGAACCCGGGATCAACTGATTGTAAAGCCTTACCTTTAACCAACTCTTAGGCAAATATCGGCACCACTTAATTCACAGTATCACGTGACAGAAAGCACAAAACCTAACCATATCCCATTTTAAATATTCGCGCGCTAACGGGTATGTGACATCACATGACAGCGCGCTGACTCTAGGTAGACGGACTCGTGCAAAAGGAATCGCTCGCGACGTGTCGCACGCTCGGCTATTCACGATATAGCGTCCTTGTTTGGCGCTCGTGCGCCGCACGCAGAACTCCATTTCGGCCCATACTGTTTCTATGAAGTATCTTTTGTCTCACGCGCCAGCGGTGTTTTGCCGATCCCCATACATTCAGATGGGAGACCCGCGTGCGGTTTTCGATTCCGCACGGGGTGCGGGTTTACTCGAAAAAACGTGCCTTGTGATCTATAAAATAAGGTCGAATTCACATTCGTATTTATTTGGAGTACGATCTTTATGGTTTTAATGTATTGTAAAATATTATTTATTTTGAGTGAAGACTTCTCATGGTATGGTAGTGCGGCGCACGGGCGCACTTTAGGACCGGCCGCCAGTGGACACAGCACAACCCTACAACAACAATAAGCGACATCGCGTCGTAAATCGCTTTAACAAGCAGCCGATATGACGACGAAGCGACGGCAACTAGATTTATATCCCATTCTGCAGCGACCCGCTTCCAGCTGAGTTGTGGCGGTGCCGCGACTTCGCTATTAGAATTTAATTCTTTATTGACTTTATGTTATTGCTGTAATGGGTCATTCGGTTCGATTTTGTCGTAACTGGCTCCTGGCTCACCACTTTTATTCCCTTTGATATATATGGCATAAGGATGAGTGAAATTTCTAGTTGGATTCAGAAATGTAGCTGTTTCCTTGTCGACTTCTCTCCTTACACCGTGTTCTAGAAACGACAATGTTGTTGAAGATTAGATTGACATCGGACGGCTCCGGGCCTGCGCTAACGGGGTCGTCACATAACGTATTCCCTGAAGCTGCGGGACATAACGCTCGCTAATAATGCCATTATTGTTGTCATATATCAACGGATTTAGTTCCCGTTGTCAGCGAGCCGTTTTCGTGCCGCCCGAAGTTCGGGCTGACGCGGACGTGGGAACATGATACTCGGTACCGGCGCCGTCGCTCGCGTCAGCGGGTTGCCGCTGCGGCACTGGGGCGGCACACATTTAATACACAGATGATAACATACATAAGAAACAAAGAAACTTTAAAGATCGGCGACTGCAAAGAACATTACGAAAATTTTACTGTGCACCCCAACCACAGTCAGTCAGCCTGTATGCGTCCACTGCTGGACATACGCCTCTCCAATTTTCCTCCAGTCCTCCCGGCCTTCAGCAGTACGGAACTACTACTTTCCGCCGACTTACTTGATGTCGTCGTCCCACCTGGCGGGTTGTCTTCCCACACACCGTTTTCCTGTCCGCGGCCGCCAGTGTAGGACATGGTTACTCCAACGGTCGTCGTCTCTTCGGATAACGTGCCTAAACCCCACCCAACCACAGATTCGTGCAAACACAATGCTCGGGGAGCGTTACAACAGCTTGAATCTCGAAAAAGTATGCTATTAATGGAAATCAGTATGGGTGGGTCTGCCGAAGGACAAGAAGTACACGAAAGAGCCAAATCCACGCTCACCTCGAAAGACCACGCTCACCAGCAGATTTGCGAACGATTGAAGAGCGTTTGAAGATTTACGTGAAGCATAATGTCGTAGCGACGAGGAATATGCAGGCAGTCTGCAAGCCGTCTTATTAGAAGGTTGACAGTTGAGTCTGATTCGGTGCCGCCACGCTCATCGTGCGATCAGTTTCACAGGCACTGCTCGGAACATAACATATTGCTATAACTATCGAATTTTAATTCCGTATGTTTTAAATGTTATTAAATTTTAATCGGACACTTATCTCTTGATTTAACGACGTAATTATCTGTAAATGTAATTTGACGTTTTATTTGTTACAAAATTGTGTGCAATGTGAGGTGTGCCATTTTCTCGTAAACTCATTCACAATTTGGTAGATAAACCATACTTTCGTTATCGTTTAGTTTTCAAGAGTTTTAGGGTTGCGTTACCTGAAAAGGTAAAACTGAACTCATATAAGATCACTCAAGTGTCCGTCTGTCACATTGATTTTTTTATTTCGAGAGCTTGGACTAAATAATTCACAAGGGAAAAATTATTTTCGCATGGCTCAAATACCTACGCGCGGACTACACTCGCGTATTTCTTAATTGTACAACCAAGACACGTTCAAACTTTTCGGCATTTGTTGCACAGGCAAACACTAGGAGCGCGCCACGCGTGACCGACCCACGATCGCGGAATCCGGCGCCCACCTCCGCCGTGTGTGGTCCTCGGGCTCTGCCAAATAATTTGACAAAAAAATACTACGTATCGCGTGTCTTGCTGTTTTAGTCGGAACTTGCAATCGGGTACAAAAACGTATAAATAAAATTAGAAGAGGAAGACTCGGCGCAGCTGTCACCGGGAGATAAATTCGTCTTGTTCGATATCCTCAATTAATTGGTCGAAAAAATTGGATTGATAGGTTTGAGGCGAAAAAAGGACCCCCAGCGCACTGGACCAGCAGCAAGCCGCAACGCGGCACCGCGCGCCTATACTGAGCGCCACTCTATACTTGTATCGAGGAGTTCGTTCAGGGAAGACATTAAGATATTTTCTCGAACGTCTATAGATGGGAAGAGGAGCTAGGAAGAATCGATACGTACAGCCGTTGATTTTATAGAATTTACAACTCTTACAACAAGTGTATATCTTGCAACGGGGACTGCGCAATCGATATCTTAAGAACATTCAAACGTTAAGGACGATTTGACTTGTGGGATGAAGAACAGAGCTACATGGATGATAGTGAAGAAAAAGATAAAATGTCTCCACATTCTTAGTTAACGACAGAAGTTGCCAACAATTTTAATACTTAACTCTAAATCAATTATGAGTGTCCCCCGCGTACGTAATGCCAACATGTCCATCGCGGCGTGTGTTGGCATCCGCGTGAGGGCGCACCACTTCGCTCTCCGCCAGAGTTCGTATGTCCAATATTGTAAATCCAGAACAGGCGTTATTTTATAATTAAATATTTCATACTACCTATGCCCGAGGCACTAGACAGTATAGTATAATAGCGGTATATATGTCAGATTGTGTCGATGACAACCGGGTGTAAATCGGTTGAGTAATAATTATTTTTTATTTCTTAGGTATATCGATCCAGTACACCGTCACCGTATTGCAACTAGACTGGCAGCAACTGAAGTAACAGAGCCGAACAAGATACTGACAAGACGAGACTATTGGCAGTTTATACGCGTAAACGACGACGGCCAAAAGTTTGTATAACTGCATGGAATTGGAACCTGAAACCTCTGGACGCAATGAGAATCTTCCTGTAACACTCCTGGTTCTCCCAGAACATCCTCAAAACCAAGACTGGTTCTATGAAAGAGAACGAATGGCATGGCAATTGGCAACCCTATCTGTGACCGTAGTCCACGTGCGCACACGCAGCGCATCTTAGAATGCGCGCGCGTTCGACGGATCTAGCAGCCGACTTGTCACATCCTATCTGCCCTCCCTCCGTCCGCGGCGGAGCTGTTTACATAGCAAAGAGCAGTGTTACAGAAGAATAAAACAAATAGTTGTTTAGGAACTTTTCACTTTAGTTTTTACGGTTTAGTACCTCAAAAGAGGAAAAAACGGAACCCTTATAGGACCACTCTTGTGTCTGTCAGTCACAAAGAAAAGAAAAGAAAAATATTATTTATTGTTATTATAGATCATACATAACAAAAAAAAGAAAACATTACAAAAAACATGAAATTATAAACGCAAAACCTAAATTAATAACACAATTAATGACAATATGGACCCATCTCAGCATGTGCTATAGGTGCACAAGGCGACCTATAGCGCTGTTTTTTACATGGGCCACAGTTTATTTTTTCCAAATCTACTGGACGATAAAAGTTGAAATTTTGTATATTATATAAAATTGTCGCGTCAAAATTGGGGACAATTTAGAAAGTAAAAAAATAAATTTTAAGTGCATCATGTGGCATATCTATGAAAAGGGCTTGTTATAAGGAAACTCTCTCCACGCGAGTTCGACTCCCACTTCATCACTTTTCGGTACTAGAACTGCAACTGCAACTTCGTAGGGATGTCGACGCCGGAGGAGCTGCTTGACGCGATCCCGCCGTCCCCTTTCCACCTGGGTAGGGATTGCATACTTAGACGCTGGACTTACACGAGAACAAGAGTTAGACAAAACCTCGCGGTTCCGCAGACGAGTATCTATAAATCTACGTGGCCCGCGAAACTGCGCACTTTCCTCCTCTGAACTTTTCCGGACTGCGAAGAGTCGAACCAAGAAATGATCGTTAGAACTCCATACCAACTGCGCTTATCTTGAATCGTCCGACATCAATGTTCAGCCATCCGCGAAATAAAGCGACGACAGGTAGAATTTTAGGAAAAACCCGAATTTGGGAAGACGAAGAAGAAAATGAAGTACTTAAATGAGGAGTCACGCGGAGACATCCGGGCGACAATTTTTTCCGAAGACTCTCCTGCTGACGGTGCAATAAATCTGGGGTCGCTCATGTTTAGAAACATCCGGTAACTATCGTATTTTTGTTGCAAAAATTCTCGAAAAGAAGTTTCTATAATTGTGTATTTGTGTTTCATTGGGATGATAAGAGACTAACGAAAGAAATTTATGGAGCGCATATGAATGGAAGAGACGGGAAGGGTCGCCCTAGATGCACGTATCTGGATCAGATCGGGCATGTGCTCAAAAAGGGTCAAGTGCTTAGTAGCCGTAACCGACGAGCGTGCATGAAAAACATTATGAGAGTGGAAGAGGCGGCAGAGGTATGTCAGGATCGTGGCACGTGGAGATCCGTTGTGTCTGTGTACCCCACCGGCGTGACGCTATGCGAAAAATATAGCAAAATATAAAGATATTATTAGATTACTAAGAATACTGAAACGACGACACCGCGACGCCATTACATCCAAACGGTCCGCTATTTGGAATCAACGTGAAGAATGCAGAACACGGGTGCAGAATCCTCCTGAAGTTACTCAAATCCCAGTGTGATCGTTGCCCCCTATCGCCGGTCTGTTGATAACGGAACTAAGTAAGTAGAAGCTTTTTAGGGTTCCGTAGACAGCGACGCTGGCAGAGACCCTTATAACGCGTGCGAGACGCAGGTTTCTGTCCGTCCGTCCGTTTGTCTGTCTGTCGCAGCATGAGGCCCTAAACGGCTTGAGCGATCATCTTGAAACTTGAAATGTTTATAGATTTCCAAAAGGCAACAAAATTAAAGGTCAGCCAAGGTTTAAGTAAGTTTGTAAGGCGTTCTTAACTATATTTGAACCGTGTGGGGCCGGTACTTAAAAAGAATAGCCCCACTACATCTCTCCCCGTCCTATGTCGTAAAAGTCGACTAAGGGATAAGGAGCCTCAGCCTCGGTAGCTCAGTGGTGCGGTCAGTCGACTGTTGTTATGCAACGCTGAGCGCGGTCAGTACTTGGATAGGTGACCGCTCGACCGTTGGAGGCTGACCGTGGTTCGGATTCCACGTTAAACTGTAATTCCCTCCCCTTCTTACCTTACTAGGTGGTAGGGTTTATCCCAGCCGGGTTGATACCACCGCACTGAACGAAACGTCGTCGGTCGGAAACAGCTATGGCACCTAGTTCACCCGGTGTTATGGGTTGACATCACAGATGTTGTAGGTGATGTAGCCAACCGTGTCAGTTTCCATAAAAAAAAAAATTATTTGATAGGGGCCGCAAAAATAAAATTGAAAATAAAAATATTATTCTAGTAGGTCTAGTTTGAAAAGGTCGTATAGAGACTAGATTACTACTATTGATATTATTACTATACTATTGCTGGATTTTATAAGAAGTTATTATAGGTAATATATGAACTTTGCTTTGTCCAAGGCTACAATATACAATTCCAAAAGAAAATACCCAATAAATATGTAAAAAAATACTAAAATAGTAAATTTAATGCTTACGGCTATTTTGAAACGGTTGTAAAGAAAATCTCATTCTTCTGAGCCTAGAAGCGTCATAAGGGCGCGCGGCGCGGGCGCAAGGTGCGACGCTAGGATGGACGGGCCGCGGTGATGGACAAGTAGAAAATGGCTACGGACCCCTCGACGTGTGAACAACGTTTGCACTTAACAGGTATTTTTTTTTCCAATTCCTCTCTCACAAAATGGCGCCCTTATCTGCGCCCCCGAAACTCGAGAAACTTCCCAAGTTTAAATGGCGTGGAATGAAAAGAGTGATTTGTCGAATCGTTTCAAAGGTACCTCTCGTACGATTCCTTGAGCATAAATGTGCGTGACCTCGGTTCTTTATAGCCAAGGTCTTACGGTCGCGATCGGAAGGAGTCGAAAATATTTTGGTACAGATGAACAACATTAATTCTTGTCAATGTTAATGGCGCCAAACCCTTCCAGTCTACAGAGTACAACAAGCATCAATACTTGAACTCGGCGTCTGCAAATATATATTTTCTGATTCCCAAACGTGTCCTTCGCTATTGATACAAAATTATTTCAAGTTTCACGCAATTTAATTTTTTATTGCACCCAACCTACGGAATCAACAATAAAAACTTTCATAATAAAATATTGTAAAGAAAATTCTACCCCAAAAGCAATGAACAACCTTTTAGAATATTTTATTGGAAGAGTGAATACTGAATAAGTCGGGCAGGGGAGGGTAAACATTTAAATAAAGCCGAATCAGCGGAGAATACGAATACAACGGCGAGCCGAAGAAGCGACGAAACGATTATAAAGATCACGTTGGGGGCGATCTGTCAGAGCTAAAGAAACATTAATATTGTCGAGGTATCCACCACGACGCGGACAGACGGACAGACGGACGGACGGAGCGACCCACAAAAACGACGTTTAAGAACACGCATTATACAGAATTTTGGAATCTTAAGGCCCTTCAATTGTCTCGGCGATGTTTACAAAGATTTGTTAACCACGAGAAGGAATTTTAAGCAAAACGCGAATTAATAAGTTGAAAACTTAGAAGACATTCGGGTTGTCGACAATGTCCACAATGCTGGCATCAATATGGATGATAGGCATCGGTGGATTGATGTCAATGAGGTTTGAATTTGTATTATGCATTGAAATATACAAAAACCGTTTAAAAACACATGTCTCTTTGATTTCACAAACAGCATTCACACATTTATTGCCTTTTTCTTGGGTTCAGCTGCTATTGTTATAAAGGGAATCTTCATTTTTGAGTGACTCATACTCATAAAGTACCCAGGAGCTTACTCGTCCTCACACCAAGTTTACATCCTTTGCTCTTGAGATTTCTCTACTCTTAGGGTTTGGATAACAATTTTAATAAATTTGGATAGATTGAATACACATTCTTGCAAACTCATTACAGTATTGTTGGTCAATGCGTCTGGTACCCAACATTTTTAGGCCTATTTGAAAAAAGAGAATCTCCAAAACATATAGTGTCTGAAACTTTTGGAGGCTACGTCGTCGGTCCTCTTAGCTTAGTTAAATGATTGTTTTTAAGGTTCCGTATCCCTACCGACAGTAAAGGAACACAGTAAAGTAAAACAACGACATACAAAAAACCGACCAATTACGAGGTGGTACGGAACGCTAGGTGCGCGAGTCCGACTCGCACTTGTCTTGTTTCATATGATTGCACACCTTTTGTGTCGATTTAAATATAACATTCACAATTGGTTGACTTTATATGTTGTGCTGCTAACTGGATCCTACAGAGAGTATCTTCATCCGCGCGCGGCGATGTTGACTCCCGTGATAAATCTCGAGTAATAGGGTTGTTTTATTGGATGGAAATATCTAGAAGCGGGATCAGCGTTGGTTGATTTCACCTACCAGATTTATTCACCTATTAATTTTCTTTTGTACATACATACTTGTACATACATATATTATAAGGTCTTTCATTAGTAGGTAACTTAACGCTAAGGGTTGTATGTGTATCATATACTGATCTCGTTTTCATACCTATTTATTTTTTGACGTGATAACGTCACGTCTTATAAATTGATGAACACCGGCTGCACGCACGAAAAAGTGTCACGTTCCATCTGAGCCTGTGTGTGCAAGCGAGAGCGCGTAACAAGCGATAGAGAGGCACAATCGGCCCAAGCGTCGGCTTGTATACATTTATCTCTCTGGTTCTAAAGTACCAGGGCAGCAGAAATTCCCAGTGGTCTTACCACTTTATGACGTTATCACGTAAAACTATCGTCCGTAAACCGACTTTACAGACAACCAATTTTTTTTTTACGATATCAAATACGAAATAATTTTTCAATAAACTATTATTTTAGTCTGAAACCTGAATGAATTTCATTTCATTTTTCAATTTGTCCGAGGCTCTGAACGCCTCGCCCCGTAGTCGCCATTGTAGTCGCATACTGGGTAAGATTGGTGGAATGTTCTTGATTGGTGGTATGGAGGTGCGTGCGCACGTCTCGTCGGGCGTCGTCGTGGCCACCTTTCCAGCCTTTTAGAACGGTGTACGTAATGTACACACGACTACTCTCATTTCTCACACTTTAGGAACCTTGTCAAATTAACATTCACTCATTACACCTACAATTTTTTTTTTTATGGAAACTGACACGGTTGGCTACATCACCTACAACATCCGCGATGTCATCCCATAACACCGGGTGAACTTGGTGTCACGTCAGTACTTCCCTTCGGTAGTGCCGGCTACACTGAACTGGACGGAAAACACAATCTATTTACATAGCCGTTTCGACTGACCTTTCATTCAGTGCGGTGGTAACAACCCGGGCGGGTTAAACCTGACCACCTAGTAATATAAGAAGGGAGTCATATCCCTTAGTCGCCTTGTACGACATACACGGGAAGAGATGCAGTGGGGTTATTCTTTTAAAGTACCGGCCCCACACGGTACAAATAATCAAATATGCAAATAATCAAATATTTTATTTTGACAGGGTTCCTGAAGTGTGAGAAATGAGTGCTGTCGCCTGTACGTCTATGCCGTTTCCAGGTATATGTTTCCATGAATACGCGGCTCCGAGCGCGAGCGCCTCACTTCTCCAAGGTACACATTACACGTACGTACCTACTCGCTGCGCAGGCGATCCACGATCCATTATAATAATTTCACACATTATCACACCGCGCATGTGAGCAGATAGAGTCGACCGTGCACTTATGTAGCGCGGGAGCGCAGTTTGTACATAACATGTTACGATACATACTAAGAACACATTCAAAAAAGATGTTATAAAAGATATTTTGCTCAGAAAAAACAGTAATCATTACAAATAAAAAATATATAGTATATACATACCTATATATAAAAAATGTTTATTCTAAAATAATTTTCTTTATATTTCATTATTTATTTATTCTTCTTCTTTTATACTTTATTTTAAATAATAACTGTCAATTGTATTAATTTCTTTGCTTCACGGCACTGTGGTACAACAATTTTTGTAAATGTCTATAATATGTAAACACCAGAAAATCTCTCGTACTATAAACTGTTGATTTTCCAATATGTATATAAAAATACAAATAAAATCAAATAACTTTGATGCTTGCTGTTATCTCTACTTCTTATAAAAGGGAACGAATGTCTGTCTGTATGTATGTATGTTTGAGGCAAACTCCGAAACCACTGAACGGATTTTGATGCGGTTTGCACCAATGTAAAAAGTAGTTCTTGAGGCTCACTATAGGCTCACTATATCATCAATTCATCACACTAAAAGCCTTAGGGCTGAGCAGTATCAACGAAAGTTAGAGTCGAATGGTAGTAAATAGTAATAGATGGCGTTAGCAGTTCTGTTGCGTTGCGTTGCAGTATTGGTTTATTGCACTATTGAGTTTACCGCGAGCGAAGAAAGAATAGAGCAGAAAATGCTTTATTCGCCCCAAGAAACATTCAAAAGTGACAAGCACATTTTAAGACATTTACATAAGGTGCAAAGGCGGAATTATCCCTTACAGAAATTTCTTACTTACAGTCAACCTTTGGATGTTTGAGATTCGATTAATATAGTGGAATATACATAAGTAGGTAGTACCAAAAGAGTTGAACGTGAGAATTGAAGATAAAATAAAAATAAGAATACTAATTTTATTATATACATATATATGTTTATTAAAGTATTTATGTAGTATTCGTATGTAGTTTATAATACATATTTCTTTACAGTCTTAACACATTGCCACAAACTATTCTTGATCGCCTGCATGTACTTCTCCCACATCCCAAAGGTTAGTTAGAATAGAATGCCTCGCGGCATTAAGCTCGCATGTTGTACCAAATTTTTATAAATTGGTGTTCAATAAAGAATATATACATAAAAGAATATATACATATAATTAATTAATAATACACCTAATTACATACTATAGCTAAATAAAAAGTCATACTTTCCAAGCATTTACTTATTTTAATATTTATTGGGATAATTAGAGTAAGCGGTAAACATTGTGGAGGAAAACTAATGAAAGGTTACTTATACTAGGAATTAAGAACTAAAATGAACTTTCGGTTTGACCTCGCCGTAGTTTTTTTTGATCGAAGGCCTACGTAGTTGGAAATAAATGATTTTTTTTTAATAAAAAACAAACCCTTAAACCCTATTCGCGTAAAACCTACTTGTATCAATTAAAACTAATTGCAATATCCCCACAGTCATTGCCAATTTCGATGCAACTGTTTTTGTACAAGGCAGTCTGGAAGAAACCGTATTTTGCAATAAGTCCACCTTCTGACTAGTAGCAATGTTCAATACACTTTCTGACGTTAGTAAGCCAGGCGTAAGCTCGAGCACCACAATATATTCACTTACTGAACGAGATCATTATAAGGTTGCGGGCGAGAGGTGTGGTCAGTAGAGACGAGCGTTCAAATCATTTCAACTCGACTAATTGTAGCAATGACACGCGTATTTAGGTGGAGCGCGTGCGGGGCGGTTCATTCGTATGATTAGGCCGGCAGTGTGCTGTGGAGAACCAATACTTAGGCCCACTTGCACCAACACAAATTTAATATATAAACCAGTTTAACTCGTTAAGCTAGCACCCGTTGACTGTGGGAACCGCGTTTAAATCCATAACTCGCTACTTAACTTTAAACTCGTGTTGGTGCAAGTGGCGCTTAGTAGATTTCGGGTTGTATGAGTGGATATAGGGTGGCACACGGACAAATTCAAGAAACGGAAATGACAGCAGCTTTAGTTACAAAAAAGTCGTTTTGGCACAATTCATCATCATCATCATCATCAGCCTGTATCGGTCCACTGCTGGACATAGGCCTCTCCCAAGGCACGCCACCACACGCGGTCTTCAGCTCTTCTCATCGCACAATTAGTAGGCTCCAAAAACGAAAACACGAACTACCCACCCATAGAAATAAGTTTTTTTAGGTAAATGAACACACCCGATTCAAAGTTTTCACCCACTTTCCAGCGAGGCAGCCATTTTGTGTCTCTCGCGAAAAAACAAAACACCATCTCCACTCGCAGAACTATTTTACATTACATACATATCACACACGATGAATCCCGACAATCGGGGTAAGCAGAGTAATCGGTGTTGTGCTGCAAGAACTCTGGTAAATTACAGCACCACACCGACCACCACGTTTCGCAAATTATTCGAACAAGATTCAATCGATCAAGCAGCAAGTAAGGCACATAGACCCACCTGCTGAATGACTCGGTGGAAGTACCGTGCAAAGGTGAGCGGTGGCGAGCCTGTCGCCCTTTAGAACGGCATCTTGTCCTTATCCCTTAGTCGCCTTTTACGACATGCACGGGGAGAGATGCAGTGAGGCTATTCTTTTTAAGTACCGGCCCCACACGGTACAGTACCGGCCCCACACGGTACAGTACCGGCCCCACACGGTACAGAACTATTTTCTTTCAATTTTATTCAACATTCTAAATTTGAATTTCACAACGTGCCAGGAACCACCGTGAAAAACACACTTTTAACGAAATCTCACCAAATATTGGCAAAATCAAAAAGTTACTTTGAAACTTCTTTATAATTTTTTAAGACATGCTTATATGCATTGGATTTTTAATCTCTCAGTTACATGTATGGTGTGCCCACGGATGTGCCACCCCTATTTTTAATTCCTAATTTCACCACACCATTGTATAGCGTTTCATAGAATACACTTTCCTTCCAAATTTTATAGTGTCAATATTCTTCGAGTAAAATAGCTGTGAAATACGGATGGACAGACAGACGGATAAGACCAAATTATAATTATAAGTTCCGTTTTTGCAATTTGGCTACAAAGCAGTGTCAGTTTCGATTGTATTTTAAATTCCCACATTCAAGTACTTTGCTAATACCTATTTATTTATTTTTTTACAAAAAATACGACTCTCAAACATTCAAAGGTTGACTGGGAGTAGGGCTGCCATCCGTCCGGGTTTACCCGGATTTGTCCTCTTTTTGAAGGCGTTCGGGGGCGTCTGGGGGGATTTTTTAAAGTAGTCCGGGTTACACGAAATTCAAAAATCCCGCCCGCTGCATAACTCTATGATAGAGCTGATTGAACGAACGAACTACGAACGAACTTCGCTCGCTTAAACCTTCGCACGCTCGCATGAAGTCAGAAACGTCGAGCCAAATAGCTTGGAGACGACCGTGAGTAATGCCGTTAAATATTTTAATAATATATATGAAAATTTTATTTTGTCAAAGAGTTTAAAATGAAATAATTTTCATGTCATAATAAGAAAAATGCAATGTCCGGGTTTTTATATGAAAATCCGGGGTTTTACTTCTTTTTGTCCTAGTTTAATGATTTTAGAGATGGCAGCCCTAACTGGGAGAAATCTTTGTAAGGTATAAGTCCACCTTTGCCACTCATTTAAATTACATATCGTTTGTTTCTGTAAAATGTTTTTACAGCAATAAAGTATTTCTATTTGTTTATCTAAATTTATGAACGCAATCAATTATTGAATAAATATATTTGTTCGGCGAACCGACAAAAGACTGATCAAGCAAATTAATAAGAATGCCAACTTGAATATTAAAAGCAAACATCAATTTCCTCACCGCAGGCAGATTTCCTGTTCGCAGTCGATTAATAGCACGCTGCTTACATCCGATTAATATTCATCTATTAGAGAGATACCAACAAATCAAACATTATTGGACTGCTCTATCAAATGAGCGCTCCAAAGCTGCTACTGTCGACAGCAGCCGAAAATGAGATAGCGCTAGCGAATCTCCATACGAACGAGCGAGACGAGAATATTCATAAATATTCCGTATGACCTTAGTCTGCTGCCGACGCCGTATATGGTGCGTACGATACCTCATGTCTCACTGATATAGAAATAGTTTAATTGAAATTAGTGTAAATCGATTCTAAGCTTTAAGACGATGGGATTAAAGTAGAGTATCGCATCAGTACTCGTTGAGAAGTAAGGCTTTACGGGTGCGGGTGTTTGAAAAGGTACCGTGTGCAGAAATACACCGACGCACTAACGTACCTACGTAGGAATTCTGATCTGACGCACACACGGGAAGGATTAGAATAAAGGCATTATGATCTCAACCGAATATTCACGCTGATTTGAAGTAAGCAAAGTAAAATAAATAAAACCGTTTTTAAAAAAAGCCGTTTATTTCACAGTCAGGAGTTCAGGAGTACAAAAGGTTGACTGGAAGAAATCACTTGCAGTGATAAGTCCGCCTTTGCGCACTTCTGCATTGTTTTGTTCTACTCGTGTACTGTTCTTCTTTCCATTGTGTGCAATAAAGAGTTTCTATTCTATTCTACAATGATACATCGTGATTCGTGATACATAACATAATACATCTTTTGAATCTAAAAATAAGTACAGTATCCCCGGCCCTCCTGACAGAAAAAGGATACCTAGCTAACGAGCTACATGGAGTCGCTGGTTTTGAGCCCCATACAAAAAAAATAATCTTTCTAAGAAGCAACTTATCCCAGTAATGTAGTCAACGAGGAGTTGAACCCATACTTAATTCCTCAGTCAATGAAACTTTGATAATATCTTGGAGTAATTAAATAATGAACTCGGCTTACCGGTGCGATAATGGCGAGCGCATCGCTGCAGCTCGACGTTTCGAGTCCTCTATGGGACCCGTTCTCAAGAGGACGTGCTAGCTCCTCCGGCAGCCAGCACGTCACTGACAGGAGCTCGCCTGCTTCGCAAATTGTAGTGGTGGGTAGGTATCACTTCCGGATTCGCTGCGTTCCTTGCTTCTTCGGACCTACAGAAATTGCTGACGGTGTCGACCTCTATGACATCGTCGCTTCGGTTCTGTCTTGACTGCAGCGTAGCCAGTACCGGCTTCCATATCGGCGAGATCTTGAACGAGTCTTCGCGGTTAAAGTTGTCGTGTTTGGCAATTTCTATCGACTCACGGACAATACGTGGCAGATGTCGTTTTTCGGTGGCGAGAATCTTCACCTGATCGAATCTAATCCAATGATTTTGTCCGGAGTCGATGTGGTCACAAATCGCTGACTTATCCGCTTGACCTTTCTTGACCGCTCGAATATGTTCGGTAACCCTTGTACTGACACTCCGTTTTGTCTGTCCTATGTAAGATTTTCCGCAGGAACACGGTATCTTGTATACCCCTGATGATTGTAGCGGCAGCCTGTCCTTAGCCGATCGCAGCATGCTTGAAATCTTGCGATGCGGGTGTAACACCGTCTGTATGCTCTTCTTCCTAAGAAGTTTCGCTATTCGGTCTGTTACACCACGTACGTACGGCATGTAGGCAGAAAGTCGCTTCACATCCGCCACCAGTTTCTTTTTTCGCGTCTTCATTTTTCTAAACTGTGAGCCATATCCATTTTCTTTTAGGACACGATGAACTAATGTGGTTTCCTCGGTCAGATGGTCAGCATCACACAGCCGTTGTGCACGCTGTAATAGTGACTTCGCCACAGACTGCAGATGCGCCGGGTGGTGGTGCGAAGTTGCGTGTAAATACCGGTTTGTGTGGGTGGGTTTCCTGTACACTGTACTGCCGAAAGAACCGTCCTCCTTCCGAATTACCAGCACATCCAGGAACGCCAGAGCACAGTTTTTCTCTAATTCCATCGTGAATTTTATTTGTGCATGTACCGTATTTAGGTGTTCCAGGAATGCCTGTAGCTCATCAATGCCGTGTGTCCAGATGG
Source organism: Nematopogon swammerdamellus (assembly GCA_946902875.1). Classification (NCBI taxonomy): domain Eukaryota; kingdom Metazoa; phylum Arthropoda; class Insecta; order Lepidoptera; family Adelidae; genus Nematopogon; species Nematopogon swammerdamellus. Next base: position 1,129,232 of record OX336345.1, on the reverse strand, counting down.
CAAAAACATCATCCACATACCGGATCCATAGGCTCGGTGTCTTTTCTGCTGTCCCGAGGGCGAGTTGTTCAAAAAACTCCATATAAAGGTTCGCCACTACTGGGGCCACCGGAGAGCCCATCGCCACGCCGTCTGTTTGTCTGTAATATTGGCCATTCCATAAAAAATATGTTGTCTCTAGTACATGTTTTAAGAGTGCTATGTAACCTATGGATATGTCATTTTCTTTTAGTAATTGTTCAATGACCTGTAGTGCGTCTCCAATAGGCACATTAGTGTACAGTGATTCGACATCAAAACTCACAATGATATGGTCTGGCTCAGCATTTATGTTCGACAGTATTTCCAGAAAATGGCTCGAATCCTTAACATAAGACGAGGTCCCGCCCACTAGCGGGCTTAGTACAGCTGCAAGATGTTTAGAGAGCGCGTATGTCGGAGAATCAATTTGGCTGACTATCGGTCGAAGTGGAGTGCCTTCTTTGTGTATTTTGGGTAAACCATATAGCCGAGGCGGCTGAACATTACTTGTGCGCATTTTTATCTTTACCTCATGCGGAATAGGCGAATTGTTGTCACACGTGAGTTGCATCGTTTTTCGCAGGACACCGGGCGTGGGTGACTTCTTGAGCAGCTCGTACTTATCCGTGCTTAGCATCGCACAGATTTTCTCGTCGTACTTCTCCTTGTCCAGTACCACGGTGGCGTTCCCTTTGTCCGCAGGAAGAATAACAATACTGTCATCTTGGCGCAGCTCCCGTAACGCGCGCCATTCACCCGTGGACAGATTCGACTTCGGCACCTGCGCGCCTCGTAGTATGACCGCAACATCTTGCCTAATCTCGTCGCCGTCGGCACCCCAAATTTTAGCCGGAGGAGCTAGCACGTCCTCTTGAGAACGGGTCCCATAGAGGACTCGAAACGTCGAGCTGCAGCGATGCGCTCGCCATTATCGCACCGGTAAGCCGAGTTCATTATTTAATATGAGTGACGGTGCGGGACTAAGAACTAATCTTGGAGTAATGTTCGGAATTACGACTGACAAATAATCCAACATTTTTTTTTACGGGAAGTTGGGTATATTCATAGAAAAGTGAAAATTTAATATAACTCCTATAGACAAATGGCTCCGTCCAAAGTTACTTCGCCATAGGGTAGGTATTATTTATATGAATACGTACGTAAAAAAATCCAACATTTAATCCAAATCCAGCAATTAATTCCTAAATCCACAAAATAAAGACCAAAAAACACATAAAACCGATTCCTACCACATACCTACCCAGATAATTGACTAGTTCCGCAAACAAAACACGACAAAAACAAAGCACAAAACACACTAAAGACCAAGTGGTGTCGGTACATAGAAACGAAAACCGCATATTGATTTGAGATGCTCCTAACACCAACCCCACATTTATGATCGACAAGGATATGATTGTTATCGAACTAGAACGCCCAGTAAGATTGTTGGAAGTTTACTGCTTGTCAGTCAGTCAGTCAGGAAAGATATTCCCTGTGAGCCCGTTCCACACCTTAGCAGTGCGGCACAAGAACGATTTAGAGAATCGTGCAGTTCGAAGGACTCTTCTGTCGACTACAAAGGGGTGTTCCGCGAGAGTATGGCGGGTTTGGCAAAGGCGAACAGGAGGAGGAGGGATGAGGGAAGCAAGTTCGTCAGCAATTAATTAATAATAGATGTTAGTTAAATGTCTATACTTTTGTATGAATGCATATAAATTACTAAATATTATACAATATAAAGTGCTAATTTAGTATTCAGTAAACAAAATAAGCTTTTACCGACAAAATCTGTTTAATTGCTTGCAGGCTTCGAGTTCAATCAAGGTCCAAGGGCCATCAATAAACCTTTTGTCCTTTAGTTAAGTCAACAACAAAACGAACACAAATCTTACACAAAGGTCAATTTAAACTCTTTCTGTTGAACCGACTGCATTGATGTTGAGGTCCCATCTTTGAAGAGGGCATATTGAGGAAATGCAGCAAATTTATCGAACAAATACATTCAAACGTTCACGATGTTCACGAATTTAAAATGTTTGATTAACAATACAATTGAATTATAATCTGAAGAAAAAATAACTCGTTTCTTGTATGGGGCTATGTTATGTATCCTTATTTTTTATTACCTTTAATTATTATTTGTTAGGATATCCGCCATAATCCTTCCTTATACTTCCTTACCTATAATAAAATCCAATGTCTGCTTTCTGTCTGAGTGTCTGAGTGTCTGTCTGTCCGCTTATAACTCGAGAACCACGGAACCGATTGTATTTAAAAAAAAATCTACGGATAGCTTGATTCTTCCCATCAACTATAGGCTACTTACTATCACGCTAAATGGCTTTTGAGGTTAGCAGTGAAGTGAAATATGAGAGCGGGCGGAGCCGCGAGCACAGCTAGTAACACATAATCAGTGAAAATTTCAACCGGCTACGTACATATTACGGTTCAAAGGTACGGACGGATGAACGGACGGATTGACGGCCGACGGACGTCCGCTTAGGCTTAGTAATAGGATTATGTGTGGTACACAGTGGCGGCTGGTGACCTATGGGACTGGGTGTGCGCACAGCACACCCAGTCCCATAGGTACCTAGCGCACAGTGTGCGCTAACTTACTCGTAGTACTTAACCCAAACGTGAATCTAATGGATACCGAGACGTGATTTTTTATTTTATTTTCATGTCTGAGTTAATTGCCCAAATTATGTAAAAGTATTCTCACTCAACAGATACATAGTTGAAAGACAAAATAAGGTAAGGATAAAAGTGATAAAATTATTAAAATGTAAGTAATAAAAATGTACTCACTTTTAGATTGAAATATCTAGGTATGGTGTTTTGAAGAACACGCCAGCGAATTTATGAAAATTATGAAGAAATCGGTCACACACACACACTACAGTTTGATTGGGTAGGTCTAATATTGTTCTATTTATTTCGTTTTTAATATAGTCAACACTGAATCCACTCATTTTTATAACGCACTAGAAACACAACCAGAGTCCTAATTGCTCGAAGAACCAAAGCGACACTTAACTGCGCAGTGGCCACCGAGCACCGAGCCGCGGTCGCCGGGGCGCCTCCGCGCGCGAGGCGTGGCCGGGGCGCGCGCGCCCGCGCCCGTCGGCCAGCCTTGCCGCGCCGGGCAATGAAGAAAACTTCACAATGTACTGTTAACTGACGAAAAGTCGTTCAAACTGCTAAAAAACTGATTTGCAAAACATCCCGGCGCGGCAAAGATATATTACGTACAATATTTCATCTAAGCGGTGGCGGCGCGGCGGCGCGGAGCGGCCATCATCGGTCGACGCGACGACGACGGGTCTCGCCCCGAACTGAGATGGCGCGGCGCGCGCGGCGCGGCGCGGCGAGCGATCGATCGGATGATCGCGCGACCAACAACGCCTAGGTCTTTGGGTGATTCCATATATTTTATAAATTACCATTCGAATATGTATCAAATCGATATTCGAATAATTCAAATTATTCAATTGCAAACTCGATCTGTTATATAAATATCAGAAACACCCATATTCCAAAAATGGACTCGCCTGTCGGTTCGTGCTACAGCGTATGTGTAGGTACTTAGCGCTTGTGTGTGTGTGACTTCGACCCAGAGTTTGGATCGCCCCCGCCGCGCCCGCGCGCCCGCGCCCCCCGCCCGCGCGTGCCTTCGGTCGGGTTTACGATCTCGGCTTACTTCGGCTCATCGTCGGCTGGCTCGGTCGCGACGTGTCGCACGCGCGTCTATCCACAATATACTGTCCTTCTTTTTCCGTCGTGTGTCACACGCAGAAGGCCACACATAATCGTATGAATAGTGTTTTGTTTCACGCGGCGGGGCAGCGGCGTTTGACATTTTCTCATAGTAAACGTTCGCGGTGTTTTGTGCTGCACTCGGCGCGGCGAGCTCGGCGGCTATACGTAGTATGTAGTACGTATTACGTACAGCAAAATCGTGCCTTGTTGTCTAGGAAATAGGATCGAATTCAGTTTGATATTTTTACTTCGATCGGTTTCATGGAGAATGTTTAATATTTTAATTTATTTCTTTCTTTCGGGTGAAGGCGTTATGTTTTGTGGTAGTGCGGCGCACGAACGCACTTAAGGGCCAGCCGCCACTGGTGGTACAGAACCCTAATAGTAGCCAACGACTAGTAAACCAATCCGAATCAAGACCACCTCTTCAATTCCACATTCACAGTAACATCTGGCCATAAAGTCAACCGAACGCAATGCAAGAGTCCTAGACTGCTAGACACAGCAGTCTCCGTGTCGTCCGGTCTCGTTGGTGGAGGCGGTCGCTTGCAGACCGAAATCTAATGGGGTATTTACACGGGTCGATTTTCGCCGTGCGGCCGGCTGGTCGCTCCGCAAATCGCCTCACTAAGCCGCATCGCCACCCCATTTACACAGGTGACTGAAATCGCAAGCGACTAGGTCATTATCTTCGAAAATGTTGACCAGAACAGGTGTTTTACGTGCCGGTATCTAAATAATTAGTAAATTAATTATTTTTATAATTAATATTTTAATTAATTATTTTTATAATTAATATTTTAATTAATTATTTTTATAATTTTAATTTAATAATTTATTATGCGGCGGGCGATCGCCTGAGACTGACCATTTACACGGTCGATTTTAGTCATCAGTCGCATGCGGCCGGTCGCCGCGCGGCTAAAAGTCGGATGCTAGTCTACTTTGGGGCTTGCGACTTTAGTCACCTGCGGCCTAGTCGAATTGCCATTTAGACAGTCGATTTTCGCCGTGCGGCGAAAATCGTGCGGCTTTAGTCACCCGTGTAAACCCCGCATTAGATGCAGTGCCCTCTGGTGAGCGAACTAATTTAATTTAAGTATGCTAATTTAGTGCGCCACAGTGCAACCACTCACGTAGAGGCGGCAGACTTGATACACTCGGTCTTGTTCCGTTCCACTCTTCCTTATTCCTTATTCCTTTCCTTATCCTTCCTTCCTTCCTTACCTTTAATAAAATCCATCGTCTGCTTTCTGTCTGTCTGTCTATCCGCTTATAACTCGAGAACCACTGAACCGATTTTAATACAGTTTGCTTGCAGAGATAGCTTGGTTCTTCCCATCAATTATAGGCTACATTTCATCACGTTAAATGGCTTATGAGGTTAGCAGAGAAGTCAAATATGAGAGCGGGCGGAGCCGCGGGCACAGCTAGTCATCCATATTATCGTTTAGATTTTCAGCCTAAATTATGACCTTTTTTTATGGAAACTGACTCTTGTATTAGTGACGTGTACTGATAAGCGCGCTTTTGTGTGTTGTGTGCGTGGACCGCGTCGCGATCGTGAGTATCGTCACAGAATAGAAAAGAGTACTGGCGTGTATCGTGACAGAGCGATCTCGAAGTTACGCACACTAAAACAATGTGCATGTGCACGCCTGACTACATTCATAGCCAAACCACAGATTACTTAATAGTTACTACGTAACAGATAAATCACTCCATAGAAAATGTTCCTACCTTCAGGCTTTAATAGCCTACTGTTTCACGTCGCCAATCGCTGCGTGCGAAAATGTACCTTAACGATCGAGTGTAAAGTGATTATTGCTTTGCAGCTGCGCGCACTTGCGTGGGCGAGCGTCTATGTATACTTCGCGCGGCTGACGAATTGCCACTGAAATAGACCGCCGGCGGCCCGGCGGGCGGTAGGTAGTTAGCGCGCGTAAGTTTATAGAGTGCGTGAGGCCTGGCCAAACGGACTTCGTGAGATAGAATGTCTGTACCTACCCCCAAGCAGGCTCGAGTACGCGAGCTATTTGGTAATAAATTTTCACAGGCTAATGGAAAGCGATCTGTTTCTTTAATTGCATTTCTCTGTGCGCAATCCTAGCGGCACTGGCGCTTTGCTCTCATCAAAATTTAGTATAATTGGAAGTCGAAGGACCGCGACGGTTTCCCTCCCCTTCCCTCATACACACGGAGCGGTTACTACCTTACTGTTGGCGTTGGATCTTAACGTTCAAACCAGATTATTCAATGCGCTTTCAATTAAAGCTCTTTGGACCTTTTTTTTACGAATTTTTAGATGTTTTCCGTCCAGTTAAATCTAGCCGACATGAAATAAATAGAAGCACTGACATGGCACCTAGTTCACCAAGGTGTGATGGCCTGACATTGCGGATGTAGTAGGTGATGTAGCGAACCGTGTCAGTTCTCAAAAAAAAAAAATAAAGCATAAACTGAACGTTTCTTCATGGTGAACAATATTTTATGTTTCATACAAAATAACGTACTTAATATAATTTAAAACAAATTCATACTCAGCTGTAAGTGTATGTGTGAGGGGTGGTGCTAACCGCTCTCAATCGGACTCGTATAGTCGGCGCGCTTTGCCGAGCGTGTTCATTGTAAACGTTGCTTTACGACCGGGTGCCGGGCGAGCTCAATAGCGATCTTCCTGTGTACCTATTTGAATACTGCTAACTAACTATACTCTCTGTAATGCACTATCTGTTCCGACCGCTTATTACTTGCAGCTTATTGAGTCCAAAGCCCAAACCGCATCAAAAAAACTGGGGATCCTATACCGAAATAGGAGGTTCTTTTCACCGGCACAACTACTTATGTAATATTAGGCCGGTGATGGAATACTGTAGTCACATTTGGGAAGGCAGCCCTCAGTATCTGTTGGCGTCCTTGGATTCAATACAGCGCCGAGCCGTCCGTCTGGTGGGAGACCCGAAACTGAGTGATGATGTGGAGTCTCTCAGTCACAGACGATTTGAAGGGTCACTAAGTCTGTTCTACAGGTACTATCATGGACGATGCTCGGAGGAACTTGCTTCCCTTATTCCTTGCCATCCAAAATATCTTCGCAGCACTCGCCGCAGAGAAACTGAGCACCCTTCTGTTGTTGACATTGGGCTTTTGAGAACCCATCGGTTCTCAAAATCGTTTCTTTGTCGCACCGCTAGGGTGTGAAACTGTCTTCCGGCGAGTGTGTTTCCCGAATCCTTTTACCTGGGCGTCTTAAAACGTCGTATCAACAGGCTTGACAGCCTAGCAACAGTCCGCAAATCTGCTGGCATGGCGCCTCACTGAGCGTGGTTTCGCGCGGGGTGAGGTTTTTGGCTCTGTCGACTGTACCATTGGTCCCTCGACACAGCCACCCATGTTGGTTTACATAAAAAAAAAGTACGCGTCAGTAAATAATGTATTGTATTTGTATTTATTTTTATTTTTTATTGTACACCATTTTTCGATAAAATAAGGTACAAAAATAAGGTAAAAAAGTACATAACTGCATTATGTTAGAGCAAACCTTTGGGATGTGGTAAATGTGTATAAGTAGGCGCACAGATAATGTGAGAGAATAGTAACTAAATAAATAGGTATGAATAAACATACATACATGATTACAATATACAATATATAAGTATACATAGTACTTGTTCCTGTATATTATATATACATATATTAAAATACCTAAATATATATTTATACAATACAATAATTAGTAAATAAATACATACTTACATACATATATAATTGGCCATTGGGAGAACAGTGCTAATGTGCAGAAAATTTTACACTGCAGAAAATTTTATAATGCACATCGGGCTTTAGAAAGAGATAATCCGCTTGTAGTGTAGAGTGTCGTTGTCTCTGTCAGTCTGTCTGACAGGGACGACGACCCGATGTTCATTATTAACTGTCGCGTACTGTACTAACGCTCGCTCTTATTTTCTTTCATTTCTTCATACCTACAAATATTGTTTGGAAGAAATATCTTCAAGTGTAATTCCGTCTTTGCACCGAATGTAATATTTTTTTTTTTTTTTTTATATACTAAGCGCGACATGTGGCGTCGAGTCACCCATAAGGTGTCTAGCGACGCCCATGGACATTCGGACGCAGGCGGGGGCTGCGAATGCCATGCCGGCCTGACAGGTGCCCATTCACGCCTCTCTTGAAGGACCCAAGACTATACTTGGGGGGAAATATGTGGGCAGGTAGAGCGTTCCAGAGTTTGCCGGTTCTGTGGAGAAAGGATCTGCAGAACCGATTTGTACGCATCCGCGGTAAGTCCAGCGTATAGGGATGCAATCCCTGCCCAGTGCGCGTTGTACGGAGGTGGATATTATGGTGGTATTATATGTATATTAGGTATGTTTGCACGAAATAAAAAAAATTTCTATCTATCTATGAATATATAAGTACATTTTATAAAACTGCCCTTCATCTATCTGTTAGTATACCCTATTGAGAAAATATGTTTAACCGACTCCCAAAAGTTTAACCGACTTCCAAGCCGTTTTACACACACACATATAATCATCAATTATTTTTAAATATAACGGTTTTCAATAATCCTAACTTCTTAAAACTTTATTTCAAACGAAGATATCATTGACAGTTCCAGACCTGCACAGTTCCGCTCACAGTAAGTACAAACGCGAATCAATCCGCCAGCAGCGGCCCCTCTGTAAACAATAAGCCAGGTTTCAGCCTTTGTCGGCAACCGGTAGCCGCTCGGACGACCAAGAGCCGACAACCGCGAGCCGACAACCGCGACAATAGCCTATATCGTGCGTGATCGACCGCTCGGTGTAATTGGCCTCGGGAAACATTCGGTTGCTTGCGGATTCAATGGATTCCCATGCGCCGAAGGGGTTTCTTAAGGTCAAACGAACCATTATTTTTAGGGTTCCGTATCCGTCGTACGGGACCCTATTACTAAGCCTACGCCGTCTGTCTGTCCGAGGGCTGTATCTCTTGAATCGTAATAGGTAGCCCGTCGAAATTTTCACAGAATATGTGTTATTATTACGGCCGATATAACAACAAATAATAAAAATAAGAAAAAGTAAAAAATTCACGGGGTACCCATACCAGAAACTAAAAAGTGTATGCGCGCCATCTACCGAAAAGAGTATGAAGCGGCTGAGGTATAGTTAATGGCAGGTTTGATAGCAAATTGCTGGTAGTTATATCCTGTAGTTTAGAATGTTAGAAGAATATTAATGAAAGAATTAGCCCGAGGACATCAATACCTTTCGAGAAAAAAAAATTGAAAAAAATATTTTTCATACAAAATAAATTTTCGATTTTTTTTTTTTTTTTTTTTTAACGCACCAAAAAATTTATTTTGAATAGGAACTTATGCAAAAACGATATGCGCCGCCTCAACATTAGGTTAGGGTTAATTTATAGAAGAAGATTCTATAAATTAACCCTGGTTATTTTTTTTTTAACCGACTTCCAAAAAAGGAGGAGGTTCTCAATTCGTCTGTATGTTTTTTTTTATTTTTTTTTTTATTTTTTTTTTTATTATTTTTTTGTATGTTTGTAACACGATTTCTCCGTCAATTGAGGGCCGATTTAGAAAATTCTTTTTTTGTTAGTTAGGTCATACTTCCGAGGTGGTCCCATTTCAATTTTATCGAAATTGGTTCAGTGGTTTTCGAAAAATCAGCATAATACTATGGTGTGTGGTTACCTTCAGCAAAACTTGTGATGTGGTCGTTTTCGGCAATTTTCAGTTTGATAAATTAGTATGGTGTGTGGTTACCTTCAGCAAAACATTTGTGATGTGGACTTATTCACCAATTTGCAGTCTGACACATATGGCGAATAATTCTGTACCACTTCAATCGATTTCGATTATTCGATTTCGATTATTCTTTTTTATGTAATATTACTAAAAAGAATGAAATCAAAACTGTTTTAAAAAATATTAAACCGATTTCCAAAAAACAAAAAAAAAAAAACTAAAAAGTATTAAATACCTAATATTTTGAAATTTTCTCTGTCCTGTTGAAATACATGAATCGATATACTAGTGATACATATTCGGACCCTTGTTTCATGAATATTCTAAATTTGAAATTTTTTTATCTTTTCCGACCGGCGTTTAATTTATTATGGTACCTGGCCAGTACCTACTGTACCGAGTACCATCGAGCTGGTTTGATGATGGAGACAGAAGGTGGCCATAGGAACTCCTAAACTACACATGATAAACCCATCGTGTTTGGGCTCGTTGCATTTGTCTTCACGAGAAATTTACTTTAGACCTAAAAGATTCTCAATTCGACGGTATGTTTTCTTTTTTTGGATGTTTGTTACGCGATTACTCCGTCAATTGTGGGCCGATTTTGAAAATTCTTTTTTTTTTTATTTGAAAGGGGATAACCCTGAGGTTTTTGAAGTGAAAACTTCTTTAGCGGCTCTTGGCACTTTTTTAGGTGGGTAAAAATGTATAACTCGCGACATCGCGTCAGCGTCATTTTTAAAATGAAACCTTAAGTCATTGCGTTAAGGGTTAAGTTAGAGTGGCACGGGATCTGCCGGCACTCCCGGAGTGCAACTGTTAAGTAGGGTTCCGTAACACGTTTATGTCTGTCCATTCTACTAAGTGCTGCAAAATGAATGTAGGGTTCCGTAACATATGCATGTCTATCCGTTCTACTAAATTTTACAATTTTCAACCAAGGTCCTCCGACGGTTATTTTATAATAAAAGTAGGCTTCCGTAACACGTTTATGTCTGTCCATTCTACTAAGTTCTGCAACATCACCTACAACGTCTGTGATGTCAGCCCATAACACCAGTGCCATGTCAGTGCTTCCCCCTTTGATCGTGCTGACTACACTGAACTGGTCGGAAAACACAAACTATTTACATAGCCGTTTCGACCGACGTTTAATTCAGTGCGGTGGTACCAACCCGGGAAGGTTAAACCCTACCACCAAGTAAAATTACGAGGGAAGGGACTTACAGTTTTACGAGGAATCCGAACCTTGGTCAGCCTCCAACGGTCAGCGGTCACCCATCTAAGTACTGACCGCACCCAGCGTTGCTTAAAATTCAATAGCGACAGTTGACTGTCTGCACCACTGAGCTATCGAAGCTGACGTGGTCCTATTTTAATTGGGTCAAGATCGGATTGGAAAGCGAGGCGGAATCGCGAGGCCGAAGGCCGAGCGATTCCGCCGAGTACATTAATAGCAAAAAATTACTAAAAAAAACTGTGAAATAAAAAAAAAGTTTTAAAAAACATAAAACCGACTTCCTAAAAAAAGGAAAACTAAAAAACTATTCAAAATAAAAATATAAAAACCGCCTTCAAAAATATATGAAATAAAAACCTAAAAAAAAAAAAACGAACCCTAGAGTTGAAGGCGGTGCTAAAGCAAGCAAAAATTATGCATGAAAGAAAACATGAGTGGATGATAATATCCTTTGTGATTTGTAAAGCAAGCAAAAATGATGCATGAAAGAAAACATGAGTGGATGATAATATCCTTTGTGATTTGTGTAGCCTTTTTAGCACCGCCTTCAACTCTAGGGTTCGTTTTTTTTTTTTTAGGTTTTTATTTCATATATTTTTGAAGGCGGTTTTTATATTTTTATTTTGAATAGTTTTTTAGTTTTCCTTTTTTTAGGAAGTCGGTTTTATGTTTTTTTATTTTCTTTAATTCTTGAATTCTTAATTGAATTCTTTATTTATTTACACGAAAACCATTTTACTTACACTGTAAGATAAAGACGACTAGTAACTCACGTAACGGAAAACAAGAAAAAAAAAAGTTTTAAAAAACATAAAACCGACTTCCTAAAAAAAGGAAAACTAAAAAACTATTCAAAATAAAAATATAAAAACCGCCTTCAAAAATATATGAAATAAAAACCTAAAAAAAAAAAACGAACCCTAGAGTTGAAGGCGGTGCTAAAAAGGCTACACAAATCACAAAGGATATTATCATCCACTCATGTTTTCTTTCATGCATCATTTTTGCTTGCTTTAGCACCGCCTTCAACTCTAGGGTTCGTTTTTTTTTTTTAGGTTTTTATTTCATATATTTTTGAAGGCGGTTTTTATATTTTTATTTTGAATAGTTTTTTAGTTTTCCTTTTTTTAGGAAGTCGGTTTTATGTTTTTTAAAACTTTTTTTTATTTCACAGTTTTTTTTAGTAATTTTTGCTATTAATGTACTCGGCGGAATCGCTCGGCCTTCGGCCTCGCGATTCCGCCTCGCTTTCCAATCCGATCTTGACCCAATTAAAATAGGACCACGTCAGCTTCGATAGCTCAGTGGTGCAGACAGTCAACTGTCGCTATTGAATGTTAAGCAACGCTGGGTGCGGTCAGTACTTGGATGGGTGACCGCTGACCGTTGGAGGCTGACCGAGGTTCGGATTCCTCGTAAAACTGTAGGTCCCTTCCCTCCTAATCTTACTTGGTGGTAGGGTTTAACCTGACCGGGTTGGTACCACCGCACTGAATTAAACGTCGGTCGAAACGGCTATGTAAATAGTTTGTGTTTTCCGACCAGTTCAGTGTAGTCAGTACGATCAAAGGGGGAAGTACTGACATGGCACTTAGTTTACCCGGTGTTATGGGCTGACATCACGGACGTTGTAGGTGATGTTGCAGAACTTAGTAGAATGGACAGACATAAACATGTTACGGAACCCTACTTTTATTATAAAATAACCGTCGGAGGACCTTGGTTGAAAATTGTGAAATTTAGTAGAACGGACAGACATACATTTGTTACGGAACCCTACTTTTATTATAAAATAACCGTCGGAGGGCCTTGGTTGAAAATTGTAAAATTTAGTAGAACGGACAGACATACATTTGTTACGGAACCCTACATTCATTTTGAAATAAATGTTAAATTTTGTAGAACGGACAGACATGCATTTGTCACGGAACCCTACATTCATCTTGCAGAACTTAGTAGAATGGACAGACATAAACGTGTTACGGAACCCTACTTTTATTATAAAATAACCGTCGGAGGACCTTGGTTGAAAATTGTAAAATTTAGTAGAACGGATAGACATGCATTTGTTACGGAACCCTACATTCATTTTGAAATAAATGTTAAATTTAGTAGAACAGACAGACATGCATTTGTTACGGAACCCTACATTCATTTTGCAGAACTTAGTAGAATGGACAGACATAAACGTGTTACCGAACCCTACTTAACAGTTGCACTCCGGGAGTGCCGGCAGATCCCGTGCCACTCTAACTTAACCCTTAATGCAATGACTTAAGGTTTCATTTTAAAAATGACGCTGACGCGATGTCGCGAGTTATACATTTTTTACCCACCTAATAAAAAAGTGCCAAGCGCCGCTAAAGAAGTTTTCACTTCAAAAACCTCAGGGTTATCCCCTTTCAAATAAAAAAAAAAGAATTTTCAAAATCGGCCCACAATTGACGGAGTAATCGCGTAACAAACATCAAAAAAAAGAATACATACCGTCGAATTGAGAATCTCTTAGGTCTAAAGTAAATTGTTCGTGAAGACAAATGCAACGAGCCCAAACACGATGGGTTTATCATGTGTAGTTTAGGAGTTCCTATGGCCACCTTCTGTCTCCATCATCAAACCAGCTCGATGGTACTCGGTACAGTAGGTACTGGCCAGGTACCATAATAAATTAAACGCCGGTCGGAAAAGATAAAAAAATTTCAAATTTAGAATATTCATGAAACAAGGGTCCGAATATGTATCACTAGTATATCGATTCATGTATTTCAACAGGACAGAGAAAATTTCAAAATATTAGGTATTTAATACTTTTTAGTTTTTTTTTTTTTGTTTTTTTTGGAAATCGGTTTAATATTTTTTAAAACAGTTTTTATTTCATTCTTTTTAGTAATATTACATAAAAAAGAATAATCGAAATCGAATAATCGAAATCGATTGAAGTGGTACAGAATTATTCGCCATATGTGTCAGACTGCAAATTGCTGAATAAGTCCACATCACAAATGTTTTGCTGAAGGTAACCACACACCATACTAATTTATCAAACTGAAAATTGCCGAAAACGACCACATCACAAGTTTTGCTGAAGGTAACCACACACCATAGTATTATGCTGATTTTTCGAAAACCACTGAACCAATTTCGATAAAATTGAAATGGGACCACCTCGGAAGTATGACCTAACTAACAAAAAAAGAATTTTCTAAATCGGCCCTCAATTGACGGAGAAATCGTGTTACAAACATACAAAAAAATAAAAAAAATAAAAAAAAAAATAAAAAAAAAAAAAAACATACAGACGAATTGAGAACCTCCTCCTTTTTTGGAAGTCGGTTAAAAAATCATAACTACCAAACTTTTCCACTCTTTTCTATGGCCCAGGCAGGTGGTGTTCTTGGTGAAGCCATTGCAAGCTAAGATTATTAACCGACTTCCAAAAAAGGAGGAGGTTCTCAATTCGTCTGTATGTTTTTTTTTTTTATTTTTTTTTTTATTTTAATTTTTTTGTATGTTTGTAACACGATTTCTCCGTCAATTGAGGGCCGATTTAGAAAATTCTTTTTTTGTTAGTTAGGTCATACTTCCGAGGTGGTCCCATTTCAATTTTATCGAAATTGGTTCAGTGGTTTTCGAAAAATCAGCATAATACTATGGTGTGTGGTTACCTTCAGCAAAACTTGTGATGTGGTCGTTTTCGGCAATTTTCAGTTTGATAAATTAGTATGGTGTGTGGTTACCTTCAGCAAAACATTTGTGATGTGGACTTATTCAGCAATTTGCAGTCTGACACATATGGCGAATAATTCTGTACCACTTCAATCGATTTCGATTATTCGATTTCGATTATTCTTTTTTATGTAATATTACTAAAAAGAATGAAATAAAAACTGTTTTAAAAAATATTAAACCGATTTCCAAAAAACAAAACAAAAAAAACTAAAAAGTATTAAATACCTAATATTTTGAAATTTTCTCTGTCCTGTTGAAATACATGAATCGATATACTAGTGATACATATTCGGACCCTTGTTTCATGAATATTCTAAATTTGAAATTTTTTTATCTTTTCCGACCGGCGTTTAATTTATTATGGTACCTGGCCAGTACCTACTGTACCGAGTACCATCGAGCTGGTTTGATGATGGAGACAGAAGGTGGCCATAGGAACTCCTAAACTACACATGATAAACCCATCGTGTTTGGGCTCGTTGCATTTGTCTTCACGAGAAATTTACTTTAGACCTAAAAGATTCTCAATTCGACGGTATGTTTTCTTTTTTTGGATGTTTGTTACGCGATTACTCCGTCAATTGTGGGCCGATTTTGAAAATTCTTTTTTTTTTTATTTGAAAGGGGATAACCCTGAGGTTTTTGAAGTGAAAACTTCTTTAGCGGCTCTTGGCACTTTTTTAGGTGGGTAAAAATGTATAACTCGCGACATCGCGTCAGCGTCATTTTTAAAATGAAACCTTAAGTCATTGCGTTAAGGGTTAAGTTAGAGTGGCACGGGATCTGCCGGCACTCCCGGAGTGCAACTGTTAAGTAGGGTTCCGTAACACGTTTATGTCTGTCCATTCTACTAAGTTCTGCAAAATGAATGTAGGGTTCCGTAACATATGCATGTCTATCCGTTCTACTAAATTTTACAATTTTCAACCAAGGTCCTCCGACGGTTATTTTATAATAAAAGTAGGCTTCCGTAACACGTTTATGTCTGTCCATTCTACTAAGTTCTGCAACATCACCTACAACGTCTGTGATGTCAGCCCATAACACCAGTGCCATGTCAGTGCTTCCCCCTTTGATCGTGCTGACTACACTGAACTGGTCGGAAAACACAAACTATTTACATAGCCGTTTCGACCGACGTTTAATTCAGTGCGGTGGTACCAACCCGGGAAGGTTAAACCCTACCACCAAGTAAAATTACGAGGGAAGGGACTTACAGTTTTACGAGGAATCCGAACCTTGGTCAGCCTCCAACGGTCAGCGGTCACCCATCTAAGTACTGACCGCACCCAGCGTTGCTTAAAATTCAATAGCGACAGTTGACTGTCTGCACCACTGAGCTATCGAAGCTGACGTGGTCCTATTTTAATTGGGTCAAGATCGGATTGGAAAGCGAGGCGGAATCGCGAGGCCGAAGGCCGAGCGATTCCGCCGAGTACATTAATAGCAAAAAATTACTAAAAAAAACTGTGAAATAAAAAAAAAGTTTTAAAAAACATAAAACCGACTTCCTAAAAAAAGTAAAACTAAAAAACTATTTAAAATAAAAATATAAAAACCGCCTTCAAAAATATATGAAATAAAAACCTAAAAAAAAAAACGAACCCTAGAGTTGAAGGCGGTGCTAAAGCAAGCAAAAATGATGCATGAAAGAAAACATGAGCGGATGATAATATCCTTTGTGATTTGTGTAGCCTTTTTAGCACCGCCTTCAACTCTAGGGTTCGTTTTTTTTTTTAGGTTTTTATTTCATATATTTTTGAAGGCGGTTTTTATATTTTTATTTTAAATAGTTTTTTAGTTTTACTTTTTTTAGGAAGTCGGTTTTTTAACCACCAACACATTCACCCACACCACTTCCCTTGTTTTTACATACATTTATATTCAAAACCAATGTTTTGGTGCCTTAAAAAATGTTTTTTTTATTTTGTATGAAAAATTAATTTGTATGTCGGCCCCCCCTAAACGGCCCCCCTCTCCCCCCCCCCCCCCCACCCCGCACCGTACCCCTCTCCGCCACCTGCCAGTATCTATACCCACCCCTATGAAGCATTAAGGAATCCATAGATGGCGTGAGTGACGCTGACCATGACATGGCGATACGGAACCCTCGGTGCGCGAGTTCGACTCGCACTTAGCCGGCTTTTTTTATTTTTTTATGGAAAGCGCGCGTTTCACTTACTAGTACTTAGGTGACTAACGATGCCCATGGCTAGCCGGTTGAAATTTTCACAGAATATGTGTTATTTTGGCGTATATAACAACAAATAATAAAACAATTTAAATGTGAAAAATTCAGGGGGTCCTCATACAAGAAACGTGTTTTTTTCAACTTTTTTTTCGTGGTGCTGAAACCTCGATGCGCGCGTCCGACTCGCACTTGGCCGGTTTTTATATTGAATTTAAAAACCCTTCGTCGCAGATACTTCAAATATGTTGCAAACCTTATTCTGCAAGACGAATGAACGACTGAAAATAACAAGGCAGCATAATATCTATCGCAATGCAATAACACAATATGTCGACGCAGGAAGATGATCTCGGAGTATTGGCAAGATGTACAAAATGCATGACATTATTAAACGAGGCCACCCAGGGCGTGTACGTGACACCGCCGCGGTCGGCGCGCAGCGAGAAACATCACACAACTCCGATCGTGATCGTAAGCACACCTGGGCGCGGTCAGTAGGTACTCGGATGTATGACCGCTCGACCGTTGGAGGCAGAGCGTGATTCGGATTCCGCTTAAAACTGTAGGTCCCTACCCTTCTTACCTTACTAGGTGGTAGGGTTTATCCCGCTCGGGTCGGTACCACCGCACTGAATGAAACGTCGGTCCTCGCGTCTGTCGAAGCAACTGTGAAAATAGTTCGTGTTTTCCGTGCAGTGTAGCCGGCACGACCGAAGGGAAGCACTGACACGACACCTAGTTCACCAAGGTGTTATGGGCTGGGCTGACATCACGGCTGTTGTATAGGTGATGCAGCCAAACGTGTCAGTTTCTATAAACAAACATAAAACGGTTTAAAAAACATTGCACCGACTTCAAAAAACAACTAGAACTGAAAAGTGTTAAATAATATTTTGATTTGAAATTGAAAGCACAAAAGGGGTCCACCTATCAATTTTCAGGTGTGCTTAAGTACCGCCTTCAACGCAAGGGTCCGAATATGAATCAAAATATTATTTTTTCACACTTTTCAGTTCTAGTTGTTTTCTGAAGTCGGTGCAATATTTTTCGTTACATCACATAACAAGTTCTGCGTAGAATTGGGCGTTAAACCGACCCAACGACGTGTTTTTCCAGTGATTGGAACACAGTTAAAAGTCCATTTCTTGAAAACTACTGAACCGATTAGGTATAAGAAAATGGCTTCTCTCAACTGACAGAACAGTATGTGAAAACATGCTGTTCCATATTAATATTTTATCTATTTATTTACATCTTATTTATATAGCATTGTATATTATATATCTTATTTCTATCTCATAGTAGATATTCTTAGATTGTTTATGATTATTTTATATATTTTTTATTTTTGTTTTTCATTATTATTTTGTCTAATTTTATAACTAAATTGTTATTGTAAAACCTGAGTGCATCGACACAGGCGAAAGCCCAGTGGTGCACTCGGGACATCTATCAAATGTGGTTTTGTTTTCTATGTCTACTGTTCTCTTTCTTTTCTAAACATTTTGTGACACTAACCTAGACTTAAGAAAATGAAATTGTTACTAACCTTCTCAACAATAAAAAAATTTGGAATTCGAATTTGGAATTTGGATTTTCATGAAACTTACACTGTTCCCTAAGTTGAAGTAAATGTAAGCCAATATGTATGGGCAATAAGAATGGGCACAGTCCGATTAATAGTTTTGGAGAAATGCGTGGACAAACATACATACATACATTCTTACAAACATACATACATACAAACATACGCTTATGAAATTTGGCTCACCTATTTAGAAGCCCACATAGATTCACTTATACGAGTATTGTAGAATTTCAACGATATTACATACATACGTGTCGAATTGATAACCTCCTTTTTTTTAAGTCGGTTAAAAAAGGCGGCCTTTGAGTCAGATGGCGACGCGACGCGGGCATCGAATGTCATCGAGTATACCTAAACGAAGCTATATAACGGAACGATTTGATTTTGGCAAACGGTAACACATTCTGAATTTGAATGACCGTTGAAAACAGATTCCTAAATCGAGAGGTGTCGTCATACTTTGATGTCGATCTCTTGTTTCGCACAAGAGAGATAGCAATATGTACCGACTTAATAACTGTCTGACTGACTGACTGACAGACAACGCACAGCCTCGGTGGGTCTAGAAGCATGAAATGTCCTTATGTGTTCCACTTCGTCGATCAGTTCACCATATATGCAGGACCGAGATGAAAGACACTAGGAAAGGACCACTACGGTGAGAAAGAACTTCGAGGAATCGACTGGAAGAAATTATGCTGGAATATGGAGCGAAGACGGGCAGACTGGACGACCATGAGCAGGGAGTAGGTAGACGACGGCAGCAGGTAATTGCCCCACACCCCTTGCGGGATAGGCAATATAGTCTCAAACTGTGGACCTGATCGCAGGACTGACCCCGTCAGTCCTCTCACCAAGAACTTTTTTTTATGGAAACTGACACGTTTGGCTACATCACCTACAACATCCGTGATGTAAGCCCATAACACCGGGTGAACTAGGTGCCATGTCAGTGCTTCCCTTCGGTCGTGCCGGCTACACTTAACGGGACGGAAAACACAAACTATTTACATAGCCGTTTCGACCGTAGTTTCATTCAGTGCGGTGGTACCAACCCGGGCGGGTTGAACCCTACCACCTAGTAAGGTAAGAAGGGAAGGGACCTACAGTTTTACGTGGAAACGGAACCACGGTCAGCCTCCAACGGTCGAGCGTTCACCCATCCAAGTACTGACCGGACCGGCCCAGCGTTGCTTAACAATCAATAGCGACAGTCGACTGTCTGCACCACTGAGCTATCGAGGCTGACTATAGTATATAATGCATCACCTAAGGTGGTTAAATAGAGGATTAAAGTTTATATTGAAGTTAGAATTATGAAAATTGGTGTTTAGACTTCTCTTGAGAAATAAACCTCAGTTGTCGCTGATACATCGCTCTTTGGAAATTGCAAAAAATATATTTAAAATGTGAATATGACCATGGATACTTTTCCATCAAATTGTTCTGGCATTTTGATAATTCCACCATTCTGATCTTTAAGCATGCCACTTTGTTCCTGTCAGAAGTATCTAAGGAATGTACAGTTACTTCATACGAAATTACATCACATATTACTTTATTTTTTTTTTTCAAAAATACTGCTATCAGAGTCCGCAAATGAATATTTGCGGATTCTGATAGGATAAATGATTCAATAAACCGGAGGCACATTTCCGGAAAAGTCGCAGCCGTTAAATTGCACAATTTGACATAATCGCTCGTAAAAGTGTTAAGCGACTGGCGCGTCGGCAGGCAGGAGCGACGCATCATAAATCTTAGGAGCGTTAGCTAAGGATTCAGTAAGATGTGTGTCTTGCATGTTAATGTTCGCGTAATCTATATAGAACTGACGTAATTTATATACTCCAAGCTTATTGAACGCTAATCGAATCGAATAAAAAAACAAAACAAGTATCTGCTATTTTCACGGGAAATTAAATCCGCGATCTCCTGATTATGAGTTTTCAAAATGATTAATATATTCAGGTACATTTATTTTATAACGTAAAACGCTAATAAATAACAATATAATTACATAAAGTGTTACTGTAGTAAAATATTTCGTCCAACTCAGCCGACTCCGCCACAGTGCACAGTGCTGGCAGCGTTGGCCCTTTGAATGGCTAGGATTAATTAATTAATTTAAATAATGGAATGAAAACACAAGTATCTTTGTAAATGTCGAATTGAAGGACTCGTTAATACATTTTAATTAAAAAATATATGTATTTAAAATGATAAAACTGAAAATTCTAAAAGTTGGCTAAAACTCACATACCTTATTATCATGTAAAATAATGTAAATTAAAAAGTATTTCACTGAACATTACTACAATATTTAAATGTCATTATTCTCACAGGTCCGCCATCGTCTGTATGTCTGTCGTATACCGTTACAATTTGTTTCCGGAGAACTATTAAATTCGATAGGCACCTTAAAAGGATGTCTGATGTCGCAGCGGCGACGCCGCGCCCCCGCCGCCGCCCCACCCCGCCCCGCACGCAGCCTTCGGTAGAGCCTTGGCGGAAAACAACTGTTAGAGTGGACCAATTATTTTAATTTTTAACCAATGTAAAAAAAAAATTAGCACGTTCTCAATTCGTCGGAAACTGTTTTTTATGAATAACCGCGTGGACCTATTTCGATGTTTCTTTTTATATTACCATAGGGTTGGTTCCATATAAATTTAGTCAAGTTCTGATTCAAAATACACTACAGGTCCCTTCACAGGCGATTTGTAAGTCAGAAGTACAGAAGGGTCGTTTGGCGCCCGATTCTTTATTCGGGGATCATGCAAACAGAATGGTAAAACATATTCAGAGATTTACAACATGTCTTTGCCCCGAGTAAACATCTACGAACGATCATTATTGCAAATGACAAACAATTTTAATTTTTAATTTTTAACAAAGAATGCTGAGAAAACGGGACATGGTTGCGTGAAATC
This sequence comes from Nematopogon swammerdamellus, assembly GCA_946902875.1. NCBI lineage: Eukaryota > Metazoa > Arthropoda > Insecta > Lepidoptera > Adelidae > Nematopogon > Nematopogon swammerdamellus. The sequence continues at coordinate 1,107,995 of OX336345.1, read as the reverse complement.
CTTCGTGCGCAGAAACCATTATAAGTACCCTTAAAACAGCATATCTCCCTATTTTACCCCGTATACACAATCTCTTGGTAGTGCAGTTGGGAATGAAAACATTGTGCACTACTACTTGGTAGTGCAAACGGGAAGAAATAACTAATTCCAAACGACACTACCAGTTTCGCAGCGGTAGTACAGTAGTGCAGATGGGAAAAAAAATTCCAAACTGCACTACTGGTAGTGCAGCTTGGTAGTGCAGAGTGGAAGGAACGGAAAAATACCCCATTTGATAGATATTTTCATTTTTCTTAGGTAGTTTTATAAATTGTTAAATAAATAATAATTTATGGAACAGACAAAACTTACCTCCTTGCGCAATCATTGCATTGGTTCCCTCTGTAGGAGTGCTGTATTTCAATTAAACGAAATAAATTCTGAAGCCAATTAGCCGATATGAGTGAAAGTTCTCAATTCTGCACATTTAATACTTATATCAAGAAAATTAAGTTTTTTTTTTCTCAACCGACTCGCTCCGATCCGGTTCGTATCGTTAAAAACGTTTACATAGTTATTTACGTAGTTCATTAGCGAGTTTATTATTTAACTGCGGTTTTGTATACAAGTATACAGTTCATAATTAATTAATTAGTGATCTCGTTAACATTTATCGGGTCATGTGGGAGGGATTGGTGAATGCAGATTAATTTGATGAAAGTGAATTATTAACAACTATAATTTGTCAATTGGCGCTGCGTCGGCCAAAATTACTAATTATGAGCATTAATTCGGGTGCAAGTTGATATTAATATCTACAACAATTATTTTTTTAACGAAATATTTAATTAAAGTATATTAAAATTACAACAACTGTACAAAACAATTTAAACAAACTTATTAAACAAAATTAACCTAATAGATAACTACTAAACTGAAGTATGAAGTTGAAGTACTATATGAAGTTGCGCAAATTGTGATGTTCTCGAACTGTACGCCGCGCAATGTTCGCCGAATTATTGTTGCGATAAACTCGCATACACAAAAAACGCGATCCGCACAGGTGAAACGCTCCATGGCGACTGAATTCACAGAAATTGAATTTCGAATTAAGAACATAAACGCGGTTTTCCCGCGCGTCACATGTTTTTAATTCGAAATTCAAATTTCTAAGGACTTATGGGCCACCCTGCATTTTGTTAAACCAATGAGGATACCTCTGTACGAGTAACCGAAATTAAAGTACTTAATTTGTATACTTATATATAAGAAAAAAATTGCCACTCATAAGGTGTCTAACGACGCCCATGGACATTCGCTCGTATGCCGGGGTTACGACTGCCATGCCGGCCTGACAGGTGCCCATTCACGCCCCTCTTGAAGGATCCGAGAACGTACTTGGGGGAGGGGTTATATGAGCAGGGAGAGCGTTCCAGAGTTTACCGGTTCTGTAGAGGAAAGATCTGCAGAATCGATTGGTACGCATCCGCGGTAAGTCCAGGGTGTAGGGATTCAATCCCTGCCCAGTGCACTTGTATAATATATGTTAGTACAACTTTATATTTCTTATATCTTATTTATATTATTACTTAGCTTTATACGTGGGCTGTTCCGAAAATTGTTAGCCATAGAATAAATACAATTTTTTTTCCTGAAACTATTTTGATTTGACGGCTAATTTAAATACAAATCTCCTTGATGAAAATTATAGGCCAGCTATGTGTAGTTCTTTTTTTAAATATTTTTAACGGTTATCCGTCCCTCATATTTTATTTGCAACAATGGACGTCTCGCGAGAGGCTTTTCGTGTTATGATTTTCTATGCTTATAAACTAGGGTTAACCTTCAAGGAATCTCACGAAAATTTGCAAGCTGCTTTTGGGGAGTCTGCTCCTGCGTTAGCAACAGTTACTTATTTGTTTCGTGAATTTAAACGTGGTCGAGAGAACCTAAACGATGACCCCAGACCCGGTCGACTATCAACTGCAGTCACTCATGAAAACGTCATCAGGGTAGAGTGGCTATTGCGGGAGAATAGACACATTACACATCGGGAGATTCAGGCTGAACTGAAGATTGGTATTGCGAAGTTTGTCTGCCTCAAGCTTTCGGGGAGTTGAATAGCGAGCGCCCAAGGAGCGGCGTCCGTGGCATTCTTTTTCACCAAGATAACGCGCCCGCTCACACACCGGTAGAAACATGGACTATTTGACAACTTCGGGGGTACAAAGGTTATCCCATCCTCCGTACAGCCCAGATTTAGCTCCATGCGATTTTTTTTTATTTCCCACGGTAAAAAAAATGCTTTGCGGGCGAAAATTCAACACGGCAGACGAGGCCGTCGAAGAATTTCGGCGGTTATTTTTCGACCTCCCGCAAGATACGTTTTTTAAATGTTTTGAAACCTGGTTCACCCGAATGCATAAGTGCATAGGGATTGGAGGGAAATATTTTAAAAAGCTGTAAATAAATTTTTTTCATATTCTAACTATTTTTCATGTCACTAACAATTTTCGGAACAGCCTATGTATATCCTGGTCGGGACCTATTTTTTTCTGTTAATTTTTGGCTTTGAATCTATCTAATGGTGAAATTTAATTATTTCGGTGATGCCCACCCCCAGCGCATATTGCTCTCACCATTGCCTCTCACGCGCTGTTTTTCGGATGCGTTTACTGCAAACTTCAAACATCCCGCTACTGGTTTATCTTCCCATAAAAACACCACAAATCACAAGGTCGCATCACGCGATCACGACCCATCGAGCGGATGTGATCTTTAAAACATTCAAGCTTAAAGCTACAAATCGGCTGCGAGTGATCCTGAAAAGTATAGGGTGTCCCGCTGCGGCACGCGCCTCACCAGCTCCAGGATTCGAGTTAAAAGAAACCGCCGCCCCCGGGGCGCGGGCGGCGATCTCAATAATTTGTAATTGAAAGGAATCGACCGAATCGATCTAAATAATTCCCGCCGATTATGCGGTGGAAAAAGTGCGCACACGCACACGCCGCGCGGGGCACCTGTCGGGAGGCTGTTGGCCTGAATTTGAAACGAGGCTCACATGATTAAGAGTTGCATTAATTCCATTTAATTATCAACTGGCGAGTGTCGATGCTGGCCTGTAAACCGGGTCTTAACATTGCATCGTCTTGACCACAGATCAGAGAATTCTTTCTGTGGTCTTGACCATAATATTGGTATAAAAAATACCTACAGACATACATACATAGCACACGCTGTATCCCGACAATCGTGCTAAGCAGAGTAATCGGTGTTGTTGTGCTGCAGGAACTCCGGTAAATTGCAGCACAACACCGACCACCAAATTTAGCAAAGTAGAATAGAATAAAATAGAAATAGGTACTTATTGCACACAGAAACACTAACAAAGATACAGAAGACAGTAGTTAGCATACAGAAGTAGAAATTTACAATACTTCACACAGAAACAAGAGACTAGTAGCGTGCAAAGGCGAACTTATCACTTTAAGGGATTTCTTCCAGTCAACCTTTGAGTGATGACTGATGAGAGTTAGTGGGGAAGAAATATGGCAAGGGTATATATATATATAGTACAGACATTTGGACAACAAAGTATTAGGACATGACAACTATCAAGCAGCAAGTAAGACACGAAGAACCACCCATCTGCTACATGACTCGGTGAAAGGACCGTGCAAAGGCGAGAGGTGGCTATTCTGTCGCCCTTACGGCGGCATCTTGTCCTTATCCTTTTGCCGCCTTTTACGACATGCACGGGTAGAGATGCTGTGGGGCTATTATTTTTAAGTACCAACCCCACACGATAAGCGGGGTATACACAATACTCGGGGAAGCTCTCCAACTGGTAACGGTTTTCGAATTTATGTCAATTCTTTAAACTGCAAATAAAATTACCGACGAAATCCGACCACAGATAATTCTCGCTTTAACATAAGTAAGTCGAGTCTACTTAGGTAGGACTAGGGTTACCAGATGGTATCCCAAACGAGGACATGTCCTCCTTTTCGGATCAAACAGAAACGTCCTCCTTCCGCCTTCAATATTGTCCTCCTTATTTTAATTAAACCATATTATTCGAAGTTCCCGCCCGCGCTGCATTCATCCCACAATGCAAATATTGAAGGAGTATTTTCCCTTATTAACGCACAATGGACAAAGGAGCGAAATAGATTAACAGTACAATTCTTAAAGATATAATCCTAACTCAGTACTATTTAAAAGATCTTCTAAAAAATTACCAGTTATTGTCAAAAATAAGTAGTTCTGATAAAATATAGTGCACAGTTAAAATATGTTTTGTTTTATTTATAGAATTTCTCTAATTGGAGCCTCTCCGGAGTATATGTCCTCCTTTAAATTTTGCATCTGGTAACCGTGTAGGTAGGACTGCCATCATAACAGTCGCATCAACTCCAACGGAACCCACGTATTGTTATTTACGGCGGCGTTGGAATATTGACACAATTTCTCCCTATAAGGATAATCGCAACTACATAATCGTCTTGCTCGCGCGCATTAGCTCGCGATGAGTCTGTCTCGTTTCCTCTCGCACTAACGGTGCAACGCGCGTCCGCGCGGCCGGATGTGCGACGCGCTTCCCGCGCACGCGTCCTCCATTTTCATTTTCGAAAAAAAAAAGAGCATCGCCACCGGAAATATGTTACGCGCATCGTCGTCGCCACCGCTCGGACAGATCCGCCATATTTGTATTAAGGCTAGCCAGCGCTAGAGAACGCATATTAATGATCGAATTAATTATGAAGAATGTAATAAGCGAACTTAGCATGTGTACTTACGTGCGACTGCGCAACCGACCGCGACGAACATGTGAACACCTACAAACATAAACTTAAAATACATTTTTATGCAAATTGTCGCCTTAGAGCAGGGGTGCCAACTGGCCAAACTTTTTAGTCCTGAGGTCTACTCAACAAATTAAAATTCACGAGTGGTCTACTGAATGGGATAATAACATTGATGATAATAAGGCTTTCTAATAAAAAAAACCGCATCCAAATCGATCCATCCGTTTAGGAGCTACGATGCCACAGACACACTCATACACACACACGTTAAACTTATAACACCCCTCTTTTTTAAACGGGGGCTAAAAAAACGCATTTGATTAGATATTTTTTTATGGAATTTTTAATGGGATTTTATTTCATTTGGGATAAACACATTTGACGTATCAATGACAGATGTCACCTAACTGTCACTGTAATCACAATCGTGCTGTAATGCTGTAAGTAAGGAAACTGCGTTTTTGTAGAGCATAATTTATTCGCCCGTTTGCTGTTCCTATTTCGAACCCAATGAATGGAAAACGTGCGGACTAGAGGCGGGGCGCAAGTTTGTATATCCTGCAGGCGGGCTAGCTGAAAAGCCTTCGCGGTCGTTGCTTTGGCCATCCCTGTCTTAGAGGCATCCTTCCAAGTTCCAGTTCATACAACCGGAAATAATGATGGGTTATGGAGGCGTTAAAGATGTATTGTAATTTATTACGTTGATGATGCACCGTCAATTGAAAGCTGAGCTTGTGCGCCTGCCGACATTACGCGTGATCGTTATCGTCCGTCATAATTCGTAATGTGACGGACACAAGCTTGATAACGATCGACCAGGTCCACAATATAACGAAAAGAAACACATCTCATTAGTCATCCCTTCGAAAAGGAGCAAAACAATCGCGATATCTGCAAGAACCACACTAAATGTATAGTTATAACACGGGGGTTATAGGTTTCTGAATTAGCGGGTCCAAAAAGGTATTACAAAAAAGTTAAATTACAAATATAAAAAAAACCCCGGCTCTTAAAAAGTCAAAAATAATTTCCGTTTACTTAAAGAAGTCGGGGGGCCGCTTAAGTAAATACCCACGCAGCTCTAAGTTTTTATATTGTATTTACCTACCCCCCCCCCCCCCCCGCCCCCCCCACCTCCTTTAAGTAAATTTTTGAAATTTGTAATTTAACTTTTCTATCAAGCTTTAAAAAAAAAAAAACTCTTCCAGCTCATCAACAATTTACGTGCATGCCTACACCTGCTGCGTCACCGTTCGGAACCGGTGTAAAACTGTAGGTCCCTTCCCTTGCCCCTTACTAGGTGGTAGGCTCAAATTGTAGTGGGTTGATACCACCGTACTGGATATAAGATGGCCGCATAGCAGCCTCGGTTGTGTTCTCCTCTAGTCCAGTATAGCCAGCAATCCAGGGAAGTCTCTGGTATGGCACCTACCTTCTCGGAGGTGATATTGGCTGGTCGAAGCATGTGGTTTAGCCCCTCCGACTCAGACAAATAAATAAAAATGGTGTGGGGTCATTCCATGAAAAGGAGGACAAACGTAAAAAAAAAAAAGTTAATTTGTAAATGAATTATTGTTTATTATTTTGATCTCTATGAGTGGCAACACCTTCCTTAAGTGTCAAATTGACATATTGACAACAAATGTCAGTGTCATACTTGTTGCAACGTGTTACTGGTCTAGGAGTGAAAAGCAGTGTCGAAATACGTCTGAAAAACATTACATTATTTGATTGTCTGCTGCTTAAGTTGGTAAGTTAACAATATTTTATTAGTTTGGGACAATTCAATACAATATTTAGCAACGATATGTTGCTATGCGAAAGGAATTACTCCTTCAAATCGTCAGATGAAAACTAACCTCTTATTTGTAACGTGAGTTACCAAAAAGAACATGTTTTTTCAGTAATATCAGCATTTCACAGCCCATTTGAACAATAAATCAGATCCTCTGTTTTTATCATTACATGCGTCGAAAAATTATAAAATTGTTCTCAGTTTCATTGTATTTCCTCGAAATCCATCAATCTGTTTTCTGTAACGCGAGTTACCGGTAACTCGCGTTACATTGGTGTAACGCGAGTTACCAATAATTTGTCGCCTATTCACGGTGATGTACAAATGTATTTATGTATGTTTAGACAAAATGCCGCTCTCAGCGGCGGAAAAGATGAGGAGAAGGCGGGAAAAACTGAAAAGAGAGGGTACAACGTCATGCAAAAAATATAACCTGGAACTACTTCGCCACATCTCATGGAAAAGGCCCCGTTGATGGCATAGGTGGTGCTCTGAAGAGGACAGTACGCAACATAGTAATGAGAAGGGAAGCCATTGTTTTTAGCGCAGAGCAGTTTGCTGAGGCAGCTAAAAAATCGTCTGTAAAAGTTATACATGTAACAGCCCAAGAAATTGAAGAAACTGCGAAAGAAATGAACCTGGACACCGTTTTCTCTAATGCGCCGGGAATAACTGGAATATCGAAAAGTCACATAATCTACTGGGACAATGGTCAATTGCAAATGGCCCGCACATCTTCAGAATTAAACAGGGGAATCAAGGAAATGCGAAGTTTCTACGAAGAAGTATATGGTGCCGAAAGTGGTAGTGATGAAAGTGATGATAATATCCCACCATCTGTGATAAAACAAAGAAATGTGTCTACCTAAACTATATAAATTAATAAGGATAATATATTGCATGACCAGACTACAATAAAACAAATTTGAATTTTCTTAAATTTTGTATGAAGAACAGAGGTAACGCGAGTTACCAAATGTATGTAACGCGAGTTACCTATAATTTGTAAAATAACTTTTATATGGTTCTATTACTTTGATCTCTTTATAGAAAACGTTATTCTTTGATTCCTTGTTGATAATACTTAGTAATAAAAATAGTTTGTTAGTTTTAAATTCACAGAAATGTTTGCTAGAAAATTGTACTATTAACCTCATGTCCGATACGCGTAACGCGAGTTACTAGTATTTTAAAATTTTTTACTTAATAAATATTTACTTTATATTGAATATTTTTATTTAATCCAATATGTATTCCACACTCCTTTCCGTGAACAAATTTAAATGTGTAATATTAACAGTAAATTGGATATAAAATATCATATTAAGGTTCAAAAAATCTGTCTAATGTAACGCGAGTTACCATGGAATGACCCTGTGTCGTTTTTTACATAGTCTTAATTCTGAACTATGTATTGATAAATCATGCACCGCTGCGCCGCCGCCGCCTAAAAATAGAGTCATAGGTGTTAGCGGCGGCGCGTATCCCGCGTGGCAAACACAAATCCCAGACAATCGCACTTCCACTCTTCCGGCTCCAAAAAGTCCATTGCCCCGGGCAATTAAAAATGCGCGTCAACACACAAATTAAAGTTTCGTTGGACGCCCCGACGAGCGACGCACTTACGAAATACGACGGCGCGGCGGCGACGGCAGCGGAAATGTTCCGATGGCACTCCGCTTCCGAGGGGATCCCTACGTAAACTTGCCACGACTGGCCTCAGTGGGTAATGACAATGAGTTCTTTGAATAAAATTTAGTGTTGGCAGAAAACAGAAGTATTTTATTTTTGAGTTTGGTAGCAACAGATAGTAGCGTGAGTGCGTGGGGATCGCATCCGGCAAGGTAACTGTTATGTTTTAATCTGTGAAGTTTATACAGTTAGGATGACGTAAGTGTGGAATGTCGTAAGACGTAGTTACCCCTGTAGATCAGGCAAGGTATGAAATGTGGCAACACCAACAGAGTCTGGTGTAGATTGTTGAACCGTATTTTGTGCACCCGTAAAAAAGATGTGCGCGCGTTAGTTTGCAGCGCAGCACATCTTTACAAACTAAGTATAATGCGCGGGGCGGATCTTGGCGTGTCGCCGCCGCAGCGGTTCGTCGGTGTTCTCCCTCGCACCCGCACCGTACTTGTATAGTTTATTCGCGTGGCGGGTCGCCCGCTGCGGCGACGACACGCCGAGATCCGTCCCGGGCACTATACACAACAAGAACTTCGATGAACATGGCTATGGAAAAAAAATGGTCCGTGTTTCCAGTTCAGTGTAGGCGGTACAAACACAAGGAAAAGCACATGACATGACACCTTGTATCGACAAAACAAGCTGTAATGGGATCACGGGTTTCATGACCATGTTAGAACCCATAAAAATAAAATAAAAATAAAAAAGATAGCCCAATTGAACATATATTCAAAACAACATACCTACCTCAAAGTATTAAAATAAACATAAAATTAAAACCGTCATCCGTATTTTGGCAAAACCAACAAAATTGGCCGAAAGCAAATTTAAGTATAGACAAATTAACACAGTGTATTCGAATCGTTGTCGGCCTCGGTACCGCAGCGGTGTGGTCGGCCGACTGTCGTTCCTAATCATAAGCACACTGGGGCGCGATCAACACCCTATTCACGAGATTACACCTACTAACTACGCCATAGAAATAGTTTAAGGATAAGGTTCACTCATTATTACTTTTAAATTATCATCAATTTTTTTTTTTTAATTGTTAATCGTTCTGTTGTTGTTTTAAGCTAATTTATATGTTTTATTTTAGTTTTTCTCATTTTTAATCGTTGCTTTGTTTATTTATAATTGTGTATAGTCTTCTAATGTTGGTGTTTTGTGTTTATCTAGTGATTTCCGAGTGGTGTAGGACTTTCTCTAATTTATATATAATCATGTCGTGTGTCCATTTTTTTGGAATACAAATAAGACGCTGCTTTTAATATTATGTGATGTGAAATGTACTTGTGTGTGTGAATTTTGTATTTTGTTTTGGATACCATAATAAATAAATAAAATAAATACGCACGCTGCGCCATGTTCTCCGCATCATTTTGTATGGAGAAACGGAGCAGCGCCTCTAGTGATAGATTTGCGAACTTCGTTTCTCCATACAAAATGATGCGGAGAACACGGCGGCGTAGCGGAGCGTAGCGTAGCGTAGCGTAGTAGGTGTAATCTCGTGATTAGGGTACAGAACTTGGATAGAACCATAGACATTAGACCCCCGTATATTATTTCTCTATGCGTGGAACCGTGTTAACGAAAAAATAAAAATAAGATCGACCTATCATGTGTATGCATTAGTACATACTGTTTGTGAACTTCCCACACGCTGCTTGAGAAGCTTGGCACGTGCGCGTCGCCGCGTGCACACCGCCCCGCCGGGATCCCAAATATTAGGCGCCGATATTGAGCTAGGAGAGCTGATATGCTGGAGATGAAAACTCTAACCTAGACTTTTCATCTCAGCATCTCTAACTCAGATATATTGCCTTTTTTATGGATAACCGGAACTGTGCCCAACAGTTCAACAGAAGATTAGGCACAGCCAATATCGCCACTCCTCCAGTGTGTTCCCTACCACAAATAGTGGTGGGAACACACTCACCGGAAGACCGTTTCATATTTTCGCCGTACGATGCAGGAACGATTATGAAAAGCGACGAGTTTTCAGAAGTTGAATTTAATTTATAATTTGTAATTTATACTTTTAATAACATACTTATATGTAGTATTTATAGTTTATCATAGTTATGTAGTTATATTCCTTAGATTATATTTTACATTCCCACACTCAAGTCTTTTGCTACTACCTACTTATATTATCTCACAACATACGACTTTCAAACATCCAAAGGTTGACTGGGCGAAATCCCTATAAGGGATAGGTTTGTGGGTTCGCTTAGTCTGTTTTACAGATACTATCATGCCTCATCCACACGTTTGGCAAACCTCCAAATCAAACCACAAATCCAAACGTGTGGAGAGGCGTTTGTGTTGGTTTGGCATGGTTTGCCACCGATCCGGTCGAGTGTCGGTTTTTTGACACAAACCAAAGGAGTTTGCGGCAAACCACGGCACGCGTTTGCGATCCGTCCACACGTTTGCCAAACGCATTAGTATCGCTTGCGCACTGGAGGGAGGTGGACGTATAGACGCGCGTGCATAATTGCGATTGTTTCAACTCTTTTCAGTGATAGTGTTCGTTTTAAAGTAAAAATGAGTAACTGGACCAACGAAGATGTTCTATTTTTCCTAGATAACATTCTCATAATATAATAGAATGTTATCACGGTTTCTATGTATTTTTAACATCCACCATCTTCTTTGACGAACTTTTCGCTTCCTTTCAGTTTTTCTGGCTTCATTTTGTTTATTTTTGCAATACAAATAGGTTAAACCGAACGTTATTGCCGACACTAGCTCGACGTCCATCACGTTTGCCTTTCCAAAATACACCAACGCACTTCACAAACCATCGCAAACGTGGGGATAGCGACGTTTGGTTTGTGGTTTGTGGTCTGTGATTTGTGGTTTGTGGTTTGCGGCAAACATGTGGACCCGGCATCACGGATGCTGCTCTGCGGAACTAGCATCCCTTATTCCCTGCCACCCGTCCTATCTCCGCATGACTCGTCGCAGAGAGACTCAACACCCTTTTGTTGTTGACATTGTGCTTTTGAGAACCCATCGGTTCTCTAAATCGTTTCTTTGTCGCACCGCTAGGGTGTGGAACTGTCTTCCAGCGAGTGTATTTCCTGAAGCCTTTAACCTGGGTGTCTTCAAGCGTCGTATTAACGGGCTAGACAGCCTAGCAACAGTCCGCAAATCTGCTGGCATGGCACTTAACTGAGCGTGGTTTCGCGAGGAGAGGTGATTTTGGCTCTGTCGACTGCACCATTGGTCCCTCGGCACAGCCACCCATGCTGGTTTACATAAAAAAAAAAAAAAAAAGAGGTCCGCCTTGGACCGTCATGTAAATTACTTTTCGTTTGTTACTGTAAAATTTTTGGGAGCAATACATTATTTCTATCTATCTAAGTTGTGTGTCAACAATTATGTCGGAGGTCGGTGCAACATTGTAGATTTCCATACACGCCAGATCCTTCATCCGCAGGCCCATCCCATCCCAGGTAAACTCTCCCTGCCCATATATCCCCCCCCCCCCCCCCCCCCCCCCCCCCGAGTATAGTCTCGGAACTTTCAAGACGGACGTAAATAGGCACCTTTTTGTTATTTTTTTTATGTAAACCAACATGTGGCTGTGTCGAGAGACCAATGGTACGGTCGACAGAGCCAAAACCCCTCTCCTCGCGAAACCACGCTCAGTGAGGCGCCATGCCAGCTGATTTGCGAACTGTTGCTAGGCTGTCTAGCCCGTTGATACGACGTTTGAAGACACCCAGGTTAAAGGATTCGGGAAACACACACCTATTAGGCCGGCACGGCATTCGCAAACCCCGCAAACGCCCGAATGTCCATGGGCGTCGTTAGACACCTTATGGGTGCCTCGGCGTCACGTTTCGCGCTTTCAATAAACAAAACACATTGGTGTCATGCAAAAAGCGACATCAATTTGTTATCGTAAACATTTGAATGGTACGCGCGTCGATCTATCACCATTATGTCATCGGTACGTGCGTCTTTTCCAAAACGCCAGATTCGGTAGTTGTCGACTCGGCGCATGCGCCGGCCGGACACACGTGGCCGCCGCATATAAATTATTGACCAAATCGTTGTATTTCCGGTCAAAATCAGCAGTGGCATTGACACACAGTGCGGTGCACTCCGGATGGAGGATTCATCAATTTAAGTGGAGTTTGCACCTTTATACAACTTTTTTTTTTTTATGGACGACCGGCACGCGTGGCTGTGCCCAAAAGTTCAAAGGAAGATTAAGACACAGCCAATAACACCACTCCACGCGAAACCACGCTCAGAGAGGCGCCATGCCAGCCACAAAGCGGACAAAGAGGTTGTTGTCTAATTTATTAACACGTCTTTTGAAGACTCCCAGGTTATTAGGTGGTGGGGAACACACTCGCCGGAAGACCGTTCCATATTTTCGCCGTACGACATAGGAACGATTTCGAAAAGAGATGCGTTCTCAGCAGTTGTGTGTCAACAATTTATGGATGTTCCGAGCGAGTCCGGCGAATCCGGCGAGCGAAGCCTGTTTTTCAGAACATCGGCAATGGTCTTTGCAGCCGAAATAATGACAAAAATCCTGCAGGCACCTGTCAGGCCGTCATATCATTCGCAAAGCCCCGCAGACGACCGAATGCCCATGGGCGTCGTTAGACACCTTATGGGTGGCTCGGCGCCACACGTCGCCGCTTTAAATAAAAAAAAAAACGTAGGTTTTGTAGAGATAACTCCATGCGAGGGTGTTTACAGTCGAATACGCAGAAAAAAGTTATGACACGCGGCAATCATAAATTGTATCTTCCACGGCCGCGTATTTCGCCTGAAGCGATCTAAAAAAAGGTAGATAGCTAAACTCTTCCCTTCAACTTTTACGATACTTTGACAGAAAACGTCAAGATATTTTGCGCTTTATATTTATTTGAAAGGAATCACTCGGAAGGGTCCCTAAGTCCCCGAACAAACCTTAAAGATGCCCGGGAGCGAGGCGCTAACGACAACCGAACGGTGGAAGGGATGAGTGCTTATCAATATCATCAATACTGATAATAAATCTGTAAGGGATGTTCATTTTTAAGTTTTCAGATTAACAGTAGTAGGTTTAAAGACTTACATAAGTCGACGTTTCACCCGCTACGTCACGGGCTTCTTCAGGGACTGCGGGAGCTCCTGGAGCCGACGTCTGGTGTCCGTTGTACCAGACGTCAAACTGCTCTTTTTCGAAGATATAGCTGTGGGTAGGTTGCACAATGTTCGGCAGCGGTGTCAGATCGCGATCCATACATCGTACGAAGTCCCGGCTGCACACAACACGCCAAGTCGCTGGCTTGGCGGAAGATCTTGAAGATGTGTGCTGTGACAGCACGGGCAGCCAAGAAGGTGATAAATTCATACTGTCGTCCCTGTTGAAATTTCTGTGCCTGGTGATTTCGATGGCTTCCCTGACTAGGCGTGGAGTGTAGTGTCGTTCTACCGCTAGTACCGACGCCTCATCAAACCGGATCCAGTGGTTACTATCAACAAGCAATTTCCGCAATGGCCGATTTCTGCAGGTCACCATTCTTGACTGACTGCTCTTATGTGTTCGCACATTCGCACGTGGACGCTCCTCTTCGTTTGGCCGATGTAGCTCTTCCCACAGCTACATGGAACTTTGTAGACGCCTAGGGCTTGTCCCGCGCGGCGAAATAAAGGCTTACTTACTTTCTTCTTTTTCAATCCGAATTTCACGCGAGCGAAGCCGCGGGCAAACGCTAGTACCGAAATAATTCCCGATCAGTATTCGTGGAAGCCTCTTCCGGCTGCCGGCGGCGGCGGCTGTTGCAGAGACCTGACCCGATTACACATTCACGGATCTGCCAATCGATGCGTCGAATACATTTTGCAAAGGGCCGTAGAGTCAAATCAAATGTACGATGAAAATAGATTTATTTACTAGCTTATGCCCGCGGCTTCGCTCGCGTGAAATTCGTATTTAAAAAGAAGAAAGTAAGTAAGCCCGCTATCGTACCTTTATTTCGGCGCGCGGAACAATTCGGGTTGTATGAGAGCCACATCTTAGACTCTTAGACTAACCGGATTTATTTAGCCTATCCAGTATCACGTACAGTTAAATGTGCTTGTACGTAAGTTTAATCGAATTGCTCATCCAACATTGCTCCACCATAAAGCTTTTCTTTATGGAAATTGACACGGTTGGCTACATCACCTATAACATCCGTGATGTCAGCCTATAACACCGGGTGAACTAGGTGCCATGTCAGTGATTCCCTTCATTTCATGTCGGCTACACTGAACTGGACGGAAAACACGAACTATTTACATAACCGTTTCGACCGACGTTGCATTCAGTGCGGTGGTACCAACCCGGGCGGGTTAAACCCTACCACCTAGTAATATAAGAAGGGAAGGGACCTACAGTTTAACGTGGAATCAGAACCACGGTCAGCCTTCAACGGTCGAGCGGTCACCCATCCAATTACAGTCCACCGACCGCACCACTGAGCTACCGAGGCTGACAAAGGTTCTCGGAATGTCTGAAATTTTAAAGAGAATGTAGTTCTGTATAACTTAGTAGGTACCCAATTAGAGTTCTATATTGTAATAACGAAACGAGCACGTGTAATTGCCTTCTTCCCCGATAGCTCCCGTCGGGATTCACGGGGCGCGTGGGCGGGATCGGATCGGCGCGTTTCGGCTTTTTGAAAGATTGATTGCTCATTTTGCATCCAAATGCTTGCAGGCGCTTTAGTACTCAATTACATTAGATTTTACGGAGATGTACGCGCTTTGAAGTACAATCACTTGAAATTTTGAGGCGTGATGTTATATTCGATTTGGGCGGAATTCAGTGGCAAATCAGCAGGATTCATTTGTCATTTTTAGGGTTCCGTACATTAAAAGAGGAGAAAAAGCGGACCTTTATAGCACCACTCTTGTGTCTGTCTGTCTGTCTATCCGTCTGTCATAGCTTATTTTCTCCGAATGTACTGGACGAAAGAAGTTATATATTACATTCGGTACGTATATATCCAATCACGGACGCTTAGCGCAAATGAACGACTTTCGATTTTCGGGGTCAACTTTGGGGGACAAGTTAGAAAGTTAAACAAGTGCATCATGTGACATATCAATGAAAATGGCTCGTTATAAGGAATACAAATATATCTACACTAATATTATAAAGAGGTAAAACTTGTAAGTTTGTAAGTTTGGATGTCGGAGGTAATCTCCTAAAATACTCATCCGATTTTTTTAATTCTTTGACCAAAAATTTTGCCGCGGGCAAAAGCTAGTATTTTATAATTATAAAATGCATGGTTTGAAAGATATTAAAGAAAACAAAAATCGTGTCTCACTTATCACCGAAACTACTGAGACTAAAATTTGGAAGAAATAGGGAATATAGAGCCTCTCTTACATTTTACTTACAGGAAAACCTAAACGAAAATCCTATGTCTTTAAAGTTATCACGAAAAACGGAGTGGAACAGAGCCCTCTCCACGCGTATTCGACTCGCACTTGACTGCTTTTTTTATATTTGCCGGATTAGGTGATTCGGGGTTCGCGGTTGAAGACTCTGGCAGGCACACCCAATTGGACGACCGTATACGTTCAAATGCAGCAATATAATCAAAGACCGTACCGAACTGGATAGACGCGGTGCTCGAAAAGTATTTTTACCATGGATATTCTTTTTTTTTATGTAAACCCGCATGGGTGGCTGTGCCGAGGGACCAATGGTGCAGTCGACAGAGCCAAAATCACCTCTCCTCGCGAAACCACGCTCAGTTAGGTGCCATGCCAGCAGATTTGCGGACTGTTGCTAGGCTGTCTAGCCCGTTAATACGACGCTTGAAGACACCCAGGTTAAAGGATTCAGGAAATACACTCGCCGGAAGACAGTTCCACACTCTAGCGGTGCGACAAAGAAAAGATTTAGAGAACCGATGGGTTCTCAAAAGCCCAATGTCAACAACAAAAGGGTGCTGAGTCTCTCTGCGACGAGTCATGCGGAGATAGGGCGGGTGGCAGGGAATAAGGGATGCTAGTTCCGCAGAGCAGCGTCCGTGATAGTATCTGTAAAACAGACTAAGCGACCCCACAAATCGTCTGTGACTCAGGGACTCCAAACCATCTGTAAGTTTCGGGTCACCAACAAGACGGATGGCTCGGCGCTGTATCGATATATTATGGTTGGTGTTTGGCTTACCATGGTTGTAATTCGCGGTCACTGTGGCCGACGTTTCGGACTGGCGCGCGCAGTCCATCATCAGGGCGAAATTTTGGCCACTGAAAAACGACTCTTTCCACGCATCATCCGTGAGTCCATCGAGATCTCGAAGCATGCCAACTTCAACAGAGAAGACTCCTACAGGGTGTCTCCGGTATGGAATGCCGTGCTCGCCCCCTGAAGAGCGGCATGTCTGGCAGTGTGCACCAGCAGCAGCTGGAGGACACCGTCAGTACATTCTGCTCCTCGGCGGAGGTGCGGAACGCAGCCCAAGCCGAATTGGTGCCTACCCACAGCTGTAACTACAATCTTCGTAGCCGCTCGCGTTTAACAGGCAGTGTTCTGTTAACCGCGGTTAACCGACCGCAGCCAGGCACACGCCCTGATGATGGACTGCACGCGCCAGTCCGAAACGTCGGCCACAGTGACCGCGAATTTCAACCATGGTAAGCCAAACACCAACCGTAAGATAAGTATTTTCTCAACAATCATTCTGCAAAACTCCTCCATCACCTCTCCCTTTGTTGCAAAATCCTCGTAGAGCGGAGAAAGACGACGAGAAAACTATTTGTCACTTTTTAACACATTTTTTACACATTATTCGCGTTATGAATCGCTTACTCTTACCGCACGCTTGCGCGCGCTAGGCCAATCATATTCCTTTATAAGTTCATATTCCTTTTGGCGCAGCAAGCGCAGAGCCGCAGCGCCGCGTCTATCTAGTTGGTACGGTCTTTGAATATAATATACTAGTTAGTTCGGTTATAATCTGAAGCATCGGTGACTAATCCTGCAGCTCCACTTGCAATTAAATCTCAAACAATAGTATGACTGCCGCCGTTGTATTGTGAATAGAAATTGCGACTGCGCCTGCGCGGCCGCGGCGCTTGTGCGTGTGTCAAACGGCAATGACGTAAGCGCCACCCACGGCTGGGGACAAAAACAGTCGCTCGGACACTGCCTGCCACCCACAACCGTCGTCGCCTATGAAATAACAATATCTTCTGACTGCTAAATAAATGCTTTATTTGGTTGTCTCCAATAATTAAGTTGTAAATCAATACTAGGCATATAATAAAATTGTAAAATTGGCGTGTCTACATTTAAGATATTAGCAAAAAATACATTATCGGGGGATGGAAATAGAATTAATAAGATACTTAATTTTTAAAATTTTGTCTATTTCTGCGTTAGTGTTTGTGCACGCATCACGTAAAAACTACTGCACCAAATCGAATGGAGCTTTTAGAAAAATATAGGGCTCAACTAGATGTAAAGATATAGGCTATAAAGCATCATGCCATTATTCAACGAGCTGAGCAGTGGTGTCGGATGTGAACGAATCGGAGAAAAATCTTAAAAAAAAAAGTAATATTTTCATTTCATAATTTTTTTTTTATCTTTTAATTTTCATGAGTGTGGCTCTGCGACGTGACTTTGGCTGTGTCGAATGCACCTTAGCACTGATCCCTCACCAAAGTCACCCGTGTTCGTTTTCATAAAAAAACCGGCCAAGTGCGAGTCGAACTCGAGCACCGAGGGTTCCGTATCGCCATGTCATGGTCATGTCATGTCAGCGGAAGCCGCGTGTGGTGGCGTGCCTTGGGAGAGGCCTATGTCCAGCAGTGGATCGATACAGGCTGATGATGATGATAATGATGATGTCATGGTCAGCGCTGCTTCCTATTGTTTTCGGTAGATGGCGCGCATACACTTTTTAGTTTCTTGTATGGGGGCCCCCGTGAGTTTTTTACTTTTTCTTATTTTTATATTTGTTGTTATATAGGCCATAATAACCAACGAGATAATAACACATGTTATGTGAAAATTTCAACGGTTATTATTACGGTTCGAGAGATACAGCCCTCGGACAGACAGACAATCAGACGACGTAGGCTTAGTAATAGGGTCCCGTACGACGGATACGGAGCCCTAAAAAAAGGGCAATTTTAATATTTCGCCTTTTTTTTTTTATGGAACCTGACACGGTTGGCTACATCACCTACAACATCCGTGATGTCAGCCCATAACACAGGGTGAACTGGGTGCCATGTCAGTGCTTCCCTTCATTTCATGTCAGCTACACTAAACTGGACGGAAAACACGAACTATTTACATAGCCGTTTCGACCGACGTTTCGTTCAGTGCGGTGGTACCAACCCGGCCGGGATAAACCCTACCACCTAGTAAGGTAAGAAGGGAAGGGACCTACAGTTTGACGTGGAATCCGAACCACGGTCAGCCTCCAACGGTCGAGCGGTCACCCATCCAATCACTGACCGCGCTCAGCGTTGCTTAATAACAGTTGACTAACCAACCGCGCCACTGAGCTACCGAGGCTGACGAATTTTCTTATCCCTTAGTCGACTTTTACGACATGCGACGGGGAGAGATGCAGTGGGGCTATTCTTTTTAAGTACCGACCCCACACGGTACAAAACGCCTGCTACAAGTCAGTACAATGTAATTATTTCGTCTGCCGCAAGTCCGGACAGGTAGCGATGCTGTTGAGGCACTTTGAGGTAAAGCACAGTTATGAAACGGCCTCGTACGTACCCGCCGGTCGGGGGCGACGCCCGCCGCCACGTATGGCGCGGCTTGTGGGTGAAAATAATCGAGCGGACCAATTCGGTCCTTATTTATAGTGTTGTTTTGGGTAAACAATAATGTCACTGCTCCGCCGTAACGTTCCGTTTCACTAATGAACCCAAAGCGCGCGGTAATAGACCAATTTGTCAGAACAACGGCAGAATAGTCCACTGTAATTGAATATTGTCACAATTGAAATATAATTTATCGGTCGATAGACAGTGGAACGGAAATAATTACCAGGGCGGGCAAGCGGTGAAAAACATTTTCTGTGAAAGCATTCTTTATTTATTTATTTGCATATTTTAAATGAACTTTTTTTATTTTTTATTTTTCAATAATTTTACACATCGCCCAAAGTTATTTATTTAAGAATAGAATAGAATAGAAATCCTTTATTGCACACAAGAACACAGAGATACACAAGACAGAAGATAACATACAGAAGAAGAATGGAAGCTAACAATAATTCACACAGAAACAAGAGAACAGTAGCGTGCAAAGGCGGACTTATCACTTTAAGTGATTTCTTCCAGTCAACCTTTAACTTTAACCCTTTAACCCTTTAACCCTTTAACCCTTAACTTTACGTAGGTATCTAAGAAAATATATTTATCAATTGTAAAATTTACATCAAATAGGAGATTTTCAAGGACATCTTTAAGATTTGTTTTATTTAGAGTTCACAGGCTGGTGCTTCAGGTGTCTGTTCTCGAGGTTGAAGCCTCAGGCGCAGCCAATTTCACCCCCGAGGAGATGCTGCCTGTCCGGTTTGAAGGCGGAATAACGTCGCCGGGGAAAGACTATTAACTATCTCTATCTGTTCTCTACTTCTTATAAAAGGGAACTTCTGTCTGTATGTATGTACGTATGTATGTTTGAGGTAAATTCCGGAACCACTGAACAGATTTTGATGCGGGTTGCACCAATGTAAAGAGTGTTCTCACTATATGCTATATACCATCATGCTGAATAGTAATAGGGCCGAACAGTATTAAAGAAAGTATAGTATGGACGGGAGATAGAGAGAAAGAGAATATAAGATAAGCGATCGTTTATCATATTTGCGTTTAAATCCGATTTGCTATTAAAATGAGTCTACCGCGAGCGAAACCGCAGGCAAAAGATAGTGTTAGACTATTCTCAAATCAAAACAAACGTGCAGTTCGCATAATAAAGTTTTATGGCTTAGTGAAGGGAATCTCTCTTCACTAAGCCATAAAATTTTGTTGTGCAAGCTGCACGTTTGTTTTGATTTGAGTTATATAGGCTTATGTTATCGTAAAAGTTGTCTGTCGTGTAAAAAAAATGTCAAATTAATGACCATGTAGAGATCATTGGAACAGCGTCACATCGCACGCAACGGAGACCGTATGTACCGTGTGAGGCCAGTACTGTACCGTGTGGGGCCGATACTGTACCGTATGGGGCCGATACTGTACCGTGTGGGGTTGGTACTTTAAAAGAATAGTCCCACTGCATCTCTCCCCGTGTATGTCGTAAAAGGCGACTAAGGGATATGACTCCCTTCTTATATTACTAGGTGGTAGGGTTTAACCCGCCCGGGTTGGTACCAGCGCACTGAATGAAAGGTCGGTCGAAACGGCTATGTGAATAGTTTGTGTTTTCCGTCCAGTTCAGTGTAGCCGGCACGACCGAAGGGAAGCACTGACGTGGCACCAAGTTCACCCGGTGTTATTGGCTGACATCACGGATGTTGTAGGTGATGTAGCCAACCGTGTAAGTTTCCATAAAAAAAAAGACATATTATATCTTGCAACGTCATATAATGCCCACTTGAGATGTCACATTATTGCAGTTAGCATCAGCTGTCAAATTGTCAAGGTTTGTTTTACGCAACAACGCAATTAAGAAGATGGCGTTAATGAAACTGCTCCTAATATGTCAAGTCAGACAATGGCGCACCATACAGGGAGTTTGCGCATTGTCGCATCAAATAAATGGCGCTAAAATAAACTTTTAAGTTCTTGAAGATAGCGTTCACGGTCAGCGCTATGTCAACAGTCTGTCAACCTGTTTGCTCGCCTGTTTGTCAGTCTGCTCGAAGTATCGTTGTTTTTTTTTTGTTTGCTGATGTTTTTAGGGTTCCGTGTCCGCACGGAAGCCAATTATTAAGCCTACGCCGTCTGTCCGTCCTATCATTATCTTTTGAACCTAGGTAGCCGGTTAAAATTTTTAGAGAATATGTATTATTATGGCGGATATCCTAACAAATAAAATAGCAAAAGTAAAAAAAAATAAGGGGGTCCCCATACAAGGAACGTGTTTTTTTCGAAGATTTTTTTATTATTGAACTATTGTAATAGCGACAATACATAAAAGTGTCAAACTTGGTGTGATTATAGTGCAAACTGCAATCTCGAAAGTTAACAAAACATTAAAAACCGACCAATTACGCGGTGGTGCGGTACCCTCGGTACGCACTTGGCCGGCTTTTAGATTTAGGTATGGCCGTTTTCATAGGTTTCAGTTATTTAACGTAACATTTTTCATACATTTGATAAAATATATACTGACTGACTTAGATAAAAAGAATAGTGCACTTAAGAGTTTACAATTCAATAAATATTTTATTCGTGATTAACGGAAACTAGTATAGCCGCTTTCGTCGCTTTCAGTTATGTCTCGTTCAATAGTAATTTGTCGCTTAACGTAAAATTTTTCATACATTTGATAAAAGATATACTGACTGACTTAGATAAAAAGAATAGTGCACTTAAGAGTTTACAATTCAATAAATATTTTATTCGTGATTAACGGCAACTAGTATGGCCGCTTTCGTCGCTTTCAGTTATGTCTCGTTCAATAGTAATTTGTCGCTTAACGTAACATTTTCCATACATTTGATAAAAGATATACTAACTGACTTAGATAAAAATAATAGTGCACTTAAGAGTTTACAATTCAATAAATATTTTATTCGTGATTAACGGCAACTAGTATAGCCGCTTTCGTCGCTTTCAGTTATGTCTCGTTCAATAGTAATTGGTCGCTTAACGTAACATTTTTTATACATTTGATAAAAGATATACTGACTGACTTAGATAAAAAGAATAGTGCACTTAAGAGATTACAATTCAATAAACATTTTATTCGTGATTAACGGCAACTAGTATGGCCGCTTTCGTCGCTTTCAGTTATGTCTCGTTCAATAGTAATTTGTCGCTTAACGTAACATTTTTCATACATTTGATAAAATATATTATACTGACTGACTTAGATAAAAAGAATAGTGCACTTAAGAGTTTACAATTCAATAAACATTTTATTCGTGATTAACGGCAACTAATGATCCGGCGGGTCGGGAGTACTCGGGAGTCGCGAGCTCCGGTGTGCGAAGCGATCCACTCTGTACGTCTAACATCAGCATCACAGACTTTGTTTATCGAACGCAATGAATAAATCATTTTGTATTAACGAGATTGTGAATGAAGTCGCTTGTGTGTGGGCGGCGCGTGCGCGCTGCGTTATCTTATATCTTAGATGTTCACGTTAAATCCTACGTTATCATCTATCAAACAAAGCTCAAATTAATTCGCTTCTATCGCTCGTTACAACCGAACCATTTCAAACCAAATCAACCTTTAGAGAGATTAATTTAAAGTTTACAATTGCCTAATGAATAAGGTTGCCAGGGTGAATTATGGTCGTTGGTGGTACATCTAGGGCGCCCTAAAAGGCTATAATTCACGGGCAGCGCACGCTCGGGTTGAGTTGTTACGGAAGACGAAACCACAATAACCGCGAGCTTTATTTCGGTTTACATAAATACGTCTACGTTACAAAATGCTCCACAGAGACGGAAAATGAAGGTCACTTGAAAATAACACACAATAAGGCATTATACTTACGATCGTACTCACCATACATATTTATTATTTTTTATTTATTTATTGGGAACCTTAACAGCTAACTTATGAACTATTACATACACATTAAAGAAAAATAAACATAAAAACACGTTTCTTGTATGGGAACACCGCTTAATTTAATATTTTTCATTATTTCTTGTTATATCGGCCATAATAACTAATAACACCATATTCTGTGAAAATTTCAATGGGCTACCTGTTACGGTTCAAGAGATACAACCCTCGGAAAGACGGACGGACGGACAGACAGACGGACAGACGGCGCGGCGTATGCTTAGTAATAGGCTTCCGTCGGGATACGGAAACCTAAAAATTACATAGCCAATAATAAAGTTTCACGTTTTACAAATTGTAATATATACATACATACATCCTGCTAACTAAAGAAAAGAAGAAGAAAATATAACCAAAATAATAAAAAACAAAGAACTAAGAACTAATATACAGGGTGCTGTAACGGCGAGTAGGTACATTAATTTCGCCACCGCAATCCTCATGTTTTTGCGAGACAAAAAAGCAAAAAAAGTTTCTTTCTAAAGTGTCTAGTTTTCGAAATATTAATTTTTGAAATTGATGTTTTCGTCAAGTGTAATTTGACGCGCGCGGAGGGAGGCTACAAGCGCGGGAACGGTCGGGGTCGCAAAACTCACGCCGCCGCGCCGCCACCGCGCATCTCCTCTCTCCGCGCACTCGTCCCTGCTGCTCGCTCACTCACTGCGAACCTTTCATTCAATTTATGAATTTTAGTGAACATATTGAAAGTGTAGTCAAACAATCAATGAGTCTATTGGGTTTTATTCTTAGGATTTCTAAAGATTTTAAAAGGTCTGATAGTTTACTCCGTCTGTATAACTCACTGGTGCGTAGCCGACTTGAATACTGTTCTGTGATATGGAGTCCCTTTTATAATGTACATATTAACCGAGTTGAGGGAGTGCAGAAAAAGTTCTTGCGCATTCTGTGTTATCGCAATCATCTGGCTGGTAACCTTCTCTCATATGAAGATAGGCTGTCTTACTTCAGTGTTCAGAGTCTTGATAAACGACGCAAAATTTCTGATCTTATCTATCTATTCAAAATTATAAAACTCTGCGTTCTCGCAGAGTTTTCGCTTTGCCTGTCTATAACACGAATGTTGCCTTCTATAATCCATTAGCTCGTATGTGCAGGTCTTATAACAATACCAGTAATGCTAATGATACATTGGATGTGTTCTCCTCCGGTTTTTATACTTTTAAAAGGACTGTTATTGCCATAGAAATAGTTTAAGGATAAGGTTCACTCATTATTACTTTTAAATTATCATCCATTTTTGTAGATGCCTGTTTTACCCATTTTAGGAAAAAAAAAATATATATATATATGAATTTTTTAAATTTTTAAATTGTTAATCGATCTATTGTTGTTTTAAGCTAATTTATATATTTTATTTTAGTTTTTCTCATTTTTAATCGTTGCTTTGTTTATTTATAATTGTGTATAGTCTTCTAATGTTGGTGTTTTGTGTTTATCTAGTGATTTCCGAGTGGTGTAGGACTTTCTTTAATTTATATATAATCATGTCGTGTTTCCATTTTTTTTTGGAATACAAATAAGACGCTGCTTTTAATATTATGTGATGTGAAATGTACTTGTGAAATTTTGTATTTTGTTTTGGATACCATAATAAATAAATAAATAAATTCCCACGTTCCTGCGGAAAATTAGACCCTTTTTACACTAAATAAATAAATTAGTTTGTATGAAAACTGTAACTTTTTATTTAAAGGGAATTCAGAAAAAAGTTATTTGACCTTTTTGTTACTATTGATCCCAATAATCATTTCCTAAATTTCATGTAGTGGCCGTTACAACAACCTGTATATACAGGGTGTTTGATGGCCATAGGTCATAAAGCAAACCAGGTACTCCTGAGCCTATTTGGAGCAAAAAAGTTAGATGACATTTTGTTCTACGCTGAACTTTTTTTTTCTATACTAAACTATATAAAATTTATTTAGTTCAGTATGAAAAAGAAAAGTTCACTGTAGAACAAAATGTCTTCTAACATTTTTGCTCCAAATAGCCTGAGGAGTACCTGGTTTGCTTTATGACATATTGTCATCAAACACCCGGTGTACATTTGCTCATTATATTCATCATCATCATCATCAGCCTGTATCGGTCCACTGCTGGACACAGGCCTCTCCCAAGGCACGCCACCACACGCGGTCTTCCGCTCTTCTCATCCATCCACTCCCGGCTACCTTTTCGGCTCATTATATTACTCAATAATAAATACAATACACTGAGAAAACTCATGATAGAGCTTTTAAAGCTTGTGTCTTTGCAAGCCTATCTCTAGCCCTCAGAGGCTAAGGACGCTTGAAAGAATTATTGTTTAATAGGTATTATGTGGCTGGCATAGTCGCAAGGCCGCTAAATTTCTATTCAAATAAAGATTACAGACAAGCAAGGTAACACTGTGACGAGTAACACTTTCAATGATGATTAAATGCAGAAGACGCTACTGTGCAAGCAAGCAGTCGAGCGCCTAATTAATTCCGCGTCAGACGACACTTACATCCACCTCCGCCTCTTCCTAAACACCAAGCTCTCCCAAACCGCTGCCTATAAAAGGTAATCAAGCTAAACTCGCATTTGGCCAAATCTAATGACCGTAGATGGCAAGGCTGCGCCTCACGCCGTGATTCACGCGCGGACCCGGGTCAACCCACACACGACTTGTACGTGTTTTGTGCGAGCGCAACAAAGTTGGATTTCTATCTTGCAGAACCGGCGATATGACCATTTATAATATACGAAATGAAACGTTCTGTTAATTTATTTAAGTAATTGCCTCATTATAATATATGGAAACTAGATTAGGCTAATTAAAGTTTGATCAAAAATTAAAACTGTACGCCAACACAATTAATGTATTTATTTATCTTATTCAACTCCAACAGAATACACACTTTGTTGAATACTCAACTTTTATTATTAAAAAAAAGCTCTATAAGGTTTTTTTTTTTTTTTTTTTATTGAAACTGACACGGTTGGCTACATCACCTACAACATCCGTGATGTCAGCCCATAACACCGGGTGAACTTGGTGCCACGTCAGTGCTTCCCTTCGGTCGTGCCGGCTACACTGAACTGGACGGAAAACACAAACTATTTACATAGCCGTTTCGACCGACCTTTCATTCAGTGCGGTGGTATCAACCCGGGCGGGTTGAACCCTACCACCTAATAATATAAGAAGGGAGTCATATCCCTTAGTCGACTTTTACGACATACACGGGGAGAGATGCAGTGGGGCTATTCTTATAAAGTACCGGCCCCACACGGTACAACTTCTTACCCGGTTCTTCCTTATAGATAGCATTGCTGAAAGGGACATGACAAAAATATTTGTTGTTATATCGGCCATAATAAATAACACATATTATGTGAAAATTTCAACGGGCTACCTATTACGGTTCAAGAGATACAGCCCTCGGACAGACAGACAGACAGACGGCGTAGGCTTAGTAATAGGGTCCCGTACCGGATACGGTACCCTAAAAATGATGACGAACCATACTGAATATGCATACCTCTCAATGAAATATTGTTAATGTTGTGTGTTCTTTATGGCGAAATTAATGTCTGAATCTGAATCTGTAGCGCGTAATATGTCGTGCTTCCCATAAAAAAAGCCCCAGTTGCACTCCGGGAGTGCCGGCAGAAGTGAAAACTTTTTGTATTTCCGAAAATAATTCTTAGGTGGTTATAAAAAAAACTAAACACCCTAAAAAAATTTAAACACCGTAACATTGCTTAAAAAAGAAAACAAAAAAAAATTTGAGGGATTCGAACCCATGGTCAAAAAATACAAATCCTACACTCTTACCATTGAGCCACGAAATCACATAAACGACCAAACGAATATCGGATTCCCTTGATTCACTTTCGGCTTTACTGTCACTGAGAGACGAACAGAATTGATCCCGAGCCACTCGTAACTTACCCCTTAATGCAATGACTTAAGGTTACATTTTAAATAATATTTTTATGTAAAACACATATTTTATTAATAATAATAAAAAAACCGTTTAAAAAGCACATTTATTAATGAAATATTTCGCCCCGATGTCGGTGGCGTCTTCAGTCAAGTGTGGTCAAGTGAGAAATAATGATTTGATAGATATGTTTTTTAATATTTTCTTCTTTTTTTATTATTTTTTATATAGAAATAGAAAGCAAATGATGGTTTTATGGATACATGGTGAGTGGATGAACGTAAATTAATATGAGTTATGAGATGTGAAAGGTATATTGGTGATGTATGTTTAATTTAGTGAATGACGTTGAGGCCTGGTGAATGGTATGAGCCAAGGATCCATATGTATGAAGTTTCATGGGTACGCAACTCTATTTCAGGGAGGGGAGGTGAGAATGATTTTATGATACGGACGTGGAAGCAGTTGTTAAATGTTGTTAAATAATAAAAATAAATCTGACGCTTTTCGAGATCTGACGCTCTGACGCTTTTCGAGATCTGACGCGAGTTTAACATTTTTTACCCACCTAAAAAAGTGTCAAGCGCCGCTAAAGAAGTTTTCACTTCAAAAATGTATGCACTCCAATTAGCCCGATGGGCGATCTCGTAACTATGAAGCTCTGCCCCGGCGCGGCGCCGGCGCGGCGCCGGCGCAGTGCGCTACGGCTACGGCGCACTTGAAATGCTAATTGAATCGCGACGTTCGTCGAGCGAGACCAAACGCGAGACTACGAGATGAGCGGAGGCGGAATCTCTCGCTGTGAGGAACACTCGCCGGTGGATTCGTGAGATTTCCTCAGGGACTCCACCTCGGAAATGACGCCGAGACATCCTCGGCTGGAGACATAGATTATTCAACACGTTGCAAATATTTTCGTCTTTCTACATTTGTAGGGTCAAGGATCACGGTCATGCCGTACGGGATTTGACAAGAGGGAATTCTATTATTCCACCAGTGTCTGGAGCTTTGAATGTCGTAATTTCAAGTTCTTAGCCCGCTTACTTAACGTCTTTCCTTTCTCAAGAATTTTCCAAATCGCAATGTTTTTCTTTTAGTTTTGTTTTTTTCGTTTATACCAATTCAATAAATATTTTTCCTTTCTTTTCCAAATTTAAACAAATGTATACATTTCATATTTTTCTATACATATTATTTATAAGTTTTGTTGATATAATGAATTGTAGGATTAAAATCAAATTGTAGAAACTTTACTGGTTTAGGTGTTATACAAGAGTTAATTTTCTATGTATTATTATTGTAACTGTTTGTTTCTCTAAAAGTTTAAAATAAAATAAAAATAAAATAAAATAAATCGTGCGAGCCTGACAAGGCACACCAAATAAATGTGTGTGGGACAACCCACGTACTTATTCTTTAAAATATTATCTGTTATCGTTATTTTTTCGGTTACGTTCGGTACCTATATTACAAAGCGTCTTAGTGCTGCGACACAACTGCCGAAGGTACGGCGCCGAAAGTTCGGCTAAATACGCTCGCAATGTTTTTTAAGTAACCTATGGCACATCAACCGAAATTGTCATGCCAACCGAATACTACGACCGATAATTCAGTCGCCGAAGTGTCGGCCCCGCACCTTCGGCAGGTGTGACGCTACACACATTCGTCGACGTTTCGTCCCTGGACACTGACCCTGAACTGTCTGGACATGTTGAAATCTGACTGGTTTGACGTGTCGGGGGTCCTCCAGGTCGTCGCAGTACCGCGAGTCCTGATGATGTCCCCAGAGTGAGGGACGAAACGTCGACGAATGTATTGATTTTGTATTATATATCCGCGTGACCGAAATATTTACGATAATGTGTAACAGCAGCGGTAAAAGCCTAAACGAAATATATTATCTGAATCTACGAGCTAGTTCTAGACGGCGAGCGGCAACCATCGCACTTTCACGCGTCTCCGCCGCCGTGACCCCACCATTTCCCCGGTGGTGTGCTGCGGGCACGCTACTGGTCAAAATTCGCCTTTTCTTCGCGCCCACAGCACCATTTTCCTCCGCCGTGAAGTGAGCGGCGAGCGGTGCCGCGGCTGCGGAGGTGGAGGTGGTGGGCGGCGCCGGAGGCCGCCGGGCGGTGGGGGCGGCGAGGCTCGCCGGGGGGCGGGGGTGGTGGTGGGGGGAGCGACGGAGGTTCGCGCGCGCGCTAGTGCCCGGCCGCCCGCCGCCACGCACGCACCGTCGCTACACCGCGCGCCGCCGCGCCCGCGCGCACGTGACCCATTTACGCGCCAAAAAGAAAAGCGCTTTCCCACGTGCGGCCCGCCCGCCCCCCCGCCTCCCCCCGCCCACTCGCGACGCGACTACACGCGGGATGCGTCGACAACAGGTGAGTCGAACGGAGCGGCTGACCTTTACGAACTATTTGTCGCGCGCTCATGACTTATTCATGGCTCCCGATATGTTTTCTTTTAAGCGCTTTTTGCGGCCTCATAAACTTAACAATATATCTGCAATTGCATGTGCCCGATATTGTAATTGGCGCGGTCGCATTGTTTTATTATTACATATCGCCTGAATAATGCGGCGCGGGGCGTTCGGCGGCCGCCGCGCTTCGAGCGCGCCCCGCCTCGCAGCACTGCAGCAAAAAGCTGTTGAATATTTTTTTTTCTGGTCGCGGTGAGGGGCGGAGCGGGTGAGGCGGGGGGAGGGGGGGCGGGTGTAGAGCGGACAACATTGTTCGCTCTAGATGTCAATTAGGGATAATGATGGAGTATACTATTTCTTAAATGCGCAACGGCGAGGATCGCTCCTCCAGGCCATAGCGTTTTTTTCTTCGGGAATACATTAGGAGGCGCGGCCATACGTCATTTGTCAGAGGCGTTAGCTCGAGGTGCCAGCGCTCGGTCCAGTTGCTATGTTTGGCTCGGAGCAGAAACTTGCAGCTGGAATGTTTATTGAAAGTACTCCTTGTTAATATGATTTCATTATTGGAAGGAAGTTTCATACAATGTAAGTGGGTACACATAATTAGTTGCATGTAGAGCCATTCGCAACATTGCATCCATTCGGTATAATGGATGCACTTCTTACTCTTTAAACTCCCGTCGAATACCATCGAACACAGCTGTGCGATTTAGTGAGATATCCACTGACTGATACTGATAATATTTTATCACATTCAGATAAAAAGGCCATAAACATAAAGTATGTTTCTACTTTCTACATTCCATGGCATAGTATGGAGGGGGGGGGGGGGGGAGGGGGGGGGGATTCTTTAGTTGACTCATGACTCCCCCCAGCCGGAGGGGGGTTTAGGGGATGGCGCCATACAAAGTAGCTCCGAAAAGGGATACGAACATGATTGGCAGGAACCATTTCTTTTGGCTGAACTAGGTAAATATTAAATTAAAATTAAAACTATCTATGCAGTAAATAAAGTAAAGATTTATTTAAATTTATGCGCTAGCAGAGTTGCCCCTCTGAATCGTTAGACCTATTCGATGAAAGAAGAAATACTTGGCGCGTCGTCGGTCACCACAAATATATATATATTTTTATGGAAACTGACACGGTTGGCTACATCACCTACAACGCCGTGATGTCAGCCCATAACACCGGGTGAACTAGGTGCCATGTCAGTGCTTCCCCCTTTGATCGTGCCGGCTACACTGAACTGGTCGGAAAACACAAACTATTTACATAGCCGTTTTGACCGACCTTTCATTCAGTGCGGTGGTACCAACCCGGGCGGGTTAAACCCTACCACCAAGTAAGATTAGGAGGGAAGGGACCTACAGTTTTTACGAGGAATCCGAACCTCGGTCAGCCTCCAACGGTCAGCGGTCACCCATCCAAGTACAGACCGCACCCAGCGTTGCTTAACATTCAATAGCGACAGTTGACTGTCTGCACCACTGAGCTATGGAGGCTGACAATGAAAATCATCATCAATGAGGAGCTTCGTCAAGTAGTTCCGGAAAGTTATTGCGTCGGGTGAGCACAGGACAAGTGTTTCTACAAATTGAATCATCACGTGCTATATTCTGTTCCCGAAGAAGCCGCTAATCAGGAAGACTCGCCCGCGTGTGTCGAGGTGTAAGCATTTACTTCGCCCGCTGCACTATCTACTAGCGACAAAGGGCTCATCCGAAGCGCTGTACCGTGTGGGGCCGGTACTTTAAAATAATAGCCATGTCAGCCTCGATAGCTCAGTGGTGCAGACGGTGAACTGTCGCTATTGAATGTTAAGCAACGCTGGGTGCGGTCAGTACTTGGATGGGTGACCGCTCACCGTTGGAGGCTGACCGAGGTTCCGAATCCTCGTAAAACTGTAGGTCCCTTCCCTCCTAATCTTACTTGGTGGTAGGGTTTAACCCGCCCGGGTTGGTACCACCGCACTGAATGATACGTCGGTCTAAACGGCTATGTAAATATTTGTGTTTTCCGAACAGTTCAGTGTAGCCGGCACGATCAAAGGAGGAAGCACTGACATGGCACCTAGTTCACCCGGTGTTATGGGCTGACATCACGGACGTTGTAGGTGATGTAGCCAACCGTGTCAGTTTCCATAAAAAAAAATAAAAAAAAAAACCCATTGCATCTATCCCCGTGTATGTCGTAAAAGGCGACTAAGGGATATGACTCCCTTCTTATATTATTAGGTGGTTAGGGTTTAACCCGCCCGGGTCGATACCGCCGCACTGAATGAAAGGTCGATCGAAACGGCTATGCAAATAGTTTGTGTTTTCCGTCCAGTTCAGTGTAGCCGGCACGACCGAAGGGAAGCACTGACGTGGCACCAAGTTCACCCGGTGTTATGGGCTGACATCACGGATGTTGTAGGTGATGTAGCCAACCGTGTCAGTTTACATAAAACAAAAATTGTCCTTGGTGTCTACAAATAGAGTCATCAAGTGCTATCTGTTGCCGAAGCCGCTAATCAGGAAGACTCGCCCGCGTGTGTCGAGGGGTAATCATTTACTTCGCCCGCTGCACTATCTACTAGCGACAAAGCTCTCATCCGATTCCGCTGCGTGCGGAGTTGAGGCGCGTCCCGTACCTATAGGCATCTCTTATTCTCTACTGTTATGCTTCCTTACCTTCCTTCCTTTCCTTACCTTTAATAAAATCCAACGTCTGCTTTCTGTCTGTATGTATGTATGTCTGTCTGTCCTCTCATAACTCGAGAACAACTGAACCGATTTTATTTAAAAAAATTCTACGGATAGCTTGATTCTTCCCATCAACTATAGGCTACTTACTATCACGCTAAATGGCTTATGAGGTTAGCAGAGAAGTCAAATATGAGAGCGGGCGGAGCCGCGGGCACAGCTAGTAATAACGTAACGACTATGTTATGTCTGTAACGAGTAAACTCGATAACAGCTGCACTGATTAACATTCATTATAAGTATGTTAGCCTCGATAGCTCAGTGGTGTGGTCGGTCGACTGTAATAAGCACACCTGGGCGCGGTCAGTGGATGGATGGGTGACCCCTCAACCGTTGGAGGCTGACCGTGCTTCGGATTCCACGTAAAACTGTTGGTCCCTTCCCTTCTTACCTTACTAGGTGGTAGGGTTTATCCCGCCCGGGTTGATACCACCGCACTGAATGAAATGTCGGTTGAAACGTCTATGTAAATAGTTCGTGTTTTCCGTCCAGTTCAGTGTAGCCGACATAAAATGAAGGGAAGCACTGACATGGCAACTAGTTCACCCGGTGTTATGGGCCGAGATTACGGATGTTGTAGGTGATGTAGCCAACCGTGTCAGTTTCCATAAAAAAACATATGAACATGGTGTTTGGAATTTATTTTATAGAAAGGGCGACATGTTGCGCCGAGATATCCATAAGGTATCTAACAACGCTCATGGACGTTCGATCCAATTCGAGGGTTGCGAATGCCATGCCGCCGGCCTGACAGAATGCCTGTTCACGCCTCTATTGAAGGACACGCTAAATGACCTTAGAGCTGATCAGTATCAAAATAAAGACGTATAGGTAGTATGAACAGAATTTAGTGTCGAATGGTAGTAATAGATGGCGTTAGCATTTCTGCTGTGTTGCGTTGGAGTATCAGCATAGTGTATCAGCAGGCCTCACGCACTCTATGTACTTGCGCGCGCTAACTACCTACCGCCCGGCGGGCCGCCGGCGATCTATTTCAGTAGAAATTCGTCAGCCGCGCGAAACATACCTACACGCTCGCCCACGCAACTGCGCGCAGCTGCAAAGCACTAATGCACTTTACACTCGATCGTTTAGGTACATTTTCGCACGTAGCGATTGGCGACGTGAAGCAGTAGGCTATTAAAGCCGAAGGTATGGAACTTTTTCTATGGAGTGATTTATCTTTTACGAAGTAACTATTAAGTAATCTGTGGTATCAGTTTGGTAGAAGCGATGTTGGATACATAGAATAAAGAGTAAATATAGGTAGTCGCTGATACGCACGTTATTGACCGCACGATTGAGTCTAATTTTGTACACCTACCCGTAATTCGGCGATTTGTTAAATTTTATCAAATCGCTATACTAATGCTACAATACCGGAGGAGTTGGACGAAATGTTTTACTTACAGTAAGACTTACATGTTAGTATTTAGTTTTTATTCATTTATTAACACTTTTTCTTTTTATATAAATTTTACATTTTTACAAAATTAAAACCTAAAATTGATATAAAAACAAATGGAGTTTCCACCACCGCACCGGCGGCGGCGGCGGGGCGAGCCCAGGCTACCGATGGTCGGGTCCCAAAGAGAGGAACCTCCGGACGATGCGTGCAGTGTCGAGCAGGGCAGTTGTTATTTTATTATTAGGGTAATTTTATTTAATTAGTATTAATAGGTTAAAATTTATTAGTTAGTCGAATAAACATAGCGGAGAATCATTCGTACATGCTACATCCTTACCTTTAATAAAATCCAACGTCTGCTTTCTGTCTGTCTGTCTGTCTGTCCGCTTATAACTCGAGAAACACTGGACCGATTTTAAGTAAAAAAAAATCTACGGGTAGCTTGATTCTTCCCATCAACTATAGGCCACTTACTATCACGCTAACTAAATGGCTTTTGAGGTTAGCAGAGAAGTCAAATATGAGAGCGGGCGGAGCCGCGGGCATAGATATATATAATACTAGCTTTTGCTATCATAGAGA
Organism: Nematopogon swammerdamellus; assembly: GCA_946902875.1. NCBI lineage: Eukaryota > Metazoa > Arthropoda > Insecta > Lepidoptera > Adelidae > Nematopogon > Nematopogon swammerdamellus. Next base: position 1,073,894 of record OX336345.1, on the reverse strand, counting down.
ACATTTAGATTTGATTTGATTAATAAGTACATACTATAAAAAGTTCCTAAGCACACTGAAACCAACGATGCAGCGAGCGGAGTTGCCGGTAGACGCTATTTACCTAACTATAAATCGGAATGTAATCGTATCTGACGGTGCAGGGAGGCGCGCTATCGCCGCCATAGCGGCCGCCGCTGCAGCCACCGCCGCAGATGCCGAGACAAAGCGCAGACGGCACCTTTGGGGCGTCGGCGTCGCGGCGGAGGCGGCCGAGTGCAGATTCAGAGGAACAAACGGCGCCGACACAAGTAAGTTGATTGCGCCGATCTAGAAGCGACCTCCACACACCGGACGAGCGGGCGAACGCTTCAGTTTCCAGTTTTCAAGGTTCCTTTTAGTCTACCATAGATATTCATATTATGGTTGGTGTTTGGCTTACCAAGGTTAGGTTAGGTTAGGTTAGGTTAGGTTGACGGCCAAAGTGACCGCAAATTTTAACCATGGTAAGCCAATCACAAACCATAATATTTCAGGCTTCCGTAGCTAGCCAACGATGACGGCGAGAATGCTTATAAATTAGACGGACGGCCGGATGGTCAGGTGTCTGTCCATCCGCCCGTCCGTCCGTCCGTTTCAATCACTGAGACTAGTCTGATACATAGATAAAAACTGTCCAAGTGCGAGTCGGACTCGCGCACCGAGTAGGGTGCCAGCACGTAATTGGCCGGTTTTTATAATTTTTTGCTTTTCTTTAGAATTAGCATTATAATCACCCCAAGTTTGACGCTTGTATTTGTATGTATATTGTATTACAACAGCAACAAAAAAACTTTGAAAAAATAATACTTACCCTTTAAAAGTAGGACAGACAGACGGTTTACGTAGGCTTAGTAATAGACTTCCGTATCCGCACCTTACGGAACCCTAAAAACGAGTCTCAGCCATAGGCGTATATAGAGGGGGGGCCGGGTGGGCACGGCCCACCCCAGAAGTGTCTGGTGCCCACCCCAGGATGTTGGGTTGCCAACCCAAAATTCTAGGGTGGGCACTTAATAATTTCACACAAAAACACTTAAAATAATCTACAGCTGAGGAATCAACATAAAATTCCATTTCCATCTCAAGAAAATTAATAAAATCAGGGGAAATAATTGGTGTAGTTTTGTAAATTGCGGTATTCAGATGAACAGACTAAAAGTCCTTAAGTGTGGGGGGTGTGCTGAGGGTGTAGGGGGTTAAGGTACGTTTTTTTCAGATTTTTGCTCATATCTCGAATATCTGTACGAATGGCATTATGACTACTCCTGACAAAAGTTTCTACATAAAATTTCCTACAAATTTGGTCATATCTATTTTTGCTCTACGATCAATATTTTAGGAGCTACATGGTGTGTAAGTTTTAACAGAGAGATAAAAATAGACGATTTAAGAAAACGGCGTGGGTTTTTCTTCATTGTTTATCATCGCTTACATTTTTAGTTTAGAAAAAGCAAGCTTAGTCATCTGCCGACCTAACATAAAAAACCACATGTCGATCTATTGAGAATTCTAAACAAAAAAGGCGATAATGTAAACAAGTGCCGAGCGTGCGTGGTATGCGGACCGCCGCATACCACTGAGATTAAATTAAAACCGTTGTTTCTCGTTCTCACTGCACTGCCCCGGCCGCCCCGCCCTCCCGTCCTGCCACCGCCACCTTATCCACGCTGTTATTATTTGGCATCGTATCGTACAGTTTTTGTGATTTGATTGTTGCATCTGTTCTAAAATGCAAGCATTATGTTTATGTATGGCTGATAAATGTGCAATTTGTGATAAAGACGTGATTAGTGACTGGATAGAAGTGTAAAAGAAAGGAATTGAAGGGTTGATAAAGGCCAGTAAAAGTAAAAAGGATGGAAAACATAATCTGCTCAGTGGTGTTCGAAGTCCTTTCGAGTTGCAGAAAAAGATACACACGGACTTGTAGATCTCAGAGAAGCAACATCATCGACGTCTTCCGATTTAACATCCCGCTTACGCTCATCACGGGCTTTTTTCGAATATCGATTGAAGTATTTATTTTGCGCCGAAACAATCGATGATCAATTCTACAACAATCCATGTGACGATGATGATATATACTTTCGGCTGCCACAAGTTCACCAGCATTTACTATTCTCTCAAAAAACATCGTTACTCCATTTATCATTCCGAACTTTGGCAGCGTCCAAAATTGTAGCAGAAAACTGTAAGCTTCGAACAGGATATACGTCCCGACGTCTTTCTATATTTATTTTTTTCTGTTTGGCGTAGAATTCATTATCGATTGCTTCGGCGCAAAATAAACACTTCATTCGATTTTCGAAAAAAGGCCGTGATGAGCGTAAGCGGGATGTTAAATCGGAAGACGTCGATAATGTATTTTTTATGTAATCCGGTATGGGTGGCTGAGTCGGAGGGGCCAAAGCGCATGCCCCGACCAGCCAATATCACCTCCGAGAAGGTAGGTGCCATACCGGAGACTTCCCTGGATTGCTGGCTATACTGAACTAGAGGAGAACACAGCCGAGGCTGCTGTGCGGCCATCTTACATCCAGTATGGTGGTACCAACCCAGTCGGCTACAATTTGAGCCTACCACCTAGTAAGAGGCGAGGGAAGGGACCTACACACCTTTAACTATCATTTATTTGATTTACGTTTTGTTTATAGACGTCCAGAGATACCAGCCTTCCGGCTACAAAATCCAGACGTCTACGACCTGCACTCTTGCGAGTACAGTGATTATGTATGCCAGATCGAGGCCCCATAGCTGCTCTGTCGAACATCCGTTCTTCCGAAAAAATCCCATGGAAAACACAGGCTGCGACCTTTCCCCAGCCGATCCGAGCCACCACCCGTCCACCCGAAGGAACCTCCGACCGAAGTCGAGAGCCGGGGGTGAAGCCTTCACTGCCACTGGGGTCCCTATCCAACCTCAACCTGTGCCCAGGGCCTCAGTGTTTTGTACTAGCCTAAAGGCTTTTGTTTTCACCAGCTATGTATATGCGTGGAAGTGCATATGACCACCACCTAATGTGTACCAGGGATCCACCGGTCTCGAATGACAGACTTACGTCAGCGTCATTAGCTCGTGAGAAATCAATCCCACATCCACATTAAGTGTGTGTTGCACCGACATACCGATCTACATTATTCGCATGTCTACCAATTATCCACATTGGTTACGGAGCTCTAAGTGGCTCACCACACCCAGCTTTCGCTACTTATTCCCGTGTTAGGTGCTTTAACTACACAAGTACGGAAGCACCAGGGAATCAACGCTAAAACCACAACCCCTGCGAGACCAACTCCAGTGTTCCGTGCAGAAGCACGAAGCATTCTGGGGCTTTTAACGGAACCCCGCAGTACGCAACCCAGCGTTTAGGGTAGTATCTCATTTGACCCACCGACCTGAGTGGAGTCAGCAGCGTGAGCTAAGAGGAGGCCGAAACCCCCAACTTAGTACTCATGTTAGACTAGCAACGTTTAATGAGTAATCGTCGAGAACAAGTTCTCTACCAGTGGCGGTTCCCCAGGTGAAGCAAGTGAAGCACCGCCTCACTTAATTATCTTGAAAGTAAAGAAAAAAAAACATTTCAAAATATCAAGAAAGAAAACTTAAAAAAGTCGAGTATATCCGATCCGAACTGATCACAATATTAGCGCGGCGGCGCGGAGGAGGCGGAGGCGGCTGGTGCGACGCGCGCGACGAAATACGTTAAAGATGTGTTAGTGCATCAACACCACCAACACAGCACGCACACACACACAGACGTGACGTGTGACGTGTCACGTACGGCATGGCATATGGGGTGACTCACCCCGGTCCGGTGCGGCGATGAATCGCTTATTTTGATATCGCTTCACCAAGCGTAAAGACAACAGGTTGACCTTGGAGGCTTTGGATGTAGGGAGCAGCTGAGGCTCTGATAAATGGCGCCGGACGAGACATCTATATCCAATTAAAATAATGCAGAGCGAGATGGGGCGATTCACGTTTTCTATAAGTCGGTTTGTTTTACCTCCGTGATTAACATGATGGCGAAATTCGCACTAGTTACGATAAGTTTCATAGCTCAATGGCATATGCTTCGCTTTTCAATCTAGTGACGTTGGTTCGAATCTCACTTTTGCGAATTCTTTTTTTTTTTTTAGGGTTCCGTATCCGGTACGGGACCCTATTACTAAGCCTACGCCGTCTGTCTGTCTGTTTGTCTGTCCGTCCGTCCGTCTGTCTTTTTTTTTATGTAATCCGGTATGGGTGGCTGAGCCGGAGGGGCCAAAGCGCATGCTCCGACCAGCCAATATCACCTCCGAGAAGGTAGGTACCATACCGGAGACTTCCCTGGATTGCTGGCTATACTAGACTAGAGGAGAACACAGCCGAGGCTGCTATGCGGCAGCAGCAGGTGTAGGTATGCATACACGTAAATTTTTTCGTCAGAAAAAACTCATTGTTACACGCCGACCGGATTCGAACCTCGCACCTCTCGCATTTGAAGCCAATGCCCAAACCACTCGGTCACCCGCCGCTTGTCTGTCCGTCCGTCTGTCCGACGCCTGTATCTCTTGAACCGTAATTTGGTAGCCCGTTGAAATGTTCACAGAAAATGTGTTATTATGGCCGATATAACAAAAAATAATGAAAATAAGAAAAAGTAAAAAACTCACGGGGGTTCCCATAGATGGCGCGCGCGCATACACTTTTTGGTTTCAAAAAGTGTATGCGCGCGCGCCATCTACCAAATAGATGATGAATCATTTTCTAATCGTGACTAACTAATATGAAGTATTTCATAACACGCCATCTAGATGGCGTGGCGTGTTATGAAATTCATCTAGTGGCGCTAGCCGTGACATGGCGATACGGTACCCTCGGTGCGCGATTCGTTAATAGTTTTTGGTTAAGTATTGTTAGGGCCAAAAAAAAATAGGTTTAGGTTTTTCAATTTATCATAAAGTAATAGCAATGTAGGTGGATTTTTTAGTCGCCTCACTAAGATTTATAGGTCAAAGCCGCCACTGTTCTCTACCACATATTATTTCTAACAGTGACGCCCGTTACATCGCCCAGTTGCGGGATAGGGTAGCCAACTGCTAGTTTTAAGGGTAGCCACCGTGTGGTCTGCATAGGGAAACGTCACGGATACTAGTACCCAACTCCGACACCTTGGACGACTAAACGCCTCTGCGACCCCGTACAAAGATCGCTAATACGGGTCTATGGATCCTGGTGGCCGGGCCCGACACCTTGGGTAGACCGAAGTCTACCACTGCGATCGCCCCCCAGCGACTAAGGAAGGGACCTACAGTTTTACACCGGTTCCGAACGGTAAAGCAGCAGGTGTAGGTATGCACGTACATTTTTTCGTGAGAAAAAACTCTCATTGGTACACGCCGACCGGATTCAAAGCGAGGACCTCTCGCATGAGAAGCCGATGCCCAAACCACTCGGACACCCGCCGTTTGCTGCTGTTGTTGCTGATGTTGCTTCTCTGAGATCTGCCATGATGGAACAAGTCCGTGTGTATCTTTTTCTGCAACTCGAATGGACGACAACACTTCGAACACCACTGAGCAGATAATGTTTTCCATCCTTTCTACTTTTACTGGCCTTTATCAACCCTTCAATTCCTTTCTTTGACACTTCTACCCTGTCAATAATCACGTCTTTATCACAAATTGCACATTTATCAGTCATAATGCTTGCATTTTAGAACAGATGCAACAATCAAATCACAAAAACTGTACGATACAATGCCAAATAATAACAGCGTGGATAAGGTGGCGGTGGCAGGACGGGAGGGCGGGGCGGCCGGGGCAGTGCAGTGAGAACGAGAAACAACGGTTTTAATTTAACCTCAGTGGTATGCGGCGGTCCGCATACCACGCACGCTCGGCCCTTGGCCGGATCATTATCAATAGATCGATATGGTTTTTTTTTATGTTGGGTCGGCAGATGACTAAGCTTGCTTTTTCTAAACTAAAAATGTAAGTGATGATGAACAATGACGAAAAAACCACGCCGTTTTCTTAAATCGTCTATTTTTTATCTCTCTGTTAAAACTTACACACCCTGTAACTCCTAAAGTATTGATCGTAGAGCAAAAATAAATATAACCAAATTTGTAGGAAATGATATGTAGAAACTTTTGTCAGAAGTAATTATATAGCTATTCGTACAGATATTCGAGATATGAGCAAAAATCTGAAAAAAAACGTAAAAAAACGTACCTTAAACCCCCCCCCCCCCCCCCCCCACACCCTCAGCACACCCCCCACACTTGAGGACTTTTAGTATGTTCATCTGGATACCGCAAGGTATAACTGTACCAATTTACAAAACTACACGAATTATTTCCCCTGATTGCCCATATTCGGATTAATTTGATCGTACTAATCCAGGTAATCAAAATAAACTTTTCTTAAATAAATAATTTTCATTTTAAATTTTCATTTCATTTTCATTTCATATCATTTCATTTTCATTTGCAAACACTTTAAAAAAAATGTTTTTGTTTAATTTTATTTAGTTAAAGAAAATTTCGGAAATCAATGGTCGAAATACAGTCCAACACTTCAAGTTCAAATTACCTACTTTTATTGCGTATGTAGGTACATCGGGTTTCGGCTTCATCGGCCATCGCTTTTCAGGGGCCAGGCCCACCCTGGAAAATAATCCTAGATACGCCAATGGTCTCAGCGACTGAGTCAGTGCAGTTAGACTAGACTAGACTAGCAGAAAGACTAGCTGGACGGAAAACACGAACTAATTTCATTATATCCGCACCTACTCTCTTGTGAGCTGTTAAAACTTCAGCGACAGTCGCTGGGCTGATTGAGTTAGCTACGCCGCCGGCTTCGCGCCGTGTAGAAAGCATTCACTGTATTTCCAATGAAGCCAATTGCCTCCCCTTCTTTCTAGTATGCATGCATTGCGAAGCCTATGATGGAACAACACTTCGATATGCTTTCCCTGGGAGGTTGCCTTGCCTTTGCATTAAATTTCATTTGAATTACATACATACTCTCGACGATACCACACGCGCCATCCCGACAGTCGGTGTGAGCAGAGTAATCGGTGTTGCGTTGCAAGGACTGCTGTAAATTACAGCACAACACCGACCACCACGCTTACCAAAGTATTCGGACAAGTTAACTATCAAGCAGCAAGTAAGGCACGAAGGCCCACCTGCCGCATTATTCGGTGGAAGCACCGCGCCAAGGTGAGAGGGAGATGCAGTGGGGAAATTCCTATCTGTTTGAGCGATATTTTCCATACGTATCCAGGAAGTTGGATTTGTCATCGAGCACGCACGGTAAACTCATTCGTACATTCGAAGGGAGCATTCGTTTGCTCGGCTCGCCCAGCGAACGAATGCTCGTCCGCTCGCCGAGGTGCGGTCGCAGCGCAGTCTTATCACACGTGCTATTGTGGCCGCGTACAGGATTGCCTTATAATTGGCGCCTAGTTATTTATTGTTGCGGGCTCCGGATAAAGGAAGCGCCCGTTGCCGTTGTTATTAGAAAATTTAATTTAACTAAATTGCTCGGACAGAGCCGACGACGACGCGAGAACTGATAGCAACCGAGCCGCTCGCTTTGAGAACTATAAGCGCGATTAGACACAATACTGTTCGCGTTATAGAGCCAGGTAGAGCGAGTCATTGAGATAAATAGATTATCTATTACGAAAGAGAAAAGTTTAAATTTTGTTTTTATAGAAAGCGCGACATGTGGCGCTGAGCCAAACATAAAGTGTCTAAGGACGCCCATGGACATTCGGTCGCATGCGGGGGTTGCGAATGCTATGCGCGCCTGACAGGTGCCTATTCACGCCTCTCACAAACATACTTCAAGTATGTTTATTCCAGTTTTTCATTATTTGCAAATCAGCCGACCTGAGGGCGGCTAAGTATATTCGTTGAATTTCCCAAACTAATTTTCTTTTCATCTGTATATTTACATACACGTATTTTGTAGTAAATTGCTCACCATTTGCCTAAAATTAAAAGACTTAGAATCAAATAGAAAAATATACTTTATTTTGTACACCATGAAACGGTAAATATAATAGGCGAGCTTAACGCTGTGCAGCATTCTTTATAAACTAACACTTGGATGTGGAGAAACGCATGGGGCGGACAGTGCATTAAAAAGTAAAATAAAATAAAAAGATAAAATAAATGGACCTCTATGGTCTTCTTTCGAAAGGAAAAAAGATGGCGGATGAAAAAGTTTGCCGCGTCGTCGTAAATAAAAAGTATATATTTTTGAGATTCTCGCGATTCGAGAAGAAAACAACACATTAGAAGTACAACAGAAAAGGATGTATACTTGAATTAGTTTTGCCTGTTCCGAAAAGGGACGAATAAATATAAAAAAAAATGGTCTTCTTTCGTTCCAAGTTCAAATGTAGAGTTTGCGCGCTGCGCTTGCTGTAGCAACAATGCCGTTGCTTTACTATTTTCACAGAATTTGAATTTGACGCTGTTTTACGTTAATTTCATCTACTATATAATATTGGTTACCCGTATTGGCCATTTAACCATATCTTTTAGTTTGCATAAACGCGATAGCCCTCAAGAGCTTGCTAATTGTAATACTGACCCATTAGTTAGCTGTAGTTATCCAACAGGTTGGCTATCGGCTACCGTAGGTACGTATTGTCTCTATAATTTAATAGCAATATAGAACCGTATCACAGTGAGATACATAGTGCATGCCTATATAAGCACTGTGCGGCGAGCCAGAAGAGCAGTACGACATGGTTCCAACGCTGTGTCTACGCTTTATTGCTTGACCGTATACCTTGTTCAGGAGGGCAAGATAAGGCGCCGATCGGTCACCTCTGCTGCGTTGACAGTTGGAATGTCACGTGTCAAAGAGGAAAATATTAACGCGGGAAAACTCAGGCCCGTGTTACACGCTCGTTAACTGGTTTAATTTGCAGTCAATTTGCATATTGGTTGGAATACACTTTACTTGTCATACGAACACTCCGTTTTTGGTAATTTGTTTTAAACAGGAATTACGAGTTTGAACTACAAGTGACTGTGGAGGACTGGAGGAAAATTGGAGAGGCGTATGCCCAGCAGTGGACGCTTACACGCTGACTGACTGACTGACTGACTGGCTGACTACAAGTGACGACGACGGTAAATTTGTCTAAACTACGGGCAATTATCATATTGTCATATGCACGCTAAACGGAAAGCTTACACCCACATACCACACGCTGTATCCCGAAAACCGTAAGCAGAGTAATCGGTGTTGTGCTTGAGTAAATTACAGCACAACACCGACCACCACGGTTAGCAAAGTATTAAGACAAGATAAATATCAAGCAGCAAGTAAGGCACGAAGACTCACCTGGTTGCATGACTCGGTGGAAGGACCTTGCCAAGGTGGCCAGCCTGTCGTAGCCCTTCAACACCGCACCTTGTCCTTATCGCCTTTTACGATATGAGCGGGGATAGATGCAGTGGGGCTATTCTTTTCAAGTATACGGTACGGTTAAACGGAAAGAAAGCTAATAATACCTACGTTTAATTAGAGTTTTCAGCTGAAAAGCTCCACACAAATTATTATAAAAACATTCAATATACATATAATAATAATACATTTTACTGTAACATAAACATTTGAAACAAAACAATCGAAAATTGCATTAACACCTCTCTTAATATATTAACAAATTATTATTGTTAAAAGCCCTAAAAATAAATTAAATAAAAAAAACCTCTCTTAATAACAAAGGTAAGAAGGTACATTTTTTTTTATTGTTAGCTCGACATATGGCGCCGAGGCATCCATGAGGTGTCTAACGGCGCCCATGGACATTCGGACGTACTCCAAGCAAGACCTGATCTGCGATTTATACAGGAGCAACTTTTGGTCCGCCGTGAAGTACCGTCGCACCTTATTGAGTACCAGCTTTTTAGAAGCCAGCTTGGCCTTCCCCTCGATGTGGCGACGAAAGTTCAAGTCGTGCGACAGTTCGACTCCGAGGACCCCGAGGTGTTCGCTTAATTTGAGCGACGTGCCTTGGAATGAAGGTGCCGGTGTGAACGCCACTCTCTTCGCACTGAACGCGCAAACTTGTGTCTTGGAAGCGTTGAACTCGACCAAATTACTACGGCCCCATTCGGAAATAGAACCGAGTGTATGTTCGAGCTCAGACACAAGTCTTCGTCTCTTTTCATTCATCCACAACATCCCGACTGGCTGAAGGGTGACTGGTGTAGACAGCATATCATTGATGTGCAGAAGAAACAGCGTGGGTGACAACACAGATCCTTGTGGTACGCCGGCGTTCACTGACATGGCGTCCGACGAGCAACCGTCCACTAGGACCTGAATGCTACGCCCATGTAGGAAGTCGGCGACCCAGTCACAGAGGCCAGAAGGAAGTCCGTAAGCCGGCAATTTGCCCAAGAGCGACTTGTGCCAAACCCGGTCAAATGCCTTGGCAATATCAAGGTCAATTGCCAAGGATTCACCATGACCCTCAAGCGATTCCCCCCAAAGGTGAGTGACGTACGCTAGGAGATCACCAGCAGATGGTTTTGACCGGAAGCCGTATTGCCGATCGCTGATGAGGTCATTTGTCTCTAGGTACTTCATGAGCTGCGCATTAATGATGCGCTCCATCACCTTACAGAGAAGGGAGGTAATCGCTATAGGTCGGTAGTTTGACGGGTTTGAGCGGTCACCCTTTTTGGGGACCGCTTGCACAAACGCAGACTTCCAGGCCGTCGGCACACGGCTATTAGAGTAGGAGAGACGGAATAGGCGCGTCAGCACTGGAGCCAACTCGGGAGCACACCTTTTTAACACCAATGCAGGAATCCTGTCCGCCCCACTCGCTTTCCTGACGTCTAGGGAGAGAAGCTCCGCCCGTACAGTTCGTTGTCGGAACTGCACTTCTGGCATGGAGTTCTCACACCTAGGTATGGATGAGGGAGTGGCACCTCCATCGTCCAGGTTAGAGTTCCCCGCAAAGAGAGATACCAGTAAGTAGGCTTTCTCCTTTGCTGAGTGAGCAAGTGAGCCTCCAGGACACTGCAGAGGTGGAAGAGAGGAGCGGCAGAAATTCGACTCGACAGATTTGGCGAGAGACCAGAACTCACGGCTCCCAGTTGGATGCTCGTTCGGTCTATCGCCGATTCTGCCGATGTGGCCAAATTTGGCCCTGGCAATAACCCTTTTGCAGGATCTGGAGAGGTGGTTGTATTTCTTCTTCAGTTCGGGTACATTTGGGTCACGTCCGGCACGAGCACGCGACCATGCACGATAAGCTGCGCATTTAGCTGCGACAGCAACCGCACAGTCGCGGCTGTACCACGGTTGGCATTTACCACCGAGGTGGACAGAGGCGCTGGGAATAAACATTTCCATTTCCCTCAGGACCACTTCGGCAATGGTATTAGCGCAATCCGACGGATCGTCCGAACTGTAGCAGATCTCTCTCCAAGGGTAGGATGCGAAGTGCTCTCGCATCCCATCCCAATGATGATGATGAATAAAGATAATGAAAAAGAGATGGCGCTATTCTAAATTCATGCATGACAGTACACTTACCTTGAATGTACCACACACCAGTGCCTTGGCGCATTTTTCAGCCGATCTCAAATTGTTTATGCATTTTAATCAACTTCAAAAAATAATAATGACTTTCCCAGAAATACTTGCACTCGTGCCTCGCTATCAGTATTCAGTAGGAAGGTAATTAAGCTTAAACTGAACATTAAAAGTCCTCAGAACGGTTAAATTGCGAGAGTATCTCGCGATCTTACGAAATAACAATAATCGTCTCACTCATTGTTGCAATGACGAAAACGCAAACTCACGTCGAGAACTCGAGAGATTGGGAATTCATCTTTATTCCCACTTGGCAAGGCATCTTTTCCGCTGACGGCAATTCTTCTTTGTAGATCGTTTCGGAGTTGAGACACTGCGTTGGCGCCGCTTGCATCATGCACTTTTATTTGATCTCTCGATTGTAGGGGCAGCAAAAATTGCAAGCAGACATTACGAGCCTACATTTTTCAATTAATTCCTATCTGTTATATGAAGTTACTAAGTACTAAAAAGGTACATAAAAATAAACACAATAGAAACTAAATTTAAAGAGTAACATTGATATTTAGAAATATATCTACACTAATATTTATAATATTAGTATTTTAGTAGCCGGCACGACCGAAGGGAAGCACTGACGTGGCACCAAGTTCACCCGGTGTTATGGGCTGACATCACGGATGTTGTAGGTGATGTAGCCAAACGTGTCAGTTTCAATAAAAAAAAAATTAAAAAAAAAAAATTGTGTAGATGCCCGTAAATATAACTTTGGATGTAGAAGGTAATCTCCGAAAATCCTCATCCGATTTTAAAAATTATTTGACCAATATTTAGAATGGACCTTCAGGATGGGCATAGGCTATGCGAGGGAAGCCGCGAGCGAAAGCTAGTAAATAAATAAAAAGATACTTATAAATATTGATTTTTTATTTCATAAAACCGCCTCACCGCTTTAGCCAGCTAATACTCTTACTCAATTCGTCTTTCATCATCACTTGTGCAAAAGATTAGTACCTTACAAGGCAGTTATTGCTGTTATGGTCAAGGGAATGCTAAATGTCATTTGTTACAGTCACACTGTTCGAATATTACTATTTACACGATCTTTAGGCATCCCTTAAAACCTAGAAAGATTGTTTTTACAATTAAACATAAATCAATCATTTAGGATTCCATAGCCACAGGACTTTTATAACTTTTCGAATGGGTGTCCTTGGCCCAGTACAGCAGCAGACAATTTTATATTTTTTTGAACGGTTCACTATTATCTGCTAACGGTACATAATGATGTAGGGTGTCGGGTGCGTTTCATATCGATTACTTTGCTGTATCACTGTACGCTTGCTTACAAACAGCTAAATCACATCGAAATACTTATCGCCGCTTACTCCTCCGTTATGTTTCGTCTGATAATCTTGATTCTGATGAGGCAATACGCATGTATAACTATATATATTGAAGGTACTTATGCACCTACTTTAGGTTTTGGGACATCATGCAGTTTCGTTTTAAAGTTTTTAATTATATGTGTTTATAATTTGCCGTATTCCACTCACCTTGTATATGAAAACTTCCAGCTTACCTGCGAACAAAAATGCAATCAGTTAATTTGTTGAAATATTTATTATTGCAATTTAACAATCACCGGGCAGTTATCGCTCGTGAACTGATAGGCGGATCGCGATACGAAAGGAACAAAACACCTCCCGTATCGAAACGCAACATAGCCCGCGAGCAAAATGGAATCATAAATTGATTTTTAAAATAAATACCGCGCGACCCACAAAATAAATAAACGCCGTGCAATTTCCTTCGAAATTCACTTAACACGAGCAGGTAATGGAGAAGCAATCACAGTTAGTAATTAATCCAGCGCGCGCACCTCCCGCCCGACAGTCCGACGCACGGTCCGACAGTCCGACAGTCCGAATACGAGCGGGGCCGGCGTCAGTCCGTCAATCACGCGGGGAAATTTTCTCGAGCCCTTTCCGAAATTTCGTGTCGATCAACGTGAGAAATGTGCAAAAGCACGTGCGCTCCGGGGCATACATACTGTATACGGTGCCCCGGGCGTAGGGTTACCATACGTCAGGATTTGTCCTGATATGTCAGGATTTTTGGGCTCTTGTCAGGATTGCGACCGGATTTTAGAAATGTCAGGATTTTTCGATTTTTCAATGAAGTAAGTACAGTAGATTTTTAATTGTTTTTTTTATTATTAGAAAGTTTTACAAACGGTAATATAATTACTAATTAGTCTAAATTACACAGCACAATAAACTTAAACAGAAACATAATCATCTTTACCAACAACTTTTGTAATATTAGGCAAATTAAGTAAGTAAGCTTAAATTACATATAGATTTTTACCATCTTTGGGTGGCGTTTGAGTTGAAATGAAATGAGTTTGAAAATTGACTTGAAATGGAGTTCGACCAGTGAGTCCTGCCCCCGCGCCAAAGCTTGCAAATATTTGAAAGTTAATTACGTTTGCAACAAAATGTCAGGATTTTTCTATGAAAATTAGGCTTTTGGTCAGGACTTTAAAATTTTCCATCTGGTAACCCTACCCGGGCGCGGCTTCTATCAAAAAATATAAAAGAAAATGTGACCGCCCCCGCCCCGCCCGCTCCGCCCCGCCCCTCCGCCGCCGCGCCAGAGCGCGCCCGCGCGGCGCGGCGGTCGCTTTGATGTTCGCGCCCAAAGTAAACGCAGATCTCATCTGGTAATTGGCGTGTCACTGGTGATGCGCGGTGTCGATGTCGACGCTGGTACGAGGATGCTAGCGCAGACACGCGGCAGTATGAAGCGCGAAGAGGGGATTAGTAAGCAGGTTTTGGTTTTTGAAGAATGACAAAATATATTCATAGAATTTCTGACCAAGTAAACCTGGTGTCGTGGCGACTCATTGAGCGTAGTTTTGCGACACCTGACCGATTCCTGCCATACTACGGAACCCTAAAAAAACCATCGGTACATTTTCATTCATACGCGTCCCTGTCACAAACCGTTTCACATTATACCATGACTTCGCCCTTAACCGCAGTCAAACCTCATCAAATAAACTCTTATCTTATTCCTAAGAAGATAAGGTTGATTTTACATTCGTCATAAATGTTTCAGACGCAATCACGCCCACATCAAAAGTCCTCAAATCGTCGCGTTTAAAGCTCTAATTTTATTGTTACCTCATTGATAATAAAGTGTATTTGCCGCGACGCCGCCCCGCCGCAAGGAAATAAATACGTAGACTACGGAACCCCAAAAAAAACCATCGGTACATTTTCATTCATACGCGTCCCTGTCACAAACAGTTTCATAATATACCATGATTTCGCCCTTAACCGCAGTCAAACCTCATCAAATAAACTCTTATCTTATTCCCAAAAAGATAAGGTTGATTTACATTCGTCATAAATGTTTCAGACGCAATCACGCCCACATCAAAAGTCCTCAAATCGTCGCGTTTAAAGCTCTAATTTTATTGTTACCTCATTGATAATAAAGTGTATTTGCCGCGACGCCGCCCCGCCGCAAGGAAATAAATACGTAGACTACGGAACCCCAAAAAAAACCATCGGTACATTTTCATTCATACGCGTCCCTGTCACAAACAGTTTCATAATATACCATGATTTCGCCCTTAACCGCAATCAAACCTCATCAAATAAACTCTTATCTTATTCCCAAGAAGATAAGGTTGATTTTACATTCGTCATAAATGTTTCAGACGCAATCACGCCCACATCAAAAGTCCTCAAATCGTCGCGTTTAAAGCGCTATAATTTTATTGTTACCTCATCGATAATAAAGTGTATTTGCCGCCACCGCCGCCGCAAGGAAATAAATACGTAGAAGGGAGATTAGCTTGCCGAGAAGGTGTAAGAAAAGTGCATGAAGGCGAATTTACAACTATACGTCTATGACTGTACTGAATTTGAATTTGAATTTGTTCACCCAAGTATCTTTGTACAATTTGTATATGTGTGTATTTATATTTCATACTACTGTTCCGTCTTTAGTACTGCATTGTCCGCCCCTACGTGTTTTCCACATCCCAAAGGTTAGTTCGTAAAGAATGCCGCAAGTAATTAAACTCGCCTTTTGTAACCTTTTTATACAATGGTGTACAATAAAGTATATTTTCATTTAATTTCAGTATTACATAACTTTACTATGAATTAATGTTTCGATTTTAATTTAACTTGCTATGGTTGTGCCATGGTGTTAACTTTATGTCATGAAATTCATTATAAACCAATAATAATATTTTTAATTAATAGTAATTTTCTAGTTATTCCCATGTCAATGGTAACTAAATGTATTACAACACTGTAAAAGTTACGTAATAAACGATATTTTTTTTATTTGTCAGCCGCGGTAGCTCAGTGATGGTGCGGTCAGTCGGCTGTTAGCAACCCTGGGCGCCGTCAGTACTTGGATGGGTGACCGCTCGACCGTTGGATACCGACCGTGGTTCGGATTACACGTTAAACTGTAGGTCTCTTCCCTTCTTACCTTACTAGGTGGTAGTGTTTATCCCGGCCGGATTGATACCACCGCACTGAACGAAACGTCGGTCGAAACGGCTATGTAAATAGTCCGTGTTTTCCGTCCAGTTCAATGGCACCTAGTTCACCCGGTGTTATGGGCTGACATCACGAATGTTGTAGGTGATGCAACCAACCGTGTTAGATTCCATAAAACAATTTTGTTTTCTTATTGTATGTCTACTGCAAATTTAGTGATGCCGACCAGCAACTGAAAGAAAACCGGCCGAACCGGGAATGAAAATAGATGGTACTTTCCGTCCACTTCAGTGTAGCGGTTAGGACCAAAGGGAAGCACTGACATGGCACCTAGTTCACCAGTGACGGGCTGCCATCACGGGTGTAGTACGAGTTAGGACACGTACGTTATTAAAATAAGGTAAAACGCATACAACACCTACCGCTTCCGGATATTACATGCCCGCGTCGTCGGTTAAGGTAAGGAGTGGACTGTTCACTTGGATTTTGGCTGCATATGCATTTTGAATTTTGACAGTGGACAACCTGCATCTTAATTTATTCTGATGGTGAAGACCCATACTAAAATATTAGTTTGACAAATTGATAAATTAAGTATAATTTTTTTTTTACATTGTACTTTGACATGGTATGAAAATGACTAATTGACATAATTGTATCAAAAATATATACGGTATCAACCATTTCTGACAAAGGAAACCTGATTTTATTTTATATGGTCAGAATTATAAAGCTTAAAAGGGTAAGCCTTGCCATCCAGCGGGGTAATACCGCAAGTGTTGTAGGAACATTTGAAAACGCCCCTTTTGATAGTTATTTTAATGTTTGTTAGGTAGGTTTTTAATTCTTTAGTTATTAGTATTACTTTTTTATATTTTATGAAAATAAAAATGCTTATTAAATAGCTATAGTTATTCTAGCTCACAAACACTTTAAGCGGTGTCTAATATTTAGTTAGTTAGAACGTATTATAATCAAAGACGCTAAAAAAATCCCAGCGAAGTGTCTTGCGGGCTCTTTTTGTGGGTGCAGTTGACCGGATTCTAAAACAAGATATGACAAATTCAAGCCTATGGTACTATACAATACGAATGATGAATAGAGAATACAGAATGAAGAAGGAAGAATGAAGAATGAAGGATAAAGAATAAAGAATGAAGAAGGAATAATGAAGAATAAAGAATGAAGAATGAGTAGGAAGAATGAAGAATAAAGAATGAAGAAGGAAGAATAAAGAATGAGTAGGAAGAATAAAGAATGAAGAAGGAAGAATGAAGAATGAAGAATGAGTAGGAAGAATAAAGGATAAAGAACGAAGAATGTACGTTGTCGCCTCTTGCACTTACTACGCTATCGATAATAATTATGAATCGTTTATTTATTTCCGTGCCCTGTCGAAGTTCAACACACCCATGACGAATGGGCGGAGCAAAAAATGTGCACATTTCTTTTTCTCGTAAATTTTTCTTTTCGTTTTGCCGAGACGCAAAACGCTTTGCGATTTCGAATCGCGTGGATTCGCGAGGAGTGGTGTTATTGGCTGTGTCTGATGCTCTTTTGACCTTTTCAGCACAGTCACCCGTGCGGGTTGTCCATAATTCAAGAACTTGTATAAGAAGGTGTTCGGAAAGATCTTCAGTCGCTTTAATCTATTAAATCATTGGCAGCAATTATGCCGTCTATCAGATTGAGATATCACTGCGCGTGAGAGGGGCGTGCCTAGTCGCATGCGCACACAAAAAGCACACCGTATCCCCCCCTTCTCCCTTCTGTTTCTCCACCTGATGCCACTTAACACGCTGACGTGGCGGCCCGGACCGGCCTCACAGATCACTGCAATTACAATACACAACTGTGTGGAATTATAAGCATAAGTGGTTACTCACAGAAAGCGCTATTAATTGATTCCCAATATGTATTTAGGAACACAACTGTCGGTAATGCTGGCTGGCACACCCATACTGATAATTCCCTATGTTCAACTACCTACCTATGTATAATCTAGACTGATAATAAATATGTAAAGGTATTTTGCTGCAAATTAATTATAAAAAAACGGCCAAGTGCGAGTCGTATTGGCGCACCGAGGTTTCCGCACTAGAAAAAAAAAAACGTTGAAAATACACGTTTCTTGTATGGGAATGCACTGACATGGCACCTAGTTCACCCGGTGTTATGGGTGACATCACGGATGTTGTAGGTGATGTAGCGAAACGTGTCAGTTTCCATAAAAAAAAATGGGAACTTTTTTTTTGGTTTTTTATCTTTTATTATTTGTTTTTATATTCACCCATAATAAATAAAACATATTCTGTGAAAATTTTAACAGACTAGCTATTACGGTTCTCTAAATACAGCAGTAGGACAGACAGACAGACAGACGACGGCGGCAAGCTTAGTAAATAGGCTTCCGTACGGGGTACGGTAACCTAAAAATCAAATGTTCACATTCACCGAACATTTATGTTAAACAATATTTTCAGATTTTTTTTCGTCTGGCTTGTTCTTTTATAACTTTCCAACAGCTGCACTAATCTCAATAAAATCTTGTGTACGTATACGTCTTACCAACCTGGGAACTTAGGCTGCATAAGACATAGTCCGATTCCGCTCAAGTTAAACTTGATCCCTTTTACAAATGTGAGTATTTTTCATACAGCATGCACCACAATGTATTGGGCAAGACGGATTTGAACGCGAGCAGAGCCGCCGGCAAAAGCCAGTAGTCACGATAAAAGATCAATAAAAGCGGCGATCCGGCAGGCGCCCGAACTACAAACATCACGCCGACATAACCGAAGAAAAAAAAAACCACTAAGATACGATAGATGATAACAACGGGTACATTGTGATCGGACTGATTGCTCCTAAGTACAGTGGTGCACGTAACACGGGGTCCATAATGCGGTTCAATGAAATTAAACGAGCTTCGGAAAGTGCGCAGTCAGCGCGGCAGCGTTCGGAAGCGCGGTCCATCGGCCTAGGGTTGCCAGACGCGAGGAATTGTCGAAATTTTCCCGAAAATTTGTTGTAGTCAGCTTACTGACAGTAATATGTTATTTATTGAGATTATGATACAGAAATTTATTTCGTCATAAAGAACACGCAATTTTGGCAATATTTATTTGAAACAAATGCTTATTCAGTGTAGTTCGTCTTTACAGAGAAACTGTACATACATACATATCAGAAACGCTAAATCCCGACCATCGGGGTAAGCAGAGTAATCGGTGTTGTGCTGCAAGAACTCTGGTAAATTACAGCACAACACCGACCGCCACGTTTCGCATAGTATTCAAACAATATTCAATCGATCAAGCAGCAAGTAAGGCACGAAGGCCCACCCGCTGCATGACTCGGTGGAAGTACCGTGCCAAGGTGAGAGGCGCCGATCCCGTCGCCCTTTAGCACGGCATCTTGTCCTTATCCCTTAGTCGCCTTTCACGACATGCATGGGGAGAGATGCAGTGGGGCTATTCTTTTTAGATACCGGCCCCACACGGCACGAAACTGTCAGTATACAAATATCCTAAGAAGGCTACACTTATAATAAACTACAATTAATATTAGAAAATCTTTCAAAACACTCCTTCCATAATGGGAATTTAAAACATAATCCTATTAGGTGAGCTGTTTTATTATATATACTTACTTGCTTTCTCAGAAACGGATTTAATGATTTGGATGAAATGTTTTATTTACATAATGTTTTATTTTCAAAGTTCATCTAGCCAGATAAGTGTCATACGTGACAAAATCTGTATTCACAAAAAAAAATTAATATCATGTAGTGCCATCTGTTGTACGCTTCTAAAGTGTTTATATTAAAGACGTTTTACTGTAAGTACCACGACGCCCGAATCCTATTGAAATGTTCCGACATTCAAAGTATCTGAAACCCCACTCAAAGATCCCGGAAATCCACGAAGTTTCCGAAAATCCCATTAAAATGTCCCGAAATCATATTATTGTAAACTGGCAACCCTACATAGCCGCACCTAGCGCCCCCTAACGGAGGTGTCGGGACGCGCGTCTCCGCTGAGCGATCATCTATCACCTTGTATAATTAAATTTGGTTTCTCGATAGTAATAGCGAATGGGCGAGAATTCCTCTCCTAAATGACCTACACGATAGGTCGGAACGTCAGTTCCACGTAAAATAATAGGCGATCTATACAAGAGTAACAAACAGACGACCGACAGACAGACAATTACATTATATCATTAATTAATATAGGTGATTTATTTATTTATTTATTATAGAATCAACATCTTTACAGTTTCCATCAATTAAGTAGTATAAACTTGTACAATATTAAAGACTATAACAGATTCAAGCAATATTGATACTATTATAATGCTAGATAGGTAGTGAAAAATAACAATTAATGCAATTTTATGTAAAGACTAGCTGTGCCCGCGGCTCCGCCCGCTCTCATATTTGACTCTAATAAGTCATTTAGCGTGATAGTAAGTAGCCTATAGTTGATGGGGAGAATCAAGCTATCCGTAGACTTTTTTTTTATTAAAATCGGTTTAGTGGTTCTCGAGTTATAAGCGGACAGACAGACATACATACAGACAGACAGAAAGCAGACGTTGGATTTTATTAAAGGTAAGGAAAGAAAGGAAGGATAAGGAAGGTAGCACTAAGCAATACGTAGATATCTTATTTCTCTTCATGTAGGTAAAACGCATTTAGATATTTAGATTTATATTAAACCAGTGTTAAAGCTAAAGTTAAAGGTGATTTAGTTGAAGATAATTTTATCTTTTTTTTTTTTTTATGGAAACTGACACGGTTGGCTACGTCACCTACAACGTCCGTGATGTCAGCCCATAACACCGGGTGAACTAGGTGCCATGTCAGTGCTTCCCCCTTTGATCGTGCCGGCTACAATGAACTGGTCGGAAAACACAAACTATTTACATAGCCGTTTTGACCGACGTTTCATTCAGTGCGGTGGTACCAACCCGGGCGGGTTAAACCCTACCACCAAGTAAGATTAGGAGGGAAGTTCTACAGTTTTACGAGGAATCCGAACCTCGGTCAGCCTCCAACTGTCAGCGGTCACCCATCCAAGTACTGACCGCACCCAGCGTTGCTTAACATTCAATAGCGACAGTTGACTGTCTGCACCACTGAGCTATCGAGGCTGACAAAAGTCAAACAGATGACTATAAAGGAAGTTGGATTAGCAAATTCTGAACACATTTCGATTTAAATATAAATGGTAAAATCTACATAAAAGCAGCAATCCAAAGGCAAACAATGCAACATCAGTTACGAGAGTACGACACTGAACACACCCAAGCGAGAATCGATACTCATCCAGATTACATATCTCGAATGATCGGCAACCGTGGCGATCATTACCGAAGACGCTCAAAATACTGATCGCTCGCTCGTCATTACCATCACTGGCTCGTCATTACGATCATACGACGGTCATTAGATCACTAATGATAGTGATCGAAATTCGATCGTGGCCTCCGCTCAATTACTCTTTTAAGTGCCCGAAACATTTCTTATTTGTCATTCATGGAAATTACTGCGGCGAGAGGAAGTGAGTTGCACGTTCGTCGTAATTCAAACAAACATTCCTATTATAGTTATCGATAGTTTAGAATTGAATAAAATATGTAATTTGGACGACTCGATATTTGGACGGATTTCCTAATTGGGCAATTTCAGACGTGGAAATGATAAAGCCTTCTTACAGAACTACGCAAAGTTTCAAATTTAATATGTAGCTGTAGGATCAATGTTTCTGTGCCAAAGCAGCACGATCGCGTGGTATTTCCTTATCTAGTACTTTGCCAACTAGACCGCATGTGCGCCAACTGTTCCCTCCAGAACTAGGCAGACGAGTCGGCAGTCGCCGGGGGCGACGCATCCCTTTTAGAACTAAACTTGCCAGACAACCTTGACTGTCTGTATTCGGAGTTTCCTTTTGCTAGATTTGAGATAGTTGGTAGTAGAAACAAGCGGAATTATTGATTCGGATCACTTTGAATCCCTCCACCTACAGACAATACATATGAAACATTCTAAAGGAGTATCTAAGGAATGACGCAAACACTCGTATTTCATCGATGTTGCTTTCGCCACATATGGCTGCAGACTTAACTGCTACCGCGCAGCTTTCGATAACGTCGTCACTTTCGAAGATTTCACTAATCGTACCCAATTAATCTAAAATATGAATAAAGGCTTCGGCTAGAGGTCTCGAGATTTACGGCAAATGAGTCGGGGAGGCGGCGGCGGCGATGCCTTCAGATGGTAGATAGGGCTGCCTTCAGCGCGGCAAACTGTGAATATTAATAATTGAATTACTGATAAAGTGACGACGCTCTCAAAGAAATTTCGAAAGTTTTTAATCAAGCCTCATAACGAAGTGTTTTAATCGTTCTGATGGAACGAGACGAGCGGTCGCGAGGCACGAAAATCGTAAAGAGGTCTGTGAAAGAAAACTTATCCCTTAAAAACTACGCGATAACACCAGCGGAGTGCAGAGACTATAATAAATAACAAGAAAAGTTTGTTACGTCTCATTTTATAAGTCTAGTTTGCCGGTTGCGAAGTGCACTAAATTTTGTGAATGAATCTTTGAAATTTAAACTTATATGTATTGTGAAAGTTGCCCTACTTTCACATTATAAGTTCCAAGTTCCAACGTCTATAGAATGTGTCTACACTTTATGAGTTCGTGAACATTTCTGTACATTTTTTGTTTCTTTAGCATTCGATCCACAGATCTTCAAATCGCGGGCAAATGGCCTTTCCCCAATGACTTCAGTCCGCCTACACGCCGCCGCACCGGACTGGCTCCTCCTCAGGGGTTAAAATTGGCTGAATAGCCGCCCACTTCGTTCAGAAGCAATATCATAAATATTTCATAAATTTGTGACATCTGTTATTCCAAAATTAACAAAGCTGTTAAATCCTCAGTACCTGAGAATGGCCCCTTTCACCCTGCCGATCTGCCACCTGGAATTTTAGACCTGGTACGGCACTGGTACTCTTCATCTCTAGGGAACGCCACGCAGACCTAACACAATCCCATACTATTGAATTTTTACACTGTGGTACTCTGTACGTATCATCATCATCATCATATCATCATCATCATCATCATCATCATCATCATATCATATCATATCATCATCATCATACTAATAATAAATCCGTAAGGGATGGTCATGGAATGGAGTAAGTTACTTTGTTTTATGAGATACTGAGTTTGTAGACTCTATGTATGATACTAAAACTAGTTCAGTGTAGCCGGCACGATCAAAGAGGGAAGCACTGACATGGCACCTAGTTCACCCGGTGTTATGGGCTGACATCACGGACGTTGCAGGTGATGTAGCCAACCGTGTCAGTTTCCATAAAAAAAAAAAACTAAATTAAAGATTTTTAGAAATATTTTCTGTATGTATGTATGTTCCGCCATAACTCTTAAGCCGATCATCTGAATTCGATGAAACTTCGTACATACGAGACACAGGATAGGCTAAATAAAATTCAGTTTCGGTTACGCTAAGATGTGACTCGCATACAAACCGAATTGTTCCGCGCGCCGAAATAAAGGTACGGTAGCGGGCTACATTCCTTTCTTCTTTTTAAATACGAATTTCACGCGAGCGAAGCCGCGGGCAAAAGCTAGTGTATATATATCAGCATGAGTGAGCAACGTATATGAGTACGTGCGCACGTATACATTGAATTCATGAGTATGAGACATAGGAGTGGCTACCGGTGTATGGTGTGCGGTACGCAGCGGTGCCGGCGCTCACATCCGACCACGTCGTCAGTGGGTGAGCCGGAACCTACCGCCTCGTACCGCGTGCGATACCAGTATGTAGGCGTACACGTTGTGTAGAAACACTCTCCTTTGGTTCTGTTTCCTAAGGATTTGTATTCATTGATACCGTTGACTTAATTATCTTCAGAAATGAAGATGAATCTAGTTAGATCATTTTGTTTTAGGTAGATATTTATCTTCCGTGAGCAAATATTTATAAGATTGATTCTACCTAGGTGGTCTTATGCGATGTAAATAGTCCTGTCTCACTAAACGACCCTATTGCCATATTATCATAGACAATTTTCTCATGAAACACTTAGTCAATAATCAGCAAGCCAAAGGGAAGTACTGGCATGACACCTAGCTAGTTTGAACAGGAGCAACGTGTAATTGAATGAGCTGAGCTCACGAGACGACGGGTGTTGCAGTAGATGTAGTCAAGCATGTCTGGTAACAAAAAAAAACTTACGAATTTTTCAATTTTGGGTTCAACAATTTTAACGAAGTCACAATGAGTACGAGATGTCACGCCACTGCGCCGGCGCGCCCAAGGATAATTCTCTGCTACGTCTTCATTTGCAATGCAATCATTCCGTGCGTGGCCTCATCCAATCCAGATCCTACAGCCTACTATCTCCTCTAAGCCGACTCTCCACTACGCGATTTATTCTAACCTCTATTGGTGCTCAACGTTCTGCCTAGATGAGGAATCAACTGGAAGTAAACGAGCGGATTGCTCTGTTTTGTTGGAACTAGAGTTTTTTAATCTGTGATCCACACGGTGGATGCTTCAAATTACAAACTGGTTTAATCTTTGTACTCCTTCCAATTCGCCTGGAACCTCTAAGGATAAAATCAGTCAATACGCGGGAATTAATTTCCAAAAGTTCACACTGTAGAAGACAGAATCTGTCCATCTCATGGAATAAATAACAATTCCAATGAGGATCTAAGGTACACTGCAAACCATACGCGATAACAAGCATAAATATATAAACGATATTTCTCTACATTATCATCGATCTAACAAACTAACAAATGAAAAATAAAAGCAACAAGCGAGCGACAACAAGATTCTATCAAATGATGATTGCTCGAAATGTCCACTTCGTTCTAATAATTCCCGTTTATCCCCATACATTCCGGTCCGATGCGACAGGAATCGCACTTATTGACAGCTCGAGAAAAACATCAGTGGACCTCATAATAACTCCAGTTCTAATAACCTGTCAAAGTGGACGCGACGCCAAGTTGGGAGCAAAAACTTTCGTATAAGTATTCGTTATGTGTGCGCCGCCCTTAGCTGAGTGAGTGTGCCAATTGGGCAATAAATTGTGTGCAGTAAAGCCTGGTCCACTCCACTACCCTGGCTCTGGATTAACATAGAATTCTCACATACATTACGGGACGGACAGGATGCTAACTGCGCGCGGTTTAGACTCAGTCGTGCGCGAGTTAACCGTGATTTTTTTCTTTTTTATTTATTATTTTAGGTTTATAACTGAGACAGGATTGGGCGATACAATCTTTTAGCACGTATCATGTGAGGTGTGATAAATGGTAACTATTTTCTAATCTATGGTAAATGTTTAAGAAGTCGAATAAGGTACCTAACGCTATTATAGTCACGTAATTTTATTAGTCATGTATAAAATTAAAAGATACTATAGACAAAAAGATAATCGTTAAAAGTATATTGTATTTAATATTGACTTCGTCCATGTAAAAAAACGTTACCTTAGATGCGACACTTTCTGCAAAATATTATACTTCCTTCGAAGCTTCCTTCAGATAATCACTAGTCATGAAACCCCGTCTGCATTCCAAAATGTCTTTAAAAATCGCATTTCTTAACAATTTCATTCCTTCATACGATAAAATCGAAGATTTGTGGATTTATTTAATTTCAGCAAGCGCGTAAACTTTTTTACTGGAATTAACCTGAGCCATAGATGTGAAATTATTGTCGAGTTGCAAATCAATTATCGTGTTTATGTCGCAGGCAGACTTCTTTTTTGAAAATTGCGTTTTGGCGTGAAATTGCACCGTTTATGGGAATTCTCCGTAGCGCGGTATTTATTGACGGTACGTTTCAATTAAGCTTTTTGCTACTTGACGATATAATTCGTTGTAATTAATATAATTGTTTCATTTCAAGAGAAATTTTATTGCTCATGTGGATGTCTTACTTCGCGAAATCATAAACGTCATCTCGTCTTTTTGTGCTAGTTATTTTTGTATTAGTTGTATTATTTTAGTTGTTGTATTATTGTCTTGGTTTGGTTTTGTATGGTCAGTTTTATCCACTTGTGAACTGAATGAATCAACTTTGTGAAAGCTAGCTATCAGATGCTGCGTCTAGACCGTTTTCTTAAGATGCTTGTACATTATATTATTACTAATATTTCTACCTGCGCACATTTTAAGAAATAAAGAATTATCTTATCTTATCTTATCTTTTGAAGCAGTCATTTTAATTGCGTTCTAAGATGAGTCATATAACAAAATAATTTTCACAATAAAATTGTTTGTATTGACAAAGCACATCAACAACCTATTAAGCTGTCCACAATGGCATCGGCGTAGGTAGCTGTGTGCGAGCGGATAGAAAGATACTCTGAATGAAAGTGTGAGGGAGAGATGAATAGTGCGGTGTGCGGAGGTGTCGTAGGTGGCGAGAGTCGTGATGCATTGAATTGAGGCGTCAGCAGACATCAAGATGCCGCCTAGGACGCGGAAGTTCGCAGCCGAGCAGCCGACATCAAGCTCGAGATTACATGCGTATTGCTTTACGGTCCGCAGACACTGTACTGGGCATCCTTTAAATTAGACCCTTCAAAGTTGGCCGAAGCATTCTTCTGCAGTTGGCATTACATGGAATAAGATAAATAGATAGAAAATGCTTTATTGCTCCAATAAACATTCAAAAGTAATAAGTAAATTGTAAAATTTATATAAGGTGCAAAGGCGGACTTATCCCTTACAGAGATTTCTTACAGTCAACCTTTGAGTACTATTTGTTTATCATCTTTCAATTAGGATAATATTTGAAAGATGATAATTGACACATGATATGGTTCAATTTCATTTGAATTATAGAATGAGTTTCAAATGATTGGATATCGAATTGAGCAATCTTACGGAATTCAAGTAAATGCTTAATGATGATACTTTTACATTCGAAACAAAGGCCGATTGTCATCGCCCTTAGAATCTGCGATCTCTAATAAGAAAATGTTACATACAATTAATTGTTATTACTAATGAACAAATAACTAATGATGGCATTCATAACAAATAGTTGAATATTGTCACAGATAAAAACAAGACGGTTAAAACAATGTCAAGTGAGCCTCCTCTTATCGAAGTGAGTACAGACAGACACCCGCCGCGTCTCGTCGCACCATACACCGTGTGTTCAGCCGACAACAGCTGGCGGGTTAAACGCCCGTTAAAGATTAACTGTAAATGGGACGAGCTGGACGACCTCACAGCTTCGGTTGTCATCTAGGCTTTATAGTTACTCTTCTCGCTCCTCGTTGATTTGATGATCAAGTTTCATGATTGTGGATTCATGATCGTGTCTGGAAGCAGTAGTTCCTTCATCTTTACGAGTAATTACTATTACTACAAGTATTACGTAAGATGCTGTAAGTTTTTGATTCAAAACATAAGCTTTTGCAAATGATCTTGATTCATAATGTGAGCGATAATTTGGCCAGTGTAACGCGTTGCTACAAGACAGTCTTAGTGGTTGACCGAGTTTAATAGTATTGCGATTGGTTTAAGAGCAATTTTATATGGTTTTTGAGCCATCGTATCGTGGTATAAAATAGAGATACTTAGCAGTATTTTTGCAGTAGAACTGTTTCTTATAGATAAACATACATACAGTGGTAATTTCCTTTGTCAAAATATAAAAAATGTCAATTTAACAGTTTTGAGATACGGAGTCTATGCATTGATAAATCTTTGGGGACCATGCCATGCTAATGGTCGATTATTTGTAGTTATAGTTATAGTTAATTTAGTTAATTGAACATTTAATTATTTTTAAGTATTTTATTTCAAATAAAGTGTTATGAGCTACAGCTTCAGTCACACATTTGATAGGAAAAAAAATCTTTGGTTTATTTTATCATATATGATTTAAAGTTTCATAAACGTGTTCACACGTGCACTCTGTGTTATTATAAAATTAAGAGAGCGACTTAAATGCAACGGCTTAATAAAATTATCCTTACAATATTTTATATCTCAATAACAGCCGGATAAATGATCGGCATGAGAAGGGGCGGTGGTAGTCGGCAAGCCTGCGCGGTGGTCTGTTTGTATCGCTACGGCGTTGTGTTGCTCCTCGGAGAATTGCTCACTGCTGAGTCGTACATTGTTTCATTGCTCATTTAGTAATTAATTACTTGGTGCAGTTTCTCTTTAGGTATTAAATACTCGGCGAAATGTACTCGTAGCGCTTGCGAGAGAACTTTAGCGAGTTCAGCAAGAGGGGCAGAATTTCGTGTTATCATTTCCACGACTGCTTTCGACAACAAATTGACATCTAAAAACGTTTCTTCCAAAGCAAGTACGTTTAGATGAAATCTTTCTACCAAAAAAAAACTAATGTTCCCCAGAAAACCACTTGCAGTATTTCACTTGCACATTCAGAATAGGGTTTCGTAACTTTAGGGTTCGAAAGGGGTCCATATTTGAAGAGGAAAAGCTCTGAAACTTTTTCCCAGATTTGATCATTTTATAGTACTTTTTGGTGAAAATGGTTTCACCAAGATTTGGTGGAAGGTTACCGTTCGTCTTTATTAAATAAAAATAAAATCACTAACTCTTGGATAGAATTGAGCTGCATGTAGGTAAATTCCAAACACTGAAAGTTCAATAATATGAAAATAAAAAGGGGACTGGACTAGGTCACTGCACTCCCTAAACCTAGACAGCACTGTTGCCCAATCTCCCCAGACTCACTGTCCATCGAGTTTTACATCGAATTTCCAATTTTTTTATATGAAAAAAATACGGAATTTCAATTTGAGTGATAAGGATATTATTCTTCTAAAAATTAGTACTTTCTATTACTGAAGTTTCTTAAGCCTATCCTGAAACACCCTGTACATGCAGATTGTACCAAACAACGCGTGCAATTATAGTTGTTAAGTAATCTGACCTTCGGTCAAACCAGCAGTTAAAGTTCTGCCCTCCTAAGCCCTCCGCTCCCGAACCCTTCGCAACATGAGTCAACGTTTTGAATATACATGAGGGCGAAGAGCGTCTGTAAGCAGTGTAGGAACATCAGGAGAAGTAGGACCTCTCTGTTCTGTAGGAGCAGTATCATCATAGCACTATACCGTACAGCTATTATTTGTGAGTACTTCCATAGAGACGGAGGTCGGTGAGTCATAGCGCTGTGATATGCTTCTCACGATCTAGCCGCAATCTCTCTGTCTGAGTTGTGTCATTGTGCACCTTTAATTATTGTATAAACGCAGTTGGCTCTGGGGACGCTGCTGCTCTGACTCTCGGGTCGTTGGTTCCGCAATCTGTTGCCTCACGGCCGTGAGCTGTGTTGTGGGGTTTGTTTGCTGAGTGTCAAATTTAAGGTGAGTTTAACTTGTCTTTTTGACAGACTGAAAAATTAATGTGAAACAAATTATTTTGTTTGCTATGAAAATGTTAAGTTTAGCAGATACTAAACCATCACGACGTGTTGGTCGAGTAGGGTTTAGTATCTGATAAACTCGCGGTTGCTATGGAGATTCATACAAACTCTTTGGAGATTACTTTCTAATTCTGTTTTATTTATTTATTTATTTATTTATTTACTCAAAAACCTCCTATTTACAGATAAATATCCAATTCTTATATCATGCATCTACATAAATGAATATCAGAATCGAAAAAAAATCCTAGGTCATGGTGGAGCTACCTTGAAATAGGAAAATGTTTCGATGGTTAAAATTTTTTCGTATATAATATATGAATTTTTAAAAAAAATTTTTTTTCAAAACACGAAGCGTCGAAGGAATGAAGGTCTATTTGTTAAACTGTTGCACACGATTTTGTAATTAGTGAAAACGCGGAGCACCGTTACCGCTCATCTGAATTTAAATAAGCAATTACTCCCCTTTCATTACGTAGGTTCCGATTGATTTATCGATTAATTTAACTTTAACATTGATTGTGTTGAAATTAAAAATTGCAAACGAAATTTAAATTCGGAACGTGAGCCGCCGCCGCGGCCGCAGCCGCAGTTCGCTGTGTGGTCGGCGGCGGGGGCGGGGGCGGGGGCGGGGGGGGCGGCGGGCGTGCGCGGGCGCACCGTGCCGGCGAGCGCGGCCGCGCGCGCAACCCCGTGGCGACCCATTCATCGTCTCTCGGGCCGTACAAATAATTACATTTACTTTATTGTCTCGACATACAAGCTAAATGGCAATTGCTATACTTTATTTACTTGCCGATGCCTAATGATGGTCCGGGCGCGCGGGCGGCGGCGCGCGGGCCGCTCCGCTATCATCTCGGTATCGCCCGCGGACGTGGGCCCGAGTTTCCCGACTTTTTCCCGTTAAGATTTTTAAATTTAGATTAATTTCGGGGAATTTTAATTCGGCGCCGAGATGAAGGGTAACGTATAGGGGTAATTAAGTGAATAAGTTATGCGTCGTATCTGACGCGATCGTGTTGTGTAATTTTGTTTGTTGATGGCGGCCATACCGCCACGCCGCCGCCGCGGCTCGGCGCGGCGCCGTGTGCCACTGAGGCTTACGCAATGCTCTTATCGACACGCTACCGTTTTAATTGAACAAAGTTTTAATTAATTAATGATAATTGGTTTGCCGTGTGCGTTCTGTGCGAGAGGCATTCAAATGCGAGATAAATGTGGAGGAAAGGAAACTTCCTGCGAACTTATGCGTGCGATTATTTCGCCCGCCGCCGCTGTCTGCGAATCCTGCAATCTTACTGACTTCAGTTATTCAGATCATTTTGAAGAAATTCAAAGAGGGAACCCTATAAGCGTCCTAGGGACTATGGCTGCCTCGGATGAACTGGAAAACATGTTTTATTTATAACTTCATGTTTCACCACTCACCTACTCACCTAGCAGTTATGATACCCCAAAGGTATTCTGTTAGAAAATGCCTAGAGACATTAAGTGTTACCTTTTGCCCATATTCTATTTGAGTGCAATAAATATACCTATACAATACAATACAATGCAATGTTTAGGTTCATTTTGTTTAAGGGGTTCCGTATCCGTCATACGGGACCCTATTACTAAGCCTACGCGCCGTCTGTCTGTCTGTCTGTCTGTCCGTCCGTCTGTCCGAGGGCTGTATCTCTTGAACCGTAATGGGTAGCCCGTTGAAATTTTGAATATACAGAATATGTGTTATTTATTAGGGCCGATATAACAACAAATAATAAAAATAAGGAAAAGTAAAAAATTCACAGGGCTCCCCATGGAAGAAACTAAAAAGTGTATGAGCGCCATCTACCGAAAAGAGTATTAAGCATTTTAACTAATACATAAATGGCGTGAGTGGCGCTGACGATGACATGGCGATACGGAACACTTTTTTGGGTTTTTGCGGGTAGTTGTACAAGTAAACAACTATTTTTTGATCTGAAATTGAAACTATATTTAATAATTATATAATATACATTATTGTAAACTTTTTCGAGTTAGTACATCTGTAACATCTCCGGAAAGTGTGGGAGTGTTGTTAAGCCGGGACATGCACTAGCAGCCAGTACCCAGACCCGCCTTAGACACATAACCTCTCCGCACAAACATTTGCTACGTAAACACACAAGAATGGCGCAGCGTGATTCCTTGACAGCCCTGACAGATCTCGAGGTCAAATTTGAAGCACAGATGGCAGAATTCAGCGCCCGCCTGGCTTCCTCGGGACCATCGACGGAGCGAGACCGTCTCGCGCAGGACTTTCGGCTCTTCCAGGGGCTCGTGTGGAAGGCGATCGGCTGTGTGCGGCAGGAGCTACAGTCGGTTGTGGAGCGCCTGGACGACATGGAGACCTGGAATCGACGAAAAAGCTTGTTAGTTCACGGAGTCAAAGAGTGCGACGGCGAGGACATCAAGGCAAAAGTAATCTGCTTGCTAAAAAATCTTGACCAACCTGATCTCACCGCGGACGACCTCCGACTGTGTCACCGGCTTGGGAAGCGTCCAGCTGCGTCTGGCCGCAACCGTCCCGTTTTGCTGAGGTTCGTGCACTTGGAGACAAGATCAAGTATTTGGCGCAAGAAATCGTTGTTGAAGGGATCCGGCTCGTCTCTCTCGGAGTTCCTGACCGAGTCCCGGCACAAGGTGTTCGTTGAGGCACGCAAGGTCTTCGGAATATCCAAGAGCTGGACCCAGGATGGACATGTGCTTGTTCTCCTCTCCGACAACACGAGGCAGCGAGTACGATCGGTGGCCCAGCTGCGGCAGCTTGCACCCGCCAGCTCGACGAATGCTGAGAGCGTGTCCTCTGACGCCGCGACTGTACGCGGCGCGGCTCTCGGCACTGCAGTCGACGGCGACGGCTCCTCCGACGAGCGAATTGGTTTGGCACTCTCTCGCCAGCCCCGCAAGAAGCCTTTGCGTCCTTAGGATTACTGTTCGTCACAATCATAATTCATGTGTTATGTTATGTAACATACATAACATAACACACCAACTTACTTTGTTTACATTTATGAAACATCAAAACAAAAGTACCCTCACACTCCACAGTTAACTATTTCATTTCTTTCAAACCATACTACATCACAACACAACACAACATCAATCAGCTAATAATTTATCGTCTATGTTCACAGACTGGCAGAGCTCTGTTCTCGCTACTTACACTGTTATTGTAAATTTGGTAAAATATTGTATTATAATTATAATGCTTCGAATTTGTCCAACTTGATGTCTACTATTCTTTGCACCAAAGTTAAAATCATGGTCAAAACGAACATATAAATTATATTGTTATATTAAAACTTGCGTTCAGTTACAACCTACAATGTAAATTTTAATAAAACAATATTTTCCCCAAGCTTCAAAAGGCGCGAGTAGCGAGGTGACGTTTAGCTCGTTGAACGGATAGTGATGGATGATACTGTCCATAAAATTATGTACTGCGTAGTGTTGGATGATAAAAATATATTGTTTTTGATTTTACTTTTCGCCTACCTAAATTAATTACCATTTTGATGTATGAAAAATATGATTAGCATATTGTGTGTTGTGTATAACTATTTGAGTGATTATTATTTTACATGGAATTGAGACACAGACCACACATATAGACATCACTCTGTCTTTATTATCTTGTGAATCTCTTTTGGTTAGCTTTTATTTCAATACTTTTTCTCGTTGTCACTTTTATAATTTCATTCAATGTGTGCTTTGTGTCTGTTACCATTTTGATTTGTGTGTAAATCTTTATTTTTATAAACTCTGCAACTCGTCTGGCGGTTCTCTGGGTGTCATGTTGGCACTGTATTTGAAATTTTGTTATTATTTTTGTTTTAATTTTTGTATTTATTATTATATATATATATATATATATATATATAGGTATTTACTATTAGTATATATTTATGTGTTCTGACTCAGATTCATTTTTTTCAGCTTTCTCATCCTCTTCCTCCGCAGACAATTTCAGTGATGCAGAAGACTCCTTCTCCAGTGCTCCTCACCTGGGGGAGACACTGAATTCCAAGTTTTCTTGTTTTCCCAAAAATTTCAACGTGTGCCACATTAATGCCGAGAGTATTCCTGCTCATTACCCCGACCTACTCACATCTTTCACCAGTCAACATCTGCATGCTGTATTGGTGTCAGAATCTCTGTTAAAGCCCACTCTGCCTTCCACTGCCTTCTCTTTACCTGGTTATCAACTTATACGTAACGACCGTACTTTGAAGGGCTGGGGTGGGGTGGCTATATATCTACGTAGTAACATTTCTTCAAAAATTCTCAACAAATCGTCCTCTGAATACTCTGAATCTGCTGAATATATTCTCCTTGAGCTTAACTTCAATCACACTAAAGTTCTTCTTGGTGTATTTTACTGCCCTCCTCGTATCAACTACTTCAACGAATTCGAACAAATTCTAGAACAGACTGTCCCTGATTTTGATCACATAATCATCCTTGGTGATTTTAATACTTGCCTGTTGAGGGATGATTCGCGCTCGCGCCGACTCCTTTCCTTGACTAAATCAGTTGGCATTGATATTCTTTCTTTGGATGCTACTTTCCACACTGATGACTCCCACACTCTTCTTGACCTCATTCTCACTTCCCGCACTGATCTAGTGCAAAGTCACGGTCAGCTGCTTGCCCCGGGCTTCTCCCGTCATGACCTTATCTTCGCGTCCTACAGGATTAAACCTCCCAAACAAAAACCCAAAATACTTCTGCAACGTAGCTTTGCTAGGATGGACCTGCAGGCGTTGAGGGATGATGCTGCGGCCATTGACTGGACGCCTCTCTACGACGATGACAGCATTGAAGTCAAGGTGGAGCTTCTATCTAAAAATATCACTCAACTGTATGATAGACATGCTCCTGTTCGCGCAGTGCGAATGAAACATTTACCAGCTCCTTGGCTTAACGCTGACATACGAAAAATTATGGCGAAACGGGACGCACTTAAGCGAAGACTCGGGCCCGCGTCCAACGATGAGAGCAAAGCCAGATATAGAGCTGTAAGAAACCAGTGTACAAGGATGTGTAGAGACGCAAAACGCCGTCACATCAGTGGCTCTATTGAAGACTGCCCTCCCAAACAGCTGTGGAAATTTTTACGTACTCTTGGTTTTCGGTAAGGCCAGCACTGATGCTGCATCCTCTATTGATCTCAATGCCCTTAACTCTCACTTCTCGGCCTCACCGATCACTATGGATCCTATCGTTAAGGCCGACACCATTCGCCGGTTACATGCAGTCTCACTTCCTGACTCTGATCCATTTGATTTCATCCCTGTTTTTGGTTGTGAAATCAAAAAGATAATTCTCTCGATTCACAGCAAGGCCATGGGTGCTGACGACATGAGTCGGGACTTGTACATCCCGATACTGGATAATATTCTACCGGTTATCACACATATTATCAATCATTCTCTAGTATCGGGGTGCTTTCCCGACTCGTGGAAGAAGGCCTACGTGATTCCCTTGCCTAAAATCAGTAACCCCTCCCTCTTCAGCAATTATCGCCCTATCTCCATTCTACCTTTCCTATCAAAGGTATTGGAGAGGGTTGTGCACTATCGGCTTTCCAACTACCTCTCCTCAAACCAACTTCTCGACCAGCTTCAATCTGGCTTTAGGCCAGCGCATAGCACGACCTCAGCACTAGTCAAAATCACAGACGATATACGCCATGCCATGGATAATCGCAAACTGACAATTCTTGTCCTGCTTGATTTCAGCAGTGCCTTTAACTCTGTTGATTTTGACATTATGCTGGCTATACTTGGAACCCTTAACATTTCACAACCTGTAATTGAATGGTTCTCCTCCTACCTGTATGGTCGCTGCCAATCTGTTCGCTTGGATAATATCTCCTCGGACTGGTGTTGTACCACGGCTGGCGTACCACAAGGCGGCGTACTTTCTCCCCTTCTTTTCTCTATTTTCATCAACACTGTCGTTGCATCTCTTATGTGTCGCTACCACCTATACGCTGACGACTTGCAGCTCTATAGGCACTTTAGGGTTGAGGATGTTGGCAGTGCTTTTGCTCTCATGAACATCGACCTTGACTCAGTACTCTCGTGGGCTGAGCGATATGGTCTACTGGTAAACCCACAGAAAACGCAGGCGATTGTTATTGGTTCTACAAAACTCCTAAGCAAACTTGACAAAACATCTTTACCACATATTCTATTTAATGGTGTCGCGGTCCCTCTGGTTAAGGTGGTAAAAAACCTTGGCCTATACATTGATGAGACGTTATCATGGAACGTACAAGTCGGTGAGGTTAGCCGGAAAGTGTTCGCCAGCATGCATTCTCTCAAGCGTCTGCAGAATTTCCTACCTATCAGCACAAAGACTATGTTGGTGCAATCTCTTCTCCTCCCTATTCTAGACTACGCGGATATCTGTTACCTCGACGTCAATGAAGAGCTGCTGAATAAGCTGGACCGGCTACTAAACATGTGCATCCGCTACATTTTCGGTCTGCGGAAATATGATCACATTTCTGAGTTCCGATCTAGCCTTCAGTGGCTCGACATTCGTCGTCGCAGAAATTCCCATGTCCTCTCTCTCTTGTACTGCACACTGAATGACCCTGCTGCTCCTAAATACCTCTCCGACCGTTTCCAAATGCTTTCCTCCCACGGAGTATCATTAAGATCCTCTGACACCCTTGTTCTTGCTATCCCGTCCCACTCCTCAGTCTTTTACACTGACTCTTTCACAGTGCACGCTGCACGCATGTGGAACGAACTTCCTCTTCGTTTACGACAGTGTGCATCGATCCACACGTTCAGAGTGCTCTTGAAAGACCATCTCCTCAAACCCTAAACCTCATCTCCTTCTGTTTCGGAGTTCATCGGTTTCTGAGAAAATTCATAACATGTTTGTCTGTCTTTCATCATTGTCTGAGTTTTATTTTTGTATACGCTTATATATATTTACGATTTACTATGGTTACTATATGGTTATTATATGTATGTATTATATGTATATATAATATAAATCTTTGTTTTTCTATTCTTCTATTATCTAAGACTATGTTTTGTTGCACCTACCCTGGTTTTTATATGTAAAAAGGGTAGGCTGGCGGAAAATGCCATAGGCATTAAGTACTACCTTCTGTACGACTTTATGTGCAATAAACGTTTTTTGATTTGATTTGAACACTCGGTGCGCGAGTTCGACTCGAACTTGGCCGCCTTTTTTTATTGTTTAATCTTTTATTGATACATTAATTGATTATGAATGTTATTTAGAGTTGATATTGGTATTTGAAACAACAAATAATAAAACATTGAAAAAGTGAAATATTTTTTTAAGAACTGAAGAATAAATACATCGCAAACATTAAATTGTAGGGCACAGATTTTATTTTATGGAAACAGACACGGTTGGCTAGGTACATCACCTACAACATCCGTGATGTCAGCCCATAACACCGGGTGAACTAGGTGCCATGTCAGTGCTTCCCTTCGGTCGTGCCGGCTACACTGAACTGAACGGAAAACACAAACTATGTACATAGCCGTTTCGACCGTCGTTTCATTCAGTGCGGTGGTACCAACCCGGGCGGGTTGAACCCTACCACCTTGTAATATAAGAAGGGAGTCATATCCCTTAGTCGCCTTTTACGGCATACACGAGGAGAGATGCAGTGGGGCTATCCTTTTAAAGTACCGGCCCCACACGGTACAAGCATACTACAGCATTGACAAAAACTATGTAAACTGTTTTTGACGATGTAAGTTCAAGATAAATTGCATTTTAATGTAACTTTATTATTTTACTTACAAATAAAGTGAATTTTGAATTTTTGAATTTGAATTTTGAATTTGAAACTTTCTTGAAGCGCTCAAAAGCAGTATTTTTGTTATTCTTGGGCTCTTAGGCAACGGTAAGCGGTGTGCATAGTGGTCGCCGACAGGTTTTCATATCTCGATCCGACTTTAATCAACACATTTAACGCGCTCTACATTTTACATCTTGTCCAACAAATCTGTTTTCTTCGGTTTACCACTTTCCTAGGGTCCCGTAGCCAGTCACACTGTTTATTGTTGTTGTTGTTTATTAAGTACTAGCTTTTGCCCGCGGCTTCGCTCGCGTGAAATTCGTATTTAAAATGAAGAAAGTAAGTAAGAAGGCCGAGCTGCATTCCTGCGTTACCTTTATTTCGGCGCGCGGAACAATTCAATTTGTATGAGATCCACATTTTAGCGTAACCGCAACTGAATTTTATTTAGCCTATCCTGTGTCCCTGAGAGAGAGATAATATAAAGGGGCGTGAAAAGGCTCCTGTCAGGCCGGCATGGCATTTCGCAATCCCCGTGCATCACAGACTATCCATGGGCATCGTTAGACACCTACTTCTAGGTGAAACGATGCCAAATGTCGCGCTATCCATAAAAAAAAGAGAAGCGATGTTTATTATCATATTTGCGTTCAAATCGGATTTGCCATTAAACCGAGTCCATCGCGAGCGAAGCCGCAGGCATAAGCTAGTATTTTTTATAAAACCTGACGTGGTTGGCTATAGCGGTAGGCTAGCTACACCACACGCTTCATTTTTTTTTATGTAATCCGATATGGGTGGCTGAGTCGGAGGGGCCAAAGCGCATGCTCCGACCAGCCAATATCACCTCCGAGAAGGAGGTGCCTTACCGGAGACTTCCCTGGATTGCTGGCTATACTGGACTAGAGGAGAACACAACCGATGC
This sequence comes from Nematopogon swammerdamellus, assembly GCA_946902875.1. Taxonomy (NCBI): domain Eukaryota; kingdom Metazoa; phylum Arthropoda; class Insecta; order Lepidoptera; family Adelidae; genus Nematopogon; species Nematopogon swammerdamellus. The sequence continues at coordinate 1,035,545 of OX336345.1, read as the reverse complement.
TGCTATGCGGCCATCCTACATCCAGTGCGGTGGTACCAACGCAGTCGGCTACAATTTGAGCCTACCACCTAGTAAGCGGCAAGGGAAGGGACCTACATCTACATCTGGTACGTCAGCCAATTGCGGAGAGACATGCATAATGCAGGCGCTCCCGTTGTTGGTAAATTCACGTCAGTTCTACCCTTCTGAATTGTTCGATGTGATCTAATGTAGGCTGTAGGCTGTAGGCTGTGGAGGCTGCGAGGCGTGGCGACGCGACGGCTGTGTAAACACAGAGTTAAAAGGGAGTTGTGTCGCGGAGCCAAACTGACGTCTCTACTACAGCGTGTCTCGTTCCTGTCGTTTCCAAGTGAAAGTTAATTTAGATATTGACGAGTTTTTCTGCATTAGGTGCTCTTTAGCATCCAGCCAACCGCGTCAGGTACCATCAAAAAGAAGTTTTTTTGTCATAGCACTTGATTGGAGTAGTATAAGTAAGTAGGCAAGATTTAAAGAAATATTCTACTTTAATAAAAAAGTCAAAAACAATTTCCAATTACTTACGTTTACGTTAGAACCGCTAAGTAAATTCCCGTGCAGCTCTGAGTTGTTAATGTATATTATTTACGTAGCGCCCCCCCCCCCCCCCCCCCCCCCCCCCCCACTTCTTTAAGTAAGTAATCAGAAATGTTCTTTTTTTACTTTTGAAGAGTCAGGGGTTTTTTAAATTTGTAATTTAACTTTCATTTCAAGCTTTTTTTAATAAACCTCATCCAAATCTGTCCATCAGTGAGACGTAATTTTTTTATTACTTTATAATTACTTTCTTGCTTGATTTCAAACATACAAGCTAAGAACCATCCCGATTAAACCAGATTTCTAATTTATCAAAAACCCGCATCCAAATCTGTCCATCCGTTTGGGAGCTACTATGCCACAGACAGACACATCCATACACACATACTTATAACACTTCTCTTTTTGTGTCGGGTGTTAAAATATAAGATCTTGTGGAGGACGGGGTAAAAGTGTGGAGAGATGTCAGCGTCGTCATCCACTCCACTGTGTTGGTTGCTGTTGTGTAGGCTACTGCCCAATGCTTTCCGTGTTGCTTGCGTCTGGAATTGTGTCAAGTGTTTGTAGGGAAGTATGGAATCTAATATTTATTCTTCAAGCGCCATCTCACGGCGTTGGTGCGAATCTTTGTTGTATCTGCAGCCCGAGGCGTTGTAAGCTCTGCTTATCGATTTTCATGCTGTGACTAGAGTTTGCCTCAAACTTAACGGTCATTCACAACTGTTAGAGGCTTCTCTTGTAAATGCAACGATTTCAAGACACGTAGCTTCTTGCTCTTGAATGTTGAAGCTTCTTTGCAGGATTTTTTTTTCTTAATCTTGAACCTTCTTTTCAAACCCCGCGCTCGTTCTTGAATATGCGTGAAATGCCTCTAGTTGGGGATCGATTTCAGATTTGAAACATGCCTAAATATCGGTGCTTCTAATCATTTCTGAAATGTATGAAGAAACCGGATCGCCGACATTTGGTCGTGCTTTCTGCACACTTCCAAAAGGCAATGCGGGTAGTTTGGTTCGGTTTCGGCGAACGTCGTCGCTACGGCCATCGGTAGCGCCCGCTATATCGCGCTAAATGAAGCGAATTGAAGTAAATTTATTCATGGAACCGGAGGCTGGCGGCTCGTAATTGCAACACTAGCGGCGGCGCTGCCAACGCGGCGGGTTCATGGTCGTTACGGGGTGCCGGGGGGAAGGGGAGGGACGGAGGCAAGGTGAATTAATATTTACTACAAAACACGTTACGGTTTGCCGGCTTACTTAGTTGTGCTCAATCAACGCGTGGATTAGTCGGGCGCTCGAGGGGCGGGAGCTGTACAATTGAGATTAGTCCAAAATTAGAAAATCGTTTCAGAGTCTCCTGGAGGCTGTAATTTGGAATGGAGAGACGTAGAAAGTTATTCACTCAACGAAAAACGGAGATTGGAGGAAAATGGAGATGTAAGGAAAGTAATCATAAAGAAGGAAAATAGAGTGTTATGAGCAGTAACATTACACAACGGTCTTTAATTATTATGTACTATACAGGGCGCGAGGGACCAAGTGTTACTAATATGTGCGTTTAGGCTTTTACCCCTGTTACACATTATCAAAATGTTTTTGGTTACAAGCTATTTTTTGCTGCACGTTTGATACCACGGTAATTTGAGCCTAAACCACCCTAAACGTCAATTTATTCATTTGATTTTGAATATATTTCGCTCTAAGATAAAAAAAAATAATTATATTAAAAAGTGGACCGATTTGCATGCGGTTTTTTTTTTCAAAAAGCTTGAAATAAAAGTTAAGTTAGAAATTTAAAAAAACCCCCACCCTTAAAAATGAAAAATAATTTCCGTTTACTCATTTAAAGGAGTCGGGGGACCGCTAAGTAAATAAAATATAAAAACTCAAGCTGCGCGGGTATTTACTTAGCGGTCCTCCGACTCCTTTAAGTAAACGAAAATTATTTTTGACTTTTTAAGGGTCGGGGGTCCTTATTTCAATTTGTCGTCAAGTGGAAAATAAATCGATCAAAGCGTACGGTTCGACAGATAGAATATCACACTCTAAGCGTCGGCCAGTCATTAAAAGTCGCCTAAACGCTTTGCCGGCAACCGGGCGTCATTACCCCAGTATTAAGTCGCCCGATGTCGTTGCCGCGCGACCTACACTCGCCATCTGCGACAAACTCAATTCTACACACCCGGAGACTGCACCGCAAATGTCACCGATCCGGGGAGGCAAAACCAAATATAAGTGGCTTCTGTTAGGTTGGGACATTTTTTTTATGGAAACTGACACGTTTGGCTACATCACCTACAACATCCGTGATGTCAGCCCATATCACCGGGTGAACTTGGTGCCACGTCAGTGCTTCCCTTCATTTCATGTCGGCTACAATGAACTGGACGAAAAACACGAACTATTTACATAGGTAGCCGTTTCGGCCGACGACGTTTCATTCAGTGCGGTGTTATCAACCCGGGCGGGATAAACCCTACCACCTAGTAAGGTAAGAAGGGAAGAGACCTACAGTTTTACGTGGAATTCGAACCACGGTCAGCCTCCAACGATCGAGCGGTCACCCATCCAAGTACTGACCGCGCTCAGGATTGCTTAACAACAGTCGACCGACCGCACCACCGAGCCTGACGTTTACGATTCAATAACTTTGAAGGCATACGAATTTTGCTGGAAGCTTTGATGTTCCGTATTGTCGCCAGATAAACTGCTGATCCTTTTGATCTTATTTCCATAACCTGTTTAATCGTTTCTTTATATTGCCTGACTTACTTTGTGTCGGATCCGATCGTGACTCTCGACATCTCTACCTCTGCTCTCAGCGCCGCGCTCACTCGCAAATTTTCTCGATCTTTTAAAAGATTAATCTCAGAGGATGTTTCCAGTATGGCGCTTCTCGGAGGTAAAATGGCTGTTCGGAGCATTTTTCAGCCTCGATAGCTCAGTGGTGCAGACAGTCGACTGTTGCTATTGATTGTTAAGCAACGCTGGGCGCGGTCAGTACTTGGATGGGTCACCGCTCGACCGTTGGGGGCTGACCGTCGTTCGGATTCCACGTAAAACTGTAGAGCCCTTCCCTTCTTACCTTACTAGGTGGTAGGGTTCAACCCGCCCGGGTTGTTATCAAGCGAAACGTCGTCGTCGGTCGAAACGGCTATGTGAATAGTTTGTGTTTTCCGTCCAGTTCAGTGTAGCCGGCACGACCGAAGGGAAACACTGACATGGCACCTAGTTCACTCGGTTTTATGGGCTTACATCACGGATGTTGTAGGTGATGTAGCCAACCGTGTCAGTTTCCATTAAAAAAAATCAGTATCTAAGATTGCTCAATTCGATATCCAATCATTTGAAACTCGATCTATAACTTAATTAAATGAAATTGAACCATAGCATGTCTCAATTATGATCTTTCAAATATTATTCTACCTATCTACCCTGGCCCCTGACTGTGCCACTCACGTCGAAATACGTAAACAAATTGTCTCAAAATGCAGTGCCAGAGAATGCAAATGTCTATAAGCGCCTCGGAGATGTGCGCGGGCGCATGGCGTGAGGCTACGACTGCGTCGGAGATGGTATCTTCAGTTGCATTAGCGCCGGTCGCGGACCACAGACGCACGCACGACCGCGCCACGCCTCGCCCGACTCCCCTGCCGGCCCGCCCCAACGCTCCCAGACTCCGGAGCTCCAGCCGAGAGGGATCTTCAATCGCTAGAGCTCACAGATCGAGCGTTCCCTACGGGCGCTTTCTCTAATGGCACAATCGTAGTTATCCTGAAGCAATATACTGGAAAGGTAACCGTTTCGTTGGCCAGCATCTCGATCGAATAATTAATTCTTAACGGACAATCGGATGAAAAGAAAGAAAAAGTGATAAAACAAAACTTAAGTGTTGATACTGTAAGAATCTAGTGCTCAGCTTAAGTCATTATCAACATAGAGGTCATTGACGGAAAGTCAGAAAGATTAATTGGCCTACCCAAACTGCCAATAAATAAGCACCTATAAAGTTCCAGGATTCGAACTATATTTTTTTGGATGAAGCAATAAGTTAATCATCTGACGGGAATAGGTGACAAAAAAGGTTATCTTAATAGGCGTATTTTCCATTATGGAAATATCCACTATCCATAGTATCGTATTCTTATTATTGTTTTATCTTCAATTCTCACGCTGAAACCTTCATACATATTTCATTCTATATTAATCGAAATCTCAAAACATCCAAAGGTTGACTGTAAGAAATCTCTATAAGGGATAAGTCCGCATTTGCACGTTATGTAAAAGTTCTAATGTGCTTGTCACTAGTTGTCACCGTTGAACGTTTCTGGGAGCAGTAAATCATTTTCTATTCTATTCTATCCTATTCTACAATTGTAAGTCCCGTGTGAACGTAACGTTCTGCGAGAAATATGATATCCATCGTTCCATTCGTTATCAAACATAACATATTTCATCATACTCCAACAACATCCCACAAATGTTTCACAGAGAGCGAATTACGACGTCTCATCTGAGAACAACAGGCTAATAAAATACCGCAAGAGCATAACGAGATCACAGTATCTAATAATCCCGGATGCTTTAGCGCTCCAGCCTCCCTGCGCTAAGAGACAAGAGCTCTGATGAAGTGGTTAGGCTAATGCTATCGGCTAGGCGCTCACTCGGGCGGACGCAAATGGATGGAGATACGGGACACGTAGGCACAACACTACACGACATAGCGTGAGCTTATGGCGGGCGTGTTGGATGTAGCAAGAGAAAGGATTTCGGGATCTGAACACAGAATGTAACCAGGAGAGTAGCTTTGTAGAAAAAAGCGGCAAAGTTTTTAGAAAAAAAAAACAGCACTAGGATTTCACATAAGATTAAGCTTTTAATCGCGCCGTCGAGACCCCCGGTGCGTCCGCGCCAGAAACAAAGGTTCGTCGCGTCGACGAGATTCAGAGGGGCAACAACCGCTGCAAGCTGGGGCGACGACGGTCGACTGCCTTTAGGCGTCAGTCAGTCAGCGTGTATGCGTCCACTGCTGGACATACGCCTCTTAAATTTTCCTCCAGCCCTCCCGGCCTTCAGAGGTACGGAACCAATGCTTTCCGCCGACGTACTTGTTGTCGTCCCGTCTGGCGGGTTGTCTTCCCACACTCCCTGTAGGCGTACCTATCTTTAATTAAACTTGTTTTAGTTTTAGTTTATATTAGTTCAGTGTTACTTTTAGTTAATTATTTCAATATACTTATTAGCCTTTAATTAAACGATTAAGGTTGTTTATTCGATGAGGGTACGGTCTACATAACAGCTCGATATAACTACACGTATACACACACAAGTTGTAAATTATTTGGCAGGGGTTGGTTTTGGATTATCGAGCTGTATATCTAGCGGAGCGGAGCGCGCGGCATTTGCTTTCTCCGAGTTTTGGATTTATAAAATTGGTATATTCTGAACTGATGATCATCGAAACATAAAGCGAAATAAGAAATTTAGTACGTAAACATGCTTGTAAGTTTGAGAGTACGATAACCTATCTTCATATTTCTGCGTCATTGAACATTAAAAGCACGTACAACAAATATATATTATAACGTATTTTTATGAGCTGTAATGCGTTTATAGTAATTTAGCTGTCGATGCGCCAGCACGACCATACAATACTTTACATTATTACATTTAAAAAGCTCTCAGCGCTGTCATATCCTGCCCTGGGAGGTTATTCTTGAACCTCCGGAATCTTCATTCCGCGGGGGCTCGGGCCAGAATGGCTTATTCGTTACCATCTTTTGCCCGCAGCTTCGCTACGGGTGGCTTTTTGCTCACAGCTCAGGCCGCCGATGACGTAGGTTTATGATTTATAGCCTAAAACCATCTTGAGAAGTGACAGAATGTAACAGTGAAAACCGTATGTAAATCGATAAAGTGGTTGTCTAGTTTTATGGATATTCATATATTGACGTACGTTACACAGGTCGCCCGTAGAAACTTCGCTTTATTTATTAGGAGGAATACTTTAAATGCAATCAAGCACCAAAGCTGATGGCAGGATGCGCGTAAACTGAGCGGAATCCGCTGTTATTGTGTCAAAGGAAATGTCACACTATGGTAGAACTTTGAACACTGGAAGAACTTTTGACATTTCAGACGTAACAGACAGAGGTAAATTGAACAGAACCCTAACAGACGGAATTGAAGAATAACTCGCACGATGCGTGCGAGTCCGCGGAAATAATTGCATACGAGAATGAAATAAACGAAAAGTTCTTCACGAGCGGCACACAGGCGGCTGATGTTGATCCGAGTTCGACAGCAGCGGACGCGAGTCGAATGCGTTGTCGGTGTTGCCGGTTACGAAATCAATTAAACTGCCAGCGGGGGTGTCGCGATGCCACCGATCGGCCGGCGACCGGTCGCAGACGGTACGATGGATGGATGTTGGTTAGCTATTAACTTAAGAGTTTGATCGAGATGAATCCAGGACCACTTTAAGCACGATTCTCGCAAATCGCATGCTTCGGGGAGTTGCAAATGCTAAGCAAAGAATGCGTTTAATGATGGCAGGGATTAGGCGGATGCATTATAGTGCACCATTATTTATTTAGTTTCATGAAAATTATTAAAAATGTCAGAAGGCATGGTCTCAGTTAAATTATTTGCGTCTTCGGAAAGAACAAAACACCAATGCAACACTAATCTGACGACCTAATAAAATTGACTTCTTTAATGTTGACCTTTATTTTCTCCCAAAGTAACTTACATATACCATAAACACAAAATCGCAAGTATCGATTGACCCGCAACAGGGATTCACGCACAATCTGTCGTGTGTCGTGTGAAGTGCGTCATAAACTTTACGAGCCAATTCGATGTGTTGATACAAGGCGCGAGCAAGCAGCCAATACAGCGTGCGGTGCCCACAATGGAGCTCAACCGAACCTGTCCAAACATTGTGAAGTGAGAACGGCGACGGCGGGCGGAGCGGAAAGCGCTCGACTCCGGCGCGGGGGGAGGGTTGGGGGAGGAGGTTGCGGTGCGCGATGTCGGCCGACTGAAGGGGGTGGAGGGGTAGAGAGTATAAGCCGACGAATGTGACGAACTACTCACACGAGCAGAGTGTGCTTGAAGTATGTGAAGAGTGGCTGAAAAGAAAAATGTTGTAAGCGCGATGGAAACAATACAAAAGTCAAATACGAGACAACAACATGTTGCTTTCTTAATATTTACAAATTAACATTACATTTTGATGAGGAGAATCATCACACATCAGCGTCCGCAAATAAATTTACTGAAAACGTGAATTGAACGATAAACATGTTTCGCGACAGAAATGCAAAATAAAATCATATCGAAAACGTATCATAATAAAAAGCATACACACATTTAAATATAATTCCAATTCGGAAAAAAAATTCACTCAGAACGCGGTCAACTTTGACACGCGCGCGTTCGCGCTCGTGAAGGCGCGGACGTCGAGCGAATAAAAATTTTGATATAAAATGTAATGGGAATGAATCACTGCGCAAATATTTTTATAGAGAAAAAAGTGAACGTTTTACAGTTAAAGAGAATTGCGCGGCCGAGACGGAATGGGTCGGCGAAGGCGAGAGGGCCTCTGGTGAAACGATTCTCGGAAGTGGAGACGAAACGGAGAGGCACTCCCCTACAATGAGATCTATTTTCATCCAATCAGATCGAGATGGACATGGCGGAGAAGATAAAGAAGAGAAAGAAGAAGGATGGTCGAAAAGAACTTGGATGAAAAGTTGAATTAATTTAAAGCGTAAACTTGAGTTTTACTTGCTGTTCAAGTTAAACTGCAAAGGATATACAAGAATGTACAAGTAGATAAATACGAATATCTAAATGGCCGGGCCATCCTAAGCGCAGACCTAAGTTACCTAATGGCTTCATCCGTCGCCAACGGAAGGTTAGCGAGCGATCCAGCAGTGTACAGAAGCTACCCCACCGACGTGAATATGTTCAGGGCAAATGCAAATGGCGGATTATTGAAAAGCCGGCAACACATATACACGGAGACAATGAGACACTAAATTGCGGAGCGATCAGCCGCGGCCATCACACACAATATACGGAAACGAGCCGACATGTGGGAGCTATAAAGTTGTCTAGACAAAATGGCGAGGTCTTTCGAAACCCTCAATATAAGCGAGATGCGATCACGTCCCCCTTTGACATATTTAATGTCGCGCGTGGGGGACAGGGACGCCTCTGCACCGGAATGCAGTCAGCTCGATATCTCGACCCAGCCTGAGCTGCTGTAATTTCTAACAAGCTTGCCTGTTGCAATTTGTAACGAACTGCGTAGATGGACACCTGGTCCCACCCTAGTCTTAATTAATGAGAGATGTAGAAGAGAATGTAATCAGTTTAAAAAAATGTAAATGATGGTTGATTTTACTGGATTACAACTACCTATTAGGCTGTTCCAGATAGAGGTTCAACAATATGAATTTCTGTTTCATATGACATGGAAATTGCGCAAAGCCTATTATTGCATACGTAGTTAGGAGGAACCTTCAGGGAGTGTATTGAATCTGTACAGAGCCAACGACGAAGCCCTCAACTTAAGTCGCGATGACGTTGAATAGATGACGGCGATGGAACTCGACTCGTACGTCGACCTCGCCTTTAATAAAGCACAGTCCACTTTCGCCGCGGAGACTTACTGAAATAAATCCTTGCCTCAACAAACATCTCTTATGTTTTTTACAATTTCGCGGCAACAAAACGCAATTTCTTGCACGCTCCTACACTCGCCCCTTGTCAATAACCTCCATATAAATTGTCTTCACAGAAAGCGCTTCCGAATTTGAATATAATGGAAGGCGCATCTCCCTCCCCGCGCCGAGCCGAGCGCTCTCCCGCTCTCCCGCTCTCTCGTCGTATTTATTTTTAATTTCTTTTATCCTTTTTCAAGCGACGTCAGCAAAAGTAAAGTCTTTCGGACACAATCTGGGTACGATTATATTGTAAGCAAATTATCTTTTCTTCATCTCGGCGGACTCTACGATGACCACGCGCCTCGCTGCCGCCATCGCTCCCGACTTCCCCGCCATTTTTATATGGGATTTATCCGCCGTCGACGGAATTATAAAACATACTTTTATTTAACTTTATTGCTGGATATTTTATTAATAATTCCAGTATTGAGTCATTATTCCGGTTATCTGGGGCGCCATTTGCATGGGGCTGCCGTGCGCTGCCGCGCTGGCTTGTGCGGGCCATGGTAATGAGATCGCATTGAAGATTTATCGTGAGTTTAAATACGAAACGCGATTAAAACGTCGTGAGTCGGCTGGAAACTGCGCCGGATTGTTTGTGTCCTCGTGCATTAAGTAGACTAACAAATGGAGGATTTAGCTAGGCTCAGCACCCACTTCTCTACAGGTGTATTTACCCGCAGACCTTGGAGGGGTTTCGAATTAAATTCAAATTGCAATTTAACATAAATTTACAGAATTAAAATTATTAACACTCGCGTTCGCTTGTTCATCGACATCGGTCATTAAGTTCTAAAAGCGAAGGTCATATGTCAGGTCTTCGCAGCAGTCGTCTGTGTAACCCACAGAGCACGGAATACCCCCCGCGCGCGCCCCCTCCTAGAGACGCCCTAAGCGATAATATTTGAAACCCAATAACTGGACGCAGTGCTACTAGCGCTTCGTATGTGTGTGTGTGTTAGTATCGACACTACACACAAGGAGGAGCAAGTTAGGCACACGCACAACATACATATGTAAGTCATAGGCCACGCCTACAGGCTTCAACGGCGTTGTAGGGAAATCGCGCTCAGGGCGTCTCTAGGAGGTGCGGCGCACGGTATTTCGTGCTCTGTGGTGTAACCAATCGCGCACAATAAACAAATCAATACGCAGTCGTGTCGAAAAATCAGCTAAATGCCAATGCTCATTAGGTGCTCTTAGAGAAAAGCCTAATTAGCTCGAAGATGCGCGGTATCGGCGTGCATCTGCGATGGTATCGGGGATGCGCGCGCGGCGTATCGGTCGCGCGCGTCGCTCGATCACTGGCGATAGCGCAGGCGCAGGCGTGGCGAAATAACAGTCACTTGTCTAACGTAACGATTAAGAAGTTGTTGAGCCGCTGTAAACAACATCAGTTAGCTGCACGGCTGCGGTCTGCGGTTGCTGCTGAGGGAACTCGTCTTGCGGGGTATTTGCGGGCAGGGGGTTAAAAAGGTCTGACTTTCACTCAACACTCTGCCGCTTATAAGATGCATTTATAAGAAGTATTTAAATAACTTTTATTTTTTAATTTTTTTAGGGCTTTTAACAATGATTTGTTCCATAGACCCATAGTACTCATCTTCCCTATGATGGGCCCAGAGCAGAGTCCCTAAGGGATATGGAACTTTTGTACCAAGGGAAATTTACTAATACTGTACTGTAGCCAAAAAGTAAATAATGATAAACTGAATTGCATTTAGTCTAGCTAAGTATTGTGTTATTATAGCTAAGCCATAGTAGCCGAAGAGACGACGACCATTGGAGTAACCGTGTCCTACACTGGCGGCCGTGGACAGGAAAACGGAGTGTGGGAAGACCACCCGCCAGGTGGTCTTCCCACACATGTCGGCGCAAAGCAGTGGTTCCGTACCGCTGAAGGCCGGGAGGACTGGAGGAAAATTGGAGAGGCGTATGTCCAGCAGTGGACGCTTACACGCTGACTGACTATTCTCACAAGCTAGTAAATAAAAAAAACACAAATGTCTTAAACTTACAACGTCGATTTCCTCACTTGAAGCACCTTATCGTTTATCTCAACAACTTGTCGACAAAATTGCCGACTTCACAACAACGGCTCGATGAGAGAGAACAATAATCGGAAATTTAAGCAAACGTACGAGAAAGTTAAGCCCAGAGAAGCGGCCAGATGATGCGACAGATAAGATCGAGAGATGAGAGATAAGAGATGAATCTCCAGAGGATAATGCACGCTTTAATCATATGCTGTTTTATTTTTTTAAATCATACGCCGTTGGCTCTCGAGGGCTCGCACACGGAGAAGAAAGCTTCTTCGAGAAAGAACCTTATGTCGTGCACTATCAAGGAGAAATTGTGTTCGAATACATCTATAACCATCACTTACTTACCTGCACAATAAGTATGTCGTGTCCGTGTAACTCGTTACATGTTATGGCCGCAAAACAATGTATTGAAGCAGCACATTAAGCGTTTTTTATGTAAGGATATTTTTTGGTAATTTCCTTACGAAAAAATATTTGTATGAACACTACTTACTCAAAGATTACTCTATAATTTCCTTGCTTCTTATCTCCCACCGTAGGAGTTTTTAGATTGTCATAGACAAAAATTATCTCTATCTCTACTTCTTATAAACGAGATCGTCTGCATGTATGTTTGAAGTAAACTCCGGAAACACTGAACCGATTTTGATGCGGTTTGCACCAATGGAAAGAGTAGTTCTTGCGGCTGACTATAGGCTACATACCATTACGGTAAATAGCTTTAGGGCTGACCAGTATCAAAGAGAGTATAGTATGGACAGGAGAGATAGAGAGAATATAAGAGAAGTGATCGTTTATTATAAGTATAACACGCACAGTCTACCGCGAGCGAAGCCGCGGGCAAAAGCTAAAATTAGATACCTATAGCAAGTTATAACAATTAGGATATCATATAGGCTATTGGGAAAAATTTGTAAAGAAAAATTAGAGCAATTTGTAACTTATTAATATTACAAAGCAGAAAGAAGGAATTATTAAGACTTTGACTTTTCCGCTAAATTTGCTATATTCTCTGTTGCAGAAAACAGAATGAAGAGCCACAGGCGAAGCAGCGAGAAACGAAACCACCACTTGAGAAGGTCTACAAAGCATCTGATCCCACAAAGCGCCTGATTCTACAAAACAGGTAAGTTTCCCTACAAAACACGTCAAGCTTAAAGAGTCCACTTTTCTAAAAGCATTACTTACAGAGTATCGGAAAATCCCTCGAAATGTAAATAAGCGTAGGCGCTCGCTCTCCGCTCCTGTTCCACTTCACTGGAGGGCTTTCGCGGTGCAGAAGCGCTTTGCGAAAATGTAGAGAGAAAATTTGAATTTATTTTATCAGCATTCGCACACCGTTCGAGGCAGTTCTGTGTTTGCGCTGCTGTTGTTTGCTTTTTGTTGGAATATTTAATTTTTTTTTAAAACACTAAGAGCGCTTTCCATATGAGAGGTCTGCGGTGCGCAAAACGGCTGGTTCACCGGGGAGGTTTTATATACGTCACTCCGGTGGACGAAATCGACATGAAGCAATCTCTACACTAACGATGCCAATCTATTGTTGTGCACAATGTTGGCTGGAAGAAATTGCACGCTGCAATAAGTCCGCCTCGTGCAACACAGAAGAGTGTAAACATACCTTTTGAATTCACGAACGATTACGAACTAGTACATGACCGTAACATGGAAGTAGTCGCGGTGACAGCGATCAATTGATTCAACCAATCTAAAATGAAACTGCGCAAACGCAAACGCTCTGCACCTCAAGGATTTGCGATCGTAATCCCCGCTCTACAATCTGTCGAACGTTCAATAGCCACAGCGTTCGATATGAAAGCCTGAGAAGGTGATTATGTAGTGAATTTCTCGAGCTAAGGGGCGCTAGAGCGCGCAGCCAAGTTTGAGGAAATGGTAACTCGCGGTGTTAGTGTGTTTTACTTTTAGTTCATCTCTAAGCCTTAAATATTTATGGGCAGTTGGAGAGTTACAGGCCTAACAATTGTACAAAAATATAAAGATAGGTCTTATTCGAACTTGATTCATATTTCAAGCATGTAACTTAAAGTATGGAGATTTTTAGTTATTAGAATCAGCACTCGGAAGAATAGTGCTCGGAGGAGCTGTTTAACGCGATCCGGCGTCCCCTTTCCACCACCGCACCACGCGAATCCGGCAAGGATTGCATCCCTACACGCTGGACTTACCGCGGATGCGTACCAACCGGATCTGCAGATATTTCCTCTACAGAACCGGTAAACTCTGGAACACTCTCCCTGCCCATAGATTTCCCCCCCAAGTACAGTCTCGGGTCTTTCAAGAGGGGCGTGAATGGGCACCTGTCAGGCCAGCATGGCATTCGCAGCCCCCGAATACGACCTAATGTTCATGGGCGTGTGTAAATAACACCTTATGGGTGGCTCGGCGCCACATGTCGCGCTTTTAATATAAAAAAACCGCATCTGCACCTTGCAGCTTACAGCAGAACGGTCACTTCGAATGATTTGAAATTATGTAGCTAAACTTTAAATTACATAACCTTAACAATAAAATATTCAATGAAAAAGTTCGTCAATGTACTGATAAAGTACTAATGGTGAAAAGGTGCGTTAAGTGCTAGCACAGGTGCTACGATCGCCTTAACGAACTCGATTCACAGAGGGTGAATGCTAAACTTATACACTCGTAATGCTCTTTAAGTTTTTACATTTTTAAGCTTTGTGTATGCATGCCAGTATGTACGTATGTATGTGTCACATACTGAAGTGAGTTTGATATTACAGATATTACATTATTATCAATACTAATGATAAATCTGTAAGGGATGGTCATATAGTATGTTACTTTGTTTTATGAGATACTGCGTTTGTGGACTCTATGTATGATACTAAAACTAAATTGACAGTTTTTAGAAATCTTTTTTGTATGTATGTATGTATGTATATGTGTGTGTATGTATGTATGTATGTATGTATGTATGTTTGTATGTATGTATGTATGTATGTATGTATGTATGTATGTATGTATGTATGCATGTATGTTCCTCCGTAACTCTTAAACCGATCATCCGAATCCAATGAAACTTAGTACAAGAACATTTTACTATACAGGATACAGGACAGGCTAAATAAAAGTCAATTCCGCTTACGCTAAAATGTGGCTCTCATACAAACAGAATTGTTCTGCGCGCCGAAATCAAGGTACGGTAGCGGACTTACTCACTTTCTTCTTTTCAAATAGGAATTTCACGCGAGCGAAGCCCCGGGCAAAAGCTAGTAATAGAATATCACAGAAACTCTTTATTGGACAAAATCGAAAAAACAGTACACAAAAAAAAACAAGAAATACAGGAATAAGCAGAGGTGATTTCACAGAAGTGATTTCTTACAGTCAACCTTTGATTGATGATGTGAGGAATACAATTTTATAGAAATAAGTTTTATCGTAGATTGATTGTAGGGCCGTTTTATGTAAAACAGAAACCAGATATTGATTATTCGGACCCACTTATGTGTATGCAATTATGAGTTGCCAGTAAAGTCTTATATCAGTTTAAATCAACCTCCGATTCGCGGAGGTTGCCATAAATAAATTTTATTACTTGAACTCAATAATCATTAGATTAATCAATCAATCAAAATTATTGCACATCATAAATCATGGAACGAACAAGCCGAGATTTGGTAGGCGAAGTTTGCTAGCGTTTTTGTAGCATCATAAATCCAAAATAGTATTTTGGATGTTTACGAAATATCCAAAATGGCTGGCGCCAGGCGCTATATTGTGCAACTCGAATTACGTATCGTTATCAAGCTTGAAAAGATAATTTCAAAAATATACCACTCTAATGGTTTGGAAAGCTCTTCATAGACGGGTATTAAAAAACCGACCAAGTGCGAGTCGGGCTCGCGCAACGAGGATTCCGTACCATCACGTAATTGGTTCGTATTTATTATTTGTTATTTTACTTTAGAGTTTTCACTATAATGAAACCAAGTTTGACACTTGTATGTATTACCGTTTTTAGAATAGAGCAAAAACCAACAAAAAAACGGACGGGTTGTAACTCCGGGAGTGCCGGCAGAAGTGAAAACTTAAACATCAACGTTGTGCATTTTTGAATATTTTGCAATGGATAGGGAATAATTTTGCACGAATTGTTTTATTTATCAGTATAAACATTTATGTGGTAAAATACAATATTCATTTATTGCGCTATCGTAGACAAACATGACAATTTATATTACATAAAAAATTTAACACTACAGAACTATTATAATTATTTTACATCAAAAAGTTTATTTCTCAGAAAAATCAACTTTCATCCATAATTTCAACGAATCTTACGCTTTTTCGATCAGGCTACGGATCTGACGCGAGTTTAACATTTTTTACCCATCTAAAAAAAGTGCCAAGCGCCGCTAAAGAAGTTTTCACTTCAAAAAAGTTCGCCGATCTGTATCACGACACGACTCTATATCAGCCAACCCTAGGAGAGTAGGGATGTCTGTCTAAAGAAGACCTACGCAGAAGGTTTCATTTTAAACTTTACCTGCATTTCTGTCAAACTATTTCGGGTTCTAACTCATTCAAATAGATAATTGTATTAGGTACATACTCTATGCTACATTTACTGTCCGACTTAAATTCGAAACGAGACACGCCTATAAGTGATTACAATGATTCAAAACCAGCCGATTACATTGCGAGCGCTCGCGCTACCGGTTCGCATTTTCGCTCAAACATTTCCCGACAAATTAGTAGGAATGCGTGAAAGACACGCTCTTTCAAACCAGTTCCCGAGTATAGATTGTCTAAGACAGAGGTTCGCAAATAGTGATAAGCGTACCCCCAGGGGTACGCGGGCTCATGAGAAGGGATACCCGTGGGCGAACTTAATGGCTACGTTTACCTCTACAATCTTAAGCAAAGAGACAGGGTCCCACTTATCTCATTAGTGAAAATTGTATCCAATGGTTGAATGGGAACCCATTTCCGTATTAAAGTACTAGAACCTAGTATTAGAACCTAATAAATGATTGACCAGAGTTCTTGCAGCACAACACCGATTACTCTGCTTGCCCCGATTGTCGGTATTCAGCGTGTGTGATATGTATGTATGTAAATGACTGATACCAAGACTGATACGATGGATAAATAACAAATTATTACCTATGTAAAAATAACAACTATATGAAAAAATATCTTACTCAGGGGTACTTGAATCTCCGAAAATTCGCTAAGGGGTACAGTTTAAAATATAATTTGGGAACCGCTGGTCTAAGAGATGTTGGTCCACCCCTTATCGAACACGTACGTACCTAAGTATGTTTTCTTGTGAAACGTTCTTACTTTCTTTTCTTTCTCTAGTCACATTGCTTTTCACCCAATGGCATTGTTGCACTGCGCATTTGTGCGCGAACACCAACGAGCATAATACTCGAGATTCGGTGCTCCTAGACGCACGTATACAACCTCACATATAAGCGAAGAAAAGGTGTCGCGTCGGGGGACCGAATTCCCCGACCCTTGAATAATCAAAAATAATTTCCGTTTACTTACTTAATGGAGTCGGGGGACTGCTTAAATACCGGCGCAGATCTGAGTTTTAATATTTTATTTACTTAGCGCTCCACCGACTCGTTTAAGTAAGCGGAAATTAATTTGGAATTTAACTTTTATATCAAGCTTTTTAAAAAAAAAACCGCACCCAAATCGGTCCATCTGTGAGACGTAATTTTTTTATTACTTCATAATTACTTTATTACTAAGCTAGCTAAGAACCATGCCGGTAAAAACTGCTTTCTAATAAAAAAACCACATCAAAATCGGTCCATCCGTTTGGGAGCTACGATGCCACAGACAGACAGAGAGACAGACACACCCCTCCTTTGCGTCGAGGGTTAAAAACGTGGATATTACCAGTAAGTTCAGTTTTTTTTTTTTAAGAACTTACGTGCCTAAATTTATCCGTCCGTCACACCGGTGAACGAAAACTATTGTTGTTGTGAACAAGGTCGAATGAAAGAATTTGCATCCTGCAAATATGTAAGTCCTCCTTCTGCGCTGTAGACAAATTTAATACATATAAAAGCCGAGCTTCTGCGCTACGCACTTATCTGCCTATACTAGATCCAGTGGGCCACGCGAGTCGTCCGCACTCCGCATACATAAAGTTGTTCGAACCAATCAGTCTGCGAGTGAGGGTTTGCGCAACCTACTAAGTTATGTTCGGTCGCTAAGTTACGAGAAGGCGCTGACTTATTATTATTGACTTGGGTCCAACTTTGTTGACCTCGCGATGAGAATCATGTCTGTGATACTCGCTGATTGAGGAAACTGCTGAGACTACGATGGGAAAAGGCGCTCAATTACCTAATATTGTGGAGAAAGTAATATGATATATTTTGACTCTATATTTTTAGAATAAATGTTTCGAGATATGTTCTAAGGAAGCTTGGGAAGGATGAATGAAGCTAAGAAGACTTAGGAAGAAGCTAAGAAGCTAAAAGGAGGTGGATAGGGCCAAATTATCATATTTTATGTTGTGGAAAATATTTAATCGTAAGTAGACAGATATTTTTGCTATGTTTAATGTGTGTCTGCGGCAGTGGCGGCTGGTGACCTATGGGACTGGGTGTGCGCACAGCACACCCAGTCCCATAGGTACCTAGCGCACAGTGTGCGCTAACTTACTCGTAGTACTAAACCCAAACGTGAATCTAATGGATACCGAGACGTGATTTTTTATTTTATTTTCATGTCTGAGTTAATTGCCCAAATTATGTAAAAGTATTCTCACTCAACAGATACATAGTTGAAAGACAAAATAAGGTAAGGATAAAAGTGATAAAATTATTAAAATGTAAGTAATAAAAATGTACTCACTTTTAGATTGAAATATCTAGGTATGGTGTTTTGAAGAACACGCCAGCGAATTTATGAAAATTATGAAGAAATCAGTCACACACACACACCACACACACTACAGTTTGATTGGGTAGGTCTAATATTGTTCTATTTATTTCGTTTTTAATATAGTCAACACTGAATCCACTCATTTTTATAACGCACTAGAAACACAACCAGAGTCCTAATTGCTCGAAGAACCAAAGCGACACTTCACTGCGCAGTGGCCACCGAGCACCGAGCCGCGCGGCCGCCGGGGCGCCTCCGCGCGCGAGGCGTGGCCGGCGCGCGCGCCCGCGCCCGTCGGCCAGCCTTGCCGCGCCGGGCAATGAAGAAAACTTCACAATGTACTGTTAACTGACGAAAAGTCGTTCAAACTGCTAAAAAACTGATTTGCAAAACATCCCGGCGCGGCAAAGATATATTACGTACAATATTTCATCTAAGCGGTGGCGGCGCGGCGGCGCGGAGCGGCCATCATCGGTCGACGCGACGACGACGGGTCTCGCCCCGAACTGAGATGGCGCGGCGCGCGATCGTTCGGATGATCGCGCGACCAACAACGCGAAAATAGCGAAATATGCAGTATCATTAATGTTTATCGTAACATTCGAATATTTTATAAATTACCATTCGAATATGTATCAAATCGATATTCGAATAATTCAAATTATTCAATTGCAAACTCGATCTGTTATATAAATATAAGAAACACCCATATTCCAAAAATGGACTCGCCTGTCGGTTCGTGCTACAGCGTATGTGTAGGTACTTAGCGCTTGTGTGTGTGTGACTTCGACCCAGAGTTTGGATCGCCCCCGCCGCGCCCGCGCGCCCGCGCCCCCCGCCCGCGCGTGCCTTCGGTCGGGTTTACGATCTCGGCTTACTTCGGCTCATCGTCGGCTGGCTCGGTCGCGACGTGTCGCACGCGCGTCTATCCACAATATACTGTCCTTCTTTTTCCGTCGTGTGTCACACGCAGAAGGCCACACATAATCGTATGAATAGTGTTTTGTTTCACGCGGCGGGGCAGCGGCGTTTGACATTTTCTCATAGTAAACGTTCGCGGTGTTTTGTACTGCACTCGGCGCGGCGAGCTCGGCGGCTATACGTAGTATGTAGTACGTATTACGTACAGCAAAAACGTGCCTTGTTGTCTAGGAAATAGGATCGAATTCAGTTTGATATTTTTACTTCGATCGGTTTCATGGAGAATGTTTAATATTTTAATTTATTTCTTTCTTTCGGGTGAAGGCGTTATGTTTTGTGGTAGTGCGGCGCACGAACGCACTTAAGGGCCAGCCGCCACTGGTCTGCGGTTTATCGAGTATCACATCATGTTTTAAAAAAATAGAATTAGTTTTTATTATCAAACAATGTCGTTTTGGTATGCTGGTCGTGGAAAAAAAATTCTTATATGAAATCTGCCAAAATGTAAAAAAAAATTACAATTTTAATAAAAAACTAGCTGTGCCCGCGGCTCCGGCCGCTCTCATATTTGACTTCTCTGCTAACCTCATAAGCCATTTAGCGTGATAGTAAGTAGCCTATAGTTGATGGAAAGAATCAAGCTATCCGTAGATTATTTTTTTATTAAAATCGGTTCAGTGGTTCTCGAGTTATAAGCGGACAGACAGACATACATACATACAGACAGACAGAAAGCAGACGTTGGATTTTATTAAAGGTAATTTAATAAAAAATAAAAAATAAATCGTGTAATTAATTCAAGGTAACTGCAGACTCAACAAGTGCTCTGCGAGTACGTTTAGTGAGCGTTTAGCAGAATCCTTACCTATAATAAAATCCATAGTCTGCTTTCTGTCTTGAGTGTCTGAGTGTCTGAATTCTACGGATAGCTTGATTCTTCCCATCAACTATAGGCTACTTACTATCACGCTGAATGGCTTATGAGGTTAGCAGTGAAGTGAAATATGAGAGCGGGCGGAGCCGCGGGCACAGCTTGTGTTTAATAAAATTGAATATGCTCATTTCCTATGACTTATGTAACTAGAAGCCCCCAACAATCCTCCGTCCACTTTTAGCGAGAGTCCCACGGCTTTTCACCGACGGAAGTGATAATTAACATAGTCCTAGTTTATGATAATGGCGCGCGCCGTATATTAGAGCGTGTTGCGCGGACGCGCGGGCGCAGGGGGTAAAGGTTACGTGAGGTGTGGGGGAAGGGGGGAAGGGGGGAAGGGGGGAAGGGGGGGAGGCGGTACGGCGTGACCGCCGCGTGGCCGGCAGCGACTATCGCATCGCGCAGCATTATCTGAATCGACAGCGAACACGTTTTCCACATAAACTTGAAACTATTCACAACCTGGAAATATGGAGCCTTTGTGCTCGGCGGCCGCCCGTGGAGACGCGCCCGCGCGCGCCTAGGGATCCGTCGCGTCGGCGGCTGCCCGAATTATTTGCACCTCCTCCGCACAGACGAGGCGGTCGTCAGCTTCTAAAATTACACTCAGAGATAACCGCAAAAGTCCCACGCGGCCCGCAACTCCCAACATCGCCGAACAGTGTCCGGATTAGCGTTATCAGCATTGCGCAATCACCTAAATTTTGAACCCTAAACTATTAATCTTCAACAATACGCGTCCCCGTTCGACTCCGCAGGGGGCGCTGTGCCCGACCGCAGTCTAAACAGACCGCGATATATTGCGCGGGCTTAACCCCGAAGAACTCAATTTTCAAGAGGCACTCACTTAACACTAAGTCAGAGGTAAGTTATCGCGAGTGAGCCCGAGTGGAGAAACGGAAATGGCTGCGGCGCGGGGTCGTTCCTGCGACTTTAATGGGCGGCGCTGTTCGCGAGGCCTCGTGTATACGTTCACACTCGCCGGAACACCGTGTTCATTTCGCGTGGAAGCCGCGTCCGCGTGGATAGCACACTTACGATTTCGCGTAGGGCTTGTGCGCGGAGAAATGGCAAAGATTGAATTGGAAAGTTTTAATGAAAAAGTTCAAATTAATGTATCGTCTTGAAATTGGTGAGAATGTGAAATCTAAGCTAAGGAGGGCATCAAGCTCGGTATTTATGTGTATCTTAACACACAACAATATTCTACTTCAGTTTGATTTGGTTAAAGTTTGTTTAAAATTTAACTTTTTATTAACTTGACTGAACCCACGTTTGTATTTTATTATATTTTTTGGATAACAAATTTACAGATTCTAGTAATTTAACTTAAAGTTTAGCATGAAATTATATTATAGTTCGGTTGGGCGCAGCGGTCATCATCAATGTCGACCGCCAAGAAACTAGTCTTCTTTGAAGTATTCTCATCCCACAGTCTAGATCAGACCGAAATTACATTTTCAATTTCCCCACTGCCCGAAACAAGCGACAACAATTTCCAAGTGCCTTTATCTACGCGATCCAGCTCCACATCCACGTCAAGAGTGGACGCGACGCCGCGCGCCGCGCCGCCGCGCCGCCTCCGCCGCAACCGTCCCTAACGGCCAGCGGTGCGGGTCGTCAAATATCTTCGCAGCTATAGGGTTACCGGACGGTATCCCAAACGAGGACATGCCCTCCTTTTCGGATCAAATAGAAACTTCCTCCTTCCGGCCTCAATTATTGTTCCTCCTTATTTGTATTAAACCATATTATTTCAAGTTCCCACCCGCCCGCGCCGCATTCACCCGCATTCACAATGCAAACATTGAACGAGTGTTTTCCCTTTTTAACGCACAACGGACAAAGGAGCGAAACAGACTAACTCTAGAATCCGTAAAAGCTATAATCCTAACTCAGTACAATTTAAAAGATGTAACATATTCTATCTTTTATACATAATTGAAGACGTGAGTGGACGAAGGTACTATGTAAATTTTTTTTAGAAATGCATTTTTTACCGTAGATGAAGGTGTTATGTGCCGAGTAATCAAGTGGCACTGACAGAAAATCCGAAATCACGACGGAAATAGGAGTTATTCAAGTGGTGAAGGAGTCATGGTCATATAACACCTTATTCCAGTTTGATCATCTCCAAAGATCATCTCATAAATTAATTTTTTTGTGCATGATGAAAGAGCTATATGTACAGAACACCTTCATCCACATGAACGCATGTTCATACAAAGTAAACTTAGTCATTTAGTTATCACGAATAGAAAAACAATCAATTCAAAAGTCCTAAATTTAAAAAACTTTGACCTCAGTTTTCTCAGCTTTTTGTTTTTGTTACAAACCACCTTTGTCACCTGATGTCTTCAATTATCTTCTTAAAAATGACCAACTTATTGTCAAAAATAGGTAGTTCTGATAAAATATAGTGCATAGTTAAAATTTGTTTTATTTTATTCATAACATTTCTGTCAGCCTCGGTAGCTCAGACAGTGGTGCGGTCGGTCGACTGTTGTTAAGCAATCCTAAGAGCGGTCAGTAATTGGATGGGTGACTGCTCGACCGTGGAAGGCTGACCGTGGTTCGGATTCCACGTAAAACTGTAGGTCCCTTCCCTTCTTACCTTAGTAGGTGGGAGGGTTTATCCCGCCCGGATTGGTACCAACGCACTGAATAAAACGTCAGTCGAAACGGCTATGTAAATAGTTCGTGTTTTCCGTCCAGTACAGTGTAGCCGACATGAAATGATAAGATAGATAAGATAATAATTCTTTATTTCTTAAAATGTAAGTAGGTAGAAATATTAACATAACATTTTATGTACAAGCATCTTAAGAAAACGGTCTAGGCGCAGCGTCAAACGAAATGAAGGGAAGCACTGATATGGCACCTAGTTAACTCGGTCGGTGTTATGGGATGTTGGAGGTGATGTAGCCAACCGTGTCAGTTTCCATAAAAAAAAACATTCGAACCTTTCGAGAGTAAATGTCCTCCTTTTTTATTTTTGCATCTGGTAACCCTATTCGCAGTTCGCATCCTCGATGGAATTGATTGTTAGGCAGCGCGACTGCGGACTGGGGTTGAGTAGAGGCGCTGTAGGAGCGCGCGCGCACTGCGCGGCTGAAGTGTTGGAGTGGCAATAAGATAAGTGCGCAGTAAATCGGGGAGCGTGGACGCCGAGGGCGCGAGTCTTGTTTATGCGTCGCATTTCGCGAATATTACCGACGTCGTCGTCGTCGACGTCGATAGGAACGAATTGGCGATTTTATTGGATCGTCCCGCCTATAGCCGTTGAACCCGCGAACCTCAAACTGTACATGACGTTGATGGCTATCGCCGGATTTACAACGAGCTTTGTCCGGCGCGGGAAGGAAATACGATTGGGAACGGTTGATTGATGCTATGGAAATCCTTTGTATGATTTGAATTTGAGAGTTAGGGTCGCTGAGCCATTTTTTTTTATTTTTTTTTTATGGAAACTGACACGGTTGGCTACATCACCTACAACGTCCGTGATGTCAGCCCATAACACCGGGTGAACTAGGTGCCATGTCAGTGCTTCCCCCTTTGATCGTGCCGGCTACACTGAACTGGTCGGAAAACACAAACTATTTACATAGCCGTTTCAACCGACGTTTCATTAAGTGCGGTGGTAGCAACCCGGGCGAGTTAAACCCACGAGTCAGTAAGCCTGGAGGCGCTATACATAGGAGGACAGGGGTAGCCGCGCGTCGGCGCACACGCGCCAGCGCGTCAGTCTAGCGCCGGCGACCGATCTTAGTCTCCGTCCGCCGCTCAGGCGGAGCGAACGTGCGCGTCTGTCACAAAATGCCTCATTGTGCAGTGCTTTGGTGCAAAAAGTCGTCGAAAAATTCAAACTTGAACACAGATGGAGTCACCTTTCACGAGTAAGTACTTTCATTCAATTTGATAGCATTTTTCGCTTGAATTTCAGTAACAAACATCGGCGTAAATATGTATGGAGAGCTCTTTTCTGCTTACCCACCATAGGTCGACTATCGTGTTGGATGCAGTTAGCTCTTGTAATTTTTTTTGTTTATTGATAAATATGTATGTTAAATGTATACAGATATTTCATGCATTCTGCCTTATTGCCAAAGGACATTTCTTCTAGTCAACCTCAGCAGGTTTCCTCGTTCAATATTCGTTTATCGCGCTTTTTTCATTCAACCAGTACCTACCGGTTTTTACTTTTGAGCGACTCTAAAGGAATTAATTTCTTTAGGTCATGCGTCTACCGGGAATTAGTCTTGTTATGCTTAGCACTAACAAAATTAATTCATAATGAATACCCCGTTAGCATTTAGCACTGCTAAGCGCCCTGATGAATAAAAATTAATGCTAAATGCTAAGCAATAATCACATTTAATTTTAATTAGCATTGCTGTTTCGTTCGTAAAACTTTGTTGGTTCGTTTGTTTTGGAACGCACAAAGCAATGAAGTATGTGCTATTTATCTGTGGTACTGCTAAATGCTAAATGCTATATAGCGCCTGCGCTCCGCTGCTAGCTAGCTAGCTAGCTAGCATCTAAATGCGAAATGCGATGCGATCATGCGAGTGAGGGGTCGGAATTATCATCTGTCACGTGATCATTAGTTTTGGTTTGGGCATATCTACAGAACCACTGGACTTAGACCCATCGTGTTGGTACTCAATCTGAACGTCTCGATGAGATCTATCCATCTGTCACATTAACTATTGTTTTGGTCATAACTCGAGAACCACTGGTGCTAGACCCATCGTGTTGGTACTCAAACTTCAGGTCTCGGTGAGATCTATCCATCTGTCACATGAACTTTTGTTTTGGTCATAACTCGAGAACCACTGGTGCTAGATCCATCGTGTTGGTACTCAAACTTTAGGTCTCGGTGAGATCTATCCATCTGTCACATGAACTTTTGTTTTGGTCATAACTCGAGAACCACTGGTGCTAGACCCATCGTGTTGGTACTCAAACTTCAGGTCTCGGTGAGATCTATCCATCTGTTGCGCGACCATCTCTCGAGACACATGTTAGTTCTTTAGTTCTTTAGTTCAACAATAACAATGTAAATGTCAACAATGTAAACAGTAACAATGTAAATGTCGTAAATTGTGCTTTTAAATTTAATTCAATTGTTCAAAAGTTACCAAATGAAAATTTTAATATAGATACCGATCTATAAATAAACAATTAAGTAAATTATTGTTCTGTTTCAAATATATGTTTCTATTACAGACTACACAGCCTTTCATTTGTTATTTTATTAACCCTTATATAACAAATTCACACCGTCAAACTGACAGAGAGACGCATGGCACATTTTATAAGGCTCTAGCTGCATGGCTGGTTAGTTTGTTAAAAAAGGCAAAGCCTGGAAAACCTCATTTTACCCTAAAAAAATTAAATATCCAGGTGGGTATGGCTGGTTAGTTTGTTAAAAAAGGCAAAGCCTGGAAAACCTCATTTTACCGTAAAAAAATTTTATATCGAGGTGGGTACTCATAAATTTTTTATGGTAGGGTAGATTTTCGCGAATTTTTCGCGAAGTCATATTGCAATACAATTTGTCATATCGTTGGCTAAGTAATTAGCAAATAGTTGTTAATAATATAATAATTTTTTTTTTTGGTTACAAAACTTTTCGACTTTCTAACATTATTTTTTTAATTTTGGAAAATTCCAATAACAAATACTCCAATAAGATAATACCAATGTACGAGGTCTTACATATCATTGTTTTGGAAATTTGATGTAGATTTATAATAAAGTATCCGAGGTATCTCAGAACTTAGAACTATTATCGTGTTTATGCGAAAATCTGCAAATTCGCAAAATTGTGAAAGGGGCGTTGCCTTTGTTCATTTAAGAGAAAGTTATATTATTCCCTTGATGTAAAGAAGGGTTAAATATTGTTAAATCCGTTTCATCTTTTCATCGCGAATCGACACAATGAGCGACTTATTGTATGAATCCCGTTCAAACGTATGGAAGACTGGCGTCACGTGGCTACCTACTCGCTCGGCCAATCACGGCGTTCCATGCGCCGCTCCCGCCTCAGACTTCACACCCCTTTGGCGGCTACCTCGGTTCTCATACAAACGATGCCGTATTTCGTATCCAGGCTTACTGACTCGTGGTTAAACCCTACCACCAAGTAAATTAGGAGGGAAGGGACCTACGTTTTACGAGGAATCCGAACCTCGGTCAGCCTCCAACGGTCAGCGGTCACCCATCCAAGTACTGTTAAGCCATGTTATCACTGCGAACTGGATAGATCTATTGTGATCTTATAGTGCGGACATGATAAAGGCGACTAAGGGATATGACTCCCTTCTTATATTACTAGGCGGTAGGGTTTAACCCGCCCGGGTTGGTACCACCGCACTGAATGAAAGGTCGGTCGAAACGGCTATGTAAATAGTTTGTGTTTTCCGTCCAGTTCAGTGTAGCCGGCACGACCGAAGCGAAGCACTGACGTGGCACCAAGTTCACACGGTGTTATTGGCTGACATCACGGATGTTGCAGGTGATGTAGCCAACCGTGTCAGTTTTCATAAAAAAAAAAGATGACTTCTAGCATCAAGTAAGGCATGCAGACCCACCTGCTGTGTGACTCGGTGGAAGGGCAGTGCCAAAGCGAGAGGTGGCTAACCTGCCGCCTTATAGCACGGCATCTCCTGCTTATCCCTTAGTAGACTTTTATGACATACGCAGGGAGAGATGCGGTGTGGCTATTCTTTTTAAGTACCTACCGGCCGCACACGGTACGAATCCTTAGAAGCCTACTTTCTGAAAAGCATAAAACTGATTTACATACATAGATGTTACCTTTTTTTTTTTTATGGAAACTGACACGGTTGTCTACATCACCTACAACATCCGTGATATCAGCCCATAACACCGGGTGAACTAGGTGCCATGTCAGTGCTTCCCCCATTGATCGTGCCGGCTACACTGAACTGGTCGGAAAACACAAACTATTTACATACCGTTTTAACCAACGTTTCATTCAGTGCGGTGGTACCAACCCGGGTGGGTTAAACCCTACCACCAAGTAAGATTAGGAGGGAAGGGACCTACAGTTTTACGAGGAATCCGAACCTCGGTCAGCCTCCAACGGTCAGCGGTCACCCATCCAAGTACTGACCGCACCCAGCGTTGCTTAACATTCAATAGCGACAGTTGACTGTCTGCACCACTGAGCTATCGAGGCTGACCTGCAGTTTTCATAAAAAAAACTACAATCAGCTACAACCTAACTCGTCCAGAGGAAATCATAGTATAGAAAAGCAACGTTAGACAATATTTTTCACCGAATTCTGAAGCACCGAAATTTACATCATGGCAGACATCTTAAAATATCGCAAATAAAATAACATAAAAGCATCATTATCGGACCGCCTCCGCGACGACGCCGTCAAACTGTAGCAAATACATGTCAAGAAATAATTACCAATTTGATAATATAAATTAATCAAAGCGATAAAGAAATATCTTCCAAATATTTTGGTCGATGAACTTAAAATTGGTCTCGACCCTTTTAATATTAAGACATTTCACTTATCTCAATCTCTTAATACACTTTACGGAAGCTTATAATCTCGCGGCAGAATGCCGTGCAGTGCAGATGAACGAATTCAAAAACATTAGAGCACTGAATGAACAATATTTCTGACGATCGCACGCGCTGATAGAGAACTGCTTCTATTAGTTGATAGTTTGATAGAAATAATTTATTGCTCCAAAAAGATTTTATAGAAACAAACTCGATATAATATAATTTACATGAGGAGAAATGGCGGATTAAATGGGATTTCTTCTAGTTCAACCTTTGGATGTTTGAGAGTCATATGTTGTGAAGTATAAGTAGGTAGCAGCAAAAGACTTAAATCCCTCCTAATCTTACTTGGTGGCAGGGTTTAACCCGCCCGGGTTGGTACCACCGCACTGAATGAAACGTCGGTCAAAACGGCTATGTAAATAGTTTGTGTTTTCCGACCAGTTCAGTGTAGCCGGCACGATCAAAGGGGGAAGCACTGACATGGCACCTAGTTCACCCGGTGTTATGGGCTGACATCACGGACGTTGTAGGTGATGTAGCCAACCGTGTCAGTTTCCATAAAAAAAAAAAGACTTGAGCGGAATGTAAAATATAGTGAATATAAATAATAAATAATAATATACCTACATACTATAATATACTACATACAAGTATGTACCACATCACATAGTGCCACATCTCTGACGCCTCTTCCATTGTCATAATGTTTTTTTATAGTCTACTGGCTGTGCCCGCGGCTCCGCCCGCTCTCATATTTCACTTCACTGCTAACCTCATAAGCCATTTAGCGTGATAGTAAGTAGCCTATAGTTGATGGGAAGAATCAAGCTATCCGTATAATTTTGTTTTATTAAAATCGGTTCAGTGGTTCTCGAGTTATAAGCGGACAGACAGACATACACTCAGACACTCAGACACTCAGACAGAAAGCAGACGTTGGATTTTATTATAGGTAAGGAAGGAAGGAAGGATAAGGAATAAGGAATAAGGAATAAGGAATAAGGAATAAGGAATAAGGAATAAGGAATAAGGAAAGGAATAAGGAATAAGGAAAGGAAAGATTTAGACAGTTCTTCACCCTTACACTATACAATATAGCACTTACTTGTCCATTCGGGCTTAAAACATTTTTTTTTGTATTATTTGAATAAGATATTTTGAAATTAAAGCAATGTCGGAACTCTATGCCGACAATGTCGGAACTCTAAGCCGACAGTTGTCGGAACTATTTTCCCGACTATGCCGGCAAAGATATGTAAAGAGCTTTACTTGAGGCGGTAGCTAGCTAGCACGGATATGAATATCAGATCGCCGGGCATCGAATAAAAGATAAGCTTTTGATTCATTTAAAGTGTACTAAAGATCAACACAGGCGGTACGGCGGCGGCGGCGGCGGTCGAACAATAAACCGTAAAGATTAAAGACAAAGCACGTTTAAATACTTCCAAAACAAAACCGACTCCGATAAAAACTGTATAAATTAATTGTACAGTCCGCAGGGTGAATCTCAATAAGTACCGACTGCAATTCAAGCTTCTCCACCTATTTCTCCACAATGTACATTCAGTACTTTATTTGACGTTTAAGTTATATTAAATACCAACTCGAATAGTTTCAATCGACCTAGCTAATTAGATAACTTCTGAAAATTCGACATTTAACAAGAGTCTTTATGCAGACATCTCTCTGAATCCACGTGACAAATTAGTGACCAAAATTAAAATTTCCCAAAAAGTGACATACTCATATTTGGTCATGGGTCATACGGCGCGTGCCCGAGTTATTTAAGCCATTTTATGCTCACTAATTGTAATCTCCAAGTTACAATCCTCAAACGTTGTTAATACTCTCGTAAATGGGCCCTTAACATTACTGCGGACGGTACCTTTGTACACAGTTATTGTCCGGGATCGCATCTTGGAGATAACGCAAAAAGATGAAGCAAATAAAAAGTGGTCCGCGGCGGTAATAACGAAAACAATTGCACGACACACATACGCAAGAACGAACGAACCTAAGTATACGAGGAGAACTGAGACAGTAGATAGATAGATAGAAAATTCTTTATTGCTCCAGTAAACATTAAACAGTAACAAATACATTGGAAAATTTACATAAGGTGCAAAGGCGGACTTATCCCTTACAGAGATTTCTTACAGTCAACCTTTGGATGTTTGAGATTCGATAATATAGTGGAATGTAAGTAGGTAGTAGCAAAAGAGTTGCGTGACAATTGAAGATAAAAATAATAATAAGAATACTTATTAATACATACATATAAGTACATGCTAGTAAAATCGTAAAGACAGTAAACTTGTGGGTAATAGTGTAAGGATAAATAACTGTCTAGCTAAACTATTTAAATAATGAAAATCTCAATAAAAAACATTATGACAATGGAAGAGGCGTCAGAGATGTGGCACTTGGAGATTCGTTGTCTCCAGCTACTCCGATAAGAAACAGACGTGACGTTAATTATCTATGTACATACGAGCAATGAAGTTTAAGGGCAACACACCTCGGAGCAATAGTGCATACGAGAATGCAAAATGATTCCACACATTCATCGCATGCACCAAAATATATAACAGTGAAAACTAAACTAAATAAGGTGGCACATATTGTGCGCCTAAGAATGAAGCATAAAATATGAAAGCTATTTTCAATTATCTTGTAATTTTACGAACACTCAAAAGAGTTTTGCGAAAACACAAGAGTGCATATGAATATAACGCAGATGGCAAGTAGAAACCCAAGGACTCGACTAATACAATTAGGCTGATGCATAATATGCTGTGGCAATTCCTTACCGGATTCATTTATCAGCAGATCTCATAAATCGCCAATCGATTTGTCTGTCAAAAGTGTGAAAAGCAAGCCGCGGTAGATTTGATTAACTACTACTCACTTTATTTCTTGACGATTTGATCTCAGTTGCACCTATTGAGCCCGGTGACTCACGGTTTAAGAAACTGTAAAGGATTATGGAATTAATACTGAATTACTGGCAATTAATACTGAATTGGATAATGTACCTACATCGCTTTTCACACTACGAAAAGATCATTCTACATGTCTGGACATTTCTGGTTACGCCCTTCCGACAACTTTACCAATGGACACATAAATTAATGCTACCATTTCGCCTGACCATAATTTGGTAGTGTTGTTTGCTATTGAATTTTCGTTCCAAAATTTATAAGAGCAGTACGTTTTTTTTTTTTAAGAAAGCGCGACATGTGACTTCGAACCACCCATGAGGTTGTTTTTTAATGCAACTAAAATTCTCAGACTTTTTCTGCTCTACGCTGTTCGCTGCGTCCCGCGTGTCGCGCGGCGCGCCGCTCCGCAGCAGGGATGGTTACGTTCCGAAATTTCGCTTGATTATTTTA
Organism: Nematopogon swammerdamellus; assembly: GCA_946902875.1. Taxonomy (NCBI): domain Eukaryota; kingdom Metazoa; phylum Arthropoda; class Insecta; order Lepidoptera; family Adelidae; genus Nematopogon; species Nematopogon swammerdamellus. Next base: position 1,004,509 of record OX336345.1, on the reverse strand, counting down.
ATGACTGACGACGACCACGACGACGAGATGGTGCGTTATTTCCTCGCCCGATTATCGTTTGTCTGTGACGTCACAGGTCGCTGACCCCACGCCGCCGCCGCTGCGAGATCTCTACGATAAGATGCCGCCAGATGGAACTCGAGTGCCCGCGACGTCCGACGAACAATATAGCTCTTGTTCGTTATTTAATTGGATTAAATTATGATAATTTTGATGCGTCGCCGTAAATCCGGCGCGTGGACGTTGAAAGCTCGCTGTCGGCTCGGAGATATTCCCCGCGACAATCGCGTAACGAGTGACCGATTATAAGGACCTTCGAAATACGTAACGGTACCGGCGGTGGCAAGTTCGCGTTCTCGCGTTCTGAAAGTTCTTCGATGACTTTGTATTGCCTGTCATATCGGCTGAAAATGAAATCAAACATGTTTACGATCAGCATCACTCTTTCGAATAACGGGCCCTACCCATTTATTTAACCGCAATACTTTTAATGTAGCTCAAAGAGCTTCGGTTGGTCGAAGATGCGCCGACTGGTTCGTCTCGTCAGTCGGAGTCACAATGTGGCTAATGAGTACCGGTCGGCTGTGAGACGCCGGGGCGCCGCGCCGCCGCCCCGCCGCTTCCAGGAATCACGCGTGCTGTGTCATCCGCTCCTCCCCCGCCCGCACCTCTGCCGCGCAGCCTTCGCCGCCGCAGACGAGCGCGGGCAACACGGATGAACAGCGCCGCAGCTTTTTGCTCAGGTCACCATGGGAACCTGCGGTCATACGCTATCCAATTTTTATCGCCAACGACAATGACCGTTACATCATTCTCACGATAAAGCATCGACTATTATATAGCCTTGCAAACATTGCCTTGCTTTTTAACGAAACTGTACGAAATGAAGACAGAGCCAGCCTCTAAACTCGTCAGCGTCGAGTGATTAACGCATTTGCTCGCTAACCAACGAATTCTTTGATTCGGTCGGACGCGTTATTTCAAATATGTGTCTCACATTCCTAGAGACTGCACTCAGAGCTCGCATCAACATTTTTGCCTGAGGTCCGCTGCGAGCGCGGCGGGCGGAGCGGTGGCGGCGCGGCGGTGCGGAGTGGAGGCTGCAGCGGACGGCGTTATCGGACTCGCTTACGGTACCGCTCCGAGTGACACGCTCGGTGAAGCGACGTTTGCATGGCACGACACACGTCAAGCGCGTCACACGACACACGACGATCCATCAGCATCCGCCCCACGCTAGATATCGCTCCGATACTCCAGTTTCCCGGCACTTTGTAGTTCCCGACCGCGCCGTCACCGCCTAACCCTGATGGATGCTTATTGATTTTTGTTAGAAGCTTACGAGCACAAATTGGTGCCATTGAATGGAACCGGTCATTAAGGATGGTTTTTCCAATAGGATATTAATCTCTCTGCTTCCAGTTTCAAAGCTCACAGAAAATGTGAGCGCCGCGCGACGTCGTCGCTGTGAAGGAGTACAGCAACTTCATAAATTTTAAGAGAGAGAAGCAACAATGTTAAGGGTCGAGCTACCGGGAATCTCGGGAGAGAAAAATAGCAGCAAAAGGATTCGCTAGCGGTGGTGGAGTGTTTTTGGTATGGAGAGAGTTAGGAATAAGTGCAATACAAATTGAGTGCAATACACTCATCGAAATTCGGTCGGTCATCTCGCGGGCGGTCCGAGGCGGCGCGGCGGCGCTCCGCGTCTTGCACGCTATCCTCCCGAGGTCTCAGTTCCCAGAGCGCCTCCCGAACATTCCCTCGACCTGTTCCGTCTGCATGCATTGGATTTTAATTTCATTACGAGCTGCTGAGCGAAATTAACGAATTAAAAGCGCATTAATTTTGAGAAGCTACGCATCTTCGGATCGCATTAAAATAGCCGAGGGCTGCCGCGAGCGCACGCTTCGCGGAGCCGCAGAACCGGGTCAGTGAATATTTTCAAAAGAAAGTTTATCGAAACCGAACACTTTCAGGTCATTAAATTTCTTTCTTCTCTGGCGGAATCCGAGTGAAGGTAGCAGTCTAGTCATTTTGAGATACTCACATTCGTACAAATGCGATTTTTTTTTTTATGGAAACTGACACGGTTGGCTACATCACCTACAACATCCGTGATGTAAGCCCATAACACCGGGTGAACTTGGTGCCACGTCAGTGCTTCCCTTCGTTCGTGCCGGCTACACTGAACTGGACGGAAAACACGAACTATTTACATAGCCGTTTCGACCGACCTTTCATTCAGTGCGGTGGTATCTATCCGGGCGGGCTAAATCTGGTAGGGTTTAGCCCGCCCGGATATAAGAAGTGATATAAGAAGGGAGTCATATCCCTTAGTCGCCTTTTATGACATACACGGGGAGAGATGCAGTGGGGCTATTCTTTTAAAGTACCGGCCCCACACGGTACACGATACGATTACAAAGGGGTTGGTGAAGTCTGTCGGCGGACTGTCCGATGAAAACAACAATTACACCGTCGTCGCATCCGAGCGAGCTCCTCGCGACGCGCTCATTAGAAGCGCTCTCGGAACCGGTAACGCTCCAGCTCTAATGACGCACAATTGTCGCTCGGAATCTATCGATCATCGCAGGAATATCGACCGAAAGGTCGGCCGTCGCGCTCCCACGGTGTCGTCGCTCGACAAAAAGCGGGCGCGCGCTCCTCTCATTAGGATGCGTCGCGCGCGCACACAATACCTACATACGACACGCATCCAGCGGACTGCGGGCGGGACAGCGGCAGTCGGCACACACCACGCACGGCGACACCGCAGATAAATCTCCGCGCGTATTGTCTCCGCGCTCGGTAAAAACGGGAACAAGCCGACATTCTCGCCGCGGGAAATCTCGAGGAAACTCGAAGCTTTATTGAATCCCTTCGGCGAAAAAATCCCGCGCTCTCGTCACCTGGCATAGTTTTTCGAGGCCGTAAAAAGTGATCAAAAAGTGGTAGCAGAGTCACGACGAATCAAGTCGAAGCTTATCTTTATTCCGAGAGCGCAGTGGTGAGTGCGTTATTAGCGTTTTTGTTCAGATTGAAAATTTGCACCGCAAAGGACGGCACCGCGCGATTCCGAAGATCGGCCGTAAAGATGCATCGACTTCGAGATGTTGGAATTTTGGAATCGACGCGAACTCGGCGATTCAGATAATAATACAAATACTTGCAGCCATTCCCGCCTCGGCTAAAGCCAAAAAGTAAGAGCTCGAGAAGCCAGCCCCACAACCGCGGGACGTTTTCGCGAGATAAACAACTATATAATCACTGCATGCACTAGCTCGTCCATCATAATCTTGCCTGTGCAGTTAAGGTTGAAATAGATTGACCAGGAACTACGCTGCAATTTACGCAAACATTGCACTACATACAATCATCTGCACTGCATTGAACTTCCTCCCGAAGCTGCGAAAGCGGCAAGCGGAGTTAGCTGCATAACGGCCTATTCATTTGGATGAAGATGTATCCGAAAACGATCCGAAAATCGCACCACGGGCGTGACAATAACTCAGGAGGCGGCATTGTGGGCCGGTTCCATACGTGGCGAGCACAATAGGCCGTTAGCGCCATGACGTCGGAGGCAGCGGTCTGCGGATCCTGCGCGGTCGCCGCGTCGCCCCGCCTGCCGCCTGCGCCTGCATCCTTCCTGCCGCTGATTAGCACCGGCAGCGACCGCCGGCTCCGGCGGGCAAAAACAATCGCGCTCCACTCGTATTTGAAATTTGGATTCTGGCGTGCTTCAGCAACAGCACGTGCGAATTCTTGCGCGCCGCGAACTCGCAAAAAATACGGCCGACAAGGCTAGCCTGCGTTACATACCTCCCGCTCCCGCTCGAAAGAGATGATGGTCCTTCGAAATTAATAGTCGCATCGCATTCCGCGAGCTATCGGAGATGCATCCACATCTACAATACATCGCGGAGCCAAATGAAGCTTCCGAAACCTTTGAGCTTTACCTTACGGCCAAAGTACTATATCCAATGAAAATGTGGAATACACATAACTAACACCTAAAAAGGACGACGGCGATTGGTAGAAATCCAATTAAATAACAAAGAATCAGCACTGTGGGAGTAGCATCTGCGGGCGGTTAGGAAGCTAAAACAATATTATAATTGAATAAACAGATAAACACGCCCACGCATCCAATTTTGAAAAGCCAGTACGGTACCGGGCCGACAGCGCCGACGTACAATTAAACAGAGTCAACGACGAGCGGTGGAGGCGGCGGCGCGGGGCCAGGAGCGGTCGGGCGCGCGAGAGGAAGGGAAGGGAGAGGACTGACCCCGACGATAGCGATCTGAGCGACCCGCCGACACCGCCCGGGGCGAACCCTATATACCCTCCGAGCATAACAGAGCTAACTCTAAAATACTAGCGGTCGAAAGAGGTCTCTAAACCGATCGCCAAGAGCATAAACGAGCACGATCGCTTCGGTGGCGTAGTGCACGTACAAATATAAAGCTGTGCCTCCACAGCTGCCCGTAACTGTATCACGAGCGATCCTGGTCGCTCTGACCTTTCACTAGGAATGCCCGTGTTGTTGTGTCGCTGTTCCCGAGTCTTGAGCTGTTCTGTCGCTGTTGTGTCAACTTCGAGTTGTATTCTGGATACGCTCATAAGGCACCGTTTACATAGCCGGGGTAAAAAAGGCAACAGGAAGCACGTGTACTACCATTGATTGACGTCACATCTTGGCCTTACCTAAGGACGCTTTCATTACGTTTTTGCAGTACATTTCAAAATTGTTATATACGTTATTACAATCAGTGGCGGCTGGTGACTTAAGTGACCAGCAGTGCGCTAAGTACCTACCTAGGTACTTAAATACCAAATTTCCCAACACATTCCCGTCATGTTATTTTAAGATCGGGACTTACGATTTTTTTAAACGCCTGCGTTTTATTATGTACGTACCTAGTATGAATATTCTTAAGACACTCAATGAGTTGCAAAAAAACAAGAAAAAATCCAAACAAGTTTTTTAACTCATTTTTAGTACCTTTATGAACACACCCATAGACCACAACACTACTGCAGCTTTCAAAAAGAAAACAGTAGTAATGTCCCAAAAATACTTCAAAAAATATATAAAAATAAAAGCATTTGAAAAGTAGGAATTGAACCCGGGATCACCTGATTGTAAAGCCTTACCTTTAACCAACGCTTAGGCAAATATCGGCACCATTTAATTCACAGTATCACGTGACAGAAAGCACAAAACCTAACCATATTCCATTTTAAATATTCGCGCGCTAACGGGTATGTGACATCACATGACAGCGCGCTGACTCTAGGCAGACGGACTCAAGCAGAACGAATCGCCCGCGACGTGTCGCACGCGCGTCTATCCACAATATACTGTCACTCTTTTTCCGTCGTGTGTCACACGCAGAATGCAACCTTGTTCCACACATAATCGTATGAAGAGTGTTTTTTTTCACACGGCGGGGCAGCGGCGTTTAACATTTTCTCATAGTACACGTTCGCGGTGTTTTGTAATGCACTCGGCGGCGAGCTCGGCGGCGAGCTCGGCGGCGATGCGTAGTATGTAGTACGTATTACGTACAGCAAAATCGGGCCTTGTTGTCTAGGAAATAGGAACGAATTCAGTTTGATATTTTTACTTCGATCGGTGAGAATCATGGAGAATATTTAATATTTTAATTTATTTATTTATTTCGGGTGAAGGCGCTATGTTTTGTGGTAGTGCGGCGCACGAGCGCACTTAAGGGCCAACCGCCACTGATTACAATATAGTTTTAATAAAACTATCCGCTATGAGTCATGAGAACACATCTGTGTGAACCGAGCCTTGTATAAACGTATCACCTATTCAAATTCGAAACATCGTAACCGCAGTCACGACCGCCTTCGTTTTCGATCCGTATCTCCTGAGAGCAGAGGACGACTTCTCCCAGTTCCCGCGGGGCTATAGGCTGTTCTGGTTCGCCGACGACAGTTTTGACTCCCGGGGTGGCTTCTACAATGTACGGGTTGGTTCGTGACACGCCGGTATTTATGGACTATGCTTTAGTTTAATACAATTTATATTGTGGCGCTTTATGCCGGTAACTACCTATTAAGGTTCGCGACGATTTATAAGCCCTTAATAGCTGACCATAGAAAATATTGAATAATTTGCTATGCATATGGACGAGTTCGCATTCGTTATCGCCGTTGCACCTCCACAGGTCTTATGCAAGGTTTCTATGGAATAGATATGTAGATGATTGAGTTGACAATGAATATTATAAACTCTGGTTAATTTATGTTCGGTAAATATACGTAGGTATGCTGATATGCGTCAGGATAGTGACGATCACGAGACATGAAAAAAGGCCTAACAGTGTTAAAAACGCAATTGTACGTCAGATAATGTCTAAGTAACAACTTAATTCAATTTCATGTAAATATCATGCACACATAGCTCTAAGAAGAAAGTGACCAAATGTATATTTACATAGAAAATTAATAGGTTCATTCAGATATACCTAATCCCTGGGAAATACTTGCTCGTATTAGAGAACCGAAATTCCAATACCTAAGCATAGATCTGTTGACATTTTGCAGAAATATTGCGTTGATAGAAAATGTCAATGCACGCCCGCAATACCTGCATTCTTAAACCAGTAATTCGGCACGATCGATTCAACTTCAAACTGTATCGGCTGCATTATTGTCGACGTATGTGAACCTACATATTGTCGATGTCAGGAGCAACTTGAAAGTCGTGAATGCATTTGGCTCCATAGATCTCGAGATGATTTCCGTATATATATTATATAGGTGCATAATCGCGGAATGCATCCACACACTGTCGATATTCCCCCACTTAGGAAAAATCGATCCTGTAAATCCTTTATTTACAGGGTTGCCAACATGTGGAATGCACTCCCACCTGAATCTTTTCCTCTAAAGTACAGTCTGGGATCCTTCAAACATAATGTGAAGGTGCACCTAGCCGGCCGACATGGTATTCGCAGCCCCCGTAAATATTCGAATGCCCGTGGGCGCCGTCGAACTACACCTCTGCGTTAGTCTGGCGCGCGCCATATGTCGAGCTTCCCATAAAAATAAAAAAATAATAATAATCATAGATCATAATCGGTGAACAACTCAGTGAGTCAAGATTTCAATTGTGTTTGAGGAACACGATTTTTCACGTTATGCAAGCAAGCACCCACGCTAGATAAAAACGGAATCACAATTGTAACGTTTTCCCTCGATCTGTCGGCTCGATAGCGCCATCAAACGGACTAACGTTGATGCGGTATCAAAACTTCGGGCACGGAAAGATCCGACTCTCGCGATAAGAGTCGGAGATCGCGCGGGGACTCTCGGGTAATGAGGCGGCTCTCTCTACTCTCACGACACCGGAACTCGGTGCTCTACTGACGCTTGTTTTGACTGAGCTCGACAGAGCCGATGCAAGTCGATCATGTGGAGTAGAAACCAAATGTCATCCTCGAAATGTGAAACATTCGCAAATCAGATAACTTTATCTATGCTCTCGACATTAGTCCTTAGGCAATAGAGTACGCCGTCTGGAGTATGTAATCTCGATCTGTTTATATAGTTAGTTAGGCGATAAATTTCGATACCTTCAATTCTATGCAGATGGCAAAAAATCAACTGAGCACCTATCCTTTAACGTGAATTCTGTGGGTGAATAATAGAACTGTTTCCAACTAAATATAGAAACGAGATAAGATAAAACATGTGTTCTGAAAATCATATAGAGAAGCGCCTAAAATATATTCTTACGCTTTTGACATTCGGGAATAGCACAAAAAGTCCATTTAGATCATCTTCGCGATACAGTTTAACATTGCCGCGATGCGCGGAAGTGTCCACGGGAAAACCAACGACGGAAGTCAAATATTTGCGGCCGATTCGAGTGTTCTTTGGCCGGCGTCCGTCGCTGTTTGCTGACGTCGTGTCTGTGCCTTCAAGTTTATTCTCAAGCAAACAATTGCTGAGCTCCAATCTTTTCGTCTACCTGCTCTCTTGGCGGAACTTATACATAATGTAAAAAAGTATCCTCTTTATTCCTCTCTTCAGAACTTGTTAAAATGTCTCCTTTATAGAATACGACTCGATTACACCTATGTCCTGTGATTACTCCTTTATATAGAAGAGCTGGCAAAAATAGTCCAATGGATGTTTGGTTACATCGCCCCTGTAGTGCTATACCAGTGATGTCACCTTGTTCCTGCCTTTCAGTTATGTATAACTTTATTAAGGTATAACTTAAAAAAAAGTGTTAGTGACTATCCACATTAAATCAGCTCGCTGGCTTGAGTCCTACTATTTTCTTGCGTTTGCCAAAACCAAAATCACAATCCTACAGAAAGCGGTTAGTAAATTGGACGCACAAATAGAGCATTTCTAACGCGTGAAACGGCCAGTCGCCTCACATTGTGTAATTACGCGGACAGGACAATATGGCACACGGGACAGGACAAAAACAACGGCATCGGATGCAGCAACTTGTTAACAGATTTTATTATTGCGCTACAACTGAATGTGAGCTTCCTATCTTGATAAAGCGGAACAAAAGCTTCGATGTTCTTGTCATATTCCCGGGCATTGTGTATCATATTGTTTTTATTAAGTATTTCATTTACAGTTTCTTGTCTTGTGTTTATATGTTTCATGTTCGATCTAGTGTCAGATTTTGTATTGTATTTCGTTATAGAAATTCCAATTTTGTTATTGGAGAAGCACTAACCCCCATTATCACCACCTCCGCTAGAATCAAGTCCAACTGCATTTCTCATTGTAGCTGAAGATGGTCAAATGGGCCGTTCGTATAGTAGTAGGCTTTGCGACAATGCCATAATATTGATGACTGTTGAAATATTCTCTAAAGCATCTCGAACGCACGTCAGTAAACTTTTAAGATTTGTCTTGAAGAAACAAGAACTTCTAGCATGTAGGTATGTAAGTAATTGCGCACCATGTGTTATTAATCGGTGGATAACACACGCTAACATTGCCGTAGCTGGCACTTTATCTACATCATATGTAAATATTTTACTGGATCGACTAGTTTATATCAGATGAGGAACTAAATTGTCTCGCCAGTTAATTGTCATGGCCCGCATTTATCACTGCAACAGACTATACGAGTGTTTAATGTTTAATATGAAATTTTAGCCTAGATCACTACTATTTTTAGAAAAATAAACAAGTTTGATCGTATAAACAAATTTACTCTGTCCCAGGCGATAATTCCAAAACGAAATATTAAATAAAAAAGTGTGAGTCGCGCGCGGAGGTTTCCGTATCTATCCGCGCTATCCGCTATCAATAATATCCGCCTATTCGCTCAGGTGGCATGGTCTTCGAATTTGAATTATCAGATATTTGTTTATGTTATGTATGACAGGTCTCCATGTTTGCCCGCTGACTGCTCAGGGTGATGTATGTCTTCACCTGCTCACTAGTTAATGTCCATTCTAACTTTTAGAATTCTTCTGTAGGTAGGTACGTACGAGCCAGTCAGTGTTGCGTTTGCGTATAGCTACCTACAGTGGCGATGCCGACGACGACGTAGGCGGACGCGAAGCAAACAGAGGGCGGGCTGCCTGCAGAGAGAAGACGGTAGCTGTGTTTACTGAACTTCCTCGCGCTGCTGATTATAACGAGTATACATAATCTATTAAGCGAACATTTCGACGTAAACATTTTATTCGTATGCTATGATAAAACTCTGGAATTCAGAAGCAATTGAGAAAATAAGAAGGACGCGTTTTTATACGAAATATGACACGGGGAACCGTTCCACTGCCATAAGGTGCTAACGGTGCTCATGGACATTCGGTTTGCGGGGTTTGCGCATGCCATGCCGATGTGCCAGGTGGGGGTTACTTGGGCAGGGGGATCGTTCCTATTCACCAGCGTGGCTAGTCTTTATTAGCAATTCATCGCTACTAGTAATTTCTCATGATCCGTCTCGCTCGCTCCGACGGACTTCTTAATGCGTTTATTGAGACAGGGCTGCGGCTAACGCTATTTTTGAGATAATCGCTAATAGCGAATTGCAGGCTGAGCTTACCGGTTTATGTTAACTGAGGATTTTTACATTGGATTATATTTTTTGATAATCTTATCAAATTTTCTGAGACCCAAGAAGCCCGAGTAAATTTGTAAATAAAATAATTGTCATATTGTTAACATTTTTAATTTCGTGTCTCCTCATCCACCGACTACATTGTAGGTGCTTTACATGGTATCGTAGATAGGCATTAAGGTCTAATATACCCCTTCTCTTGACCCGGCGTATGCCTGGCGGTACACGTACTACTACTTGGGAACCGCTGTCCTAGAAATATTGGCGAAAGCGAGTAAGGAGACGTTGTTTTGTACATAGGTGCTTTGCATCACGCGGAAATACACTGCAGCTTGGCCTGGCATTTCACGATGAAGTCACGAAAACTATCCATAGTTTCACGTCTCTTTCTAATGGGCTAGACAGAGACAAAGAAGCACCACTTTCGAATGTCCCAACCAATTTAACAAATAAATGTAAAAAAAATTCAAAATAAACAAATATAAAGTTCAGCTGCAGCTTTCTGCTCCGTGCGATCGCGAGCACCATGCGTGCGCGCAACTCGCTCGGAGGCGCGAGCGAGGCTCGCCTCTAAGGTAACTCATATTGTCGCGAGAAACAGCTAACGTATTTTATTGTCGTACAATTGATATTAATTTCATTGTCGATCTTATCGCGGCAACTAACACTGGTAGGCCGCACTCTTTGTCACTCTCTCGCGTTAACTATTGTCTGGCGATGCGCGTACGCAGCGAGACAATGGGAGATTGAGAACGGTAAGCGCTAGTCATTTGTTACTGGCGTGATAGCGAAAGTTGATTGAAACGTCCGATCTAAATGAACCTCTGTAAACATCGCTTGAGGAGGTTATTCTTTCAATTATTCGTTTTAACACAATGCAAATAGAACAAATTACGCTTGAAATGCTACCAAGGCAGCGGTTTCTTTTATCGCTTTTGTGACCTGTGAATAGGGCTGCCACCTTTAAAAAATGGCAGACCCGGAGTATTCAGAAAATTCCAAATTTGTATGAAATAAAACGTAAATTTTCCGAGGTATCGTCAATTATTATGCACGGCGCATCCGATTCGTCCGATGTCCACCCGCTCCGCTCCGATCATTCAGTCCAGTGGTTCAGTCAGTCAAGCCGAATTCACCGCTCGGCTCGACTCGAGCGGCGGGCGAAGGCCGGCTGTCATTGACGCTCGCGACTTTGCTCGCGACGACGACGACGTGCGTGCGTTGCACGCACCGCCCGCCCGGTCTGACCCGGAGAAATACGATGTTAACCCGTAGCCCGGATATGCACCATTCAAACCCGTAGACTCCGGGTCAAACCCGGAGGGGTGGCAGGCCTACCTGTGAATGAATCACGCTCTCAATTCGGATAAGCCAGTCATAGCGCGCATCGCTATAAAATTGTATATAGTGATACGTACGTACATAGCGACACGCCTGTTTCCCAGTGGGGTAGGCAGAGGCAAAGGATCTCCAAGTGCCACGATCCCCTCCACTCTCATAATGGCGCGATGACCTCTTGGTAATTTATTGTTCTCTTAGTTAGATGAATATAACACAGCGGAGAAAATACTATTTTAATAGCCTAGACAAGGCTTAACATAATTTATTTATTGCTTCCGAACTGGGTGGCTGTGCCCGAGGTCGAAGCCTTACCCCGCGATTTGAAAATCCGTGGATTGTAGAAGTAGGGAAAGATATTCCCCGAAAGCCCGTTCCGCAACTTTGCAGTGCGACACAAGAACGATTTATAGAATCGTGCAGTTCGAAGAACCCTTCTGTCGACTACAAAGGCGTGCTACGCGAGAGTATGGCGGGCTTGGCGAAGGTGAACAGGAGGAGGGATGAGGGAAGCAAGTTCGTCAGAGCAGCCGCAGTAATAATAATTACATTTTCTGATCACTTTAGATCCTACTGCTCAAATCCTATTTACCTACTATCATGTTTCTAGTAGACATACGACCACCCGAAAATCTCATGGGTTAAAACGGTATGTAAATCACGAATTAAACAAATTGTGACAAGTTCGAGTGCAGTCTTACTGCCTAAGAATGCGTAATACCTAAGTAATAAACAGTCGCTTAAACGAATCTAGTGTTATTATGAGCGAGATAAACAAGACAAGGAGTTTTACCTAAAATTATATCTAATGAAATGTTTTTTTCATGGAAACTGACACGGTTGGCTATATATCACCTACAACATCCGTGATGTCAGCCCATAACACCGCGTGAACTAGGTGCCATGTCAGCGCTTGTACTGGACGGAAAACACGAACATTTACATAGCCGTTTCGACCGACGTTTCTTTCAGTGCGGTGGTACCAACCCGTCTGGATAAACCCTACCACCTAGTAAGGTAAGAAGGGAAGGCACCTACAGTTTTACGTAGAATCCGAACCACGGTCAGCCTCCAACGGTCGAGCGGTCAACGGCACCACTGAGCTACCGAGGCTGACAAACCGCCTTTCGTCTCGTGTCGGCTTTACGTATGTTCCGTTACGTATAAAATGTATTAAGCAATTATTCCATTTTGACCGGACGCTGCTTTTCCAATTAGCTGCCGGTTAGCTGCCGTTAATTGATCGGGCAAACAGTTAAATTTTCACCACCGTCACTCCGGAGGCGCGAAACGATTGTGACGCCTTCCCATTGGTCGGCCGGTCGGTCGCGGCTCGTTGCGCCTGCGTTGATGCGTAGCGCAAACATCGTTCGAGTCGGCCGTGGGCGTGTCATGGGAAACCTCGTCGAGTGGGATGCGACCCGTGTTTGTTGTGGCTACCGAATTACCTGCGGCCAGAGAAATACATACCCAGAAGAGATCAACTTGTTGAGAAAAGATAGGTGCACAAAGGTGAAACTTCCACATTGATAAAGGTTGTTTAATTAAAGAAGTTTCACCAGCATGTTCAACGACTTTTTTTTAGGCCAAACATCGATATTTGCACACAATTTTACTACTTAAGAGTACCCGCCCAACAATAATGTAGTTCACTCTAACAAAATCACTTTGACCTCGTGTTACCGCAAGCACTAGTGTGCGAGCGGGATACAGAGTGAGCTGACGCGTAGAAGTCCGTGCGAAATTAAAATTCGAGCTGAGGTATTACGGACTCTTAAACGCATTCCGGGATATATTTGTGCTTGCAGTTTTGCATTGGGCTATCTTACGTGACAAATTGACGATTAAGTACATATTGTTTGAACCGAAATGCGGCATGTGCGACGGGCAAAAGCTAGTTAGTACAACTGCGAGTACCTATACTCTATCACACTTGTATACTCGAGTGTCTTTTGATGAAAATTGAGTGCATGTACACCAAAAAAACTCGTTACAAGTTCAAGTCAGAATAACCTCTCTGCCTGTGCATCTCCTCGCGTAGGCGCGGAGCAGGCGCCAGCTAGATTGACGTCCGAAGTTTGCGAAATGTGTGTTTATGTACGTAGTGGCGACATTCAACATTTCGGCGGTTATTTGCAACCTCAAATTTCAAATCAAAATGTATTTTTTAACACACAATTCGGAAGTAAGTTAAACATAATTATTACTTTAAAATACAAATTGTGTCTACATAGCGCATAGAAAGAACTGCATTTTATTTAAAATAATAAAAAATAAAAAATCAAATGTGGAAAAACCAACAGGAATTTATATCCAGAACACGAGGTATTTCAAAATAAAATTGAGTATGTAAAAACCCAGCAATGTTTTTTGCATATGGGTCTTCGTGCCTGCAAGTAAGGCACGAAGACCCATATGCAAAAAACGTTGATAGGTTATCTTGTGCTTGATAGGTTATCTTGTCCGAATACTTTGCTAGGTGGTGGTCGGAATTATTACAAAAGCACTTGCAGCACAACACCGACTACTCTGTTTACCCCGATAGTCGGGATACAGCGTGTGACGCATGCACCTGTGTAGCATGCAAGCCGCGTTCGTCCTGCCTGAGACACCGCAAACGAAGCCTCTAATCCGTCGGAGGTATCCTTGATCGGTGTAGGTCGGCTTGCACAATGCTCGCGACTTCCGCTCGGCGGCGCGGCGGCGGCGCGTGACGTCAGCCAGCCCGCCCGCGCGCCCGCCCGCCCACGCTCCAGACCTTGCGGCGCGGAGCGGCGGCGGCGTGGACCCGGCCGCATATTTCCAAAGTCTAGTATGCGAGTTGCTCTGATTGGTCGTTCTCAACTTTGGCGGGAAATATAAATTTCGGAAGTAATTCCGAAAATAAAGTTTTCTTAGGTGGTTGTAAAAAAAAATAACCATAACCTAATTTTAACACCCTAACATTGCTTAAAAAAAAAGTAAAACAAAAAAAAATTGACAAGAGGGACACGAACCCGTGGCCGAGATCGAAAAAATAAAAACCCTACACTCTACGACTGAGCCACCAAAGTACATATGCGACCAAACGAATATCGGATTCAGTAGGTTCGCTGGGGGTGCCGGAGGCGGAGCCAGACAATTTATATTTCCCGTCAAAGTTGAGAACGACCAATCAGAGCAACTCGCATACTAGACTTTGCAAATATGCAACCCTGCCGAGAGACAGTCGCCCCCGCCGCCGGTTCGCTCGACCGCACTATCTGGGCCACATAGGCTTTGGCTCCGGTGACGCGAGTTATATTTTTGTTTGTATTTTATACTTTTGTAAACACACACACACAGTTTTGCACACTTTTAGATGGCGAACTTATCATGTCAGCCTCAGTAGCTCAGTGTTGCGGTCGGTCGACTGTTGTTAAGCACACCTAGGGCGCGGTCAGTACTAGGATGGGTGACCGGGTTTATCGAGCCCGGCTTGGTACAACCGCACTGAATGAAACGTAGGCTGTGTAAATAGTTCGTGCTTTCCGTCCAGTTCAGTGTGGTGTAGACGACATGAAATGAAGGGAAGCACTGACATGGCACCTAGTTCACCCGGTGTTATGGGCCGACATCACGGATGTTGTACGTGAGGTAGCCAACCGTGTCAGTTTAAAACAAAAGAAAAAATTACATACCCTACATACCCATTTCTATCCATGAATTAATTAGTGATTATTTTTTAACAAAATCTCGATGAAACAATTTACAGCCAAAATTACTATACAATGACCGCATCTGGGAAATAGTTTCAGAACTTTTCGTCTTCAAATATGGACCCCTTACGAACCCTGAAGTTATAAAACCCAATCCTGAAACAACCTGTATAATATACAAGCTGTGCCCGCGGCTCCGCCCGCTCTCATATTTCACTTCACTGCTAACCTCATAAGCTATTTAGCGTGATAGTAAGTAGCCTATAGTTGATGGGAAGAATCAAGCTATCCGTAGAATTTTGTTTTATTAAAATCGGTTCAGTGGTTCTCGAGTTATAAGCGGACAGACAGACAATCAGACAGACAGAAAGCAGACGTTGGATTTTATTATAGGTAAGGATGTATAAACATTTATAACCAAAGTATTTATTACACTATTTTTATTCGTTCTAATCGATCAGACAAGACCGACAAACCTCGTTGTAAAACAGTACAAAGTAGTTTTTATGATTGTTTTAATAAATCGATATGTGATACGTGACAGAATGGTCAACATGACGTGAGTCACGTCCCGATCTCCGCGGCGGCGCGCGCCGCGCTGCTAGAGTCTATGTTTACGGTACAAACTCCCAGATACGGCGGGTCAATGCTATTTTGCAGAAACACGCCGAAGGCTTCATTTGTGATTAATAGAGCAAGTAACGGTCACCGTTTAGCACGTGCAGGAGAGAATGTGTAACGTCTGTAGATATAAAAAAATATAATATCGCATTGTCAGAAGTTATAGGTAGAAGAAAATACCGAAAGAAATGTAACTATGGAGTCGATACATAAATTATACGAATTTCTTTTGTCAGTCTTAGTAACATAATATTATTTTTATGAAATGAATGAAAGGAACGAAATGAACTAAAAGAAAGAAATGAACGAAATTAACAAAATTAACGAAATTATCGAAATGAACTAAATGAAAGAAATGAACGAAATTAACGAAATTAACGAAATTAACGAAAGAACTAAATGAAAGAAATGAACGAAATTAACGAAATGAACTAAATGAAAGAAATGAACGAAATTAACGAAATGAAAGAAATGAACTAAATGAAAGAAATGAACGATATGAACGAAATTAACGAAATTAACGAAATGAACTAAATGAAAGAAATGAACGAAATTAACGAAATGAACTGAATGAAAGAAATTAACGAAATTAACGAAATGAACTAAATGAAAGAAATGAACGAAATGAACGTAATTAAGGAAATTAACGAAATGAAAGAAATTGACGAAATTAACGAAATTCGTTATAGGTGATGTAGCCTAACTTGTAAGTCTCCATAAAAAAAAATTTTTAAAAAATTAACGAAATTAACTAAATGAAAGAAATGAACGAAATGAACGAAATGAACTAAGTAAATAAAATAAATGAACGAAATGAACGAATTTAATGAAATTAACGAAATTAATGAAATTAACGAAATTAACGGAATGAAAAAATTAATGAAATTAACTAAATTAATTAAATGAACGCAATGGACCAATACAGGCTGATGATGATGATGAATGAACGAAGTGAACGAAACGTAAACGTAAAAGATGCAAATAGTAACTTTATAATGCCCTTAACCGGGAAACACTACCAAGCGCGAGTAAGACTCGCACGCTGTGTTCCGTATCAATTAATCATCTCAACCTTATACCGCGTTTCTGACGGAAATATTACTATGCAGTAAGAACGCATTCTCGCAGACAGACAGGCAGACAGACAGACAGACGACCTCACTACAGTCTCGCCATAAGGTTTCCTTTGTTAACATTTTGACACAGGACCTTAAAAAGTCGCGTGCGAAGAGGACGATATTATATTATGTCCTCGTGTACCTTTAAGTGATGAGCAAATTCAATTACGCAATCTAAATGAAGTTTGAACGTACAATCGAGAAAGACGATGCTATCGGACAAAGCGCCCGCAAACCAAAATGTAAATTTCACAACGAGAAATACGATTTCAATTCCACGTCGGCGCGCACTTGACGCATTTCGGTTTCGACCGCTCGCTCGCCGCTCGGCGTCCTCTCCGCGTGTTCACGTGTCGCAATCCAACTAAAGCATACGTGAAGTTGGGAAAAAAAGAGTTCGTTTGCGTAACGTCGCGCCTTCTGTCCGCTCAGTGTTGTGCTGATTCACAACTATTTACTATCATCACTCACGTTGTGAGAAGGGGAAAGAGATACTCTATCGATCAAGGCATGTATCTACATAACACATACAAAACACGTATTCAGTAGTCCATGTAGCTTATTTAATTCTAGTTTAGTTTTTAACCGCCGACGCAAACGGAGGGTGTTAACGTGTGTGTGTGTGTAGGTGTGTATATCTGTGGCATCGTAACTCCCAAACGGATGGACCGATTTGGATGCGTTTTTTTTTAATAGAAAGCTGATTTATTCGGGATGGTTCTTAGCTATATTTGTAATCAAGTAATGTGTAATTTTATAACTTTTCACTTGTGACTTTAAATAATAATGTTTATGACTGATTCTGTATTTAAAATAGTTTTTATTGCCATTTTGTTGTGTTGTGTTTAAAATAATTCATTAATATTACATGTTCACTATGACACATCTCTGTGTGGCCAAAAGTTAAATAAAGAATTTAAATAAACCTCCATTCACTCCTCCAGACAGCTAAAACAATAATAAGTTAAGAGGACAGATAATTGCTTACCTAAAATTAGTACATCAAGAGAGATATCAATGAATATTCATTCTAGATACTCGAAGCCTGGATGAGAAGAATAAAACAATAATGACTGCCTATAGTTAATTCGTCAAAACTTTCAAAGGCACATAAAATTAACATTGTAGAAATAACAGACGAAACGTTTTAATCAGACCATTGGAGACGTCCGTTTATTTATAGTTTCATAATGAAAACCCCTTTTTTCTCAGTTAAAAAATCGATTCCCTATAGCGGCAATAAGCGACGGATAAGCACCTCTTTAAATGCAAGGACACTGCGCATCGGTTAAGGCCCACCGACAATTACACAACCCCTTGTTAAAAAAACAAACGATTTAAATGTATCTCATTTGCAGACAAAGGGGCTATTACATAAATCTCGCTATCCACACGCGGAATCGGTCCGTTCGCATTTTCCGAATCGCGACGACATCTTCTGCGGCCGTTTTCCCGCCGATCGAACGCACCTCACATAAATTAAACGCTGCTTTTAAATTAAAAGCAGATAGTCGCGGACCCCCGCGGGTCGGCGGCCTCATGAATTGTTAATATAATTTTAATTAGCGATTGGAAAATTGGAATAGCCTCACTGCATCTCTCATGTGTATGTCGTAAAAGGCGACTGAGGGATAAGGACAAGATGCCGTGCTAAAGGGCGACGGCATCGCCACCTCTCACCTTGGCACGGTACTTCCACCGAGTCATGCAGCAGGTGCCTTACTTGCTGCTTGATCGATTGAATCTTGTTCGAATAATTTGCGAAACGTGGTGGCCGGGTGTTGTGCTGTAATTTACCAGAGTTCTTGCAGCACAACACCGATTACTCTGCTTACCCCGATTGTCGGGATTCAGCGTGTGTGATATGTATGTATGTGGAAAATCGTCATCGTGGCGTCCGGGGCGCGGCGGCGACGCGCGGAAAAACGCTCCAATTTCCTCTACGCAGGGACTTTATCATTTTGTCACTAGGTTGAACCATCATAATCATAAATTGTCAGCCTCGGTAGCACAGTGGTGCGGTTGTTGACGACTGTTGCTAAGCACACCTGGGCACGGTCAGTTTATGGATGGGTGACCGCTCGACCGTTAGAGGCTGACTCTGGTTATGATTTCACGTAAAACTGTAGGTCCCTTCCCTTCTTACCTTACTAGGTGGTAGGGTATATCCCGCCCGGGTCGGTACCAACGCACTGAATGAAACGTCGGTCGAAACGGCTATGTAAATAGTTTGTGTTTTCCGTTCAGTTCAGTGTAGCCGGCACGACCGAAGGGAAGTACTGCAATGGCACCAAGTCCACCCGGTGTTATGGGCTGACATAACTTATGTTGTAGGTGATGTAGCAAATCGTGTCAGTTTACATTAAAAAAAAATGAATTAAAAACAAACGGCGGAATGCGATCGGCTTCCAGCTAACTCACCGTAAATTATTACTTTAAACGCGTTTTTATTTCACGCTTTCAAATTGTGTATATAAATAATAAATGAAATTTTTATTTAATTCATTTACATTACTTATTACTTTTACATAGAGCCGTAAAAATGTCCGCAAAACACGAAAAAACATATTCGAGCATTTTGCAGACAAAAATAAGTGTTTTTCCATGATCCGTTTGATATTGACACAAAACTATTACAGCTGACGCGATAGCTTTGTACGTGCGCCGCGTGGGCGGCGACGGCGACAGAGCGCCTCAAACGCTAATCACGCGCGTACTAGTAGGTACCTGCCAATACAAGGTCACGCGTCGAACTCAAAATACTACCACTCACTTCGAGATGAGAAGACACAACATTTCCCAAATAGGAATAGTTTGATAAAAGTTAAGTGTGAAACGTGTAGGAGACTCGTAAGCTTGTTAAATAATAAAACGAAGATAAAAATCACACCGTGAATAAGAAGTTTCCGCTTTTTGAGCGCGCGCCCAATCGCGCCAGCTCACCTCGCGCTTCCTCCGCGCGATTAACCCAACGGTGTGTTCAAATCGTCCAAATTTATTGTCGCAAAACTCAAAGTTTATTACTGGGCGATAAATTCGCAGCATTAGCATAAGTCACGGGCAGCCCACGCCACGCGACGCCATGCCGCCGCGCGGCGCGACGCGGCGCCACGCGCGCCGCAATCCGAGATGACACCGAAACCAGGCCGGCGACACGGTTGAATGTATTGTGTAAGCAACCGCGCGTGCGCATGTGTGTGTTCCGGGGTGGGTGCGGGTCGACGGGAGCGGTCGGACTACCTCACGGGAGGTGACTCGTCGCACGGGCTGCTGCTAGCTAGCATTTATTGTTCTTTCGTTTAGCAAGCGATGCGGTGTCGCGGCGTACGCCCGCTGTTCATCTTTCTCTTTCTCGAACCGAACTCTCTCGCTCGCTCATTCCACCCGTACTCTGCGTTTACCAACCCTATCGTTCAAAGCGGGCTCAAGCTACATACGCATCTCCGTGCGTATCTATAGATCAACTAAAGTCACACGTACAGGCTCGTGTCGCTTCTGGGTGTTAGCCCTACATCTCTCTTCTGTGCCGAAACGCAGCGGCTGCGGCGGGCGGGCACCACCGCACGCGCCGCGCCCCGCGTGTGACACTTCTCTCGAAATGAAGCAATGAATTACAGCGAATGTCGCTCGCAGAGATATGAAGGCTGCCGGGGGGGTTAAGTGTCTGAGCAATACCACCTCCAGTTTATTCGCGCATAAGTTGCTCGTAAACTTGCCGGCTACAAATTAAGACCTCCGTAGGTGGTACCGTACAGGTGTTAATTGGATTTTACATCGTAGCTGCGGAAGCTAATTTTACGACAATATTCGTAAGAGGATCAAGTTATTGCATCCCTATACGCTGGACTCACGACGGATGCATAACAATCGGTTCTGCAGATCTTTCCTCCACAGAACTAGTTAACTCTGGAACGCTCTCCCTGCCCACATATTTTCCCCCAAGTACAGTCTCGGGTCCTTCAAGAGAGGCGTGAATAGGCATGTCAGGCCGGCATGGCTTTCGCAACCCCCACGTACGACCGAATGTCCATGGGCGTCGTTAGACACCTTATTGTTGGCTCGGCGCCAAATGTCGCCCTTTCTATATAAAAAAGTTAAATTACAAATTTAAAAAACCCCCGACTCTTAAAAAGTCAAAAATAATTCCCGTTTACTTACTTAAAGGAGTCGGTAGACCGCTAAGTAAATTCCCGCGCAACTTTTGAGTCTTTATATTTAATTTACTTAGCGGTCCCCCGACTCCTTTAAGTAAGTAAACGGGAATTATTTTTGACTTTTTAAGAGTCGGGGGTTTTTTAAATTTGTAATTTAACTTTTATTTCAAGCTTTTTAAAAAAAACCGCATGCAAATCGGTCCACTTTTGAAGATAATAATTTTTTTTATTACTTAATTACTTAATTACTTGATTACAAACATAGCTAAGAACCATCCCGATTAAACAGGCTTCCTAATAAAAAAAACCGCATCCAAATCGGTCCATCCGTTTGGGAGCTACGATGCCACAGACAGACACACACACACACACACACACACACACACACACACACGTCAAACTTATAACACCCCTCCGTTTTTTTCGTCGGGGGTTAAAAAAGGGAGCGACACAGCAGGAAGGCCTTGCAAAACGCCGTGGATTCGCGAGGAGTGGTGATATTGGCTGTGTCTAATCTTATTTTGAACTTTTTGGCACAGCCACCCGTGGCGGTTGTCCATAAAAAAAGTTCTTTAGAGCTGGGCAGTAGGTCGTATTTATGTCGATAAAGTTCCACGAGGGGAAATAACCATTAGACGTTTTGAGTGACGCTTAGATCAACCTTAGTTCGGACACAGCCGCGGATTTCTCATCATTTACGTACCACAACAGAATCAGAAGTTGACTGCTCCTCATGTCATCCTCGGTAGCTCCGTGGTGCGATGGATCGCCGTGCGAACGTGAATATTAAACGTACTCGAGCGCGTTCAGAAGTTGGATGTGTGACCGTCCAACCGTTGAAGGCTGACTGTGGTTCGGATTCCACGTACAACTGTAGGTCCCTTCCCTTCTCACCTTACTAGGTGGTGGGATTTATCCCGTCCGGTTTGATACCACCACACTTAATGTAACGTCGTTCGAAACGGCTGTGTAAATAGTTCGTGTTTTGCGTCCAGTTCAGTGTAGCCGACATGAAATGAAGGGTAGCACTGACACGGCACCCAGTCCATCCGGTGTTATGGGCTGACATCACGGATGTTGTATAGGTGATGTAGCCAACCGTGTCAGTTTCCATAAAAAAAAACAGAGGACGGCGGCTACCGGACATTACAGCAATTTCACAAGGCTGTTCTCTCTCTCTCTCTCTCTCTCTCTCTCTCTCTGTCTGTCTTGCTCGACTGTGCAGCAGCAATGTTCCTAACTTGGCCACGTTCCTCCGACAGGTCGAGCGGCGGAGGTGCGGAGGAGGCGGAGGCAGCGCGTGCGACGACGGATGTGTGCGGAAGGCGCGACTCGCGCGCCGCTGACGTCACTTCCCGGAGGCAACGCGGCGGCGCGTGCGTGCGCTGATTTACTTCCAGCCTCTACCCGGCGGGTCAGTGCGACTATTCCATTTTTAAACTTTACTTTTCTCTCGCGCGACGACGACGTCCGGTATAAAAGAGTTCAACGCCGCCGCTAGGCCGACCCGGAGCGCGCGTGTGGACGCTCGCAGCCGGAACATTCGCGTGGAGCGTGCGACACACATATATATATTTTTTTATTTTATTGAAAGCGCGACATGTGGCGCCGGGTCACCCATGAGGTGTCTAACGACGCCCATGGACATTCGGTCATATGCGGGGGTTGCAAATGCCATGCCGGCCTGACAGGTGATTTTTTTTTTTTTTTTATGTAAACCAACCTGGGTGGCTGTGTCGAGAGACCAAAGGTACAGTCGACAGAGCCAAAAAGCTAGACAGGCCTAGTCACGCCCCTCTTGAAGGACCCGAGACTGCACTTGGGGGGGGGGGGGGGGGGGGGGATATATGGGCATGTAGGGCGTTCCAGAGTTTACCGGTTCTGTAGAGGAAAGATCTGCAGACGCATATCGAGAATCAAAGAGGAGGAGGGATTTTTATGTACTTCACCTACCAATCAAACTCCAGTTCAGCATTGATGGAGTAACCGGCCTGTGTGTGTGACCATGCAAAATATGGGCGTTATATATAATCCTTCTGTTGGAAGCAGTCTGATATAACCTATCTAAACTTTGTAAATCGAGCGTTGGAATTTCAAATTGGACATATTATTATGAATCGAGCGTTCGAATTTCAAATTGGACATATGATTGAAAACGTATCGACCACATTTGAAATATAGAATTACAAGAACAACTGGCAAATCTTCTAGCGCGACCGGAACTTTGACTTGCATCGAAGACGATCGAAGCTAGTGTGGAACGCCCGCGAGCATCCGGGTCGCGTTGCAGCCGCTCGGAATGAGCGTCGTGGTCGGTCCGCGCGTCGACATACATTCTTGTAATTACGGGAATTTGAAAGCGTACGAACGCGTTCAAAATCCAATCACGGTTATCTTTATCCTCTAATCGAAATTTCAATGCACGGAATTTGAGAAATATAGTTTCACAAGCTTTTGCGTGCAATTTCGATCTCGTAAAATTTGGTTTTCAAATATTCTCCAAGTTGTGACTAAGCACTAAGGGCTAAACGTGTTATCGCCGTCAGCCTTTTTTTTAAGGGTTCCGTAACTCAAGGCAGACAAAATTTTGTTTGCCTTGAGTTAGGAGAATTTTTGCCTTTTCTGCAATTTTTTTGCCTTTTTGTCAGCCTCGATAGCTCAGTGGTGCAGACAGTCGACTGTCGCTATTGATTGTTAAGCAACGCTGGGCCGGTCAGTACTTGGATGGGTGACCGCTCGACCGTTGGAGGCTGACCGTGGTTCGGATTCCACGTTAAACTGAAGGTCCCTTCTCTTTTTATTACCTTACTAGGTGGTAGGGTTCAATCCACTGAATGAAACGTCGTCGGTCGAAACGGCTATGTAAATAGTTTGTGTTTTCCGTTCAGTTCAGTGTAGCCGGCACGACCGAAGGGAAGCACTGACATGGCACCTAGTTCACCAAGGTGTTATGGGCTGACATCACGGATTTTGTAGGTGATGTAGCCAACCGTGTCAGTTTCCATAAAAAAATCAAATTAAAAAAACATGTAAAGGTACACTTAACCACAGCAAATAGACTGGCAACAGGCGCAATACATTTAATTTTCCTTCTTATCGACGAGAAACATGTGTTTAATTCAATAAGTGTTATGCAACTGGATGCGACGCACGGTGTAGATTGGGCAAGTAGGTAATTGGATATGTGTGTTTTGGCTAACTGCAGTAATCGGCGTGTTCACTGGGTAGAATTTTCCGTAGCAGTTGTTAGGAGCGTTTCGGATTGCGGTCGCCGCTGATCGCGTCCAGTGACGATAGGGTTGTCAGATATCGGATTATCGGATTTCGGGAAATTTCTACTAACGCGTTAACACTTGAGGTCGAAATTACACAATAGGTCGAAGGAACTGGCGGAATTTTCGACATGTCCAAGCGTAGGTTACCTATCTGTGGATGAAATTATACAATAAACAATAAAAAATTCCACTCACTGCTGTAAAGCTATTTAAGTTGTTTTGGGTTCCGTACCTCAAGAGGAAAAAAACGGAACCCTTATAGGATCAATCTCGTGTCTGTCTGTATATCTGTTCGTCTGTCACAGCTTATTTTCTCCGAATCTACTGGACAAAAAAAATGAAGTTAGGTGCGAGTTCGATGACCCAATCACGGATGTATTGCCAAAATTAACGAATTTAGATTTTGGGACTCAATTTTCCAAGTGCATAATGTGACGCATAAATGCATAGTTTAAAAGAAAAATACTAAAATTGAGCATCCCTACCATTATCTCCGAAAATACCGAGTCTAAAATTTAGAAAAAAATAGAGAATATAGGGCCTCTCTCATAGTTTATGGGCCCCGGGTAACAGGCAGAGAGGTTACGAGACAATTTCGAGAATACCAAGTGTATGACAACCCTATAGTTATCGATCGAGTTGTAGCATCTTCTCCGAACGTGACTTCAGGTCGATTCGGACATCTGTGATGAATGAGTAATCTATTGATGATCAGATCTGATATCCTATGCATGACACATTACTTATTAAGGCCAATCGAAGCGCATTATTAATTAATAGCGTATGACTAACTCAATGTTCATTCATTTCTACTACTAGTTTACTGTTCCTTTGCCATTCACCCAATACCTCGCATAATAAAGTACCTATTTTGGTAAAAATAAATAAAATACAAATAATACAAAAATTAAGAGAAGTAAGAGCTCATCTCGTTTTATAAAATATTTATATGATTTTCGTTTTCATAAAAAAGCAGCTTCGTGGTTTAGAGAAAGGTTTAAAAACAAGTTTTTTTTAAGCCAAGTACTAAAACGAAAAAAAAAATAATGTTTTCGATTTGTTTACAAAAAGCTTGTCGCGAAATGTTCATAAATAGGTACCAATTAATTTCATTAGATAACGACGTTTTGAATCACGATACTGTAGGCGACTGTTATGTATGAGGCTTACAGATAAGTTTTACCCACAGAAATTTTTTCAAACACTCCAGTACAGTCGTAGTCGTCAAGATAAATCATTTAAAAACATTACCATCCTTCCTCGGGTAAAAACAGAACGAAAGAATCCCGTCCGACATTTCGATCTAACATGTAGCTTTCAATATTAAATCATTCTCGTTAATAATTCTCTAACGAGCTTCGTCATCTACTTTCGTAATATCTTCATCTCGAAGTTTTTCTACGAAGGCGTCGTCGTCACTTCGCCTTCACCGCTCCTCCGCCGCCGCCGCTCGCGCGCTGCACCGCGCCAGATGTTCAGGAATCACCGTTTTTATTCCGCCCCTCCGTCGCCACGACCGATAAGATGCCGTAAGCCGAGCGCTTGCCGCGAAAACTATCCCCTAGCGAAAACAGCATTCCGCTATACGCATACGATCGTCGCGTATTACGAAATTTCGGTACATGTGCCAGCCATATTTGGCATGTTGTTTTTGCGGCAAGATCACCTCGCTTTAGTCCCGCTCGCTCTAGAGTGATTCTCGATTGTGCGTCTCGCGTCGACTGCTTGAGCCGGTGCGGTGGCGTAGCGTAGAGCGAGCTCACGCCGATACAGCAGTGCTGCCACCTTGGTGCGTTTCGCACCAGATCTAGTGCTTTTTTCGGCTCTCAGCGCGTTTTAGCGCCTAGCGCGTAATCTAGGCGCTTTCATAAACATTCTTACCTAGCAACCCTATATTCGTAATATTCCGTTGCATAGTCCGTTCACGTAAAGATGACCCGCGTAATTTAGTGCAAACTAATGTTTTTACATGGCGCTAGTACTATGTACACAAATTAATTTAATAGATTTTTGTTATCTACCAAATTTGTTTTTATTGATTTTAATTTGATTATATGATAAAAAAATGTTAAATTGTATAGCATTGCTGAAAAAGTATGTAATAAACAGCTTTTTAAATGACAAATCTTTTTTTTACTTGAACTGGTGCTCAGTTCCTTTGGGCCAGATGGGCCGATGATCTTATGATCATGCGCTTAATCTAGCGCGAAATTACATTTCTACTTTTAACGCGTCTAGTGTGTTTTGGCAACCCAAACAGCGCGTTTTCCAGATTAAGAGGTGGCAACACTGCGATACAGAAATAATCGCTAACGAACGAAAGGCTGCAGAAATAGCGGACGCGGCGGGCACAGCGCTGCAATAGCTGCCTGTTTTTATAAAATAACGAACGTCAATCAAATAAATTGTATGATACACTACACGAGTGATATGAAGGATGACACCTATTTCTTGTGACGAGCTAAATGCGGATAGGTGTTTCCAAAGGAGCCACCTGTTTTTTATTTATTTCTGGATCGGATACCAGGTCCTGCATCCGATATTATTTCTGTTATATATTTGAAATTAAAGACATCCTGAAGTTATGACAAGAAGTTCAATACCCAGCTATATAATCGAGGCATCTTCGATGGAGGGTGCACTCACCAAGCCTTAACCACGCCACACGCCTGCTAATAGTCTAAAGACTGATCGCAGATAGTAATAAAAAAAAATATCAATACTAATAATAAATCTGCAAGGGATTGTCATGGAGTAAGTTGCTTTATTTTGTGAGATACTAAGTTTGTAGACTCTATGTATGATACTAAAATTAAATTGATGATTTTTAGAAATCTTTTCTGTATGTATGTTCCTCCATAACTCTTGAACCGATCATCCGAATTCGATGAAACTTAGTACACGCACATTTAGCTATACGAGACACAGGATAGGTTAGTTCTTCAGGTATTCATTAGATAATATAGTTCCGGTTACGCCAATATATGTCTCTCTTACAAACCGAATTATTCCGCGCGCGAAATAAAGGTACGGTAGTGGGTTTACTTTACTTACTTTCTTCTTTTTAAAAACGGATTTCACGCGAGCGAAGCCACGGCCAAAAGTTAGTATACAACGTGTCCCAAAACTCAAAGTCAAGCTTGAACCAGGGATTAGGCCAGCTTATGACTACCCTGGGAAAAATAAGAAAAAAAATCGGAGTCCTTTGTTTTTTATGATATGAGCATTTTTTGAAAAACGTTGAAAATTGACATTTTAGGTACTACGACTACACATTTGCAAATATAATTGTTCAAATTTTTATATTGGAAGCCTAAATAACTCTGCTATTGATAACTATCCCAAATAAAACCAGAATGCTTGTAGTTTTACAAAAAAAAAACATTTAGTTAAATTTCTTTCTAAAACAATAAATGACTCAGATTTTTTTCCCCTGGCTAGTCGTAAGCTGGCCTACTTACTCCCTGGTTCCCGCTTGACGTTGAGTTTTGGGACACTCTGTATATATATACATTTTAAATAAAGAATACGAACAGAGATCAATGTTTAAGATAGATTTTGTCAACAATACAACGGTACAGTCTGCAACACAACTCTACCGAGCTCCATGTTCTCCTCCCTATCTACACGGTCGGCGCACAACGGGGGAAGCTAGACATCTGGTGGTGACACCACACACCTATGTACTGGTTCCGCTGTCCTCGCCTCGAGCCCCATCCAACTGACAGAAGCAGGTTCGCGCGACTACATCTGGCAATACGAGAGTAAAACTGCACTCGTCGACACGATCGGTCAGTGATAGATAACTGATAACATTTGAACATATCGGTACAATTTGACTATATGCATCCCATCAATTCGGATTCCATGTAAAACTGTAGGTCCCTTCCCTTCCTACCTTACTCGGTCGTAGGGTTCAACCCGCCCGGGTTGGTACCACCGCACTGAATGAAACGTCGGTAACGATAGTTTGTGTTTTCCGTCCAGTTCAGTGAATCCGGCACGATCGAAGGGAAGCACTGACATGGCACCTAGTTCACCCGGTGTTATGGGCTGACATCACGGATGTTGTAGGTGATGTAGACAACCGTGTCAGTTTCCATAAAAAAAAATTAAACACAAAAGAGATATATCAGTAGATATTGTACACTATACATTACTTGGAATATTTTAATGTTAAAAATATTGCATACATACACCTGCTGCTTCACCGTTCGGAACCGGTGTAAAACGGTAGGTCCCTTCCCTTGCCCCTTACTAGGTGGTAGGCTCAAATTGTAGCCGACTGGATTGATACCACCGTACTGGATGTAAGATGGACGCATTAGCAGCCTCGGTTGTGATCTCCTCTAGTTCATTATAGCCAGCAATCCAAACAGAAGTCTCCGGTATGGCACCTACCATCTCGGAGGGGATATTGGCTGGTCGAACCATGTGCTTTGGCCCCTCCGACTCAGCCAAACATACCGAATTATATAAAAAAAAAGTTTTTGTAATGTTCAACATTCTAATATAATAAATATTCTCTGAGAATTTAAAATTGAAAGCTTGTAAAAATGCAGGAAAAATAAGCGTATGATATTTATTAAGTCATCTTTGCTGTGTTCAATACATAAAGGTATTGGTGATCGAATCGACACAAAACGAAAGAGGAAACTTGCGCGTTGAAGTCTTTTTAGGCGGCGTAGGCGCGCACTCGCAGCGCGATGTCCGCTGCTACGACGCGTAACAATTTCTTATTATTTCACGATGCGGTGCTTGATAATTATTTTTGTCAATTTTTTTTTTTTTATGGAAACTGACACGGGTGGCTACATCACCTACAACATCCGTGATGTCAGCCCATAACACCGGGTGAACTAGGTGCCATGTCAGTGCTTCCCTTCGATCGTGCCGGATTCACTGAACTGGACGGAAAACACAAACTATTTACATAGCCGTTTCGACCGACCTTTCATTCAGTGCGGTGGTACCAACCCGGGCGGGTTAAACCCTACCACCTAGTAATATAAGAAGGGAGTCATATCCCTTAGTCGCCTTTTACGACATACACGGGAAGAGATGCAGTTGGGCTATTCTTTTAAAGTACCGGCCCCACACCAATTTATTCTTAACGTAACGTAACTTAACGTAATGTGTTAGTTCAACCTATATTTTCATATAATTCATGTTACCAAGTAGGCCCTCCCGTGTTTTAGAGGAATAGACAGACGCAATAATTTTTTTTTTTTCTTTATTGAAACTGACACGATTGGCTACATCATCGACAACATCCGTGATGTCAGCCCATAGTACCGGGTGAACTAGGTGCCATATCAGTGCTTCCCTTAATTTCATGCCGGCTACACTGAACTGGACGGTTCTCTGTATACAGACATTAACCAGGAACAATACGTACTGGCGAGAAGATAAAATGTTTGCCGTTACCCTGAAGTTCCACGCCGCGATATCATTACTGTGAGTGTAAAATCGTTCATCGTGAACCAGACAGTTGTGCGAGTGTATAGCGTCGACGATATCCTCGAATGAGGTGAGCGTGATGAGTAGGGAAGTATTTATATATTGGTACGGGGCGGCAAGTGGTGTGAATTGGCCATTAAGGGTAATGGTTATGCACTGGACCGCATTTTTCTCGATGAGCTCGCATTCCGGCCGAGAGGGACCTCAGCGGAGGCATTTGGCCGAGACAGCGCTCACAAGTGCTGGGAGTTGATCTGTACCACGCGAATACTGTGAGAACTTGGATGTTGATCTTTACTGGTAATAAAATTAGTCTTCTCAGATTACGAGTGCTATTAATTTTGATTTTCTTTTGTTTTTGTTTTTTTTTTTATGGAAACTGACACGGTTGGCTACATCAGCTACTACATCAGTGATGTCAGCCCATAACACCTCGGTGAACTAGGTGATATGTCAGTGCTTCCCTTCGGTCGTGCCGGCTACACTGAACTGGACGGAAAACACGAACTATTTAAACAGCCATTTCAACCGACCTTACATTCAGTGCGGTGGTACCAACCCGGGCGAGATAAACCCTATTACCTAGTAAGGTAAGAACGGAAGGGACCTACGCAGTTTTACGCGGAATCCGAACGACGGTCAGCCTCTAAAGGTCTAACGGATGGATAGGTGACCGCGCCCAGGTGTGCTTATGATCCGACCGACAGTCGACCGACAGCACCACTGACCTACCGAGGCTGATAATTCCGTGTCGTCGCAATCTTAGCATCGACAAAAGTGAGTCGCGTCAACGTTTAAAACACGATAAAAATCGTGCAAAATAAATCGGGGTGCATTAACACGGCGGCGGGGGGGGGGGGGGAATATTAATGATTCCCTCCCATTAATATATTTCCGAGTCGCTCGCCCGCCGTATTTATCACGGCGCGTTGAAAGGGACGACGCTTTTGATTCGCGTGATAAGTGCCAATATAATCGACCGCTTTCTCTGCGTCTGCGCAGTTGAGCGATGGCGCGCCGGCCGCGCTGAGAGGCTCGCGGGAACATGTGACAAATCGATTTGTGTTCTTCATGTCTCGCGGCCGACGCAGCAGACCGTCCCCTGAGCTAATTACAACGAAAACCCTTGACATTGCTTTTTACAATTTTAACTGTACGCATGAATTTTTGTAATTGGCTAAATGCTTTCTTCTTCCGTATTTCTTACGATGAAGAATGTAATCTCGTACGGCAACAAAACGTACCTAACGTTTTGTTGCAGTGGTTATTTTGTACCCAAGAACGTTAGAAGAGGTTCGACGTCGGACTGTCCAATGCTTATATGACAAACAGCGTCGCCGAGCTCCGCGGGTAGCGCAGGGGACGGCACGCGCTCTGATTGGGTGGTATCGGGCGGTATCGCGCTCTGATTGGGTGGTAACGAATTTTGTACGTTTTTACTAATATCGTGTTACGCTGGCGCGTGGAAGGTCCGACGTCCCTACTTCTAACGTTCTTGTTTGTACCGTACTGTACCGGGTAGGATCGGTACTTAAAAAGTGTAGTACTCCCCGTGTATGTCGTAAAATGCGACTAAGGGATAAGGAACATATGTCTTGCTAAAGGGCGACGGGATAGCCACCTCTCACGTTGTCACGGTCCTTCCACCGAGTCATGCAGCAGGTGGGTTTCGTGTTTACTAGCTGCTCGATAGTTATCTTGTGCTAATACTTTGCTAAACATGGTGGTCGGTGTTGTGCTGTAATTTACATAAGTTCTTGCAGTACAACACCGATTACTCTGCTTATCCAGATTTTCGTATACAGCGTGCGGTATGTATATATGGTTAGCTTTTCTGTGAATGTCAGTCAGTCAGACAGCGTGTAAGCGTCCACTGCTAGACATACGCCTCTCCAATTGTCCTCCAGTCCTCCCGGGCTTCAGCGGTACGGGACCACTGCTTTCCGCCGACGTACTTGATGTAGTAGTCACACCTAGCGACGGATGGTCTTCCTACATTCCGTTTTCCTGTCCACGGCCGCCAGTTTAGGACACGGTTACTCTAACGGTCGTCGTCTCTTCGGCTGACGTGCCCAGCCCACTGTCACTTGAGCTTAGCCCCCCGGTGTCTAATTGTGCATGTGTCCTATTTAAAAATCGAACATCTGAGAATGCCAATTGCGTATTCTTGATCCTCGCATCGTGCTTGAACTATTTTGTAATCCTTTCTAAATTTCACGAAACTATTTCGAACAAAAAGACAATGGAACGCCACCGGGACACCTGAATGCTTCACTTCGTTCGGTAATTAAGCAATATCTTAAAACGTATCGTTTCAACTTTCAATACACGCCCATTGAGTTATTTAAATTTGTTGAATTTGTATTGTAAAACATTGCGAGGCGGCCGCTCGGTCGCCGTTCAGCCACTGATAAGGGGGAGCTCATAAAAACCGATGATAACTCACTCGCGGCCGAAGCAAATAATAATGTGAGCTTAAAATAAAAATAAATAATCCTCCAAATGGCCCAATGTATCAGTGAAAGCACCAGAAGGCGGTTCCAGACTTAAAAGTTGTTTGCGGAAAAGCATTTATCAAAACTTCGGTTGCAAGCAAACTTTTACGATATATTTTATATCCGTCTTCTTTGACGCTGAATATTAAATTACACTTGCTCTGTTGCAAGTTTAATGTAATCTAGCAGAGCTGACGACTTTTTATACTATTCAGAAAACTCTTCAACTCAGTGTCTCCATATAGCACCCGGGCGACCCGAGCTTCGCTCGGCGTCGACACCTATCTAGATAAACTTGGAAAATAAAACATTATCTCAATGCAAAACTTCGTCCAAATCGTTAGAGCCGCTTCCGAGAAACTCAATTATGTAAGGTCTTTATTAAAACATAATTCAAACAAATAAAGGAAAAAAAAGAACAGAGTATAAACAAACAAATAACTAAATTAAAATAAAAAACTCGTCCATATGAACTGTGACAGCAGTCCCAAGGACCGAAGCAGCGTTCCCGCGGTGAATGGCCAGGCTTATGTTTTGGGTGAGGAACGCTCTTTTTTTTTATGTAAACCAACATGGGTGGCTGGATCGAGGGACCAATGGTACAGTCGACAGAGCCAAAAACCCCTCTCCTCGCGAAACCACGCTCAGTGAGGCGCCATACCAGCAGATTTGCGGACTGTTGCTAGGCTGTCTAGTTGATACGACGTTTGAAGACACCCAGGTTAAAGGATTCGGGAAACACACTCGCCGGAAGACAGTTTCACACCCTAGCGGTGCGCCAAAGAAACGATTTGTGCCCAGTTTTTCTGCGCTGCTCTGGCACGACGCGACGATCCATGGACGCTTCCATAAGCAGTTTATATATAAAACCTCGTCCATGTTTTCTGCAACCTCAGCCATCGTTGGGTTTTGGCTAGACAATCTTCATCATCCCCGCCCAAGATCACCTTGGGAGAGAGTGTAGGTGTCGTAGATGTAAGGGGTAGTTCTTCAACTTATGTAGCAGGTAGTCAACATAGTCAATATAGGGGGGTAGATCTTCATTATTGAGTTTGTATTCGTACATTGCTGCTGGCGTAAACATTATTATACGGTCACAAAACAGTTTGTCACGTCAATTGCGACTTTTTAATTACACATTGAGACTATTAATTATTTCGTGGCCCCATGAGTATGGATCATAAAGTAGAATTTTAAAATAAAAATATATCCACACAAACGCATTGGCATTCACCCTCGCCAGCAGGGGGTCTCCGAAAGCCTACGATAATGTAAAATACCCGATGACTTGACAAGGTGACACTTAACAGTTTTTATATATTTATTAACAGCTCGCTTTATACCCGTGAACATGCGTGAACAGGTTCTGAGGACACCATACACCTTAACTATGTAAAAAAATAACAAGACATTTGACCACAATGTTAAAGGTATGCACGGAGTCACTTAACGCCACAGCAATGTCTAAAGGTATTGGCGTATAACACTTTTTATTCGTTCTGACATCGTCGGGGTTTATTTTTTGTTTTATTGAAACTGACACGGTTGGCTACATCACTTACAACATCCGTGATGTCAGCCCATAACACCGGGTGAACTATGTGCCATGTCAGTGCTTCCCTTCATTTCATGTCGGCTACATTGAACTGGACGGAAAACACAAACTATTTACATTGCCGTTTCGACCGGACGTTTCAGTGAGAGCGGTGGTATCAATCCGGGCGGGATGAACCATACCACCTAGCAAGGTAAGAAGGGAAGGGACCTACAGTACAGTTTTACGTGAAATCCGAATCACGGTCAGCATCCAACGGTTGAGCGGTCACCCATCCAAGTACTGACCGCGCCTACCGCGCAGACTTGATCTACCAAAGCTAATAAGTGACGTTTGGCGAATGTCTTTGAGAGAAATATAATTAATACAACGGGCTAATAAGTAACTGCTCGAGACGTGTTCGACAGAATTAACATTTTTAAACCGTTACCCGCATTGTTATTTATTAGCAAATTATCTGGAAGCACGCTTCGCGAAAAAAATATTGACACATGCAGCCGGTGTCGGGATAACATTCATCAATTTAGCGAAACGTGTCTGAGAGGGGTTAATGATAACATCTGTGCCAGCAACTTCACCCTATCGTCCGTGAATCCGGGTTCGGCTGCGGAAGCCAGAAGAAAACAGAAAATACGAAAACTATAACTTATAATTATTGGTTTGTGGCCTTTGCAGACGAAACCTTCGGCTCACGGTCGGAGGAGGATATAGATATATAGATAAATTATTACACCTCTCAAGTCAAGCTCGGGGGGTGAAATTGGCTAACCAAGAAAACACAACCCAATCCTTTGTTTAAAAAATCTGCGAAGTCCTACTCTCTCGGAATTGAGAGATTTATTGAGCCATCTGAAGCCTATGCCATGATAGGGTCAAACCATATTGGTTCTCAAAAATATAAAAAAATAAATAAAAATTAATCATATAATCTGGATATCTTAATATTGGATTGTATAATAGTTGATATAATAATAAAATTATTCATATAATTTCGAACAAGTTCATAAAAAATAGTTGAAACATTTTCAGTTGCTTGAAAATGTGACTCAAAAACTTGTCTGTCGTTTAAATTCCAAATTAAAGACACATTTCAAAGTTAATAAAACTTATTAAATTTTCAGCGATTAAAAATGTGTCCACAAGTTTCCTTCGTTTGATATTAATGTCATAAGTGTATATAAGCATCTGTCCTCGAATATTTAGAAAGATGGGACCGCATCCTGTCATTCTCGAATATAATGTCAGATGCACGTTAATGTCCCACATTTAGTGATTGCCTACATATCGATTGACCCAGTTCGCGTTAAGCCTGCACGGCACATACCTACACGCTACCGTTCACCAATAATTTTCAATTACAGCGGCGAGAGCTGCAAGCTCAAAGCTTATTTTAACCCAAGTTTATCTGCCGGGTTAGTAGTTAATCATTGTTTGTACAATAAATGATTGTTTATCGGCTAATCGTGTCCGATAAATAAGGATAGGCTCGGTGTTTGTCAGCGCGTCGTCGTGTCGCGTCGGTGCGGCTTAGCGGGTCGCTGATTTGAAGTCTTCAACCATTGATGAAGGTTCAAGTACTGCATTACTTGGATGGGTGACCGCTGACCGTTGGAGGCTGACCGAGGTTCCTCGGTTCGAGGTAGGTCCCTTCCCTCCTAATCTTACTTGGTGGTAGGGAGTCATGTCAGCTGTCAAATCTGCCAAAGTGAATTTTTTTATCTGAAATTTATAAAATTGTAATAAGATAGTTTTCATGATATTCTGTGATATTCAAAAGTGGTTTTCTGAATCCTGACCAGTTATATGTTCTAAACAATGTTTATTTGCACGAGCAACGCTGCTTGGTGAAACTCGTGAAAGGCCCTAGAGATTGTTACCTAGAACTGCATCGCCGATCCGTCACGACTAGTGCTGCTTATGTGTACATTGAGAAAAATCTCTATATCAGGTAAAGATTTCTGGATGCTGAACTAGCGCGATATACCAACATCATATATGGCAGTTTAGAAAAATGTCTTCTGTACGGCGTATTCCCGTCGGTTCTTGCGAGAAATGTAAAAAAGAAATAAAAAACAGTCAATACCTCACATGCACAGCATGCACAGCGAAATATGATATAGATTGCGCCGGGGTCTCATTTTCACTGTTCCAAATAATGACCGCTAATAACTGGAAGTGTAACAAATGTATAAGTGCAATAAATATGCTGTCTCGCGCGCGCGGTAAGACGGTTCCCACGCAACGCAGATCAATAGATACTACAAACAGCGAGGATCAGACAAATGATTCACAAACATGTGAAAATTGTGAGAAAATTGTTATCAACGAACTATTGACGTTCATATGTTGTAAAATAGACACGCTACCTGAGCCAGATATAATTAAGATATGTGCGAGTGCGTACAGCGACAACGACATTGAGACGGCGCGGCAACTCCTAGCCGTGAGGCTTGGCAAGCGCACGCTGCGCAAGGCCGAGGGTCGGGAGAAGAAGAGCGTCCAGGACATCATCAAGATGATGAAGGAACACGAGCCGGATGCGCTGCCCATGTTCGTGGCGCGCGACCTTAATAAATTACCGCCGGTGACGTTCGATCACGTTGACGTCACGGCGTTCCTAAAGGACATGACGCTATTAAAGAGGGATGTCTCTTCTCTCAAGGAGCAGACGCATGATGATAACCTACATGAGGTTAGAAAAGAGATCGCTGAACTGAAACAATCAATACGCGATCTTGCAACACTAACAATGAACGGGGTAACACTAGCTGCAGAAACTTACCCAGAGGTGGCATCCAAGAGCAAACTACCTACCGCGCGTGGTGTAGAATGCACTAGAACCGAAGAGCGGGCTGTGCGGGCGAACCACAGGATTGCAATCGTATCTAGTCCTGCTCAAACCGATTTACAGCCCCAGCCTTCGTCGCCAGCGCCACCTTTACATACATCAGGAAGTGTCTCCCAGTTACCAATATTGCCGTCGCTAAATGAGCCAATCCCACCACCCCAGGTTCCATCACGACAGGTAAACAATTCAAAAGAAAATATATCTGTAACACCAAGATCTAAACGTACGTTAGCTGACGTTGTAAAGGTGATTGGAGAAAAAGGACAAGACATAATGGCCCCTAACAGCCATACATCAGCCCAAAATGACAGTTCATCTTGCACTGTAGCCTGTGACGCATACTCCGCCTCAGCCGTGGCGTCCAGCACCTCCCCTACTTCATATGCAGCTGCAACCAAGTCATCTAAGAAGGAGGTTGAAAACGGCGAGTGGACTATTGTAGAAAAGAAAAGAAAAGAAAAGTTATACAAAAACCAAAGAGGTACAGCAAAAATTGATGAGAAAGTGGAGCAATTTAAATTTACAGCAGTTGATAATGCGCTTTCTACGTCCCTTTACATATCCAGAGTACAAAAAAATACTACCATTGAGGGCATTGAGGGATACATTAAGTTTAAAACTAACGTAGTAGTAAGGGCGATCAAGATCAACACATATGAGAACGACTTTAATGCCTACAAAATCTTAGTACCAACTTATCGGCTCAATGAATTCCTTTGCGGAGACTTATGGCCGACTGGAATTGTTTTTAGGAGATTTTATGAAACGAAAAGGCCCATAAGCCATTCAAACCGCCCTACCACACCTCTAAATGGATAGTACAACTACACATAATAAAATAAATCCCACAGAACAGGACAATCCAAGCCGTAAAGTGAAATTCGTCACGTTTAACTGTCGGTCCATAAAAAGGTCAATGCACCACGTACGTGAGCTGTGCAGATCCCATGATTTGATAGCCCTCCAGGAACATTGGCTTCTTCCGGACGAGTTGGATCTACTGAGCCAGATCGACCCAAATTTCAGCTACCATGGTGTCTCTGCTGTCGACATCGAAACTGGAACTCTGAAAGGGAGGCCTTACGGAGGAGTTGCTCTTCTCTGGAGCAAACGGTCCTTCCATAAAGCAACGCCCATTGATACAGGAAGCACTCGAGTGGCTGCGATACACCTGCAGTGCACGGACAACTCGACGGTTACAGTAATGTCGGTATACATGCCTACTGAGTCTATAGATAATCTGCCTGACTTTACATCGTGTCTAGGTATATTGAGTGCGGTAATAGAGAGTGGTGAGAATGAATGTGTATATATGTTAGGTGATTTTAATGCAAAACCTAAGAGTATTTTTTATGATGAATTAACACGTTATTGTGACGATCAGGAATGGGTATGTGCCGATGTAAAATTACTAGGTATTAACAGTAACAATTTCACGTACTTAAGTGATGCACATAATACAACTAGCTGGCTTGATCACATCCTAACGACAAATGCTGCGTTACGAACTATTAATAAATGTCAAATAAATAACGAGGTATCATGGTCAGATCATTTTCCATTATTGTTAGAAATTGATCTCAATGTAATTCAACAAAAGATAGAATTGAGTAATCGCAGCATTGACAAGGCAATATGGGGGACTAGATCGAAATGTCAAATAGAAAGATATAAATTAATTTTAAATGAACTATTGACAAATTGTACTGTAAACAAGCTCAATTGTGTTGATTTTCCCTGCACGGATGTTAATCATAGAGAGCAAATTCGTTCATTCTATGAAGGTATTGTGAGCGCGGTAAGGACAGCGGCGAGTGATACTTATGTAAGTAAGAAAAATACCTTTAAACAAATCGCGGGCTGGAATGAACACATTCACGGCCTGCACAAGGAAGCTCGGCTTCACTTCAAACTTTGGATTTTACAGGGAAAACCAACACAAGGGAAGACATTTGATGACATGCGTAATAGTAGAAATAAGTTTAGAAATAAAATAAAATGGTGTCAGCGAAATGAGGAAAGAATAAAAATGGACATTGTTGCACAAAACAGGGCTCAAAAAGATTTTCAAAAATTTTGGAAGGCGACAAAATCAAATATAAAAACGGACTTACCGTTAATAGTAAATGATATAAAAGGCGGAAAAGAAATAGCCAACATGTTTGCAAAGCATTTCAGAATCGACTGTCCTCAAAGTGAGAGCGAAGGGTCGGTGGTGGCCGCAACCGACACCTGTCATCGTTGGTACGAAGTGATACATGGCCAGCACACTTGGGTAAAATTCACGCCTTTGCAGGTGGAGACAGAGGTGCGAAAAATGAAACGAGGTAAGTCACCAGGCCACGATGCTCTTAGTGTCGATCACTTAATGTACGCTGGACCATCGCTGTGGGTAGCGATGTCTGATTTGTTCAACCAATGTATTGCACATAGTTACCTGCCATCGGAGTTCATGAAGACGGTAGTCGTTCCACTGGTGAAGAACAGGACCGGAGATATATCGAGTCAGTCTAATTATAGACCTATATCACTGGCGACGGTATTTTCCAAAGTCTTCGAAAGGCTTCTTCAGCCGCACCTATGTGAACACCTCAACCTACACCCGGCTCAGTTTGGCTTTCGGCCCGGTCTATCGACAGACATGGCAATACTTGCTCTTAAGCAAACAGTGAAATATTACACAAACAGAAATACTACCGTTTACGCATGTTTCCTTGACCTAAGTAAAGCATTTGACACAATACTGTATGATGTTCTTTGGAATAAACTAAGGGAAACTGGTGTACCAGAAGAGATTATAAGTCTGCTGGCGTACTGGTATGGCAATCAAATAAACACAGTGCGATGGGGTGAAGACTTCTCTGATGAATACCAGTTGAGTTGTGGAGTAAGACAGGGTGGAGTTACATCTCCGGTCCTGTTCAACATCTATGTAAATGGGCTCATAGAGGAGTTGAGCAGCACGGGTATAGGATGTCACCTCGGTGACACATGCGTTAACAACATAAGTTACGCGGATGACATGGTCCTGCTGAGTCCCTCTGTGAAGGGACTCCGACGGTTGCTGGCAAACTGCGAGCAGTATGCGGCCCTGCATGGTCTAACCTATAATGTTAAAAAAACGGAACTCGTTGTGTTCAAATCTGGTGCAGGACCAGATAATGTTCCACCTGTAACTTTACGTGGTTTTCCAGTGAACATTGCCACAAAGTTTAAGTACTTAGGGCACGTACTCACTGAAAATCTGCGTGATGATGAAGATATCGAGAGACAACGACGGTCTATTGCAATGCGGAGCAACATGCTGGGAAAGAGATTCAGGCGGTGCTCTCGTCTGGTTCAAATAACTCTGTTCAAGGCATACTGCCAGGCGTTCTACACCAGTCAACTATGGAGTAATTACACGCAGCGAGCAATAAATTCGTTGCGTGTACAATACAATAATGGCTTCCGGTGTATGCTGGGTTTGAAATGGCGATGTAGTGCGTCTGGTATGTTTGCTGAGAACAGGGTTGATGATTTCTTTGCCGTAATACGGAAAACAAGAGCAGCCTTCATGGAGCGACTGGCAAAATGCAACAATGCCATAATTGAAAATGTATATAGGCGAATATATTATACCGATTTTATAATATTTTAGTTGATTTTAGTTTATTTAATTTAGTTTCAACTATGTTTAATTTTAATTTAATTACAATTTTAATCATATTTAATTATAATTTAATTAACTATAGGTAAAATGTATTACCTGAAATAAAGTTTTATTATTATTATTATTATTATTATTAAACCCGCCCGGGTTGGTACCACCGCACTGAATGAAACGTCGGTCCAAACGGCTATGTAAATAGTTTGTGATTTTCGACCAGTTCAGTGTAGCCGGCACGATCAAAGGGGGAAGCGCTGACATGCACCTAGTTCACCCGGTGTTATGGGCTGACATCACGGACGTTGTAGGTGATGTAGCCAACCGTGTCAGTTTCCATAAAAATAATAATAATAAAAAAATAAAAACATTATTTAAATTTAATTTTAAATTTGGAAAAAAGAAGAAAGCTGTCAAACTGACAGGTAGTGAAATTTATTTCTCTCGCTTTAAAATAAAGTTAAAAGGCTACGAAGGCGGCCTGCCGGGCCTCCGCTTGATGCGGACTCACCAACAGCAGCGGCGCAAGATCCCGCAGCATGCGGGCGTTACCAGGCCGCAGCCCGGCATCGCAAGTCGCAACCCCAACATAGCCAGCGACCTCTTATAGCGAGCCTCTCAGCAAGCAGCAACGCAGGAAGACGGCGGCGGACAAGAGCGGCAACTGGTCGCAGTACTGGGGGAAGACGTCCGGGCACAGGCCAGGCTAAACCGCGCAGCCACCAAGTGCAGCCGGCGCGCCTGCAGAGCACCTCGTCGTGCAGTACCGCGTTCTCTTCCCCTACACCGGCGACGGTGACGCCGTGCCCTCCGCTTCTTAACACCGAGACCTGCAGCTTCTTCCACTCCTGCACGCCCACCATCCACGTCCAGCTCGCCTTCAAAAGAGGACGGCGGACCGTCGACACTGCCCTCGCCACAACATCCACGACGGGGACGGTGTCTGGCACCGGCCGGCTTGGGGCCTTCGGGGTTCCGTACCCCATTAAGAGCCCCCGCTGCCGGTGCCACAGTGCACCACCCTCGCGGCGCGCGCATGATGATGGATCATCGACTTAAAGTGCTGCGCGTCGTCGCTCCGCAGTAAGTGGATACGGAGCTCTCCGAGATGGGGGTGGTGGTGGCCTACGTGTCTAGTACCACCACCTATCGCTCGAAGCTAGTCTCGCGTTGTCCCGGAGAGCTCCGTAGCCACGGCCTGCACCCGCCGGCGCGCTTGGGGCTTGTCTCCCGCCGTCGGCGGAATTTTACCGTTTTCTTTTTTTTTGTTTTTGTCTGTATTAATTTTGTATGTATTTTTTAAATTGTATAGATAGAATTAGTATAGATATGTAAATAGAATAAGAAAACGTGACAATAAAGAAATAAAAAAAAATAATAATAATAATTAAAGTTTACTCCACGGTAAGTTCTTTAACCGCTGTGAAACCTCACAGCGCAGCGGTTTAAAAGCGTACCTAGTAACAGTAAAACATACCTATAGTAGGGTTGAGTTTTGCATAAAAGAACCAACTAACATTTTTACTGAAAATACAAACTTACAAATAAATAAATTTAAATAAATAAATAAATTTAAATAAATAAATGAATTTAAATTAATTTAAATTTATTTATTTGTAAGTTTGTATTTTCAGTAAAAATGTTAGTTGGTTCTTTTATGCAAAACTCAACCCTTTACGCTGCGGTTGTAATTCTGAAAATTTGAGGTATAGTGAAAGGCCTTCCATTGCACGCGCTACATAATCAATGTACACGTTAGTCTAAAAAAATGGTAAAGTGCGAGGCGAACTCGCGTGGAGAGAAAAAAAAAATGAAAATGAAAAATTATTTATTTAGAAAAGTTTCTAAGCCTATTTTACATAGATTTTTTTTTAGAGAATTTCCGTTTTCCGTGAGACCTTTCATGAGAGGATTATTGTTTAGCTTTTCCTGTAATCTATAAGAGCGATCATATATTCCATTTTTGACTCAGTAGTATCGGAGATGGGGGAATGCTCGATTTTCGTATATTTTCTTTAATATCTTTTAAAGTATGCATTATAAAAAACATATATGTATATTATTTTTAGAACAAAACAACTTTACTCACGGTTATTAACGAGCTATGTGGCTCGACGTTTCCGACCAAGCGTATGGCCCATCTTCATGAGCACTCTGCCTAGTGCGACGGTCCTGTTCTCTGCCAACCGTCGCACTAGGCAGAGTGCTCATGAAGATGGGCCATACGCTTGGTCCGAAACGTCGAGCCAAATAGCTCGTTAATAACCGTGAGTAAAGCTGTTTTGTTCTAAAAATAATGTCTAACAACCATGGTAATTTTAAAACCCATATATATGTATATTATTTTTATTTTCTAAATTGGTCCCACAAAATCGAAACTCGGACGCATAGCGTACCGTGACTGGATCATCAAACTATATAATTATGTACAAAATTTAAACTTTTCCTCCAGCATATTCGGTGAAAAGCTGTGACAGACAGACAGGAGACCGATCCTATAAGGGTTCCATTTTTGTTTTTTCTTTTAAGATACGGAACCCTAATTACCTGGAAGTGGTATAAAGGCAAAGTGGAATAATCTGAAGAGAGCATCGTAAGTTATGCGAATGTATTTCAATTTTAATCCCGCAAAATTACACATTTTTTTGCGCACGTTGACAGCCGTTATAAAGCATTGCAACACCGGTGCGTGTCGTTATTCGGCCGCATGTAACCCTAATCTAAGTATGACATCACGGCGGCTGCGCGAGCGAGCCGCTACTGCCCGCCGCGCCGATATACATCAGTGCTAATAAACGAGTTAATAATTTTATTGAAACACGAGATTTGCTAACACTCTCTATAATGAAGTTATAATATCGTACTGTGTTAATTTGAATCGTAAGGTAAATCAAACTGTACGAGCAGCGGAGGCTGCACACTGCTCGGGCTGTCGGTTGCTCGGTGTACGCTAGCTAACTATAAAACCTAATAAATAAATTACTTGATCGTCAGCCTCGGTAGCTCAGTGGTGCCGTCGGTCGACTGTTGTTAAGCAACGCTGAGCGCGGTCAGTACTTGGATGGGTGACCGCTCGACCGTTGGAGGCTGACCGTGGTTCGGATTCCACGTTAAACTGTAGGTCCCTTCCCTTCTTACCTTACTAGGTTTATCCCGGCCGGGTTGGTACCACCGCACTGGGCGAAACTTCGGTCGAACCGGCTATGTAAATAGTTCGTGTTTTCCGTCCAGTTGAGTGTAGCCGACATGAAACGAAGGGAAGCGCTAACATGGCACCTAGTTCACCCGGTGTTATGGGCTGACATCACGGATGCTGTAGGTGATGTAGCCAACCGTGTCAGTTTCCATAAAAACAAATATTTACAAACATAGCTAAGAACCATCCCCATTAAACTAGCTTTCTAATAAAAAAACTGCATCCAAATCGGCCCATCCGTTTGGGAGCTACGATGCCACAGACAGACACACCCTTACACACATACAGACACACACGTTAAACTTATAACACCCCTCCGTTTGCGTTGGGGGTTAAAAATACGTTTTATCGTTTCGGTATAAGGAACTTAATTTATAGTAAAAGTATTACTATTTTGTTTTCTAAATTAGTATTTAGAGCCTTAACTTCTGACATTATAAGAGCTGTTAAACGAGTCGAACTCGCGTGGGGAGGGTTCACGTCTATTCCGTTTTCCATAGAAGCTGAAGCCGTAAAAGAAAATAAGCTGCGACAGACGGACAGACAGAAACAAGAATGATCCTATAACAGTGTTTTTCAGTCTTTTTGAATACGCGACGCCTTTACAGGTTGAACAATTCTCGCGACCCCCTTGGGCCATAGACAGAAAAAAGTTAGTAATTTAAAACACTACCTTTATGATTTTCTCTATTTTGGTACCTATATTCATTATTACTATGTGAACTGACGTTCTCTTCAATTCAACATTAAAACTAAAAAGAGAAATAGACTTCTATTAGAAAATGG
This sequence comes from Nematopogon swammerdamellus, assembly GCA_946902875.1. Taxonomy (NCBI): domain Eukaryota; kingdom Metazoa; phylum Arthropoda; class Insecta; order Lepidoptera; family Adelidae; genus Nematopogon; species Nematopogon swammerdamellus. Next base: position 960,262 of record OX336345.1, on the reverse strand, counting down.
TTTGATTGTGAACATTTCAAGAATAGCACCACGATTTGACAATTTTTTCCCAAAATAAACAGGCCCATCCTTCTCACTGAAATTGTGTAAATTGTGTTTTATTGTAGTGTAAAACCTTGCCTTTTTCCTTTTGCCGGCGACCCCCGTAGGGGTCGCGACCCACAGATTGAAAAACACTGCAGTATAAGGGTTTCGTTTTTTTTTTCCTCTTTTGCGGTACGGAACCCTCAAAACAGCGGGAGTTAGGCGGTAAATATACAGAGTACCTATAGATATTAAAGTGGTCACTGAATTATATTTGAAATATTATAGGCAACGCTTTCTCGAAAAATTCCTTTACCTTTATATTCCTCTACTAGGCGGTAGGGTTTATCCCGGCCGGGTTGCTACCACAGCACTGAGCGAAACGTCGTCGGTCGAAAGTGCTATGTAAATAGTTCGCGTTTTCCGTCCAGTTCAGTGTAGCCGACATTAAATGGGAAGCGCTGACATGGCACCTTCTTCACCTGATGCTATGGGCTGACATCACGGATGTTGTAAGTGATGTAGTCAACCGTGTCAGTTTCCATAAAAAAAAAACCTGTTAGGCAAGTCATTTACTAATTTTCGGCAAAAAAGGTAATGCCGTCTTCTTGTCACGTGTCACCAAAGATTTGGTCAAACCTAAAACCAGTTCAGAGTTCTGAGCATTTTTACAAGTGAGTCTTGCCTTCGTTTCTTAATTCAATATCTTATTGCTCCTTGTTTCAATGTTCTAACTAAAACTTCACTTAACTCGAAAACGCTTGCTTAAGTGAGGCCTATGTGAAACCGGGGCGCCGCCACCTCTCGGCAACTACCCGGCTCGAGATGACCCAGATCGTTGGCAATTACGCTCCGCAGCGGCCTTGATCCGAACATTATCACGCGTTAATTAGTCTGCCGTGCACTTGTACTGTGCACTGCTCGCGAAGCCTGATGCACTAGGAGTACCCGACTGAACATCGTCGCAATCAAATTAATTAATTTTATTATAATGAAAACATTTCACCCGATTACGACGAAGCTTTTTTTAGGGTTCCGTATCAGGTACGGGACCCTATTACTAAGCCTACGCCGCCGTCTGTCTGTCCGCCCGTCTGTCTGTCTGCCTGTCCGTCCGTCCGTCTGTCCGGGGGCTGTATCTCTTGAACCGTAATAGGTAGCCCGTTGAAATTTTCACGGAATATGTGTTATTATGGCGGATATAACAACAAATAATAAAAAATAAAAAAGTAAAAAATTAAGGGGGCTCCCATACAAGAAACGTGTTTTTTTTAAATGTTTTTTTTTTTTGTTGTGCGGAAACCACGGTGCGCCTGTCCGACTCGCACTTGGCCGTTTTTTTTTTATGTAATCCGGTATTATTTATTCTTTACAGCGCTGAGTCTAGTGAAATCTTCACTAGATTCAGCATAGGCTGTGTCCAGTCCTTTTTTTCCTTCTCTTCTCTAATGTTTTTTTTAATGTGTGTTAAATTTACTAATATTTCCTTGTTATTTCGTGATGTTAAATGTGTGTCAGAGGGCCTAGTCCGAGTTAACGTGACAGCTACGTAAACGTTAAATACCGATCGAATTGAGTTTTTATGTATGGGAGCACAATACGCTCACCGCGGCGCCACTAGAGAGCTCCATACATAAAAACTTAATTCGATCGGTATTTGACGTTTACGTAGCTGTCACGTAAACTCGGACTAGGCCCTCTGTATTTAATGAAATAATGTAATGTTGTAGGGGAAAAATAAATATTTCTTATTTCTTATTATTTCTTTATTCTTTATTCATCATTCGTGTGGTAGTACACTACGCTTGAATTTGTCCCGTTTAGTTTTTACAATCCGGTTCGATTACACCCACAAAGAAGAGCCGACAAGAAAATTCGCAAGGTTATTTTTTTAACGTCTTCGATTACAATACATTGTGACTAGCTACACAATAGACACCGCATGGGTGGCTGAGTCGGAGGGGCCAAAGCACAAGCTCCGACCAGTCAGTATCACATCCGAGAAGGTAGGTGCCATACCGGCGATTTCCCTGAATTTCTGTATATACTGGACTAGAGCTTGAAAAAGATTTCATCGTAACCTGAAGTCTTCGCTCTCTAGACCCAGGAAGTCATAAAAGCATTAACTCATTGTTATCCGTAAAATTTGCCATGTGATATTAGTCCTTATGCCTTCTACTGTAAAGTTCAGTTTAGTATAATAGAAAAACAATACACTTCAACAATACCAAGGAATACAACAATACAGTTTCATCCTTTTGTGGACTTTCTGTGAGTTTAGGATGGTGTATGTATACTGAAAAATCAAAAAAGGCTCGGCCAAAGGTGTTATTTTCCTTTAAAAGAATAATTTCTCTTAAATCCATTTAATGGGATAGAGATCACATTGACAAAAAACATTATTGACATTGTTTATTGTATAATTTCATCCATAGGTAGGTAACATAAGCTTGGACATGTCGAAAATTCCGACATTTCTAAATTAAATTCGATGAAGAACTGACAAACAAACTTTGCAGTTGCATGTGAGGTGAAGAATTTTGAGAATTTAGAGGTGAGTTTTCGCGAAACAAAGGTGTAGAGCGACCGGCTCTGCTCAACTTCGGCAATAATCTACTAGGTACTAACTCATTAATCACTTCGTTTATCACTTACGTTTTTTATTACAAATCATTTATAACATTACATTCTAGAATGCTTTCTAATTAGCGCGACGGACAAACAAAACATTCGACTCTCACGCGGTGTCATAAAAATTTAATTTTTTCACCGCGACACAAAAGCGCCGCGGCCGTTCCCCGGAGATTTCGCAGAGGCGATAAGCGAGCAAATGAAAATAAATCAAACGCACGGGGACACATCTCGGAGCGATCATCCGAGCCACATCGACCCGGAAATGCAACAATTAAATCATCCGCGACCTCCTTGTCTGATGCGCTGTGACCGGAGCCGAATGTAGAGAAAGGTATTATAAGATGCGAATGAACTTCTCGGAGGTGATATTGGCTGGTCGGAGCATGTGCTTTGGCCCCTCCGACTCAGCCACCCATACCGGTTTTTTTTTTATGGAAACTGACACGGTTTGCTACAACACCTACAACGTCCGTGATGTCAGCCCATAACACCGGGTGAACTAGGTGCCATGTCAGTGCTTCCCCCTTTGATCGTGCCGGCTACACTGAACTGGTCGGAAAACACAAACTATTTACATAGCCGTTTGGACCGACGTTTCATTCAGTGCGGTGGTACCAACCCGGGCGGGTTAAACCCTACCACCAAGTAAGATTAGGAGGGAAGGTACCTACAGTTTTACGAGGAATCCGAACCTCGGTTAGCCTCCAACGGTCAGCGGTCACCCATCCAAGTTCTGACCGCACCCAGCGTTGCTTAACATTCAATAGATTACATAAAAAAACAGAACTATATACAACTGCAACTACATACAACGTGTCCCAAAACTCAACGTCAAGCGGGAACCAGGGAGTAGGCCAGTTTATGACTACCCAGGGAAAAATAAGAAAACAAAATCGGAATCATTTGTTTTTTATGATATGAGCATTTTTTGAAAAACGTTTCGGACAACATTTTTAGCTACTACGACTACAAATTTGGAAATATAATTGTAAAATTTTTTTTATTGGTAGCCTAAGTAACTCTGCTATTGATCAGTATCCCAAATAAAACCAAAATGCCCATAGTTTTATCACAAAAAAATATTAAGTAAAATTCCAAAAAATGTTCATATCATAAAAAACAAATGACTACGATTTGTTTTCTTATTTTTCCCTGGGTAGTCATAAAACTGGCCTACTCCCTGGTTCCCGCTTGACGTTGAGTTTTGGGACACGTTGTATGTAGTTGCAGTTGTATATAGTTATTATTTCTTAAACATTCGTATGGTACACTACACTTGAATTTGTCAAAGACTCTTGGGGTTTGGAGGCCGATGCGAAAATCTTTGTAAAATCCTTGGGAAACTGCACGTGTAGGGACCAACGTGCCCAGGCTTTTTTATTAATAAACAGATGTTGGCAAAGGTCATTCAGCGGGGGGGAACGTTCCCTCGGTATTGAGGACGATGGCCAGTGTGCCTTTGGAGAAATTTCACTATTAAGTTTAGTTTACCTTTATTTTTTTCCGTTTGTAAATATTTTGAATTTATATTACTTTTTCTTGATTACATTATTACCGTGTGGGGCCGATACTTAAAAAGAATAGCCCCACTGCATCTCTCCCCGTGCATGTCGTAAAAGCCGACTAAGGGATAAGGACAAGATGCCGTGCTAAAGGGCGACAGGAAAGCCATCTCTCACCTTGGAACGGTCATCCCCCCGAGTCATGCAGCAGGTGGGTCTCGTGCCTTACTTGCTGCTTGATAGTTATATTGTCCGAATATTTTGCTAAACTTGGTGGTCGGTGTTGAGCTGTAATTTACAAGAGTACCTGCAGCACAACGCCGATTACTCTGCTAGCCCTATTGTTGGGATACAGCGTGTGGTATGTATGTATGTATATTATTACATGTAACTTGCGACCGCGTGTGGTGCCGTGCCTCGGGAGAGGCCTATGTCGAGCAGTGGACCGATATGAGCCGATGATGGATGTGATCGTTGAATGATCGGCCAACATAAGCCAATACAAGCAAGAATTACTTATATTATAATTTTTTCAAAGTATAACATTCGAATATTAAAACTAACAATGATGATGTCGTCCAGAAAAACGCGGCAAGCTTCCCCGATCAGGCCGACAGCGTGTAACGCGATAAGCTCCACAGTCTAGATGGCAACACTGATGACAACGGGGTTACAAGAATCCTCCTATTTCCCTTCTACGTGGTTTTAGGCTAGAAAACTTTCACAGGTTGAAATGGGTGTATCAATAAATTTCCTGCAATAGCAGGGATTTGAATCGCTTATATGTAACACGTGTTGGCCATGTACTTGTATTTGTTGCAAAGGGAAAGGCTGAAGCGAACAAAATACGATGTTGCCATATACTTAGTTAGGTTGAAAGTGCAATGGGTTGTCATATCGAATTCTTTAAAATTCATTATTTTATAGTACATACATGTAACCGTTCGCCACACAAAGCACAGACATCAATCAATCAATACTAATAATAAATCTATAAGTGAAGGTCATGGAGTAAGTTACTTTGTTTTATATGAGATATTGCGTTTGTAGACTTTATGTAATGATACTAAAACTAAATTGACGATTTTTAGAAATCTTTTCTGTATGTATGTTCCTCCATAACTCTTAAACTGATCATACGAATTCGATTAAACTTAGTACACGCACATTTAGCTATACGGGACACAGGATAAGCTAAATAAAATTTAGTTCCAGTTACGCTAAGATGTGGCTCTCATACAAACCGAATTACTTTTACTTATTTTTAAATACGACTAGAAGCGGCAATGCGCAATGAAACATGTTACCTGTTGCTAAATAAGTGTGCGTACCTTCACATACAATTGTCAAAAAAAAACCCCGACCCTTAAAAAGTCAAAAATAATTTCCGTTGACTTACTTAAAGGAGTCGGTGAACCGCTAAGTAAATTCCCGCGCAGCTCTGAGTTTTAATATTTTATTTACTTAGCGGTCCCCCGACCCCTTTAAGTAAGTCAACGGAAATTATTTTTCACTTTTTAAGGGTCGGGGTTTTTTTTTATTTGTAATTTAACTGTTTCAAGCTTTTAAAAAAAACCGCATCCACTTTTTAAGATAAATATTTTTTTTATTACTTAATTACTTGATTACAAACATAGCTAAGAACCATCCCGATTAAACAAGCTTCCTAATAAAAAAACCGCATCCAAATCGATCCATCCGTTTGGGAGCTACGATGCCACAGACAGACACACACATACACACGTCAAACTTATAGCACCCCTCCGTTTTTTTGCGTCGGGGGTTAATAAAAGGACCTGTCATCTCATGCTATGAATGCGCTGACGCTTCTCACTTGCGTTTTTATGGGCATACGACGATAGAGTTTATTATACACACACACCATACAAGCATCAGTCATTGCGAACTCAGCTCATAAGCTCATTTGGTCGGTGACATGCTTCTTCGAGTGATGTATGAGAAAGGATTATCTAGACACTGCAGATCAGTGCTTTGGAGAGACAAATAGGAGCGTGAATTTCGACCCGACTCGGCCAAGAAGCGACACGGACACTGCAGCTACTAAAATAGATAAACGACAAATAATAAGGCGCCTCCGGACGAGACATATGCGCTTCGTGTTATGTAATAATAATACGTACGACAATATGTATTGTTTGCTTAACACGTGGGACGGAGTTCGTGCGGACGACACGACCAAAAAACGTATAAAACTGTGCCAGCCACGGAAATAAATACACGGAAACGGGATTGCTGCACATTGCACACATTTTATCTCGTCACCAACGCACCACAACGCGACGCAGCGCAACGCAACGATCGGCATGCACTACATTTGCAGCAGATATTAATTATGTAAAATAAATGTTTATCTACTTTTTATATCTATGTAACTCTCCATCTCGTCTGTGAATTTAGACCTAAAATTGTGTCTAAATTCTGACTTGTGACAGTTGCATTTTAATCAACCATATTATTTCCGTCCTTGTAACAAAATTTTACAAGGACGGAAATATACATTGTGTGGCGGCGGGTGGCCGAGTGGTCAGGGCGTCGGCTTCTCTTGCGAGAGGTCCGAGGTTCGAATCCAACCGGCGTGTACCAATCAGTTTTATCTGATTTGAAAAAAATTACGTGCATACTTTCATCCACTGCTCCAAGATTCAGATTCCATGTAAAAATGTAGGTCCAGCACCGAGTTGACAGGAGGAAATTGCCTAAGGCAATAAGCCCGCCCTTTCCATGCATTAAGTGGCAAAAAGTAGATTTTTTTTTCGGCCCCTTGCTAAGTTGACCCCTTCTAGCTGTAGTATTTATTGTGTACGGTGTCACTGCGCTCCAGCCGACCTCCTCGCGGACCATCATCCGAGAGTCGAGCACAAGACGAGCCAAATCGGAACTTGCGACTTCCTAAAGCAGCGCGCGGGAAGCCTTTTAGGGATGAAGCGCACACGCAACGACCTTCCTCAAGGCAGTACGCACTGAGCCGTCCAGATTCCAAATACAGACCTGCAAGTTAAAACTAATATTTCAATTAAAAGCAACCTATCAATGGAATCGCTTTCTACGGAATAAGTCCAGCTATTTTATCTGCTCCCTGCACCACGTGGCCACGTGGAAAAAAAAAGAAAAAAAGTTACGCCGTGGCATTTTCAACATTACCGTCTAGGTAATATGATACTGGGACGGTAACACTTTTTTTTAAACTGACACGGTTTGCATCGTCATCTACTATATCCGTGATGTCAGTCCATAACACCTTGGTGAACTAGGCGCCATGTCAGTGCCATTTCAACCGACCTTTCATTACTAAAGCTTGTTTTAGGTTCTTCAATTCGCCCATGTGTCACCCTATAGCCACTCATACATCCTGAAATTTATAGCCGTAAATAGAGCGAGAAAATGTCACTCCGGTGGGTAGAGAGGGTCGGTAGAAAGAGAGGAGTCTCCGCGGATTCTCCGGAGCTTTCAGAGGTGGCGCATGGTTCACAATGGAAGGACCACCTCCGAACACATTTGACACCAACATATTATCTCATATGATCCACGCACGCACGGGTATATTACTACCGTCAGCAGAGACCGAAGATACACAATCAGTATCAGTTTAAAATATTGGCTCTCACGTCACTCAGAAAGACGTGAATTGTTAACTAGCTTCAGTAAAACCATTTAGGTACGATTGTTTATTATTATTATCAGGTCAAATTCAAAATATCTACATCCTAGCATTATCACCAAAACAACTAAACTACAACGAAGACATTCGTAAGAAATATTTTGCAAAAAGTATGATGAAATAACCGAAGAAAACCCGAGACCAGTACCCTAATCACGAGATTTCACCTACTACGCTACGCCCCGTGTTCTCCGCATCATTTTGTATGGAGAAACGAAGTTCGCAAATCAAACTAGAGGCGCTGCTCCGTTTCTCCATACAAATTGATCCGGAGAACACGGCGTAGCGTGCGTAGCGTAGTAGGTGAAATCTCGTGATTAGGGTACAGGTAAGGGTCCTCGCCGGGGACGCGTTGTTCTCTTTATTTTCGGCTTGCGTCTACTTCTTTGGAGCAACAAAGTTTTTATTAAAACTAAATTAAAATTAATATTTTTGGTTAACTAAAGACAACTAATTTTTCGAGACATCTTCAGGACTCGCGTTATAATATAATGTATAATAGCGGTAAAAGCCTAACTAATATTGTATTTCATTATTAATGTATGAAGAACATTATGGGAGTGAAAGAGGCGGCAGAGGTGTGTCAGGATCGTGGCACGTGAAGATCCGTTATCTCTGCCTACCCCACCGGGAAACAGGCGTGACGCTATGTTATTACTTTGTACACTTTTTTTTAATGCAGTTAATAGCTAGTTAGGACGCGACATAAGTCGAACCTACCATGCCCGATACGGGAATGTAGGTACCCAGTTAGCGTGGTAGGGAATAGTATGCAATTAAACATAGCTGCACTGTACCTATGTAAGCATTCTACGTACGACTGATTTTGAACAATCAATTTATTTTCTTTCATTCTTTCTTTCAAACGAACAAATCTTCTAAATAATCTACTTACATACATTATTTGTCTTAAAAAAAAGATTCTTTTTTAAATCTTTTGATTTTATTTTATTTCGATTCGATAATCCAACATTTAATACTCCTACAGATTATAATTACCGAAGAATGCAAAGAGTAACATTTGAAAAAAAATTAACCCAAAGTCTGTGTAGTTTCGGCCAACATGCTGACGGTACCGAGGAAGGTGTTATGATGAATAACAAACTTTGCTCAGTACAATGTGCTCGGGCACATTTATCATCATAAAGCGGCTGCAGAGCCGCGTGGAGTTGTATGAGATGTATGAGTTGTATGAGAGTCTCTATACCGGCGGACCCGGCGAGATGGTTTTGTCACGGATCGAGAGTGCCCACAATGAACGGAGTTTATTCATACCAGAGAATTATTACTTGCATACCAGATGTGAAGAGCTTGGAAAGTTTGAAGGTGGCGTAGTTTTTTTTTTTTTTTTTATACATACTCCGTATACTATACATTAATTTTATTACGTAATATGTATAGTATGTACTAACAGTAAAGCTACGCTCGATTTAAAGTGGGACTCAGCGTAAAATATGGCTCCGATTTTCTTCAACTTCGATAACATCTTACTCCATACTACTAAGCCACTATTTACCATAGCGGATTATCATCCGGAAGATGTGTCTAGGATTGCGTTGGCCAAAATCGCATTTCAATCAGGAAATCGTTCCTGTGTCGAACGGCGAAAATATGGAACGGTCTTCCGGTGAGTGTGTTCCCCACCACCTATAACCTGGGAATCTTCAAAAGGCGTGTCAATAAATTAGACGACAACCTCTTTGTCCGCCTCATAGCCGGCATGGCGCCTCTCTGAGCGTGGTTTCGCGAGGAATGGTGTTATTGGCTGTGTCTGATCTTCCGTTGAAGTATTGGGGAGACACCCGCGCCTGCTGTCTATAAAAAAAAAAAAAAAGTATTTTTAGAGATTTGAGAAGATTGACAAAATGCAGCCAAAATAATATATTAAAAGCGACCGGTGGCCGAGTGGTTTCGGAATCGGCTTCTCATGCGAGAGGTCCGAGGTTCAAATCCGGTCGGCGTGTACCAATGAGTTTTTTTCTGGTGAAAAAAATTTACGTGCATGCCTACAACTGCTGCTTCACTGTTCGGAACCGGTGTAAAACTGTAGGTCCCTTCCCTTGCCCCTTACTAGGTGGTTGGCTCAAATTGTAGCCGACTGAGTAGGTACCACCGTACCTCCCCGTCCTCTATTGCCGTATAGCCAGTAATCCAGGAAAGTCTCCGGTATGGCACCTACCTTCTCGGAGGTGATACTGGCTGGTCAGAGCATGCGCTTTGGCCCCTCCGACCCATAGCGGATTACATAAAAAAATATATATATTAAAATAAAAATTACATTGCTAGCGCCCGCCAAAACGAAAGTTTCGCTTCAATGACGATTTCACTCTGCATCAACGCCACTTTTCCAATAATAATAAAATCGATTGTGATATAACCCTTTGTATTTACATACAATGTATCTTGCTATTGCAAAATTCTTCCGTCCATACCCTACGGCTTCATTCGCAATTACCTATTCCCTTACGTACAACGGTGTTAATTTAAACGGAATGACTTTCGTCGAAGACGTCTCGTCGGTTTCCACATTTTCCGCGAAGAGAAATCGATTCTTCGCGTCGAGGCGTCGATAATGACTTAATAAGCCGGACATCGCGACCGCCCATCTTCCCGTATCGAAGCCTTCGTCGCTATAGGACGCGCATACCTAAAGTATCAGCGATGAAAGCGACAGCTCGTAGACAGTTCGCTTGGCCGTCTGCACTGCAAGTAACCTTTGTCTAAAATGGATGCATCGTTTGTTTGTGCATGCAGTCAGGGACCTGGCTGTTTGTGACTGTGCATTATAATAAGATTATTAGAACTATATTTTCAGTGGGTAGTTACACAAAATTATGCAAAACAAAAACCAACGTCTATGTGACAACCGCGTAGGTTAGTTTAGACTGATGTGACTAAACTTGTACACTATTTAAAAAAAAACCATTTAAATTGTTTGTGTTTATATTAATAATGAAATTTGTTTTTTGTTTGTGTGTTTGTTTTTTTTTTTCTTTCTTCTTTCTTCCTGCAATCTGTCACTGTCTGTGGGACATTCAGAACGAATGTGTAATAATGTTCTTTCTCCTACTAATGAGTGCGTTGAAAATTAAATTATGAAAATATACTTTATTAAACAAAAGGGGAATCACTTAAACGGAGAAGGTATTCATTACTACTCATGGCTCGAATTATAGGTGAGATTGATGTTATATTGATACAATTTAATATCTTGAGAGGTCACCAATACCGAAAAGGCTGTAGTAAGATCAAGGCCAAAACCTCACTCCCAAATAAATTTGTGTCGAAATACCTTTATTACGATGCCCTCGTTTGAGAAACGGCTGCTTACGATGAGTATTTTGTTTTCTTACCTTTATTGTTTTTGTTTTGATTTGATGAAACCCTTCTGAGCTTTCTCTGATATATTTTCTTCAAGGGTAAAATGCCGCAAATCATTATTTATATATTTTATATAAATATTAAATTTTAACTGTACAAAAACAAACAAACAACAAATATTTTATATTGTCTATTGATCATTCATAAAGTTGTTTTACTACTCTCGAACTTGTCACTTTGTTTTTTATATCCGGTTCGATTACACCCACGAAGGAGCCGACAAGAAACTTCACAGGGGTTTTTATAAGTGTTTCATTACAATGTTTAGTAATTATCGTATCCACATAATATGTATATACATTTTTTTTTTAATATACATATACCGTTTAGAGTTATCGCAAACCCAAAGAGCAATATTAACTCATTGCCCAAACGTAAGCAAACACAATACCACAATATTAACACTAGTAGGTACGTATTTCCGAAAAGCACTACATTAACTCCTCCGATCAATATTCACACAGGCATTAAGGCCGTAGCACCACCCACCATTAATCAATCATCATCAGATAGTGTCGCTGGGCAGCACTTTTATAATTGAGCTCATCACACCCTCGTGCGCGCATCGAAGGCGCAGTGTGGAGATACCTTCTGGGGTTAACTCATTCATTCCAATATTGAAATACTGAAAATATGTTACCACTTTGTATGAAATCCATAGAACTTCAGAACAAGGCGTGTTGCGCTCTACATACGGATCTACTATATTTCCTACTAACCTTTACTGACAAGGACGAAACCTATTTAATATTTTGCAAAATAATAAAAAACCGGCCAAGTGCGAGTCGAACTCGCGCACCGAGGGTTCCGTATCGCCATGTCATGGTCAGCGCCACCCACACCATCTATGTATTAGTTAAATGCTTCATACTCTTTTCGGTAGATGGCGCGCATACACTTTTTAGTTTCTTCTATGGGGACCCCGTGATTTTTTTACTTTTTCCTATTTTTATTATTATTTGTTGTTATATCGGCCATAATAACACATATTCTGTGAAAATTTAACGGGGTATTACGGTTCAAGAGATACTTCCCTCGGACAGACGGATAGACAGACAGACAGACAGCGTAGGCTTAGTAATAGGGTCCCGTAAGACGGACACAGAACCCTAAGAAAATCTATAAAATTGTGAATACTTTCTTTAGGTACACTGCATAATACAATGATCGTATTTGATACTGAACGAAAGTCGAATCACACGGACTGGTTTCTATTTATAGACAACTTGGTGACTCGGCATGCTAATTTAACACATTTTACTATAATTTATGGCTGACGGAATATATAATTAAAATGTTGGTAAACAATAAATTATAATGGGTTGATTAATTTATTTTATATCGCCGCATTTATTAAAGGAAATAAAATTAAAAGTCATTTCGCACACACCGAAATGTAGAGATGTTTTAAAAATGTATGCTAGGCAAATAAAGTTAATCTGTTAATTATATACTCTGCCCGTTCTACCTGTAACATTAGAAGCACTGCCCTTCACAGTACAGCCTTAGGGCTAGATTGGGGGGCATAAACCAAACATGGTAGAAAACACCAAATAAAAAATGTAATATAAGTCTAGTAGATATATATATGTACTTAAGTCTATTTCTATAAGTATAAGTTTCTTTAAGTTTTTTATTTATATTCACATCTAAGTCTCTTTCTTTTAGTTTATTTTTATTAAATGTACATGTATTCTTTTTTATCTAAATAAACTGAAACTGAAACTACTGTGTAATGTCCATACATTTCTGCAGCCCGGTGCAACATTGGCGGCGTCGTCGGCGCCGCGCAAGGGAAGAGTTGCCGAGATTTTTAACTTTTCTTAAACCATTCATTACCGGCCTGGGTTTCGGATAATTATGTTCAGATAAACTGTGCAAATTGTACTCAAATTAATGTAGGAGCGATAATGATCTGGAAAGGCTTTCTTTAGCGGCGGCTGTGCGGTTCCGGGGTCAGGCAGGACTCGCAATTAGTTTAAGATTTAATGCGGGTAGGCAAATCTGATTGAATTATAAGTGATTGGAATTTATCGCTTCTTGAGAAAGGTATTTAAATCCGCTATCGGCCTCGGATAAGTCCAGCTGACTGGCAGGTGGATATTTCGCGATTCCGTCGAATAAGTATAAATGTGGTTAAATTAATTTAAAACAGCCTGGGGTTTGTAAAAAGGGGCATGAAAAGGCTCCTGTCAGGCCGGCATGGCATTCGCAATCCCCGTGCATCACAGATTGTCCATGGGCATCGTTGGACACCTACTTGTAGATGAAACGATGCCACATGTCGCGGCACCCATAAAAAACACCCTGTTATTTTCGTTTTAGTTAACTTGTCAGGAATGTTCTCACCTAGCAGTCAGCTGTTGGCAGCTGGAGCATCATGCTCGCATTAGTACAATTATTTCTCGCTTCGGCCATTTCTACGTGTCCTAACCAATGATATTATAAGTTAGAAGGAGGCAGATACGTTATCTGAGCTCCCAAGCGGCACATTAAATACAAGACCACAGTCCTGTCTGAAGTTAGTCGCCCACCAACTACGCACGCGTTCGGACCGCTAACCACGAGCCGCTAACACATCGAAAATGCCGTCGTGTGTAATGATAGTAATGAATGAATGAGATTCTGCACTAATTATAATAACTGGAATAAGACTATTCGAGTCGGCGCATCACTTAATAGTTCTTCCTCTCAACTTTTCAAGGGCGTGCCATGTGTGAGCACTGAATGTCATATAGATAGATAACCTATCTTTCCTAAAATATCATTGGTCCTAACCTAAAACGAAGGATACCGAGCGGAGAGCAGCATTAATGCCACACACGCCCACGCTCGTTAACGCTCGCTGACCGGCGAATTAATTTCGTAAATAAATAATTAAGTGATTAGCCCGCCGAGGACATTAACAATAATAAAATGGGTAACAGATTTCTCTAGGCTCGCCGCATTTGACGTTTTTACGTTTGCCGATGTGGGTAGCATGAATAATTTAAAATTGCGAGTTTTTTACTGGGATGCGGCCTACATGCGTCGATTAGTCAGCGTTTCAACAGAGCACAACAGCCCACGTGCCCAGATATTGGTTATTAACATAAAGTGCTACATTTCATTGAGCAATAATATGGCCATATGATTTTTATCAGATACAGCGAGAATATACTTCGAATAACTTGTTTTATTATATGAGTCCATTATTCTAAAAATATGAGTTCATGCAAAATGTATGTCTGTAACTCTTTGGTCATTCTTATTTTCAGATACAGATCATGATCTTTATGCTATTTTATAGCAAACATTCATAACCAGTATGACAGTACTAATCTAGTGTGTATTGTCCACAGGAGTCGTCAGCAACTACATCAGAAAGCGGCATCAGTGGAACCAGGACGTCGTGTGCCAATCAGAGCTACTACGTTGAAATCTCTACCAAAGATTCACCAAAGATGCCGAATATAATACGAGGCATTGTACGACCAATACCGATTTGATCAATGTGATATTTCAGCAATTTGAATTGTAAAGTGTTATTTTGAAATAAACTGAACTGAAACTACGCCTAGTATTTCATGAAATAATGCTACTTATTTAGATAATGTTTTATTTATTTAATGTTTTATTAAATTAATCCCTTAGTTTTGTAATATGGTTTTATAATTGTCAATTTTCTTATTTTCTGTTGTTAAATACAATTCTCTAGTACCCACACCACATTTTTTTCTCGGTAAAATAACTTTACTCAATTCTTTCAATATTGTCGAAAGCTGTTTGTCGTTGTCCCGAGAGTTTCAGACAATTGTATAGTTTCAACCCTTCTATGCCAATTATATTTAGGAATACACAGATCTTCACTTTTTATGGACTTGATCTTTGCCCGACCGATGCCAGCAAAAAAATTACCCAGTTTTCTATTTCATATTTTCATTATATTTCGACCTATTGTCGTCGTCAGATATATTTTTTTTAATATGTAACTCAAGTTTAATATGTCAAATGATAATGACGAATGATAGATGGCGTTGTCATGGGTTTCAATTTTTTGAATGTACGCGTAGGTATCTATGGTTTAATAATGGACGATATTTAGGCCGGGTGAATGGTGTGCGCCGAGGTTCCAGATGTATGAATTTTACACTTTAGTTACTTCCTACGCACATAGTAAGTAACTGGAAGAAGACGCCCGCCGATCGCTATTCTGTACACCTAACCAGAGTCATCGACACAGCCTGAACGCAAACCACACTGAAAACTTTTTTTTTTTTTTATGGAACCTGACACGGTTGGCTACATCACCTACAACGTCCGTGATATCAGCCCATAACACCGGGTGAACTAGGTGCCATGTCAGTGCTTCCCCTTTTGATCGTGCCGGCTACACTGAACTGATCGGAAAACACAAACTATTTACATAGCCGTTTAGACCGACGTTTCATTCAGTGCGGTGGTACCAACCCGGGCGGGTTAAACCGTACCACCAAGTAAGATTAGGAGGGAAGGGACCTACTACTACAAAACTATTGAAATCCACATTTCCATATCTCACCGATCTAATTAGCGCGCGCTCTAAATCCTATTTAAAAATGTGCCATTGTTACCCAAACTGGCGGGAGACAATAAGGAAGGGTTCGCAGTATAATTGCCGTTTATCTAGCCGAGGCGATAGCGGCCGCGGCTGTGAGTGCACACAGATAATTCTATAATGGCGCCCCGGGACACAGAGAGTAAGCGACAATTATCAGGCGGGTGACGTTCTCTTGTGTTATTTGGTTGTGGCATTGCCTTTTTGTGCCTCTCGCTGTGCGCAGGAGCGCACAATGAGGCGGCCTCTGTGCCCGTTGAGATACGATCGTGGGGCGAATACGTAATGCGTACGCGCAGGACACACTCGGAGCGGTCAACCGGCCCTTTTGTCTAACACAAACGGCCATTAGCCGGCAGATGTAGAGATAAATAGATGCGTTGAGAAGACAAGGCGAAAGGGTTGGATTGTGCAATAACTGAATGTGTGCGTGTAGCCCATATATGTACGTTACAAACTTATTCCACAAGCATGACCGCGATCTCAACTTCAAAGCCCAGAAACTCAAAGCGATCCCGTAAGAAAGGGTATTTCTAAATTTTCAGGATTGAGGCATTCATGTAGGCTGACCCGGCTGCGATAGAGGTACTTGGAAGGCGGTTGAGTGCGACAGTGCCCTGTGTGAACACCCGACTAATCATTACGAATGATTTATTGACAACGGCACTATTATTGATTTGTACTTGTTTCAAAGAATGCCAGATTACTCTGTCTAGGATCACCAGGAGTACAATTACAATTAGAATAGAATAGACTCTTTATTGAACACAATTGAAAGAAGAACAGTACACGACAAGACACAAGAAATATAGGAGTCTGCAAAGGCGGACTTATCATTGCAATTGATTTCTTCCAGTCAACCTTTCCAACAACCAACAATGAATGAATTACACATTTTTGTTTTCTTCTTCCTTTACTAGATAACACGATGGGCAGGCTCTATGATAGCGGCATGATAACATATAGTGCGACAAGGCTTGAAATGAACGTGGATGACGTTTGTGCGAGGGCGCTGCTGCAGCATTAGGGTTGTCAATTTTGAAAGTTTCCTTACACTAGGGGGGGAAAATATCGCTGCAAAAGAAAATGTATTTATAGTACCTATAAGGTAAGGGTGCTTACTTATTTTTTATTTTATGTATTGAATTTTAGGAAGACTTGCTCACTAATAAAATAACAGACTTCGATTTCTGCTAACAACACCACAGACTAAGAAGGGATACTCACGTACGCGTGAACGGGTGAAACGAGGGACCGTCATCTGGCAACACTGTGGCGACGTTAGTTCAGCTGTCAGCCACGTTCATTTCAAGGCTTTTCGCACTGTACTTATGATAAGAGCAAACTTTCACGCGTAGCTCAGGTCTCGCTTGTCGCACCCAAGTCGCGCTTGTCACACCGCGCCGCGCACTCCCGACACATACACGCTAACAGGAACAATGTTTGGATGCGAAACCCGATCGCGCTCTCTGGGAATGTCCGAGATAGAGTACAGCCGCTCGTTATGTATCTGCTCTGTATGTTTGGGATCAAGGCTGCTACATATTGACGAGAGTGTATACTAGCCGTCTGCGTAGTCCTCGCTGCGAGCATCGGCTAAGTTATCGGGGTGTAAGTCCGAAATAAGCTGACCAGTTCAAGAGCTCCCGTCCTTCGTGGGCTTTTGGAGCCTCAGCTTGGGGCGAACTTTCGAATTGATTGAAATGTATTAGATTATAGATAGAGAAATGTATAATAATAAATAGCATCGTTAATAAAATTGTATGACCTTTCATAATCAATGTCCAGAAAACAATATGTATATATTGTGCTATAATTATGGATGTCTGTCAATTATTTGTAGATATATAGGTACCTCGGAATTAAATTAAAAAAAACTTTAATAAATAAATAAATTGCCAATGAATTGTTTTCTTTTTCCTCTAGTTCGCATCTTCTTCTCTGCTATTGTACAATTCAGATGTATATTTGTTTATCTTTTTGTTAACCTTAAAAACCCATTATTAGACGTGTATTATTAGTAAGTATCCTTATTATAAATTATTTTATTTTCAATTTTCACAATTATTTCTCGCTTGTCAAGTCTTTTGCTAACTACCTACTTACTTAACTTACACTTCACTTTATTAATCGAAACTCAAACGTGCGAAAGTTGGCTGGAATAAATATACGTAAGGGATTAGTTCGCCTTTGCAACTCAAGTAAATTTTATATTGAGCTTGTTTTTGACAAATGTTTTTGGAGCGAAGAGAATACTTTCTCTATTTTTCTATCTATCTAGCCCACCTATCAATATGAAATGTTGTAAGTATACGAAATCTCGAGATCGTAAACTCAATATTTCGCGAGTACGATGTCACAGACAAAAGTTAGTTATAATCTATAGCAGATGATGTGAATGCTGGTCATGCACGTGAAGTTACGGCACACAATAAAAGTGCAATGCCATCGTAAACCAAGAAACACGAAACTACCATTACACTGCTAAACACTGAATCCTGCCGGTTCCGTGTGACCGCAGCGGTGCTTTAAACTCTCATCGAGATATTCCGAGCACAGGTCGACTGTGCTGGCGACAAGCGTGGAACTAGACTCGGCACTAGTCGGAGCCATCCAGCCGAAGTTAAGGAGACGGAGCGATACAGGTTCTTATCTCCCGACATCCGCGACGAGAGATAAAAGCGACGGCTCCCGCATTGTCCCTAGAACAGGCCCCGGGAATACTTTTACATATTATTCCGATGGCAGCGGACTCTTATCATCATTGTCTTGCAGCGTGTATCGCGAGCGAGTATCTACATATTATCTCGTCTTTGTTTTAATAATGATCTCGTTTGTTACTTACGATTCAATTTCGTGTCGCTGTCAGGGCTCTCCTAACTGGAAATGTTGGCCATAAATAAATGTACATAATATAAATATTTATATTAGTGCGCAGCAAGGTAGAATCCATAGTGCAGCTGACATGCAACGGTTCCCGCGGGACCGACTAGACGACAATGTGGGAGTAGAGACCCGGGAGTTCTCCGACCCTAACGTCAAATCGCATCTAGTGGTGACGCACTAATCAGATTCAGATTCAGATTCAGATATTTATTTCGCCATAAAGAACACACAACGATTTATTTATTTATTTATTTAACAATAACAATATTTCATTGAGACATATGCATATTCAGTATGGTTCGTCATAATTTTTTTTTTGTCATGTCCCGTTCAGCAGTGCAATCTATAAGGAAGAACCGGGTAAGAGCTTTCTTTAAATATAACTTACATACTAAGTTTCATTATGTTAAATATAACATACTATAAAAAAAATATTAAGTCAAGATATTATACCCATTAAAACAGATAATAAAATACAAAACATAGAACATAGGGTTCAGTCAAGTTATTTAATTTCAGTTTATGCATAAACAATTTGAATTATCAGTCAGCAGAATTTTTATTTACAGTAAGAAAAAAATTCAGCTAACTTATAAAATGGATTGTCTAAGAGAAATATTTTCAGCTGACTCTAGAACAATCTAATCCCCATTTCAGATATTATGAATTATATATACAGGGTTTTTTCAGGATAGGCTTTAGAAACTTCAGGAATAGAAAGTACTCATTATTAGAAGAAAAAAATCCTTATCATTCAAATCGAAATACTTTTTTTTATACAAAAATTTTAAATTGTAATAAAAACTCCATGGACAGTGAGATTTGACAACAGTGCTGTCTAGGTCTAGGGAGTGCAATGACCTAGTCCAGTCCCCTTTTTCTTTTGATGTCATTCAAATTTAAGTGTTTGGGATTTACCTAAATGCAGTTCAACTCTATTATAGTTCAGCATGCAAGTTAGTCATTTTATTTTTATTTAATAAAGACGGACGTTAATCGTCCACCAAATTTCGATGAAACGATTTTCAAGAAAAAATACTATAAAATGACCGAATCTGGGAAAAAGTATCAGAGCTTTTCGTCTTCAAATATGGACCCCTTTCGAACCCTGAAGTTACGAAATCCTATCCTGAAACAGCCTGTATAGTAATTTTTGCCCACGACTTCGCTCACAGTAGACTCGGTTTAATAGCAAATCCGATTTAAAAGCAAATATAAATGATCGCTTCTCTTATATATCTCTCTCCCGTCCATACTTTCTTTGATACTGCTCAGCCCTAAGGTAATTTAGCGTGATGTATAATATAGCCTTTAGGGAGCCTCAATAACTACTTTTTTCATTGGTGCAAACCGCGTCAAAATATGTCCAGCATATCCGGAGTTTACCTTAAGGGTCTACCTCCCTAAATTATGCCTCTCACTCTAACAATGCGCATTTTTCATGCATTTTATTTTATTATGAAAAAATTAAACTTATAAAAAATCCTCTGGGAGAAACATGCATGATAAAATTATTAATGTTTTTCATTAAAAAAATTTTATACTCCAGATATAATAATAAAAAAAAAACTAAAAGTTTATTAAAATTTAGTTTTTTTTTTTAATTATTATATGTGGAGTACCAATTTTTTTTATTGAAAAACATTAATAATTTTATCATGCATGTTTCTCCCATAGAATTTTTTTATAAGTTGTATAATTTCTTCATAATAAAATAAAACGCGCATTTTTAGAGTGAGAGGCACAATTTAGCGAGGACATACATGCATTCCCTTTTATAAGAAGTAGAGATAGAGATATTTGAGCGGGTATTCGACACAACTATGAGCTCGAAATTCCATTGGGGGCAGGTGATGAAATCACTTTTTACGACTTATTGTTCGAAATGTGTAAAGTTTTAGACACCCCGTCCGTACCGAAGCAAAAAGAACAAAACGCAAGACACTTCGCCGCAATCTTTAATCTGCGATCCGTCGGCACGAAACGGACTTCAGCTTCGATTATTGGCAATTTCGGTTCGGACAAAAAATAAAACCGCCAAATTCTGTGAGTAGAGATCAAATACAGTTGGTCCACGCGTGGCATATTTCGGTAATGAAATGACAATTACCTACGATGCTGCGGATTCCGCGGCGGTCGTCGTCTTCGTTCGGCGCCGCCGTCATTACACAACTACGACTCGGTATGGCCGGAGCGGCTTTATTTTTATTGTTTTCGATTCGACGTTCAATTGTTTTATAAATAAGAGCGAAGCCGCGAGCGCGATGCGGCAAAAAACACTATCGATCAATCGGTGCGCGAAAGCTCGCATCGCGAAGATGAAGGTCGATATGACCGCCGCGCGCGGACGACTCCCGAGTCCCGACTCTATCGCGACAGGTTGCTCGGTTCGACTTGAGCGTTGACGCGGTCGCGAAGCTGGCACCGACGACGACTAGCGTACGCCGCATCGGTTACAGTCCAATCATCGAAGTCCAATCGAATTTGAATCTTCTCTGTTCGCGTAGGCAGCATTCGGCGGGTGGACGAGTGGTTTGGGCATCGGCTTCTCATGCGAGAGGTCCTAGGTTCGAATCCGGTCGGCGTGTACTAATGAGTTTTTTTCTGACGAAAAAATTCATGCGCACCTACACCCGCTGCTCCACCATTCGGAACCGGGTGTAAAACTGTAGCGCCCTTCCCTTGCCCCTTACTAGGTGGTAGGCTCAAATTGTAGCTGACTGGGTTGGTACCACCGTACTGGGTGTAAGACGGCCGCATAGCAGCCTCGTTTGTGTTCTCCTCTAGTCTAGTATAGCCAGCAATCCAGGGAAGTCTCCGGTATGGCTCTTACCTTCTCAGAGGTGATATTGGCTGGTCGGAGCATGTGCTTTGGGCCCCTCCGACTCAGCCACCCATTCCGGTTTTCATAAAAAAATATATAAAAAATTGTACGCCGCACGCCGCCTTCGCCGCCGCTTCGTAAGGTCTTCGTATCGTCATATTACAACCGAGCAGCACCACGTGAAAGATTCCATAGCAGAGCTGTCCAAACAGTTTATACTTTTAAATCTATGCCCGCTTATCTGTGGTGATGATCTGAAGTTTGCTTATCACGAGGCGCATCTGATCGGCGGCTGAGGAGTTTCTCCAGCGTAGATCTTTATTATGCACCTCTCGACTTAGAAGTCGGCGGCGGAGGGCGCACGATTGTCGAGATATTTTATTATAATATGACGTTTAAATACAAAATTTCAGACGGATATTTTGATGTGCCATCAAATTATGCTATTGTCTCGCGAATTCTGTATTCCTCTATTGAGGAGCATCAGTCAATATTGACAGATTTATTTGCTGAGGGCTTGACAAAGCTCCGCCGCTTCGGTGCGAGTGTATTCTCATTCTGAATAGTGGGGCGGAGCGAGAACCATTGACAAAATATGTCAGAATTGTATACAGTTTAGTTTCGATATTAAGCATACTTTATTAAGTGCAAACATAATTTCCGTTTACTTATTTAAAGGAGTCGGTGGATCGCTAAGTAAATACCCGCGCATTGCATATTAGATACTTTCTTAATCAAGATTTGCCTGCACTAATAATGCAATAATATTATTATTTAGAAATACGAGTACATACTGCCAGAGATTGTTCAATATCAACACCAAGGCTTTCAGTCTATAGACCGTTCACAGTTATTTTACCTCTAGCCATCAAGTTGGCTAACCTGAGCTCTGTGTTGCCATAATTAGTTCGTACTATTTCCCTGTACGAAATATTTGAATATATATTTTAGAATAGAATAGAATAGAAACTCTTTATTGCACACAAATTTAAAGAAGAACAGTACACGACAAGAAACAAGAAATGCAGGAGTGCGCAAAGGTGGACTTATCACTACAAGTATAACAGGTACTCATACATAATTTCCACTACCACGGGTAAAATATTAATAGCAAGTAACCCTTTTTACGACCGTAGTACTAGTGACAGGAAGTGGTGCCAACCTAGGGAAGATACAATGACATGTGTCAGAGGTAAAATAACCTGTGAACGCTCTGTATATTGTTATCTTGTTTTTTTTTTCTATTGAGGCGGTCTAAACGTTTGTTTCGGTGTTTAAATAATATTGCACAGGGCAACCCTAAAACAAGTAACATCCGCACAAACAAGGTAATTTGTCAAAGAGAACTTTTTTGCCTTAGCCCACAGCTGAATCGGTCCATAATTATTTCGTCAATTAAAATCCACCTACGTGAGACTTCGTCAGAGGATGTAGGCAGCTCGCACGCTGGTTGCCCAACAGATTATGCATTCTTTAATTCTATACTTTATTCGTTCAAGGATTCCGCACTTTTCGATAAAAGTTAAATTACAAATTTTAAAAACCCCTGGCACATCAACAACCCTTAAAAGGTAAAAAAATAATGTCGGCTTAGTTAATTAAAGGCGTCGGGAGACCGATTTAAATTTTTTTTACGTAGCGTTCCCCCGACGCGACGCCTTTAATTAACTAAGCGGACATAATTAGGTTTCCGTATCCCGTACGGAAGCCTATTACTAAGCCTCCGCTGTCTGTCCGTCCGTCCGTCCGTATGTCTGTCCGAGGGCTGTATCTCTTGAGCCGTAATAGGTAGGTAGGTAATTTTCACAGAATATGTGTTACTATGACGGATATAACAATAATAGAAAAAAGAAAATGGTAAAAATTAAGAGGGGCTCCCATACATCAAACGAGCGAAAAATCGATTAGTCACGCTACTGAATAATAGATGGCGCCACAG
This sequence comes from Nematopogon swammerdamellus, assembly GCA_946902875.1. Classification (NCBI taxonomy): domain Eukaryota; kingdom Metazoa; phylum Arthropoda; class Insecta; order Lepidoptera; family Adelidae; genus Nematopogon; species Nematopogon swammerdamellus. The sequence goes on along the minus strand of OX336345.1, from coordinate 936,817 downwards.
GCTTTTATACATTGCATTGTTGAAAGACAAAAGATAGGCGGATATTATTCATAGCTGATAGATACGGAAACCTCCGTGCGCGAGTAAAACTCGCACTTGACAGATTTTTTACTTTTTAAGGTTTGCTGATGTGTCGGAGTTTTTTTTTAATTTGTAATGTATGTATTTCAAGCTTTTCAAGAGATGTATAAAACTATATATATAACTATGTGGCAATTATGATAAGTAAATGGCTTCAGAGGGGCAATGATGACAATAAAATATTTAATTTAAATTCGAAACTATTATTCCTTTCATTAGCTTAGTCAGAGAGCTCGCTACTGCATACTTTAACGACGTTCCATTCCAAATGAAAGCAAATGGGTGCGGTTTGAATTTCGAAGATGGAATTGGCCGATTTGTTTCAGGCGTTCCACAAGTTCAATTCTGTTGTCCGCCGCAGACAATGCCGTCGCCTCTAATCGTCGATACAAGAACCTGATTATGTGTTTCATTAGTTTTTCGATTACCCGCCATTGACATTGGAAGGAGACGAGGACGGCAACACTGGCCCGCCCACATCGCGACATTGAGACGTGATTCGACATGAAGTGAGCCCACATGAACTTGTTACCGGCAGTCAAAACCTGATGTTTTGTACCAACAGAACATTTTGAATGCGTCGTTGTGATTATAATGTTAAAATTGTAAATTGTATTTTATTCATTGGCTGCAATGCAATATGCCTTGCGCGATGTACATTCGGACGATGAAGAAGCAAATTATATGGGGTTGCGTAGTATGTGGAATGTACACATACATATATGTGTACATTACACCCTCATATACACACACACACACACACAGCCTCACACACTCACACGCTATTTCTGTTTTTAAGTAATTGATTGTATTTTTATTTGTTTTTTTTTTTACTGTTGCATCCCGACAATCGGGCTAAGCAGAGTAATCGGTGTTATGCTGCAAGTACTCTTGTAAATTACAGCACAATACCGACCGCCACGCTTAGCAAAGTATTAGAACAAGATAACTATCAAGTAGCAAGTAAGGCAAGAAGACCCACTTGCTACATGACTCGACGGAAGGACCATGCCAAGGTGAGAGGTGGCTATCCTGTGGCCCTTTAGCACGGCATCTTGTCCTTATACTTTAGTCGCCTTTTACGACATGCGCGGGGAGAGATGCAGTGGGAATATTATTTTTAATTATCGGCCCCACCGGGTTTAATATTATATTTTATAAGTAGTAGAAGTTCGAAATTTAGAAAATCTGAGTTATTGGCTGAGTCGTTTTTAATAGGGTTGAAATTAAAAACGACACGCATAGTGGCACATAGACCGGTCCTTGCTTTAACAGCGTCTGTGTAGTAGTAGGGCGGAGCCAGGCCCTTAGACTCTTTTGTATGTTATTATTAGCCTTGGCACATTGATTGTATTTCCGTAAAAATATCGCTTTGCGATTTTTTGGCACTTAGACCCTATAGAATTTCAACTCTTCTTGTGTTTGTTTTATAATTATTATTCATACATGGCTGTTAGCTGTTCAATAAATAAATAAATAAATAAATACCTATACCTACATTCACTCACGGCAACAAAGAACGTCCAGGCGCAAAGATAAAATAATACAATTAACACGAAATTTAAATGAACCAATGGATAGATTGCCAGCAAAAATGACATAAAAATGCACCACGCGGAGGAGTTCAACAATCAATCAGTCGTCAGCTGCCGGGAATAACCAGCCAAGTGTCTAGCGCAGCTATTCTCAACCAGTGTGTCGCGAGAATTTCTAAAAATAAAAAAAAATCCCCTTTTCGCGCGAAAGGGCGAAATTTTGCTGAAGACTGCTCAATGTGGACAGTGAAATGATAGTCTGTTTAATTCGTCCACGTACAGAAGATCTGTGTAAAGGTCGTCAGGCTCAAGTATCACATTAGGATCTACTCAGCCTAATGTTCAGTGTTCAAAAACGATTACTTGTATTACTTGTAAGACTTGTGTTTAATTTGAGTGTGTCGCCAGTCTAAAAAAAATCTTCAGATGTGTCGCAGAGGAAAAAAGGTTGAAAACCCCTGGTCTAGCGCACCTCGCACTCAGAGAATGTTACACATTTAATTACATTCGCTGCGATATTAAGTTGCACTTTACATAAATGTTTATGGATGGACGGACGCATTATTAGAGGATGAAAGCAGCTGTTAAGTGGACGGTGAGCGCGGGTGCTTTATCAAAACCGCCCGGGACAGTTTGATTGCGAACCGCCCGCAAATGATCGCGAGTAAATAATGCTAGTAACGATGAACCGAACGTATAATTGATTTCGGTTATACCTCATTATGCAATTACTGACGGCTCTCTCGTTATATTGGAATAACGGTTTAATCGGGCGCTTTGAATTATCTAGCTTCTAACTCAGCGATTTCCAATGATATTTTAATCGGTACCTCTTAGTGAATTTTCTGAAACCCAAGTAGTACCCCTGAGTGAAATGTTTAAATAATTAATTTTTTTTCATATGGTTTTTATTAGGTTTCCGTATCCCGTACGGAAGCCTATTACTAAGCCTACGCCATCTGTCTATCCGTCCGTCCGTCTGTCCGAGGGCTGTATCTCTTGAACCGTAATAGGTAATAGCCCGTTGAAATTTTCACAGAATATGTGTTATTATGGCGGATATAGCAACAAATATTAATAAAAAATAGAAAAAGTACAAAATTAAGGGGAGTTCCCATACAAGAAACGTGTTTTTTTTTGTGGTGCGAAAACCTCGGTGCGCCAGTCCGCCTCGCACTTGGCCGGTTTTTTTTTACATAGGCAATAATGTTGTTTATCTCTCGTATAAGTCATTTATTAGGTTCTAATATATGTTTAGTAATCACAATTTAATACGAAATAGGTCGAATACGAACTAATACGACTAAGGGATATGACTCCCTTCTTATATTACTAGGTGGTAGGGTTTAACCCGCCCGGGTTGGTACCACCGCACTGAATGAAAGGTCGGTCGAAACGGCTATGTAAATAGTTTGTGTTTTCCGTCCAGTTCAGTGTAGCCGGCACGACCGAAGGGAAGCACTGACGTGGCACCAAGTTCACCCGGTGTTATGGGCTGACATCACGGATGTTGCAGGTGATGTAGCCAACCGTGTCAGTTTCCATAAAAAAAAAAAAAAAAAAGGTCCCAATCAACCATTAATCAGTGGAGATAATTTTCACTAATGAGATAAGTGGGCCCCTTAATCTTTACTTAAGATTGTAGTGGTAAACTTGGCCTTTAAGTACGCCCACGCGTACCCCCCTCTCTTGAGCCTGCGTACCCCTGCAGGGGTACGCTTACCACTATTAGGGAACCGCTGTTCTAAGTGCTCGACAAATTATGAGAGCTTTCGCGTTGAACGGAGAACGGAGAGTGTGGAACTGTCTTCCGGCGAGTGTATTTCCTGACTCCTTTAACCTGGGTGTCTTCAAGCGTCGTATTAGCGGGCTAGACAGCCTAGCAACAGCCCGCAAATCTGCTGGCATGGCACCTAACTGAGCGTGGTTTCGCGAGGTGATTTTGGCTCTCTCGACTGCACCATTGGTCTCTCGGCACAGCCACACATGGCTGTCCCGAGACCACATATGGTTTACATAAAAAAAAATCAGAAGTTACTACAGTGAAAGTAGCGTCAACTTCAATAGGTCAAAAAGGTAGGACACCGTTAAAGCTTCCAAGTGGAGCGCTCATATAGCAGCGCGGTCGCCTCGCGAGCTTTATCGGCGCGAGACGGCAGCCGAATTAACGCCGCGTTCGAAAATTATCTTTTAAACAAATTGTCGAGCGTATTACTCTTGCGCATCTTTCTGCGTATCCCGTAAATTGAGCCAACGGTATCTCGCTTGAATTATCTACGAATATTCTTTTTCGCAATTTTTGCATTTTAAAAGCCCTTCGATGCGATACAATATACACCCGCACTGTAATTATATCAATAAATCTTGAGCACACTCTCGCGCCGCGCCGCCGCCGCCGTCACCCCCGCGCCTGTCCTTCGAGCGCGAGCAGAAAAGCCTTCAGCTTTCGATCGAGCTGAACGCGCTTCCATTCGAACCTTTGTAATGTAATATTATGTACATTTTGATAGATATTGTTGTTTATTGTTTATTTAGCATCTATTGGCAGTACACTGCACTCAGATTTGTCATATTTACATTGTAACATTCCGCCAGTTCGATTACCACAGCGAAGAAGAACTGACCAGAAACTTCACTGGAAATTTTTTCAATGTACACTTAGTCTAATTTACAAAAATGTTTGCCACTGCCTAGACGCGCATGTGCTGATTTGTGACAGATGCAGAAATTCATGACAAAGTGAAAACATTTTTACTATGAAATTCTATGAAGTTATATTCCCACCACACTGCCACAGGAAGCAGGCCAGTCTCCACAAACAGCGCCCGTTCACGAGCACCACACCTGGGCCAGCCATCGCCTCCCTCAACCATATTATAGGGTGGGAAACGACCCGGACCCGGATGGTCACCAATAGTCGTATTTTTAGTCAGATGAAGTAAACTGACGCTTTCTGGGTTGCCAGTTTTTGAGGAAAATTAAATAGTGTTGTGACACAAGCAAGGATCGACATGAATCTGACTATTAGAAAGAACAATTAATACGCTGTTCCCAACACTATACCACTGCAATAGCAGAGCTTATGTACTACCAAACGAATATCAAGTTCAGTTTCAACAAGTTAGTGGTGGTGACAGTTATGTGACATGGTTAGAATGTGCCATCCCGGATCGTGGCAGTCTCTCGAGAGGTTAATTATTTTAAGATTTGTTTGTTTTGTTTTAGTTTAGGTACTTTTAATTTCTATCTTATTTTGTAATTAGCTTTAATTTTATTTAAAGTCTTATATAAATAAATGTATGCTAATATACTCGTAATTCAAAATGTGAAATGCAAAATAATTGATAATTATCGATCTGAAAAAATGATTATTGCTTACATCACAATTTATGACCGCTGGCGTCAAAACTTTCGCTTTTTGCAGTGTAATGTGTAGTTTTAAGGTAAATCGGCGTCAAGATTTCGGTGCAAGTGATTTTTATTTAGCTTCAATCGTGTAAGACATTCATCATCTGCGCATCCAAATTACACGGACGGTGTGAGTCGTGATCAATCTTAAATTGCAGTTGTCGAGTGTCGAGTCGAGCACTCGTCTTCGGGTCCGCCCGCGCGGTACTCGGTTGGTGCCACAGAGCATGAAATGCGCGCGCCCGCCCCTACTAGAGGCGCCGTGAGCGCGATTTCTCTACAATGGCGTTGAAGCCTGTGGGCGTGGCCTATGACTTACATATGTGTGTTGTGCGTGTGCATTTGTTTTGTGCGTGTGCCTAACTTGCTCCTCTTTGTGTGTAGTGTCGACACTAGCACACACACACACATACGAAGCGCTAGCAGCTCAGCGTACGGTTATTGGGTTTCAAATATTATCGCTTAGGGCGCCTCTAGTAGGGGGCGCCCGCGGTAGGTATTTGATGCTCTGTGGTTGGTGCAAACTGATTTATACTTTTCCCTCCGTGTGGCGAAATTCGATCGTCTCCGAAAACATTTCGTCACGTGGCTTGCGTCGCCGCTTAATAGTGGTTCTGGGGGCTGAATTTCTCCAGCATAAAAAAGCGAAGATCGCGTCTGCCGCTGCGCCGATGCAGCGGCTCGGCTGTTTTTGCTGCGAAGGCAATTTGCATTAATATAACATATTCGCGTTATCACTCTACGTCGCGCGTGCGTGGTGCGAGCGAGCGCTGACGGCTTGCGAGGACACAGGTGTTTGAGACACGTTCCGTGTCGCCAATGGCGCCATTCGAGGGAGACACGATCCGAAGGGAGACGGCTTTTGAATTGTCTTAATCCAGCATCCAATATATAGACATAGACATAGTATGTAGGAAAATGTAAGCGTTCTCTGAAAGTTCTACAAGTCCTTAAGTATGGAAACTGACAAGCTTGGCTACATCACCTATAACATTAGTATGTCAGCCCATAACACCGGGTAAACTAGGTGTCATGTCAGCGCTTCCCTTCGCTCGTGCCGGCTACACTGAACTGGACGAAAAACACAAACTTTACATAGCCGTTTCGACCGACATTTAATTCAGTGTGATGGTACCAACCCGAGCGGGTTGAACCATACCACCTAGTAAGGTAAGAAGGGAACAACCTACAGTTGTTTAAGATCAATATTCGATTCGACGAATGTTTCCACTCCCACTGGCATTAATATACGATAAACTTTGATAATTACCGTGACAGTAGGCGTTGACATAGAAATAACGATTGTTCTTTATTTGTATTAATAGCTGTAGCCACAGCGATAAAAGCGATAAAAAGTATTGCATAGAGTTGAAGACATGTCATATAAAAGATTTCAACGCGCAACTGCGTTAGTTTTCTTTTAAAACTCGATTTATCCTGTATGTAGCTCGTTCGTAGTCGGGTCGGTATACATTAACATCTAAATAATGATCATACTGTTAGAACGTGGCTTTAAAACTTATTTTTAACAGGTTCCATAAAAAAAAAAAAAAAAAAAAACCTAAATAGAAACAATTCCAAGTAACTATTTTCGCATTAATAAATTCCCATAGAGACTCATGCATGTACTGGTATCTCGTTCCGCGGAGTCGTGAGCATCGTATAGATTTTAAAGTTAAACTACATACTTGTATGTAGGCAACAAATTCAAAATGATGGAAACGGCATCAATTTACCCGTAGGGAAGGAAAACGTATGAATTTCGACCACAGAACAATTTAGTTGCGAGGAGACACCGCAGTCCGGTCACGTACCAACTCCAATATTACTCATTGCACGTCACAATATTTAAACCGCTCTCCGCATAGCATTAACGGCTGACCCTATTGCGATAGCGATGCCAGGTTAATATATGATTTAGCGTGAGTTTTCAGCGAACAATAAGAGGGAGCGCATACGGGTACACGCAGGTTCATAAAGCCTTAAGCCTATATCATTCGGGCCATATGTACCGTAGGATTGATGCAGACATATGAAAAGTTAAAGATAAGTATAGGGGATGTTCTAGGTTTTCAATCTATAGGATTATCTTTAGTGAACTTCGACGTTGAAATAGCAAGTTTTTTAACTTCGCTCGATAGAAAAAAAAATCCAAATATTCCTCTATTTTTGCGGCAATTTCTATGTATATGAATGAATGAATGAAATATAATGAATTATATTTTTTATAATTTTTCACCAAATACAATTTTATGTTCTTTAGTGAAGCACGATTTGAAAAATTCACAAAGCTCAAATTGTTCATACTTATTAAAATAAAGACGATTTGCGCGCTATTCGCATTCGCTTTGTTTTATCATAAGCGCCTTGTGGCGATTCCATCCCGCTCTAGTAAAGAGGAAACTGACTAAAGAGGAAACGGGGGCGGCGCCCCTGTCCCCGCTCTCCATTCCGCTGAGCGCATGACGTCACTATGAGTGGAAGAGTACGTATAACTGGGTATATGCAGTCGACTCCTTTGTTGGAGCTTTTTCCTTTGATAATAGGGGTAACTGAAAATCTCTGCAGTTCTCGTCACGGATCTGCAGCTTTGAGCTGAGATAACTTCCTTTTTCCTCGAAAATGTAGCAGTAGTTTTTTATTTAGTTATAAATTTTAAATAATTTTAATGGAGTTAAATAAACGCATTTTCTGTTCTTTCTTTCTTCTTCTTAACATTCATTTTCTTTGTTTACATTAATGCGAACTTCAATAAAATCCTTCTAGGACAAATGTGATTTATTATGTAGTTATATCCAGGGGGTAAATTAACTTTAAACTCAAACGTAGTAATGATATTTTGTTCACCTTACCTTAAAACTGCTGAAGAAGATGGTCGACGTGGTATCATCGGGTAATACTCGTATGTATCATGTTACCCAACACCGCCGCTGATGCTGGACTCAATCCTTTTCAGAATTGAAGCGTGTCTTGTATTTTTGTGCACACATTTCTTGTAATAGCAGTATTATTTTATCTAAACAATTTTAACTATTTCTTAATAGAATGAAGCGAAAATAAAAAGTCGTAGAACAAATTAATCTCTCGCATATTCAAAATGATATCCTGTGCGTAAAAAAATTATACGACTGAGGTCTTACGTATTACGATCCGACTACTACCAGAATTGTTTTTTATTGCTTCCGAACTGGGTGGCTGTGCTCAAGGTCGAAGCCTCAGGTGCAGCCAATTTCACCCCCGAAGAGGTGCCAGTCCGGCTTGAAGGCGGACTAGGGGAAAGGCTATTAACTCGCGATTTGAATAGGGAAAGATATTCCCCGGAAGCGCGTTCCACATGTGAGACTATATGATTAATGCAATGCTGAAAACGCACACACAATCGAAGACAACATCAAACAAACAAGCAAATGTATGTGCAGTGCAGTTAATGTGTTAGTGTTAGTAAATACGGTAACTACATACTTAGACGCTAACTTACACGACCCACAACCTTATCCTAAATGTGGCCATTACGCACGCTCAATCAGACTGACAGTATTTGCATTCATATTGCAGGCCGTGCTGTTCTATTGCGTCAGAATAGAACAGCGTGACTGTCAGTCTAATTGATCATGTAATGAGCCCCTAAGATATCAAACAGAACACATACCTTACTCGATGAGATTTCTTCACGTTCAGTCACATTACAAATTTATCATTAAACCGCGATTTCAATAAATTCTCTTCGGAAAGCTTCGCTCGATCCGATGTCCGAGTCGACACGGATGGAAAATTTAATTAATCGACTCCGGCCGAGGCACGGCGGACTCAAAAACGTCGTAGGAGGATCATTGAGCAATTATTGCATGTTTATGAATGTAATATTCACGTTCGCCTCAGCGAAAGTAATTACGGGGACGACTCCTTCGAATTTTGGACATCGGACCGAGAGAATTCGCCGCAACGCGTGAACGTTGTACGGCTCGTCCGCATACACTATCGGACACACCCCGCCGAGGAAGAAAGCGTCGCTTTAATATGCATCAATAATTAAATACTTTTTTTTTTATTTCCAGGGAGACAACGCTACGGGCAGCCTTCTTCCTCGAGAGCGGCGGAGGATGGTCCCGCAAGGCGAACGACTCAAAACAAAACAACAAATAAACAAAATGTATGCGAGCAGCGCCCGCAAGCGACACCTACAGCTTTAGGCCTTTAAGCTGCAGGGCCCGCGCGGGCACACACTCGATACATTTTGAGACGGCCGTATTTGAAGTAGTTTTGAAGTTCGCCTGCCGTCAGGGCTGTCGCGGACGGGAAGTGGGAAACCGCACACGACCAACATCGGCCGCGCGGGCGCAATGTCCGATAGTGCACGATCGGGAGGAAAGGTCACAAGACACAATCGTAATATTAAAATGTACAATGTGTTTTAATTTTATTTTTGTATGTCATCACCGTTTTCCATCGCTGACATCGCGTAACCACATATAAATTATGTCATAGAAACAAAGAGAAATAGATCAATTATAAAAAATAGTCTACATTAAATGTTTAAAATTATTTTTAAATAAACAAATTATTGTACAATATTGCATCTACTGTTAATAATATCGTCTCCTAATTGAACAAAATGTACAATATTTACACAGCTGAACTGCATGTTTACTAACGTAACATCTGCACACAGATACGAGACGTCTCGATCGCTCGCAATACAAATGGGTATTGGTTTCGTTGTTTGTACCAGATTAACCTATATTTTAACCGTCAAGTTGCTTTCTGAATCGCTCAAAGGGACCTTTATCCGTCGATCCGTCACGTTCAAGTGCGAGTCCATGAAGTGCAAGTCGAAACAAACGCTTCACGCCCCGCGGAGTGCATTTTTTGGCTGCGCCATTCATCACGGCAACTTGAATAACGTAATGCGGGTCTTAATAAAAAGGCGTCAGGAAATACTTAATTTTGCATTTTGACATCAATTACGCCGAAACGATTCAGGTGCGCCGCGTGCAACAGTAACGTGCTATGTCACAATATTACATGATTTGTAGCTTGATAATGAAATGACACACGCGTACCGAGCGGTGTAACTCAGTAAGCAACTTGGCTGGACTCGAAGCTCAATGTAGGTACGTAGTATGTTCCTTCAAAATATTCATACTTATCAGATACTAATGTGATCCATCCGATAATCTGATAGACATTATTGCTTCAATGGCATGTAATAATTTAAATTTCATTTAAAATTATTTCGCTCAATTGCGTCTATCATTGATAAATACATCAATACTGTTGGTCCATTGATGGTCCTCGAGCGCATATGAAGTCTGTAAAAATCCTTTGGAAGCACAATATATCGAACTTTGTTCGAGTAATGTCAGACAGTTGAATCACGAAATTGAAACCGAAAGTTAAAGAAAAGTCGTATCGACCAGTCTCGAGCACCGTTCGTCACAATAAGTCTCGTTTCGAAAACACTCCGGTAGTTCACTGGTTAATCAAGCCACAGTCTCGTTAATGTCACACAATTTGCCGTAATCACTATGTTTAATTTAACTCGACACTGCTACAGTTCAAAACATTTCGAAATGTTAAAACGAAAATCAGTCCACTTACAAATTCGTAACAAGTCTCATTATGCATTAAGTACAGTTATTCAGAGTTCATCATGTTCATTGCCAAGCCAATACTCAGTGTCGCACACTCACAGCCGACTTGCGACCAGGTCTCTCGTTGGATGTACATTATGTAAGTAGTAACAAAAACAGCAGTCGGTGTGAAAGTGTACAACGAAATACAATACAAGCACATGACATCCACACAGAAGCAAAACATTCAAAACAACTGAACATGCTTAAGTACGCTCGTTAATTAGCAGATTTAACATTAACAACTCACAAAATGGAATGTCACGTAATTTCACAAAAAATATCACCGATGAATAAGTAAACTGCGCCTATAACAACATCGACGTTTCCAGATCACAGTATACGCATAACAACAATTAAAAAAACTGTGGACGGATCGCAATCTCAACATGTTCTATAGCATGGACGGCCTAACCTGAGGCGAACGCACGTACGCACACAAATGCATTTCTCTAATACAAATGCTTGACATGCACCTATACATGGCCTGAGCACCTACACTCGCAGAATTTTATGCTCACCGTCATGCGTGAATTTGTACGCCTCAGGTTAGAACGAACGATCTATACAAGAATATATTAATTTCATAATAAAAATAACACTAAATAATTGTATATTATGCTTAGACAATAGTTTGTTGGATCTAAAGTAGAGATCACACACCCACACAGCACCGCGCACGCCTTATTTTGTACAAATAGGATTCTCGCGGCTGCAGCAGCACCATTATAGCACCAGTAGCCTAATCATCTACCTAGTCCCTCTCGCATCGACGACGCTGCTAATACTTAGCACACCTGCACTAGCACTGCACACCACCCGCAACGACTATACATTATTATATTATCCCCTTTCTAAACCTGCAAGCACCCCTGTTCGCAGAACCCTGAAGTATTCTCGATTCGAACGTACAAATGAAAAGCCTCCGAACAAATTGTCACACAATTTGGTTTAGGTAAAATGTGTTCATCCTAAGACTAAAATGTCGATGGCACTTTTAGTAATGGCCTGCAACTTAAGTACTACTATTTTATTTATTTTTTTATATCTAATATCGAAGTAACGATAAAATTATAATAACATTTTACATACAACGCTATATTTGTATAAAATTAGTATTATGCTAAGCATTTCATCGTGATCATTGATTTGGTAATTCGATTCTCGACTATAGCCTAAACGCCATTTAATTTGAGGTATTTTCACGATACCGGATGTTTTCAGTTTGTTTTCGAACGCACGTGTTGTCGTATCATCCGATGTGGCCAATCAAACTTTCCGGCGCCATTTATTTCAATATTTTTCATACTGTTGAACAAAATCAAAACGCACCCATGCCCATTTATTTTTAACCGACTTCAAAAAAAGGAGGAGGTACTCGATTCGACTGTATTTTTTTTTTATGTTTGTCCCCTCATAACTTTCGACTGGGTGAACCGATTATGATGATTCTTTTTTTATTTGAAAGCTGGTGCTTCCCGTGTGGTCCCATTTTAATTTGGTCAAGATCGGATTGGAAAGCCAAGCGGAATCGCGAGGCTGAAGGCCGAGCGATTCCGCCGAGTACATTAAAATAGCAAAAAATTACTAAAAAAACTGTGAAATAAAATACTATTTAAAAAAATATAAAAACCGCCTTCAAAAATGTATGAAATAAAAAAAATTCGAACCCTAGAGGTGAAGGCAGTGCTAAAGCAAGCACAAATAACCGGTCGCCTTCAACTCTAGGGTTCGAATATGTTTTATTTCATACATTTTTGAAGGCGGTTTTTATATTTTTTTAAATAGTTTTTCTCCCAAGTACTCACAGCACAGCCTGGGTTTTTTCAAAAAGGACAGAATGTTCATGGGTATCGTAAGACACCTGCTCGTAAGGTGTAACGAGGCGCTTTCCATAAAAAAGTCCACCCTAAAAAAGTCAAGTTGAGCAAAAGTTCGCAATTCGGTTTTAAAACGTGCACTAGTACTGTAGATCGGGACAGACGATTGCGCGTGCGCCACAATTCGGTTGCGAGAGAGGCGAGGCAACAGTTTAGCACCTCCACCTCCCACGAGATGAGGTCATCGAGGTGGAGACACCGAGACTACGCCGACTGGACACCGCACTAGTGGTCCTCTCTGTCGATGTCGCTAATACTACTGACAATTTGATCGAAAACCAAATTGGCGATTTACTTCTTCTCTGGCAGGCGTACTATGGGACAGAACAGGGATACTAGATATCAAATGCTACTGTTTTTGACCCTCCCGGGTGTATATACCAGACTGTCAGATCGTTCAATATGTTATAACGTCCAGATGCTAGAAAGACCACTGGCCAATAAGGACAAATGTCAGATCGTCCAATGTGTCATCTCATCATACGTCCAGGGTATGATTGTAAATATAAGGAATAAGAACCATACTTAAAGGTTTTAAGGGCAAAATTATCAAGATGTCCTGGAATTTATGTGGTTAGAATTTCGGGGATTTCTGTATCCTGTTTGGAAATTCGTTGTTCACGCTACCATAACGAAGATAAAGTGTATCACGTAGCTCTCATCAGAGAAGAGTCAATGTATGTATACGAGTACTATAAAGGGTTTAGGCAAGCTCGCTTTTAAAGTATAAAGGTTATAAAGGACATATTACGTAAAGGTGTAAAATCGATTACAGATTTACATTCTACGCATCAATAAAACGTTCGACACGACGACGTGTGCCCTTGAAAATCCGGTACAAATCTACAGCACCGCAGCGTCGACCGCAAACCACTATTGTACATTTTATTTTTCTCAAACGAATTAAGTTTGCCGCGTGGGCGGCGCCCGCGCACCGTGGGCGGACGGAAGTGAGAGCGGCGGCGGCGCCAACACTTACTCCACATTCGAAGGCGACGCGTCCCTTTCCAGCACCTTCAACTCTGCCGAGGTGGGAGAGGAAGGGGGCGACTTCAGAAATCGCGGAGATCTCTTCACCGATACCATAACCATTGATACGACATGCGCGAGAGTTTACGCTCGCTTGTCGCTTTCGGTTGGCTGCAGTTTTGTCGAGTACGCCTTACGCAACTCCGCCGCGCCGTTTTCGTGATATTGCCGTTGCTTCTATTGGTAAGTAGTTTTTGAAACTGAGTGGAATGACTTCAGATTGAAATGTCCGAATGCTTTTAACGTTTATAGGTCCCTGTAGGTTTTTTTTTCTTTATAGAAACTGACACGGTTGGCTACATCACCTACTACATCCGTGATGTCAGCCCTTAACACCTTGGTACACTAGGTGCCATGTCAGTGCTTCCCTTCGGTCGTGCCGGCTACATTGAACTGGACGGAAAATCCGAACTATTTAAATAGCCGTTTCAACCGACATTTCATTCAGTGCAGTGCGGTAGTATCAACACGGGCGGCACCACCTAGTAAGTAAGGTAAGAAGGGAAGGGTCCTACAGTTTTACGTGCAATTCGAACCACGGTCATCCAGCCATCCACTGACCGCGCTTAGGTGTACCTACTTATGATCCGACCGACCGCACCTCTGATCTACCGAAGCTGTACGGTTGTTGGGATAATAATAATGTGTTTATCATCGTATCGCAACTGTACGCGCGCGGTGTGGACAGATAGCACGAAACTCATCGCATGCATGTGCCGAGACATGTAACGGTTGTCCACCGGATCGCATCTGAAGCGGCTGATCGTGCACGATGGCGGCTTCAGCTATGTCTGCCGCGTCGCAGGTGCCGTCCGATATCGGTGAGGCTCGATATGATCGTAAACATTGGCACTGCTCGGCGCCGCGGAGCGGCACGTCCATACATTTATTATGATTGTGAGATACACCGGCGCTTACTGGCGAGCTCTGCCCGCGCGCACGATAGTATCGCGCGGTCTTACATGCTCGGCGGAGGCGGGGTACTACTAGAAACATGCCCTCGTTCGGCCCGAGCTGTAGAGCAATTTGAAACCTTTTTTTTTTTTACGTTGGAAATGTCTTTTCGTTCGCTCCAATGTAGGCTCCGATTTCACGAAAAAATGCGATCCCCTTATATCTCGGAGAGTTGTGAAGATATGATATTGCTCAAAAGGAAGAAAGGCTCAAAAGACGCGTATTCATGAGATCTGTAAGGTGTAAAAATAATTATTCGATGAAGTAAAAAACGAAAAAAGTTATGGCCGAAATAGTGAAAAAAAAATTAATTTTTTCCAATTTTTTTTTATTTTGGCGCTCGATATATTGGAAACGAAGAATGATATCAATAATTTGAGAAAAAGCCCTCTGGACAATTTAGTCAGCTACAATTTGAGCCTAAAACAAAGACGATCGGGTTTAGGGTTTCCCTGATTGCCTAACCATTTCGAAAAAAGTCAAAAAGTCAGAACGACATTTTTTTCGAATTCCGTAGATTCATTTCAAATGTGCTCGATAGTCGTGTGAGGCACGAAATCAGTGATTTTTTTTTTATGGAAACTGACACGGTTGCCTACATCACCTACAACATCCGTGATGTCAGCCGATAACACCGGGGTGAACTTGGTGCCACGTCAGTGCTTCCCTTCGGTCGTGCCGGCTACACTGAACTGGACGGAAAAAACAAACTATTTACATAGCCGTTTAGACCGACGTTTCATTCAGTGCGGTGGTACCAACCCGGGCGGGTGAAACCCTACCACCTAATAATATGGGAAGGGAGTCATAATATCCCTTAGTCGCCTTTTACGACATACACGGGGAGAGATGCAGTGGGGCTATTCTTTTAAAGTGCCGGCCCCACACGGTAAACATAGCTTCATTTATTTGTTTGGATCCGGGATTACGGATGAAATGTTCGAAAGGCACATCAAACG
This sequence comes from Nematopogon swammerdamellus, assembly GCA_946902875.1. Classification (NCBI taxonomy): domain Eukaryota; kingdom Metazoa; phylum Arthropoda; class Insecta; order Lepidoptera; family Adelidae; genus Nematopogon; species Nematopogon swammerdamellus. Next base: position 921,341 of record OX336345.1, on the reverse strand, counting down.
AAATAAAAATGTTAAATCTTCAGAAATGTCAGCCTCGTTAGCTCAGTGGTGCAGACAGTCAACTGTTGCTATTGAATGTTAAGCGACGCTGGGTGCGGTCAGTACTTGGATGCGTGACCGCTGACCGTTGGAGGCTGACCGAGGTTCGGATTCCTCGTAAAACTGTAGGTCCCCTCCCTCCTAATCTTACTTGGTGGTAGGGTTTAACCCGCCCGGGTTGGTACCACCGCACTGAATGAAACGTCGGTTGAAACGGCTATGTAAATAGTTTGTGTTTTCCGACCAGTTCAGTGTAGCCGGCACGATCAAAGGGCGAAGCGCTGACATGGCACCTAGTTCACCCGGTGTTATGGGCTGACATCACGGACGTTGTAGGTGATGTAGCCAACCGTGTCAGCTTCCATAAAAAAAAATAAAAAAAAAAAAAAAATTGTAAACAATATCCAAAACCGATAAACGATATATGGCTTAGCGAGCGCAATCAACCGTAGACTTCTAAGCGATCAACGTTGCAAACAGAGAGCTATGTTATTATGGTGACATTTAAAATGACACACATGAATTCTGTTCACAAACATTTATTAAGGATCGAGTCGAGAGGTTAAGCTGCGGCATAAGATCCCGGCTTTACATAGTTAAATAAGCCGCGCAAGTTAATATCGACGGGGCTCGTCATACATAAATCATGCGCAGGTAGTCGAGACGAAAAGTTGCGCACGCGCACGTCCGCGGCGCGCATGCGCTATTAGAGCTCTGTCCGCGCTGCGCTACCGCCGCGCCGCGCCGACTACACAGCCTGATGTATACATACAGACATGGAAATAAATACCGAGAAACTGTATTATCAAACAATGCAAAACTGTAGGTCCCTTCCAATGATATTATAAGTTAAAAGGAGGTAGATAGGTTATCTGAGCTCCCAAGCGGCACATTAAATACAAGACCACAGTCCTGTCTGAAGTTAGTCGCCTTCCAACTACGCACGCGTTCGGACCGCTAACCACGAGCCGCTAACACATCGAAAATGCCGTCGTGTGTAATGAAATTCTGCACTAATTCTAATAATTGGAATAAAACTATTCGGAGTCGGCGCATCACTTTATAGTTCTTCCTCTCAACTTTTCAAGGACGTGCCATGTGTGAGCACTGAATGTCATATAGATAACCTATCTTTACTAAAATATCATTGGTCCCTTCCCTCCTAATCTTACTTGGTGGTAGGGTTTAACCCGCCCGGGTTGATACCACCGCACTGAAGGAAACGTCGGTCGAAACGGCTATGTAAATAGTTTGTGTTTTCCGACCAGTTCAGTGTAGCCGGCACGATCAAAGGGGGAAGTACTGACATGGCACCAAGTTCACCCGGTGTTATGGGTTGACATCACGGACGTTGTAGGTGATGTAGCCAACCGTGTCAGTTTCCATAAAAAAAAAACGATGCATCCAATTCACTATGTAATCAAGACTAGGTCGGCAATCGGCACGAACGCCGTCAACAGTAGACAGAAGATACGTGAGTCAACAATTTGTGACACAGATACTCGTAGACATATTATATACGAATATTTGTATTCATCTTTGTGGCCTTTTTAGAGTTCCGTATCCGTCGTACGGGACCCTATTACTAAGCCTACGCCGTCTGTCTGCGTGTCCGTCTGTCCGAGGGCTGTATCTATTGAATCTTAATATGTAGCCCGTTGATATTTTCACAGAATATGTGTTATTATGGCCGATATAACAACAAATAATAAAATAAGAAAAAGTAAAAAATTCACGGGAGTCCCCATACAAGAAACTAAAAAGTGTATGCGCGCCATCTACCGAAAACAGTATAAAGCATTTTAACAAATCTTGCATTTTAACTCATATGAAGCATTTCATAAATCACGCCATAGATAGCGTGAGTGGCGCTGACCATGATATGGCGATACGGAAACGGCTATGTAAATAGTTCGTGTTTTCCGTCCAGTTCAGTGTAGCCGGCATGAAATTAAGGGAAGCACTGACAAGGCACCTAGTTCACCCGGTGTTATGGGCTGACGTCGCGGATGTTGTAGGTGATGTAGCCAACCGTGTCAGTTTCAATAAAAAAAAAAACACGGAACCCTCGGTGCGCGAGTTCGACTCGCACTTGGCCGGTTTTTTCTCCTCCTCGACAAGTCTGCGCCGCTTCTGTGTATTTATTTCCGCGGCCTGATGTATAATGTACGCGCAGCCCACGCGGGCCGTACGTCAGCTCATAATGCGCATTAACATTACCTACGATTAATAGACTCGTGAATGGATCCGATTCGATACAAGACAACAAACTTTAGTCTAAATCGATCGGTGGAAATATCGTAACGCAACCCACTTTATTAGGTAATCGCATTTGGACATCGGATTTCCAAACGGGCGCCTTTCAAGACGCGAATGAGTCGCAAAACGTTACGGTTTATGAATTATTGGACACATCGGTGTAGAAGCAAAACAATTTAATTCACTATAAAAAAAAATGCCCTGGTAGTCGTGGGACTACCGGTAGACATTGACATGGAATCATGGGCAACCATAGGTGGAAGGCGGCCGAGTGACTCTATCATCATCTGGTTTGCTGGTATTGGTTGAGCGGTTCGTGAGATAGTGTTATGCCGAAAATACATTAAAAATGATAATGATTTTGCAAATGGCACGGGGAAGAAATAACATATGGATTCCATGTCAAAAGCGAACGAAAGGAACGAACAAGTTCTAATTTACATTGCCAACGCAGCATAAGCCTTTAAGGAGAACTTTTCATCAGAAATACGAAATCCGAAAGAAAGTTAAATCGTCCAGGATTTGAAACTGAGATTGATTATATGGAAAATGCCATTAGTCGTCAGCGCGTAGCGACAATTCAGATTGTTTTAACAAAAAAATAATAATTAAACTTGATCACGGCACCACTGAGACCATTTTGATTTTCACATCTCCAAAGGCACGGAGGACGACGTCTCAAGCCTCACTGATGCCCTGTGACAAGTGAGACTGCTCGACACGTACAATCGATTAGCAGTTGAAAGAGTATTGTTTGTATAAGCCGGTACAGGCGGTAAATATGTGTTGAGGAAAAAAGAACAGTATGATGAATCGCGAGTTAGCGCACAAAAGAGTAAAGGATATGTTTTCTAAGCTGAATAGAAGGCGGCCGGACCGCGCGATGCGTCCCGCATACATTAAGGCGGTAAGGCCGCTTGCACTTGCTTTGGGAAAGATCTGGGCGGATATTTCGAAAGTTTGCTTAGGGCAGAGCCGGATCGTCTCTTCTCATTCTGGGGGGTGAGTTGAAAGTGTAAAGGTAGTTAAGGATAGTAATTCTGTGATATTCCTCCAAACGCTGAGGATGAGATTTCTCACAGTTTGCCTGGTTAATCGTAAATTTTTGTATGCTACCAGTATATTCTTTTCTCTTTATTTCGGCGTCACACCGGCTTCGGCCATGGACCTGAGGTGTCAATATCTACCTAATGAAGAAATATGCCCAGTTAATTAAGACATCTAGGATGTTTTTCTGAAACTGTCGTTGTGCTGCTGCCGTTTTGGTGATACTCGTTACGGACAGAGACAGTACGATATGAGAAAGTCGGCGCCATGTTTGAAGCCAGGTTACTGGGCGACGACGGCACAAGGCTCTGTCGTATCACACTGGCGGGAGTGGGTGGAGGAGCAGCCTTAGCGTCTGTAGGAGCGGACTGTACAATCTGCGCGGCCACCATCGGTTCCCACGCGCTCCGCTAACGGACCGCCAGTCCGACTCCGACTCCGGCTCCGACTCCGGCGCCGGTCCTCTGGCGCGCTGTCGTCGCCAAATTATAAACGCGCACAACAATAGCGGCTGGAGCTACGGACTGCAGAGCAGAAAGTTGAAGCGACTAACTGTTTCTTTTGCAACGTTTCCCCTTTTATTTTAGTGTTTTATTTTTAGGGTTCCGTATACGGGTACGGGGTACGGGACCCTATTACTAAGCCTACGCCGTCTGTCCGTCCGTCCGTCCGTCCGTCCGCCTGTCCGTCTGTCCGAGGGCTGTATCTCTTGAACCATAATAGGTAGCCCGTTGAAATTTTCACAGAATATGTGTTATTAAAATTATGGCCGATATAACAACAAATAATAAAAATAAGAAAAAGTAAAAAATTCACGGGGGTTCCCATAGAAGAAACCAAAAAAGTGTATGCGCGCGCGCCATCTACCGAATAGAGCGTGAAGCATTTTAACTAATCATGACATTTAACTAATATGAAGCATTTCATTACACGCCATAGATGGCGTGAGTGGCGCTAACCATGACATGGCGATAAGCAACCCTCGGTGCGCGAGATCGACTCGCACAGCGCCGGTTTTTTTTTTATTTTGATACGACTGATAGTACCACAGTAAGAAGCATTTTCAAAACGTTCACGTAGAGATAGATTTTACATGAATTCACGTGGAGATGTTGGCAAACAATTTTCTTAATTTGTAGAATTAAGTTCGTATTATTAGCTTAGGTAGAGATCGGTAGAGATGCGATTATGGTTGCGTCGCCTAGTAAACGATAGGTCGACAATAGTCGGCGGCGGTCGCGGCGCTACGAGCTCGGCGGTGACGCATAAGGCGCGTGCGATGTGGGCCGCGCTCGCCGTTTACTCTATTTTCGGCAACGCTCCGGACTAATTTTATACCATCTGCGTATCCCGCCTCTACTGTAGGAAGTGGAGCAGTCGCCGCTTCCCGCTTCCCAGAACTCCGGCCGGCGGCGATCTCCGCAACGATAATCTCCAGTTAGTTGATAAAACATCCGAAGTGGTTTATTTAGAGCCGCAATAGCATCAATTAAGCGGGAACGCAAACGAGAGCCCATAGCACAATACGCGGGGATAAACTACTTGCCAATTATCGAAATGATAGCATAGACTCGGCTTCCATAAACAGACGGACGCCACGCTCCGGACTAAATCTATAATGGATGAGGTGCGTCTGTCACCGCGGCCGTCTCCTGTTGCCTACTGCCGTCTGCCGTCTGCCGGCGAACTGCGGACTGCCCGAGAGATCGCGTTTCAAGCTCGCCAGACCGCCAGACGCAGCGGAATAAATGCTCGTCGCGTCATCTTCCGAGCGACGACGTCCTACCCCGATATTGCGAGCGAGCTTCCATCAATCTAATGGAATTAACGACGAGTATTTGTCACAAAGGATCGGCTAGGACGGCGCGGCGCCTAGGAGTAGATCCTGCACGCTTCCATTAGCGAGGCGGGTCGCGTCCGACTTCGGTCTCGGTGCGATGTCGCAAATAAATTGCAATTAGAGCAATCGGGAGGGCCAGCGCGTCGGAGCTGGCGGCGGAGGAGGAGTCGGCGTCGCGGAAGCTGTCGGCGTCGCAGATCCGCCGACCGGATAGCCGCCGCGCCTCGCACCTGGAATATCAACGCTCGTAGCGCACCTTCACCGAGAGAATATAAACTACTAGACGCAACGCGCCGGCGAATCTGACACAGATCGCGGTAGAAAAGCGCGCCGCCAACAATATACGAGTGCGTCCAATGAGAACGTGAAAAGAATTACTCGAGCGCGGGAGAAAGCCAGTTTATGCAACTCGAGTTGCGAGCGCTGCGAGGAAGATAAGAACTCCACGGGAGGACTAAGTTCATAAATAAAGTGGTTCGGCGGCACCTCGTCTGGATGTGACGCCGCCGCCTCCGCCTCCGCGGTCCCGCAACTCTTGTGACACGGAGCGTAAATACTGATCCACTGCGACCGACGACGACGTCCCGACATCCCACGATTCAATTTTATTTGCCCAAACATAACGAGAGGAGCCGCCGCCGGACCGTCGCATTTTATATACCTTAAATGCGATTTATTTATTCGCCAAACATTACCAAGACACAAAATCTTGCCCATAAATACATGTGAAAGCACATATCAAGTATCGGAATGCAAACGCCCGAGCGCTGCGCTGCCGCGCTGACCGCTTGAATTATGCAACAGACGTGTGTTGTGTGTGCGCAGTGTGCGGTGCGGTGGTGCGGAGGAGGGCGTGCGGCGGCAGGCGGTGCGCGCCGCGCTCGTAATAGTGCACAGCACCAGCAGCAGCGTACACCGCACCGCACCGCTCCGCCCGAACCGCGGCGCCGCACGAGAAACAACTCCTAAAATAATACTCGGACATAGCGGAACAGTTTCTTGTCTCGAAATAACGTCAATGCCGCATTTTTACGCCGTGCTCAACGGCTGCGCGCCGGCGGCGGCGGAGGCGTGGTGTCTCGACGCCGGCGGCGCCGCCACGGAGACGGAAGTGTTGGGCAAACAATTGCGAAATGCGAAGCTCCGTTTGCGAATAGAGCAGATTGCTCGGGAGGGGTTAAGCTTTTATTTGAGTGAGCTACAGAGCGAAGTAATCAACAAGGAGTGGCATGATATGAATCACATACATTCGTTGGCAGCGGCGGACGAGGTAGAAGACCCGCAAACGAGGAAGCACGGGGGCGGGGCTACATTTGTTGGGGGAACAATTTCATTAAATTTAAAATGTAATCGACACGGAATGAAGACATTCGAGTGGTCGGCGTGTGAATAATGCCCATAAGCTGGATTAACGGGCCCTCCGTAATTGAGTCGATCGATCAAGCCGGGAACAATTTGGCACGGGTGGTCGGGCCGCGTCGAGACGTTAATTACCCACCGAACCGCCTTCATGCAAATTTCGCAAACATCGAAAAAATTTAAGCGCGGCATCGGGGAGAGACGCTCGTGTGCGGAATAACGAATCGATTGCGTGACGCGACTCGACAAAACGGCCTGCGACAATACACACTGCCGCCTAACCCTCACGTCACACTCGGGTCAAAGCAAATCGAGAAGAGTGACCGCTTTCATAATGTGCGTACTCCACAGAAAGCCGCGCATCAAAGAAATCCGTGAATCGGAATTGCCAATTGAAGGAGCTGAACAAGACGAGACGATTGAGACATCGACGAATTCCCTAAGCAAATAACCAGCCGCGCTTCACCGAAGGGATTGACCCGCCACGGCGCCCGTACTGATCCTCGAATGCCACACTCGACGACGATTGCGCCAACGATTACACCGCATCTATTAGTCAAATTAGCCACATTGTTGCCGCCTCACCGGTGTCGCTGGTGAGTCGGGCGAGCCCGGGCGACACGCGCGGCGACGACGCGACGACGACGTCCCGAGCGGGCGCTTTCGACATCTGCCGGCGCGCTTGCACAACGCGTCCGACCAATCCTCTTATCCTCAAGACAATTATATCAGTTTCTTGGTCCACACACAATGCCTGAGTCAGCCTGACAAACAGAAATAATTGTCGAGCAGATGAGAGCGTTTATCAAAACAATAGTATTGATAAGTTAATAAAGCGAACGTGAGTAGAAGACGGAGGTGCCCTAACGAGCGATTATGGCCGAAGACAATGTTGCGTAGTGTCGAGCTCGAGACGGTGTGTAAAGGTGAACACGGGAGAGCTACGGAATACGTTATGTCGAGTGAGTCACGGAGATAATCTATGTGCTGCGTTAACTAACTCTTGTAACAATGCTCCTCCGCCGCGCCGCCGCCGCTGGGCTTATGTCGCCGCGACATTGTGGGGAGCCGACCACCATCTGATTCTTCAAGTTTAAATGTTCAACATTATATTTCGATACAACAGCATCAACAACATCTAACAGTAGGTAAGCGGCAGTGAAATGATTAAATCATGCATACATTACAGTACATTGCAGTATTTACAGGGAGACTGACGGGTGTGCCAATACAGATCTCGAGCAGAGTACAAACTGTCTCACATATTAAGTCCTTAGGTTTCCACATAGACCCTACACTCAACTGGAAACAACATGTAGAAAATGTGTGTGATAAAATTTCATCAGCTGTGTATGCACTAAAAAAACTAAAACAACTTGTATCCCTTACAACGCTCAAACAATGTTACTATGCATATGCACACTCGCTACTCTCATATGGAGTTATTCTGTGGGGAGGGTCGACCGATGCTGTTCGGGTCCTTCGAATGCAAAAGAGAGCAATACGTATCCTAGGAGGAGCACCCTACCGTGCCTCTTGCCGACTGCTATTTGGATCTCTAGGAATCCTGACTGTACCTTCCTTGCATATATACGAAGTTATATGCTATGTTCGTGAAAATATCCACAAATTCGAATAAAATAATGTGAATCACAGTTACAAGACAAGGAATGGAGACAAATTAAAGTCAGTGACACATCGGCTCACCTTAGCTGAGAGGGACCCGAACATTATCGGTCCAAAATTTTATGAGAAACTTCCAATACAAATAAAAGACGAAAGTAGTGACAGAAAGTTCCAGTCCCAAGTGAGGCAAATGCTGTTGGATAAATGTATCTATGATTTAAACGAATATCTTAATTAAGATGCCAGAATTAATGTTAAAATTTATTATTACAATCATGTAAATTGACAACATTTACACTATGTACTTGTATGAACACGAATAATAACTGACATAGCATACTAATCCCTGTGAAACAAATATAATTGCGAACAGTGTGTTTTTTATGACGAAATAAACAAACATAAAACATAAAACATAAACAACATGACCAAATACTACGAAAACTATAGCAAACAAAATCTAAACAAAGCCAACGCAGAGCATACATCAACCGAATTAGTGCCGACTGACTAGATGGTGAGCGACGTTGGAAATTGAGACCATCCCGAAACAGGAACTCACTGCATTTTGAAGTGCAATGACCTGTTTACGTACATTTATAGATGTAAGTACTTAATTTACGTAATATAAATGAAGGAAGCATATCGCGCAACATCGGTCAGTACGACCACTGGGATCGAACAACATCTCGGACGCCGACGACCAGCCTACCGCCAATGCGACTGTGGATGAAGAAAAAAAGATGAAAAGAGAAGCGACACATTTGCATTCACTCTGTACGTTTGTTCTGTAGCATCACGTCGCCTGTCAGATGCAGCACAGAAACACATCGGATAACATCTACAATCGGCCGACGGAGTTTTCGAATCTCGCCCTTATCGCTTATTAGAATCGTAATTACCGCGTGAATATTTCAATCCAATTGACTTATCGACGGCACATGAACAATATCGATCGCTATCTGCGCAGACATATTATTTCCGTTGGCCCGGCGCGGTTCGGACGAGAGAAGTGAGAACCGAGGGGATCCCACCCGTCACGCGGCCGACCCGCTCGGTCGCTGCACTGATTTTTATCGACTCGATTGTGGAATCGACGTAATCGATTTCAACATATCAAAACTGACAAGCTATTTCGTCGACGAGGACACGCGTCGGATGCTCTTCGACCAGAATTCGACTCGCAGTGGGCGCCGGATAGATTGAAAATTAAATCGATCGCCTCGATGCCTTATGCAAATTCGAAGGAGAATTAATCGTTTCGGCTAAGCGCCGCTATCGCCGACGGGCGACGAGGAATCGCTACTGGAAACCAATCGATGAATAAATTGCGAGCAATCGTCGACACGTGGAAGGCCATTAATTATATGGAGACGAGCTGCGGGCCAGGAAATAAACAACGATAACTAATTTCACCCAATAAACTTTTCATCTCCTGATCGATCACGCAGTGCATGGTAAAGACATGTGCGCGTCGATCTAACACTTGTTCGTACATGGTTCAATGTCAAATGTTTATAGCAGTAACGGAAGTCAGTAATATCCATTTGAAGAAAGTAGCCGTAGTCGGTACCTACCACTAAATAAATAATTACCATAGTCGCATGAGAGAAGCTAAACCGATAAACTCACAAATCTGACAGGCGTCACACGAAAAGCACTTTCTGAAGCACTCGCCGCTTTAGTACCCGCCTAACACACCCAACCCACAGTAGCACAGCGCCAAGTTGAACAGGCTTAAGCATCACAAAAACGCATTAATAAAAGACAAAGTAAGCACTCCACACAATAAAGAGGCAGAAACTGCTGCATTTATAAATATTTCAATTAAAACGCACACATCGATTAAGTTGATAATAAATTACATTGACAAATGAGAAGAATGTGCTAATGTGAAATTCTTTGTTTGTTGGGATTAAGACAAAAGGGCAATAAAAATGCAACAGAAATGCATTTAACGTGTTCATCTAATAGAAAAACAATATATATGGATCCAATAAACCTAGTACGTGTCAGAACTGCGAAGGCATGAGTACGCTAGCTCGATCGTCTCGCGACCTAACGAGCTTCTCTGCAGACAACCGGAGCGGGGCACAACACAGCGCTCTTCTAATAGACACTTATTACGCGCGGCAGCTTCAGAATTGACTCTTGACAGGGAATTAATAAGCATTCAAATTATTCACGCTTGAGACAACGAGCCGAGAGCCGTAGGAGAGCGATTTCAATTAACTCTCTTCATAATCCGGATCACGCTGAGAACCGCACTTCGACGGAGAGTCTACTCGGAGAGATCCCGTGCCGTGTCATTCCTACTGACAACGTCATTATAAAAAACTAACGCACGTCACTTTTTTTATTGGCTTTTTATTCGCAAGACAAGAGGAACAGAGGGATTACTCGGAGAAAATTGCTTAAACTGATTTCAATTAAAGAGAGACTATTGGTTGATTTCTTCCGTATGGCCATCTCGGATGATACGACGACGTGAGGACGGACCTACTCCTCGGACGCCCGCATCCGCACCTAATCACCGGGCATTTCATATTATCTACCAGAAGTCGACCTACTTACAATCTAGCGTAGTGGCCGATTTGGATCGGCACTACCACCTCTAAAGCGGGCGCAACGTCGGTAATGATAACGAATGAAGTGTGGGCTGCGCGGCGGAGAGGTGGCGGGCTACCGCTGCGGGTGGTGCGACATGTGCGGGTGGAGGTGCGGGTGCTGGTAGGGGGACTGGGCGAGCCCGAGCGGCAGCGGCGAGGGGCACGGCGCGTGCTGGTGGTACTGCTGCAGCGGCGGCGTGGCGAGCCCCGGGTGGTGGTCGAGGTGCGAGTACTGCGCGTGCGACACCGGCGAGCCCGTGTACCCCAGTTGCCTCACCTTTATGTCGTCGTCCACAATGTTGTACGTCAGCTCGGTCTCCTCGAAGCCGGTGGCGGACATGCGCTGGTCGCCGACGGGCGCGCCGCTCGGCGGGTCCGGCGAGTTGAGGCAGGTCTGGATGAGCCGCTTGCCAGAGTCCGACGTGATCATCGGCTGCAGCTTGCGCGTCGCGAACGTGTACACGTGGCCGGTCTCCGACGCCACTAGCAACATCACCTGCGTGCCCGTTAACGTTGAAAGCTCGTACGCCTGCAATGCACAAATTACTTTGGTCAGTGGTGAAAATAAAATTATAATAAGAATCAGGTTACAACGGCGGCGGGTGGCCGAGTGGTTTGGACATTGGCTTCTCATGCGAGAGGTCCGAGGTTCGAATCCGATCGAATCAGGTCGGAAAAAAATTACGTGCATGCATACCTACACCTGCTGCTTCACCGTTCGGAACCGGTGTAAAACTGTAGGTCCCTTCCCTTGCCCCTTACTAGGTGGTAGGCTCAAATTGTAGCAGACTGGGTTGATACCACCGTACTGGATGTAAGATGGCCGCATAGCAGCCTCGGTTGTGTTCTCCTCTAGTCCAGTATAGCCAGCAATCCGGCGAAGTCTCCGGTATGGCACCTACCTTCTCGGAGGTGATATTGGCTAGGCAGAGCATGTGCTGTGGCCCCTCTGACTCAGCCACACATACCAGATTACATAAAAAAAAACAAACAAATTCGCAGGAAGCAATAAGGTACTAACATTTTTTTATAAAATTTTAATGCATATTGTCAACTGTCAACTGCGTTGAAAGCTATCGTAAACACGTAGGCGTTCTATTATTCCGATACAAATAAACACGCATGTAAGTAAATACAATAGGAAGGTACAATGGAATGACACGTGCCGCCTCGCGTCTAACGTTCCAGTTCCAACCAGGCATTCCACCCCGGGGCTTCTTCCCACAAGTTCCCACAGCCCACTCCCGCGTGTGCTCGACCAATTATCAGCACTTATGTTCACTTTACCTGCCTCACCCGCCCACGCCGCGCCGCACACCGTCGCCAGCGCAGCACCCACGTATACATTTCGACTGCTAATTTCAACATATCCAACTAAGTAACGCGTTGGACTCGTTAGCCGAAACAAAGCGTCGTCAAATTGTCCCGAAATGGAGGAATTTACTTCTAGCTGGGCCATTCCGATGCCCATTAGTGCCATTTTGTTTTTCATGGTTTTCTTCTAACCGTGGCAGAATCTCTAAAAGTTTACAAATACCAACGGATTTTCGATTTTCGGATACGATCGACTTCATCATTAGATAGTTGCAAAGCCGAAATAAAGGGAAAAAATAAGTCTCGACCAGGATTCTAACCTCGACCTCTGGCACAAGCCGCTGACGCATTTCCAATTTCCCCACCGGGTCGATGACGTATTCTATCCAAATTTCGAACGGGTGCATCTTCTGAAGAATTTATGTCATGAAGAAATATAAAGAGTACATGCTAGGTACTAACATACATAAATAAACGATCGACATCGAATAAGTTTCCTTTGTAACATTGAGTTTCTATCAAGACACACATGAGTCGCTGCCTACACAGTGTGTGGTTATCCGAGATCAAGCTTGTCACCAATCGTCGATAGTTCTATTTGTCATGGAGCCAGGACCACACACGCGGCGCGGTGACCACCACCGTCCGTACCGACGCGACGGCGACGCACGCAGTTCCGGTGCTCGCTCGGTTTCCGCGTCGGCCATCGTTAATCAAAACGCACAATTATACAAGCAACAATAACTGGACACAATGGAAGTGCCTTTACTGCCGCCAGTAGTAGTTTGAACACAATTCACATGGATGCACTTCGGTGAATCTTCAGTCTTGCTTGACTCTTGCACTGAATTGCGACAGTTCATGTCTGATTCGCGGTTGATGAAGAACATATTTTCAACCGCTTTTAACGTAAATTGTATTTTCTTAGGAAAATGTAAACTGAAATTTCATGAATATCCTGTCACCAGTTATTAAAATGTTATTAGAAGACATGAAAATAAATAATGATGATAAAAGAAGCGACAGCGACAAGGGTAGACATTATGTAAATGTAGAAAGATCTTCAGCTAGATAACCTCCAACAAAGTAATGGACGCCTAGAAAATAAGACTTTAAGTGGTGGGAATTCGGTTTCACTTTCCTCACCGATTTTCTTCTGTCGAGAGACAGAGCCGATACTTTACGCAAATGGGCCAAAACTTTTCGACTTCGCTGGAGGCTCGAGGTGACTGATAACGAATGTTGGCATTTTTGCCGGCCGTCAGTTTGTCGAGATCATAGAGTCCGCGATGTGAGAACGACTCTCCGCCGACGGAAACGTAACCTCCTTCCTTCAGACAATAGCCAACGTTCACCCATAGCATTGCAGTATGGTAAATGCCAGAGCAAAATGAGAAATTTAATTTCAATTGCGCAGTCACAGTGGAGCGAGGTCTGAGAGCTCCCCGAGGGAGGACCCGGAGGACGCGGGACGACAGGCGGCATCTAGCGCTTCGCTACGACGCGGACGCGCTGTAAAGTAAACAATAAGCCATCGCAGTGCATTACGACACGGCACCTAATAGCTGCCGAGAGATCCCACAGATAGCGGACGAGTGAGGCATCTGAGACACGGCTGCGATACTACGTTACATTTTTCGAAATCGATTGAAGCAGTTGACAAAATAATTCGAACGCCTTCAGTATCACCGCACCACCACCGCCACCGCCGCCGCCGGTGCGTAACCGACCACGCAAGTGCGTTAACGTAAATTTTTTCCTAAAAAAAATAATAATCGGTAAAACCCGTTCATGGGTAATGAATGATCCAGTTAAGTCAATCTGAGTGACACGGTAACAGGTGCAATATTCGGAAGTGCGTCAAAATATATACAACAAAAACTCGTTTATTGCGTGCGAACGTGCAAGGTACTCAAAAATAAAAAAAAGTCTACATTGCGCCAAGCTTTCGGCAGAAAGTCCCTTACTAATTACAGTGTTGATATATTGTTCTGCCGAAAGAAACCGTAAGTTTCGAAGTTAATACTCGCTTCAGTTAAATAAGATAAGTTAACGTTGAGTAACTTGAGTACACTTTAATGAAGCCAAAGCACAGTATAATTTTAAAAGATTTACATCGCCACTGTAAATTCATTGAAAAAACAGGTTAGCTTCAAAATGTATCGATAACACTATCATTTCGAAGCACTATGACCGACTGAATGCGCTTTTCCCATCGGCGACAGAACAACGGCGATGACGGACGTAATGTAAAGAATAGCAGCGCAGCGGGCCCGGGCGGCGGCGGCGAGGTCTCGGTGATCTCTAGTCACCTTTGCACTCGCGGCGCCGCCGCCCGGCCCGAGAAAACGGCACTTTTTGTGCAAACATTCAACCGGTCGCGATATCAGATTCAGATATCCGATAACTAATAGTTCTATAAACAACTTGATCGCTCGTTAGTGGCTGGGAACTCTGGGATAACCGTAAAGATGAGCCCGCAATCGATGGGAGGATTACTCGAAGCCGCATCGCTGACTGGGAATGTTGATCCGCGCAGGACTGATCTCGCTCGTCTAATGGGCGACACTTAAGCTTGCTTCTACACATATTTAGAAGTACTCGGCAACATTACCCACTGGTGCGTGTTCATGACATTGCATGTGACTGCGACGACTTGTTGAATTCAACAAGTGTTACACGTCTACTTGTAAAAATGGATTTCCCTCTTCCTCGCCCTGTTCTGATCAATTGATCATAAATACCTCTGTCGGCGCAGCTCGCATGTCTTCACAGACCCCCTTCACAGAAGTGGCGCGAGAGCAATAAATCTCGTGCACTACCTGTTCATTTCGGACGATTCTCCCTTCAGCGGACGCGGCCGAGGCGTAGCTCAACGAGGGCCGCGCCGCTTGCGCCCGGGGCGCTGCGAGAAAGCTGCGTAGGACGAGACGAGGCAGACGAGGCCGCGACCACAACGGTAGCTTGCGTAATGTACGCACAGCCAGCGGGTCCATTCAACATAAAACACTTGAGACCGCTGCCATCATCGACGTGCCGAAAGTCGGACCGAGCGTCACCGCATCCCCGCAGCTGACCGCGACACCAAACTTGCCTTTTTATCTGGATCTTGAAGCTAATTGCAGTCCTCAAGACGCGATCCGACGACAATTAAGCAGGCTGAATAAATTAAAAGCACTTTGATTGCTAGGCAGCTCGAAGCGGCCGCCATAATATTTTATCTCCCGAATTACTGAGTTTTCGTTTGTCGGCGAAATTCGAAGATGCGCAGCGCGGACAGTTTAACGTCGCTTTAACGAACGCCCCGCAATTGCATTGTTGAAAAAAAGTAGAGCACGCAACGCGAAGCTCGAAATTATTTCCCAAACGAATGGAACGAGTTTCTCAAAATGCAGACGGAGCGGTGGATGACAAGTTAGTTTCCCACGGAGCGCGTCTTGTCTCGTCCACGTGCCCGCTCTGGCGAGGCGCGGCCGCGACGACAGCCGCGGGTCGCGGTGGCTACAGGCCGATCATTTTAAGTATGCGCCCGTGTTTTATTGCCAAAAATTAATGACCGCTAAAAGGTCCTTAATTGCGGTTCGCGGTACTCTCGTTAGGAGAAGGCCGGCTGGGCTGGGACCGATCCGCGAACTCGTCGGACCGGCGAGCGGAAAGGGAGACCCCGCGTCGTTACCAGCGCACTGATCACTGCAGATCATATAGATTTGCAGTGGGGGATTGCAATTACTTATGCAGATTTTAGCCGGACCGTGTGCGCTCGCTGAAACGTTTATATGGTTACTTTCTTCTCATGAGAAGCGGCATTCGGGTCGGGGAGGACGTTGCGGCAGACGGCCGTTACTGCGCTGTAATTATGATGATTGCGGCGACTCGAGCACCATTTTTTTTTAAATTGTATACGTCTTCAAAGTACCTACGCCTCGATATTCCCGATGAACCAATTCATGTGGACTATACGAGCAAAGTTGTGAAGAACATTTCATTCTATCCGGACGTGGAACGAGTCACCGGTACCGATAATACACTTATCGAGTTCACTTTCACTGGTGATTGAACAGATTAAAGCGGCTATACGGGAGTCAAACGATTTATACCGCCCCAGTAGCCCACACCGCGCCTACTACGCGCCGCCTCCGCCGCAGCCGCCGCTACTAGCTCCGGCGCGGTGGCGGCTATGCGATGCAGTCGCGTCCTACTCGCCAAGTGGCAAACCGCAATTCCTATGGTAATCAGCCGCAAGGCGAGACACCCGCCGACTTATATTTAAACAGGTTAGTGGAGGCAAGTACAAGGTTGGAACGCGGGGCGTACCTTTATGACGAGGAGGCGAACAGGTTCACCTTCAATTTTCTCCAATTTGGGAATATTTTCCCAGCGGTTTACGGGAGAAATGTCGAGAGAGGCGAACGTAAGAAAAACATATTTCACAGGGACAATGTCGCCGATGAAATGTCCCAAACTCGATTTGAAAGAAAGGCGCCGGGTTGCCTTTTATGTAAGTTACAACAAACTGGATTAGGCTTAAATGGCGCAAACGAGTCGAGTGCTCTTTCATCGCACCGCGCCGACGATGTGTGGTGTTATTATTTAGAGATTGCACAATTACAACACTCTCACTTTAGCTAATCTTTGAACGTCAAATTAATTTGCTGTGAAGGTTGCCAGTTCAGCACCGCTTAGATAGAACCCACTTCCCATTCCTCTGTCCTCTTTAAGTCCTTCGATACGGTTTGGTTTTCAATTCTCTAATTATGTACAAACTCTGATCTACGTCTCGTACGGTTGGTTACTTTTCACGAGCATTCCGGAAAACGGCGCGCGTCGGCATTTTTCGATCTTTTTTATTTCAGTAAAATCGAGTTCGAATTTAAGTGGCGTGCAGTCGAGATGAGCAGGTAGCGAGCAGTACGTGTAATTTAATAAGAGCTCACAGACGCCTCCGAGTGTTCTTCGAAAACAAATATAATCATTTCTTTATTGGTCAATTCGAACAGGTTTACCGGCTTTAGGAGGAGAGTCGCGACCGGCGACCGATAATTTGACGATGCAGCGAGCAGCGGGTACCAGGTAAACAAGAGTTGAGTGAAAGCGAGTCCCGATGAAGTGCGCTTGACAAGTTTAATAACACATTTGCGAAGAGGTTACTGGTTCCGAGGCGCATCAAAAGCTTTATATTCATTTCGGTACTGCGATTGACGCGAAGCAAGACTGCCCAATTTGGGTGTGTGGCTCATTTTCATAATGTATTTTTCGGCGTGCAGGCATCGCGGAAATCGTTTAAATTGTATGCATTCGAACTTCGAAGGCGTGTTCGCATAATTCAACATTTGCTTCAATTCGCAACTTTTTATCGACTGTGCGATAGATAAAAAATTGCTTCATTTCACGGGAAGAGGTCGGTTTGTTGAATCGAGCTTTTGTATTGAAATCAAACCTAAATAGTGGGCAGTTCTGTGTTTTTCTTATTTCTCGTAGTAGTCAAGTAGAAATAATGTTAAATACTTTATCGTTGGACGGGGAACTTGAACAATTTAAGCATAAAAACTCAAAAAATTTCGCCACTTGTCCATTAAGTATTGAGCACGGAGTTTCTTACGCAAGGAAAGCGGTCCTCACGCAACGCCGCCATCAATCATTTTATTATTATCACAAAAATCATTGAATTATCGAGGCGAATCAGAATCATGTCGCCGCGCCGCCGTCGCCACTCCCGCACCGCACCGCCCGCGCCGCCGCTTATAATAATAAGCCCTCAATACTAATTACGATTATGCCGTACACTTGTCAACTTGTACCAAGTTGGCTACTTCACTTGACCGCGCCTGCGCGCCGCCGCGCGCTAACTGCACACATTGTGTAACGCAATGAATGAGCGGTATATATAAGTCGGATCTATTTAATTAATACTGTGGTGCTAGAAATTGCACTTAATTTCTAGTTTGAAGTGACCGGCTTAGGGTATCAATTTCAATATGTTTGAAGGCTAATGAACCATTGCGAAAAAGAAACTGTTAAAGAGGATTCATATGGCAAAACCACGAAAATTTTAAAACTTCAAACAAAAATTTAGTTCTATGAAGTATGTACATAAGATGAAAAAAAAAAATTTTAAACTAGATAATATGTAATAAACACTGAAGCAGGCTTTTTAAATTTACAGTATTTTTTCATGGTGAAAACAATTTCTGAATGTGGCTCTATTTTAATTTCTTATGTCGAGCTAGCTCCATACTGGATAATTATTTTGGAATAAAATTTACGTCATTGTATAGAGAATTTAATTTTCTGGACACTAAAGCAGCATTATTTGAAACAAAAAAACAAATTCTAATAATTTTTAAACAGACAAAAACTACAAAATTCACCATAAAAACGCGCGCACTGCGCTCGAATAGATCGAGGACCTATGGCATTTTTGTTTTGCCATAATATGAATCCCCTTAAGTGAGAAGTTATCACTGAGAACTTCTCACTTAACTCCTGTGTGTAAACAACGTTCTTACTGAGAACGTTGTTTACACGAGGGCCATATTATGTCGCCGTAATAATATGTACGTATAGCAAGTGTGCGCCACGGACTATCCTTGTGTGTGCGCAGCAATCACGCGGATCTCTCGAACACGCCATCTATCGGTCACCGTTGATACTTTTGTAGTTAAATGTTTGGATAATTCGGTAGATGGCGCTCTTCTGCATATTATGAAACTTGTATGGGGACCCCCTTAATTTTTACTATTTGTTTTTGTTATTATTTTTATTTATTATTATCCACCATAAATAAGACATATTCTGTAAAAAAAATCAACCGGCTACCTATTACGCTTCAAAAGATACAGCCCTCGGACGAACAGACAGACAGACAGGCAGACAGGCGGCGGCGTACGCTTAGTAATAGGCTTCCGTATGGATACGGAACCCTAAAAACGACGCTATAGCAGTAATATGAAATATGTCCTATGTAGACATTCGTCGGTCCAGCCAGAGTCACTCGATGTATACGTGTCTCAAAACTTAACGTCAAGCGGGAACCAGGGAGTAGGCCAGTTTATGACTACCCAGGGAAAAATAAGAAAAAATCGGAGTCATTTGTTTTTTATGATATGAGCATTTTTTGAAAAACGTTTAAAATTTACATTTTAGGCAGGTACTACGACAAATTTGCAAATATAATTGTTCAAATGTTTACATTGGAAGCCTAAATAACTCTGCTATTAATAACGAAACTATCCCAAATAAAACCAGAATGCCTGTAGATTAACAAAAAAAAAAATCAGTTCATTTTTGACGTGATGAAGTCACGTCTTATAAATTGATGAACACCGGCTGCACGCACGAAGAAGTGTCACGTTCCATCTAAACCTGTGTGTGCAAGCGAGAGCGCGATAGAGACCTGTATATGCGATAGAGAAGCATATACAATAGTAGGAAATACAAAATATATTTCTCCGTCTTTTGCGAGCCTCGAACCCGCGGTCCCTGCCACCATCACCGACCAGACGTCTTAACAACGCGGGCTAATCGACCATTACCTATCGCATCTAATTTTCTCAACAGTCTGTGAAGATTTCATGGAGCGACATCTAGCGTCCACATCTAGCGTCAATAATAAATGAAATACTTCAGCGGTATTTATAAATTTATTTCTGCTGAGGTAAGCTGTCTACATCAGATGTGCTGACACTACTGGAATGTAGCAAGAAAAGTTTTGTCAGCGATAAAATATATTCTGCCGGCATAAAAAATACAACTTTAGTAATAAAAAAATTAAATTATAAATTTATTTTATATTATTGGCTTTTTAGGTTTTTTTAAATATAAATTAAACAAAAATTAATAGTCGTTATTTTCTCATATTTTTTATTAGTTATTATCACATCTTTATCATGTACTTAAATTAATTTTACATAGTAAATATCCGCCGGAACTGATTTTGCATCTGACTTCGCACTTTATATACTTTATGACGTCATCACGTAAAACTATCGTCCGTAAACCGACTTTTATCGTCCGTAAAACGACAACCAATTATTTTTTTTTCTAAAAAAATAAATGACTCAGATTTTTTTTCTTATTTTTCCCTAGATATTCATAAACTGGCCTACCCCCCTTTATGGTTCCCCAGGTTATGGTTCCCGCTTGACGTTGACTTTTGGGAGATGTTGTATAAATAATGCGGGAATGCGAATAGCACCAACTCGCCCGCTAGAGGCGCTGCATCTTCATCATCATCATCATCATCAGCCCGTATCGATCCACTGCTGGACATAGGCCTCTCCCAAGGCACGCCACCACACGCGGTCTTCTGCTCTTCTCATCCATCCACTCCCGGCTATCTTTTTTAGGTCATCTTAACTCCATACAAATATTTACTTGCGCACGCAACGAAATGCCAAAAAAAAATCTCATAATCAAGCCTCTGAAGAGATGTTCGGTGTTGCTTCATGCATTGTAATGCACGTCGCCGATTCCTCTTTCTCGGAAGATGAAACTATCAAACGTAATGGGGCCTCGGCTCCGACGCGCGGACCACTTTTATAATAAAATAACAATTTGTGTGTTAACAGGAGGTGTCAGCGCCTCGTCTGTCCGCAGTCAATTCAAAAAACACTTCCATAATTCAGACGCACTCGTCGCCTGCGAAACCATGGCGACGATAAGTGGAAAATTATGAATAAATTACTCCTCGGAAAAAAAGGACATTGTGTCACTGAAAAGTAGTGCAGGAGACGCATAAAATTTAATACTTCGGTCCACACTTCTCGGCTAGCACCTCGAATCGACACGAGAGCATTTGCATAAACGGCGTTTAAATCATAATTGGCGATCACTTGAGGAGTAACTCCCGGACGGCGTTAACGAGAAGCTATATGACTCCGAACAGCGCCGCAGCCCCCGGGGCCCGCACTGGCTGACGAAGGCTTGCAAAGTCAGAACAGACTGATGAACAAGAACAAATTCGAAAGTCGCTCACTGTTTGGAGCTCTGAAGGCAGATTTTGTTGGTAACGCGCAGAAAGCTTTAGACAGTGGAAAGCTTTATGCGCGTTAGTCGATATTCGACTGTATTCGACTGTATACGCCAGGTCTACGCGCCGCCCGCCGTTTCATTTCTTCGAAGTCGTTCCATTCCTCTTTTTTAGGGTTTTTTAGGCTACGGGATCCTATTACTAAGCCTACTCCGTCTGTCTGTCTGTCTGTCCGTCTGTCCGAGGGCTGTATCTCTTGTACCTTAATAGGTAGTCCGTTGCAATTTTCACAGAATATGTGTTATTTATTATGGCCGATATAATAACAATAAGAAAAATTAAAACATTCACGGGAGTCCCCATACAACAAACTAAAGTTCGACTCGCACTTGGCCGGTTTTTTTATTTTTATGGAAAATGACACGTTTGACTACGTGACCTACAACATCCGTGCCCATGAAAGAAAGGCCTAACTATATGGAGAGCGCGCGTTCTTATCTCCATTTTTACAAACTTCTCAGTAAGTGAACGTCCCCATCGATCGGTTAGTCTCTTCAAGAATCTAGGGCTGCCAAGATCGACGCTAAGCTCATATATGGAGAGAGCTTCGAAAACGTCTCTGGAAGCATCCTACAGAATATGGATAGGTAGAGAGAGGGAGGTCGAGAGCGGGACTGGTGGTTCCCCGCGTCCTAGTCAACGCAGATTAGCTGACGAGGGCTTGATGCGAGCCGAAACGTGAAGCATGCGCGGGAAATTTAGAGTGGCCACTCGCTAGTCCCGACCTCGATTAACACCCTCCTCTACTGCCGATGGACCCGGATATGTTCGGTGAAGCCATCGCAAGCTTAGTTCCACATTTTCCTTTGATGATAAATGACATTCAGCATTATTAGGAGATTTCTCAGTTCAGGCTGTAACATCTACTAACGCAGCAGCGCAACCGGTTCGTTGATATTTGATCAAATAAAAAAATAAAAAATCACATCGAATAACGTTGCATGTGTCTCAATCGGGTCACAAGTTTCTTATTATTTATTTTTTATTTTTATAATCGTTTATTCCAAACTGCACTGTCGAGTAATTCAAACTTTATTGATTATAAATCAACGTGTTTCACTTTAAATTAATTCAAATTCAGAAGTCGACAATATTCTGCTGTAATCTGCGTGCAGTTAAGAAGCAGTGTTTATAATTTGCAATAATTACGGTTCGATATGTTATTATTATGGGCCGGGTCGTAAGTACCCCCGCGTTACGCTGAGCAAGATCGCCTCTCATTCATGAACTAAAGCTATTATCGCGCGAACGTAAATTATCTGCGCGCTCATGAATGGCTGTCCTTAGAGAGGTTCCTGTTTTGTTGGCGCCTATTATGTTTACCTCATTTGACCTTTGTATGTGCGCCTGCGCGGCCTTAGCTTCATTCATGCGGCCAGATCGCTGGAGCCGATCTCATTCGTCAACATTGGCGCCGCCGGTTTTATTCGATCTTAAGAGGATTCATATGGCAAAACAACGAAAATTGTTATATTTTTTAAAACTTCAAACAAAACTTTAGTTCTATGTAGAACATAATATGAAAAAAAAAATTTTTTTGAACTAGATAATATGTACTAAACACTGAAGCAGGCTTTTTAAATTTGCAGTATTTTTTCATGGTGAAAAAAATTTCTGAATGTGACTCTATTTTAATTTCTTATGTCGAGCTAGCTCCATACTGGATAATTATTTTGGAATAAAATGTACGTCATTGTATAGGGAATTTAATTTTCTAGACACTAAAGCAGCATTATTTGAAAAAAAAAACAAAAACTACAAAATCCACCATATAAACGCGCGCACTGCGCTCGATTGCTCAGTGCCGCCGACTCGAATTTTTGTTTTGCCATATGAATCCTTATAAATTATTTTCTTATGTTATTTAAATTGTGATAACAAACTTGATCACCAAAGTTGTGTTATCTTAATATACCTAGTTGATTAACGATGACCTATTTCTTGCTTGGACCATACATAACATAGAACTATAAAGATTATTGTATGTTGACGAACCTAAGTGTAACCTTGTTACGTAAAGATAATAAATTGAATTCAATTGAATGTAGAGGGTTCCGTAACCATTCCCTTCTTTTACGCATACCTAGCGAGTGGGCCTCGATCGAATCAATTTTCTTCATTTATACTCCAGACTCCAGACAGGCGAAAAAACAACTTTGCTAATAGATTTTTTTAGACGAAACTATGACGCAAAACTTTACCGTTCTTCATCTGCTATGAATATGTTGGTAGAGCATAGAAGCCCAGGAGGGCAGTAAGCACGCATGTACAGTTGCCGGCCGCAAGTCATGCGTGTCGAGCTTTAGAAACAGATTATCCGCTTGTAGAGCGTCGTCCCTGTCGCACTAAGCCGAGAACGTCTCTGTGTGACAGGAACGACGCTCTACAACCGTATTGTCTCTTTCTAAAGCTCGACACTCATTATTGCTGCCGGCAACTGTACATAGGTGTTGACCAAGATGGCGTAAGGATCAATTATTATAACCAGTAGCTTCTTAGCTGTTGGATCTATGAAGTCACGCAGCTGTCGACTGTCTCCAACACCGGCGAAGGCGCATGCGTGTTCACCAAAGAAATAGATAATAAAAAGAGCAAGGACTTGTCGAAGAGTCTCTGCTACATTTATTTACTCACGTATCTAGTGAAAATTGTGTGCATTTTTTTTATGTAATCCGGTATGGGTTGCTGAGTCGGAGGGGCCAAAGTGCATGCTCCGACCAGCCAATATCACCTCCGAGAAGGTAGGTGCCATACCGGAGATTTCCCTGGATTGCTGGCTATACTGGACTGGAGGGGAACACAGCCGAGGCTGCTATGCGGCCATCTTACATCCAGTACGGTGGTACCAACCCAGTCGGCTACAATTTTGAGCCTACCACGTAGTAAGTGGCAAGGGAAGGGACCTACAGTTTTACACCGGTGGTTCCGAACGGTGAAGCAGCAGGTGTGGTGTGTAATTTTTTTCGTCAGAAAAAACTCATTGGTACACGCCGACCGGATTCGAACCTCGGACCTCTCGCATGAGAAGCCGATGCCCAAACCACTCGACAACCCGCCGCTCGCGTATCTAGTGAAAATTGTGTGCATGCCGACCAATTGTTAGTAACAAGGTAAAATGTATGCATACATGCATCACAATGCCGCTCCTGGGTATTTATTTCTTTGTTTACTGTTTACGAGCCTAGTCTCCTCTCTTTCATAATATTTAATTAATGTTGTTTTTCTGTTTAAAAGCGCGAGGAGAATGCTGCTGTCGTGTTGGGTAGTTTGCGAATCTCACGCGGCGTGCATTTGCTAGTTTTTACGACGCGCCAAGCATATTACCAGCTAATTAATGTGCATTCTCCTTTTATTTATCGACATTGCAAATATATTTAATTTACTCTCCACAAACACCTTCTCCGGATAGAGGATTAATTTTATTTGTTTTCATTTAGAAACTGTTGTGTGCGTGCGTGCGAGGGTGCGTGCGTGTGTGTGTGAGGGTGTGTGTGTGAAAACTACCCGCGACATGACATACTCTAAAAAATTTTTTTAACAAAACTATAAATGTTAATTTTTGCTTGAGTACAACTATATTATTCAAAAAAATATTTTCTAAAATATGAATCTTCACAGTTGAAACGAATCCTATTGCAGAGATAATGTCACGACAAAATAACACTGTAATAAACTACAGAGCAACCCAAGGGTCCAGTATAGCCAGCAATCCAGGGAAGTCTCCGGTATGGCACCTACCTTCTCGGAGGTGATATTGGCTAGTCAGAGCATGTGCTTTGGCCCCTCTGACTCAGCCACCCATACCGGATTACATAAAAAAAAAAAAAGGGTCCTGTCCTACATAATGATCAATATCAATATTAATATGATAAATCTGTAAGTGATGGTCATGGAGTAAGTTACTTTGTTTTAAGAGATACTGCGTTTGTAGATTCTATGTATGATAGGTACTAAAACTAAATTGACGATTTTTAGAAATATTTTCTGTATGTATATAACTCTTAAACCGATCATCCAAATTCAATTAAACTTAGTACAAGCACAATAGGGACACAGGATATGCTAAATGATGAAATTCAGTCCCGGTCACGCTAAGATGTGGCTCTCATACAAACCGAATTGTTCCGCGCTCCAAAATAAAGGTACGGTAGCGGGCTTACTTACTTTCTTCTTTTTAAATACGAATTTCACGCGAGCGAATATCATCATTGGCAAATCATCATCAATATCATTGGCTCTATAACTTACATCACCAATTACTAAACCAACAAAGCGGTGACGATACAAATATCAGAATTCACCTCTCAATTAAACCGGAATTTACTGAAAAGAGAAACAGCGCAGCCCTCTCACCGTGAAACCGTCGCGCGCCGCTGATAGAAATTACGACCAACAACGACGATTATATAAACAGGTTGAAACAATTCAAAATTATAGAACTAGCATTGTCATACATTCCGTAATTTCTGCAGCCAGCCACGCTGACGGGGACCCTTATAAAATCTGTCCGATGTCTGTCCATCTGCCTGTCACATCATATAAAAAAGCTCAATAAATAAAATAAAAAATTATAGAGTACATTATTTTAAATCGAACAGCTTTACTCACGGTACCACTCCGAGCTATGTGGCTCGATGTTTCGGGCCAAGCGTATGGCCCATCTTCATGAGCACTCTGCCTTGTGCGACTATTGGCAGAGAAAATTTAAAAACCCATAATTATAGAGTTGCTTATATAGAGAGAATTTCATTCTTGTGGGCATCACAGCGATAGTCTAGGAGGCAGTGAAAAAAAACACGTAATTTTGACATGAAAGTTTTGTCCTGCTCCGTTATCTAAATCTAGTTTAAGTTACGTATGCCAACGTCTGGCTGGCGACAGTTGTTGCGTTTAACTAGAGGAGGTCAAGTAAATTGCAAAAATCTAGGGGTAATTAATTACCTACATGATAATGACGAAGGGATATTAGGTGTTAGTTCATAGTTTTTTAAATTTGTAAACTTGAAGTCATCGCGCTGAATCAGTATATAGTCGTAAAAACTATGCCAGACCTATGTGAAGTTGATAGAGGGGGGGGGGGGGGGGGGGGGGGGGGACACCTCATTCAACGATAATGACAAGGCAGATTCTTTTATATGTTGCTATACGCTCACGAAATAATAGGTACTGAATTTGAAATGACAGACCGTTATCACGTTGCTTTCATGCCTCCAGACAACGTCAGTTTTCGTCAAGCACACCATTTGCAATGACTTTCATCTGTTCAACGAGTTGATGCCACCTCTATCATTTTGAATTCTTCGGACAGGATCAATGCAAAGGCGTCTCGTGGTAGCGGGGCAGGTGGTATTAAGGGGCAGGCAAGGATACCAGACGCCGTAAATGGCGAATAGTGCGTCGTTTCGTAACATCGAATGTGGAAATTCTAGTGGCGATGGTGTTGAGATAATATCTTAAATTCTGCATGCAACTACTTTTTGACAAATGATTGAATTAAAACGAGGAAATATGACCGCTAACGCATTGATAATAAGGAAAATTTACGACTTATAAAATTTTGAAGATATGTAATTTGAGGCCTGAAAAAGTGAAGGAAATGAATTTTTTGGTGATTAATTACACTTAAAATTATGTTTAAGCATTCTATAATATTTTCTTATTATAAGATAGTTTGGTGGGTAGGAAGGTACCTACCTAATACTTGCGTATGTCGGTAATCAAGCGAATGGGTGCATTGTACGCTATATTGCGAAGAGAACATCTAAAACATGTTTGGCTGTTCATACTGAAGTGTTGGCCCATACAATGATGTACAGAAGTGAAAGTTTGGCACGGCAGACGAAGCATAAGAGCAGGATAATGCTATGGAAAGCTTGCGTTTGAGGAGTATCTATCTACATGTGTATGGTGATAATATGAAAGATAGATTGAGAAACGGTATTGTGAGAGTTGTTGGAGGAACGGATGATAGGAGACGAGCGAAAGAGATTTTTTTTAATTTAATTTATTTTTAGGGCTTTTAACAAATCAATTCGTCAATATCAGCCCCATGGTACCTTTCCTCTCGATTCCCCAGGGCTCAGAGTCCCTAAGGGATAGAGAACGTTTAACAAACTCCAATACACATGTTAAATCCTTCACACTTGCCAAGACTCTATGAATATAAAAAAACAAATTAAATCTGTCTACCCTGAGTGAAACCTGCAATTTCCTTAGTAATTCCTCATTCTGACCACACTCCATAAACAAATGTTATATATCATCCCCTTTATTGCACCAATCACAATTTGGTGAATCTCTCTTTTTCATCAGAAATTTAAATTTATTTAATGGCATGTGGCCAGAACAAAGTCTTAGAGCTAAAACTATTTTAGGACCTTGGAAATTGCACGCCTGAAACCAAGGAAACATGTGGAGGTTCCGATTGCAAGAACGGAGCGAATGTGAGTGGAAGCATCGGAGAGGACTGGTTAGACGTACACAAATTATTGATTACCTAAACCCTTGCCAGACCGGGAATGTGCTCAAAAAAGGGTCAAAATCGCCTTAAATTCTTGCGCTATAGCTTTGTTTGTGTTTACGATTCGCCGTTGCTCCCAGTTCCCACAGAAGTCCGGTTAAAAGTTGACAGGCTGAAGAAAATGTCGCGAACACGTCGCGTCGCGTCGGCAGCGATTTGATAAAAACGCGACGCTATGTTTTATGGATGATTTCCCTCGAGGTGCGGTGGTGCCCCGCGGCGATGCCCGGCCCGCGGAGCCCGAGAGAAAAGAAAGGAAATTTTGTTCAAAGGACATTCAAAAGAATTGAAAGGACATCAACTCTTGGAGCGGGACCAAACATTATACGGTACTTTTCCAAGAATAGTATTACAGATTGAGAAAGGTCTTTATATGTATATAAAGACAATGGAAAAAACCGGCCAAGTGCGAGTCGAACTCGCGCATCGAGGGTTCCGTATCGCCATGTCATGGTCAGCGCCACTCACGGCATCTATGGCGTGTTTTATGAAATGCTTCATATTATTTAAAATTCATGATTTAGTTAAAATGCTTCATACTGTTTTCGGTAGATGGCGCGCATACACTTTTTAGTTTCTTGTATGGGGGCCCCCGTGAATTTTTTACTTTTTCTTATTTGTATTCATTATTTGTTGTTATATCGGCCATAATAACACATATTCTGTGAAAATTTTCAACGGGTTACCTATTACGGTTCAAGAGATACACCCCTCGGACAGACAGACGGACATACAGACAGACAGACGGACAGACAGACAGACGGCGTAGGCTTAGTAATAGGGTCCTGTACGACGGATGCGAAACCCGAAAAAAACAACAAAAGAGTATAAACAAACTAATAACTAAATTAAAATTAAAAGCTCTTCCATTGGGATTGTGACGGCAGTCCCAAGGACCGAAGCAGCGTTCCCCCGCTGAATGGTCAAGCTTATGTTTTGGGCGAGGAACGCTCTGGCACGACACGGTCCCAGGACGCCTCCATGACCAGTTTGCCCACATAAGTATTTTATTTGATTCGAAATTTAAAATTATTTCCATAATACCTTGTGGACTCAACCTTCACGCGTGTTACGAGCCGTCTGATGCAAATTGTATGCTTGTTTGTTATGTTGGGGACGAAGTAGATTGTATGCATTGAATTGCAATAACATTTCTATCCTTTTAAACAGTTGGTAACAACTCTAGCTGGCGACAACGCGACGGTGCTACAAGTTTTCTATTCCATCCTACCTACGACGGTATATTTTGCATAATACGCAATGCCATACGGTACGTCAAGGCAATGTGTATGGCGAGATATGAAAAATATAAACACAATGTAGGATGTACATACATGCCGCACGGCTGTATTCAGACAAATTCCGTTTACAGAGTAATCGGTATTGCGCAGCAAGGACTCTAGTAAATTGCAGCACCGACCACCACGTTTCGTGTCACCACGACAAGATAACTCAAGCAGCAAGTAAGGCACGAAGACCCACCTACTGCATCATGCATGACTCGGTGGAAGGATCTAACCTGAGAGGTGGGTAACCTGTCGCCCTTTAGCACGGAATCTTGTTCTTATTTATTCGTCGCCTTTACGACATGCACGGGGAGAGATGTAGTATGGCTAATCTTTTTAAGTACCAGCCCCACACGGTACATTATCCTTACCTATAATAAAATCCAACGTCTGCTTTTTGTCTGAGTGTCTAAGTGTCTGTCTGTCCGCTTATAACTCGAGAACCACTGAACCGATTTAAATAAAACAAAATTCTACGGATTGCTTGATTCTTCCCATCAACTATAGGCTATTACTATCACGCTAAATGGCTTATGAGGTTAGCAGTGAAGTGAAATATGAGAGCGGGCGGAGCCGCGGGCACAGCTTGTAAAGTATAAAGGATAATAATAATTTCATTGCCAATCATGAAAAAATAAAATAACTTACGTCCCAACAAACCTCTGACGCTCTTCCACAATCATCCTTAATGTCGCTCCCTCCCCCACAAGCATTCAGTGTGACAAATATTTAATACAGGTACCTAAATGTCCTCATTATTTTGCAAAGTGAACCGTGAGAAAAGTGTTTGAAGGTAAACAAACCTTTACAATTATTTACTTAGGCACATAATGCTTGCATTGCATACAAACTGATTAGATTACATTTCGAATGTATGGAGAACGTTGCGAGTGTGGAACAGGCGACAGACAGAGTTGAGTCAGCCAGCATCGCGGTTCGTGTAGATCCGCTGTCCTGTCTCTGCCTACCCCACAGGCGGTGTGACGCTATGTTTGTATAACATTTCAAAAACGCTCAGGGAACGGGGCTAGTGTGTGTGTCAAGTGCGAGCGCGTCCCGAAGCGAGCCAGCACGGAACCGGTACAGACCAGTCGCACCAGGGTAGCAGCAGGTGTATGGATACTGGATCTGTTTGTTCTTAGTCGCCCAGATAATGATCGCAAATCGGCCCCGCCCGTCGCGTCGTCGGCGACCACTCATTACATTACCACCGGGCTAGGTGGCAATGTGTCGCGGTCTCGGTTTAGTTGCTGGATCGATGTAAATTGTAACGATATACTATGGTGTGAAGGAAGACAAAGAATTTAAAACCATAGATGGGCATCGACTTGTCGAAAAGCCGAAATTACAAATAATGTTATGCTCATCTAATACGTAACCCTGATGCAGGCGGGATAAGGGAAATAAAACATCCCGGAACCGAAGAGAACCCATCGGTTCTCAAACTAGTTTCTTTGTCGCACCGCTAGGGTGTGGAACTGTCTTCCGGCGAGTGTGTTTCCCGAATCCTTTAAACTTGGTGTATTAACAGGCTAGATAGCCTAGCAATAGCAACAGTCCGCAAATCTGCTGGCATATGCCTCACTGAGCGTGGTATCGCTAGGAGAGGTGTCTTTGGTTCTGTCGACTGTACCATTGATTTCTCGGTACCGCTACCCATGTTAGTTTACATAAAAACGGTGCCTGTGTACATATGTCTTTATGGAATCATGGCACGGTTGGCCTGGCTACATCGACAGGCGACAGCGACACCCGCGATGGGCCCATTACACCACGTTTCAGTCGGAACTAGACCCCGGATCAGCACTTCCCGTTTTGATCGTTTCGGCTACACTGGAGCTGGCCGGAGAAGCCGAACTATTTTTCATATACGTTTCGACCTACCTTCATTCGGCGATTCAATAAAGATAGGTCCGCTGATGCAAATTGTGTGCATTCGTAGATTCGTTTTGGGGACGACGTAAATGGTGTGCAATGTGTGACAATAGCAGTTCTATATTTTAGAATTTATTGAGCGAAGTGAATGCGGTGCTCGATGACGTTAGAGAAAATTACCTATAACAAGGTGAGTATCATTGCACTCCTATCAAACTCCTTTGATATTTAATCAACGCATATCATATTTTATGTTGATAACCGCTCTGTTGTGGTAGGTATCGGTTTCTAGCATTATTTAAGTACTGAACGACAGAAAACGTTATGACTATGAGTTATGTAAGTTATGTATGACATTTGTTTTCATTTTGGGATTCCGTACGTAAAAGGGTCCCCCTTTTACTAAGCTTACGCCGTTGCCTGTCCGTCTGTCCTGCCGTTAAAGGGCTGTATTTTTTTAAATTTAATAGGGAGCCGGTTTAAATTTTTGTGGCCACATTTTGATAACCTCGTGCTGCAAATCTATATGTAAGTATACTTTAGCATTTTTTCTGCCTGCTTCCTTGCTGACGAGGTTACCATCGTGCGGTTTTCCCGTTTTTATGTTTATTAATTATTATGGAGGATATCATATCATAACGAATAATACCAAACCATTATAAAAAAATTAAGGTGGTGGTACGGAACCCTCGTCGGTGCGCGAGTCCGACATCCGCATCGACGGTTATTTTATTTTTGCGTTCGAATCAGAAATAGAAAACTTCTCGAAGTGTTGCCTTCTTCGCAATGAGCAAACTATGTATGTATGTAGATCAACACATTCAGCGTGACACCACGTAGAGTTTAGCTACATACTTACACACACGAACATGCAACAACAACGTGACAACAGCGCCTATGTGCCTGAGCGTGTCTCCGAACTGTCTGCGGCGGAGGCTTTGATGTCTGCTGTAACCGACGAAGCGTCGTCGTGTCGGCTTATACGAAATGAGCATATAGGTACTTACATACAGGTAGATACATACATACAGATAAAGCACCAAGTACATAGGTACATATGACCGTGTGGGGCCGGTACTTAAAAAGAATAGCCTCACTGCATCTCTCCCCGTGCATGTCGTAAAAGGCGACTAAGGGATAAGGACAAGATGCCGTGCTAAAGGGCGACGGGATAGCCACCTCTCACCTTGGCACGGTACTTCCACCGAGTCATGCAGCGGGTGGGTCTTCGTGCCTTACTTGCTGCTTGATCGATTGAATCTTGTTCGAATACTTTGCGAAACGTGGTGGTCGGTGTTGTGCTGTAATTTACCAGAGTTCTTGCAGCACAACACCGATTACTCTGCTTACCCCGATTGTCGGGATTCAGCGTGTGTGATATGTATGTATGTACATAGGTACCTATGGTATATTTATTTGGATATTATATGTTATACATAATTCATTACATCAATCATCAATACTAATAATAAATCTGTAAGGGATGGTCATCATGGAGTACGTTACTTTGTTTTATGAGATCTGCTTTTGTTTTTAGACTCTATGTATGATACTAAAACTAAATTGACGATTTTTAGAAATATTTTCTGTATGTAGGTATGTATGTTATCCAAATTCGACGAAACTTAGTACAAGCACATTTTATTATACGGGACACAGGATAAAATTACGCCGAAAGAAAATTACGGTAGCGGCACAGATTACTAAATAGTTACTTCGTGTAGCGGATTCTGTGGTAGCGGGAGTACTCTTTTCTATTCTGTGGTAGCGGGCTTACTTACTTTCTTTCTTTACATACATACATACATATCACACACGCTGAATCCCGACAATCGGGGTAAGCAGAGTTATCGGTGTTGTGCTGCAAGAACTCTGTTAAATTACAGCACAACACCGACCACCACGTTTCGCAAAGTATACGAACAAGATTAAATCGATCAAGCAGCAAGTAAGGCACGAAGACCCACCTGCTGCATGACTCGTATTTTCTTTCTTTTTAAATAGGAATTTCACGCGAGCGAAGCCGCGGGCAAAAGCTAGTATTATATATATTGTAATTCATATGTAGTCACTCGTAAGTTTTCTACAGAAAATAATGCACATCGGGCGTTAGAAAGAGACAACCCGGTTGTAGAGCGTCGTCCCGGTCGCACAGAGACAACGCTCTACAACCGGCCGGATTGTCTCCTATTTGTTTTCACTTTAGGGTGCCGTAAGGGACCCTATTACTAAGCCTACGCGCCGTCTAAACTGTATTTGAATTTTTTTATAAATTATCTGTTTCGTTTGTGCCGTTAATGATTACCTTACTTGCATCTCTACCCATCGTCTCTAGAATTTTTTTATGGGGTACGGAGTACCAACAGTATTTAGCGAAATCCGATAGGGTCCAGCCTTAGGCTGGTTTCACAGCTATACGGGCGACCCGTAGGGTCTTATAGTCCTTGCAGCACAACACCGATTACTCTGCTCATCCTGATTGTTGGGATACAGTGTGTGGTGTGTATGTACTTTTTCTTTAGGGCTATCTGGCATCCGTCAGTAGCATCAACAAGATCGATAACAATTTTTTATTAATAGATAAATGGTCAATTACAAATAAATCCTCTGATCTCAAATAGTGGCGGCATTTCAAAATTATACCGAAAGACACCTACTTAGTATTCGACATATCCTGATCTAGTTACTACACCCACCCCACCCCACCTAGAGGCTAGAAGCGCGCCATCTGACGACCAATAACCGTACCACAGCCATTTAAGACTGTTTTAACGGTCACGTCGAAAATGTGCAGACGAACAACAGCAGAGCGGCTCCTCTGCCTGCGTTAAAATCGAACATAGTGGGATAATTCAATCGTCAAAAGGATGATTCATATCATAAGAAAACTCCATCAAATTCATGTCGGTGCTGGATGAATGTGATGAATTAGAGCGAAAGAACCGACCGGGAGCCGTCTCGTCGTCGTTGGAAAAGAGATAGCGCTAGACGAGCGCAGTGGCGCTGGTAAACCGAGCGGCGAGTCGAGAAGCCGAGAGTACCAGGCGCGCATAAGTTGCAAGCTGTTAAACACTGGGTGTCGCCAGTCGCCACTTCACCGGAGAAGTCGGGGGGGAGCGAACGCAAACCACTAATATGATTATGATGACCCGCCCGGCCCGCCATCAACGCGTATTCCAGTTCCCACACGCCTCTGCGATCCTGGTAATCAACAGTCGCAGAAATGTAGGAGTTATGTCCCGAATCAAAGTGACCAAAAATTTTTTGTTTGTTTTTTGTTGTTACGAGTTGTTACGAGTAGAGTTGTAAGAAAAATAATAATGTAAATAAAAAAAATTACAACAGCAATTTCCTAGTGAATGAATTTGAATGTTTAATTTAGCTACAATAAAAATATCTTGGCTTTGTTGGAGTCGTTAGTAAATAATAATATAGCGCTAGATAGAAATGCACTGTGCTGCCAACTGATATGGTAGCGTGAGTGCCGTAATAAAGAACTACATTAAAAATGACACTCGTTCTTCACTTCACCTTCATTTCGATAAGAGATGGCGTTCCCAAATATTCGACTTTATCCGACCTATCCCATGCGCCAGGATCCCGCGCTGTCTTCTGCTACCCTAGTACTTCGATGCCCATATTTAGCTGCAGCGCCATCTCGTCCGTATTTCATTTTACTGATTTTGACAGACTTCTTTTTTTTTTATTATTAATCCCCGAACGCAAACGGAGGGGCTTTCTTTATAGGTTTAACGTGTATGTGTATGGGTATGTCTGCTGTGGCATCGTAGCTCCCAAACGGATGGACCGATATGGATGCGATTTTTTTTAATTAGAAAGCTGGCTTAATCGGGATTGTTCTTAGTTATGTTTGTAATTAAGTAATCAAAAAATTAATTACCCTAAAAAGTGGACCCATTTGCATGCGGAATTTTTTAAAGCTTGAAATAAAAGTTAAATTACAAATTTAAAAACCCCCGACCCTTAAAAAGTCAAAAATAATGTCCGTATAGGAATCGGGGGACCGCTAAGTAAATAAAATATAAAAACTCAGAGCTGCGTGGAAATTTACTTAGCGGTCCCCCGACTCCTTTAAGTAAGTTAACGGAAATTATTAGACTTTTCAAGGGTCAGAGTTTTTTTTTTAATTTGTAATTTAACTTTTTATTTCGTTTCAACAAGGTATTCAGTCAGGAGTCAGGTCATTTACTTTTGGTTGGTTTACTAAAATAAATACTACTAGTAGGTACTTACTTACTACATAGTAGATAAATAAGTAGATACTAAAAGGAAGCCAAAACAAATAATTTACTTTTCTAGGCAACCTCATTATGAAAATCGTGGATTTAATTATGGAAGATCGTGAAGTTCTCTGTGCTTTTAGTAAAAGACCGAGGTAAAGACACTGAGGAATTATCGTAGTAGATAAGATGATGCGCCAGAATAAATTATTTGCTTATCTATTGATATTTAAGCGAGTCACGGCTTTGGATACCTACAATTTTTATCTGAGCCACGAACCAACTTACCACGCTGAAAATATAGTAAACGTATAAAGTTATGTTTTTAATGTTCCGATTTTTTACATGTAACTATGTAATTATATTAAAGTATGTAAATTTAATCATTCTAA
The DNA here is from genome assembly GCA_946902875.1 of Nematopogon swammerdamellus. NCBI lineage: Eukaryota > Metazoa > Arthropoda > Insecta > Lepidoptera > Adelidae > Nematopogon > Nematopogon swammerdamellus. The sequence goes on along the minus strand of OX336345.1, from coordinate 885,906 downwards.
AAAGGTTGACTGGGAGAAATCACTGTAAGGGATAAGTCCGCCTTTGCCCCTCATGTAAATTTCTTATTGTTTGTTTATGTTAAATGTTTTTTTGGAGCAATAAAGTATTTCTATCTATCTATCTATCTATCATTCTGACGACATATAGTATATGTCTATGTGTATAGTATATAGAAAATAGTAGATAGTAATAGACAATATAGAAATGTAGGTATATTTTTTATGATAGGCGAATACCCGAAATATGTGAAACCTGACTGGAAGAAATCGCTAAAAGGGATGCGCTAAATTGTCCTCTTTGTCTCTATCTGTACTGTTATATATTGTATTGTTCTGTGTGTGTTTTTCTTCTTGTATTGTTGTCAAAAAGAATTCATTTAAAAATGTCAACTCCGCCGGCATGGATTTTGCCTGCGCGCCGGTTGTGATTGTAGTTTTATTCTGTGTAGGTGGACCGACTGAAGAATGTACAACCTCCCTGAAGTACCCCGTGCGCCTGTTCCAGACTCCAGCCAGACTCGATCATAAATTCGTTTGTAAAAGCAATTAGCTTTGTTTATTCATTTGTTTGAGGTCGTTGAATGAGGGACACACCGCGGAGAGTTATATAATATATTGATTCATGATTATTGGCAACTTTTTTATTCCTAAATAAATCAATAAATCGTAGCATTATTATTAAAAGGCTTTTCTGACACATATCTACGAATCGTAACAGAGGACGGCTCCCTTGCATTCTGTGTATGTTTTAGAACTATGATAATAAAAAAAATGTGGATAATAATTAATAACCAATTATGTCCATAATGTGCAATAGTAATAATGGAAATGAATGAGCAAAATATTTATAACAAATAATATAATGCAATTTTTTTTATATTTATAAAATAGCAATATATTAAGTAACATTTTCATATTAACTTTACTTATTTTAATTGACTCTATAATATACAAATTAACTAAAGCACGCTATTTCACCCTCCCCCTTCCCCATTACCCCCACCCGCCCTCACCACTTTTATACGACCTAAATACCTAATATTCTGTAAATTATTCTACGTTATTATAATCTTAGATGTTTTAGTGGAAATATGTTTATAGGCGTAATACTTGACTTATGTTTTTTGTAATGTTGTTTCGGCTAGGCTGTCTATTTCTCGAATAAAGTAAATAAATAAATAAATAAATTTCAATATTCCCGAATCATAATTTATAGGCTGCTCCGGTGATTTTAACACAGTACCCAAGCTAGCAATGTTTAATTTAACTTATAAGATTAAACAAGACATTACCGCCATTCTGATAAAATATTACTTACTTAAAAGTTAAACGAAACTGACATTATTGGCTCGTCTAGTAGATGGTCAAAGTGTGAAGCTAATTCGGAAGGCATTCTTCTACAGTTTTCACAACAAAATAAAATTAACTAGGAAAGATTGAGCAGAATATCACTTGGCCGTGATCCAAGAACGCACATTGCTTGTCATTATGTATGGGGCATTAGGAGAGATCCGTTTTTATTCTATTGCGGATTTGATTCCATAAATAATGTTCTGTGCAGACGGTACGTATCCCACTTATTGAAATAGTACGAATATTTATAATAACTGGTCGCGTCGCGTCGTCGTATAAAATGCAAGGTGTTTTATGGATGCAAACATTTTGTGTCTTACTTACCTATACCACAGATTACTTAATAGTTACTTTTCAAATTCAATTACAATTCATCAATTACATTCAAATTCAAATATTCAAATATTTACATTTATTAAAAAAATATATATCACAATTTAATTTATTATTAGGGATGCAACGATTATTTATTACGATTACATTAATCGTCGATTATCAGCCATTTTACGATTAATCGAAATTGTCGATTATTAGTACGATTATTTAGCGATTAACGATTAGTGCATTGTACTGTCTAAAAATTGTCTATTCGCCGCGACGGCATACCATACGAATTTTATGCTAAGTTTTAGGTAAAGTCCTTTCTTTGCTATCATAAAACGGTAGGTACTTTGTATCAAATAAAATATATTTGTATTGGCGCGAAAACACAATGTACACGAAACTGAAGCACAAAAGTTTCTATCGTACCAACTAAGCTCAGTAGCGTCCGAAAGATTGTTCTCAACAGCTGGACTGATACAAACTGACTTACGAAATATGCTAACACAGGAGCATTTACAAATGCTCTGTTTCTAAAACAAGAATATCCCTGTTGTTAACTTTAACTATGTATTAGGTAAGATGTAATGTTTAAGGTTAAGAACTTTGGTTTGATTACATTTTAAAAAAACAATACCATTGTTATCGTTGGTTTTATTTGAAATATTGAAAGTTGGGAGTAAATAACTTATTTACCTATGCCTGTACAATATACAATACAACTCCATGGAACAGATTTATAAACTGTTACATAAAAGCATAACATTTTCGGAGATAATCGTAATCGCAATAAAATTGTAATCTCGATTATCAATTCGAATAATCTCAATCGCATCGTAATCGCGAAATCAATAATCGTTGAATCCCTATTTATTATATTAAAGGTTTGTTTGTTTTGATTTAGTTTAGGATTTTAATTTAATAGGTAGTTTTAGTCCATTTTATTTTGTAATTAGCTTTGCTAATTGATTAAATAAATTCATTATATTTATATTTTAATTCAAATTAAATACAAACTCAAAATACTAAATCATTAAACTGGATACATTAGAGGCCAACATATAATACAGGCTTTGCTTTGGTCCCTCTGACCCAGGCTGGATACAAGGAAAAAGTATTGCGTGAAACTGAATTTAATTTATTGGCATAAAGTTAATTCTTAAACGAATTTGTATCGCACCTGCTATGCTTTCTATGAGTACACATAAAAGGAAATGGGGTTCCGAACGATGTTGTATGTCACACACAACGGTGAAGGCGGGCGATATCCGCGTCTCGAGGCTCGCGGGCCGGAGATCACTAATAGCGACGCCGCGGGACTCCGGAGTCCGGGCTGGACGGACGAGCGTCGGGTTGGAGGACCCCTACGGCTTGCGCACAAAAGCCGCCAACTCTGCTCCTGATTGTAGCTGTCACACGTAACTATAAGAGCGGTATGTATGGCCTAAGGCTTGATCAAAGAATTGTATTAAAAAAACGGCCTAGTGCGAGTCGGAACCGCGCACCGAGGTTTCCGCACAACAAAAAGTTGAAAAACACGTTTCTTGTATGGGGACCCCGCTTAATATTTTACTTTTTCTATTTTTTATTACTTGCTGTTATATCCGCCATAATAACACATGTTCTGTGAAAATTTCAACCGGCTAACTATCACGGTTCCCAAGATACAGCAGTAGGACAGACAGACAGACTAGTAGATAGATAGATAGATAGGTGCCATCAATGAAAAAAAAAAAATTCACAAAAAAAAACCTTTTCTCTTTAAGGCCACCTCGTACAATATTAAGGTACCAGTAGGCTGAAATATTCATGCTATCTGCTGTCATGTTAACAATGACATGTAGTGCCATCTGTTGCTGAGTAGCGAATGTATATTGACATATAGTCAAAAGACGCCGAGCGAATATTGATCACAGCTAGCTAATACACTGTAAAATTTATATAATGACAATATTGAGTCGCTTTTCATAATTTTTAGGGTTCCGAAACCGTCCGGGACTGTCCATATGTCTGTCTTACCTTAAAAGGGCTGTCTGCATGTTTTAAACGGTAATAGGTAGCCGCTTGAAATTTTCACAGAATATGTGTTATTTATTATGACGGATATCCTGACAAATAATAACAATAAACAAAGCTCGTAGATATCTTATTCGCGGCAACATGTTACAGAGAATCTGAGAAATTCAACTAGCAAACAAAAGAAAAGACAATAAAAATCTGCATTTTCATCTGTAATGTAACACAACACAATTCAGTCAGCAGTTTTGCGTTCATTGACACCATATTGGCCAAACAATGCAACATTTTAGTTTTATCTCGCTCTAACTAGGCAATTAAAGAGAGATGAAACCAAATTGTCTGCGCCTTATTTGGAGAAAGTTCGGAGCCGGCTTCGCGCATAAAATACCTAGCAAACTTTCAACAAAACACTCCACAGTCCACACCCACGATCGCATCATATATCACCCGTGTGCTACAGCACGGCTCGACCACCACCGCACCGGTTAGTCGCCTAACTAATAATACCACTCAGCTAACTCTAAGTTAACTAATGTCCAGACCCCGCTCTCCCACGGGACCCGCCACGCGGCACGACCACCGCCTCCGGACCACTATCAGGGCAGACGGGCCATCTACTCGACGAGCAAACTGGCCAAGTGCGAGTCGGACTCGCGCACCGAGGATTCCGCACCACAAACAAAAAAAACATTGAAAAAAGCCCTTTCCTTGTATGGGGACCCCCCTTAATTTTTCAGTTTTTAATTTTTTTATTATTTGTTATATCCGCCAAAATAACACATATTCTGTGAAAATTTCAACCGGCTAGCTATTACGGGTTCCAGAGATACAGCCATCGGACGGACGGACGGACGGACGGACTGACGGACAGACAGACGTAGGCTTAGTAATAGGTTTTAACCTAAAAAGCATTAAAGTGTGCACGGAATCTAAACATGAAATACTATTAAATATGAAATACATAAATCTATTTATGTCTCTGTCACACTAAACTTGTGGACCAGCGTATCTTTAGTAAACTCTTGTCTCAACTCTCATGTAACACGTGTGCTTGGATTATGTAATATTCAGTAATAAACAAAACATTCACTGTCGTTATTAAAACAACTACTGACATAGCACCTAGTTCACCAAGGTGTGATGATGGGCTGACCTGATATCGCGGGTGTAAGTAAGCGATGTAACCAAACCGTACGACCGTTGAGGCTGACCGTGGATCAGATTCCACGTAAAACTATAGGTCACTTCCCTTGTTACCTTACTATGTGGTAGGGTTTAACCCGCCCGGGTTGGTACCATCGCACTGAATGAAAGGTCGGTCGAGCGGCTATGTAAATAGGTAGTTTGTACTTTCCGTCCGTTCAGTTCAGCCAGCACGACCAAAGGGATGCACTGACATGGCACCTAGTTCACCGTCATGTTATAAACTATAAAAAAACAACTACCTAATTAGTAATGACAATAGAATGTGCCAATCTTAGCATTATCTAGCGTGATCTACGGCGTTTTATTTTTTTTCTATGGCAATGGCTGTTCCAGACTTTTGAATATTTTGACCGCCGTTGCCGCCATCTGCTGCATCTATAAGCCTAGGTGCATTGTAAACGGACTATTAACACCGGAGGAGCCTAATCGTCGAGCTCCAAGTGAGCCGTCGCGGCGGCCGGGGCGCTCGAGGACCCGAGTAGAATCGAAACTTTATATCGGAAGTTCCATCGATCTCAGATTACGTGATTTTCCCAAGATTTTCCGAAGTAAGTCTGTACCACAGAATGTTATCAGAATTTTGATCAAATTCTAAACTTGTCAAATAAATTCCTGAAAAGTTCTTTCGATTTGGATGTGGTATTGAGAGCTGAATACTACGAGGTACCTAAAAGTAAGAAGGCTGAATACGCTGAATGTTATATTCTTATGTATATTGGAATGAAATGAACGTTATGTGATGTAAACCTCCCTAATAATATATCGCACCCTCAGAATAAAACTGTCGTAATTAGGGAATTATAGTTTTGAGATAATTGAGTTTTTGTGAATATTCGATGTGCAAAAGTGTAGTAATTAATTTTTCAGGCGAACCTGTAATGTTATTTTTCAGTAAATTTGTGTAAAATATTCTGGAGGGTAATATACTTTTAGTTTGGCCAAATAAAGGACATTTTTGAAAGTACACATACATACATAACACACGCTGTATCCCGACAATCAGGGTAAGCAGAGTAATCGGTGTTGTGCTATAAGGACTCTGGTAAATTACAGCACAACACCGACCACCACGTTTAGCACAGTATACGGACAAGACAACTATCAAGCAGCAAGTAAGACACGAAGAACCCACCTGCTGCATGACTAGGTGGAAGGACTGCGCCAAGGTGAGAAGTGGCTATCCTGTCGCCCTTTAGCGCAGTATCTTGTCCTTATCCCTTAGTATTGTGCATTATTTAATTGTGTTGCAACTGAGAAAAATGTCTAATGTAAAACTGTAGTAATCGTGTTGCTACAGTTTAGCCACTAGAAATTCATTCGATTGATAGTGCTAAACTGTAATAATGAAAAGCTACACTTTTGCATTGACATGAAGCTTGAAAATCGATTAATGCAAAAGTATTGGGGTGAGTATTTTGTTGTAAATTCATTTTTAAGCGTTACGACAATTTTACACGTGAAAGATATACACATTTAGATAATATCATACTTACTTCATTTTTTCAAATTTCAGACTTACGACAGTTTTGTTCTGAGGGTGCGATATGATTAAATTATAATAGAAAGATAAAGTAATTTTTAAGAATTACGTGAAGAGTACCTATTTTTCCGATTCCCTACATCGAGAATTGGAATGCGAAGACACGCGAACGCAAACTGAGCGAGGTACAACTTGATTTCAATCTCAACAACAATAACGCGGACCCCTCGCGGTAGACATGGCTGATTTAATTACGCAGGCACCGCCTCGATGCGCTCCTCGCCTGGTACCTACCATCCCGACGCGGAACATTTTAGTACATGACTGGCACGTTCATCGCAGACTACAAGTGCGGTCCGTCAGCGCAACATGCGGGTAGTTCGGAAACACGGCCTAATCGAGCGGCCGGCACTCGCTAAACGGTTGTAGAGTGTGTCTCCGCCGCCCCGCCGCCCGCGGTCTTCGCGCACGCACACGGGACCACCACGACACCCCGCGTGACCCCGCCACACTGCAAATATCGACTAAGGGATAAGAAAATTCGTCAGCCTCGGTAGCTCAGTGGCGCGGTTGGTTAGTCAACTGTTATTAAGCAACGCTGAGCGCGGTCAGAGATTGGATGGGTGACCGCTCGACCGTTGGAGGCTGACCGTGGTTCGGATTCCACGTTAAACTGTAGGTCCCTTCCCTTCTTACCTTACTAGGTGGTAGGGTTTATCCCGGCCGGTTTGGTACCACCGCACTGAACGAAACGTCGGTCGAAACGGCTATGTAAATAGTTCGTGTTTTCCGTCCAGTTTAGTGTAGCCGACATGAAATGAAGGGAAGCACTGACATGGCACCTAGTTCACCCTGTGTTATGGGCTGACATCACGAATGTTGTAGGTGATGTAGCCAACCGTGTCAGGCTCCATAAAAAAAAAAAAAAATTGGTATATCCTATTGATGATTCCGTTATTTGCGTGTCTTGGTTTTTTCTATTGTTCAAATTTTCGTGCTCTTTTTTCACTAACTTTTTTTTTTCTAAGTGCTCACAAGCACTTAGAAGACAACATCTTTAATAAATAAATCATCTTTAATCTTAATACCGATTCCCGATTAAGCTTCGCTCGGTGGCGTCTTTTCTCAGGGATGAAACATTAATATCTAAAAATACAAAATTTGATCCAAATCGTCAGAGCTGTTTCTGAGAAGCAAATTATATATATATATATATATATATATATATATATATATATACTATAATATAGTATATTATATATCTACATTATATATATTATATATATTATTTAAGCAAATTATATATATATACTATATATTATATATCTACATACATACCTACATGTATACAAGAATTGCTCATTGAAGTATGTAATAGGGTTTGCGTCCTTCCATTCTCGATAATTTGCATTATGCGCTTCCGTGAGCTTTTCACACATCTCAAAGGTCAGTTCGCAAAGAATGCATCGTGGCATTAAACTCGCCTCTTGTACCAAATCTTTATATATATAATTCTTCTGTATGTGTGTTTGTCACCTAACCCCTCCTAAACGGCTGGACCGATTTGGATGAAATTTTGTGTGTAGGTATATTTGAGTGGGTCCCTGGATGGTTTGAAAATACAATTGGAACCGGTAGATGGCGTCGTGATAAGTCCGCGCGGACGAAGTCGCGGGCACAGCTAGTATAATTATAAATATTTCCTTTCATTCATTCATCCATTATAATAATTATTAGCGTAAAGGATAGTTAATTTTTGGGACGAAACCCCTAATACAATGAATGATTTATGATCTGAGCTCCCTGGAGCAAAATCCGAATGGTTTTTTTTAACGCCAGCCGTCTGGATCGTTTCTGGCTTGCGCGCGAGGGCTCAGAGAGCATGAGCAATCGAGATGGTTTATTGAAATAATTAAACAGTCAAATGAAATTATTTTCTAACAGAGAGGAGGAACATGCGCTGAGTAAAAACCATTGATTGCGTTTTGATTCGACTCACGTTTTCAGATGTAATCTCTATCTACATTCGTAAATAATACTATTTCGATTTAGACAACAAAAAATACAGAAGAAGGCTTCCTAAATGGGATTAAAGATCCTCCAAGTATTAGGCACACCTACTAAATGGACCACCACCACCACCACCTACCTAACACGGAAAGTACGAATTTGGGAAAATGTTACAATTTTGGGGTTCCTTACCCATACAGAAACCTATTACTAAGCCTACGCCGTCTGTCTGTCTGTCTGTCTGGCCGTCCGTCTGTCTAAGGGCTGTATCTTTTGAAGTGTAATAGGTAGCCGGTTGAAATTTTCACAGAATATGTGTTATTATGGCGGATATGTTATATCACAATATGTTATATGACAAATAATAAAAAAAATCAAAAAGTAAAAAATGTATTGGGGTCCCCATACAATAAACGTGCTTAGAATAGTTTAGTAGATATTCACGCTACTAAATAATTTGTTGTTTAATATATAAATAATAAGCCGAGTCAGCCTCGATAGCTCAGTGGTGCAGACAGTCAACTGTCGCTATTGAATGTTAAGCAACGCTGGGTGCGATCTGTACTTGGATGGGTGACCGCTGACCGTTTGAGGCTGACCGAGATTCGGATTCCTCGTAAAACTGTAGGTCCCTTCCCTCCTAATCTTACTTGGTGGTAGGGTTTAACCCGTCCGGGTTGGTACCACCGCACTGAATGAAACGTCGGTCGAAACGGCTATGTACATAAATAGTTTGTGTTTTCCGACCAGTTCAGTGTAGCCGGCACGATCAAAGGGGGAAGCACACTGACATGGCACTAGTTCACCCGGTGTTATGGGCTGACATCACGGACGTTGTAGGTGTCAGATTCCATAAAAAAAAAGCAGTTTGCTTTGCTGACACACAAAAGACATACGGGTATGGTTTTTTGACAGATACTTATGCATTGAATTTAGAACTGGCGGAATTTTCGACATATCCAAGCGTAGGTTACCTACCTATGGATGAAATTATACAATAAACAATAAACAATATGGTATGGTGAATCTAGGGAGACCTTCGTGATCTTAGAAATAAATGTAAGCACACGCTGTATGTAGTTAGGTATTCAAGTGCTTTGAAACAAATTACACTTATTGTGCATTGATATAGAGAAAGTATGGAAATAAAAAAAAAATTGTTAGCCATTTCTTAGTTAGTCATCTGTCATATTCAAATACAAACTCAAAACCGTCTCAAAACATATATCTGTAATAGATAAGTACCTATTATAGTTAGAGTTTAATTATATTTACCTAATTCAATTGTTAGTTAATTATAGTTAGAGTTTAATTATATTTACCTAATTCAATTGTTAGTTAATTATAGTTAGAGTTTAATTATATTTACCTAATTCAATTGTTAGTTAATTATAGTTAGAGTTTAATTATATTTACCTAATTCAATTGTTAGTTAATTATAGTTAGAGTTTAATTATATTTACCTAATTCAATTGTTAGTTAATTATAGTTAGAGTTTAATTATATTTACCTAATTCAATTGAGGCATTGAGTGTTATCTTTTCCCCATATTTTATTTGAGTGCAATAAACACAATTTTTGTTTTATGTAAATCAACACGAGTGGCTGTGCCGATAAATTTTGATAATTTTGTAAAAAAAAACCCTAATAGCAATTTTAAATAATAAAAACATTACTTTTTCACTTATATCAACTAATCTATAAAGCTAAAGAAAATTTGTTTTCTTGCTGGAATATTTTTTTTACAGCATAGACACAAAAAGACAGACTCGCCTCTAATGTTCTTCTGTTGCGAAGGAGTATGCAATTAAAATATTTATAAAAAAAATTCAATGAAATGTCAGTAAGAACTCTTTGAATAAAATTAATATTTCCATTACACTAGTGAACAAAATATACCTACCTACATATTTTTATTATGAATTAATGCAGCCTAAATTGCTAATATCCACTGAGCTATTATTTACTATTTTGCTCTGTACACCATACTTATACTTTTCAATTTGTTTTACTTACATATGGTTTACGGGCTGTTTTATTGTTAATTCACTTGTTGAACTTACAGTTCCATGGGAAAGTAACATACCGAAGGACCACAACATCAAACTTAACAAGTTCTGCAACTTAGTAGACCGGATTGTGAGAAACGGATTCAAGACTGATCTCTTCGCTGTGGAAGTCGGAGCAAGAGGACTACCAGCGAAGTCGCTCTACAGTCTCTTCAAGAATCTAGGGCTCCCAAGATCGACGCTAAGCTCATATATGGAGAGAGCTTCGAAAACGTCACTGGAAGAATCCTACAGAATATGGATAGGTAGAGAGAGGGAGTTCGAGAGCGGGACTGGTGGTTTCCCCGCGTCACTCGTCGCTAGTCAACGCAGACTAGCTGACGAGGGCTTGAAGCGAGCCGAAACGTGAAGCATGCGCGGGAAATTTAGAGTGGCCACTCGCTAGTCCCGGCCTCGATTAATACCCTCCTCTACTGCCGATGGGCCCGGATATGTTCGGTGAAGCCATCGCAAGCTTAGATCCACACCTTCCTTGATTGTACTAATTAAATTAATTAATTTCTACGAGACAAAATAATTAACTATGCCGTCGTAATGTTTTCTTGAAGAAATATCATTACAAATTCTAAAATAGTTTATTGAAAAAAACACATAGCGATACAGAGACACAAATTAGATCTTAAATAAGAACCATATAGGCCTAACCCTGCATTTTCTCAGGCCTATCACCTAAACTAGTCCGGAGGCCGTATCATACATAGGTAGACAGTATGTCAAAGTATATAGGGTTACTCGTTCGTCGTTATGTACCCAACATTTCAATTGATTTTAATCTTTTAATTTTTCCATTATTAAGAATTATTTTATCTATCATAATATTTAGTACTCGATGTAGTTTTCCAATTATCCGGGCACTCCCGTGAAGAAAAACACAGTGAGTAGTTAGGTACCCTAACAATAAGTTGTTTGTTATGCATAAGGTTGACTGAAAGAAGCCGCATCGGATAAATGCAACCAAATGTATTTAATGTAGCCATCGAGATAAAAAGGATAGCGGCGTCTTCTCATGCAAAATAGTTCACAAATTCTTACACACCGAAAGGATGGCAGGGATTACACTGAAAACTGACGTATTATTTCTCGAAGTTTGTTTGACTTTTTATAATGTCACCGGGACGGGACGTAAACATCGAATGTAAACAACTATTTACAAACTTACAAAACTTTGAAAAATTATTTCACTCATCCAACACTATTTCGTCTGTGAGCGCAACACTGGCGGCCGGCGCGGGGCGGCCGTCGAAACTCGAAACGATACACCTAGCGCCATCTACCGGTTCGACGCTCAACTACGCTGGCAAGGCGAGGCACTTTTAACCGCATAGAAATATTTTTAAATTACACAAAATAAAACGGAAGTTAATAATCTAACAACTGAATTATAATTTAATCGCTAAACACTGCTAAATTAAGGAAAAATGCGACAAAATGCGGTTAGATAGATCTCCCAATGACAGCTTACGTCACGAACTGTCAAAGACAGCTGTGCTGTCAATGCTCTGTCAAGCACAAGTGTTCACAAAAACAGTATAATCTTGAGAAAATTGAATAATAACGCTCAGAAAATGGGCAGTCCGTAGTAGGATAATGAAAATACAGCTATAAAATAAGCTCACAGCAAAATTCCATACTCACGTAGTCCGCAATTGCACATAACCTACAAACGTGTTTGAGTCACAGGTTTTACTAGATTTTTTTTATATTTCGCAATTTTTGAGATGAAAGGTCGCACGCACACGATATGAAAACAATTTCCACACATCCCGATATGGTTTTAACACAAAAATAATGAAAGACAGGCCGTTTTTCGGTCATGTTTACTTCAACATTAAAAGTTGACCCGCCCGCACTGTTTGTGATATAAATATCACAAAAGTACTGAAATTAAACTATTAATTATAATGTAATTTTTATGTAATTGTAGGTTGAAGGAATAATTTCTATTTTGCAAAAAAAAAAAAAATATAATGGATAACAATTGCCTGATTTGCCGTACTCAAGAATTTGATGTACCATGATAAGTTGATAACGTAATGTTTCCAAAGTTTTCTTTAAAAACATTACAAATATCTTAGATGCTATGTTGCTTTAAATTATACAGATTTTTTAAATATTTCTTAATTTTATTACAACGTTTCAAGTTTGAAAATTTTTAACCGCACTTTGAAAATGTATTTATTTTCCGCTGCCGTTGACGATAGAACTTTTTTCCCGATTCATAAATAAACTTGTGAACAGCACTACACTAGCGGGGCGGCACTGTCCCAGCCGAGAGCACTAGCCGGGGACCGGAGTATGGAATATAGCCGGGAGCGCTCGGCACCCACCTTCTTCATGATGCCGGTTTTCCTCTTGGAGAAGGTGGTGTAGCGGCGCAGTTTGTTGTCGATGTACTCCATCTTGATCTTGACGCGGCCCTTGGTCTTCTTGCCGTTAGAGGGCGGCGACTTCTTGGGCTGGAGCGAGGCGTAGCCGTCGTCGGCTATGTCCGGCATCGGGCAGTGCTCGAGCCCGTGGCCCTGCGACGCCACCGGCCGCTCCTCGTAGCACGCCTCCGAGCCGGGACGCTTGAGCCCGCGCGGCAGCCCGGAGCACGCCTGCAGCCCCCCGGCGCCGCCGGCACGCAGCGCCCCGCCGCCGTACATGTCGGCCGGCGCCTCCAGCCCCATGCCGTAAGGGTTGCCGAAGCGAGGGTCCCGCGCTCCGCCGGGCCCGTCCATCATCACCTCGCAGTACGCCACAGTAGCCGGTGCGCCGCGCGCCTCTCTACCTTCCGTCCGACGACGAACGGAGACTGGCGAGCGCTCCACAAAATCGCACGACGAGCGCCTCGCTTCCACCGCGGACCGAGCGCGACTAACTTCACTGCGCTCGCTCCCCGCCCGCTGCCGGCCGTCAACCGACCGGGCGACCGGCCGCCGCCTGCCGTCTCGCTCGCGCGCGGGCCCGCCCGCCGCGCGGGAGCGGGACCGCGCTAGCGCCGTAACCCGACACACGCTCGCAGAACTTCCGCTGAAGTCGGCTGAAAACTGCATGAAAATAGAAGAGCTTTTATTTAAAGTTTCCTCCGAATAGAAGTAATAGCGGGTGCGGCGCGACGCGGGTGCGCGGGCGCCGGCGTGGGGCGGTGCGGCGGCGCTGGAGGGGGGAGGGACGGCCCCAAAGCCATATTTAGAACTGCTCGTGCCGAATATGGCAACGGCGGCCAAATAGGGGGACTGAAATCCCTCCTACTCCGCTCTGGCGATTTCCACGTCGAGGCTCATGTCGTTGGGAAATTACAGTTGCTGCATACTAACTTCAAAACTATTCGCATTATTCTGAATTACTTATTCCTATTAGCTACATACAGATTACCTACCTAACCTACATACATTTGTATAGGTATATTGTTATTGTGAATCGAATAATTTTACTTATTATTTTTAAATTTAAAAAAAATTAGATAGAAAATTAGGAACTTATCAGGGGCTGCTAGCATGCTAGTCTGAAATGTTTTATACGTAGATATATTCATACATAAGTATCGTAAATCATATTAGGTATACATACTTACGTTAATAATGAATGTTCATCGAAAACTAGGCAAGGTATTTTCACTGTTATTGGCTATCAATAGCTGTTGGCCACTATTTGTAAGTGAGGTAAGTAAGTACGGACATAATATGTAGTATGTTTTTTTTCAACAGTACCTAGATAGTACCTAAGTACCTAGGTACCACAGTCCCTGCAGTGCATATGGTGCTGAGGGTCACGCTCTCACTCATATCTCCAAGTCTCCGATAAATAGGTACCTGTGTACTTACATGTTTACAATATGCATAGTTTCTATCGTAAATAAAAAAAACAATACTATACCATTATAATATCCTTATACAAAAAAAAGAAACAACTACCTTTATGTACCAAATTGTTGTGATTTTTTTATTGAGCATTCTTATGGCGGTTAGACTGCACCCGAACACATCACAATTTGTTCTATCCCCATCTAGCAATCAAATAAAAATGTTTAATTTATTACTAAGCCTACGAGCGCTGTCTGTCTGTCTGTCTGTCGGTCCGCCGCCTGTCCGAGGGCTGTATCTTTTGAACCGTAAAAGGTAGCCGGTTGAATTTTCACAGAATATGTGTTATTATGGCGGATATGCAAAGAAATAATAAAAAAAATTTCAATGCGGGGTGTACAAAGTTTTTTTGTTTTTGTTTTTTTGCTCGATCATAAAAAATGGTAATACATACAAGAGTCAAACTTGTTGTGATAGTTCAAACTCTGAAGTAAAACAACAAATAATAAAAACCAGTCAATTACGTGGTGGTACGGAACCCTCGGTGCGCGAGTGCGACTCGCACTTGGCCGATTTTTTTTTACAACAGCTGTTACAACAGTTGTAAAAAAAAAATCGGCAAAAATAATTTTTAGTTGATTAGCAACCTTACATGGAACTCAAATTAATTATAGTCCTTCAATATTATGAACACTAGGATTTGTCACTAGCAATCCAGGGAAGTCTCCGGTATGGCACCTACCTTCTCGGAGGTGATATTGGCTGGTCGGAGCGTGCGCTTTGGCCCCTCCAACTCAGCCTTTATTTACTGATTTTATTTACTGTAGGCGGATTAACAGGAATTATTTTAGCTAACTCTTCTATTGATATTATATTGTACTTCACATTATTTGAATGGAATTATCAAAGCTAACTACCATAAAAATACATGTCACGTGTTCCTGTAATGGGAAGCCTAATTATTTTCTGTGACAGTTAAAATTTAGATATTGACTGAACCAAATTAACGTATTTTCTCTAAGATACAAGAATTCTGTAAGTACTTATGTGCGGACAGTGGGCAGAACTAGCTCCCACGTACAACCTTATAAGACATTTTATATTATTCACAGTTTTGCGACGTTTAAATGAGAGCGTTGACCTGAGTTTGCATATTAATAATAAATATAAGACTATATTTATTAATAAATCTATATATTTAATTGTTCAGGTAGGGCCGTCTGCAAAATGTTATGCTTGAGAATCAATACAACTTCTTTAATTTTCTAGCTAGAGTAGAAATGAATGACGCAAACAATTCTGAATAATTGATTACTTTTCCTACACGCTTTCTGTCTCTACTCTCTAGGTCTAGCAGAGAGAGACACTAAACACAACCCTATGTTCTCCAACCCTATGTTTTAATATATTTTATTTTCCCTTTTACTTAGACATAGTATGTTACATTTAACGTAAGTAATTAAAACTTAGTATATAAGTTATATTAAAAAAAAACTCTAAGGTTTCTTACCCGGCTCTTCCTTATACTCGTAGACTGCATTCCTGAACGGGACATGACAAAAAAAATAATGAACCATTCTGAATATGCATATGTCTCAATGAAATATTGTTAATGTTGTGTGTTTTTTATGTGGAAATAAATATCTGAATCTGAATCTGAATCAAAATATAACAATGTTTCTTTTTTCCAAAATTTTAATAAATCATGTATCACCAATGAGGAACAGTAAACGGTGTTAAAACGTTGGTTCATTCAAGGCAAAATGAAAGACATAATTTTTTGTCATAAGTTCACTTTCTGCATCGAAGAAAGCTGCTCCATTTTCGTATATTTTCTTTAATATCTTTTAAACATTCATTTTAAAATTATAAAAATTTATATATTTGTATTTCTTATAAGCGAACCCTTTCCACTGATAAACGTCACATGATCATACCAAACTTTAACTTTTAAAAATAAATACGCTGTAATAGACGGACAGACAGACAGACAGACAGTAGAGTGATCCTATAAGGGTTCCGTTTTTTCCTATTTTAAGATACGGAACCCTAAAAAGTAATAGAACGTGATGGTACAGCCCCAGAGTGCGAGCCGTCTGCATTGAAACATCAGAGTATAGGCACCTACATAGGTAGAGTAACTGAGTAGCCTCTTCCACTCGCAATTTCAGCGCGTGTGACTCGAATTACAAATCCTAATGAATCAATTTTCATCGGGGCCGTCACGTGGGTTAGCATAAATGGTGTTCGTTTGGTGTGTGATTGTATCATAATACTGCACAGTGGTCGACGCGACGACATGAAGCTACATGACTTTTTTTGTTGTGGATTCCAACAACTACTTATTCTATCTACCTACTTCATCACCATGATCAGCCTGTATCAGTGCACTGCTGGACATAGTCCTCTCTCAAGGTACGTCACCACACGCGGTTTTCCGCTCTCCGCACTTCCGGTTACCTTTTTACGAACCTACCTACCAACAATAATAGTAATATGTGGTATGTATGGATGGCATTATTCTTGAAGCCTTTTACTGAAAGCCCGCGTCGCCTGTCTGTCTGTCCGTCCGAGTGATGTATAATTTATACAGTAAAATTGTAGGTCCCTTCCCTTCGTACCAGTTCAGTGTAGCCGACATAATGAAATGAAGGGAAGCACTGACATGGCACCTAGTTCACCCGTTGTTATGGGCTGACATCACGGCTGACAATCCCGTGATCTAGAACCACTGCAACACCGTAGGGATGTCGGCTCCCTAAGTGTGTTCTATCGCTTATTCCATGGGGAGTGCTCGGAGGAGCTGTTTAACGCGATCCCGCCGTCCCCTTTCCACCTCCGCACCACGCGCACTGGGCAGGGATTGCATCCATATACGCTGGACTTACCGCGCATGCGTACCAATCGATTCTGCAGATCTTTCCTGTACAGAACCGGTAAACTCTGGAACGCTCTCCCTGCTCATATATTTCCCCCCAAGTACAGTCTCGGGTCCTTCAAGAGGGGCGTGAATGGGCACCTGTCAGGCCGGCATGGCATTCGCAACCCCCGAATACGACCGAATGTCCATGGGCGCCGTTAGACACCTTATGGGTGCCTCGGCGCCATATGTCGAGCTAACAATAAAAAAATAAAAAAAAAATGTTGCAGGTGATGTAGCCAACTGTGTCAGTTTCCATAAAAAAAGCTAACTATTAATTAATTTTATAAGTTAGAATCAACGAAAGAGCAAGCAAAAACGCACTGCGCGCACGGTCCGCGCTCGGCCGCCGGGGGAGGACGGCCGCCGATCGCTGCTCTGTGGAATCAACAGTCAGCTATGCCAGAATGCGCGTGCCGTGCGCAGCTCAGAGAGTACTCCCCGTATAATATCAATTGTTATGATTTACGTCAATGTTTTGTCGCCGCCAGCTTTGGTCATCTTCCGTCCGCCAAAATGGCGATCGGTGCCAATCACCCCGTTCTCACTAAGGCAATGGAATGCTTTGTCCACCACTACCTGCTCAGCGGCAAATGTTTAAAACAATAATTAATAGCCATTCTAGGACGTGCGCTGGCAAATTAATGGCTTATTGATTTATTGTGGCAACGAAATGCGGGGCGAAAAACATTTCGGATGCCACAACACTGGCGAGTGTGAAAATATGTCAAGTGCCAAAGGCGAGATGGAATATGCGTAGACGGAAAAAATTACCGAAGGGAATATGTATGTGAATTTTCGAATTTTAACACGGAAAGGATGCAACGCGTCTTTTTCAAAAATTTCCACATGATGAAAGAAGTCAATAAGTTTTTTCCAATATTTAATAATCTGTAGAGAACGGTTTTTTTAATTCATACTTCTTTACGGACGGACGTTATGAAATACTCGTAAATTTAACTCCTTTAGTCTCGCTATGAAAATGAGGAGTAAACTCAGAAAAAACGTCACGTCGTCGTCATCGTCATCGTCACGGCCAATCGTCACCGCATACAAATTATTTTTGTATGTATGTAGGTATTGCTCATTATACAATATAGGTAGATATTGTTTTATGAACCATGTGACCATTTTTTATGGAACCGCACACGGTTGGCTACATAAAACATACAACACCCGCGAAATAAGGTGTCTAACGAACGACGCCCATGGACATTCGATCGTACGCGGGGGTTGCGAATGCCATGCCGGCCTGACAGGTGCCTATTCACGCCTCTCTTTAAGGAACCGAGACTATACGTGGCGGGGGTAAATATGCGGGCAGGGAGAGCGTTCCAGAGTTTACCGGTAGAGGAAAGATCTGCAGAACCTGTTGGTACGCGTCCGCGGTAAGTCCAGCGAGTAGGAATGCAATCCCTGCCCAGTGTGCGTGGTGCGGAAGTGAAAAGGGGCCGACGGGGTCGCGTCAAACAGCTCCTCCAAGCGTTTCCCATGGAATAAGTTACCCACAGTTTTACGTGGAATCCGAACAACGGTCAGCCTCTACGGCTGAACGTGACCGTTCAACCCTTGAATCAACTCAGCTACAATAAGTTCTCACCGCACCCGGCGGTCGACCCATCGCACTACCGAGGCTGTAACACTTTTATAGAAAGTGTTTAGACGGTGAATGGTAAAGTTTGGAAGAATTCAGTGTTCAGAGCGAAAACCTTAGGTATACTTGCTCGTCAAAAAATAAACTTTGGCAAATGTTTGAAAGCAGTAAGCTGGATTTCAGTTGTCCGTCGACAAAGTTGGGCAAATATTATTAAATCTCTTTGTCTGTGACCATCCTTAGATGTGTCAGTCAGACAGAAAACGTCAGTGAAAACTCCATGTGAATTGATTTAGTATTCTCGATTTGTGCCAACATAGAATCGACATGGGTGCATCGGTCGTTACAGATTATGATCTATATTTATCATGTGATGGTTTGCCAGATTTTATGCTTATTTCATAAGACCATAATCAGGAAAAATACGTACCAGATACTGGAAGCTATGCAATTATAAGAATGCGCGGTAAAACTTTACGTGTTTATATATAAAACCATCTTTTTTCGTCAGCAAAATTCTAATTAAAATTTTTAAGGCTCCATTACGCGTTAAATAAATCTCGCCTGGATTCCTCAGGGCTCGCGTTTGGGCCCGCGCTCTTGTAAGTTTCTCCTTTATTTTTTCTCTCGGCCGATACAAATATGCTGGTATTCCGCGCATCTTGACACCGACACCTCGCTTGCACGGAGACTGGAACACCGCCCGAACACCGCCGAGGCTTTCACAAAGGCCTTCGATAGCGATGCGTGTAGGTATCCGCCAAGGGACAGGGAGCGGGGCGATTTGCAACTGTTCGCGGCGGACACGCGCGCGGAGTTATCTGTAGTGCGTCCACAATGCTACAATAATCCACGGCTCCTTGTAACTACCCGCCATCTGCAGCCTCCGCCAGTTCGCTGTCGGCAAAGGAACTCGAAAGGATAGGATAGAGATAGAATAGAATAGAATAGAATAGAATAGAATAGAATAGAATAGAATAGAATAGAATAGAATAGAAATGCTTTATTGCACACAAAAACACAGAGATACACAAGACAGAAGATAACATACAGAAGAAGAACAGCTAACAATAATTCACACAGAAACAAGAGAACAGTAGCTTGCAAAGGCGGACTTATCACTTTATGTGATTTCTTCCAGTCAACCTTTAACCTTTTCTTCCAGTCAACCCAAAGATAGAATGCAAGAATAAAAATATTGTACGGTGGTTGAGCTTTATTATGTCATAATTTTACTTCATAATTTCATACGTCATTTCCGGAGCCACTTCTCCTAAGCAGAAATCTAAGACGTATTCCATGTCCAAAAGGGTAAGGTATAAAAGTGAGTTTAATTCAATGACATTTACTTGGTTACCAACAAAAAACCGGCCAAGTGCGAGTCGAACTCGTGCACCGAGGGTTCCGTATACCACCACACAATATACATATTATTATTTGTTGTTTTACTTTAGAGTTAGCACTATCAACTAGCGCTCAAATCCTGCGGCTTGGTAGTCAAGGTCTGCTTAAGAAGGTGGAGAGACGAATTGAACTGGGTTGGGCTGCCTTCGGAGTGCTAAAATTCGTCCTGAGCTCTGACCTTCCACAAAATTTAAAGACCCGAATATATGACCAGTGTGTCCTCCAGGTTATGACGTACGGGTGTGAAACGTGGACTCTGACGGTCGCTGTTGTCCAAAGGTTGAACGTTGCCCAGCGAGCAATGGAGCGAGCCATGCTGGGAATATCGCTACGTGATATGGTGCGTAACGAGACAATCCGCCGCCGACGCACCAAAGTAGTCGATATTGGACACCGGTTGGCTAAGCTCAAGTGGCAGTGGGCTGGGCGCATTAGCCGAAGAGACGATGACCGTTGGAGTAACCGTGCCCTACACTGGCGGCCGTGGACAGGAAAACGGAGTGTGGGAAGACCACCCGCCAGGTGGGACGACGACGACATCAAGTACGTCGGCGGAAAGCAGTGGTTCCGTATCGCTGAAGGCCGGAAGGACTGGGAGAAAATTGGAGAGGCGTATGTCCAGCAGTGGACGCTTACACGCTGACTGACTGACTGACTATAATCACACCAAATTAGACGCTTGTGCCTATTGCCGTTTTTATGATAGAGAGAAAAAAACGTTGAATAAAAAAAAGGTTTCTGGTATGGGTTAAGTATATTATGAATTATGACTTGCGCTCTCTCGCGCTGCATGTGTACACTTACATAAAGCAAGCATAGCTATCCACGGGCGTAGCCAGGGGGGGGGGGGTTTGGGGGTTCAACCCCCCCCCCCCCCCCCCCCCCCACCGAAATAAAAAATGTACACGACATTTCAAATTTAACCTAAACTTATATTTTCAGCATTCAGACATAGCTCTGATTAGTGGGACCTAAATTAAGGCAAAATAGGAGATTACTTTTTTTTTTGTAATGAATGATGTAAAATAAATGTTGTACAATAATTCGCGTTGATTTTTTTTCTAAAACCCCTCCCGAAAACGAAACCTGGCTACGCCCGTGTAGCTATCACTATATGTTCTCTCTTTCTTTTATTACTTATAAATACATAATAGCCCTTTATCTCGCCCTTAATTTTTAAATTTTAGTTTTTTCTTATTATTATTATTTTATATCCTTTATTTCACATATTGAAAATTTTACATTAATTTTATATATATTATACAAAAAAGTAATAAAAATACACAAAATTAATATAAAAATTAAATACGGTAATACCGCCGGCGGCGGCGGGAGACAAGCCTCCAAGCACGCCGGCGGGTGCAGGCCGTGGCTACGGAGCTCTCCGGGACGACGCGAGGCAAGCTACGAGCGATAGGTGGTGGTACTAGACACGTAGGCCACCACCACCCCCATCTCGGAGAGCTCCGTATCCGCCGGACTGCACGGCGACGTCGTCGCGCAGGTCTGTTAAACGTCGTCATCTTCGCGCGCGCGTCGCCTCATGGGTGCACTACACCACCGGTAGCGGGGGCACTAGACGGGACGCGAGGTCCCGATGGCCCCAAGCTGGCCGGTGGTGGACGCCGCCCTCACCGTAGTTCTTGTGGCTCGGCCGACGTCAACACTCCATCTTAGTCGTCGATGAAATGCACCGACGGCGTGGAGCTGGGTGGTAGGGTGTGCGTGTGGTGGTGCGAGAAGAATGGCGGCTCTCGTATTGGACGACCCGGGCGCGGGGAGGCCGGGCGACGCCGTGGGCGGAGGCAGTGCTGCTGCGGGCGAGCGGTGGCGGCGGCGGCGGCGTCGAAGTCGAGCGCGGCGGCGGCCGGCCTTCGCCACAGAGCCTGCTCTCCATCACGCGCGTCGCGTCCCGGGTGGTCTGCAGCCGCTTCTGTCGCCAGGCATGTCGAGCTGGTGGAGTACCGGGGACACCGAGCGGCGGCGGTGGTGATGCCGGCACAGTGCCTCCAACCGTGCGGGTCGCTGCGCCGCTGGAGAAGAATCCGCGCGTGGCGGAAGCTCGGTTTGTTCGTCCCAGGCAAAAACTTTTAAAAGAAATTTTCTAGAGAAAAATTTTCCGACATGTCGGTTTGACAGCTCTTTTTCTTATTATTATTATTATTTGTTACGATATCCGCCATAATAAGTTAATAACACATGCTCTATGAAAATTTCAACCGGCTACCTATTACGGTTCAAAAGACACATCTCTTTAAAGAGGTTAAACAGACAAACGACGTAGGCCTAGTAATAGGGTCCCGTACGGTACGGAGCCATAATTAAATGCTCCTACCTAACTAACTGATAGCTCGCAGCTAGAATTTCTTTTTATGGAAACTGACACGGTTGGCTACATCACCTACAACATCCGTGATATCAGCCCGTAAAACCGAGTGAACTGGGTGCCGTCTCAGTGCTTCCCTTCATTTAATGTCGGCTACACTGAACTGGACGGAAAACACGAACTATTTACAAAGCCGTTTCGACCGACGCGACGTTTCATTCAGTGCGGTGGTACCAACCCGGGCGGGATAAACCCTACCACCTAGTAAGGTAAAAAGGGAAGGGACCTACAGTTTTACGTGGAATTCGAACCACGGTCAGCCTGCAACGGTCACCCATCCAAGTACTGACCGCGCTCAGGGTTGTTTAACAACAGTCGATCGAGCGCACCACTGAGCTACCAAGGCTGGAAATGAAATGAAATCGAATGCGTATGACGGTAAAAAATCACACAAATAATGCAGATACTAAAGGCATATGGTTTATTTTTCACTTACTCGACAAGCTTATTCTATCCAGTTGAATTGTTTGGCGAGCGGCCATTCCGAAGTAAGTAGTTTGTTAGTGCGGCGTTAAATCTATCGCGGGAGGAGCTTTGTGTTTCTGTTGCGCGGAACTAGAGAGACCGTCCATAGTCCATACACAGAGTTCCGTAATCATATCGCCGCCCCGATATCTGTTTATTATGCTCACTATCTCTTTGTGCCGATGGTTCCCGGTCTATTTTCTAAAAGCTACATACATGCAGTCACGCCATAGTAAACATAATTTTGCCGGTGGGGTAGGCAGAGACAACGGATCTCAACGTGCCACTATCCTGAATACCTGACACACATCTGCCGGCTCTTCCACTCTCATAATGTTCTTCCTGCACGCTCTTCGGTTACGGGTACTACCTACGCACTTGATCCTTTTTGAGCACCTGCCGGATCTGGTTCAGGTATGTGCGTCTAGGGCGACCCTTCCCCACTCTTCTACTCAAATTTGCTCCATAAATTTCTTTCGTTAAGTAGTCTCACGATCATGACCGAACCACCGAAGCATTCCCTTCTCAATCCTTGTCATTAAATCTTTCCAAAAGCTCTTAGGTATAAAATTCTAAGTATCAGTAAACTTTAATGCGTCTATATTCTGTAGTTAGTTCATTTTCAGGTTGATTTTTAATCTACGTGTGTGAACCGGTACTTCAAAATAATATGCACTTAATCTCTCCGTGCATATCGTAAAAGGCGACTAAGAAAGGAGAAGATGCCGTGCTAAAGGTCGACATGATAGCCACCTCTCACCTTGGCACGGCCCTTATACAGTCAAGCCGCGGGCAAAAGCTAATATAATGTAATGTAATATACTAGTTATACATACATAGTCTAGCTTTCGCCCGCGACCACGTTTCGCGTGACTTTTTGCTCACAGCTCAGGCCGCCGATAACGTAGCGTTATGATGATTTATAGCGTAAAAGTATCTTGAGTAGTGACAAAATGTAAACTGTATGTAAATCAATAAAGTGGTTCTTGAGTTATATAGAAGGATATTCATATATTTACGTACGTTACACCTTCGATCAGCGTTTACTATGCCTTGGTCTATGCGTTACACGGTCGGTTATACCAGTAGAAACTTCGCTTTAAGGATTAAATAGGTGTGCTACTTACTAAATTTCAATTTAAAATAGTAAAATCACCTTTGTCTTTAAGTATTTTTTATTAGAATGTTTTGGTTGGTTTTTTTTATGAATCTGGTGTCTGATTAAATGAATATATTTGATATATTTGATTTGATTTCATTTATTTATCAGGATGACCACAGAAGGATAACATAGTAGGTAAGTAGATAGGTAGGTACTATAATTTTGTCAATGTTTTGTATTTTCTAGCTGCGTCTACTTCCTAAAAAATAGCCGTCAGCCGTCAAGTGTGAGTTGAACTCGCGTGGGGAGGGTTCCGTAACATTCCGTTTTCCGTATGAACTTGGAATTTTAGTTTAGGCTTCCTGTAATCCTGTAAACTATAAGAGAGGCCCTATATTCCCAATTTTTTACTGAGTACCATAGAGATTTTCGTATATTTTTTAAATTATGCATTTTAAAATATAAAAAAGTAGTATTTCTTATAAGGAGATCTTTCATTTGATATGTCACGTGATGCACAAAAATTTTTTGTTTGTCCCCCAAAATCTAAATTTCTTTGATTCGCGCTATACAACCACTCAAACTAGGACATAAAACTATATAGGTGTATGTACCAAATTTAAACTTTTTTATTTATTAGATTCGGAGAAAATAAGCTGTTATGTGATGACAGACAGACACAAGCGTGATGCTATAAGGGTTCCGTTTCCCCTCTTTTGTGGTACCTAAAAACTAAATAAACTAATTTGTTAATAAGATGACTATGATATTATTTCCTTGCACATACGAGTAGGTAAATCAAAGCAAATGTTGATAAATATCCCTACTAACGAGTTGCGTCAGTGTTGGTGAACGCCGCGCGTGCGCTCCGGCGGCGCACCGCAGGGGAGCACCTCGGCCCGCTCTTGTTCCCTGTCGGACGGAAGTCTCGAGTGCATGTTCGCCTCGTGTTCCGGTTGAGAGCAGCTGGAATCTAACAAGCCTTACACGAGGATATAAAGATGGCTCCTGCCTGCGTTTAGTTAGGCTATGTAAGGTCTGTGTAGGCATCTGTGATTGATTGATTGTGTATCGACTGGAAAAAACTAATATAATCTGTCGAATTTTGATAGCGTTCAGAGACTAGCTGAAATAACAAAACCCGCGTCCAAGGACTTTACAAGAGTAAAGTCTGTGTTGATTAAACCTCATAAAATATCGGTCTGTTCCACTAGTCCCTCCCAACGTATCCCCCTGTAAAGATCCTTATTTCTATTTTTTATATAAAAATAATTGAGCGGCGGTTGGCCGATTGGCTTGGGCAACGGCTTCTCATGCGAGAGGTCCGAGGTTCGAATCCGTTCGGCGTGTACCAATGAGTCTTTTCTGACGAAAAAAAATACGTGCATACCTAATACACTTGCTGCTTCACCGTTCGGAACCGGTGTAAAACTGTAGGTCCCTTCCCTCGCCCTTTACCAGGTGGTAGGCTCAAATTGTAGCCGACTGGGTTGGTACTACCGTACTGGATGTAAGATGCAGCCTCGGTTGTGTTCTCCTCTAGTCCAGTATAGCCAGCAATCCAGGGAAGTCTCCGGTATGGCACCTACCTTCACGGAGTTGATATTGGCTGGTCGGAGCATATGTACTTTGGCCCCTCCGATTCAGCCACTCATACTGGATTACATAAAAAAAATCTTTCGATTAGTTAGTAGGTACTACGCATGTAGGTATTAGAAGGCATACTGAGGCTTTTACTTCGAGCACAGCCACCCAGTTCGGAAGCAATGCATATTTATAGTAGGTACCTAACTAGGTATGCATTTGCTAATAATTTTGCACCACTTATCAACTTAACAATCTCAGGCCTGACTGGAAGACAAATTATAGGATATGACTTCGGCATTATAAGTCTGCATTTTGTCACCTTTTTTTAACCGACTTCAAAAAAAAGGATGAGGTTCTCAATTCGACTGTATTATTTTTTTTTTAAGTTTCTCCCCTCAGAACTTTTTGTGTTGTCCATTTAATTTCACAGACATTTCGATGTTCGTTAATTTATCTCTAGTGAATTAATTCGTGCATACACAAGCACATCGAAAGTAGGTTGCATCATCGCTACATGTACGAAAAGAGGCTCGAAAAGAGGTTAACAAAACAAAATGACCGTGCACGCATTAGTCACCTCACCTCAGTGTGCCTCAGTGGTACATAATCGCGAAGCATCAGATTGAAACCAAGCAATGTACTTAGGTAGGTAGATAGCCGCGTGTCGGATCGCCTTTTACGTATGATCTTTACTGCCGCTAGGAGACAATGAGTCCAAAGATTGTCATCTCGCACGTGGATGGGCACCACCGTACTAATGCTCTACTAGGCAGGCAAACGCCCACACACTGCGTGTACGCGCGGGGAACAAATGATATTGGGATGATAGTATGTATGTATTGTGATATTAGTACCTACTTAAATAGCAAGCGGGCAAAACATGTAAAGAGATAGAAGAGGTATTTCGAGTCTAGTTCGAGTAGTTACAAATTTTACAATGATGTTAATATTTTCTATTAATACAGCTGTGCCCGCGGCTCCGCCCGCTCTCATATTTGACTTCTCTGCTAACCTCAGCGGTAAATTTCTCTGCTAAAGCGGCGGGTGGCCGAGTGGTTTCGGCATCGGCTTCTCATGCGAGAGGTCCGAGGTTCGAATCCGTTCGGCGCGTACCAATGAGTTTTTTCTGACGAAAAAACTCCTTCCCTTGCCCCTTACTAGGTGGTAGGCTCAATTGTAGCCGACTGGGTTGGTACCACCGTTCTGGATGTAAGATGGCCGCATAGCAGCCTCGGCTGTGTTCTCCTCTAGTTCAGTATAGCGAGCAATCCAGGGAAGTCTCCGGTATGGCACCTACCTTCTCGGAGGTGATATTGGCTGGTCGGAGCATGCGCTTTCGCCCCCCGACTCAGCCACACATACCGGATTACATAAAAAAAAATCCTCATAAGCCATTAAACGTGATGAAAAGTAGCCTATAATTGATGGGAAGAATCAAGCTATCCGTAGAAGCAAACTGTATTAAAATCGGTTCAGTGGTTCTCAAGTTATAAGCGGACAGACAGACATACATACAGAAAGCAGACGTTGGATTTTATTAAAGGTAGGTACTTAACGATAACGATGAACGAGCAGCTGAAACTGATTGTGTTCTGTACAAAGACATTAAACCCACCCTCTTAATCTCTTTGGTTCTATATCATACATAATGGAAGAAAGCTGGTGTGGTTACATGTGAATTTGAGGGGAGCTATATATTTAACGTGTGTGTGTGTGTGTGTGTGTGTGTGTGTGTGTAATGGTGTGCCACAGGCATCGTAGCTCCCAAACGGATGGACCGATTTGGATGAGGTTTTTTTTATTAGAAAGCTGGTTTAATCTGAATGGTTCTTAACTGTATGTTTGTAATCAAGTAAGTAATTAAGTAATCAAAAAATGTAGTAACTTAAATAGTGGATCGATTTGCATGCGGTTTTTTTTTATTTTAAAAAAGCTTGAAATAACAGTAAAAATACAAATTTTAAAAAGCCCCGACACCTTAAAAATCAAACACAGTTTCCAGGGGACCGATAAGTAAATACAATTTAAAAACTCAGAGCTGCGTGGCTATTTACTTAGCGGTCCCGCGACTCCATCGGGACTCCTTTAACTAAACGGAATTTATTTTAAACTTTTTAGGGGTTGGGGGTTTCTTGTACCCAAACTGGCTGAACATGTGGCTGCACAACCCATTCCACCCCCGAGGAGCTGTCAGTCCGCTTGTAGTTACGAGGCCTAACATCTGTATTATTTTATGTAATCCAGTACGCTTGGCCGAGTCACGCAGGGATGTCGACTACAAAGGAATGTTCCGCGAGAGTACGGCGGCGGGTTTGGCGAATGCGAACAGGAGGAGGGATATGAAAATAAACAAATACAAATAGGTACATGAAAACCTGATTCTAATTCAGAGCTTTTCAAAGGGAAACAGGAGGGAAAGGAGGAGGTTATAAATAAAAAGAAAATAATATTGTTTGATATCTTTTATTTCATACACTCACTTCACTTTAATTCGGCTACCACAGTACCCAAGAAATGTTATCCGTCGCTTCACGCTGGCCGGACACTGGTGTCCGCGAAGTGCTCAGACTCACGAGATGTTGGTGTAAGAAGCTACGGAACGGTTGGAGCCGCAGTGAATCTAAGGTCTCGCGCGCGCCATGAAACGAGTCGATATGATTTAATTAAAATGTTACAGTTAGGGCCCTAAGCTAACATACAACATAAAACAATTAAATGATAATAATTTCAAACGACGGATTAAATTAATGTTAATTGGAAAGAGTATTTTCAATATGGCCCTAGTTGGCTGAAATAAAGAGATAAATAAAAAAATAAATAAAAAAAATTACACTATTAAGGATGCATTAACTGACCGTAATTTTATCTAAGAGTTTGACTACTGTTTTTTTCCACTAACAAACTTTGACAATTTGACATTTGGATACACTTTGTATCATCAAAATTTTTTTTTATGACTTATTACATCTCTTTGTAATAAATGTAAACTAATTTTTATTTATTTTTTGACTTGATTTAATATGAAGTATCAAAATTGACGATGGCACTATACACCAGATATAGGTAATTTAAATAGGCAGTGTGGTCAGATTCTTCAGTATTCATGTTTATGCTGTAAATATTAATGCTCTTGTGAGCGGTAGTATGGGTTAATTATTTGTAAGTTACTATAATATAATACTTATAAGGTACTAACAAAACATTGTGACTTGCGAAGTTTGTTTGTCAGTTCTTCTTCGCATTGAATTTAGAACTGGCGGAATTTTCGACATGTCCAAGCGTAGGTTACCTACCTATGGATGAAATTATACAATAAACAACAATAAACAATAAGCCCTGTGTTCACTGCGACCTAGTAGGAAGATCTATCGTAATCTCTCAAAAGTTTATAGCTCACCTCCAAGTCTGATTTCGATATAACCAATAATTATTATGTCTTTATTTTCACGCTTTTTGTTACATATTTACATTAATTTTATATAATTATAAAATAAAATACCTATACAAAATTAATACAAACAGACAAAAACAAAAAACGGTATTCTCGCCGACGGCGGGAGGCGGACCTCCAAGCACGTCGGCGGGTGCAGGCCGTGGCTACGGAGCTCTCCGAGACGACGCGAGGCAAGCTACGAGCGATAGGTGGTGGTACTAGACACGTAGGCCACCACCACCCCTATCTCGGAGAGCTCCGTATCCACCGGCTGCGGGGCGACGACACGCAGTCCTTTCATGGATCTTGATCCTCGTGCGTGCGCCGCCGTTGCGCACCGTACCGCCACGCCGGTAGCGGGGGCTGTAGTCAGAGCACGGAGCCCCGATAGCCCCAAGCAGGCCGGTTGATGTGGCGGACATCGTCGTCCCGTCGTAGGTCTTGTGGCGGGAGCGCGATGTTGTTCGGCGAACCTTGGTGGTGGGTGTGCGCTGTCGTGTAAGAAGTGGCAGGTGAGCGAGACACAGGGACACGTCAACGTCGTCGTCGGTGTAAGCGAGGATGGCGGCGTAATCGTGCGGGGCGGCGGCGCGCTGCTGGCGCGGCAGACTCCACGCAAGCTGCGGTGCGCCCTCACCGCGCCCTTCTCTGGCCCGGGGCGGGGACGCACGTCGTGTCCCTGTCTTCTGCCGTGCTGTCTTTGACAAGTCGTCACCATATTCCGGGAGTGCCGAGCGGCGGCGCTGATGGTGGTCGCATGGTGTTGCACACCATGCGAGGTGCTGCGCCGGTGGTGGTGGGGCCGCGCATACACGCGAACTCGGCTTCTTTGTCCTCAGAACTCGGTTTAAAAATTTTTTCATTGGGAGAAAAAAATTTAGCGACTTGTCACTTTGACAACTTCTTCTTTTTCATATTATTAATATTGACTTACATCTAATTGAGTCACTAAGTACATAACTATACCTATTACACAGCTTTAGACTAGCTATCAACAATAAAACATTTAACCCTTTTTATTACCCGACTACGGCGAAGCCAACAGGAGGATAATGTGTTTAGTTTAGGTACCGTGTGGGGCCGGTACTTAAAACTAATACCCCCACTGCATCTCTCCCAGTGCATGTCGTAAAAACCGACTAAGGGATAAGGACAATATGGCGTGCTGAAGGGCGACAGGCTAGCCACCTCTCACCTTGGCGCGGTCCTTTCACCGAGTCATGCAGCAGGTGGGTCTTCGTGCCTTACTTGTTGCTTGATAGTTATCTTGTCCTAATACTTTGCTAAATGTGGTGGTTGGTATTGTGCTGTAATTTACAAGAGTACTTGCAGCACAACACCGATTACTCTGCTTACCCAAATCGACGGGATACAGCGTGTGGTGTGTATGTATGTAACATAACCCTTTGCATTCCGGAAGCCGCAGGCGAGGCAAAAACTATTTAATAGTTATAAATATTAATATAATATTTGTTCAGTGAAGTTAAACATTAATTAAAACTAAACAGGTTTTTATAAATTAAATAGTTTGTCGCAGACAAAATAATAAATACAACGCAATTACAGCATAATAATTTAACTAAACACAAGTTGGAGAGTAGTAAAACTAGTTTATGAATGCTCAATAACCAATCCTTACCTATAATAAAATCCAACGTCTGCTTTCTGTCTGTCTGAGTTTCTGTCTGTCCGCTTATAACTCGAGAACCACTGAACCGATTTTAATAAAACAAAATTCTACGGATAGCTTCATTCTTCCCATCAACTATAGGCTACTTACTATCACGCTAAATGGCCATTGAGGTTAGCAGTGAAGTGAAATATGAGAGCGGGCGGAGCCGCGGGCACAGCTTGTATTTTATATTTTAAATAGTAGTGATATAATAGCGTGATAGTAAGTAGCCTATAGTTGATGGGAAGAATCAAGCTATCCGTAGAATTTTGTGTTATTAAAATCGGTTCAGTGGTTCTCGAGTTATAAGCGGACAGACAGACACTCAGACAGAAAGCAGACGTTGGATTTTATTATAGGCAAGGATGTAAATGAAGTTTTCTTAAGAATAAAGAATGAATAAACATTGTTCATATTCTATTCTATACTTTCATACCATCATCCGAAATATTCATAACAATTAAGGCCTTATAAAAAAATTATTTGTTAAGAGAAAAATATTATTTGTAAAACATCAATCAACTACTAATTTATGGATAATCTTTGGCAATAAATTGTGGACAAATTATCTTTATCACACATACTAATTGAAGAAAGTGTACATACAGGGTGTTGTAACGGCCACTATATTAATTTCGCCAGCGCAATCCTCATGTATTTTCGAGACAAAAAAGGAAATAAAGTTATTTTCTAAAGTGGGCACATTATGTTTATTTTTTTTTAAAGTTTGCTTTCGTCAAGTGTAAATTGACGCGCGCGAGGGGAGGGTGCTGGCGCGGGAACGGCCAGGGTCGAAAAACTCACGCCGCGCCGCCGCCGCGCATCTCCTCTCTCCGCGCACTCGTCCCTACTCGCTCACTCACCGCGCGCCTTTCATTCCCACGTTCGTGCGGAACATTAGATCCTTTTTACACTAAATAAATCAATTAGTTTGTATGAAAACTGTAACTTTTTATTTAAAGGGAATTCAGAAAAAAGTTATTTGACTTTTTTGTTACTATTGATCCCAATAATCGTTTCCTAAATTTTATGTAGTGACCGTTACAAGATCTTGTATATGAAGTGTATGAAGAATATGTATTTGTCTTTTACACACTTGACACACATACAAAACTGTACATAATTCAACATAATACAACATGTTTACACTAATTATAATAGAGGCGTCAATACATATTTTCAACAATAACTAAAGCCTTTAATCAACAATTTGTTGAATTTCACAATCTTTACACTACAGACCGACACACTTCACGAGTACCTAACACCTTTTTAACAGTTCCTGTGTTGTTCAAACTACTATTGTCTGAATAACACAGGTTAGATTGTTCAAAATATTGACTTATTAATTGGTTAAATATATATTTATAATTAGAAAAATGCAAATCGAAAATCATTGGAAAAAATACATCCCGACCAGGATGTATTTTTTCCAATGATTTTCGATGTGCATTTTTCTAATAGGTTAGATTGTTCAAAATATTGACTTATTAATTGGTTAAATATATATTTATAATTAGAAAAATGCAAATCGAAAATCATTGGAAAAAATACATCCCGACCAGGATGTATTTTTTCCAATGATTTTCGATGTGCATTTTTCTAATTAAAAATATATATAAAGCGAGTACATAGTACTATCATATATACATAAAAATATTAATTGGTTAAAATTTCAATAGCTTAGTTGTCGTAAAATACAGAAAAATAAAGAACACAGCAGGTACTTATTAAAATTGGGCCTAGTATACCTACATACTCACTATAAATAGGCAGTGACGAGTAGCAAATATTCCTACCGGACTAAATCCTACCAAACAGCTCTTCTGCAAATAGCTTTTCTAAGTGTTGCCTAAATTGGCTCTTTCACCGCGGCCATACATTGTTCACCGTAATAATACCCGCGTGACAGCATGTAAAGTTCATGCAGTTTATCAGTTTAGACAAATTAGAACCCATTAGACAGTTTAGAACCCATTGGTTCTTCTTCTAGTACCGTGTGGGGTCGGTACTTAAAAAGAATAGCCCCATTGCATCTCTCCCCGTCGCATTCGTAAAAGTCGACTAAGGGATAGGGGTTTTGCACGAAGGTCCCCAACCAAGCGGGATTAGTTTGCAGGCCTAGAGCCAACCCCACATCAACAACAACAACAACAACCCATTGGTTCTCAAAATCGTTTCTTTGTCGCACCGCAGGGTGTGGAAAGGTCTTCCGGCGAGAGTGTTTCCCGAATCCTTTAACCCAGGTGTCTTCAAACGAACAGGTTAGACAGCCTAACAACAGTCCGCAAATCTGCTGGCATGGCGCCTCACTGAGTGTGGTTTCGCGAGGAGAGGTGTTTTTGGCTCTGTCGACTGTACTGTTGGTCTTTCCGCACAGTCACCCATCTTGGTAGAGTGTTATGGCCAAATGTGTCAGTGAAAGTGCACATTGATACACCTGCTCAGAGCGCATTTTGTTTCGTTTATGATGACACATTGTTGAAGCTGTACACTGACCTTTTTTTTTATGGAAACTGACAAGGTTGGCTACATCACCTAATACATCCGTGATGTCAGCCCATAACACCGGGTGAACTAGGTGCCTTGTCAGTGCTTCCATTCATTTCATGTCGGATACACTGAACTGGACGGAAAACACGAACTATTTACATAGCCGATTCAACCGACGTTTCATTCAGTGCGGTGGTATCAACCCGGGCGGGATGAACCCTACCACCTAGTAAGGTAAGAAGGGAAGGGGCCTACAGTTTAACGTTGAATCCGAACCACGGTCAGCCTCCAAGGGTCATGCGGTCACCTATCCAAGTAGAGACCGCGCCCAGGTGTGCTTATCAACAGTCGACCGACCGCACCACTGAGCTACCGAGGCTGACAAAATATAATGCAAACATCTCTTTAACCTCTCTTTAACTAAGGAACTGAACGGAGATAAGAGAAGGTGTGGAACTAAGCTTGCGATGGCTTCACCGAACATATCCGGGCCCATCGGCAGTAGAGGAGGGTGTTAATCGAGGCCGGGACTAGCGAGTGGCCACTCTAAATTTCCCGCGCATGCTTCACGTTTCGGCTCGCATCAAGCCCTCGTCAGCTAGTCTGCGTTGACTAGGACGCGGGGAAACCACCAGTCCCGCTCTCGACCTCCCTCTCTACCTATCCATATTCTGTAGTCCTCAATTCAAACTAGATATTGCAATAAAATGACACCAATCATTTTACAATGCACCGACATCGTTGTAAAGTTTGAGTTTGGCCGGTAAGCTGTCCTTATAAAGCACGGGATCCGCTCGAAACTCGACGCTTTGCAGCGCCATGCGACCGAAGGTCTTGGCGAAGCGATGCACGCACTCCGACCGCTGTGTCATGTGACCCTGGTCCGCTGACAGCATCTCAGTGTTGGTGCATTCGGGACATTTGAACTTCTTGCGGGGAGCCACCTGAAATGTGGTGAGATCAGTTTAATATGTTGTGTGCGCCATACAATAGTCAATTTATTCATGCAAGACAACCAAAACAGAGCAGTTTGACTTGTCTTTGATCTTAGTGTCCTATCTATGGATGGAAGCGGA
This sequence comes from Nematopogon swammerdamellus, assembly GCA_946902875.1. Taxonomy (NCBI): domain Eukaryota; kingdom Metazoa; phylum Arthropoda; class Insecta; order Lepidoptera; family Adelidae; genus Nematopogon; species Nematopogon swammerdamellus. Next base: position 851,531 of record OX336345.1, on the reverse strand, counting down.
TGAACAAGTTTGTTTCATCGTTGTAAACAAAAAGTATATATTTTTGAGATTCTCGCAATAAGAGAAGAAGAACAGCAGAAAAGGCTTCGATGTTTACGACTTTTATTAGTTTTGCCTGTCCCGAAAAGGGATGAATAAATAAAAAAATAATTGTTTGACATCTGGTACAACGGGCACCAGACGTCGGCTCCATGGAACTCCCGCAGTTCCTGAAGAAGCCCGCGACGTAGCGGGCGAAACATCGACTTATGTAAGTCTTCAGGACCTACAACAATTAATCCGTAAAAATTTAAAATAACAGGGTGTAAAGTTAAAAAAACTGTAACCAGTGTTCAGCGGACTGACCTAAAACTTGGTGCATGATCTATTGAAGACCTTGTCTTTTTCAAATTACTAAACCAAAACAGGTGCATTCGCTGCACTCAGTGTGAGAGGGGCAAGGGGTGTGGTCATTGAAAATGCACCTATGTGTCTTCCAGCCTCCTTCCCTAATGTTCCACAATGACCCTTCACTAATGTTGCCAAATTAAAGTTTTATTTCCCAATTCCATAGATACAGTACCTGTAGGCCAGGCATCAAGATGATATTTCTACAGTGCCACAGGCCTCTTTGAATGCTAGAACATTTGATTCCACTGGTGGAGTTCAACCATAGGTGGCGGTAAAGCAGCAGTAATTTTCTTATAGTAACTGTATTAAGTGACTGGACTCGAGGCTGGAGCATCAGGCACAGCCAAATTCACCGCTGGGGGCATATTTCCAAAGTACACTACGCAAGTTGCTCTGATTGGTCATTCTCAGTGAGAAAGGAACTTTGGCGGGAAATATAAATTTCAGAAGTATGTATTTCCGAAAATAAAGTTTTTTATGTGGTTATAAAAAAATTACCATAACCAGGCACGACATCGAAAAAATTAAAACCCTACACGACTGAGCCACCAAAAGGACATAAACGACCAAAAGAACATCGGATTCAGTTAAGACAGACGTTGGACGTTTCTCCGCTAGGTTCGCTGGGGTGCCGGAGCCGGAGCCCGACTCGTCTATCCACCAATCAGAGCAACTCACGTAGTGGACTTTGGAAATATGCCCCCCGGGGAGGTGCCAGTACAGCTAGAACACGGACTGAATCCGGGAATTTTGCTGAAATTTGAAGCAGCGAGAATTGAGCAGATTCTTAACAAGACCTACTGTGTAGGGGAAGGGTGGGTAATTAATAAGAATATTCACACTGCATCTCTCCCCATGCATGTCGTAAAAGGTGACTAAGGGATAAGGACAAGATGCCGTGTATAAGGGCGACAGGCTAGCCACTTCTCACCTTGGCGCGGTCTTTCCACCTAGTCATGCAGCAGGTGGACCTTCGTGCCTTACTTGCTGCCTGATAGTTATCTTGTCCGAATACTTTGCTAAACGTGGTGGTCGGAGTTGTGCTGTAATTTACCAGAGTGCTTGCAGCACAACACCGATTACTCTGGTTACCCCGATTGTCGGGATACGGCGTGCGGTGTGCAACCTACAAAGTAGTGGAACAACTAACCTTAATGGGAGCCTTGTTGGTGATATTGGCCACGAGGAAGTTCATGGCAATGTCCTCGCAGTTGAAGTGTTCGTCCACAAAGTCTCGCACTTCTCGCGGCAGCCGCGTCGTGTAGTACCACGACCAGATCTTGTGGTGGAACGCTGCCCCGGTTAATACCTGCGGAGTAGAATGTGTTTAGCCTCGGATACTGGCTAGATCGTCTTGCGTCTGGAAGAGTGTATGTAAACAGCAAATTAATTTATAAAACAATCGTTTTGGAAATATTTTTTATTATTACAAATCCGAAAATGAAGAGAAAAAATACATCCCGCCCAGGATTCGAACCTGGAACTCCGGCTTGAGCCGCCAGCGCGTTACCAATTCCGCCACCGGGTCAATGACGTATTCTCACTACATTTTCGAACCGTTGCTTGCATCTTCTCTAGTAAGTATGTCGCATCTCCTGCGTTCAGTCAACTTCCACGATCAATATTGAATCTTATGCTGTCGTCGCTAGAGTCGTATTTGGCATCGGGCACCTGGTTGGGACGTTTTTCTTTTTTTTTTCATTTTCGGCTCTGCATTTATCTAATAAAGATATATTAAAAGTGAGTACTTACATGCTTAGTACTAAAATATAAAAATGTAAGTAGGTAGTTCGCAAAATACTTTAGTGTGAGAATTTGATAATAAAATAAATATGGATACTCCCTGCCCATCTATTTCCTCCCAAGTACAGCCTGGGGTTTTTCAAAAGGAGCGTGAAAAGGCTCCTGACAGGCCACCATGGCATTCGCAATACCCGTGCATCACAGAATGTCCATGGGCATCGTTCGACACCTACTTGTAGGTGAAACGATGCCACATGTTGCGCTATCCAAAAAAAATTATCACAAATTGCTGCATCCTGACCACAATGCACACCTAACAAGCCAAGAATAAAGTCAAACCTTTCTGCTGAACATCTTATAAGCAGTGACAGATTGTAAGAGAAGAATAGGAGCCAAACAAAAACCAAAGTCCATCTGCACAGAACTTCAGTCACTTTAAAATGTTTGTCTTGTCTTGGGATAGGGACGCAATGAGAGTATTCAATCCTTACCTATAATAAAATCCAACGTCTGCTTTCTGTCTGAGTGTCTGTCTGTCCGCTTATAACTCGAGAACCACTGAACCGATTTTAATAAAACAAAATTCTACAGATAGCTTGATTCTTCCCATCAACTATAGGCTACTTACTATCACGCTAAATGACTTATGAGGTTAGCAGTGAAGTGAAATATGAGAGCGGGCGGAGCCGCGGGCACAGCTTGTTGTGTATATAAAATGTGGATGTACCATGGAGATCTGGTTGGTCCACTCGCTGTGGTACTTCCATGAGTTGGTGACGTTGTCCCACATGTGTAGACGCGACGGGAACCCCACTATCCGATCGGGAAACTCGCGCCAAACGTCGAATCTGGAATCATGTTTAACCTTGATAAATTCAATTTACAAATTGTGTTGAAGAGTATGTTTCTTTACCTACACATTGTTATGTAATTTGTATGAGTAAATTGTAAATTTTAGGTTGGAATAATTCTGAAAAAAAATTTGAGCGCATTTTGTTTTTCTGGAGTTAAAAAAAGGTCTAGTGCTTCTAAATAAATGATTCCTCACTTCTTTCGCATCATTTAGAAATAGAGTTTAATTGATCTTACTTAATTATTTTACGAAATATTTGAGTTTATGGTGCGCCAAGCATTTATTGTTTATTGTTTATTGTATAATTTCATCCATAGGTAGGTAACCTACGCTTGGACATGTCGAAAATTCCGCCAGTTCTAAATTCAATGCGAAGAAGAACTGACAAAACAAACTTCGCCAGTTACAATGTTTTGTTAGTGCTCGAATTGAACTGCCGGAATGCCGCACTATGGGAAATGGTAGAACAAACCCAGATTAAAAATTATTTATACAAAAATGGACTAAAAAATCAAGTCAATTAGGGTAACGCATAGGGCTGCCACCTTTAAAAAATTGCAGACCAGTATTCAGGATATTCAAAATTTTTATGTAATAAAACGTAAATTTTCAGAGGTATCGTTAATTAATGCATGGCGCACCCGATTCGTCCGCTGTCCACCCACTCCGCTCCGATCATTCAGTCCAGTGATTCAGTCAGTTAAGCCGAATTCACCGCTCGGTTCGACTCAAGCGGCGGGCGAAAGCCGGCTTTCATTGACACTCGCGACGACGACGACGTGCGTGCGTTCCACGCACCGCCCGCCCGGTCTGACCCGGAGAAATACGATGTTAACCCGTAGCCCGGATATACACCATTCAAACCCGTAGACTCCGGGTCAAACCCGGAGGGGTGGCAGGCCTAGTAACGCACCGGGCGCTCCGGTTCAATTCGAGCACTGGGGGTAAAGCAGGTATATTTAAAGAGTGGGAAGCCAAAGAGTGATTATGACGGATGTATGTACGGATGTAACAGTGGTTCTGTACTGCTGAAGGCTGGTAGGACTGGAGAAAGATTGCAGTGGAGTATGACCAACATGACTGACGGACTGACATACCCAAACTCGAGTTCGTCAGGAGTGAGCATGACGATGTCGTCGTCGATGGTCAGCTGGCACTCGGTGGTGATCTCGGCGTGCGGGTAGAACCTGTTCGACAGCTTGTTCTCGCGAGTCTGGATCACCTTCAGCGGCTTACTGATCACCGGCCACTCGGATGCTGCAACATTTGTAAGCAGTTGTCGTTTGTTTGTGTTAAACAAATACATTTCAATTTTTCGCTCACATCGAAGAGCGTCCTAGTCATCGCAGACTAGCTGACGAGGGCTTGATGCAAGCCGAAACGTGAAGCATGCGCGGGAAATTTAAAGTGGCCACTCGCTAGTCCCGACCTCGATTAATGGGCCCGGGTATGTTCGGTGAAGCCAGCGCAAGCTTAGTTCCACACCTTCTATTGTTATCAATGTGTGTTATGTCTATTCTTGTTCGCCTGCATGTAATTCTCCCACATCGCAAAGGTTTAGTTAGAATAGAATGCCTCGCGGCATTAAGCTCGCTTGTTGAGCCTAATTTGTATTAATTGGTGTTCATTAAAGAATATAATACATAAGTACATAATATGTCAGTATGTATAAGAGAAAAATTTTGTTTTGTTAGTTTCCTATTTCGTAAATATCAAAATATTATTATAATTCCCTACATATAAAATGCAACAATGCACGCCAACAGTAATTATTAAGAAATGTTTTTATGAGCATCAGCACAGGTGACAGCCGGTGCGGTCTGAGGGCATTGATGCAGCTAATCCGCCTCGTCTGTCATGTGCCATGTTTCAGTTTCAAGCCAGCTGATCTCTAGGCCAGTATGTTGGCTCCCCAGTTGTCCCAGTCCCAACACGGAGATAGATTGCATGGATGGCATTAAGGAGCTGACGACCTTTTTAAGCGTGAGTCCCACACTGTGTGCTTAGCATTGTAGTCTCCTCCAGCTATGAACCTGTGGCCCAGAGATTTAAAGAATATTCCATAGTCTTCACTTCTAATGTTGTGTTTGGGTGGGCTGTAGACGGCTGATACGGTTATGGATCCTTTCCAATCTTGTACAACTATGCTTGTTGCTTGTATTTCGGTATTTTGTATATATTCAGATATGCTGCTAATTGGAGCAGGCCAGTCTCCACAAACAGCACCTATTCACGAGCATCACGCTGGGGTCAGCCATTGACAGAACGTTTGAAGACCCTCAATTCGACATTTTAGGTAAGCACATTGGCCAGTAGAGAGTATAATGCCCACAGCAATGGTAATTAATAACTCACAGGGCGGAGGTGGTTTCTTCTGATTGTTCCAGATGACGAGGACCTTGGCCAAGCTGGGCGTGCGAACCAGCTTCCTGATGAGCGTGAACAGGCTCTCGACGCGGTCGTACGTCAGGATCACCGCCGTGAAGCCCATCGACTTGGGGGCCGTTACCGGCAGAAACAGGGGATTCGTCGGCCCGTACTGCAAGTAATTGATTTTTTATTTTTTACAACAATACTAAATATTTTCTCACATTAACAAATGTGACGAAGAAAAGCTCGGTTTAACGTAACCTCGGTTAATGCGAGCTCGAATCATCCGGGTTCTAGTGTAAATTTTTAAATCTTTGATACTAATAATACATAATTCTAATTTTGAATGCTGAAACGCCTAACAGAAATTTTGGACAGCTAAATTATACACTAAAATCCATAAAACATGTATAAAAATACTATGGCCTCTACATAGGCTTGCCAGATGTGATGTTAGCCTTCCCGGGACATATCTACTACGGCAGTCCTTCATAAATATGGTAGGTGAAACGACGCCACATGTCGCGCTATCCATAAAAAAAAGAAAAAAAAAAGAAAGAAAAGATATATATTTTTCTGCTATAATTTTTACAGTGAACTTTTAGCGTTTGTTTTAAAGCGTACAACTTTAGTAAGCAACACTACACTAAAATGAAAGAAGGAAATTGCTAATTTGAGCACTTCATCGGCATCTGAACTCTTCCCGGGAAAAAATGACCCTTTCGCCCGGGACATTGGAGTCTAGCCCGGGACAATCCCGGAAATCCCGGGCACCTGGCAAGCCTACCTCTACAGCTAAACAAGCTAAAGTGAAGTAAGCTGAATCACCTTGCAGCATGCATAAATGCTATGAAATTAAAGAAGCAAAGCGTAAGCAAAGTAAATACAAGATTTTATTTCAGTGTCCCGTGTCAGAAGATCCCCTGCAGAGTTGCCGTTCAAACCATTAATGCTCTTTCGTTTCATAGTATCAAGCATGGCCTATGTTGTCACAAATATCCGACTCAATACAGTGAAATATCCAACCCAATAATATGTTAAATATCCAACCCAATACATTGAAATATCCAAGCCAACACAGTGAAATGTAGTATCGGGTCCTTCAAGAGAGGCGTGAATTGGCACCTGTCCGGCCAGCATGGCATTCGCAACCCCCGCGTACGACCGAATGTCCATGGGCGTCGTTAGACACCTTATGGGTGGCTCGGCGCCACATTTCGTGCTTACTATAAAACAATTTAAAAAAATTGGGCAAAACCGCAGGGAGCAATTAAAACACTAACCAAATGTTCCGGCAGATTCCAGTCTTCGTACTGCTTCGCAGAAAGCGGGAATGACTTTTCATTAATTATATCCAACGTTGTCATTGTGATCCTCTCCATACTAGAGAAATACTTGTCGTACAGCCATCTCGTCTGATGAAACATTTCGGCTCTTCGTTCCAGGCTTACTGCGTTCACAATCTTTAGCAGATTACTCAAGTTCTCTTCAGGAATGAATAGTGCGACTCTGTGCCAGTCGATGAACGGTTCAAAAGGCATTATCACTGAATCTGCGACGATTATCGGAATACAACCGGACGCTAATGCATCCAGCAAGGAGGACTGCCCCAACCGAACGCTTCTTATAACTAAACAGAAGACTCCGTGCTTTAAAACTTGTGGATAATCGAACATCTTCCCGGTCTTGTACTGACATCTTAGTGAATGATTTGTATGTGCCGGAACCTTAGAACAGTCTTCCAGAAGGAGTAGATCGTCATTCGAAGACCCAATGTACTGAAGATCGGTCACATCGTCGAAATGCGCATTTATTTGAGAAGATATAATGAGATACGTTTTGGTTGTGGGTTGAGAATGATCGATGGTGGTCGCCTCGGGACTGAAGACCGGTAAAGACACGTCAAATCCCGAGCGGAATGTCCAAGTGTCGAAGCCTGCACCGGCGATGAGTGCGTTGCCAGTGTTGAGGTCGACGACTGTTCTGTAGTCGGGGGCGGAGCCCGGTAGCATGTTGAATATGAGGTGGTTCTCACCATCGTGCCAGCTGGAAAAGTAATATGCGAAAATTCAGACAAATTGATAATTGTACCGTGTGGGGCCGGTATGTACCGTGTGGGGCCGGTATGTACAGTGTGGGGCCGGTACTTTAAAAGAATAGCCCCACTGCATCTCTCCCCGTGTATGTCGTAAAAGGCGACTAAGGAATATGACTGCCTTCTTATATTACTAGGTGGTAGGGTTCAACCCGCCCGGGTTGGTACCACCGCACTGAATGAAAGGTCGGTCGAAACGGCTATGTAAATAGTTTGTTTTCCGTCCAGTTCAGTGTAGCCGGCACAACTGAAGGGAAGCACTGACGTGGCACCTAGTTCACCCGGTGTTATGGGCTGACATCACGGATGTTGTAGGTGATGTAGCCAAACGTGTCAGTTTCCAGAAAAAAAAAAAATATGGGAACCCATGACATCGAAACTCGGAGCCTATGCGGTGCGTAGCTGGCGCCGGCGCTCGAGCTGATAATTATGCTTTTTACGTCAACTTTTTACCTGACTACGGCGACGGAGTGCTATGATTTTATGACCGAGAGGTGTGTGTTCATCTGTTGACTCATAGAGCTTAAACTACTCAACCGATTTCAACATTGAGGCATTGTGGGATTTGTTTCGATAACTTATTAATATGTCATAGGTTAGATTTTATTAAATTCTAAATGCCGGGTGCACAATATTGTCAAACGTTGAAATGTTTTTTTCTTCAAATTTCATCGAGTGTGGTAATGTTGTCAAGAGCTTGAAAAGGTTATGCCACACTTAATAGTTTGGAAGCGGAATAAAATAAAAAACATTTTATATTTTTTTAAAACCTGACTATGAAAAACAAGTAAAAGCAAGGAAAGACGATCATCAAGAGCAGATCCTGTAGTCAGGCGTGTAGAAGAATTCAACTAGCGATGAACGAAATGAAATACGTTTCCTATTCCTCTTGATCAACTTTCCTTGTTATTCAATAAAATTTTCGAAGTCTGCGTTAAAAAAAATTTCTTTAAAAAAATACTTACTGTGACAAACTGTGCAGAGCTTGTGACACATGTTTAGTATCAAAGCGGTTCTGATTCAACGTATCGATGCTCGGAACCAGAATGCACGCGTCGTTTGGGTCCACTGTGTAGTATCTGCTCCGTCGTATTGTCTTCAGTATCTGATAGAACTCTCTGGACAACGTCGCTACGGGAGCTTGGCCCTGCACGTGATATTCCTTCAGTGGATAGATGTAGACTGTGATCCTGTTGTGGCCCCGCGTGCCGCAGCGGTACACGTTGAAACAGTCCCAGTAAGTGCAGTTGGGATTGCGAGTCGGCGGCAAGGCAGCCGATCGCGAGAGGCGTACCGCGGGCAAGCGAGACAGTCCGGTCAACTCAATAGGAGCGTGCACCTCGGCTCCGTTACCACTGCCAGCGATGACATTGTAGAAAACGGTCGCGACTATCGAGGCGACCAGAAACACAAACAAACCTACGAAAAACCGGTGATACGCTAGTGACTGCGGGAAGGATTTGACGTACTTGGACATCTTCTCCCCCGCCATTGCTTACGATTAGTACGCTATTTTTTTCAGGAACCGACTACATTTGTTGACAATTTTCACCCCATTTCTTTCCTATTTATTCCCGTTCAATCGTCCATCGATTTTACGGATTTTACGTACGAGTGACAGACAGACAGACAACACATTAGACAACTGACGTCTGTCACGCGAAATCAAATGTCATGTTGGCAGATCACCTCATCTTTCAGTTCATCAGCGCACCGTAATTCCTTGGCCGTAATCTGGTTTCATTTCATTGTTTCGATAAGAAATAAGAAGCAGTGAACCCTGGCAGTCGAATTTTTAATATTTTTTACGATTTTACTGAATGAATAAAATTACAGGGCAGCGTAGAAATAATTTGGTTTAATTAATTCTAATTAAAAATTTTAATTAGTTATATTTGTAGGTATTGTAAATTATATTTGATAGGTAGTTTTAGTTTAATAAGGTAATTTAAATTTAATTGCTTGTAAATATACTTACCATTATAATGATAGTTAACTGTGTTAGATAAGATAATATATTATTATTCCGCATTCGCTCGCAACGCAACGCCCGCGATGTATTGGTAGTTGATTGGTAGTATATTTCAATGATCATTGCCAATGCCGAATGGACAAGGTGACTGGAAGCTGGATTTCCATTCAGAAGTTCTGAATGGAAATCAGAAATCAGAACACATAACAATTCTTTTATGAAAATTAAAGAGAAAACTTTTTGTCATGTCATTTATTTGTGGATAATACAAACACATTAAATTTATAATAATAGAAGCACATCTATACATACATCCATGTATACCTACATATAGATAAATGAAGGTAGCGTACGGGTTAATAAATAAACGCTACCAATTAAACTAATTTACATGTAATACAAAAATAAAATTATTTGTTGTAAACAAGTAAATGTATTTGTATGTTTCTAGTTTGTTAGGTACCTACCATTATTATTTACAAAATTACATAAATGTATGTGTATAATGGCGGCTTGAGTATTCGATTTTACAAAATTTCACGGGATAAACAGTACCCAAAGAGAACATATTATGAAGAAAATTATGAGAGTGGAAGAGGCGGCAGAGGTGTCAGGATCGTGGCGCGTGGAGATCCGTTGTCTCTGCCTACCCCACTGGAAAACAGGCGTGATGCTATGTATTTATGTGCCTACCTAGTATAATAAACCTGTTGGCTTTCAAAGCTAAAATAATGCTTTACTCCGCCGACTTCTCCGGGCGTTTTGCCGTGTTGCGGTCTTGCGCGGCAATGAGCGCCGACCTTGACATAAATTCTAATATTTCGTAAAATAATGAAGCTAGATCAATAAACTAGGAATTTAGCATATAAAGCCAATGAAATTACCTACAAAATGATGTGAAATAAGTGAGGATAATAAGACTTTTTTTAACTGCAGGAAAAAAGAAAATACCTATGCTTCCGAATTTTCTTAACCTAAAATTAACAATTCCCCATACGAAACATTTTATCGATGAGCAGGGAAAGAATCAATCTCTTCAAATCATGCATTTGAAATATATTTAAGACTAGAAATCAGTTTACCGGTTGGAGGAAATTACGTAGGATGAAATTGACAGTCGTCAGATTTATTTAACCACTCAATCGCCAGCGGGCCGCACTGTGGCCCGGCGAATAAAGTGCGGCGCGGTCGACTTTTGACAATAAAATACACACTCTTTGAATATGGGGATAAGGCTCATATACTTCTAAATAAAGGTGAAGATACACACTTCTCGATCTGATTGTCGCCAGCCTAGAGCAAAATTCGCGATCTTGGCGCGCCACCGCCCAAAATAAACACGATTTTTGGTGTTCTTACTCATTTGTTTGTTATGTTTGTGTATAAATTCGAAAGAATACAACATTTCTTAAGTGAATAAATAACACTTATTAAAGGTTTTTATCCATTCGCGAGTGTGTAAAATCTAAAAAAAACTAACCTCACTATATTTGCGAAGTGAAATGTTCGTGCAATGTTTAACTCACAATTTGTAATCAAAAGAAAAGTGAGTGCACTGTAAGGTGTAGATATATTTGTAGGAAATTTTGTAATCATTACAACCATGCTTTTTTAAAGGTTACTTAAATATTTTTTTTTTTTTTTCAAAAAAGCATATTTCCGGTAACCCTTAAAGTTGGTTGCTTTAAAAAAAGGCGCCGATCCTTCAAAAAGGATCGAGGCCAGCGCCCAGCGATGATCAGTCCCCTCTCAACGCAACAGGTTAAGACTGCATTTAAAATTACATGTTAGATTGCAATACAAGCAATCACAAAGGAGTTAATATTGTTATAATACTGTACTAGCTCGTACTAACTACCACCAGGCCAGGAAGAGAAACAAGCTCGCCATAACATACAACAGTCTGAATTGGCTGATAGGCAGGCAATCCAGACTAAGCCTGAACAACAAGCTCCTCCTATACAAGGTGATAATCAAACCAGTATGGACCTACGGGATACAATTGTGGGGGACAGCCAGCAACAGTAACGTGGAAATCCTTCAGATATTCAAAAACAAAATTCTAAGAGACATCGCACGTGCTCCCTGGTTTACAAAAAACTCCGAAGTCCACGATTACCTGGAAATGCTAACAGTCAAGGATGAAATCAGACAATTCAACAAAAAGTATAAAAAACGACTGGCGACGCATCCCAACAGACTGGCCTCCGATCTTTTGACCGAGAGCAACTACAGCAATAGGCTAAAACGCTGTCACATCCTTGCACTGGAGGATAGGACATAAATAAGCACGTAGAGGACCAGACATAAGAGGAGGGTTATCAATGGATGACTCGACTCACACAGAAAATCTGCTTATGGTCACATTCCGATTGCAGATGGTGCAAGCACAAAAAAAACTACCACGAGGTGGAACGACGATATTAAGTAAATTCAGTAAGGCAATCAGTGATTTCGTAGCTTTCAAGGCCGGGAGGAAGTCCAACAGTGGATGCATAAACGCTGAGTCAGTTACTGTACTAGCTGCGCCAGTGGTTTTGTTAATGCTATCCAGAGTTATATGTCAGATTGTTAAATAAAACCTTATTTAAACTGGTACAATAGTTCTCGAGTTATAAGCAAACATACATACACATACATTAGGCGTCTGAATTTGCATGTAGAGATGCATAGTTAAATAAATCCTAAGGTTAACATTATCGACAATAGGACACAGAGTATCATATATCTGTCAGCGTGTAAGCGTGCACTGCTGGACACACGCCTCCCAATTTTCCTCCATTTCTCCCGACCTTCAGCAGTACGGAACCACTGTTTTCCGTCGACATACTTGATGTCGTCCCACCTAGCAGACGGTCTTCCCACACTCCATATCAATCACAACATACATCTAACGGTGAGAAATTCGAAATTATTTGTTTACAAAATTGCATGAGATCAGATTATGAATAGTTCAGTTTAATCTTAAACTAATTTAAAATTAGCAAAATGTTGCACTGTTGTATGTGACCAAATGGAAACTCACTCCCATAATACTAAACGTACCAATGTTAACATTGCACTGGAGTAATTCTATTAGAGGATGCTACAAACAAAGCAATATGTATGTAATACATAGCACTAAATTAATGTAAGTAATGAACTTAAAGATTTTGTCTTCCTAAAATTAATTCACTCGTATCATTCGTTAAAAAATGGTACACAAAATTTGCCTTTTTCTTATCTATTGCTTGCTTTATATATCGAGTGCGGCCTTCCGTTTGTATCTGATTAGGAGTGTCCCGCAGAAATATAGAACCAAACAAAGCGGACAGCGTCTTCGAGTCCAAGCCGTTCTCTGCACAATTAAGTAGGACTTCTTGTAGGAATTCACACAAATAGAGAAGCACGTTTCGCCTGAATTCAGGTAACTGCATGACGATTTGCTTACACTGCAGATAGTTGGATGAAGCGCTCAAACAGACTGACTGCAAGTTGTAGGGTATTATAGGATCAGCCGTACTCTCCAGGAGCAGAAGCAACGCCTCCGCCACGGAATGGACGCTGCCCGGTAGAGGAGTGACCGAACCACTGTCCAGCCAGTCTCGAATTTGAATAATTTCCGAATGTAGCCCAGGCTGCTCAAACAAATTTGGCTCTTTCATTCCGTGTAAGTATATGTGGTCTACCAGAAACCAAATTTCTTTGGGTACCAAGTAGGTGGTCTGATTGGATACGGTCTGGTCTCTTTTGCTCTCTAGTTCCACCAGTTTACCCACAGGCACCTCTCTTATTGGCAATTTCAGGTGAACTAAGACCTCAATAGAACTGCCGAAGCAGCTACGCTCGTACGTTCCCGTGACTGTTATGAAGATGTCTTTTCCACCTTCCAAGTGTAGAACTAAAATGTCGTAAAGTTGGTCTAGGCCTGCGTTCATTTTGCTGGCGGAATTTTTATTTATAAATATTTTTAGCTGTACATCACACTTTTCACCAGGGTAAATGCAGCTCGTATAAGGTTCCACAATAAGCCATTCCTTGCAAAAGCTGGCCTCATCGAGCTTTCTAATAAACTCATACTGAACCGGTACTTGACCAGTGTTGGCTATGGTCATGTTCCGAATTTGCGGCTCCAGATAACGAACTGTATTAAAATCAACCTCGGTACGATCGACCATCACTTGCGGTATTAGTTCATTTTCCAATTTATCCAATTTTTTAATAACCTCTTCGTAAACCTTTCTGTACTTTTCATCTTCAACAATTTTGATCTGAGTTTTGAAAGTAGCGGACACCGGCTTGTGGTCGCTGATGTTTAACGTAGGGTGGCTCCTGTAAGCCAACTGGACAATGTTTTCTCCTTTCCACAAAATTCGGTCGCACCACGCCGGTGCACGATTCTTCTCGCTGGAATCCCAGTTGTCAGTACCGGTATCGTATTTGTATGTGGGCCGGAATGTTATGATTCCCTCTTGATACCCGACAAAGATGCTGTTGATGTTTTGTTGCTTCTTAAGCTGGTCATATTTAAGTATCATCTCGTAATTACCTGCATCTAAAAGACTCTTCACAATACCCGGATCGATTTCCGTTACTCTGTAGTTGAGATCTCCCAACCAATAAATCTGATCGTGGTCTTTGATTCCTTTGGGTGGCTGGCCCTGTTGATGGAACTGTGTTCTATTACTTATGTCCCTGAAGTCTTGGTTTCGTCGCTCGTATTCTTCGAGGTGGGCCGCTAAATGAGAGTTAACAAAGCACAGTGATGTATTATGCAGTTCAAATCTTATAGAAACGCCACCTTTGTTACCCATTTTGCCCATGATCCCAGTGCCCACTGTGTCGCAAGCAACATTTTTTACAAACGGGACATGTTTCTCTTTTATTAGGACAATAAGCATCATGCCGACCAATCTTACTTTTTCTACTTGGGCATAGTGTTCTCTCAGATCGATGCCTGCCCAGATGGCATCACACCACTCGTCCTCTCGCATCGTCTGGTCAAACAGGAAAGTTTCCTTAGATAAATCCAATTCCTGAAAGCCAACTGCATAAATATCTGGTGATTCACTTTCGATGGAGAGCCAATCCTTGAGGGGTATAGTGGGGGACTTGTCGTTGACGTTCCAAGTGGCCGTAAATACGGAGAAAGATTTATTGAAAGTAAACTCACTTTCCTTCAAGAGCATTTCATATTTGATGCGATTCTCCCTTACGGCTATAGGGATGCTTCTGGTTATTAACTGTCGTGGTAAGACAATTTCTGGGCTGTCAATATTAGTTTCGGCCTTTCCACTGCCAGAATATTTCTGGAGCCATTCAAAGTTAGGGGGCACCTGAGTACTGCCGACGGCTTCGATGCCACGAAACAGTTGATCTACGAAGTAGTCCACATGAGATACTACTTGCACTTCAAATTCTAACTTGAGTTTGCGAGACGTCAGAGTAAGGTACACAGAAAGTTCAGTGTTTTTTTGTTTGTTGTCAATCTCACATTTGAGGTCTTTGTCTATGGGGATCACTCTCTCTATGGATAGATCGGAAAACGTCATGGGTGGAACACTCGAGGTCAACATGCAGAAAACTGCCTTTTCTTCCCCATATTGAGCGATGGCTAGAATTCTTTCCTTCCTTTCCCATTCTGGATAAACGACCTTGCAGATCAGCACTGAAACCACACGTTCATTTGGTAAGAACTTATCTTGCACAACTGCCGCCACTTCTTCTTTGTTCATTCCCGCCATTTCCGCTGTAACGAACAAACATTAATTCATTAATTATGTTAAGACCCACCTGCTGCTAGACTCAGTGAAAGGACCATTCCAAGTTGGCTGGACTGCCGCCCTTTAGCACGGCATCTTGTACTTATCCCTTAGTCGCCTTTTAAGACATGCAGAGGAAAAGATGCAGTGGGGCTATATTTTTTTGCACCGGCCCACACTATACCGTGTACACACGCACAGAGAGTGCAATTTCGTGAGACAGGGACGACACTCTACAACCTGATTGTCTCTTTCTAAAGCTTGATGTTTATTATTTACTGGCCGGGTACTGTATCTAAATGAGCTTATTATTAAATTTTCATGACCCAGGTGCTCTTCTCAACCGACAGATAAGTTTGTTATATGAAGGAATTTGTTAGGCTGCACCAGTGTTGCCATGTTAGGAGATTTTCTCCTAGATTCAGGAGAATTTCAGTGGTGCTAGGAGAACTTTTTGCCTGTCAGGAGAGTAGGAGAAAATTTAGGAGAAAGAAAATCACTACAGGAGAAGATTTAGGAGTGAGAAACTCGGGATTAAAATTAAAACATATATTTACTAGTAACAAACAAAGATGTCGGTATGTACGGTGTGACAACACAATGAATGAACTGTCTGTGAATCAACCAACCAACTTCTCAAGTCACACAATATACGATAAGATTTGTCTTTTGATATGAGCAAGGTTCACCTTCTTGGTCTTTGGATAGGATAACGTGACACTCTGTGAGTGTGTGCGTGCATCGATCGGCCAACCAGCCAACTACCGGGCCGGCCAAACCGAACGAACATTTTGATATCAATCAATGTTATTTACATGTATTCTTTGTAATAATCAGTAGTTAATTAAGTTAAAGTTAGTTGTAAGCCTACGTCGACAGTCTGTCCGTCAGTCCGCACTACTTTAAAGGGCTGTATCTTTTGTACCGTAATAGGTTGCTGGTTGTGATTTTCACAGATTATGTGTTATTTATTATTGGCGGACATCCTATCCAATAATAAGAAAAAAAAATTAAGGGCTTTCCCATACAAGAAACGTGTTATTTAAAAAAAATAATTTGTTTGTTTGTTTTTGCTCTAACCTAAAAACGGTAATACGCACAAGTGTCAAACATGGTGTGGTTAAAAATAAAAAAATAACAAATAATTAAAACAGACGAATTATGTGCGTGGTGGTTACAATGGCAAACATGGCTATGACGGAAGGAGAAATCGTTATTGGCGGAGAAGTGATCGAACAGGTTGAAGGAAGAGTAGGTACACACACACGTATATCTCGGTCAAATACTGCTTGGTAGACAAGGTCGAGGAGGTCGGATTCGCCCCGAGGTCTGACCCGTATATATTATGACCAGTGCGGGTGTGAAACGTGAGCTCTGACGACTATAGTTGTTTTCAAAGTTGCCCAGCGAGCGATGGAACTAGCCATGCTGGGCTGGGAGTATAGCTACGCGAATTGGTGCGTAATAAATGAAGCAATCCGCCGCAATCACCAGGTGGGACGCCGACATGAAGTATGTCGGCGAAAAACAGTGGTCCGTACCGCTGAAGGCCGAGTTTTTTTTTATTGAAACTGACACTGTTGGCTACATCACCTACAACATCCGTGATGTCAGCCCATAATACCGGGTGAATTTGGTGCCACGTCAGTGCTTCCCTTCGGTCGTGCCGGCTACACTGAACTGGACGGAAAACACAAACTATTTGCATAGCCGTTTCGACCGACCTTTCATTCAGTGCGGTCGTACCAACCCGGGCGGGTTAAACCCTACCACCTAGTAATATAAGAATGGAGTCATATCCCTTAGTCGGTTTTTACGACATACACGGGGAGAGATGCAGTGGGGCTATTCTTTTAAAGTACCGGCCCCACACGGTACAAAACTAAACTAAAATAAAAAAAGACTAAAGGAAAATTGAAGGCGAATGCACTGACATGACAACTAGTTCACCCGTTGTTATGGGCTGACATCACGGATGTTGTATAGGTGATGTAGCCAACCGTGTCAGTTTCCATAAAAAAAAAATCCAGCAGTAGACGCTTACACGCTGACTGACTGACAGAGAACCCTCAGTGCGCGAGTTCGACTCGCACTTGACCGGTTTTCAGGCTGAAAAAGATACATCTCTTTATAGGTAAGACAGACAGACGAACGAACAGATGGCCTAGGCTTATTAATATGGTTCTGTACGGATAAGGAACACTAAAAATGTGGTGAAATTTTTATAATTTGAATAACAGGAGAATTTTTTAGGACGATGAAAATTTTCTAGGAGATTTTTAGGAGATTTTCGAAGTCAATCTAGGAGAATTTCAAAATTTGAGTTGGCAACACTGGCTGCACTATGCTTTGGCATACCTCATCAATGCACAGCAGCGAAGGAGAGATGACGAAAGACGGGACAGTTCGGCGCGGTGACGACGGTACCAACAGCCAACTAGTGACGTCGACCTGCTGGCCACCGCCCACTCAATTATAGATGGAAGAAGAAAATCACTTTTTACTACACGTTCAGGAAACCCATCACGGCCCTTTCGTTCGCTCGGCTCCGCGAGTGACGTTCATACGTTGCGGGCGGGTGAGATGAGAAACATTTATTTTGTGAGTGAGGCTGAGTGCTACGCTGCTGACTTTTTTGTTGACATTTTTTATTGAACGATGGTTGGGTGGATGGATGGATGGATCATGTTGTTGTCTGTCACGCACAGATTACCAAATATATTAGCGTTGTAACGAGTCGAGTGATAGTACTCGTGTGACTCGAGTCAAGCCTAAAACTCGTCAACTCGAGTAGGATTCGGAGCGAAACCGAGTCGGACTAGCGTTGTAACGAGTCGAGTGATAATACTCGTGTGACTCGAGTCAAGCTTAAAACTCGTCAACTCGAGTAGGATTCGGAGCGAAACCGAGTCGGACTCGTATTCGTACGGATAAACAGTCAGTCAGTCAGTCTGCCCACTCGCTTCGCTCGACTCGAGTGCACGCACGCACTCGGACGACTGAATACGAATGCGAGTTGACGAACGAATACAAAATACTCGACTCGCGGCCTTGAGAGACTGACTGACGGCGGCACCGACTCGAGTCGCAGTCTCTCAAGGCCGCGAGTCGCCGAGTATTTTGTATTCGTTCGTCAACTCGCATTCGCATCGCATTCAGTCATCCGAGTGCACTCGAGTCGAGCGAGTGGGTGACGCGGTCTGCTGCTGCGAGTCAGTTGAATTCATTTGATTGAACTGGTGACGCGCTGTACGAGATTAGTGACTTCTTAAGTCTTAAAATTATTTAAGGAGCTATTATTTAAGAATTAAATAATGGTTCCGAGACTAATAAATAGAAAATCTATAGCGAGTGTTTTTGTATTCGAGTCGCTACTCGAGTTATAGATGTTTTCAACTCGAGTCACTCGAGTCGTCCATGTATTCGACTCGTAACAAGACTAAGTCGGACTCGTATTCGTACGGACAAGCAGTCAAGTCAGGCAGTCTGCCCACTCGCTTCGCTCGACTCGAGTGCACGCACTCGGACGACTGACTGATCGCGAATGCGAGTTGACGAACGAATACAAAATAGTACTCGACTCGCGGCCTTGAGAGACTGACTGACGGCGACGACACGCCGGCCGACCGACCAAACTCGACTAGACCGACTCGAGTCGCAGTCTCTCAAGGCCGCGAGTCGCCGAGTATTTTGTATTCGTTGGTCAACTCGCATTCGCACATTCAGTCATCCGAGTGCACTCGAGTCGAGCGCGTGGAGTGGGTGACGCGATCTGCTGCTGCGAGACAGTTGAATTCATTTGATTGAACTGGTGACGCGCTGTACGAGATTAGTGACTTAAAATTATTTAAGGAGCTATTATTTAAGAATTAAATAATGGTTCCGAGACTAATAAATAGAAAATCTATAGCGAGTGTTTTTGTATTCGAGTCGCAACTCGAGTTATAGATGTTTTCAACTCGAGTCACTCGAGTCGTCCATGTATTCGACTCGTAACAAGACTAAAATATATGCTGTCACGTCACTTGTCTGTCAGTCACGCAAGCAGCAAGACGAGTGTCTCTTTGTAGTAAGCACCTGACAGCTGACGCTGCTGGAAAAAAGTTACCATTCTACGCGCTTGCGCCACGCACAAACGAAACTCGAGAATCGAAGCAAGTTCGTCGTTCGTCGTACAGAATGGTGTATAGATAAGGTTTGTGTTGCCATATAGACAACAATTGAAAGGATAATGGGGGTAATTAACATACTTTGCGAAAAAACTAAATCTACCGCCCCGACATAACCTGTTAGTGTGGCTATTCCCTAGAGTGTTTATATAAGCCGGAGGCACGGAGGGAGTGAAGCCCCCGTCCGCCGTAGCCCGTAACAAAGCGCAGGCACCCGTGTGAGCCGGAGCGGCTGAGGCTGGTTGCCGAAGGCGACCAAAAGCCGAAGCTGCGGAGGTGAGCATGGGTGCCTGCGCTGTGTTACGCAAGGTTGCGCTGCTTCACCGTTCGGAACCGGTGTAAAACCGTAGGTCCCTTCCCTTGCCCCTTACCAGTTGGTAGGCTCAAATTGTAGCCGACTGGGTTGGTACCACCTATTTTTGAAACACGGTGTTTAATGAAATACGTTACATGCGTACTGTTCATATGACATTAATTACGTACATGAGTTTACATGCCTTACTTGCTGCTTGATCGATTGAATCTTGTTCGAATGCTTTGCGAAACGTGGCGGTCGGTGTTGTGCTATAATTTACCAGAGTTCTTGCAGCACATCACCGATTACTCTGCTTACCCCGATTGTCGGGATTCAGCGTGTGTGATATGTATGTATGTATGAGTTTACAAATATTTTTTTCGAATCTTGACCCCCCCCCCCCGAAACAAAATCCTGGGTACGGCCCTGGGTACCACCGTACTGGATGTAAGATGGCCGCAAGCAACCTCGGTTGTGTTCTCCTCTAGTCCAGTATAGCCAGCAATCTAGGGAAGTCTCCGTTATGGCACCTACCTTCTCGGAGGTGATATTGGCAGGTTAGAGCATGTGCTTTGGCCCCTCCGACTCCGCCACCCATACCGGATTACCTAAAAAAAAAAAGGACGGCGGGGCTGCACTTCCCGCAGCGCCGGAGAAGAGGCAATCCTAAGTCGCTACCTATTGAAAATAAATTCGCGGAAGTCGCCATTTTGTATATATTTTTTTTGTGAAATAATATTTTTTTATTTTTGCCCCTGTTTTGATTTTCGCAGGCTAAATCTTTTCTAATAACAGTGTTTTGTGGTCCTTTATGGTCCTGTACTTTTTATTTATTTTTTACGAGGTGTACGTTTTGGAAACGCGCCAACCACAAACCTATCAACACATCAAATGTCATCAGTCGCCGATTACCTTTGCCGATTGTGTTGGAATAAAGAAAACAAATGCAAATGAGTAGAAGAATGAAATAACAAGGCATGGCTATACGGTCACACTATCCTTGCCTTTTCGTAACAAAAAGTTAACAATCAGGTGCTTACTACAAAGAGACGCTCGTGAAGCAAGTACGCAAACAAAACAACAGAAGATTTAGGTACAAGAAAAGAAAGACGCATCGTCAAACAGACCGGCGACTATCGTCTCGTCTCATCTCGCTCCTCCCTTATTCCAGCCAGTCAGGTCAGTGCGAGAGGCAGTGATTACTCCGTGATCTGTGGGTCAGTGTCAGGTCAGTTTGTTTCGTTTGTTTGTTTGGTTGGTTGCTGTGTGCGGTGCGTAGTAGACGGTAGTATCACGGTAATGTGAAGGGATCCTAGGGTAACATATTATACAGGGGAGGAGAGACTGCGCAGCAAGCGGGTCGGCTACGAAAGCGGTCGAGCGGGTCGTCGGAAGCGTCGCAAGCGGCTGAAGTGAGGAGAGCGTCGAGACAGAATGGCCGTGCTTCCTCCGGACCCAGTTTTCTCGCTGCGTGTGGCGGGCAACTTGCCGGTCCACAGCCTGGCCTATCACTTCCTGCCTGGAGGGCTGGAGCGCCTGATGGCCGGCTGCGGTGATGGTACGGTGCACGCCTATAACTTGCAGGTGAGTGCAATAACAACATCTCATTTCCCACCTAAGTAAATATTACAATTATTGTTTTGTTAGTTTATTTACTTGATTATTTCGAGTGTTCTGTTGATACATGCTAGGTATATTTAACAGTTTCCTTCATATTTACGTGGCAAAATCATCATTCATACATAATAAACACAGTTTTACGTAGGTAGATATAAATACATTTTCATGTCACATCTCTGAACATTGGATACACGGTGTTGCAGTTGCCCCCGTAATATTTTTAACTGACATAAGGGGGTTATTCTATATGTAAAACTAAACAACTTCTGTGGAAAAAAATTTTTTCTATGAAACCAAAAAAAAAATTTTTTTTCATACAAATAAAAAAGTCTTAGAAAAAAGTTCTATTTCACGTACAGAATCACGTCCTTTCGGGTTTTACGGTTGGGGTTGCAACACCGTGTATATAAGGTCTTTCAAAATTAGTTCAGAGTACGCTAAGGGGGGGTTCTGTATCGGAAATAGATCACTTTTAAAGAACAAAGAATTTTTTTTTCCAAAAAATTTTTTTTTTAAACTTAAATGAAAAAAAAAAATTTAGTAATCGTTTCAGTTTTATGCCGGGAACAATAAAAGTCTTCCAACACATAGATCTCTTTCTTTCAGAAATTGTGAAAAACCACAATTTTAGTTTTATTAGTATGGAATAGAAAGAATTTGATTTTTTTTACCAACTTACACGTGTTAGATCTTTTTTGTTACTGTTATGAAACTGAATCGATTTGGCTATAAAAATCAACCACCTATTTTTTTATTTAAATACATAAAAAAATATTTTACATAAAAAAAGCCCAAGGTCCAAAAAATGTTATATCTAGGTTTTACTCCCTATATGATACAGAACCCCCCCTTAGCGTACTCTGAACTAATTTTGAAAGACCTTTTATTAAGTGAAGTCCCTTAAATGGTAGGTTCTATATCTGAAATGGATCATGTTTATGATGTTAATTTTACTTTACGTACCTAAAGTTACTATACTATATGCCTTCGAAAATCTGTACCACAGCATTAAGACCGGAAAAAAAATCTAACTTTAGGTACGTAAAGTAAAATTGACATCATAAACGTGATCCATTTCATATAAGAACTTACCATTGAAGGGACTTCACTTAATAAAAAATGACCCTGTATAAGTAGGTACTGTTGGGCCGACGAAAGATTGCAAGAGTGGAAGAAAGAGAAAGAAAAAAAAGTTTCAGCAATAAATAATACTTCTGAAAATGTAAGAAAAACCATCAAAATAGCAAAAAAATATTAATAAATTAAAAAAAATTCTGTTTGTATAGCTCCTCTCTATAGTGTACGCACAAGTCTAGGTGGATTCGGCGCAGCGCATTTCGGTTTTGGAAGAAAAGTAATAATATCTAGAATAATTAATTTTTAGCATGAAGGAAAAATCTTTTAAATATTTTTTTATGGTGGAGTTCTTTCTGGGCAAAAAAAATTACACCTAAATAGTGAAATTTTTTGAAACCCCCAGCTAATAAATCACCACTTGTGTTTGTACGGGGTCTCAATAGTGACCTTCACCATTTTATTTCAATACAATACGTAATCAATTATAATTACAAAGAGGAAAAAAAAACCAAAAAAAAATAAAATTAACACCTATTAAAAAAAAAAAATTTCATCCATCTCCGCCGACTCCCCCACCGTACCCAAAACACTAGCCGCGTTGCCCCTTTGAATCTCAAGCCCTATTCGCTGGAGAAAAAAAGATTTGGCACGGCGGTCGCCCGACTTTTCTATCAACAACTTTCCGAGCTTATCAGTAAAGCATTTTGCGTCGGGCGACCACATGCCAAGGGTTTCCACGGCGAAGGCTAAAAACTCAAAGAAGCAACACAGGGTAGAATATTTGCTCTTCTTCAAATTTTGGGCCCCGAGAGCAGCAGACCCGGCAGAGATGGAGGAACCGACCATGTGAGTGGGGGCAAGGGCGTCCACACACGTTGCGTCCCACACCAACGCCCTCCCTTTGCTCCACGGGATCAAAGTCATGACATAGGGCCGCTTTCCATCATCACGACATAAGCCAGGCGGTTCTAATAAACTTGGAATGTCCGCCGTGGCTAGGGCTCGTTTTATTAAAATATTTATTCTGCTATGCCGCGAACGATGACCAGCGCTGCGCTGGCACGACAGCCCGTGGTGACCGTATGGGTCAACGTTGGTGCCGCAGATGCAAGCATGTGGTTGACATACCCTCGCTCCCACTCTAAGGGCGACAGAAATGCGAGTGGCTTGGTCGTCCAAAAGGGTTCCCATATGGGGCGAAGGGTACGCGTGCAGCCATGCACCCACCTCCTTTTCTGACGATGCCTGAAGTCTGGCACGATCGGCACCTGTTGAAACTTGGAGAATTATTTAATAGGTAAATGTTAAACATTTTAATATTTTCACATTTATAGTAAAGATTGTGTAATTTTTTTATTTTTGTTTAATTTAAAACATTTTAAAATAAAGGTACTATATAATTTATTGTAGCAATAAAAAAATTATTACTCTTATCATGGGGACCACGGGCATTTCCTGAAAGCTTAGGTGCTCTCTTGACCCAGATAACTGTAGCCACGTTTTATCCATTTATTTACACATTTCTTTTTATGTAAATTTAACATATTTTTTTTATAAAAAATTTCAACTTAAAATTAATATAAAAATAAACGGAGTTTCCACCACCGGCGGCGGAGCGAACCCAAGCTACCGATGGTCTGGCCCTAGGGAGAGAAACCTCCGGACGATGCGTGCAGTGTAAGGTAGCCTACCTTCTGGATCTGGCCATTGACCCAACCACTCAGCGAGAACCTCTCAAGGAGCCACGTTTTATTATTATTAATGTATATAATTAACAAGAGTGACTTAACTGAGTGGAAGAGTCGGGAAGGGTCACCCTAGACGAGGACCAGATCGGACATGTGCTTGAGCACATGTCTGATCTGGACCTGGACCTACGCACTTGACCCTTTTTGAAAAGGGTCAAGTGCGTAGTACCCGTAACCGACGAGCCTGTATGAAGAACGTTATGAGAGTGGAAGAGGCGGCAGAGGTGTGTCAGGATTGTGGCACGTGGAGATTCGTCGTCTCTGCCTATCCCACTAGGAAATTGGCGTGATTCTATGTATGTATTTACGAATTTAACACAATAAAATTTATTTATGAATATTCAAAACTACAGAATCGTAATATTACTATCTGCAACGTCCCAGTAATTGGGCCATCGTACAAAACGACTAAATAGAGCGCTGTCCAGCAACATTGTAGGAAGTGCTACGCAACACTTTAAACTGTTTACAAAAATATCTATGCATGATCTAGTGCCCTCGGGGTTATCTTATTGAGTCATTGACTGGGCCGGGCGAATAAAAGATAAATTTTATTATTTAGAAACGGTTTATCTCAATGTCTATAAATTTTATGAATGTACCGGCTTTTGTTCTTTGCGCATTTTTATTAATAGATATAATTTGCAAACAATAAAACTATGTTTTTGTGGTACATGCACTTTTGCAGAGTTTAATTTTTTGTGAACATTACGCTCTCCAAGAGGTGTTCAAATTACTTGGAATGTGTGATATACAGGCTGTTCGGCACATCAACCGACAAAATTTTGTTGTAGGTAAGTGGGGTCATTTGCAACGTTTTGTCCCATGACACCTTTTGTCAAATGTTACGTGGTATTGAGATACGATTTTTTTTTCTTTATTTAAATAAAATTTATTGATGAGAGGTCATAAGACCTTTTTGTGGTATTAACTTCATCAAATAATATTTTTTGTAGAAGACGGATGCATCGTAAAATTAAATAAATTTTATTTCATGCTGATACAATCATAAACAAAAAAGTTACAAAGGTTTAAAGCTGGGATTTTAGTAATTTTCAAAAATAAAGAAAAAAAATCTTATCTCGATACCACGTGACATTTGATAAAAGGTAGAATGGTCAAAACGTTGCAAATGACCCCACTTACCTATAAAAAAAATTTGTCGATCGATGTGCCGAACATCTTGTATAGCGTCACCGAAATAAATAAATTTATGCATTTAACTAATAAATAAAAATGCATTGCAGACCAACCGACTGCAGCAGAAAATGCGCGCGGGTCAATCCTCCATCCTGAACGTGTACCACTCGGACTACACCCTCATCACACAGGAGAAGGGCGGCACCATCAAGTTCTTCCAGCTCGCCGAAGGTGGCTACGTCCACGACCGATCCCTGAGCGTCGATCACACCGGATTCTGCCGCTTCCAAGTCAGCACTAAACTCGAAAGACTCTACGTACCTGTTCACGACTCCACCGTCGACGTACTCGACTTCTCCGGCGAAAAGATCGCTTCGCTCAAGCCCGATGGCGACTCGAAGCTCGGCGAAACTATGTGCTTCAAGCAGTTTCACATCTCCGACAATCCCTACTTACTCGCCGGCTACGAATCCGGAGATCTCCTCCTGTGGGATCTGATGACCAACCGCCGCATTGCCGACCTTAAGCTGAAGGAGTGCCCCATGTCCCTGGACCTGGATCTCAACACGCTGCGCGGATTATGGGGCGGCTCGTCCAATCTCCTCCAAGTATTTAGTTTAGGAAGAAAAGACTTGAGCCTCAGTCACAGAAGTGATATTAGCATTAAGAACGAGGGCGTCAACATGGTACGCTCGCGGGCGGACGGCAAGGTGTTTGTGAGCGGCGGCTGGGACGGCCGCCTCCGGATCTTCTCCTGGAAGACTCTGAGGCCGCTGGCGGTGCTGGCGGAACACCGCGCCGCAGTTCAGGACGTTGTCTACTCGGAGTGCAAGGTTTCTCTGTGGAAGGCCAACATCATGGCGGCCGGCGGGCTCGATGGACAGATCACACTCTGGGACCTCTACAAGTAGCGCCCCGCTCGACTATCTCGAAACACGTCCACGAACCCGAATAGGAGAACGAGAAAGCTGCACAGAACCCTCGCTCCCGAGACGCCGCGGCGGGCGAATGTTCCAGGCATCTTGCATTTATATGGCTCGAATTGTCATGTTTTTTATTCGTGCTCCCAGTTTTATACTGAACTAGCGTAAGCATAATTTTCTGTATTTTTACTTTGAAATCGAGCCCTAGGTTGTAGGTGTCAAAGTTTTTATCTGACTGAAGGCTAAAATTAAAGAAATAGACTGAGATTTATAAAAATTCAAATTGAGTTAAAATCTGTAACAAAGTATTTTTAGCAGGAAATTACTGATTTTAGCATGTGATGAGTAATAAAGTCTATGATTTGTTGAAAACCTATTTTTATTTCGTAGCTCTGAATTGTGTAAATAAGTAAAGTCTAGAATTCGTTTGCACAAAAGGACAAGTACCGCTGGCTGAGTCACAGCTTGAGCAAATGTCGCACACTTGTGGAAACATTCGCTCGCCTCACCAGTGCATACCTAGTTCTATTTTCACACCAGTTTTGCGAATTTAGATTGAAACACTGGCCATACTAACAAAATTATGCATTTAACAAAATCAAGTCCGGATTTCTTTCATATTCATACATTTAAAATTTTTAAAAGTTGATTTTGATAATGTAAAAGGAAACTCGAAAGCACAAAAGCAAAACAGGATAGCCTAGATCTGCAATAAAAGGAGCTTTGCTGGCCACACTGAAAGCCACGTACAGAGTGTGGATCCGTAGAGAGAGGTAGGTCGAGCACGAATGGGACCTGTTCAAATGAATAAAATTTATTTATTGCACTTTTTTTTTATTATTTTGTGTCCACCATGCGACGGTGCTTGCACCTCTAGCAGGTTAGGTGATGTTATCATTTGATGGCATGTAGGGTGGGTCATCCATCCCTTGAGTATTCCCCCGTTTACTGAATATGGCTTTTCTTGAAATTATTTCGCAGGTCTGCTATTGTTTGACGTTTCAGTCTCCTTATGTCATGTTCTGTGTCGGTCAAAGCGACACCCAACAGGACATAATTTTTGATAACATGCACACAACACATGCAGATAATTTTTCAAGTGCAATAAGCACTTGAAAAATTATCTGCAAAAGGTACAGCTTAACACTGTAGGCGTTCTCCTCCAGCCAACCTTTGGGTTATCTATCATGAAAGAGTATGGAGTGGCAGAGATAAACCACAAATACAATACAAGCATGTTTGTGTTAAACTCAAACACTCACCTAAGAGGTCACAGCTTGAAACTCAATGTAACAAACTTCTCAACCGAAGCAAGAAAACACTTCCTGACTAACAGAATCGTAAACAGCTGGAATAAACTGCCCGAGGAAGTTATTGAAGCAACCACAATAAACACATTCAAAAATAGGCTTGACAAGCACATAAAAATCGAAGAAATATAACAATTAGCAACACCAGTGATCATCATAGATATGAACCCATCAGCATATTAAGCTGCTAGTTCATTAACAAATAATAATAATAATAAAAAGAAAATCTCCAGGGCCGGACGGATTGCAGAACTTCTGGCTGAAATGGTTCAGAAGCTGCCACTCCCGCTTGGCTGTTCAATTCCAAGATGCCCTCGACCATCGGGTTCTCCCAGAGTTCATGACTACTGGTGTCACCCACCTGCTCCATAAATCTGGTAGTACTGCGGAACCTAAAAATTATAGACCTATCACTTGCTTGCCTACCATCTACAAGCTCCTGACATCCATTCTGACGCACAAAATATCAATTCACATAAAGCACAATAACATCTTGTCCGTTGCTCAGAATGGATGTCGGGCTGGGTCCCGCGGTACTAAGGAGCTGCTCCTCATAGACATGACCGTTTGTCAGCAGGTCCGACGCAATCGAAAGAACCTGTCTGCTGCCTGGATAGACTACAAGAAGGCTTTTGACTCCGTGCCCCATACGTGGTTGCTAAGGATACTAGAACTATACAAAACTGACACGAATATCTGTCAATTCCTTGGCGCATGTATGGAACAATGGAGTACTATCCTTCGTGTACCAGGTGGCGAACGGACTTCGGTTGCAGACGACCGGATTCCCATACGGCGGGGGATCTTCCAGGGAGACAGTCTGAGTCCGCTTTGGTTTTGTCTGGCTCTGAACCCTCTTAGCACTCTGCTTGAGGACTCAGAGCTGGGCTACTGTCTTCGAAGAGGAGGCTCTCGAATATCGCACTTATTTTATATGGATGACCTCAAACTGTTTGCCAAGTCGGACACCGAACTAATGTCGATGATGAAGATAACTGAAGGCTTCAGCAACGACATTGGAATGGAGTTCGGCTTGGAAAAATGTGGGACCATCCATGTGGAACGTGGTGTGATCGTGAACTCCGGCGGCATACAGTTGTCGGAGTCCATGAATGTTCGAGCTCTCTCCGAAGACGAAACTTATAAGTATCTGGGAATATCGGAGGCTCTCAACATACGGGATACGGACATGAAACAATCAGTTAAGGAAAAGTTTTTTCGTCGTCTTACAAAAGTACTAAATAGCCTTTTGTCAGGCGGGAATAAAATTCGTGCCTATAACGGTTGGGTCATGCCTGTGCTCGTATATACTTTCGGTATTCTCAGATGGACTCAGACCGAATTGGACTCGCTGGACAGAAAGGTCAGGACGCTGATGACGAAATCCCATATGCATCACCCACGATCATCGGTCATGAGGTTGTATATCCCGCGGAAGTGTGGGGGTCGAGGTATGTTAAATGCCAAGAACCTGCACAACCGCGAGGTATGCAATCTCCGTCAGTACTTTTTGGAAAAGACTTATGTTTGTGAGATGCATCGCGATGTCGTCACAAGCGATAAAGGTCTTACCCCGCTGAGCATGGGAAAAGAGAACTGGCGGAAGCCGGTTGTACTAAGCACCGAGGACCGCATGGAAGTATGGAAAGGCAAGGAGCTGCACGGTAGGTACTTCCGGTCTCTCACGGGACCGGATGTAGACCAACTTGCTTCCGTGCACTGGCTACGCTTCGGGGACCTCTTCGGGGAAACCGAAGGGTTTGTCTTTGCAATACAAGATGAGGTTGTCAAGACGAACAACTATAGGAAACACATAATGAAGGACGGGACCATTGACATCTGCCGCGCCTGCCACCAACCTGGCGAGTCCCTCAGACATGTGATTTCCGGTTGTTCGCAGCTTGCCAACACCGAGTATTTGCATAGACACAACCTAGTAGCCAGGATTATCCACCAGCAACTTGCCTTAAAGTTCAACCTTGTAGGTACCGAAGTGCCTTACTATAAGTACAATCCGCCGCCAGTTCTCGAGAACGGTCATGTCACACTCTACTGGGAACGGTCCATTATTACAGATAGGACTATTCTCGCGAATAGACCTGATATTGTGATAGTGGACCGGGAGGCGAGGCGCGCAACGCTCGTCGATATCGCCGTGCCGCACGATGGTAACCTCGTCAGTAAGGAAGCAGAGAAGATGCTGAAGTATCTAGATCTGCAGCACGAGGTTACCAAAATGTGGCCCGTCGACTCGACGATCGTTGTGCCCATAGTCGTTTCGGCGCATGGGCTGATAGCGAAGAGCCTCGACGACCACCTTGAGAGGCTCTCGCTGAGTGGTTGGGTCAAGGGCCAGATCCAGAAGGCAGCCCTGCTCGACACTGCACGCATCGTCCGGAGGTTCCTCTCTTTGGGACCCGATCATCGGTAGCTTGGGCTCGCCCCGCCGCCGGTGGTGGAAACTCCATTTTTTTAAGGTTAATTTTGTATATGTTTTTTATGTTAGGTTTTGAATATGTACAAAATTAGTTTTAAGAATATGTGTTAATAAAGGATAAAAAGAAGAAAAGCTGTCAAAAAAGAAGAAAAGCTGTCAGACTGACAGGGTGTAAAAATTTTCTCCGGAAAAATGAAAATTTTATAAAACTAGTCGTCGACAGCCTCGGCAGCGGAATACCGGCGACACCGCCTCAGCGCCTCACCACCCCGCTGTGTCAGAGGAGGGACCAGTGATGCAACGCGTCCGAGTCAACAGCGCCTCTCCCGAGGCCTCGCCCTCCTCGCGGTGTGGCCGGAGGATCCAGTGACAAGACCTGCCGCTTCTTTCAACACCAGCAGCGCACACAATCCACCACGGTTTGCTACTCCATCGCCCGCGTCTGCCGGTGAGGGTGGCGAACCAGGGACGCGCCCCGCCACACCAGCTACGACGGGACGAAGTCCGCCGCCACCGGTTAGCTTGGGGCTATCGCGGCCCTGTGTCCCGCCCGCTTGCAGCCTCCGCTACCGGTGCAGCGCCGTGCGCCATAGCGACGCACGCAAGAGGCCTTTCAAGTATAGAAGAGCTGCGTGACGTCGCCCCGCAGCCCGGCGGATACGGAGCTCTCCGAGATGGGGGTGGTGGTGGCCTACGTGTCTAGTACTACCACCTATCGCTCGTAGCTTGCCTCGCGTCGTCTCGGAGAGCTCCGTAGCCACGGCCTGCACCCGCCGGCGTGCTTGGAGGCCTGCCTCCCGCCGCCGGCGGATATTTACCGTTTTTATTTAGATTTTTATTAATTTTGTGTATTTTTATAAGTTTTTGTATAATATTATAAAATATGTAAAATTAATATAAATATGGTAAAAATGTGAAAATAAATACATAAAATACATAAATATTCATATAATGTACAATATATTATATGATATGTAAACATACATACATACAAATAGTATTATAAAGAGGTAAAGTTTGTTAGTCGTATCGTAAAACCAAATACATTTTATTTCGTGCAGATATAATCATAAACAAAAAAGTTACAAGGGTGAAACCTGAGATTTTGGTAATTTTCAAAAATAAAGAAAAAAAATCGTATCTCGATACCACGTGACACCAGACAAAAGGTGTCATAGGTCAAAACCTTGCTAATGACCCCACTTACCTACAAAAAAATTTTGTCAGTCCATATGCCGAACAACTGTATATATATTTTGTAGGAAATTTTGTTCCAATTACAACCGTGGTAAATTAGCTATACTTTTTTTTATATTCTGTGGTATGGGTGGCTGAGTCTGAGGGGCCAAAGCACATGCTCCGACCAGCCAATATCACCTCCGAGAAGGTAGGTGGCACCTACTAGGTGCCATACCGGTGACTTCCCTGGATTGCTGGTTATACTGGACTAGAGGAGAACACAACCGAGGTTGCTATGCGGCCATCTTACATCCAGTATGGGTATCTGGGGGGGTATCACCCAGTCGGCTACAATTTAAGCCTACCACCTAGTAAGGGGCAAGGGAAGGGACCTACAGTTTTACACCGGTTCCGAACAGTGAAGCAGCAGATGTAGGTATGCACCATAGAGTAACTTCGTAGAACTATACGAAAACGTGCTTTGCTCGTCACCTGCGAATGGATAGGTATATCTGTTACCGGAAATGTATGTAATCCGGAATTATATAGAATTCTTAGGAAATATACAATATATATAATGTATACAAATCCTAAAATCGACAGGAAATGTGTGAAATAAATATTATTAAACACATTTCCTAGGAATTTCATACATTTCCTAAACAGGAATCGGAAATGTGTTAATTTTAGTTAGTTAGTGTGGCTATTCCCTAGAGTGTTTTTATAAGCGGGAGGCGCGGAGGGAGTGCAGCCCCCGTCCGCTGTAACAAAGTGCATGTGTTACGCAAGGACGGCGGGGCTGCACTTCCCGCAGCGCCGGAGAAGAGGCAATCCTAAGTCGGTAAATTTTCTTTTTTTCATTCATTCAACAAATTTTATAGTATAATGTTAATTTTCATACATTTCTGAGGGTACGTGAAATGCCTAGGAAATGTGTGTACAGAACCTTTGAAAAATTTAGTATACACATTTCCTAAATTGGCTCTATACATACATTCATACATTTCCGGTAACATATTATCCACTTGTTTGTTGGCATAATAATAATCCCACCAAAACATATAATATAAAAAGATGCCAAGTCTCACATGCAACCTTTCCACCGTAAAAAGTTGTAAGATCCCATGCAGAGCCAAGTCTTTTCATATCATTTTCCGAATTCAACAATGTTGCCATAAGTTATATTTTCGACTTAATAATAATCAATATTTAGTTACTCCTCTTATACTTAACATCTTCATTTCTATAAAAAAACACCTTGACTTGGCAATCGGACAGCACAAACAGATCGCTTCGTAAAGATTCCTTTTCAGTTTACAACAAAGTAAACATACCATGCAGCAGGTGGGTCTTCGTACCTTACTTGCTGCTTGATCGATTGAATCTTGTTCGAATAGGTACTTTGCGAAACGTGGTGGTCGGTGTTGTGATGTAATTTACCAGAGTTCTTGCAGCACAGCACCGATTATTCTGCTTAACCCGATTGTCGGGATTCAGCGTGTGTGATAGTATATGTATGTATGTAACAAACTAGTATTAGGTTCGTTCATATTATTCTTATAATATTTTAGCTGTCCGATTGCCAAGTCAAGATGTTTTTTTATAGAAATGAAGATGTTAAATATAAGAGGAGTAACTAAATATTGATTATTATTAAGTCGAAAATATAACTTATGGCAACATTGTTGAATTCGGGTTTCAATGATATGAAAAGACTTGGCTCTGCATGGGATCTTACAACTTTTTACGATGGAAAGGTTGCATGTGAGACTTGGCATCCTTTTATATTATATATTTTGGTGGGATCTCATTTCTTTTTTGTAGGTATTCTTCCTTCTTAAACGGTTTTATTTTTTAGCTTGACTCGGTATATTTGTTTGTATCTTTGTGGATACGGCGTGTGGTGTGTATGTGTATGTGTAGGTACTTATGCAACGGACAAAATTATTTGTCGTAGACTTTGTATGGAAAGGTAAGTTTACCCGCATAAGGGCGACAGGCTAGCCACCTCTCACCTTGGCACGTTCTTTCCACCGAGTCATACAGCAAGCGGGCCTTCATGCCTAATTACTTGCTGCCTGGATCTGAGTTATCTTGTCCGAACACTTTGCTATAAACGTGGTGGTCGGTGTTGTGCTGTAATTTACCAGAATACTTGTAGCACAACACCGATTACTCTGCTTACCCCGATTGTCGGGATACGGCGTGTGGTGTGTATGTGTATGCGTACTTATGCAAGTGACAAAATTATTTGTCATAGACTTTGTATGGAAAGGTAAGTTTACCCAAAAAAAAACGGGGCTTAAATTTTAGGATGTTTCAGTTTTTCCTTTCGTTGTGGGCTAAACATGAGCTGAATACAAAATTTCATGTTTGTAGGTCTGCTGGACCTTAGATTTTTGATGATCGCTGAGTGAGTGAGTGAGTGAGTGAGTCAGTAAAAACCGGAACTTTGACTGGCGATATCTCGCAAACTATAATAGGTACAAACTTATAATTTGGAGGTATAACTAGGTTTGATAAGTACTCTTGGTAACTAGAATTACAGGTGTTTATCTCTATCCACAACAAAGATACAGGGAGGCCAAAAGTACCCTAAGTTGATTCGAGAAAAGGATGGTACGGCCGTGTTTGCTCGACTTGGCGGGGGCACTGCCGTGCCCCCAGATAAGCACACCTGTAGTTACTAATTCAACACTGAAGAAAGACCCAGCCGTAGCGGTAGTTTTAGTTGGAATCCTATGAAAATTATTAAGTTGCCAGCGCCATCTTATTTTCAGTATTTAAATTAAATTTGCTAAAAAATAGATGGCGCTAGTTGTATGCTGAAAAAATTATGCGGGCAGCGCCCGGACTGGCATCATCGCAGTAACATAATTTGAGGTCAAGAGAAGATTTTTCATTTAAATACAAGGTCAATGGTGGAGTTGGTTGAGGGCCAGAAATGAAATGTGTGAGTTGTAGTTGTAGGGAACTATTCCTTTATTCAATTGAATTGACTCGTACACATATTACTTAAATAGCAACACAAGCTGTGTTCAGTCAAGATTCTTGATAAATTAAAAATAAACTATTTTTAAGCTAATATCACATAGAGAATGTGCTATGTTGTAATAATCAAATACAATAACTTACGCAATGAATATAAAATTAAAATAATTTAAATATAATTTAAGGTGTTTACCCTTTCACTGCCTTGAATGCATTAATAAATATATAAATATACAATGAAAATGCTCCCGGAGGCTACTCTCAACATGCATTTTATTTTGTGTGTCATAAAATCTAAGTATAGGTTGTTCTTGGCGCTCTAATGGTTTTAGACTCAAGCTAGGCGATTCGGACTTTTCAGCTTTATATATAATATGTAATTTAATGTAACGGGAAACATTACTAACCAAAACAAATCATATTGTACTGTTTCACTGTTTAGGTAAATATATGGTGCTGGAATTCTATAGGTATTAAGACGAGACGGAAGTTAACCTTCTCCATACAAAATCGGCTTTCGGCATTTATGTTTTCTAGCCCCCTAAACCTTATCCGAATGTTACAATTTTTTTTTCTTGTCTTAAGGACAGTCCAATCTACGTTCCTGTGTTGCTTTTGTTTAGATGAAATATACAACACCGGAGCTAAAAAAAATTATTTCGACCGAAAAAATTTGAATTTTTTATTTTTTGATGCCATGAAGTTCATTAAGCTTTATTGAGTTATAACTTATAACTTTAGATACCTATTCAAAAAATAAAAAGACAGGAACGTAGATTCGACTGTCGACAACAAAAAAAGAATATGAAAAATCGGATAAGGTTTAGGAGGGTAAAAAAACATAAACCTCGAAAGACGATTTTGTATGGAGAAAGTTAACTTCCGTCTCGTCTTAAAAATAATATGTGTTGATTCTGTCTAAAGCACTAGTATACGTACTCTACCAACTATCCATGGAGTGCTACGAGTAGGCGGTGTAATATAAAATGGTTATTTTCTCAAAAATTATCCATTATCAGATTGCCATTTTTCAAATTTTTCTCTTAATTTTTTTCAGAATCTTCATTAAGAAATCTACATAATTATACTGACAACAGTAAGTATGAATGAGAACAAACATAATATTTTTGAAGTTTACATCTATGTAGGCAAACCCTGTATTCCTTATAAAAAACATAAGTACGATGGTATAGCTAAAATGTGTAATTTAAGTCGGACCAATTCAAACTTGAACAATTTTCCTAGACTTCGGTATTAGCGGAGCGCAGTCTTCGTCTGCGTGCACCTCCACCAGTCTCCGGCGCTTCCTCAGGGGCCGCGTGGACTCTGGGGGCTCGCGAGATTTTGTGACAATTTTCGCCATCTTTGTGCCCAATCTAGTTATCTTGAATCTCGGGAGCGTTTGCTCCGGATTGTTGGATTCCGCTGCGCATTCAGTCTTGTCGATGTCATCAGAACTATTCGTGACGTCGTTGTTATTCTGATTCACGTTCTCCTTTCTCTCGTATTCCTCCGAATTGAATTCGTCTCGCGAGGCCTCTTCACGGTTCTTATCCACATTCATCGTAAAGTCGAGAGGTCCCTCGGCGGTGTCGTCATCCGATGCCTTGGCCGAGGTTCCGGCGGACGGTCTTCGCAGGTTGTAAGCTTGAATGATGGCACTGAGAGGAATCGGAACCGGTATAGGGAGCGGGATCGGAACGGGATACGGGACGAGGATCGTGACCGGCGGAGGTTGTCCCAACCCCATCGGCATGAACGGCATAGGCGGCGGTATTCGCGGTCGTTCCTGATTGAACATCATTCCCGGCCTCGGCATGAAGTTGGGTTGAAACATCGGCCTCGGGAAGCGCGGATCGTTGATATGATTTGGTGGAATGCAGTCGTACATGGGAGGCGGCGGCGGCGCACCGAACATCGGATTGGAGAAGTTGTGCGGGTGCAGGCCTGGGACGTGGTGCCCGCCCATCGACTGTGGCGGAGAGTGAATAGCGCTGTTGCCGACGGTGGAGGAGGACGGTGACGCCGGCTCTAGGGTCGACGGCGGACTGCACATGCGCGAGTCCTGAGTCACCGCAGCGGCGGACGCGCTGTTCTGTCGCGCGAGGCTCTGCGAAGTGACGGTGGACGAGCAGCGGGAACTACGGCGCTTGCGCAAGCTCAGCTTGGAGCTCCTGAGGTCCCTCTTCTGCTCGGGTGAGGACTGCAGGACGATTCGTTCCTCGGCGGGAAGCTTCGCTTTCAGCAGCTTGGAGGTAGGCGCGATCGTGATGACGGGAAGCGGGGATTTTCTGGCGGACCTCGTCGGGATCGAGTCCGGCTTGTCGGGTAGGGGGGGAGGCTTGGGCAGCGCGAGGTTCTCGGCGGCGGGCGGCTCGGGGGACTCGTCGGAGCGCGCGGGGGAGGCGGAGCGGCTGCGGCAGTTCTTGAGCCAGAGGTCTGGAGTGATGAGGTTGGCGGTGGAGGCGGCGCCGGCGAGGTGCGGGTTGAGGTCGAGGTGCGCCTGCGTCTCGCGGCAGAAGATGTGCATCTTGTACTGGTTGAGGCACTTGTCCGAGCAGAACTGGAGCTGCGTGGCGCCGTCCTGGAAGTCGACGTAGGCGACAGTGTGGCGCACGTGGCGACACCAGTCGCAGGTCTTGGCGCGCTTGAAGTTGGCGCGGCGGGACTGGCTGAAGCAGAGCTCGGAGCAGAACTTGGCCCCGGACTGGTGCAGGGCGCTATCCGTCGTGATCGGCTTGTTGCACCACGAGCATTCGTCTGAAACCGATAAGTTTTCATTTTAGCACGAGCTACGAGCAGGATAATACAATTTTAAAATAATATAAGTACATATTCTTTATTGTACACCAATAAAATGTTGGTAAAAATGGAGAGCCTAATGTCATGAGGCATTTTATTCTAGCTAGTCTTTTGGGATCTGGCAGAGCTGCATATTGGAAACACTGGACACGTGACAAATGTAAATGGAATCGAATCTAAACGTGTAGTTACGATGTACCGTGTGGGGTCGGTACTTAAAAAGAATAGCCCCACTGCATCTCTCCCCGTCGCATGTCGTAAAAGTCGACTAAGGGATAAGAAAATTCGTCAGCCTCGGTAGCTCAGTGGCGCGGTTGGTTAGTCAACTGTTATTAAGCAACGCTGAGCGCGGTCAGTGATTGGATGGGTGACCCCTCGACCGTTGGAGGCTGACCGTGGTTCGGATTCCACGTTAAACTGTAGGTCCCTTCCCTTCTTACCTTACTAGGTGGTAGGGTTTATCCCGGCCGGGTTGGTACCACCGCACTGAACGAAACGTCGGTCGAAACGGCTATGTAAATAGTTCGTGTTTTCCGTCCAGTTTAGTGTAGCCGACATGAAATGAAGGGAAGCACTGACATGGCACCTAGTTCACCCTGTGTTATGGGCTGACATCACGGATGTTGTAGGTGATGTAGCCAACCGTGTCAGGTTCCATAAAAAAAAAAAAGTTACCTGTATGCATATACCTAGTTACCTACCTACATATCTACTGAATAGTGGTTTCAGTTGTATCTACTAACTACACTGAGTGATATTGTTTGTTACTATGCCTTTTACTTCAGGAGTTTTTAATTAATCTGTATCGAAAACTGAGTATATAAAAAAAATGAATGGTGGAAGAATTGGAAAAATTATTAATCGGTTGTGGGTAATTGTTGTATAATAAAACTTATGAAATTTGCTATGAACCTTCTTTCAGACTGACAAACATTCAAAGTAAGTAGGTAAATGATACGATCGTGAACTTTGGTCGAACGTTTCAAATCGTATCCTCGCGGCAATTGGTAAATTTTTAGTTCACACAACAAGTATTTGTCCAAAGCCAAAACCTATCCAAGACATTTCTGAAGCAGGACGAGAATAATCCAAAATTATAACCCAACTATCTTTATCAAATCAAATCAATATATTTATTTCTTCAGACACGAGATCCATAAAAAAAACAACCAAAACATTTTAATATAAAATAGAAAGTTATGTTACTATTTTTAATTTAATTTAGTTAATTATTTATTCCTTGCCATACTGTACATTGCCCAGTGTCTGTAACTACTGCTGGTACTTCGACTGGGCA
The DNA here is from genome assembly GCA_946902875.1 of Nematopogon swammerdamellus. Lineage (NCBI taxonomy): Eukaryota > Metazoa > Arthropoda > Insecta > Lepidoptera > Adelidae > Nematopogon > Nematopogon swammerdamellus. The sequence goes on along the minus strand of OX336345.1, from coordinate 813,379 downwards.
ATGTATATTATAATTTCATCTTCACTGCGTGATAGCCTCTTAGACCTGTAGCGCTAGGATTTTTGGTTTCAAAAATATTAAAGTTGTTTATTTGTCGCATATAGTTTCCGAACCATTTGCCCAACCTAATATATTAGTTTGTGTCATCCTAGGAATTTGCATACGTAGAAATTTAGGTATTTGTCTTTTAGATCAGTATTGGACGAAAAGAAAATTAGAAAAGAAAATTTTACTTTCATGATAATGTTGAAGTAGTAACCGATGTGCAAAAACATTTTGTGTCATCTCTGTCCACGAAAATCCTTAAATTTAACCAGTACCTAATACATCGCGCAAATAGCTCTAAAAGAATATTAGAAAAGGTTAAATAGGTATTACGCGTTTTAGAGTACTGATATCTGTTGTTCAAAATATTTTGTGTCGAATTCATCCACGACATTTATAGATATTTAATATTTTTATTACAACAACCTCTAAAAGCCACAAAAGAAAATACGGGCTGTTAGAGTTTACGTCTTTTTGATTATTATGGTGTAACAAAACACTATTCATAATTTGTGTCGTTTTTATCCACGGAATTTTATTATTTGTAAAAAAAACACTAACTTCGCATGAAGTGCGAGCGCGGGGAATAGCGCGGGCGCGGGCGGCGGGGCGGCGGGCGAGGCGAGCGAGCGATCGAGGCACGCGCACGCCGCCTCCTCCCCCCCCCCCCCCCCCCCCCCCGCCCCGCCCCGCCGCGCTCGCGGGTCGTTCAGCCAGCCATACGCGGGGCGCGCGTTGCGTTGCGTGGCGCGGTGCGAGTTGCGACGTGCGTGCGTTATCTATCTATCATATCAATTATCAATTATTATTATTATTACTAATAATAAATCTGTAAGGGATGGTCATGGAGTAAGTTACTTTGTTTTAGGAAATATTGAGTTTGTAGCCTCTATGTATGATACTAAAGCTAAATTGACGATTTTGAGAAATCTTTTCTGTATGTATGTATGTATGTATGTTCCGCCATAACTCTTAAGCCGATTATCCGAATTCGATGAAACTTTGTACAAGCACATTTAACTAAGTATACGGGACACAGCTTGGGACACAGGATAGGCTACATAAAATTCAGTTCCGGTTACGCTAAGATGTGGCTCTCATACAAATCGAATTGTTCCGCGCGCAAAATAAAGGTATGCAGCGGCGGACGGCTGGCGGAGGTGCGGGGCGCGGCGCTGCGGGAGGGCGAGTGGTTCTAATAGCGCACCAGGCTGCCGCGCTGCCACGCGGTGTGTGTATGCATTGTCTCGAGCAGTTTCTTATTTAATTCCATTTCATAATATTATGTAGATTTACTTCGTTGGGTATCTATTTGATTAATTTTAGGTGCAAACAATGTTCATCTGTTCCCTCATACATAACTTCGAAACTACCTACTTATCATAATTTGACAAATCGAAGGTATCGTTGGATGCGTCTTGCTCTTGACCGTCTGCTGGTTGACTATGGTTGGCTGGTTGGCTATGTGACGTCCCATAAAAATGGGATATGGCGCCCTCTAGAGGACATAAAGTGATGACCTAAAAAAAATGTTTTTAGTGTGGGGTATCAAATGAAAGGGCTTAATTAGCACATTTCAAAAATTTATATATTGTTAGCTGTTGCTTTCGGATTTGCTTGCATGCATCCGATAATTGCGAATAATTTCTAAAATCTATCTATCTGTCACGTGAACCTTTGTTTTGGTCATAACTCGAGAACCACTGGTGCTAGACCCATCGTGTTGGTACTCAAACTTCATGTCTCGGTGAGATCTATCCATCTGTCACGTGAACTTTTGTTTTGGTTATAACTCGAGAACCACTGGTGCTAGACCCATCGTGTTGGTACTCAAACTTCAGGTCTCGGTGAGATCTATCCATCTGTCACGTGAACTTTTGTTTTGGTCATAACTCGAAAACCACTGGTGCTAGACCCATCGTGTTGCTACTCAAACTTCAGGTCTCGGTGAGATCTATCCATCTGTCACGTGAACTTTTGTTTTGGTCATAACTCGAGAACCACTGGTGCTAGACCCATCATGTTGGTACTCAAACTTCAGGTCTCGGTGAGATCTATCCATCTGTCACGTGAACTTTTGTTTTGATCATAACTCGAGAACCACTGGTGCTAGACCCATTGTGTTGGTACTCAAAATTTAGGGTCGGTGAGATCTATCCACCTGTCACGTGAACTTTTGTTTTGGTCATAACTCGAGAACCACTGGTGCTAGACCCATCGTGTTGGTACTCACACAGATGGATAGATCTCACCTGAAGTTTGAGTACCAACACGTTGTGTCTAGCACCAGTGATTCTAGAGTTATGATGAAAACAAAAGTTCAGCTGACAGATGGAGAGATCTCACCGAGACTTGAAGTTTGAGTACCAACACGATGGGTCTAGCACCAGTGGTTCTCGAGTTATGACCAAAACAAAAGTTCACGTGACAGTTGGATAGATCTCACCGAGACCTGAAGTTTGAGTAGCAACGCGATGGGTCTAGCACCAGTGGTTCTCGAGTTATGACCAAAACAAAAGTTCACGTGACAGATGGATAGATCTCACCGAGACTTGAAGTTTGAGTACCAACACGATGGGTCTAGCACCAGTGGTTCTCGAGTTATGACCAAAACAAAAGTTCACGTGACAGATGGATAGATCTCAGCGAGACATGAAGTGTGAGTACCAACACGATGGGTCTAGCACCAGTGGTTCTCGAGTTATGACCAAAACAAAAGTTCACGTGAGAGATGGATAGATCTCACCGAGACCTGAAGTTTGAGTAGCAACACGATGGGTCTAGCACCAGTGGTTTTCGAGTTATGACCAAAACAAAAGTTCACGTGACAGATGGATAGATCTCACCGAGACCTGAAGTTTGAGTACCAACACGATAGGTCTAACACCAGTGGTTCTCGAGTTATGACCAAAACAAAAGTTCACGTGACAGATAGATAGATCTCACCGAGACCTGAAGTTTGAGTAGCAACATGATGGGTCTAGCAGCAGTGGCTCTCGAGTTATGACCAAAACAAAAGTTCACGTGAGAGATGGATAGATCTCAGCGAGACATGAAGTTTGAGTACCAACACGATGGGTCTAGCACCAGTGGTTCTCGAGTTATGACCAAAACAAAGGTGCCTTGACAGATGGATAGATCTCAGCGAGACATGAAGTTTGAGTACCAACACGATGGGTCTAGCACCAGTGGTTCTCGAGTTATGACCAAAACAAAGGTGCCTTGACAGATGGATAGATCTCAGCGAGACATGAAGTTTGAGTACCAACACGATGGGTCTAGCACCAGTGGTTCTCGAGTTATGACCAAAACAAAAGTTCACGTGACAGTTGGATAGATCTCACCGAGACCTGAAGTTGAGTACCAACACGATGGGTCTAGCACCAGTGGTTCTCGAGTTATGACCAAAACAAAAGTTCACGTGACAGATGGATAGATCTCACCGAGACCTGAAGTTTGAGTAGCAACGCGATGGGTCTAGCACCAGTGGTTCTCGAGTTATGACCAAAACAAAAGTTCACGTGACAGATGGATAGATCTCACCGAGACTTGAAGTTTGAGTACCAACACGATGGGTCTAGCACCAGTGGTTCTCGAGTTATGACCAAAACAAAAGTTCACGTGACAGATGGATAGATCTCAGCGAGACATGAAGTGTGAGTACCAACACGATGGGTCTAGCACCAGTGTTCTCGAGTTATGACCAAAACAAAAGTTCACGTGAGAGATGGATAGATCTCACCGAGACCTGAAGTTTGAGTAGCAACACGATGGGTCTAGCACCAGTGGTTTTCGAGTTATGACCAAAACAAAAGTTCACGTGACAGATGGATAGATCTCACCGAGACCTGAAGTTTGAGTAGCAACATGATGGGTCTAGCAGCAGTGGTTCTCGAGTTATGACCAAAACAAAAGTTCACGTGAGAGATGGATAGATCTCAGCGAGACATGAAGTTTGAGTACCAACACGATGGGTCTAGCACCAGTGGTTCTCGAGTTATGACCAAAACAAAGGTGCCTTGACAGATGGATAGATCTCAGCGAGACATGAAGTTTGAGTACCAACACGATGGGTCTAGCACCAGTGGTTCTCGAGTTATGACCAAAACAAAAGTTCACGTGAGAGATGGATAGATCTCACCGAGACCTGAAGTTTGAGTAGCAACACGATGGGTCTAGCACCAGTGGTTTTCGAGTTATGACCAAAACAAAAGTTCACGTGACAGATGGATAGATCTCACCGAGACCTGAAGTTTGAGTACCAACACGATAGGTCTAACACCAGTGGTTCTCGAGTTATGACCAAAACAAAAGTTCACGTGACAGATAGATAGATCTCACCGAGACCTGAAGTTTGAGTAGCAACATGATGGGTCTAGCACCAGTGGTTCTCGAGTTATGACCAAAACAAAAGTTCACGTGAGAGATGGATAGATCTCACCGAGACTTGAAGTTTGAGTACCAACACGATGGGTCCAGCACCAGTGGTTCTCGAGTTATGACCAAAACAAAAGTTCACGTGATAGATGGATAGATCTCACCGAGACTTGAAGTTTGAGTACCAACACGATGGGTCTAGCACCAGTGGTTCTCGAGTTATGACCAAAACAAAAGTTCACGTGACAGATGGATAGATCTCACCGAGACCTGAAGTTTGAGTACCAACACGATGGGTCTAGCACCAGTGGTTCTCGAGTTATGACCAAAACAAAGTTCTCATGACAGATGGATAGATCTCACCGAGACCTGAAGTTTGAGTAGCAACACGATGGGTCTAGCACCAGTGGTTTTCGAGTTATGACCAAAACAAAAGTTCACGTGACAGATGGATAGATCTCACAGAGACCTGAAGTTTGAGTACCAACACGATGGGTCCAGCACCAGTGGTTCTCGAGTTATGACCAAAACAAAAGTTCACGTGATAGATAGATAGATCTCACCGAGACTTGAAGTTTGAGTACCAACACGATGGGTCTAGCACCAGTGGTTCTCGAGTTATGACCAAAACAAAAGTTCACGTGACAGATGGATAGATCTCACCGAGACCTGAAGTTTGAGTACCAACACGATGGGTCTAGCACCAGTGGTTCTCGAGTTATGACCAAAACAAAAGTTCACGTGACAGATGGATAGATCTCACCGAGACCTGAAGTTTGAGTACCAACACGATGGGTCTAGCACCAGTGGTTCTCGAGTTATGACCAAAACAAAGTTCTCATGACAGATGGATAGATCTCACCGAGACCTGAAGTTTGAGTAGCAACACGATGGGTCTAGCACCAGTGGTTTTCGAGTTATGACCAAAACAAAAGTTCACGTGACAGATGGATAGATCTCACAGAGACCTGAAGTTTGAGTACCAACACGATGGGTCCAGCACCAGTGGTTCTCGAGTTATGACCAAAACAAAAGTTCACGTGATAGATAGATAGATCTCACCGAGACTTGAAGTTTGAGTACCAACACGATGGGTCTAGCACCAGTGGTTCTCGAGTTATGACCAAAACAAAAGTTCACGTGACAGATGGATAGATCTCACCGAGACCTGAAGTTTGAGTACCAACACGATGGGTCTAGCACCAGTGGTTCTCGAGTTATGACCAAAACAAAAGTTCACGTGACAGATGGATAGATCTCACCGAGACCTGAAGTTTTGAGTACCAACACGATGGGTCTAGCACCAGTGGTTCTCGAGTTATGACCAAAACAAAAGTTCATGACGAAGTTTCTAGTTCTCACAGAAAACGGGATATTAGTTCAGCACGATTGTGTTAGGGTCATGAAAGGTGGGTCAGTTTGAACTTATGCAAATTTTAAGCGAATCGAAGCGTCAATCTAAAATAATATTGACCACATTGACCATTGACATTCGTAGGTATTGAGATTGCAGACGCGGGCTTTGTACAAAATTCGCACTGCATTATTTATTATCTCTATAGGAGATACCAAACTTCTTTGCACGAAGTGCGAGCGCGGGCGCGGGCGGCGCGGCGGGCGAGGCGAGCGAGCGAGGCACGCGGGGCACGCTAGCCAGCCACCGGCCGCCGCTTCGCATAGAAGAAATCGTAGGTACCGAACGAACGTGTGTGCGTGCGTATGCCCCCCGCCCGCCGCCACCTGCCCGCGTCCGTCCGCTTTGACCGCAACAACTGTTTTTGTGTTTTATTTATTTATTTCGAGCATGAAAATGACACAAATTTACAATGTACATTTTTGATGCATTTATGAAATTGAATATGTAAACTCTAATCATTCTAATATTTTTTTGAAGCTTTTGTAGCTTGGAAAAATAACATAATTGAAAATCTTAAAATTGCGTGCCCTAATTTGGCACAAATTCATTTAATGGGCATATGTAAGTGATCTGAGATAGGAAATAACAATATTGTCAATTCTAATTTTGTTTTAGGCACTGTTTTTACATACTGACCATAGGTCAGTTTGCACTGGACGAAGATGACACAAACTGGGTTTGCACACTCCGCAGGCTATCCTAGATATGATACCATAATTATTTTAAAGTGTAGATTAATTTTGCCAGTTTTGAATGGAATTAAAAAAAACAACCACAAATCTTCGAATTGCTGAAAATGCAAGTGACAGATGTGACACAAAACGCAATATTATGCTTCTTATGTACGACTGTATCCACAGGCAAGAAATAAGCAAGTTTAGAATTTTTTTAACTTATGTCCTCAAAATAGCCCAGCGCTATCGGTCTATCTCCCGGAATGATTCGATACGATTTCTCATAGTAGCGTAAATTGTCTACCCTCGCCTCTGCAAGCAAACATCGTTGACGCGCTACAGAAGCGAGGCAGACATTGTATTGTACTCTTAGTCCGTCATGCCCTTTTGCTGTAGTGAAACCAGAGTTGGCAGGTATAGAAGGACTGAAAATGCCTTTTAAAAACATCCAGCACGAGTAGAGTAAGAAATTCAGCTGCGGGCATCCATGGCTGCGGGTAGGTTAGTGAACACAACAAATACCCACTTCCAATTAAGCTACAACGAGGCCAAAAAAAAAAACACTGAAAACAGACTGAAATATCGCGTTACGGCGGCCTCGCGGAATAATTATATTTGTAATAGAATAAGATATTCCGCTCGTTATGCAGCTGAAATTATTAGGGCTCTTCTGTGGACGGCGGAGGCAGCGGGGCGGGGCGGCGGGGAGGCGGCGTACCGTAATGAGTCGGATATCATTGGTAAAATGTTTTATTGCTGTAATGACTGGTAATGAATATCGCGTCCGGCCGGAGCAAGCAACAACCACCCCTCTAGAGGGAGCGACGGAGGCGGTGCGGAGGGATGGCCGGCCAGCGGGAAGGGCGGGCGGGCGCGGGCGCCCACCCACCGGCCCCGCTTCGATGTGGCCTATTGCATTTCAATTCAAACAAAATGCAATCGCTAAACTTCTCTGGGAGTGGGTGCTGGATCGTGTCGGTTTACTTCGCGGACGTTTAGTTTGTGCTTGTCAATGTTTTTACCTTAGGTACCTAACCTATACGAGTAAGTATATCCTATTGTTGATCGTATCTTCCCGAATATTGGCTTTCAGGTCTTCTAGGGTCCTTGGGCGGTTGGCGTAAATGCGGAATTTCAAATAACCACACAAAAAGAAATCGCAAGGGGCCAAATCGGGGAAGCGCCAAATCGCCCCTCAGAAAGATAAGGCGCCCTGGGAAGAGTTAGATAGATAGATAGAAAATTCTTGATTGCTCCAGTAAACATTAAACAGTAACAAATACATTGGAAAATTTACATAAGGTGCAAAGGCGGACTTATCCCCTTACAGAGATTTCTTACAGTCAACCTTTGGATGTTTGAGATTCGATAATATAGTGGAATGTAAGTAGGTAGTAGCAAAAGAGTTGCGTGACAATTGGAGATAAAAATAATAATAAGGATACTTATTAATACATACATATAATTACATGCTAGTAAAATATAAGCCATAGATATTTAAAACATATAAATTACTATATATATAGAATATTATATACAAATAAATATACATACATACATACTTGTCCATCCAAGTATGAAACAAAAGTGGTTTTTGTTTTTTAGGTGTTTACTTCACATTGACGGAGGTAATCTCCTTGGAGGTAATACAGTTTTAGGTGTTTTTTGAATAAGGGAAGCGATTTACAATGTCGGATAAAGTGTGGTAGTGAATTCCACAGTCGAGCTGCGTGAACAGAAAATGAGTTGGTATAAAAACCAGTTTTATGAGAGGAGATAGCTAAAATATTGTCATGACTAGACCGAAGTGGGACACCGTGAGAAGATAGGTTCTGAAAACGGGAAGATAGATACTCGGGAGCAGAGGGGTTGTTAAGACAAGAGTAAAGAAGACTAAGAATGTGGGAATTCCTGCGGTAACGGATTGGGAGCCATTTGAGACGTCTGCGATATTCTGAAACATGGTCGTACTTGCGTAGTCCGAAAATGAATCGTATACACATGTTTTGCAGACGCTCAAGCTTATCCAGGAGCTCCTCAGTAACGTCCAGGTAACACACATCTGCATAATCAAGAATGGGGAGTTCCCTCAAAACAGTATTTTTTTTATGTAATCCGGCATGGGTGGCTGAGTCGGAGGGGCCAAAGCGCATGCTCCGGCCAGCCAATATCACCCCGGAGAAGGTAGGTGCCATACCGGAGACTTCCCTGGATTGCTGGCTATACTGGACTAGAGGAGAACACAGCCGAGGCTGCTATGCGGCCATCTTACATGCAGTACGGTGGTACTAACCCAGCATAGCATAAAATACTCACTACATTTTTCCAAGCATCTCTAGCCCACAGAGGCTAGAGATTGTTTAGCAGTTACGATGGGGCTGACAAAGTCGACAGTCGGCTAAAGCCCTATTTCATAAAGAAAAAAAAAAAGTTCCCTAAGCTAGGTGGCTAAATCCATTTCATTAAGTCGTGGCAAAAAAATTATCCTCAAGCACTTTTACATAACGGTCTGAAGTGAATGTGACCTCATTTTCTAAAAAAAAATCATGGACCAACAATGCCAACTGAGTAAATCACCCGAACGGCCGTTAGAAACGTAAGCTTCTACGGCAAACGCGCGTTTCTCGCTCCAACGCACGATGGATGGCGTTGGCGACTGACCGCCCCGCTAGGGCTAGGTACCACCGTTGCGTTGCTGCATCAAAGATGCGTATTTCAAATAAGGAATGTCAACGGCCAACGTACCCGTGTCGCATGCTGGATTGAGTAATTTAATAAATGACATAAACGCCCATACCGTGTGGGGCCGGTACTTTAAAAGGATAGCCCCACTGCATCTCTCCCCGTGTATGTCGTAAAAGGCGACTAAGGGATATGACTCCCTTATTATATTACTAGGTGGTAGGGTTTAACCCGCCCGGGTTGGTACCACCGCACTGAATGAAAGGTCGGTCGAAACGGCTATGTAAATAGTTTGTGTTTTCCGTCCAGTTCAGTGTAGCCGGCACGACCGAGGGGAGGCACTGAGGTGGCACCAAGTTCACCCGGTGTTATGGGCTGACATCATGGATGTTGTAGGTGTTGTAAGCCAAACGTGTCAGTTTCCATAAAAAAAAAACGCCAGAATTCGGTGTTTTTCAAAACCTGATCCGTGTTTTTTTTATGTCTACTTTAGATGTCTACCTACATTATAAAAAATACAAAACCGGTCAAGTGCGAGACGGACTAGCGCACCGAGGTTTCCGAACCACAAAAGAAAACACGAGTCTTGTATGGGGACCCGCCCCCTTCATTTTTCACTTTTTCATTTTTTTATTATTTGTCTTTATATGCGGCAAAATAACACATATTCTGTGAAAATTTCAATAGCTACAGTAATCGGTTCCAAAGATACAGCCATCGGTCGGACGGACAGACAGGCGTTGTAGACTTAGTAATAGGCTTCCGTCCGGGGTACGGAAACCTAAAACATATTTGCTTAATAAAATCAACGTATTATTTTATTGCATTTTTTTAAAAAGAAAGTCATGCTGCCGCACTCATTATTTGAAGTATTTATCGGTCGTGCGTGAGCTCCAAACTAATAAATAACAAACAAAATTAACTTTCTTTTGGTATGGAAATTGACAGCAAAATGTGCTATTTGCAAACAGTTTGAATCAGTCCTGAATTTCCCATTAGGCCGTATAGGCCGCGGCCTAGGGGCGGCAAACTTCAGGGGGCGGAAGATTCCCGAAGGCGCTAAAGAATTTTGCAAGTAACACTTGCGCTTTGGTACAGTGTAAGCCGTCAAGTCCGTGCGGGATTATGGACCCAATACTCAAGCAAGTCAGTCACTTGTGTTTAGAGTTTTCGATCTATTAAATGTTAAATATCATTTGGGTAAAGGTTTTAATTCACCATTGCGACTTAGTAATAAGTACTCCTATCCTATGTTACCTATATGTTTTGCGTGGGCGGCGAAAGTCAAGTGGCCTAATACTTAAGACCAGTACAAGTCCGGCACTGGTTTGAATATGTCGCTCTATTTGACGTTGTTCCAGTCGTCCGCTTCAAAAGTGATAGCCGGGGCGGTGGCGCGGGCGGCGGCACGTCTCGTCGGCGGGTTGGTACTGGGTGCGGGTCGGGTGGTAGGGGGGCGGCTGGGTGTAGGATGGTAGAGGCGTCGCGGCGCCCGCAACCCGAAGCGCGGCTTCGACTTACCTGCCTCCGAGCCTCGCCCGTACTACCCACTAATTAATTACTAGGACACCGGATCCCCCACTACACGCGGCGGGTACGGTTTCATGCAACCATAAATAATAGAAGCTCCGAAGCGATACGCGACTCTGAAAACGTTTTAAAGGCTCGTCTGTCTGGGAGCCCATTTGATATCGGAGCGCCGGTTTACTGTTTCAAATGAAGGCTTTGCCGTGGTTATTAACTTCATTTGTCGTGGTGGGCGCCGCGTCTCCGCCGCGCCGCCAACACGAGAGTGCGGCATGGAAAATGAGAAATGGGGGCACCGTATAGGGCTTTCAAATTAAATGCATACGTTATTTTGAAAACATTATGAGAAACTATAACAAAAAGTATATTGCGAAAGAGAACCTTTTGGTCTGTCTCTGGATTTGTATGTCGAGAGAGAGAGAGGAGAGAGAGACAGAGAGACAGAGAGACAGAGAGACAGAGAGACAGACAGAGAGACAGAGAGAGAGACAGAGAGAGAGACAGAGAGAGAGAGAGAGAGAGAGACTATGACCTGCCAAATACTACTAGAGACACAAGTAACAACAAGAGTTAGGGGCCCGGCACACGAACGATTCTTTCTTACCCAACTAAACTGTTTATCGTAATAAAAAAATACATGCAAAATGTAGAGAGTTTTACTAGTAAAGCCTATATTACTAGGTCTACAACGTATGTCTGTTCATCCGTCCGTCCGTCCAATGACTGTGTCTTTGGAACCGTAATAGCTAGCAAGTTGAAATTTTCACAGAATACCTATGTGTTATTTGGCGGATCTAAAAACAAAGAATAACAAGACTCCATTGACTCTGACTCCTCCATGACTCAATTAAATGGCCGTACAACTTCGTAGTCTAGATGCTGATGATGAAAGCGGCCAACTTTATAATCGGCCACCGACCTATTGTATTGTATTGGTTATTGATCATTCATATGGCAGTTACACTGCACTCGAACTTGTCACAATTTATTCTATCCATCGGGTTCGATTACACCCACGAAGAAGAACCGACAAGAAACTTTGCAGGGTATTATTTAGGCTGGCAGCCTAGGCTGCAGAGTGAACAACTGAATAGTCGTCCGTAGCGCAACTTAATAGTTGGGTTGGAGAAAAATCGGCCGTCATGGCCAACTCAACTAAACTGTTTAGTTGGTGATAAAATCGGTCGTGCGCCGGGGCCCTTATGTAAAATTATGTAAGCTTTTTAAGGTGGAAATAAGACTCAAACCGTGCTACCCGAGCACTGATGATTGGAACACGAACCGTATGCCGATGTAAATAGGTGCGAGATTCATTCTACTCGTGCGGTGGCCGATACGTCGCGCCGACGATGAACGTTTGCGCGAAAATCACACTACTTATTTATTAAATTTCACGTGTTGGAAAGATGGAACAAAATATTTATTTCGCTACGATTGTAGGGAAAAATATTATCTATTTCTTATTATTCTATTTCTATGAGGCTCTTGTATTGAAACAATGTATGCTTCTCAAGATAATTTTACTTCGTACTTTTCGATATTTTTTCGAGATTTATTTAACACCTTTTCAAAGTAGTAATATATAATTTTTTTCGCTATGTTTGTTAATTAAAGATCAATACATAACATATATTTTTTACAGATTTTTTATCTTTACCCATAGCTCAATAATTTCGTTTAAAGTTGACCTTTTGACCCTTATTCTCGCCTTAACGCTTGATCTTCAGAGATTGTATACTTGTATTATACATGTTCCAAGCTTTGTACAAGTCTTGTGGCTTCAGGCTTAGACGCTTTGAAACATTCTTTTAAAGTAATAAGCAAACTTTTTTTTTATTTGAAGGAATACAAGTACCTAACCTAAGACGGATTTTGTATAAAACGTTTATAACGATAAATAGTGACTATAGCAGATGCACTGTATCCACACTAATCAGATAGGTAAAAACTATTATTTAATGATGTTAATAACTATTAGGATCATAATATATCTTTTTTTCCAAGAATTGTTTACACCCACCAGTTACCACCCTCAAAATTCTACGAAATAAACCTATCATTACTTATCAATAAAATCTCTATAACCCCAAAAGAACCCTCCCTTTCCCTCTGTCCGACTTTTTTCGCGCCCTTTTTACGTCAGGTCCAGTGCTGTAGCCAGAATTTTTTCAAAAGGGCTCAGAATCGCCATTTACTTTTGCGTTTGATGAAAAAAAACTGAAATTAAATCATTTTTTTTATTCTGACGCAAAAGTGAATAAATAAAATGAAATGAATGTTTATTGCACTGATAAATAACTAAACCACAAGCACAGAACTCTATTGTTGTAGATTTTTAAATTTTATTACCATTTTTTTTTTAATTACAAAATAACACCGACTTACGACCTTTTTCCATGCAAAGCAGCCAGCTACGGTATCGTCTTAAGCTAAATTTACAATCATTCGTCAACATTTCGGTAACAAGACTCTTTACCGAAATGCTGTTTGCTCTCAAGCGGGCTAAGAGTTATGTTGCGCCACTCCCACAAACATTTTTTTTTATACTAAGCGCGACATTTGGCGCCAACCCACCCATAAAGTATCTAGCGACGCCCATGGACATTCGGTCGCATGCGGGGGTTGCGAATGCCATGCCGGTCTGACAGGTGCCCATTCACGCCTCTCTTGAAGGACCCGAGACTGTACTTGGGGGAAATACGTGGGCAGGAAGAGCGTTTCAGAATTTAGCGATTCTGTGGAGGAACGATCTGCAGAACCGATTGGTACGCATCCGCGGGAAGTCCGGCGTGTAAGGATGCAATCCCTGCCCTGGTGGAAAGCAGACGGCGGGATCGCGTTAACATTCCCTGTGGAAAAAGCGTACCCCAAAATTAAGCCGGGCATACTAGCTGCAACCTGCAACTAGCTAGTGTATGCATGGGTTATGGACATAAGTAAAATGTGAAGTGAGCAGTACTTGGCGTAAGATAAAATTCATGGGGTAACTTTCTGTACTAAGGTTCACTCGCTGGGCATGGGTGAGTTTAGAAAATAAATTAGAATTATGTTGAAGACTCCTAGGTACATAATTAGAGGAGCACGGCACCTAGATAACCAAGTGTGACTTGGTGAATCATGGATGAAAACATGTCAGGTTTAAAAAAAAAACCGGCTAAGTACTCGTCCGGCTCGCGCACCGAGGGTTCCGTACCAGCATTTCATTGGCCGGTTTTTATTATTTGTTGTTTAACATTTTGAGTTTGGACTATAATAGCACAAAGTATGACACACTTAATGACGCTGAAATGCCGCTTTACGATAGAGCAAAAATAATATAATCTAAAAAAAAAGTGATTTAACAACAAATTAAACATTTTCGGATTTTTCACTTAGATATGCTTGAGACCTTTCTTCTTACCTTTCATGATTCTAGGTCGGCGGGAAGCACCTAGCACCATATACGTTTTGATGAGTGAGTTTGGGAGTATCAAAATATTATATGTATGTATGTATGTAAATGAGCGTATAAAAGTATTTAATATTTTGATTGCGTTGATTTAGAAGCTTGAATTTTTGACCGTAGTAGACCTTAGTATTTGATATTAATTTCAACTTGATAACTAACCATTTATGAGAAAAATTGTATTGACAGACGGACAACAAAGTGATGCCGTGCGGGTTCCATTTTTCCTTTTGAGGTACGGAACACTAAAATCATAATATTTTAGTGGTAGATATAGGAATTTCCTACACGGAAAACATTGACGGGGGGCCGCGGCCGGCCCCTTTGCCCCACTGCTTAACTACTGCACTCGGAGGGTGGCGTAGAGTTTCGGGGAAGTTTTCTCCCTACAGCTGTACTGCAACAGTTACCGATATTGTTCGGATTCTCGGAACTTTGCATTAAACGTAATTTAATTCACATTTTTGTGGACCGGAAGTGTTACGTGGAATGATGAGCGTCGGACCCGAATATGACCCAACTTCCAACTTACCTGAGTACGGTTAACGGAACACAAATACTTACAAGAACACTCATAATCACGAGGTTTAGGTATTGTTACGAATTCGTATTACGAAGAATTTGGTAAATTCTTGCCCGCGACTCCGCTTGCATCAAAGTCTGACTAACAATCTGCTTCCAAAGTAGCGCTTTCTGTGTATTCTAGGGCAGTGCTTCTCAAATGGTGGTCCGCGGACCGATGGCGGTCCGCGACGAGGCGAGAGGGAACGACAAAGATAAAATGCATTTTTTTGCAACAGCAAGAGTCCATAAAATATTATTTTGCTTCAATAATTGATACCTAGTGTGAAATAATTCTTACGCGAATACCTAAGTTATTCATAAAATCAAGAAAAGATCGAGACGAGATGTGTTTTTCTTTAAGTAATTTTAATAATATTCTTAAACATCGTTTGTTTCAGTATCCCACAAGTTCCCAAGGAGAACCAAAGACAGGTGACACAAAATAATGAAAAATAAAAATGCCGGTGCGCGACACATAAAACACTTTGAGTACCACTGCCACAGATTACTTAATATTTTGCACTGTTCTAGGTTGTTCTACCATAGGTTAGGTAGGTACCACCTGATGGGACAGTGACAAGGTTGCATATCGGGTAATTACCTCGTTGAAGATGGAACCATAGAGTAACTTGGATGGAACATTGTGATGTAATAAATAACTCAATGAAGATCTTTGATTGAAGGGGGGACTTTGTGGGCTGCGTGCGATCAGGGGCACTCAGATTAGTACCAACGCGCAGTGAATTTAAGTCGGTCAAAAAGTCATGAAAGGTAGTTCGTGTTATATGGCCGGTTCAGTGTATCCGACACGACCAAAGGGAAGCGCTGACACGGCAATTAGTTCCAGCAGCAACAACGGGCCGGCTGTAGCGCCGTAGCAGCTCATGCCGTCAACCATGTCACGTGTCTTAAAATCAAAATGAGTTGCCATGTCAGTGGTTTATCATATTATCTCACCTTTCTCCTTAGCGTCCGGAGACTTGTTCGAGTCCGGGCTGGCGTCGGCGTCGCGACGCTCGCGCGACGCCGCCGTCGCCGCTGCCGCCGCCCAGCGTCGCAGCTCGAGCCGCTCGTAGCCGTACCAGCCAAGCAGCTCGTTCATTGCCGTCTCGGCAAACTCCTGCAAACACCACGCAATCAATATTTAACGGATGGTCATGGAGTAAGTTCTTTGTTAACCGACTTAAAAAAAAGGAGGAGGTTCTCAATTCGACTGTTTTTTTTTTTTTATGTTTTATACCTCAGAACTTTCGACTGTGTGAACCGATTTTGAATTTTTTTTTATTTGAAAGCTGGTGCTTCCCGTGTGGTCCCATTTCAATTTGGTCAAGATCGGATTGGAAAGCGAGGCGGAATCGCGAGGCCGAAGGCCAAGCGATTCCGCCGAGTACATAGATAGCAAAAAATTACTTAAAAAAACTGAAATAAAAAACTATTTAAAAAAATATAAAAACAGCCTTCAAAAATGTATGAAATAAAAAAAATCGAACCCTAGATTTGAAGGCGGTGGTGTTTAAAGCAAGCAAAAATAACCGACCGCCTTCAACTCTAGGGTTAGATTTTTTTTTATTTCATACATTTTTGAAGGCGGTTTTTATATTTTTTTTTGTTAGATATTGCGTATGTTTACTCTATGTATGATACTAAAACTAAATTGATGATTTTTAGAAATATTTTCTGTATGTATGTATGTTCCTCCATCACTCTTAAACCGATCATCCAAATTCGACGAAACTTAGTACAAGTACACCTTACTACACGGGACACAGAATAGGCTAAATAAAATTCAGTTACGTTTACGCTAAGATGTGGCTCTCATACAAACCAAACTGTTCCACGCACCAAAATAAAATGACGGTAGCGGGCTTACTTATTTTCTTCTTTTTAAATACGAATTTCACGCGAGTGAAGCCGCGGGAAAAAGCTATAAATAAATAAAGCGAAGTTTCTTTCTACGGGCGACCGGCGACCGGCCGTGTAACGTTCATCAATATATGAATATCTTTATAACTCGAGAACCCCTTTATCGATTTACATACAGGTTTCACTGTACATTCTGTCACTTCTCAAGATCGTCATCGGCGGCCTGAGCTGTTAACAAAAAGGTTAAACCCTAAACCATACATACATACATATCACACACGCGGAATCCCGACAATCGGGGTAAGCAGAGTAATCGATGTTGTGCTGCAAGAACTCTGGTAAATTACAGCACAACACCGACCACCACGTTTCGCAAAGTATTCGAACAAGATTCAGTCGATCAAGCAGCAAGTAATGCACGAAGACCCACCTGCTGCATGACTCGGTGGAAGTACCGTGCCAAGGTGAGAGGTGGCGAACCTGTCGCCCTTTAGCACGGCATCTTGTCCTTATCCCTTAGTCGTCTTTTACGACATGCACGGGGAGAGATGCAGTGGGGTTATTCTTTTTTAAGTACCGGCCCCACACGGTACCCTAAACCACAGAATAGAAAAGTGCCTAAACACGCAGAGGGAAGCCGCAGGCAAAAACTAGTGTATGTATACTCACAGCTTACGATGTATGTATACTTACAGCGAACGTACGCACGGCTATGTAAACAGTTTGTGTTTTCCGTCCAGTTCAGTGTAGCCGGCACGATCGAAGGGAAGCACTGACATGGCACCTAGTTCACCCGGTGTTACGGGCTGTAATCACGGATGTTGTATGTGATGTAGCCAACCGCGTCAGTTTCCATAAAAAAAAATATACGAAGATATGTCGTACTAGGATACATCATACGAAGATAGGCCTTACGAGGATATATCATACGAAGATAGGTCGTACGAGGATATATCATAGGAAGATAGGTAGTACGAGGATATATCATACGAAGATAGGTCGTACGAGGATATATTATCATACGAAGATAGGTCGTACGAGGATATATCATAGGAAGATAGGTCGTAGGAGGATATATCATACGAAGATAGGTCCTACGATGATATATCATACGAAGAGAGGTCCTACGAGGTTATATCATACGAAGATAGGTCGTACGAGAATATATCATACGAAGATACTCGTAGGTCGTACGAGGATATATCATACGAAGATAAGTCGCAAGAGGCAAATCGGACGAGGACATATCGCACGAAGATCGCACGCAAATGATCGTGCGATGAATATCCATGTGTGAATATATATTGTGTGTCTATGTAAAATATTTTGTGGAAATTTACACGGTTAACTAAATCACCTACAAAATCCGCGATGTCAGCCCACACACCTTGGTGAACTAGGTGCCATGTCAGTGCTTCCCTTTAGTCGTGAATATAGAATATATCGTACGAAGATAAGTCTTACGAGTTATATCGTACGGAGATATATGTTACAAAATGATCATACATGGAATATCGTACGAAGTTACGAACGAAGAGAAAATTATAGGTAGGTAAGTAGGTACAAAGAATGAATTGTGCGTGGGAAGAAAGGTTACGAGAAGATTAAACAACAAAGAAATACCTGTACTAAATTAAGGAGATCGTCTTAGATTTTTTTTTTATTAACAGCGCGACATATGGCGCCGAGCCGCCCATAAGGTGTCTAACGACGCCCATGGACATTCGGTCGTATGCGGGGGTTGCGAATGCCATGCCGGCGTGAATGGGCACCTGTCAGGCCGGCATGGCATTCGCAACCCCCGCATACGACCGAATGTCCATGAGCGTCGTTAGACACCTTATGGGTGGCTCGGCGCCATATGTCGCGCTGTTAATAAAAAAAAATCTATAGACGATCTCGTTAATTTCGTACAGGCATTTCTTTGTTGTTTAATCTTCTCGTAACCTTTCTTCCCACGCACGCACAACCCATAAGTTGTCTAACGACGCCCATGGACATTCGGTCGTATGCGGGGGTTGCGAATGCCATGCCGGCCTGACAGGTGCCCATTCACGCCCCTCTTGAAGGACCCGAGACTGTACTTGGGGGGAAATATATGGGCAGGGAGAGCGTTCCAGAGTTTACCGGTTCTGTAGAGGAAAGATCTGCAGAATCGATTGGTACGCATCCGCGGTAAGTCCAGCGTGTAGGGATGCAATCCCTGCCCAGTGCGCGTGGTGCGAAGGTGGAAAGGGGACGACGGGATCGCATTAAACAGCTCCTCCGAGCACTACCCATGGAATAAGCGATAGAACACACTTAGTGAGCCGACATCCCTACGGTGTTGCAGTGGTTCTAGATCGTAGGACACTTCGGGGTCACCCACTAGTCGCACGGCTCGACGCTGGATTGAGTCCAGAGGCGCAAGCTGGTATTTGGCAGAGCCATCCCACAGGTGCGAGCAGTACTCCAAGCAGGACCTGATCTGCGATTTATACAGAAGCAGCTTTTGGTCCAGCGTGATGTACCTATAATATATAGATTGTAGAATTTTCAGGGATGACCTCGAAAATGGATGAATCAAAATAAATACTTATTAGTAAAAATTTCGTTTTTTTTTTAGAAAATGCTTAGAAAACTGCTTAGGAGGTTTTACATTTAAACGAGAACGACGATGCAAGAAGTTTTATTCGCGCGTGAAGCACGGCGTGAAGCTCGGATTTTTTTTAGCTTTTCTCTTTTAAATATGCTGCAAAGTTCCACTCCGGTCTCCGCTCCACCTTCGATATCACCACTGAATAGTCAGACAGTGGCTCAGCCATCGGCGGAGTTCCACGCTTTGTATCGAGTTAAAAATAACCGAACATATCAGATTTAAAAATGAAGACAGAAATCTCGGGCGCGACATTATAAAATAAACTGCGTTTTATACGAAATTAATGACGACAACCTAAACGTTGACCTCCTTAGCTGGGTTTTATTACGTCGCATAAATGAGTGCAAATAAAAAGTTTGCTTCGACAATTATATTTATGTTTGTGTAAAAGTTTGGCGCCCGCTCCGCCCGCCCACCGATATGTGGGGCGAATGTGAGTGGAACGTGCAACTGACTGAATTCAACATTTAAGACTGAAGAATCTCGTCACAATAAATATACAGGGTGTATCAGGATAAGTTTGAGAAACTTCAGGAATCGAAAGTACTCATTATTAGAAGAAAAAAATCCTTATCACTCAAATCGAAAATCCGTTGTTTTTTTGGTCATAGAAAAGTTGGAAATTGTAATAAAAACTCGATGGACAGTGAGACTGGAGAGTGGAGTGAACTAATTCAGTCCTCTTTTTCTTTTGAGGTCATTGAACTTTCAGTGATTGGAATTTACCTACACGCAGTTCAATTGTACTAGTTATGTATGCAACCTAACCATTTTTAGTCATGAGTTAGAATTGATTTTTTATTTAATAAAGGCGGACGTTGACCATCCACCAAATCTTGAAGAATAGATTTTCACCAAAAAGTACTGTAAAATGATCGAATCTGGGAAAAAGTTTCAGAGCTTATCGTCTTCCAATATGGGCCCCTTTCGAACCCTGAAGTTTCGAAAACCTATCCTGATACACCCTGTATACAACTCTGCCACCAATTGGCATTTTAGTAAAATGATTTTACCCAGCGAGTGAGAGTGTGAGTGATAGATAAAGTTCTACTTACATTGCTTATCTAAACTTTTAGAAGTGATTTATACAAGTATACCTTATTGTTATTACTGCTATATGATATGACATGACAACTTACTTAGGGGACATCCATTAATCACGTTAGCAAAACAAGGGGGGCTAGGGGTCTGGCAAAATCTCGCCAAATCACACTAGGGGGAGAGGGGGGGTCTACAAAAATCTCACGTCATCTTTTTTTTTTATTATTATTATTTTTTTTATTTTGAACACTAACAGCTTGAGCTGGAGCGTGTTTAGTTTTTGAGAGACCGCGACGTTCTTTGGAGCTCGTTTCGTACCATTGTTTTTATATCTGCGCAAAGTTCTACAGTACGGCGCGGCGGCGCCGGCGGCGGCAGCGCGAAGCGAAAACTGATTGCGAACAATTTCTACGCCGACCTATCCGATTCTGCAAGTGAATGGAGAGCCGATGGTCCCCAAGCCTGACAAACATGATGGGAAGTCGTTGGCAGCATTCTTACTTCGTCAATGCCTTACAGTATACCCGACACATGCTAGCTACTCGAAGATGCCATACGACTTGTACGCCCATCTCTTAGGCACAGATTACTTAATAGTTACTTCGTAATAGATAAATCACTCCATACAAAATGTTCCTACCTTCGGGCTTTAATAGCCTACTGCTTCACGTCGCCAATCGCTGCGTGCGAAAATATATCTTAATGATCGAGTGTAAAGTGATTATTGCTTTGCAGCTGCGCGCAGTTGCGTGGGCAAGCGTCTATGTATACTTCGCGCGGCTGACCAATTTTCACTGAAATAGACCGCCGGCGGCCCGCCGGGCGGTAGGTAGTTAGCGCGCGCAAGTACATAGAGTGCGTGAGGCCTGTCTTAGGGAGAAAGCTCAAACCATCACTAAAAGATACTGTAAGACACCGTGTGGTCACCAGTCGGGCTCAGGAGCTACTGTGCGCCATCGACCATCGACGACAGGCTAGAGTGGCTGGATGAGGAGGACGTAGACTTCCCAAGAGACACTATTGCTTCAATGGCCATCTTGTGTTGTATCATTACGATTGAAGGGGCTAAGAATGCCCATGGCGTGAATAAAGTATTCTAATTGCACCTGAAACGCTGCGTCATTTTCTTGCCACTTCCATTCTCTCAGATCATTCAGTGTACATTCAGTTGATATTTAAATACTTGAATTTTGCATTTTAAAGTCTGTATACACTTTAAATATGCAGATTTGGACGAAACTTACACATAGAGGAAATCTCACGTGAGATTTGGGGAAGGGGGGGGGTTTCCTATAAATCTCACGAAATCTCACCAAGGGGGAGGGGGGTCAAAAATCCAAAAAATTTGCTCACGTGATTAATGGATGTCCCCTTAGGGGTTGTTTCAGAGCCAATCAAAATACGAACACTTTTAAACGATGCGATAGTTCAAATCAAAATGTACGATCCATATAAATTGTCAACAGTGTGAATTTAAAATTAAGTTCACTTTAATTCTGTACTGGTCGATAAAGTTGAATAAGTCATTTTATTTTATGTTTTCGACCTTTCTCTTTAGCTCGGTAAGAACGAACGGACAAATTTGCTTGTAGAATCTAATAAATTTTTTTTCTGAATCTTAAGAAGATTTTAAAGTTCATGAATAAAAATAACAAAATAAAAAGTCATTAAACATCTCAACTACGCAGAAAGTAAAGAGAATGAACTGTGAACTTCGTAGACAGCGCGCTAAGCTTTGTGTAACTCTAGCCGGACCACACCACACCCAATAACGAGAGATACACGAACACGATGGCTGTCCGAAGGCGGGCGCGGCGGGCGGGGCGGGGCGGAGGCGCCTGGTGCGCCATGTTTCGTGCTTCGAGCACGAAAGTAGCCGTGCGCGCTCGCTTCCCAACGTCGTCGTCGCTTTCTGTCTGATATCTTTGTGCCGCTACTTTGCTACAGTGTCGGTCGAGTGGTCCAGCCAGCCTTTGTGTAATTTCATAGCTATACGTTTTGATGGTAGGTAGCTGCATTATGTGTCTAGCTTGTATGTTTACGTGGGTGGTTTCGGGCTGATTGTATAGCTCCGCCATAGACTCCGTCAATGTCTATTGGATAATTAATTATTAAATATATTATAATTAATAAAAATTTTTTTTTCAAAAAATATGAATAATGTAGAATTCCTTTGACTCCCACACGTTCCAAATAGTCCTACTCCCCTTGGCTCCCAGGCCCTTTTAGCGGCGCTCAAAAACGCAAAATTTTGGCGCGCGCGCTCCCACACAAATTCGAATATCCCGCCTCAATCGATCGATCCATCAATACTCGTTATTCTGTCTTGTTTGTACTGAAATTACGCGTTCAGTGATACCAAACTCTTCAGGATTCACTTATTTAGAAGCACAGACCGATTTTTTGAACTCCAGGCAAAAAAAAACACACTCGAATTTTTTTTTGAATTTTTCTGACCAAAACTGTACAATTTCGTCTTACATATGGTATACCGAAATAAGCGCATTGAAACGAACTATCAAATACCGAAATACGTTTACGGGTACAATCTTTGTCTATTCCAGGGTCAGTGGAAATGTTAGCTGCCAAAAGTGACATTTTATTTTCTGTCAACTTCATTATTTTTTTTCTGTGTGAAGGTTATTGTGTGCCCAGTCGTGTCTGAGAATAGTTTATTAGTAAGTTTAACCAAGAAATGATACCAGTATTGAGTGTTTTGTTAGAAAATTGGTAGAATTAGATACTGAATTAAAACTAGCGGCGCGCAAAAGGCGCGCAATAAGTGGAGCGCGCGCTCCACTTGGGAGCCAAGTGTAGGCGACGAAAACGGGAGCGCGCGCTCCACTTGGGACTCGAAGTTAAAGACCTTTTGTCGGTGTTCTCCTATAACTGTTAAAAATATTTTTATTTTCTACTTAGCTTTTGCGGCCCCTTTTAATTCAGGACACTTGACATTGTTTACAGTTTCTTTGCCTCCCGAAAATCTATAAACATTCCAAGTTTCGAGGAGATAGCATGAACCGTTTAGGAGGTACAGACAGACGGACGGACAGACGACACCTGACCGATTGTATCCTGCCAGCGTCGCTGGCTACGGAACCCTAAAATGCATAATTTTACTTATTTGAGTTTGCTCACTGTATGTATGTCGTCTATGTTACTATATTCATCATAAAAATAAGACACATACCTATTCCTCCTGCTTTCGTTTGCACTACCCATACTTCTTTCTCTGTATTTTATTCCTAATCGCCCAAAGGTTGACTGGAAGAAATCACTTGCAGTGATAATTCCGCCTTTGCGAACTTCTGTATTGGTTTGTTCTACTCGTGTACTGTTCTTCTTTCCATTGTGTGCAATCAAGAGTTACTATTCTATTCTCCCTTTGATTGGTTAAAATAGAGCCCGGAGCCTGAGAATGGCACGCATTTCAATAATATAAAACAATACGCATTTATGTTTGTAGATTAGACCAAATTAAATTAATGGATAGATGCATACCATGGATGGATGGCCCCGCCCCGTGCCCCTAGTACGCGCAAGTGGCATTCCCCTAAAATCAGTAATCCTAAAAACTTTTGCCGGCATAGCACAACCTGCCAGGTACGTTCCCCCTTGCCCCTTGCACATGCTGCTAGGTTTTCGGTTGCTTAATTATTACAGCTGAAAATCTGATACGTTAGCGTTCGCTACGTCAGCAACGTGGGCTACGTTGCCCACACCATACAGCGCAATCACTGCTCTGCTAAGGTACTGTATGAAGAAAGCCCGATGTTATAAAATCTGGAATTTAATAGTTTAGTCCAGATTTACGCAGTTATTTACTCATCTGATGTGCATTCTACAATTATTGGAGAATGCACATCAGCTGAGACCTCGATTTTCTTATTTTCAAACGCTATTAAAAAGAGGATACGTGGAAAAATTTAAACATTCAAGATTCGTTTATGGCAAAAATAAAATTTGTGTTTTGAATTATATGTTCAAGCAAGTTGGGACGAGAGTTCACTATTTGGGAGTTTGGGAGACATTTACTGCGGTATAATTTTCTTTTGATGGAATTTCATAATTGTCGAGATTGCTGAAAATTATACATACGAATCTCAGCTTAATATTTAAAAGTTTTCCTGTACTCAAGATTTTAATAAATGGTCCGCAAGTTACACTAGGTTACGTCAGGCTTTGAAGCAAGCGAAAAAAAGCAAGTCTTTGGCCTTTCAAAAGCATACCTGGAGTCGGCCTTGAATTTGTGACACGCTCGCTTCGTGCGCGCGTGAAGATGATATTCCTCGCTCACGAGACATTGAGTTGTCTAACCTATGAGCCTGAGTCTGTCAGCCGATACCAGTACGAGCCAGACCCGTCTGGAGCATCGTCGTCCCGTGTGGACCGGACTCATTAGTGCTTCAACGGAGCACAAAACGAGGCGCGTAAACCGACACCACGTGTCATGAGACGGGTGAGCTCGCTCGCTAGTGTGGTGTGTGTATACTCGTTGCGAATCCGGCTGAGGATCACACACAGTAGACGATCAGACTTTAGTTTCCTATTATTTTGAGATGGGTACGTAAGTGACGTACCTAACTACAATGTGGTTGTAGTAGCCACTGAAGTACGCCTCTCCGGCAATAGATATTCGGTTCAAATCAAGACGTAAGCATTTGTTCATATGACGTTGTTCGGAAAGGGAAACTTAATGATGAAACTTGATCACTAGCAATACAAAAGGTACAATTGGTGTAAAAACTACCCTTAATCTTTGTTTCCAGCATTGTGCATTTAATGATGAAGATTGTGGGTAGGTAAATGCATAAATTAACACCACAGTTAATACGCATGGGAATGAAGAACATTTTCGTGAAATTGTCTGAAATCCAGCAGCTGTAGAATTTCTGTATAAACATCAAGCTGAAATCTACGTCAGCCGCTGTAATGTTATATTTCTCCCCGCGCATGTCGATATTATGTTATCGAATATAACGTAAATGCTTTTAATGGCGCCAGCTAAGCTAAGGTAAATTTAGGAGCGTTGGCTGGCAACATGACACCGCTCTACTGGCACACAAGCTCACGCTCAACACACGCTCGCACACAAACGCACATTTTGAAGACTAGAGCGCTAGAGCTTTCGTTAGGTAGAATATATCTGGAGGGCGTAGTTCTTTAAAATTATTTAGATACAAAATTATATATTACAAGATATATACGCAGGAAAATTATTATAAAACAGTATAGAATAAATACAAATACTAATACTAAATAACTCAGTATTTCTACGTCATCAATATTGATACATTTTATAATTTTGATGGTGAATTCGATGAACGTCTTACGGAACAATCATATGACGAAAAGGATGTAATTTGTCGTCTTCGTACGGCTTGACTATAGCAGATAGAAAAATAATACTTATATCACCTGAAAGATCCATTCGACGACAACATGCGAACAAAAATATGCGCTTCAAGGAATAATGTTAATAATAAAATAATCAATGACGATTGAAAAACAAAATGCGAAGACCGAAAACATTTAAGAGAAAAATAAAAAGGCAGCATCCCATTTGCGACTGACCGAACCCACTCTAGAATGTGGAGAGGAATCTCCTCTACCGTTTAAAAAAGAAAGCTCGAATCGAAAAAGAAGAGAACTTCGTACAAGATGTTTTTAGTACATTGTTAGTACAAAATTAGTGAATACGAGTATCTATATTCATACAGAATAACTTCGTCCAAGGCGCTCTTCCTGTAAGCAACGTTCTTACATTACGGAAACAGCGACGACACAATACCAGCGCCCTCTCTCGTAGCGATCGTGGCGTCACTTCTCACAATTCAGCTATTTTCAGTGTGTTCCTTCTCAAGAGTCAACTGTGCACATATTATACATAATCTTGGCTTGACATTTCAAAGGATACCTATCACTATGATCTTGCATTGGAGAAACGCGGTCGTTTCACTCTCTTCGTGCTGAACAATATCATCAAAATCACCGTCCTTTCTGTTTCGCGCAGTCGGGGAAAAGACTCTCTTTTCAAGGATTTACGTCCACGCTTTACCTTGAGACATTCCGCTCCTCCGGACTGGTACCTCCTCGGAGGTGAAGTTGGCTTGTCATCAACCCCATCCGGAACCGGAGCGTTAGACAACTTTGATTTTGATCTCTACTCATAGGTAACAATGTAAATTTATAATGAATTAGCTTTTCTGGAGTGCGTCAGGCTCAATCAAAGAGATTAAGAGGGTGAGTTTAATGTCTTTGGGCTCAATGTATCAAGTTGCATGAAATGGTACCTATCCATAATTCGTTCACAAACCAACAAGTTTTGTTTGCAAGTTTGCATTATTCCGATGTCATGAATTCCGGCCCAAACATCTAAATAAAGTGCGGTGTCAAATTGTTCTCGCTCCGAGTGCATTACCACTGAAACCGGAGACGCAGTGCGCCGGGTTGCACGGTGCACGAGGTCCTTAGTGTCGGCCGGACCACAACATTACTTCAATATAGAAACCGAAATTTGGGTATAATTCTTTGATCATAATGCTTTCGAAAAGGACAGAAGTTTTTCGCACATTATCCGTATGCGAAAAAGGTAATGACTATGGAACCATCTGCGTGAGGGCAACGTTCACACTTAACGGGGTTTATTTTAAGCTTATCATCGGATTTTCACGTTCACGTTTAACCTTACAATAATGAAAAGTCGAAAAGTGTTGACACGGCTGCTTGTAGTTTGGATTGTGGCGGTTGCAGCTACCGTTGAAATTGGCGGCATTTTGTGTGGATAGAGGAAGGCAAAGGAGGAAGCTTAGAATAATTCTATGGCAGGAAGGTGCGGGGTTCGTTCAAGCGTAAAACTAGGTCCCTTCCCTTTTTACCTTGCTAGGAGGTAGGGTTTATCCCGCCCGAATTGGTACCACCGCACTGAATGAAACGTCGGTCGAAACGGCTATGTAAATAGTTCGTGTTTTCCGCCCAGTTCAGTGTAGCCGACGTGAAATGAAAGAAGCACTGACATGGCACCTAGTTCACCCGGTGTTATGGGCTGATATCACAGATGTTGTAGGTGATTTAGCCAACCATATCAGTTTCCATAAAAAAAAGACAAACATTCCAGAATCAGGAATGTTACATATTATGTTTATTATACATATAATAAAAGTGGAACACTGTCAACTAACAGCAGTGTTTGGCAGTGGATAACATCTTGTATAACTAAATAAAAAACCCGGCCAAGTGCGAGTCGGACTCGCGCACCGAGGTTTACGTACCACCGCGTAACTGGTAGGTTTTATTATTTGTTGTTTTATAACACCTTTTACGGATATAAAGAGAGTCTGGCTAGATAGACGCACGCAGTGGCGGCGCGGCGTGGCGCGGCGGCGCGGTGCGGTGGTGTTCCGTGTTTTGGTCATTTGAGAATGTTACGTACAGAGCCAGACAGAGGAACAACCAACCTGCCTGCATTCGGTGAAACGGAACATTTAAAAACAACAGAAGGTGTTTGGAACCAAACATAATTTATATAGTTTTGCACTGGCAACAATTTTGCCCTTTATCGTTGCTAACTACGGCCGGCAAGACGCCCGTTCTCTTCTCCGTCATATTCCGATTGTATCAGTCGATGTGTGTGTTTTCTCGCAATAAAATTATTTTCTCAGCAAAGTTTTTGTTTTGTGTTTTGCCAAGTTACCAGCGACCTGCAAAAACGCAACACATTAATAGCAAGCTAAAGAGAAAACCGTGTCTACCGCGAGCGAAGCTGCGGGCATTATGTAAAGTGTTCGGCGTGGCGTCTGCTTGTTTACAGTGTTTTCTATCTCGGTTTTTTAAATATTTAATTAATTTTCATTAGCATTAAGTTTATTGTTTCATTCTTCACTGTTTTGTTGCCACAGTTATACAGGGTGTACAGGACGAATAAAAATATGACAGAATCTTAATTTCTTAATTCATTAAAAAAAATCTGACAGCAATTGATTGCTTCATTTTCTTTTAAGAAGTTCGCTAGTTTACGCCCTTTCCAACGGTATATACCACATGTCATACAATGACGTATCATGTATTCTACTAGACCTCTTACCCGGGCAACAGCCTTCGCTCCACCGCGGTGGAGTAACCATTACGCGGAAGGACCCTCTTGAGACTAGTAGCTCGCGAGCGACCGAACGCGGCGGACGCGCCGTCCGCGCGCTCGCTGCCGTCCGTCTGCGGCTCGCATCGCGCCAGTCATTCATTATGCCCGGTTGTGTGTTGCGAATTGCGATATTGCAAAAATCATACCAAAAATATTGGGAAAACTGATGGCATCTCATTTCATAGGTAAGTATCACTTCATTGTGATCTTAATATATAAGGTCTTTCAAAATTAGTTAATAGTACGCTAAGGGTGGGTTCTGCATCCTATAGGGAGTAAAACCTATATAAATTTTTTTGGACCTTGGGCTTTTTTTATGTAAAATGTTTTGTATGTATTTAAATAAAAAAATATGTGGTTGATTTTTATAGCCTAATCGATTCATTTTCATAACAGTAACAAAAAAGTCTTCATTACCATTTTGATGTAACACGTGTAAGTTGGTAAAAAAAATCAAATTCTTTCTATTCCATACTAATAAAACTAAAATTGTGGTTTTCACAATTTCTGAAAGAAAGAGATCTATGTGTTGGAAGACTTTTGTTCCTGGCATGAAACTGAAACGATTAAGAAAAGAATTTTTTTTTACATTTTACATTTTTGCATTATTATAAATTTTTTTTTTTTGTAAAAAAAAATCTTTCTTCCTCAAAAGTGATTTATTTACGATACAGAACCCCCCCTTAGCGTACTATTAACTAATTTTGAAAGACCTTATATATAATATCTTGTTTTCCATGTGCTTAGAAATATTTGGTTCAACTGGCCAATTAGGGCTGTCACAACGCTACTTCAATTAGAAAATTTTGTACATTTTATGTATTGACCTAGCATTGCAATAACATAAGCATTATTTAATTAAACAAATAAATTAAACGCGCTCATTAGGGCTGCCACATATGAATGATTAGAAATAGAGTTCTGGGATATCATGTATGAAAGTAAATAAATATGTATTAAACCACGTTAAAATATGAGAGTGAATTGACCGCTAATTAGGGTTGTCGCTATTCTTTTATTTTTTTTAAATTAGTAAGTAATTGAGAAATTTTCAAGAAAAAAATCTTTTTACAAGGTTTCCACATCCTTCTAAGGGATCAATACGAGAAAGATGGATAAAAATAGTCCAAGATGATACATTGTTTAAAGGAAAGTGAAAATTTAAATTTGTGTAAAGTGAAATTTAAATTATTTTGTTTAAGTACGGAGGAAGAGTTATTTTAGTTGTGTTTGTGTGTGTAGTCCAAAGTATACCTAATGGTTTTTTTAGTTATATATATATATATATATTTTTTTTTATAAATGCTGCACTCTTTATTTTATGTATGTTTGGTTTGGAGATTTTAAGTTTAGTCCAAGGCCAAGACCGCAGTTATGAATTCTTTATTATTAAGTTTAGTTTTTTAGATATTATTCTAGTTATTAAGTGTAGGTATTATAAGAATACAAAACGGCTTTACTCGCGGTCGAAATATGAGCTGTGTGGCTCGACGTTTCGGGCCAAACGTATGGCCCATCATCATGAGCACTCTGGCCGAAATGTCGAGCCACACAGCTCGTATTTCGATAGTGAGTAAAGCCGTTGTTACTTCTTAAAATGTCAAATAACCACGGTAATTTAAAAACCCATATAAGTTTAGGTATGTATTTCAAGTTATTATAGTTCTGTATTTTAAGTTTAAATACATAAAAACGTTTTTTTCGATGAAATTCACTATCTGTTTTCTTCTATAATCCTTTAAAACGTCCCACTGCTAGGCACGGACTCTGCTCACTGACATAGGAGGTATTGTTTTTATTGTTGTTGTTTTATTGTTTATTGAGTATTCTTATGGCAGTCATATTGCACTCGAACTTGTCACAATTTGTTATATCCGGTTCGATTACTCGTACATGGTGACCAGTGGAAATCAGAAGCAGTTTACACAAAAATACCTTTCATAGACCAGTGTGCACTAGTTACCTAACTTTATTTTTCTTCACCGGAGCGATCGTACCTATTCGTTATGAAATGCATGTATATCAATCTTTATCAAGGAAATAAATAAGTACATTAGTTAGTGCCCGGGATTTGAACCCGCAACTTCTGCATTGAGAAGCGTTACCACTAGACTACGGGCACAATTAACCATAATACCTACTCGTAAAATAATAAATCGAAAAATATATTTTTGGTAGACTAAGTGACAACCCTACGTATTCCAATGCACGTGTTGACTGACCGGCCGGGCCGGCCGGGCCGCTAGCCGCTAGTCGCTCGCTAGCTAGCCCCTCTCCCGCTCGCTTCCCGCCCCGCGCGGCTCAGCGTTCCGCCACCCCGCTACCTTACCTCATACCTCAGTTATTGGCCGTCATTTCTCTGTATTCTTTCTTCGTAGTGCTCACTCTATACATAAAATCTCTTTGATGTCATACAAATAATTGACCATGTGGCCAAAATTAGGGATAATTTGCAAGAGTCTAAACATTAACAATGGAGAATTGAACAAAGTGCCCGCGCGACCGGTACATGTTCTAAATTTGAAAATGCTCTTGAAAACGCTCTCAATACTGGAAGCGACCACCGATAAGTGTCCGTGTTGTCGTTCTGTTCTGTCTCTGTCCCTAATTTTGACCACATAGTGAATTATTTGTATGACATGTGTTATATATAACGTTGGAAAAGGCGTAAACTAGCAAACTTTTTAAAAGCAAATGAAGCTATCAATTGGTTTTTTTAGTATTTTTTAATTAACTAAGAAATTAAGATTCTGTCATATTTTTACTCGTTCTCGGGACTTTGGGAGGTCATAATACCTTTTCATGGTATTAACATCATCAAATATTATTTTTTTCTAGAGCAAGGGCACATCGTAAAATTCAATAAAGTTTATTTTGTGCTGATACAATGATAAACCAAAAAGTTAGAAGGGATTAAAGCTGGGATTTTGGTAATTTTCAAAAATAAAGAAAAAAAACGTATCTCGATACCAGGTGACATGTGACAAAAGGTATCATGGATCATGGGTCAAAACGATGCAAATGACCCAACTTACCTACAAAAAAAAATGTATCGGTCGATGTGCCGAATAGCATGTATATATATTATGTTTATAAATAAGTCAGGTCGACTGGCAGAGATTGCCTTAAAGTATAATTATATTTCTATTGACGGTATAATGATCAAAACATGTTTTAATGTAGTCATATGAGTAGGGTTTACTTTCTCATAGACTATATAAGGTGCTTCGTTATTTATGTCAAAAATTTCGGGAGGTTTACATACGCACTCAAATAAACACTTTACGTAAGAAAAAAACATATGTTTATAGGAGCATTTTTTCTCCTAACAAAAAAATTAAATCAAATAAGTAGCTGTAAAAACCAATCATAGTGACCTTGTGACTTACTTACAACATACGCTGTTCTGCGTTTAAACATAGTACGGTCATTGACCTCGTACAATGCGAGTTACCTACTGTTTTAATGTTTAGGTAGCAAACATGTTGCTAAAAACATATAATTTTTTTGCGTAACGTGTTTATTTGAGTGTCTATGTAACCCTCGCGAAATTTTTAACGAAGCACCTTATATAAGTTGACGGAGTAAACCACCTACTATTTTCCGTCCAGACCTCTCCTCCTCAAAGACCGACCAGTACTCTCGTGTTGCCAATACTGCCATAGACGCTACAATAGCAATATAATGGGTAGCTGTTCCCTATGGCCATGCGCTCCCACGGTTTGTGCCATTAAATTAAAAGCATGCACCCGTCTCTGGTATCGCAGGAACAGCAAATATGAGAGCTTAAAAATAGGTGCAGCCGCCGCGCGCCGCCGCCGGACCGAAGATCGTGTTTTCATAGGAGTATTGTGTTACCCGGCCCGGTGTCGCACGCGCGACGTTCCTCCCGCACGTAACGCGAGCCGAGCCGCGGGTGCACCACGAAACAGCGACGCCAGTCTGCGCCGCACCACGAAACAGCGACGCCAGCCTGCGCCGCACCATGAAACAGCGACGCCAACCTGCCCCGCACCACGAAACAGCGACGCCAGCCTGCGCCGCACGGCGGGCGCGTCAACACGAAATACCGGGGGGAAAACATGTACCGTGTGGGGCCGGTACTTTAAAAGAATAGCCCCACTGCATCTCTCCCCGTGTATGTCGTAAAAGGCGACTAAGGGATATGACTCCCTTCTATATTACTAGGTGGTAGGGTTTAACCCGCCCGGGTTGGTACCACCGCACTGAATGAAAGGTCGGTCGAAACAGCTATGTAAATAGTTTGTGTTTTCCGTCCCGTTGCAGTTTAGCCGGCACCACCGAAGGGAAGCACTGACGTGGCACCAAGTTCACCCGGCGTTATGGGCTGACATCACGGATGTTGTAGGTGATGTATCCAACCGTGTCAGTTTCCATAAAAAAAAATGACACACCACTCGTGTGAAACAACGGGACGCACGGACGAAACGAATAGGAGATAATTGTTGATTTCGAAAGCTGACTACACCAGTGACGAACCAAATTGCCGGGTTCGAGGTCTGGAGGTACGGAACCCTACATTAAAACAATCACCCCTATGTGACCGCTATTTTAGGCCGATATTTGTTTTTGGAGAGAGATCACATACGTGCCCATCACTTGGTCAGCCTCTAGCCGATAGTTCGGTGGTGCTATGGATCAACTTCCGATGGTCAAATTAAGCACACCCGGGCGCGGATGCGTGACCGTTCGACGGCCGAGAACGTGTTTCGGATTCCCTTGTAAAACTGTAGGCCCCTCCACAACCGCACTGAATGAAAGACCTGAGAAATAAAATGTCAAGAAAGAACATTCTTCCTGGCCGTTAGAACACAAGAAGATTGACACAACGTTGTTGCTACAAGAAACAAAGTCTGATAAATTGGTCAATGTTTTTTTCTATAAATGCCAACAACAGAAGGCACCATTGGGTAAACCGACCGTTTGAGGCTGACCGTGGTTCGGATTCCACGTAAAACTGTAGGTCCCTTCCCCTCTTACCTTACTTGTTGGTAGGGTTTATCCCGCCCGGGTTGTTACCACCGCACTGAATGAAACGTCGTCGGTCGAAACGGCTATACAAATAGTTCGTGTTTTCCGTCTAGTTCAGTTTAGCCGACATGAAATGAAAGGAAGCACTAACATGGCACCTATAGTTCACCCGGTGTTATGGGCTGACATCACGGATGTTGTAGGTGATGTATCTAACCATGTCAGTTTTCATAAAAATAAAATAAATCTGTGAAATTATGCTCTGTGGGACTAGCGCTCACTATATATCTTGGAATCTACAGACGATTCGCTTTGGGAAACAAGAAAGTACTTTCCAAAATTATCGGCTGTAAGTATTTGCACAATCGATTCACACAAACCACGATGAACCCATGACGAAACAACGAGCAAATGACATGTTCAGTCAGAAATTGCTTTGGTAAGTACTTTGATAACAATGCAATAATTTTTAAACTGAATTTATTGCAACAACGCCTAGTAACAAAAGTTGTGTAAACAAAGAGCATTGATTTCTTCAAAAACTTTAACAGCCGTGTTGCTATCTGATCGGGTCATCCACATCACCTTGGCAATTTGTATAGCATTTAGCCTCGCATTTAGCAATAAGTTTATTTATATTTCACTTGAAAACGTTTGCAATTATTAATTACCTGAGTAGAGTAGTGACTGATCCGTCATGTTGCGCAAATACCCCAATTTATTTTTATTTTTATAGAAAGCGCGAAATGTGGCGCCGAGCCACCCATAAGGTGTCTAACGAACGACGCCCATGGAAATTCGGTCGTACGCGGAGGTTGCGAATGCCATGCCGGTTTGACAGGTACCTATTCACGCCTCTCTTGAAGGACCCGAGACTGTACTTGGGGGGAAATATGTGGGCAGGGAGAGGCGTTCCAGAGTTTACCAGTTCTGTGGATGGTAAAAATCCCTGCCCAGTGCGCGTTGTGCGGAGGTGGAAGTAGGTATTTGAAATTCTTTAAAAACCGGGCCTAGTGCGAGTCAAACTTGCGCACCGAGGGTTCCGTATCGCCATGTCATGGTCAGCGCCACTCACGCCATCTATGGATTAGTAAAAATGCTTCATACAGTTTTCGGTAGATGGCGCGCATACACTTTTTAGGTTCTTGTATGGGGACCCGTGATTTTTTTACTTTTTCTTATTTTTACTATTTGTTGTTATATCGGCCATAATAACACATATTCTATGAAAATTTCAATGGGCTACCTATTACGGTTCAAGAGATACAGCCCTCGGACAGACAGACAGACAGACGGTGTGTAGGCTTAGTAATAGTGTCCCGTACGATGGATACGGAACCCTAAAAACCGACGCGAGCATCAGTGTTGCATTAACCGATGTGACGTCACAAAGGGGTCACCCACCCCGCCTCGCTTACATTTCAAAGGCAGCAGTAACTGCTCTGTTATTGCCAACTGACTCGTCTGCGGAGTCGGCTCGTATGACTCAAATGTGTAATAAACTGACCAGGCACAAAACTCAATCAGGTCGCACGCGTTCAAATTGTATATCGAATGAATCAATTTAATCTTTTGCTCAAGACAAAGAAGGTAGTGGGTGTGCAGTAGCCAAATGCGGACAGGAACTGATCTATATTACTAGATGAGCTTTTATCATACATCACCCACAGAAAAACATGTCATCGACCAAAGGAGCTTTTAAGCTGCTTTCACAATGGCTTGTGTTATGTGGTTCACCTTATTGTTTATTGTATCATTTCATCCATAGGTAGGTAACCTACGCTTGGACATGTCGAAAATTCCGCCAGGTCTAAATTCAATTCGAAGAAGAACTGACAAACAAACTTCGCAAGTCACAATGTTTTGTTAGTACCTTATATAAGTATTATATTATAGCAACTTACCAATAATTAACCCATACGCCCCCTCACAAGAACATTAATATTTACAACATAAACATGATTAATTAAGAATCTAACCATATGTCCGCAAATATGCGAGTGAAGAGCATTAGCGCATTCATTGCATGAGATGGCTTGTAATGCGATCGTTTGAAAGTACGGCACGCACATTTGTTTACCGACAGGTAACGAGTTTCATCGCCCTTTGCCGCTTCTAGTATTTAGTTCGGTGCGGATATAGGTATGGAGGAACTCTTGGGCTTACTAAGTCATCGATCATTTCGATTTTGGGGGACAAATTAGAAAAAAAATATTTAAGTGACATATTATAATGAAAAGGGCTCGTTATAAGGAATGCAAATATATATATTTTATCATTTTAAAAAGCATAGTAAATAAAATATACAAAAAATTTAGCATTCGTCCGCGCCTATCTCCGAGAAATTACTTAGGCCCACTTGCACAACACGAGTTTAGAGTTAAGTAGCGAGTTATGGATTTAAACGCGGTTCCCACAGTCAACGGGTGCTAGCTTAACGAGTTAAACTGGTTTATATCGTTAAATTCGTGTTGGTGCAAGTGGGCCTTAATCTAAAATTTCTAAAAAAAAAAATTACGGAATATAGGGCCTCTCTTATTGTTTACAGCAAAAACTAAATGAACATTTTAAGACTTAAAATTCTCACTGAAAACTGAATGGTACGGAACCCTATTCACGCGAGTTTGACTCGCACTTGACCAACAAAGCATTACACATTCTGCCTCTACTCATGGAGCTCTTCACATGTAATTGACGGATAAATTGTCCCAGAACTGGAAGAACTCCTTGATAATACAATAATTCATTATCCTGTCATATATTTTATGATCACTGTTAGATCGAGCAAAAGCTCAGCAGGTTTTCCACTCGTGTTTATACGTGGGTAGTAGAGTAGGACGCACACAGAGACAAGAGCCTCGTCGGCACGGAGGGTAGGGCCCGCCCGGTGTCGCGTTACACCAAATATTAAAAGGCGACGGCGGCAAGGTGTCGGCTTGCTCCTGATCGCTATCGGGTTCCAGGCGGCCAGCGGACAATATTCTGAAGCATTCAGAGTCCGACCTTCCACAACATTCACGAGGATACGAACCCGGCGTCCTAATAAGTAGTTAATGGTAGATATACTGACGACGTGACCACTATTCGCGGGTTTTGCTCTGACAAGGGGAAAACTGATTCCTGAGACCTTCCTGAATCCGTACATACGTCATGTGTTGTTCTAGGTTCATTCGGGGAAACGCATATGTAATTTCTCGTTACTACTGAATTCGGAAATGACTTATTTGTTAGCGCAAAAAACGTTGTGTCGCAGTATCAGGGCTGGCACTGAGACCAATGGTGCAGTCGACGCAGCGTAATAGGCGAAACCTCGTTTTTTTTTTAGTGTAAGTTCGACATATGGCGCCGAGGCACCCATGAGGTGTCTAACGGCGCCCATGGACATTCGGTCGTATTCGGGGGTTGCGAAAGCCATGCCGGCCTGACAGGTGCCCATTCACGCCCCACTTTGTTACCTTCATGGTTTAAAATAGAATAAAAGATTCCCAGAATGTAAACTATTTTATTTAACCAAAGGTAATTAATTTTATTTTAATTTAAGCAAGAAGGTCGAGGTTCGGTGGTAGCTCCGAGCGGTCTTATAAAATACCTAAATACCTAAGAAGCTTCCATTAACTAGACGAACCAGAATACTCCTGACTAATCAGGCATTATAACCAGGTAACAAGAAGAACAAGAGAGACAAGAGAACTAGTTACAGAACTTCATAAATTATAACCAGGTAAAACAAGTAAAAGATAACCAGGTAACCGGTAACGGATAACCGAATCATGGTCGCACCCTAGGCTCACACCACGACGACAACACGTAACGACGCGTAATGTCCTAGCATGTAAAATAGAACAGATATCACTCAGCTGTGAGCCTCAAGACAGTCTTGGTCGAGGCTCCGCACACGTGGAACGCGACATCACCAGATCCTACAGACGCCTCCCCGGGAACGGCTCGAGTGACACGGGTTTACGCTGTGCACTGGTGTCTAGGTGAAGGCAGACTTCACAGGAATCGGCACACAGCCTCCTGACCGCGAACATTGCTAGTTCGCCTCAGTACACGGTTGAGATGCCGCTTGAACTTATATCGCTAGATTATCCATCCTAGATGCAATTATATTTACAATTTCTCTACGGAAGCTTTTATAGTCCGTCTTAGTTTTTCAAGTCAGTCCCATCCGTCGTCCGCTTTGCGCATGTCAAATTTGACAATCTCCAGACACAATCTTATTTTAAATAATTTACAGCAGCAGACGAAAGTCATTGTACGGCGGATTTTCCCCCGTAACAATACCCCTCCGCTTGGGTTTGAATTTAAACCCCGTTAAAATTCAATCCTGTGACGTGCGAAGACTCACCCACGTCAGCAACTTCAGAAACTTGGTGTTTGTGTGGTGCTCCATTCATACTCTCATCTATACTTCCTCATTCGTTCTTCTCTTTCACACTTCTCATCCATTCTGCCGTCGCAGTTGCTTATGTACTGACGAGGCCTACAACACAGTGCGGTTGGCCATCATTATGACCAGAACGCTCCCACCCCACTTGTACTAGGCACCTAATACTGCTCATTAACCCCGACATTAGGAAATTTTGCCTGACCGCGTTCTCCCATTTCCGTACTCCAGCATCGTACGGAACCAAGAGTGCACCTATGCACCACGATCAGACCTTTGCATATCTAGGGTGCAAGCAATGTATAAAACATTACTTACAATGCAAAGTTTTAGCTGAAGGCTTATTTAACGAGTTGCTACCGCTCGAATTCCTAATGCGTGGTGAATAGCTGTGTATTAAATGTCCTAGGGTTTCATGTTCCTGAATGTTCGCTATTTAGTATGATTTCCGAGTCTTGTGCGGAGTATATTATGACTTGAAGTGTTCCTAGTTTTAATTAAGATTTGTTGCAAAACCAG
Source organism: Nematopogon swammerdamellus (assembly GCA_946902875.1). Taxonomy (NCBI): domain Eukaryota; kingdom Metazoa; phylum Arthropoda; class Insecta; order Lepidoptera; family Adelidae; genus Nematopogon; species Nematopogon swammerdamellus. The sequence goes on along the minus strand of OX336345.1, from coordinate 775,068 downwards.
ATTAACTTTTCTGAATTGCACAGGTAGATGAGTGATAAGAATAAAAATAAACTTCGGACTACACCGATAGTATTATAAAAAAAAATTAAAGATATATCAAAGATTATTTAGAAAGCAATATTATACTTTCAATGTAGATTACAAAGTCCCATAGAAGGATGAATATTCTAAAATTTTTTTTAAATATGTATCAAAACTGAAGCAAGGATGAGACTAAGCTGCTAAGAAATTTTGACAAACAGTTTAGTGAATTCCCGCGGTCAATGTTTTTTTTTTTTTATTACTTCCAGTGAGTGAGGTTTACAGCGGCCTACCTACCTTAGATACACAACTAATCTAATTTAAGATTAAAACCGCTTAAACTAAAATTAAGATAATAATTGACCGGGAGTGTTTGCAGCTATGAGCCTAGGGTCAAAACCCCGGTTATCCTCCTAAACCGTTCTCGAAACTACCAAGTTGGGCGCCATTGTTACCTTCATGGTTTAAAATAGAATAAAAGATTCCCAGAATGTAAACTATTTTATTTAACCAAAGGTAATTAATTTTATTTTAATTTAAGCAAGAAGGTCGAGGTTCGGTGGTAGCTCCGAGCGGTGTTATAAAATACCTAAATACCTAAGAAGCTTCTATTAACTAGACGAACCAGAATACTCCTAACTAATCAGGCATTATAACCAGGTAACAAGAAGAACAAGAGAGACAAGAGAACTAGTTACAGAACTTCATAAATTATAACCAGGTAAAACAAGTAAAAGATAACCAGGTAACCGGTAACGGATAACCGAATCATGGTCGCACCCTAGGCTCACACCACGACGACAACACGTAACGACGCGTAATGTCCTAGCATGTAAAATAGAACAGATATCACTCAGCTGTGAGCCTCAAGACAGTCTTGGTCGAGGCTCCGCACACGTGGATCGCGACATCACCAGATCCTACAGACGCCTCCCCGGGAACGGCTCGAGTGACACGGGTTTACGCTGTGCACTGGTGTCTAGGTGAAGGCAGACTTCACAGGAATCGGCACACAGCCTCCTGACCGCGAACATTGCTAGTTCGCTTCAGTACACGGTTGAGATGCCGCTTGAACTTATATCGCTAGATTATCCATCCTAGATGCAATTATATTTACAATTTCTCTACGGAAGCTTTTATAGTCCGTCTTAGTTTTTCAAGTCAGTCCCATCCGTCGTCCGCTTTGCGCATGTCAAATTTGACAATCTCCAGACACAATCTTATTTTAAATAATTTACAGCAGCAGACGAAAGTCATTGTACGGCGGATTTTCCCCCGTAACAACTTGAAGGACCCGAGACTGTACTTGGGGGGAAATATAAGAGCAGGAAGAGCGTTCCAGAGTTTACCGGTTCTGTGAAGGAAAGATCTGCAAAATCGATTGGTACGCATGCGCGGTAAGTCTAGCGTATAGGGATGCAATCCTTGCCCAGTACGCATGGTGCGGAGGTGGAAAGGGGACGGCGGGATCGCGTTAAACCGTCCAGTTCAGTGTAGCCGGCGCGAAATGAAGGGAAGCACTGACATAGCACTAGTTCACCCGGTGTTATGGGCTGACATCACGGATGTTGTAGGTGATGTAGCCAACCGTGTAAGTTTCCATAAAAAAAAAAAAACAGCTCCTCCGAGCTCTCCCCATGGAATAAGCGATAGAACACAATTAAGGAGCTGACATCCCTACGGTGTTGCGGTGGTTCTAGACTTTTAAGTTTCAAGAATTTTATGTTGGTAACAGTTTTTCAGTATAATTTTTTTAGGGTTCCGTACCCGTCCGTCCGTCTGTCTGTCTGTCCTTCCGTCCGTTCGTCCGCGCGTCCGCGCGTCCGTCCTAGGGCTGTATCTTTTGAACCGTAATAGGTATAGGTTAGAATTTTCACAGAATATGTGTTATTATGGCGGAAATGCCAACAAATAATAAAAAAAGCAAAAAGTTTAAAATAAGGGGTCCCCGTACGGAAACGTGCTAAGAATAAATTAATACATATTCACGCTACTAAATAATAGATGGCGGCACAGGTATTTTGCATGGCAGATAGACAAAATATTGACGGATATGATTTTTTTGGACAGGTATGGTATAGCGGATCTACGGAACCCTCCGTGTGAGTAAAACGCGCGCTTGACTGATTTTTTCTACATGATTTATTAGCGACCTCATGTAAGGTTATACACGATGCAAATACATAAGTACCTCTCCCCAATCCCATTTGATTTACCTGCAAGATAAAATGGGAATGCAAAAATTTTTAATTCGGTAAAATAGCATTACATATCACAACATTCGAAAGTGGATAACCAGATTGAATAGATATATAAATAAAAAATGTAGCCAGAGATAATGTCGAATAATTTAACCCCACAGTACTCGGTATAAACGCAGAGGGATAGCAAGGTAACCCCGCCGAGCAAGTCATCCCCCAGTGCGTTACCTTACACCTTGCTAATTGTGCCCCGGTAACAAGACACCGGCCTTTTAGACCTGGCTCTGATTAAACTTCCAGATATTCCATTACATCGTTTTTAAAGTCGATCGCGCTTAGCGGGATATTTTGTTTTTTATATCATATTCAACTCTTTTATTTTTTATCCTTTGAGTTTTTTTTTTAATTTCGCTTTGCCTATACCTACTTACGATTTTAACAAAAATACGATGACAAAATGTTTTGCATTTAGCATTCATTCATAGGCGGCGGTTGGCCGAGTGGCTTCTCCTGCGAGAGGTCCGAGGTTCGAATCCAACCGGCGGCGTGTAGGTACCAATGATTTTTTTCTGATTTGGAAAAAAATATACGTGCATACCTTCAGCCACTGCTCTATCGTTCGAATTTCATGTAAAAATGTAGGTCCACCAGGTTGACTGGAGGAAATTGCCCAAGGCAATAAACCCGCTCTTGCCACGCATTAATTTTATTTTTATATTTTTATTTTTATATATTTGGAAAATCAACAGTTTTTAGTACATACATTATAGTTGCCAGCGGTTTTCATATAAATTACTAAACCAGTAAAAGATTTTCTCGTGTTTACATTAAAGACATTAAATGTACTGTGGTACCACATTTTTTGTACATTTTACAAAAATTGTGGTACCATAGTGCCGTGAAACAAAGAAATTAATAAGAAAGAAATTAAGTGGCATAAAGTGTATTATTATTATTATTTATTTGTTTGTTACAAACTGAAGGAATTAGAAAATAATAGAACAGACGCTCTTTATTTCGGCTGTTCCATGTATCCATACCAGGTCATCCATACTAGTATGGAAGAATGGAATATTTTTCCACTTATACATACTAGTAGGGATACTTTTCCACATATCCCTCCTATCGAAATTCATCCATACTAGTATGGAAGAATGGAATATTTTTCCACTTATACATACTAGTAGGGATACTTTTCCACATATCCCTCCTATCGAAATTCATCCATACTAGTATGGAAGAATGGAATATTTTTCCACTTATACATACTAGTAGGGATACTTTTCCACATATCCCTCCTATCGAAATTCATCCATACTAGTATGGAAGAATGGAATATTTTTCCACTTATACATACTAGTAGGGATACTTTTCCACATATCCCTCCTATCGAAATTCATCCATACTAGTATGGAAGAATGGAATATTTTTCCACTTATACATACTAGTAGGGATACTTTTCCACATATCCCTCCTATCGAAATTCATCCATACTAGTATGGAAGAATGGAATATTTTTCCACTTATACATCACACAATTGAAAGGAAAACAGTTCATGAAAAACAATTACGGAATTCGATGTAGGTAGTTTTGCTTAATAATACTATAGGTAGTAACTACGTACGAGACTCTCCAAGTATTTCACAATCAATGCCAATTGTACCATCAATGGTACTGTCTAATGGTACAAGTTTTTTTTTTATCGAAACTGACACGGTTGGCTACATCACCTACAACATCCGTGATGTCAGCCTATAACACCGGGTGAACTTGGTGTCACGTCAGTGCTTCCCTTCGGTCGTGCCGGCTGCACTGAACTGGACGGAAAACTATTTACATAGCCGTTTCGACCGGCCTTTCATTCAGTGTGGTGGTATCAACCCGGGCGGGAGAAGGCAGTCATATCTCTTAGTCACCTTTTACGACATACACGGGGAGAGATGCAGTGGGGCTATACCGGCCCCACACGGTACAGACACGGTAACTGGAACAAGTGTTTTCCGGAAGCACTCTAATACCATAGGGTCTGCAATTAGGTTCCACTCTTCGACAATATTGAGGTCGTGTAGAGTTCCTCGCTTCACAGTCTATTAGCATAGAGGTGTTGTACCGCGTCTCCCCACGTCCTTACTCCAGCAGCCCGGCTGGGAGGAAGGGCGCGCGTGCGTGTGTGGAGGATGGCAGGACGGGTTCTATCCAGCGGGCTAGCTAGCCGGGGGTATCAGTGTCGCGACACTTGACCCGCGCCTTCGCCGTCGGCCGCCGCGCCGCCCGCGTAATGTACACTGGCTCCTCCTGTTACCCCGCTGGCCAGCACTGACACGCCTTGCGCGATTGTGCGATGTGGGCGCGTGCTGATCGCGAAATGACGCGCTAAAATCATTTGGAAGAAGTAGGTATATAGGTACGCCAGTTTTTGTTTTTCAATTGCGTAGATATGGCTCGCTAGAAGATTTCCATGTGTACTGTTTTTTTTTTTATATTTTTTTTTATGGAAACTGACACGTTTGGCCATCACCTACAACACCGCGATGTCAGCCCATAACACCGGGTGAACTAGGTGCCATGTCACTATGAATTTCTATAGTATTTTCCGTTTGCGTATCGGCGCTTTGGTTTTCGAAAAAAATGCGTGTTCTTTTCAGGCGTTACTTTTAATGTGAATGGAGTTCCCATGAACACAAGTAGGAATGCATGTTTATCTATTTTTATATTATATTCTATATATATATTTAGTAATTTATATGTATTAATTAACACATGTATGGCTTGTATTTAATTAGCGTGCACTTATATGTATTGTTAATAAGTAATCTTATTATTATTTTATCTTCAATTCTCACGCTCAACTCTTTTGCTACTACTTACTTGGAATCTGTGATTACTGTGGAATCAGCTCCCTGTCAATCTCCGCCTCATGTCTCTCATGTTCAGAGTTAGTAAATATATATGATATGTAAAAACTAAGTATATTTAGTCTATCTTATGTATATATCTGGTATATAGGTATAGAAAAAAATTTTTTTTTAATTTAATTACAATTAACTAAATAATTAAAACCTAACTAACAAATGTATAACATTGATAAAATTAACCTAATAAATAAATAAAGAAAAACTAAATACTAACATTCAAGATTACTGTAAGTAAAAAACTTCGTCCAATTCCTCCGACTCCGCCACAGTACCCAATACGCTGGCTGCGTTGCCCCTTTGAATGGCTAGGCCTATTTGCTTCAGGTATAGTATTTAATTATTCATATTTAAGTTTATCTATCTTTTGTATTCCCGTACATCTGTCATACCATAATATTTCTGTCATACCATACAATTTCTCTTTCCGCCACTCACCTAGCAGTTATCATACCCCAAAGGTACCCTGTTAGAAAATGCCTAGAGGCATTAAGTGTTACCTTTTGCCCATATTCTATTTGAGTGCAATAAATATATACAATACAATACAATACTTACTTACATTCCACTGTATTATCGAATCTCAAACATCCAAAGGTTGACTGTATGAAATCTCTACATTACATATCACACACGCTGAATCCCGACAATCGGGGTAAGCAGAGTAATCGGCGTTGTGCTGCAAGAACTCTGTTAAATTACAGCACAACACCGACCACCACGTTTCGCAAAGTATTCGAACAAGATTCAATCGATCAAGCAGCAAGTAAGGTACGAAGACCCACCTGCTGCATGAGTCGGTGGAAGTACCGTGCCAAGGTTAGAGGTGGCGAAACTGTCACCCTTTAGCACGGCATCTTGTCCTTATCCCTTAGTCGCCTTTTACGACATGCATGGGGGGAGATGCAGTGGGGCTATTCTTTTAAAGTACCGGCCCCACACGGTACGGTGAAATCTCTGTAAGGTATAAGTCCGCCTTTGCACCTTATGTAAATTTTCTAATGTATTTGTTACTTTTTAATGTTTACTGGAGCTATACAAATATCTAAGTATCTACTTACTTATATGCATTCTTATTATTTTTTTTAATTAAATTCTTCAATTCTCACGTTCAACTCTTTTCCTACTAGCTACTTACATTCAACTATATTAATCGAAATTAATCGAAAAACATTCAAAGGTTAACCGTAAGAAATTCTGTAAGAGATAAGTCCGCCTTTGCATTTTATTCAAATTTTCTAATGTACTTATTACTGTTGAATGTTGAATGGAGCAGTAAAGCATTTTCTATCTATCTAACACTGAATTAAAACACATTATACATAAATAGCACGAATACAAAATAATGAGAATAAACCAACAACACGGTCACACATAAAACATGAGTCACGTGTGAACAGAAATCACACGAACCGACAAGTTCGTCACAATGAAACATTTTGCGAACAACTGGCAGTCATACATAACATAACAGATGGGCCAAAATTCCTGGGGGGTCTTTACGATCCCACGTTAGTTTCATCTTACCAGTAGCTTGATACAATTAAACGTAAATTTATAAAATAACCCTTACTTTCATTAAAATCTCTACTTCTTATAAAAGGAAACGTTTGTGTGTATTTAGGTATGTATGTTTGAGGTAAACTCCGGAACCACTGAACAGATTCTGATCCGGTTTGCACCAGTGTAAAGAGTAGTTCTTGAGGCTCACTATTTATAGGCTATATACCATCACGCTAAATAGCAATATGGCTGAGCAGTATCAAAGAAAGTATAGTATGGATGGACAACGGAATTTAGTGTCGAATGTTAGTAATAGTGCCGGATGGAAAAGGAAGATAAGGAAGGAGGGTTGGGAGGGGGAATGGAGGAGGCGAGGGAGGGAGGGGAAGGAAGGGAGGGAGAGAGAGAGAGAGAGAGAGAGAGACTATATATACTACAGACTATAAGAGAACTAAGCGATCTTTTATTATCATATAAACGTAAGGTAACGTATTTAAATCATATAACGTAACGTAATACCCTGCGAAGTATCTTGTCGGTTCTTCTTCGTGGGTGTAATCGAACCGGATAGAACAAATTGTGACGAGTTCGAGCGCAGTCTAACTGCCATATGAATGATCAATAAACAATACAACAATACAACACAACGTTTAAATCTTTTTCTATTAAACCGAATTTACCGCGAGCGAAGCCGCGGGCAAAAGCTAGTTACATCGTCGCCCTAGTTCTTGTTTTGGGCATACGCCATTTATAAAATTTTACAGGAAACGGTTTTTTCTGTTTTAAAAATAAAACATTAATCCTTTTTGCACCAAAATTTAACAGTATGTAGAAGAAATGCCCCTATAGTGGATAGCACTCTTTTTTTATTTATATACACTAAAACAAATTAATTAAAATTACTAACATTTGGATATGCCACAAAGTTGCAAAAAGTCCGTTAACTTTTATGGATATGCCCCAAGACAACGTGGATATGACATTTCATGAGTAGCATTCTCTCAGTTCTTGTTTTTGGCACGTCCTAGTTTACACACACAGGTTGTTTTTGTTTTTATTACGCCTAAAGAAATTTTTACAAATTGTTTGAGTGAGATTGGTAGTATTCTCGCATCGATCATGAAACTTCTTACACGTATTTAAATTAGCGTATTTATAAACTTTCAACATAGGTATATAAACTTACTTAATATTTTTAAATGTAATATGATATTGAAGCTACACCGCACAAAGTAGGTATATAATATATTTTTTTTTATGTAATCTGATATTGGAAGCTATACCGCGCATTCAATTTGAATTTGATACACACCCTGACGACGAAAAAGGCGCAGCCTGTATAACAGCAAGCTGTTTTAGGTTAGTTTAATAAATTGTAGATAAATCTTATTTACGTCGCGTATCTTCTTCCAAGTGTGTTGCCTCCTGGTTCAGGAGTCACTTCCATGTCCATGATGTCGATTTTCAGACGAAAATCAGCAAAAACCTTTGCAAACTATTCAAAAACACGAATGAAAAACGGTTCGCGTTGTAAATTCCACTGACAAAGATAGACAATATGGCGTCTACTGAGATGACGTAAGCAAAATCCCTGCGCTCTGATTGGCGGGAACATGGATATACCCAAATTAAGAATTCAATAAATATTAATTCGGTAATTTTTTGGATATGCCAAAATTAAGAACTAAACGTTTTCTTCACATGTTGGATATGGATTCTGAAAAAAGTACTTTGCTGTTTAAAAAATAAGATCTTTTTTTGTCTATCGGATGCGTAATTTTTTTTTCAATGTTTCTACATTCATAACTCAATTTCGCCAAAAATGGTCTGTGCCCAAAACAAGAACTAGAGCGACGACATATAAAACGTTTGTTTGTCTTAATAATACGTTGTGAATTTGTAAAGTTGTTTAAGGGCAGAGAACGTGATTGTCATAAATATAGGCATTCAAAAGCATATTATTTAAGTGGTAGAGTTTCGAGGAACAGGGCAGAGCAAGTGAAGCTATTGTAGAATTAGTGTACGCGCAAAGATGAAATCACAAATAAGCTTCTAACTCTGTCTAACTTGTCAACTCATGTAGTCTGATGCTAAGACATAGGTACTAACTAGAATCTAGCGGTTCTCGAACTTTTTTGGTAACGGAACCGTTTTGGAAAGCGAAATATTTGACGGAGCCCTAAAATAAACAAAATTTAGTTTTTGTGCATTCTTTAATAATAATCATAATACAATGTAACAGGTACTTACATAATATTATAATAAAAGAGAAAAACAATAATTAAATATCTAATGGGAGGTATGAAACTGTTTCTTATTTTTCATCAATTGGTTGATATCAGCAGGTATATTCTTGTAAATTCTGACAGCGGAATCAGCGCTGTTGTGGCGCTGAGAGCCACTTTGGTAAGTGGCTCTCAGCGCCACAACAGCGCTGATTCCGCTGTCAGAATTTACAAGAATAGACCTGCAGGTTTGATAGAAGAGAGTTTAGTTCGTCTGCGCAGCTGAGCTGAATCGAGCCAGAGAGGAGAGATGTTTGATTTTTTTTTTTCTCGTATTCTCGCGGAGCCCCCACAGAGGCTCCGCGGAGCACACTTTGAGTATGGTTAGATAGAAAAAAAAAATGTGTTATTGCTCCAAGAAACATTTATCAAGTAACAATGTACATTCGAACATGAGATGCAAAGGCGGACACCGACACAGCACAGACAGAGAACAGAGAGACAGTTACAGAGATTTATTCCAGTCAACCTATGGATGTTTCAGAGTAGATAGTGAAATACAAGTAGGTACATAGGAAAACATGAGAATTTAATATGAAATAATTAATAATACATGTAAGTACATGCTATAGTTAAATAAAAGCTATACTTGTGCGATTGATTGATTACATATAAATTAATAAATATCTCAAATATAATATACAAATAAATGTATATTTACATATACTACGCGGTAATAAATAATGTACATCGAGCTTTAGAAAGAGATCATCCGGATGTAGAGCGTCGTCCCTGTCGCACGAACTCGCACGTCTATGTGCGGCAGGGACGACGCTCTACAACCGGATTGTCTCTTTCTAAAGCTCGATGTACATTATTTATTGCCGCGTACTGTACATACTTGTCCGTTCAGCTATGAAAAAAATTATTTTGTTCTAAAATTGTTTCGTCGTATAAATTTCACTGTCTTACTTACAGGAACGATTCCTAAATTCAATATTTTTTTTTTTCATTCTGATTTCATTAAAAAAAATTATGTAGTCTTTATAATTTATTTGGCAAAATCTTAAGAACTAGAATACAAATAAAAATAAAAATTAATACATTTTGTCCATCTCCGCCGACTCCCCCACCGTACCCAAAACACCATCGCGTTGCCCCCTTTGAATCTCCAACCCTATTCGGTGTAGAAAAAAAAAGGATTTGGTCGTCGTCCCATTTTTCTACCAACAGCTTCCCGAGCTGATCAGAAAAGAATTCTGCGTCGGGCGACCACACGGCAAGAGTTTCCATGGCGAAGGCTTAAAAACTGAAATGAGCAAATTGCGATTTGAATTTACATTTTGCAAAGAAGCTGCAGATGATTGGTGAGTGGTGACACATAATCTAACGCGTTGTCTTCCCCTCATGAAGCGCACATATATCACATTACACGACAGTGAAATAATTCAAAGACAGACAGACAGAAAAGACAGCTGTGTCTGTATCAGAATGTGTGACGCGACCTCCATACAGCCCTAAATATCAAGACGTTAATCTAGCGGTGCGATTCTTTTAATAATTCACTAAGTGGCCAGTTGGGCGTACCCCGAGGCGTTCTGGACGAAAGCCACGTCATTATTTAAGAAGCAGTTGACAAGTTGGAGTGATGCAGGCCGCTAGGCCGTCTCGAGTATCGCCGCTGAGTCATCCAGACCTTCAATCAGCATGCACTCTTGTGTCACATTGTAATATTATTATTTTTATGTAATCCGGTATGGGTGGCTGAGTCGGAGGGGCCAAAGCGCATGCTCCGACCAGCCAATATCACTTCCGAGAAGGTAGGTGCCATACCGGAGACTTCCCTGGATTGCTTGCTATACTGGACTAGAGGAGAACACAACCGAGGCTGCTATGCGGCCATCTTACATCCAGTACGGTGGCACCAACCCAGTCGGCTACAATTTGAGCCTACCACCTAGTAAGGGGCAAGGTAAGTAGTAAGGGACCTAACAGTTTTACACCGGTTCCGAACGGTGAAGCAGCAGGTGTAGGTATGCACGTAATTTTTTCGTCAGAAAAAACTCATTGGTACACGCCGACCAGATTCGAACCTCGGACCTCTCGCATGAGAAGCCGATGCCCAAACCACTCGGCCACCCGCCGCTATGTGATGAGTTTGGTCTGATCGTTACCGTTTATTCTAACCGGTAATTCACGGGCGATAGTCAAGCTAGCAGAGTTGTCTGCAGGCAGAACCGAACTAAATGCTATAAGCGGCAAAGCCCGATGATATATTTTGTTAACAAAACGTGCCTTCACATGAATACTTTCAAATGATCACATTACAAGCCATATCATATCATGCTATGAATTCGCTAATTCTCCTCAATCGCGCATTTGATGGCATCAGTCAAAAGTAGCTCCTTTGGTCTATAACATCTTTTTCGGGAGTGATGTATGATAAAGCGAGTGGTGTGCGGCGGGTGGTTGAGTGATCGGGGCTTCTTTTGCGAGAGGTCCGAGGTACGAATCCAACCGGCTTGTAGCAATGAACTTTTCCTGGTTTGAAAAAAATTACGTGCCCACTGCTCGATGGTTCAGATTCCATGTAGAAAGATCCACCGGGTTAAATGGAAGAAATTCCCTAAGGCAATAAGCCCGCTCTTGCCACACATTAAGTGGCATAAACTGTATTCTTATTAAAAATGATCATAGAGCATTGATATTATGCAGAGCGAAACACTTTCAGCCTTCAAAAAAAGAAAGAGGTTGAGTATGTATGACCGTTGAGTTAAATTTTACAGGAAGTCTTACAAGTACATGATGCCACTGCCTATGACAATGTATGATAGCAGTAAAGCTGGTTGTTACTGCACTACTGTCTGCTGACTTGACATTTATACGATTTGGGAAATAATACCATACTCTTAATATCTACCTAACTACTTCTCTATGCAAACTAACCTTTGCCAGATTCTTGTTATGACGGTATTAGCGTTTGATTGGTGTTGTGCAAGGTATCACGGAGTACTTAGAACAGTATTTCCTAAACTTTAGAGATCGGTTATGCTCGTATGTTATAGGGACACAGATTCAGGATGTCTCGCCATGGTGACCATGAGTCCTCTGCCAACAGTATGTGTAATCACTATGAAGATGGAAATGGCGTTGCTTAAAGCGTAGGCATAATACTTACAAATGTACCTAACTAGATATATATTTACATCAGCTAAAACCTTGGCCCAATTTGCGAGCGAGTGGGCTCTCCTTTCCGCACTCCGGCGCATCACATACACAGATGGATGACGCTTCTCATTGGACATTCACATTGAGACGAACTTGTGCTGATCTTTTTATCTAAGAAAATTGTTCATGCCCATGCAGGATTGTCAGAATCAGGTCAGTTTATAACTTTAGAGTCTATCTATACTCTATTTCGTTGGATTTAATTGTTGGGAAACATGCTAAATTCACCGAATATTTTGAAAGTATACTTTGGTTACTTGGCACGGTACTTCCACCGAGTCATGCAGCAGGTGGGTCTTCGTGCCTTACTTGATGCTTGATCGATTGAATCTTATTCGAATACTTTGCGAAACGTGGTGGTCGGTGTTGTGCTGTAATTTACCAGAGTTCTTGCAGCACAACACCGATTACTCTGCTTACCCCGATTGTCGGGATTCAGCGTGTGTGACCACGAAACGAGTGGATGTACATGTCTTCCTTATGAGACTGAAAAATGAAATGAAAAATGAAAAATGAAAATTATTTTATTTAGAAAAGTTTTTAAGCCTATTTTACAATCATGTCTCCTGCCCTAGAGAAACTCTGCCTTGCAGGAAGACTTGTTTTATAGAATAACACGTACATATTAATTACATGATGGCGCTCTTATTGAGTTTAATAAAATAAGTTTCATAAAATTAAGATTAAAATGGGATAGAGTATAGACATTATGATGTTCTTAGTTTTTAGTAATAGGAAAGTTAGTTCTTTAGTTGTTAGTTTTTTTTTTTACTTTTTTTTTAGACTATCCTTAATTAACTAATTTATTCAAAGCAAAAGACAATGGAAAATGTAAATATCCGCAAAACAATGTCACTATCTCTTCCGTCTCATAAAAACTCAATTTGCACAGTAAAAAACCTGACCGCTCTCATTACCACCGCGCCGCTACCTCCACCGCGCCCCGAGCGGTGTAGCGTCGCGCCCAAGTTTTTCATCTACCCGCAATTTGTAATTAGCGCGGGTAGATGCGAGACGAGACGCGTCCGGTGGCGCGACAATATGGCGGCCAACACGGCGTCCGATGTCGCCCGGGGAAAGCGACGAGGACGCTTTGTTTAGCGTAGTTAAAAATTGTTCAGGCCATTGTGGCTAGGTTCAAGAGCTTCAGCTGGATTTTGAATAATGAGAAACGTTTTTTCTTTGCGGCGGTGTAGAATTTCAATTTATCATGGATAATATGGTAGGCGATCCCGCTTTACTAGGAGTAGTTAATATTTGACTAACGCAAGTCCTTTATCGTTTGAAATAGGATCTGTCCACTGTATTCAATTTACCTAGAATTTAAAAACTAGTGATTAATTTTGCGTGAAAAAAAAAACGGTAAACTTGCTTCGACGAACTTGAGTCGTGTTTAGTAAAGTTCGTGATTTTCTTGGTTGGTTTTAAAGATTTGAAAACTAGGACAAATGAACGTTGATGAACATAACATAATTTACTGTCTCGGGTCCTTCAAGAGGGGCGTGAATGGGTACCTGTCGGGCCGGCATGGCATTCGTAACCCCTGCATACGACCGAATGTCCATGGGCGTCGTTAGACGCCTAATGGGTGGCTGGGCGCCATATGTCGCGCTTTCAATAAAAAAACAAATAAAAATATTACTCAACTTAACGTTAAGGCTGATATGAAAAATTTATTTTGAAATTCCTTCTTCCTGTGAAAACCTTCTAGCTAATACGTCGAACTGAGGAAACAAAATATTTTGACCGACATTGGAATCATAACGTTTCCATTCATACCACTATGCTAAAACCATTTTAATTAACCTATGTGTTCAGATTAAACTACATTACAATTCATCATCATATCATATCACACACGCTGAATCCCGACAATCGGGGTAAGCAGAGTAATAGGTGTTGTGCTGCAAGTACTCTAGTAAATTACAGCACAACACCGACTGCCACGTTTCACAAAGTATTCGAACAAGATTAAATCGATCAAGCAGCAAGTAAGGCACGAAGACCCACCTGCTGCATGACTCGGTGGAAGTACCGTGCCAAGGTGAGAGGTGGCGAGCCCGTCGCCCTTTAGCACGATATCTTGTCCATATCCCTCAGTCGCCTTTTACGACATGCACGGGGAGAGATGCAGTGGGGCTATTCTTTTTTTTTATTACAATTCACATTGTGCATATCCATGTATTTATTTATGTTATTGTGAAATACCAAACGTTGCAATTTTTATCAACTCTGGTTTTCTTATGCTTACGAAACTGCATGTAAATCTGAACGAGAAGTTAAAATTGCTGACAGAAAGAAAGAAGTAAGTATAATCTCTTTCGTGGTAGACGTATTGCATGACCGCACCAATCTTCGACGTTGTCTGTCAAATTATCATATTTGCATATAGAAAGGAATCGATCATTTTCCAGTGTTTCGTGTAGACTTGTAATGTAGACAGCGAGACTGACAAATTGTTGGGTTGGTGTTTTGCGTTGCCATGTTATCATAGAATCTTATTTGGTTGTAAATTCAAAAGTTCTTTATATAATTTTGTATACGAAGCACAATATGTGGCACCGAGCTACATATTACGTGGTGGCTAACGGCGCCCACGGACATTCGGACGGTTGCGGGATTGCGGGGTTGCGTTGCTAATGTTATGCAGGCTTGACAGTGTGATAGAAGCCTATTTCTTGACAGTGTGATAGAAGCCTATTTGTGCCCTCTCGAATGTCCAGAGCGCACCCGAGGCCCGAGGCTGTACATGGGCGAAAATATGTGGGTCGAGAGAGCGTTCAGGCCTTATTGGATCCAGAGTTTACCAGTTCTGTGTATATCAATATCAATATACTAATAATAAATCTGTAAGGGTTGGTCATCGACTAAGTTACTTTGTTTTATGAGATATTGGGTTTGTAGACTCTATGTATGATACTAAAACTAAATTTACGATTTTTGGAAATATTTTCTGTATATATGTATGTTCCTCCATAACATAAATCGATCATCCGAATTCAATGAAACTTGGTACAAGCACATTTAGCTATACGTGTGGTGAGACAGAATGCTAATTAAAATTCAGTTCCGGTTACGCTAAGGTTTATGGCTCTCATACAAACCGAATTGTTCCGCGTGCCGAAATAAAGGTACGGTAGCTGCAAGCTTACTTATTTTCTTCTTTTTAAATACGAATTTCACGCGAGCGAAGCCGCGGGCGCGAGCGAAGCTAGTTCTCCTATAAATCTCCAACAAAAGTATGCCGATGAAAAACAAACGATAAAATTTAGCTTTCGAGCCGGCATTAAAAGTGTCAGCATTACCATTACAATGAAAACGTTAGTTAAAGTTTTCTTTAATTTCTTCTTCAACAAGTTGAGTTCGGATGTCACCAGCTACGCTCAGCATCGGAATGTCGTGTCAAGTGTTTGTGGAGCTCGCCGCGGTCGCTGGTTGAGTTCGGGACGGTAGCGGAAGATCGGATTTCATAAAACTCGAAATGATGTCATGGCGCCTCTTCGTTGTGTGCACGGGCCAAGTGTACAGCGTGCGCCTAACTTCTGCTCCTTTATCTATTTCAAATTTAATAATGATGAGATTTTCTATCGGATTTTCTATACGCTGCAATTCCGGCTCTTCTGTCCCTGGACGGCTTTTTTTATTTATTTATTTTTAAAGTTTTTTTTTTTTAAGATAGTTTAAGATTGTTAGTTTAATTTGATAGGTTTATATTTTATGTTATTTAATATAGTTTTTTTATAGTTGTAAATTGCAATATCTTTTATTGATAAGTTATAATATGTATTACCTATTAAATATGGTGAATTCTAAAATTTTATAATGATTCACAAAGTTCTTTTTATGTTTTTAAACTTCTTTTTAAGATTCATTTTACACTACAAATATCCACCCAATAGAAACTCTTTACATACAAACATACATAACACACGCTGTATCCCGACAATCAGGGTAATCAGAGTAATCGGTGTTGTGCTATAAGGACTCTGTTAAATTACAAACTCTTTATTGCACACAATTCAAAAGTAAACTAGTGGCAAGGAGATATGTCCAATGGTTTAGGAGCTAGAGACTGTTATAGACAGACAGACAGATGGACAGACATCTGGCTGATTTTATAAGAGCCCTGCCCGCGTCACTGGTGGCTTTAGAACCCTATAAAAGAACACAGAAATACTCAATTACGGATTTATCGAGTTATAATATTGTCAGTCAAAGTTTAAATTCTTAAAATCTGAAATATGTACTGGCACGGTCCTTCCACCGAGTCATGTAACAGGTGGGTCTTACTTGCTGCTTGATAGTTATCTTGTTTATCTTGTAATACTTTGCTAAATGTGGTGGACGGTGTTGTGCTGTAATTTACAAGAGTACATGCAACACAGCTCCGACTACTCTGCTAACCCCAATTCTAGGGATACAGCGTGTGTGGTATTGGTATGAAATATGTAATTTAAATTCATGTACAAAGCAAGTAATCCACCATTCTGTTCGTAATTACAATTATTTTTCGTGTTTAAATGTAAACTTTTGACTCACTCTGTATATTAAGTCATTCTTACAAAATAAGAAATATAATGCTAGCATAGGTTGTACAAGCTCATCGGCCATCAGTCATCGCATTACAGACGCAAACAAGTTCCACTAACTTGAGTCAAATCTCAAATGCACCCGATCTGGTGCCCACCAAATCGGATGGAAACTTTCTAAATCAAGCGTTTTTTTTTAACATTTTATAAATTTATTATGTTATTCATTTCATTATTAAATTTGAATTCATTGTTATTTTTCACCTGTCTTGAATTATAATTATCTACCATTAATAACTTATATTGCTTGTTCACATTGTACAAGTTATACTACATACTTATTATTGTTGGAAACTGTAAAGATGTTAATTCTATAATGAATAAATTATTCATTGGTCGACCTGATAAATATTAAGTTATTTGTTATTATCTGAGTTCAAATTTCCTGTCAAACTGCAAGTGCCTTCTCTTCCCTTAAATTGAGGGTAGAGTAGAGTTACACGTTCCAAAGTCCCAATCAACTGGTACGGAATGAACAACGCTCGAAATGGCTATGAAAAAAAAAATCGGCCAAGTGCGAGTCGGACTTCCGTATTTTCATTTTTATGTTGTTCTACTTTGGAGTTTTCACTATAATTACACCAAGTTTATCGCTTGTATGTAGAGTCCGGTGGCTGTGGCGGAGACGATGAGCTTCGTGAGCTTGGGATCACCAATAATTATACGGATGACGCGGCGCTGGATAGAGTCCAAGGACGCAAACCAGTAAAGGTGGTACCATGTGGTACCTACGTAGAAATCGAAACAATTTATCAGACAAGTAAGGCTGTACTAATAAAACAAAAATATGGCCGTGGATTCTACTTACTTTAACGCGAATGGAGTCGCGACCAAATGCTAGTCTTTCTGAAATAAAATACTAAGGCAATTAGATATCCACCCTAGCAGCACCTTACTGTAACTGTCAGGTAATTTGCAGTCAACAAATCACCCTTATCTTAGGGGTGGGTGAAATACGCCAGACAATGATTTCCTGGCCCTTTCCTTTACAGGTATTGTTTTGAAAAGTCTGTATGGATGAACTAAGTTTTATCGTGTTGTATTTATTTAATAATGTATCTACCTACTACAAATCTACTAATCATCATCATCAAAACTAATAATAATTCTGTAAGGGATGATGGTCATGGAGTAAGTTAATTTGGTTTATGAGATATTGCGTTTGTAGACTCTATTATGATACTAAAACTAAATTGACGATTTTTAACAATCGTTTCAAAATGTCTGTATGTATGTTCCTCCATAACTCTTAAACCAATTATCCGAATTCTATTAAACTTAGTGAAAGCACATTTAACTATACGTGACACAGGATAGGCTAAATAAAAACATCAGTTCCGGTTAGGCTAAGATGTGACTCTCATACAAAACGAATTGTTCCGCGCGCTGAATTAAAGCAACGTTTGCAGGCCTCGCCCTTAGTTACTTGCTTTCATCGAGAAGGATTATTGTTTACCTGAACCACACCTGAACGTAGCTCGGCTTTCTTTCTTACTTACTTTCTTCTTTTTAAATACGTATTTCACGCGAGCGAAGCCGCGGGCAAAAGCTATAGTATCTAATAAATGCGTGCGTGGTTCATACGCACATACCTGTTTACTGTTTTAAAATATTTGGGATTTATGTAGGTACCTATATTTTGGCAAACTAAAAAAGCGAAATATTTTAAAATATATGCCTATTTATTATTGTAAACTGATGGATGATTGAAATGTATCTAGCTACACGCCACACTAAGCTTACGCCGTTCCAGAAAACATACACATATATTATTTAAAAAAAAAAAAAATTTGGTCATTTTGAGTCCCATTTTGGTCAGTCAGAGTACACATGAATACATACTTAGATTCTGACCACTCTGCATCAAATCTTGACTGCATACAGTTTAGTGTATTAGTGTAGTATTTTTTTTTTTTTTTGATAGCGCGACATGTGACATCGTTTCACCTACAAGTAGGTGTCTAACGATGCCCATGGACATTCTGTGATGCACGGGGATTGCGAATGCCATGCCGGCCTGACAGGAGCCTTTTCACGCCCCTTTTGAAGAACCCCAGGTTGTACTTGGGAGGAAATAGATGGGCAGGGAGTGCGTTCCACATTTTCCCGGTTCTGTGAAAAAAAATCTACAGAACCGGTTGGTGCGCATCCGTGGTAGGTCGATTGAGTAGGGGTGCATCCCCTGCCCAGTACGCGTGGTGCGGAGGTGGAATGGGGACGGCGGAATCGCGTTAAACAGCTCCTCCGAACACTCCCCATGAAATAGACGATAGAACACACTTAGGGAGCCGACGTCCCTACGGAGTTGCAGTGGTTCTAAGTCGCGGTATATATTCACAGTATAGTCACAGAATAGAAAAAAGAGGTAATAGTGAGCTACTGTGCCTGTGTGCCGCCCACCAACAAGATAACAATATTTATCTTCTTCTATAGGTACCTATCTTAGTATATAGCCAGGCAGCGGCAGTACAGTTCCCACCCTTGCCGCCAGGGGGAGGGGGTATCAGTAGCATCAGGAATTATTAGCACCTCGACCGCCACCACCGCCACAGATTACTCAATAGTTACTTCGTAACAGATAAATCACTCCATAGAAAAAGTTCCTACCTTCGGGTTTTAATAGCCTACTGCTTCACGTCGCCAATCGCTGCGTGCGAAAATGTACCTTCACGATCGAGTGTAAAGTGCATTATTGCTTTCCAGCTTGGCCTGTTTATATTCTTCGGCTGTTTATATTCTTTGGGCAGCCCATAGAAATTCACCGCCGGCGGCGGCGGTGCGCCGGGCGGTAGGTAGTTATCGCGCGCAAGTACATAGAGTGCGTGAGGCCTGCCACCGCGCCGTCACACCACCACCGCCTAGCTGGTTAGTTAGTCTTCGGATATCCGTTGGTTGGTACGTCCTAACTACCGAATGCCATAATAGTAAGTAGGTATAGCGATAGAGTAGGATCGCAGAACAATTAGCTCCCGCCTCCACACAACAGTTTTTATCACCATTAATAAAAAAAAATGTTTATTGTTTATTGTATAATTTCATCCATAGGTCAACCTACGCTTGGACATGTCGAAAATTCCGCCAGTTCTAAATTCAATGCGAAGAAGAACTGACAAAAAAAAACATTCGGCTTTACTCACGATCGTCTCCGAGGTAGGTGGCTCGACGTTTCTGGCCAAACGTTGAATACGTTATCAAATGAGTCCATCGAAATCAAGAAGCACGAACTTCATCCGGGAGACCTCCTTCAAGTTGTCGCCGTTGTGGAATCCAGTCATAGCGCCGCTCAAGAGAAGAAGACACTACGAACCGACCGGGACACCGTCAGCGCCTTCTGCCTCTCTGCCGAGATCCGGAACGCATCGGAGCACCGAGCAACCCTCATCTGCCGAGACTACCCGCACTGGCCACCGTTACAATTTTTTGCCAACCGTCGTCGCACCAGGCAGATCGCTCGTGAGGATAAGTCATACATCTGGGGCCGAAACGTCGAGCCAGGTAGCTGGTTGAAAATTTCTGAGAATGTGCCAACAAATAATTTAAAAAAAAGCAAAAAATTCAAAAATTAAGGGGTGCCCATACAAGAAAAGTGCTAACAATCGATTAGTACATATTCACGCTACTAAATAATAGATGGCGCCACAGGTCATTTTCAGCCACATAAAAGGAAGGATATGGTTTTTTGACAGGTATGGTATAGCGGATCTACGGAACCCTCCGTACGCGAGTAAAACTTGCACATGACCGATTTTTAATGATAAAAAAATTCTTGCCGCTATCAATCAATACTAAGATAATAATAGATCTGTAAGGGATGGTCATGGAGTAAGTTAGGTACTTAGTTTTATAAGATACTGCGTCTGTAGACTCTATGTATAATAATGATAGATACTAAAACTAAATTTACGATTTTTAGAAATCATTTCGGTTGTGCTGTAGAAAGAGGCGGGTGGCGGGGGAAGTGGGGGAGGGGGGAGAGGTAGGAAGGGGGGAAGGGGGTTCGTTTGGGGGTATACCCCTCCCGCGGAAATGAAAGGGGGTAAGTGGGGGAGGCAAAAACTTAATATGACTCAGTGAGGGGAGACGGGGTATAGGAGGGGGAGCTATGCTAAGGGAGGGGGAGGGGGGAAAGTATTTCCTGAATATTCCCCCCCCCCCCTTCATTGGAGATATAATTATGCACTTTTCGGTACTTATCAATTTACTACACAAAAAATAAAGTTTAAAAAAACGTAGGATTGCCTCTTCTCCGGCTTATAAAAAACACTCTAGGGAATAGCCATACTAACAGGTTATGTCGGGGCGGTGAATATTGTACAAAATTTGAAATTTCACTAATACTTGAATATCTTTAAAAAAAAATCTCCAAAAGTATAAGTTTCCGGCAAAAAATTTTTTTTGCTAATAATTCCTTAGACCCTCCCCTACCATTCCCAGCTACCAGCAATATTCTACTAAACCCGCCTCTTTCTACAGCGCACCCACTGTTTGTCCCTTCCCTTTAAACTTCCCTTCTTACGTTACTAGGTGGTAGGGTTTATCCCGCCCGGATTGGTACCACCGCACTGAATGAAAAGTCGGTGGAAACGGCTATGTAAATAGTTCGTGTTTTCCGTCCAGTTCAGTGTAGCCGACATGAAATGAAGGGAAGCACTGACATGGCACCTAATTCACCAAGATGTTATGGGCTGACATCACGGATGTTGTAGGTGGTGTACCCAACCGTGTCAGTTTCCATAAAAAAAATCTACTCATTTAGAATTGTTCCAGTACCTAGGTAAGTACCTATTTGCATGACGAAATATTTACAGCTGCAAAACGTTGGCAGATAATGACACGGCACGTAATATAATAAGTGGGTAGAGCTCTCTACATTGCATAGAGACCTGCCTCCTACTCCTAGACCATGAGACAGCTGTCTTTCTCCGTACATTATCGTCACCCGAGGCAATAATATGTCGGGAAAGTCACTGACCCCGTTCTACTATTTCCGTGGCGTCTCTAATCATGTCTGTCGTCGCGGTTCAGTCTATCGGCGACAATTTCGCGCGGTTTTTTTTTTTCGCGCGCGTCGCCACCGCTTGTCACGACAACAAGCCGTAACTCTTGCCCGTGTTGCTTTTCACCAAATACCCTACACGATATTCAAAATACATTTACAATTCATTCCTTTTAACGTTAATCCGTTACCGGAGAAAACAATAAATTTATGCCTCGCTCCGCGGACCGACTCCGGTTTTAAGTTACATTTTGAGCAAAGGAGCTTCTAAAATTACCGCACGACCCACACTCGCGCAGCTCGTGGCCTACACGTGCACACACACACACACTCACTCGCGGCGGGGTGCTCGCTCGCACCTCCACTCTCCTATATCTATTATCAAAACATCCACAGGCGGTGTCCGGTTACTCTGTGAAGCGAGCAGTGCTCGTTACGTATCCTATTACCGTCTTTAATGGCTGGAAAAGGCCTCGAAAACGTGATATTATACGTTTTATTGTATCTCGCGCTCGCGGCCAATCGGATAGCCGTAATTAATACTGTAATCGCACACGCAACAATTTATTCGACGCGCCTGAAACCGGAGACAAATTGCGATGTTTTGAAGACTCTCTGGCCTCCCCTCGCCAGCGGATCGCGACTATTGTGAGTGTGACGGGCGTCATTCGTACGCACATAGGTATATCAAATTTAAAAATACGAACCGCGCGGCTCGGGTTTCAGAATGCGAGGAAATAAACGTTGCCAAGCCAATACGCCACGCCGCGTCGCCATCGTTCAGCGGTGCGGTGGTACGCTCCAAATAATCTAGCCTTAACCGACGGAAAGGGAACACACACACATAATCTCGGATTAAATTTAGACGAAAACACAATCAATCCACTCGAAATAGAAGCGCGAACCGGAGTTCCATGCCTGAAATTTTCAACAGCAACTCTGTCTAAACTACGATTCACAGAAAATTTATAAAAATCCTTCTCACTGACCTTTATTTCCTCTTCGGGAGCCTCCTTCTTGATGGCTGTCCTGGGCGGAGAAGCCGAGGAAACCGAAGGCGAACTCTTGCTGCCCATCATCGAAAAATACAAGTCACTGCGCTGTTTTCCAACAATCACACTTCATAATCCATTTATTTGTAGTAGGAGGGCTGCCCTCTGATAATTCGTTGAATAATAAAAGTTGGATGGAAGTAAACAAAAGTTTGACAGTTTCGTGATGTGAATATTCGCGCGTTTCGTTTCGAGCCCGCTGGTTTAGCGACTCAAACACATCAGCCTACGACGAAAGTCATCGGGCGACTGAATGAATGAATGAATGAACGAACGAACGAACGGGCGGACACCGAACGAACGAAATGAAGGTACGTTACGTACGAGTACGAACGACTACGAACGTGTATGAAGTTGCTGCGCTTCAGCGCAATGCGATTTTCACTGGAGGGCGGAGCTTACGCGGGTGAGGAAAGCGTCCCGCCCTAGGGCATGCGATGTTCAAGAGTCCAATTGATTAAGTCATATTTGAGTACTTTAAAATTTTAAGGCGTTTTTTGGTAAGTTAAGTAGGTGTTATAATAATGTAATGTCAGCATCGATAGCTCAGTGGTGCAGAAAGTCGACTGTCGCTATTGATTGAAGCAACGCTGGGCCGGTCAGTACTTGGATGGGTGACCGCTCAACCGTTGGAGGCTGACCGTGGTTCGGATTCCACGTTAAACTGTAGGTCCCCTTCCCTTCTTACCTTACTTCTTACCTTAGGTGGTAGGGTTGGTACCACCGCACTGAAAGAAACGTCGGTCGAAACGGATATGTAAATAGTTTGTGTTTTCCGTCCACTTCAGTGTAGCCGGCACGACCGAAGGGAAGCACCGACATGGCACCTAGTTCAACCGGTGTTATGGGCTGACATTGCGGATGTTGTAGTATCCAACCGTGTCAGTTTCCATAAAAAAAAATGTAATGTAGGTAACATGCTTATTTATGCCTTGAGTGTTAGTACAAAACTGGACGATCAATAATAGTGGCTGGACTTCTGAACAGTCATACCAGCACGAGAAAAAATATTTAAGGCTTTGATTGTAAGTAAAGTAAACTTAGGTGAATGTGATGTGATTTTTTTTTTATGTTTACAAAACATTTTAGAAACGACCATGATCGTTAAAATGTACATTTAATAAATGTATTTGATAATAATTTTTAAATTTATTAATTTATTTATTTAGCTTAATTTGATTATACAACAGAGATAGACAGGGCGTCATGTAAAAGAAATAGTATCAGAAAATATATAATAATTGCACGCATAGGCGCCGACTCCGTGGGTGCTAGGGGGCTCCAGCACCCACGAGCGGTGAGTCGTGGGTGCTGAGCACCCACGACGATAGATTTTTTTATGCAATCCAGTATGATTGGCTGAGTCGGAGGGGCCAAAGCACATGCTCCGACCAGCCAATATCACCTCCGAGAAGGTAGCAGGTGTAAATTCGGCGTGAAATGCAAAACATTGTGCGAATGTTTTGCGAATTCGTGCTGCCGGGTGCCGGGAGAATTAGAGAAAAATTAGAGAAGCGTATGTCCAGCAGTGGACAGCAATACGCTGATGATGATGATGATTGTTCAATCTAGGATTTTATGCTTATCTATCTTCTTTTCTTCTCTTCTATATCATTAAAAACAAGTGGATAAATTAAAAGAAAAAATTTGCATGAGCACCCACGAGGATTTCTAAAAGTCGGCGCCCCTGATTGCACGACTAATCTAACTAAACTAATCACGACTAAGGTAAAGAAATAATGGACTTATACAATAAACTAATTAGGAACATAAAGAAAAAGATCTGCTTTGACAAACAAAAATACATAAAATGGAAAACCCAGAAACGTACAAGGTACAAAGAAGAGAAAACATTTACACTTAAACACAGCATATAAAAAAACTTAGAAAATACTGACCTACTACAAGCGTAATTACCTACAATCACTATAGGGACCTACATTAAACTATAGAGCTTCAAACGATAGCGATGACTAACACTCAAACAGCGTCGCGTCGTCGGCGGCGGCGGGACAGCATAATGTCGCGGCGCCAAAAAGTGCCCGATATGTCGGCGGGACAGCATCTGTCCCGGCGGCATATTTCTAAAGTCTAGTATGCGATTTGCTCTGATTGGTCGTTCTCAACTTTGGCGGGAAATATAAATTTCGGAAGTATTTCCGAAAATAAAGTTTCCTTAGGTCGTTATAAAAAAAAATAACCATAACCTAATTTTAACACCCTAACATTGCTTAAAAAAAATAAGTAACACAAAACAAATTTTGGCAAAACGGACACGAACCCATGGCCGAGATCGAAAAATTAAAAACCCTACACTCTACCTCTGACTGAGCCATCAAAGTACATATGCGACCAAACGAATATCGGATTCAGTAGGTTCGCTGGGGGTGCCGGAGGCGGAGCCAGACTCGTCTCTCCACCAGAGCAACTCGCGTAGTAGACTTTGGAAATATGCGTCCCGGCGGCGGCGGCGGCGAATATAGAGACAAGGCTCAATTATACATGTAAAAAAAAATCGAAACTTTGATGACTTATCTTTCACATAAACTAAAATAATTACTTTTAACACGTCCATTACTCGCAATATCCTTCTTCTATAGTGAAGTACGGGTATATATATAGTAAAGTATTTAAAACATAATCCTAGCTATTATACATTTCGAGTTAGAGCACTTCTCCCGCGTTACTATTTTCGCGTTACGGTAAAATTCAAATTCCAGCCAAACTACCGCGCAACGTCAAGTAGGTAAAACACGTATACCTATAATGTGAGGCTTACTTGGATGGATAAATTTTTTGGGTTTTGTAATCCGTAAGTACAGAAGTCTATTAATAAGTCGGTCTATCTGTCTGCCTGTCCGTCCGACCGAGGGCTGTATTTTTTGCAACATATGAAGCCGCTTGAAATTTTCACAGAATGTATGTGTAATACCTATGCTAACAAATAATAAAACAAGAAAAAGTAAAAAATTAATTGGGGGGTTCCCATACGTCGCACATACGGGTATTTGTCTATTTTAACTGGCCAATATTCAATTTCATCAAACTGTTCCTATTCAGTATTGTATCACATAACCTATTCTCCACAAACCAAACAACGACATTTGACACTTACCGCCACCCTGCACCTCTTATCCCGCCCGCCACTTAGTGTGCAATATTGATGTCGGTGCCTGCGCACGTAATGTTTATCGTTTTGCTATCAGAGTGTTAAGAGTTTAATGGGCCTATTTTAGTTTGTTGAGTGTGGAAAAAAAAACATAAAGATGGACAGTTGCAAAGCAGGTATTTACGAATGTGTATTAGTTATTTTTAATTAAATTGCAATACATTAAAAAAAATTGGCAGTACAATGATTACAGAAGGTTTATTGTGTTAAATTTTCATTTATTTAAAAGGAATTCTAAGGTTTTTGTTATACTTCTGGGTACTTCTGGGTGTCTATTCATATATCAATAAAAAGTAGTACTATTACCCTTGTTAAATACTTAAAAACCGGAGTGCGATTTTTGCGGAAGTAATATAATTATATAATTTAAAACTTTAAAGTCGTACTCGTGATAATTCACAGATAAAGTTAATGTTTCATTTATATTTTTGAAGTGAAAACTTCTTTAGCGGCGCTTGGGTAAACAATTTTAAACTCGCGTCATCGCGTCCTCGTCAGATCTCGAAAAGCGAAATGTAACCTTAATTCATTGCATTAAGGGTTAAGTTACAGTGGCACGGGATCAATTCTGTTCGCGTCATCGCGTCATTGTTAGATCTCGAAAAGCGAAATGTAACCTTAAGTCATTGCACTAAGGGTTAAGTTACGAGTGGCACGGGATCTGCCGGCACTCCCGGAGTGCAACTGTTAAGTAGGGTTCCGTAACACGTTTATGTCTGTCCATTCTACTAAGTTCTGCAAAATGAATGTAGGGTTCCGTAACAAATACATGTCTGTCCGTTCTACTAAATTTAACATTTATTTCAAAATGAATGTAGGGTTCCGTAACAAATGCATGTCTGTCCGTTCTACTAAATTTTACAATTTTCAACCAAGGTCCTCCGACGGTTATTTTATAATAAAAGTAGGGTTCCGTAACACGTTTATGTCTGTCCATTCTACTAAGTTCTGCAAAATGAATGTAGGGTTCCGTAACAAATGCATGTCTGTCCGTTCTACTAAATTTTAAAATTTTCAACCAAGGTCCTCCGACGGTTATTTTATAATAAAAGTAGGGTTCCGAAACACGTTTATGTCTGTCCATTCTACTAAGTTCTGCAAAATGAATGTAGGGTTCCCTAACAAATGCATGTCTGTCCGTTCTACTAAATTTAACATTTATTTCAAAATGAATGTAGGGTACCGTAACAAATGCATGTCATGTCTGTCAAAATTCGCAGAGATGTACGATATTATGGGATCGCAAATAAATTGTTGATTTTTTTTTTACGTAATAAAGATTTTTACACTACTTAATATGTAATTTCATTAGTTTAGACTTTAAATACATGAAACTCATTATTTTGAATCCATAATCACACAAAACTAATTTTGGCCAGTTAAAATAGACAAATACCCCTCTGTGCGTCGGTACATAAAATTGCGCGTAGAGAGCGTTCCAACTAAAAGTTCCCTTCGCCGTTGTGTTGGCTCCGCTGCCAGTGTCACTGTCAGTGCTTAAATTCCTGTTGCCAGATTGTGAAGATTATATTACCTAATAATGTAATCGGTATTTACCGTACAAAAAATACTGTAAATACTGATAATTACGGGTAAATCTGTACACATAGCAACCCCTTAACGCTGTTTTGACAGATAGACAGTGAAGCCAACATAACGGCGAAGGGAACTTTTATAAGGAAGGCATGTAGAGAACATGCCAAATTCAAAACACATAATTTTATTTTCCTGAATTTATGGTTTCGCTGAAGGCCCGGGAGGACTGAAGGAAAATTAGACAGACTATGTCCAGCAGTGGACGTTCACGCTGACTGACTGATATTGACTGACATGGTTTCGCGCCAACCGAAATCGCGCGAAAATTTTTCTTCTTGAGTATCTATATTTTGCCTGACAATATTTTAGTAAGTCTTGAACTTACGAACTAAAAATCTTCATACTTAGTTAGCTCTATCTATCTGTTCAAATTCTATACACCTAGGTACAACAACAGTTTTCAAATTTAGAAGATAACAAAAAAAATTTACAGTATTATTACGCGATTATTTACATGGTAAATTACCTTTGCCTATCCCAAAAAAGGATAAAAACAATTAAAAAAAAATGATCTGTCACACTGACATTTCAAACATTCAATGAATTTCAATGTGGTCAGATGAAAGAAGAAGAAGAAACACCGAGCATAGGAACTCTGCCTGTAGGTAGAGTAATATTGTTATCCCAATGGATGTTCACGATATGACGCCCGCCCGAAACTGAAAGCTTGGAAAAAGCGAACAATGAACAAGATTCCAAAGGCAGCTCCGAGTCTAAAGCAAGTAAGAAATATTTTAGAAAACTGTTTGGCATTGCTTTCACCTCTGTCGTTTGTACTGTCTTCGAGGAAAAAATAATGATCTATTCCTCGAAGGAAGAGTCAGAGTGACATAATGTCTTGAAGAGTAAAGATAACCCTTTAGTCAAAGAATATCTACCAGAGGTGAAACCAACGGGGGGGGTATGACCCCCGCCGGAAATGGCTCCAAATAAAAGGAAACCAAGGAACCTTCAGTCCTATTTTTTACTGTTTGAGTGTTGAATTCCTTGTAGGTGTGTTTCGTGAAAGGCCTTTTACTAATTGATGATAATAATATGGTCTTGCCAAAATTGACATCATCGTCGCAAATACGCCGGCAAGATCACTCCTTCATTCATACTAAAAATAAATTATTGAAGATGACAGTTCATGCAAAACTGAGATGAAGCAACCAGATTCCATCTAGACTTGTGCGTACGATAGAGAGTGTAAGTATATAAACAGAGCCGGATGAGGAGCGGGGGTGACAGTAGTTCGAACCCTGTGGTGACCTAGCCTCGTGTCGTCCCGCGGCGCGTGGAGGTTATAAATAAAAAAAAGCCTCAGTTGCACTCCGGGAGTGCCGGCAGAAGTGAAAACTTTTTGTATTTCCGAAAATAATTCTTAGGTGGTTATAAAAAAAACTAAACACCCTAAAAAAAATTAAGCACCGTAACATTGCTTAAAAAAGAAAAAAAAACAAAAAAAGTTTGACGGATTCGAACCCATGGTCAAAAAATACAAATCCTACACTCTTACCATTGAAACTTTTTGTATTTCCGAAAATAATTCTTAGGTGGTTATAAAAAATACTAAACACCCTAAAAAAATTTAAACACCGTAACATTGCTTAAAACAGAAAACAAAAGAAAAAAACAAAAAAAAATTTGAGGGATTTGAACCCAGGTCAAAAAATACAAATCCTACACTCTTACCATTGAGCCACGAAATCACATAAACGACAAAACGAATATCGGATTCCCTTGATACGCTTGAGGCTACGGATCTGACGCGAGTTTAACATTTTTTACCCATCCAAAAAACGTGACAAGCGCCGCTAAAGATTTCACTTCAAAAATTTTTGCCAATTTCAGTTTTAATTTTTGTTCAGTAGGAACCGCACGGTCGAGGCATCTCTTACACCATTCAAATTGCAACTCGACCGCGCGGTCGACCTATCTGGTGAGCGCCGTAACAGCAGAAGTTTATGTCAAATTGCTATTTTAATGAATTGTTCTTATTAGAACGAGAGAGCACTTTTGTCAATCACTTTTGCCTCTCGCAAAACTGATTTCATTTCCATGAACTATATGACAATATTGTTGTTTATTTATTTATTTGTTTTAGACAGGCAGCCTAGGCTGATACGTCTAAATCCAGTTAAAATTTGTTGTTTTTCGTCATTATCTTAGATTTTTTTTTTTTTTTTTCGTTCTTGAGCACTCTTTTTGAGATTATGTTTTATTTGTTAGATATATATCTAGTCTATTTTTGAATTGGTTGGTACTAAGTGCGCTTATTACTTCCTCTGGAAGTTGGTTCCAGTCGTCCACCACTCTGTTTGTTATGAAATGTTTGCGAGTATTGCTGTTAAAGATTGTTCGACTTAGTTTCATGCTGTGGCCTCGAAGATGAACGTTTTGGTTCAATGTGAACATTTGGATCAACTCAGGGCAATCGTATTTACACGTCAGAATTTTGTACACCTCTATTAGATCCCCTCTATGGCGTCGAGCTTCCAGGGAGGGCAGCTTTAGCGCTTTGAGTATCTCTTCGTAACTAAGATGTCTAAGATATAAAAACCTATTGTTCCAACAATAGGTTTTTCATCTTAGCAGAAGAACAAGAGCTGTGTGGTTACCGGCATAGAATAGGGCCCGCCCCATTTCTTCCCGCGGTGGGTGTCGTATGAGGCGACTATAGGAGCAAATACCAGTGGATGGGCGGCAGCGCCCACCTGAGTAATAAAAACCAATCTGCGATCTCCAAACCGCTTGCCGGCGTATTTGCGACGATGGCGTCAATTTTGGCAAGATACCACTCCCCCCCACCCCACCCTCCTTCGTCATATCAACATCCGGAGTACTGTAGGTCCTGTAGGTCCCTTCCCTTGCCCCTTATTAGGTGGTAGGCTTAAATTGTAGCCGACTGGATTGGTACCACCGTACTGGATGCAAGATGGCCGCGTAGCAGCCTCGGTTGTGTTCTCCTCTATTCCAGTATAGCCAGCAATCCAGGGAAGTCTCCGGTATGGCACCTACCTTCTCGGAGGTGATATTGGCTGGTCGGAGCATGCACTTTAGCCCCTCCAACTCAGCCATCCATACCGGATTACATAAAAAAAAAACTGGAGACCAGATCCCCCCTAATTTCAAATGTCGTAAGAAATGGATGGCCCCATTTCAGTTTCTCCTTCAGCAAGAAGTGAAGAAGCTGTACCGAGAGATACTGCGCGCCGTGCGTCTCGTCCCCGACGAGAGCAGCCGAACGGAGCTGAGGAACTGGGCCCGGAGCGACTTCCAGAACAACAAGCATCACACAGACGAGCTCGTCATCAAGATGATGCTGCAGCACGGCCGCAAGTCGCTTAAGGAACTCCAAGAGTCGCTGGCGTTGAGTAAAAATTCTTAGACTAAGGATACTTGAAATATGTATGTAGTAGATGTGATGTTATGACAACGATGAGTACTGTGTGGGGTCGGTACTTAATAAGAATAGTCCCACTGCATCTCTCCCCGTGCATGTCGTAAAAGGCGACTAAGGGATAAGCGGCCTGCAGACACCCCGGTCGACTTGTGGCTTTCATGGAAGACATAGGGTGGCTGGGGTAGCTGGAGACTGCGGGGTTTTGCACGAAGGTCCCCAACCAAGCGGGATTAGTTTGCAGGCCTAGAATTAACCCCAAACCAAAACAACAACAACAACAACATGACAACGATCAAGGCAAGATCAACTTACCCCTAGATATGATGTATTTCGCGAAGGCCACTTATCTTTAGATAGAACTTTAAACGTCTGTATGAAAGGTGGATCAAAAATACCACTAGAATATAGAATACTTACAATAAAAGTGTCTATTTTCTAAGTTTCTTTATTGCACAAAATTTAAAGAAAAACAGTACACGAAAAGAAACAAGAAATACAGGAGTGCAAAGCGCAAAGGCGGACAAGTATCACTGCAAGTGATTTCTTCCAGTCAAGCATTGAATGTACCATGATAAGCAGAACTTGCCAATAAACAATGGTAGACCTAGTGTTCATATTGTTGGTGTTAAAAATGTTTGAATGTAATACTATTTACACAATCATGTCATCTTTGTAAGGTTTTTGAAAAGGAGTAGATTTTTTTTATTTAAATAAAATAAAATAACAATTTGTTAGTAGGCTATATCTTTGAATAAATTACCAATTAAATGTACTTACCTATTTTAATGTTATTAAAACAAGCATTACTTATGCTAAAATAAATTTATGTTTTATTTATTGCATTTACATTAATGCTGCATTTTTCAAATTTTATCACATTTTTAAAACTACATTAGTTTTTTAAAATTACACATTTTAAAACTATTTCGACCCAATACGGCCGAGTTCACTACTTTTGGCTACAATGTAACTCCCAGTTTATTTATTTATTTATTTACTTTATTCGGGAAATAGACAGCCTAGCAAATTAAATATAAGCCTATAAACATATTTCCACTAAAGATCTAAACTTATAGTATCATATAATTTACAGTTTAGTTGTAATATTAATAAAAAGTCTTAAGTTTGCCATATGTCATTGTGAAAAATTCAACAGAATAATGCGATATATGAACAAAAATTTTAAACCTATTTGCAATAACAAAAACATTGATAGCAAAAGAAAAGAAAAATTACAAAACAAGTTGTTTCAAATTGGAGATGTGAGGGTGTGTATGGGGTGGGGGAAGTGAGGAAGGGGGAGAGGGATTATATGATTTGATATGAAAGTGGGAGGCTGTGTGTGTATAGTGTGTGAGGTTATGTGTGTGCAGTTGACTAAGTATTTCATTTTGGTGTCTTACTTTTTAGGGTTCTGTATCCGACACGGGAACCTATTACCACAGAAGAGATATAGAGCTAATGCCCAGAAGCGACACGAGCCTGTACGTGTGAGTTTAGTTGATCTATAGATACGCACGGAGATGCGTATGTAGCTTGAGTCCGCTTTGAACGATAGAGTTGGTAAACGCAGAGTACGGGTGTAATGAGCGAGCGAGAGAGTTCGGTTCGAGAAAGAGAAAGATGAACTGCGGGCGAAGGCCGCGACACCGCATCGCTTGCTAAACGAAAGAACAATAAATAAATGCTAGTTCGCAGCAGGCAGCAGCCTGTGTGACGAGTCACCTCCCGTGAGTTAGTCTGACCGCTCCCGTCGACCCGCACCCATCCCGGAACACACACATGGAACGCACGGTCGCTTACACAATACATTCAACCGTGTCGCCGGCCTGCTATTACTAAGCCTACGCTGTCTGTCTGTCTGTCCGTCCGTCTTTCCGTCCGAGGGCTGTATCTCTACTAGGGACCCTAAAAAACCCCTAGGGCGACCCTTCCCGACTCTTCCACTCACATTTGCTTCATAAATTTCTTTCATTAGTCTCCTGCCATCCATTCTTCCAACATGACCGAACCACCGAAGCATTCCTTTCTCAATCCTTGTCACTAGGTATATCTTCTTTCAGCCCACAGCGCTCTCGCACTACACTATTTCTCAATCTATCTTTCATTGTAACTCCACACATACTCTGCATTTCCACAGCATTCCACAATATGAAGCATTTCATAACACGCCATAGATGACGTGAGTGTTGCTAACCATGACATGGTGATAAGAAACTTGGCACACTAGGCGGTTTTTTTTTTCATAAGGAGTTCGACGACTGGAATATATGAAGATACACACATACATACAACAAACGCTGTATCTCTACAATCAGGGTAAGCTGAGTAATTGGTGTTGTGTTGCAAAAATTTTTATTAGTAGGTATAAGCAGACACTACTGACCTAGTAGGTATGCACCCTAATGTGCGTTCATAATAGTCTTTATAAATAGGTAAGTTAGAGATAGGATTGTCGCAATGGTTCCCAAAACTACCACACAAAACGTCATCACATTTACAAATTCGACATCTTTCTTAAGCCATTTCGCTAGCACGTGAAGGACATTCCTGGCTATGTGGTGGCCGTCTGTTCCGAAGCAAGGAATTATGTTCACTATTCCTATGCCCATAGAGAACATAAAAATGTATTGGAGCATTTTTTCAATCGATTGCGGGGAGAAAACAGTCAATACTTCATACTTGGGTATGTAGTGGTCTACTAAAACTGTGTATGATAAGTCATACGGAGATCCTATGTACAAAACAGTCTCCTTATTGAGTCTGTCGATGACAAAAAGATGAGTCGCGTTGCCGAGCAACGGTTTCAAACAATGCTGATCATCAGGACACAGATGTTCCAACTTGTTAGTGCACTTTACAAACTGTTCCTTGATGATCTCCCTCGGTTTTAGACAGGAGTACTGTCCCGCAAGTGTCGCTTCACCGTGTTTGGGCTCAATGTATTCAAAGCACAGGCTCTGCTCGTCCTCTTCTCTGCAACAATCGACCAGGTCGTTCTCTTTATACGACACGACCACTATCTCATCATTGTTCGACACATACTCGCTCGTAACGCACAGCCCGAAACGTTCTGCTGTCGTTGTATACAGACAAGTGTGCCAGTCATTGTTGTTTTTGACTCGGCAGCCGTTGATCGCCGTGATGTGGTCGCCGACCTCCAGCCCCCGGCTTCCGACGAGAGGTGAGTCGGATCTGAACTCGGTCACTCTCACTCCATTTCCCACTCTGTATCCAAAGTTAAACACCAATGATACGGACGAGAACAGGAGAACGGCGAGAGCCCCGCACACTACGTTATGCCACACTCCGGCGCAATAGATTCGCAACCTTCTCTTCACAGATACTGCGTTCATATGGTCGGTGTTGAGCTCGACGAAAGCGATGGGAATGAAAGCGAAGACGTAGAATCCAACAGTTAACAGTTGTACATCTTCGTGGACGGCTGCGATAGCGTGCCCCAGCTCGTGGATCACGCTGCTGACAGCTAACGCTATGAAGTACGCCCAAAAGTCTCCAGTAGGTATGTTGACACCGGGGATGATAGTCTTCACCTCGGGAGATGACCCCTTCGCTCCCTCGTGGACCCACAAGTTAGAGATGACTGTCGAGGCGAGAACCCAGACGGCGAACGGTAAAAATATGAAAATGGCGAAGACGTAACCACACGAGAACCACTTCTTGAGGAAATAGGAGCCTCTTTTGCCCCATCGGAATATGAGCCGATTGAACGCCTGAGTCTTCCAGGAGAAGTTGAAGAAGCCAATCTTCAGACCGGTGCCTTCCAGGAACATATAGTATGGGTAGTGCATGCAACTCTGTAAAGCAAATAGTACACAGTGAGAATTTTATAAAATAACATCATTTATCAGACACAAATGCATAAATTTTTCAATACAGGAAAGATAAAGTAAAATGTATTGTGTATTTACCTTGAAGAATGAATCAAAGAACCAAATGATAACGTAGAAAACGAAAATTCCGGTAAATATTACGGTTAGCGACATGTTAAGTTAGTGGAGAAGAATCTGTATAGGTGTTATTTTATTATAAGACATTTAGCCACCGAGGCTCGCTTTGAAAAAAATCTAACCATTTGTAGGTATAATATACTTATTTTATGAATTTTTGGCACCCGGTTTTTCATGTGTTCTTCATCACATTTCATCAGTTTCAAGAAGATCAATCAAATGTCAAAATGTTGCGTCAAACTACTGTCAAAACACGATTAGGTTTATTCTGGCAAACCGCACTTAATATGAGGGTAGGAGGAATGGAACTTTGGCGTTAAAAATAATGTTTGCTGCAACGTAGTAGGTACTCTGAATGGTGCGCCGCCGGGGAAGCTCGCCTCTCTAATCTAATATCGTCGGTGCGTGCGACTCGCTGCTCCAATAACTTTGGCTGCTGCGAGCGGTTTAAATATCGTGAGCTAGCAATAAGGTCTTCTTTTATAGTCTGTGTGGACTGTGGATATCCAAGGATTTAAGTTTGGACGGAATGTTGGCAGCAGTGCTATTTGACATTTAAGTCAAATTTCAATGCGGCCATTGCGGTGCGGCCCAAATAAGCCGCGGCAGTGCAGTGCTGCCAACTCGGAGTGTATCGCGCGCGCGAGACCTAGCGCTTTTGAAACGCGCACATAAGAGCTAAAAATTACCTTGTTCGGTAACAATTTAATAATTTTTGTTTATCAAATAAAAACATAATTAATAACTTGCTAATAAAAATAAAAATCTTTTATTTTCAATATGAATATTAGACTGTCTAGAAAAATGTTGACTACCCCTAAATACGTCGCTTTGACAGTGTAATTTATTAGTTGATCTCGATTTCCTTTTTTTTTTAGTATAGATGCGCGCTAATTTATAAGCATGAATTATTAGCATTAAACATTTTGCTAGATAATTCTTACCGGTCACCTTAGGATTTACTCTATCTGGCTGGATGTAAGATGGCCGCATAGCAGCCTCGGTTGTGTTCTCCTCTAGTCCAGTATAGCCAGCAATCCAGGGAAGTCTCCGGTATGGCACCTACCTTCTCGGAGGTGATATTGGCTGGTCGGAACATGCGCTTTGGCCCCTCCGACTCAGCCACCCATACCGGATTACATAAAAAAAACGATCTACTGTCCTTGGGCATACATAATACACATAATATTATAATTTATTATTTAGTTCCTGGACGACCGAGCTTCGCAATGGCGTTTACGACTTTATAATCTTGAAAAAAAATCAAAATACAAAATGTCATCCAAATCGTTAGAACCGTTTCCGAGAAACCAATATATATAGTTTAGCTCACAGTAATAGGATAACTAAAGCCTTAGGCTAGACAGCTCGGCAAAAGTCCGCAAATATGCTGGCATGGCATCTCACTGAGCGAGGTTTCACCAAAAGAGGTGAACTTGGCTCTGTGGACTGCACCATTGGTCCTGCGGCACAGCCACAATTTGTTGGTTTTCAATTAAAAAAAAAACGAATTGAACCATATCCTTTATAATATAATGTGTATGGTGTCGACGCATTTATGGAATGGTCAAAAATTCGGAGATATCTTATATCATTCATTATCCTGCATTCGGGCCGATCGCAGTCATATGAGCGGTTTTTTGCTTTTGAAAATATTTCAACGATTTCATAGTTTTTTCTTTTAGATTTCAACAAATTTTACGTTTCTTTGTTTGCAATAATTACGTAAATTAAGTAAATTATTTACTTTAGTTACATATCCATAAAACGCATCATAAGATCTTTTTACCCTTACTATTCTCCATTTTCATCAACGTGTGGTGTTGCATTTGCTTGTTGCAATTTTGTTGCAGTTGCAATATCATCTTTATGCCTACGATCTACAACTGTATCGGCACTTCTGTCCGGAAAACATTGGCACGGCTGTAGGACTTATGAATATTGACCATGACACTGTCCTAAACTGGGCTGTTTGTCATGGTTTATTGGTCAACCCTAACAAGTCGCAATCATAATGGTATAACTAAATTATTAGCCAAACTTGATGGAAGTGCACTACCACCCCTAATTTTCAATGGAATAGTAATTCCTTACAGAAAAACTGTGAAAAATCTCGGTCTGCAACTGGATGAGTAGCTGACCTGGAATGGACGGGTTAGTGAGGTCAGTCGCAAGATGTATGGTAGTTTTTTGCTCTAAAGCTTCTACAAAATTTCATTTCTACTGCAACTAAAATCACGTCAGCACAAACACTTCTCATTCCTATACATAATTTACTACATAGATGTGTGTTATCTCGACCTCAACGAGGATTTGCTTAACAAGCTCGACCGTCTTCTCAACTTGTGCATCCGATACATTTACGGACTGCGCAAGTATGATCATATCTCTGAATACCGCGTTCGTTTGCAATGGACTCGACATTCGAAACCGTAGAAATTATCACGTTTTCTGTCTTTTCTCCGCACGCTTAATGACATTGGGGTTCCCGAGTAAGTGCGGGATTGATTCCAATTTCTCTGTGCACACGGTCTTTTTTTGAGATCAACTGATTTCCGAGTACTCGCCATCCCTTCTCACTCCTTCGCTTCCTACTCGACTCCTTCACCGTGAATGCGGCACGTATGTGGAACTCGCTTCCTCTCGAAATCCGTCTAATTCAGTCAGTATTTATGTTTAAAGACCGTATTCTGTCTCACTTTCTGGAACCTTATAATTACTCGCTATCAATGGATTAGAGTCTAATGTTTGTTTTCTCTGTATATTTTATTTGTGTATATATTTGTATGTATGTATATATTTGTATCTATTTAAAGAGAGATTTTTGTCTATTTTTATCTATTTATATATATTTATGTTGCATAATTTCTTGAAATTGTAATTCTAAATAAATCTTATTTATTCTCTGCCACTCCACACTTATTCGTGCATGATACTGATAAACCATAGATTGGCTGGAGGAGAACGCGTGAGCCTTGTTTAAAAGTGCAATAAACATATTTTGATTTGAAGATTAATCGTCAAATTGTAATAATGTGCATCCAGCTACAACGAATTAAAAAGTATCGAGAAGTGGCATACAACGCACCGAATTGAGGCGCGCTATTTGTGAGCATACAGCCCACCCTCTTTCGCGAGCAGTCAGTCCGCCGCACTGCGCCGCTCAGGCAGGTCACGTTTTTGTATCCGTCCGTCCGTCAAAGAGAGAGATAGAATATCATGCATTCGCATACACAAAATATGAGCGTGAAAAGGATAGCTATACGTTACTCGGTTCGAGACGAGAGCATACGAGAGTCAGTCACTGAGAACATGCAGTGGCGACATGCAGGGTTCTAAACCTATCTTGTAACGCATGATACAAGTCTTTATATGAATATACAGTGGGTGGCCAAATTATTAGACTCAGCACACTTAATGTCATAGTTAACAATACAAATTTGCTCTTGGGAAAAGAAATTCCACCTCCTAAACCTTTGAACCTAAACTATTGCAACTAGGTATTTTTTATTATTGATATATTTGCCATAAACCTACATTTACACCTTAATCCAATGAAAGTCGGCTTAACTTGGAGACAAATTTATAAATACCGATTATTTATTTTCATATCATTTAAATAATTTATGTATAGAATTAAAAAAAATCGATTTTCTACTTTGTCTCTAAGTTAAGTCGATGTTCATAGGTTGAAAATGGTAACGTAGGTGTATGCCAAATATATCAGTAATAAAAAATACCTAGTTGCAATAGTTTAGGTTCAAAGGTTTAGGAGGTGGAATTTTTTTTCCCAAGAGCAAATTTGTATTGATAACTATGACATTAAGTGTGGTGAGTCTAATAATTTGGCCACCCACTGTAAAGGCGACCACGCAAGCCGCGACGTACAAAGTTTAAGTATACAAATTCTAATTTGGAATGTACAAGCGTTGTCTCCCTTACACGTATCAAATTGCCATTTAACCGTCTTACTCTATCGACGTTCTCAGAGCGGAAACGTAACGTGATGTATGAGGCGCTCGCGCACTTACGCTGTTTTAAATATTGGCAATATATAGAATAACTCCAATCGCTCGCACTATTCCTTTTCCGTTCACGGAGTTTGCATCTGCACGTCTTATTCTAGCCTATGTTACGTGTGTGTGTAAAATTTTAGCTTAGTGTGCATCTGTGAGAGAGATTCTCTTTCTACCGGTAAAATGTATAACGAGGGCCTGTCCAGAAAGTAGAATGTCGTTGTCCAGCTAGCGTGAAATTTTAATAACATTTAGGCGCTTTCGGCGCTTTCTAACGCAGCCAAAAAGCGCTTTTCTATAATCATAAGTGGCAGCACTGATCCGCCTGACTGGCTGAGTGACTGAGCGAGCCCGGAGCCACAGATTAGTTAGACTTTCCGAGCTAAAAGAAAGATAGATAGATAAATGTACATTACAAATTCAAGATCAATCAATCAACGTGTCGTGCGTGTCGCCCAATAATATCCAGTTTGTCGTGAATGCAGTGCGCGATTGATGCGGGCGGATTCGCCGCAGCTGGAGTATGTGAGTGATGAGTAGTAGCGAGACCGATCGGGAGCGCGGGCCGTTAGTGGTGCTATTGCTGCCGGCCGTGCTTGGAGGACTCACGCTGCTTCTCGCGCGGCGTTGGGCGAGTGCGAACGCTTCCACCGCGCTACACAGCACGGCCGTTTCGCGTCGCCGTCGTATACTGAAGGACCCGTTGGCGCGTCGTGCGCTTCCGCAACCGGTGAATCAACAAAGGATGCTGAACTCTCGCCGTATAACTTCCTCCCCGGCTACCCTTGCCGCTACCTGCAGAAAGGTAAAAGCGTGGCGTGTAGGTAGACAGCTGTCCAGCCGTCCTGTCATTTAATTTTTTTATCGTCACACTTTGTTGGCATCCCTGTATTTGTTCTACGTCGCTACTCTATTGCTACAATTGTAATGTTTTCTCTTTCTAACCTATCATGAAAGAATGAGAGCAATAACCTGACATTTTAGTGTTTTGAACAAATTGAATTGTGCTAATCGATTTACGCAATGCAATCGCTCGCGCGAGGATTATTAGGAATGTTACCCCCAAAAGAAACGAGAAAAGCGCTCTCCCTCCGCTGCAGCGCTTAGCTAGTTGGGTGTTTGTGTTGGCAGTCGAGTTGCGAGGAGGAGTGCCCGCCTGGAGCCGCAATGCCGCCCGGCGGCCGCCGCCCGCCGCGCGCGCCGCGCTACTCGCCCGCGCCCGCTCCCGCCCCCGCGCCCGCTCCGGAGCCTCCCGCGGCGACAGAGCCTCCGACGCCGGCGTCTCCGAAGCACATTCCGTTCCCGCCCGTGCCGCAGGACGGCGAGCTGCTGTTCGAGGCGATGACGTTCGTGTTCACGAGCGTGGCGGCCGGCCTGCAGCTGCTGAACCTCTACCGCACAGTGTGGTGGCTCCCGCACTCGCACACCAGTCAGGCAATGGTGAGATTTATATTCTTTATTCTTTATTCATCATTCGTATGGTAGTACACTACGCTTGAATTTACGTTTTTACAATCCGGTTCGATTACACCCACAAAGAAGAGCCGGCAAGAAACTCCGATCGACCGGTCGATCGCGGCTGCTGTGCTGGTCGATCGCGACGAGACCTACAATTATAAATTTTTATGTCTAAAATCCCGCCACATAAAGAAATCATGCAGCGTGTAGCGCCGCCACAGTGCCGCGTCAATATCTATAGACCGATATTACGCGCGTTACCTGTGTTTTATCTTTTAATAAAGTCTCCCGCTTTTCGTGACTTGACTTATTCCCCGGGATGTCCAATCACGCATCGGAATCATTTACCTAGTTCCCGAATGACTAAAAAAATTAAATGTCAATTAA
The DNA here is from genome assembly GCA_946902875.1 of Nematopogon swammerdamellus. Lineage (NCBI taxonomy): Eukaryota > Metazoa > Arthropoda > Insecta > Lepidoptera > Adelidae > Nematopogon > Nematopogon swammerdamellus. The sequence continues at coordinate 734,358 of OX336345.1, read as the reverse complement.
GTAAGGTACGAAATTTTGAATAACTAACTATTTTGAGGAGTTATGAAGTAAATCGCCAGGTGTCAGGAAAATAAAAAGTAGATCTTAGGCTTCATCTACTTGGCCACCCCTGGTCTACATCACTTAATTGTTAACCTCTCAAGCGTCGGCCCCCCAGCGTCCGCTCGGCCTTTTAGCTCGCGCGAACCGTTAGGGTAGGGTTACGGGAAATACCCTTTTTCGAAAAAAATAAAATTATAATAGAGAGCGTCGAGAGCGGGACTGGTGGTTTCCCCGCGTCCTGGTCAACGCAGACTAGCTGACGAGGGCTTGATGCGAGCCGAAACGTGAAGCATGCGCGGGAAATTTAGAGTGGCCACTCGCTAGTCCCGTCCTCGATTAATACCCTCCTCTACTGCCGATGGGCCCGGATATGTTCGGTGAAGCCATCGTAAGCTTAGATCCACACCTTCCTTCCTTCCATCTACACCTATTGCTTAAACATGGTTGTAATCGTTAGAAAATTTCCTACAAATTTATCTACCTGACCAGTCACCGTTATTTTGATTGCAAATTGTGAGTGGAACATTGCACAAATATTTCACTTCACAACTATAGTGAGCTTGCCTTTTTTTTTATCGACTTCATACACTCGCGAATGGATAAAAACCTCCAGTAATAACACATTCACTTTAGAAATTAAATCACATTATTCAAGTTATAATATATTGTTGTCTTGGCTGTCGTGAACACTGATAGTGTACTTGGCGTTGGAACCTCAAACCTTCCTTAAGAGAGGCGGGAGCCTTAACCGCTGGGCTACTCGCCACTGATGCACGTCCAAGTAGTGTTTGAACTATCACCTTCGTGGTCACAGCAAAAAACTTACCAGACAGCTTCTAACACAAACATCCGAAAGCACTTCATAACAAATCGAGTGGTTAACGCCTGGAATAAACTCCCACAGGATGTGATTGACTCCCCAAACACAAACCTTCAAAAACCGATTAGATAAATACATAAAAAGTACATCAACAAACAAATAGCAACAGTGCCCAAGTACGAAAACTAAAAACAAAACAAAACAAAAAAACAAACAAAAAAAACATTTAAATCATTCATTATCTGAAAAAAAAACTGATATGAACACATCAGCTAGAGCTGCTTGTTCATTAAAAAATTAATAAATAAATAAATTATTATCTGTTACAGAACTTCTACTTGATAGATCCGCATGTTGTCGGGTTCATCGTGACTGTGCTGTCCCGCCGGCTGCTGCTCAGCGCCACCACGGCTCTGCTACGCTCGTTCCTTAACACCAAGATGATGGCCCACGCTGCACTTGCTGCCAGGTAACATCTTAGCCATGTTTCAGTTTCAGCTACCTTGCGCCTGGACCGCGCTCGGTCAAGAAGTTTACGCTTATAGAAAAAATGTTGTATTTGTGATAAATTTTTAGAAATAGTGATGACTCGTACTATTTAGGCAGTGGCAAACACTTTTGTCAATGTAGACTAAGTGGACGTAAAAAGTAACCAGTGTAGTTTCTTGCCAGTTCTTCTTTGCTGTGATAATTGAACTGGCAAAATGGTAAAATATGACGAATCCGAGTGCAGTGTACTGTCTATGGATGATGAATAAAGAAGAAGATGTGGAGCGTAGCTTGCAGTGGCTTCACCGAACATATCCGTGCAACACCCGTAATGTCAGCTCAACGCACTCGTTCTGTTCTGTACTGCTCTGAAAATGGTTCAGCATTAATTTTGTTTAGTTGGACTTGGGAAATTACTCCAGGTAGTAACTTGAGGGTAAATATGTAGGTTATTTCTATAAAGCAGCTATATTAAAATGTCGTCCGCTTGTATGCTATCTCACTCTGACAATATTGTTGCCGTTTTGTGCCATCTCACTTGCGCATGCGAGTATCGTCTATGACTGAAATTTTCATCTTTTTGTATTCAATAATTTTATGTATATTTTTTGTGGGTGGTATTTCTAGAATAGAATAGAAAATCTCTATAAATAATAATAATCACATCAAGTAATAATAATTATACATTTTAATCATGTTTTCGGTTACGCAGTATACTAAATACTACTTTAATAGCGGCAAAAGCAGGCCTCACGCACTCTATGTACTTGCGCGCGTTACCTACCTACCGCCCGACGCACCGCCGCCGGCGGTCAATTTCAGTGGAAATTCGTCAGCCGCGCGAAGTATACATAGACGCTCGCCAACGCAACTGCACGCAGCTGCAAAGCAATAACCACTTTACACTCGATCGTTAAGGTACATTTTCGCACGCAGCGATTGGCGACGTGAAACAGCAGGCTATTAAATCCCGAAGGTAGGAACTTTTTCTATGGAGTGATTTATCTGTTACGAAGTAACTATTAAGTAATCTTTGGCAAAAGCCTAAACAAACTTAATAATTTTTGCACGATGGACTTATCGGTAATAACGATTTCGCACAGTCAACGTTCAAACTTGTATTTGTACTGCATGTAGATATTTACCTACGTTCATGTTTATAAAAAGAGTGATGTGTTTGTGTTTACAGAATGTTTATCCTGGGCGTAGTGCTGGGGGCTCTCGCCTGGTGCACATACTTCATCATACTCAAGCATCCGCTCCTCAATGTCTTCTACTTATGCTATCCGTAAGTCTTTAACTTTTTTTTTTTTAGAAAGCTCGACATGTGGCACCATGTTTCACTTACGAGTAGGTGACTTACGATGCCCATGGACATTCTGTGATGCACGGGGATTGCAAATGCCATGCCGGCCTGACAGGAGCCTTTTCACGCCCCTTTTGAAAAACCCCAGGCTGTACTTGGGAGGAAATATATGAGCAGGGAGTGCGTTCCACATTTTCCCGGTTCTGTGAATGAAAGACCTACAGAACCGATTGGTAGTTCGGTTGTATAGGGGTGCATCCCCTGCCCAGTACGCGTAGTGCGGAGGTGGAATGGGGACGATGGAATCGCATTAAACAGAACACTAGTTAAGAGTACGTTCAGACGGGCGGTTATTTATACAGCGGCTACATGGCCGCCTCGATAGATGGTGCAATTGGTCGACTGTCGGTCGTGATCATAAGCACACGTGGGCGCGGTCAGTACTTGGATGGGTAACCGCTCAACCATTGGGAGGCTAACCCGTAGTTCGGATTCCACCTCAAACTAGGGTTTAACCTGCCCGCGTTGATACCACCGCACTGAATGAAAGGTCCGCTGATACGGCTATGTGAATACGTATTTTCCGTCCAGCTCAGTGTAGCCGGCATGACTGGAGGGAAGCGCTGAAATGGTATCACCTACATCACGGAGTAGTAGGTGAAGTATGCAACCGTGAGTTTTCATAAAAACGAAACAAAGTGACCATGTATGGGAACAGCCGCGGTTATCTAGCCGCTCATATGCATACCTCCATACATCGTCATATGATCTATCAAGACCGCCGTATAGCCGCAGAATAAATAACTGCCCGTCTGCATCTACCAATCAAGAAGGTGTGGAACTAAGCTTGCGATGGCTTCACCGAACATATCCGGGCCCATCGGCAGTAGAGGAGGGTGTTAATCGAGGTCGGGACTAGCGAGTGGCCACTCTAAATTTCCCGCGCATGCTTTACGTTTCGGCTCGCATCAAGCCCTCGTCAGCTAGTCTGCGTTGACTAGGACGCGGGGAACCACCAGTCCCGCTCTCGACCTCCCTCTCTCTAACTAGAACATTCTCACTTTCATTGACCGACAGTAAAGTAAAATGAAGACTACCCCTGTTCGGACTCACAAAGCGTTCGGTTATAGTATGTTAGATAGACAAATTGAATAAAGCAGCTTTGAAAAAAAATATTGAGTGACCTGGATCATGAAATACACAAAAAAACATTTATGTAGTTATAAACTGATCTATTTTAGTCTGGCGGGGTGTAGGAACCATATTTATAACCAACAATAACAACACGGGCACGTGAGCACAGAATAGAAAAGAGTACTCCGTACAGAAGCTGCTCTGTACAAACACTCACAAAGAAATAGCTACTCTGCGACGACGCGATAAAGTACAAATTGACTCGCCCAGAGCTGCATGCCTAACCACGATAATTGCCTACATTTCGCTTCTCTTTCTGTCGTGTAACTCTATCTCGAAAGCGCGCCGTTCAGCGCGTTAAGGGCTGTGTCTTTGTGCTGTCTTATTGTGAGGAATAAAATGAAGATGATACCTACCAACTTTTATCGTTCTAGCTACCAACGATATGATATTTAGCTACGGCAAATTCATGCGAACAAATTCATGCATGCGTTAGCGTCACAATTAGTTTCTCACATCGAAGCGTGCATTGCGTGCAACCTTCCAGTGATAGTTTTGTTTGATCAATAAATTTAATGATCAATGATCATCTACAATGTACCTATTATCCTTATACGAATTAGGCCATACACACCACGCTGTTCGGCGTACTAATGTTATTGGCAATATAATAATATCATTTTAAATCAATGACCTCCTACTATATGAATAAATAAATTACTACTGCTACTAAACAAAATACTTACCTTTCTTCGTCTCTCGGCAATGAAAAAAAAGACAAGTTTTCATTTGTCTGTTGACTTTTGCACCTGTCCACTGCACAATAATTACGTGATTTCGACATTTTCTAAATTCGAAAGCGCCACACGCCCGGTCTGGCTGGATAGCGACAGCCCACTGTTAATTGTACATTAGTCGGTACGCCAAGCGGTAGGCATTTAACTCGCGACCTTGAGCGAGTGACGAAGGCCTGACGTGAGTACAGCACAGAGTAACGCGGACAGTGGACACGTCGAAATAACCAAAAAACGGAGCGCGAGTGCAGCGAACACGTGGCGCGCGAGTGAAGCGCAGAGTACACGTCGCAATAGCTCGTTCGTAACTAACAAAAAAAACCTAAGTTCACCGCGGCCTCCCAACGGCGCGCGAGAGGGGGTCACTTGGCGTTGTTCGGATTATAGAGGCGTTCGGATTAGCGAGGCTCTACTGTAATCACTAATTATTTATTGACTATAAACTGTACTGTGCTGTAAATAACTGTTGTAATGTTGTGATTTATTTAACAATTTTATGCAGCTTTAAACCAAACCTTAAAATTACTCACTGTGAATGGATTAGAGTCTAATGGTATTTTTCTCTGTATATTTACTCGTGTATATATTTTGTATGTATTTATATATTTTTATCTATTTATTTATATATATGTTGCATAAGTTATTGAAATGGTAAATCTACATAATTCTTATTTATTCTCTGCCACTCCACACTCATTCATGATAACCCAAAGGTTGGCTGGATGAGAATGCCTATGTCGTTAAGCTGTACCTGTTGCAAATTTTTAAAAGTGCAATAAACATATTTTGATTTGACTTTGATTGACTTTTCTCAATTTGTTTTTAAGAGATGCTGAAATGTTTATTATCTTGTGTGACAATGGGATCCAAAATAATAACATAAATTTTTTTTTTTTCAGAGCAACAATATACTTGCTATTCTTCGGTCTGCAATCAGGGCCGTTCCTCGAACTCGCGAACAGCGACAGGCCGCTGCTGCACTGTTGCTACCCGAGCTCCAACGGCATACGCAACGAGGTGCACTTGCTGAAGTCTGACTTCAACCTGCGTGTGAAGAAGATCCTGTTTGGATCGTTCCTCGGGGCCTACTACACCAGTTTCATACCTTGCTGCTTTGCGCAGGTTTGTTGACGTTATGGAGGGTAGCAAGACTAGCACAGCTCATGTATATATTTTATTTATTTATTTATTTATTTTAAACACTGACAGCTGACAGCTGATGCGTGTATTCTGTTTTTTAATTTATGAGTGCACTTGTATTGTTTTTAAGTATTTTTGTTTGTTTGTTTTTTGTTTTGTTTTTTTTTTGTCTAATTGGTTTTTTAAAGAATTAACCGAGGGGGCGCTGACGGTGTCCTCAGATAATTTGTTCCAGGCCCTTACGACCGGGTGCATCAGAAAATGCTTCCTGGGGTTGGTTCTATGTGTGGGCCATTTTAGTTTTAATGAGTGACCGCGAAGACGTTCTTCAGTGCTCCTTTCGTACATTGACTGTAGACTTGGTACATCGTAGCATTCTTTTAGGATTTTATAGGTTTCTATAATGTCTCCTCGTTGTCTTCTTTCCTCAAGAGTTGTTAATTCCAGTGCCTGTAAGCGATCTTCATATGTTTTTTTTTAATTGATGATACCATCTTTGTTGCTCGTCGCTGTACTCTCTCTAGTAGCTCAATATCTTTTTTAAAATATGGACTCCAAATTTGGTAGCCATATTCAAGTAGTAGTCTTATATATGTCTTGTAGAGTTTCAGAAACAGGTCTGCGGTGATGGAGGAGAAGGCTTTCCTTATTGTATAGAGAAGTGAATTTGCTCTCTTCACTAGCTCAATTATGTGCGCTTCCCATTTTAGATCTTCTGATATCACGACTCCTAAATCCTTTTGCGACTTAACTGGTTGTATTTGGTTTCCACCAATGTTGTATGAGAACTTTGGGTTTTTAGACCCTATGTGGAGTATTGTACATTTACTGCTGTTGAGTGAAAGTAGTCATTCTTTTGCCCAATGTAGAATTGGTCAAGGGTGTCTTGTATGGTCTGATGGCTTATAAGAGGGTCTGCAAAAAATTTTGTATCATCGGCAAAGAGCGAGAAGCTGAGTTTCATGATGGCTGGTAGGTCTGTGAGAAATATCCCAAATAAGATTGGCGCGACGATCGATCCTTGCGGTACTCCGCTGAGTACTGGTTGAGGTTCAGATAGTTGTTCGCCAACTCTCACTCGGAACTTTCTATTTGTTAGAAGATCTTTCAGCCACAATAGTAGTTTCCCACGGAGTCCAAAGTGGTCCAATTTGTGAATAAGTCGGTTTATCGGGGCACGGTTGAAAGCTTTTTCATAATCTAAGTATATTATGTCCATTGGCTTACGCTCATCCCATGTTTTGTTCCAAATGTTCATGCATTCGAGTAGGTTTGTTATGGTTGAGCGCTTGGGTACAAAACCGTGTTGTTGGCTGATGATAATTTTTTCTTGTGTTAAAAATGTTCTTAGTGAGTCACAGACAATTTTCTCCATAGCCTTGCATATAATGCTCATCAGACTGATTGGGCAGTAGTTCGATGCTGCAAGTTTATCCCCTTTTTTGTATATCGGTGTTACTGTTGCTTCTTTCCAGTCTAACGGTAGTTTGCCAGTTTTAAAGGATAAGGTCATTATAAATGCAAGGTGTTGGCACAATTCTGGGGAACATCTTTTCAAATAGATTGCAGGTATACCATCCGGTCCCATTGATGTTTCATCTTTAAATGTTTTTAATACTTTCAGAACTTTCTCCGGGGTAAACTCTACCATTTCTAAAGTATTCTCTACTCTTGGAACAGCGACTTGTGGTAAGGGGTCATCATTCTCTTGTACAAAAGATTTTTTAAACTGTTCTGCAAATGTGTTTGCTACTTCGAAGTGGTCGGTGCTATATGTAATAATAATCAGGGATCAGAATAGCTAGAGAATGAATACCTAATGTTGGGCGAGAAGACATAACGTGTAGTGGTTAAAACCACCTCTTTTGGGAATTCTGAAAAATTCCCGGGAATTCCGGATTTGAATAATATTTCCCAGTACAGCAAAGTGAAAAGCAGAGTTATTAGCAGTGTTCTATTTTAGTTACCAAGTGACCGATTGACTTGCAAGCTATTTTTGAAATTTCATTTGATTCCTCTTGCCCCAGCCAGCCTATGTTATCCATGAAGGCATGAAAGGCTTGTGGCCAAGCAGTTTTGTCTCCGTTGCAAGAGGCAGTGGGTTCGAACCCATCAACTTGCACCATTTTCTTTCTCATTCTCGATTTATGTGAAAAAAATTTTTTTATGTAAACAAGCTTGGGTGGCTATGCCGTGAGACCAATGGTGCAGTCGACAGAGCCAAAATCACCTCCCTCGCGAAACCACGCTCAGTTAGGTGCCATGCCAGCAGATTTGCGGACTGTTTATATAGTTGTATAGTTTGTCATATAGTTTATTATTTTCTCGTTACAACAAAATGGCGTATAGATTTATTGAAATAGCATAATATCTTATTTGGTGGACTGAATAATGTCATAAATTAACAAATTTAATATTGTTGGTCCCAATTAGTCGTACCTATACTACGACGCGTACGCAGCGACGCAGCAAGTGGGGCTGGTGTGGGGCGGTCTGTGCACGCGCTACGCCTCGCATCTGCTCAACTCACACTACTGCGACGCGCTGCATCGCTCCGCGCGACACCTCGGTGGCTGGCGGCCCGTCTCCAGAGATCCCAACAGTGAGTGCTCTGTCATACGTTGTTGTAGGAGGTTAGGTCGCCTAAAAATACATTTCCCAAAGTGTAATCATGTGATCCCCTCGGTGTTCAGCCCTGACTGTCTTTCATGAGCACCGTCAGATGGTCACGGCGTCTGCAGACTGTGATATTATAATCTCCGAAGAGGTATAACCCTTGACCGCTCAAGCCGTTCTCACGCGAGACTGTACCGTGTGGGGTCGGTACTTAAAAAGAATAGCCCCACTGCATCTCTCCCCATCGCATGTCGTAAAAGTCGACTAAGGGATAAGAAAATTCGTCAGCCTCGGTAGCTCAGTGGCGCGGTTGGTTAGTCAACTGTTATTAAGCAACGCTGAGCGCGGTCAGTGATTGGATGGGTGACCGCTCGACCGTTGGAAGCCGACCGTGGTTCGGATTCCACGTTAAACTGTAGGTCCCTTCCCTTCTTACCTTACTAGGTGGTAGGGTTTATCCCGGCCGGGTTGGTACCGCCGCACTGAACGAAACGTCGGTCGAAACGGCTATGTAAATAGTTTGTGTTTTCCGTCCAGTTTAGTGTAGCCGACATGAAATGAAGGGAAGCACTGACATGGCACCTAGTTCACCCTGTGTTATGGGCTGACATCACGGATGTTGTAGGTGATGTAGCTAACCGTGTCAGGTTCCATAAAAAAAAAAAAAAAAGACTGCGTGCCCATAAAGCGCCAGAGCATTTCGCAGGCGCATTTCGTTAGGCAAGGTTTTTTTTTTTAGAAAATAAAATGTATGAACACCTGTAACCGTTAAAATATTTCGTACAAAGTTATCTATAACTTACAGTGCACTGACCTTTTTGATTCCAAATTTATTGTTGAACATTGCACTTCACAAATAAAGTGAGGTTATGTTTTGTTACGATTTCACACACACACATATTCACTTCAGAAATGTTGTATTTTTTTTAATTCTTTACACAAACTAACTACCAATAACACCCAAATGTAAATTTTTCTTCAAAGTTGTCAACAAAGTGAGTCAGCTCAAGTAGGTGTATATTTTCTCTTTTTTTTCAGAAATATAATTGAGCCTTATTCTGATGTTGAAAGAGTGTGTATTTTAATGCCAAAAGTTGGCCGCTCCACCGGGACATCTTTCACAAATGAACTAAATGTGTCAATAAAAATCCACTCTCAAATTCCATTTTCAGTACTATTTCGTTTTTGTTGATGAATTTCTTCAGTGAATGAGTAGAATGTTAGTGTATGATAAATGTGCTCAGGTCAGCCGGTGTCATGGTGCGCTCGTACGCTGTGGCCGTGCGGTGCTCGCGTGGTGACGCAGGACGGAGCGGTGTATGTCGCACACGGCACGATCAATGCTGCCGACCCGAGCAACGTTTCACATCGACGCTTCTATGTGAGTAGAGAGCAAACAGCATTTATGATACTGTTATCACTATTAGGTACTTTTTTAAAGTCTTATATTGGCTTTGGTGCATGCAGTGACCATGTCAACCCCTTTGGAAAATATTACAATCTCATAATATGTATATACATATTTGACTTCAGAAACAGTAACATATATTTTTAACAAATCCTTCTTTTTAGCAAATGCTGACTGCGTGGCTGCATAGTGTTCTAACATCGTATTTAGGGATAGCCAGTTGTTCTCTCGACTGAACCCCTCACACACTCCGCCCGCAAGTAGTTTGCTGATCACACCTCAGTTTGCTGATGGTACTTTCTCCATCAGATGTTGGACTTGTTGAGCAGAAGTTGTCCGGAGCTCATTCGAGTAATTCTGGTAACTCTACTTTCGACTTGACACTGTCGAATCGGGGGGACCCTAGGAGGCTCACTTTGGATTGTCTTATTTTTTTTATGTAATCCGGTATGGGTGGTTGAATCGGAGGGGGCCAAAGGACATGCTCCGACCAGCCAATATCACCTCCGAGAAGGTAGGTGCCATACCGGAGACTTCCCTGAATTGCTGGCTATACTGGACTAGAGGAGAACACAACCGAGGCTGCTATGCGGCCATGTTACATCCAGTACGGTGGTACCAACCAGTCGGCTACAATTTGTACCATATATACCATTATACCCTTGTCCAATGACCGATCTCATGTCAATATGCTCTCTCCATGGCTGGAAGCACACCATTTTAGCCAACGGAATTAGGTCCGAAAACATTATATTAATGGGATTCCATCACTTGCAGCCGACTTCGAGAGTGAATGTGCAATTTCCTTGTCTACTAAGCCAACTAGGTAGGTGCGAAGCCGGGACAGTCGCTGACATGTTATAAATTGCCATTTCTGTATGTTTGCTTATGAGTACAGAACAATTAAATCATCATTGGAAAGTTATTGTTGAAATTAGTTTTAGTACTTCACGATGATTACGGGGTCAAGGCCTTAGGGAGGACTGAAGGAAAATTGGAGAGGAGTATGTCCAGCAGTGGACGCTTACACGCTGACTGACTGGCTGGCTGACGATTATTACATAAATGCATCTGTAAATAAACTATAAAAACAATAATTTAATAAAAAAAGTAAGAATCAAGTTTAGTTAACATCAAACACATCAGTTTAAAACTACTAGCTAGTCATAATAACTACCCTCTAAACCAGGGATGGGCAAACTTTATTCTACGCGGGCCAATATTTACAAACATAATCTAGATGGGTGCCAGGTTTTTGAATTTTTGGCTATAATATAATTATTTGTTGAAATAAGGCTATTTGTATTTTCCGAAATAAAGTTATTTATTGACTGATTGGTTTCAAAATCATCCTTATATATATATAATTCTTCTGTATGTGTGTTTGTCACCTAACCCCGCCTAAACGGCTGGACCGATTTCAATGCATTCCAGCTTACTCTCCCCGACCCGAGTAACCTAGTTAGATGGGGGAAATCTACAAATAGACTATGCCCGTCATGCAAGGAGTTCGTAGGCACGGCCAAACATTTGTTATGCGGATGCAAAATACTACTTGAGCGAGGCCAGTATTCCTACCGTCATGATAAAGTCCTCCAAATCATCAGAGAGGCCATCAACCTGTCAATTGCACGGACCAGGAAAGGGCAAACCAGTAGCGGCTTCCAGAAGGTCAACTTTGTGAAACCTGGAGCCAATAAGCTGCCTAAAGATAGGACTAAACCTTCTTCAATTTTGGGAGCAGCAAAGGATTGGGAATTGTTGATGGACACACATGAGAAGCATTACCAAATGCCTTCGGAAATCTGTACCACAGCATTAAGACCGGATATACTAATATTCTCAAAAGCGACAAAGCATGTAGTACTTGTTGAACTTACAGTTCCATGGGAAAGTAACATACCGAAGGACCACAACATCAAGTTTAACAAGTACTGCAACTTAGTAGACCGGATTGTGAGAAACGGATTCAAGACTGATCTCTTCGCTGTGGAAGTCGGAGCAAGAGGACTACCAGCGAAGTCGCTCTACAGTCTCTTCAAGAATCTAGGGCTCCCAAGATCGACGCTAAGCTCATATATGGAGAGAGCTTCGAAAACGTCACTGGAAGCATCCTACAGAATATGGATAGGTAGAGAGAGGGAGGTCGAGAGCGGGACTGGTGGTTTCCCCGCGTCCTAGTCAACGCAGACTAGCTGACGAGAGCTTGATGCGAGCCGAAACGTGAAGCATGCGCGGGAAATTTAGAGTGGCCACTCGCTAGTCCCGGCCTCGATTGATACCCTCCTCTACTGCCGATGGGCCCGGATATGTTCGGTGAAGCCATCGTAAGCTTAGATCCACACCTTCCTTTGTGTGTATATTCGAGTGGGTCCCTGGATGGTTTGAAAATACAATTGAACCCGGTAGATGGCGTCGTGATAAGTCCACGCGGACGAAGTCGCGGGCACAGCTAGTGTATAATAAATTAATCTACTTCTGGGTCGATGGTCGCGGGCCGGATTGCAACCGTTCGCGGGCCGTAGTTTGCCCATCCCTGCTCTAAACATTTCAATTGTGTCTCCCTCAGGTGGTGTTCCAGAATCCGTCGATGCTGCTCTGTATGCTGCTGTGCATGCAGCTGTCGCTCATCCTGCTGCAGCTGTGCCTCCTCTTCAGCTCCTCGCACTGGCACCACTTCCTCTCCCTCTCCATACTCCTCTTCACCAACTACTACACACTGTTCAAGCTGGTGCGGGACTACCTCGTCATGTGGAAGGTGTACAGGGCCGAACACATGATCCAGGACAAAACGCCGCCCACCTAGCTGCTGTACGATAGCCGGAGACGGCCGTGAGAACTTTTTCGTGGACTCTCGTAGTGTTCGTGTTGTGCTCAGTAGTTTTGTGGAAGTTTCTCGCGTTGCCAGAAAATGAGGGAGAAAAATCTTGCTGATTCCAGAACAATACGCTTCGGAATGTAGCCAAAATGTTGGTTCTGCGAAAATGTTATTCAAGAGCATATCAATATCTACTTTATAAATAATCGCCGCTCGAGAAACGGAGCCGTTAAATGAAGGCAAAAATCCTACATTCGCACTCAGTGATTGCGCCAGTCGCGTGAAAGAGGCGCTAGCCATTTTAGGACTACTTTCTTTATATCTGAAAAGATACTATCTACGATGACAACTTCTTTTGTGGTTGCCGGAAATATCGCTTGTGAGATTGCCAGAAATGTAGGGATTTCACTTGTGACAGGGTTGCCAGACATTGCAGAAAAAATGGTGAAATGAGGGTGCTATTATCTGACAACAAAATTATGGCGGCCATCTCTGAAGTAGGATAGGGAAACTATTGTGACAGTTTCATGCATACTTTAAGTAAAGTGTGTGAAAATTATTTTATTTCCTGTTTGTTGTTTCAGGGTTTAGAATAAGATCTCCTATTGGCTTGTCTTATGCCACAAAATGTTGTTCAAATACATTAATCTTTTACAAAACATTTCTGCAATATAATTCTTTAAAAAAATCGAATAATATAGTAGTTTTTTCAGTTTTAATTTGAAAATCGTAAACGAGTAGAGCTAGGTAACTTTGTTGTAAATTTAAGTCAAAAAGATCTTATTTCGTCTTTAGTCTTGCCAAAAAATTATTTAAGTTTTAAGCTTATGTGGAACACGTGCGATTCAACATGCATGTTGAACAAAATTTGCATGTTGCATTGGGTTTTTTTTTATCTAAATTTGTGAAAATACGTAAATGGACACAATGTGTAGGAAGCTCAACGTTTCTCTAATGGAAGCGCAATCTCCTTCACACATAATTATTTCTTAGTGCTTCCATAAAACATGAGAGGTTTGTAACGAGGTCCAGCGACTGGCCGACTGCGAGTTTGAGTGTTTTGTTCAGTCTGCATAGTTCTAGAAGATTTTTGGTCACAGTAAGACCCACCGATCACTGAGTCGTAGGGACGTTACAAAGCGTCGGTGCCGTGTCAAGTGCAGAATGAAGTGAGGACAGTCGGGGCTGATGACGGAGAGATGTCCAATCAAATGCGGCGCTCAGTTGCGGTGCGCGTCGGTGGCCATGGTTACGTTGCGTTCGTAACCATCACCATCACCATCACCAACGTACTAGGCGGGATGCGCGCTGATGTGTGGTTCCTAGCCTCGGTGTTCGGTGGTGTGGAACCTTCACAGAAAATGCCGAAACAAATACATTACGCACACGTACTTGTGTGCTGTATGCGTGATCTTTTAACGTCTCTGGATATGCACAAAAGATTTTATCTCCAGTTTGCAACGGTTTCACCAAAACTGTCACTATTAAGGGGGGTACTAGGCAAAAGCACTTCGTATTTCCCTAACCATACCCATATTTCAAGTGATTTAACTATAAATTTATATGCCTATAGTTAGGTAAAGATTCAAGGTATAATGTGAATACATTATTTTTAATTTAATCTTATAAATTCCCTTAAAAATATGTGGTTGAAAAGTGGTAAAATCGTTCAAAAATGTCTTCGCTATTTCCCTCGCCATTTTGTACAAATGCATCTAATACGAAAAATGCTTCATTGAGCTTAGAGTCAATAAGACTAAGAATCATCTAAATAAATTCAAACGCTTACAGAATAAATGGTTTTTCACTGAACTATCTTTGAACATTCTAAATTTTGGGCCGTTGCTGTGCACAAACATTTTTTGTATTTGTAACGAATCTAGCAAAATGCATTTTCGAACGTTTTTACCACTTTTCACCCACTTATTTTTCAGAGAATTTGCAATATTATATTACAATAATCTATCACACATTATACCTTGAATCTTTACCTAACTATAAGCATATAAATTATAGTTATATCTATTGAAATATGGCTATAGTTAGGATAATATGATGTGATGTTTTGCCTAGTACCACCCCTTAAACAATATCACGGTTTACAATGGCATACTAAACTAAAACCTATCTAGACCTATGGTATAGACTGGGATGCTACCAGTACATTCAACATAGAAATTCTCAGAATTTAAAAATTAAAATTCAAACTTAATAAAGTCCTGCGGTTTATCAGCAGCGGACGTTGGTTTGGTTACTGACCATCAAAGAGGAAATAGAGAAAAGAACACAAGCAAACTTTTATCTCCAAGTCTCCAAAATCATTTAAACAGTCTGGTATTGGATTTGTTGGAAAATGCAAATCAGGTTTCGTGGTTGAAACACATAAAAGCAATCATCGCGACATAAAGTAATGAAATGATTATGATGCTGCATGCTAATGAGTGTGCAGCATCCCACGGACATAAAACATACCAGACATCTGATAAAGGCCACTATAGTGGCCGATAGCAGATAGAAAATGAACGAAAAAAAAAAACATTCACTATGAAGCTTCATAGCTGGTCTTCAACATTTAACTTCCGCAGTGTTAGTTTGATCAGAGGTTGTGCGCTTACGCCCCGAACTCTGTATTAGTAGTAAAGTTGAGATTTTTTTATAAGACTGATCAAATTTATTTATTTTTGTATCGTTTGAAGATGTCTTTAGAAGATGGAGGTGCATCGTGTGTTCTCTCCACACTGCCACTTGAACAAAATGCAAACTTTGTTTTTGTTATATTTATTTCACAAAGTACTTACAACACATCCCACTCAGGTTAGCTGCTGAGGCCGTGATGTCTCTATGGCGATACCATCTAATTGCGTTCCACGGACCACCAGTACAGACTTGAATGGTACGTGTTGTACTTCTCTCTTTATCAACATAAGTTTTCAACTTTTGAAACTCTAGTTTCACTGGTACCTAGGTAGTGAAAAATAGAAATTTCTCTATACATACAACCCTACATTTATAAGATTTAATGTCTGCTGTCTCTGTGGATGTATGTATGTATGTATGTTCGCTTATAACTCAAGGACAGCTGAACCTATTCGCTTGCTATTTTTGCCTATGTAATGCGACATATCCCGCCAGGTTATAGGCTGTATAGCATCACACCATTATTAATATGAGCTAAGCAGTGAGGTCGAAAAAATCTATCAATCTTTCATAATATGATTTACTCAAAAATTACTTACAAATTTACAGTTTTCACCGACTTTACTGCAAGCGTAGCGGCGGGCATAGCCAGTTATGCCATAAAATATAGCTTCCTAGCTCACGGTGCAGCTGGATTTATAGTTGAATCACAGTTCGGCATGCTCAAGTTTGCAATTTGCTGTTAAATATTGAATAATGGACAAAACTGAGGTAGGTACTTAAATTGTAATAATGTAAGGTATTTGCAATGTTGAATGCAGACCACGTACAAGCAAACGTAGCGTGGGATGCCCCACGGCTAGGCGGACAGATGACCTGAAAACGATAGCCGGGAGTGGAGGGATGAGAAGAGCGGAAGACCGCGTGTGGTGGCGCGCCGTGGGAGATGTCCAGCAGTGGACCGACACAGGCTGATGATGATTTGAAATGTGGCATTTGCCTTCAGGAGGAACATTTATGCAATTAAAGGCTGCAACGAACTAGATCCCTGATTAATCTAATACTTTGTAAAAGTGGAAACTCAGTGAGTCAAGATAACATAATAGAAGCACCCATCGAGGTATACAATATAGACGAGCGGTCCCATACAAAATATTTCAAAAAATCGGGCACACCAGCTTAATGCTGGCTGCATATAAAACTGACGTGCGGTGTGGACTATACAGCCACCATCAATTTGGGGTGGCAGCTTACAAGCCACGATTGCCCACCTATGGATTTTTCTGGTCTACGGATGCATCAGTAAATGTTACATTGAAATAATATTATCCAAGGCAAATTAGAAGGCACCAGAACCCTGTCACTCTCATTTCTCTACTCTCAAACTAACGTTAAAAGGTATCCGTTTTCAATGACTTAGCCCTGTCTCGCTCTCCACGGAAGTGAGAGCCACTATTTCGTCACCTAGTGAATGTGACAGGATTTGGGTGCCTTCAGACCCTGCGCGCAGGTAATATAAAGTTACTGCTGAATTCTATAGCTTCAGTTTGCTTTAAGACACTGGGATATGTTGTGAGTCTGGTGACTGGTGTAGTGCGGTAATTTCGTAGGCGAACATTTTGCCTATTGCCAAATACAAAAATGTGTACAGATGTTTTAACTCACAAAGGCGGGTGAGCCATACTTGTAGTTGTGACAAGCGCGATTGTGTGCGGCTCGGACGATACTGAGCTTAAACAGACAAAAACAGCTTTACTCACAACTAAACCCAACTCTTCCTTCGTGAGATAAAACAACTGTAACTGGAACTATTAAGAGAATGTACACGTAAAATGTGATACGGAAATTGAAGAAAAACAAAACACATTAAATAAAACAAATTTACAAATCTTAAAGCTTTACAACCAAGACAGCCTTTTGTAAAATAACAATAAAATTTGTAATACATAATTCTTATTGATTTATTTTCAATCCCTCATTTCCTTTTTATTTAACAGGCACAATATTATTGTCAAATCATAAAAAAAATTGTACTTATGCTTTCCTTCAAGGTACTGTGTGGTTGAGAACCTACTTCTGAGATGTGACAATTCACAACCCTAATCCATTACAAAAAAAAAATTAAGACATAAATATACCTCCCACAATTCAACATTTTAATTTTTGTCTTGCGATGAGGCGGCAGATTTCAGTGGGACTAAGGAAGGAAAACAGTTCTGTTTATAAATCTTATGGACATTATTTTTTATTAATCCCAATCTAATGTTTACATGGATAAATGTAGCATTTTTTAAAATACCACTGCACTCTCCCTGATTCACCTATCTACTAGTTAACATTACATTACTGCTCATTTTGCTCCAATCCAAGTGGCAACTTTGCTACTGTCATTTATTTGAATGTTGAACGACTTGAGCTTGTCCCTCGCCACGTCGCACGCATCTAGCAAGTCTTTATCTTTTCTCTGCAACGCATTTAAACGCACCGTATGTCTAAATTCTACCAGCGCGTCCGTGATGCCATTGGATACATCCACTGCAGTGTTTCCTGAGTTTGCACAAACATTTACTCCCAACATTGTCAGCGCACTCTTGACATACTCGCCAATAAGTAAAATTGGCACAGGATAATAGTCCTTACTATTGCTTTTTATGATTTTAGAGGCAACACCTACTAAATTAAGCATACAATTTAAACTTTTAGACGTATCGAAGTCATCTCGTAGAGCGTTGTCGACTAAATCTTCTAGCATTTGCAGTTTCTCAATTAAAGTTGCATCGTACGTTCCGTCGCCACGAGTCGGATCATTGACGTAAAGCTCACAGTCCCGGAGGAAGAACTTGAATTTATTGAGAACAACGGTTGCATTTTTCATCATCTCCTCGCAGTACTCCATGGAGTTGCGATAGTTGGAGAGGAGGCACGCCATTCTAAATGAGTCTGCGCTGTATTTTTCCAGCAGCTGACCCACGCTGACCGTATTCTTGAGGGACTTTGACATCTTAACGTCATCCTTAACGTGTAAATGTCCAACGTGCAGCCAGTAGTTGGTCCACTGGCGCGTGCGGTGATACGCGCACGACTGACATTCCTCGTTCTCGTGATGCGGGAACTGAAGGTCGACGCCGCCTGCGTGGAAGTCCACCTGCGAACCGAACACCTTGCTCACCATGGCCGAACACTCGATGTGCCAGCCGGGCCGCCCGCGACCCCACTCCGTCTCCCAGTACGGCTCGCCCGGCTTCACACCCTTCCACAGCGCGAAGTCCATTTCGTTCCTCTTGCCCTGCCCGCTCAGTTCAGAGTTGTCCTGCATTGTTTGAAGTTTTCCGTAGCTGCCGTACTTTTGGCTGTCAAAGTAAACGGATCCGTCGGCGACGGAATACGCGGCGCCGGAATCTATCAGCTTCCGGACGAACCCCTCTACTGACGGAATGTGTTCGGAGACGCGGGTCACTATGGGCGGCTTATCAACGCCGAGCTTCGCCATGTCGAGCCAAAATTCATGCTCGTACTGTTTGGCGACTGCGCGGAAGTCGGTGCTAGTTTCGTTAGCTTTTTTAATGATTTTATCGTCAATGTCGGTGATGCCCATCGCAGTGACGAGCTTGACTCGGAAGAAGTGGCGCAGTATGCGCTGTACGACGTCGAGTTTGACGTAGCAGCTGGCGTGGCCGAGGTGCGCCGCGTCGTACACGGTGGGCCCGCACGAGTACCAGGTGGCGACGCGCCGCTCGCTTAGTATCACCGGCACCTTCTCGCCGGCCACACAGTTGTACGCGTGGACGTCGATCGGCTCCCCCTCCGGCATAAACCATTTCGTATCCTTGAATGGTTTCAGGCGTGAAATATTGGAAAAGTGCCGGGTTTTCGCCGGGACAGTTTTAATCATTTCAGTTTACACACAAGCGCACAATCACAATCACAAGTGGTTATATCCTCTTTGCTCAAAGAGTAAAGTAATCCAGGGCAAAGAATATAATACCCCACCATATAAGTTACTCTATGCACAAAGATGGCGGACGGCGGAAGTTTGTCGCGTCGTCGTTGTAATTAAAATATATGTTAGGCTATTCCGACGCCGGCAACAGTTTTTTCTACGTTTTTTCTGTATGGACTTGTAAATAAGCATCACATAGAGGTGAGATTGTATTAGTGCGCGCCTCTCTGCCTGCTGTCAAATAAAGAAATAGCCGATACCATGCCGATGGCCGATAGCGTTATTTATTATCAAATCTCGTTTGCCGTTTGCAGCTTCGCATATTCATTATTGAAAAAGTAGCTAGAACTCGAGTCGACATCGCGTCGTTTCATTCCGCGCCATTCTGTGTTCCGCGCTACGCCGTTCTTTGCATTCCTCGTTCAATATCAAGCTGTCTCGCTGTGTGTAGTGCTGTGCTGAGTGCTGTGAATTCTAATGCAAAGCAAGCAATGCATTGTTGGATTGGATACCAGTCTACAGGCTTCCACGTGATGCGAGGCGATCATTCATTGTTGTTTAGTTAGTAGTTGATGTTATTGTCGACAGATCGCTGCCGACGTTTTAACCGCACTTTTTCAGGCCGTTGTGCTTTCTTATGTAGTTTACAGATATCTTTCCTTAGTTGACAAACTTATTTTCAGCTCGCGTCGCGCCGTACCGACCAACCTTGAATCAACTAGATTCAACGACAATTCATACCCCTGATCAACCTCAAGCCCTCGCCCCCTATTCCAGCAACAAGTACATCATCGTGTAGGTAAGTGCGCGAACAATACTCTTGCTTTATGCAGGTTGAATTTTATAATAATTCTCTCTACCTACTTAAAAGAGCGTTCCGGCTACTTATCGGCGTCAGGAATGATATGATGCATCGTCCGAATCCTTATCCAAATTTATACTTTACTAGCTGTTCCCCGTGGCTTCGCTCACGGCAAACTCGGTGTGTTCCCTTCGCTGCCCTCCCCCCCACTAAAATCCGTTCCATACAAAATGTATGAGAAAATGAATTTTCTTTATAATTTCTTTTACGAAGTTTTAAATTTTTTGTTTGTATTTTGTTATTCGGGGTGGAGACAATTCTAACAAATCGAAGATCATAAAAATCGGTCTAGCGGTTCTTGAGTTATGGATGGTGTAACTAACACAACTTTGTTTTATATATATAAATTTAAACACAAGGTGTCAACCTTGGGGGGTGGGTGTACCTACTTATAAATGCAAAGAAGTTGTGCTTGCCTTTATTACAGAGAACTAAATAAAAGCCACTGCTGTCAACCTAATTGATTTAAATACGCCTGCTGGTGTGGTGCGAAATAGTTTCCTAACCATTCATTCATGTTTGTATGTAAATATAGGTAAAAATACGCCGCCAGTGCTCCACGTTCATTGTACTACATGGATATCTACAGCGAGTCCAAGCTGAACGATGAAGTTCCTGATCCTTCCCATAGCTCTGTAAGAAGCTCGTTGGTAAGTATATTGTTATTTGGCAACAATATAGAGAGAAAGATTACACATAGCACTTCAAATCATGTCTACGCATGTGTGTGTGTGTGCATCCACATTAGTCATGTCTGCTCGTTCACTATACTGATTCGCTCTTTGTAGTTCAGTGAACGCGGTGAACTAGTGCGGTCTCGTTGTTCAGCTGCTCTCTTGCTCAGTTAGCTCAGGCTCGCTAAAGTAGCTCATGCTGAGCGTGAGCGGACGGAGCAGCAAACTGCGCTCCCGCCACCGACCGACCGACTGCGCGTCTTGCGGCTCGCGCCTTCGCTCGCTCTCACCTCCGCTCGTTCGGTCGACCGACCGACCGTCTGACAAGGAGCGGCTGAGCGGCTGAGATGTTTTGCTCAGTTGTTCTGAGCTTGCTCATCTGCTCACTTCAGTGAACTATATCGGTTCGGTCGGTCTTAATCCACATCAATCAATCAATCATCAATCAATCAATCAATCAATACTAATAATAAATCTGTAAGGGATGGTCATGGAGTAAGTTGCTTTGTTTTTTGAGATGTTGGGTTTGTAGACTCTGTGTATGACACTAAAACTAAATTTACGATTGTTAGAAATCATTTCTGTATGTATGTATGTTCCACCATAACTCTTAAACCGATCATCTGAATTTGATGAAACTTCGTACAAGCACATTTACCTACATGGGACACAGGATAGACTAAATAAAATTCACCTTTGGTTACACTAAAATGTAGCTCTCATACAAACCGAATTGTTCCGCGCGCCGAAATAAAGGTACGCGGTAGTGGGCATACTTACTTTTTTCTATTTAAATACGAATTACACGCGAGCGAAGCCGCGGGGAAAAGCTAGTACAGAATAAAACCAAAACATTGCATTAAAATCCATCTCATGATAAGAATACGCTAATGTTTTCCACTCGCGTATCTGCCTGCGGGCTGCAGACATAAGAGACACAAGAGTCACGCAAGCATTTTGACAAAATTAATGTAAATATACTATACTTGCCTGAAGTGAGACGTTTAATATCTCATGTACCAATTATGTACCTGTACCAATTATCACAATCAGTTTGTGAAAAATTCTTCTGTGGCATTAGACTCGCCTATTTGTTACCTAAACTTTGTGTGCAAATAAAGAATACATACATATAGTCCGGCAAGTGATGTAAGTAAGGCGGTAAGGGTTAAAGATTATATTTCAAAATTTTCAGCTCCAGTCTCAAAATACATCACAGCCAAACACCAGTGTAATTGGGACATTACTATGGATGGATGAATCCAATAACCGAGGTATCATTGTGTTATTTAATTTGAAAAAGTTAGTTTTCGTGTTGATGATGGGTAGAACTCCGCACCGGCTGCTCTACCACTGATGGAGGGGCTCAGAGTAATTATAAATTATAGAGCGCATAAGTGTTAATTTACTATAACCATCTGTAACAGTCAAAAGTGCAGTGGAAACTTGTAAAAACTACTCTTGGAAACACACATCGCCTGTCTACACTCCGGAACATTTTGACAGGACAGCACCATAGATGCGCTAGCTCTATATTTTAGTTATTTCCTTTATTTCACGTTTTTAGAATATTTTTATATTAATTTTACATACATTTTACAAAAAGTAATAAAAATACACAAAATTAATACAAAATCTAGATAAAAACGGTAATTTCCACTGACGGCGGGAGGCAAGCCTCCAAGCACGCCGGCGGGTGCAGGCCGTGACTACGGAGCTCTCCGAGACGACGCGAGGCAAGCTACGAGCGATAGGTGGTGGTACTAGACTCGTAGGCCACCACCACCCCCATCTCGGAGAGCTACATATCCGCCGGTCTGCGGGGCGAACGTCACGCAGTCCTTTTATAGACTTTGCTCGTGCGTGCGTGCGTCACCGTTGTGCACTGTACCGCCACACCGGTAGCGGGGGCTGTACAGTTATTATTACTGTGAGGGTATAGGGCTTTTCCAATCATATGGGAGGGAAGTGACGGTCATACACTTCCACCGTGTCCAGCCGGATGATGGGAAGCAGTGTACACAACAAAAAATGTTCGTACTGCTGTGCAGAGGTTTCCTAACTGTGTTCCCACCAAGAGCAACTAGTGTCAAATACACATCAATCTTTGTTAAGACAGAAATAAGTTGTGCATGCTCCTGTATTTGAACCCACTACCTCCAAAATTATGTTTTGTTCTGGGATTTTTTTTTTATGTTATCTGATATGGGTGGCTGAGTCAATATCACCTCCGAGAAAATAGGTGCCATACTGGAGACTTGCCAGGATTGCTGGCTATACTGGACTAGAGGAGAACACAACCGAGGTTGCTATGTGGCCATCTTACATCCAGTACGGTGGTACCAACCCAGTCGACTACAATTTGAGCCTACTACCTAGTTAGGGGTAAGGGAAAGGGACCTACAGTTTTACACTGGTTCCGAACGGTGGAGCAGCAGGTTTGGTAAAATAAGAAATTTCTACTTTAATAGATGACACTAGTGACTTGCGTGCTGGTAGCCTAGTGGGCAAAGCGTCGGCCGCTGAGTAAGAGGTCGTGGGATCGAAACCCACCCACTACTACAGTTATTTCTGATTTTAAAATCTTGTAATAGGTTGTATGCAAATTTACTCAACACACCGGTGAAGAAAAACAATACAGAAGCAATACGAAGGTATTCTAAGTGTATAACATTTGACTGGAATATATATTTATGTATACCTATTTAAATACTTGCAGTATGACACTACTACTGCGAAAAACCTGGAAGATCAGGTGCAAGGTGCTGGCAGTTTTATGGAATGCAGACCGTAGACTGCTGGGCCGATGAACTACAAGCGTGTCTTGTCCGCCGAGGCGCCGATGAACACAAACCAGTTGCGAAGAAACCTCGCACCGATGATTTTAATACAATAGTAAGTGTTATTTTATTCCTGATAGATTCAACATCTCCACTTAATTATAAAACACTAGGCTACCTGCATGTCTGTAATTTTAGAATTAAAAAAAAAAAAAAATTTGGGGGGCTTGTTAACGAAACTGATGATAAAAATCTATTCTTTGGAAGTGTTTTTCTGTCTGTCCCTATGTTTGACCGCTTTTTGCAATAAAACGGCTAATAGACTATTCCACCATTTTTCTTTATTTTTTATATTGAAAGAACTCTTCCTAACTATTTTGGTATAAGCTTTATTGCTATACGATAAGAATTTACAAAGTTATAGCTATTTGAAAAGATGCAATTTTAATCTTATTTACCTGACCTACATCTAAGGTAAGGCTTGAGGCTGACTTAGTAAAGAAGAGGCTACAAATGGAGCTTGAAAATATTACAGATGAGGAGGCAGATGTCAGCGACGAAAACGAAGCTTCTGATGTACAGCAGGAAGCTAACGAGAACGCGCGGAGCAGTGGGTGTGCGACACCACACCCCCGCACCCCCGCCGACCGACGCGACGACGGCGTTAGGCGCACTGACGACACACGAGCCGCCGGAGGGACTTCCGTAATATCGCAGCTCGCCAAAGCGATTCTGGAGCTCGACTTCATTATATGGGCGCTCGCACCACAGTGTTTGAATAAAAAAAATTTTTTTTACAAATTTCCTTTGTGGTGCGGGCCCCTAGGCTGCAGCCTAGGTAGCCTATGCTTGATAACGGCCCTGCCTGGCCGAGATGGACACGTACGAGTGGTCGACGTACGCACCGTCGAAGAACTGCTGCGACCTCCGGCGTAGAGGATCGTCCGTCTTCCGGTCCATGAGGTCGTCGGAGACCAGCCTTCGACCGAGGGGAGTGCGTTGGCGACGGACGAAAAAATAAATTGCTATGATTTTTAATCTGTTTGTTTTTGTATATTTTTTCTTTTATGAACCTGTATAGAATTAATATGAATATTTCTGAAGAAAAACGTGAAAATAAAAACATAGTAATGATAATTCTGACACCACGTACCTACCTATTATAGACATAGTGTACATTTTGTAACACTTGTTTTTAACTAATTGTATTGACGGTTTGATACATTGAGTATCCATCATGGACCTGGCCAATGGATCTTCTGAGAATGATCCATATTTTTTGACATGGTACTACATTGTAATACGACAAATACTAATTTAAATAATTGGGTTCCAGGATGGTGACCACAACTGGAAACCCGTGTTGCCTCTCGTATCTCCGGCAACGAGTTAGTCTGGGGATACAGAGGGGCAACGCGGCCGCCATCCTGGGAACCATCCCGGGGACGACGCCCCTTGAGGAAATATATAATTTATAAGTTAGTTTTTAGTTTTTAGTGGTTTTTAGTTATAGTTTTTTTTTTTCTTTGTTAATTAGTTATATTTGTCTATTTAATTTGATAGGTAGTTATAGTTTGTGTATTGTGTATATTTTCCTGTTCATTCTGAAATAAAGTTTATACTCATTAAAAAAAAAATTAAATAAATTGATAATATTACGTATAAAATTTCTGACAAAGGCCTTTACGCCTGATATAGTAGATCAGAATTATTAAGCGTATGATTAAATATAAATTTAATGTTTATCAAGTTCTGAAAGCAAATTGTAAAAAGGATTAATTTATTGACAAAAAAGATAATATATAAATGACTTCATTGACATTGTTGATTTTATTATGTTTGGTGGAGGGAGAGAAGAATGATAATAATAGGGGTCGGCGTTTGATATGCATAACATTAAAAATTTTAAGTGTGAACAAAACTGTTTTGTTATTTTAATCCTAAACAAAGTGTGGTAATCATTTTGCACCATTTTGAAAGACTTGTTTGAATTAAATTGGTCTCTGTACATCCTCAAAATATCAATTAAGTAATTGTTTGCCCACTCACTAGGTACATGAACTTGAACTCAAGAAAGTATCCAGTAACTAGTCGATGGGAAGCACTGAAGACAGTGTGTGGGGAATTGGGGATGTACCCTCAGAGGCTATGCCTAACAAAACAATGGAATTATACTTTGTGATCTTTTGTACCACCACACTGCCTAATTCACTCTGTGTTTGGGCTGACATCTGATGTAGGTAGCTATCAGATGCAGTGGATGCAGTTCCAGATCTTCCATCAAGGTGGAGAGGCGACAGTCTAGGTGTTCCGAGACATTCTCGCGGCCCGTCAGTCATTCGTCCGCTGTTAATTAATGAGTGGGGAAAAGGGCCCCGGGTGCGTTGAGGGGAGGGGAACTTCTGCATCAGACAATGATAGTACATACTACCTACTAATTTCCAGTCAAGTTGACTTTAACAGTAAGTAAGTACTTACATTCATATTTATAACATAAAGTAGGTACACAACATTTGCGCAGGACAGGATTCAAATAATATTATTGCGTCTGTGATGTGACTAGGTCTTCACCTAGGTAGTCTGAGCCTTTAGCTGCAATCTGTACACACAAAGAAACGGAAACTACTATTTGTTTGTACGGGAACGGAACACGTCAGTCATACGATCGCCGCCTCCTACCTATCTAGTACCACGACGAACACCGAGAAACAGAAAATTATGCTAAATTACTAAAAGTCTTCTCCCGCCATACACGCCCGACTATATTCTATTTTAATTTTATTTCTACATTCGTTCGAATCCAGTCATCACATCAAGACCAAAGAGACATAATATTGACCTTTTTTGACAACTACAAACAAAAACACAAAGAATATAATCAAAAACATATGATCGGCGGCGTGAACCTTATATACAAGAACTGTCAAATTCCGCAAAAGTGGCTATTCCGACGCCGGTTATTGAAGTGTGTGTGCATTTGTGTACACGCAAAGTATATAACACGTATATCGTAAAATCAGCATAGAGATGGTAGTGATATGTAATAGTATTAGTAATACCATAGACAAACGGCGTCGGAATAGCGGCGGCGTAAAATATATATATTTTTGTGGTTCTCGCGGGCCGAGAATTTATACAACAGACGTTAAAGCTACAAAAGAAATGGCTGTATACTCTAATGAGTTTTGCCTGTTTCGGGAGACGAATTAAATAAAAAAAAAAAAAGATCTCTGACTCAAACAGAATATAACCCATAACGTTCTATTTTTAACGGAATATTTTTTCCCTTAGTCTGTGCGTTACTCTAAAAGGCAAGCGAAAGCGACACAATATGAAAGAACATAGGAAGATCAGCTGTTTTCGCGCGCACCCACATGTACGAAACGAAACTGGCGTATGCTGGCGCGCAGGCGGCACAGGCACAGACAACGCAGACATCGTAGCTATAGATGTTGCGTGAGGCAGGTGATGCAGACGCAGAACTCTGCGTATGCTGCGCCAAGTCAGTGTGTTTTTCTCTGTTGATATGTTAAGTTCAGAATCAGATTCAGACTACGAATTAGACAATATTGTTTTATTATACAGTCACACAATAAGAAGAAAGTCTATATGGCAGAGCTTGTTTTGTTTAAAGTTAATTTCCTTTGCAATTGTAGCCCACAACATTTCTTTGTAGGTCTTTTTAGAATAATCGGGGTGACCAAAGTTAAATAGACATGGCTCACTTCTCACAAGTTCAATTAGTTTTTCCATTTTACGAATAAATTTAAAGAAATACAAAAAAACAACTTGGAGCTGCGTCGCCTGCGCGCAGAAACTGTACACTGAGTACAACTCGACGCAGACGCAGAAACTGCGCGAAGCAGGCGCGTGCCTATGCGGCACGCGCCTGCCGTGCAGCTAGTCGTGGGGAATATATTATACAGCAGGCAACATATTATATTATAAATTTACAGCATTTATAACGTTAGAAATATTCCACCACATCTGCTGTTTGCTGTAATGCTGTTTGCCATTTATCTCGTACGTACCGCCATCTAGTTGATATAATAAAAATTATTTGTTGTAGCCTGTAGGTATTTGAAGCTGTCGCTCGATAGAGGGCAGTGTTTATAGTATTTTGTAACTTAACCCTTAATGCAATGACTTAAGGTTACATTTTAAATAATTAAATAAAACAGCAGATGATGATATGATATATTTGCAACGTGCGAGACGTTGGAAATATATCATAGACTAGACTGCTGTTTTTATAGTATTTTGTAACTTAACCCGTAATGCAATGACTTAAGGTTACATTTTAAATAATTAAATAAAACAGCAGATGATGATATGATATATTTCCAACGTGCGAGACGTTGGAAATATATACTTTTTAATTATTTACGACGACGCGGCAAACCAACTTATTCATCCGCCATCTTCCTTCGCAACATTCTTTATAAACTTATAAAGGAAAGTTAATTAACAACAAGGAAGGTTAAATAACAATATTCTCTGAAGATTACAATGACAAGTTGTGCAATCTTAAAATTACTGATTTATTAACTGAATAAAAATATTATAAAAGCCATTACAAATACATAATAAATACCGTCGAAAATATTATATAAATTTTAAAGAAATGGCAGAAGGACCCGGCATCCAAGCCAATAATTAAAAAAAAAATTGACCATAGACACATTTCTGATCTGTCTGCTTGCTGTATTCCCGTGATATAATATTTATCGCTTATTTCAAATATGCTAGTTATTCCAACAGCGTTAGGTTCAAATTCCAACAACACCACCAAAAACAGCATTCTAACGATACAGCACTTTAAAACAGCTGCGATATAAAAACAGCAGATCATTATAACGTGCTGTTGAAAAACAGCCGTTGTCCCCCTCTCTACGTGCAGCATACGCAGGTTCATATATGTCTGTAGAATACAATATCTGTGCGGCCCGCGCCGCACAGATCTACGTCGCGCAGAAATGTCTGCGCGCCAGCATACGCCTAGCCTAAACATTCTGGCGCAACTTCATACAATAAACTCGTTTCTATGAAAAATGGCATAATTTTAATGGCGGCCATCCCACTCCTGCTTACTCATATAGCGATGTCCCTATCTCGCATGACAGCTTCCGTCCGGTACTACGGTTATATTCTTTGGGCGGCTGGCACGCCATGTTTTCTTTCAATGTCTTTCTCGTCTCCTGACCTGAGTCCTGGCCTGACTCCGCGTATCTTGCCGAAATACCCCTTGTTTTTGCTGTGATTTAGCCTGTAGCGTGAAAGTGAGTTGCCGTCGAATGCATCCATTGCAATGCGGCATTACAGGAGATGTGAGATGTGTGGTGCGGGGATATCGGGATATTAGGACTAAGATGAATGTTTTCACGGAAATGTTAGGTTTTGATATAGACTAATGGTAAGAGAATTTTGTATAGATATTTTAAAAAGGCAAAAAATTATGCTGTATAAACCCAACCTAAAAAAATCAAGAAAATTGATAAACGGCTGAATTCACGGCACTTCCTAATGCAGTGGTGCCAACATGACAGCTACAACCGGATATTTTGGAGCGGCCATTGAAATTATGCTAAATTTCATAGAACTATTTTTTGTATGAGAGTTCCGTCTCTTAAAACGTAGTGGTTATATTCTCTTTGGTGCGTAGCGACGCATCTTTATTAACCCTGGTTTTTTTTTAAACCACCAAAACATCACTCATACTCATACCACACATACCACTTCAACCGTTTGGTCAATTTAGAACCGCATGTCTCTTTCTACCTTTTAAGGCATTGCTTTTATATTCCAAAATTTACATACCTTCTCCGCACAAGTCCATTTTGGAACCACATAGAGGAAATATTAGGTTTAGATAACATTTTAAAACAACTGTAAACACTATTGACGTGATAACGTCTTATAAATTGACGAACACCGGCTGCACGCACGAAAAAGTGTCACGTTCCATCTGAGCCTGTGTGTGCAAGCGAGAGCGCGTAACAAGCGATAGAGAGGCACAATCGGCCCAAGCGGCAGTGTTGCGAAACGTGCGGTAATTGCCGTATCGTACGGTAATCGAGGCTAGAAATCGACAAATGTACGGCGTACGGCAGCGATAGGGGTGCCGTACGACAAAATACGGTAATTCTTATAGCTGTGTTTCTTTATGACGTTATCACGCAAAACTATCGTCCGTAAACCGACTTTACAGACAACCAATTTTTTTAAATGGATCTCGTGTCTGATGAAATAAATATATTTGATTTGATTTGATAAGGACACATGGGGCTCGAGCCCAGGGCCCTCGGCTCGATAAAGGGCCCAAAGTGCCGACGTCGTCGTCGTCGCTTACACCGAAAAAGAGGATCTCAATCTTTTGTGTATTTGAATGCATGATTGCAGAGGGGGCGCAAGGCGTGGGTGACCGCCCACGGCCTCGCGGCCCAAGGGGCATCGCGCCTCGAAAGTTCATGCAGCGGAAGTCCATTTCGACAGTCAAAATCCATAAAATCCATCCTCTAGTGTCACCAGAGAAGGCCTCGCAAAATGTATCTTGCCCAATTCAAATTTACGTCTTTCCCCGCCACTGCATGATTGTAAAACCCCACCTCAGACATGGAGGTGGGGACTCAGACCACTTTTTCCGAAATCCTGTTTATGATGGATTTATTTTCTCTATGGCAAGACACATCGATTGAGCGTAAAAACACACCTCTGTCATACAAGCATCCCACAGAAATAAAGGCACGAATATTTCGCTAAGCGTAAAAACCCACCTTATCCTGGATAAGGTGGTTTTTTTACAACCAAACATGTGGTAGCACCTGAAACTGTCAGCTCCCAAAATTTGAGTTTTTAACGTCAATTTGAACAGCTGACGGACACGAATGATTATTATATTGGCAAAAGTGCATGATTAAAACAATTGCAAAAAAAATAAAAAATTTAAATAAAAAAAAGCGCAGAATGTGTCACTGCCAATAAAGCCAGAAGAGCTTTTCTGTGTTTTGTATCTACAATTTGGAAAAGGAAAAAAATCTTCTATTCGTATCTCACGAGGGTCAAATTATGTGTATGGATCAAGATAATGGAAGACCTGAAAAAATCGTTCAGTTTGTGCCGGAAGATGAAAAAGTGAAGTTGTGGGAGAAAATATTGCAATGGCCTGAAACTGAAAATGTCGAAGATGAAGAATTAGATAATTTTTTCTTATATGCTATGAAAATAAATATTATTAAACATTCGTACAAATTGAACTTTGATTGTAAAAACACACATCGTACAAGATGACTAAAAACCCACCTTATCCCCTTTAAAAAAATTATAAAAAATAATCTAAGAATTATTTATGTATGCAATTTTTACCATACCATTTATTTTATATCATTTAACATTAATTTTTTTTACACCAGACAGTTTTTACCACAGAGCATCGAATACCGCGCGCGCCTCCTAGAGGCGAAAGTAATAATAATATTTGAAACCCAATAACCGTACGCAGAGCTGCTAGCGCTTCGTATGTGTGTGTGTGTGTTAGTATCGACACTAAACACAAAGAGGAGGAAGCAAGGCACACGCACAAAACAAATGCACACGCACAACACACATATGTAAGTCATAGGCCACGTCCACAGGCTTCAACGGCGTTGTAGGGAAATCGCGCTCAGGGCGTCTCTAGGAGGGAGCGCGCGCGGTATTTGATGCTCTGTGGTTTTTACTGATTTTCTGAAACTTTAGCATTTGGTCTGAGGTGGGTTTTTACAATCATGCATTCCATTATGACAATGTTTTTCGTTTACGCGGTATAGGTACTGAACACGACTCACTTTGTTTGTCGACGTTTCGTCCCACACTCCGGGGACATCTTCAGGACTCGCGGTCTGCGACGAACTGGAGGACAACCGACACGTCGTCCAGTCAGATGTCAACTGCCGGTCGCCGCTGACGAAGATTGTAGCGATGCGAGGGTACTTCGGCCGATGCGGGTAGGTTCGACATCTCTTGCTGGAAAAGGTCGGTGCACACGTAGCTCACTGTGTCTATGGCTGCCAGAGCTTGATGCTGGTTGCCACCCGAGCCATGCTTCGCCAGCAGAGGAGTCCACGACGAAGAGAGTACCATGCTGTCTTCTCTGTTAAAATTGGCATGTCTGGAAATTTCAATGGATTCCCGAACCAAACGTGGTACATAGTGTTTTTCCACTGATATCGTCCTGGTTTGGTCGAACCGAATCCAATGATTTGTGCCGCTGTCCAGAGCATGCTCACAGATGGCTGACTTGTGGAACTCGTTGTTCTTCATCGCCCTGATATGTTCCGACAACCTTGTCTGAACACTCCGCTTCGTTTGTCCGATGTAGCACCTCCCACAGCTGCATGGTATTTTGTATACACCTGGAGCCTGCAGTGGAATCTGATCCTTGACTGTTCTCAACATGCCTTGAATTTTTGGGAGAGGTTTGTAGAAGGTCTTTATGCTTAACTTGCTCATCAACTTACTATACGGTCCGTGATCCCCCGTATGTATGGTAAGTAGGCGCACCGCCTTCCGACCTCTACCCTCTGCCGCCCTGTTGTTGCATGTTGAACAGATAGGCAGGCTCGTGGTTTGTAGCCATTCTGCCGCAACGCTGGCCTTACTTTGACAAGTTCCTCCTCGATGTGATCATCATCACAGATCTTGTGTGCTCTGTTTACAAGAGAGGTGCTCACTGATCGTAGTTGCGCTGGATGGTGATGTGACCTGGCATTGAGATACCTGTTGGTGTGCGTGGGTTTTCTGTAGACTGTGTGCCCCAATGTTCCATCAGTTCTTCTAATTACCAGCACATACAAGAACGCGATCATTCCGTCTTTCTCTAACTCCATCGTAAACTTGATCTGTGGGTGAATGTCGTTGAGGTGGTTCAGGAAACTTGACAGTTCACTCCGGCCGTGAGGAAATATCGCGAAGGTGTCGTCCACGTATCTGAACCAGATGACTGGAGAATGTTTCACTGTAAACAGCGCCCGCTCCTCAAAGTCCTCCATGAACAGATTCGCCACCACGGGAGCTACTGGCGACCCCATCGCCACTCCGTCTAACTGAAGATAGAAATATCCTTGCCAGAGGAAATTTGAGGAAAAACCTCTCTTGTAAACAGAGCACACAAGATCTGTGATGATGATCACATCGAGGAGGAACTTGCCAAAGTAAGGACAGCGTTGCGGCAGAATGGCTACAAACCACGAGCCTGCCCATCTGTTCAACATGCAACAACAGGGCGGCAGAGGGTAGAGGTCGGAAGGCGGTGCGCCTACTTACCATACATACGGGGGATCACGGACCGTATAGGTAAGTTGATGAGCAAGTTAAGCATAAAGACCTACAAACCTCTCCCAAAAATTCAAGGCATGTTGAGAACAGTCAAGGATCAGATTCCACTGCAGGCTCCAGGTGTATACAAAATACCATGCAGCTGTGGGAGGTGCTACATCGGACAAACGAAGCGCAGTGTTCAGACAAGGTTGTCGGAACACATCAGGGCGATGAAGAACAACGAGTTCCACAAGTCAGCCATCTGTGAGCATGCTCTGGACAGCGGCACAAATCATTGGATTCGGTTCGACCAAACCAGGACGATATCAGTGGAAAAACACTATGTACCACGTTTGGTTCGGGAAACCATTGAAATTTCCAGACATGCCAATTTTAACAGAGAAGACAGCATGGTACTCTCTTCGTCGTGGACTCCTCTGCTGGCGAAGCATGGCTCGGGTGGCAACCAGCATCAAGCTCTGGCAGCCATAGACATAGTGAGCTACGTGTGCACCGACCTTTTCCAGCAAGAGATGTCGAACCTACCCGCATCGGCCGAAGTAGGTACCCTCGCATCGCTACAATCTTCGTCAGCGGCGACCGGCAGTTGACATCTGACTGGACGACGTGTCGGGTGTCCTCCAGGTCGTCGCAGACCGCGAGTCCTGAAGATGTCCCCGGAGTGTGGGACGAAACGTCGACAAACAATGTGAGTCGTGTTCAGTACCTATACCGCGTAACCGAAAAACATTGTCATAATGTGTAATAGCGGTAAAAGCCTAAACGAACATATAATCATGCATTCATTTAACTAATACCCGTTATAGTTTCTTTTGTTCACACTTGACCAACCGTAGCTAAAAATAAATATTTTTCGTTATCTGTATATTCCAAACGTGCTCTATGTAACTTCCGAGAGCGGCTGATCGACTTTTCACACAAGCGCACATTAAATGAAATCACACACACTGCCGTAGTAATGTTCAAGGTGTAATCTCACAGTGGGTCAAGCTTCGGCTGTAACCTAAATGAAATATTCGTTTTCTACCCTTCGGGGGGAAAACGTTATTGTTTACAGAACAAACTAAACAATACGGAACCCCCTCTCCACGCGAGTTTGACTCGCACTTGATTGATTTTTAGGGTTCCATAGGAAGGTGTGGAACTAAGCTTGCGATGGCTTCACCGAACATATCCGGGCCCATCGGCAGTAGAGGAGGGTGTTAATCGAGGTCGGGACTAGCGAGTGGCCTGGCCACTCTAAATTTCCCGCGCATGCTTCACGTTTCGGCTCGCATCAAGCCCTCGTCAGCTAGTCTGCGTTGACTAGGACGCGGGGAAACTCCAGTCCCGCTCTCGACCACCCTCTCTCTACCTATCTATATTCTGTATGATGCTTCCAGTGACGTTTTCGAAGCTGTATGAGCTTAGCGTCGATCTTGGCTGCCCTAGATTCTTGAAGAGACTGTAGAGCGACTTCGCTGGTAGTCCTCTTGCTCCGACTTCCACAGCGAAGAGATCAGTCTTGAATCCGTTTCTCACAATCCGGTCTACTAAGTTGCAGTACTTGTTTAGTTTGATGTTGTGGTGCTTCGGTACCTATGTTGATTTCCCATGGAACTGTAAGTTCAAATAGTACTTTTTTTTATGTAATCCGGTATGGGTGGCTGAGTCGGAGGGGCCAAAGCGCATGCTCCGACCAGCCAATATCACCTCCGAGAAGGTAGGTGCCATACCGGAGACTTCCCTGGATTGCTGGCTATACTGGACTAGAGGAGAACACAACCGAGGCTGCTATGCGGCCATCTTACATCCAGTACGGTGGTACCAACCCAGTCGGCTACAATTTGAGCCTACCACCTAGTAAGGGGCAAGGGAAGTACTACATGCTTTGTCGCTTTTGAGAATATGAGTATATCCGGTCTTAATGCTGTGGTACAGATTTCCATCTGTACCATCTGGTAATGTTTCTCATGTGTGTCCATCAACAATTCCCAATCCTTTGCTGCTCCCAAAATTGAAGAAGGTTTAGTCCTATCTATGGGCAGCTTTTTGGCTCCAGGTTTCACAAAGTTTACCTTCTGGAAGCCGCTACTGGTTTGCCCTTTCCTGGTCCGTGCAATTGACAGGTTGATGGCCTCTCTGATGATTTGGAGGACTTAAATGGCTAAAAGGGAACCCGTATAATTTCGTCCTGTTCGTCTGTCCGTCCGCCCATGAGACATGAAGGGATTTTACTCCGAGACTATGCCACTATATAGATGGAATTTGAAAGGAATGTGTATTCTATGAACCGCTATCAATGGTGTGGTGAAATTAAGAAAAAATATTAGGGGTAGCAAAAAAACAATTGGGAAAATTATTTTTATTGAAAAATATATTTTTACAAATAATAGCATTTGTGTGGTCGTTCATCTGTGTCTTAACATGTGGGTATTTAAACTGAATTTACGTGTAGAACTATATTTGCAAATATCGCATTTGTATGGTCGTTCGCCTGTGTGAGTTAACATGTGGATATTTAATCTTGATTTCTGTTTACAACTATATTTGCAAATATCGCATTTGTATGGTCGTTCGCCTGTGTGAGTTAACATGTGGGTATTTAAACTGGATTTATGTTTAAAACTAAATTTGCAAACATCGCATTTGTGTGGTCGTTCACCTGTGTGAGTTAACATGTGGGTATTTAAATTCGATTTCACTGTGGAACTATATTTGCACATATGGCATATGTGTCGTTCACCTGTGTGAGTTAACATGTGGTTATATAAATTACCTTTATTTGTGGAAGTATATTTGCAAATATCGCATCTGTATGGTCGTTCACCTGTGTGAGTTAACATGTGATTATTCAAACTGGATTTATGTATAGAACTAAATTTGCAAACATCGCATTTGTGTGGTCGTTTGCCTGTGTGAGTTAACATGTGGGTAGTGAAATTCGATTTCTGTGTAGCACTATATTTGCAAATATCGCATTTGTATGGTCGTTCACCTGTGTGAGTTAACATGTGGTTATATAAATTACTTTTATTTGTGGAAGTATATTTGCAAATATCGCATTTGTATGGTCGTTCACCTGTGTGAGTTAACATGTGTTTATTCAAACTGGATTTATGTATAGAACTAAATTTGCAAACATCGCATTTGTGTGGTCGTTCGCCTGTGTGAGTTAACATGTGGGTAGTGAAATTCGATTTCTGTGTAGCACTATATTTGCAAATATCGCATTTGTATGGTCGTTCGCCTGTGTGAGTTAACATGTGGGCATTCAAACTGGATTTATGTTTAAAACTAAATTTGCAAACATCGCATTTGTGTGGTCGTTCGCCTGTGTGAGTTAACATGTGGATATTCAAACTGGATTTATGTAAAGAACTAAATTTGCAAACATCACATTTGTGTGGTCGTTCGCCTGTGTGAGTTAACATGTGGATATTTAATCTTGATTTCTGTTTAGAACTATATTTGCAAACATCGCATTTGTGTGGTCGTTCGCCTGTGTGAGTTAACATGTGGGTATTTAAATTCGATTTCATTGTGGAACTATATTTGCAAATATGGCATATGTGTGGTCGTTCACCTGTGTGAGTTAACATGTGGTTATATAAATTAGTTTTATTTGTGGAAGTATATTTACAAATATCGCATTTGTATGGTCGTTCACCTGTGTGAGTTAACATGTGGGTATTTAAATTCCATTTCCGTGTAGAACTATATTTGCAAATATGGCATTTGTTTGGTCGTTCACCTGTGTGAGTTAACATGTGGTTATATAAATTAGTTTTATTTGTGGATGTATATTTGCAAATATCAGATTTGTGTGGTCGTTCATTTGTGTGAGTTAACATTTTGTGTGGTTGTTCATCTGTGTGAGTTAACATGTGTCTACTTAAACTAAATTTCTTCAAATATCCCTTTTTGCAAATATTACAATTATGCTGTGTAATGTGTGCCGTTATTAAGTGCTGTTGCAATGACATCTTCCGTAAAAAACTTCTATTACAAAAGTCACATATATACTGAGCCCTGCTCGAACTTCGTACAGCATCTTTGTTGTCTTGTGCGAGCGCTGCATTTGTTTCATTATTGATGAGATGATCTCGTTCCATTCTGTAAATGTAATAAACAAGCGTATTGTGTCAACAAAGTGTAATAACCTCCGCCCATCTATAAATTTTTCTATTAGATATTTGGAAAAGGATTATTAAAATCAACTCTATAGCTCTAGATCAGTTAGAATATAATGAGTTGAAATATGGCCTGCGTTTAGCATTCAAGTGATCTCTAGGTAAACTCAATCAATACATACATACATATGCCCTGATTTAAGTGGAAATGGACCCTGTATCTTCCTCTCTTCGAGAAAGCGTTGTGTAACCGTATCACCCAGCGTACTAACTCTATTTTCCATCTACATTATTTTTACCCCTTTCTCAAAAATTTATAATATTCTTGCTAATTCTTCAGCTACGCCTAATGAGGATCAACGCGGTTTTTAGTTTTGAATGTAGTATTGAAGGCCATGAAAAATCCAAAACATTGGTGTAATTATTTTTGTCGTACGACCAAAAATGAGCTAATAGCAATAAAATGAATGCGCTGATCTTCGACTAGAAAAAAAAGAAGTCTTTATATTAGAAATGCTTATTTATTTTACAAATATTCAAAATCTCAGAACCGCCGCAGCTGCGGTTCGTAAATGGACTTTACGACTTTGAAATGTGATAAAAATAATATAAAAAAAACTTCATCTGTTTACATTTTTTGTAAAGAGCTATGTTTCAGCCTTTTATAAGATATATTTGTTTTGTTCCTCTTAATTTTATTGTAATTTTAAATTAAATGTCTAAATTGCAAGTACTACATTTTCATTCATTCAGCTCCCTGCCTCTTCTTGAAGTTCATTTTTCTTCGAAAATGTCGCATTTTGCGTCGCAAGTTCAGGGGGAAAAAACGTCATTTTCTAAGTGGACAGGGGGGGGGGGGGGGGGGCTATGGAAATGTCCACGATTGTCCACAAGCGGTGAGGGAGAGGTCAAAAAGTACCCAAAAAGTGTCCACGTGGTATGTGAACGGTCCCTTGGAAGTGATAAGGCGCGCAGTGTTTATGTTTGGTTAATTTGTGTTTCAAACAAATTAAGTGTCCGATTTGTGCCTAGTTTCACTTTTTCACAATGTATAAATATTGTATTGTGCCGAAATGTACAAATACGTCTATCAAAACGCCAGAGAAACTATTTTTAAACGGTTTAGCTTGACCCCTTGTTTATTTGTTTCAAAAATTTTCGTCACCAAGTGTATTGGTAGAAGTATGGGACACTCGTCCAAACCTACCAAATGAGTCCAAACTCGAGGGGGTTACTAGTAACGGTTGAAGAGTTCCACTGTCCACCTCCAGTCTCCATCATCAGACCATGGAGCACTCCTCCGAACCAACCAAATGAGCCCAAACTCGAGAGGGAAGAGTTCCACTGTCCACCTCCTGTCTCCATCATCACACCCTCGTCACCAAGTGTATTGTGGAAGTATGGCACACTCGTCCAAACCCACCAAATGAGTACAAACCCGGGCGGGTTAAGCCCTATCACCTAGTAATTGTAGTAATATAAGAAGGGAGTCATATCCACAAGGCGGCGTTCTTTCACCCTTATTATTCTCCGTCTTCATCAATACTATTATGGTGTTGCTTATGTGTCAATACCATCTTTATGCAGACGATCTCCAACTGTATCGGCACTTTTGTCCTGAAAATATTGGGACAACTGTGGGACTTATGAATATTGACCTTGGCACTGTCCTTGACAGGGCTGTTTGTCATGGTTTACTGGTTAACCCCAATAAGTCACAAGCCATCATAATGGGTACAACCAAATTATTAGCCAAACTAGATCGAAGTGCACTACCAACACTGGTTTTCAACGAAATAGTCATTCCATACAGCAAAACTGTAAAAAATCTTGGTTTGCAACTGGACGAATCGCTGACCTGGAATGGGCAGGTTAGTGAGGTCAGTCGCAAGGTGTTTGCTAGCTTTCATGCTCTGAAGCGCTTACAAAATTTCATTACTGCAACTAAAATCACGCTAGCACAAACTCTTCTCATTCCTATAATTGACTATGCAGATGTATGTTATCTCGACCTCAACGAGGATTTGCTTAACAAACTCGACTGTCTTCTCAACCTGTGCATTCGGTACATCTACGGACTGCGCAAGTATGATAATATCTCCGAATATCGCGTTCGTCTACAATGGCTCGACATTCGGCGCCGTAGAAATTCTCACGTTCTCTCTCTTCTCTTCTGCACGCTGAATGACATTGGGGCCCCAGAGTACTTGCGGGATCGATTCCAATTTCTCTGTGCTTAACTTCCTTTGAGATCAACCGATTCTCGAGCACTCGCCATCCCTTCTCACTCCTCCACTTCCTACTCTGACTCGTTCACCGTGAATGCAGCACGTATGTGGAACTCGCTACCCCTCGATATTCGTCTATCCTCGTAAGTATTTGTGTTTAAAAAGCGTGTTCAGACTCACTTTTTCGAACTTCAGAATTATTAACTAGGTCTTGAAGATCTATTCTAAATATTGGTCAAATATTTTTTAAAGTCGGATGAGTATTTTCGGAGATAACCTCCTACATCCAAGCTTACAAACTTTATTTATTAGTGTACATGTAGATAAATGTTTTAGAGTCTATTGTTACCTTCCCTGTATATGTTATTTATAAGTATGTACATATATATATATATATAACTTTCAAAATATACATACATACATACATAGCGTCACGCCTGTTTCCCGGTGGGGTAGGCAGAGACAACGGATCTCCACGTGCCACGATCCTGACACACCTCTGCCGCCTCTCTGAACTTTCAAAATATTTCGCATTAAAAATTGAGATCCAAAGATTATGGACAACAAGAGCCGAAATCGTTCCAATAGTTATAGGCACTACTGGAATAATAAACAAAACTACAGAGAAACACATAAAAAAATTAGACGCTGGTATAAAATTAGAGATACTCCAACAACAGGCTGCAATAGAAACTACAAAAATAATGACGAAATGTTCTAACTGGAAATCTACCTTGTGAAGATCAATAGACAATAATATGTAACTCTAGCAAGACTGATCGGTGGGCCCGTCTTCTTTCTTGGGAGGCACTCGAGCGAGGACGGGTGGCAAACCGGCGAGTACAAATGTTGTATCGCCGACGACTCCGAAAAATCCGGAAGAACAAAATTATATTATATAAATATATACAATATATATGATATATAAACATATATATATATATATATACTTAGAAAACGAACAAGACATTATTACGGAAGCAATTAAATTGCATGACACTAATAAAACAATACACAGTATACAAACTGAAAGCAAGAAATTTAGAAGAGAAATCAATCTGGATGAAACTACTGATGATGAAA
The DNA here is from genome assembly GCA_946902875.1 of Nematopogon swammerdamellus. Lineage (NCBI taxonomy): Eukaryota > Metazoa > Arthropoda > Insecta > Lepidoptera > Adelidae > Nematopogon > Nematopogon swammerdamellus. The sequence continues at coordinate 694,160 of OX336345.1, read as the reverse complement.
ATAAAATGATGAAACAAATAATCAAACAAAATAAAGAAAAATGGAAAAATAAACAACTACATGGCCAGCTACTAAATGACATATTAGATAAACAAACTACAGACTATGTTGAATCATTTAAATGGCTAAAAAAGTTAACTACTACACCGCAACTAGAATCACAAATATTTGCAATCCAAGACCAGGCTGTAAAAACCAAACAATTTGAACCAGATATAATGAAGAAAAATGTAGATGGAAAATGCGGACTGTGCAAAGAAAAAGACGAAACGGTTGCACATATAATTTCTGGCTGCAAGATTTTGGTTCAACCTTTATATTTAAAAAGACATAATCATCGCGTTAAATATGTTTACTGGTGCCTAAAGAAGAAACACAAATTCGAAAATACAGAAATATGGTGGAAATGTCCACTTAGCGAACCGCATGTAATTGAAAATGAAGAAGCCAAAATTATATGGGAATTGCCAGTTATCACCGATTACCCGCTACCAAACAATAGACCGGACATAATATATACAGATAAAATCAACAATAAAACATACCACATTGATGTCAGCGTTCCTTTCGACAACAATATCACAAAAAAGGAAACTGAAAAATTGACTAAATAATACGCCCTCAAATTGAAATACAAAGGTTATGGAAAACAAATGCCAGAATCATACCTATATTAATTGGAACCGGAATTATTCCAAAAACTTTACCAGGGTATATAAAATTTTTGGATGCAGATATAAAAATACAAGTCTTACAACAGCAAGCTGCAATACAGACTACGAAAATTTTAACAAAAGTCATGACTGGTTATTTGGAAGAACTCGAAAATTATGATGAAGCAATTAATTAAGAAGAAGCATATCACCACACATCTATCCCCTCTCCCGAGATGCACTTGGGCGGGGACTGATGATAACCCAGTGCAAGCATGTGCTGAGAGTCTAAAAAAACAGACGGAAGAATTTATATATATATATATAATGGCCATACTTTATCCAACCAAGCTAGGAAAATTACTATCGACAAAATGTTACCAGAACAAATCATACATGATATTGAAAATGCACCCTGTACAACTGAAAATATCATGGAGTTCCTCAGCCAATCTGAATGCCAGGAAATAGGTACAAATTCGAATAATACTAACGCAACAACGAGGTATATGTAAGGGGGGGGGGGGGGGGGGGGGGGGGTGTAATGAACCCATATACAGTTCAGTTTCAGTTCTGAAGGGAAGGCTGACGTGGCACCAAGTTCACCCGGTGTTATGGGCTGACATCACGGATGTTGTAGGTGATGTAGCCAACCGTGTCAGTTTCAATAAAAAAAAAAAAATCCTGTACTCAGCAGCGATGACAGTTATAAAAGAAAATAAACAGAAAATACTTGAAAAATCATTTCACAATAGTAATCAGGTCCCAGTTTGGAAAAAGAGAATACAAGATAAAATTGAAATATTGAGAAAAAACCTTGGACAACTGATCGAAATTTCACGTGGCGTTACTAGCAGGAGAATGAGAAATATCAAGGACAACCTATATAAAAAGTATAATATAACAACTGATATAATGTTATACAGTATAACTGAACTACTCAAACAAAAAATCAAAATGTATGCAGGAAGAATCAAACGGTATGAAAATGAAAATAAGAAAAAAAGTCCGAAGAAAAGTGCGAGTTGGACTCGCGCACCGAGGGTTCCGTATCATCAGCATCACTCAATATATTTGTAGATTTTATGTATGTACAAAAACAATTGTTTTGGAAAATCACGAACCGCCTAAATAAACACTACAGCAATGGCACAATTTTGACTGTGCGGCATTCGTGAAGTTGAAATATACAAAAATATATTTCTTATATGACATAACGACGTATCCTTTTCGGATTTTATCTTTACTTGTGAGACTTTGCTTCTTGCCAAATTTCATTACTCTAGCTAGGTCAACGGTAAGTACCCTATAGGTTTTGATTTCATTTGAGTGAGTTTGCAATTATTAAAATTTCCCATAAATAGCCGTATCTTTTGATTATATTGATTTAGAAGCTTTCATTTTCTATAGCTCGAAGGGATCACAGACGTTAGTATGACAAATTAATTTCAATTTGATATCTTGACTCGTTACTGAGAAAAAGGGTCTTGACACACAAAACAAGCAATTTTTTTTTAATATCATATAACTACAAGTTTAAAATTTTAGGATTTTTTCCTTTACGTGTGCTATGAGACCTTGCTTCTTACCAAATTTTATGATTCTAGGTTGACGGGAAATACCCTATAGGTTTTTATTTGATTGGAGTGAGTTTGCGAGTATGAAATCTGACATAGATGGCCGTATCTTTTGATTGCGTTGATTTAGAAGCTTGTATTTTTCACACCTTAAAGAGATCGCAGATCTTAGTATTTCATATTAATTTAATTTTTTTATCTCGATCCGTTCCTGAGAAAAAGGGTCCTTGACATACAAAACAAATATATTTTTTTTTGTGTCAATAACTACAATTTTACAATTTTCGGATTTTTTTCCTTTACTTGTGCTGTAAGACCTTGCTTTTTACCAAATTTTATGATTCTATGTTAACAGGAAATACCCTATAGGTTTTGATTTGTTTTGAGTGAGTTTGCGAGTATGAAATATGACATAGATGGCCGTATCTTTTGATTGCGTTGATTTAGAAGCTTTGATATTCTACACCTTAAAGAGATCGTAGATCTTAGTATTTCGTATTAATTTAAATTTTTTATCTTGATCCGTTCCTGAGAAAAAGGGACCTTGACATACAAAACAAACAAAAATTTTTTTTAATGTCATAACTATAAATTTACAATTTTCGATGTTTTCCTTTACTTGTGCTATGATACCTTGCTTCTTACCAAATTTAATTATTCTAGGTTAACGGGGAGTACTCTGTAGGTTTTGATTTGGTCTGCCGGTAGCAAAATATGTGACTTAAATGGGCGTATCTAGTGATTGCGTGGACCAATAAGCCAAATTTTTTTACACCTCCGAGGAAACGTAGACCTTAGTATTTGATATTAATTTCAACTTTATACCTCTACCCGTTCCTGAGAAAAAAGGTCTTGACAGACAGACACCCAGCCAGACAGACAGACAGACAGACAGACGGACAACAAAGTGATCCTATAAGGGTTCCGTTTTTTCCTCCTTTGAGGTACGGAACCCTAAAAAATATGCTATTCAAACAAAACGAACGAAAATTCTACAGGAAAATGTTTGAAAAAAATGTAACTCCAAAAGAAATTCCAACAAAGAACGAAATAGAAGAATTTTGGTCAAAAATATACAGTCAGCCTGTTAACATTGATAAGTCGAATATTATGATACAAACAATTGCAGATAAAATACCAGTAATCCAGAGTAACAATTTTAATGCAATAAATGATATAGCATTCAAAGATGCAATAAGAAATCTAAAAAACTGGAAGACCCCCGGAATAGACACATTACCAAACTATTACCTCAAATATTTTACCAGTGCACATCCATACTGCATTACTTTAACAAAATTCTTAATAACAAAGAACAGATAGAACCGTAGCTTACAACAGGTGTGGTCACTTTAATCCCAAAAAATCCGAATACAATTGATCCAAAAAATTGGAGGCCGATCGCATGCTTACCAACCACTTACAAATTATTTACATATATCATATATGTAGAAATATACAAACATTGTAATGCCAATGATATAATGACTCCTTATCAAAGAGGTTGTAAATGGGGCGCGAGAGGATGCAAAGACCATTTAATTGTCAATAAATCTATCTTAGAAGATACAAACACATACAAGAAAAACCTAAACATGGCGTGGATAGATTACAAAAAAGCATATGATTCGGTACCACATTAATGGATTATTCTCATCCTCAAAATATATAAATGCCCTGATGTAATTACAAATTGTATATCAAAAGTTATGAAAACATGGCAAGTGATTATGAATACAATAAGCACTGACTCAAGAATTACAACAAAGCCAATAATTATAAAACGAGGAATATTTCAAGGAGATTCTCTGTCCCCTTTACTATTTTGTCTATGTCTTAAACCATTATCAAAATTACTGAGTGAATATGAAAAAACCGGATATATTTTAAGAAGTGGCCAAATAATTAATCACCTCTTCTACATGGATGATATAAAACTATACGCTGCAAATAAATATCAGCTATCAAATCTAATAGATACCGTAGAAATATACTCCAAACAAATTGGAATGGAATTTGGCTTAGAAAAATGTAAAGTATTAGAAATAAAAGGTAGTAAAAGAATAAACGCTGAAGGTGAAGACGATATACTGCTTGATGGAAACAAATTCGAAGCCTTAAATAACAAAAAATACAAATATATTGGCATTGATGAAAATGGGGAAATCAACCACAAACAAATAATAGAAGAAAAGAAAAATAAGAAGAGTAAGAAAAATCATTCAATCTACATTAAACTCTAGAAATATTATAAAGGCCATAAATACATACGCAACATCGGTTCTTATATATACTTTCAATGTAATAAATTATACTATGGATGATTTAAAAAAAATAGACAGAAAAACAAGGAAGCTCCTAAACATATATAACATGCGCCAACAAAAATCTAACACAGAAAGATTATATCTACCAGTCAATGAAGGAGGAAGAGGCCTACTAAACATAGAAAATCTATATATCAAATTAACTATTAAAATGGAAAAATATCTAGATGACAAAAATGACAACGTCCTAAAAGTAATTGTTGATCATGATAAGGAAAAAGTCCTATACAACATAATATCACAAGGTAAAAAATTTAGACAAAAACTTAATATCGAGCTACCCACGGAAGATGAAATATTAATTCACAAAAAAAAAACAGACTGAACGATCCAAAGAAAATAGGAAAGAAAAGCCACTACATGGTCAAATTGTGAGAGAGGTACTAATGAACCCAAATACAGATACCGAAAAATCATTCTCGTGGCAAAAAAAAAAACAACCTACCACTCCCCAAATGGAATCTAAAATCTTTGTAATACAAGAACAATCGGTTAGAACAAAACAGTTTGAACGAGATATTTTAAAACTTGATACAGACGGACGATGCCGATTTTGACACGAAAAAGATGAAACAATCAGGCATATCATTTCAGGATGCAAAATATTAGTACAGCCACTATACTTAAAAAGACATAATCAACTAGTCAAATACGTTTATTTGAATTTACTCAAGAAACACAAGTTCTAGACAACTAAATTTTGGCGGAAATGCCCGTTAAATGAACCTCATGTGGTGGAAAATGAAGAATTTAAACTAATATGGGAGATTGCTGTCACCACAGATTATGCGTTACCTAACAACCGACCAGACCTCACATATGTAGACAAAATGAAAACAGAACTTACCTTATCGATGTCACAGTGCCATCCGACTATAACCTCACTAGGAAGGAAAATGAAAAACTTTCAAAATATTACGCATTAAAAATTTAGATCCAAAGATTATGGAATACAAGAGCCGAAATCGTTCCAATAGTTATAGGCACTACTGGAATAATAAAAAAAACTACAGAGAAACACATAAAAAAATTAGACGCTGGTATAAAATTAGAGATACTCCAACAACAGGCTGCAATAGAAACTACAAAAATAATGACGAAATTTCTAACTGGCAATCTACCTTGTGAAGATCAATAGACAATAATATGTAACTCAAGAGTGAGGATCAATAGACAATAATATGTAACTCCAGCAAGACTGATCGGTTGGCCCGTCTTCTTTCTTGTGAGGCACTCGAGCGAGGACGGGTGGCAAACCGGCGAGTACAAATGTTGTATCGCCGACAACTCCGAAAAATCCGGAAGAATAAAACTTATACAATTGGTTTCTCGGAAACGGCTCCAACGATCCGGATGAAATCCAGTATATAGATAATGTTATTCTTCTTCAAGTTTATCTACGTGGGCTGTTCCGAAAATTGTTAGCCACAGAATAAATAGAATTTTTTTTTTCCTGAAACTATTTTGATTTTACGGCTAATTTAAATACAAATCTCCTTGATGAAAATTATTGGCCACCTAAGTGTAGTTCTTTTTTTAAATATTTTTAACGGTTATCCGTCACTCATATTTTATTTGCAACAATGGACGTCTAGCGAAAAGCTTTTCGTGTTATGATTTTCTATGCTTATAAACTAGGGTTAACCTTCAAGGAATCTCACAAAAATTTGCAAGCTGCTTTTGGGGAGTCTGCTCCTGCGTTAGCAACAGTTACTTATTAGTTTCGTGAATTTAAACGTGGTCGAGAGAACCTAAATGATGACCCCAGACCCGGCCGACCATCAACTGCAGTCGCTCATGAAAACGTCATCAGGGTAGAGTGGCTATTGCGGGAGAATAGACACATTACACATCGGGAGATTCAGGCTGAACTGAAGATTGGTATTGCGAAGTTTGTCTGCCTCAAACTTTCGGGGAGTTGAATAGCGAGCGCCCAAGGAGCGGCGTCCGTGGCATTATTTTTCACCAAGATAACGCGCCTGCCCACACACCGGTAGAAACATGGACTATTTGACAACTTCGGGGGTACAAAGGTTATCCCATCCTCCGTACAGCCCAGATTTAGCTCCATGCGATTTTTTTTTATTTCCCACGGTAAAAAAAATGCTTCGCGGGCGAAAATTCAACACTGCAGACGAGGCCGTCGAAGAATTTCGGCGGTTATTTTTCGACCTCCCGCAAGATACGTTTTTTAAATGTTTTGAAACCTGGTTCACCCGAATGCATAAGTGCATAGGGATTGGAGGGAAATATTTTTAAAAGCTGTAAATAATTTGTTTTCATATTCTAACTATTTTTCATTTCACTAACAATTTTCGGAACAGCCTATGTATATAGGTGTAGACACCGAGCGAACCTCGGTCGCCCAGGTATTTTCTAATTAAGTACCCTAAATCGTTCTTACTTCAGAACAGTATATTCCCGCCCGCCGAATTACACACGATCCGTGACTATGTTTGACGCCCTAATAACCGATTTTATTTTATTTTTATTTTTATTTATTTTATTTTATATTTATTTTATTTTATTTTAATTTCGCCCGCCTGTCTTTATCTAATCTGTAAATTTTAAATGTTATCATCGCACACATGAATTTATTTACTCTGACATTATTATTTTAATATTCATCACTCAAAGTCCCATTTCCACCCACCAAATGTTATGTTTCCCTAGATACAAATCCTAGTTCCGATTTGTCATACCAATGAGCATAAAGCCCCACAACCATGCCTATCAACTATTCTTGATTATGATTCATTAATCACCTTGTCTAATTGTTTATGTGAAACAGATTATTGTTACACATAAACCCTACACTACATAATATTTCCCCAAAATTAAGGTATTACTTACTTATTTATCAATAATTTTCAACTTTAAAATGATTATATGATTAATATCATATTTATTAAAGACATCGTAATATTTTCATTATAATTCATCTCTTCCAGTGATTCTTCTTATTTTCCCTCTTGTTTTCCGTCCTTTTCTTTATGGAATCTTTGTGTCTGTGTCTTATAAATTGATGAACACCGGCTGCACGCACGAAAAAGTGTCACGTTCCATCTGAGCCTGTGTGTGCAAGCGAGAGCGCGTAACAAGCGATAGAGGCACAATCGGCCCAAGCGGCAGTGTTGCCAAACGTACGGTAATTGCCGTATCGTACGGTAATCGAGGCTAGAAATCGACAAATGTAGCGGCAGTGTTGCCAAACGTACGGTAATTGCCGTATCGTACGGTAATCGAGGCTAGAAATCGACAAATGTACGGCGTACGGCAGCGATAGGCGTGCCGTACGAAAAAATATGGTAATTCTTATAGCTGTGTTTCTTTATGACGTTATCACGTAAAACTATCGTCCGTAAACCGACTTTACTTTTTTTTAAAAGAGTAATGTTTACTGACCTGTTTGCGGATGAGGTGTTATGGTTGAGAAATAAAACTAGCTTATTTTGGTATATGCCGTTTAATATAAAATTATCAAATTAAGTTAGCTTCTTCGCTTTTCAAATAAATTGCTTTAACCTATAATATCACACATGCTAGAATCATTATAACTTAAAATGTTTCCTCCTTTCTGGATTATTCTTAACATTGTGTACTTATGTTCTCTATTGCAGTGTTATCACGGTTAAATCACGCCGGAACACGCGTGATTTAATTTTAAAACCCTATTGACCACGTCAAAGTCCTCATTTCATACCTAAGGAATTCATGCTGAAACGAACATAAATTTACCTGATGCCCTATCCGAAAACGTGTTGTAACTTCTCGTTTACAAAAGGAAAACACGTTGGGTGGGTCGCACGCGTTAAATAAATTTGAAAACGTGGAGTGACCTCTTGTTAACAAAAGGAAAACACGTTGGGTGGCACACGTTTTAACCTAACACCCTAATTTTAAAACGTGGAGTGACCTCTTGTTTTACATAAAAGGAAAAGACCTTGGGTCGCACGCGTTTTAACCTAACAACCTGTGACGATGACGTCACATGAAGCGAGACTGACGACCGCCGGCGACAGCGCGGCTCGACGGGCAGCGAGGCGAGCGCGGTGCGACTACCTACAGCCAGCCACCACACACACCACGACACGGCCGGACACACCGACGCTCACTCGCGCGCCAGCGACTAGTATAAATAGGGCCGCGTAGCCAACGAATGGTCAGTCTGAGCTCGGCTAGCGACTCAGACGGTCCCCCCTGCCCCACTGTTCGATCGGTGGCCTCCGCTTGATCGCAGGTATCCTCTCCCCTTCCTTATCCCACAGTACCAGCGATCGGTGACCTCCGCACGAACGCAGTACTGGTCCCTCTTGCTTGATCGGTGGTCCCCGCTCGATCGCAGATCCCCCCCTCTTACCCGCAGTACCAGCGATCGGTGGCCTCCGCAAGAACGCTTTACTGATCCCTCTTGCTTGATCGGTGGTCCCCGCTCGATCGCAGATCCCCCCCTCTTACCCGCAGTACCAGCGATCGGTGGCCTCCGCAAGAACGCTTTACTGATCCCTCCTGCTTGATCGGTGGTCCCCGCTTGATCGCAGGCCCTCCGCCTATTACCCAAGTAGGCACCAACACCTTGTCCTGCCTTATCCAATATATTTAAGATATCGATAGGCAGTGACACTAGGTTATAGGGATTAGGGATATACAGGATAGGCTAGTAGTAAGTAGACATTAAGATATAAGGATAGGTAGATATCAGATAAGGAATTAGTAATAAGTCATGTAGATGTAAATAGCGTTTTAATAATAAAGGAAAGATGTTCAAATAAGTTACATCGATGTTTTAATGAGTACTCCTCGATAGGAAGTAGTAGTCATTCCCGCCATTAGGTAGGTAAGATACCCGCGTACGGGGAATGCTACGTCACAAACCTGTATGTCCGCATTAGAAATTGTATAGTGAAGCTGCTGTTGATGGAAAATCTGGTGAAAGTTTTATATGTTCTTCATTCTAAAACTCGGCTGTGCTGCCTATACAACTATTGTAAGTTTGGTCATTGTTTATTGTTTATTGTATAAATTCATCCATAGGTAGGTAACCTACGCTTGGACATGTCGAAAATTCCGCCAGTTCTAAATTCAATGCGAAGAAGAACTGACAAACAAACTTCGTAAGTCACAATGTTTTGTTAGTACCTTATAAGTATTATATATATATTTTTTTTATATGTTATCCGGTATGGGTGGCTGAGTCGGAGGGGCCAAAGCACATGCTCCGACCAGCCAATATCACCTCCGAGAAGGTAGGCGCCATACTGGAGACTTCCCTGGATTGCTGGCTATACTGGACTAGAGGAGAACACAACCGAGGTTGCTATGCGGCCATCTTACATCAAGTACGGTGGTACCGACCCAGTCGGCTACAATTTGAGCCTACCACCTAGTAAGGGGCAAGGGAAGGGACCTACAGTTTTACACCGGTTCCGAACGGTGATCATAGTAATATTATAGTAACTTACAAATAATGAACCCATACTACCACTCACAAGAGCATTAATATTTACAGCATAAAAATAAATACTGAAGAATCTGACCACACTACCTATTTAAATTACCTATATCTGGTGTATAGTGCCATCGTCAATTTTGATATTTCATATTATATGAAGTCAAATAAAAAAAATAATAAAACAATTAGTTTACGTTTATTACAAAGAAATGTAATAAGTCATATTAAAAATGTAATGATACAAAGTGTATCCAATTGTCAAAGTTTGTTAGTGGGCAAAACCGTAGTCAGACTCTTAGATAAAAGTACGGTCAGTTAATGCATCCTTAATACTGTAATAACTCTTTTCAATTAACATTATTTTAATCTGTCGTTTAAATCTAACACTATTACAAATAAAGCTTTTTGTAGTTTTAGCTAATCTATGTCTTATTTATTAGTTGTACATTATTCTTACCCCGTGTGTCATACATAGTTGGGTAAGGCCGTAGATTTTGCCACTTTTTGCACGACCAGTAAGAGTCCTACAAATATTGTAAGCAGTTTATTATTTTTACCAGTTTAGGTATTTTTATCCTGTTGAATTGTATTTAAGGTAACAATTACAGTTCACAAAGTAGCTGTAACTAGTACCATTTTTTTTTAATTTATTTTATTGAGTTGATGATATCAAGTTTTCATACAAAAACATTTTGTCCCAAAAAGAGCATCTGAAAACAATCAGCAATTTGACGGATATTTTTCGAAGTTAGCCTTATAGTGTTGAAATAGGGAAAAGTACAATGTTTGAGCTATTTAATGCTATATAACAATACTTTTAAACAGCATTTGTTTATTTGTTATCCTCGTTTTAAAACATGTCTTCAGTTTGTATACTTTTATGTTACTTTTTTATGTTACCAATATTGTGAGTAAGGTAGTCTTTGAATAATATTGGGGGAACTGGTATAATTAGGCGGGCAGCCCCAAACAGTATTGTCAGTAAAAAAACAAAAAAACGTCGTTAGTCTTCTTTGGATTGTGTCAAAACAGTGCACGAGTGAATTTCGTCACCTGACGTCAAAGAAGTATTTTGTGATTTTCCAAGAAAGTAGACACTTGTTTATGTTGATAATATTATTGATTTGTACGCTAAAGCTAATATTGATGCTACTTTTATGTTACTTTATGTTGCTTTTATGTTACCGGTAACATAAGGTTTTTATGTTACGTAACGTAAACATTGATAAAGTCCCGGCCTCGATTAATACCCTCCTCTACTGCCGATGGGCCCGGATATGTTCGGTGAAGCCATCGCAAGCTTAGATCCACACCTTCCTTCTGTGCACATTGAAATTTAATAAAAAAATATGCAGATTAAATAAAATTATATAGGTACCACCTTTTTAAAACGGACTAAAAATAATTTCTTATACAATAATTTTAATATGAAAATACTTGTAAGATTTAAAACGAAAACATGGGGCGCATGCATTAGATAATTGATGAATGAATAGTTTACCGTAAAATTACTGATTTCAATATTTATTAATCTTTTATATGATTTATGAATCTGTTTAATTGTAACATTAATGTATAAATTTATCTGTTGCATGCGCTCCACGTTTTTCTTTTTAAATATTATAAGTATTTAAGTACATATAACAATAATTTTATAAAAAAATATTTTACACTTTTTAGTCCGTTTTAAAACTTGTTAATTATACCCTATTAGGAAAAATATGATTTTCTGCTTTTTAATCTCATGTATGTGAAATTCTGCAATCAATTTTCGATTTTAAGCATTGTGATGAGATTAGGACATGTGGCAAAGTACGATGCGAATGCCATAGATGGCACTACGACCCTGACGGACGACGAAGCAAACTAAAGGCTTTATAAATATTGATTTTATATATAAGGTCTTTCAAAATTAGTTAATACTATGCTAAGGGGGGGTTCTGTATCGGAAATAGATCACTTTTGAAGAACAAAGAATTTTCTTTTTACAAAAAATTTTTTTTTTATGTAAAATATAAAAAAAAAATTCTTAATGGTTTCAGTTTCATGCCATGAACAAAAAAGTCTTCCAACACATAGATCTCTTTCTTTCAGAAATTGTGAAAAACCACAAATTTAGTTTTATTAGTATGGAACAGAACATCTATACTTTCGCATTCATTAAATTTTGTTATAAACTAAAATTCTACTTAATCTTTCGTTATGTTCTCAGCTTTACTTTAAATTATGTTGCTGTTATGTTACTTTTTATGTTACGGTAACATAAAAGTATGTATGTTACGTTATGTTACAAAGTGGCAAAATCTACGGCCTTACCCAGTTATGATTGTCAGAATTGAGACAGGAATCATGAATGTATTTTCTGGCATAGCATATGTTCTGGTAAACATATGCATTTGGTAAAGTCATGATTCCTATCTCACCGAATGCTGTCTTACAAGTATCTCTAGTTTCATATTTAAGATGTACCGCAAGGCTCTCTTCTGTAACAAAAATATTCTATTTGTTGCTGCATTTCCCCAAAACATAAGGCCATATGACATGATGCTCTCAAAATAAGCATGATAAACCGTTTTTGCAGCATGAGTCCCGCCTAGCTCTTTAATTTTTTTGATAGCATAACAAGCGGAACACAACTTACCAGCTAAAGAGTTTATGTGGGCTTTCCAAGTAAAACTTTTATCAAATATTACCCGAAGAAAAGTTAGTTCATTAGCAAGGTTTAATGACAAGTTATCTGCAGTTTTTAATATGCTATCATTGTTATTACGTCTATGAGTCCCAAGAGCAAAGTGCATAATATTAGTTTTGTTAACATTTAGTAATAGATTGTTGCACTCAAACCAAGATTTTAGAGATTCTAGTACAGGTTAAAAGGATTCTCTTAGTTTATTTATATAATTGTTTTTCAGTACAACTGAGATATCATCTGCAAACATTACCATCTCTATATCGTCTGTTATACAGCTCGAGATGTCGTTAACATATGTTAGAAGAATACGATCAATAAAATCTTCTAAAAATGGGACTAGCTCTTTTTATGTATTGGTAGAATGTATTTCCTGTTCCGGTTCTTCCAGTTCTTCATTTTCACCTCCCATGCTTTTTAACCAATTCTTTTCAGATGTCACATACTTCGAACAATGCTGAATGTGGGTGTCGTATTCTTCTAACAATTTCTTTTTCTTATTTTCCCGGGTCTTTAGAGTTTTTGTGTATCCTACCAAATCCTTCTCCATCCGTCTTATTTTCCTGTTCAAGTCAAGTTGTAATCTGCTTTCTCCCTTCGCTTCGTGTTCTTCTGTTGTTCGTGATGTCTCTTTGCGTTCCTGTTCGATTATATCCAATGTTTTTTTTAATATTTCTATCCTGTAGTTTTTTGTGTTTATCAATTTTTTCTCTTGTTCTATTTTTATTTGTATAACTTCCACTTCTTTCTTTTTTTTCTCTGCTTCTATTTGGTTCATCATCGTACTCTTCTTTTCCTCTTCGAATGTCCTGCCGATTTTATCACAATATTAGTCCTCAAAATTTTTTTTTCCTTTTCTTTCCTGAAAATAGGTAGTTTGTTCGTTATCCGTATGAAATCCTAATTTGTTTTTTTTTATTGTATTTATTTATTTACTTATTTATTATTTCCTTTATTTCACATTTTTGTTCATTTTTATATTAATTTTACATAGTTATATCACCTATACTAAAAAGTAATAAAAATATACAAAATTAATACAAAAATTAAATAAAAACGGTAATACCGCCGGCGGCGGGAGAAAAACCTCCAAGCACGCCGGCGGGTGCAGGCCGTGGCTACGGAGCTCTCCGGGACGACGCGAGACTAGCTTCGAGCGATGGGTGGTGGTATTAGACACGTAGGCCCTATCCATCTATATTATAAAATCGAAAAACCAGAACGAGATAAACAAAACGAGACAGAGCGGGATGGCGCTCTACGAAACTTTTTTACAACGTTTCTCCCAAACGGCGCACTATTTCTTGGGAATTTGTATGTAACTCCATTCCTTGACCTCGGGAATCGCGAAAAACTTGAGAAAATATGATTTCGGGTGTGTAATTTTTGTATAATAAGCAAAATAAAATCGCAAATTCGAATTTCGAGCCAAAACAGAGTGAATTCATTGTCTATGTCAGTGCTATGTCAAAATATGAAAAAGTCGTGACATTTCTTTGAGGCCGATTTACACTTAGTAAGTACAGTACCGAGTTAAGTTGATGTTCTAATAGAACAGGGATGGGCAAACTTTTTCCTACGCGGGCCAATATTTACAAACAGAATCTATGGGGGGCCAGTGTTTTGACTTTTTGGCTATATAGTCCCCTGTCAAATGTACATCCGTGTGCTCCTTGATGATGCAAGTGTGGAAGTAGTCTCAATCTCTTCGTTTGATCTTGGAGAAACATAATTTCGATGGTGGCACTCTCAAAAATTGTGCGTATTAATGCTGCGGGCAAAAAACAAAAAGGCCGCCATTGCAAACACGTTTTCCTATTTAAATCAGTAACCGTTGGGATTACGAAAAAAAGTTTTATACAAAAAATGTAACTACACAGATTCTGCAGATTCAACTTTTTATGTAGGATCAACAGTTTTTCTCAGAAAACGTACTTTTATATTTTTAAAATTTTTTAATGAATAAGTCTCAGTATGAGGGTTTTGCAAGCGCATATTTACATGATTGACGTTAATTACATCATAATTATCATCGTCATCATCATCCGAGTGTTTCCGTACACTGCTGGAACTACGCCTCTCCATTTTTTCTCCAAAAAAATATCCCCTTTCCCTTATTTTATGCCGTAGGAAATTGAAAGATAAAAACTACTATAGTTTGAACCTTTAATGAAAATACTGATACAAAATAATAGAAAAAAATACAATGTTTACAGATTTATATAGACAGAATCTAGACATACGAGGGGCAAACCGAAATGATCGGGAATAGAAAAAACTGCATACTGAAAATAACTAAATTTATTTTTATTGCTTTTCAAAGTATTCTCCGTTGCTGATATTGGCTGCGCCTGAGGCTTCGACCTCGGACACAGCCAGCTAGTTCGGAAACAATAAAAAAATAAATAAAAAAAATATAATGAGTTGAAATATAATTTATTGATGCATAATGTGTTTTTTTTTTTCCGTAGGTGCGTACAATTTAGGACTTGTTCGCTGCGCCCCATTATTATTAGTGCCCTTAAATCTAACGGGTGAGCTGGAAGAGATTGCCATAGGGCAATAACCTCACCCATTGGATGAAGGAAAGCAAAAAGAATGTACTTAAGTTTGTACCTACTTACTTATCTATAAATATGTTATTTTGCTAGATTTTTCTTCAAAATTGTTATTTATTTGTTATTGTTTTTAGTTATTATCTAGTTTAATTTTACTGTGTGTTTTGTTATATTGTTTTGTATGTCTTTTTTTTTTCATCCAATAAACGGTTATATTATATTAAATATGGCCTGCGTTTAGCATTTAAGTGATCTCTAGGTAAACTCAATCAATACGTACATACATATGCACTGATTTAAGTGGAAATGGACCCTGTATCTTCGTCTCTTCGAGAAAGCGTTGTGTAACCGTATCACCCAGCGTACTAACTCTATTTTCCATCTACATTATTTTTACCCCTTCCTCAAAAATTTATAATATTCTTGCTAATTCTCCAGCTAGTGCCACAAGGGTCAGTACTTGGCCCTGTGCTCTACACCATTTACACTTCTGACTTGCCAACATCACACAACGTACTGGTTGCCACTTACGCAGACGATACAGCATGTCTTGCGAGTAACTCCGACCCGAAACGAGCATCTGATGATCTCCAAAAACACATCAACAAGATCGATGAATGGCTGGACAAGTGGAGAATAAAGGCTAGCTCATCCAAGTCAGTACACATAACATTCACACTAAGACGTGGAGACTGCCCTCCAGTGCAGATGAAAGGTGAAACGTTACCACACAAAACCAGCCTCAAATATCTCGGCTGTCACTTAGATAGAGGACTGCACTGGAAAACCCACATAAAAAGTAAAAAAGATCAACTGAACTTAAGCTACAACAAAATGTATTGGCTGCTTGGAAGACAATCGAAACTGTCATTATTTAACAAACTCACTGTCTACAAAAGCATACTAAAACCAATCTGGACGTATGGTATAGAGCTGTGGGGTACTGCTAGTACATCCAATGTGGAAATTCTGCAACGGTTCCAGAATAAAGTCCTGCGGTGTATCAGCAGTGCACCTTGGTTCGCCAGGAACGAGGAGATTCACGAGTACCTTGAGGTGCCGACCATCAAAGAGGAAATAGAGAAAAGAGCACTATCATATAAAAGTCGTCTCCAGAGTCATGTCAACTGCCTGGCATTGGATTTGTTGGAAACTGCAAATCAGGTTTCGCGGTTGAAACGCATAAAACCAATCATTGCTACATAAAGTGATGAAATGATTATATGTTGCATGCTAATGAGTGTGCAGCATCCCTCGGACATAAAACATACCAGACATCTGATAAAGGCCACTATGGTGGCTGCTTGCAGATAGAAGACGAAGAAAGAAAAAAAAAAAAAAATTCTCCAGCTACGCCTAATTACGCCTCTCTCTTCTCGACACTACTATCCCTCGTATCAACTACTATATCTCGATCGCCGCGTTGTTCTATGTACGCCTTACTTGCGGATGCTTCCGAGCTATTTTTTAACCCTCGACGAAAAAAACGGAGGGGTGTTATAAGTTTGACGCGTGTTTGTGTGTGTGTGTGTGTGTGTGTGTGTCTGTCTGTGGCATCGTAGCTCCCAAACGGATGGACCGATTTGGATGCGGTTTTTTTTATTAGGAAGCTTGTTTAATCGGGATGGTTCTTAGCTAGGTTTATAATCAAGTAATCAAGTAATTAAGTAATAAAAAAATTTATTATGTTAAAAAGTGGAGCGATTTTCATGCGGTTTTTTTAAAAAAGCTTGAAATAAAAGTTTTATTACAAATTTAAAAAACCACCGACCCTTAAAAAGTCAAAAATAATTTCCGTTTACTTATATAAAGGAGTCGGGGGACCGCTAAGTAAATAAAATATAAAAAGTCAGAGCTGCGTGGGAATTTACTTAGCGGTCTCCCGACTCCTTCATGTAAGTAAACGGAAATTATTTTTGACTTTTTAAGGGTCGGGGTTTTTGTTAAATTACGACTGAATGTATTAATGAGTATAATAAATTTGATTTGTTCTTCAGACTTAGTGTATGTATTTCCTCTTTCTGTTCTATATTTTTCCTTTTCTCTTTAAAATTTCAGCAATGATAATAATAATAATAACGCAATTTTTCCCCCAAAGGGGAATTGAACAGGCCCCATGTATCCGCAAGAATCCTCTATCCTTGCAAACACTCCACGCCAGTCCAAGTGGCTTCCATCCAATGAAATTGTAATTAAGCTACAATTTCATATATTGTACCTAGAAGCCTCCTTTTGCTATACTGTACAAACTGGTATCCTCAAGCGGATTTACATATTAATTTCGTAGTGTTATGTATAGAGTTCAAAAGATAGTCCTTTGTTTCCTCTAAGTGTATAAGCGTATGATTTTAAAGTGTCTGTGAAGTGTGTGGCTTCTAGTTCTATTATCCCTCCAGCCCCCATCCGTCTCCGCCACACCCGCCGGACTCGCTCGGACCATCCATATGTTGTTGACACCCACCTACTATACTCCGTTCATCCTAGCAACTAATGCCGAGCGGTTTCTCTTTCTCTATACTTCTCACTCTCGCAAAGGGTGATTGAAGTGACTGTGAACTGAGGTTATGAATATAGTTTAATTTAAAAAATTTATTGAATTATTCTTTATTTATTTGATGAATGTTTACATGTTTATTTTTATTTTTTGCTTGGAATCAAGTTACATAAATATTTATATTTTCACTGTAAATGATTTAATATTAAAATTATATATTATTTAAATTTTGTGCATAATCTACTTACTTCAGCTGTTCGTTCTATTGTAGGTGAATAAGTTAACCCACCAACACAAATAATATACAAAACTTCAAAATAACACGTGAAAAATATGTAAAACAATTAATACGTTATTATTATGACGCATAGGAAAGGCTACTGATTGTAATGCGTCGACTGACCGGCCGACTGCACCTAAGCGACTGCGGCTACCTGAAACCTTCTCAGAATAAAAACGCAACACTTACTCTAGCCGCAGCGGCGCACGCGCCGTTATGGTTTTGAGATGACTTTCGCATACACCTATGACTCACAAACACAACCTTGTGTCCTGTGTAAAGAAGAGTAATAACCGTTGCGAGAGCGAGAAACCGCTCGGCATTAGTTCCTAGGATGAACGGAGTATAAGAACACATCGTTTTTCGTAATCGTTCCTGTGTCGAACGGCGAAAATATGGAACGGTCTTCCGGTGAGTGTGTTCCCCACCACCTATAACCTAGGAATCTTCAAAAGGCGTGTCAATAAATTAGACGACAACCATTTTTGTCCGCCTCATAGCCGGCATCGCGCCTCTCTGAGCGTGGTTTCGCGAGGAATGGTGTTATTGGCTGTGTCTGATCTTCCGTTGAAGTATTGGGCACAGAGACCCGCGCCGGCTGTGTATAAAAAAAAAATCTCAGTGGCGATCTATTGATACGCTCACAAAAATTATTCTATAAATCCAGT
Source organism: Nematopogon swammerdamellus (assembly GCA_946902875.1). Classification (NCBI taxonomy): domain Eukaryota; kingdom Metazoa; phylum Arthropoda; class Insecta; order Lepidoptera; family Adelidae; genus Nematopogon; species Nematopogon swammerdamellus. The sequence goes on along the minus strand of OX336345.1, from coordinate 675,462 downwards.
ACGATCGCTCTGGCAGGACAACTTCTTACGTCTCCCCGCCCCTATCTAGGTTCACTTGCGCTTGTTATATGAACTAATTGATTTTGTTATATACATTTGCTCATCCATTAACGCGTAAAAATGGCTATTCGCGCCATATGTTAATACATAATGGAGTTTGTTATTTTATTTGAATTACTTTATTAGGTTTTTAGTTTTGAATTACTATTGTTAATATATTTATTTTAGACCCTATGTGATTCTATCACAAAAGTCGTGATAATAAAATTGTGAAATATTATTCCGCTTTGCACCAAACTCCACGAGGATAAACCATGCAAGAGCTAGGTATTGAAATTGTATACTTGTTGACCAATTTTTTTTTAACCGAAGCCAACCAGTAATTTATCATAATGCATCAAGTAAATGAGAAAATATTGTCTGGAAGATTGTCCAAGCAATACGTTGCTCAACATCTTGATCATCAAATTTTCATACTATTTTATACAGAACCTGCACCGGTGTGTCACTAAGGCAGACAGACAGATAGACGGCTGATCGATTTAATATGGGTTCCTGCCAGCGAATCTGGCTACAGAATCTTAACAATGTATTTATAAAAGTAATGTAGAAATAAAGTGGAAAGTGCTCCGCAGTATATAAGGTGTTTCGTTAGTCATGTTATTAACTTCGGGAGGGTTACATACACATTCAAATAAATATGTTACGCAAAAAAAAATTATATGTTTATAGTATAACTCTTCGAGAAATTTAACAAAACATGTTTGCTACCTAAACATTAACCTGTGTGTAACAGTAGGTAACTTGCATTGTACTGGGTCAATGACCGTACTATGTTCAAACGCAGAACAGCTGTTTGTTGTAAGTAAGTCACAAGGTCACTGTGATTGGTTTTTACAGCTACTTATTTGATTTTATTTTTTGTTAGGAAAAAAATGCTCCTATAAACATATGTTTTTTTCTTACGTAAAGTGTTTATTTGAGTGTGTATGTAACCCTCCCGAAGTTAATGACATGACTAACGAAACAACTTATATATCTAACCGCTAAGCATAGTTCAGAGAGCGGACAATGCGGGGAGCGGAGCAGCGGGCCGGTGCGAGTGGTGTATAAGAGGACGAGGGAAACTCACCGTGATGCATCGCCGGCGGGCTTGGGCTTGCAGGGCAGCATCCCGTACTGCAGGTCCGGCGGCTGCAGCACCTCGAGCCCGATGTCCAGCTCCTGCTTGACCGAGCAGACGCCATCCTGCACATCCGCACCGCACACTCAAGTACTCTCCACACCGCGCAACACTCTCCTTCTCGTTCCCAATATCCTACGTACATTCCAGTCATGGATGTGAGTTTCCCGCAGATCATTACTGCAGAGAGAACTGTCTGTTGCTCTTTACGAATAAACAAAATTTAATATATCACCCAAAGGTTGACTGGAAGAAAATCCATCTTCTAAATATAATATTCTAAATATTATATTTAGATGATGTTTTGTATTATATTCTAAATGCAATGTATTAAATGAAAAAATTCAATGAAGTTTTAAAAATCTACTTTCTCAGTGGGGTGATTGTTCTAACGCCATTAATAAAATTAAGCACATCCAGGCACAGTTAGAATCTGAACGGGGAGATAGATTGATAGCTAATGAAATTATCTTTCCACAACATTCAAAAAAAGTCTTGAATAATTTAAATTTTTTTTTTTGTGGATAAGATTCAATGGCCTCGTACGTAAGTTGATCGGCGTCATAGTGGCAGCGTCCTTCATCTAAACTTTGTTATGCAATATATGTGTTGCAACCCCAACCGTAAAACCCGAAAGGGGGTGATTCTGTACGTGAAATAGAACAAATTTTGTTCTACGACTCTTTAATTTGAAGAAGAAAAAAATTTTTTTTCTCCATACATTTTGAGAAAAGGTACCTATTTAAAATTTGTATGGAAAAAAATTTTTCGCCACAGAAGTTGTTTAGTTTCACATATAGAATAACCCCCATATGTCAGTTAAAAATATTACGGGGGCAACTGTAACACCGTGTATAAAGGGGAATTGTCAATTTTAGGTTAGAACCTCGTCAAGGTGGTCGTCAACATCTGCTGATTCACTCTTCACTGCAGTATCCATGTCCAGTGAGCGGGCATCAACAGGAACAGCAGCGGGTTCAGTCATTGGTCACTTTGAATCGGCTATTTCCACGCAAGTGTCTGCAACAATCACTTTAGTGTTTTAGGAACAGACCAGGATAGACAATCGGGGTCCGTAAGCCGTCACCGCAAATTGATGTCGGCTGCATAAACCCAAACATCAGTTTTGTATGCAGCCACGATCAAGCCTGTGTGGCAGAATTTGTAAATCATCTTATACTTGCTTTTTCCCGCGGCTTCGCTCACATAGCTTTATGTCCATCCTGAAGGTCTCTGGGATTCTCCTGGGAGGTCCTGAGAATCTCTGATCCAAAACGATGTTTCTCATGTTCAGAGTTAATAAATACCTGATATATAATATGTAAAAACTAAGTATATTTAGTCTATCTTATGTATACATAAGGCATTTCATTAGTAGGTAACTTTACGCTAAGGGGTGTATGTGTTCGCATACCATTTTTTTTTACGATATAAAAAACCTACTCACTCCTGTTTAATACGTGAAGTGCGCGTATTTCACATGACATTCCAGGTCTGACAGTAGCCGGAAAACCAATCGCAACCGTGGCTGATGAAGCCCCTTTTAAATTCTTGGGCAAAAGGATCACCAGCAGAGGAAAGGAGCATCCTACTGATGATATTGTCCAACTTTTCGAAGAGAGCCTCCGCCAAACTGACAATCTTGCCCTCCTGGGAAGGCATGGATTTACGATAACTATCTGACATCAAAACTTTCACGGCCATTTCTCGTCTACGACTTCACAAAGCAAAACCTGACTAAATTAGACTGTTATGTGACCAGATTCCTGAAGTCATGGTTTGGACTGGCTCACCCGGCTGACTCGTCAACGCTGTACAGATCTCACAATAACTTTGGACTGAACATTAAGAAACCGTTGATATTTTATCAAAAGGCGAGAATAGCCAAGCGATGTATACTCAAAGACTCCAATGATAGCGCTATTCAAGCCTTACCCAACACATCGCTATCAGATGAACTGGAATCGAGACTCACCTTCTACAAATCATTCCAAGTTGGTACACGCACCAATAGATCTGGACTGGGCATGGAAACAGCAAAGTCTGATAAAGAAATACTGAAAGGTTTTGCTCAGGAGGACATGGAACAAGGTTTCAAACTTCACGCCTTAAACCTAGAAATCCAGAATGATTGGCTAACAGTGGGCGACTTCTGCATCCCTCCTGCATTGAAGTGGAAATCCATAATATACAACTGGTCCCCCGAGCTGCTTAAGTTCTACTTAAATGCATTCCAGCTTACTCTTCCCGACCCGAGTAACCTTGTTAGATGGTGGAAATCTACAAATAGACTATGCCCTTCATGTAAGGAGTTCGTAGGCACGGCCAAACATTTGTTATGCGGATGCAAAATACTACTTGAGGGAGGCCAGTATTCCTACCGTCATGATAAAGTCCTCCAAATCATCAGAGAGGCCATCAACCTGTCAATTGCACGGACCAGGAAAGGGCAAACCAGTAGCGGCTTCCAGAAGGTCAACTTTGTGAAACCTGGAGCCAATAAGCTGCCCAAGGACTAAACCTTCTTCTTTTGGGAGCAGCAAAGGATTAGGTATTGTTGATGGACACACATGAGAAGCATTACCAAATGCCTTCGGAAATCTGTACCGCAGCATTAAGACCTGATATACTCATATTCTCAAAAGCGACAAAGCATGTAGTACCTACTTGTTGAACTTACAGTTCCATGGGAAAGTAACATACCGAAGGACCACAACATCAAACTTAACAAGTACTGCAACTTAGTAGACCGGATTGTGAGAAACGGATTCAAGACTGATCTCTTCGCTGTGGAAGTCGGAGCAGAGGACTACCAGCGAAGTCGCTCTACAGTCTCTTCAAGAATCTAGGGCTGCCACGATCGACGCTAACCTCATATATGGAGAGAGCTTAGAAAACGTCACTGGAAGCATCCTACAGAATATGGATAGGTAGAGAGAGGGAGGTCGAGATTGGGGCGGGACTGGTGGTTTCCCCGCGTCCTAGTCAACGCAGACTAGCTGACGAGGGCTTGATGCGAGCCGAAACGTGAAGCATGCGCGGGAAATTTAGAGTGGCCATTCGCTAGTCCCGACCTCGATAAACACCCTCCTCTAACTGCCGATGGGCCCGGATATGTTCGGTGTAACCATCGCAAGCTTAGTTCCACACCTTCGAAATAGGCATTCATAGGTCAATGCACTCCGCCGCCACGCCGCCGCGCCACGCGCCACCGACAGGCTATGGCCTAGATCTATGGATTAAGGTGAAATACGTGCATTTCACGTATACAATTTGTTATGCGGAATGAGTAGGTTTTTATATCGTAAAAAAAATTGGTATGGGAACGTAATCAGTATCTGATACACATACACCCCTTAGCGTAAAGTTATCTATTAATGAAATACCTTATATAAGGTGTTTCGTTAGTCATCTAAAAAATTACGGGAGGGTTACATATATACTCAAATAAACACTATACGTTAAAAAAACATATGTTTATAGGAGCATTTTTTCTCCTAACAAAAAAAATTCAATCAAATAAGTAGCTGTAAAAACCAATCATAGTGACCTTGTGACTTATTAAAGACCTTATGTCTTTCAAAATTTGTTAATAGTACGCTAAGTGGGGGTTCCGTATCATATAGGGAGTAAAACCTATATAAATTTGTTTTAACCTTGGGCTTATGTATTTAAATAAAAAAATTGGTGGTTAATTTTTATAGCCTAATCGACAAAGAGTTTGTATTACGTTGCTGGAGCGCAGCAACGTAATACAAACTCTTTGCTAATCGATTCAGTTTCATAACAGTAACAAAAAAGTCTTCATTACCATTATGATGTAGTTAACACGTGTAAGTTGGTAAAAAAAATCTAATTCTTTCTATTCCATACTAATAAAACTAAAATGGTGGTTTTTTTAAATTTCTGAAAGAAAGAGATCTACCTACGTGTTGGAAGACTTTTTGTTCCTGGCATGAAACTGAAAGGATTAAAAAAAATTTTTTTTTATTTTACATTTTTCATTAACCTTTTGCCGTTGGAGCGGCCGATATCGGTCGCTTTATACATTATACCTTTACGAATGGAGCGGCCGATATCGGCCGCTTTCTTTTTTTTCTTTGTTTTGTTGGGTGGCCCCAACGAAATTATTTTATTCTTTTATCTCACTTAGCCGTGTGTATTTGAAAGTGACAAATTCAAATAGTAGAATAAATTTCCCTTTAGGCGACAACCATTCCCCCATAGAGAAATGTCAGATTTACCGCCCTGTCAGTGTCATCAAGACAGCGGTTATAATAGGAGGGCGTTGTACGTTGCTCTTCTGTTTTCGGGTTTGCTGAGTGTTTTTTTGTGCAGATGAACCCATAAGTGATGTTTTTTCTCTTTTTCATTATATTCCGGATGTATTGAGTGCATTTGTTTGTGCTGAGTTGATCTGAATTTTTCGTAAGAATACTAAGAAAATGCCTCCTTTTCGGTACCAATTTCGGCTGTTTTTAGAGGCTTGTTTCTCGCAAAGAGTTTGTATTACGTCGCTGCGCTCCTTTATAGAGATAATGTGAGCGTTGGTGAGGTGAAGCTTCGTTGGTGAGCGCCACGAACCGCGTTCGGGTCCGATCGGCAGTCATCGGCCGTGCTCCGTAGCGCGATGCAGAGGGATCATTTTCTTAGTTTTATTCCTAAAATTCAGCCAAAATGGTCAACTGTTGCGTTTTAATTTGCAAATCTGACTCAAAGAAGGAGACTAGAATCGTGAATGGTCTAAAATTCCACAGGGTATTGGTATTTTAGTGATATTTTAACCGGGAGCGACGGCGGTGGCGGATTTCCTATAGAACGTGCTAAGTCTAAATCATATTTTTTCCCGAATATTTATATAATAAATAATCCATGTGATTACGTATTTAATTTAAGTAGTACTAGCTTTTGCCTGCGGCTTCGCTCGCGTGAAATTCGAATTTAAAAAGAAGAAAGTAATTAAGCCCGCCCCCGTTCCTTTTCGGTTTGTATGACAGCCACATCATAGCGTAACCGGAACTGAATTTTATTTAGCCTATCCTATGTCTCGTACAGGTAAATGTGCTTGTACTAAGTTTCATCGAATTCGGATGATCGGTTTGAGAGCTATGGTGGAATATACATAGTTACATACATACAAAAAATAGTTCTAAAAATCGTCAATTTAGTTTTAGTATCATACATAGAGTCTACAAACGCAATATCTCATAAAACAAAGTAACTTACTCCATGCCCATCCCTTACAGATTTATTATTAGTAGGTATTGATGATAACGTTCCAAAATAGGAGGCAGATATGATCTTTCGTGTATTTTTTTTAAACCAAGTAAAAGTCAATACTCTATGGAAGGACTTTAGAGCTCGGTTACTTTATTAAACGACGCATGTTCACGTAGGTATCTTATGAAGCATTTTATTTTTTTCAAAAAATGGCCGTCATTTCGAAACGAATGGAATGAGCTTAACGTAAATCACGCATACTTCGTTCTTAAGCAACCCTGAGCGCGGTCAGTACTGGATGAGTGACCGCTCGACCGTTGGAGCTGACCGTGGTTCGGATTCCACGTTAACCTGTAGGCCCCTTCTCTTCATACCTTACTAGGTGGTAGGGTTTATCCCGGCCGGGTTGATACCACCGCTCTGACGAAACGTCGTGTAGTGTAGTTCGTGTTTTCCGACCAGTTCAGTGTAGCCAATATGAAATGAAGGGAAGCACCGACATGGCACCTAGCTCACCTGGTGTTATGGGCTGACATCACGGATGTTGTAGGTGATGTAGGTAGCCAACTGTGTCAGATTCCAAAAAAAAAGCGCCCAAATATGGACTATTTAGTATGTATACTGGTTTCCGAGTAATTTTGTTTAGTGAAAGATGGCAATTAGGTAATTTTCAATTAGGTACCTTTGGTTTTAAGGTTTCCCAAAAATCCTGAAAAAAAATAAACTGTGGGAGGCCGCAATAAAAAGAAAAGGAAACACTTACAGCCGTATTTGTTCTCGACATTTTAAAGAAGACTACTTTAATATTGCACCAGATGGATATAGAAAACTCAAAGATCAAGCAATACCAATAGTCCACTCAACGAATCGCCCAAAAGGAGGTGCAGAGTGCGTGAGCAGGGTCAAAAGCGATTTCTTCAGAAACCTGTTCGGGGTGCTTAGGGAGTAAACATACTAAAAGTCTTGGCGTTTACGAAGTGAGCCGGAGGGGGGGGGGGGGGGGTTGGGGGGGAGTGGGGGCCAAATAAGGTCCTGCTTTTGGGTTTTTCGCTACGATCTCGAAAACAGAGCCCCGTAGAGAAAATTTTAGTTATACCGAATGAAAGGTCATAAAATTGTCTACAACTTTTATTCTATTCACTTTTTTCGAATTCCGAACCGTTTTCGAGCTACAAGCTTAGGAAAAGTGAAAATTTTCGAATAATTGATTTTTACCTCATATTTGTCATCAAACATTCCTTCATATCGTCTAAGATATTCACCTGAGAAAGATATTGTCAAACAAAACGTTATAGATAATTTAATTCCCTTTAAAAGTGTGTATACATATGCTAATTAATCTCCAGCCGGTCAACAGTTGTACCAATTTTAAGATTTTTTGTAAAATTTCATCATTTTCAGAAAACGTTGTTTTGGTCATTCCTGAGCCACAACTATCGTTTGTTACACCTATGTACCATCTAATAATATGTTACACTTGAAAGCGGGTTAAATGCAGTAAATGGAATTCATGTCACTGGAAGAAATGGAAAATTATATTTTATAGATGATAAATAAAAGTTTGTTATATATAAGGTAAGTAATTTTATTTTAATAAATCATTGTTTTACTTCCAAGAAGTTTCATCCTCTTTGGACGTGAGGGCACTGGTAAGGGTTCTTCCTCCATGGCATCTTCATCCTCAGTGGTGGGTGGTTCTTGATGAAGGGCCTTTGCGTGCTGTTTAGCTGCGCTCTCAGTTGGTGGGCGCGAACTAATTTCAGGCTATATACTAGCCACTGGCCTCATAAACGACTGGACGGTACTGGTTGAGAGAGGTCTGTCTTGCTGGTGCCCACTCCTTCCACCCAAGACATCCTGCTACTGAAACCCGGCCGAGGAAAAACAAAAAAAATAGTACTGCCCACCCAAGAGATGCAGCAGCGTAGATTTGAACACATCCTGTTATTACAATCATCTACCGGCTGCGAAACAACATCTGCAACTTCAGGAGAAGTAAAGTGGGCTTCTTAAAATTGTACTTGAAGTCGGAACTCATCAAGGAAGCGGCAGTGATCTTTTGCAACCCCGCCTCCACTCACGGCGAGGTTGAACAGGCTGGGAAGATGTGCTTCCTCAAATGGTATGGGGCACCAGCTAGACAGACCTCCCTCAACCAGTACATCTTCCAGTCGTTTATGAGGTCAGTGGCCTGAAATTAGCTCGCTCCCACCGACTGAGAGCGCAGGTAAACAGCACGCAGAGGCCCTTCATCAAGAACCACCCACCACTGAGGATGAAGATGCCATGGACGAAGAACCCTTACCAGGATTCTCACGTCCAAAGAGGATGAAAACTTCTTGTAAGTAAAACAATGAATTATTAAAATAAAATAAAATTACTTACCTTATAACAAACCTTTATTTATCATCTATAAAATACAATTTTCCATTTTTTCAAGTGACATGAATTCCATTTACTGCATTTAACCCGCTTTCAAGTGTGACGTATTATTAGATTAGTTGTAACAAACGATAGTTGTGGCTCAGGAATGATCAAAACAACTTTTTCTGAAAATTATGAAATTTTACAAAAAATCTTAAAATTGGTCCAACTGTTGACCGGCTGGAGATAAATTAGCATATGTATGTACACAATTGAAGGGAATTGAATTCTCTATAACTTCTTGTTTCACAATATCTTTCTCAGGTGAATAGTTTAGACGATATGAAGGAATTTTTGATGAGAAATATGAGGTAAAAATCAATTTTTCGGAAATTTTCACTTTTCCTAAGCGTGTAGCTCGAAAACCATTCGGAATTTGAAAAAAGTGAATAGAATAGAAGTTGTAGATAATTTTATGAGCTTTCATTCGGTATAAGACAATTTTTCTCTACGGGGCACCGTTTTTGAGATCGTAACGAAAAACCCAAAAGCAGGACCTTATTTGAGCCCCGCCCCCTCCGGCTCACCTCGTAGACGCCAGGACTTTTAGTATGTTTACTCCAAGCACCCCGAACAGGTTTCTGAAGAAATCGCATTTGACCCTGCTCACGCACTCTACTCCTCCTTTATTGCCTGAACTACAAGGTTATCAGAAAAAAAAATCCCCCTTTACAAAAGAGAAGAAAAAGAGTGCATGGAATTTTAAAGCCTTTATCTTTACATTTATTTTTAAAGTCCTAAACGAGTGATATTCAATATAAACTTGAATTTTTGGAGCATTTTACGAACACCATCATCCTTTGCGTTTTCCTAGTATAGTAATGTAGTAGTGATAGATAACTCATAATCCGCAACTTTTTGTGTGAGGTTTAGTTAAATTCCAAATAAAGACCTCAATCATGTTTTCGTTCGAATGTTGAATTTTAAAAATTCATAAATTTTGATTTAAAAAACTTTTGTTATGTTATGTTTTTTTTCACTCATTTGTCTTAAATACGAATCTTTCATAATGGCAAGTACCTGAGCGATCGAGCTTTGCACGGTGTCTACACTTATCTATGTAGATGAATAAACTTGAAAAATTAACATTATGTAAATACAATTAAATTTCGTCGAAATCGTTAGAGCCGTTTCCGAGAAACAAATATATACATGTATACAAGTTTAGCTCACTTAAAGTAATAGGATAAAGTAATAAAAGTAAGCACAGTAAGAATTCAATATATTAAGGTACCTACAACCTCACTTACAATACAAATTAAATTTTGCAAAGTAAGAGATACATTGTTTCTACGCTTGGACGCTTTCCGTTCGCGCATGCCCGAGTAGGAGCCGAACGTCGTTCCCCTGCCCGCACTACACCCCGCAGCGGGCGTCATTCTTTCTCGTAGCCGTGTGCCCATAGGGTCGCTCTATAAAGGAGCGCAGCGACGTAATACAAACTCTTTGGTTTCTCGATATAAATCCGTTTTCTGGATAAAGTGAGGTGATAGAAGTGTTATTTAGTTCCTGTAGTTGAAATAATATATGCCGTATAGTGTTTGTATACAGTACATTTACGAGAAATAAGCAATTTTTGTGACCTAGTTTTCTCCATACAAACAATACAAACCATACAAATTTCCACATACAAATTTTATTGTGAACGACACGGGGGGCTGCTGATACACAAGAAAGGTATGATTAGGTCCGTTATTTATTAGTGTTTATAATAAAAATACTATATGACCGATTGGCGGTCTAATAAATTTATAAAAAAAAAAAAACCTGAGAGACGTCGCGATTTTCACATAGAACAACTTTACAGAAGGAAGGTGTGGATCTAAGCTTGCGATGGCTTCACCGAACATATCCGGGCCCATCGGCAGTAGAGGAGGGTATTAATCGAGGCCGGGACTAGCGAGTGGCCACTCTAAATTTCCCGCGCATGCTTCACGTTTCGGCTCGCTTCAAGCCCTCGTCAGCTAGTCTGCGTTGACTAGGACGCGGGGAAACCACCAGTCCCGCTCTCGACCTCCCTCTCTCTACCTACCCATATTCTGTAGGATGCTTCCAGTGACGTTTTCGAAGCTCTCTCCATATATGAGCTTAGCGTCGATCTTGGGAGCCCTAGATTCTTGAAGAGACTGTAGAGCGACTTCGCTGGTAGTCCTCTTGCTCCGACTTCCACAGCGAAGAGATTAGTCTTGAATCCGTTTCTCACAATCCGGTCTACTAAGTTGCAGTACTTGTTAAGTTTGATGTTGTGGTCCTTCGGTATGTTACTTTCCCATGGAACTGTAAGTTCAACAAGTACTACATGCTTTGTCGCTTTTGAGAATATGAGTATATATCCGGTCTTAATGCTGTGGTACAGATTTCCGAAGGCATTTGGTAATGCTTCTCATGTGTGTCCATCAACAATTCCCAATCCTTTGCTGCTCCCAAAATTGAAGAAGGTTTAGTCCTATCTTTGGGCAGCTTATTGGCTCCAGGTTTCACAAAGTTGACCTTCTGGAAGCCGCTACTGGTTTGCCCTTTCCTGGTCCGTGCAATTGACAGGTTGATGGCCTCTCTGATGATTTGGAGGACTTTATCATGACGGTAGGAATACTGGCCTCCCTCAAGTAGTATTTTGCATCCGCATAACAAATGTTTGGCCGTGCCTACGAACTCCTTACATGACGGGCATAGTCTATTTGTAGATTTCCCCCATCTAACTAGGTTACTCGGGTCGGGGAGAGTAAGCTGGAATGCATTTAAGTAGAACTTAAGCAGCTCAGGGGACCAGTTGTATATTATGGATTTCCACTTCAATGCAGGAGAGATGCAGAAGTCACCCACTGTTAGCCAATCATTCTGCATTTCTAGGTTTAAGGCGTGAAGTTTGAAGCCTTGTTCCATGTCCTCCTGAGCAAAACCTTTCAGTATTTCTTTATCAGACTTTGCTGTTTCTATGCCCAATCCAGATCTATTGGTGCGTGTACCAACTTGGAATGATTTGTAGAAGTCGAGTCTCGATTCCAGTTCATCTGATAGTGATGTGTTGGGTAAGGCTTGAATAGCGCTATCATTGGAGTCTTTGAGTATACATCGTTTGGCTATTCTCGCCTTTTGATAAAATATCGACGGTTTCTTAATGTTCAGTCCAAAGTTATTGTGAGATCTGTATAGCGTTGACGAGTCAGCCGGGTGAGCCAGTCCAAACCATGATTTCAGGAATCTGGTCACATACGACTAATTTAGTCAGGTTTTGCTTTGTGAAGTCGTAGACGAGAAATGGCCATGAAAGTTTTGATGTCAGGTAGTTATCGTAAATCCATGCCTTTTGTGTACCCAGGAGGAGAAGATTGTCAGTTTGGCGGAGGCTCTCTTCGAAAAGTTGGACAATATCATCAGTAGGATGCTCCTTTGCTCTGCTGGTGATCCTTTTGCCCAAGAATTTAAAAGGAGCTTCATCAGCCACGGTTGCGATTGGTTTTCCGGCTACTGTCAGACCTGGATTGCTCGAGGTAAACTTTGAACCTTTCCTGGTTAAGCTCAAACAGTAGCACTTCGCTGGTTTTATCTTCATCCCTTTGGTCCATTCACAATAGTCATCTACCACCTTAAGAAGCGCCTGATTTTGTTTTGGATTGCGGGTTAACAGCGTAATATCATCCGCAAATGCCAGGATGGCCGCCATATATGTGTCTCCATATTTGAACCTGTATCCCCATTTGTTTTCTTTTACGACAAGCGTATCAATTAGAATGTTGATAACAATGTTAAATGTGACAGGAGAGAGGCAGCAACCCTGGAAAAGTCCTATGCCGTAACGAATTTCCGGCATCTTCTCCGTTTCGCCTTTTACTTGTATTACAAAGGAAAGTTTTTTGTAGTAGGAGGCTATTATATTACAGATCAGAGGTGGCACATTATACCACTCTAGCGCCTTTAATAGTAACTCATGGCGCACCGAACCGAAGGCGTTTTCAAAGTTTAACCACGTGGCAGTTAATTGTCTCTCATTCTTCCTTGCATCTCTAAGATTCAGTCAGTCAGCAAAGAATTATGTTCGAGGCACCCTGCAACTCTTGGGAGAAAACCTTTCTGGTACTTCTTCGGTAAGTAGTCGTTGGTACACATGTGTTTGAGTAGTCTGGCCTGTATAATGGAGAAGAATATTTTCGAAATTGTGTTCGTAAGGGCTATAGGTCTAATATCCTTGGGATCAGTAACTTCTTTCTTTTTTGGTAGAAGAACAAACACGGCTTTACCAAGACAGTCTGGCACCTCTCTGTTCGTCCAAATTCTTTTGTAGATGTTCAACATGTGTTTCCGCACTGATGGACATTTTTTGTATATGATGTATGGTATGCCATCGGGTCCCGGGGCGGAACTATTATAATTTTGTCACCTAGAAATGTAAATAAAAAAATGCCATTTATAGCTAGAATATTTATCTGTAAATACAATCCATATGTTAGTTCATGAAGTTTTATGGAAAAATCTTCCAAAATGATTTTTTTTCGAGAGTAATGCGCCGGCGCCGATCGCGGCGCGCCACCTGGTGTAGCAGGATTGTTTTGGTTAATGCTTCCAGAGCCAAAGGGTTAAAGAAAAATTTTTTTTTCTAAAAAAAAAATTCTTTGTTCTTCAAAAGTGATCTATTTCCGATACAGAACCCCTCGTTGGCGTACTATTAACTAATTTTGAAAGACCTTATATAGGTATAGTATTTGAACTATATAGATAAGTGGGAACACTCCAAGGGATAATAAATGAAACCTTACTTACATTCTTATCGCATGTAACGGGTACGGGTAGCGACGTACTCAAACTCTTTGCACGCAACCACCGAAACTGCAAGAGGCCTGAGGCAAACAAACAAATTAAAATAAACGCGGAGCCAGTGTTGCCAACTCAAATTTTGAAATTCTCCTAGATTGCCTTCGAAAATCTCCTAAAAATCTCCTAGAAAATTTTCGTCCTCCTAAAAATTCTCCTGTTAGTCAAATTATAAAAAATTTACCACATTTTTAGTGTTCCTAATACGTACGGGACCATATTACTAAGCCTAAGCCGTCTGTCCGTCCGTCTGTCTGTCTTACCTGTAAAGAGCTGTATCTTTTGCACCCTGAAAACCAGTCAAGTGCGAGTCTAACTCGCGCACCGAGAGTTCTCTGTCAGTCAGTCAGTCAGTCAACGTGTAAGCGTCTACTGCTGGACATACGCCTTCAATTTTACTCCAGTCTCGGCCTTCAGCGGTACGGACCACTGCTTTCCGCCGACATAATTCATGTCGGCGTCCCACCTGGCGGGTGGTCTTCCACACTCCGTTTTCCTGTCCACGGCCGCCAATGTAGTACATGGTTACTCCAACGGTCGTCATCCCTTCGGCTAACGTGCCCAGCGCACTGCCATTTTAGCTTATCCACCTGGTTTCCAATATCAAAATTACTTTGCTGCGTCGGCGGATTGCCTCATTCATTATTCATTCGTTCGTTACGCACCATTTCGCTTAGCTATACTTCCAGGCGCGCCCAGCATGGCTACTTCCATCGCTCGCTGGGCAACTTTGGAAAACAACTATAGTCAGAGCTCACGTTTCACACCCGTACGTCATAAACGGTGGGGCGCACTGGTCATAATATAATTATACAGATTAGACGTCAGGGTAAATTTTAAATTTCCGAGGCAGCGCTACTCAGTTGAATTCCTCCCTCGACCTCCTTAAGCAGATCTTGTCTACCAAGCAGTATTTAACCGAGATATACGTACAATCGTACATACTCTTCCTTCAATCTGTTCCATCACTTCTCCGCCAATAATGATTTGTCCTCCCGTCATAACCACGATTTCCATTCTAACCACCACGTAATTTAATTCGTCTGTTTTAATTATTTTTTTATTTTTTTTAGTTTTTAACCACACCAAGTTTGACACCTTGTACGTATTACCGTTTTTAAGTTAGAGCAAACCGAAATTATTTTTTTTTAAACACGTTTCTTGTATGGAGAAGCCCTTAATTTTTATTTATTTATTCTTATTATTTGATAGTATGTCCGCCAATAATAAATAACACATGATCTGTGAAAATCACAACCAGCTACCTATTACGGTACAAAAGATACAGCCGTTAAGTAGTGCGGACTGACGGACAGACTGTCGACGTAGGCTTAGTACCTAATACTACTGATTATTACAAAGAATACATGTCAATAACATTGATTGTTATCAAAGTGTTCGTTCGGTTAAGCCCGCCCGGTAGTCGGCTTGTTGGTCGATCAATGCACGCACACACTCACTGAGTGTCACATTATCCTATCTAAAGAGCAAGAAGGGGAACCTTGCTCTTATCAAAAGACAAATCCTATGGTTTAATGTGTAATTTGAGAAGATGGTTGGTTGATTCACATACAGTTTATTCATTGTGTTGTCACCGTACATACCGACATAATATGTCTTTGTTACTAGTAAATATATGTTTCTCACTCCTAAACCTTCTCCTGTAATAATTTTCTTTCTCCTAGATTTTCTCCTACTCTCCTGACAGGCAAAAAATTCTCCTAACACCGCTGAAATTCTCCTGAATCTAGGAGAAAATCTCCTAACATGGCAACACTGCGCGGAGCGGAAGGAAGCCAAGCGCCTATGATACGTCAACGTCACGCACGGCAGTGTTGCCAACTCAAATTTTGAAATTCTCCTAGATTGGCTTCGAAAATCTCCTAAAAATCTCCTAGAAAATTTTCGTCCTCCTAAAAAATTCTCCTGTTATTCAAATTATAAAAATTTCACCACATTTTTTGTGTTCCTTATACGTACGGGACCATTTTACTAAGGCTAGGCCGTCTGTCCGTCCGTCTGTCTGTCTTACCTGTAAAGAGCTGTATCTTTTGCACCCTGAAAACCGGTCAAGTGAGAGTCGAACTCGCGCACCGAGGGTTCTCTGTGAGTCAGTCAGTCAGTCAGCATGTAAGCGTCTACTACTGGACATACGCCTTCAATTTTCCTCCAGTCTCTCGGCCTTCAGCGGTACGGACCACTGCTTTCCGCCGACATACTTCATGTCGGCGTCCCACCTGGCGGGTGGTCTTCCACACTCCATTTTCCTGTCCACGGCCGCCAATGTAGTACATAGTTACTCCAACGGTCGTCGTCCCTTCGATTACTTTGGTGCGTCGGCGGATTGCCTCATTCATTAGTCATTCATTACGCACCATTTTGCCTAGCTATACTCCCATGTCAGCCCAGCATGGCTTCCAGCAGCATTCCATCGCTCGCTGGGCAACTTTTGAAAACAACTATAGTCAGAGCTCACGTTTCACACCCGTGCGTCATAAACGGTATGACGTGCTGGTCATAATATATACAGGTTAGACCTCGGGGCTAATTTTAAATTTCTGAGGCAGCCCTCTCAGTTGAATTCCTCCCTCGACCTCCTCAAGGAGACCTTATCTACCAAGCACTATTTAACCGAGATATACGTACATACTCTTCCTTCAATCTGTTTTTATCACTTCTCCGCCAATAATGATTTGTCCTCCCGTCATAGCCACGATTGCCATTCTAACCACCACGTAATTCTTCTGTTTTAATTATTTTTTTTTGTTTGTTTTTAACCACACCAAGATTGACACTTGTACGTATTACCATTTTTACGTTAGAGCAAAACCAAAGAAAAAAAATTTTTTTTTTTAGAAAAAAAAACGTTTCTTTTATGGGGAAGCCCTTAATTTTTATTTTTTTTCTTATTATTTGATAGGATGTCCACCAATAATAAATAA
Source organism: Nematopogon swammerdamellus (assembly GCA_946902875.1). Classification (NCBI taxonomy): domain Eukaryota; kingdom Metazoa; phylum Arthropoda; class Insecta; order Lepidoptera; family Adelidae; genus Nematopogon; species Nematopogon swammerdamellus. The sequence goes on along the minus strand of OX336345.1, from coordinate 658,884 downwards.
CACGTGATCTGTGAAAATCACAACCAGCTACCTATTACGGTACAAAAGGTACAGCCGTTAAAGTAGTGCGGACTGACGGACAGACTGTCGACCTAGGCTTAGTAATACTACTGATTATTACAAAGAATACATGTAAATAACATTGATTGATAACAAAGTGTTCGTTCGGTTAGGCCCGCCCGGTAGTCGGCTTGTTTGTCGATCAATGCACGCACACACTCACAGAGTGTCACATTATCCCATCTAAAGAGCAAGAAGGGGAACCTTGCTCTTATCAAAAGACAAATCCTATCGTATATTGTGTGACTTGAGAGGTTGGTTGATTCACTTATAGTTCATTCATTGTGTTGTCACCGTACATACCGAAATATTTGTTTGTTACTAGTAAATATATGTTTCTCACTCCTAGATCTTCTCCTGTAATGATTTTCTTTCTCCTAGATTTTCTCCTACTCTCCTGACAGGCAAAAACTTCTCCTAACACCGCTGAAATTCTCCTGAATCTAGGAGAAAATCTCCTAACATGGCAGCACTGCACGCACGGACGGCACCACAGACTAATTATGGACGTCTCGTTCGTTGTTGTTGTTGATATGGTTTTCGCCATAAATAGGCAGGCAAAGATCATTTGACCATACAGCCAAGTCTGGTCTCGTTCGACTGAACTGAACATGAACCTACTACCCAAACAGTACTCTTTTCTATTCTGTGCCCAAACCCCAAAGGGGCCGCGCACTGCTGTGAGAAGAAACGGGCAAAGCGAGAGGCACCATCTACCTACAGTCCTTTGTCCCTTTCTAGTGTTGACATCATTAATGATTCACCAGTTGTATACTTATGTTCTCCTGGTACCTACCTACTTAAATAGATAGTTTACATGCCCTGCGCAAACATAAAAAAACTAATCAGGGAAACATGTAATTGGCCATACTTTAGGCATAAAAAATTAGATAAATAAAAAATAAAAAAAATTAAAAATCGTAGGTATCTGAAATGAAAAGGGTATACATAACCATACATACATACATACATACAAGCTTCTAGTTAAAGTGATCGATGGCAAAGATTTTTTTTATGGAAACTGACACGGTTGGATACATCACCTACTACATCCGTGATGTCAGCCCATAACACCGGGTGAACTAGGTGCCATGTCAGTGTTTCCCTTCGGTCGTGCCGGGTACACTGAACTGGACGGAAAACACAAACTATTTACATAGCTGCTTCGACCGACATTTCATTCAGTGTGGTGGTACCACCAACCCGGGCGGGTTGAACCCTACCACGGTACCAGAATACATAAGTTTACAACTAGTGAATCATTAATAATGTCAAAACTAGAAAGGGACAAAGGACTATAGATTGTGCCTCTCGCTTAGACAGCAGGGCGCGGTAGGTAGGTACCAGGAGAACATTAGTTTACAACTGGTGAATCATTAATGATGTCAACACTAGAAAGGGACAAAGGACTATAGTTCGTGCCTCTCCCTTTGACCGTTTCTTCTCACAGCAGTGCGCGGTCCCTTTAGGTAGTAGGTTCATGGAACTGAATGTTGATTTTTTTTTTGCTTTTTTATCTTTACTGAAAGGCGAGGATAACGTGAGCGTACAACCAATTCTTGTGTTGTTCATTTGTTCCATAATGTTTGTGTTCATTTGTTCCATAATGTTTGTATTCTTTTTTGTTTTTATTGATGATTTATAGTTTTATACAAACAATAAATTTCATTTACAAGTTTGCACTTAGGTAATTTCCTATTTTGTTCTATTAGTACATTTTAAATATATTTGTTTTTATGGAAACTGACACGGTTGGCTACATCACCTACAACATCCGTGATGTTAGCCCATAACACTGGATGAAGTAGGTGCCATATCAGTATACACGGTGAAAAAAAACCTGTCGAACACCCGAAGGCAGGAAGTACAGTTTCAGACACTGCATCGGATAGGCTAGTTTTTTTTTCAAAATTCTAATGAAAATATGCCCTTTTTCAATATTCCTAAAGTATCAAGATTTATTTAAACAACTATTGTTGGGTAACACAAGGGGTTCACAAGGTGTTCGGCAGGTTTTTTGTTAACCGTGTATAAGGTTATTTTTATTTTATTAAACTATTTGCTTCAAAATCTTTCAAAGAATCATTTATTGGTGTATAATTTCACAATACAATGGCTGTATGGTTGATTGATGATAAATGACCATTGCAATCCCGAAAAGGACATCCATTCCAACCACAAATATATATATTTTTGCATTGATATACATCAATGTATTTTTGTGGTTCTCTCGGTGCGAGAACTTATACAACAGACGTTAGAAGCTACAACAGAATTGGCTGTATACTCTAATGAGTTTTGCCTGTTTCGGGAGGAGACGAATTAACCTAAAAAAAAAAAAATATTTTTTTTAAAACAACAGAATAACAACAGACAAGGCTGCATGGTATAATACCTTTGCCTATCCCAAAAAAAGGGATAAAACAACCAAAAAAAAAAAAAAAAAACAACAAATTAAAGTGAGTGACACTTGACACTGACAGACAGCACGGTATGGGTCGGGTCTGTTCTATTCGTTTGTTGGATTGCCTTCTCAAATAGTATTGCTAAACATAAAAGTATTTAGTAAGTTTAATTTATAAATAAAACACCCACCCACAATGAACTTCGCTCCGGACGAGATTGGTCTAGTAGACAAGAGTTCATGCGCGAATGTCCGCGCCGATCTCAAAATGTGCCTACTGAATAGTGATTGTTGCAAAAAGGTATAATGTCCTAAAGCATATTTATTGTTTATTTATCATCTCTTCTTGGCAGTACACTCCGCTCAGATTTGTTATATTTACATTGTAACATTCCGCCAGTTCGATTAACTCAGCGAAGAAGAACTGACAAGAAAGAACACTTTAATGGACACTATGTACAGACAGACTCGCGAGCATGCGGGCCTACAGCCGTTCAGCTCGCAAGTCTGGACGTGTCGCTCGCAGCCGAGCGGCAAAAATAAAAAATAAAAAATCAAAATATATGAATATACTTAAATAAAAAACTAGCCGAATTAGATTCACTATTTAAAAAATTATTTACTCTGAACTCACACGTTGGCTACTTCCTTCTTAAAAACTGTTTTTGTATACCAAAATTAACTTATATAGTCAGAACAACTCCACTGTGGAGATACTCAGAGTTTGTCGTGGCCATGGATAAAGCAATTAAATTAACATTAGAGTCTCTTTTCAATATAAGATTAAATGAAATGCAATGGATACAGGCAACTATGCCAATAAAATTCGGTGGGCTCGGCATTAGACGTGTGTCGGACATCGCCCTCCCCGCTTTCTTGGCGTCCACTCATGGCGTCTCGGGTCTTGTCTCTAACATGTTACCATTTCCTGTAGACAGATCTGAGATCAGCCATGTGTCGGACGCCGAGGATGCGTGGGAGGTGCTCTGCCCGGGCACTTCATTGCCGCCTTTTCCACACGTTCAAAAGAACTGGGACCTAATAAATGTTCAACGGATAGTTTCAAATTTAAACTTTAATTCTCTGGTTGATGAAGCCAGGTTCAAAGCTGTGTGCGAAAAAGAATCAGGTGCCTGGCTTCATACAATCCCGTCTACCAATATCGGCTCTATGTTGGACAACAATACTCTGAGAATCTCCATAGCGTTGAGACTCGGTTGTAACCTTGTACAACCTCATAAGTGCGTCTGCGGGGTTCAAGTAGAGTCAAACGGCATTCACGGCCTAAGTTGCAGCAGAAGCGCAGGTCGGCACTCTCGACACGGCACCCTGAATGATATTCTGCGTCGGGCTTTTAGCGCGTCTAATGTGCCGTCAATCTTGGAGCCCTGTCTCAGCAGGGATGACGGCAAGCGCCCAGACGGGATGACATTGATACCATGGTCAAAGGGTAAAGCACTCGTCTGGGACGCCACCTGCGCCGACACGCTCGCGCCCTCGCATGTCGTGTCGACTGCCAGGAAAGCCGGCTCTGCTGCTGAGACGGCCGCCCGCACCAAGCACTCCAAATATCAGACATTGACAAACATTCAAAATTATATTTTTATCCCTTTCGCTATAGAGACCATGGGTCCCATCTGTGAGGAGGGCAAAATTCTTGTGCACGATTTAGGATCACGACTCTGCAGATCCTCGGGTGACTGCCGGGCCCGGGCGTACCTGCTGCAACGAATCAGCTTGGCGGTGCAGCGAGGTAACGCCGCTAGTGTCATGGGAACTTTTCCCTCGTCGGCCTCTTTGGATGAAATTTTTTATCTAGCAAACTGAGGCCGTTGAGGGAATTGCTCTATGACTCTGGCGGTAGGTCAACCGGATCGTGGTAGTCTCTCGAGTGGCTAATTATTTTTAAAGTTTGTTTATTTTGTTTTAGTTTAGGTAATTTTAATTTGATAGGTAGTTTTAGTTTCTATTTTAATTTAATTACAGTTTTTTATTTGCTTATTATAATAATTAATTAAAGTTATATTTTTTTATAATTTGTACGAGTATTTAACGATACTTGAAGTATCAAGTTGTCAATGGGTTAATAAAGTTGAGGTACTAATGGTACCTAGTCAAGAGTTAATGTTTGTAAAAAATACAATTGTCAAAAACCAAAAAATATTAATATATGTTTATATATAATAAAATATTATCATACTTGAAGTAGGTATCAAGTTGTCAATATGGGTTAATATAATTATTGAGGTACAAATGGTACCTAGTCAAGTATTAACTAATTATGCAGTCAGAAACTCAAGATATGATTTTATCAGCTAAGGCCTCCTTTACACTGTAGTAGGCTTTCTTTACAAGGGTAGATATAATATATATATAATATATAAGATATATAAATAATGAACATCGAGCTTTAGATCCGGTTGTAGAGCCTCATCCCTGTCGCACAAACTCGCACGTCTCTTGAATCACGTCGTACGCAGTCGTCACAAAAGTCGTATTTGGCATCGGACACTAGAAGTTGACTTGGGATTTATAATATTATATTTTTTATGTTTTTATATGTTAGTAGAGTGTTTTCATTTTATGAAGGCACAAAGGGTACGAGGTAGGAAGTGGGGAAGTGTCCCGAAGCCCTGTCCGATCGGGAATGTCTATTCGTTGGTAAACCTGCATGCAGGTATGCAAACTGCACTATGGGAGTTTTCACTGAAACGTAACAAACAAACACGTTATTGTGACAAGTTCGAGAGCAGTCTAACTGCCATATGAATGATCAATAAACAATACAATACAATGCAATACAATAATCTCTGTTTGGCATACCTACGAGTTCTTAGTTAATAATCTCTGTTTGGCGTACCTACGAATAGCCCTGTCCAGGAAGTGGTGCGAGAGGCGACCGCGCGGAGCTCAGTAGAGAACGAACTCGGTGCCCGGTCGGTACACACGTTCTACACGTCTCCGCGTCGCTCCGTCGAACCGAGTCGTTCCCTACTGAGCTCCGCGCGGTCTCACACCACTTCCTACCTCATACCCCTCGTGCCTTCGTAAAATGAAAACACTACTAAGCATGTACTCGCTTTTTATATTTCTTCATTGGATAAATGCAAAGCAGAAAATGAAAAAAAAAAAATTCGTCCCGACCAGGATTCGCATCGTGCAAGTTGACTGAACGCAGGAGATTGCTTCTATGGACCCGGTGGCGGAATTGGTAACGCGCTGGCGGCTCAAGCCGGAGTTCCAGGTTTGAATCCTGGTCGGGACATATTTTTTCTCTTCATTTTCAGCTTTGCAATTATTTAATGAAGAAATATAAAAAGCGAGTACATGCTTAGTACTAACATATAAAAATATAAAAAAGTATAATATATAAATAAAACATCTGAACAAAATGAAATGTGAACCACGACGGCTGTGAGAAATTTTACCAATGACATATTTCACCAGGAGCGCAAGACGCCGCGTGAGTGCTTGCACAGTACCAACGGCTCTGTCCCCGATGAGTGTTTCTCACTGCGCAGTGCTTTCTTCGAGTGCAAACGCTCCTTGGTACGTATCGCCATTCGCCGTGTAACCCAAATGGACGTTGTTACTCTTCTTATTTACCTATGTGGGGTAACATTGATCGCATCCGCGACGCCTGAAGTTCCTTATCGTCGCTTAAGTATCAACACCGCGGAAGTCATTTTTAAACGGAAAAAACATTTTAATGTCATTGGATAGAGGATTCAAAGACGCGTCTTCTAATTGGTTGCTCAAATGCGTAACGACCAATCAGATGCCGTAGAGGGCTAAGAATGTACAGCGCGGAAGTCACCCGCTTCGGATTGTTTTGGCTATAGGTTTTTTGTTGTTCCTGTAAAATGGGCAAAAATGACTTCCGCTGTGTTGATACTTAGGCGACGTTATGTCCCACGCACCTCCTGAGTGGTGCCAAATGAACAACAAATGCTCTGCAGACACCCCGGTCGTCTTGTGGCCTTCATGAAGGACATGGGCTGGTCGGTTTGGCTGGAGATCGAGGGGTTTTGCACGAAGCTCCCCGACAAGAGGGACTAGTTTGCAGGCTTAGAGCCAGCCCCTACTACTGCTACTACCACTACTACTACAATTTATACCGTGTGGGGCCGGTACTTTAAAAGAATAGCCCCACTCCCCATGTATGTCGTAAAAGGCGACTAAGGGATATGACTCCCTTCTTATTATTACTAGGTGGTAGGGTTTAACCCGCCCGGGTTGGTACCACCGCACTGAATGAAACGTCGGTCAAAACGGCTATGTAAATAGTTTGTGTTTTCCGTCCAGTTCAGTGTAGCCGACACGACCGAAGGGAAGCACTGACGTGGCACCAAGTTCATCCGGTGTTATGGGCTGACATCACGGATGTTGTAGGTGACGTAGCCAACCGTGTCAGTTTCCATAAAAAAAAATTATTTACCTATATTATATTTATATTTATAATTGTTAAAATGTGTGAATTGTAATAATTTTAATATTAATAATAAGTAATTAATTAATTCATGCATGTATGTTAGTACGTAGGTACCTATGTATGTACGCTGGTGCCTTAACCGTCAGGCTAATCGCCAGTTGTTAAAAGACTAATGTAAGAATGTAATTCTCGCCTGTTAAATATAAAAATAAAATACACCGGCCAAGTGCGAGTCGGACTGTGTATTCATTGTATTAACGACATAACTTTGTAACGCATAGTCCATTTTTTTTTTTTTATTCAAACTGACACGGTTGGCTACATCACCTACAACATCCGTGATGTCAGCCCATAACACCGGGTGAACTTGGTGCCACGTCAGTGCTTCCCTTCGGTCGTGCCGGCTACACTGAACTGGACGGAAAACACAAACTATTTACATAGCCGTTTCGACCGACCTTTCATTCAGTGCGGTGGTACCAACCCTGGTGGGTTAAACCCTACCACCTAGTAATATAAGAAGGGAGTCATATCCCTTAGTCGCCTTTTACGACATGCACGGGGAGAGATGCAGTGGGGCTATTCTTTTAAAGTACCGGCCCCACACGGTACGAAGTCCATACCGTGGTGCGCCTATTGCTTCCTGACATTTTAAAATAATTTTTATTTTATTTCAGCTGGACAATCGGAGAAGATTTCGTGGTCTAAAGGCCACATAATATGTAGTGTAGTTTGCTTGTGTAAATCTTAATTAATTAGAATTGTGTATTGCAAGCAAATATGAAACTTGTTTTCTTATTATATAAGGAACCACATAATGTTTTGTTAATTAGATTGAATAATAAAATTTAAGTGTACCTAATTTATAATTTTTTTATTATTTACAATGTCAACTCTATAGTCATGTAAAACAAAATACCCAAATATATATATATATAGTTCTATCCGGTTCGATTACACACCCAAAGAAGAATTGGCAAGAAACTTCGCAGGGTATTTTTTTCCATATACATATATATGGAAAAAAATGGGAGACCACGGGGGAAGAACCAGGAATGTCATATTTTTTCCCAAACTGTATAACACCATCTTTTAGAGAAATGGGTGGGCTATTTGATGTAATAATTAGGTTCGGGTAAAACAAGCCCTGCCATAGCTAAAAATCCAGTTGAAGTTTAGGCGTACGCGGGAATAATCGGGAATGTCCGCGCGTAATTCACAAGAACAAGAGATGTCAGCACATTGCGTCCTAGGTCGCGCTGTTTGTGCTGTCAAACATCAGTCAGTTGGCACCAGTTGGCGAACATTTTATGCCATTTTAAGGTTAGTTTTGAGTTTTGCAGTTAATTGGTGTGATTTTTTTAAAGATGTAATAATAATTTCCCTTCTTACCTTTCTAGGACTAGGTGGTAGGGTTTAACCCGCCTGGGTTGGTACCACCGCACTGAATGAAACGTTGGTCGAAACAACAATGTAACTAGTTCGTGTTTTCCGTCCAGTTCAGTGTATCGGCATAAACAAAGAGTAGCACTGCCATGGCACTTAGTTCACCCCCCGGTGTTATGGGCTGACATCACGGAAGTTGTGTGTCAGTTTCAATAAAAAAAAAATCTTGCTGATATTGCAGCTACATTATACATTCATTATTTTATTGTTTCAGGTCTTGTACCGTTGTCAAAGCCTAAATTTACTGATCTTAAAATTAACATAAACAAGGAATGTCACTGACATCCCTCATTTTTGTAAATTTTTAAAATGCAACTTTTCCTTTCAGTGCCATTTTTATACAAATTTGTTTAAAAAAAAATTACATTTATACTTTTAAATGAACCACAGTTACATTTAAAACCAATTTGCGGAACATACTATTGCTCTTAGTCTTAAAATGGTTGCATCACTCAATCTTAAACTTTAAAATTAAATTTTCTCGAATTTATGTTTGACTGACATTCCTTGTTCTTCCCCCGAGCTCTTCATATATTATTACAACTATTTTACTGATCCGGTCCCGGTCCACTATCACAATATCAGGTCTCCTCGCGAGAATAGGCTGTAATAGATAATGGACCGTTCCCAGTAGAGTGTGAGATGACCGTTCTCGAGAACTGCCGGCGGATTGTACTTATAGTAAGGCACCTCGGTACCCACAAGGTTGAACTTTAAGGCAAGTTGCTGGTGGATAATCCTGGCTACTAGGTTGTGTCTATGCAGATACTCGGTGTTGGCAAGCTGCAAGCAACTGGAAACCACATTATTATTATTCATAGAACAGTTATACTATTCAGATAACATGCTGCTGCAGATTGGAGCAGGCCAGTCTCCACAAACAGCACCCATTCACGACGACAATTTTAGTAATTTTTGTATTTTAATTTTTAATTAACAGAACTTTGTCACTCAAATGAAACACAGTGCACATTTGTAGTAAATTTATTTAAAAATAATATTTGCAATTATGTAATGGCAAATTTCAAACTAAATAATACATAAAGTATTTGAAACTATTATAGGTAAAATATATAATTGCTTCATTCCTTATAATAAGTAATAGTACGCTCAGAGAGCCAGGCCGATGTTTACATTTAAGTGTATTCTCACGTTTTGATATGTTTTAACAATACTTTAATGAACACATGGCTCTGACATAACATAACATTAAAAACAAGCAACTTCTAGGTAAATTTTTAATTGGCAAAGGGAGTTTTTTTTTAAATCTACAATTAAATTTCCCTAGGTATCTAATAATTTTAAAATACTACTCCTAGTAAATGTATCTGGTGCCTACTTTCCTACAATAATTTAAAATTATGACATTTTAGGCCGCCATCTTACTTCAAAAGGCCCAGTGATCTCGTTTCAATGATACAAGCGTAACAATTCCAACGTTTTACATATCTACTGAATAGCACCATAGCAAAATCAATTCTATATTAACATTACATATTATCATTGTCAAAATAATACATTGTGCGTGCATTGTGTGCGGTGTGGACTTTAACAATACAAATTTAAAAACAAAGCTATGCCATAATTTGTGTAATGCCACGCGCACTGAGCAGGGATTGCATCCCTACACGCTGGACTTACCGCGTATGCGTACCAATCGATTCTGCAGATCTTTCCTCTACAGAACCGGTAAACTCTGGAATGCTCTCCCTGCTCATTATGTTTCCCCCCAAGTACAGTCTCGGATCCTTCAAACGGGACGTGATCCTGTCAGGCCGGCATGGCATTCGCAACCCCCGCATACGGCCGAATGTCCATGGGCGTTGTTAGACACCTTATGGGTGGCTCGGCGCTAAAAGTTTCGCTTTCAATAAAATAAAATAAATTGGACAGGCCAGGTATGTATGTAGGTACATAGTAGTAGAGTTAGTGCGAAATGGAGAGTTTTTCTATCTTTGATTACATTTTAATAAATCATAGGTAACCCTATTTGCTTCACTGTTGTAGGTACATAATAATTAATGACATGTTTCTTAAGATTACCTATTTTAATCGTCATGTCCGTTGTACTTAACTCCTATTGAATTATATTCAACGCATATTATAATTTAGCTATCAATACGTACGTATGGAGGTCATTAGACTTTTTTTTTCAACTTTAATTTAAATATCATGTCATGCATGACGCTTTAACAGTAAGATGGCAATAAGAACAGTGATTTGATGAAATCACTGGTTTTAACATATTCCTGCAAAATTATAAATAAGTATCTCTAAACAAGAGCAGCGCGCGCACAAATCAATAGATACATAACAGATGAGTACACAAGATGCTATAGCATGGCTTAATGATTGATTAGATCACAGACAACGATTTTGGTCTCATATCTTAGTTGAGCTAGACAATATTCTGCTTTAGGTATAAATAGATACTCTATTATATATAATCACGAACCCATACTATTTAATTAATAGTTTACTTCGTGATCCATTTACACAGAAACTTTTTTAAATAATATATTTTATGATACAACATCGATAGCCACAGATAATACAAATTAGATCCAAGGAATTTATTTTAAAAATTCCGTGTATAGAAAAATCTAAAAATATAACAATTTAAAATGTGATTTATTTAGGTACATAATTTTGTACGCCATGCCCAGTGTTTGACTACAAATATATTTTTAATTTCAACACACGAAAATATACCCATATGAACATAATGTATGTTGAATATACAGGTGTTGCAGGTTAGGCTTGAGAAACTTCAGGAATAGAAAGTACTCATTATTAGAAGAAAAAATCCTTATCACTCAAAGCGAAATTTCGTATTTTTTTTTCATTCATAATGAAAATTTTTATAACTACTCGATGGACAGTGAGTCGGGCGAGATTTGGCAACAGCGCTGTCTAGGTCTAGGGAGTGCAATGACCTAGTCCAGTTACCTTATTCTTTTGATGTCATTCAACTTTCAGTGCTTGGAAATGCAGTTCAATTCTACCATTTAAGCAACATGCCCATTGCTAGCCATGAGTTAGTAATTTTATTTTTTTTATTTAAGGCTGAACTTAACCGTCCGGCAAATCTTGATAAAACGATTTTCACCAATAAGTACTATAAAATGACCGAATCTGGGAAACAGTTTCAGACCTATTCGACTTCAAATATGGAACCCTTTCGAACCCTGAAGTTACAAAAACCTATCCTGAAGCATTCTGTATAATGCATAAATATACCTAGTGGTACAATGCTGCATTTTAAAATATGTGAGGCACAAGAAAATCAACAGCTTGTAGGTACATATTATATTATAACCAATAATATTTGTAGCAATAGTTGCTACAATAAATAAGTATGCATAACTTATGCATACTTATTTATTGTAGCAACGATTGCTATGCAGCATAAGTGTGCCTACTGCCTAGTAAGGGAAAATAAATAAAGAAGCAACTTATAAATAACCTACAACATAGTAGGTACTTAAATAGGGTGTTACGATGACCATGTCATTAACTTCGGGAGGGTTACATAGACACTCAAATAAACACGTTACGCAAAAAAAAAAAAAAATGTTTATAGTATTACTTTTCGAGAAATTTAACAAAACATGTTAGCTACCTAAACATTAACCTGTGTGTAACAGTAGGTAACTTGCATTGTACGGGGTCAATGAACGTACTATGTTCAAACGCAGAACAGCTGTTTGTTGTAAGTAAGTCACAAGGTCACTATGATTGGTTTTTACAGCTACTTATTTGATTTAATTTTTTTGTTAGGAGAAAAAATGCTCCTATAAACATATGTTTTTTTCTTACGTAAAGTGTTTATTTCAGTGTGTATGTAACCCTCCCGAAGTTAATGACATGGTCAGCGAAACACCTTATATAGTCACAGTAGGTATGCCTTGCACATTTATTTTATTGTCGCCTGCAGATGTTAATTAATTAGTACTTTTATAATTAACATTAAAAAAAGTATCTTCGCGTTTTCTTAGCGTAACTATAACAAAACATATTTTAGTGCACTTTTTTACTGAGATAAAAGAATACTACCTACATACCTACTATCTACAAAGGCGTGCGCGAAATATTCAAAGATTCTCCATATTGTGTACAGACGATCTTTCGTATTGATCCCTTAGAAACATGTGTACAAGTAGGAGGTAATGGATTTTTGAATAGGTACCTATATACGAAGTTATCGAGTAGAGTTATTGCATAAACATTTTTCTTGGATTAAAAATCTATAAGTATACCTATCGATGTTATTGGATTAAATAAATAAAAATTAAAAATAAAATTTTGCCAAGAGGTACTCTGCCACCTTTAAACCTTGGATACACTAGGGGGCAAATTTCTTTTTGTTATGGAAACGGACACGGATCACTAGCAACATCCGCGATGTCAGCCCATAACACCTTGGTGAACTAGGTGCCGTGTCGGTGCTTCCCTTCGGTCGTACCGGCTACAATGAACTGCAGGTCTATTCTTGTAAATTCTGACAGCGGAATCAGCGCTGTTGTGGCGCTGAGAGCCACTTCCAAAAGTGGCTCTCAGCGCCACAACAGCGCTGATTCCGCTGTCAGAATTTACAAGAATAGACCTGCTGGACGGAAAACACGAACTATTACATAGCCACTTCGACCGACCTTTCATTCAGTGCGGTGTTACCAATCCTAGTAAGGTAAGAAGGGAAGAGACCTATAGTTTTACTTGGAATTCGCACGAAGAGCCTCCAACGGTCGAGCGGTCATCCATCCAAGTTCAGCTACCGAGGCTGTCGCGCGATATGTCTCTCATTGTTCTACGGGGAACATATTGGAACCTTCTGCGGGAAATGGGTCTGACTGAACACACTAGTAGGTAGATGTATCGCCAGCAACATGTCCCGCGGTATGCACCCGCATACCCGCAATATAGCAACGCTGCTGCCGCGACCTTAAGACCAGACGGAAGTTAACTTTCTCCATACAAAATCGTCTTTCGGCATTTATGTTTTCTAATCCCCTAAACCTTAACCCGATTTTTACAATTGTTTTTTTAAGGACAGTCAAATCTACGTTCCTGTAATTTTTTTTTAGATGAAATGTACCTAACAACACCGGAGCTAAAAAATTGTGTTTCGACCGAAAACATTTGAATTTTTTATACACAGACTCCATATTGCGCCGCACGTTGCGAGGTTATTTTCGCCCTAGTGTATCCAATCCTTTAAAAATTGACAATTATTAAGGAAATTACAATACCTATAGGTACACAATCACGCTGTACCCCGACAACTGGGGTAGCAGTACCAACCTAGTGTTTAGAGAAAGTTAATATAATGAGATGGCATTTCACCGATTGTTGAGATATAGTAGCTTTTGAAATCTACCAAAAGGATTTTCTCATCAATTTCCAAAGTCCCTTTGACTGCAAGACCTTTAAAATGCCTATTCATAGTGTAGCAAAGTAGGTACGATCGTGTGTGTAAGTGAATGACTATTTTTTTTTTCAATAAAGAAGTTATAATAACATATAGGTAAATACTTTTAGATATTTCCTTTCCTGTATTTACTTTTACGAATACACGAACACGAGAGCTATTTCACAAGCAGGCTAGTCGTCGACAAAATTAATGGATTCTTTCAAAACGACGACGACTAAAAATATGAAATTTTCAAGTACGTTTTGTGAAGGTTGTATATCAAAGTGATATGTCTGTAGGTGCGATAGTAATAAAAAAACTTGTTAAGTGAGAAGGTTGTTCACACACACAGGGTTCCGTAGCCATATGTTCCTTCTTGTTGCACGTATAGCGAGTGCACATCAATCACGTGGTCGCACTAGCACGTATCTCGCGTTCTGCACAGCTTATTTTGTATTGATTTATTGAATCATTCGTATCCCTCACGCCATCTATCGGTGACTAGTTTAGTTAAATGATCATTCGGTAGATGTCGCTCTTCCAACTTATTATGATAATTGTATGAGGCTCCTGTCAGGCCGGCATGGAATTCGCAATCCCCGTGCATCACAGAATGTCCTTGGGCATCGTTAGACGCCTACTTGTAGGTAAAACGATGCCACAGGTCGCGCTTACCATAAAAAAACAGACCCCATAATCTTTTACTTTTTGCTTTTTGATAACTTGTTGGCATATCTACATTCTACACTAATAAATAATATAAAGAGGCAAAGTTTTTAAGTTTGATGTAGGAAATAATCTCCGAAAATACTCATCCGATTTTATAAATTATTTGACCAATATTTAGAATGGCCCTTCAGGATGGACATAGGTTATGCGAGCGAAGCCGAGGGTGAAAGCTATCCGCTATAAATAACGCATATTCTGTGAAAATTGCAACTGGCTACATATTACGGTTCAAAAGATACAGCCCTCGGACGGACAGACAGACAGACAGACGGCGTAGGCTTAATAATAGACTTCCTTATGGATACGGAACCCTAAAAACCGAAGTCGTGCTAAGCAAAGAATCTAGTGAAGAATACTTCAAAACGTAGGCCTTATTGTTTTTGTACTAATGTTATACAGACTTAGTTTTCCCGGGTTCTTGAGATACTTCCAGCTATTCTCCACATTGTCATCCATTTGAAGGTTTATTGTAATAAGAATTTTGTAAAGTATTCTAACTTCGATCCACAATTTGTCATCCAAAGCAAACAAACTGGAAGACCAAAAGCAACGTCATGCGTGTCGAAGCTTATGTATGTTCAGCTTTCTAACTTGGTCCAGCGTAACACGAACTTACAGATTACTCCTTCCTTAATGAGTACTTAAAGCGAATTTGCAAATAGACTCTAGCTAGCACATTGGTCGTGCTGCTGTTCAGTTTGATTCGTTTTGCAGTCATTTCTTGCCTGCAACGTTTAACGTTGTTACGAAGCACCATAATTCTACACCCTCGGGTCTGTTGTACTGACGTCTCGGCGAGCAGCATAGTCGCTGCAACCTGAGAGCGGTGCATCGGGATCATTGTTCCACTCCCCCGCGCGGTGGGGACACCGACTCCTCGGGCTAGAAAGACTGAATGGGTCTGTAGAGTCCCGTGTAGCCGCAGAGCCGAGCGCGCAGTGCCGTCACCAGCATGGCCGCTCCGGAGAGGTCCTCCAGCAAGTTGGCGCACTCGCAGACGAGCAGGTACATCTTGTCTCCTTGCGAAGCGACCGACTTGTGCAGCGCTATCTTGCGGAGGCCGACGGAGTGCGGCAGGTGTCGGTAGAGCATCCGAGCGCCCGTCCAGTACAGCCAGTTCCTCTCGAAACGCTCGCCGTCGTCGCCCTCGAACACCTGCAACCCATCAAATATTACTTTCGTAGACACCTATGTATATGTCAACTCGGAAACTTCCAAAAACCACGGCGTAGGTAGGTGAAATGTTAAAATATTTGGGTATCTTCCTACACTCTGCACCCAATGTACCTACAGGTATCATGTCTTAGTCTCTGAATATGAAACTAATGATGTGAAGTGAACCGCAGATACATTGACGTGTTAATGCAAAACTTGCAAAACATGATGAACCGACTTGGATGCGGTTTCTTTTATTAGAAATCTGGTTTAACCGGAACTGTTGTTACCTTTGCTTGTAATCAAAAGATTAGCTGCGCCTCTTAAAAAGCTTGAAATAAAAGTTAAATTACAAATTTTAAAAACCTCCGACCCCTTAAAATGTCAACAATTATTTTCGTTTAGTTGCTTTAAGGCGTCGGGTGACCGCTAAGTAAATAAAATATAAAAACTCAGAGCTGCGCGGGTATTTACTACTAACTCTCACGAACAAAGAAAACTAACTCCTATCGGTAGATAAGTTTGCCTATAACTCAATGTAACGAGCTAAGTTAGTGAAATGATGCTGCTACTTGGATTCGATTATATGAGTGAAACTTGCGGCTTTGGTCCTCGGCTCTCGCGTCATAGACCTCTGAGGGGTCCATGGACCCCACTTTGAGAAACCGTGCTCTACTAAACTGTGTCTCCTTACGAATAGCTGACGGACCCACGATGATCATCTGCGATCATTAAAATTGTATAAAACCCGACAAAGAAAAACTAAAGAAACAGTTAACAAGGAGAAGTTGATCTAAAATGCTTCAGTCGGGCTACAGATCCTTCTACAGGCCCGTCTACAGAATTTCGGTTTAAATAATCTTTATTGATCTCAAAGAATGTCGTTCATTCGGTTATAGAGATAGGTGCATTTACCTATGCGGTTACAGATAATTATAAGTATAAAATAGAAAGGTTAAATTATTAGTAAAATAAAATTATTGTAGGTACAATAGACAAGGTTAGGTAATCTTATAAATATTCTGAAGACAGACGGACAGACCAATAGACAGACACAGAACTGAAGACAAGTAGGTAAATATTTCTAAAATATTGACAAGTTCTTATAATTCAGTAAGTACATTCCGGCAGCAGAATTTCGATCAACTTTCCTTGTTATTTCCTTCGTTTTTCGTAGACGGGTTTTATATTATTTTTTATTTGATTTCTCTTAGTTCGTGTTTTAAGTAAGATGGTGTTTGAAGAAACAATTTTTTCCAACGCCGCCATTTTGATTTTTTCATAAAAATGGCGCGCGGACTATCGAGACAAATGCAACAATGCTCATTATATTGAAGTCGGTTAAGCAGTTTAGGCTCTGTGAGGGAACAAACGAATAAACATACATACATACGCTACCAAACTCATATAATCCTCCAAGAGAGGCCTGAATAGGCACCTGTCAGGCCGGTATGGCATTCGCAACCCGACGATCGAATGCCCATGGGCGTCGACACCTTATGGGTGTCTCGGCGCCACATGTCGCGCTTTCTATAAAAAAAAAACACCTACTTTTGGCTTCACCGTAGTCGGGTAAAAAAGAAAAACGATTCAGACCTTGTAAACACTGATGACAAAGCCAGTAGCGCTCGTGAGGGATTTCTTCGGTCCTGCTGCTAAGTCGTTGAATGGAGGCCTACAGATCATGGCGACCTCGCTGTACAGGTCCAGGGTGTGCGCTGCCGAGTAACGGATCGCCTTGGGGTCGAACTTGTTGAGGGAAGCGCACCGCATGTTGTTGTAGAACATGAGAGGATCTGTCTGTGCCGTATTTATCACGTAGTAGGATATGAATGGAAACTCTGTATTCTTCTCCATGTTCGCTAGCAGCATCCCGCCGACGGCGGTGTTCGCCGTTGCGACGTCTGTTAGGAGCTCTGTGGCTGCAGCTCTTTGTTTGATGAGAGGTCGCGCTAGGGGCGATTCGAGTATGGGCTCTATAGGCTCTAGAGGGCTCATGAGGTGCGCCAGGATACACAGCTTGGGGTCCGCTACCTCGAGGATGCTGAGCGAGCTCGGTGCGACGGCTCCTTTGACGGCGCCTCCCTTGTCTGGCGTCGGAGGTGGCACTGGCAACTGCAATACAGGAAAATACTTATTTAATTTTATTAGCAGTAAATTGTATATATAATAAATAATTTACGAAATAATTAAATAATAAGGCACGAGTATTTATGTAGGTCATATACTACCGATATTTGTTTTGACGAATTAATAAGACTTCCCAGTTCGCCTGTGCCAAGAACATTTTAATAGGTTTGGACGTCAGACTGTCCAATGCTTATATGAGAAACAGCGTCGCCGAGCTCCGCGGGTAGCGGAGGACACGGCCGGCGCGCGCTCTGATTGGGTGGTATCGGGCAGTATCGCGCTCTGATTGGTTGGTAACGAATGGAATTTGTATGTTTATACAAACGTCGTGTTACGCTGGCGGGAGGAAGGTCCGACGTCCTTACCTAAAATTGTTCTTGGCCTGTGCTTTCCATGCGGTCTAGATTCTTCTAGTGCTTTATTGCTAATTGCTTCGTTGTGAATTGGAGCGGGTGGGGTGCATATAGGAATGCGGCGTGAACCAATCACAGCCGGTGGGGCTTAGTAATTCGGAAAGAGCCAATCGCAACACACGGACGCTTCTGGAAGTCCGAGCTGACTTTGCGTTGCAGTACAGTTTGTACTTCTATGAATAGGAAATTCCAGATGGTCAAAACATTTCGCAAACCACGCTACGAGGCTACCTATTCGTCTTCCAGTTTTATTCTCGCGATAATAGGATCATAGGAAAATAGTAGTATTTATCCTTCCAGTTAAGTCAGTGTGTCAGCACCGTCAAAGGGGAATTCTGGCATGACATCTTCGTTTCAATAGGAACATGGTGCAGGTAACTGGCTTCAATCACGGTTGTAACAGTTGATGTATAGCCAACCCAACCGTGTTAGTGCAAAATGAATAATTCAAGCGTAGTGTACTACCATACGAATGATGAATAAAGAATGAAGAATGAAGAATGCAGAATGAAGAACGAGGAATGAAGAATGCAGAATGAAGAACGAGGAATGAAGAATGCAGAATGAAGAATGAAGAATGAAGAATGAAGAATGAAGAATGAAGAATGAAGAATGAAGAATGAAGAATGAAGAATGAAGAATGAAGAATGCAGAATGAAGAATGCAGAATGAAGAATGAAGAATAAAGAATATGGTACGAACCGGCACGCCATCAGGCAGGAAGCGGTCGAGCGCGTGCGCGGGTATAACGAAGCAGTCCCTGTCCAGCGTGGCGAGGGAGTGCGGCTCGGTGGTGCCGCGGCGGCGCAGGCGCGCGTCGTGCTCGCCCCCGGCGCCGCCCCGGGCCGGCTCCCAACCGCGGGAGAAGTGCGACACGGAGGGGGCGCGCGTCAGCGGCGGCACTTGCGGCTCCGACTCGCTTATACCGCCGCCGCCGCTCACGGGGCCGCATCGCTCTGCAACACAACAAACAATACAATCAACATAATGCGAGCGAGCATGCTGTGCGACGACATCTTGAAAACCTTTGTCAGCCTCGGTAGCTCAGTGGGCCGGTCGGCAACCCTGGGCGTGGTCAGTACTTGGATGGGTGATCGCTCGACCGTTGGAGGCTGTAAACTAGTTGGTGATAAAATCGGTCGTGACCCTAATAGGCAGATACCTATTATAATGATTGCTCTACCTAACTACAGGCTGTAATCGTATTTAGCGGTATGTTGTGTTCCTCATTACCTACCGAAAACAATTGTTTTAGGCTCGCACAAATTCTTCATCAAACATACATTTTTAAAAGGAGATTTTCAGCCGCAATTAAGCGTCAATACGTGTAGTTAGTTAGCTACATATTATACTAGTTCCTTCGATACCCAGACGTCTTATGTACTGTGGCCATAAAGAACCTGAAGCCAAAATAATATGACAGATTTTAGCGCATAGGTAAATCTCTTTCTAGAGGTTGACGTTCGAAATCGTTTGGCGAATTGGCTACTGAAAGCTGATCATAATACCTATTAACTGTTTTCTACTGTTACGATTCGTTGTGTCTAAGCCCAATCATTCAAAAGTTTAGAGCGAGCCGAGCCAACTGTCGAGCAAGTTTAGCGTAGGAAGAGGAGAGATACTTGCGGTGTTAGGTAGAGTCGTTAAGAGTATAGATCTACTCTCTACTCTACCTATCTTCACCGTGGGTGAAGTCACAACGTGTGCAAAGAGACGAAACTACAAACAAGTGTGTATCTCTGTCACACTTGTGGAAGTTTGTTTGCAAGTTTTGAAGTTGGTCACATAAAACCGACTTCCAAAAAAAAAAAAAAAAAAACTGGGACTAAAAAGTATTAAATATATATAATCGATATTGTGATTTATATTCGGACCCTTGAGTTAAAGGCGGTACAAAAGCACAAAAGGGGTCCATCTATCAATTTTCAGATATTGCTGGCTCACGATGCCAATGGCTGTAATCATTCTTATTGCTAGACTGAAGCTTACTTCACTAACATGCATAACTAGTCTTGTGTATGGCGCCAAAGACAACGCTAGGCTAGACTGAAATTCACTCCGGCTATCACAACTCTGCTTGAACACGGGATGTACGAGTGGGCAAGTGACAGTTGTGTAGGTGAAACTAAAACTGAGCGGGTGATCACCAGGACAGCAGAACCAAGGCGCCCTGCGCCCAAAAAAAAACTCATCGATGCGCATATCCAGACATTGCACCCTGACCATTGAAAAATAAATGACTCTATTTGACCCGCCCGACCAGGACTACCCGTTGCGCCGCCATCCCTGCAGCAGTGACCCGCTAATTTTTTTATGTAATCCGGTATGGCTGGTTGTGTTGGAGGGGCCAAGCGCATGCTCCGACCAGGCAATATCACCTCTGAGAAGGTAGGTGCCATACCGGAGACTTCCCTGGATATATGGATAGCCATCAGGCTATACTGGACTAGAGGAGAACACAAACGAGCCTGCTATGCGGCCATCTTACATCCAGTATGGTGGTACCAACCCAGTCGGCTACAATTTGAGCCTACCACCTAGTAAGGGGCAAGGAAGGGACCTACAGTTTTACACCGGTTCCGAACGGTGAAGCAGCAGGTGTAGGTATGCACGTAAATTTTTTCGTCAGAAAAAACTCATTGGTACACGCCGACCGGATTCGAACCTCGGACCTCTCGCATACGAGAAGCCGATGCCGAAACCACTCGGCCACCCGCCGCCTAAGCTCAGGGCTTTGGAGGCGCGGCGGCGGCGCGGCGCCCGGATGCAGGGATACGTCATGCATCCATAGCTTTGTCATGATGCTACGATTTGGAAAAGAAAACTGATGCGAAAACAATTTCTAGCTTTGCAGCATTTAAAATTTTTTTTATGGAAACTGACACGGTTGGCTACGTCACCTACAACATCCGTGATGTCAGCCCATAACACCGGATGAACTTGGTGCCATGTAAGTGCGTCCCTTCACTTCATGTCGGCTACACTGAACTGGACGGAAAACACGAACTATTTACATAGCCGTTTCGACCGACGTTTCGCTCAGTGCGTGTGCGGTACCAACCCGGCCGGGATAAACCCTACCACCTAGTAAGGTAAGAAGGGAAGGTGCCTACAGTTTAACGTGGAATCCGAACCACGTTCAGCCTCCAACGGTCGAGCGGTCACCCATCCAAGTACTGACCGCTCTCAGCGTGGATTGGCAAACAGTCGACCGACCGCACGACTGAGCTATCGAGGGTTCTATGATTTTGAATTATTTTGTCGAAGCATATTTGGTCGAGCGCGACCGTCGCGCGTCGCGTCGCGACGCGCCATTCGTTTTCGCTGCGGCTCACCTGCGCGTCAATCAACGCGGGTATTTTGGGAGATTTCTTCATTATAGGAATATTATGAGGGTACTAAACTGCTGTTGATAGTTGACAGATTTTATGAGTCGTGCTTCGTCAGCTTTTTGTGGGCAATAAAATGTTAAGCCGAAGATTATTATTTTGTTCATAGGCCAAAGTGTAGAGAATATAACACACAAAATATGTCAGCTTCGGTAGCGCAGTGGTGCGGTCGGTCGACTGTCGGTCGTGATCATAAGCACACCTGGGCGCGGCTAGTACTTGGATGGGTGACCGCTCGACCGTCGGAAGCTAACCGTGCTTCGATTCCACGTAAAACTGTAGGTCCTTTTCCTTCTTACCTTACTAGGTGGTAGGGTTTAACCCGCCCGGGTTGGTACCACCGCACTGAATGAAAAGTTAGTCGAAACGGCTAAGTAAATAGTTAGTCTTTTCCGTCTAGTTCAGAGTGGCCAGCACGACCCAAGGGAAGCGCTGACATGGCACCTAGCTCACCAAGGTGTTATGGACTGACATCACTGACGTTGTAGAAAAAAATGTGCTATTAAAATCAGAAGCTAAGTAATTGTTTTTATTTCCTGTTCTACTATAACGCAATTAATTAATTTTTAGCAAAACAATTTTAAACACTTTTTTTTACCGATTTTCATAAAAACATTGCACCGACTTCAAAAAACAACTCGAACTGAAAAGTGTTAAATAATATTTTAATTCATATTCGGGCCCTTGAGTTGAAGGCGGTACAAAAGCACACCTGAAAATTTATAGATGGACCCATTTTGTGCTTTTGTATACCGCCTTCAACTCAAGGGTCCGAATATGAATCAAAAAATTATTGAACACTTTTCAGTTCTAGTTGTTTTTTGAAGTCGGTGCAATGTTTTTTAGATCTGGGAAGGTTCTGACCCATTTTCTAGGACCTAAAACAGTTTTTATTTAATTCTTTTTAGTAATATTACATAAAAAAGAATAATCGAAATCGAAACCGGTTGAAGTGGTACAGAATTATTCGCAGAATTATGATTCGTGTCAAGTACTTCGACACCTCGTCGCTCTAGTTCTTGTTTTGGGCACAGACCATTTTTGGCGAAATTGAGTTATGAATGTAGAAACATTGAAAAAAAAATTACGCATCCGATAGACAAAAAAAGATGTTATTTTTTAAGCAGTAAAGTACTTTTTTCAGAATCCATATCCAACATGTGAAGAAAACGTTTAGTTCTTAATTTTGGCATATCCAAAAAATTACCGAATTAATATTTATTGAATTCTTAATTTGGGTATATCCATGTTCCCGCCAATCAGAGAGCAGGGATTTTGCTTACGTCATGTCAGTAGACGCCATATTGTCTATCTTTATCAGTGGAATTTACAACGCGAACCGTTTTTCATTCGTGTTTTTGAATAGTGCAAAGGTTTTTGCTGATTTTCGTCTGAAAATCTACATCATGGACATGGAAGTGACTCCTGAACCAGGAGGCAACACACTTGGAAGAAGATACGCGACGTAAATAAGATTTATCTACAATTTATTAAACTAACCTAAAACAGCTGGCTGTTATACAGGCTGCGCCTTTTCGTCGTCATCAAATTCAAATTGAATGCGCGGTATAGCTTCCAATATCAGATTACATAAAAAAAATATATATTAAATACCTACTTTGCGTGGTGTAGCTTCAATATCATATTACATTTAAAAATAATATGTAAGTTTATATACCTATGTTGAAAGTTTATGAATACGCTAATTTGAATACGTGTAAGAAGTTTCATGATCGATGCAAGAATACTACCAATCTCACTCAAACAATTTGTAAAAATTTCTTTAGGCGTAATAAAAACAAAAACAACCTGTGTGTGTAAACTAGGACGTGCCAAAAACAAGAACTGAGAGAATGCTACTCATGAAATGTCATATCCACGTTGTCTTGGGGCATATCCATAAAAGTTAGCGGACTTTTTGCAACTTTGTGGCATATTCAAATGTTAGTAATTTTAATTAATTTGTTTTAGTGTATATAAATAAAAAAAGAGTGCTATCCACTATAGGGGTATTTCTTCTACATACTGTTAAATTTTGATGCAAAAAGGATTAATGTTTTATTTTTAAAACAGAAAAAACCGTTTCCTGTAAAATTTTATAAATGGCGTATGCCCAAAACAAGAACTAGGGCGACGACCTCTTTACTACACTGCAACAACTCCGAAATGGACAAATGTCTGGAAATTGCTTTGGAAACAGAGGGGCACATCTTTGTCAAGGTATGTGTGAGGGTCCTTTGGAACTAAGTGCTTTATTGAACTGGTGGATAAGCCTACAGGCATATTAAACTCAAAACTTCAAAATGTTGAGCTGTTACAGTATAGTGCTAAGGTATCGACATGTTTATGTTTTTATTGCTGAAAAAGTTTGACAAGTTTGACAGTGACAAACCATAGTTTTTTGTTGATCTTTCATAAACCGCTGCATCAATTTCGATAAAAAGAGACGACCTTTGAAGTATGACCTACCAAACAAAAAAATAATCATCAAAATCGATTCATAATTGGCGGAGTAATCGCGTAACAAACATCGATGTCCATTTTATAGATTGGCCCATCCCATACATCACTCCCGAAAAAATATGTTCTCGACGAAAAATACGCACATACCTACTTGGATGTCGTTAAAAAGGTAAACAATAATAAATAACAAAAACAGAAACCCATCAACCGTTTGATAGATGTCTCACTAAGTTGTAAATAAGTGAAATGACCGGACGGTAAAGAGACATACATTATAGAGAGATACATGTAAAGAGAAAGCTCTACCTGCCCATGTAAACAGTGATGTGTACGTAGGTATCTACTCTAGTACATTTTGGGTAATCATCGCGTAACTTTTGGGCGATTAAACATGTTTTATAAAATACCATTTCTAAGTAAACTAGATACATTAAACATATTAAACTCGTTGTTTATTAGTATTTTAACTACTAAACAAAAAACACATAATACACGGTGTTGCAATTGCCCCCGTAATATTTTTAACTGATATAAGGGGGTTATTCTATATGTGAAACTAAACAACTTCTGTGGCGTGAAAAAAAATTTTTGAAACAAAAAAAAAATTTTTTTTCCGTACAAATTTTAATTACATATTCTCAAAATGTATGGAGAAAAAAAAATTTTTTTTCTTCAAATTAAAAAGTCGTAGAACAAAAGTTGTTCTATTTCACGTACAGAATCACCTCCTTTCGGGTTTTACGGTTGGGGTTGCAACACCGTGTATATCAAGTAAATTAATAAAACTAAATCAGTCAGAAAATAATATTTAATAGACTTAGCTTTTTTAGGGTTCCGTAGTCAACAAGGAACCCTTATAGTTTCGCCATGTCCGTCCGTCTGTCCGTCCGTCTGTCTGTCCGCGGCTTAGCTCAGAGACCCTTAGTATTAGAAAGTTGTAAGTTGGTATGGGTATTAATATTAATAACGCCGACAAAGTGGTAAAATAAAAAAATTGAAATATTTTTTTTTAGGGTACCTCCCCTACACGAAAAGTGGGGATGAATTTTTTTTTTTCACGTCTACCCCATCGTGTGGGATATCGTTGAATAGGTCTTTGGAAAATATTGCGAGTTTGTGAAAGGCATTTTTCGATTTAGGGATCCGTTTGCGAATTATTAAGCTTTTAAGTGCAAATTTTTGTTAGAGTCAAGTGTCCCCCCCTTCCAGCTAAACGGTTGTTAATAGAAATGTGAAAAAATTCACCGCAGTAGTATATATATCGAAATTAAAAGGAAAACTATCACAGCTAAGTAGGCTGTACAGGTTGACCGGTAATAGTCGACCAACTTAAAAAATGTACGGACGACAGCCATCATTTCACTGTTGAAGAACTTTTTCAAATTAACATTCATTTATTTCCCCTACAAAATTATACAAATAATCAAATAATGTATTTTGATAGGGTTCCGCAACTACGGAACCCTACACTGCGCGTGGCCCGACACGCACTTGGCCGCTTTTTTTAAATTTTGTTTTTAATTCGATGACTTCGATGACAGGCCTTCTGCCGTGAGCTGTTTGTTAAAACATTGTCGCAAGTAGGTAATTTTTTTTCAGATAAGAGATATTTCAAAAATCAGATTAAAACTTCACAAAAAGTTAGCACAGGTTTCAGTTCAAGAATTGAAAAAAATACACATTACAAGCTGCGCTTTTTAAACTCTATAAGTAACGTTCCGAAATTTCAAATACATGAAGCGTCACATC
This sequence comes from Nematopogon swammerdamellus, assembly GCA_946902875.1. Lineage (NCBI taxonomy): Eukaryota > Metazoa > Arthropoda > Insecta > Lepidoptera > Adelidae > Nematopogon > Nematopogon swammerdamellus. The sequence goes on along the minus strand of OX336345.1, from coordinate 633,104 downwards.
TAGTACGAAATCAAAAGTGAATGCATAGAATTGTCGTTAGGTTTGTAATTGACAAATGGACACTGCTACCTGAGGTGTCTGTGTACTGAGCGTTGCTGGTGCGCGCGCTCGGGAAGAAGATATGCGTCCTGTAGTGGTGTTCCTGTTCCATGGAGGAGTATCCGCGCTCCCGGCGCTTCGTCGCGTTCCGCCCGGGGCCCAGCGAACCCTTCGGCTTGCCACTACCGCCCAGCACGCTAGACTTGTCCACACTAAAGTTCTTGCGGAACATAAGATTCATCTTGGCGCGTTTCCGATTCTCTTGGCAGCGAAACGGCTCGGCCTCGACGCCGGGTTAATGTTGCCACTTTTTGGCAGATGTTTAAGTGACAGCCTCACCTAATTGAGCACATGTTTTGGTTAAAAAAAAAACGCAGTCGCTGCCAAATGTATTGATGTTATCGTGAAATGGTTCGTTTTTAGAAACTTTCGACACTAAATTTGATTTCGTTCGAAACATTTCGAGACACGATATTGTACCTAGTTTCCTTTAGTTGGTTTGGAAAATTGTTTCTTGAATTACTTAACTGCCTGCAAGTAAATGAAACTATTTTTTTTTCTTTAGGGTGTTTTCCTGCGTACCTAATGTAACTCAATGTAGGTACACGCATCTACGTGTAATCCTAGAAGTGTAATCCTCTCATGCGCTGTCGTTACGCTTATTATCACTTTATCACATCATTTGTGATTTCCCTGGGATGCCCGATGTCTGTTACCGAGATATTTCAAATAAATAGCTGCACAGACACCCACGCACCTACATACGTATACACTCCAGGATAGTTTTGTGTCGAATCAATATTTTTAAATTTTATTAAATTAAACTTTTTTTACGATGCCTTCAGCCGGGAAAAGCTAAGCGAAAGTGGCGCCGCCACGCGGTTTTAAGGCGAAACCACACCGGTACTTACCGCTGCCGCGCTTCTCAAATATTCGCTTATATACACAACAGGTCTCCCCTTCGCAAGCCATCCTAACTGCTCACTACATCGATCAGCTCTCCGTTATGATTTATAATGACGTTATGAAAGTGTCTATTAATATTTCAATGTGTTCTATTTCAGACTTTGGGACTGTTGTATGCACGTAGGTACATAACATAGTTGCATAATGTCATAGTTCTCGCACCTTTATACATTCTACATCTGCTGTCACCGATCTATATACTCGTATGTATGTTTGGATGACTTGTGGCATTCAAGGTGCAAATTATTAAATTTAAATTTACTTAAATTTCTACTTATTGGTAAACATTTGCAACAATACCTAATGTAGCGTACATTATACAGGATATTTAAGGATAGGGTTTCGCAATTTCGGGGTTCAAAAGAGGTCTGAGCTTTTCGTCTGCAAATATGAGACGAAAAGCTCTGAAACTTTTTCCCAGATTCGGTCATTTTATAGTCCTTTTTGGTGAAAATAGTTTTATCGAGATTTGGTGGACGGTTAATATCCGCCTTTATTGAATAAAAATAAAATTACTAACTTACATGCTTAACTAGTAGAATTAAACTACATCTAGGTAACTTCCAAACACTTAAATTTGAATGACATCAAAAGAAAAATGGGAGACTTGAATAGGTCATTGCACTCCCTAGACCTAGACAGCACGGTTGCCAAATCTCTCCATACTCACTGTCCATCGAGTTTTTATTATAATTTAAAATTTTTGTATGAAAAAAAAAAACGGAATTTCGATTTGAGTGATAAGGATTTTTTTCTTCTAATAATGAGTTCTTTCTATTCGTGAAGTTTCTCAAGCCTATAGTGAAACGCCCTGTATAATATACGCTACATTGGGTATTGTTGCTAATTTTTTCGGACCTCTGATAATGTACAATTTCAGTTAGATCGTTTACACAGTAAACTCAATCGCTATATTCTAGTTCGATCCAGTTTTAGCTGCATATGAATACGGCGACGCGCGCTGACCACAAGAATAGTTTATTTTCACACTTTGCTTCCGAAATAACATTTCAAATACGAAATGCCAACGAAGAAATTTCTCGTCGTTTTAAAGATTAAAAGGACAGATTTATTGTGCAATGAAAGTTACTGTTTCTGTCTAGGATTAGGCAATCGAGGACATCGCGCTCACTTAAGTCTATTGTAAAATTATATAATTAATTATTGTAACACGTGTTCTTGGATTTAATATAGGTATAGAATGTCTATACAGGGTGTATCAGGATAGGTTTTCGAAACTTCAGAGTTCGAGAGGGGCCCATATTTGAAGAAGAAAACCTCTGAAACTTTTTCCCAGATTCAATCATTTTACAGTACTTTTTGGTGAAAATCTATTCTTCAAGATTTGGTGGATGGTTAAAGTCCGCATTTATTAAATAAAAAATAAATTCTGACTCATGAATAAAAATTTATAGGTTGCATACATAACTAGTACAATTGAACTGCGTGTAGGTAAATTCCAAACACTGAAAGTTCAATGACCTCAAAAGAAAAAGAGGACTGAATTAGTTCACTGCACTCTCCAGTCCACGTCCAGTCTCACTGTCCATCGAGTTTTTATTACAATTTCCAACTTTTGTATGACCAAAAAAACAACGAAATTTCGATTTGAGTGATAAGGATTTTTTTCTTCTAATAATGAGTACTTTCTATTCCTGAAGTTTCTCAAACCTATCCTGATACACCCTGTATATTAAATTATCCTGATAATTTTTTTCTTTATATGTATGTAATAGATCTTAAGTTAGCTGTTAAGTTTCCTAATAAATAAATAAATAAATAAATCCAAGAACACGAAGACGGAACACAGACAACGAATTAGGAAATAGTCTATTCCACGTTCCACGTTAAAGGAATATTCCACGTTAAAGGAATTCGTGTTTCTAACGTTAAAAATATGACTTATGTAAACACATTGTCGTTTGTGGGGTGTAAGACATGATTGAAATGAATAAATAGATTACATTTTATAGTTTAATTAAAATATCCGCACCATGCCAATCCACACGAGGAGCCGGCAACGAGGCAACCGACAATGAATGCCATTACTCTGCTGGATAACAAAGCCAATCGCACCGCACGTATCCTTTCCTTACCTATAATAAAATCCAACGTCTGCTTTCTGTCTGTCCGCTTATAACTCGAGAACCACTGAACCGATTTTAATAAAACAAAATTTTACGGATAGCTTGATTCTTCCCATCAACTATAGGCTACTTACTATCACGCTAAATAGCTTATGAGGTTAGCAGTGAAGTGAAATATGAGAGCGGGCGGAGCCGCGGGCACAGCTTGTATTCCATATTAATTAGTTCGTTAACACAACAAAATCACGCAAACGCAAAATAAACACACACCACTAAAGTGATTGCTACACTAAACTTACTCTTGTTAGGGTTCTGTAACATAAAATTACGGGATTTTTTTTTTATGTAAACTGATATGGTTAGCTGAAAAGTTCACTATCTCAGCCATGGTGAGCCATGGTGTCGGTACCATGCCTTTTTATTTTAAATGTAATCCGGCATTGGCGGCGGAGTTAGAGAGGCCAGGGCACATGCACCGACCAGCCAAATTAAGGTGGTGCCATATCGGAGACTTCCCTTTGGATCGTTGACTATTACTGGACTAGAGGAGAACACAGCCGAGTCTACTATGCGGGTATCTTACATCCAGTACGGTGGTATCCACCCAGTTCGCTGCAATTTGAGCCTACCAAGGGAAGAGACCAGCTACAATTTTACAGCGGTTCCGAACGGTGGAACAGCAAGCTATGTGAATGTTTTCGTCAGCAGGTTATGTGAATGTTTTCGTCAGTAGGTTATGTGAATGTTTTCGTCAGCAGGTTATGTGAATGTTTGCGTCAGCAGATTATGTGAATGTTTTCGTCAGTAGGTTATGTGCATGTTTTCGTCAGCAGGTTATGTGAATGTTTTCGTCAGCAGGTTATGTGAATGTTTGCGTCAGCAGATTATGTAAATGTTTGCGTCAGCAGATTATGTGAATGTTTGCGTCAGCAGGTTATGTGAATGTTTTCGTCAGCAGGTTATGTGAATGTTTGCGTCAGCAGGTTATGTGAATGTTTTCGTCATCAGGTTATGTGAATGTTTTCGTCAGCAGGTTATGTGAATGTTTTCGTCATCAGGTTATGTGAATGTTTGCGTCAGCAGGTTATGTGAATGTTTGCGTCAGCAGATTATGTGAATGTTTGCGTCAGCAGGTTATGTGAATGTTTTCGTCATCAGGTTATGTGAATGTTTTCGTCAGCAGGTTATGTGAATGCACGTAAATGTTTTCGTCAGAAAAAAGTCATTCGGACCCACCGAGATCAAGAGCCCAAGCCATGACCGCGCCAACCACCCGATGCGCTCACTGTTCACCCGAAGTGAGTGTTTTGTTTGGCTAAACTGAACTGAGACAACCCCATAATTTGCGTGCGAAATCAGTCGGACCATCTAGTGTCGTATGTGATTATGGGCAGTAATTTACGAGCAAGTACTAGCTATTGGCCTTGTGGCGTGAGCGTTAGTAGTGCTAGTGACTAGTGACGGCGGCGGCGGCGGGGCGGAGGCAGCGGCGAGACAGCAGAGGCGTATTTAGGAAAAAGCACTTTGTGTAGGTACTGCTTTTATTATTATATGTTATATATTTAGATTTTATCATCATCATCAATACTAATAATAACGGGGAACTCCAACCTGGACGATGGGGGTGCCACTCCCCCATCCATACCTAGGTGTGAGAACTCCATGCCGGAAGTGCAGTTTCGACAACGGACTGTACGGGCGGAGCTTCTCTCCCTAGACGTCAGGAAAGCGAGTGGGCCGGATAGGATTCCTGCATTGGTGTTAAAAAGGTGTGCTCCCGAGCTGGCTCCAGTGCTGACGCGCCTATTACGTCTCTCCTACTCCAGTGGCCGTGTGCCGGCGGCCTAGAAATCGGCGTTTGTGCAAGCGGTCCCCAAAAAGGGTGACCGCTCAAACCCGTCAAACTACCGACCTATAGCGATTACCTCCCTTCTATGTAAGGTGATGGAGCGCATTATAAATGCGCAGCTCATGAAGTACCTAGAGACGAATGACCTCATCAGCGATCGGCAATACGGCTTCCGGCCAAAACGATCTGCTGGTGATCTCCTAGCGTACGTCACTCACCTTTGGGGGGAATCGCTTGAAGGTCATGGTGAATCCTTGGCAATTGGCCTTGATATTGCCAAGGCATTTGACCGGGTTTAGCACAAGTCGCTCTTGAGTAAATTGCCGGCTTACGGACTTCCTTCTGGCCTCTGTGACTGGGTCGCCGACTTCCTACATGGGCGTAGCATTCAGGTCCTAGTGGACGGTTGCTCGTCGGACGCCATGTCAGTGAACGCCGGTGTACCACAAGGATCTGTGTTGTCACCCACGCTGTTTCTTCTGCATATCAATGATATGCTGTCTCTGGGCAACATACATTGTTATGCAGATGACAGTACGGCACACGGATCCTACACCAGTCACCCTTCAGCCAGTCGGGATGTTGTGGATGAGAAGAGGCGAAGACTTGTGTCTGAGCTCGAACACACACTCGGCTCTATTTCCGAATGGGGCCGTAGTAATTTGGTCGAGTTCAACGCTTCCAAGACACAAGTTTGCGCGTTCAGTGCGAAGAGAGCGGCGTTCACACCGGCTCCTTCATTCCAAGGCACGTCGCTTAAATTAAGCGAACACCTCGGGGTCCTTGGAGTCGAACTGTCGCACGACCTGAACTTTCGTCGCCATATCGAGGGGAAGGCCAAGCTGGCTTCTAAAAAGCTGGGCGTACTCAATAAGGTGCGACGGTACTTCACGCCGGACCAAAAGCTGCTTCTGTATAAATCGCAGATCAGGTCCTGTTTGGAGTACTGCTCGCACCTGTGGGATGGCTCTGCCAAATACCAGCTTGCACCTCTGGACTCAATCCAGCGTCGAGCCGTGCGACTAGTGGGTGACCCCGAAGTGTCCTGCGATCTAGAACCACTGCAACACCGTAGGGATGTCGGCTCCCTAAGTGTGTTCTATCGCTTATTCCATGGGGAGTGCTCGGAGGAGGTGTTCCCCTTTCCACCTTCGCACCACGCGCACTGGGCAGGGATTGCATCCCTACACGCTGGACTTACCGCGGATGCGTACCAATCGATTCTGCAGATCTTTCCTCTACAGAACCGGTAAACTCTGGAACGCTCTCCCTGCCCATATATTTCCCCCCAAGTACAGTCTCGGGTCCTTCAAGAGGGGCGTGAATGGGCACCTGTCAGGCCGGCATGGCATTCGCAACCCCCGCATACGACCGAATGTCCATGGGCGTCGTTAGACACCTTATGGGTGGCTCGGCGCCGTATGTCGCGCTGTCAATAAAAAAAAAAATCTAAAATACGAGCATTTATGAAGAACATTATGGGAGTGGGAGAGGCGGCAGAGGTGTGTCAGGATCATGGCACGTGGAGATCCGTTGTCTCTGCCTAAGTGCCTACCCCACCGGGAAACAGGCGTGACGCTATGTATGTATGTTTATAGATTAACTGGGCAGATATCTCTATAAGGTGGATTTACCGCGGATACGTATCAATCTGTTCTGCAGATCTTTCCTCTATAGAATCGATAAACTCTACAGCGCTCTCCCTACCCATATATTTGCGCCCGAGTAGAGCCTCGGATCCTTCAAGAGGGCCGTGAATAGGCATCTGTCAGGCGGGCGTAGTATTTGAAACCCCCGCATACGATCGAATGTCCACGGGCGTCGTTGGACGCGTTATAGGTGGCTCAGCGCCACACGTCGCGCTTTCAATAAAAATAAATAGAATTTAAAATGTGACATACATTTAAAATGTGATACACATTTTTAATGCCTTTCGTGCGCAGTGACTGTACTAGTGTGCAAATTTTCTGCTTTTCAGAGCGGACTGTGCCTGAAAGATAATACGTTCAACAAATTCACTGATAAAAATGTCAAAATGTCGCCCCATATTTTTGACGGCCCTGTAGCGACACATACACAATTACGCCACTGAATGACGACGAACTAATGACATTTTCAAGCATAGGCTGGCACGCTGGGGCTAACCACAGGCTACACTACAATTACTCGCTCAAATCAGTGCTGAAGGTGCCCTGACTTTAGACCGGATCTAAAATATACGCTTATTGTTGTGACCACGCCACTACTGGTCGATTAATTGAAATATTAAATCAATCAGTAATACATGTTTTTGCTAAAATATGTAAAGAAGTCGACTACACTGCGTCTAAAATGCAATCTGCTTGAATTAATTAATTAAAATTTTTAAATCAGGCTACATGGACATAATTTCAAAGTTCAACGGAAAAATTACTTTTCTTTTCAGTATTTTCATAAGTAAGCAGTACCCCGTAAATAAACAAAAACAAAAACGATGTAACGTTTCCTGGACATACATTAAAAACAATTTCTGAACTCTATGCCCAATGACAAAAGAGACTTAAAAAAAGTGTAAGTGCATAATTGCACAAAAAAAAAATATGGGAAGCACGACATATTATTACTATATGACGCACGCCAGACTAACGCAGAGGTGTAGCCCGATGGCGCCCACGGGCATTCGGATATTACGGGAACTGCGAATACCATGTCGGCCGGCTAGGTGCACCTTCACATTATGTTTGAAGAACCTCAGACTGTGCATGGGAGGAAATGATGCATTCCACAGTTTGGCGACCCTTCAAATAAAGGATTTACATGATCGATTTGTCCTACGTGGGGGGTATATCGACAGTGCGTTCCCAATCTGTTGCACGTGGAGCGATGGTAGAATGGGGTGGAGGGATCGCATTGTGCAGCTCCTTGGAACACTCTCCGTGGTACAGGCGATAGAACATACACAAGGATCCAATGTCCCTGCGGAGTTGCAAGATCTCTAGGTTCCGAGATATCTCGCATATTATAATTTTTTTTTTCAAATGAGAATATAGTTATATTTATTAAAATTGTGATAATTTAATTAAAATTAATTAATGCTGGTTAAATATTACAAACTAAATTATCTTAAAAAATTATTATAATAAAATAAACTAAAATTAAATTTTATACAACTATTACAATTAAACATATATGACAACATATTGCATGACGAAGAAAAAGGAGGGTTGCATCGGTTGAGCGTCGGGGGTGCGGTGAGAGCGCTAGCAAAGAAATGAATGACATGTTATTGAAAAAAAATTTGTTATTGCGTGAAATATTGTAAAACGTGATATTATCTTTATCTGTATGATTGAGTTTAAGAAAATTCCTTTAAATCCCACAGCATTTTATATCACATGAGAGGTGTTCGTTTTACCAACAAACAATAGAATTCACATCAAATTGGATATTACTCACGCGGCTTTTCAATCATAGCTCCGGAAAAGTCCGCAAACTGTAACATGGCATGGACTTTCTTTGCTTACTCTACTGACCTACTCTTCCTTCCACATAGTAAGGGATGTACCAATTTGAAGTGCACTAGTTTGTACTGCCTAGGGACCGGTCAGATATTGCCCAGTACAAAGAAATAAATACATAGAAATGTCAACTTGTCGAGGAGGTGACAGAAAGACGTGCACAAAAACGAAAATACGAAATGTGTATGTCTCTACATTTCTTCGGTCATGTATTTTGGTGAATAAAGTGACTGCTGAGGCTGACCGTTGTACGGATTTCACAGAAAACTGCAGGTTTTACGTGTCTACCTTACTACGTGTTAGGGTTTAAGCCGTCTGCTACCTCAGCACTGAATTTAGGTCATTCGATACGTCGGTGTAAATAGTTCGTGTTTTCCGTCCATTGTAGTCGGAACTACTAAAGGAAAGCACTGAAGTGGCACCTAGTTCACAAAGGTGCGATGGGCTGACATCACGGGCGCAGTAAAACAAATTCCATCTGACGCAAATGGACTGCATGCATGATGCAGACCAAATATTAGTAACTAGTAAGCACAATGCCGTTTCTAAATATTTGTCTCTTTGGCAGAAGAAGTGGAACGAGATGAAAACTGAGAAGAATTCCTAATGGAGTATCCTGGCGAGTTCGCACCTCACGCGTTTGTTTCTTATTTGTCTCACATCTGTGGAGGCTCACGTATTTAATTATTGTTTTACCAACTTACTTGTAACTATAACTACTATAGACCGTTCACAGTTATTTTACCTCTAGCCATCAAGTTGGCTAACCTGAGCTCTGTGTTGCCATAATTGGTTCGTACTATTTCCCTGTACGAGATATTTGAATATATTTTTAGAATAGAATAGAATAGAATCCTTATTGCACACAAATTTAAAGAAGAACAGTACACGACAAGAAACAAGAAATGCAGGAGTGCGCAAAGGTGGACTTATCACTACAAGTAGAACAGGTACTTATACATAATTTCCACTACCATGGGTAAAATATTAATAGCAAGTAACCCTTTTTAAGACCGTAGTACTAGTCACAGCAAGTTGTACCAACTTAGCGGAAGATACAATGACATGTGTCAGAGGTAAAATAACTGTGAACGATCTGTAGGATTGTTACCTGATGGACGAGCCAACCAGCGCTCGCTACAGCCCACACTACCATTTTATTTAACAGATAATTTTAGTAGCACTATAGTACATACATACATACATAGCGTCACGCCTGTTTCCCACCGGGAAACGGAAAGGCAGAGACAACGGATCTCCACTTGCCACGATCTCGACACACCTTTGCCGCCTCTTCCACTTTCATATAATATTGTTCATGCATGTTCGTCGGTTGCGGGTAATACGCAAAGCACTTGACCATTTTTGAGCACATGCCCGATCTGGTCCAGGTACGTGCGTGTAGGGCGACCCTTCCCGAGTATTCCACTCACATTTTCTCCATAAATTTATTTCGTTAGTCTCATCTTTCTTATCATCCATTCTTCCAACATGACCGAACCACCACCGTAGCATTCCTTTCTCAATCCTTGTTACTATATCCTCTTTCATTCGTAAAGAATTCATTCAAACGACTTTTATTAAAAAGTTATACACAGTTGGTGTAGGTAAATAGTTTAATTTATTATACACAAGTCGCGGACAAAAGTTTGTAATGGATGCTCAAAATGAATAAATCAACATTTTCGTAATCGCATTAATGTAGTCCTTGAATAGAAGTGAGTGAACAAAATAACGTCGCCCGGTACGTAGGGTGTCGGAGGGTATCGGGGCTGTTGCCATATCTTAGATCTAACGTGGCATTGGTACTAATGGAGCTGCTAGGCTCAGGGGTTGTGCGTGCACCACTTTGCTATAATACCGAATTGCTTAAGAATGGAATTTTAAAATATATACAGGATGACCCAGTTATAGTAGTCCAAAAATTTTTTTTAGATGGAGGACATCATGTTGACTCATTTAAAAACAACATTAGTTCCGCGAAAATCAATAGTTTAGAAGTTATGATTTTTTTTTATTTATTTTGAAATTTCTCTATTTTAGTCACATTAACCGCTCTAGTTGGATATCTATTCCACAAAATCGAATGAAAATTGGTGTGGAAGTAGAGGAGACATGTAGTTAGTACGTAATGAATAGTTTTAAGGTTACTCCTAGACTGTACTGTTTCTATAGCCCTTTCAGTGAATTTTTGTTCAGATTACATTAAAACTGATGAATTTTTTAAAAATCACTGTGAAAAAAAAAGTACTACCGGAGATTTGCCCATGCCCTTAAAAACTACCTATACATATCACAATTCTCTGAATATGTTACAATTATTACACCACTACAATTTTTGGTCTGGAGAATTGTGATATGTATAGGTAGTTTTTAAGGGCATGGGCAAATCTCCGGTAGTACTTTTTTTTCACAGTGATTTTTCAAAAATTCATCAGTTTTAATGTAATCTGAACCAAAATTCACTGAAAGGGCTATAGAAACAGTACAGTCTAGGAGTAAACCTTAAAACTATTCATTACGTACTAGCTACATGTCTTCTCTACTTCCATACCAAATTTCATTCGATTTTGTGGAATAGATATCCAACTAGAGCGGTTAATGTGACTAAAATAGAGAAATTTCAAAAAAAGTTTAAAGAAATCATAACTTCTAAACTATTGATTTTCGCGGAACTAATGTTTATTTTTAAATGAGTCAACATGATGTCCTCCATCTAAAAAAAATTTTTGGACTACTATAACTGGGCCAACCTGTATAAACAATAATATTTAAAAAATTAGGTATGTACAATTTTTATTTTGTGGTTATAACGAAAAGCAATAACATGTTTATTGTCTATGTGCCTGTAAAGTTATTTTTGTCATATCTATAGAGGAAACGGGTACAACGAATGTTCTTTGTGCTTTGTCGCGTTTGCTATGTGCGCGACGAGCACATATCGGATTTGGTCAAGCTAGGCAATAAGGTTAATTATAGCAAATAAGATCCAAAACTGTGCCAGTTTTAAAAAAAAAAAATACCAAAAAAATTTTTACTTATCTTCCAATTTTGGTATTCATACGCATACTATAATATAATGAAATATCGGAATAACTGCATACTTAGTTTTTGTCGAATGCCCTTTATAATAAAAAGTTTTTTCGACTCCTAATTATAGTTAAAATCACATAGGTACCGAATTTGGCAAGCGCAGCGACGCCATTTTTGTTACATCTACGCAGAGTAAACGAGTTTAACAACAGTGTTTTTTTGTGCTTTGTCCGTTAGAAAACCTTGTTAATCGATGAGCACGACGAGCACATATCAAACTTGGACGGACAGACGGCGTAGGCATAGTAATAGGGTCCCGTACGGAAGCCTTAAAATTATTATGTGACTTTATCGATTTATTTTCGACATTTGAAAATCACCGGATTATTCACACACTTTCTCTATTCAGCCCATTTTCTCGAAACCTACTGAACTGATTTCCACGAATCTTTCAGTAAATTACGTTACAGTGACGCAAGAGGCGACTCTGAAGATCAGACAGCTTCGCTCGCGCGCGCAGTCTGGTGTCATTTTTGTGGATTCCTTAAAATCTGGCAGGTGGAAGTGCAGACGATATCTCCGCTTGGGCTGGCTAGGTGCCAAACCCGAGGCTACTTTACACAACGCTTTGTACCGGCTCTGGCGAATCTCGTAGATTACTTCGCATATTCATTGTCGTTGCATCGAACTGTTGAACGTTTATCTACTATATCGTTTTAACATTGTAAATGTTTATGTTTTCGTTCTAGTATAGTGCCCCGATTTATGAAATTGTGACATTTGCTTGTAGTTTCGCAGATATGAGAGGTACGCGGATGGGTCATATGTCGTAATGTGCGTCTGCCGGAAATATGCGGGCTTTAAAGTGCAATCTAAATTACCAAAATTGGTTTGTAACTTTTTGAGATTTTCCAAAATTTGCAAAAATTTAAAATTTTTTTTGCCGACTTGGATCGACAATTTCCCAATAACAAGAAACAGAAAAAATATTATCTCGGGATTGAATTAAGCTACAGTTTGAGCCATCTTAGCAGACGGGCGGACAAAAACTGTAGGCGGTAGCGGGTCCCTTACGCGCGAGGTCAGTCTGCGCTCCGGTCACTTTATCGTCGGTACGATAAAGAATGAATTCCTATTAACTATGTATGGAGCCTATGAGGCATTGAAAACAAATTTGTAAAATTTTATCGTATGCTTTATTTCTAAATTACATTTTCAATGCCTTTGATAGTTGCGCGTAGTGTGAGATCTGTAGATTTTTTAGGGTTCCGTGTCCGTCGTACGGGACCCTATTACTAAGTCTACGCCGTCTGTCTGTCTGTCTGTTTGTCCGAGGGCTGTATATCTTGAACCTTAATAGGTAGCCCATTGAAATTTTCACAGAATATATGTTATTATGCAACCGATACAACAATAAATAATAAAAAATATAAGAATAAGTAAGAAATTCAAGAAACTAAAAAGTATATGCAACCCATCTATCGAAAAGAGTATGAAGCATTTTAACTAATACGTAGATGTCGTGAGTGGCCCTGACCATGACATGGCGATACGGAACCCTCGGTGCGCAGCATTGCAACACATTTTTATGTCTATGGCAATTCTAAAAAAATATAATAAAATTGTTAAGTTAACAAGTTTAGTGAAATTAACAATGTTAAATTATTTTATGATTTTTTCCACAAATGGGCCGACCCTAATTTAAGAATGTCTTTGTAACTTAACCGCTGTACGTACGCCCTACAAATGTCAAGGGCGGCGTTCGGCTAGGGCGCGGGCGGGGGAGGTAAGGGCGGGCGGAGCCGTGGGGCGGACCGCGGAACTGGCAACTGGCGCGCGTTGGACTGATCTGACTGAAGTCGATAAGATGGCTACGATCACCCGTTTACAGCTGCTCACCAGTAACTGTAGAAATTACTTCAGGGTTATTGTAAGACCCGGTTTATCGGTCAGGGCTATTTGCTATTTGCTATTTGTTAATGGTAATTAATTTTATTTATTTTTTATCTTTTTTTTTAACTTAAAACATGTGCAGGTACATAATATATTAGTTATTATTTTATATTAGTTAAGCAAAAATCGAGTTTACAATAGACCGTTGACTTTAGGGTTATAATAAACCCCTAAACATAGGACTTAATAAATAAAGAGAGAGCATTAATAAATAAAGACATTAAATTTAATTAACAATAACAACTTGCAATAACAAAATCAATAAAATGCTTAATTCAGTTACAGTTGTATTGTATGTAATTATCGGAAGCCTCTCTACATTGGCGGGGACACAAAGAGGCATATATGTAGGTATGTATGTAATTATTGATCAATCGATGTAACTGTGAGACTGAAATATTTCTCTGCATTAATTGCCTTTGAATGGCCTGATATGAATTAAATAGGTTCAACGCCTTTGAGTGTTTGTAGACGGTAAATATCTACATAAGGCCCTTCTTATGAAAATCATGAAAATATTATCATACTACGGGAAAACGCATTTTTTTAAACTTACTTATTTTTGTTGCCAACCCTTTATATATTTTACTGACCTATTCGGTGTTTAAATATCAGAATACTTTTTTTCTGCTAACCTCTACTCTAACCTTCTAGTTCGTTATGGCGGATAATAAATCTCACGGTATTTGGACGCCACGTTAGAACACGCGAACAAAAATAATTTCCATATGAAAGTGTTTCTAGATACTAACACACGGCGCGGCGGGGCGGCGGGGCCACTAGCCCCTTGGGGGAGGGGGGGTTGGGGGGCGGAGGGGGCCACTAGCCCGGGGAGTGGGGGGGGGGGGGGGGGGGGGGGGGAGGAGACCGGAAGTGTGTGGCTCGCTGCCCTGCCTTGATTATTTTTACACGCACTGAAATTAATTTAATTAAAACTTCTATAATATACTCGTAACTAGCCATATAATATAACAGCTAGATCCGTGACATGAGAAATAGTCTTTGGTTGTAAAAATTATGTATCTATGTATAGAATACTGTTATTATGTACTTATGTATATTATGTATCTATGTATTAATTTTGGAAAATCGGTCAAGTGCGAGATTTACTCGCGCCCGGAGGGTTCCGTAGATACGCTATACGATACCTGTAGAAAAGCCATATTCGTCTATGTAAATAAATATAAATCCATATTGTCTTTCTATTATGCAAAATATACATAAACACCTGTGGCACCATCTATTATTCATTAGCGTGGAATATGTAGTATCGATTCTTAGCATGTTTTTTGTATATACACCCCTTTTTTTACTTTTTCTTTTTGAATTTTTTGTTGGCACATCCGCTATAATAACACATATTCTGTGAAAATTTCATCTGGCTACCTACCTATTATGGTTCAAACGATACAGCCCTAGGGAGAACAGACGGACAGACAGACAGACAGACGGCGTAGGCTTAGCAATAGGCTTTCGTATGGATACGGAATCCTAAAAATTACGCGTGAATTTTATAATTATTTATTTATAGCTTTTAAAATTCAAATCTTTTAATATGCATTGCATTGCAGTTACAATAAATTATATTGATTTTTGGGTTTCAGTATCCCGTACGGAAGCCTATTACTAAACCTCCGCCGTCCGTCTGTCTGTCCGAGGGCTGTATCTCTTGAACCGTAATAGGTAGCCCGTTGAAATTTTCCACAGAATATGTCTTAATAGGGCGGATATAACAGCAAATAATAAAAAAAGAAAATGATAAAAAATAAGGGGGGCTCCCATACAACAAACGTATCGAAAAATCTATTAGTCACACTACTGAATAATACATGGCGCCACAGGCTTTTATACATTGCATTGCTGAAAGACATCCCTCCTAATCTTACTTGGTGGTAGGGTTTAACCCGCCCGGGTTGATACCACCGCACTGAATGAAACGTCGGTCTAAACGGCTATGTAAATAGTTTGTGTTTTCTGACCAGTTCAGTGTAGCCGGCACGATCAAAGCGGGAAGCACTGACATGGCACCTAGTCCACCCGGTGTTATGGGCTGACATCACGGACGTTGTAGGTGATGTAACCAAGCGTGTCAGTTTCCATAAAAAAAAAAAGACAAAAGATAGGCGGATAGATACGGAAACCTCCGTGCGCGAGTAAAACTCGCACTTAACAGATTTTTATGAACTACCTACCTAAATATAGTTTGCCAATTGGTCGTGCGAAGTCAGCTGGTGAATAGTATGATGGGTGTATAATTAATTTATAGACTTGGTATAAAGGAATTGTAGAATAGGCATTTTAATTAATTTATAGTTTTCCTAGAAAGGTGCTAGGTGACCTAGCAGGCTCGGTGCCTCGTAGGCTAGCCAACTTGTTGCACCAGCCTTAGGGCTACGAGCTGTTACATTTTATATTAGCCCAGTGTCTACCCTACGCCAATCGATAAGCCTTATTCAATGCTGTAAAGTGTGCTTAACGATCTTGTCGTCGCTTCTTTATTCTTCACTATCTGCAGCCCTCAGGCTCGCTCGTATAATATTCGGGTTCTTAAATATTTTTTACTCATTTCAACATACAGTACTGGGTCTATTAGGTACTACTAATATGGATTGGGGCACGAGGGATAGGGGAAGTTAATTCATCAGATGACGGTTGTTTTAATTTGATCGAGTTTCTCTCTTTCAGTGGTGACGTGCAAAGACGAACTGGGAATGTTTATAACAACTTGTGAGGTACCTATATGCACTCTAGTGGTATCTGCAGCGACCTTTAAAATATCACTGCTTTAAAATGGATGGGTGACATTTAAAAATGATTGTACTTTTTACTTTTAACTAATGTTAAAAATTACTCCCAAAATTCGTAATGAAGTCATTTGGTAAATCGTAATTTATCTGAATATTATTTCACACATACGTACATGCCACACGCTGTTTTCCGATAATCGGGGTAAGCAGAGTAATCGGTGTTGTGCTGCAAGTACTCTTGTAAATTACATCACAACACCGACCACCACGTTTAGTAAAGTACTCGGACAAGATATAGTTATATCAAGCAGCAAGCAAGGCACGAAGACCCACCTGCTGCATGACTCGGTGGAAGGACCGTGCCAAGGTGAGAGGTGGCTAGCCTGTTGCCCTTTAGCGCGGCATCGTCTCCTTATCCCTTAGTCGTCTTTGACAGCCTGCACGGGGAGAGATGCAATGGGGCTATTGTTTTTAAGTACCGGCCCCACGCGGTATTTTATACATTCTAAAAATGTTAATACCTACATAGGTAGAGAAACAAAGCTTTATCATACTATATGTTTTAAGGTCCCGGGCACTCACTAGAGCGCGCATCTTCCTTCTGTTCGGTCCAAAAGTTATATCGCCATTGTAGTTTTAGGAATTTTTTTTTTTTTGCATATCCTGTTGGAATAAAATAAAATAATTATTTCGAAGTAATTTAAAATAATAATATGATTTTCTTATGGAAACTGACACAGTTAACTACATCCGTGGTGTCAGCCCATAACATCTCGGTGAACTAGGTGCCGTGTCAGTGCTTCCCTTCGGTCGTGCCGACTACACTGAACTGGACGGAAAACACGAACTATTTTTATGGAAACTGACACCGTTGGCTACATCACCTACAACATCCGTGATGTCAGTTAACACCGGGTGAACTAGGTGCCATGTCAGTGCTTCCCCCTTTGATCGTGCCGGCTACACTGAACTGGACGGAAAACACAAACTATTTACATAGCCGTTTCAACCGACCTTTTTTCAGCGCGGCGGCGGCGTTATCAACCCGGGCGGGTTAAACTCTACCATACACCCAGTAAGGTAAGAATGGAAGGGACCTACAGTTTTAGGGGGAATCCGAACCACGGTCAGCCTCCAACGGTCGAGCGGTCACTCATCCAAGCAATGACCGCGCCCAGGTGTGCTTATGATCACTACCGACAGTCGAGCGATCTCACCACCGAGTTACCGAGCCTGACAAAGTTTAGAGTACACAGACAGCGGAATAATTTGTATGGTTCGATAGGTAAGTGGCCTGTTCAGTGTGTACTCGGGTTGTTTGTACAACACACGATGCATCAATACCTTCAATCGTGTATACTGGATATAACTAAACTTGCCGTTGTGAATTTAGTCTATACTAGATTTTTCCCGCGCCTTCGCTCGCTGTCGACTCGGTTAATTTGATAATAAACTATCGCTTCTCTTATATTCTCAATTTCTTTCCTGTCCATACTATACTTTCTTTGATACCACTCCGCCCTAAGGCTATTTAGCGCGATGGTAGGTATATAGCCTATAGAGAGCCTCAAGATTCAAGAACTACTTTTCCCATTGGTGCAACAACCCGTAAGCAATTCAGTGGTTCTGGAGTTTACCTCAAACATACATATAGGCACGTACCCTTTTATAAGAATTAGAGAAAAGTTAATTTACATAGAGTTATTTCAAGTTTTAGTAGCAGTAAGTTAATTTTCTGACCTCAAAACGATATTTCTAATTCTTTATCTTTTAATTTCCAATTCCTACTATTACATTTTTTGCTACCATCTACTTTAATTACTAAAGTATGCATGTTTCAAACATCCAAAGGTTAACAGGTAGAAATCATTATGAGGGATAAGTCCGCGTTTACACCACATGCTATTGTTTTCACTGAATACCTACTCTACTATGCAAAATGTTTGTGAAGCAATAAAGAATTTCCAGATCTATTTAATTTCGCGTTTCATTTCTAACTATGAGAGTGTTTATGTTCGAGTGGTCGAAAGGAGTTGCGCAGTTAGATGTGTAGTCAGAGTGGCAAACTTAAGTGGCACATAGTATATGAGTAATATAGCGAGCCCGTTAGATGCTAATTACGCAAAGATAATTATTAATTTTCTTTTTGTTCACGCACAAGGCTATGTTAGAGAACTGTGTCGTTCAGAGCATAAGCCAAAGTATGTCCGAGCTTGCAATGTAATTTTTTTTTCGAATATTAGGTGGATCAAGTTCTTACGGAAAACGAAATGGTACGGAACCCTTGATTCGCACCTGACTGCTATCTTTTTTATAAAAACAAATCATAATTTGTTAAACTCATACAATAGGTAGTAGGCTTCCAAAGTCATGAATAATTTTGTGTACATGTACTTAAATAGTTTGAAAAGCATATTTCTAAGTACATCCACGACTCTACATACATACATATCACACAAGCTGAATTCCGACAATCGGGGTAAGGAGAGTAATCGGTGTTGTACTGCAAGAACTCTGGTAAATTACAGCACAACACCGACCACCACGTTTCGCAAAGTATTCGAACAAGATTCAATCGATCAAGCAGCAAGTAAGGCACGAAGACCAACCAGCTGCATTGACTCGGTGGAAGTACCGTGCCAAGGTGAGAGGTGGCGAGCCTGTCGCCCTTTAGCACGGCATCTTGTCCTTATCCCTTAGTCGCCTTTTACGACATGCATGGGGAGAGATGCAGTGGGGCTATTCTTTTTAAGTACCGGCCCCACACGGTACATATATAATACGACTCTACATATATAAAAATATGACTATGTACGTAGAGGTACATAGGTGATGTAACTATAACGACACGTTCAAAGTATACGAGTGTAGGAAATTCATTGTGTAGTTTTCATGGTCCTTGGTTCCGACTTCCGTTCAAGTTGAATAAGATATGATCGCCAGGTCATTTATCGAAGGGTCATTTATTTATGGCATAAGTACATTTTATAAAACTCATTACGATTTTTTATATAACGAGGTATGGGTGGCTGAGTCAGAGGGGCCCGAGCTCATGCTCCGACCAGCCAATATCACCTTCGAGAAGGTAGGTGCCATACCGGAGACTTTCCTTTGTATTGCTGGCTATACTGGACTATAGAGCAGAACACAGCCGAGGCTGATATGCGGCTATCTTAACTCAAGTACGGTGGTACCAACCCAGTCGGCTACATTGAGCCTACCACCTAGTAAGGGGCAAGTGAAGGGATCTACAGTTTTACACGTTTCTGTGGAACCAAGGTGCCATGCCGGAATGATTGCTCTAGTTTGCCCTGCTATATTGAACTGGACGGAATTACTTACTTATTTACTTAGGACACCACTTTGACCGTCGTCGTCGGTCACTAATTGCGGTGGTACCAATCCGTGAGGGTCATGTACGATCGTGTTCATAAGTGCATTACCAGCTTTACAAAGTTTTACCTTTACAACCTTGACAAAATAAATGACTTCCCGCGCGCCTCGCTAGAACCCTCCGCACGAGGAGCGACGATTATGAGAGGGTTATTTATTATGTACCTACTAGCTTTTGCCCGTGGCTTCGCTTCGCGTGTTTTTTTGCTCACAGCTCAGGCCGCCGATGACGTAGCGTTATGATTTATTGCCTAAAACCATGTTGAGAAGTGACAGAATGTAACAGTGAAAACCGTATGTAAATCGATATAGTGCTTGTCGAGTTATAAGGATATTTATAATATATTGACGTACGTTACACAGCCGTAGAGACTTTATTTATTAGGATTTACTCGTACAAATAGTAATGACATTTTTGAATTCATTAATTACCTACGTGTAAGAGCTTAAAATTATAGTACCTAAGCGCCAGTGGTTCCAAAATCGATCGTAGAAGACTTAGGGTTTAAAAAAAATGTACTTCTTGTTTTCGATATTTTTATTATGTTAACGTGTTGTCCATATTATTACAAATATTTTTTAATCATACACGTTTTTTTCTTAGCCTAACAGTTTAGGAGATATACCACTTTTATGGTTTTCAATGTATGAAAATAATTTTAAAAAATTAATTTCTCAAAAACCTTAAAATATATTACATAATTCTTTTCATGATACGATTAAGTAACTATTCGACTATTTTCATGCAAACGCTGTACCCTCGCAAATGCTCGCAACTCTGCACAGTGGACAATTTATGTGAATTTTGTTTTTAAAATTAACTCATTCAAATTGTGTCACCCTACAACTCTACTTAAGAAATACTTCAAAAACAGGAATACAGGATGAATTCTGCGCAAAGAGTTAAATGCTAACTGTTAACACTTGTTAGCAAATTAGGGTTACAAAAAGTTTAAAACTGGCTCATCAATTTTGTAAATTGTAGGGTATGCATACATTGGAGTTCAAAAAAAGCTAGTATACTATTAATCAGTGTAGAATAATACACATTTCGTTTATACATACCACTGTCATATCTACAACATAGAATAAAATAAATTGCGTTTTGTTAATTTTTTTTTTAATAGAATATTTATTTCTATAATAATAACATTTAATATGTGCCGCTGATTAATGCATACCATGAGTATACCACCCGAGTCAAATAATTCATCTTGAAAAATAAAGATAAGCATATACTTACGCCAGAAAAATCTCTCGGAACCATGCTATCTACAAAACTGACCAAATGGCAATATAACGCCATGAGAGCGATAACACAGAAGGAAGGAGTGACTTTGTCAACCTCGATAGCTCAGTGGTGCAGACAGTCAACTGTCGCTATTGAATGTTAAGCAACGCTGGGTGCGGTCAGTACTTGGATGGGTGACCGCTGACCGTTGAAGGCTGACCGAGGTTCGGATTCCTCGTAAAACTGTAGGTCCCTTCCCTCCTAATCTTACTTGGTGGTAGGGTTCAACCCGCCCGGGTTGGTACCACCGCACTGAATGAAACGTCGGTTGAAACGGCTATGTAAATAGTTTGTGTTTTCCGACCAGTTCAGTGTAGCCGGCACGATCAAAGGGGGAGGCACGTAGTTCACCCGTTGTTATGGGCTGAAATCACGGACGTTGTAGATGATGTAGCCAACCGTGTCAGTTTCCATAAAAAAAAACTCTTTTTCCTTCCTACTATAAAATCAAAAAATTCAAAGAAGAGTGCTATCCAGCAAAAGAAGCCGTCACAATCACTGAGACAGATGTACAAATAAAATTACAATCTTTATTGGATTTGACAACGAAAAGGCTATTCATGCTTATATCGGATTACGATAACGAGAATGTGGAGTACAAATTAGAAAGTAAGTGGGGAGTAGACGGAGCTTCAAACCAAAGCACCTATAAACATCGATGTATATTTAGAGATATGCCCATCCGATACATTACTCCCGAAAAAATATGTTCTCGACGAGAACTGCATAAATTGCAGATTTCACGGACAGCCGCTTCATACGGCGTGTGCAGCGCGTGTTGAGCGTAAGTCTTACTGTACCGAGTCTGTGGCGCAAAAGTGCGTGTGTTCAGCATGCCCGGTTGCTGTTACAAGTATTGTAACAGCTCAGATCGAAATTACGTAAAGAAAGGCGTCTCCTTCCATCAGTAAGTATTTATTTTGTTGGTTTTTTTCTCAAATTTTATGTTAAACAGATTTTTGTATACGTAATTAATATAAAGAGCGAACGAGAAAGAGTAAAGCTGTGTTTTATGCAAGATTGACAGTGACAAACGTTGTTGTTTGTTTCGCCTGAGCATGTTATGACGTGTTAAGAAGCCATGCTGACATGTCACGGATTGTGTGACGTAGCTATCGCGTTCTCGTTCCCACTTGCCTACTGATCATAAGAGTGAGCGGAAATACGACAATCGCGCCGATGGGCGAGCGATGACAACTTTCTCGCTCACTCTTATCATCTGTAGGCAAGTGAGAACGCGACAGTAACGTCGTAGGGATCGCGTCACGTGACAGCATGGCGGCGTGTAAAATGCAAACACGAAAGTATCTCGTGGCAGGAGGCGCGGGGCGCTCCGATGCCCGCCGTTTACGGACATGAAACGACTATATGATGTAAGTGTGTGCTTGTGTGAGTATCACAATACTGCGTGTGAATGCACGCACACTTGTTACGACGAAACATAGTACAGGTTAAATCGCGCGACGTTCGATCTATAAAATTAGACATCGATGCCTATAAACAAATTCTACCCGAGGATAGCGACGATTCGTGTGTATATATGGTAAGTCTGGTACCCATAAAGCTTACTTGTGGCGAGAAAACAATGACTTGCCATATAGACAGACGAATCGTCGCTATCCTCGGGTAGAATTTGTTTATAGGTGCTTTGGTTTGAAGCTTCGTCTACTCCCCACTTGCTTTCTAATTTGTACTCCACATTCTCGTTATCGTAATCCGATATAAGCATGAATAGCCTTTTCGTTGTCAAATCTAATAAAGATTGTAATTTTATTTGTACATCTGTCTCAGTGATTGTGACGTCTTCTTTTGCTGGGTAGCACTCTTCTTTGGATTTTTTAATTTTATAGTATGAAGGAAAAAGAGTCACTCCTTCCTTCTGTGTTATCGCTCTCATGGCGTTATATTGCCATTTGGTCAGTTTTGTAGATAGCATGGTTCCGAGAGATTTTTCTGGCGTATCTTATCTTTATTATATGCTTATCTTTATTTTTCAAGAAGAATTATTTGACTCGGGTGGTATACTCATGGTATGCATTAATCAGCGGCACATATTAAATGTTATTATTATAGAAATAAATATTCTATGAAAAAAAAATTAACAAAACGCAATTTATTTTATTCTATGTTGTAGATATGACAGTGGTATGTATAAACGAAATGTGTATTATTCTACACTGATTAATAGTATACTAGCTTTTTTTGAACTCCAATGTATGCATACCCTACAATTTACAAAATTGATGAGCCAGTTTTAAACTTTTTGTAACCCTAATTTGCTAACAAGTGTTAACAGTTAGCATTTAACTCTTTGCGCAGAATTCATCCTGTATTCCTGTTTTTGAAGTATTTCTTAAGTAGAGTTGTAGGGTGACACAATTTGAATGAGTTAATTTTAAAAACAAAATTCACATAAATTTCCACTGTGCAGAGTTGCGAGCATTTGCGAGGGTACAGCGTTTGCATGAAAATAGTCGAATAGTTACTTAATCGTATCATGAAAAGAATTATGTAATATATTTTAAGGTTTTTGAGAAATTAATTTTTTAAAATTATTTTCATACATTGAAAACCATAAAAGTGGTATATCTCCTAAACTGTTAGGCTAAGAAAAAAACGTGTATGATTAAGAAATATTTGTAATAATATGGACAACACGTTAACATAATAAAAATATCGAAAACAAGAAGTACATTTTTTTTAAACCCTAAGTCTTCTACGTTCGATTTTCGAACCACTGTGGCCCTTAGTTAGCTATGCAATTTGATTATTTCGTTAAATTGTAAACGTAAAATTTTATCGAAAACGATCGAACCATTTCACGTGAACGTTCTTACCAATGGCAGTGTCGTTTAATCAGCGTTTATCTATGTTATCTAATAAATCGATTTTCGGACATTTTCACTAAAACTTTCCTTATTACTAGGTATTTCACTATAAGCTACATTACGGTTGCACTAAATTGTGTGTCACATTTCACATTAATTTTTTATCTGTCCATAGTCTGGACGATAAAGTTTCGTTCAAATGTTTGGAATATTTGAATTTGGAACGGCAGGGGGCAGCACGGGCGCCGCCGGACGCGCTACTGACTCGCGGTGAGTGGTGTGACGACCGCCCAGCGGCGACGCGCTAGTGATCATAGTGTGTCGATATTTTTCTTGTTGTCGATACGAGGTTTGAATGATTTTTGTATATTTTATTAATATCGATATGTATCTTTGCAATTATGTTAAGTGAAAGCATGAGTGTATTTAAAAAACGTAAGTATGAAAAAATTGGTTGTCTGTAAAGTCGATTTACGGACGATAGTTTTACGTGATGTCGTCATAAAGTATATAAAGTGCGAAGTCAGATACAAAATCATTTTATAATACTTTATCGTGCTTAGAAGTTTAAATCGCAAATTTAAGTACTTTAAACACTAATAATATTAAGAAGAAAAGCTGTCAGACTGACAGGGGGTAAATTTTTTTTCTGAAAATTTGAAAAAAATGAAAATTTTATAAGACCCGTTACCCGACAGCCTCGGCAGTGGATTACCGGCGACACCGCCTCAGCGCCTCGCCACCCCGCTGTGTCAGAGGAGGGACAAGTGACGTCGCGCGTCCCAGTCAACACGCCTCGCCCTCCTCGCGGTGTGGCCGGATCCAGTGACAAGACCTGCTGCTTCTTTCGCAACCAGCGCACCCAATCCACCACGGTTCGCTGATCCATCGCCCGCGTCTGCCGGTGAGGATAACGAACCAGGGACCCGCCCCGCCACACCAGCTACGACGGGACGAAGTCCGCCGCCACCGGTTAGCTTGGGGCTATCGCGGCCCTGTGTCGCGCTTGCAGCCTCCGCTACCGGTACAGCGCCGTGCGCAACAGCGACGCACGCAAGAGGGCCAACAAAGATAGAAGAGCTGTGTGACGTCGCCCCGCAGTCCGACGGATACGGAGCTCTCCGGGATGGGGGTGGTGGTGGCCTACGTGTCTAGTACCACCACCTATCGCTCGTAGCTTGTCTCACGTCGTCCCGGAGAGCTCCCTAGCCATTATTTAGATGTTCATTAATTTTGTGTATTTTTATAAGTTTTTGTAGAATATAAAATATGTAAAATTAATTTAAGTACATGATAAAAATGTGAAAATAAAGATTAATTATCAATATAATTTTGTGTATTTTTATAAGTTTTGTAGAATATAAAATATGTAAAATTAATTTAAGTACATGATAAAAATGTGAAAATAAAGATTAATTATCAATATAAACTTTTAATTTACGCCATCTACATATCAAAGCGCATCCTACAACGTTGCAAGACCTACCTAACTGCGAATCTCACCTTTTTTTTTTATTGACAGCGCGACATATGGCGCCGAGCCACCCATAAGGTGTCTAACGTCGCCCATGGACATTCGGTCGTATGCGGGGGTTGCGAATGCCATGCCGGCCTGAAAAACTGCGAATTGTCACCTACTGGTGACAATTCGCTTCACTAGTACGCACATCTACATATCAAAGCGCGTACTACAACGTTGCAACACCTACCTAACTGCGAATCTCACCAACTGGTGACCGAATTTCGCTTCACTAGTACATGACCGATTAGCCGGGTGGTTTAAGACGTCTGGTCGGTCACAATATATTGGTGGCAGGGACCGCGGGTTCGAGGCTCGCAAAAGACGGAAAAATATATTTTGTATTTCCTACTCTCCTTATATGCCTCTCTATCGCTTGTTACGCGCTCTCGCTTGCACACACAGGTTCAGATGGAATGTGACACTTTTTCGTGTGTGCAGCCGGTGTTCATCAATTTATAAGACGTGACGTCATCACGTCAAAACTAAACTAATTTTGAAATAAATGCAACTACAAATATACTTCGGTACTTACAGTAAAATTATAAACGTTTGTGTTGTGCATAATGTGAATGATTGCAGAATTTATTCATTGGCTCACATCGTGGTTTCCAACCACAAATCTTAACATTTTATTTGCGAATTATTTCATTGGCACGAATGCGGATGGTGAATTCAGATTCAGATGTTAATTTATGTAGTGTAACGATATTTTAACTATTCATATCATATCAGGTAACATTTTTCTTGTCTAATTTATTATTACTATGATGTTTATTAACGATAGGCGAGCAGAATAAAAAAAATTGTTGTCTGTAAAGTCGGTTTACGGACAATAGTTTTACGTGATAACGTCATAAAGTGGTAAGACTACGCATGTCGTTTTTGTTACGTTTGTATTTCCGAAAATAATAATTCTTAGGTGGTTATAAAAAAAATTTAACACCCTAAAAAATGTAAACACCGTAACATTGCTTGAAAAAAAAAAATTTAAGAGATTCGAACCCATGGTCAAAAAATACAAATCCTACACTCTTACCACTGAGCCACGAAATCACATAAACGACCAAACGAATATGGGATTCCCTTGGTTCGCTTTCGGCTTGGGCCGATTGTGCCTCTCTATCGCTTGTTACGCGCTCTCGCTTGCACACACAGGCTCAGATGGAGCGTGACACTTTTTCGTGCGTGCAGCCGGTGTTCGTCAATTTATAAGACGTGACGTTATCACGTCAAAAAACATTCAATTCAATAAATGTTATCTATCATACACTTTAAACCATTAATGTATATTTAATTGCTTTGGAAATTCATTATATCATCATCGATAACAATCGACAATAGATCTACCTCTACATTTCCGGCCACTAGTGTGTGGTTCCTACTACGGGCGGGCGCTTCGCTGCCCAACAAGGGCGGGGCGGGCGGCGCGGGGGGGCGACGGCGGCGGCGCCCAGAGTGACGACAAGGCGGTCACGCACTTTCACGGAGTTCGCTTCCTCGCCGTGTGAATTAGACAAGATTTCACAGTGAATGAGGTGTGAAGGTGAGTAAAGACCGATTTACACTCTCGAATTGTATCTTTCGTCAGTGTAAATCGGTCATTTGTAAAACTCGTAAGTTATATATGTATTTATTGTACACGAAACTATATTACATTGTTCGTTAAGTATATACATATAGTCGCTAATTAAAAGTCCACTTCTCAGTACCTACTAAAAAAAATTTGGACATATGGGGTGAAATATGTGGTCGTGTATGTGTGAAGTGAGAGATAGTGGGTATGTTTAATAATGTATTTTTTTTTTTACTTTTTACTTTCTATAAATAAGAATATTCTGAGTGTCGCCTTGTGGTTCAGGACTAGTAGGACTATGTGGGTTCGATCCCAACTGATTTGCACCACTTTTTATCGTCCCACCCGGATTAGTACTACCGCACTACATGCGTGAAAATAATTCTCGTTTTCTGTCCTGTTCAGTGTACTCATTACGATCAAAGCAATCACTTTATTCTTTATTCTTTATTCATCATTCGTATGGTAGTACACTACGCTTGAATTTGTCCTGTTTAGTTTTTACAATCCGGTTCGATTACACCCACAAAGAAGAGCCGGCAAGAAACTTCGCAGGGTTCTTTTTTTAACGTCTTCAATTACAATACATTGTGATTGGCACTGGCATGGCATCTAGTTCTTACAGTGGTGTAATGGTCCGGCATGGCAATGTAGGCATGAAATGTCATCCATGTCTTTCATAGCAATACTTTTCTTGCGTTTGAGTTCGCAGGCGGCTCCGCCTTCGTTAATGCCGGTCACATTACCATACATGTATGCGATATTAGCTCGATATAAGCCTACTTATAGTCTTTCCAAAGCACCCAGGTAATCGGCTTAGTGGTCCTCGAGTTATAAGCGACCAGTCAAGCCGACGTTCCATTATAGTAATAAGTAGTTATGTAGACATTAGTACCGTGTGGGGCAGGTACATAAAAGAATAACCCCACTGCATTCTCCCAATGCATATCGTAAAAGGCGACTATGGCATAAGGACGAGATGCCGTGCTAAAGGGCGACAGGCCAGGCACCTCTTACCTTGGGACGGTCCTTCCACCGAGTGATGCAGCAGGTGGGTTTTCGTGGCTTACTTGCTGCTTGATAATTATCATGTCCTAATACAATGCTAAACGTGGTGGTCGGAGTTTGTGCTGTAATTTAAAAGAGTACTTTCAGTACAAAACCGATTACTCTGCTTACCCCGATTATCGGGATACAGCGTGTGGTATGTATGTAGAGATCAGCTTTATTTCAAGGTCCGTCGACCTATAGGCACAGATTACTTAATAGTTACCTACTTCGTAACAGATAAATCACTCCATAGAAAAGTTCCATACCTTCGGCTTAATAGCCTACTGTTTCACGTCGCCAATCGCTGCGTGCGAAAAGGTACCTAAACGATCGAGTGTAAAGTGATTATTGGTTTGCAGCTGCGCGCAGTTGCGTGTGCGAGCGTGTAGGTATGCTTCACGCGGCTGACGAATTTTCACTGAATTAGACCGCCGGAGGTCCACCGGGCGGTAGGTAGTTAGCGCGCGCAAGTGCATAGAGTGCGTGAGGACTGCTATAGGTGGATGCGCTTGAGTTTTCCGAGGTTGTTTCAGAAATACCTTCTCCCTGGTGGGCGGACAAAATGTTTCCTGTGCTGATTATTATTTACCTTCATCAGTGGCGACTCCTCTCAGTTGGCGAGGTTGGCGCCGCCAAACCAAATAAAATGAATGGCACCATTATACAGAAGTATCAAGCTAAAATAAATGTGAAAAAATTTCGGAGTTATATTATTTATATCATATAATCCACGATTAATAAGATAAAGCGTCAATCCCGTACCCGTTACATAATTTGAAATTTCGCGCGCGTCAAACGCGGGCGACGACGAATGACGACACATCAAGGCATTCATTGGCCGGTTGGCTACATTTTGAAGCGCCATCGTATTCCATACAAGGCGGAAGCGACCGATGTCCTCCCCGTCCCGCGCGGACCCGCTGATCAGCCTTTCGAGTTGGCGCAGCGGGGAGTGCATTTAGTGACGCGGTAGCGAGTAGAGCGACTAGCGAGCGAGCTAGGTGTGTGTGTTGCGTGTGCAGGTGTGCGCGCTGCGTCCACACGACGAGTATTCTTGTGCTGTGCGACGTGCGATGCGATGCGACTAGCGAGCTAGGCTAGGTGTGTTGTGTGCGCGTGTTTGTGCGCATTGGCTCGCGAGTTGATAGCTGCATATATTCCTTTATGTAGGTATGGACTTGTATGGATGAATCCTGTACAGTGTTGTTAAATTTAAAGTGATTTATTGGTAATTATAATGGCAAACTTCTACCGAGCTATCTACGGAGCACTCAAGGACAAGAGAGACTCAGTAATTTGGCACTCTTACATATCTGTGGAAAAGGAGTTGCTAACAAAATTGAGGAAGAAAGAAGATTTTCACGATCGAGTCATCGAAAATGTCTTGTCTGTGGAACGAAGAGTGGACTTCATGTACAAATAAAATGTAACAATTCAAGCTTGTATGCCTGTCTCGTCGTCGTCGTGCCAGAGGAGACGTTGCTGTTGTCGGCTGCAACTCGACAGCTTTTGCACAACCAGTAGGTACCTATCTACAGACAAATAAATCGTAAGTGAGCAAAATAAATCATTTAAACTAAATATTATAAACTATCTATATCGTAATCGTCTTTCAGTTTTTGAACTCGTTGTGGTAGAAATAAATGAACGCGAAGGTACCCAAGTTATGAAATTATGAAAAAAAAATTCCTTAGCCAGAGCCAACCCAATTTTCAGGACCAGGAGTCGCCGCTGACCTTCATGCGATTTAAACATGTTGCCATTATGTATATAAATGACAAAGGAATCCAATAGAACGGGCATCAATTGGTGTAAAGTCGTTACGATATAACCATACGAATTCGGAATTTGAAAACTCGCAATTCTGTGCCTGTGACAGAATATGCCTATCTTGTTTTCTTTTTTTATGCAAACTGACACGGTTGGCTACATCACCTACAACATCCGTGATGTCAGCCCATAACACCGGGTGAACTAGTTGCCATGTCAGTGCTTCTCTTCATTTTATGTCGGCTACACTGAACTGAATCAACCCGGCCGGGATAAACCCTACCACCTAGTATAAGTTAAGAAGGGAATGGCCCTACAGTTTAAGAATTGCGCCTGTCAGGATTATCCTGTAATTGTTTATGGTCTCACTAATTTTAAGATTATCTCACGGATACAGAAGATATTATACAATCAGAGGATGATGATGATTTGTTTTCAGGAGTGTAAATTGGCGGATTGACTGATATTGAATATTTGTAAATGCGATGTTAGTACAGTCTCGTGTCGTGCCTGTGGAGTGTGGACTCGCCTAGAACGTAGACATCTGAATATTAGCACTGTCACACTTTTTCACTGAAGGTTGCAACTCACCTTTTGTGTTCTATATTTTTAATGGTGTTCAATAAAGTACATATTATTTACATTACTAATTTCAGCAAGCTATGATGGGGCACCCACTAGCTTTTTTTCCTCGAAGATTAATATGAATTTGTACCGTGTGGGCAGTGGGGTAGATACAAATAATGGCCCCACTGCATCTCTCGGTAGGTGGTCTTCATGACTTACTTGCTGCTTGATTGTTATCTTGTGCTAACACATTGCTAAACGTGGTGGTCGGTGTCGTGCTGTAATTTACAAGAGTGCTTGCAGAACAACATCGATTACTCTGCTTATGCCGATTGTTGGGATACAGCGGTGGTATGTATGAAATTGAATTTATTGCTATTTCTTCATATTTGGCATTGTATGGGGGGGGGGGGGGGGGGGGGTGTTGAAATATGCGTCGCTGTGGTGAAGACAGACACAGTCACGAAACCTGCACAGTGACAATGCTGAAATGTTGTTTACACGGTTGACTGGAACGAAACAAATTTATGCAAAATATTCGCCTTCTGCAATATATTTGTCTCTGGCTACGTAAACTAAACTGGAACTCTTTGGTTGTGACACTTATTTCGAGACGCCCGACGTATGTACCTACCTACCAACGAGTGACGCGTTTTAGTACTAAAATAACGCATCCCACCGCCCCGCTTCGCCCACGCGACTCTCACTGCGGAGGTCATGGATTCGAACTCCGGGCGCTTGCCCGGAGTTCGAAAACACAAATCTAAGAACTTTTGTTATAGTGGTAGTGGTGAAAGTTTTTCACTTAATTACTTCAGCACATTCTGAATAAGCAGATACATACAACGTGTCCCAAAACTCAACGGCGGGAACCAGGGAGTAGGCCAGACTACCCAGGGAAAAACAAGAAAAAAAAAATGCACGACTCGGTGGAAGCACCGCGCCAAGGTGAGAGGTGGCTAACCTGTCGCCCTTATGCACGGCATCTTTTCCTTATCCCTAATTCGATTTTACGACATGCATGGGGAGAGATGCAGTGGGGCTATACTTTTTAAGTACCGACCCCACATGGTACTTACTAGTTTTCATCCGCGATTTCACTTGTAGGTCGGTTTGAAAAATATGGACTATTTTCCCAAAGATGCTGAGATATAGCATCTGCTGCCGTGTTCCTGCGCAAGTTTACAGTCAAGTCCACTCATAGTTTGGTGGATCTGAAATTGCTGTGCAATAAGACAAGGAGGGTGAGAGTGTCCTAATTTGGACGCAAATATACTCTCTTGTTATGCTGTTATGGTTATGGGCGATATTTCAGGGACGATTTGGAGGTCACCCCATCACCTTAAGGGTGCGGGATAGGGGTTTACACATTCTACATAGAATGGAAACGCCATAATACAAAAAAAAATATTACATGTAATTTATAAAAAAATAATACTAATAATTTTACATATATGATTATAGCCCGACAATCTGTAGGTGTCTTATAAGGTGACAAGTGTCATTCTAAGCTCCACAATTCAAACATTTCTAAAACGAAACAATAATTGCATTCTGGAATTAACTATAGAGAAGTAAAATTTTGGTAAAAGGTAGGCGATCATCGGTAAGGCCGATCTTCTTTATCCCCGACGCAAAAAGAGTGGTGTTAATACAATATATACATTACTATAGATTGAACACAAGTACACAAGTACTATACCCAGTGGCGGCTGGTGACTTCAGTGACCGGTAGTGCGCTAAGTACCTACCTACTTAAATACCAAATTACCCAACACATTCCCCTCATGTTATTTTAAGATCGGGACTTCAGATTTTTTTAAATGCCTGCGTTTAATAATTATGTACGTACCTAGAATGAATATTCTCAAGACACTCAATGAGTTGCAAAAAACAAGAAAAGAAATCCAAACAACTTTTTTAACTAATTTTAGTACCTTTATGAACACATCCATAGACCACAACACTACTGCAGATTTAAAAAAGAAAACAGTAGTAATGCACCAAAAATACTTCGGGATCACCTGATTGTAAAGCCTTACCTTTAACCAACGCTTAGGCAAATATCGGCACCACTTAATTCACAGTATCACACAGAAAACACAAACCTAACCATATCCCATTTTAAATATTCGCGCGCTAACGGGTATGTGACATCACATGACAGCGCGCTGACTAGCTAGACAGACGGACTCGTGCAAAACGAATCGCTTGCGACGCGACGCGTCGCACGCGCGGCTATTCACGATATAGCGTCCTTATTTGGCGCTCGTGCCCGCACGCAGAACTCCATTTCGGCCCATACTGTTTCTATGAAGTATCTTTTGTCTCACGCGCCAGCGGTGTTTTGCCGATCTCCATACATTCAGAATGGGAGACCCGCGTGCGCTCTCCGATTCCGCACGGGGCGCGCGTTTACTTGCAAAAAAGTGTCTTGTGATCTATAAAATAAGGTCGAATTCACATTCGTATTTATTTGGAGTACGATCTTTATGGTTTTAATGTAGGTATATTGTAAGATATTATTTATTTTGAGTGAAGTGAAGACTTGTCGTGGTATGGTAGTGCGGCGCACGAGCGCACTTTAGGACCAGCCGCCAGTGACTATACCTACATTGAAATGAAATGATTTATTATAAAAAAAGCCCCAGTTGCACTCCGGGAGTGCCGGCAGAAGTGAAAACTTTTTGTATTTCCGAAAATAATTCTTAGGTGGTTATAAAAAAAACTAAAAACCCTGAAAAAATTTAAACACATTGCTTAAAAAAGAAAACAAAAGAAAAAGAAAACAAAAAAAAAATTGAGGCATTCGAACCCATGGTAAAAAAATACAAATCCTACACTCTTACCATTGAGCCACGAAATCACATAAACGACCAAACGAATATCGGATTCCCTTGATTCGCTTTCGGCTTTACTGCCACTGAGAGACGAACAGAATTGATCCCGAGCCACTCGTAACTTAACCCTTAATGCAATGACTTATTATAAGGTTACATTTTAAATAATAAAAATAAATCTGTCTCTTTTCGAGATCTGACGCGAGTTTAACATTTTTTACCCACCTAAAAAAGTGCCAAGCGCCGCTAAAGAAGTTTTCACTTCAAAAACATTAGCAGTATATACTCGTACATTAGTATAATATTTACATACTCGCAAGTACAATAATTGACTGTTCTACCTTTGACTAAGACGTGGTTGCTCCTACCTATATAATATGTCAGGTCAGCAGAGAACGCTGACTGCGACCAAGTTTCAACATTTCAGTAGTGCGAGGACGCTACAAGTATCGCTCTGAACCGAAGAAAGACGTCAGTGCTGGATCAATAAATTATTAATTGAACGCGTAATATTGTATGAATGAAAGTACCTACGTGAACTAATACATATATAAATATCACACACGCTGAATCCTGACAATCGGGGTAAGCAGAGTAATCGGTGTTGTGCTGCGAGAACTCTGGTAAATTACAGCACAACACCGACCACCACGTTTCGCAAGGTATTCGAACCAGATTCAATCCATCAAGCAGCAAGTAAGGCACAAAGACCCATCTGCTGCATGACTCAGTCGAAGTACCGTGCCAAGGTGAGAGGTGGCGAGCCTGTCGCCCTTTTGCACGGCTTGTCCCTATCCCTTAGTCGCCTTTTACGACATGCATGGGGAGAGATGCAGTGGGGATATTCTTTTTAAGTACCGGCCCCACACGGTACCGGCCCCACTACGTACCCCTACGTGAACTCTTTTTCATTAAATAATACTGTTTAATTGCTATAATGTTAAATTATATGACTGTAACACGCTGAATATATATATATTGTAAAATTTTAAAACAAATAAATTTGTAAATAAATGCTGTATTTATATGTATGCTTCATTTCTGGTGTTGCAGCCCCTTAAGATGGCATCCTATTTTGTTGACGATCATATTCATGAACGTAAAAAGTATCCCAGAATAAGGTAGTTTGCGCAAATGAACAGAAGTGAGCTTGTTCTAGTAGGTAATATTCATATTATACAGTATAGGAGAATCAACATTATGTTAATATTTTCAGCATAATTTTCTTTGCATAGTAAATGTCTGAGCTTTTACGTTAACTAGTGTGCTCTATTTTTCTTAACGACCTATTGAAGTTCTTGTCAAAAGCCATAAAATATATTGTGTACTTACATCAATTAAGTTTTTTATTAAACTTTTTTTTTTTTATTTTTTTTTTATTAAACTATCATCATCATCATCATCAGCCTGTATCGGTCCACGGCTGGACATAGGCCTCTCCCAAGGCACGCCACCACGAAAAAATAAAAAAAAAAGTAATAAAAAATTTTATAAACTAATAAAATAAACTATGCAAAATTAAAAAAATAGTGCAAATACTATTGTAGATACAATATACAATTTGTAGATATGGGTCAATTTGCTTCACGAGATCTAAAAGTGTTGTTTTTGAAACGGAATGTTTCTCATTTTCCCATTTTGCTGTAAGCGAAAAGTTTTCAGTTAATTTGACAGCTTGCATCTTTGGCTGGCGTGCACAGTGGGACACTTGGCGCGCATCGCCGTTTTTGTGATATATACCTACCTACAACATTATTTGCAAACTAGTGCGTGCACTGTTGAATTTATTTTAAAATACGAATGTAGGTATAGTGTTTACTTACTTTAGTGTTTTTAGGGTTCCGTTTCCGTATCAATACGGAAGAAGCTAAGCTATTACATGCTATTACTAAGCCTACTCCCGTCTATCTTTCTGTATGTCTGAGGACTGTATTGTATCATTTGAACCGTAATACAGGTTGTTGTAACGGCAAGTACATTAATTTCGCCAGCGCAATCCGCATGTTTTTAATAGACAAAAAAGTAAATAAACTTTTTCCCTAAAGTGTCTAGTTCTGGAGATACTTATCAATTTTTTTAAATTTATGTTTTCGTCTAGTGTAATATGAAGCGCGCGGGGGGAGGGTGCTGGAGCGGGAACGGTCGTGGTCGAACGAAACACTCACCCCGCGCCGCGCCGCCGCGCATCTCCTCTCCCCGCGTACTCGTCGCTGCTCGCTCATTCACCGCGCGCCTTTCATTGCCATGTTCGTGCGGAACGCGGAACATTACATTTTACACTAAATAAATCAATTAGTTTGTATGAAAACTGAAACTATTTATTTAAAGGGAATTCAAAAAAAGGTGATTTGACTTTTTTGTTACTATTGATCCCAATAGGCATTTCCTAAATTTTATGTAGTGGCCGTTACAACACTCTGTATACAAGTATCATAATATGCGGAAGAGCGCTATCTTTTTTTTTATGGAAACTGACACGGTTGGCTACATCACCTACAACATCCGTGATGTCAGCCCATAGCACCGGGTGAACTAGGTGCCATGTCAGTGCTTCCCTTCATTTCATGTCGGCTACAATGAACTGGACGGAAAACACGAACTATTTACATACTAGCCTTTTCGACCGACGTTTCGCTCAGTGCGGTGGTATCAACCCGGGCGGGATAAACCCTACCACCTAGTAAGGTAAGAATGGAAGGGACCTACAGTTTAACGTGGGATCCGAACCACGGTCATCTTCCAACGGTCGAGCGGTCACCCATCCAAGTAATGACCGCGCTCAGCGTTGCTTAACAACAGTCGACCGACCGCACCACCCACTGAGCTACCGAGGCTGACAAAATCTACCGAATGATCAAACATTTTAACTACAGAAGTATGAACGGTCAACGATAGATGGCATGATAGGGATCACGCCATCTATCGGTGAACACATGTAATTAGGTTGCCATCCTACTTGCTAAGTACGAAGGACTATATATTTTATTAGCACCAAGTAGGCCAATAATAAATTTTAAAACTCTTTTTCTAATTTTAAAACGGTGACAACCAAACGAATAGGGAATTCGTTTATCCAGTGACGGCGCTGCACGGTATAAATGTAGGATTGATTACGTAAAACAAAATAATTTTGAAAAGAACGAAACATTCTGACATTGACCTTTCTTATTTGTGTGCCATCTGTTGTTCGTAATTGGAAGCTAAATGTAAACATAGAGCCACCTTGTGGAGTCGTATGATACAATTGTTCACAGAAATGAACCACATGAAATTGTTTGAAAATTGCCAGGCAGATGGCGCCAGTTCTAAGGAAGCGAATAGCGCATGCGTTCAAAAGTTTTTCTCATGAAAACTTTTTGCGTTACCTTGAACTGACAACGGATTTGTCTCCAAGGGCGGATAAGAAATGTTAACCAAAACGTAACTTGCCGTAATGGCTTCGTAAACGTGTGAAACTTTGCCTAATTAAGTAGATACCTACATAGGTGTCATGTCAATGTGGGCGGTGGGTGGACAAAATTGTGTGAGTGTACAACAGACGTAGACATATTTTTTTAAAAGCATCTACGTATTTCCCGAAGTTGCCCTCATAAACACCAATCGAATACGGTATGGTATATGTATCGCTGAAGGTGTTTTGACGTAAAATAACTTTGTTTATTTTATAAATATATCCACGCGATGGCAACACACGCATAACATTTTGCTAGCGGCAATTTTTCCCGCGCTATCGGCTGTCGAACGCACAAAAGAAGCGGTAAGACGCAGTGCGACGACGACGACGGGGAACGGAAATTGGGTCCACCTCGTCCGTCCACTAGAAAAACGATTTGTGATTGGTATTTAAGTTAAGACGACCTAAGAAAAATTAGCCAGTACCTAGTGGATGGATTAGAAGAGTGGAAGAGCACGTGTGGTTGGCGTGCCTCGGAAGTGGAAGAGGTATCGAGCAGTGGACCGATGTGATATGCTGATGATGATGATGATGTTGATAGGTAAAGGCGTTGGTACGTGAACATGATGGTTACCTGCTACCTAAAATGAACAAAAGATAAGTAGAACAGTTCAAGAAATGTGTGGGTAAGGTAGTAGGTACCTACTTAGTCAATTTATTTTTATAATATTACATACACATTGTATTTTCAGATTTTTAGGGTTCCGTACCCGTCGTACGGGACCCTATTACTAAGCCTACGCCGTCTGTCTGTCTGTCTGTCTGTCTGTCCGTCTGTCTGTCCGTCTGTCTGTCCGTCTGTCTGTCCGTCTGTCTGTCCGAGGGCTGTTGTATCTCTTGAACCGTAATAGGTAGCCCGTTGAAATTTTCACAGAATATTGTGTTATTATATTATGGTAGAATAGATATGTGTTATTACTTATTATATCCACCGCTATCGCCTATCTTTTCAGCCACGAAACAGACACAATATATTCGATGTTTTCAGCTCACTGAACACAATTCACATTCTCGCCATAATGGAACTGATAGATAATCCAATATTCGTAAATCTGGCAACACTGATTGTGTGCGCTGGGAAACAATTCTGATGTTATCTTCACGGTGACGGGATGACGGCTCAGACCAAATAAAACGCTTATTAGGGTTCTGTATCGCGTACGGAAGCTTATTTATTACTAAGCACACGCCGCCGCCGTCTCTGTCTGTCTGTCTGCCGGTCCGTCCGTTCGTCCGAGGGCTATGTATCTTCTACCGTAATAGGTAGCCGGTTGAAATCACAGAGTATGTGTTATTTTATTATAGCGGATATGCCAGGAAATAATAAAAAGCAAAAAGTGAAAAATGAAAGGATATCCATACAAGAAACGTTCTAAGAATCGATTAGCACATATTCACGCTACTAAATAATAGATGGCGTCACAGGTATTTTTGCATTTGTATGACACTTTACACGGCAGACAAACAAAAGATAGATGGATATGGTTTTTTGACGGGTATTTCCGCGCGTGAGTAAAATTCACACATGAGCAATTTTATTAGGTCTGATGGTCTGATGGTTGGGTACTTCATTGAAATAAGTACTTACTTTTTACACTTACTTACTTAAGTACACTTTACTAATTTATCGGACATTCAGAAGGATTCTCGGCAGAGGCATCGAGCAAGGCAGCCATAATTATCAGCCCAGCACAGGAGTGTAAAAATTAATTCCTTCCTATTCCAGTGTACCTTATCCTGTGCAATCAAATGCTATTGCGTGTTCAGCGGAAAGTATTAGTCTTAAGTAGCGCGACGGCCTTAAGGAAAACCACCTTCTATATAAATATCAATTAATGATTTAACAAAGCCAAATTATGTCAGGTAAATTCACAGGCAATTAAGTTGGAAAAAACAATCAATTTCAATTCCAAAGAAAGCTAAACTTACAGCCATATCGTGCTAGATTTCACTCGGTGACTTGGTGACCGACGACTTGTGGTGAATTAAATTTACGAAATTACAATCGCCAAAATATAAACGGCGGCATTACAATAGCTAATAGGTTTAGCGCCCAAAGTAAAATGATTCGCCGAACTATTATATTAGAAAAATTTAAAATAAAAAAAAAAAGTTGTTAAACATTTTTCAGGTACTCATACAGAATTAGTTTTTATGGGAAATGATAAAAGATAGACCAATAATATCGATATCAAATCAAAATCAAAACGACAACATACGAGGTTAGTGTAACCACGTGTTGACAATTTGAAAGTAAGCACTTTCATTCATATCAACATTGAATTCACCGAAAGTGATGTTCGTCAATAAGGAATGTAAAATCAGGAGTGACTCGATTTTAAATCCTTCGTCGAGCAACTAGTGTTGTCGTCGCAAAAATAGGAAAAAATAACACGAAAACACTGCAAACAGCGTCACGACAACTTGCTTTCGAAAATTTTAAAACGTCTTAAAAGCGTGCCCGTCAACAACTTTGCGTGTCCTGCCTGCCTGACTTCCAACTTCAGCACGAGTAGAAACTACCGAGTGTGTGGGCGGCGGAGCATTGGCGGACGTAGAGTATTGTGCAAGGGGGGAGGTAGAGGATATTACCTATCGATATTGTCGCCGTTTTTAAGGTTCCGTATCCGGTACGGGACCCTATTACTAAGCCTACGCCGTCTGTCCGTCCGTTCGTCTGTCCGTCCGTCCGAGGGCTGTATCTCTTGAACCGTAATAGCTAGCCCGTTGAAATTTTCACAGAATGTGTTATTATGGCGGATATGCCAACAAATTATAAAAAATAAGAAAAGTAAAAAAATCACGGGGGTTCCCATAGAAGAAACTAAAAAGTGTATGCGCGCGCGTCATCTACCGAAGAGATAATGAAATATTTGAACTAATCATGACATTTAACTAATATGAAGCATGTCATACATAACACACCATAGATGGCGTGAGTGGCGCTAGCCATGACATGGCGATACGGAACCCTCGGTGCGCGAGTTCGACTCGCACTTGGCCGGTTTTTTAAATACCTTTTTCGCCACGGTCGGGTAGAATACTACCCCGTAGCTTTCCCCATTGGCGTATCTAGGGTTATTTTCTAGGGTGGGCCTGGCCCCTGAAAAGCGATGGCCGATGAAGCCGAAACCCGATGTACCTACGCAATAAAAGTAGGTAATTTGAACTTGAAGTGTTGAGCTGTATTTCGACCATTGATTTCGAAAAGTTTCTTTACCTAAATAAAATCAAACAAAAACCATTTTTTAAAGTGTTTATTTTGATTACCTGGATGGAAATGGAATTTTATGTTGATTCCTCAGCTGTACATTATTTAAGTGTTTTTGTGTGAAATTATTTAAGTGCCCACCCTAGAATTTTGGGTTGGCAACCCAACATCCTGGGGTGGGCACCAGACACTTCTGGGGTGGGCCGTGCCCACCCGGCCCCCCCTCTATATACGCCAATGGCTTTCCCTAGGATATATTTATCTTATACTCTGTAAATACTTAGCGTGTATCCTAGAACCTCGTGGTGTTTCCTGCCAGGATAGAATGTCCATTGCATCTTGGAAAAAAACAGGTATTTGCTGTAAGACGCCACTTGCGTCCTTGCCACCTTGGCACCGAGCCACATTCAGACCTCTTCGAGGACGGTCGGTCGGTCGGTGCTTCACTTTTTTTTTGTTTTTTCTCCGGAGTGCACTTGTTAATATTTTAATGAAATTTGAAAAATATTTACTGGATGTAAGATGGCCGCATAGCAACCTCGGTTGTGTTCTCCTCTAGTCCAGTATAGCCAGCAATCCAGGGAAGTCTCCGGTATGGCACCTACCTTCTCGGAGGTGATATGGCTGGTCGGAGCATGCGCTTTGGCCCCTCCAACTCAGCCACCAATACCGGATTACATAAAAAAAAATTTAAAAAAATTACCTAAACCCGAGAATGCCGCGAGCGGAGACGCCGCGCCGGTAAAAGTTCGTAGGTAGTAGTATATCGGATCGGGGAGTTACTGAATAAAATATTGCCGCGTCGAGCGCACCCTATATCACACCCGCTGGTGCGAGCATTATGGTTTACTTTTAATACAATTATGTACTAAATAACGACGTATAATGAAATGACCGATAGGTGAAGGAAAATTTAATTACTATTGACCTATTTTGCGTGATATATCCTCGAAAATTGGATGACATGCAAATGTGTATGAGTATGTGAATGCATGACATGTACTAATACTGGATGTACTGGTACTTAGTATTGCAGACTTTGCAGATGAAAACTTATACTTTTTTTTTTGGGACCTAACTAAATTTAACATCACAGTGGTAGAGTATGAACTGTTTGTTGGGTCATATTATATGTAGAGTGCATTTTCGACTGCATACAAAACATTTTCCTGTACCTAAAGCTTTAAGGCAAAATAAAAAAAAAAAATTATTATCCAAAGGAAATTATTAACAAATATTGTACTTACACTTACAACTGTACTTGTACACATAACGACCAAGTGACACTTCCCAATGTAAGTAAATCAACTGAAGGCTGTTCAGGGAGGAGGGAGGGAG
Organism: Nematopogon swammerdamellus; assembly: GCA_946902875.1. Lineage (NCBI taxonomy): Eukaryota > Metazoa > Arthropoda > Insecta > Lepidoptera > Adelidae > Nematopogon > Nematopogon swammerdamellus. Next base: position 592,096 of record OX336345.1, on the reverse strand, counting down.
GAGGGTGGTCGTACCAGGTTGCGATGGACTCATGCCGCAGAGCCCGCCCGCACTGACAGTGACGACAAACACGGCGCGTAGCACTGCGGTCTGTGTTGCGGTCAATCACGACGAGGCAGAGTATCTGCAAACGTTACTTTTTTGCTCCCGGGTCGACTACCTGTCGAAGTCTCAGGCCACAGATGAGATACTAGAGCCAAACTCAACCCCAAGAAGGTGCTCGACCACATATAGATACAGATGTAAATATTTTAATAAATTTTTACTTAACTGATGACGACAAAACTCGAAATATGTTAGAAGATGTGTAAGATGTTTATTTTGTAATGTAACTATACAAAAGACATATAAAAATATGAAAACCAAATATTGGTAAGAATAAAAAAAATATTTAATTCATACTGACAAATGAAATACGTTTATTATTCAAGACTAATTCAAGAATACCCGTAAATTGAAAAAAAAAATTTTTTTTTTATTGCAGTTGGACATCGATAGTGTAGCATACACTACTCCAAACTCGAAATTCTTTCATTTTTCACAATAGCACAGACAATAGCTTTAGAATCAAAGGGGCACGCACGATCAAAGGGGGAAGCACTGACATGGCACCTAGTTCACCCGGTGTTATGGGCTGACATCACGGATGTTTTAGGTGATGTAGTCAACCGTGTCAGTTTCCATAAAAAAAAAAATAGAGAACCGAATACAAATTTTAAATGTAAAATTTAAACTAACATTGAAAAAATTTACTCCCGAGTGTACCTCCGCCGATACACTCAGGTTAACCGTCCTCGTAATACTAATGGCTCCTCTCAATCCCTAACTGTGTGTTATTTTAAAAAACTAAGATTATGCAATGCAATAAGTGTGTGGATTCCACTCGTAATTGAACGTATTTAATTAGTTAACGTAATTAACCTGTGCACTGGAAGGGGTAGTAGCGTAGGGCTAGGGACGACAAACCGTTGCGAGTGTTGCGACGACGCGACAGTCGTATCCGAAGAAACCGAAAGGATAGAACAGGCATCAACTCGTCGAGCAGGTGACAAATAATTATAAATGGTGTGCACAAAGACGACAACATTACAAACATTTGTACATATCTGTTGTACATATGCGTGCACAAACACAAGCGCACGCAAACACCCTCACACACACACACACACACCCTCACACACCCTCACACACCTCACATACACCCTTGCACGCACAAACACATCCTCACACCCTCTAAGACGCAGGCACATAGTAGCGGCTGGAAAAGCGCCAGGAAAATGCTTACGTTCTGCCCTCGCACACTCTGAGCCGATTTGGCCAATTTTGCATTGTTGTATTGTATTGTTTATTGATCATTCATATACCAGTTAGACTGCGCTCGAACTTGTCACAATTTGTTCTATTTGTTATATTATTAAATAAAGACTTTATTTAATACTTTACTTTATTAAAGACTTTACTTAGTGTAGGTTTGGTAGATACTAATTACGCAAAAAAAAAAAAACAATTATCTTATATTATATTATCAGTTACACTTGTAGGTAAGCCTATATCTTTATCATCATCATGCGTGTTGCGAGCTGTTTGATGTGAATTGTCTGCATATTTTGTAGATTATGTTCATCATGAAGTTAGTTGTATTAAGAGCACGACAATAGCATTTCTATCCTTTTGGAATTCTTTGTTCGTACCAGACTTCGTATAACTTCAGTATTTATCGAGCTCGCTTGCTTGCGGACACAACAGCTGCGGTTATTGAAACTTTATTCGCCCTTGTTAGCATTTTAGGCTTCAATGCACTTTCAGTTATAAATATTGATTAATAATATTTTATTTTTCTCGTTCGCTAGTGTATCCTTATATGAATTAGATTTTCAGAGATCTTAAATAAATTTTCAGTGCATTTTTTTTAAACAGTTGTTTAAGTACTCCTTCTCAACGGAAGAATATTAAAAAAAAAATGTTTGTTTCAAAATGTTGCTTATATTTTACTTTTAGACTTAAGTCAATAATCAATAACTCACCATGCATCGTATTGTAGTATATGAAAAAAGTCTAAATACAAATATCGCCAACATTTTGAAACAAAAGTCTTCCTCTAATTCTTCCGTTGAGAAGGAGTACTTAAAAAACTGATTTAAAAAAAATGCACTGAAAATTTCTGTAACATCTCTTAAAATCTAATTTATATATGGATACACTAGCGAACGAGAAAATAAAAACATTATTATGAATTAATGTAAGCTTGACCGCTTTTTCAAGCTTCAAACGCCGGGCTATAAAGTTATTACTTAGTACAGTATACTTAGTACTCTGTACCGCGTGGGGTAGGTACCTACTTAAAAAGAATAACCTCACTGCATCTCTCCGCGTGCATGTCGTAAAAGGCGACTGTGGGATAAGGACAAGATGCTGTGCATAAGGGCGACAGACTAGCCAGCTCTCACCTTGGCACGGTCCTTCCGCCGATTCTTGCAGCAGGCTGGGTCTTCGTGCCTTACTTGCTGCTTGATAGTTATCTTGTCCTAATACTTTGCTAAATGTGGTGGTTGGTGTTGTGCTGTAATTTACAAGAGAACAGCGTGTGGTATGTATGTAGTTAGTACTCTTACTAGTACGGTCTTTTTAGTCGACGTGTCAGGGCGAGTGCCCTACTTAATTCCTGCCTATACCCTCCGCTGTTTTCACAATCTTAGCAGCCGCTGCATTCAGCCAACCGCGGGTCCGACCGCAGCCACCCTTTTCATACTTACCTAGCATTAGATAGATATACGTCAATACAGTTGTTGGTTTTCAAATTCAAATATTATTTAGGTGCTGAAATACTCGCAATCAGGTCAAAAATCTAAATGATACTTTGTTTAAGAAACATATAAAATCAACTCTTGTAAAGAAAGCCTACTATACTGTAAAAGAGGCATTAGTCGACAGGACTATATCTTGAGGTTCTGACTGCATAATTAGTTAGCGCATGACTAGGTACTATTTGTACTCAAATTTATTTACTAACCGATTGACAACTTGATACTTCAAGTATCTTAATATTTTATTATAATTTTTTTTTATTATTATTTGACAATACTACGTTGTAGTATGTATACTTATTACTAACATTATTGAGTTGATACAAATGACGTATCAAAAATTTGACAAAGGCTCTTTACACCTGATCCACTAAATTAAGTCCTTGCAGTCAGAACTTCAAAAACAAAACAAAAATCTGTTTTTGATCTTGCTCTCAAGCTGTATTTTCAATCGACTGTAGGCGGTGTTATTATGTGGATATTCACTAAATGCTTGTAAAAATTATTATGAAAAAAAAACCCTGCGAAGTTTCTTACCGGTTCTTCTTCGTGGGTGTAATCGAATCGGATAGAACAAATTGTGACAAATTCGAGTACAGTCATGCTGTCTAATGAATGCTTAATAAACAATATACAATATACTAGTTTGAAAATCCATTTTGAAGTAATACGGGCGGATTCTTTTGAAGTGACGGCTCACACGGTACCAGCATCGGTCTGGACGGACGGCACCAACATTCATCTCTGTGATGTTAGCTTAGTTTATTAACTGACTTCAAAAAAAGGAGATTATCAATTCGACACGTATGTGTGTAATGCATATTTGTATGTATGTTTGTCCACGCATTTTTCCGAAACTATTAATCGGATTGTGACCATCCTTTTTTTATTGGCTTACATTTACTTCAACTTAGGGAACAGGTTCAAGTTTCATCAAAACCGGTTGAGTAGTTTTCAAGATATGGGTGAATAATTCTTTACCAAGACAACCGATTTCTGTGATTATTTTATGTAATATTACTAAAAAGAGTGAAATAAAGAGCTGTTTAAAAAAAAATTACCGACTTCAAAAAACAACTACTTACTTAGAACTAAAAATTATGAAATAATTGAGTTGAAGGCGGTACAAAAGCACACAAGAAAATTTATAGATGAAGCCCTTTTGTGCTTTTGTACCGCATATTTTTAGTTCTAAGTAGTTGTTTTATGTATATGCAAGCCTAGCCGTCGAACCCTGCTACCTCCCGTAGTCGGTTCAAAGTTTTTTAAAACAGTTTTTCATCAGGTATATGCAAGCCTAGCCGTCGAACCCTGCTACCTCCCGTAGTCGGTTCAATGTTTTTTAAAACAGTTTTTCATCAGGTATATGCAAGCCTAGCCGTCGAACCCTGCTACCTCTCGTTGCCACCCCCTCGCACTAGTTCCGGACAAGTTTGTTTATCGACCCCTGCCAACACGGGGACTTGTTGCTTCACCTCTGTGAATACCTATATTGTCGGAGCCTTCGTAATGCTTTCCCACTGGCTGGCTCGATTGATTATAGATTTTATTACGAAGGTCTCGCGCTCCCCTGAAGCCTCATTAGTGGCATTAGCGAAACGAGTACTACCATCTACATTAATTTCTTAAAATTTCTAACCACGAAATGAATGGAGTTAGTATTTTTTTAAGAATTTGGCAAACGTATTTTAGTGATTCGATTTTTTGTTTTATTGAAAGCGCGACATGTGGCGCCGAGCCCACGGTCATTACATCTTATGCGGGGGTTGCGAATGCCATGCCAGCCTCACAGGTGCTTATTCACGCCCCTCTTGAAGGACCCGAGACTGCACTTGGGGGAAATATATTTCCAAGGAGAGCGTTCCAGAGTTTACCGGTTCTGTTGAGTGTAGAAGAAAGATCTTCAGAACCGGATGGTACGCATCCGCGTTAAGTCCGGCGTGTAGGGATACAATCCCTCCCCTGTGTGCATGGTGCGGAGGGGGAAAGGATACGGCGGGATCGCGTTGAGCAGCTCCTCCGAGTACTCCCCATGGAATAAGCGATAGAACATACACAGCCGGCATCCCTACGGTGTTGCAGTGATTCTAGATTGCGGGATACTTCGCGGTCACCCAATAGTCGCACCGCACGGCTCGACGCTGGATCGAGTCCAGAGGCGCAAGATGTTATTTGGCAGAGGCATCCCACAGGTGCGAGCAGTACTCCAAACCGGACCTGTTCTGCGATTTATAAAAAAGCTGCTTTTGGTCTGACGTGAAGTATCGTCGCACCTTATCGAGTACGCTCAGCTTTTTAAATGCCAACTGGCCTTGTCTCGATATGGCGAAGAAAGTTTGGGTCGTGCGACAGTTCGACTCTGAGGACGCTGAGGTGGTCGCTTAATTTAAGTGACGTGCCTTGGAAGTTAGGAGCTAGTGTGAATGCCACTCTCTTCGCACTGAACGCTCAAACTTGTGTCTTGGAAGCGGTGTACTCGACTTAATTGCTACGGCCCCGTTCGGAAAAAGAACCGAGTGTTTGATCGAGTTCAGACACAAGTCTTCGCCTCTTGTCATCCACACCATCCCAACTGAATGAAGGGTGTCTGGTCTAGGATCAGTGTGCCGTACTCTCGTTCGCATAACAATGTATGTTGCCCAAAGGAAACATATCATTGATATGCAGAAGAAACAATATGGGTGAAAACATAGATCCTTGTGGTACACCGGCGTTCACTGACATGGCGGACCGGAATGCTACACCCATCTAGGAAGTCGGCGACCCAGTCACAGAGGCCTGAAGGAAGTTCGTAAGCCGATACTCAAATAACCGAGCAGTCTCCGCATCGCCGAGTGCGACCGTAGAGACTGGTGTACACCCGCGAGATCGTCTCCAGGCCCATGTGGACCCGAAGTGCTGAGAGCTCGAAGTCCTCAAGGCAGCGCAGGCGACAACAGCAAATATCTGCCCTGAAGAACAGGCAAACCCCGGCTCGCGGGCGGTATGCTTCTTCAGGGTGTAGCCGGGGAGAGAAAAAGATAAAAACTCACGCGCAAATCAAGGATACATGTTTTAATTCATTTTATTTCCACAAAACTCATTGTAGCCTTCAAAGCCAAACGGCCCATTCGAAAATGAAACAGCGTGGCGCGGAATTCCCGCCATATTGCAAGTTCGCAATGGTGGACATATTTGAACATGTCCTCTCGGGTTTAGCTAATAACATTTACTTTTTAGGACCGTCGCGTCGCTTCCATACTACAGGACACGAAAAGTAAATAGCTTGCTCTCCGTAACTTCGTACGTAGCGTCCTTGGATAGTTGTTTGATCAAAACACAATACAATTAAACTTCTACATGCATTCTAACGTTGTGTGTACGAGTGAGTAGGTATCACTCGCTTATTTCAGTAGTCGCCGTGAAAATAGGAATATGATAACAAGAAGAACTGTACAACAAATCACAATAGACAATATTTAAGTTAGTTTTATATGTACTCCGATCCGATAGGGGTGACTGCGTCAGACGGGCTACTAGGGGTGACTGCGTCAGGCTTTTGACGAGCGATATATGTGCGCGTCATCAGGATCTATCATCATTATGCCAAACTACGTCACTTAGTTTTCGAGAAAAACCTTTGTGACAGACAGAAGACGGCCGGACACCAGAGTGATCTTATAATGGTTCCGTTTTTCCATAAAGGTGGCCAAATATTAATTTGTTTTGATTTTTTTATTTATTTTTTTTATACTAAGCGCGACATGTGGCGCCGAGTCGCCCATAAGGTGTCTAGCGACGCCCATGGACATTCGGACGGATGCGGGGGTTGCGAATGCCATGCCGGCCTGACAGGTGCCCATTCACGCCTCTCTTGAAGGACCCGAGACTATACTTGGGGGGAAATATGTGGGCAGGTAGAGCGTTCCAGAGTTTACCGGTTCTGTGGAGGAAGGATCTGCAGAACCGATTTGTACGCATCCGCGGTAAGTCCAGCGTATAGGGATGCAATCCCTGCCCAGTGCGCGTTGTACGGAGGTGGAAAGGGGACGGCGGAATCGCGTTAAACAGCTAATCCGAGCACTCCCCGTGGAATAAGCGATAGAACACGCTTAGGGCGCCGACATCCCTACGAAGTTGCAGCGGTTCTAGATCGCGGGACACGTCGGGGTCATCCACTAGTCGCACGGCTCGACGCTGGATCGAGTCCAAAGGCGCAAGCTGGTATTTGGCTGAACCATCCCACAGGTGCGAGCAGTACTCCAGGCAGGACCTTATCTGCGATTTATACAAAAGCAGCCTTTGGTCCGGCGTGAAGTACCGTCGAACCTTATTGAGTATGCCTAGCTATTTTGAGGCCAGCTTGGCCTTGCCCTCGATATGGCGCCGGTAGTTTAGGTCGTGCGACAGTTCGACTCCGAGGACCCCGAGGTGGTCGCTTAATTTAAGCGACGTGTCTTGGAAGCAAGGAGCTGGTGAGAACGCCGCTCTCTTCGCACTGAACGCGCAAGCTTGTGTTTTTGAAGCGTTGAACTCGACCAAATTACTTCGGCCCCATTCGGAGATAGACCGAAGCGTTTGTTCGAGTTCAGACACAAGTCTTCGCCTCTTTTCATCCACAACCTCTCGTCTGGCTGAAGGGTGACTGGTATAGGATCCGTGTGCTGTACTGTCATCCGCATAACAATGTATGTTGCCGAGTGGCAGCATGTCATTGATATGCAGAAGAAACAGTGTGGGTGACAGCACAGATCCCTGCGGTACGCCGGCATTCACTGACATGGCATCCGACGAGCAACCGTCCACTAGGACCTGTATGCTACGCCCATGTAGGAAGTCGGCGACCCAGTCGCAGAGGCCAGAAGGAAGTCCGTACGCCGGAAGCTTGCCCAGGAGCGATTTGTGCCAAACCCTGTCGAATGCCTTGGCAATATCTAGGCCAATTGCCAATGATTTCACAGAATGTTTTGATTGGACATACGCCTGTTTAACTACACATCTACCTACAATGTTACAAAACGGTAAAAGATAACATAACACTCCGAAATCGGCTGTGCTGTCCTTCAGAGAAACTACGCGATCATTTCGTAATAAACAGTCTTAAAATAAACAGCTACGACTATGTTATGAATTCTGCTGACAGTGCTATGACATATTTTCACTGGTGCGCCGAGTGGCGTCTTCCGATGTACCGCCCGCGCCGCCCCCGCGCCGCCCCCGCGGCCGCCTCGCGCGCGCCCCTGTACACTTTTGGTGTAATTTTCATCTTCACCTCCTACTTCATGTGTGCTAGTAGTTTTTTTTTTTTTTTTTTTTTTTTTTTTATGGAAACTGACACGGTTGGCTACATCACCTACAACATCCGTGATGTCAGCCCATAACACCGGGTGAACTTGGTGCCACGTCAGTGGTTCCCTTCGGTCGTGCCGGCTACACTGAACTGGACGGAAAACACAAACTATTTACATATCCGTTTCAACCGACCTATCATTCAGTGCGGTGGTGTCAACCCGAGCGGGTTAAACCCTACCACCTAGTAATATAAGAAGGGAGGCATATCCCTTAGTCGCCTTTTACGACATACACGGGGAGAGATGCAGTGGGGCTATTCTTTTAAAGTACCGGCCCCACACGGTACAAAAGCTTGTTCCTGGTCGGGATAAATTGCAGTGAAGCAATTAGGTAATTGTGTTATCTATCATGTTTACGCATAATTATTATATTAGAAACTTGACACTGAAGTATTCGAGCAAACTTGCGCAGACAATGTGTAACGTAAGAGTTTATGTACTTGTACATGTTCTATATTGAGCACCAATTCATACAAAGTTTCTAATCTTTGGGATGTAGGAGAAGAGTATGCAAGCGAAAATGAATGGATTTTAGTAATGTTTATTTATTATAAATACGAGTATAAATAGGTAACCATATTATGCTCAATATGACTACAAGCGGAAAATTCGAGAGGCGAGCTGCTTGCACTGCAAGATAGTGCAGTGCAGATGTTTGAAGCACAGCTTAGTAGCTTGACTTTTTAACATGGTCAGCATGTATGAGTCCACTGCTGGACATACGCCTCTCCAATTTTCCTCCACTACGGCATACTACGGCGAAGGCAAAAGGAAACTTTATTTAGAGTCCAACTGCTCGGTCGTGCACGTCACAACTTCGCTGATACAAAGAGAATGCGCATGAGTTGAGTGAAATTGTAGAGAGGGTTTCAACTAAAAGGTCCCGTCGCCGTTATGTTGGCTCCACTGTCAGTGCTTAAATTCGTGTTGCCAGATTGTGAAGATTATATTACCATTACCTAATAATGTAATCGGTATTTACCGTATAATAAATACGGTAAATACCGATAATTACGGCTAAATCTGTACACATAGCAACCCTCAACGCTGTTTTGACAGATAGACAGTGGAGCCAACATAACGGCGAAGGGAACTTTTAGTTGAAACGCTCTCTACTGCGTCAGCCATTCCTTGTTTGTCTATGCTCCAGCTCGTCTCCGCAGTATGTGATCTTTTTCCACACTACCTAAACCTAAATAAGGTTTTATTGTACTAGTATTTTGTGAACGGCCGACCATTACCTAGATACTTTTATTGCCCGGGTATCCCCCAGAGTAAACTTCTTTAATGTTGCACTTGCGGGGCTCTAACCTCGCCCGCCCAGCTCGCCTCCGTGAAAATATCTCGGCTAAATAATGCATGCAGTCCGTTCTGAGCGCCGCGCCGCCTATCCGGAAGAAGTAGCCACGTAGAACAGAAATGAATAAGAGGTGCTAAGGAAGTCGGTGTTGTGCTGTAATTTACCAGAGTACTTGCAGCACAAAACCGATTACTATTCTTACCCCGATTGTCGGGATACGGCGTGTGGTGTGTGTGTGTGTGTGTGTGTGCTTAGTTCATATTTTTGATAACTTCTTTCTGTCATGTCATGAGTGTATATTTTAAAATATACAGGGTGTTTTATAGGCTTGAGAAACTTCAGTAATAGAAAAAACTCATTAGAAGAAAAAAGTCACTATCACTCGAATCGAAATTCCGTATTTTTTTTTTTCACACAAAACTTGGAAATTTTATTAAAATCTCGAGGGTCTGTGGAGATTTGGCAACAGTGCTGTCTAGGTCTAGGGAGTCCAGTCACCTTTTTCTTTTGATATTATTGAACTTTCAGTGTTTTTGGAATTTATCTACACGAAGATCAATTGTATTAGTCAAAGTTTCAACATTTCCCATTTCTATCGACGAGTTAGTAATTTTATTTTTAACTAGCTGAGCCCGCGGCTCCGCTCGCGTGAAATTCGTATTCCAAAGAAGAATGTAAGTAACTAAGGCCGAGCTGCGTTCAGGTAATCGAAAAACCTTCTTAAAGAAAGTAACTAACTAAGGGCGAGGCCGAAGGCCGAGCTGCTTTCAGGTAAACGATAAACCTTTCTCAAATGAAGGAAGTAAGTAAGGGCGAGGCCGAAGGCCGAGCTGCGTTCAGGAAGACGATACACCTTCTGGAAGAAAGGAAGGAACTAAGTGCGAGGCCGAAGGCCGAGCTGCGTTCAGGTAAACCAAAAACCCTCTTCCGCCTTCGGGCCTCGCCCTTAAAGACTTCCTTTCTTCGATAGAATATAATATCGTTTACTCAACCTATTTATTTCATAAAAATAAAAAAGTAATATTAATAACCTCAGTTAATAACTAAAGAATTAAACCTACCTAACAAACATTAAAATAACTATCAAAACGGGCATTTTCAAATGTTCTTAGAGATGTACTTGCGGCATTACCCCGCTGGATGGCAAGGCTTACCCTTTGAATGAAGTACATAAGCCCTTGATGGCGGGACATCAGTTGCGTCAACCAGCTCAAGCCTCTTTTGGCTTCACTGCTCCACGGACCGAGGGTTTCTACCGCAAACGCAACAAATTCGACATCTTGAATTATATTTCTATATTTGCTGCGTTTGAGGCTCTCCGCCCCAGCCTCGGCCGCGCCAGCCGCTCTTGAAGATGTCCTAACGTGACTTGGAGCCAATATGAGAACAAAAGTGGCGTCCCACATCAAAGAACTACCCTTAGTCCATGGCACTAAGGTGATAGCATCGGGCCTCTTGCCATCCAGCCGGGAATAACCGCGAGGTTCTAGGATGCACGGTATATTTGCCGTTAGAAGCGTGGACTTTATAATAAAATTTAAATTAAATTAACTCAATCTTAATATTAATTAACTTTATTCGAGATGGTTTAGCTTCTTCCTGAACGCAGCTCGGCCTTCAGCCTCGCCCTTAGTTACTTGCTTTCTTCGAGATGGTTTATCATTTGTCAGAATGTAGCTCGGCCTTCGGCCTCGCCTTAGTTGCTTACTTTCTTCAAGATGGTTTAGCTTCTTCCTGAACGCAGCTCGGCCTTCGGCCTCGCCCTTAGTTACTTGCTTTCTTCGAGATGGTTTTTCAATTATCCGAACGTAGCTCGGCCTTCGGCCTCACCTTAGTTACTTACTTTCTTGAAGATGGTTTAGCTTCTTCCTGAACGCAGCTCGGCCTGCGGCCTCGCCCATAGTTACTTACTTTCTTCGAGAAGGTTTATTGTCTTCCAGAATAGAGCTCGGCCTTCGGCCTCGCCCTTAGTTACTTACTTTCTTCAAGAATGTCTTTCTTCTTCCTGAACTCAGCTCCGCCTTCCGCCTCGCCCTTAGTTACTTTCATCGAGAAAGAATATCGTTTACGTGAGCGCAGATCCGCCTTCGGGCCCGCCTTTAGTTACTTACTTTCTTTTTTTTAAATACGAATTTCACGCGAGCGAAGCCGCGGGCAACAGATATATAAATTTTATTGCACCAATGACAGCGACATACCTCGACTTTCAATTATTATTTTTATTTATCAAACAATTTGTCACCGGCCAGCTCACGTCGAGATGACAGTTCTCCGTTGTCAACATGACATTTAAAATAGTTTTTTACCTTTACTTTGGATTACGTTATTTTTATTATATTTTTTTATTATTATGTTCATCCGGGATATACACTGTCACTATAAAAAGTTTCGTCAAATTCCGTTCAGTGGTTTTTGCGACATGCGGCGCGTACAAATAGACATTTTTGCATTTACGATTTTATGATATGTATAGAAAGAATAGATATGTATAGACTATTGTGTTCAAGTTATAAAAAAGAAGAACTGTCATTTTCGTTGTATCTACTTATTTTTAAATTTCGAATGAATATTTTATTCAAATTGTATTTGCTGCCAGTTCTCAAGATATAATTATGTACTTTGGACTACGTGATTTTAAACGCGCAATAATGTTTATAATTGTTAATTTTTTTTTTATTTTTGTTATTTTTTTTTACGTATTATGTTAACCCGGCATATAAACTGCCACTATACAAAGTTTCGTCTAATTCCGTTCAGTGGTTTTTGCGTGATGCGCGTACAGACAAACAAACAAACAAACAAACAAACAAAAATTTTAAAAACTGTTCTAACATGTTCAGTATCTCATTTTAAGCCACCCTGGTTAGTTTTTTTCCGAATACATTCAATGTACAGACTTTCTTACCTCTACGATTTTATTATATGATAGATCATTTTTAAGTTTCCGGATTAACAGTAGTTACTATAGACTTATTTAGGTCGATGTTTCGCCCGCTACGTCACGGGCTTCTTCAGGACCTGCGGGAGTTCCTGGAGCCGACGTCTGGTGCCCGTTGTAGCAGACGTCAAACTATTGTATTGAATAGTTTTATAATTTTTTTAGCCGGTAAGATAAGTATTAACTACATGAAATGCGGAAATACAGAAGACTAGGAGTTGAGTTGAGGCACAATCTGTCTGAAATTGTTTCAGGGACAGTGGAACCCGATGCACGCACAACACTACCAACTATAATTTTATTTTATTTATTTTTCCAAAATAAATAAAATAAAATAAAAACTGGCGCGAGCGGTCAAGCACTGAGAGTTTCGTAGATTCGCTATACCATATCTGTCGTCAAAAACCATATCTCTCTTCTATATTACATCCATAAAAATATATATTTTGTTTGTCTGAAATGAAAAGTACCTGTGGCGCCATCTATTATTTAGTAGCATGAGTATAGAGAGCGCGCTAATCGATTCTTAGCACATTTCTTGTATGGGGCCCTTTTAACTTTTTTTTTTTTATTTAATTGTATTAATATCCGCCATAATAACACATACTCTGTGATTTACAGCGGCTAAATATCACTGCTCAAAAAATACAGCCCTAGATCTGAGGGACAGCCGGACGGACAGACGGACGGACAGACTGACGGCGTAGGCTTAGTAATAGGCTTCCGTACAGATACGGAACCATATACTTATAAAACGTATACTTATTCTATGGCAGCGGCAGACAGTATTATTCAGGTAAGTATATAGGTTTGTCGCGAAGGCTTTGCTTTGTTCGGAGCAGGCAAAAGGTATAGACCTCGTATACACTATCTTGGCGAACTTGAGCTATTCTTTAGTGAACTGATTAGAAAGAAAGCCACAAGAAGATACATTAGCGGTCCAGTAGGCTATTGTCGGTCCCGAGCGCTTCCGGCACGTGAGTTATAGGAGCGTTCCCCATCCGCCCATCACATCTCTGCGATGCCCAGTTTCAGTACAAATAGGTATACTTACTACAAAGTTATGAATTTTTGAGTGCAATTAAAGATTATTTTTTTATGTAATCCGGTATGGGTGGCTGAGTCGGAGGGGCCAAAGCACATGCCCCGACCAGCCAATGTCACTGCCAGTATGGCACCTACCTTAAGTGCCATACTGGAGACTTCCCTGGATTGCTGGCTATGCTGGACTAGAGGAGAACACAACCGAGGCTGCTATGCGGCCATCTTACATCCAGTATGGTGGTAGCAACCCAGTCGGCTACAATTTGAGCCTACCACCTAGTAAAGGGAAAGAGTCTTTATTGCAATATGGTTTTAGAAGTATACAGAGTGATTTCATTAAACTATACATATAAAAGAAAAAATACCAACCCTGGACCAGTGATATGAATGAGATCTGTAAAGCAGGTTGATAAATAAAAAATCTCATAACCTAGTAAAGGGCAAGGGAAGGGACCTACAGTTTTACACCGGTTCCGAACGGTGAAGCAGCAGGTGTATGTAGGTTCAGAGGCGGCGCAAGGCGTGGGCGACGTGGGCGATCGCCCACGGCCTCGCGGCCCGAGGGGCCTCGCGCCTCGAAAGTTTATGCAGCTTTGATTCATGAAAAATATTCAGCTAGATCTATTAAAAGAGACCCCGAGTAAACATGTACAGACTTAATCAAAGGCAAACTAAACCTTACTATAAAGCCTTATTATCCGACACAAGATGGGAAAGCAGGACAGAGGCTGTGAATATTGCAATAATACAGTGGCTGTATTAATTGCGAATTGATAATGCTGTTGAATGTATTGGGTATTGGCAAAATTGAGAGGGCCTCGCAAAATGTATCTGCCCACATCAAATTAAGTTCATGCGCCGCCACTGTTTTTTTTTTTATGGAAACTGACACGGTTGGCTACATCACCTACAACGTCCGTGATGTCAGCCCATAACACCGGGTGAACTAGGTGCCATGTCAGTGCTTCCCCCTTTGATCGTGCCGGCTACACTGAACTGGTCGGAAAACACAGACTAATTATAGCCGTTTAGACCGACGTTTCATTCAGTGCGGTGGTACCAACCCGGGCGGGTTAAACCCTACCACCGAGTAAGATTAGGAGGGAAGGGACCTACAGTTTTACGAGGAATCCGAACCTCGGTCAGCCTCCAACGGTCAGCGGTCACCCATCCAAGTACTGACCGCGCCCAGCGTTGCTTAACATTCAATAGCGACAGTTGACTGTCTGCACCACTGAGCTATCGAGGCTGACACTGTGTAGGTTGAACGTAACGTATTTTTTTGAAGATGTATAGAAAGAAATTCTTTATACTTAGCTCCAGAAATTTTTTACAATGTAAACAATAACATCGGCGGACTTATCTCTCGGAGAGATTTATTTCAGAAAATTAAGATTAGATTTTTACATCGATACTTAAGTGAGTGTGAACCTGTGTGAAGTATACAAGTAAAACGAAAATGAGAAGTACTTATAGTAAATAAAGTAAAAAGTTTTATTAAAATGTTCTAACTAAGCCAACAGTGGAAAGGGAACTATTTCGTTTCAAACCGTGGAACTAAACTGAAACTGAACTGAAATTAATATGCAGTTACACAATAACGAACGTTGTCCTTCTTCATTCATATACAGGACAAGCTGTGCCCGCGGCTCCGCCCGCTCTCATATTTCACTTCACTGCTAACCTCATAAGCCATTTAGCGTGATAGTAAGTAGCCTATAGTTGATGGGAAGAATCAAGCTATCCGTAGATTTTTTTTTTATTAAAATCGGTTCAGTGGTTCTCGAGTTATAAGCGGACAGACAGACACTCAGACAGATGGAAAGCAGACGTTGGATTTTATTATAGGTAAGGAAAGGATGTTGTAAGTACAAGACAACGTAAGTACATTAATTTAGCCAGCCCACTCCTCGTGTTTTTCCGAGACAAAAAAGTAAATCAAGTTTTTCTCTAAAGTGTTTAGTTTCGGAGATATTAATTTTTGAAATTAATGTTTTCGTCAAGTGTAATTTGATGCGCGCGGGTGGAGGGTGCTGGCGCGGGAGCGGTCGGGGTCGAAAAACTCCGCCGCGCGCCGCGCCGCCACCGCGCATCTCCTCTCTCAGCGCACTCGTCCCTGCTCGCTGACTCACCGCGCGCCTTTCATTCCCACGTTTGTGCGGAACATTAGATCCTTTTTACACTAAATTAATCAATTAGTTTGTATGAAAACTGTAACTTTTTATTTAAAGGGAATTCAGAAAAAAAGTCATTTGACTTTTTCGTGGCCGTTACAACACCCTGTGTTGTACCGTGTGGGGTCGGTACTTAAAAAGAATAGCCCCATTGCATCTCTCCCCGTCGCATGTCGTAAAAGTCGACTAAGGGATCGTCAGCCTCGGCAGCTCAGTGGTGCGGTCAGTTATTGGATGGGTGACCGCCCGACCGTTGGAGGCTGACCGTGGTTCGGATTCCACGTTAAACTGTAGGTCCCTTCCCTTCTTACTTCACTGGGTGGTAGGGTTTATCCCGGTCGGGTTGGTACCACCGCACTGAGCGAAACGTCGGTCGAAACGGCTATGTAAATAGTTCGTGTTTTCCGTCCAGTTCAGTGTAGCCGGCGCGAAATGAAGGGAAGCACTGACATAGCACCTAGTTCACCCGGTGTTATGGGCTGACATCACGGATGTTGTAGGTGATGTAGCCAACCGTGTCAGTTTCCATAAAAAAAAACCCTGTATAATGTGAATCTAGAGTAGAAAGAAAAAAATTCCGAATTCTAGAAAAAAACCAATTCAAACACAATTTTCAAGCCATTCAAATAGCTTCGATTTTGACCACCAACAACAATGTCTGAACGAAGTCTTCGAAACTTGAGGAGAACTTGATAAACCAGCACCAGTTGAATAGAAAATGAGCCAATCAAGCGATCGCTTCGCGGCGCGCGGCGGCGGCGCGGCGCCATGTCGGAGAATATTCGAAACTCCATTTACTTCCTGACAGCTTATAAATTATTTTGTGAACTTACTATCAAGCTATACGTACAGGTTCGCGAGCTCCTTGAGGAGCGGAGAAAATTTACAGGTGCTTTTAAAAATGAAGATCCTTACTTTACAAATTCTGTATCTTGTTTTAAACTCGTATGTTGTTTAGTACGATTAACAACTGAAATCAAATTGTATTTATCTACTACATATAAGTAACACCGAAATGTATATACCTAGTAAAAGAGGGGAAAGAAAATATTATTTCATGCATGAAAGGCTGATTTGATCAGCCGTACACCCGAAGACTTGAGTAATGTGCCAAAGGGATGTTTTGAACACCTTGGATTCGCTTGCCCATGCAGCACCCTGTGCCCTTAAGCATATCCATTTATACTTTTATAGTAAAGTATTAACTACTTTAAAGTACTTAGGTACTTTAAAGTAGTTACGTACGTAGGTTTGGTAGACTGCTGAACGCAAATTAAAACAGCCAACATATAGTTATTTATATTTCCGGGCACAATTCATCATCCACAGCACAGCTCCCGAAATCGAAAGCTGAATTCTAAATACTGTGAGGCATTGTAAATTCAGAAAGCTTTCCCTTCAAGCCCCCATTCCCCTATCACGCCGCACCGCCCGGTGGGTCATGAACGATTGGGCTGATATGCTTGATTAAGAATAAAAATAATAAATATTTGGGTTTAAAACAATAATTACTATCGTTAAAAACAGATCCATACTACTTTAATTATCTTCTTACGCTAAGGGATACAGAACGTTCATCAAAGTTTAACATATGTACCACATGCTCCACAGATATTTTGAATACTGTGTTTGAATACCTACCGCAATCTCGAGGGATTGAAGAAAGCTTGCTGAAATTGCAAATCTTTATATCGAGAGCCAAAGATAAAGAAGAACCTGCGCCTAGTTTAGTACCTCCTTTTTTGTTTACATTCGTCGAAACCTATGCCACAGATGAGATATTAGGCACCGAACATATAATACAGGATGTTTCAGGATAGGGTTTCGTAACTTCAGGGTTCGAAAGGGTTTCATATTTGAAGAGGAAAAGCCCTGAAACTTTTTCCATATTCGGTCATTTTGTATTACTTTTTAGTGAAAATAGTCTAACTTACATGCTTAAATAGTAGTGTAAGCGATGGTATCGTGTAAAAAAGATGTAATGTCAGTTGCCTAGTTACAAACAAAACGAAAAGTATACCATTAAATTTATGAAGAGAAAATTCGTGTGTTTTAATATCGAGAAGGCCCATCTGCATGCCACAAGTCGTCGACAAGTAGAATTTAACTGCATGCAGGCAGGTAAGTTCCAAACACTTAAATTTTAGTGACATCAAAAGAAAAAGGGGACTGGACGAGGTCATTGCACTCCCTAGACCTAGACAAATCTCTCCGTACTCCAAACTCCAAAGACATTAAACCCGTCCATCGAGTTTTTATTACAACTTTCAATTTTTGCATGAAAACGAAAAGTACAGAATTTCGATTAGAATGATAAGGATTTTTTTCTTCTAATAATGAGTACTTTCTATTCTTGAAGTTTCTCAAGCCTATCCTGTGAAACACCCTGTATAAGGAGGAGCTAAGAACAAATTATTGCGTAGTATGTAAATTATTTTAATCTTGGATTATGCATGTTATGAGAATTTACAAAAGCGTATAAATTGGCGTAGCTTCCCTTTCTATATTGGTAGATAATGCTGCTTGATCGAAATTATGAAGTTAATGTTGATTGTCCTTTGTTCAGTCCGAGCTATATAATATAATATAATATGTATACATAATGCATAGCATAATATTACGACATAATAATACTGTATACTGCTACCAGTTGAACCTCAGAATACAGAAGAACCAAGTCTAATGGAATTCATTCATTAGTTAGCCAGTAATTGCAATTAAATTGTTTTGAATAAAACTTGTCTGCATATCAGTTTTCACTGGTTTTTCCGGCTGCGCAATTACTGAACTGATGAGTATGAGGAGGTAATGGTTTTGCTATTGTATATTGCACAGGACACACTTTTATTCTTCAATGATAATAAATAAATGTAAAGAAATGTGTTCTGTCTGCCGCATACCCACGTACTCAGCCAGTTCCACAGATTATGAATGCGGAACTTACCTCACCCCTACAACAACCCCATAACCATACATAACAGATTCAGGACGACACAGGTGCAATATTAGTAAATTATGAAATGAGACACGGAAGGGAGTCGGCGCGCATACTCGTAGAGCAACAGAAGCAAAACACGGAAACGACTGCAAGAATACCACAGAGCACGGAATACCCCCGCCCGCGCTGCTCTGTGAAGAATACGCTACATAAGTATGCACTTATTTGGAAAAGTTTGATTTAATAAAAAACTTGGTAATGTTTTCTAGAAATAGCTTTAGAAATATAGAATATTAATACTTTTTTTATGTAATCCGGTATGAGTGGCTCAGTCGGAGGAGCCAAAGCGCATGCTCCGATCAGCCAATATCACCTCCGAGAAGGTAGGTGCCATACCGGAGACTTCCCCGGACTGCTGGCTATACTGGACTAGAGGAGAACACAACCGTGGCTGCTATGCGGCCATCTAACATCCAGTACGGTGGTACCAACCCAGTCGGCTACAATTTGAGCCTACCACCTAGTAAGTGGCAAGGGAAGACACCTACAGTTTTACACCGGTTCCGAACGGTGAAGCAGCAGGTGTAGGTATGTACGTAAATTGTTTCGTCAGAAAAAAACTCATTGGTACACGCCAACCGGATTCGAACCTCGGACCTCTCGCATGAGAAGCCATTGCCCAAACCACTCGGCCACCCGCCGCTTTTTACATTAATTTATGGTTACGTTAACAAAGCTCCCAGCACATAACCAAAAGACAAAAAAGACACCTATAGCTCCGAGAAAGGAATGCTGGTCAAACACATACAATCTGTTATATGTAAATAATGAATGTAGGTAGGTAAATACGTACCTACATACATTGGCAGGAATATTTCACTTAGAAACTAAAAAAAAGTTTATTTAAATAAAACTATCTCTTAGATAAGAAAATTAATCTGTTTTTCATTTTAAATGACTCTTCAGAGTAATTGTGTCAACATTTGATCTGACTGCGCAAATGCTAATAAAATATAACCGTGTCATAGGCTTCGATGCGTTGCTATCAGCAGAGATGTGCCTGGTGTTCATTATATTATTTCATATAATTTTTCACTTCGAGAACGGTTTGCTGTAAAATTAACGGCACCCAGTCCTGCTGCAGGACAGTATTTAGTAGTACCTTTAATAGGTACTGGGCTGGGTATAGATACGGCTGGACTTAAATACAGCGCTGAATCTAATGAAATATTCACTAGATTCAGCATAGGCTGTGCCCAGTTGTGTTGTACCTAATTTTGAAGTAAAAAATAAATATATCATATTCTTATTCTTTTTTTATGTAATCCGGTATGAGTGGCTGAGTCGGAGGGGCCAAAGCGCATGCTCCGATCAGCCAATATCACCTCCGAGAAGGTAGGAGTGGATGGATGAGAAGAGCGGAAGACCGCGTGTGGTGGCGTGCCTTGGGAGAGGCCTATGTCCAGCAGTGGACCGATACAGGCTGATGATGATGATGATGATGATGATGATTCTTATTCTTAATTTTTGGCTTGGCCTTCCAGGCTGGGCGGAAAAGTGCCATGTTAAATTAAATTATCCGTGAGGCTGAATTGGCGTATCGTCAACCAGAAAATGTATTTGCACGAAGTACTGGTGCTTTGAATCAATATCATTACGATATAAGGAAGTGAAGAAAAGTACGATGGTCTATTACGTGAGTTTTTTTAATGAGAACCAGCATTGGTGCTGTGCATAGCCAATGTTACTTCATGAAGTACCGTTCCAGCAGACTTGAGGAGTATTGTAGGGTTGTTCAGCCTGTTGATACGACTTTTTAAAATCTCCAGGTTAAAGGAGTCGGGGAACAAACTCGCCGGCGGATAATGCAACACAATAGCGACGAGACGCGAGACGATTCTGAGAAAAATAATCCAAGAAGCTCCATGTCAAAAACACTGAGGAGCTCGCTCAGTTTCTCTGCGACAGTGCTGCGGAGACAAAGATAGCAAGGAATATGGGATGCAAGTTTCGCAAAGCAGCGCCCATCGTAGTACCTGTGGAACAGACTGAGTGAACCCACAAAACGTCTGTGACTCAGAATCTCTAGCTGGACTGGACCATCAGCGAATTTCGTGTCTCTAACAAGACGAACGACTCGACGCTGTATCAGGCCTCACGCACTCTATGTACTTGCGCGCGCTAACTACCTACCGCCCGACGGGCCGCCGGCGGTCTTTTTCAGTAGGAATTCGTCTGCCGCGCGAAGTATACATAGACGCTCGCCCACGTAAGTGCGCGCAGCTGCAAAGCAATAACCACTTTACACTCGATCGTTAAGGTACATTTTCGCACGCAGCGATTGGCGTTGTGAAAGAGTAGGCTATTAAAGCCCGAAGGTAGGAACATTTTCTATGGAGTGATTTATCTGTTACGAAGTAACTATTAAGTAATCTGTGGCTGTATTGAGTCAAAGGACGCCAGCAGATACTAAGAACTGTCTTCCCATATGTGGCTGCAGTATTCCATCACCGGTCTAATCATTAATTTGTCCAACAGAAGAAATTGTGCTCCTATTGCGGTATAGGATCCACAGTTTTTCGGTGCGGGTTTGCCCTTGGATTCAATAAACTGCCGAAAACCCACGTCTTTGGAAATGTTGCAGCCCAATAGATCTAGATGTTCCTAGACAAGTACCACAAGTACTGACTGACTGGTTGGCTAGATCAACTTTCAACACGCCGTTCTTGCTTTTGGTTGTAAGAAGGATTTAACCGGTAAAAATGGCGCGGAACGCAGCTGAAGAAAGTTTGCTACATACTCTCAGCTGCATTGACAATTCTAAGCAGCGGAGCCGACCACGCGCAGGCACTCACTCTGAAGCTGGACTGACGTGCCAACTCCGAAACGAAATAATCATAAAATATAATTTATATTTGTATAAGGATGAAGTATTTATTCCAATAAGTACCTTAAAATATAATTAAAGCATAAAACTATATTTAGAAAAAACTACAAAATGAAAAATTCTTCCAAAATGGGGACTGCTGGAAAAGTCCCCATGATGGAAGCGGCATTTCCTCTCTGTACTGCTAGGCTGATTTTGTGCCTAAAGAAACTGGCCGCACGTTTGTCTCCAGACGCCTCGATTAGTAATTTGCCCAGTTGTTTTCCGAAATGTTTTGCGTCTCGACTCCCATACTCCAAAATTCTCAACGGCGAAGGCGCAAAACTCGAAATTATTTTTAATTTGGGAATATATCGAATGATTTAATTTTTCTGCTTTCGTCGCAGCGTAACCAGCTGCCTGAGAAGATCCCGCCACATGACTGGGGAGCTACTGTGTATCCGTACACGAGTGCTCTTCCCTGCCTCCACGGTACAAGAGTGATGCCGTTCGGTGTTTTGCCATTGTACTTATGTACATACGTAGTTTATTGATGGAGTTTTTTTAGCCCTGGCCACCGCGTTGAAGTAAAAATAAGTTTCCACCAAGTTGCGGCAGCACCACCGCCCCGCTCTCTAACTTCTAGATGAAATTGGCGCTCGCTGACGTCTGCGTTGTTTAAATTATTTACTTAGGTTTTATCGGATAGTGGGTTGTTTGTGCTCAAGATGGCGTTGTTTGCTTAGTCTGATATCTAGATGAAAGTTGAAAAAATACATTTAGATTTTTCAGTGCAAGTGGCGCCGCCATAAGCCGCTACACCTCCTTCTCAACTCACCTGATAGTGATATGTATAAATAAAGGTTGTTTCAGGATAGGCTTGAGAAACAAAAATTCTTATCACTCAAATCGAAATTAGGTTTTTTTTTCATCCAAAAAATAATTTTGAAAAATTGTTATAAATACTCGATGGACAGTGGGAAATTTGGCAACAGTGCTGTCTAGGCCTAGGGAGTGCAATGACCTAGTCCAGTCACCTTTTTCTTTTGATGTCATTAAAATTTAAGTGTTTGGAACTCAAGTCAGTCATTTTAATAAAGCGGACGTTAACCGTACACCAAATCTTGATGAAACGACTTTCACCAAAAATTACTATAAAATGACCGAATCTGGGAAAAAGTTATGACAAAAAGCGTCTTCAATATGGACCCCTTTCGAACCCTGAAGTTACGAAACCCTATCCTGAAACACCCTGTAATAAATTGTTATGCGAATTGAGAAATAGATGTATTTCTCCATTCACATTGTATCTATACATTTGATTTGATAGATGATGGTCCGCTTTAATGTTTATAAATCCTTTCAAACTAATAATGAACAATAATTATAATGAAAATATTATATAGAAATATTATACAGTGCGGGGTTGGTCGGTACTTAAAAAGAATAGCCCCACTGCATCTCTCCCCTAAAAAGGCGACTAAGGGATAAGGACAAGATGCAGTGCTAAAGGGCGATAGGAAAGCCACCTCTTATCTTGGCACGGTCCTTCCACCGAGTCATGCCATGCAGCAGGTGGGTCTTCGTGTCTTACTTGCTGCTTGATAGACAGTTGTATTGTCCTAATAGTTTGCTACATGTGGTGGTCGGTGTTGTGCTGAAATTTACAGGAGTACTTGCAGCACAACACCGATTATTCTGCTTTGCCCGATTGTCGAAATACAGCGTGTGGTATGTATATGTATGTATGTATTCGTATGTATGTAAAAATATAAATGGATAGATAGAACAAATAGTGACAAGTTCGAGTGAAGTCTTGCTGCTATAAGTATGCTCAATAAACAAATATTGACAACTAAACTCCCGCAGCTGTATTTAGTCCATGGTGAACGTCGCCTCCACAAATGCCGGTATGCGAGCACCTATTCGCAGAATGTGTGACAGGTATAATAAAAAGTTAAACTTGTCTGATATGTTCCACAAGTCGACGCAAGCCTACAAATTTAATGTCCGTAAGATGCTGGAAAACAGTGAAAACTATATGTAAGTATATAGTTACATTACATACCGCGAAACACGCTCTCTCGCTACAGTATTGCAGTATTGCACATGTTTGTTGTATAACAAAATTTAAAATTGTATCCTTTTGTTTCTTTTTTTTTTGTTATTGTATTAGTGGATTGGTAATTTTATTCACAAATTGTGTTTTGGAGGATTGTGTAGCGGAGGCAGGTCATAAATCACATTGTGTACTATTTTTTATGTTAACTTTTTCCTGTCTCTGTATTAATCCCTGTTTAATAAAATAAAATAAAACAAGAGAGAACCATTCATCCGATTTCATTACTATTTCTAGTTGATTTTTTAAAACTCAACATCCGCCATCTTGGATTGGTCGTCATTTTTATTACCCGACTACTGGATATGGATGAGGGAACAAATGAACATAGGTACATACATACATACATACCGGTCAAAATCATCATAACCCTCCTTTTTGCTTCGCCGTGGTCGGGTAATAAAAATGACGACCCATCCAAGATGGCGGATGTTGAGTTTTAAGAAATCAACTAGAAATAGTAATGAAATCGGATGAATGGTTCTCGAGATACAGTTGATCTTTTAGCACTCAACATCCGCCATCTTGGATTGGCCGCCATTTTTATTAGCTACCACATTGACATGGCAATCATGATTTTTTGACATCCTAATAAACCTATCTAACTATGGTGAAAAGGAAACTTAGCACCCCCAATTATACCGATATGTTGGCTGGCCCGTGGACTTATTAGAGAAGTCACATTTCAGGCCATTAATTGCACAAGTCATTCCACAAGTCACAAGAAAGGAACGCAACCGGATCATTAGCAGCGAGCTAACAGGTCGTGGGCCGACACTTTAGATAGACACGAAATCGTCATGCTAGGAGCCGGCTGATACCGCGCTGTGCGGAGCGGGGCGGGGACTCGATCTGTTCGCCAAACAACTGCATTGCGCACCACTGCGCACGCCCGCAACCAGCCACCCTACCCGCCCGGGGGTAGGGTGGCCATGTCCAGTTTTATAAACCCAGAACAGGACGTCCTAAATACCATGTCCTAGGAAAAAAGGACGGATGAAATATAAAGTTTGATATATACAAAACCTAATTCTGTTTTGCGACGACAAAACCTAAGTCCTTGATAAGAACCTGGATAAGTACTCCCTGCCACCTAGAGCTCAAACCGAGGCCCAAGCGGATGGATGGATTTTTATGATTGAGCTGTCAATTGTACCGTGTGGGGCCGGTACTTTAAAAGAATAGCCCCACTGCATCTCTTCCCGTGTATGTCGTAAAAGGCGACTAAGGGATATGACTTCCTTCTTATATTACTAGGTGGTAGGGTTTAACTCGCCCGGGTTGGTACCACCGCACTGAATGTAAGTTCGGTCGAAACGGCTATTTAAATAGTTTGTGTTTTCCGTCCAGTTCAGTGTAGCCGGCACGACCGAAGGGAGGCACTGACGTGGCACCAAGTTCACCCGGTATTATGGGCTTATATCGCGGATGTTGTAGGTAATGTAGCCAAACGTGTCAGTTTCCTTAAAAAAAAAAAATCGAGTGACACTGGGTAAATGATAAGTTTAGTAATAATTAATTATTTACTTGCCCCTTACTTACTTAGGGGATCTAGTGATAGGATCAAATTGTAGCCGACTGGTTTGGTACCACCGTACTGGATGTAAGATGGCCACATAGCAGCCTCGGTTGTGTTTTCCTCTAGTCCAGTACAGCCAGCAATCCAGGGAAGCCTCCGGTATGGCACCTACCTTCTCGGAGGTGATATTGGCTGGTAGGAGCACGTGCTTTGGCTCCTCCAACTCAGCCAACCATATGGGATTACATAAAAAAAATTAAAAAGAAAAACAAGCTAGCAATTTATATTTTGTGAAACCCCTCCACTGTTAGCCGCAGCAGTCGGGGACCCATTTTTAAATATATTTAGGCTTTTAGACAAAATAAAATATGGAATATGCAGAGCAAGATGCAGAGTCACAGAAGTATTTGAAATTTGCACTAAGAGGTAAAGTTTGTAAGTTTGGATGTATAACCCGTCCGAAATATCTGCGGACCTGACCAAATGCGCATTTTCAGATTATTATTATAGTTTTTATTTTCTGGGATGTAGTTAGAATGCAGCTTTTTAAATTAAAGTAGGTATTAAAAAGATATTACAATATAATGTTTCTCGTTTTATTTGTTTGCTGACCCTTCAGTTTGTATGACGTCATTTGGTCAGGTCCGCAGATATTTCGGACGGGTTGTACCTTAGGAGGTACAGTCAGCGCGTACGTTCGTGGCCTCCGGCAGGAAGGCGAGACTGGAATGCATAGTGCTGTAAATCAATCTCTGAAAGTAACGACATTTATGAAACCTCTTTTTTATTTATGGCATTAAATTATTTATCTAATAAGGTTTTATTGCGTGGTTGAAGTACGAAGACAAAACAGGGATAATCGTTTAAAGATCTATCGTCCTCCGCCCGCAGAGGCCACAAACGTGCGCGCTAACAGTAGGTAAGCTCCGAAAATACTCAACCGATTTAAAAAAAATATTTTACCAATATTTAGAATGGGCCTTCAGTATGAACATAGGCTATGCGAGCGAAGCCGCAGGCAAAAGCTACTGTAGTAATAAAGGTCCCCGACAGCTGCGGCTTACAGTGTAGGGGTTTCATAAAATATAATTTGTTAGCTTGTTTTTATTAGGTTATTCTTTTTTTGGTTAGGTTTTTCATTGCATCAGTATTGAAAAATACAGCCGTATGAAAAAATATTGAGCGTAAGGCCGCATTACCTATAGCGAAGCGGTAGAATATTATTGCGTCATCAAAATCGATGTCACTGTTATTATTACATAGATATAAAATCGCGACCTTCAGTCATGCAATAAATGAGGGTAAACGAGTTACCAATACACTTGTAGTTAGCTACGTACCTATCTATAGGTAAGTATTTATATTAATTCTATGTAAATTCACAAATTTATTTGATCTCTTATTTTACAGGATTTTATTTCAAACAGTAATATTTTATTTTTGGATAATATTTTACGTCACTTTAAACCTGAAAACTGTCCGTAATATTTTAACACGATATTTTGGTACTTTTCGACAAACTAAACCAATGAGTGTATTGTTTTGAATTGTCAACACCTTTGTTTACATTTTTATTCTCAAATTCTATTTCAGAGTACAGCAAATGTATCGGTTACCAACTACGACATTGTAATAAGGTTCTAATAGAGCTGACATGATCACTCATTCATTATGTCTACCAAATTTACTAATAATAAAACTGACCAAAATAAAATCAAAATATACATACACTTGTTAAAAACATCACGGTTTTCCCACAGGGCTATGATATTAGGGTTGCCAGTTAAGCTGACACAGCCGAGGTAAATATTAAGAGCTCACCGAGATTATCTCGTTTCGACGCCATCCGGTGTATCTCCCGCATATTTGGGCTACCCTTCGACTAGCCCGTGCGTAAACAATTCAAAGGTATAGACGAGCCATCAGTCTTCGTCGTGTCGTCGTGCCGGTCGCGACGCGACTCGCGCGCGAGTCGCGACTCGCGGGGTCGAGGAGGTCAAAAATTATATTTAAAGTTAGACGGCGCGGCGTTGTATCAGTAGAAAAACATAGAATACTTTTACGTCGAGCCGAGACGGTCATGTTCGCTGCCAAAACAAACGATAATGTCATCCCGCCTCAGCGGCCGTCCTTAGCGCCTTATAATGTGTGTGGCATAATTTAACCATACCTCCCTACTTTATTGTATTATACAGCCATATCCATTTCTCGAATGTAAAGTAAGTCACCCTATAACCACTTCATCATCTAATCTAACCCGAAATCTGTCGTATCCTCGGTCAGTGGTGTTCGTGTGATCAATGACGAAATAACAAATATTATGTCCATATCTATCACACTTTGCAGATCTACCGTGTCTGGTGTGGTGTCTTACGCTGTTTCGGGTATCTATGGTCCCTCGGCACAGCCACCCATACTGATTTTAATAAACAAAGCTTGTGAACTCATGTATAGTTGACACATTTATATCAACACGAGTGTTACTACGAGCGGCTGTCCGATGGCAATTGTATGCATTTGTACATTATGGTGGAGTAATTGCATGCAATGTATAGAACACAGCAGTTCTAATCTTTCGAATTGTTTGCGCGTGCGGGCGCTTATTGGCTTATATTAATGGAACTGGACGTGTGCAGGTGTTTCGGGGCATCTGTATAGACATTTCGGGATTACATGGGAAGCGGATTTATTCATAAAATACTACTTTTGTTTTGTCTCTTTATCTATTTTAAACTTAAAAGTTAATTCTTATGTATCTAATAAGAAAATTATTCTTATTCTATTTCGATTCAAGCAAAAATAGGCCATCGTCAAAATAACAATTACATCAAAATTTAAAATATAGGTATGAATAAAAAAAATTAAAAAACCGCCTAATACAAAATATAAAAAGGTAAAGTGTCATGCCAGAGTACGCCCTTGAAGTCTTGTCCGGCTACACTGAATCTCTTTCGATGTACAATGTAAATTATGTTTGGGTGTTACCGATTCGGGCGGGATTCACTATAGTGTCTAAGTAGGTAGAGGTACCTAGTAACTACAAGTTTTAGATGTAAGTACCAAAGAGTTTGTATTGCGTCGCTTCAAACTCTTTGGTAAGTAAGTAAGTACCTGCATATTTATACTAATCACAAAAATAAAACAGGAGCGGGGAGGGGGAGGTAAGGGCAGCTGGAGCGGGTGGGGTGAGGAGGAAATCACAAAATCACAACACACGGATGCTTTTGGATGTTCGAGCTGACTTTGCTTGCAGTAAAGTTCGCACTTGCGCGTTTGTACTTCTATACGAAGTAACTATTAAGTAATCTGTGCTTCTATGAAAAGAAAATGGCACATTTTCAAAATATTTTGCAAACTACGTTACAAGGTTACCGATGTTAGTCATAGAACCTGAGCATAGAACGTTTGTTGGTAACGAATGAATGAATGTCATCATTCATTCGTTGCCAACTATCTATGCGATCGGAACGTAGTACGGTATATATACATAGGTAAATTTGTTCAAGTGCAAGGTCTGCGGCCTGAGTGGTCTGCCTGCTGGCCGGTCACACGCACACATACACACACACACACACGTTGCACACCTCACCCAGGGTTGCCGACGGTATTTTTATCCACAGACAGCAAAAGAGCCTGCGTCCGTATTGGCATCTGCGAAATCTATGGAAACAGACATTACAGAAGATTTATTAATGTTATAAAACGGAAATATAGACGTGGGTGGACGATTTCGCGGAAAACTTTTTTCAGGTCTGACAAATTTAGAACAGAGTTACAACGTTTCCTAAATAAGTGTAACCATTTCAAAATATGAGCGAAAAAAAATGTATTTGTTTCCATGCAAGTGAAGATGTGTGCATACATTTTCTGCGATATTTTTTATCGGTTGGCTCTTTCCGAATTCCTAAGCCCCGCGCGCACGCCCCGCAACAACCCCCGCTGGGCTGGCTGTTATTAGTACACGCGGCATTCGTATGCGCCCCATCCGCTCCCGCTGCCATCACCTCACCTAGGCCTCTCCGATCCTGTTTTATTTATGTTATCAGACCTAGGGTTCCGATCACAAACGCAACGAACACATATAGGTACTGACAGCCAAAGACACTGAAGCATAGGTTCAAAAATAAACAAACAATACATACTTAACGATTAATAAAATACAAATTGTGAGCTTATCCGATGATGCCACACACATCAGTTCGAACCGGGTCAAAATTGAAAACAACCCCGTTATAAAACAATTTATTGCGGAAATTGCTTATAAGTACCTAATTTCTACTTTTCGAGACGACCTCGTGGGTCGACATTTTATATACCGCCACCCACGAACCGCCACCCACTAATACAGTGCCGCCACCTGACAATCAAGATCGCACGTGGCGGCAGTCAATCACCACTGCTGATCTGGCGCCACTCCAGAACATTTCGTATACATACACTCACTCATTCACACATTCACTCACACTTCTGATAAAACTTTACTTGTTGCTTCTGTTGGTTTGGGCATCATTTACATAATTCTTCCAGCAGCCCAGGTAAAACCTTCTTCACAAAAAGGGATATGTTGAAATGAAAATATGCTTTATTGCCCAAAATAACTGACAAAAGGCGGACTTAAAGCCTAAAGATATTCTCTACAAGTCATACTTGGAAATGTGGGCAAGGTAGATGGGTAGTGCGAAATTAAATGAAAAAAAAGTAAAAAAATAAAAAATCGTAACATACTTAGAAACATACACATTTAACATACAATTAAATAAATTAATTATGTACATACATACTTTCAGGTTACATACATACATACATATGAACAAATATATATACATAGGTACATACATAATGCAGTTTCTACATAAACGATAACACACATGGAGACGTTGCGAGTTTGAAAAAATTATGCTCCCCCAAACGGGATTTGAAAATGTTGTGGGAAGCGGAAGTACGGAGAGTGGCAGGGAGCTAGTTCCAGAGACGAGCTGATACAACAGCGAAAGACTGCGTATAGAAAGAACTGGAATTAAACGGGATACAACAGAGAAGTTTACCATCGATGGACATCAAAGAAGCCCCCATGACTAGCGAGAAATTTAAATTTCGAATGGAGATATTCTGGAGCACTGCACTACGATCTTCTTCCCGCCAAACTTCCACGAAGTGAAGTTCGTCCGAAGCGAACGGGACCGTCTTTCAGTCGTTGCTTTCAGTAGGGATGCGGCGACATGTACACTGACCGTCTGGCGGTGCGGCGTACAGTGCAAAGTGCGTCTTCAGTGCTAATTGCGCTCGGTGCAGAGTGCGTTGCGGTTGCGTTGCGACACGCGCACTTACGTACGCACTCGCCGAAGATACGCGTCCGTTTAATTATAAATGAGCGGTTATTTTCGGGAGTGCGACCGCCGACATGTCACGAGAGAGGACGTAACGCAACGCGCGGACTGCCGATGTGGAAATTATGATTTTATTTTAATAATAAAAATGAAATCTCCGAGAGCACATAAAAATAAAAACTGTAAAATTTAATTTCAGTTTTGAAATATATTCGTAATTAGGTGGACTTATTAACCGGCGAAAAACTGCGTCAACTGGAATATTTAACAATAAATTCTAAACCAAATGTTAACAAAAGCTCGCAAACTATCAAAAAAACTGCGACATCGAACTACGAACACTCAGACCAAAAAAGTGCACAGATACATACTTAGGAGTTTCTTCACTTTGGCGCCAAACACTTCAAAAAGTGCAAACTTTTCACGTACACGCATCGCCGGCGCGGCGGTATCGCGCGGAAACAAAGCGCTGAAGTTGAAAGTTGGTCAAAAAGTTGTGGAAAGTAGTAGCAGAAGACGTGAAGCAGCGGTGTGATAGTGGTAACTGACCGTGGTGTTTGTGTGGCGGGACGAGCGCCGCGGGAAGCGCGCGGTCGGTGCCGACCTCCTCGGAGCGCGGGCAGGGCACGTACGCGTACTGCTTCTTGTTTCCCGCGGGCGGGGCGGGCGACACCCGGTGCTTGCCCCGCTCGGCCATGCGGCGCGGCACTGGCGCGGAGGCGGCGGCCGCGAGCGCGTACCGCCGCCGCCGGTCCCGCCGCCCGCGCGCCGCGGCGGCCGGCGCGGCGCGGCGCGCGCACCGCACATCCGCATCCAGATCGATACGCACGTGGCGCGCTCATCTGTCTGTTCTGGAGCCGGTTGCAACGCCTCCGCCGCTGCAGCGCTGGATGCAGCGAGCGTCAGACCTCAACACGTACGACACCTTCCAACCAGGGTTGTTGCGAACATCAGCATCAGCATCCGCGGAACTTCAGCATCATTTTCAACATCAGCATCGCTGCTGATTATTAATGCTGATGTTCGAGTCGTGAATATAATTTACAAACATTCTCGGAACAGACTCGAAGCCGAAAAAAGCAGCATATAGGTACAGTAACAAATATGTAGTTCCAAAGTTCCATCCAATACTAATAATTTAATTGCTAAGATAAATTACTAAACTGGTAATTACTGGTATCAGATTGATTGTTTTTTATTTTTTTTTATTAAATGTCACAAAATTATTAAACACAATCTTTTATTTCAATACCAACCGAAACTTTGGATATAAATTCATAATATTCATATAATATACTAGCTTTTGCCCGCGGCTTCGCTCGCGTGAAATTCGTATTTCAAAGGAAGAAAGTAAGTAACTAAGGGCGAGCTGGGTTCAGGTAAACGATAAACCTTCTCAACTAAAGTAAGTAACTAACGGCGAAGCTTCAGGCTGAGCTGCATTCTGGAAGACAATAACCTTCTCGAAGAAAGTAAGTAACTAAGGGCGAGGCCGAAGGCCGAGCTGCGTTCAGGAAGATGATAAACCTACTCAAAGAAAGTAAGTAATTGAGGGCGAGGCCGAAGGCAGAGCTGCGTACAGGATGACTATAAACCTTCTTGAAGAAAGTAAGTAACTGAGGGCGAGGCCGAAGGCCGAGCTGCGTTCAGGAAGACGATAACCTTTTCGAAGAAAGTAAGTAACTAAGGGCGAGGCCGAAGGCCGAGCTGCGTTCAGGAAAACCTTCTCGAAGAAATTAAGTCATTGAGGGCGAGGCCGAAGGCCGAGCTGCGTTCAGGAACAATATAAACTTTTTAATGAAAGTAAGTAACGGAGGGCGAGGCCGAAGGCCGAGCTGCGTTCAGGAAGACCATAAAACTTCTCGAAGAAAGTAAGTAACTAAGGGCGAGGCCGAAGGCCGAGCTGCGTTCAGGAAGACTATAAACCGTCTTGAAGAAAGTAAGTAACTATCGCCCATAGTTACTTACTGTCATCGAAAAGGTTTAGCGTCTTCCAGGATACAGCTCGGCCTTCGGCCACGCCCTTGGTTACTTACTTTCTTCGAGAAGGATTATAGTCTTCCTGAACGCAGCTCGACCTTAGGCCTCACCCTCAGTTACTTACTTTCTTCGAGAAGGTTTATGGTCTTCCTGAACGCAGCTCGGCCTTCGGCCTCGCCCTCTCTTACTTACTTTCATTAAAAAGGTTTATATTCTTCCTGAACGCAGCTCGGCCTTCGGCCTCGCCTTTAGTATGTTACTTACTTTCTTTGAGAATGTTTATTGTTCATCTAAATCCAGTTCACCCTCCGGCCCCGGCCTAATTTACTTACTTTCTTCTTTTAAAATACGAATTTCACACGAGCGAATCCGCGGGAAAAAGCTATCGATATTTAAATAAGAAACTACAGTTAAAATAAATCAAATACTTTAGATACCTAACAAATTATAATACTCCACTTATTAGCGTAACCGGAACTGAATTTTATTTAGCCTATCCTGTGTCTCGTATAGCTAAATGTGCGTGTACTAATTTTAATCGAATTTAAATGATTGGCTTAAATTGTATGGAGGACTTTTTTTAGAACTATTTAAGAGAAACAACAGAATTTGATTTAAACGCAAATATGATAATAAACTATCGTTTATCTTATATTCTCCCTCTCCCTCTCCCTCTCCCTCTCCCTCTCCCTCTCCCTCTCCCTCTCCCTCTCCCTCTCCCTCTCCCTCTCCCTCTCCCTCTCCCTCTCCCTCTCCCTCTCCCTCTCCCTCTCCCTCTCCCTCTCCCTCTCCCTCTCCCTCTCCCTCTCCCTCTCCCTCTCCCTCTCCCTCTCCCTCTCCCTCTCCCTCTCCCTCTCCCTCTCCCTCTCCCTCTCCCTCTCCCTCTCCCTCTCCCTCTCCCTCTCCCTCTCCCTCTCCCTCTCCCTCTCCCTCTCCCTCTCCCTCTCCCTCCTCCTCTCCCTCCCCTCCCCCTCCCCTCCCTCTCCCCTTCCCCCTCCCCTCTCCCTCCCCCTTTACAGCAAACGGGATGGTACGGAACCCTCTTAACGCGAGCCCGACTCGAACTTGACCACTTTTTTTTTAATGTGTTACCATGTAATATACACTTAATTTACAGGAAAACGTAAAAGAAAATCCCAATCCTTCTAGTTCTCACAAAAAACGCGATGGTACGGAACCCTCTTTACGCGACCCCGACTCGAACTTGACCACTATTTTTTTTTAAATAAGTTACCGTGGGATGTACACTTAATTTACAGGAAAACGTAAAAGAAAATCCCAATCCTTCTAGTTCTCACAGAAAACGCGATGGTACGGAACCCTCTTTACGCGAGGTCGACTCGAACTTGACCACTTTTTTTTTTAATGTGTTACCATGTAATATACACTTAATTTACAGGAAAACGTAAAAGAAAATCCCAATCCTTCTAGTTCTCACAAAAAACGCGATGGTACGGAACCCTCTTTACGCGACCCCGACTCGAACTTGACCACAATTTTTTTTTAAATAAGTTACCGTGGGATGTACACTTAATTTACAGGAAAACGTAAAAGAAAATCCCAATCCTTCTAGTTCTCACAGAAAACGCGATGGTACGGAACCCTCTTTACGCGAGGTCGACTCGAACTTGACCACTTTTTTTTAAAATTATGTTACTCCGGGATATACACTACCCCTATACGAAGTTTCGTCAAAATCCGTCCAGCCGTTCAGGCGTGAAAGAGGAACAAACAAACAAACAAACAAACAAACAAACAAACAAACAAACATACTTTACATACATACATATTATGAATTTATATCCAAAGTTTAGGTATTATTAGTTTACATATTATGTAGTTCAGCATTTTTCCCTTTTTTTTAAAGAAAATAATTAAAATCAACATCAGCATCCGCTGAAATGTCAATGATTAAATATCAGCATCAGCATCAGCATCAGCTGATGTGAACAGAATGTGCATCAGCAACAACCCTGCTTCCAACACCCAGACGTTAGCACCTCCGCTTCACATCTCCACGGCCCGCCGCCGACTAACAGTACACTCATATGCAATAACT
Source organism: Nematopogon swammerdamellus (assembly GCA_946902875.1). NCBI lineage: Eukaryota > Metazoa > Arthropoda > Insecta > Lepidoptera > Adelidae > Nematopogon > Nematopogon swammerdamellus. The sequence continues at coordinate 557,698 of OX336345.1, read as the reverse complement.
TTTAATTATTTGCTGCTGTAAATGAATTGCAACGATATTGTGGCTCGGCCAATTTTGAATTCTTAAAATGGTTTTTAAAACCTCCTAACAAATACTTACTAGAAGCGGCAGAGCAGCCAAATGAAACTTGTTACCTATCGCTAAACAAATGTCACTTGCAAATTATTGTCATCATCGCATTACAAATCTCATGCTACATATAAAATATTTGTGGATATAAGACGATAAGATGAGCCAAGTAACACAAGCATCAGCAGGGCCGTCTTAGGCCATGCAGGGGCCTTTGGGCACAAAAGAATTTGGGGCCCTCTTGGGAGCGAGTTTAAAAACAATTTTAAATTCGCTCCGAGTTGAAATTTTTTTTTTACAATAATTAAATGCCGTTTTGACATAAAAATTGTGATTTTGTTAGCTTATGGGGCCAATTTTTCCGATGTACTGTCATTGTTAACACAACGTTCCAAAAAAGCACAGTAATCGGTGTTGTGCTGCAAGAACTCTCGTAAATTACAGCACAACACCGACCACCACGTTTCGCAAAGTATTCGAACAAGATTCAATCGATCAAGCAGCAAGTGAGGCACGGGTCTTCGTGCCTGCTGCATGACTCGGTGGAAGTACCGTGCCAAGGTGAGAGGTGGCGAGCCTGTCGCCCTTTAGCACGGCATCTTGTCCTTATCCCTTAGTCGCCTTTTACGACATGCATGGGGAGAGATGCAGTGGGGATATTCTTTTTAAGTACCGGCCCCACACGGTATGAAATAAACTTATAAGCTTATTTCATACCGTGTGGGGCCTCTTTGGTCGAGGACATGATTTTTGAGTGATGTATGAGAACGGCTCAACTAGTACCTACTATAGATCAGTGTTTAAAGCACCACAAATTATCAACTTAGATTTTATCTTCAATTCTCATATTGGTTTAACAAATTCTTATTACTACTACCTACTTCCACTTTGTTTTATTATTTGGCTCACAAACGTCTAAAGGTTAACTGGAAGAAATCACTGTAAGGGATAAGCCCGCCTTTGCACCTCATGTAAATGTTCCAATGTGCTTATTACTGTTAAACGTTTCTTGGAGCAATAAAGTATTGTCTATCTATCTAGAAATTATTATAAAAAGCGGTCAAGTGCGAGTCGAACTTGCGTGGAGAGGGTTCCGTACCATTCCGTTTTCCGTGAGAAATTTAAGACGGGATGGTCGTTTAGGTTGTTCGTTTAGGTTTTCCTCTAAACTATAAGAGAGTCCCTATATTCTATATTTTTTTTTAAATGGTAGACTCAAGTCATTTCGGAGATAAGCGTGGGTCCTGCTCGCTTGTCGTGTATTTTTTCTTAATATATTTTAAACTATGCCTTGTAAAATTATAAAATAATATATTTGTATTTCTTTCTTTAAATTTTTATTTGTACCCCAAAATTTACCCTCGAAATGGACATTCGTTCATTTACTACACTATACCTCCGTGATTGAGTCATCAAACTCATATGAGTATGTACTAAATTCGTCCAGTAGATTCGACGAAAATTAGCTGCGCCAGACGGATACTTATACAGAAAGAAAGACACGAGAATCCTACAAGGGTTCCGTTGTTTTTACTCCTTCGAGCTACGTACGAAACCCTAAAAAACGAAGGAACTATCAAGGCAGGTTGATCGACAATGTTCAGCCCGAGTGCCCGACTGCTGCATTTTCGATCAACTTTACTTGTCATTTCCTCCGTTTTTAACCACCGACGGAAAAAGAGGGTGTTATAAGTTTAACGTGTGTGTGTGTGTCTGGGTGTGTCTGTCTGTGGCATCGTAGCTCCCAAACGGATGGACCGATTTGGATGCGGTTTTTTTTAGTAGAAAGCTGGTTTAATCGGGATGGTCCTTAACTACTTACATATGTTTGTAATAAATCAATTAAGTAATCAAACAATTAATTATCTTAAAGTGGACCGATTTGCATGGGGTTATTTGAAAGATTGAAATAAAATTTATCGTAGTTGGGTTTTATAATAATTTTATTTTATTTGTGATTTACATCCTTTTAGTTCTAAATCATTAAGTGAGATACAATGTGCTGATACAATCATAAAAAAAAAGTTAGAAGGGTTTAAAGCTGAGATTTTGGTAATTTTCAAAAATAAAAATAATATCGTATCTCGTTACCATGTTACACCCGAAAAAAGGTATCATGGGTCAAAACATTGCAAATGACCCCACTTACCTAAAAACATTTTTGTCGGTCGTTGTGCCGAACAGCCTGTATAACGTTATACACGGTGTTGCAGTTTGCCCCCGTAATATTTTTAACTGACATAAGGGAGTTATTCTATATGTGAAACTAAACAACTTCTGTGGCAAAAAAAAAAAATTGAAAAAAAAAAATTTTTATCATACTTAAAAATTTTTAATATACCTATTCTCAAAATGTATGGAGAAAAAAAAAATTTTTTTTTCAAATTAAAAAGTCGTAGAACAAAAGTTGTTCTATTTCACGTACAGAACCACCTTTCGGGTTTTACGGTTGGGGTTGCAACACCGTGTATAATAAATAACTCATTTTTTTATGGAAACTTATATACATACAACATTCACAATTTTCGTGTTAAAGTTACAGGGTGACGTACGTTATTCTTTATTCTTTATTCATCATTCTTATGGTAGTACACTACGATTCAATTTGTCCTGTTTAGTTTTTACAATCCTGTTCGATTACACCCACAAAGAAGAGCCGCCAAGAAACTCCGCAGGGTGTTTTTTTAACGTCTTCGATTACAATACATTGTGACTAACACTCCGCAAATCTGCTGGCATGGCACCTTTTTTTTTTTATGGAACCAAGTTTCCATAAAAAAAAAACCTAACTGAGCGTGGTTTTGCGAGGAGAGGTGTTTCTCGGCACAGCCAACCATCTAGGTTTACAAAAAAAAAAACTACACAATATACACCGCTTACAGTGTTAAGATACAGTTACTCCCGCCTCCTCAGCACGAGCGGGAGTCCTCCCTTTATGGACTGGACGACATTGGAGCGCGGGTCGACGAGCACTTGTCGCCGCCCGCCCGCCTCCGCCGGCGCCGGCTCCACCGAGAACCGATGCAGCACCGCCGCCATACCAGTCATCGACTGCATCAGACCCAGCCGCGTACCTGTAACACCACAACACACCATGTCACGCCTGATTACCAGTGGGGTAGGCAGGGGCAACGGCACTCCACGCGACACCTGGCTCAACCCAGCTACACCGCATGCAGCGCTTTGCTCGGTCGCCGTCAGCAAAAATAAACCGACAAAAAAACTATTTAAAAAAATATAAAAACCGCCTTCAAAAATTTATGAAATAAAAAAAATCGAACCCTAGAGTTGAAGGCGGTCAGTTATTTTTGCTTGCTTTAACACCACCGCCTTCAACTCTAGGGTTGGATTTTTTTTTATTTCATATATTTTTGAAGGCGGTTTTTATATTTTATTAAATGGTTTAAATTTCACAGTTTTTTTAGTAATTTTTTGCTATTAATGTACTCGGCGGAATTGCTCGGCCTTCGGCCTCGCTTTCCAAACCGATCTTGACCAATGGTTTATGGAATAAAATGGGACCACATGGGAAGCACCAGCTTTCAAATAAAAAAAGACATTTCAAAATCGGTTCACCCAGTCGAAAGTTCTGAGGTAACAAACATAAAAAAAAAATACAGTCGATTTGAGAACCTCCTCCTTTTTTTGAAGTCGGTTAAAATCAGCAAGCAACGACAAGTTATTTATTTTACTCCGTAAGAAAGAAAACGATGTTAAAGCACTAAGCTTCTTAGAGTAGGATAAAAAAAAGATAATTATTTCATAGGTAATATAACTATTTATACATACATACATATCACGCACTGTATCCCGACAAACAGGGTAAGCAGAGTAATCGACCGCCACGTTTCGCAAAGTATTCGGATAAGATAATTTTCAAACAGCAAGGAAGGGACGAAGACCCACCTGTTGCATGACTCGGTCGTAGGACCGTGCCAAGGTCAGAGGTGGCTAGTCTGTCGCCCTGGCCTTTGTCCTTATACCTTAGAATGCATTGTTTAAAAATACGTAAATGCATGAATATGAGCGACAATGGTCACTCACCACGTCAATTCAAAAATTCACATCAACTCAATGTCCCAAGCAGGTGAGAGATCGCAGAAACATAGAAAAGATAAAAAAACTTATTTTTCAGTGAGCATTCAAGAAGGTAATTCTAAATTACACATTCTGGTATTGAATTTGGTATCTATATACCACGGAGTTGTACGAAACAGTTAGTTAATATAATTATGTACTAACCTATACATTGTCGAGCACCTTCACCGAACGGCAAATACACGAACTTGTGCCTTTCGTGGCTAGCCTCGGGCAGGAAGCGCGTCGGATCAAATTTTTCAGGATTCTTATAGTACTTCTCGTCGTTATGAATGGCCTCAACCGGTATGGTAATTTTGACATTTTTGTCGATCCAAATGTCGGTATTAGGAATCTGATATCTTCGAGTGCACGTTCTATTCAGCACGCCCAGGGAAGGGAACATTCGCAGACCCTCTTTAAAGGTGCACTCGAGATAAGTCATTTCTTTTACGGCCTCGTAGCAGAGTTTGTTGTCGTACTTCGCCAGCACGCGGTCGATCTCTCTCTGTGCAGTAGCCTGCACCTCCGGGTTGTAGGCGAGCTGATGCAGCGTGAAGCTCGTAGCCGAGGACGACGTCTCGAAGCCGGCCGCGAAGAATATGAAGCTCTGTGCCGCCACCAGCATCAGGTCTACCTCCTGCTCTACTATCTTCGGAGTTCCGTCTGAGTTATATTTCTCGATAGACTCAGCCACGATTTTTCCATGGCTCCTCAGCTCCAGTATCAGATCGATGAAGTCGTTGCGGCCGATCGGCTTGTAGTTCCTCTGCTCCAGGATTGTCCTCACTATGTCGACAACGGAATCTTCCAAAGACTGTTCCAACGGCTTGAGGTGTCCGAACATCTTGGGGAATAGCTCCTTTAAGCATATCTTCAAGGCGCCTCGGAATCGAATTGTGAATATTTCTCTCCCTAGATTCCGGAACTGCGAGCTGGAATCGTTTATCGAGTTCATTTTGATGCCGAAGCCGCACGCGCCGATGAAGTCTGTGGTGAACCTCGCCATCAGCTCGCGCACGTCGTAGGGCTCACCTCTCTCACACAGCTGCTCGGTGAGTTGCTGAAGCTGCTCGGCGCACTCGACTATAAGCGGGAACATACTCTTTAATTTTCCGGTCGTGAACGCCGGAGTCAGACGTTGCCGCAGCAGCTTCCACGCGTCGCCATCGGCGTGGAAGAGATTATTCAGCAGCGGTTCCACCTCGGGGTCTCTGCCGAGCCCGCGCGCATAAAAATGTTGGAAGTCTGCGGTCAGAAGATTTCTTATGATGTCGGGATCTCTAACGACCAGCTCCGGAGTGAGACCCCGGTAGAAGCCGACGAATGGTTCCTTCGGGAACTGTCGATACAGAGCTGTCGCCACCTGTGTGCGGCTCGCGCGCTGCATGTAGTTGTAGAAATTGTTTCCGAAGAACGGTATCGGCTTGTTGTGTGGAATACTTCGATTACTCCAATAATTGAAAGTCCTTGTGCCGTAATAATATACCAACAGGCACAGACTCAGAATGATTATTGCGAACATTTTAGTGCGTTATGTTATCTGCAAGTTCAAGATGTTATTATTAAAACTTGCGGTCGCACTGAGTGCAATGCTCCTACTGCACGTCTCGCTCGACTAACACTGTGCTAACACTAACGGTCGACGCGGACGGACGCGGCGATACGTCGCGAACTCGCGACACGACGACGCAAGTACCTACTGCCGGTAGACTATACTCGCATACTACTTATATATTATAATATGTACTATAAATACATCTTGTAAACAAGATTATTAACATTTTTATCATAGAGGTCTGCGAGCTAGATTTTCTAATCATGCATAACCTAAGTAAACTAAATACCTACCCTGCATCAGTGATAGAGGTAAAGTAGGTAGGTAAGTACTATATAGACGGTATCTTACTGATGCTAGCTGATCTAATTTCATCTGCATCCGCATATTGTTTTCACCGACTTCTTAAAAAAAGGAGGTTATCAGTTCGACCCGTATGTATGTAATATCGTTGGAATTGCACAATATTCGTATATGTTAATCTATGTGGGCTTCTAAACAGGTGTGCCAGATTTCATAAGTGTATGTTTGTATGTCTGTTTGTATGTATGTTCGTATGTATTTTTATATGTATGTTTGTCCATGAATTTCTCCGAAACTATGAATCCGATCGTGACCATTCACAATCCACATTTGTATTGGCTTATATTTACTTCAACTTAGGGAACAGTGTAAGTTTCATTAAAATCGGTTCTGTAGTTTTCAAGATATGAAATGTTAGAAAGTGTGTATCAATCAATCACTGGAAAAACACGTCGTCGGGTCGGTTCTACGCAGAACTTGTTGGGTGATATAACTAAAAAGAGTGAAATAAAAAGCTGTTTTAAAAAACATTGCACCGACTTCAAAACAACTAGAAGTTAAATAATTTTGATTCGTATTCGGACCCTTGAGTTGAAGGCGGTACAAAAGCACCTGAAAATTGATAGATGGACCCATTTTGTGCTTTCGTACCGTACCGCTTTCAACTCAAGGGTCCGAATATGAATCAAAATATTATTTAACACTTTTAAGTTCTAGTTGTTTTTGAAGTCGGTACAACGTTTTTTAAAACAGTTTTTTTTCCTTTAGAATACAACAAAAATATAATTGCACTACTGCCGACTGCACGTACATTCACTCATGCACATAAAACTTAATAATGCATATAAAAGTGTGATAATATTTTATCTGATCAGTGATCTGATCACTTACGACTTACGACCACTCATTCAGGTACTGAGACACGGAACTGCTCCGAGCCGCCCCGAGGTGTCTATGTCTATGCCCAAGTGGCGGTATATGTATATTATTGAAAATATTTTAGTACCTACTAAAATATTATTTTTTTAAATTTACAAATGAACAATTAAATAATTTATATAATCAAATTTTATGATTTTAATTAATTAATTTCATTTTCCTATAATTTTTCTTATTTATTTAGTTTTTTTTTTTATGAAAACTGACACGTTAACTATGTGCCATGTCAGTGCTTCCCTTCATTTCATGTCGGCTACATTGAACTGGACGGAAAACACGAACTATTTACATACCTAGCCGTTTCGACCGACGAAGCCTCTAACGGTCGAGCGGTCACCCATCCAAGCACTGACCGCACTCAGCGTTGCTTAACAACAGTCGACCCACCGTACCACTGAGCGTATACTTCACGCGGCGGTATACTTTTTTAGTATATTTTTTATAATGTAAATTTGATATGAGTATATGAGCACTGTTTCACTGTGCTCTTTGTTTCACGTTTACTGCATTTTTATGGATGCTATGTGAATGAAACATTTTCTTTAACCTAACAATAAAAATGAAGCAACGACAAAAATAAATCAATTAGTATGAGTTACTGAAAATGTGGCCATGGCAACAAATTAATTAGGGAACAGAATACGCTACCTAGAACATAAAATTTATACAATTAAAAAAATATAAAAATAAAAATCGAACCCTAGAGTTGAAGGCGGTCGGTTATTTTTGCTTGCTTTAGCACCACCGCCTTCAACTCTAGGGTTCGATTTTTATTTTTTTATTTCATACATTTTTGAAGGCGGTTTTTATATTTTTTTAAATAGTTTTTTATTTCACAGTCTTTTTCGGCCTTCGGCCTCGCGATTCCGCCTCGCTTTCCAATCTGATCTTGACCAAAAAAAAAAAAATGGGACCATCTTGGAGCTAGACTGAACCGAACACAAAAAGAATCATCGAAATCGGTTCACAATTGGGGAAGATATTGCTGAACATACATAAAAAAAAATACATACAGCCGAACCTCCTCCTTTTTTGAAGTCGGTTAAAAAAAATATGTTTGCATGAATGAAATTGTATTTGATTAGCTGTACCCGCGGCTTCGCTCGCGTTAAAATAGGAGTAATAGCAAACTGTTTACGATTTGTCTCCGCTATTGATCCAACTACTCAGTCCCAATTTATTTAAGCTATAACCAACATGTGCACTGTTTGAGCCGTTCTCGAGTTATCAGCGAACATAAATACCTGAAGGCTTTGCATTTCATAAGTAAAGATGAAGATAATATGATATTCTAATATCAGTCTGACATCGTTCAAAGCTGTTGTTGACTTGTTTTTCAGACTGGAAGTCATTGACTCGCTTGCTAATAATACATAGTACTCGTATCTATTTGCCTACTACCTAATGATGTCTGCTAAGTACCTACTTAGGTACTACTTGATAAAAACAATAAGGAAAATAATGAGAGTGAATCATGACTCGCCTTGAAAGTATGGCAGTGCCCCATATCATACATTATTTATGCTTTTTAGGGTTCCGTATCCGTCGTAGAACCCACCGTGTTGGTTTTCAGCTATTAGCTATTTCTCTAAAAGCTTTATGCCCGATCTGGTCCAGGTAAGTGCGTCTAGGGCGACCCTTCCCGACTCTTCCACTCACATTTGCTTCATAAATTTCTTTCGTTAATCTCCTATCATCCATTCTTCCAACATGACCGAACCACCGAAGCATCCCTATACATATATAATTATGTGCTTTAATCCTTGTATGACGTCAAGCGATTGATATTTTTCACCTTTGATCTTTTGATATTTTTGATATTTGATATTTTTCACCTTTGATCACCTTGAATCTGACGAAGATACTCTCACGATCGCTTGAATACATACAGGGACGGAGTAGTTAGGGTTACCAACCCACCACCGGTAAGAAAATTCGATTCCCCAGACAAAACATACTTAACTGGATAAGATAATAATCGGGTCACTGGTTTCAGAGTTTATCGTTTACAAGCGGACCTGCAAACATACTGATATAATAAACAATTAAGTTTATGTATAGGTTATGTCTATATTATGACCTATATAGAATTAATTGCTTATTAGATTAGACTTAGATTACATACAGACCATTTCTATTTTTTTTTTTTTTTTTTTATGGAAACTGACACGGTTGGCTACATCACCTACAACGTCCGTGATGTCAGCCCATAACACCGGGTGAACTAGGTGCCATGTCAGTGCTTCCCCCTTTGATCGTGCCGGCTACACTGAACTGGTCGGAAAACACAAACTATTTACATAGCCGTTTAGACCGACGTTTCATTCAGTGCGGTGGTACCAACCCGGGCGGGTTAAACCCTACCACCAAGTAAGATTAGGAGGGAAGGGACCTACAGTTTTACGAGGAATCCGAACCTCGGTCAGCCTCCAACTGTCAGCGGTCACCCATCCAAGTACTGACCGCACCCAGCGTTGCTTAACATTCAATAGCGACAGTTGACTGTCTGCACCACTGAGCTATCGAGGCTGACTATTAAGGCTGTATTATTACAGCTATTAGGCTGCTATTTGTTCCCATTATCTTCAACAAACAGTAGTACTTTTCTATTATGTAATGTTTCTTTTTTTTCTGTTGAATAAATAAATTCATTCTCTTATTTAACAGTTGTATATTGTATATTGTTTATTAAGCATTCATTAGACAGCATGACTGTACTCGAATTTGTCACAATTTGTTCTATCCGATTCGATTACACCCACGAAGAAGAACCGGTAAGAAACTTCGCAGGGTTTTTTTTTTCATAATAATTTTTACAAGCATTTAGTGACTATCCACATAATAACACCGCCTACAGTCGATTGAAAATACAGCTTGAGAGCAAGATCAAAAACAGATTTTTGTTTTGTTTTTGAAGTTCTGACTGTAGGCAGAAGAAGCCTAGCAAGTAAGTAAGTATCTCAGTAAGTAGAAGCAAGTAAAATTGAGTTTAATTATTGTTATGTTATTTTCATACTGTTTATCTAGTGATTAATGTTTGTATTGCTTCATATTCAACGGCAATAGGTTTATTAATTCATATGCCATTAGGGAAATTCCATTGTACTTAATAACACTAAAGTTGAAGACAAATTATCAAGTAATTACAACCAGTTTTATTATTTTAACACGTTCACCACTTTTTTAAATTTTTTTTTTTTTTTATGGGAAACACGACATATGGCGCGCACCTATTTACGGGGGCTGCGAATACCATCTCGGCCGGCTAGGTGCACCTTCACATTATGTTTGAAGGATCCCAGACCAGTACATTAGAGGAAAGGATGCAGGTGGGAGTGCATTCTACATGTTGGCAACCCTGTAAATAAAGGATTTACAGGATGGATTTGTCCTAAGTGGGGGAATATCGACAGTGTGTGGATGCATTCCCAACCTGTTGCGCGTGGAACGATGGTAGAATGGGGATGGAGGGATCGTAGCGTGCAGCTCCCTGGAAAACTCTCCGTGGTACAGGCGATAGAACACGCACAAAAAATTCACTACACCAACCAAGGCATAGACCAAGCCTAACGGAAGGAACCGGAACTGGTGTAAACATTGAGCTGTAAAACTGTCCCTTGCCCCTTACTACGAAGCCCGTGTGGATTACTGCCGTGAGATGCGTCTACGTTTTGAAAATAAATCATTACTGGCGACGAAACATAGATAATATCTATGTTTCGTCGCCAATAATGATTTATATATTATATCAATATGATCCGGAAAGCAAGAAGCGTTCGTCGGTATGGGTGTTTCCAGATGGCCAGTTGCCAAAAAAAAATCCAAAAACCGCGGAACATTGGCAAAAAATTGGTGGCCACTTTTTTTTCACAGAGTGGATATCTTGCAACAGCAATGCTAGAGAATTGTAGGTCAGTGAACTCAGAATTGAACACTACAGTCACATTGCCAAAAGTTTGCAAAGCTGTGCAAGAGAGACGACCAAAGCCCGATCTCCTGAGAATGATGCTGCACCACGACAACGCGTCTTCGCACTCTTTCCTCAGAACAAACGCGTTTATTCAAGAAAATCTGGTACTGATACCCTACCTCATCCACCTAATAGTCTCGTCTTAGATTCTTGTGATGTCTTTTTATTCCCCACCATAAAGGATAAGATAAAAGGTAAGTTTTTTTCAAGTACCGAAGAAGCGGTGGCTGCCTACGAATCAGCCATTTCTGACCTGTCGGAGGAAGACTGGAATAAATGTTTCCAGGACTGGTTTAGGCGGATGGAAATTTGTATTGAGAATGATGGAGAGTATTTAAAAATATCATATAAATTGTTAGTATACAGGGTGTAAAAACGGCGAGTACATTAAATTTAGGAAATGATTACTGGGATCAAGAGTAACAAAAAAGTCCAATAACTTTTTTCTGAATTCCCTTTAAATAAAAAGTTACAGTTTTCATACAAACTAATTGATTATTTTAGTGTAAAAATGATCTAATGACAACAGGGCGGCGCGGAGGGGGGAAGAGCGGGTGAGACGTGAGCGCCTCGGACGGAGGTGTTGGCGGGAGGGGCGGGAGTTAACTTTGTGAGTGGAGGACTGGAGGTCGGCAGGCGGAGGGTGCGGAGTGGCAACAACGCGTTAAATTACACTAGACGAAAACATACATTTAAAAAATTCATATCTCGAAAACTAGACACTTTAGAGAAACATTTTATTGGCTTTTTTGTCTAGGAAAAACATGAGGATTGCGCTGGCGAAATTAATGTACTCGCCGTTTTAACACCCTGTATATTGTTAAATTTTTGCGTGTCTCAAAATTTATATCGTGAGCTACGTTAGTACGTATAGCTACGCTCGCATACATGTGTATACATGCAGGGCGAGAGAGGGCAAGTCATGTGGCGCTGACCTGTCCTTTTATTTCATTAATCTATTACCAGCCTACTGCGTACGCTGCGCTGCGTACTGCGTACTGTGTGGGGCCGGTACTTTAAAAGAATAGCCCCACTGCATCTCTCCCCGTGTATGTCGTAAAAGGCGACTAAGGGATATGACTCCCTTCTTATATCACTAGGTGGTAGGGTTCAACCCGCCCAGGTTGGTACCACCGCACTGAATGAAAGGTCGGTCGAAACGGCTATGTAAATAGTTTGTGTTTTCCGTCCAGTTCAGTGTAGCCGGCACGACCGAAGGGAAGCACTGACGTGGCACCAAGTTCACCCGGTGTTATGGGCTGACATCACGGATGTTGTAGTTGATGTAGCCAAAGGTTTTTTTTTTTTTTTTTTATGGAAACTGACACGGACAAAGGTGTCAGTTTCCATAAAAAAAAAAGCCTTATCACCCCCGCAGAAGAGCTGTTTTACCCCGCCAGGGTAATTACCCCCAGGTTCGGAATCCAGGGTCTAGAAGCATGAAATTTTGCACAGGACTTCCTTATGCAATGTAGATGAGCACTAAGAAAGGATTTCTAACTAAACTAAAAGGACTAAGAAATTCATACCCTAAGTGGAAGGGAGGGTGAGGGGTGGAGGAAGGGAGGGAGAGAGTGAGAGAGGCTCGAATTATTGCGCCAACTCAAACCAGGTATGTTTGTAAGTAATGGAGTATGAGGTTACCTAGTTAGAATAGAATGCCTCACGGCATTAAGCTCGCCTATTGTGCATGATTCTCTAATATAAATATCTTTGTAATATTAAGACAGTAATCATATTTTAAATTGAGTTAAGATAGTACTGACGAAATTACCCTCTCCTTACATGTCGGGTTATTGCCCGACTACGTAATGATGTGCAGTAACATGGATGAAGTTCGGCCGATTAAATAAAATAGTCCTCAGCAGGAGATTAATAGTAACATTTCGTAATCAGTTCAGTGTAACCGACACGACCAAAGGGACGCATTGACATGGCACCTACTTGCGACAGTAATAAGCTGCAATGGGCTGACATCGCGGTATTTCAGGTGAAAATGAAGGCAACCATATTTTTATCAAATAATCGATTTATTTAGAAACTTAACTAGTAAATCTAACATGATATCCTATCTCCGTTTACTAGCCTAACTTAACTTACGCATGTAATTTGTTAAGACAACTTATAACTATCATCTTAAATTTACCTAGGCTACCAACTATTAAATATATAAAACGGTTGTCGAGAGCTGCTTGTGCCACTTGTGCAAGTACCTAAGCTTTGCTGCGAATCAATTCAGCATCGAACCAAGCGGATACATAAAATACTGGTTTGAACTCTGTCGCCTCTTTTTAGGCACGCAATCATCAATACATTCATAGATTTTTGAGTACAAATCCTCTACCGATTCATCCACATTGGTAAAACTGCAGACGCTGGACCAGTCAATAGTCCTGAGTTGGTTATGTAATTTAAGAAAATCAACTTTAAATAAGTCGTGCTCGTCGAGTATCGTCATTAGCTGAATGCAATGTAGCACAACCCGACACCGACACGGTGACGTAGAGTGGAGCGTGATGCGGGTCTTGCTTCACCAGCTCCTCCTCCGCCAGCTCTACCTTGACGCTCTCCTCCGGCAAGTTCGACCGCACTAGGTCTACTGACCCCAGACGTGCACGTTGCGAATAGCATTGTGATGAACGAGACCACAGAACGACTTAGAGCATTCAAAATGATTATGTAAAGCTTTCAACAACAGGTTACACAAACAAACAAAGGTAGGAACTAGACCCGCCTCCTCAGCACGAGCGGGAGTCCTCCCTTTATGGACTGGACGACGTTGGAGCGCGGGTCGACGAGCACTTGTCGCCGCCCGCCCGCCTCCGCCGGCGCCGGCTCCACCGAGAACCGATGCAGCACCGCCGCCATACCCGTCATCGACTGCATCAGACCCAGCCGCGTACCTGCAACAAAATATCAGTTAGTATTCACCCGGATTTGCGCGTCAACGAAAGATCACCTGCGTGCACAAAGTCCAATATGCAGGTGAAAAGAGAAAACATTTAGTAAACTGTGATCACCCAGGTGATAACCTTCACCTAGCTAGGTGAACAATGTAAGAAAGTGAAAAAAAAAACATAGAAATGTCTTGTTAAAACTGCGATTTACAAAAAATCCCTGAGGTCACCGATATTGTTATTTTTCTAAGAAGCAACTTTCTAGTAACATATTGCAAAACACAACAATTTGGGGTATTTCCTCAATCTAATAGCTTTGGAAGTCCTTAGGCACACTCAGGTTTTTATCCGTCTGTCTGTCTTGTATAAATAATACTGATGATATACTGACCTATGCATGCTCGTGAACCTTCCCCAAACGGCAGATACACGAACTTGTGCCTATCGTGGCTAGCCTCGGGCAGGAAGCGCGTGGGATCAAATTCTTCAGGATTCTTGAAGTACTTCTCATCATTATGAAGGGCCGCGATGGGAATGGTAATTCTAACGTCCTTGTCGATCCAAATTTTCGTACCGGGAATCTGATATCTTTTCGTGCACACCCTGTTCAGGATTCCCAGAGAAGGGAACATTCGCATACCCTCCTTGAAGGTGCATTCGAGATAGGTCATTTCCTTGACCGCTTCGTAGCAAAGTTTGTTATTGTACTTCGCCAGGACGCGATCGATCTCTTCTTGTGCAGTTTCCTGCACTTTCGGGTTGTAGGCGAGCTGATGCAGGGCGAAGCTCGTGGCTGAGGATGAGGTTTCGAAGCCGGCCGCGAAGAATATGAAGCTCTGTGCAGCCATCAACATGAGATCCAGCTCCTGTTCTACTACCTTCGGGGTTCCGTCGGCGTTGTGTTTCTCGATAGACTCAGCCACGATATTCCCGTGACTCCTCAGCTCAAGCATCAGATCGATGAAGTCATTGCGGCCGATCGGCTTGTAGTTCCTCTGCTCTAGGATTGTCCTGACTATTTGGACGAGGGAATCTTCCAGTGGCTGCGGGAACGGCTTGAGGCGCCCGCACGTCTTGGGGAATAACTCTTTCAGACAAAGTTTTATGGCTGCGTCGGTCGGAACTGTGAACACCTGCTTCCCGAGTTCTCGGAACTGGGAGCTGGAATCGTTTATCGAGTTCATTTTGATGCCAAATCCGCACGCGCCGATAAAGTCTGTGGTGAACCTCGCCATCAGCTCGCGCACGTTGTAGGGCTCGCCTCGCTCACATATCTGCTCGGTGAGCTGTTCCAGTTGTTCAGCGCACTCCACTATCAGCGGGAACATGTTCTTCAACTTGCCGCTGGTGAACGCCGGAGTCAGACGCTGCCGCAGGAGTTTCCACATGTCGCCATCAACGTGGAACAGATTCTTCAACATCGGTTCCACCTCGGGGTCCCTGCCGAGGCCGCGCGCATGGAAGTGTTGGAAGTCCGCGGTCAGTAGATGTCTTATGATGTCGGGATCTCTAACGACCAGCTCCGGGGTGAGGGCCCGGTAGAAACCGACGAGAGGTTCCTTCGGGAACTGCCGGTACAGGGCGGTCGCCACTTGGGTTCGGCTCTCTCGAAGAAGGTAGTTGTTGAAATTATTTCCGAAGAAAGGTATCGGCTGGTTGTGCGGAACGCTTCTGTTGTTCCAGTAGTTGAAGGTTCTTGTTCCATAGTAGTACAGAAGCACGCACAAGCATGCGAGAATGATTGGAAACATGTTGCACCGCTATCTAAGCTTGCTTACCCAATCTACGTATCGAGCGAGGGGTGTGGTCTCAAGTTTGAAGAGATAACGTTGAAAACTTGTTTTCGACTTGTGTATATGCAACGGTGTTGCTCGATAGATAATGCCAGTAGGATGTGCGGAATTGGCTTTATATACAGACAGCTCTGACCGTTTACCAAGTACCTACTGATATTGTTCACCCCCAAGGGTTCCGTGCTTTAAATGTTTTTTATTAATTTTTAATAAATTGGTTTGACGATAGCCGTATCGTTTTGCAGTGAACGTGAACATGCTTTTAAAAACCGGTTTCCAATTAAATAAAACAACTAAAACAAATTAGTATCTGAAAAATATTTCGATATTTCGCACTAATTACGAAGTAACACGTTGCTAGATTAACCAATTGCTATATTTAGCCGAGATGTAGGAAGTTGTTTAAATTAAATAAAAAATAAAATAAAATAAAGTCCCTAAAAATCCTCTTTGATTTTCTCGGTTGGTGGGAACTCTTGAGTGCGTGGTCACCGGACGCAATGAATTTTGCTGAAAGCATCGACAAGTCCCGTGACGTGCATAAGTCCCGACATAATGGATAAGTCCCGTGACGTGCGCGCCAGGCTTTATTGATGCGCCGCATAGCGTGGAAATGCAAAGAGGGAACGCTATAAGCATACTAGCGTAGTAAATGAGTGCTCAAATAAGGGGTGTAGCCGGAAAGCTCGAAAGCAGAAAGTGTGACTTCGGAACTTGGTTCTGACTAGATATGAGGTAAACATACTAAAAGTCCCCACCACTGGGGGGTGCGCCCTATTGGGGGGCACAAAGAAGGTCCCATTTTTCGGTTTTTCGCTTATATCTCGAAAACGGTGCATCATAGAAAAAACTGTTCAATTACAGAATAAGAGGTGATAAAATTCTCTACATCTTTGATATTATACACTATTTACCAATTCTCAATCGTTGTCGAGATATAAGGTCCGAAAAAAGGCCGATTTTATTTGCAAATAAAAGCAATGTATGACAAAAAACGTGAGGTAAAAAACTCATTTTGGAAATGAGAGTATAGAGTATATTGAGAGTATGTTTACCTCCTAACTAGTCAGAACAAGGTTCCGAAGTCAAACTTTCTGCTTTCGAGCCATTCGTGTTCTGGACTATACTAGGGACCGTGGCTGCCTCGGCGGACATGGAGGACATTTTTAATGTACAAGTAAATTGCTATATTATTTCAGAAATGTGGGTATTGTTTATTATAATTTTTATTAATTACTTTATTGTAAATTTCTAAACTGCGACACCTCATAATATAAACAAAATATTATATCGTAAAGTCGAAAAATTCAAACGTTAAATTTTAAATTTAACTTTTCTATAAATTTATGAATACTTATAAACTAAAATTATTTAAAGTATTATTATTAAATAACAAATAAATGCCGACGATTGATTGCCATTGAACCAGAAACTAAACTTGACTTTTCACTTTTTCAAGAAACGAATTTCTTGAACAATAAGCTAGTACCTACAAACTTAATTAACATACATACACTATAGGCACATACGGGTACAATTAATGGCGAAATATGTATTATTATGACTAGTTTTAATTTTCTAACTTTTTTGTCAAAGAGCGAGCAGGTAGGTGCATAATGTAACAGTAAAGTTAGGTAGTATGAGCGATACCACCGAGACATAATGCCAACAAAGAACAGGTTGGCTACGAGACCCCAGTGAAAGCAAAGTCCGCGCCAATATGATTTCTGCAAAGTCACCGTGACTTCTCTACTTTGTACCTAACGGATGCGTTGTGATAACTAGTTCGAAAAATTTCCAACAACCTCTTTCAAATTATCTTTAGTAAACTTTGGACTTGTTAGTGGAAACAGCAAGAATACTAATCTACTAACCAGGTGTTTAAATTATAACTATAAATAATACCCTGCGAAGTTTCTTTCGGGTTCTTCTTCTTAGGTGTATTGTGGATTATTGTGGATTGGATAGAACAAATTGTGACAAGTTCGGATGCAGTCTTAATGCCCTAAGAAAGCTCGATAAGTAATAAACAACAACGACCCAAAGAAAGATGCGCCAGTATGAAAGGTTATCGGCAAGAAATAGAGCGAAAACAAACAACGGTGGGCGAGTCAGATTTTCCCAATAACCCTTTTATCTTTAAGTCTAAAATAAAATTATTTACAGAAGTGAAATTAGAACGCTCTGCTTACGTGTGTGCTGTCAGTTTCCTCTCATATACAGCCTCGGGTCGTGCATGTACAAAGGCACCTGTTGTTAGACCGTCACGGCGATCTACTCAATGCTCGCAAAGCAACGACCCCAATAGCACAATAGCGTCTTTCTTTACCATAAGGGCACAGCACACGGGGCACGAGCCCAGGGCCTCCGACATCAAGGGGGCCCCCCGGGGCACAGATTACTTAATAGTTACTTCGTAACAGATAAATCACTTCATAGAAAATGTTCCTACCTTCGGGCTTTAATAGCCTACTGTTTCACGTCGCCAATCGCTGCGTGCGAAAATGTACTTTAACGATCGAGTGTAAAGTGGTTATTGCTTTGCAGCTGCGCGCAGTTGCGTGGGCGAGCGTCTATATGTATACTTCGCGCGGCTAACGAATTTCCACTGAAATAGACCGCCGGCGGCGGCCACCGGCGGCGGCCCTGCCGCCCGAGGCTGAGCCGCCTGAGGCCTGCCCGGGCCCCCCTTGATGTTGATGAAATTTTTTCCGCCGCTCGTATTAGTTATCATAGGACGCGCCAACTCACTCTCACAAGAAAAAAATTGCTCTTTGAAAACTACATTACCAACGATCGCTTAGTTCTATAACTAATTGAGTGAATTGAGTATAGTATCAGCTGTCTCAAAGCTGTATTTAGAAATTTTTTTTATATATAGCAGCTCAAACGCCAGAAAATTCTCAGATACCCGATAGAAATAAATTAATTACAATTAAACGGTACAGAAGTCCGAAGAGTATAATCAGCACTGTGTCTCACTTTTGTGGACTACGAGAAAGCCTTTGACTCTATCTATCGAAACCTGGCTGTTATGGAATCCTTACAGCGATGCCAAACCGATTGGCGATACATTGACTAAGTTTCATTTCTTAAAAGTGTATATTATTGTAGTTAAGTAATATTGTATTACAATTACTAAATAAAAGTTATACTTTTGTATTATTGTTTTTTTTATTCACATTTTTTTATTTCTAAAGACGGCCCCTAATTGTTTTGTGCCCAAGGGCCCCTGCATGGCCTAAGACGGCCCTGCAATAGCACCTGTCACGCACGCCCGCGCCCCGCCGCCCGGTCGGCATGGCATCCGCAGCCCTTGTTCGAAACCGAACGCTTTTGGGCGTCGTCGTCGTCCTCAACAATCCACGCTGACGGCACCAACCAAGTGTCTCGCGTATCCATAAAAAAGAAGAACTTCGTGAATATTATGGAAAGGCTATGAGAAAAAACCTTTTTTAAAAGAAAAGCGAACAAGGGTGTCTTCGCCCAATAGTCTGTTGGGAATATAATCAAACAGCCGAAATAACAACTTCTAACGACATTAGGTACTCTCAGCGATGACCACGAGGTGACCAAAAAGATTGTCGTCTAAACACGTCTTTAAACAAATTATGTAGGTAATCCAATATGAATGGAGTCAGAGGGGAAGGCGGATTAGCCAAAATCATCTTCGAAAAGAAGGTGCCATACCGGATACTTTAGGAGGAAACACAGCCGAGGCTTTTAAAGCCTCCACGTTAGGCTTCCACACGATCATTCAAATGTAATTTCTGGGTTTCAAAATTCTGGTGAGTGAGTGACCTGCTGGAGTCATCTTAATCAGCTAATCAATTTTGTTATTTGTGAAGAATTATTGTCCGCTCCGACTCCGATGTTGGAAAGCATTGATTGTAAGGGAAACCTTTGCAATTTCTAGGTAATTATTTAATTCTAAATGTTTGCGTGTGATCTGTCTGAGAGCATAATAATTTATTGACTGTGTGGCGACCCCGCCGTCATGTGTGGTATTTCTTTAGTTAACTGCACAGCTCCAGGGATGTGTAGTATTTCTACAGTAAACTGCACAGCTCCAGGGATGTGTAGTATTTCTACAGTAAACTGCACAGCTCCAGGGATATGTGGTATTTCTACAGTAAACTGCACAGCTCCAGGGATGTGTAGTATTTCTACAGTAAACTGCACAGCTCCAGGGATGTGCAGTATTTCTACAGTAAACTGCACAGCTCCAGGGATGTGTGGTATTTCTTTCGTTAACTACACAGCTCCAAGGATGTGTGGTATTTCTACAGTAAACTGCACAGCTCCAGGGATGTGCAGTATTTCTACAGTAAACTGCACAGCTCCAGGGATGTGTGGTATTTCTATAGTTAACTGCACAACTTCACGGATGTGTGAAATTTCTACTGTAAACTGCACAGCTCCAGGGATGTGTAGTATTTCTACAGTAAACTGCACCGCTCCAGGGATGTGTGGTATTTCTTTCGTTAACTGCACCGCTCCAAGGATGTGTGGTATTTCTACAGTAAACTACACAGCTCCAAGGATGTGTGGTATTTCTACAGTAAACTGCACAGCTCCAGGGATGTGTGGTATTTCTTTCGTTAACTGCACAGCTCCAAGGATGTGTGGTATTTCTACAGTAAACTGCACAGCTCCAGGGATGTGTAGTATTTCTACAGTAAACTGCACAGCTCCAGGGATGTGTGGTATTTCTACAGTAAACTGCACCGCTCCAGGGATGTGTAGTATTTCTACAGTAAACTGCACAGCTCCAGGGATGTGTGGTATTTCTACAGTAAACTGCACAGCTCCAGGGATGTGTGGTATTTCTACAGTAAACTGCACCGCTCCAGGGATGTGTAGTATTTCTACAGTAAACTGCACAGCTCCAGGGATGTGTGGTATTTCTACAGTAAACTGCACCGCTCCAGGGATGTGTAGTATTTCTACAGTAAACTGCACAGCTCCAGGGATGTGTGGTATTTCTACAGTAAACTGCACAGCTCCAGGGATGTGTGGTATTTCTTTCGTTAACTGCACAGCTCCAGGGATGTGTGGTATTTCTACAGTAAACTACACAGCTCCAGGGATGTGTGGTATTTCTACAGTAAACTGCACAGCTCCAGGGATGTGTGGTATTTCTACAGTAAACTGCACAGCTCCAGGGATGTGTAGTTTTTTTTGTACAGTAAACTGCACAGCTCCAGGGATGTGTGGTATTTCTACAGTAAACTGCACCGCTCCAGGGATGTGTAGTATTTCTACAGTAAACTGCACAGCTCCAGGGATGTGTGGTATTTCTACAGTAAACTGCACAGCTCCAGGGATGTGTGGTATTTCTACAGTAAACTGCACCGCTCCAGGGATGTGTAGTATTTCTACAGTAAACTGCACAGCTCCAGGGATGTGTGGTATTTCTAAAGTAAACAGCACCGATCCAGGGATGTGTAGTATTTCTACAGTAAACTGCACAGCTCCAGGGATGTGTAGTATTTCTACAGTAAACTGCACCGCTCCAGGGATGTGTAGTATTTCTACAGTAAACTGCACAGCTCCAGGGATGTGTAGTATTTCTACAGTAAACTGCACCGCTCCAGGGATGTGTAGTATTTCTACAGTAAACTGCACAGCTCCAGGGATGTGTGGTATTTCTACAGTAAACTGCACCGCTCCAGGGATGTGTAGTATTTCTTTCGTTAACTGCACAGCTCCAAGGATGTGTGGTATTTCTACAGTAAACTACACAGCTCCAAGGATGTGTGGTATTTCTACAGTAAACTGCACAGCTCCAGGGATGTGTAGTATTTCTACAGTAAACTGCACAGCTCCAGGGATGTGTAGTATTTCTACAGTAAACTGCACAGCTCCAGGGATGTGTAGTATTTCTACAGTAAACTGCACAGCTCCAGGGATGTGTAGTATTTCTACAGTAAACTGCACAGCTCCAGGGATGTGTGGTATTTCTACAGTAAACTGCACAGCTCCAGGGATGTGTAGTATTTCTACAGTAAACTACACAGCTCCAAGGATGTGTGGTATTTCTACAGTAAACTGCACAGCTCCAGGGATGTGTAGTATTTCTACAGTAAACTGCACAGCTCCAAGGATGTGTGGTATTTCTATAGTTAACTGCACAACTCCACGGATGTGTGAAATTTCTCTGGAAAACTGCACAGCTCCAGGGATGTGTGAAATTTCTACAGTAAACTGCACAGCTCCAGGGATGTGGCTATGTCAATAGTTTGTGTTTTCCGTCCAGTTCAGTGTAGCCGGCACGACCGAAGGGAAGCACTGACATGACACTTAGTTCACCCGGTGTTATGGGCTGACATCACGGATGTTGTAGGTGGTGTAGCCAACCGTGTCAGTTTTCATTAAAAAAAAACATTAAGTACAAGTAAATATACAGTAAAATTAATAATGTAAATGTATTTATTCTTCAAAAGGCGTATCAATAAATAAGACAACAACCTGTTTTTGGTCCGCCTTGTATGTAGCTGGCATCCGCGCGCGCGCCGCCGCGCCGCGCCGCCGTGGTGGTTGGTTGGGCCTCCATAGTACAGGCGAAGAACTCAAACTGAGTATGATAATCGAAGACATCATGGTTGAGTATGATACTCGGATATAATATACTCTAGAATGAATTTAAAGTTTCTATAGGAAAATAGAGATGGTTCTACAAGGTAGACAAGAACTCATTAGGTAGGTGCAGTGCTTTGCATCAGCCTCTTTCATGGCTCTTTGTAATATAGCCGAAAATGTAAAGACAGTAAACAAAATTATTATGAAGAATCACAATGACTTCTCACTTCGCTTTCATTCATTTCATTCACACTGTTCTACTCGTATCAGTCGATCTGAGATAAGCGAAAGAAAATAATCTTGGACTTGTAAACTCCGTATATTGTAAACTCCGCCGGATATTCCAAAGATTTAAACATCCTATCTTATCGCCGGAACAAAGATTACTGAATGTAATCATTACATATTCAATAAATACTTAATCTGGCCCGGAACCTAACAAAAGTACAATGTGCATTGAACCTCGAACCCCCGCTATCATGTTCATTAATGACGGCAATAGGTTATTTATATAACGAGTGCAGTATACATCCTGATGTAAGCATATACAGGCTGTTCGGCACATCGACCGAGATTTTTTTTTTTTTGTAGATAAGTGGGGTCATTTGCAACTTTTTGACCCATGATACCTTTTGTCAGATGTCACGTGGTATCGAGATACGATTTTTGTTTCCTTATTTTTGAAAATTACCAAAATTCCAGCTTTAAACCCTTGTAACTTTTTTGTTTATGATTTTATCAGCACGAAATAAAATTGATTGAATTTTACGATGTATCCTTGTTCTAGAAAAAATATTATTTGATGAAATTAAACCCATGAAAAGTCCCGAGAACGAGTAAAAATATGACAAAATGTTAAATTCTTAATTCATTAAAAAAAAACTGACACCAATAGATAGCTTCATTTTATTTTAAAACTAGCTTTTGCCCGCGGCTTCGCTCGCGTGAAATTCGTATTTCAAAGGAAGAAAGTAAGTAACTAAGGGCGAGCTGGGTTCAGGTAAACGATAAACCTTCTCAACTAAAGTAAGTAACTAACGGCGAAGCTTCAGGCTGAGCTGCATTCTGGAAGACAATAAACCTTCTCGAAGAAAGTAAGTAACTAAGGGCGAGGCCGAAGGCCGAGCTGCGTTCAGGAAGACTATAAACCTTCTTGAAGAAAGTAAGTAACTGAGGGCGAGGCCGAAGGCCGAGCTGCGTTCAGGAAGACGATAACCTTTTCGAAGAAAGTAAGTAACTAAGGGCGAGGCCGAAGGCCGAGCTGCGTTCAGGAACACCTTCTCGAAGAAATTAAGTCATTGAGGGCGAGGCCGAAGGCCGAGCTGCGTTCACGAAGAATATAAACCTTTTTAATGAAAGGATGTAACAGAGGGCGAGGCCTAAGGCCGAGCTGCGTTCAGGAAGACCATAAAACTTCTCGAAGAAAGTAAGTAACTAAGGGCGAGGCCGAAGGCCGAGCTGCGTTCAGGAAGACTATAAACCGTCTTGAAGAAAGTAAGTAACTATCGCCCATAGTTACTTACTGTCATCGAGAAGGTTTAGCGTCTTCCAGGATACAGCTCGGCCTTCGGCCACGCCCTTAGTTACTTACTTTCTTCGAGAAGGATTATAGTCTTCCTGAACGCAGCTCGACCTTAGGCCTCACCCTCAGTTACTTACTTTCTCCGAGAAGGTTTATGGTCTTCCTGAACGCAGCTCGGCCTTCGGCCTCGCCCTCTGTTACTTACTTTCATTAAAAAGGTTTATATTCTTCCTGAACGCAGCCGGCCTTCGGCCTCGCCTTTAGTATGTTACTTACTTTCTTTGAGAATGTTTATTGTTCATCTAAATCCAGTTCACCCTCCGGCCCCGGCCTAATTTACTTACTTTCTTCTTTTGAAATACGAATTTCACGCGAGCGAATCCGCGGGAAAAAGCTATCGATATTTAAATAAGAAACTTCAGTTAAAATAAATCAAATACTTTAGATACCTAACTAAGTAAAATACTCCACTTATTAGCGTAACCGGAACTGAATTTTATTTGGCCTATCCTGTGTCTCGTATAGCTAAATGTGCGTGTACTAATTTTAATCGAATTTAGATGATCGGCTTAAATTGTATGGAGGACTTTTTTTAGAAACTATTTAAGGGAAACAACCAAATTCGATTTAAACGCAAATATGATAATAAACTATCGTTTATCTTATACTAGCTTTTGCCCGCGGCTTCGCTCGCGTGGAATTCGTATTTCAAAGAAGAAAGTAAGTAACTAAGGCCGATCTGCGTTAAGGTAAACGATAAACCTTCTCAACTAAAGTAAGTAACTAAGGGCGAGGCCGAAAGCCGAGCCGCGTTCAGGAAGACGATAAACCTACTCAAAGAAAGTAAGTAATTGAGGGCGAGGCCGAAGGCCGAGCTGCGTACAGGAAAACTATAAACCTTCTTGAAGAAAGTAAGTAACTGAGGGCGAGGCCGAAGGCCGAGCTGCGTTCAGGAAGACGATGACCTTTTCGAAGAAAGTAAGTAACAGAGGGCGAGGCCGAAGGCCGAGCTGCGTTCAGAAAGACCATAAACCTTCTCGATGAAAGTAAGTAACTAAGGGTGAGGCCGAAGGCCGAGCTGCGTTCAGGAAGACTATAAACCTTCTTGATGAAAGTACGTAACTGAGGGCGAGGCCGAAGGCCGAGCTGCGTTCAGGAAGACATTGACCTTTTCGAAGAAATTAAGTAATTGAGGGCGAGGCCGAAGGCCAAGCTGCGTTCAGGAAGACTATAAACCTTCTTGAAGAAAGTAAGTAACTGAGGGCGAGGCCGAAGGCCGAGCTGCGTTCAGGAAGACATTGACCTTTTCGGAGAAAGTAAGTAACAGAGGGCGAGGCCGAAGGCCGAGCTGCGTTCAGGAAGACTATAATCCTCCTCGATAAAAGTAAGTAACTAACGGCGAGGCCGAAGGCCGAGCTGCGTTCAGGAAGACTATAAACCTTTTCGAAGAAATTAAGTAATTAAGACTAAGTAAGTAAGACTATAAACCGTCTTGAAGAAAGTAAGTAACTATCGCCCATAGTTACCTACTGTCTTCGAGAAGGTTTAGCGTCTTCCAGGATACAGCTCGGCCTTCGGCCACGCCCTTAGTTACTTACTGTCTTTGAAAAGGACTTCCTGAACGCAGCTTGACCTTCGGCCTCGCCTCAGTTACTTACTTTCTTCTTTTGAAATACGAATTTCCTCTCCCTCTCCCTCTCCCTCTCCCTCTCCCTCTCCCTCTCCCTCTCCCTCTCCCTCTCCCTCTCCCTCTCCCTCTCCCTCTCCATTCCCAGCCCCCTTCCCCCCTCCCCCCTCCCCTCCCCCGCCCCCTTTACTGTAATATACACTTAATTTACAGGAAAACGTAAACGAAAATCCCAATCCTTCTAGTTCTCACAGAAAACGCGATGGTACGGAACCCTCTTTACGCGAGTTCGACTCGAACTTGACCACTTTAAAAAAAAAAATTTACCATGGGATATACACTTAATTTACAGGAAAACGTAAACGAAAATCCCAATCCTTCTAGTTCTCACAGAAAACGCGATGGTACCGAACCCTCTTTACGCGAGTTCGACTCGAACTTGACCACTTTTAAAAAAAATTGTTACCATGGGATATACACTTAATTTACAGGAAAACGTAAACGAAAATCCCAATCCTTCTAGTTCTCACAGAAAACGCGATGGTACGGAACCCTCTGTACGCGAGCTCGGCTCGAACTTGACCACTTTTTTTAAAAATTATGTTACTCCGGGATATACACTACCCATAAACGAAGTTTCGTCCAAATCCGTCCAGCCGTTCAGGCGTGAAAGAGGAACAAACAAACAAACAAACAAACAAACAAACAAACAAACATACTTTCACATTTATGATATTAGTGAGATGAGATGAGAAGAAGTGAGATGAGATGAGATGAGATTCTCCCTCTCCCTCTCCCTCTCCCTCTCCCTCCTCCTCTCCCTCCCATCCCCCTCCCCTCCTCCTCCCCTCTCCCTCCCCCTTTACAGCAAACGGGATGGTACGGAACCCTCTTAACGCGAGCCCGACTCGAACTTGACCACTTTTTTTTTTAAATATGTTACCATGTAATATACACTTAATTTACAGAAAAACCTAAACGAAAATCCTAAGCCTTCTAGTTCTCACAGAAAACGCGATGGTACGGAACCCTTTTTACGCGAGATCGACTCGAACTTGTCCACTTTAAAACAAATTATGTTATCATGGGATATACACTTAATTTACATGAAAACTTAAAAGAAAATCCCAATCCTTCTCACAAAAAACGCGATGGTACGGAACCCTCTTTACGCGACCCCGACTCGAACTTGACCACAATTTTTAAAAAAATTATGTTACCGTGGGATATACACTTAATTTACAGGAAAACATAAAAGAAAATCCCAATCCTTCTAGTTCTCACAGAAAACGCGATGGTACGGAACCCTCTTTACGCGACCCCGACTCGAACTTGACCACAATTTTTTTTAAAATTATGTTACCGTGTGATATGTACTTAATTTACAGGAAAACATAAAAGAAAATCCCAATTTACAGGAAAACATAAAAGAAAATCCTAATCCTTCTAGTTCTCACAGAAAACGCGATGGTACGGAACCCTCTTTACGCGAGGTCGACTCGAACTTGACCACTTTTTTTTTAAATTATGTTACTCCGGGATATACACTACCCCTATACGAAGTTTCGTCAAAATCCGTCCAGCCGTTCAGGCGTGAAAGAGGAACAAACAAACAAACAAACAAACAAACAAACAAACAAACAAACATACTTTCACATTTATGATATTATATACAGGGTGTCCCAGAAACCGACGATAATCCTTTAACAGGAGATAGGGCTGCTAATTACCTCTCAAAATATCTAATTTTAGGTTTAGTAAAAATGGCTTAGTTTTTGAGATATTGTCATTTTTGTAAAAATCCAAAATTTTCTCCCTCAGCTCATTTTTTTAAATGCTACGAGTACAAATGTAAGATTTTCTTAAATCTAGTTTTTGTGAAATATTCCCGAAAAGTAAGGCTTTCACACGGTATAATAAATTTTTTTATGTTTAATCCTGTTTAGCTGCAAAACGACTTAAGAGCCACATGTTAAAAAAATTTCAGCCTCATCCTTTGAGTTTGGCCCTTCGCGGTGAAAAAAAAAATTACTACACTAAAGTGGCATTATGCAAGAAAAATACGCCCATCTAATGTAGTTTTTAAAATGGTACATCACTTACCGCTTTGCCCAATAATTTATGAGATATTGTTCTTTAACTGCAAAAAGACCTCGGAATTTGATAACTGTTCTACCAACTACGAATTGGAATAAAATAAACACTTGAAGTAAATTGGTCTTTATTAACCTGTTAAAGTAGATGTTCAAATTGTTTACCACCTGCAAAAATGCTAGCTCGACATCTTCTCACAAATGCCCGGTTGATGCGTCGAGCATGTACTCGATGCAAGTGCAGATACGTCCACCTATGCTATGTAAATAGTTTGTGTTTTCCGTCCAGTTGACTATAGCCGGCACGACCGAAGGGAAGCACTGACGTGGCACCAAGTTCACCCGGTGTTATGGGCTGACATCACGGATGTTGTAGGTGATGTAGCCAACCATGTCAGTTTACATAAAAAAAAACTTTCTGTAATTCTTTCTTTGAGCTCTATCAAGTTTTCCACCGGTTTCCCGTAAACTTTTTCTTTTAAATAGCCCCAATAATAAAGATCTAACGGATTTAAATCCGGTGATCTAGACGTCCGGTCTATCTGTGGGGATGCAAGTGGCTAGGAGGCAAGAAGACGTCCGTTGAATAGTAGAGACTTTAAACGGGCGAATTATCTTGAGTTTCTGAAACAGGAGCTTCAGAGCCTTTTAGAAGATGTACCTATTGGCCATACGGAGGTGGTTGCAAAATGATGGCTGCCCAACCCATTACGCTAGAGAAGTGCGTAATTTTTTAGACCAAGCATATCCCCACAGATGGATCGGAGGTGGACGTATCTGCACTTGCATCGAGTACTTGCTCGACGCATCGACCGGGCATTTGTGAGAAGATGTCGAGCTAGCATTTGTGCAGGTTGTAAACAATTTGAACATCTACTTTAACAGGTTAATAAAGACCAATTACTTCAAATGTTTATTTTATTCCAATTCGTAGTTGGTAGAACAGTTATCAAATTCCGAGGTCTTTTTGCAGTTAAATAACAATATCTCATAAATTATTGGGCAAAGCGGTAAGTGATTTACCATTTTAAAAACTACATTAGATGGGCGTATTTTTTTTGCATAATGCCACTTTAGTGTAGTAATTTTTTTTTTCACCGCGAAGGGCCAAACTCAAAGGATGAGGCTGAAATTTTTTTAACATGTGGCTCTTAAGTCGTTTTTCAGCTAAACAGGATTAAACATAAAAAAATTAATTATACCGTGTGAAAGCCTTACTTTTCGGGAATATTTGACAAAAACTAGATTTAAGAAAATCTTACATTTGTACTCGTGGCATTTAAAAAAATGAGCTGAGGGAGAAAATTTTGGATTTTTACAAAAATGACAATATCTCAAAAACTAAGCCATTTTTACTAAACCTAAAATTAGATATTCTGAGAGGTAATTAGCAGCCCTATATCCTGTTAAAGGATTATCGTCGGTTTCTGGGACACCCTGTATATATATACAGGGTGTCCCAAAAGTCAACGTCATCCCTTGGAGGGCTGATAGGCCAGCTCAGGACTGACCAGAATATCACAATATGACCTTAATAAAAAATCGTTAGTTTTCGAGATATTTTGACTTTTATTAATTTTGTCAAAATCGACACCCTAGATCAGTTTTTCGAGTGCCACAGGTACAAAATTCCATATTCTAAGATTCTATTTTTTGTTACGCAACCCTGTATAGCAATGCTATTGATCACAGTTCAAAAAAGAAAAAAAAATTATCGTGCTATACCCCTAAAAATTTTTTTTTTGTCTGATTCATAGTAATTTATTTTTTAATAGTCAATTTCGACCCTTCATACTGTAAAAAAAATTTACCAAGTTAAACTGGCAATTTATTTAAAAAAATTGCTCGTTTAGTGTGGTCTTCAAAATGGTATAACATTTGCTATATTTTGTTTTAGAAAAAAATATATTGCCATTTTAGTGCAAAAGGAGCTTGTTGTAAATGTATTTCAGTAATTAGTAATTTGAATAAAAACACTTGTTAAATTTAAGCGACCGGTATTTATTTAAAACTAAACAAAACACAAATAAACATCAAATAGTGTGTTCAAATTGCCTTCCACCAAGTCGAATGCAAGAACGACATCTTTTTAAGAAAGATCTTTTTATTAGTCTTGCACTTCCTGCCACATTTATTTGTTGTGCTGCTTCATTAATGCGGTGCTTCAATTCATTTACGTTATTTATAGGTTTTGCATAGACCTTCTCCTTTAGGTGACCCCAGTAATAAAAATCAAGGGGATTTAAATCCGGGGACCGGGGAGGCCACAAAATGGGACTAAGACGGCCGATCCATCTCTCTTGATAAGCTTGATCCAGATAATTTCTCACTCCTCGTGCATAATGAGCTGGGCAGCCATCATTTTGAAACCACATTGCCCTGCGTGTGGCCAAAGGCACATCCTCCAACAGATTTGGCAGTTGATTTTCTAAAAAATCAAGATAAATTTCCCAGTTTAGATTTTCAGGTAATTCAAAGGGGCCAATTACTTGGCCGTTGAAGATGCCAGTCCACAGATTAACTTTAAAGCGATACTGTGATCTTTCTTCTCGCATTGAATGTGGGTTTCCAAGTGCATAACTATGTAGATTGTGCATGTTCATGAAGCCATCTTTTTTGAATGTGCTTTCATCTGTCCATAAAATTTTATCTAAGAAATCTGGTTCTTCTCTATGTTTCTGCAGCATTGTTCGGCAAAACTGGACACGTTGTGCGTAGTCACGAGGAAGCAATGCTTGCACACGTTGCACATGATATGGGTGGTATTGATACCGTCGCGTAATTATATTTACAGTAGATTTCGATATCCCTGTATGGCTTTCAATTGCTCGCGCCCATGTAGTCGGATCATTTTCAATTTCTTGTAAAACGTGCTCATCGTAATCCATACGTGGTCTTCCAATTCTAGCGCGATTGTGAGGCATTCTGCCTTCTCCATATGCCAGGTGGACATTTATGAACACGCGATGATCAGGATATCTCAAGGCATTCGGGTATCTTTCGCGATACAGGTTAGCTGCAGCAACACCATTGCCCCTGCATTCGCCATAAATGTAATGCATGTTAGCGTATTCCTGAGCAGTATACTGATACGGCATCGCGAGTAGTAACACGCGTATCAAAAGCGTAACAAAAACACAGAGACCACAAAAAGGCCAGGTCAGTACGTTATTATCTCCAATACAAGAAGTTCAAATCACTAGACATCAAGTAGGCAACACACAAGTCCAGATAGCGCACACTACAGAACGTGACGAAACGATGCACACGAAAATTGCATTTAAAGAAGTAGCGTAACATACTGCTAAATTACGGCGTCACTACCTTTCTCACTCTTACTCATGTCACTATCTCACTGTAAAGTCAAACGACGTTACTCTAATTCTAAATTCAAACTACAAAATTAAGCCGAATTTAGCAAAATTGTTTAAAAGTGATAGCCGGGTTCATTCGAATTACTAATATCTGAAATACATTTACAACAAGCTCCTTTTGCACTAAAATGGCAATATCTTTTTTTTTAAAACAAAATATAGCAAACGTTATACCATTTTGAAGACCACACTAAATGAGCAATTTTTTTAAATAACTTGCCAGGTTAACGTGGTAAATTTTTTTTACAGTATGAAGGGTCGAAATTGACTATTAAAAAATAAATTACTATGAATCAGACAAAAAAAAAATTTTTAGGGGTATAGCACGATATTTTTTTTTTCTTTTTTGAACTGTGATCAATAGCATTGCTATACAGGGTTGCGTAACAAAAAATAGAATCTTAGAATATGGAATTTTGTACCTGTGGCACTCGAAAAACTGATCTAGGGTGTCGATTTTAACGAAATAAATAAAAGTCCAAATATCTCGAAAACTAACGATTTTTTATTAAGGTCATATTGTGATATTCTGGTCAGTCCTGAGCTGGCCTATCAGCCCTCCAAGGGATGACGTTGACTTTCGGGACACCCTGTATATTAGTGAGATGAGAAGTTCGCTAGTTTGCGCCCTTTCCAACCACATGTCATACAAATAATTCACTATGTGGCCTACATTAGGCACAGAGACAGAACAGAACGACAAAATTAGGGATAATTTGCAAGAGGGCCCGCGCGACCGGTACATGTTCTAAATTTGAAAATGCTCCCGAAAACGCTCTCAATACGGGACGCGACCACCGATTAGTGCCCGTGTTGTCGTTCTCTTCTGTCTCTGTGCCTAATTTTGACCACATAGTGAATTATTTGTATGACATGTGGTATACCGTTGGAAAGGGCGTACTAGCGAACTTTTCAAAAGAAAATGAAGCTATCTATTGGTGTCAGTTTTTTTTTTTGACATTTTGTCATATTTTTACTCGTTCTCGGGACTTTTCATGGGTTTAATTAACCCTGTATAACAAAGCACACTGGCGGCCGTGGACAGGAAAACGGAGTGTGGGAAGAAGACCACCATCCACCGCCAGGTGGGACGACGAACGACACGTCAGTCAAGTAGGTACGTCGGGGAAGTAGTGGTTCCGTACCGCTGAAGGCCGGGAGGACTAGAGGAAAATTGGAGAGGCGTATGTCTAGCAGTGGACGCTTACACTCTGACTGACTGACTGAAAGCATATAAAGTGTAAAATACACATATCAATACTAATAATAAATCTGTAAGGGATGGTCATGGAGTAAGTTACTTTGTTTTAGGAAATATTGAGTTTGTAGTCTCTATGTATGATACTAAAGCTAAATTGACGATTTTTAGAAATCTTTTCTGTATGTATGTATGTATGTTCCGCCATAACTCTTAAGCCGATCATCCGAATTCGATGAAACTTTGTACAAGCACATTTAACTATATGGGACACAGGATAGGCTACATAAAATTCAGTTCCGGTTACGCTAAGATGTGGCTCCCATACAAACCGATATGTTCAATTGTTCAATCCGCGCGTCTTAGTACTATACATAGGTATTTACGGAGTGAGCGGCAGTTGGCGGCGCGGCGGGCGGCGCGGCGCGGGGCAGGCGCGGCCTATAAACTCAACAGCGAACCAAGCAGCCGCACTATATTCCTCTTTCACGCAAAAACTACTGAACAGATTTTGATGACCCTTTACAGTACTATAGCTTATACATCAAAAAGGCTATAATTTATAAAGTCATTGTGTAAATTTGCCCAAATATCGATAAATGTCAAGTAAGTCGGAAAAAATCCTGCCTTCTGAGAGCTATCTCGGCGTGCGCTGCATAAACCGTTAGAGTTACACGAAGATAGTGCATGGTGAGGTTGTTTCTCTAAAATAGTTCTAAAAAAAAGTCCGCGACAGCATATATCTACCTTTTATGTGGAAGCCACTATAGCCAAAATAGTGAACCAAAAATACATTTAAATTGGATACTGTATTTACAATGCACATTTTATAGTTTTGAATTAATTCTTATCGAAATACATACTTTTATCGCTTCTGGTATTTAAAGTAGATAAACTTTGGCTGTTACACTAAGTAATTTGGACAAATAGTTTAAAAGTTACGACGATGAGAATGTGTTGAAATAAGTGCAAACAAAATAAGGTCATAGATTATAAGTTTATTGTCTATGCTGTGCTCTACTGAAATATGTCCGCCCAAGCGGTGTAGTGTTGTGTTGCTCCGTATAAATTAAAATAATAAAAGTCTGCTTGAACAACGTTTGCCTTCTCACAGCACATAACCACAGCATATATATGGCTAAAGCAGTATGGAAACTACGTACAAAACGATCGAAACGACGCACTCACACACACGCGCGCCTCAACAAGGCCCCGAAGCGAATGTCGCAAACAATCAGTCGCGGGTGCCGCGTCCGGGTGGTCGTGTTTGTTTTTGTTGCATGCGCCACGGACAGTCCGCGATCTTTTAGAATGCAAAAAAATTTTTACAAACGTTTTTCGACTGTTGTCACTTTATATTAACTTTTGACAAATGTTGACAACTTTTGTCAACTTTTCTCATCTTTTGCCAACTTCTGTCACATTTTGTCAACTTTTATCGACTGTTGTCAACTCTTGTCAAGTTTTGTAAACTTTTGAGAACTTTTGTCAACTCTCGGTAACTTATGTCAACTCTTGTCAACTTTTGTCAACTTTTCTTATCTTTTGCCAACTTCTGTCACCTTTTGTCAACTTGTATCGACTGTTGTCAACTCTTGTCAAGTTTGTAAACTTTTGAGAACTTTTGTCAACTGTCAGTAACTTATGTCAACTCTTGTCAACTTTTGTCAACTTTTCTTACCTTTTGCCAACTTCTGTCACCTTTTGTCAACTTTTATCGACTGTTGTCAACTCTTGTCAATGTTTGTCAACCTTGGTCAACTTTTGTCAACTTTCGTCAATATTTGTCAACTTTTGTCATCTTTTGTCAACTTTTATCGACTGTTGTCAACTATTGTCAATGTTTATCAACCTTGGTCAACTTTTGTCAACTATTGTAAACATTTGTCAACTTTTGTCATCTTTTGTCAACTTTTATCGACTGTTGTCAACTCTTGTCATTGTTTGTCAACCTTGGTCAACTTTTGTCAACTTTCGTCAACTTTCGTCATCTTTTGTCAACTTTTATCGACTGTTGTCAACTCTTGTCAATGTTTGTCCACCTTGGTCAACTTTTGTCAACTTTCGTCAACATTTGTCAACTTTTGTCATCTTTTGTCAACTTTTATCGACTGTTGTCAACTCTTGTCAATGTTTGTCAACCTTGGTCAACTTTTGTCAACTTTCGTCAACATTTGTCAACTTTTGTCATCTTTTGTCAACTTTTATCGACTGTTGTCAACTCTTGTCAACGTTTGTTAACCTTTGTCGGCTTTCGGCACTTTCGTCATCTTTTGTCAACTTTTGCCAACTTCTCTCAGCTTTTGTCAGCTTTTATCTTATTTTAACCACTGTTGTCAACTTTTGTCACTTTTATGAACTTTTGTCAGCTTTCGTTCACAAGGAGTTGACAAAAGTTGACAAGAGTTAACGAAAGTTGACAAACTGGACAAAAGATGGGAAAAGTTGACGAAAGTTGACAAACAGCTGACATAAGTTGACAAACGTTGACAAAATTTGAAAAAAGTTGACAATACTTAGTTGACATTAATTAACAATAGTTGACGAAAGTTGACAAACGTTGACAAGAGTTGACAAAAGTTCACGAAAGCTGACAAAAGTTCATAAAAGTGACAGAACTTGGCAAAAGTTGACAATAGTGGTTAAAAGTTGACAGAAGTTAGTAAAAGTTGACAAAAGATGACGAAAGTTGACAAAAGTTGACGGCAGCTGGCCTAAGTTCGTAAAAGGACAGAAGTTGGCAAAAGTTGACAAAAATTTCGGAAAGTTGACAACAGTCGTTAACATTTTACAAAAGCTGATAGAAGTTGGCAAAAATTGGCAAAAGATGACGAAAGTGGCTATAAGTTAACAAAAGTCGACAAAAGCCATAAAAGTAGACAAAGGTTGACGAAAGTTGACAAAAGTTGACAAAAGTTGACGAAAGTTGACAAAAGTTGACAAATGTTGACAAAAGTTGACAAGAGTTGACATAAGTTACCGAGAGTTGATAAAAGTTCTCAAAAGTTTACAAAACTTGACAAGAGTTGACAACAGTCGATAAAAGTTGACAAAAGTTGACAGAAGTTGGCAAAAGATGAGAAAAGTTGATGAAAGATGACGAAAGTGGCTATAATTTCACAAAAATCGAGAAAAATAGACAAAAGTTGACAAACGTTGACAAAAGATGACAAAAGTTGACAAATGTTGACGAAAGCTGACAAAAGTTTACTAAGGTTGACAAACATTGACAAGACTTGACAACAGTCGATAAAAGTTGACAAAAGATGACTGAAATTGGCAAAAGATGAGAAAAGTTGACAAACATTTACAATGGTTGACAAGAGCTGACAAAAGTTGTAAACAATTTACAAAAGTTAATAAAAGTTGATGAAAGTCGAGAAAAGTTATATCAATTCATATTTATAGCAACCACGTTTTGAACTTATTATTGATGATTGATTATATTGATTATTTGGTCATTACATTAAAGAACCTAAATAAATGTTTTAATAAATAATAATTTTACAATTTTACAAAAAAATTTGATTGACATCCCTAACGCTCCATGGAGCGTAGGTACTTATTTTAACAAATAGGCCTAGTTTCCATACTGCTTTAGCCATATATATGCTGTGACATAACCCAATAGGTTATGGGCCCAGATAACGTGATAGATAACTGATAAGTGCAATGTGAGCGGCGGCGTAGCGTGGTTGAACGCGGTAAAACCGGCGTTGGCGAATGTCAACTGTCGGGTCGGCGGCGGCGTTGCAGCTTGCGGACGCGCGGGTCGGGTCGGCCGGGCTCGCGTCGCGTGAGTGAGCGACTGCGCTGCGTGCGCAAGATGGAGCCTTCAGCGGGACCAGCGGCCGGTGCAACGGTTACAAAATTACAAGGTGAAAGCAATTGGAATGTATGGAAATTCCAAGTGCGGGTTCTTCTCAAGGCGGCAGATCTTTTCGGCGTGGTGGACGGGACGGTCAAGAAGGACAGCAAAGAAGACAGCGAATGGAATAAAAAGGACGCTAAGGCACAAGGCGTCATCGTCACTCGACTTGAGGACAGCGTCATGTTGCATGTAATGACATGCGAGACAGCGGCAGAGATGTGGGAAAAGCTCGTTAGCGTTTACGAAGCGAAGTCGGCCACAAGTCTGCATCTCTCCCAGCAGCGTTTCTTCGGATTAAAATATGAAGGCGAAGGCGTAACAGCATTCGTTTCGAAAGTTGAGGTTATGACGAACAAGTTGAAAGAACAAGGTGACGAATTATCAGAAAGAATGATAATGACTAAGATCATTATGGCGTTACCGGATACATTTAAACATTTCGTGTCTGCATGGGAATCTGTTCCGATGGCTGAACAGACTTTGTCGCAACTGAAATCGAGGTTACTGATCGAGGAGCAACGTAATGGAGAGCGACAACATCAAGAAGTAACGTCCGCGGCACTCGTGGCTAAAAACAAAAAGGATATAAAATGCTTTATGTGTGGTAAAAATGGACATTATAAAAGAGACTGCAGACAAAATGAAAAAAATAAAGAAGTGTGTTATTGCTGTAAGAAACCGGGGCACAAAATAAGTCAGTGTTATTTTAATAAAAACAAAAACAACAGCTCTAATAAAAATAATGACAAATCCGCTTTAGTTTGTGAAGGACTGAACGAGGATCAGTACGCGTTTGCGAGCGGTGCAGCGTACGGTGAAAATGATGAGTGGGTCTTGGACTCTGGTGCCAGTGAGCACATGTCGGGGAGGCGCGACTTGTTTGTGAATTATGATAAATTTGAAAACCTAAAAACAATAATAATTGGTGATGGACACAAACTAAGTGCTCTCGGTAGAGGGAACATTCATATCGAAGTGTACAATGGCTCGAACTGGAACAAAAAGGTAATGCAAAATGTGTTGTATGTACCGGGCTTAAAAAGTAACCTTTTCTCAGAAAGTACGGTTACGGACAAAAACTTTCAAGTTATAACGGACAGTACGGGTAGTAAAATAGTGCAAGGTGGCATAGTACATGCCACGGCGAGACGGCGTGGAAAGCTCTACGTGCTGAACTCCCGTATGAACGGTCATGTCACCGGGGTGGCAAATATTGGAAGTGTGCAGAAAGAAGAAAGTCTGTCAACGTGGCACAGACGGCTTGCCCATCAAAACTTGGCGCAGGTAAAGAAGACTTTGCAGAAAAATAATGTAACATATGAAGATGTAGAAGAAGAATGTACTGCGTGCGTACAAGGTAAGCAGGCGCGGCTACCATTTAAGAAAAGTGATTTCAAGGCTACGCGTCCAGGCGAGCTGGTTCATGTGGATGTATGTGGACCGATGGTGAACGTGTCAATTGGAGGTTCTAGATACTTCCTCCTTTTCAAGGATGACTACTCCCATCACAGGACAGTGTACTTCCTAAAAGAAAAGTCGGAGGTTGTACAGAAGGTAAAATTCTACATACTTATGTTGAAAAATGAGAATATTCATATAAAAATCATAAGGTCTGACAACGGTACAGAGATTGAAAACAAACAAATGCAGAAACTGTGTAATGAAAATGGGATAAGACATCAAACTACAGTAACGTATACTCCGGAACAAAATGGAAGAGCTGAAAGAGAAATGCGAACAATCGTGGAGGCAGCTCGTACCATGCTGATTGACAAGAACTTTAAGAAGGAGCTGTGGGCGGAGGCGGTTAACACCGCAGTATATGTAATCAATCGTACAGGGACAAGTTCGATACAAGGCAAAACACCATATGAGATGTTCTACAATAAAACATTTGACATTCAAAAATTTAAAGAGTTTGGATCTGAAGTGTTCGTCCACGTGCCTAAACAGAAAAGACTAAAGTGGGATTCAAAAAGTAAGAAAGCTGTATTCGTAGGATACGGAAGTGAAACAAAAGGGTACAGAGTGTACTATCCTGACCAGAGGAAAGTGGAAATAGCACGAGATGTCGTGTTTCTAAACAAAAGCAACGGTACTACAGAAAATTCCAGGGTGAGCAGTGATACCGAAACATTCCCGGAAATTCAACAGAAAGAAGAAGAACAAGAAGATTACCAAACGAATAGAGACAAAGGACCGATAGTGGAAGAAATTCAGCAGAATGTGGAAATGCCACCTGTACCTGAAGCTGCGAGCTCAGAAACCGAAGAAGAAAACCAAGAGAATGAAGCTGAAGAAGTACGTGAAACCCGAATTAAACGTGTAAGGAAGAAACCAGTGTGGCAAAAGGACTATGAAATGGACTTTGAAGCAGCACTTATAGGTATCTGTAGTGAAAATCTTACATACGACGAAGCTATGTGCAGTAATGATGCTGAAAAGTGGGACAATGCGATGAAAAGAGAGTTGGAAGCACTACGTGAAAACAATACATGGACTGAGATTATTTTGCCGAGTAGCAAAAGTGCTATAGACTCTAAGTGGGTGTATAAAATTAAGAAAGACAATGAAGGAAACCCTATGTATAAGGCTAGGTTGGTAGCAAAAGGTTTCCAGCAAAAAGATTGTATGAGCATGTCAGATATTTACGCACCAGTTGCAAAATTGTCAACATTTAGGATCCTAGTAGCTTTAGCTAATAAGTTGAAACTACCTATCTACCAAATGGATGTAAAAAGTGCTTTCCTAAATGGTGAAATTGAGGAAGAAGTATATTTGAGGTTACCATCAAGTGAAAAGTCAGACAAAAAGGTGTACAAGCTAAATAAGGCTATTTACGGTTTAAAGAAATCACCAAAGAATTGGAATGACAAATTTGATTTTGTAATGAAAAAGGAAAAATTTGTAAGATCTAAAAATGACTATTGTCTCTATACAAAATGTGAAAATGGAAATATGCTGTATGTCTTGATTTATGTTGACGACTTGTTGATTTTGGGTAATAATGTAAAAGATATTGAAAAGTTGAAGTTGGTACTAAGTGACAACTTCAAAATGAAGGATATGGGTCATATAAACACCTTCCTAGGTATAACTGTCAAACAAAACTTGGAAAAGGGTATTACTGAACTAGATCAGTCAAGTTATCTCACAGATGTGTTAGAAAGATTTGGTATGAATGATTGCAAACCGAAGTCGACTCCAATGGATGCAAACTTTAAGTTTGACTTACTGAACAAACATGAAGCTGATAATAAGGAAATTGAATCTGAATGTAGAAAACTAATAGGAAGTCTTATGTACGCAATGCTAGGTACAAGACCTGATTTATGCGCCTGCGTTAGTTTTCTTAGTAGGTATCAAAGTTGTGCTAACAAACAATTGTTGGGAGCATTAAAACGGTGCTTGCGATATGTAAAAGGAACTATAAATTCAAAGTTGATTTACAGATTTAATGAATCTGAGCCTGTACTAGTAGGGTATGTCGATGCTGATTGGGGCGGCGACACATCTGATAGAAAGTCAACTACAGGATATGTTTTCAAAATGTATGGTTGTACTGTAACATGGGGAACTAAGAAACAACAGTGTGTCTCGCTATCTTCTACTGAGGCTGAGTATGTTGCTCTGAGTGCTGCAACAAATGAGGCATGTTGGCTGACAAAGATAGCATTAGATTTAGGTGTGTGTGTGAATGAGCCAGTAACATTGTTTGAAGACAACCAATCTGCTATAAAGTTAGCTCAGACCCCTGATAGTTCAAAAAGGATAAAACATATTGATATAAGAGCGCATTTTGTAAAAGATGCTTTAGAAGCAGGCAAAATTAAAATTATGTTTGTGAAAACAAACGATCAGGTCGCTGACTGTTTTACTAAGCCACTGAATAAAAATCTGTTTTCTAAGTTTAAAGAAATTCTAGGTGTACATGAATAAATTGTATGTTCATGGGAAAAAAACTGTTTTGTTTGAGGGTGGGTGTTGAAATAAGTGCAAACAAAATAAGGTCATAGATTATAAGTTTATTGTCTATGCTGTGCTCTACTGAAATATGTCCGCCCAAGCGGTGTAGTGTTGTGTTGCTCCGTATAAATTAAAATAATAAAAGTCTGCTTGAACAACGTTTGCCTTCTCACAGCACATAACCCAATAGAATGTCTTGAGAGATGCGCTGCGCTTCTCTCAGCGGGGAGCAGCGGGGCGAGGCGAATATGTTTGTATGAATTTCCTCCATAAAATTTAAGCCGATCATCTAAATTCTATTAATATTACTACACGCACATTTAGCTATACGGGACACAGGATAGGCTAAATAAAATTCAGTTCCGGTTATGCTAATA
The DNA here is from genome assembly GCA_946902875.1 of Nematopogon swammerdamellus. Lineage (NCBI taxonomy): Eukaryota > Metazoa > Arthropoda > Insecta > Lepidoptera > Adelidae > Nematopogon > Nematopogon swammerdamellus. Next base: position 517,482 of record OX336345.1, on the reverse strand, counting down.
TGTGGAGTATTTTACTTAGTTAGGTAGGTATCTAAAGTATTTGATTTATTTTAATTGAATTTTCTTATTTTAATATCGATAGCTTTTTCCCGGGGATTCGCTCGCGTAAAATTCGTATTTCAAAAGAAGAAACTAAGTAACTTAGGCCGGGACCGGAGGGCGAACTGGATTCAGATAAAAACAATAAACATTCTCAAAGAAAGTAAGTAACATACTAAAGGCGAGGCCGAAGGCCGAGCTGCGTTCAGGAATAGGTTAAACCTTTTCGAAGAAAATAAGCAACAAAGGGCGAGGCCGAAGGCCGAGCTGCGTTCAGGAAGACTATAATCCTTCTCGAAGAAAGTAAGTAACTAAGGGCGTGGCCGAAGGCCAAGCTGTATTCTGGAAGACACTAAACCTTCTCGATGACAGTAAGTAACTATGGGCGATAGTTACTTACTTTCTTCAAGACGGTTTACAGTCTTCCTGAACGAAGCTCGGCCTTCGGCCTCGCCCTCAATTACTTCATTTGTTCGAGAAGGTTTATGGTCTTCCTAAACACTGCTCGGCCTTCGGCCTCGCCCTTAGTTACTTACTTTCTTCGAGTAGGATTATGGTCTTCCTGAACGCAGATCGGCCTTCGGCCTCGCCCTCAGTGACTTACTTTCTTCAAGAAGGTTTATAGTCTTCCTGAACGCAGCTCGGCCTTCGGCCTCGCCCTCTGTTACTTACTTCTTCGAAAAGGTTTTAGTCTTCCTGAACGCAACTCGGCCTTCGGCCTCGCCCTCAGTGACTTATTTCTTCAAGAAGGTTTATAGTCTTACTGTACACAGCTCGGCCTTCGGCCTCGCCCTCAATTACTTACTTTCTTTGAGAGGGTTTATCGTCTTCCTGAACGCAGCTCGGCCTTCGGCCTCGCCCTTAGTTACTTACTTTCTTCGAGAAGGTTTATTGTCTTCCAGAATGCAGCTCAGCCTGAAGCCTCGCCGTTAGTTACTTACTTTAGTTGAGAAGGTTTATCGTTTACCTTACTTAACGCAGATCGGCCTTAGTTACTTACTTGCTTTCTTTGAAATACGAATTTCACGCGAGCGAAGCCGCGGGCAAAAGCTATATGATATAAGGGTACCTAACATGCCTACTAATGTACTTAGCATAACAATAGGTATTAATTAATATGTGTATGTGTATGTAGGTACCTATTACGTACCTATACTAGTATCTATTGCACTTTTCTGTGGCCAAGAAGTGGAACTTATGGCAGAATATCGTTTCTTACAGCAGTGAAACTTGTAGTCAGACTGCATGTGCAGAATAGGTAGGATGCAGTGCCATAAGTACATGGGTCGTGCATTTTTATTATAAACGCGACATGAGGCGCCGAGGCCCCCGGTATCTAAGGACACCCATGGACAATCGGTCCCGAGTGTGGGGGAATGCCATGCCGGCCTGACAGAGATGCCTATTCACGGCCCTCTTGAAGGACCTGAGACTTTACTTGGGGGGAAATATACAGGCAGGGAGAGCGCGTTCTAAGTTCTAACCACGAGTCCTTCAATGCAGGAGAGCTTTGACGCAGCTGTGAGGGAGAGAAGATGTCACGTGACATGCGTATTTCCTGCATCTCTCTCTGTGCTCTAGCTAGGTAATTGGTGTAGATAAGGTGTGTTGCCTTGTAGACAACATTTGATGGGACAATTAACATACTTTACGGAAAAACTAAATTCACCGCTCGATATAACCTGTTAGCATAGTTAAACCAGACAAGTTAGCCGTCTTCATACAAACGCGCCGATTTCGCACTCACACAAGCGCGCGCCAGCGCACGCTGTCTGTACACAACCACTACTTACATTCTCACTTCCCTCGCTGGTTTTCAGTGATGGCCGCCCCGCACTCGATTTTTTTTGTTTTGTTATTTTTTACCGCGTGTGGAGTGTGGGGCCGGTACTTAAAAAGAATAGCCCCGCTGCATCTCTCCCCATGCATGTCGTAAAAGGTGACAGGGATAAGAACAAGATGCCGTGCTAAAGGGCGGCAGGATAGCCACCTCTCACCTTGGCACGGTACTTCCACCGAGGTGGGTATTTGTGCCTTACTTGCTGCTTGATCGATTGAATCTTGTTCGAATGCTTTGCGAAACCACCACGTTTCGGTGTTGTGCTGTAATTTACCAGAGTTCGTGCAGCACAACACCGATTACTCTGATTACCCCGATTGTCGGGATTCAGCGTGTGTGATATGTATGTAAGGGCGACAGGCTAGCCACTTCTCACCTTGGCGCAGTCCTTCCACCTAGTCATGCAGCAGGTGGGTTCTTCGTGTCTTACTTGCTGCTTGATAGTTGTCTTGTCCGTATACTGTGCTAAACGTGGTGGTCGGTGTTGTGCTGTAATTTGCCACAGTCCTTATAGCACAACACCGATTACTCTGCTTACCCTGATTGTCGGGATACAGCGTGTGTTATGTATGTATGTATGATATGTATGTATGTATGTATGTTATTTTGAAACTGAAACTGACACTATTGACCTCTCTCTCTCTCTTTCTATCTCACTCTTTCTATCTCTCTCTCTTTCTATCGCTCTCTATTTCTATTTCTCTCTCTTCCTATCTCTATCTTTCTATCTCTCTCTCTTTCTATCGCTCTCTATTTCTATTTCTCTCTCTTCCTATCTCTCTTTCTATTTCACTCTTTTTTCTATCTCTCTCTTTCTATGTCTCTCTATCTCTCTCTTTTTCTATCTCTCTCTCTCTCTTTCTATCTCTCTGTGATGGTTTTGAGCCCTACCTACGTTTGTCGTTGGATTAAGAATTTCGACGATGACTCTTGACTTTGGCGAAATTCTTAGCGTCCGGCGGCAACACGCCAAGGGTCTCCACTCCATCCCGAAGAAGGCTAGAAACCAAAGTGGCCCGCAGCTAGACCAGCGTATTTTTGGTGTTTTAGGTGGTGGGCTCTGGGCCGTGGCCCATGCATGGGTGCAGTGCAAAGAAGATAGGTCGACGCTAAAGCGTCCATCCACGCCGCCATATATGTTACTCTATGCTTGGATTCTATTCAGCGACGAGCCATTCGCCTGATTGGCGACTCTGTACTCACAAAGGACCTTCAACCTCTCGTATCGTTGGGTCATTGAGCCTGTTTTATCGGTACTACTATGGCCGCTGCTCTGACGAACTTGCTTCCCTTATCCCTCCTCCTCCTGTTCGCCTACGCCAAACCCACCATACTCTCGCGGAACACCCCTTTGTAGTCGACAGAAGAGTTCTTCGAACTGCACGATTATCTAAATCGTTCTTGTGCCGCACTGCAAAGGTGTGGAACGGGCTCCCAGGGAATATCTCCCCCCACTCCTACAATCCACGGATCTTCAAATTGCGGGTTAATAGCCTTTCCCCAGCAACATTAGTCCACCTCCAAGCCGGACTGGCACCTCCTCGGGGGTGAAATTGGCTGCGCCTGAGGTTGCGACCTCGGACAGAGCCACCCATAGTTCGGTAGCAATAAAAAACAAAAAAATAAAATGCACGCCACGGTGTAAGTCGTGCCATCTCCGACCTCGTGTCTTTGCCGCTGCTGAGATCCGGACCCCTACCGTGCTAATTTTACTCGCACGACGAGTTCGAGCTGCGCTCGACTCGATCGGTCGCACGAGGCAAATTATTTTGGTACCGGCGTGCAGGTGAGTACGTATGCGAGTGTCGACCAAGTGACGAATTCTCGATCGAGTGTCGATCTACCAGTCTTGCCACTATTACAATTTTTTTACTAAATGTATTATGCTACCTAGAATGCAAAGCGCTCATTTTGCTAGGTATCAAACGGTCAATATGGTATGTATACTATTTTTCAGAATCTTTATGTTAATTAAAAGAGAAAAAGAGTATTGACTAAGTTGAAAAACGAGTATAAATTGAACACCCCGATATTTAAGAGTAGATATTTAGTATTAGTAAAAATTACATCGTGGCAACACACACGATGTTGGTTGTCGGTCAACCAGCTGTGTGAGTGATGACGACATTCATTTTGAATCTCTTCCCCTCAACCCTCCGCCCTCCCTCCAGCCATATTGCCTAGCCACAAAAATACCCCGATAACGGTACTAACGAGGCGAGACCGCGGTGAAGTGCGGGGGAAGCGCATTTATTCGAGGCGAGGTGCCTAGCCTATAATGCCTATATAGATATTCCGACGGGTAATACATTGCTGTAGATACCTAACTATCTAAAAATAAATAACTCCTGTATGTACCTACCTATTATTACCATATTTGGTTATACATTATAGCTCCACTACCCGTCACCTATAAATTAGTTACATAGGTAGGTACATACTTAGGTAGGTACTGACAAATTGATATGAGACGTGTACTTAGAACACAAGACTTTATTACGCACTAACTACGGTACCGTGCGTGTGGGCCGGTCGGTATTTAATAAGAATAGCCCCACTGCATCTCTCCCCGTGCATGCCATAAAAGGCGGCTAAGGGATAAGGACACGATGCCGTGCTAAAGGGCGACAGGCTAGCCACCTGTCACATTGTCACGGTCCTTCCACCGAGTCATGCAGGAGGTGGGTCTTCATGCCTTACTTGCTGCTTGATGTAGTTAGGTATGTGTAGCACAACACCGATTACTCTGCTTACCCCGATTGTCGGGATGATGGTCGGGACATAGCGTGTGATATGTATGATGTGATGTATGTATGTATGTACCTAGGTACAGACTTTATTCTTATTTTATTTTAGTGATAGGTACATAAGTACCTACTTGTATTTTTTATCTATATTATTTGAGTAAATACTTAAATAAAATAAAGGAATGAACAACTTATAAATAAAATAATACATATTTAAATACCTTTCCACTAAATTCAATGAAAGGAATCGTTAATTTAACATATAACCAACTTTGAGATTTACTAAACTATCGCAAAAGTTGATCAAGATCAATCGAGTGTTTGGGTGAGCGTATACGTCAAAAAAAATGACTCGAAGTTCGAGCTCACATTTCGTACGACGGTACCAATAACTGTCAAAATGTGGTAGATCGACGTTCGAGTTCGAGTAGACCACGTGACCGTTTCGTGCACTCACTCACTTGTACATTTGACAGCTACGACGGTACCAAATAAGCCTACTCGTTCATTTTGCTCGAACTCGTCGATCGAGTAAAATTACCACGGTCGGGCTGCCGGCCGGAGGCGGCTCCACCTGACTAGGGAAATCAATTTTGAAGCCAATTATTATTCATATCTGATATTTTTCGTAAAATCTACAGCTATACCCACAACACAGCCTAATCGCTGTATATCCACTTTCGAGCGTCTTTAATTGTACATAAAATAGCGCCATCTATGAACACAATACTAAATTTATGTGGTTCAATTATGAATTATTATTACATTAACGCACCATGCTAACGTAATTGAAGTCGTTAGTACTAGATGGCGGTAGTATGGCACTCGAAATTCTGCCAAAGGAACGTAAGGAATGTAGAGTAACTGCCCCGTCAACATTCTGTTCAAAATCAATGGTTATTATTAGAACCCTTTGTCACCTTTTGCACTATAATCACACCAAGTTTGACGCTTGTATGTGTTACCGTAGAGCAAAAACAAAAAAACATTGAACACAACACGTACGTTTGCTGTTGGTATGTCGACACCCTTGATTTTTTAATTTTATGTTAAGTAGGTACATAGCAACGGTGCAATAATAATTTAATTATCAACGGAAATTCGTGAAAAAAGGTGATTTTTTAGGGTTCCGGATATCCGGGGATTTGATCCATTGCCCTGGGACCAAATCACTCATACATACACCCTAATGAAGTTCCCATAACTACATTTGGGACACTGTTCACTTTTTTTAAATTTATTTTTTTATTTAATCCGGTATGAGTTGGAGGGGCTAAAGCGCATGCTCAGACCAGCCAATATCACCTCCGAGAAGGTAGGTGCCATACTGGAGACTTCCCTGGATTGCTGGCTATACTGGACTAGAGGAGAACACAACCGAGGCTGCTATGCGGCCATCTTACATCCAGTACGGTGGTATCAACCCAGTCGGCTACAATTTGAGCCTACCACCTAGTAAGGGGTAAGGGAAGGGACCTACAGTTTTACACCGGTTCCGAACGGTGAAGCAGCAGATAGGTATGCACGTAAATTTTTTCGTCAGAAAAAACTCATTGGTACACGCCGACGGGATTCGAACCGCGGACCTCTCGCATGAGAAGCCGATGCCCAAACCACTCGGCCACCCGCTCACTTCCCACTCCCTTATCTGTAAGCTTAAAGAAGTCGGAAGACTATTACGAAGCCTACGCCCGCCCGTCCGTCCGATGGCTGTATCTTTAGAACCTTATAATAGCCGGCCGTTTGAAATTTTGACAGAATACCTTATTATGTGTTATTTATTATGGCGGGCATAACATCAAATAATAAAAGATAGAAAACTAAAAACTCAAGGTGTCCCTATCCAAGAATTTTTTTCAACCTTTTTAACCTCCTCTGTGCGCGAGTCCGACTCGCACTTGGCCAGTTTCGTTTATATTTCCGTTTTCATTTAGTTCAGGTACATTCAATGACATAAAATTATCATATAATTTGATGTACCTAAGTAAGTATTTACTGTAAATTACCAAAATATGAAGGGTGGGTATGGGCTATTATAAAAAAAGTAATAAAATAAATTATAAAAAAATGGGATCAAGTCTCCCCCTCTACATAATAATTGTTATCTAGAACAAATATGTACGAATAAAGGTATGTTCAAGATCCATAAAATAAGATTGGCACTATTGGCAGTACTGCAGTTACTTGTATCCCATGCTTGTATCATCTCCGAAGGGAGTGACAAAGCTTTTTATAGGTTTTATCAGTTTCATCTCCTCAGAGAGTGACGAAGCTTCTTGTGCCATTAGTTTCATCTCCTCCGGGAGTGACGAAGTTTCTTGTATCATCAGTTTCATCTCTTCAGAGAGTGACGAAGCTTCTTGTGTCATCAGTTTCATCTCCGCAGGTAGTGACGAAGCTTCTTGTATCATCAGTTTCAACTCATCAGGGAGTGACGAAGCTTCTTGTGTCATCAGTTTCATCTTCTCAGAAAATGACGAAGCTTCTTGTATTATTGGTTTCATCTCTTCAGAGAGTGACGAAGCTTCTTGTGTCACCTGCAGTTTCATCTCCTTCGGGAGTGACGAAGCATGTTGTATCATGTTTTCAGAGAGTGACGAAGATTCTTGTGATATCTGTTTCATCTGCACAGGCAGTGCCAAAGCTTCTTGTATCATCAGTTTCACCTCCTCAGGGAGTGACGAAGCTTCTTGTGTCATATGTTTCATCTTCTCAGGGAGTGACAAAGCTTCTTGTATCATCAGTTTCATCTTCTCAGAGAGTGACGAAACTTCTTCTATAATCAGTTTCACCTCCTCAGGGAGGGACAAAGCTTCTTGTGTCATCAGTTTCATCTTCTCAGAAAATGACGAAGCTTCTTGTATTATTAGTTTCATCTCTTCAGAGAGTGACGAAGCTTCTTGTGTCACCTGCAGTTTCATCTCCTTTGGGAGTGACGAAGCATGTTGTATCATGTTTTCAGAGAGTGACGAAGATTCTTGTGATATCTGTTTCATCTGCACAGGCAGTGCCAAAGCTTCTTGTATCATCAGTTTCACCTCCTCAGGGAGTGACGAAGCTTCTTGTGTCATATGTTTCATCTTCTCAGGGAGTGACAAAGCTTCTTGTATCATCAGTTTCATCTTCTCAGAGAGTGACGAAGTAACTTGATGTATCATCTCTTCAGAGAGTGACGAAGAGTCTTGTGATATCAGTATCATCTCCTCAGGGAGTGACAAAGCTTGTATCATTAATTTCATCTCGTCAGAGAGTGATGTGATGACGATGAGGCTTCTTGGGCCATTATTAAAAAGTACCCTGAAGTCTGTCAACAACACAACCAATGTCAACTGTCAAGCAATGTGAAAGAACGCAGTTTTGACAGTAGTTTTTCTTCTAACGAAAGTTTTTTTTTCTTCAGTTTTCATCAAAGAGATTAAAAACACCAGGTTGGGTTTAAATGTCTTTGGTTTTCATCAAAAAGGATTGAACCTTTGTACAGGAGTTTCATCTACCATCAGAGGGATGACTTTTATTAGATGTGTTGAGTGAAGGTTGTCTTCAAAGACATAAAATATTTAAATCTCTTTGGTAGTATGTGGCAGTAGTAATCCGCATGGTAGTAGGTGGGTACAGACAGACACGTACAGCTTCTTCAGTTAGGTATTTGAAATAATACTGTCCGCTCACATTGCCAATCGTGTTCAGCAGGTATGAGGCAAGTTGATTGTGGTTATGAGATAAGCGCTTGCTGTAGGTAACTGATGTTACGTTGGCATAGTTCTATTGTTGGCACGTCCCTCCTGGCGCGTGGTCTTCCCCATGGGGTCTTCCCACACTCCGTTTTCCGTGATAACAATGAATATCAATATTTTTGGAAAACCACGGTAGGTGGGTTTACATTGACAAGCGTTCTTAGGATGTTATGTGCTCTTTGCAAGATCTCTACATTCGACATAGGTACCTACGTACTGGCAGTGCTCCAGAGCTCCATTCCATACATCCAAACTGGTTTGAGAATGGTTTTGTACACCAGAAGCTAGAAGATTTGAGGAAAGGAACACATCCCCCCCCCCCCCCCCCCCCCCAAATCACCCCTCGACACGCCCATGAGAATTTAAGACATGGTACTAGCTAGACCAGACAACAAGAAACAATTTGTAATCTACTGTTACGTAATATATAAGTCGCTCATACTAGGTGACATGAGTCAGATAGTGTTATTGACGTTCGAGATCAAATAAATATTAGGTCCTTACCACAGAGCACGGAACCGCCCCCGCCCGCGCCCCCTTCTAGAGGCGCCCTGATCGCGATTTCCCTACAACATACACATACGAAGCGCTAGTAGCACTGCGTCCAGTTATTGGGTTCCAAATTCAAATATTATCGCTTAGGGTGCCTCTAGGAGGGGGCGCGGGCGGGGGCGGTTCCGTGCTCTGTGGTCCTTACCTATGAAATAGGCGTTTCTACAAACTGGCCACTTTAAACGTGGCTAACTTTTTTTTGCGTAGGAATTCCAAATTGAAATATAATAATTTTTTGTTATATATAAAGGCAAATTATTCTTTTTTCAAAATCAGTTGGTCGTTTGTTTTCCCACCGTTCGGGTTTTTTTACATCGCTGATTCTGTGACCATGGAAAAATCTAAATTGCGTTTTATTTTCGAACATGAATTCCGTCGCGGCACCAACGCAGCACAGCACAGACGGCACGCAATATCATCGACTGGTATGGACTAGGTAGGTACCGCAAGTGAACGCACTGTGCGTTTTTGGTTTGATCGCTTCCGTTCTGGAAATTTTCATCTCAATGATGAGCCCCATGGCCGACCGGAGACGAAAGTCGATAACGATGAATTGAAAGCTATAGTTGAAGCAGATTCATCACAAACTACGTCGGAATTAGCAGCAGCCTTCAATGTAAGAGATGAATGAAACGATACTGATTCATTTACGTCAAATTGGAAAGATAAAAAAGCTCGGAAAGTGGGTACATACCGTATGAATTCACTCAACAACAACAAAATCGCGTCGAACCTTGTCTTAACTTGTTGCATAGGCACATAAATGAGGGGATTCTGAATCGGATTGTCACTTGTGATGAAAAGTGGATCCTGGATGACAATCGAAAACGTCCGTCACACTGGTTGGACACAGGGGAGGCAGCCAAACCATGTTCCAAACGCAAATTGAGTCAAAAGAAGTTGGTTGTCAGTGTATGGTGGACCTGTGGCCGCATTATTCATAATAACAGCTTCTTGATACCTGGCGCAACAATTACGGCAGATGTGCACTGTGAAGAATTGAAATTAATGATGGATAAGCTTGCTGTCAAGCAACCGAGACTTGCCAATTGCTCTGGTCCACTCCTTCACGACAAAGCTCGCCCACACACCGCACAATGGACCGTCTCAAAAGTACGGGAGTTACGACTCTCAAACTCTCCGTCACCCACCATATTCACCAGACCTTGCTCCAACTGGTTTCCATATTTTTTTTTCGAAAGTTGGATAACTTTTTACAGGGGAAAAATTTTAAATCCGACGAGGCAGTGAAAAACGCCTTTGAAGAGTTAATCGATTCCCATCCCCAGGATTTATATAGCAGAGGCAGGAATAAACTTTCAGTAAAATGGAAAAAGTGCATTGATAATAATGGCCAATACTTCGATTAAAAAAAATATATTTTTCATAAAAAGAAATTGTTTGATTTTTTCTATATAAAACGCAAACGATAAGGACCTAATATTTTGTATTAAAATGTTCCCAATGCCCGCGTTATAGGCTTATATTTAAATCTCTTGTGCTAAATTGTCTTCGTCACCTTGGCAGGATAATTCTAGGTGACCAAGTCATTCGAGTAACTGTCAATCTGGCCAGAACTTAGACCACTGAAGCTGACCGTGGTACATAGTACATATTCTACGTAGGTACCTATACCTGAACTATTTATTGCTATTTGGGGAACTCAGTTCCCTTCCCTTACAAAATCACTTTCTACTGTTATTCGAATTTAGGTTAAGCTTAAAATCAGCATTTCTACTTACGAGAGCAATCATAGCTGCGCTTAATCTTGACGACAGCATTGTAACATAATGTTGATATATTATTAGTAATTTGTTATTGTTTGCATGCTGTCCACAATAAAGTTTCATTTCACAATGTGGTAGAATTTAACCTGTCCGTCCGGGTTGGTAACACTCAAACTAGGTACCTACAAGAACAAAAATGTAATTCTATAATAAAATTGTATAAGTCGTGACAAGAGTTTGACACGCCTGCATGTGAAGTTACAGATTGCGTTATTGGGCGTTCGAGATCAAAGTTTATGAAACACAAATAAGTCGTGACAAGAGTTTGACACGCCTGCATGTGAAGTTACAGATTGCGTTATCGGGCGTTCGAGATCAAAGTTTATGAAACACAAATAAGTCGTGACAAGAGTTTGACACGCCTGCATGTGAAGTTACAGATTGCGTTATCGGGCGTTCGAGATCAAAGTTTATGAAACACAAATAAGTCGTGACAAGAGTTTGACACGCCTGCATGTGAAGTTACAGATTGCGTTATCGGGCGTTCGAGATCAAAGTTTATGAAACACAAATAAGTCGTGACAAGAGTTTGACACGCCTGCATGTGAAGTTACAGATTGCGTTATCGGGCGTTCGAGATCAAAGTTTATGAAACACAAATAAGTCGTGACAAGAGTTTGACACGCCTGCATGTGAAGTTACAGATTGCGTTATTGGGCGTTCGAGATCAAAGTTTATGAAACACAAATAAGTCGTGACAAGAGTTTGACACGCCTGCATGTGAAGTTACAGATTGCGTTATTGGGCGTTCGAGATCCAAGTTTATGAAACACAAATTATTGTTTCACAAGAAAGCTTTTATAAATATTTCTTTGGTTCATTGAATGAAAGGTAATTCATCCGAGCTCTTGCGGCTGATTAAACACTGATTTCTCTGAAGAGCGGGGCAGCTCAATAATAAATAGACCAGGGCGAGTTCAATGTCAATCTATCGTTTCAACTTTATACTTCAGTTCAAATTCTGTTTCCATATTGTTGTTAAGCCAACATTTGTATTAGCCAATTAGTATTGATGAAAAAAAAAAATTAATAAGAACGTTTTTAGTAAACATATAAAATGGTTTTTATCAATAATGCATTAGGGTCGCCTACTTCTTCTAAGGACAAGGTAAATGAAACAGCGGTCCATTTTGACCTAAAAATGAAGAAACATTTATTTTTCAGTATGTCTTTTGTATAATTTAATAACAGAATGAATCAAGTGGCAAGTAGAATAACCGATCGGAGTACTTTTCCTTTTCAGATAGAGATGAAGTCACCAACAATAGAAATATAATATTGATCAAGTCGTGTAGGTACAGTTACCCATTTAATTTTAACTAGTTTCCATTCGTTATTTGAGTTAGTTTTAATTTAAACATTTATACTTAAATTTAAAGAATGGTTGTACGCAGTACTAGAGCTCTAGTGGAGCGGGGCGGGCGGCGGGCGGCGGGCGCGGGTTCGCATCCCGCTCCCTCCGCGAGCACCGCCCCGGCGCCTCGTGCACTCGCTATGTATTCAGCAAACACTTCTTCACATCTATTGTAGGACTTTTGACTTTTTTTTATTTTCCGTAATATTAGTTCCACATACTTTTATAAATATTCTCATACTTGAAAAAAATTTACATTTAAAATGTTGGGAAAGGTGCGGACGCTAGCACCGCCACTGTGCAACGCTCGCCGCCGTGCGCTCCGAGCTCGCACGCACGCACGCACTCACGCAGCGTGCGCTCCGGCGCGACGCTCGCACGCTCGCACGCACGCACGCACGCTCCGAGCTCGCACGCACGCACGCACCACACTCACACATACAATATACAAATAAACTTAATAAAGTAACAGCTACTCCCCTCCTCCGTCTATCGAAATGTTAGAAAATTATCAATTAATTACACACTAGGCGACCTACGACAGTCTGCTAAGCGACGGCTGCGGCAGCGGGCGAGGCCGACGACGGAGGGAGCGGCAGACAGACCGGCGCCCGTCCCGTGAGTGCGCGGGGTTTTTTGGAAAAATTTTGGAAATTTACACAAATATATGAGCCGACGATACGACCGAAGAGTTTTACAATCACATTCCGACGCACACCTATTCGTTCCCCTCGTGTACCGCTAAAGTTACAAATTCCTTACATAGTTAAATTAACCAAAATTCATAATTCTAAATAAAAAAGATGTTGTAAAGTTAAGACCCTTCTAATTTGGACAGCGCGGCGCGCCGCGCCCCCCCGCGCGCGCGCGCCCACCAACTAATTTGGTTAGGTTTTAAACTTAATTACTCATCATTTTATTTTAAAACTGAAACGATGATATATTTTACTTTATCGCAATCAACAAACACTAGAGAAATGCAGGTCCAATACGAGATGGTAATATTGTGTCATGAAAAAAATGTGTATCTTGTTTAAATTCTCTGCTTTATACACTCACTAGCCACTGGCTCACTTCGACGTCATCATGGTGACGAATTCTGAAAGAGACAAAACAAACTGGCATTAGTGTTGTTCCCGCAGCGGTGGTGTGCGGCGCACACCACCATACACCATACACCACCGCACCGCACACACAACACCGAGGCAAAACGAAATAACTGACACGCTCACGGTTACCTCAAATTATGCAAAGAAAAGTAATACAAATAAAAAATAAACTAATCCATCAAAATGTTGATATTAAGGCTACGTGTTATTCAAACTCGGGTTTATTCGGAGCGAATCAATTACTTAGTAATAAGTTGACTGCTGAAATTAATTAATGACTAACATCTAAATTGAATTATTCCAAAGAAAACACCTGTAAGTGTAGCAAGGTTAGCGTAATTATTAATTGCTAAATCCACCAAATATTGTGAAATTTTGCAATAAATTGTTATTTTTATAAAATTTTCTCTATGCACAGTGTAAGCATGGGTATAACAGATACAATCTGTTTCTGGTTCTGGTTTCGAGTAAATGACCTAGCTACACTTCAAAGTAGATATTTAGTGTAAAAAAAAAAAGAATGGAGAAATCCACTAGTAAACTGTAATACAAATTAAACTTGTGCTATAATGTCCTGTGCTAAATATTGACAGACTGAGTGAAACATAATAATATTTTACATAAAAATAAAAAAAAGGTGGGAGCGACAAGAAGTGTTCAATGGAACACCTAACCGCTGCTACGCGGATCCGTTCACATCCACTAATCAACAAGTATTCAACTCCCCGTCTACTGCATGCCAATCTGTAGGATTATCAACTGAAAAAACAGTAATTGCCACCCTTCAAGCGGAAAATTACTAAAATTGCAAACTAAACACACACACAGAAAGAGGACTGTCAAAACTGGACAAGTTCTTTTACATTCTCCTAATCATCCGTTGAGTAACAGCATCCGTCCAAGAGATTAGTGCCACGTTTATTGTCCAGGATCCAAAAATTACGGCAAAATAAAGAAGAAGCTCTTAAAAGTATAACTGTCCATAAAACATGTAACCCCTATCCAATCAATGTGACGTCTGTAATATTCATCAATTCAAATAGAGAATTCAAACAGGCGGACGTCGCGTAATATTCCAATATGCGGTAATTTGCTGCTCGTTGTAATGTGGTGACATAGTGGTGAGTACTGACTGGTGCCCGAGTGGAGCCGGAGTGGAGCGACAACTTCACGCCCGATCAATACCGACTGGCCCTATTCAGACTCCTTTGAAGGGTAGCGGGGAAACGGGGGTTAGGTCAATTCATCTGTTCCATTATCAATACACTTCTAATGAACAAATAAAACATGCACTTCCACGGGAGGAGCCACGTTCTCGGAAGACGAGAGATCACTATTCATCTACGACACATTCTTACAAAGTCCTCCTCAGACCCGGCGGTGTCTCCGTCCCTCGGCGTAATAAACAAAATAAGTTCATATGCAATTTCGAATCTTTTAGCTTTTCCGATTTGTGTAATTTCGGAGAGTCAAAACTGCAAATGACTCGTAGATTGAAACAGAGAGGAGGCAAGGCCAACAGAATGAACACCGACATTCTTATGTCAAGAGTAAGTGAAACAGTGATAGTGAGAGTGCACTGGAGCGAGCGAGGTAGGGCTAGAGTGCCTGGGGAGGGGGGGGGGCAGACTAGTCAAGAACAGCGTAACGAGCAGCAAACCATTCACAATCTGTCCAGTACCTATGTCCCGACTCCATGTAGGCCCACGTATTTAAACGGAAACAGTTTTTAAAGCGAGAGCGAGAGGCCGGAGGGAGCACTCTTACATTTAACTATTGCTCTAATATCACAATCAGTCCGGACGATCCGTACGAACGGCTAACAACTTGCGCCGCCGCGTGAAAATACTATTTTGGCCATTTCGCGAAAGTCTGCAAGAGAGAATTGCTTTCTGAATGTCTGGTGTCACGTCACATCATCACAGTGGCAATACAATTCATCAGCTTAGTAGATAACATATTATGTATTTATATCATTGAGAGATAAAGTTTAAAGAAACGAAAGATAAAAAAAAAAAAAATTAAAACTGTCGCAACCAAATTCGAAGGATGCTGTAAAAATAAAGTCATCGATAACAACGGAATTATCTCGAGTGGTTATTTAATTTCTGTTGTGTTTCGAACAGAGTGAGCTTGGCCAATTTCCAATAGTAACACAATAATGTCACTCCCGTTGAATTCCACCCGGGGGGAACAACTCTCATGCACCACACACACAGCGCGGCCAGCGCTCACTCGCTACATTTCTATAACGGGAGTTCGGTTCTCAAACGGAATAACAGAATTCAACCGCTTTATGCACTCGACGGGCCGGGTGGAAGACTTTCAAAAAGTGACCAAATTAAAACACATGCAGACTCAATCAAATATACCGAGACACAGGGGACCCTCCACTTGCAATATACTAGAAAATTAAACATGTTCAAAAAGCCAGTGCCGACACATCACATACGTTATTTATGCACTCCAATCAATAGCAGGGGGTGAATGAAAGCCAATAATCGGAATGGAAAAGAAAAATGGATCACAGAACCACCACTGTTTAAATCTGCACAATAGTTTCATCAGGAATTAATTATTCTAGAATAAATGTTGTCGATTTCTAGTACACTATGAACTGACAAAGTGCTGTACCAATGTTGGTATCACTGACTCTACATACGTACTGCTCTCATGCTATTAAAGCAGATGAATGATGTTGTGTGACAATGTAGGTAATATTGGGCAACTATGTTGTAGCTCCCTTCTGCTCAGATTTACCAACGCATTCTTTCTTGCTAGGTAATAATAATGTTTTTGAAATTGTTTCGGAGTAATTAACAGTTTAACAGTTTTTAAGAATATGGCAACTGAATGACCTAATACTTAAAATTACTATATTTTAAGACTTAATGGAGATGATGTGGAAACATTTGGCTGTTGTTTCAAACTGGTTTCAATAATTTTTTTTTACCTTCGCCATACCTATAATCAGATGCGGCGATAGACGGAATGAGAGAAAAGTTTAGTATGTTTAAAACATATTCTAAATAAAATTTTGCTAACCCTGTACCCTTATCACGAGATTTAACCTACACCACGTACTACGCTACCCCGTGTTCTCCGCATCATTTTGTATGGAGAAACGAAGTTCGCAAATCTATCACTAGAGGCGCTGCTGCGTTTCTCCATACAAAATGATGCAGAGAACACGGGGTAGCGTAGTACGCAGTGTAGGTTAAATCTCGTGATAAGGGTACTGGGTTAGCAAAATTTTATTTAGAATATGTTTTAAACATGCCAAACTTTTCTCTCATTCCGTCTGCTATCGCCGCATCTGATTGTAGGTATAGCGAAAGTAAAAAAAATAAATAATTGAAAACAGTTTTTGTTCAATTGTAAGTACACTTGATACTCCAAAAATACTCGTGATAAGGCTACTGATCAATGGTGGAAAGGCGAAATGGTATAAAATTTATTTTCCATTTTAACATGTGCAGAAGTGCGATTGTTCTGTCACCATGAGCCTCCTCCTCCTTACTTCCAAAGCGAGGTTCGGTAAGTTTCGTTGTGTGTGCAATATGTCTCACCTTCGTAATTGACCTGGCCGTCGCCGTCGATGTCCGCCTCGCGTATCATCTCGTCGACCTCCTCGTCTGTCAGCTTCTCGCCGAGGTTCGTCATCACGTGGCGCAGCTCCGCCGCCGAGATGAAGCCGTTGCCATCCTTGTCGAACACGCGGAACGCCTCGCGGATCTCCTCCTCGCTGTCCGTGTCCTTCATCTTGCGCGCCATCATCGTGAGGAACTCGGGGAAGTCTATCGTGCCGTTACCTGCAACGCGACATCCAACAACATTTACACAAACTCCACATACTCTGCACAGATACACATCACGCACGCCTGCTTCCCAATGCGACTGCAGGCAGAGGCAACGGACTTCTATGTCTCGGAGTACTGCGCGAACTTGTGGGATGGTTCACATAAATACCAACCCTGCGCCTCTGGACTCGATCTAGCGTCGAGCCGTACGATCCTCTGAGGTGTCCCGCGATCTAGAATCACTACAACTTCGTAGGCATGTCGGGGCCCTAAGTGTGTTCTATCGCTTATTCCATATAGGGATTGACGCGATCCCGTCGTCCCCTTCCCACCTCCGCACGACGCGCACTAGGCAGTGATTGCATGCCTACACGCTGCTGGACTTACCGCGGATGCTTACCAATCGGTTCTGCAGATCTTTCCTCCGCAGAACTGGTAAACTCAGGAACGTTCTCCATGCCCACTTAATATTATTTCCTCCCAAGTACAGTCTCGGGGGGGTATAGTGAAGAAAAGAATGGCGTATTCTCGGGGTACTTCCTACGTGCTCCTACCTAAATTATTCATCTTAAATATTCATGAGAAAACTGTGGATACTAGCTAATGTTTCTTATACATATTATATATTCGTAAACGAGAGTTATGGTTCGGCCAATGGTATGAGGTTTATGGTCCAGCCCAGCACTCAATGGGCCCGTGAAATTGTAATTGGCGCCGTGATGAATAAAATCGTGCAGTGAGCTAATCGCCAAGTCCGTTTCAACAAAAGACATTCGCATTTACGAAGTGACGAAGAAATTTAAATCTGAAGAACGTTTTCGCGAAGGCATAAAAGTTGTACATTTAGTGAGATACGCCATAAAAACGCGGTGAGGAAAAGCACGAAAAGAAAATAAAGAAACAACTTGCTGACTACGATATGCAGGCCTGTGTTCCAGTGGGACTATCTACCTGTTTCTGTGTCTCGAAAAATATATCGATTTATCGTAATCAATACGAAACTTTGTCCATACATATACGACTGGCGCGATTAATTAATGTAACGTTCATTCAGCGATACTTTCAGTGAACAAAGCAAGCTCCCGAAATACGTAAGTATTATATCAACTCGCCTACACTACAGTATACTCACTCGGTTAGTTAGTACGCTCATATCCGTAAACAAATATCGCCGAAAGGAAAAAACAGCTCGCCAGACTTTGTTCAGTAAATAAGATACTAGTGTCGTCATCTGGCGTAAAAAATAATATGCTGAAAAAGCAAACATCGCCGTAATGGAAAAAAAGGGTCGTGCGCCCAGATGTGTGTCTTCTTCAATAGGATACTCTGCAAGTGTTAATATAAAGTGTCGATTGATCTGCCCCTTGAAGAGTTATCGAGCGAGCGACCGACATTGAAGTTCATTAAAGTGTTTTGTTTTTCCAATAGACTTACGGAAGTTAACAGGACCTTCGAAATCTTTTTTTAAATTTTCTTTATAGATATTTACAGGGCGGTGCCCAACAAGGCAATCAGACATAGCCAAAAACTCCTCTCCTCGCGAAACCAAGTTCAATACGGTCAAAACACACAATTACGGTTCAAAAGGCACAGCTCTAGGACCGACGGACAGACAGACCGACGGCATAGGCTTAAAAGTAGTTTTTGATGCAGGTGACCAATACATCACTACATGGCTTCACGGAACACATCAGGGCCCATGATTGTAGGTAGAAGAACGTTTCAATCGAGCACGACTCCAGCGTGCGGCCAATTTTGCTCTCCAGCGCTCTTTGGTGTTATATTAGACGTGGTGGTCGGTGCTGTAATGTTATTTACCAGAGTTTTTGCAGCACAGCACCGATTACTCTGCTCACCCCGATTGTCGGGATTCAGCGTGTGTGATATGTATGTATGTATGTATTAGACGGACACGGAATAATCACATAGTAACCTCAGTTCACCTATCACCAACTTCTATGAAATTAATGTCACATAGGTAGGACTATGATCGAAAGTATTCTGACCAGAGAATGAGTTAAGCTCAGCGAGCCAAAATGATCGTAACCTTTCGAAAGGAGGTGTCGCTATTAATACTTACTGCCGACACGCCGCACGCGATTATTTCCCGAGTGCATTTCTGCACGATTCGATCACTGGCTATTGTGCGGCCGGTTCTATAAGTTCAGTTAAGCCTATGGAACTTTCGTCACAGGATATTGCTTAGTCGCGAGAGGTGTCGCGAAAGGGGCCGCGTGAGTCCTAACGATTATGAAGAAGTTACGGTTATGCCACAGGACAGGTCTATTCAGTTCTGATGCCGGCTACTACGTGCTAACCTGCCTACACCGCTACTATCACCGTTGGCAGTGGCCACCTATGCGGCTAACCCGGCACGCGGAGTCACAAGATAGGTTCCGGCTTCACGACTATCGGTGTGATAGATATCCCACTATGACATTTCGCCAATTATTGTGCGAACGAGAATGCATGACGGTAATGTCGGAAGAAGCTGTGGGAAGAAGCATTCAAAGACGCTAGATTCGTTGAATCATCGCGAAGTTTCTTGTGGATTTTTCTTCGCATCGCATACGGTAGTCGGTTGCATAGTTAAACCACACTCATTTTCATTTTCATCGTCTCATTTTACTATGTCGGTTGGTGCCTTTAACCTTATAGATTCAGTGGACGTTTTTACATGTCAAAAGTGGTTTGAACAAATTTGTGAAAGTAATGAAAATGTATTTTTATATGTAAAGGTATTTGGAAAATTTAATTTAAAATTAAATATAGTTTTTTATATTAATTACGTTCGCGCAACATTACTTCAATGCCAGAGGTTACTTCTTCATTGATATGTATAACATTGATATAATATAACAAATACTTGCGACATTCAAATCAAATAGGAGGAAAAAAAAACCGGCCAAATGATTCCGCGCCACCACGTAATTACCGGCCGGTTTTTATTATTTTGTTTTATGAGTTAACACTATAATCACACAAAGTTTGACGCTTGTATGTATGTATTACCGCTCTTACGATAGAGCAAAAAAAAAATGGGTTAGTGCGAGTTTTACTCACGCACGGAGGGTTCCGTAGATCCGTAGCTATACCTTACCTGCCAAAAAGTCATATATCCGTCTATCTCTTCTCTGTCTGCAATGCAAAGTGCGTGCGGCGCCCTCTATTATTTAGTAGCTTGAATATATACTAATAGATTCTTAGCAATTTTCTTGTATGGCGATGTCCTTATTTTTTTACTTTTGCTCTTTTTATTATTTGTTGGCATATCCGCCATAATAACACACATTCTGTGAAAATTTCAACCGGCTAGCTATTACGGTTCAAAAGGTTCAGCACTCAGACGGACGACAGACAGGCAGACGATATAGGCTCAGTATTAGGTTTCCGCATGGATACTGAACCCTAATGCTCGTCCAACTCGGTCTCCTTGAAAGCAGCGCGATGCGCGTCCGACGAGCGACGAGCGACGAGCGACGTCACGCAGTATTGACTCGGCATAAATGCGACTTGTGTCCCTCGTGCGGAACGCGAAACAATGAGATATGCTTGTCAATGAGACGGCACGAAGAATATAAATGATTCTCGTGACCAAACAACTCAAGGATACAATACATCGTTCATTCACTGTCCTCTGAATTTATATGTAATATAGTAGGTACAGAAGAAACATCTACTTTATGAGGTGAGCAGTGGTTATATATAATCGAGGTTACAGTTATAATATAATACAATTAACACATCCTATTGTCTGTCTGATAGAGACATGTTGACTCTATCCAAGTGTTCCCTGGGCCCACACCACACGTCACCAACAGCACATGACAAGATTCAAGTATTTTTATCGTGTGGCCGGTACTTTAAAAGAATAGCCCCACTACATCTCTCCCCGTGTATGTCGTAAAAGACGACTAAAGGATATGACTCCCTTCTTATATTACTAGGTGGGAGGGTTTAACCCGCCCGGGTTGATACCACCGCACTGAATGGAAGGTCGGTCGAAACGCCTATGTAAATAGTTTGCGTTTTCCGTCCAGTTCAGTGTAGCCGGCACGACCGAAGGGATGCACTGACGTGGCATCAAGTTCATCCGGTGTTATGGGCTGACCTCACGGATGTTGTAGGTGAAGTAGCCAACCGTGTCAGTTTACATAAAAAAAAAAAATTTTGTAGGTATTGCTCTGATCGGAAAGGCAGAAGACAAGGTACCTGCGGTCTCTAGCCATCGATGCAACGTGCGCATTACCTGGCGAGACTTGCGGTGGCAGGTGTGTAGTGGCCTCGGCGACTTCGCGCCGGCCAACCAACGTGTCGTCGTGCCAGTTTGCGGTGCTCGCCGAGTCTAGCTAGCTAGGCCGCCGGGTCGGCGGCAAGGTGTCGCGTTACGTTAGCTCGGATCGATGATGCCGCCGGCGGCGGCGGCGGCGGAGGAGGCGAGCTGC
The DNA here is from genome assembly GCA_946902875.1 of Nematopogon swammerdamellus. Lineage (NCBI taxonomy): Eukaryota > Metazoa > Arthropoda > Insecta > Lepidoptera > Adelidae > Nematopogon > Nematopogon swammerdamellus. The sequence continues at coordinate 496,075 of OX336345.1, read as the reverse complement.
AGCGATCAATACGCAGCCTCTCGCGCGCGGAGCTGGGGTCACGTTACACCGCAGCAGCCGACCGAGAGTTGCGCGTCACGCCATCTCACCTCGCTCGCGCGCGCGCCCTATATCTTTATTTTATGGAAACTGACACGGTTGGCTACATCACCTACAACATCCGTGATGTCAGCCCATAACACCGGGTAAACTAGGTGTCACATCAGTGCTTCCCTTCATTACGCGCCGGCTACACTGAACTGGACGGAACGGACATAGCCGTTTCGATCGACGTTTCGCTCAGTGCGGTGGTACCAATCCGGCCGGGATGAACCCTACCACCTAGTAAGGTAAGGAAGAAGTAATATCTCTCCTAACCCCACTACATACATTCTAGCCAAATGCATCAGAGGCATTTACGTGAGCATCGTAGCTTACAGAGTACTGCTGGCATTTTGAATAAACGTAGCGACTCCGTGAAGCCTGCTACAAAGGCTACACGAGACCACAGGTAACTCAATTTCGGATGCTTTCAAAGATTCGGCACCGGTGCAAACGAGTAACCGAAGCGGAGCGACGACGTAAGGTTGCAAGATGGTCCAGGTAAAAAAACCGAACCGATTTAAATCAAGGGAACCTTAGATTTTTCAAGTACAGGTACTAGGACCACTGCAACTCCGTAGGGATATTGCACCCTAACACACTGGCTTACAAGGGCCTGAACACGAACAGTTTGGTAAAAAACCGAGCCTGCCCTGGTAAACCTGTTCGTGCGGCGCGTCAACGAAACAGTTACCATCAATGAAAATAGTATGTATTGGGCACGACCTTTTTTTTTATGGGAAGCTCGACATATGGCGCGCGCCAGACTAACGCTTTACGGGGGCTGCGAATACAATGTCGGCCGGCTCGGTGCACCTTCACATTATGTTTGAAGGATCCCAGACTGAAATGAAATTAAATGAAAAATATTTATTATCACATGAAATCGTACAGTACAATAACCGAGTCTTCTGCACTAGAAAAATTCTGTCTCGCAGAAAGACTTTTTAGTAAACATAATTTATTGTATTTCATTGTGCGCTCACTAGTAATAATTTTATATTATTTTTAGTTTATTTCATATTATAATTAAATGAAGCGAATTTTTTAGTATATAAATACAAGTTAGTTTTAATATATATATATAATATATCAAATAAATACCTCAATAAATAAAATATGAATATTCTATGGTTTTATAATGTTATTTAGTTAGTAATGTGTTTAGTTTGTCTAAGGTTTGTTTGTAGGTTTATTTATATGTTTTTATTTTATTTTATTTTTGAATATCTAGCACATTTTCTGTGTCGTTATAATTTAAAGTTTTCAACCATTTAAGAATTTCTTGTTTTCGTTTATGACTTGTAGACTTGTAAGACTGTACATTAGAGGAAAAGATGCAGGTGGGAGTGCATTCCACATGTTGGCAACCCTGTTAATAAAGGATTTACAGGATCGATTTGTCCTAAGTGGGGGAATATCGACAGTGTGTGGATGCATTCCCAACCTGTTGCGCGTGGAACGATGGTAGAATGGGGATGGAGGGATCGCATCGTGCAGCTCCTTGGAACACTCTCCGTGGTACAGGCGATAGAACACACACAAAGATCCAACGTCCCTGCGGAGCTGTAAGGTCTCTACCTTCTGTCCGATAGATCCTTTATTCAGCATCAAGTGGCGCACACGTTGCAGCATGGGAGACAGCTCGCGCATCGGTTTTTGGAGACAGTCAACGCTGTTTGATCTCGTCGCGAACGTACTATCTTTCTCGCGTAACGGTTTTTAAGTGTATTTTTAGCGAAAGCGCTGGCGAAGGCGCCAATATCCATACAATGTTGTCCGTTATTATGGTGGAAATTTGTTTAAATCCAGCCGGCGCGGCGGCGGCGGCATCGCCCGTAAACGTCAGTTGAGAATACATTAATCAGCAATGAAACTCGCCTACAGCAGCTCACGCTCACGCTTATTTGCACCGATGATGCCGCCGGCCGTGTGCGTGACTCAGTTTTTTTGTTAACGCAATTCACATCGCCTTGCCGTCCAAAAATTCCATTACCGCCACGTCGATAATGACCATTTAAAATAGACAACAACCACGTTTGAGTAACCACTTTGAAGTATCTGTGAGCTCATGCGAACCTTCAATTCCAGAACACTACGCTTGACATAATCATCGCAGATCAGGTCCTGATTGGATTACTGCTCGCGCCTGTGGTGGATGGCTCCGCCACATGCCAGGTTCTCTGCCAGCGCCTCTGGACTCGATCCAGCGTCGAGCCGTGTGACTAGTGGGTGGACCCCGAAGTGCCCCGCGATCTAGGACCACTGCAACTCCGTAGGGATGTCGGCTCCCTAAGTGTGTTCTATCGTTTATTCCACTGAGAGTATCGGAGGAGCTGTTTAACGCGATCTCGGCGCCCCCTTTCCACCTCCGTACCACGCGCAACGGGCAGAGATTGCATCCCTATACACTGGACTTACAGTGGAGGGCGTATCAATCGGTTCTGCAGATCTTTGCTCTACAGAACCGGTAAACTCTGAAACGATTTCCCCCCGGGTCAGGACAGTCTCGGGTCTTTCAAGAAGAGGCGTGGATAGGCACCTGTCAAGCCGGCATGGCATTAGCCACCCCCCGCATACGACCGAAGGTCCATCGGCGTCGTTAGACACCTTGTGGGTGGCGTGGCGCTACATGTCGAGTTTACAATAAAAAAAATCCGTTATCGGAAACCATAATTCAACTGATGTCTTTTCCTGACTACAGCGAAGCGAAACGTTTTTATTTGTGTGGCGCATTGTTCAATGCCAAGGACATTACGTTCTGCGTCATGCCGCATGCGTGCGACTTGCGAGTTGCGAGTCGACGAAGCATCATTGTACAAAAATGTTTCCTTTAAAAGAACTCGCATGAATCAGCGGAATTACGTAATAATCATATATCGCCCGCCCGCCTACCGCGCCGCACCGCACGCCGCGCCGGCCGGCGAATTCCTGCGAATGTCGAGCGTTATATAAATGCCATATACGACAGAGTCGGCAACCTCTCTTCTCAACAGTCGGAACTCGGAACATCCATATCTGCCGAGTAGTCAGCGCCGCGTCGCGCCGTGGGGTTAAAAATTTTAAAGTTATAGCTAAACGGGTCTCGGAATTTACTGAATCTTTCATCCATCAAGTAGGTATCTTGTTTGGTGATGCGTGTTCAGGATAAGGGTACTGGTGATTTTTTGTAGGACCGTCCATTTATCTATACGAACGAGTCGCAGCGTAGTGTGCTTAATCGGACTGTCGTCGTTGCAACGATTCGTGCGACAGTTTTCCGTGTCGTCGTAACGTGGATGGCCCGTTTGAGCTGTATGTAAATGTAGTATGTACTTAGAGCTGTGCGGTCGCTGGCAGGCAGCATGGTCAGGATCACGCGACGCGAGGGGTTAGTGACTAGAGCAAAAAGTGTACACCAGATTGCCGGTAGGCAAGATAACCAGGATTGCCTTGTGATTTCCAGATTCCGAAGGATTCCAAAGATTTCTGGAGATTTTCAAGATTCTTTAAAGACGACCAAAGATTTCTAAGAGATTACACAAAGATTTCTAAGGGATTACCAAAGATTTCTTGGATTACCCAAGATTACCTGAGATTACCAAGATTCTGATCGGATTGCCAATTTATTTCTTTGCGATTCCTAGATTCCCTAGGATTACTCGAGACTGCCTAAGATTACCTGATATTACCAAGGCTTTGAGCGGATTCCCAATTATTCCTTTGGGATTCCTAGATTCCCTGGGATTACTTGGGACCGCCTAAGATTTCCAGATTCCTCGGACTCCCGCCTAACGTTATCTGAGATTACCAAACAATTGTACACCAGATTCCCTAAGTGACTGACCCCTCGACGCGACGCGACGCCCGGCCGGGCCGGGCCGGAAGGTATACCTAATCATCTAGCTTGGATTGTGGTGGATCAATTATTTATTAGCAGTTAAGTGTCAACACCATTATACAGATTAGTATAACATTGTAATGTATGGTGGTGTATACGCCTCCTCGCCTCGCACGTCAAGATGTCGCTGTTGTCCAAAAGTTGAAAGTTGCCCAGCGAGCAATGGAGCGAGCCATGTTGGCAATGTCGATACATGATATGGTGCGTAACGAGGCAATCCGCCGACGCAACCAAAGTACATAGGCGATATTGGACACCGGGTGGCTAAGCTCAAGTGGCAGTGGGCTGGGCGCGCTAGCCGAAGAGACGACGACCGTTGGAGTAACCGTGTCCTTACACGTACACTTGCGGCCGTGGACAGGAAAACGGAGTGTGGGAAGACCACCCAGGTGGGAGACGACGACGTCAAGTACGTCGGCGGAAAGCAGTGGTTCCGTACCGCTGAAAGACGGGAGGACTGGAGGAAAATTGTAGAGGCGTATGTCCAGCAGTGAACACACGAACTCGCTGACTGGCTGGACGCGTCATAGACAATGGTTGTGTTCCGTTGTTCAGTACCTAGTAGCAACACAGCAAGGATGAATGGGAAGTCGCTGAGACGCTGCGCTGCTGATATTTCGTTGGCCACGTGTACATGGAATCGTATCGTACGTGCAGAACTCATTTTTTTTATGGCAGCTGACACAGTTGGCTACATCACCTACAACATCCGTGATGTCAGCCCATAACACCGGTTGAACTTGGTGCCACGTCAGTGCTTCCCTTCGGTCGTGCCGGCTACACTGAACTGGACGGAAAACACAAACTATTTACATAGCCGTTTCGACCGACCTTTCATTCAGTGCGGTGGTACCAACCCGGGCGGGTTAAACTCTACCACCTAGTAATTTAAGAAGGGAGTCATATCACTTAGTCGCCTTTTACGACATACACGGGGAGAGATGCAGTGGGGCTATTCTTTTAAAGTACCGGCCCCACACGCTACAATATATCTATAGCATCAGCATAATGAAAGGGGAGCTGTGCTGTGCGGCGGCGCAGGATAAGGGTAAGTGCACTCCGGTGCACGCACGAAGCTGTTTTTGATGTTCGTATTCATTCCAAATCAATCTGTCTGCAAGCATCGAGACCAGACAGCAATATTTTGAGACGGCAAATGTCGGAACGTTTGACGTCTCGAGCCGCGCGATGACTCTCGTCTCGCCCGGGCCGCCGGGGTGGTTGCTCTCTGTCCGTCAATCCGCGCTGTTTCCGTCCACGTTTATTGCCGCGAAGTGCTCGCCGCGCTGTTATTGCACATTCTTAGCTGTAAAACCATATAAGTGTTATGTTTTACTCGCATTATTATCGCTGTAAGTGGGAGTAGCGTTGCGCGCGTGCGCGCGACCGACATTGGCGACGAGCCAAACGAGAGAACGCGCAATCATTGGTATTTTGACAACATTTTAATTGTCGTCCCGATTAAGGCTAACCTAACAGTCTGCGATCTGGCTGGCACGCAAGGTGTCCAACTATTAGTATTCGTCAGGTCAATATGTGCAGTCGTCGTTTGGATGAAACGTACAACAATTCGTCAAATTTCCGTCTTGATATGAGAGATAGCTCGGCGAGTTACCAGACCAGGCAGAGAAAAGAATGCCCAAAGAATCGTCATGACACAGTGACGATCTTCCGTCTCGATATGGGAGATGGCTCGGCGAGTTACCAGACCAGGCAGAGTAAAGAATGCCCAAAGAATCGTCATGACACAGTGACGATCTTCCGTCTCGATATGGGAGATGGCTCGGCGAGTTACCACACCAGGCAGAGTAAAGAATGCCCAAAGAATCGTCATAACACAGTGACGATCTTCCGTCTCGATATGGGAGATGGCTCGGCGAGTTACCAGACCAGGCAGAGTAAAGAATGCCCAAAGAATCGCCACAACACAGTGATTGGCGTCTCGTCGTCGGCGCGGTGGTGTAGACAGTGGAAGTGGGACTGCCCACTTTTCCAATACGGGCCGATCGGTTTTTTTTTATAGAAAGCGCAACACGTGGCGCCGAGCCACCCATAAAGTGTCTAACGACGCCCATGGACATTCGGTCGAATGAAGGGGTTGCGAATGCCATGCCGCCGGCCTCATAGGTGCCCGTTCACGCCTCTCGAAGTTCCGACATTTAAAGAGCAGTGGAAAAAATACCTATGACTACTGAAAGCTATTGCAGGTTTGTAGGTAGGTACTTATAGGTAGATTCGCTTTGGATGTAACAAATGCGATGAGTCTCGACATCCAAGGTCACTAGCAGCAAGTTCGCACCCACCGATCTATGAATGTTATTGATTCGTTGGGGAGACACGGTTGTGTGGAGTGGACCGACCGGCCGGCATTGTGTGGGAGGCGCCCGGCGACGCCGACGCCGCGCCGCAGCCGGTCACGAGACGCTACACGATTGATAAGCGACGCCAACTCGCTCGAGTAGTCATTGTGATATCCACTCCACTGTGTCGACCGATGGGGCCGACTGCGAAATTTACTGACGCACCTCTATTCAGCAGCGGCAGACCGATCTCGCTCGAGGGTCACTGTATAATGTGTACATAGAGAAATAATGTTCTATCGTTTTCGCTGTCATACAATTCGTTCTATCTTATCGTAGGAATTCCTTCCGTTTATCGGTAAAGTTCGTTGGACGGCAGTGATCAACTAGCAGTATTTCTAGCTAGCTAGAGGAATCGTACCGACGATATCGCTTCTAAATATCGCGCAGGCCGTGAATGACGTCGTTGCCGCCATTACAGGGTCATCTGACATTTGTTCGTTATCAGCACGACCAAAGACGGGGCGCTATTCGCTGAGTAAACATAGGTGCCGTTGCTTCGTCTCTCGCCCGCGGCCGCGCACAGTTGACACGATTTACGACGGAGCGGATTCTGCGGCGGTGCTCGCGCGCGTGATAACGCCGCGCCGCCGCGGCCGCTTATAAATAGTTAAGACTATTAATTGCGACCTTCCCGTCATCAGACGGCAGTCTTCATCATGCCGAGACAATGCCCAGGCCGCGTCGCGTCGAATCATCACTTTAAAGACACGTGAAGTTAGTACATGATGGAATCATTCGAACCGTGTCACCTCGCGTCGCCACGTCGAATCGCAAGAATGCGTCTCATTCTGTTGTTTGCCCTGGGTCGTTGTGAACAATGTTAACAGCTTGATGTCAAGCTAGGCTTGGAGATGCGCGAAGGCAGGCGCAGGCGCGTCAGCTGCCGGTGATCTCATTTCCCGACGAGATCGCACCGAGAGACAATGCGCGTTGTCGCGGTACCCGGACCGGTTTTCGACGGCAGGAGCCGGTTTAACCGCACTCCGTGTAGGGACTGATTGGGGCCTCTTAGCAGCTAGCTAGACAGGGAGAGTCTAGAGCGGGTGTGAAGCTAAGAAGAAACGATGGAGTTCTGGCCGGGGCAAGGGAACGCGGAAGTTGCCGCGGAGTGGAACTAATGTGAGAAGGGTGCCAAACGGCTTCAAGTCGCAGATATCGCGGTGCGCACGCCGCCGCAGTCACTATTATTAGCGATGCGCTTGCACCGTACACAACTATCTAAGAACAATGGAGCGATAAATAGAACTTTGCATATCGTCATCGTTACCCACTACTTATAGCCCTAGCACATGTGCTATGGCCTAACGACCACGTGACGCCGCCGGTAAAATAAGATAGAACGAGATTGCCGCAGCAGCGGTTCCGTTCCACCCACCCCACTGCGTGAGAAGCTATTGTCGAAACTATTGCGAAGGACATCCGTACTGGCCACACGTTGAATAATATTACCTTCTGAATATAAAGTAGGTAGGAATATAACAAAACCACATCTGTCGGTGGCGTCGCGGTCTCCAGTCTCGGGAAAATACGATACGAGAGCGGAGGAGGAGACGCGTATCGACTCGACGAGTTACGATTTGTTTGAGATCTCACGACGTCAAACGCCTCGCTCACCGCAGCAGCTGGATTATTTAGTGGCCGTCTCGCCTCCGCGCTGCGACTCCTCTCACCGCTGCGCTGTAGGTACTACAATGGACTTAGGTGAATCACTTTCAGATGTAAGAACGACTCTCGCTTCGCAGCTCTCGCCGAAGGAATGACACTGTTTTACGTCTCAGATCGCCAATTTCAAACGAAATGTGACGAGCAATTTCCTCCCGGAAGAGCTACGGACGCCATCGCCACGCAAGCTCGGCGCAAGATCGCCGTCATTTAAAACAACGGCCACTTTATCGGTTCCATTTTCCTTTTTCACTTTCCTCGCCTTAAGACTTTTATGCGCTGTCTTCCGCTTTATTATCGCACGCCTACGTTCTATTCGCTACTATTTTATTCCTTCGCTGTCTCGTGCACATTTCTTTTTTCAATATTAAAAGCAGAACATTTAATTTAACTGAGCGTTAAGTATTAAAGGTTATTATGGCCATCATCATAAGAATGTTGCGAGTGAAGTGTGTGTTGCAGCGGTGGTTGCAGAGGATCGCGACCGTCAAGTTAGCTCACTCGTCTGCAAACTTATTTTTATCCCGGATTAGACAAGGTAAACATTGGCCCAGACCGATCCGATATTCGCAGCTGCAGTTTCAATACACCTGTCGAGCACAATATCGCGTCGCCTGAATTGATCAAAGCGGGAAAGAACATTCCGCCACTTGTCGACTAATTTCATTTCGATACTGTCAACGAGAGCGACAACGGGACGCGAGGCTGAAATAACGCTCGCGCTCCTACACAAACCAAACCAGCTTCGATCGCGCCCAAGCGGGCAAAATGGCACGTCTGCTAACTATTGGAAAGCGATTACCCCGGATTAAACGTGTCACATTGAAACCGGTCGAGTAGGGCGCGGTGCGACGACGATGACGGTGGCCGGCGGCGGCGGCGGCGCGCCCGTCATAGTTTATTGATCGCGGGTGGGTGGCGAGGTAGGCGGCCGACAGAGGCCGCAGTTCGCCACAACGTGCGACAACTAGTCGGCGCTCGGCGCGGCCCCAGGGCTCCGGAGCGGGGGCCGGGAGGGAGCCGCATTAGAGCTTGGGCAGAGGACAGATTCTTATCCAACTAAACTGTTGAGTCGTAATAAAAATATATGCAAAATTTCGAGGACTCGCAAACGGCGCCAACTCAACGGTTTAGTTGGGAAAAAAACGACTAAACTAAAAATTTGGGACAACTAAAACAGTTGTACAACGCCTACAGCGGCCAACTTTTTAGTGGGACGCCGACTAAAAAGTTGGGCTCCAACCTGCGCTGCGCTATTCGGAGCGAACGACTGAACATGAGTCGTCTGTGTGCGCGCACCTAAACGACTAAACAGTTGAGTTGGAGCTTGGAGACAAATCGGCAGTTCGTAGGCAACTCAACTAAACTGTTTAGTTGGTGATACCTACAATCGGTCGTGTGGCTGACGGCGGCGGCGCGCTGTTCTTTAATTCATTCACCCAATTCTAGAGCGTTTCGACCAGATTACTTACATACATACATATCACACGCTGTATGACGACAATCGGGGTAAGCAGAGTAATCGGTGCTGTGCTGCAAGGACTCTTGTAAATTGCACCACAACACCGATCGGCACGTTTAGCAAAGTATTAGAACAAGGAGATTAGATACTTGTAGGAATAATTTAGCCCAACTACATTCAACAAGTTCCCGGTGAATGGAGGTTACGTGAAGAGTTTACCCTTGACACGTGTTACTCCATCGCGCCGCGCACCGTCTATTCATTACGGCTTCTACAGTATGATGAGCAGCGTGGTTGGTGGGGTTATCTATCTACAATATACCATCGACTACGTCACCAGCAGCATTTTCAATGTCGAGTGATTCTGATTATAGATACCTGCATTAACTTAACGACACTTTTCGTCGTACGCTTATATCGATGGTACGCGCCATGCTCACGAGTAGGGTTACCATTAGTCAGCAGGATTTGTCCTGACATGTCAGGATTTTTAGGCTCTTGTCAGGACTGCAGCCGGATTTTGGAACTGTAAGGACTTTTCGATTTTTCAATTAACCCTAGAATGCAACTTACCGCTTGGGAGGCGGCGCGCGAGTGTTGTTTTGTTATTATTTCAAAACCGCACGCATCCACGGAACCATGCTTCCTAGTAGCTGCACTGCCGAGCGAGATGCAGCGACGTGCGGACTTACGTGCATGTGCGCCTTGCATTTTACGAGATATGACGGTTCACGTAGCCTGAGAGGCGAAGGGTTGCATTAAGAGGTAAAATATTACACTTGGTGGTTTTTCGTTTTTTGTTTGTAGCTAATTTATTATACACATATAGTATGTTCTATAGCTTATTCCATGGGAGTGCTCGGAGGAGCTGTTTAAGACTGCATTAAGATTAAATAAATAAAATAAACGCGATCCCACCGTCCCCTTTCCACCTCCGCACTACGCGCACTGGGCAGGGATTGCATCCCTACACCGTACTATTGCCAAAAATGCAATAAAACTTACTGTATGGAGCACCGATCCCCAATGTGGTGCGGGTGCACTGATAAGCAAAGATGAAATTAAAAATAGCGTAAATTCAATTTCTTCTCTAGCTGGTACTGAAAACGAACTTTAGTTGAGTAATATTTCAAATGAAAGTACTATTATCATTCTTTACGATACAGTTACAATTTGTTTAAATTTCAAGCTGGAAATTTAAATTTTTATTTTTTTTTCACACCCTAGTTACGACGAACTTTTGTAGCATAATGTGCCTTATATATTTTTTTCTGAAGGTTGTGTAAGAGTTATGTATGACTGAAATATTAATGTATTTCTTTTCAGTAAAGGGTAGCCTTTTGATATAATTTTTATCATTCTAATATAATAAATACTTTTCAAGTAATTCTTGTTTTATTTAATAAGTAGCCTCCCAGGCGAAGAGTTGCATTAATGTCATAAAAAAAAAGGGTTGCATTCTAGGGTTAAGTACAGCAGATTTTTTAATAATGTTTTTTTTATTATTGGAAAGTTATTCAAACGGTAATGTAATTAATAATTATTAGAGTAAAATACACAGCACAATAAAAACAGAAACATAATCATCTTTGCCAACAACTTTGGTAATATTAGACTAATTAGGCTTAAATTACATAAATATTCTTACCATCTTTGGGTGGCGTTTGAGTTGAAATGAAATGAAGGGTGAAAATTGAGTTGAAATGGAGTCCAACCATTGACTCCTGCCCCCGCGCCAAAGCATAAACCAATATTTGAAAGTGAATAACGTTTCCAACAAAATATCAGGATTTTTTTATGGAAATTAGGCTTTATGTCAGGACTTTTAAATTTTCCATCTGGTAACCCTACTCACGAGTCTTAATATCTCAAACTAGCTTTTGCCCGCGGCTTCGCTCGCGGTAGACTCGGTTTAATAGCAAATCCGATTTATACGCTAATATTATTATAATAAACGATCGCTTCTCTCACATTCTCTCTCACTCTCTCCCATCCATACTATACTTTCTTTGATACTGCTTAGCCCTAAGGCTATTTAGCGTGATAGTAGTACAGTCTATAGTGAGCCTCAAGAACTACTCTTTCCATGGGTGCAAACCCGCATTAAAATCTGTTCAGTGGTTCTGGAGTTTACTTCAAACATACATACATACAGAAAGACGTTCCCTTTTATAAGAAGTAGAGATAGAGATAAGAGATAGAAATGAATAGGCGGAAACGGCGGAAATTACATTTTTTTTTTATCTAAACTGACACGTTCGGCTACATCACCTACAACATCCGTGCATGTCAACCCATAACACCGGGTGAACTTGGTGCCACGTCAGTGCTTCCCTTCGGTCGTGCCGGCTACACTGAACTGAACGGAAAACACAAACTATTTACATAGCCGTTTCGGCTGACCTTTCCTTCAGTGCGGCGGTATCAACTCGGGCGGGTTAAACCCTACCACCTAGTAATATAGGAAGGGAGTCATATCCTTTAGTCGCCTTTTACGACATACACGGGGAGAGAAGCAGTGGGGCTATTCTTTTAAAGTGCCGGCCCCACACGGTAAATATCGTCGACGCACCCATCACTCCACCGCGGCGTGAATATTGATAATGGCGATGATAGATAATTGCTTATTGATTGTGTTCAACTAATTACCTACTAGGCATTGTCGCTCGACGATCGTCGCGAGTGTTTGGTCAGTTTAGTTCGGCATGCATGCCACGCACACGTGACAGTGCGCTTGTGAGGAAAGTGGGTAGAGTAGAGTGCACAAACAAACCGTGCCAACTTTCTAGCTAGCCCAACAGTACAACCCACACTACCATTTCTAACTATCATTGATATTATAAGAATTTATGAGTTGAGACAAGCAAACATCATTGCGTTACGTACAGTACAAACTAAAAGGACATATGATTGTACGAGCTTTTGCCCGCGGCTTCGCTCGCGTGAAATTCGTATTTACAAAGATGAAAGTAAGTAAGCCCATGACGGATGGTCAAGCACCATGACCATCCCTTACAGTATATTCTATTATTAGTATATTCTCGAGTATATTGATGATATGATAATTTACCAATAAAAGATGTATTCCATAGCTAAATACTTTAACAATTTCAGAAAATAAACATTCGACAAGTAGTCATTCTGAAGATAATTTGTTGGGTATGCAAATTCATTTTTACATTTAAGGGTTCCGTATTAAAAGGTAAAAACGGAACTCTTGTAAAATCACTACCGCGTCCGTCCGTCTTGTCGCAGAGGTTTTTCTTGAAAACGAAGTATGTAACGTAGAAACTTTAAATTTGGCACAAATAATGAATGATAGATCTTAATGACACCCACATATTATATCGCTCATAAACTAGAGAAAAAATTATTTAAAATTAATATGGGGATCAGTGTGGTATCATTGCACTGAATGAAAGGTCGGTCGGTTGAAACGGCTAGGTATGTAAATAGTTCGTGTTTTCCGTCCAGCTCTGTGTAGCCGGCAAGACCGAAGTGAAGCACTGACATGGCACCTAGTTCACCAAGGTGTTATGGGCTGACATCACGGATATTGTATATGCTGTAGCCAACCGTATCAGTTTCCAAATGATTAAATGGATAGGTGTACCTGCGCGGTTAGCGGCCAATAAAAGCTGGCAGTTAGCTAGCTATATAGTTCAGTAAAATTAAACATTGAACGATGCATCAAATCAGGTATCTTTGCTATTTTGATATGTTGTACATAATGTAAATGCAATGTTAAATCCAAGTTTTCGACCTCGCCAGACGACCGGATCATTGTCGAAAATAAAAAAAATCTATATTTTTTTTTTATCTTTTTTCAGTTTTTGCCGATTTTGACCTGGAAAGACTGGATTTTTAACAAAGATTGTTATGTTCATTTTTAAAGTAGATTAAATTTACAACAATGAACATAACAATCTTTGTTGAAAACCCAGTCCTTCCAGATCAAAATCGGCAAAAACTGAAAAAAAAAATAAAAAAAATATATATTTCATTTTTATTTTTGACAATGATCTGGTCCTCTTGCGAGGTCGAAAACTTGGATTTAACATTGCATTTACATTATGTACAACATATCAAAAAAGCAAAGATACCTGATTTGATGCATCGTTCAATGTTTAATTTTACTGAACTATAAGAGAGTGGAGTTCAATGGATCGAGCCAGCCTGCCGCCTGCGCCAGCGCCGCCACAGCGCCGCAGGCGCAGGCGTGTGCTCGTATGCAGTCGTGGCATTCAGCTTTGGCACCGAATGTTGCCTGGCGAGGCGAGGATGTTAGGAATGTATCATCCCACGCGTACAATCACCTAATTCGTTTCTTTAGTTAGGGTTACGTAGTCAGGCACGCTGGCAGGGACCATGTGCTATAACCACAGAGCATTGAATAGCGCACGCGCCTCTCTTAGAGGTCAGTCAGTCAGTCAGTCAGCGTGTATGCCTCTACTGCTGGACATACGCCTCTCTAATTTTCCTCCAGTCCTCCCCGGCCTTCGGCGATACAGAACCATACGGTCGTGGACAGGAAAACGGAGTGTGGGAAGACCACCCGCCAGGTGGGACGACGACATCAAGTAAGTCGGCGGAAAGCAGTGGTTCCTCTTAGAGGTAATTAATAATAATAGCTAAAGGCCAATAACAGGAGGACCCTGTCCTTCTATCGCTCCGTGCGTGTGTGTGTGTAGGCACTATACTACTCGTATAAAAAGAGACTATAACAAATCGTCATTCATCAAAACCGATCGTTTTGAAGTTACGATCAAGGTTATGATCCCTCGATCCCGATGCATTAAAGTGAAACACGTTACTCTCCTTTGGTTTCGCAGTCGGGTAAAAAGGTGCGTCACACGGATCGCGCTCGGGGCACGTTGAGTGCACAGCGGCGACGCGCAGCGGGACCCGGAGTGATCGAGAACGCATTCGCTATGCGTGTAAAAAGTAAATGGCTACCTACAGACGGAAACCTCTAATGTTCGCACTTATTAACTCCAGGCTTTTTCGTGTATGTTGCAAGGCGACTTCCGAAATGTCGAACAAACTGTTGGAAACAATGTCGGTTGAACAAAGTGCGAATTGTCGCCGGAATTAGCCGCTCATGCTGAATTGGGTCCATCCTACTTGAGGCGCGCCGCGCATGCGTGCTATTGCTGTCGCGATAAGGAATGGCAAGTGGCGTTTCGCGATGAAGTTGGTAGAGGCTTCAAAGTCAGCTCAATATTTTGCAGGCAACCGTTTTTAGGGCTCCATTGGCCGAACCGAGACCGGGTCCCATGTCTGTCCGTCTGTCGCGTGTTGATCATGTGCCCCTCCATTCTCTCCTCTCTCACAAGCACATACTTAAACATTTATAGATACAAAACATACGTACTTAACTTAAAAATAAATATAAAAAAAAAAATTTTATTATAATAATTAGGAATCGGGAGACCGCTAAGTAAATTCCCGCGCAGCTCTGACTTTTTATTAAATTTTACTTCAAGCTTTTTAAAAAAACCGCCGAGAAAACCGCATGCAAATCCTCTTTTTATTAAGATTAGAAATTGTTTGATTAATTAATTACAAATAGCTAAGAACCATCTCGATTAAACCAGACACAATCATACACACGTTAAACTTATATTAAGGTCTTTCATTAGTAGGTAATAGTACGCAACAAACAGTACGCAAATCTGCTGGCATCGTGGTTTCGCGAGGAGAGGTGATTTTGGCTCTGTCGACTGCACCACGGCAGCGACATTATAGTATTATCAAAACCTCGTGGCCGGTTGGGCAATAAAGTTATATGGCTTAGGGAAGCGAATCTGCGCGCGGCGCTTTGTCGATAGAAAGTTGGTCACGTTTTTTTAATTAGATGAATAAATAATATCCTTAAAAATGCTTAATAGTTAGGGAGGTGAGGTCGCTAAATGGCGGCATTCCCTAAGCCATATAACTTTATTGCCCAACCGGCCACGAGGTTTTGATAATACTATAGTAGGTAATAGTACGCTAAGGGGAGTATCAGATACTGATCACGTTCCCCATACCTATTTTTTTTTCGGATATCAAATACCTACCCATGCTATGAAATAATTAGTTCAATAAACTATGGGTAGGTTCGGTAGGTATTTGATATCCGAAAAGAAATAGGTGTGGGGAACGTGATCAGTATCTGATCCCTTAGCGTACTATTACCTACTAATGGAATACCTTATATAACACCCCTCCGTTTGCGACGGGGGTTAGAAATAGAAACAGGAAGTATTTAATTATTTAAGTCAATACCTACACAATTAACGTGTTTGCCGAAAGCCATTTAACGCAGTTAATTATAAGACTTGTTACAATTTGTTACGGCAATTCGCACAATGTCTGCGGAACTCAACAATTAGAGGCGTCGCGTCGCTTCATCAGCATCACGTAACAGTACAAAGCTGCAGATATTTACCATAGCGCTTAGGTACCACCACACAAGGTCTATCAAACGTTGGTATGTGTAGAAACTAACACACGCGTTAGTTACTCCTCCGACGTTTAAGTATCATTTGTAGCGTGTGGGGCCGGTACTTTAAAATAATAGCCCCACTGCATCTCTCCCCGTGTGTGTCGTAAAAGGCGACTAAGGGATATGTATGACTCCCTTCGAAATAGTTTGTGTTTTCCGTCCAGTTCAGTGTAGCCGGCACGACCGAAGGGGAGGCAGTGACGTGGCGCCAAGTTCATCCGGTGTTATGGTCTGACATCACGGATGTTGTAGGTGATGTAGCCAACCGAGCGCTTGTGCAAATTATCGCAGCATTTAACGTATTTATTGGAACATATTTTCATTATTTTTATGTCTTTACGCAACAAGATGTCAAGCAGTAGCGGTCTGCATCGGTAGCTCAGTGGTGCGCTCGGTCGACTATTGTTAAGCACAACTGGGGGCGGTCAGTACTTAGATGGCTGGCCGCTGACCGTTGCAAGCTGATCGTGGTTCGGATTCCAGGTTAAACTGTAGGTCCCTTCTTCTTACCTCACTAGGTGGTAGGGTTTATGCCAGCCGGGTTGGCACCACCGCACTGAATGAAACATCGGTCGAAATGGCTATGTAAATAGTTCGTGTTTTATGTCCAATTCAGTGTAGCCGACATGAAATAAAGGGAATCACTGATATGGCACCTAGTTCACCCGGTGTTGTGGGCTGACATCACGGATGTTGCAGTTAGGAGGACCGACAGAGCTAGCAGGATCACACATTTTTATAATTTTTTTGTAATCCAATGTAATATGAAAGATATCAATGAATAACAATAAATTAATATTTCACAGAGACATACGTCAAAATTCCCCGAGTATCAATAGTATTACACAATGAGGAATTTTTTGAGTAAGTTTAAGTGGCCAGTACTTGTTATGAACGTAATGGTACTAGTGTTATCTAATTAGTGTCATTAGTACCATTAATGGTACTGCGCAATGGTACTAATGACACCACGTAAACCAACCTTGTCAGTTTACATAAAAAAGGAAGATAGATGGATAAAAATACTTTATTGCTCCAAAAAAAAATGTTTACATAAACAGACAATAAGTAATGTACATGAGAGGCAAAGGCGAACTTATCCCTTACAGGGATTTCTCCCAGTCAACCTTTGGATGTTTTAGAGTCGTATGTTGTGAGAAATATAAGTAGGTAGTAGCAAAATACTTGAGTGTGGGAATGTAAAATATAATATAAGGAAAATAACTATGATGGATGATATACTATAATATACACTACATATCGTACGTACTATAGTTAATTAAACATATAAATTACTATTTATAAATTACATTAAATACATATGAATTACAGTTTATATAATACATAATACCTAAATATATACATAAATACTTGTATGATGTTTATATGAGAGCATGCAATGCTACAATGTGCATTGAAGTGCATCGATTGAAGGCAAAAGTTAATGAAAGTATTAGTAACGCTATACCGGAGCGGCAGAGCAACTGTTACCTACCACTCAATAATATCACTTTTTTCTCTCTTTCGATTTAACAATACAATCTGATTCTCTTTTTTTTCAGATTCACATTAAATCATCTAGATAATTCTTATAATTAATCTAGCTCACCAATACATTAGGTAAATTTAGAGTAGGTATGTTCTCAGTTAATATTTATTTTTCAATAAATTCTCGACCAAACAAGCAAATTATAATAATAATTATCTTCAACAGAAATACCTTATACAAGGTGTCCCAAAACTCAACGTCAAGCGGGAACCAGGGAGTAGGCCAGTTAATGACTACCCAGGGAAATTTAGAAAAAAAATTGTTTAGAAAAAAATTTTACTGAATATTTTCTTTGGTAAAACTACAGGCATTCTGGTTTTATTTGTGATAGTTATCAATAGCAGAGTTATTTAGGCTTCCACTATAAACATTTGAACAATTATATTTGCAAATTTGTAGTCGTAGTACCTAAAATGTCAATTTAAAACGAAATGGTCATATCATAAAAAACCAGTGACTGCGATTTTTTTTCTTATTTTTCCCTGGGTAGTCATAAACTGGCCTACTCCCTGGTTCCCGCTTGACGTTGAGTTTTGGGACACCTTGTATAACTTATATATAACAGTATTGTAGCAGTAAGGTCAAAAGGAAATTAATCAAAGTAAGTGATTGAGTAGGTACTGCAGATACTAATAATAATATCAGTAATGCTCAAGTATAATACGGTATAATGTAATTTGCCGATAAGTGGAACTCAATAGTTATCTGACAGTGTCGCGATCATGTCTCGTGACCTACATCCATCCACTACATTCACAAACACACACACACACATAAGTGCACTTGGCTTACTGCAACTCCTCAGTTTACTACTTGGTGTGGGCCAACACATCTGGATTGGTACCACCGCACTAAATAAAGGCTATGAAAAATAGTCGGTGTTTTTCTTCCAGTTTAGGGTAAGCGCTGGCAAGGCACCTAATTCCAACAGGAGCAAGGTTGGCAAGCAAAGCAGCGGGCTGATGTCACGCGTGGAACACGTGATGAAGCCAAGTAGGTATGTCAACTTAAAAAAAAACCTCTCGAGAAATTCTAATAAATAATACGACGTTTCTACGTAAGACCGACCGTGTAATATACCTACCTACCTATGTCAATATATGAATATTGTTACAACTCGAAAAAAAGCTCGAAAACCACTTTATCGATATTTTATGTTTATGTTAGTACTAAGCACGTACTCGCTTTATATATATTTTTAATTAGAAAAAATGCAAATCGAAAATCATTGGAAAAAATACATCCCAACCAGGATTTGAACATGGGTCTCTGGCTTGAGCTGCCAACGCGATAACCAACTACACCACCGGGCCGTTACATATTATCTCCAAATTTTCGATCTATTGCACCTTCATGCATGATGAGATGATTGATGATGTCGCATAATTTTTGCGATCAGTCAACTTGCACGGTTCCCCATTGAACCTTATTTTATTATTTTAAATACGGTTTTCACTGTTGCATTCTGTCACTTCTCATGATGGTTTGGGCTATAAAATAGTTTTCTTCATTTTTCATATTCGGGTTTTATATATTTTTTAATTTCAAGCTTTTAACTTCACCAAGCGTTTAACTTCACTTGTTAGTAGAATGTTGAGATGCAGTAATTTTACGTGAATTTTCACGCAAGAAGGCCATCTCTGCTCTGCATGTAGGTGGTGGGGTAGGATTTTTTTTATGGATATCGCGACATGTGGTATCGTTTCACCTACAAGTAGGTGTCTAACTATGCCAATGGATATTCTGTGATGCACGGGGATTGTGAATGCCATGCCGGCCTGACAGGAGCCTTTTCACGCCCCTTTTGAAAAACCCCAAACTGTACTTGGGAGAAAATGATGGGCGGGAGTGCGTTCCACACTTTCCCGGTTCTGTGAATAAAAGACCTACAGAACCGGTTGGTGCGCATCCGTGGTAGGTCGATTGAATAAGGGGGCATCCCCTGCCCAGTACGCGTAGTGCGGAGGTGGAATGGGGACGGCAGAATCGCGTTAAACAGCTCCTCCGAACACTCCCCATGAAATAGACGATAGAACACACTTAGGGAGCCGACGTACCTACGGAGTTGCAATGGTTCTAAGTCGCGGGACACCACAGGGTCACCCACCAGTCGCACGGCACGACGCTGGATTGAGTCTAGCGGCGCAAGCTGGTATTTAGCTGAGCCATCCCATCCAATAGGATGGTGCACTTTCAAGTCGTGAGTAAATATGGCTTACTGTACCGAACCGGACGCGTGTCCCGGCCCGGCTCTGTTCTAGTGAAACTTGTTATGCTGATGCAATAAACACGGACATGGGGGCTCTTTGATGCTCTGCGAGCGGTCCCCAGTAAATATTGATTTTTATTGGCGATCGTGTGTTTCTTTAGTCAGGTTCTTTTTTTAGGGTGACAGCTTGGATAAGATAATAGCACCGAGCCACCCATTAGGTGTCTAACGACGACGCCCATAAATATTTGGTCGTATGCGGGAGTTGCGAATGACATGGCGTTTATTCACACCCCTCTTGCTTGAAGCTTGACAATAATGATACCACACTCGATGGGGTTTGAGAAAAAAAAATTAACTACTGGCAACACAGAACATCATTTGTGGTATATTTAGCGGCGGGGCCATCATTGGACCGATCGATGGATAGGATGTTTATCTAATCATTTACAGAGAGTTCATTCTGGAAAGTATGTTTCCCGCCAACACGCCACTTCACGTGCCGTATTTAGTTCGTCCGTAATTGATCGCGATAACAGAACAGGCCTCGTTACCTATCTCGAAATATCGCGCTCCGAGAAACCTCTTCACGCGAGAGTTCGGAAAAGTTACGATTTCTGTGCAACTTCACCAAGTGTTGTCAGCCCGTTAAGTATAACTTGTTCCTGTCGGAAATACTGTAATGGCAATACTTGAATTTTTTTATAGACAACCGACGCGGGTATCTGTACCCAATACTTCAACGGAAGATCAGACACAGCGAATAACACCACTCCTCGCGAAACCACCATCAAGAGAGGCGCCATGCCGGCTATATGGCGGAGAAAAACGTCGTCGCCTAATTTATTGGCAAGACTTTTGAAGACTCCCAGGTTATAGGTAGGAGATCCGTTGTCTCTGCCTACCCCACCGGGAAACAGGCGTGACGCTATGTATGTATGTAATGACTATTTATATCGAAGATTTAATTTTCCAGTGTCCAGTTTAATGTTGTGTCTCTCGCGAAAAAACAAAACACCAATTCGCAAAACTATTTTCTTTCAATTTTATTCCAACATTCTGAATTTGAATTTTACAACATGCCAGTAATATTGCAACAAAACATTTTTTACAACTTCAGAAGCGCATATCTCACCAAATATTGACTTTAGCCAAAAAGTTCTTTAGAAACTTCTTTATAATTTTGTATCCCCCAAACGCTTATGTGCACTGAGTTTGTTTTATCCCTCATTTACATGTATGATGTGCCACCCCAGAGCTCATCCCAAGGCTTCATGAAATTTAAAATACAGGTTGAATCGGTCAGTTTTTAGATATCTCAATAGCTTCTGTCTCAGTTCATTATTTCGGGTGCATTCCATCCAACAATATCATATGGAGTAGCTAGGTAGGTCCTCTTCTATCTCAAACATGCTGCAGTTGGGTGATTGAGCTCTCTTCATGAGGTGCATTATCCTATTTGTTGGAATGTGTCCGGATCACAATCTCAGGCCCATTACAAAGCAGGCATTCGGTGAAGCCATTGTCTTGTATCCTGATTAATCCTGAAGTACCGCATACCAAAGTGTTGGAAACATCACTGTCGGAACAATGATTGTCACTTTTACATTAATTTTCGTATACAACATGTTACACCTAGCGCCTGGCTCGCTTCCCTTCGGTCGTGCCGGCTACACTGAACTGAACATTGAATCATACAGTGTAAAGACAAGACTCACCGTCTGCGTCCACTTCGTTGATCATATCTTGAAGTTCCGCTTCTGTGGGGTTTTGGCCGAGTGATCTCATGACGGTGCCCAGTTCTTTTGTTGTGATGGTACCGTCGCCGTCTTTGTCGAACAGTGAAAACGCCTCTTTGAATTCGGCGATTTGTTCTTCTGTCAGCTGGTCCGCCTGTAACACAGTTCAAATTGCATTTAGACAAAATTGCATCCCAACAAATTGTAAATTAAGGCGAATCTTGGCCATGAAGCCGAAACAGACGTGCTACAGTATGAATAATTACACGATTTTATTTATTACAAGCTTTTATTTAAATTGTTATTAAGGGTCCAATCTTGCAACAGAATTTTAAGCCAGTTCCACGCAACCGATTGAGCTGAAATTTCAATTAATTTCATTGGACAGTGATAGTTGATAAGCAACTACTTGCCATATTAAGTATGTAATTACTTTATAATTAGTGCGACAAGCTTTTTCAAAATAAATAAAAAACCTAAATTTACTTTTTTGTTTTATTATTTTTTAAATTTAATTAGCCGCTTGCGCCTGGACTATAAAGCAGCAGCGTTGCCATTAGGCAAGTAACACCTGCGTACAAGTGTAACGTCAGACCTCAATGAGTCCTCACAGAGCACTGACTTGCCCTTTTGCGTTTCACGTTTCCACTAGACAAGTAGCCTGCAAGCGGGCTATTCCTATGGAAATCACAATTCACTTTCACAATCACAGAAATTCACAAAGTCAGCCTCGATAGCTCAGTGGTGCAGACAGTCGACTGTCACTATTGAATGTTAAGCAACGCTGGGCCGGTCAGTACTTGGATGGGTGACCGCTCGACCGTTGGGAGGCTGACCGTGGTTCGGATTCCACGTAAAACTGTAGGTCCCTTCCCTTCTTACCTTACTAGGTGGTAGGGTTCAACCCGCCCGGGTCGATACCAACGCACTGAATGAAACGACGGTCGAAACGGCTATGTACATAGTTTGTGTTTTCCGTCCAGTTCAGTGTAGCCGGCACGACCGAAGGGACATCACAGATGTTGTAGGTGATGTAGCCAACCTTGTCAGTTTCCTTAAAAAAAAACAACTTGCAAGCAACCTGCACTTGCAAGGCAGGTAGAGGTTTTCATTGTGCAAGTTATTTGCAACGTGCACTAGCCTGCGCCGGTAACGGTACGACAGCACAGCAGCAGGTGAGACGAAAATTTATTAAAATACACGAACAGCTCTGAAACTGGCCGGCGGAGCTAACGTAATTTCAAGCTTTTTTGTCTCCACTTCTGCCATGACGTTGTTGTAGCAGCATTTGTGTACAGAAACAACAAATCATAACTGCTATTTTTGGCTTCACCATAGTCGGGGTCAAAGAGAAGAACAAGTCAAAACACAATAATAGAAACACAACTGATAACAAAATTATAATCCAAGTAATGGTGAACACCAGACTATTTATCATACATAATTTATCAATTTATATGGAGAGCACATGGAGTATATTTTTGAATCGGCTTCAATCGTCTACTGATGCATTGGATGGAACCACACAGTAGGACGTGAAATTACTGAAAGTAGAACTTTTAGGAAAACAATGATCTCAAATGCATACCTAGCAACAATGAGCTGAAACAAGTTTCAAAATCGCACTGTTAAATTCAACTAGACACAATCTGTTCTAATCATTACCAAATATGCATAAGTATGTCCGAAAATGTCTAACCAACAAGCAGGATACAAGAGAACTTTTCAATTTCGACAACAAAAAATTATTCGCAATTTTTACAGAATTTCTTTTAGGTATTGAATCCGGTAAATGGTGGCTTAGTGAGAAGAGCCTGTAAGCGGGCTCACATGGCCGACCGGCCAATATCACCTTTGAAAAGGTGCCATACTGGAGACTTCGCTTTGTATAGAGGTCGCTATATACTGGACTAGAGAAGAACCGCCGAGGCTGCTAAGCTATGCTGTATACCTCGTCTTATTTCATGGTGCAACACAATATACGCTGAAGAATTACATTTTTACAGATTAGACTAAACTCCCCCTGACATTTCAGGAGAATTCCAGCTAACTATCTAGCCAGTTCTTTGTGGTTAGTAATCGTATCAATGTACATTTTAACATAAGTAGTAGGTTAATCCATTATGTATAGATACATAAGACCATAATGCTACATCAGACCCGATGCTGGTTGAATTGGATTTAACAATTTAAGTTTTAAGATACTTTCCGAGATAATGTTGTCTACATCATTCTAATATATTTGTGATGTCGGCCCATCACCGGGTGAAGAAGGTGCCATATCAGTCCCGCCCTTTTGTGGAGCCTGAACGGCTACACTCAACTGAACAGAAAACACCAACTATTTGCATAGCCGCTCCGACCGACCTCCATTCTCTACATACAACTTGCATTTTATTTTTTATTTTAAATAATTGTACACATTCCTTACTATAACTATTTATAATTAAAATTTAAAATATAAAAAAAATATTGTAATTTAGGCTTTGAAAGACCTTTTCATCGATGTACTAGGCCACTAGGTAACATGCTAAAGAATTTTTTTTTATTTTTAAATTAGTTTTTTCGGCCACTCATTAATGAAAGTTGAGCACCCAGAATTTTTTTTCTTTACATCCCGGGCAGGTATATACATTCCAACTTTCAAGAAGATACCTAGTTAAAACCATTTAAGAGCCGATTTTATATGGGTCTATTTCATACCAGGTACGTAGCCCTAACAATTGAAGGGGTAAGAAGGTATTTTGGTGATAATGAATTTTAGACAACATGTAGTTTTCAAAATCAAATCTGTCTCAGCGGAAACGTTGCGCCAGTATTTCAGAGCAGCAAACAGGAAAACAGCAAGATAATCCAACCACAGCACACATCCTGTTCACTGTTTTAATATCTAGGTATTACAAAACTAATAGGTACACAGTTATAATATTCTTCATCACTACCATCTCCGTAGGTACTAGGTGGAGTTCACTTAGAAGTATGTAATTAGGTGGCTAGTGGCTAACTATAGTAGTTAGGGAAATTAACCACATGACGTCAATATCGTAGCAGTCGTTATGGCCGAGATATGTCACATTGTAATGCTCCTGACAATTTTCTACTGTAAAGTGACAACCTGTATCAATGGCCGCTCTTGCAATATTTACCATGTCTGGTTTCTCATACGGACGATGGATGAAATCCAATTGGAAGATTTTCTACCGACTGATTGCCGAGTATCTATAGAATTTTAATACGATTAGATAATTATCACAATGGTGCTGATACCTCTAGCGTAATACAATGCAGCACTTATTCCACGTATCATCGATATCTTTGGAGCAATGCGACAAATTACGTAAGCGTATGAATAAGAATTAAGACTATTAGCAGTGTAGCCGGCACAGCTGATAAGAGATATCAGATAGGACTGTGCGGCGGCGATAGATAACGCTCCAATAAGCTGATTAAACACATTACGCCTGGCTGGCGACAAGCTAGCGCTCATACTAGCAACGCTACATTTCTAGGGTTCCGTATTCATACAAAAGCCTATCACTAAGCCTACGCCGCCTGTCTGTCTGTCCATCCGTCCTAGGGCTGTATCTTTTGAATCGTAATAGGTAGCTGGTTGGTTTCATAGAATATGTGTTATTATGGCAGATATGCCAAAAAAATAAGAGGGGGCCCATACAAGAAACATGCTAAGAATATATTAGTACATATTGACACTACAAAATAATAGATGGCGCCATACGTATGTAGTTTGCATTGCAGACAGAAAAAGATAGATGGATAGTTTTCGAGCAGGTATAGTGGATCTACGGAACCCGACCATGCATGACTTAAAGTCACACTTGACCAATATTTTTTTAGATTAAATTAATTTTTTCTAGAGGCATCGAAATTAAATGTTTTTGTTGAATTTTTTTCTATGAAAACCAATATTTCACCTCGTGAAACCAAAACTCAGTGAAAAAATAAAAGCAGATTTGCAGAAGAGTGAGATGCGAGTTGAAAGTATCTGTGATAATTATATAATTAATTGTAACTACTTATTACAAATAAATGTAATTCATGGTGTTTGTACCTTTGTTAATGTAGAAATGCGTCAAATTTGCTTTTTTTTTCTTTTTCTTTTTTTATGAATAGCGTGGCATGTGGCATCGTTTCACCTACGAGTCTTACGATGCCCATGGACATTCTGTGATGCACGGGGATTGCGAATGCCTGCCTGACAGGAGCGTTTTCACGCCCCTTTTGCAAAACTCTTACTACATACACGCCCATCACACCTTGGTGAACCAGGTGCCATGGCAGTGCTTGCGTTTGGTCATTGGCTACACTAAACTGGATTTCGCACACAACACGCAGCACAGCCATTTCGATGGGGCTTCCTTCAATGCGGTGGTACCAATCAGGGCATGGTAAACCCTACCGCCTAGTAAATTAGGTAAGGGAAGGGCCCTGCAGTTGCAGTCAGGCTAAATTATTAATCAGACGGTCACCAATCAAAAGTCCAACCGCACCTGGTGTGCTTAACTTCAGTGATCGAACGACGATGCATACCTAACACCACCGAGCTACCGAGGCAGACAGGTCACTTCAGAACTGACAATGTTGCACGGAGGCATCTCATGTTAGTGACAAAATTTCACAGTAAGTCCAGCATTTGAAGCTCGAGAAAGGGGTCAAGCTTTAATGAATTCGAATTAAAGTTTTATTTTCTGGTTCGCTAGTGTATCCTCACACCTCTGCCGCCTCTTCCACACTCAAACTGTCTTTCATACAGGCTCGTCGGTTACGGGTGCTACGCACAATATCTATCCACCACTCGCTAGTCCCGACCTCGATTAATACCCTCCTCTACTGCCGATGGGCCCGGATATGTTCGGTGAAGCCATCGTAAGCTTAGATCCACACCTTCCTTCCAACTTTCCTTCATACAGGCTCGTCGGTTACGGGTGCTACGCACTATATCTATACAAACTGTCCTTCATACAGGCTCGTCGGTTAAGGGTGCTATCTATACAAACTTTCCTCACATCTCACTGAATACAAATGGAATATATAAAGTGTATTAATTTGGCGGCGGGAGGTCGGCGCGGTCTTGGCCTGGACTCTTGATCTCAGTGCCCGAAGTTCGAATACGGCCGACACGTATCAATGAGCTTTTTCTGATTCCGAAATAAATTTCCGTCATGCCACTCCGACCAACTTAAGCGATCAACTGAAACAGATCAACTATACTTCTTTCTCAACCATACAACTCTTTGGTTGATTCAATAGGAATATTTTTATAAATTAAATTTGTTCTCTTCACAACAGAGCTTTAACTTGTATTAAAAATGTTCAATTGGCCACTTGTAATAGACAATGTAATATGTCCATGGGCATCGTTTAAACACCTACTTGTAGGTGAAACAACGGAAAATGTCGCGCTATGCACAAAAAAAAAGTGGCATATGAGAAAAAAACTCAACAATCGCGCAACGATGAAGCACGAATTGTGTGACTATGTGCAGTTTTACCACTTGTTCCTGAAGAATTGATATGTTATTGCTAAAGAGACATTCATTGAAATTGAGATTCCAAACAAGCGTAAAAACTGTTATATAATTTGAGATGACACAATAAGACAGGCCACGATACAATGTTTAACTGAATTAAGATAAGTGTAGTTATTTTTTATTTACATTCATCCCCTGCCTACATCAAGTGCCTGAGTGTTTTCGTTTATTGTCTGTGTTACTACGTTTATTCATTGTGTTTTAAATAAATCTGTAAGGGATGGTGATGGAGTAAGTTACTTTGTTTTATGAGATATTGTATTTGTAGACTCTATGCATGATACTAAAACTAAATTGACGATTTTTAGAAATCCTTTCTGTATGAATAGTCCGCACGCGAGCTCCGAGGAATCGGTGGCTGTGGAAATTTATTATAAATTTTTTATATTATAAATGAGTATAATATAACTCGCCTAGTATAGTATAATCATCACAAAATGTGAATCTATATAAAACATCTATAAATATTGTATACAAATTACCTATATATAATAAATTAATTTCCACAGCCACCGATTCCTCGGAGCTCGTGTGCGGACTATTCATACAGAAAGGATTTCTAAAAATCGTCAATTTAGTTTTTTTTTTAGCGCACTGTATGTATGTTCCTCCATAACTCTTAAACCGATCATCCGAATTCGATGAAACTTAGTACAAGTCCATTTAACTGTACGTGACACAGGATTAGGCTAAATAAAAATCAGTTTCGGTTACACTAAGATGTGGTGAACAAACCGAATTATTTTTCCACGCGTCGAAATAAATGTACGGTAGCGGTCTTAATTATTTAGTATCTAATAAAATTTTGATAAAATAAAGTGGGTTGCCAGTGTATCGGTGTGCTAATATTTCCTTTTTTTTAAAGGAATATAGCTCAAATTCCGTGCAAAGCGGGGGACGCGCTAGGCGCTAACTGCGTAGATTTATTTTTAAATGAACCCGTTTATCCAGTTGTTTCGTTAAGAATATAATTTTGCCAAATTAAATATCTGATCAACCAGTTGGTTTGATTGGAACAAATGCCTTCATCGATTTCCATTCTGCACTAATAGTTGGTCAGTTTAGTTGGTCGGAATGTCATGATGGAAAAATTTACGTGCATACCTTCCGCTTTACCTTTCACAACTGGTGTATTTTCAGTCATCCGGTGTATTTTCAGTTATCCTGTGTATTTATGAAAGTTAATTTTTATTTGGCGTTAAATAAACATGATTGGACTTTCGAAACCTATCGTAGAGGTGGACCACAGGTAAGAAAAAGGGTATGGATTAGTAAAGCGGCCCCTTCCTTGCAAATTGCTAGTATACTAATCGTGTAGACCGAGTTAACTGATGAATGGTAGTGAAAGATTTTTTTGCCGAAGACGAGTAGTTTCGGAGAAAAAAAAATTTGAAAAAAATATTTTTCATACAAAATAAATTTTTGATTTTTTTTTTTTTTTAAATGCACCAAAACATTTATTTCGAATAGGAATTTATACCAAAACGACATGCGCCGCCTCAACGTTACATTAGGGTTAATTTATAGAAGATGCGTCGCGCGACACTTCTATAAATTAACCCTGGTTATTTTTTTTTTAAACCACCAAACATTCACCCATACCACTTCCCTTGTTTTTACATACATTTATATACAAAAGCAATGTTTTGGTGCTTTAAATAAAACATTTTTTTAATTTTGTATGAAAAATTAATTTTGTACGGGAAAAAAATTTTTTTCTCCGAAACTACTCGTCTGCGGCAAAAAATTCTTTCACTACCATTCATCAGTTAAATCGGTCTACACGATTAGTATACTAGCAATTTGCAAGGAAGGGGCCGCTTTACTAATCCATTTCCAAGAAAAATGCCCGTGGTCCACTCCGATGGACCACGACCAAAACACGCGTAAAAATGTAGGTCCCTTCGCTTGCTTGCTCCTTACTAGGTGGCAGGTTCAAATTGTACCTGACTGCGTTGTTACCACCCTATTGAGTGTAAAATGGCCACATAGCAGCTCCGACTGTGTTCGCTAGTCCAGTACCTACCAGCAATCTCAAGAGACATCTCCGGTACGGTATTGCAAATTCTCAAAGGTGATATTGGCTGGGTGAGGCATGTGCTCTGGTCTTTCTAACTCAGCCAGCCACACTGGATTACAGAAAAAAGAAACTCGCAATGTTGGCATTTTCAAATACTTTCTTTGCAATAAGATTACGTACTCAAAATAAAAAATGTTAAAGGTAGATTTACAATATCTTACGATCTTAGTTATATTTCGACATTCCGGGAAAGCCTATTTTCAAAATAACGATTTCGTTCCAGATGCTCGCACACTGAAATCTAGATCTTACTGTTTTGGCACAAGTGGCATTGTTGCATGTGCTAGATTACCACTATGTAGGTGGAATACAGCTGAGGACATCATTATAACCTTCAATTTACGAAGTAAGTATGAATCGCTCGACCAAAGAGCGAGAAGCAACGTAGCTGTTTATGTATATTATATTATTTGCGTACTGACAGCTTCCAACAAGCTTGACGCTGGCACCAATGTTCCGAAGATAAAGAGGCCAATTGCCAAGTTTTAAAAGAAGAAGAACAATGCAGAAGCCGCGACGCAGCACAGAATACGATGTATTCTACCTACTGGGGACAGTACATACCCGTTTGTACAAATTATTGTATGTAGATACAACATAATCAAACAAACAAGCGTCGTTCAGAATCCAACGGCGGTGGCGGCGGCGTGACGTCCGCGCATCAACGCCACCGCCACATCACCTATCAGCCGTAACGGCTCATCTCACTCACTACGATCCGACATCGACGACACCGCCACTCTCACACTTCCACAGCGCAGCACCTTACCATCGTCGTGGAGGCGACAAGGACAACCGGACTACTCCAGCAAATGCACTATTATACCGACGGCGACCCATCGCGGGCACTCCCCCGCACCGGCGAGGCCGAGTTTGACAGCTGGCGCTGGCGGCTGGGCTGACTTGCGAATCTAGATTCACTAGTTATTTGCAAGTCTGAACTGCCGAGAAACCGGCGCCACCGTGCTAGCTGCCACGCAAATAGACGACGGCCGGCTGCGGTGTGTGCGTCACCCGCGTTCGCCTGACTTCGACACACACAATAACGTCTGTCGGACTCGCCGCTTGCGAACTATCGGCCGTCCGGTCGCCGCAATGCAGCAGCGGTCGTTCGCATTGTGCGGCTTCGGGGTTCGGGCAAATCCTGTAGGTGTTCGTTGCTGCTTCCTTTGTGCATCGCAGTGGGGCGGCGACGACGGCGAGCCGCATTGCGGTAAAAAACGGCCATCACGATAATGGAAGCTCTCGGTCGTCTCGGACGCCAAGTCGAAGATTGACCCGAAATATTGGGCAGAATGTACGCGTGCCGATCTCGTAAACTCCTTTCGATCACTATTTTCCAGAGGAAACACTCACCATCGTAGATTAAAACGGATTATCCGGAGCTACACTAAAATCGCAGGAGGCGCCGCGGAGCAACCGCACAAACCGACGAGTGGAACGCTACTGCTGCCCTCTCTCTCGCTTCGGCTTCGCTCGGCTCGGCCGCGCCGCGGACCGTGTTGCGGCGACGTCGCAAACTTCGCGCTCGAGGCCGGTGGCTATGTGAAATTTTAAAATTTCATGCTCTCTCGCTCGCGTTTTTCGCGGGAAAATCGCGGAAAGTGTTGTCACTAGCGTATCCAGGATATATTCAGTCCATCTCTCGGGACGTATCGCGGGAGATTAGTTTTAATCGGTGTAGGATAGTCGGTTTTATACACAGCGGTCGGGTGCGGCTTGTTTACAAGTGTTCCGCGCGCGCCGATTGGCCGTCACGCACCTGCAATGCGTCAAGACAGCTGAGAACTAGCGCTAGACCGCTTCCCGCCCGGCGGCGAGTGGGAGCGTTCGCTCGAGCGCCGCGACGCCGGCGCGCTGCCTCCGCCTCCGGCGGGGCGGCTCACGCGGGAACGCTCGTTGGCGGGAAAGTTCGTCTGCAGAGGCGACGACGTCGTCGTTTAAAATTATGCGGCAAACATAACCTAGGATAGGAGCGAGCCGAGCCCCGTGCGATGGGGTGGCGGGACGAACGAAGTCACCGTCGTCGTCGTCGCGCCTGCCCGCGCCGCCGCCGCTGTAGGAGTCGTAGGTAACTAATCGGCTGAAATCGTCCCCGTCATGCGCGCCGTATAGATAAAAGTGATGATGCCGTGGTGAGCGATCGTAATCAAGCAAGACAGAATGGGTTGGGTTGGTTGCACACAGGCACGCGGGGGTGGCGGCGCGCTGGGGGCGCGGAGGAGGCGGCGGTGTGTCTGGCGGAGGTGCGTACCTTTCGACACGCACAGCGCAGGTGGGTGGGAGTGGGAGTGGAACGCTAGTCTGGGCCTCGGGCTGCGCTGCGCCGCCGCCACCGCCGCGGCGGCGGCGACGACGACCCGCGCCTCGCGTATCTAGGTACGGGCGCGCCGCTCCGCCGCCACCGCCCACGCCGCGCCGTCGTCGTCGTTGCTTCTGCCTGCGGGAGGTATGCCCTAATGAGATAATGTGGCTCAGCATGGGAGAAATCCGCGCTGACCTCGATTTAGCTCGCCGCGCCGGTTGCAGCTACCGACAACAGGGCTAAACTACTTACCGATCGCCTTGGCAACTTTCTATTTGATGAGAATGATGGGGGAGGCACGAGAGCGGTAGGTATGTAACCCTACTTACTGGCTCGTCTTACATCCCGAGTTCGCACGCAGCCATACTAAAAATGAGGAAAATGTTGCTCGAGGAATAATAAAACGTTATCATGTTGAACTAATGGAATGTTTGTAAAAATATACCTCCGAGTGTAGGGCCGCATTCTTTCAAATAATATACACGGAGTCTTCCACACATCACATACCTACTGTTGCTAAATGATTTCCGAGTGGTGTAGGAATTGTTTTGTTTAATTCGTCATTAATCACCAATCATCATCATCATCATACTAATATTAAATCTGTAAGGGATGGTCATGGAGTAAGTATAAGTTATTTTGTTTTATGAGATAGGTAGGTACTGCGTAGTTTGTAGACTCTACATATGTACCTATGATACTAAAACTAAAACTAAATTGACGATTTTAAAAAATATGTTCTGTATGTATGTATGTATGTTCCTCCATATCTTTTAAACCGATCATCCGAATGCTATTAAACTTAGTACAAGCACATTTTACTATACGGGACACAGGATAGGCTAAATAAAATTCTGTTCCGGTGGAGTTATCAGCACACTCACTGGATAGTGGCCGAAGACGCGTCGCGCGCCTCTCGAACGGACAGATAGCGAGACGGTATGTGTGACAAGGTTACTCACTGTTACTCACTGTTCTTCACTCAACCCGACTCACCTCTGCTTACACATGCACACAAACAAACACAACAGCCCAGAAGCTCGATTCTGCTATATGATTAGTGCGTGTGTTATGTTTGTGTTTCGTCAAAACCGTACGTTTCGCCGAAATGCTATTCTACTCGCTAAGTTAGAGCAAACGCGCGTGTTATGTTATGTTATGTTTGTGAAACACTAACACGCCGTCTGCTTCAAAGTAACGATGTGTTTTGGTGAAAACATATTATTTTTGAGGTGATTTCGAATGTTTTGTTTTTAGTTTTGGGTTTAATTTTAAATTGTTGTTTGTGAAAGTTTCGAAAAATGGCAGAAGGCTATCTAGAAATGAGAATGAGGAGACAGGGATCGCCGAGAGAAAACGGAGATACGCGTCAAACCCTCTCGACGTACCGATGAATTTGCTATTTTATTATTTATGATTTATTATTTATTACTTATTACTTGTCACTTGTCACTTGTCACTTGTCACTTGTCACTTGTCACTTGTCACTTGTCACTTGTCACTTGTCACTTGTCACTTATCACTTATCACTTATCACTTATCATTTATTATTTATTATGTATTATTTATTATTTATTACTTTATTTATTATTTATTATTGGTTGTTAGTTATTTGTTATTTATTATTTATTTATTTAAATCCTTTATTTCACATTTTTAAATGTTATATTAATTTTACATATTTAAACTAAAACTAATAAAAAATACATAAAATGTACGAATTTAATAAAAACGGTAATTATTAATTATTCATGTTTGCCGTTTTGGCTTCTAAATAAATTATGTTATGTTACTATTCAGATTATTTCAGTGAAATTATATTAATTGTAATATCACTTACTTTTATGCATATTATATTTTATATTTATGTAATAATAATTATATAACATTTTGTAAAAATGATTCTTTCGATGATGTAAAATGGTATCACATCTATGAGCGTGTCGCCAAGCGACGAAAATCAGTAAATATTTGCACTCAATTTGAACAAAATAAATGTATAACTCGCTTAATTATGAATGTTTGTTACAATAATTAATTCTTGCATATTTTTATGCACCTATTACGCATAATTCATTATTTTTATTGGTAAGTATTTAAAAGAAAAAACTTTAGTCAGCATTATTGTCAGAATTTTTCGCGTTAGGCGACGCGATGTCAAACCTTCACCTAAGCTCCGCCTCCTGTTACCATAGACACTAACTAAACGTGTTTTGTAAATAGCAGAATAGCATCATGTGGAAACCACGTCCAAACTTACTCGTGTTATGTTTGACTCAAACACAACACACGAAGTATGTTTGAAAATTGTGCAATTAGCAGAATCGAGCTTCAGAGCATGCCAGAGCACCGGCGACGACGCCTGAGTGGACCATTTCATTCAATTAAGTGCGTACTTAGTTTCACCCAGCTACATTTTCTCAGCGCCGCCGCCCGGCCGTCGCGCTTATTTCCCTACTGAAAATGTAGCTAGCCCGGGCAGCGCGGCAGCGTCGGGTAATGGATTCGCGTACACAGCTCGCTCTAATTGAGCCATAGAGGGTTAATGTGGGCTATGATTAGTAAGTTCTGCAGTCTAAGTTTGCGCCCGAGCAGCGCTTGCGGACCTGAGCCCGGAATCTGAACGAAGATGGCCCCCCTTTTGACGCGGGTGGACAGAAACGTAAGTTTCAAGAAGTTCATTTTCGGTAGTGAGTGAGTGAGGTCCATTGCCTCCAACAGTTGAAGACTTTGCCTGAAGTATGTATTGGGTTAAGTGAACTTCCTTCGACAACCGGTATTATTATGACGTACTAGCTTTTGCCTCGGCTTCGCTCGCGTGAAATTCGTATTTAAAAAGAAGAAAGTGGCTTGCGGAGCAACTTGATTTGTATGAGAGCCATATCTTAACGCATAGCTAAATGCGAGGCTAAATGTGACTGAAAATCTACAAGTACTCCTGTTAACGGTCATGACGTCACGCCTTGACACGTCACGCCTCTAACCGGATACAGGAATGATGATTTATTGTGACGCTGTTTCCCGTTAATGTATCAGTAAGTACCACAGGTCGGTTTTTATGAAGAATGCCCGCGGCTCCGCCCGCTCTCATATTTCACTTCACTGCTAACCTCAGAAGCTATTTAGCGTGATAGTAAGTAGCCTATAGTTCATGGGAAGGATCAAGCTATCCGTAGAATTTTGTTTTATTAAAATCGGTTCAGTGGTTCTTGAGTTATAAGCGGACAGACTCAGACAGACAGAAAGCAGACGTTGGATTTTATTATAGGTAAGGAGGATTACGCATAATTTATTCTTAATACGCATAGATCTCATCGTCCATTTCTCTCAGTGTACTAAGTTTAATCGAATTCGGATGATCGGTTTAAGAGTTATGGAGGAACATACATACATACATACATACAGAAAATATTTCTAAAAATCGTCAATTTAGCTTTAGTATCATACATAGAGTCCACAAACGCAATATCTCATAAAACATAGTAACTTACTCCATGATCATATTGACCATCCCTTACAGATTTATTATTAGCATTGATATGGTATCTTCTCTATTGTGTTGTAGGTACTTTGCGTTATGTGAGGCCGCGTCCAGGTAGAAGGCAGGGCGGCGCCGATCTACCGGTACATGCCGGTACTTACCGACCAGCGCAAGCGGTACCAGGTAGTCGCCGCCGCCGCAGACAGTCTCCATACTTCGTACCGAACCAGCGCCGATAAGCACCTACCCAAACGCCCATACGTTCGATCGCAAGAGGCGTTTAGGTCGATCGCTGAAAATATGTCAGAGCAAAAAGTGACTTGTAGAAACGTCAAGCATTTTCCGGGCGCTGTCGTCTTCCGCAAGAACAGCGATGGTAACAAATACAAAGTATGCGCAGTAGAAGTAGCTTTCAAGGATGTGAATTCCATCGGAGCAAGATGGTTTCAATTTAATTAAGTAATTAATTCTCATTTATAAAATTGTTTCAATTGTAATTTTGAAACAATACGCAGGTGCTTATAGTTTATTTAGGTACCGTAAAATAACAAAAATAGATAGTATACCTACGAGCGGTCACCCATCCAAGGACTGACCGCGCCCAGGTGTGCTTAACAACTGTCGACTGAGGTACCGAGGCTGACGGTTGGAAGCAAAAGTTGGAAGGCGACATGTAAATTTAAATAATAATAATTTGAGATAGCGTTTAGTTCAGAGTACTTAGGCTACATTATATTACCTATGTACTACTACATAAATACAGTGTGTGTTACTACATACAGAATTATGTACCTGTGTGTGCAGGCAGACAACAAGTCGACCTACGGACCTAATACCTACAATATTTGTTAGATCAATGTTAAGAGGATACCAATTGCTGGCTGCTTTGCATAGAAAAAGGACGTAAGGGGGTGTTGTTTTTTAATAAAAAAAATTTATGGTAATACAATTTACAAATCTACAACAATAGAGTTCTGTGCTTGTGGTTTGGTTATTTAGCAGTGCAATAAAACTTTGATTTTATTCATTCACTTTTGCGTCAGATGAAAAAAATCGAAATTAAATCATTTTTTCATGTGACGCAAAAGTAAATGAATAAAACGAAATGTTTATTGCACTGATAAATAACTAAACCACAAGCACAGAACTCTATTGGTGTAGATTTTTAAATCTTATTACCATAATTTTTTTTAAATTAAAAAAAAAAACAACACCGACTTACGACCTTTTTCTATGCAAAGCAGCCAGCTATGGGTATCGTCTTAACATGCACTCTTAATTCTTACATACATTTCACAACACCAATTTCAAAACACTTTCGATTGTACATAGGTAGGATGTGTTCAAATATACACTATTTAAAACGAAGCCTTTGTTTTCTTTAAGTAACCTTTAAAATTTGCTAACTCGCGCTGTATCGCCTTTGCCGCGATCGACCTCAGACGAGGTCGTCTATTTATACCACCCCGTCCTTATTCAGCCTCGTAATAAAATAAAACTGTCATAAATTAATTGCTTGAATCCCCTTTAGATTTCGGCGCACAATTAAAAGACAAGATTTAGGTTTGTATTCGTATTTAAATGAAATTATCAAGTTCCACGCGAACGCAAAATCCCTGATTAATTTTCATTCGTTGATCATTTTTTTCTTAAATTTTTCCTTAAGCAATTATTTAAATAAATATGTTTTCAAAGATTAAAAATATTTATTTACAAGATTACAATACAAACATAATGTACATAAATAAATACATATGTACATAGATAAGATGCACATACATGTGTACATAGATAACAAAAAAAATTTTAACCTATTATATTAAACTGACAAATAAACTATCTTAAAAATGTTAATGTAAACTTAAAAAAAATCTATATGGTTTCAAATAAAATTAATGGTCAGTTATTAAAATAAAATGAATTTAAAGATTAAATATTCTCGACAAAAGTTGTTGAATAGCAAATTATCAACACTAAATCTAAAATGTAAAATTATCAACAACATAAACTCGTTTTATCTAAGATGATACGATGTGCAAAGACGCCATTTTTTTTACTAAGGTAAGTATTCTTCCTAAATATAGTTCGGCAAGTCGCACGTGAAGATACTACTCCTACATACATTGACTGCCAATCTAAACTGCAATTTGCAACGGGGAGGCTGAACGACTCAATCTTGTGCACGATAGACTTCGTTGCCGCGGCGAGGAGGGAAACGTTGCAAAGGACACGGGGTCAAATCTCGCGCAGTCGCAATGCGCATCCATTCATCTCTGCAACAACGCTCCGGGAGAGGATTTGCCAGAGTACGCATTTCAGAGTCACATATGTTGTGTGTACGTTGCTACTGATTACTGAGTGAGCAGTAATGACAAGTAGGTATATACCAACCACCTATGCTCCTGCAACTTATTAACTAGATACCTATTGAAATCTTATAAGGCTCGACTATGAAAAGTTAGTCAAATAACAAGGAAAGTTGATCAAAAAAGGTTTAGTCAACTTCACCTTCCTAGATCAACTTCCTTGTTATTTGATAACTTTTTCGTAGCTGATAAAAAAAAATATACCTTTCCTTTCCTAAACCAGTGGTTTATTTATGCAATCGCCTCTTGACAACGATACATCACTCGATGTGGTTTGAATGGAGCTCGCTATTAAGAATGTTTCATTAAAAAAATCTTGTATATGTCACGCGGACACGAATGGAGAAGAATCCAACTATGTCTTGTAATGTTAATAAATACAGTCGAATTGAGAACCTCCTCCTTTTTTTTAAGTCGGTTAAAAATCAGGAACAAACGAACACACATACATAACATTCGGAGCCTTCGGCCTCGCCCTTAGTTAGTTTCTTCGAGAAGGTGTATTGCCTTCCTGAACGAAGCTCAGCCTTTGGCCTCGCTCATAGTTACTTACTTTCTTCGAGAAGGTTTATTGTCTTCCAGAATACTCAGAGGTGGCTAACATGTCGCCCGTTAGCATGAAATCTTGTCCTTATTCCTTAGTGGTCTTTTACGCCCAGCACAGGATGCAGGCAGGCAGGGGCACTATTATATTTAAATATATGTAAGTACCGGACGCTAAACGTTAGTCATACATTGTAGCTACTACTAAATATTTATAGAACAACCAAGCATGTACCTACATACACGATTTTAATATACCTACCTACACACCTATGATTATAGTTAGTAAATCGATCGATTACTTAAATAAGTAAGTAGAAGCGGGGCCTCCCGACTTACAACGCGTAATTACAGTAATTTCTTGAAAAATTTAATGGTTCCCATTACGGCTCGTGTAGGTAGAGTGTTTTCATTTTACGAAGGCATGAGGAGTACGAGGTAGGAAGTGGTGCGAGAGGCGACCGCGCGGAGCTCAGTAGAGAACGAATTCGGTGCCCGGTCGGTACACACCGAGGTACACACGTTCTACACGGTCTCCGCGTCGCTCCGTCGAACCGAGTCGTTCCCTACTGAGCTCCGCGCGGTCTCACACCACTTCCTACCTCATACCCCTCATGCCTTCGTAAAATGAAAACACTCTACTCACTGCGACTTAGGAAAGCTCATATAATAAGCCGCTCTATACGGAGTCTCAGTACAGCAAGTGCACATAAGTCCCTTATAGACATCATAACAAAATTGGTTTATTCATTTGGTTTTTTTTTTATTTAATTAAAAAAAAACCCAACCCCTTAAAAAGGCCAAAATAATTTCCGTTTAGTTACTTAAAGGAGTCTCGGGACCGCTAAGTAAATACCCGCGCAGCTCTGAGTTTTTATATTTTATTTACTTAGCGGTCCCCCGAATCATTTAAGTAACTAAACGGAAATTATTTTTTACTTTTTAAGGGATCGGACGTTTTTTTAATTTGTAATTTAACTTTCATTACAAGCTTTTTTTAAATAAAATAAACCGTTGCGTGCGGTCCGTTCAGTTTTAAGATAATAATTTTTTTTATTACTTAATTACTTGATTACTTGATTACAAACATAGCTTAGAACCATCCCGATTAAATCAGCTTTCTAATAAAAAAACCGCATCCAAATCGGTCCATGTGTGTGGGAGCTACGAAGCCACAGCATACACACCCATACCTATACACCCTCTTTAAGCTTATAACACCCCTCCATTTGCGTCTAGATAAAAGTTACAGTACCTAGGTACGTTACTATCACCGATTTCAGACAACACAGCAAGCGAGTCGCTTACTTATGACAACATTTGAATAAAGATCCCACTCCTTTCTTGGGCCCTTTGTAATGAACAAATTTGCTCCTTTTAATATGGATATCATCAGTGGATACAGATAAAAAAAATGTTTTTTTTTTCTTCAAATAATGCTGCTTTAGTGTCTAGAAAATTAAATTCCCTATACAATGGCTTCAATTTTGTTCCAAAATAATTATCCAGTATGGAGCTAGCTCGACATAAGGAATTAAAATATAGTCACATTCAGAAGTTTTTCATTCAAAAGATTGAAAATTTGGATATAATACGTAACGGCCCGGTGGTGTAGTTGGTTATCGCGTTGGCGGCTCAAGCGAGAGACCCAGGTTCGAATCCTGGTCGGGATGTATTTTTTCCAATGATTTTCGATTTGCATTTTTCTAATATAGGTATATTGATTGTCTGTGTTCACCCTGTTTGTGGGCCAATAAATAAATAAGATAATATAATAATACGATAATATGTTTTCTTGCAACTACAACTCAATTGCGTTTCTAGAATTCGCCCCTGTGCCACTCATACAAAGAAAACAAAACATACAAATATCTAAATACGCAGGCGAATATCTTAAAAAAACTAGTTGAGTGCTACGGCGTAGCGGCTCTACGAAAATATACGCAAGCCTACGCACACCGCACGCACGAGACGCGAACCGCTGCACTGCAGCTGTGAATCTTCTGCGTGTAACTAGATACGCTCGGCTACATTGCAACTGCTGTAGTGCGGTCATACTAAACTGGCGTTTCACCTTCATTCAGTGCAGTGGTATTAATTCGAATGGGATTAATTCTACCACATAGTAAGAAGAAGCACAGTTTTTTATGTAAAATCCGAGCAACGAGGCCACTCGCTCGCGTACATCGAAGTCAGAACGATAAATACATTATTTTGTATACCGGCCGGGATTGGGACCATCGCCTTTCACAGCCGAGACAACGCGCTTATCGGCAGCCCGTGAGCTCCATACACTAAACAAAATATATCAACACTTTTAACTTAATATGTTTATAATATACTTTTCAGTTCAGTAACAATGAAAATTCTTAGTACAGGTCGGTTAACTAAAGCTGGGACGTACACAGTACTCACACTAATGCAAATGCCCGCGTGCGAGTGAGACAGATCTGGTTTTCGTGATGCGTATGCAGTGCGACGTCTCACTCGCACGCGGACAATTGCATTGGTGTGAGTACTGTGTACGTGCCAGCTTTAGTTAACCGACCTGTAGTAAGCGGTAAGCTTCAGGAAACTTATAAGCGGCGTGTGGCCGAGTGGACAGCTAGTCAACTAGTCAGCTAGTAGGATAATCGGCTAGTCAGCTAGTAGGCTAGGTAACTAGTAGCCTCATCAGCTAGTAGGCTAGTCAGATAGTAGGCTAGTCAGATAGTAGGCTAGTCAGCTGGTAGGCTAGTCAGGCAGTAGGCTATAGGAGGCGCCATGTCGAGTTTGCTAGACGTAGAAGTAGTAGGCTAGTCAGTTTGTCAGCTAGTAGGTTAGTCAGCTAATCAGCTAGTAGACTTCAAGAGGATATCGAGAGCATATCTGTTTGGTGTTCGGTTAACAGACTTTCTTTAAATTTAAGTAAATGTAAACATATTAAATTCACCAAGAAGAATAGACCTATACGCACAAGCTATAGCATACAAGGAGTGCCTCTGGAAGAACTGCAACTAATCAGAGACTTGGGTATTATTTTAGACAGCAAACTCTCATTTAGAAATCATTACGACAACATTATAAATAAATCCTCTAAAATGCTCGGTTTCATATCTAGGAATTCAAAATCTTTTTTGCACACTAAGACCAAAATCACACTCTTCAACTCATTAGTCCGTAGCAATTTGGAGTACTGCTCGGTTGTCTGGAATCCATTTTTCGACATTCACAGTCAACGCATAGAACGTATACAAAAACGTTTCTTATATTATTTAACAGTAAAACACAACAACCGTTCGGTTCTTAAGAACTACAATGATAGGCTTCATTATTACAAACTATTATCATTATCTTCCAGACGAAAAATGGCAGGGCAAATGTTTCTGTATAAAATACTAAATAACTACACAGAATGTGCCGAAATATTGCAATCAATTACCTTTCAGATCCCACGACCATCGACACGGTTGAGAAACTTTAATCCTCTGAGTGTTCGTAGGTACAGAACATCACTCGGTCATTACAGTCCTATAGCTAACATTTCGCGTGAATACAATGAGTTGACTAAGAAACATGATTTAGACATGTTTTCCACCAAAATTCGCAAGTATAAGGAGCATCTCAAAGCAATCTACCAAACTATGTAAATAGTGAAGGCACGAGGGAGGGTGTGTGTGTGTGTGTGTGAGGGCGTGTGCGTGTGTGTGTGGGCGTGATGGTGTGTTGTATGATAGGAATATAATATTTTGTGCTAATTATGTATATAGTATTTTATAGTTCTCGAGACGAGTTGTTATTTGCTTATTGTGACTTGTTAAATTGTTTAATTCTTGCAGACATACCTATATAATATGTTGAGGATGTGCCTTTATGTATTTTCGAGTTTTTTTTTTCTGTATTTACGTAGATATTTGTGAAAGTAACTTATTATTATTATTGTTTAGGTATCTGTTAATAGTTAATCCTTTGAAATAGTTTTTTCGTCATCATAGTGTTTATGGTGTCATATAGCATAGTAGTTATAGATATAATTTTACGATCAGTGCTGATTGCTGAAATGTTAGTGGAAGTTGTACCTACATTCATACGGAATGCGTGAGCCGATCGACGACGACGAAACGGACGTAGCGTCGAGATGTGAGTGCAACAGAGTAAACGATACTGCTCTGCTGGATGGGTCGTGCCGTGCTGCGTTGCTTTTCGCCACAGCATCGTTTGGCTCCTATGGGCTCCTGGTACTTTTCATGCGAGCAGTTACAGTCATTTTTAGTTTTTGTTCTAGGTGGGTAGAAGAAATTATTTATATTTATAAGCAATGTGATGCCAGCAAATATTGAAGGAGGTGTTTGCCCGTCATTGGGTCCACACTATAGCTTTAAATATGTTGTACTTATACATACTCGTACTTGAATGTAAATGTGTCCGACCTGTTGGTGAACCTTAAATAAATAAATAAATAAATAAATAAATAAATAAATCAGCTAGTCTGCTAGTAGGCTAGGTAACTAGTCAGCTAGTAGGCTAGTCAGGCAGTAGGCTATAGGAGGCGCCATGTCGAGTTTGCTAGACGTAGAAGTAGTAGGCTAGTCAGTTTGTCAGCTAGTAGGTTAGTCAGCTAATCAGCTAGTAGACTAATCAGCTAGTCTGCTAGTAGGCTAGGTAACTAGAAGACTAGTCAGCTAGTAGGCTAGTCAGCTATTAGTCTAGTCAGCTGGTAGGCTAGTCAGACAAAGAACAATGGATTTTCTTTAGCTATTATTTTATTAATGATTTTCACGAGTTATTTACTCCCTGGGCAGTTTTGGACTTTTATGTATATTACAACTAGATTTTTAATTATGTTATAATATTAGATAATTTTAATGGAAATGTGTTTTATTGGCGAAATGTTTAACTTTAAAGATATTTTTTATATTTATATGATATTGTTTTGGCTAGACTGTGTATTTCCTGGAAGCAGAAAATAAAATAAAATGAAATAGATATATTTTTTAATTAACAAGTTCGTAGAATAAATATATTATATTCATATTTTATTTTACATACCTACCCACACTCAAGTATTTTGCTACACCTACTTATATTTCACAACATACGTCGACTCTCAAACATCCAAAGATTGACTGGAAGAAATACGGGAGGGATAAGTCCGCCTTTGACCCTCTTGCACTTTATATGTCGAGCTTGTTGCTGTACATTGTTTGAGAGCAGTAAATTATTTCTATGTATACTATATTATCTACAATTAAATTATTCAAATGAAAAAGAAAACCTTAATTATTTCTACCCACATAATTAATATTCATACTTACTAATTAATTGTCTAATTGTTACAAAAACATCAAAGCCGTACTTATTATTTCAATTTCTATCAAACTATAGTAAGAAATAATGTATCTATATATCAACTAAATACGTGCCTTACATTCACTGGAGGATAACTATTGTACCCAGTACATAATATTATCAAGTCCAGGGGAAGGTAAGTGAATTATTTATGCCGCAGAGCCTGTACGACAGGATATCCGGAGCATCGATCCAACACTTCACGCTATTGAAGGCCAAGTTACAATATATACAACGTGGCGCTCGTGAGAATCTACAAACATCGCATCACGCTTTTCCAGAATAGACAAAGAATTGTAAGGAAAATACTGACAAAATTTGCTACTAATAGTTGGCTAATATTAAATTGTCAAACAAACAACCATTTATTTCAGTGTAGAACTGCTATTGTTATTTATTGGCAATTAACGTCGACCGCAACACAATCTATGCACACAATTTGCATCAGATGGCTTGTAACACGCATAATAATGTCAATAAAGATACGTGAGCCTATAAGTGGTGTTGCAGTTGCCCCCGTAATATTTTTAACTGACATAAGGGGGTTATTCTATATGTGAAACTAAACAACTTCTGTGAAGAAAAAACATTTTTGAAACGAGAAAATAATTATTTTTTCCATACAAATTTTAATTACCTATTCTCAAAATGTACGGAGAAAAAAATTTTTTTTTCTTCAAATAAAAAAGTGGTAGAACAAGAGTTGTTCTATTTCACGTACAGAATCACCCCCTTTCGGGTTTAACGGTTGGGGTTTGGAACACCGTGTATATATATTTTATTTTGTTTTTGTGTAACCAATTAATTCCTTATCTATATATTTTTGAATAGGTACTCTGAATATGTACAAATAATTTACACAATTTTAATCCTCAAGGTACTTCTATGGCCGTTCCATTTTATATTCGTCTTTGTACAGAAATAGGAATCAAAGTGAGTAGCTTAGTGACAATCTACGAACTACACTTCCATAACTTTGGATAACTTTCGGGATATTCTTCGGGGACGTCTCGGAGTAGTTTGGGGCGGACTGTGATAATATTCAGTTGATAGGGCGATCGCTCGAGAGGAAATATAGAAGAGCAATAAAATCTGGGATGCCGTCGGGAAAACCTGAGCCTGAGTAAGGATTAGATATAGAACGCCGATGTAGATATACTTAAGTGTGCATGAGTGGAGATTTCGAAGTGTACTGACGTATTAACTCGTCCCCTTGCCACCGACGCCATCACTACACCACTGATTGTGTACCAACCGGATCTGCAGGTCTTTTATTTACAGAGCCGGTAAACTCTGAAACGCTTTTCCTGCTCATGTATTTCCTCTGTAGTACAGTATCGGGTCCTTCGAGAGGGCACCCGTTAGAGCAGTCTAACATTGGCAACTTCCGCAATCGACAGAAAGTCTGTGGGCCTCGTTAGCCACCCTATGGTTGGCCACGTCACTTGTCGCCGAATGGCATAAAGTATAAAAGCCTGTGAATAAAGTAGTCCATTACGGGACACCGTTGTGCCACAGATTACTTAATAGTTACTTCGTAACAGATAGATCACTCCATAGAAAAAGTTCCATACCTTCGGCTTTAATAGCCTACTGTTTCACGTCGCCAATCGCTGCGTGTGAATATGTACCTAAACGATCGAGTGTAAAGTGATGATTATTGCTTTGCAGCTGCGCGCATTAGCGTGAGCGAGCGTGTAAATATGCTTCGCGCGGCTGACGAATTTTCACTGAATTAGACCGCCGGCGGCCCGCCGGGCGGTAGGTAGTTGGCGCGCGCAAGTACATAGAGTGCGTGAGGCCTGGTTGTGCGCTCGGTTGTGCGTTCACCAGCAGAGAGCCGCAAGTCTCTTCAAA
This sequence comes from Nematopogon swammerdamellus, assembly GCA_946902875.1. Taxonomy (NCBI): domain Eukaryota; kingdom Metazoa; phylum Arthropoda; class Insecta; order Lepidoptera; family Adelidae; genus Nematopogon; species Nematopogon swammerdamellus. The sequence goes on along the minus strand of OX336345.1, from coordinate 451,131 downwards.
AATCTTTTGGCTTCACTGACTACTAATGTTTCGACCGCAAATACAACAAATTCGAAATCTTGAATGATAATATATCTATTTTTGTTGTGTTTGAGGCTCTCTGCCTGGACCGCGGCCGAGCCCAGTCGGGAATAACTGCATCGGTATATTCGGCTCACGGTATTCGGTATATTTGATGCTTGGAGACTCAATTTCATTATAAAATAAATAAAACCTCAGCTTTGAATCAACATACACAAAAATACTTATTTATAAATTCTACATTTGATTGCTTTATGCAAGAACGACATTTTTATTCTGACAAAAGTTCGGCGAGTCCTGAGGGTGTCTCCAGAGCGGGTGACGAAACGTCGACAAAAGTAAGCCGTTCTGCACATCTATTTCCCCCCAAGTACAGCCTGGGAGTTTTCAAAAGGGGCGTGAAAAGGCTCCTGTCAGGCGGGCATGGCATTCGCAATCCCCGTGCATCAGAATGTGCATGGGGATCGTTAGACACCTACTTGTAGGTGTAACGAGGCCACAGATCGCGATTTCCATTAAAAACTACTTACATATTACTATTACCTACTATATTATGTCATATGCATCAGCGGTAAAACCTAAACGAACATTATTGACAAAATGTTATCCAATAAGAAGGACGTGGCTCGAAATGAGGAAATGATAAATTGTTCTGCTTGTCAGTTTGTACATGAATAATCTTCGTGAATAATTGAGAAGCACGTCATGGGCACCCCTCCATGTTCGACAGGATAATCTGGGCCACACACGGCACCGATCACTGTTATTGGAATCGACCGCAGACCTTTCTTAGCCTCTGGTGCCACATTTTGAATCTGAAAAATATAAAAATTTCCAAAGCACAACGACACAGCGCACCTGAAAGTCACTAAATGTTGTTTTTATTGTTCATAAACCTGAATAAAAAGTGTCATACATAAGACGGAAAATACCGGAAATAACTATTTTATAATTTAAAATAATTCGTAAAATCTAGTCACATATTTATACTTAATACTTTACACAAGTTCTGAGGTAACAAACATAAAAAAAATACAGTCGAATTGAGAACCGCCTCCTTTTTTTGAAGTCGGTTAAAAACAGAAGGAGCTTACTTAAAACATCTTAACACGAAACTTTCTAATTCCTCTTTGAAAGGCGCGTCTCACGTAAATCCGAAGCGCCCTTCTATTTAGACGATGAACGGACCCAAGCGATAAGTATATAGAAGCGGCATTGCCTATTGCATAGATGTCACCTCGTTACCAACATATGATCGGCATGCACTTCACTTGTACGAGACAGAACATACTTGAGTGTGTGACGTGTGAAGGAGATAGACGTTACATGGTGTTATAGCCAGTGAGCTGGCGAGTAACATTTTGCACATGTAGCAGACGATTTTAACAGCGATAACTGTACCGAAACATTAAGGACACATTCTGCCCAACACCACGGTAGCATTGCGTTGTCAATTGACATCCTTCCTTACCTATAATAAAATCCAACGTCTGCTTTCTGTCTTGAGTGTCTGAGTGTCTGAGTGTATGTCTGTCTGTCCGCTTATAACTCGAGAACCACTGAACCGATTTTAATAAAAAAAAATGCTACGGATAGCTTGATTCTTCCCATCAACTATAGGCTACTTACTATCACGCTAAATGGCTTATGAGGTTAGCAGTGAAGTGAAATATGAGAGCGGGCGGAGCCGCGGGCACAGCTTGTCGCTTCATATTTGTTAAAAAAAGGTGTACTATATGATTTTCTCATGTCTGCGTTTGAGGCTAATGTGAAAAGAAAGTGAAAGAAAGTTAAAAACTAGAACTAATGTTCAGTTTCAGTTTTCAGAATGACCCCATTACTAGAAACGAATGCTCACCTTTTTTTTGTTTATGTAATCCGGTATGGGTGGCTGAGTTGGAGGGGCCAAAGCGCATGCTCCGACCAGCCAATATCACCTCCGAGAAGGTAGGTGCCATACCGGAGACTTCCCTGGATTGCTGGCTATACTGGACTAGAGGAGAACACAATCGAGGTTGCTATGCGGCCATCTTACATCCAGTACGGTGGTACCAACCCAGTCGGCTACAAATTGAGCCTACCACCTAGTAAGGGGCAAGGGAAGGGACCTACAGTTTTACACCCGGTTCCGAACGGTGAAGCAGCAGGTGTAGGTATGCTATTGATGTAACCTATTGATGTAACATCGTGTAATTTTAACGTCGTCTCTCGTTGTACGCATGGCCAAAGTGGCGGGTGGCCGAGTGGTTTGGGCACCGGCTTCTCATGCGAGAGGTCCGAGGTTCGAATCCCGTCGGCGTGTACCAATTTTTTTTTTCTGACGAAAAAATTTACGTGCATACCTACACTTGCTGCTTCACCGTTCGGAACCGGTGTAAAACTGTAGGTCCCTTCCCTTGCCCCTTACTAGGTGGTAGGCTCAAATTGTAGCCGACTGGGTTGATACCACCGTACTGGATGTAAGATGGCCGCATAGCAGCCTCGATTGTGTTCTCCTCTAGTCCAGTATAGCCAGCAATCCAGGGAAGTCTCCGGTATGGCACCTACCTTCTCGGAGGTGATATTGGCTGGTCGGAGCATGCGCATTGGCTCCTCCGACTCAGCCACCCATACCGGATTACATAAAAAAAATGCTTTTCACCTGCTCGACGTGTTGATGACGCTTCTAGGTACGGATGTGTTTGAGCGGGCCCCATTTGCGCGGCGAGAAATAAACCAACAAAGAAGTTCGCAACTCAGTCCGGTGATTTTGTAAAGAATAAAAGAGTAACGCCTTTGCGCGCTCACAAAGCTCCGGAGAAATATTAACTTGCAAGAGGAGTTCATTAGCTAGAAGGGGCATAATTTCGTCGGAAATATGAAAGAGAAGTGTACAAAGACGGAATTACAAAATTAAATATAATTGTCTATTTGCGGTACATTCGTTGATGTGTAAACGTCTACACCAGAACCCGATGATTTTTTCCGGGGACGGTTGAAATCATCGGATGTCGATTTAGTAACAGTGACACGCGCTAACGAAACACTGATTTTACACATCTTATCCCGTAAGTCATACTTTTTTAGGCTTTTTTAAGCCTATTACACGGTATTTTTACACGGAGGTGTAAGGCGTCCGTCTGTCCGTCTGTCTATCCTAGATTTATACCTGCTCTTTTAAACGGTAATACTTAGCCGGTTGAAATTTTCACATATTATGTGTTATAATGGCAGATATACTAACAAATAAAAAAAAACAAAAAGTAAAAAAACTTCTTTCAAAGTTTTTTTGTTTTCTCTATCATAAAACAGTTATACATACAAAAGTCAAACTTGGTGTGATTATAGTGCAAACTCTACATCAAAACAAAACATAATAAAAGTGATAAAAACTGACCAATTACGTGGTGATACGAAAATCTCGGGGCACGAGTCCGACTCGCACTTGGTCGGATTTTTTACGTAGGTATGTATGTAAAATCTACTAATATTTTTCTGGAAGAAATGGAGTACATGCAGACCATACATTTGTATCCAGGATAAATACATACAGTATGACAGTTCCGTTTCTGGATATTTATTTTCCCGTTCCGAAGAAAACATTTCACTTCCGATACCTTAAGAGATTTTATTAAAACGCTCACGTTTCATTCTAATCACTGAGCAAACTTTAACAATGCGAACTGAAATGGTTCTGATTTTATCTGGTTACGGACTTTCGAATCTTTGGGTAGCGTCGTCGCTCTTGCTAGCAATGTTTAATCGCTCAAGTCCTAAAGTAAAGAGATTATATTTCTACGTCCTGATTTTTCAAACGGCCTCTCCGATTTTGATATTTTTCTCGATGTGGCGCCGAGCCAAGCCAGCCGACATTAGAAAGTTTTCGGAATAAGCCTCATTTTGATCGGCGTCCTTAACATATAAATAAAAACCATAAAACCAGGTAGAAACAGTTTCAAGGGACGCACTGCCATGGCACTTAGTTCACCGAGCTGACTGTGTAGTCGGTGAGTATGGGTGGCTGTGCCGAGGCACTAGAGGTACTCGAAACAACCAAATCCACCTAATCTCTAGAAACTACGCTCAGCGAGACATAACACGAGCAGATTTGCGGAATATTTGTATTAGTACAAAATAATACGACCACCAGTATTGGGAAACACACTCGCCGGTAGACTATTCCACACACTAGCGGTGCGACAGAGGAACAATTTTGAGAAACTATGTATTTTTAAAAGCCCGATGTCTACAATTATTAATTAATTTAGTTTCTTTTGTAATAATGTTTGTCTTAATTTATAGTCGGTAGTGTCATTTTATGTTAATTTGTAATATGTATGTACACACGTAGGTCTTTTGTTTATGTTGTATTTTGTTTATTTTTCATTTTAATATTTTGTTATACAGTTCTGGTTAGTTTTCCATATTTATGATGAATTAGTTTTTTTTTTTCGTGTTTTTGATAGTAATTTAAGGTTATCTTTATTTTTTTTGTTATTCTCGCAATTGTTTTTATCATCAATGTATGTCTAGCCTGTAAGTAAAAAAAAAATGTATTTCCCGGCAAAATGGGTTCAACTGAAAATCAGCGCAATAGGTATCTATTGCACACGCTGAGTTGAGCCCAATTTGTCGCCAATATTAACAAATCATTAGATTGTGTTGTTTCTTAAAATTGTAATGCAAAATGGCGATAAATAAACGTTTTTCATTTCATTTCATTTCATTTCATTTCATTTCATTTCATTTACAATATGCTTAGTTTCACGAGTCGAGCGAGTCTGCCGTCTTTACTGTATATTTTGTATTAGCTTTCGATGTCTTTTTTTATGTTATCCGGTATGTGTGGCTGAGTCGGAGGGGCCAAAGCGCATGCTCCGACCAGCCAATATCACCTCCGAGAAGGTAGGTGCCATACCGGAGACTTCCCTGGATTGCTGGCTATACTGGACTAGAGGAGAACACAACCGAGGCTGCTATGCGGCCATCTTACATCCACTACGGTGGTAGCAACCCAGTCGGCTACAATTTGAACCTACCACCTAGTATGGGGCAAGGGAAGGGACCTACAGTTTTACACCGGTTCCGAACGATTATATTTTTCAAAATATAAGGATTTTAAATGACCAACCATTCGCGTTACACTCCGATTCTGAACCTGTGCCATACATTCCGAGTTATAGACGTTTTCAATTAAAAAACGTTTGTCCATTGCGTTTCTACGATATTTACAAAAAAAATTGGTTGTCTGTAAAGTTGGTTTACGGACGATAGTTTTACGTGATGATGTCATGAAGTAAATCAGTTCCGGCGGATGTTTACCATGTAAAATTAATTTAAGTACATGATAAAGATGTGATCCTAACTAATAAACTATATAAAAAAAGATAACTAATAAAAAATATGAGAAAATAACGACTATTAATTAAATTTAAAAAACCTACATAACGCCATCTACATGTTCAACGTTGCACCAATTACCTAACTGCTAAATTAAGTATACCGCTGGCTGAAGTATTTAATTTAATATTGACGGTAGATGTGGACGCTAGATGTCGCTCCATGAAATTCACATACTGTTGAGAAAATTTGCAGCGATAAGTAGACGGTCGATAGCCCGCGTGTATAACACGTCTGTTCAGTGATGGTGGCAGGGACCGCGGGTTCGAGGCTCGCAAAAGACGGAGAAATATATTTTGTATTTCCTACTATTGTATATGCCTCTCTATCGCGCTCTCGGTTGCACACACAGGTCTCTATCGCGCTCTCGCTTGCATACACAGGTTTAGATGGAACGTTACACTTCTTCGTGCGTGCAGCCGGTGTTCATCAATTTATAAGACGTGACATCATCACGTCAAAATATTTTTTCACACAGAGCTAACAGTAGGGAAAGCACGCGCAAGTCTAATCAATCCAATCACTCCGGCTTCATCGTACCTTCTCCATGTCAATCCAATTTCAAACAACCTTCATCCTTTACTCGCAACGCCGAGACTATCCAGGCGCCCGTCCAGATACATACTGAGAAACGGCATTCAAAGACAAAGACAATGACAAATCATTTATTGCAATTTTTGTAGAGTATTTGAACATTGATCGTCTGCCTGGGTTGTACATGAGTGCTAGGTACTACAAAATGCCAGGGTAGGCATGCAACACAGCACTAACACTACTTTTTCGTGAGAGTTGCGCGATACTGAATAAATTATTATTGATTATTCAACAATTATTAAATAGGAACCTAAGTGTATCCCTTAGTCGCCTTTTACAAAATACACGGGGAGAGATGCAGTGGGGCTATTCTTTTAAAGTACCGGCCCCACACGATACAACTAATTTAGGACACAACGGATACAATGTGGGTAAACATGTGTGAGAGAAGATACAGGTGCATATGTGACAAGATATATATGTCATAGATCATGACAAGGTTCCATAATCTCTTGGTGAACTAGGTGCCATGTCAGTGCCTCTCTTTGGTCGTGTTGGCTACACTGACCTGGACGAACCACGAACTATTTTCATGTTTTTATTGAACAAGACATGGTTGACACCGTTATGTCAGCACACTTAGCGAACTAAGTGCGTACGTATGTAAGTAAGTACGTATTGGTGCAGTGTGCTTGTACCGCATTGTCAAGTTGATGCACCCTTCTACGTATCATCCTCACCCAGCGCCCCAGATCCCAGTATCCTGATATTAGAGGGGAAAAGACAAAAACGTAATCGCGTTATAAGGGTTGCCTGTGTGTGTGTACGGGTAGGGAGATGCAAATGGCGACGCAAATCACAAATCAAATAACAGCCGTATCTCCGTACGTACGGAATACAACTCACTTTATCTCAATTTTATTCTCTGCACACTACCTATAGCTAACCTGTCACCGCTAAATACTACGTGTAAGAAAAATATATATGTTAATTTATTTCAAGTTTTATAAAATGTTTTTAAAAGAAACTATTATAAAAGAAACTTGTACCGTGTGGGGTCGGTACTTAAAAAGAATAGCCCCACTGCATCTCTCCCCGTCGCATGTCGTAAAAGTCGACTAAGGGATAAGAAAATTCGTCAGCCTCGGTAGCTCAGTGGCGCGGTTGGTTAGTCAACTGTTATTAAGCCACGCTGAGCGCGGTCAGTGATTGGTTGGGTGACCGCTCGACCGTTGGAGTCTGACCGTGGTTCGGATTCCACGTTAAACTGTAGGTCCCTTCCCTTCTTACCTTACTAGGTGGTAGGGCTTATCCCGACCGGGTTGGTACCACCGCACTGAACGAAACGTCGGTCGAAACGGCTATGTAAATAGTTCGTGTTTTCCGTCCAGTTTAGTGTAGCCGACATGAAATGAAGGGAAGCACTGACATGGCACCTAGTTCACCCTGTGTTATGGGCTGACATCACGGATGTTGTAGGTGATGTAGCAAACCTGACTTACGAAAAATGAAGGAAATAGCAAGGAAATTTGATCGAAAACGCTGCAGTCGAGCTCTCTGTCTATTTAAATCCTGTTTTTTTTTTATGTAATCCGGTATGGGTGCCTGAGTCGAAGGGGCCAAAGCGCATGCTCCGACCAGCCAATATCACCTCCGAGAAGGTAGGTGCCATACCGGAGACTTCCCTGGATTGCTGGCTATACTGGACTAGAGGAGAACACAGTCGAGGCTGCTATGCGGCCATCTTATATCCAGTACGGTGGTATCAACCCAGTCGGCTACAATTTGAGCCTACCACCTAGTAAGGGGCAAGGGAAGGGACCTACAGTTTTACACCGGTTCCGAACGGTGAAGCAGCAGGTGTAGGTATGCACGTAAATTTTTTCGTCAGAAAAAACTCATTGGTACACGCCGACGGGATTCGCACCGAGGACCTCTCGCATGAGAAGCCGATGCCCAAACCACTCGGCCACCCGCCGCTATATGCTACACGCGCGACTACAGCATATTCAATCAAATGTCTTTGTTATTTCCTTTAATTTTTCGTAGTCGGGTTTTATAAAATTGTATTTTTAATTTAATTCTTTTTAGTTCTAAACCCTTAAGTATGGTGTATTTTTAATTCGCCTTTTCGACCGGCCGCACCACTGAGCTACCGAAGCTGACAACGTGCTATACGAGCATATTTCCCTTCAAGTATATTCTCGGGCTCTTCAAGAGGAGCGTGAATAGGCACCGGACAGGCCGACATGGCATTAGCAACCTCCGCAAACGTCCTATTGTCCATGGGCGTCGTTATATACCTTATGGATGGATTGGCGCCACATATCTCTCTTTCAATATAATAAATAAAAAAACTATTAGGAAATAGTTTACTAGGTAAGCTTCTAGCTGAAAATTAAGTAAGACTAATATAAGTCACTTCATATAATTTGCGAGCGTTTAAATAATTACTCAGTTTCATACATACATATATACCACACGCTGTATTCCGACAATCCGGGCGAGCAGAGTAATAGGTGTCGTGCTGCAAGTACTTTGGTAAATCACAGCACAACTCTGACCACCACATTTAGCAAAGTATTCGGACAAGATAACTATCAAGCAGCAAGTAAGCACGTAAACCCACATGCTGTATGACTCGGCGGATGGAAACTGTTTCACATCCAGGATTACCATCTTTCTGGTCCTACGTCTCTTGTATGCATATTTTCATAATTCCGGAGCAATATTCGCCATTATTTTTGTTTCACAAGTACCTTCTCCTACTCCCGCGAGACACGGACGGGCGCGCGTCGACATCCAACACCCTTTTAGCCCAATTTTAATTAATTGGCCCAGAAGCATAAAATTAAAATCCCTCCATGTATCGTACTCTCCCGTCGTCCCTAGCACCTCGCCTCGCTCGCCCTACCTGAAGGGAGACCTCACCTGCCCTGTTGGTTTAGCTAGGGAAGGGAACGAACACTTATTGTTGAAATGTAATAATGAATGATTAAACTTAATAATCAACATTTTATTATTATTCAAATTCACGTGTGATAAACACGAAACTACAAAACATAATGTTGAACATTCGACTTCTTTGACATATTTTATCGATCTGCCCACAGTCATAAAACTCATATACAAAATATACAGTATATTGTATGTGTTTTCGTCTGAACACATAAATCGTTGTTACAAATTGTTCAACATGGAACACTAACGATAACGATTGGAAGTAAAGTAATTGGAAGTAAAAATGTGTTAAACAAAAAAACAACATTTTAAAACGGACTAAAATAATTTCTTCTAGCCCCATACAGATTTAAAACTGGAACGTGAAAGAATAGATAATTGATGCAGGAATACTCGTAGATGTTCACCTAAGTTACTAACAATACAATTGCACTGCAAATGATATGAACTGTTGCGTGAGTTTTCTCAACGACGAGCTACTCTCTACATTCCGCACTACGTGCGCCCCACCTTTTAGGTTTCCGTACCCAGTACGGAAGCCTATTATGAAGCCTACCCCGTCTGTCCGTGCGTCCGTCCGACGGCTGTACCGTAATATAATATATTGTAATTGCTGTACCCAGGGACTGCCTGCTTTCCCTAGTCTGGATCGTAATAGCTAGCCGGTTGAAATTTTCATTGAATATGTATTAATATGGCGGACAAAAAAAAAACAAATAAAAAAAGAACAATTAAAAAATTATGGGGTATAAAATACAAGAAACGTGTTTTTTTTTTCAACGTCCTTTTCTTGTCGTGCGAACCACCAGTGCGCAAGTCCGACTCGTACTTGGCCGGTTTTTTCGTTTTAAATCTGTATGGGGTCAGTAGAAATTATTTTATACATTTTGGTCCGTTGTAATTTTTATTTTATTTTATTTAAATAATTTTATCTCCATTTTAGTCTTGTGTGTATGTGAACATTTTTAATAGATTTTAAACATCTTGCAAACTGTTGTAAGCTATGTTTAAAGTTTCAATTCTCTATCTCGCCGGGAAGCTAAGTTAATTTTAAATCGATTGGAAGATTTGAGCCCAACAGATAAACACACAGACAAGAAAGCCAGTTAATAAAAACGTTGTAAAAACTGTTAAACTTTTATTCAAAGTTACAACACATTTTAGGTACAGATAGGGCCGACGCATATATACATTGATAAATTTTTATTGATGTGGATAGCTAATGGCTCTCCATCCAACACGCACACACACGCACACTTTAATCATTGCATATTAAGTGCTAAACGCATTATCTACTAAAGTAATCACAGGCGGCACATAGTTAACGTATGTGATAATAATGATTGCAGTGTCTACTTATAACGAAATGTCTACACCGCCACTAAAGTGAACAAAGACCTAGCTTTGTCCGACGTAAAGTTGGCGGCAAATTCACAGACTGTGCAATTGGAAATTAACTTCACGGAGCGTCTGCAAGCGCGACTACCAGTGTCAACATTACATCATTCGTAGCTAGAAAGAAATCCGCTGCTATAAGAGTCTGTCATACCTCACATCACAATGCTTCGCATGATTCTCTGTTATGTCAACAATATCAAATCAAATCAAAATATATGTGTTTCGTTGGTCATGTCAAAAATTTCGGGAGGGTTACATACACACTCAAATAAACACTTTACGTAAAAAAACATAATATGTTTATAGGAGCATTTATTCTCCTAAAAAAAAAATTAAATCAAATAAGTAGCTGTAAAAACCAATCATAGTGACCTTGTGACTTACTTACAACAAAGAGCTTTTCTGCTTTTGAACATAGTACGGTCATTGACCCCGTACAATGCAAGTTACCTACTGTTACACACAGGTTAATGTTTAGGTAGCAAACATGTTTTGTTAAATTTCTCGAAAAGAAATGCTAAAAACATATAATTTTTTTGCGTAACGTGTTTATTTGAGTGTGTATATAACCCTCCCGAAATTTTTGACATGACTAACGGAACACCTTATATTTATTGCACTTGAATTTTTTTTGGTTACCTTCTTCAACGGAAGGTGGTGATTAATGTGAAATTAAACCAACCAAGTGTCGGCAATTACAAATTGAATTCACCGAGCCTCCAAAATTGTGACATTAAATTCACCAAGCGCCCTGTCAAGTTTGTGTCAAATAAAACATTTTTTCCACAATATATTATAATGTTTTTCGTGTTTTTATTGCATGCTAGACGGGGAAGTGTATCGACCGACGCTCCACGAGACAGCGAGTTAATTAACGGTTTGACCTCACACCTATAGCTCTTACAGGCTATATTTTCACATCCCCTGTAGTAGGAGGGAGGCTGCCGGGGAAGATAAACGATGAGCTTGTGATGCTATGTGTACGAGCGTGTATACTGGGGTGACGGCGTGAGAGAGATAATATGTGTCTAATAAATTATATTGTTCACTTATCTTGAGATTATGACATTTTTTTATGTTTTTATGTTCGTGCGTAAAATAAAAGTATAATGTTTGAGATTAGCTCGTGCTACTGGAGTCTACACTATAATATTACAAAGTATAATGTCTGAGATTAGCTCGTGCTACTGGAGTCTACACTATAATATTACAAAGTATAATGTCTGAGATTAGCTCGTGCTACTGGAGTCTACACTATAATATTACAAAGTATAATGTCTGAGATTAGCTCGTGCTACTGGAGTCTACACTATAATATTACAAAGTATAATGTTTGAGATTAGCTCGTGCTACTGGAGTCTACACTATAATATTGCAAAGTATAATGTCTGAGATTAGCTCGTGCTACTGGAGTCTACACTATAATATTACAAAGTATAATTTTTGAGATTAGCTCGTGCTACTGGAGTCTACACTATAATATTACAAAGTATAATGTTTGAGATTAGCTCGTGCTACTGGAGTCTACACTATAATATTACAAAGTATAATGTCTGAGATTAGCTCGTGCTACTGGAGTCTACACTATAATATTACAAAGTATAATGTTTGAGATTAGCTCGTGCTACTGGAGTCTACACTATAATATTACAAAGTATAATGTTTGAGATTAGCTCGTGCTACTGGAGTCTACACTATAATATTACAAAGTATAATGTTTGAGATTAGCTCGTGCTACTGGAGTCTACACTATAATATTACAAAGTATAATGTCTGAGATTAGCTCGTGCTACTGGAGTCTACACTATAATATTACAAAGTATAATGTTTGAGATTAGCTCGTGCTACTGGAGTCTACACTATAATATTACAAAGTATAATGTTTGAGATTAGCTCGTGCTACTGGAGTCTACACTATAATATTACAAAGTATAATGTTTGAGATTAGCTCGTGCTACTGGAGTCTACACTATAATATTACAAAGTATAATGTTTGAGATTAGCTCGTGCTACTGGAGTCTACACTATAATATTACAAAGTATAATGTTTGAGATTAGCTCGTGCTACTGGAGTCTACACTATAATATTACAAAGTATAATGTCTGAGATTAGCTCGTGCTACTGGAGTCTACACTATAATATTACAAAGTATAATGTTTGAGATTAGCTCGTGCTACTGGAGTCTACACTATAATATTACAAAGTATAATGTTTGAGATTAGCTCGTGCTACTGGAGTCTACACTATAATATTACAAAGTATAATGTTTGAGATTAGCTCGTGCTACTGGAGTCTACACTATAATATTACAAAGTATAATGTCTGAGTTTAGCTCGTGCTACTGGAGTCTACACTATAATATTACAAAGTATAATGTCTGAGATTAGCTCGTGCTACTGGAGTCTACACTATAATATTACAAAGTATAATGTCTGAGATTAGCTCGTGCTACTGGAGTCTACACTATAATATTACAAAGTATAATGTCTGAGATTAGCTCGTGCTACTGGAGTCTACACTATAATATTACAAAGTATAATGTCTGAGATTAGCTCGTGCTACTGGAGTCTACACTATAATATTACAAAGTATAATGTCTGAGATTAGCTCGTGCTACTGGAGTCTACACTATAATATTACAAAGAGGTAAAGTTTGCAAGTTTGGATGAGGAGGTAATCTGCTAAAATACTCATCCGATTTTAAAAATTATTTGGCCAATAATTTGTACAACTTTTCAGCATTAAGCAAAGTTAAACATATTGTTAAGGAATGTTTATATTGTATTCTAATGTATGTTATGTCAGCCTCGGTAGCACACTTCGGGAGAACTTGGAACTCATTCAACCGTTCGACCGTTGAAGGCTGACCGTGGTTAGGATTCCACGTAAAACTGCAGGTTCCTTCTCTTCTTACCTTACTAGGTGGTAAGGAATCCGCCCGAAAGTTGGTACCACCGCATTTAATGAAAGGTCGAACGAAGCGGCTATGTAAATATGTAGTTCGTGTTGTCCGTCAAGTTCAGTGTAGCCGGCACGACCAAAGGGAAGCACTGACATGGCAACCCTCCTAAAATATTAGCAGATAACAAACACAGTGCACTGGTATTTAGCCAGCGCATGATTTTATTCTTTGCTCATAGACTATCTATGATTTTTTAAATTTAAATCGATATTTTCTAGTGTTTCGAATACGAGTGTTTTTCTGTTGTCATAGTTTGCTTTGTAAATATTTTTCAGTTTAGGCCTAGACATCGAAATTACCACATGTTCTTTGAACTGGAGCTTCCAGCACCACTTCTTGACGATTTCATAATCTTGTAATCAGAGTCAACTTTCAAAGAACATGTGATAATTTCGATGTCTAGGCCTAAACTGAAAAATATTTACAAAGCAAACTATGACAACAGAAAAACACTCGTATTCGTACACTAAATATTGCACTTATGTATAAAACTACTTTACATATTTATCAAAGAATTCAAAAGAATACAGAGAACTGGTAGAATACAATTTACATGGTTTCAAGTGTAAGAGACACAGGCTGGTTAGAGATAAGAACATTTCCGAAATTTGAACAGGCCAATTAACCAAGCAACAATCTTAATAGTTCAAGAAGGTACTTCGAAGAACATTGATCGACGTGGAAACAGGAAAAAAAACTTATGACCTTGGCCACAAATTATAACGTCTTACTTAATTGAAGACTCAAACTGAAATTTTCCGCTCACCGTCGCTCGTCGTAATGACATTACAAACTATAGAACCATGTCTCATTTATTAGTACTCAGAACCCGATTGTAAGTTAGGTAGGTAGGGATTACCCTCACACAAGGCTCTACAACTTCAACAACCATTTGTAACTCTTACTGGTGAAATTGTAGCCGACTGCGTTGGTACTGCAACCTTCCGGGTCCTTGCCAGGGCTGCTGACTACAGAGCCCTGAAAAAGCCAATAAACATTAAACACTAATGAAGATAGTTTTGTTCCTGATCCCCCCAAAGGTTGACTGGAAGAAATCAGTTGTAGTTATAAGTCCGCCTTTGCGCACATCTGTATTTTCACGGATATTTCTATGTGTAGTATTGTAAAGTTATTTCTATGTTGTTGTATGCAACAAATAGTTTCAATTCTATTCTACGTAGGTATAATGTATCGAATAGACTAGGCTGATGACTACTTTATCATCATACGCACGTGTGTGTGCGTGTATGTGTGTGTGCGTGTATGTGTGAGGGTGTTTGTATGTGTGTCTCGTTGACGTCACGGCACACCTCGTCATTAGCAGTCGCCTTCACACCCTCATCAGCCGCGAGGAGTGCTACAGTTCATCTACACTGACTTGACAATCATTTTTATATGATTTGATTGTAAACACAAACAGGAAAACAACATTATACAATACAAAAATAACCGAAAACTGTACAGGTGCGGTACAATTCGCCCCCAGCGTCCCAAATACAGATTTATAAAAAAAAATTGAACATGAGAAATATGAAGAAAACTAAAAAGTAAAACTACCCCCTAGACAAGTTACCTGATTAAACCTTAAATAAAATACGAGTACTTACCTAATATACTAACTAATCAATGGAAAATTATATACACACACCTTGCCATGGTGCATGGTTAGTTATGGCACATTTTTTGGCAATTGTTTTTATGTTTCTGAATTTTAGGTAGCCTATTAATAAACCTAATATCTTTCTGTCTGTCTGTCCTACTGCTGCATCTTGGTATCGTTATAGCTAGCCCGTTTTAATTTTCACAGAATATGTGAAATCATAGAAAAAGTAAAATAATACAAAATTAAGGGGTACCATACTAGAAACGTGTTTTTTTCGACGTTTTTGTTTGTGGTGTGAAAACCTCGGTGCGCGAGTCCGGCTCGCACTTGGCCGGTTTTTATTTGTCCATTATGTAGATATTATTTGTATATAGTACAAGCTGTGCCCGCGGCTCCGCCCGCTCTCATATTTCACTTCACTGCTAACCTCATAAGCTATTTAGCGTGATAGTAAGTAGCCTATAGTTGATGGGAAGAATCAAGCTATCCGTAGAATTTTGTTTTATTAAAATCGGTTCAGTGGTTCTCGAGTTATAAGCGGACAGACAGACATACACACAGACACTCAGACACTCAGACACTCAGACAGAAAGCAGACGTTGGATTTTATTATAGGTATATGTTTATATATCATATATATTGTATATATTTATATATATATATGTATAGTTCTCCATTTATTTGTATTTGTGTTTTATTATCTCTTTAAATTATATGTCTATATTTTATCATCATTCATTTATTTCTTCCCTGCCACTCCACACTTTTTCATAATAACCCAAAGGTTGGCTGGGAGCGAACGCCTACGGTGTTTAGCTGTACCTTTTGCAAAAAATGCTTTTTTAAGTGCAATAAATATATTTTGATTTTGATTTGATATTAATACCTAGTGTTATCCATTGTAGACTAGACCATTTCCCTACCGCGAACCGGGAGAAATCAGGGGGAACCCAAAAGCTTTTCGTCATAGAATATAGTTAAGGGACCACGAACGCCTCTATCCCTGTATTTATATAATATTTAGCACGCTCCATTCAACTCTATGCAAAACGTTAGAATATTACGTAGGCAATACGCCAGAACTTGCTAGACTCCTCGAAAGCCTCAAAGCCCATTTATTATTTCATGGCAGCATTTCCTGCGACACGTCGCCGCCGCCGCCGCCTGCTCGCATACCCCTACGAGAAATTCCTCTGAAGAAAATTGTGAAAATGTCCTCGAGTTCGCAACAATCTCAGAGACGACGACGGCGGGAAGGAATCTGCTCGATATATTGCGTTAGAGCATAGTATAGAGAGAACAGTGTTATCGCTATGTTTGCGAGATCTGTCACTTTGTGATTCATGGCCGCAGCTGCGCTCTCGCGATGTTCGGTTGGAGAAAACTTAGTGTAATCAGTAAGTTGGCAAATCAGCAAGCACCATGTACCATTTCAGGTCCAGAGTGTCCTGAATCAAGCGACTAACAGGAGCAACTAGCAGTCATCGAATGTCCATGGGCGTCCGTTAGACACCTCATGTGAGGCTCGGAGCCACGGGTCGAGCTTTCTATAAAGAAAGATACAGTCTCTAAAGAAAAGTACTAAAATTGCACCTAGTCTATCCCTTTTTGCATCTACATAATATGTACCGTGTGGGGTCGGTACTTAAAAAGAATAGCCCCACTGCATCTCTCCCCGTCGCATGTCGTAAAAGTCGACTGAGGGATAAAAAAATTCGTCAGCCTCAGTAGCTCAGTGGTGCGGTCGGTCGACTGTTGATAAGCAACCCTGAGCGCCGTCAGTACTTGGATAGGTGACAGCTCGTCCGTTGAAGGCTGACCGTGGTTCGGATTCCACGTTAAACTGTAGGTCCCTTCCCTTCTTACCTTACTAGGTGGTATAATTTATCCCGGACGGGTTGTCACCACCGCACGTCGTCGGTCGAAACGGCTATGTAAATAGTTCGTGTTTTCCGTCCAGTTCAGTCATTTAGCCGGCGCGAAATGAAGGGAAGCACTGACATGGCACCTAGTTCACCCGGTGTTATGGGCTGACATCACGGATGTTGTAGGTTATGTAGCCAACCGTGTCAGTTTCCATAAAATAAAAATAAAAACCACGCGTCATTGACAACCCTTCCCCATAGGGTTGCCAGGTGCCTGGGATTTCCGGGATTATCCCGGGCTTTGTCCCGGAGAGTGTAATTTATCCCGGGATGAGTCCAGATGCCGACGAAGTGCTCAAATTAGCAATTTCCTTCTTTCATTTTAGCATTCATTTCATTTTTGCTTACTAAAGTTGTTCGCTTTAAAACAAACGCTAAAAGTTCGCCGCAAAAATTATAGCAGAAAAATATTGATCTTTTCTTTCTCCATCATATTTATGAAGGACTGCACTTTTTGACTACAGTAGTAGATATGTCCCGGGAAGGCTAACATCAGATCTGACAAGCCTACCCCCAAGTACCTATGGTTGTTTGTTGGTACTGTTGGTTGTTTTACTACTTGTATCACACTATGGTGAGTGAGGCCGGCCAATAGTATGCAAACTTCATTTTGTTCGTAGCAGATCCCACCTGATTTTTCGACCGTCGTACACCCCCACCCTCCCCTTGTTCCTTCCCTCCCCTCCATTCTTCCTTGCTTGTGTAGACTGGGCTAGGGACAAACTATTTGCGTTCGGGTACATAAGTGCAGTTTCCTTAGACCGTGTTCCTCTATACGCTCAAGTAAAACTGTATTATTGATTCAGATTTAGATATTTATTACATAAGAACACGCAACGTTATTGCAATATTTCATTGACACAAATGTATACATTCAGCATTTTTTATGCACGGTTTATTTTAAAGCATAATTCGTCATAACTCATAACATTAGTTTTGTTCTGTTTAGCAATGCAATCCTTGAGGAAGAACTCGTCAAGAAAACTTTTTTTGAAATATAAAACATACTATACTTAATGTACGTACGCAAATTTTAATAACATAACATACTTTAAAATACAAATAAATTATGGTAACTTTTGTTGTTGTAACAAAAGTTCAATTACAAAAGTAGAACAACTCCCCGAAGCAATGTCACACACAGTTATAAATGAAAAATTTAACCTTACCTACAATCCTAGGCATGACTGGTAGGAAATGCCTCTAGGCATTAAGTTCACTCTTAGTAAACTTTTTTGTAATAAAGTATGTATTTTAATTAACATTCATTTCGTTTCGTATTATTTCATTTCATAATTATGACGTGTTTTATTGATATAAGTAGAATAGAGTTACCTTGTCGTGGCACCTTGTAACTATAGGAATACTATAAACACAACATAATTTGGTGATTTAGCCATTCAGCCATATAAAATGTTATAAGAAGAGGCAACTTGATTTATTATGTGAACACAACGTCACTCTAGCACGCAATCATAATAGAGATTTTCTCTCATACTGATCCTACCAGCTCGTAATAAGAGCTTGTCTCATTTATCAAAGTCTTGTGTGCTATCTCAGGCTGTGCAAACAGCCGCGTATGCTGCTAGCCTAGTCGCTGCTGTGAACACGCTCCGCGGCATATGTTTGCCAAACAATTTTACATATAGAACTTCTATTCAAATCAAACCAACATTATTCTTCATTGCACACCATTCGAAATATGCGACGCGGCATAATTTACCAACTGTTTTGTGTTACAATCATGTTACAATGCATATAGAGCAGTATAACCTGGCTATTTAAAGAACTAGTTATTTAAACTTACAGATGTACAGTCGGCATGCAATTTTTTTTTTGCATGGTAAGTAAGTATAGGTATTTTTCTATTTGCAAATATTTGTCTTGGAACAATTGCTGTATTTTCTTTAGACGGCAATACTGTGTGAGCGAGAGGCAATTAGGAGCGCCGCCCCAAAATTTACACATATTTTAAAAATACTTAAAAAAACAAAACGACTTAAAAAATTAATGAAATAAAAAAAAACCCTAGAGTTGAAGGCGGTGCAAGCAAAAATTATGGATGAAAGAAAACATGAGTTGATGATATCCTTTTGCGAATTTTATATAAGTAAATCGCTATTATAATAAGCGATATTATTAGTCTGACCACGGATACCGAAAATAAATATTTTATGATAGTGTCCGTGGTCCGATCGACTAGTCTGACCACGGACACCTTTTTGTGTCCGTGGTCAGATCAATCTAACTATCCAGTCTGACCACGGATACTGACCGATTTTCAAACCCTTTCTTTAAATAACCAGATAGTACATACATAGTTATACCTATAATACTGTGGTCTCTTCCCTTAGCTTTCTAGTTGTTAGAGTTTAACTGGTTCGGATCGACACCAACGCACTGGATGAAGGTCGGTCGAGCGGCAAAGTAAAGAGTTCGTGTTGTCCGTCCAGTTCAGTGTAGCCGGCACGACCAAAGGGTAGCGATGACACATCACCTAGTTCACTAAAGTGGGATGGGCTGACGACATGGGTGTTTTGGAAAGATTTACTGTAATTTACGTATTTTTAAATACTTAAAACAATTGCCCCACTGCATCTCTCCCTGTGCATGTCGTAAAAGGCGACTATGGGATGAGGACGAGATGCCGTTCTAAAGGGCGACAGGCTAGCAACCTCTTACCTTCCCTTCTGCATGACTACCGAGTCATGCAGCAGGTGGGTCTTCGTGCCTTACTTGCTGTTTGATAGTTACTTTGTCCTAATACTTTGTTAAACGTGGTGGTCGCGGTTGCGCTATAATTTACCAGAGTTCTTGCAGCACAACACCGATTGCTATGCTTACCTTGATTGTCGGGATACAGCGTGTGGTATGTATGTATTTTTTTATTTTTTTTTTTTTTTTTTTTTTATGGAAACTGACACGGTTGGCTACATTACCTACAACATCCGTGATGTCAGCCCATAACACCGGATGAACTTGGTGCCACGTCAGTGCTTCCCTTCGGTTCTGCCGGCTACACTGAACTGGACGGAAAACACAAACTATTTACGTAGCCGTTTCGACCGACCTTTCATTCAGTGCGTTGGTACCAACCCGGGCGGGTTAAACCCTACCACCTAGTAATATAAGAAGGGAGTCATATCCCTTAGTCGCCTTTTACGACATGCACGGGGAGGATGCAGTGGGGCTATTCTTTTAAAGTACCGGCCCCACACGGTACAAAAAAAAAATGTATGTATGTAATTTACGTATTTTTATAACTTCCTTCGTATTTTCGTAGTCTGTTCTGGACCTTCGAAGGGTGTTGCCTGGGATATTCTATTTTCGAGTGGAGCACAGATCCTCCAGGATCTGAAAGTTGAACCTAGATCGAGACTCCTAGTGCTCTACGAAGCAGCACAATGTCTACAACTGCACACCATTTGATGGCTGGTCCTGGCGTGATGTTCGTGAACGGGTGCTGTTTGTGGAGACTTGCCTGCTCCAATTGGCTCCAACGTGTTATATGAATGGTTTACACTTATAGAAAAAATTGTTGTATTAGTGATAATTTTTTAGATATAGTGGTGACTCGTACTATGTAGGCAGTGGCAAACATTTTTGTAAATTGTAGTCTAAGTGGACGTAAAAAAAAGTATCCAGCGAAGATTCTTGCCAGTTCTTCTTCGCTGTGATAATCGAACTGGTAAAATGCTAAATGTTAAATGCTAAAATATTACGAATCCGAGTGCAGTGTACTGTCTATGAATGATGAATAAAGAATATATGTATTATTATCACACCTCTAGGAACACGCATCTTGATGAAGATAGCAGGTGTGTCGTCTTTGCTTGCACACAACATTGTATAATAAATGTTATTGTTATAATAAATGTCTGTTCGACGTGTTGATGCCGCTTCTATACTTGGTGTTTTAATTTTTTTATTTCCTCATATTTGCCTTCTGTATTGTCTACTAGAGCCCGGCTTAGCTTTGTAATCTCTATCTTCAATTAACGCGAACAAGGAAGCTACTCTTCTTGTTGAATTGAAAGTGTTTGCATTGTTTTTATGATATCCGATGATGAGCCATCATCATTACGCGATCAGTATGTAGATGTAGTCATTCACAGGGGAATAGAGGAGTTCGTACCAAACATCTTTTACATCTACTTAGTAATGTAAAAAAAATAGTAGCCAGGCTGCGAGCATGTGAATCGTCATATTTATTGAAATAACTCAATTCAACATAACACTACTACTGCTTTCACATAATGTGTATGTTTTCGTCTTCGTTCAGTGTTCAGGCCCTTGGAGTAATAGCGTGATGATATCACCTATAACCAGTACCTAAAAGGTCCACTGCATTTCTCCCCATGCATGTCGTAAGAGGCGACTAAGGTATAAGGACAAAATGCCGTACTAAATGGGGACCGGATGACTACCTCTCACCTTGGCAGGGTCTTCCACAGTCATGCTCGTGCCTTCGTGCTGCTTGATGATTTGTTTTGTCCTAATATTTTGTTAAACGTGGTGATCGGTGTTGTGCTGCAATTCACCAGAGTTATTGCAGCACAACACACACACACACACACACATGGATCACATCACGGTTTCTCGGAAACGGCTCTAACGATTTGGATGAAATTTTGTATTTAGATTATGTGATTTTTGTCAAGTTTATCTCGATAGGTGTAGAGGCCGAGCGAAGCTCGGTGGCCCAGGTACTAAGTATAATATATGCAAAATTAATAAGTATTAATTTATAGTAAAGATGTGAAATATAGAATATGATTATCATAAAAAGGATTTTTTAAGCTTACTCTCAACCACTCTTAACTCCAGTAGACATACTACAATTTATTTATGAACGGGAAAACAGATTCAGTAGGTATTATAATTAAAGATTAAAAAGTGTCAAATAAAATTTATTTCAATTTCCCTAGAAAACAAACTATGGCGCTTTACGAGTACATCGATTCAAAGGACTCCTAACATAAAACAATGAAATATGAAAGAAAGGTAGGTAGGTAGGTATGCCCTAGCTAGCAGTAGAGCACTGCACTGCACACACGGATTTCAAACATTGCGTGTTCTAGAACGCTTGTTCACGCCGCCCCGTGGTAAATGTTAATCCGCAGTGAGTTCTCGAATGCTCGCATGTCCCGCCTGTGTAATTCTCACTAGTACACACAATTATTCCAATTCTAGAGTGCCTCCATATTAATTTGACATGTTTTTCAGTAGATATTTCTTAGTATTCTTGTTTCAGTAGCGCCAATGTTGGTTGGGAGTACTCTAGGTATTACCCATCGCGTGGGGCGTCATAGGCACTAGGCAGGGCGTTGAAGGGACATGCACGAACGTCGAGGGAGGAAAAAGGAGGGAACGGGAGAGGGGAGGAAGGAGGAAGGGAGATGTCCGTCCCTAATGAAAGCTAATGGAATTAACAGTCCGGCGCGGTCACCGCTCTAGATTGAGCTGGCTCGCGCGCGGCTGTTGGCTTGGCTGCGTTGTACAGGGTTTACATAATGATGTAGTGGGTGGGAGGCGGCGGCGGCGCGGTGTGTCGTTAGATTTAATACATTTTAGAGAAAATATAAACAAAACATATCGTATTTCTTAGAAAAATATTATACTGAAAACAAATATTACGACAACCAGTATGGGCGTACAATACAGCCTTCACATGAAACGCTCCTAGTATAGAGCCATGCAAAACTGGCTTTTTTAATATTACTTTTTACAATTTATCTGTAAACTATAATCACTATAACCTATTCGAAATTTTCAAACATTCGTTCACTTCATAAAAGCATTTGTCTAATAACCATATGTTTTAAAAAAGTTTATGTAACTTTCTCATGAATTTTACTATACATTTACATGGGGTACGTAATATGTTACCCCTGTCTAGTTACTCTTAGCTGATCATTCCACTTTGAACAGTATTAAAATTTCAGGCGAGCGAAGCCGCGGGTGAGTACAATATTGTATTGTATTTATTTATCTTTATAAATAAAGTTGCACACGTACACAACGGAATGCTCAATTAACAGTAAACAATATCCGTCAGATGCTCGCCATGACAGTATAGATTTATAGATAGAACAAAGAGTCACACAAACAGGATTACACAGGTACATACAATCCTCTCTAATAATAACTAAGTCCGAAATTTATTGCAAATTTCCGTTTTTCAAATTAGGTTTCATCCAACTCGCTCGTGCTGCTCTGTCTTCCTCTGTCGAATAGCGGAAACGGAAAACGCTATAGACGTAGTTGTCTGTCAGACATGTATAATTATTAATTATAGAGAATAGATAAATATTTAATTATTATTGTAATTTTTTTATGCTTTTAATATTTTATTGTTTGACTATACTATAATATTACGTTGTACCTAATTGCACACTTATTTTGTAATGTGTGGGACTTGTGCCTGAAATAAACGTTATATTATTTAGCGCTATAACACGGTATCGCAAGACCGCTCTAACGTTAGTGTGAAGAAAATTATATTATTGTATCTGAATGCAAATACAACGTAATATTGTGAAGCGACGTTCCTGAGTTTACCAAACAAACTTGTAAACTTCTTATTGAGACATTTCTTACAGAGCCAACAACCTTCCCACAGTTGTTTCCATTCATACATTTCATTCAGAGATGAACCATTGCCTCTTTCAGCGGGGCCTGAGATGGAATAATATAAATAATTATAATTCTTGATTTTTTATTTATTATTAGTTGTATGTATTTTTTCAATGTCGAAGGTACTTTTTGTCTAAACAAATATTTCAATCAATTTAAAAAAAAAATAGTGATTTCACGAATATAATATCAGTATTATAGTAATTTTATTGACACCGTTTAGCGTGCGGTTCACTTCATTCATCAATTTAATAAATGTCTCAACGTTAGCGACGCATTAGGGTTGCGCTAGGCAAGTTCGCCCCGCTGTCGCCGCCGCGCCGCGCCGCCTCCGAGCCTACGTAATCTGTTTGACAAATCCGTAAAAGCCCAATTTAGCCGGACAACGCGTCCGCGCGCGTTGCGGCTAGCCCGTGCTTAATGTTCCGTAGAGCGAAGCCGAGCGTGGCGCAGCATGGCGTGGCGCGGCGCTGCGAGCCATTAGCGTGCCGCCCCCACGCGCCGCCGCCCCCACGCGCCGCCCCCACGCTCCGCCCCCACGCGTCGTCGCCACGTCGCCGCGCCGTCACCGCGGCGACGTCATCGTGCGGCCGCGCCTGCAAATGACGATTAAATCTAGTTGTAGCACAAAAGTGATCGATACATAGATAGAGAGGCGATACTTTATTGCTCCAAGAAACATTTAACTGTAATAAGCACATTTGAACATTTACATGAGGTGCCAAAGCGAACTCTTATCTCTTATAAAGATTTCTTTTAGTCTAGTTTTGGATGCTTTTAGATTCGATTAATATAGTGGAATGTAAATACGTAGGTAGTAGCAGTTGAGCTTGAGATTTGAAGATAAAACAAATTAATAATATGAATAGTTAGTTACCTATTAATTAATGCATGTAAGCACATGCTAGTTAATTAAACGCTATACTTGTGTGAATAAATGTACATCACTATATATATATACATATATGTATAAAATGTAATATACAAATAAACATACATACCTACATACCTACAAACCTACTTACTTGCACAGTTGCGAAGTATTTTTTTTATGTGAAGGCAACATTCGAGCTATAAATTCAGTTTAATTTTCAAACACTTCTGAACACCATTACACACAAGCGAGTTACAGTAGAGTTGAATGCCGCCGTACCGAATTCCTTGTAAACTAACCTTTGGGATGTGGGAGAGTTGCGTGTGCGGGTGCGGCTAACGCAAACGCAGAGACCTACTTTTCTTTTATGGAATCCGGTATGGGTAGCTGAGTCAGACGGGCCAAAGCAAATTCTCCGTCCGACCAGTCAATATCACCTCCGAGACCGGTACTTACTAGGTACACTGAAGCCTGAACAATGTGTTAGCTAGTTACGTTTTTACAAAACACAATCAACAATCTTGAAATTTAACTATTTTATAAATAAATAAATAACTAGTATTAGTTCAATTTATTTATTGATTCCAATCGTACTTCATGCATATTTGGATAAGTCAACTCAGCGTAATTGTTTTTATTATCCGTCCATAATTCTCTCGGCAACAAATAATAGTCAAGAAAAAACTATTTAAAAAAATATAAAAACCGCCTTCAAAAATGTATGAAATAAAAAAATAAAAATCGAACCCTAGAGTTGAAGGCGGTCGGTTATTTTTGCTTGCTTTAGCACCACCGCCTTCAACTCTATGGTTCGATTTTTATTTTTTTATTTGATACATTTTTGAAGGCGGTTTTTATATTTTTTTAAATAGTTTTTTATTTCACAGTTTTTTTAGTAATTTTTATTTGCTGTTAATGTACTCGGCGGAATCGCTCGGCCTTCGGCCTCGCGATTCCGCCTCGCTTTCCAATCCGATCTTGACCAAAAAAAAATGGGACCACCTTGGAGCTAGACTGAACCGAACACAAAAAGATTCATCGAAATCGGTTCACAATTGGGGAAGATATTGTTGAACATACATAAAAAAAAATACATACAGCCGAACATAGAACCTCCTCCTTTTTTGAAGTCGGTTAAAAACTCGCTTGTACCACTACCTACCTAACTTTAATTACAGCTGGCTGTCTGTTCTTATACTCATCACTTCACTGCTGGCGGTGGCTGGGGGAGGCGGCCGCCCATCGCTGTTCTGTGTTACCTTGAGCTTTTCAGCGGTTTATTTCAGGTGAACAATATCACATTCCTGCCTAATCTCAGCTTAAATCTGTAGGGAAGCTATTAGAGCGCTGTCGATTTGGCAGCTGCTGCGGCGATGCAGGCGGCGGCGCGGCGCGGCCGCGGCAGAATGCGGCCAACATTGTCAGGCGGAGGCCAAAACGTGCCATTGGGGGCAAAAATATCCGCGTGCCAAGAGAGGAGCGGCCCGCGGGCCAAGACACTGACGCATAGCGCTGCTGGGACGAAGAGATCCACACCGCAGAAACACGATCGTGCGTCGCGTCCGAGCCAAGCGGTGGAGGTCGGGAGGAGGAGGATGATCTGATTTCTGTTTCATTTATTTCTATCAAAATTGTTTATTATGAATGTAGTGTGTATGAATGAATTAATGAATTGATATTTTAAAATTTTACAATATTGACGTATCTCATAGTATGTATAGTTATATGATGCATAATTATAAGATCATACTCTACGAGAATAAAATTATTGACTTTGACTGTGACTTTGAGGAGGTGTATGTCCAGCAGTGATTACATAAAAACTAAACTTGATTGTTGTCAGTATTACCGAACTAAATGCTAGAAGCGGCAAAACGCAATGAAAAATGTTAATCACGTCACATATGTTAATCACGGATGTTGTAGGTGATGTAGCCAACCGTGTCGAGTTCCATAAAAAAAAAAAAATGATGAAAATACTACTTGTTATATTGTATCTTAAGATGCCTTAAGATGCATGTATGAAACCTATACATTCTCATAAGAGGCTACCGACCGACCGGATACCTACTCACCTACGACAGGATTGATGCAGATCTATGAAAGTTAAAGGTATAAATGTTTTTCCATCTACTGGATCATCTCTAGTAAACACCAACGCTGAAACAGCAATTTTTTATAACTTCGCTCAAAGAAAATCAAAGAAGTTTTAAAATTTTTCATACTAATCAAAATAAAAAAAACTTGTACCAAATGCCCTTCTCCTCCTTCTTCTCCAAATGACCTCCTGTCAAAGTATTTATATATTTTATTTTTTGTTTTTCTAGATAGATGGATAGAAAATGCTTTATTGCTGCAATAATAACAGTAATAATAGTACATTAGGAAGTTTACATAAGGTGCAAAGTCGGACTTATCCCTTACAGAGATTTCTTACAGTCAACCTTTTTTAATCGTTACTTTGTTTGGTATTGTGTTTAGTTTTCTAATGTTGGTGTTTTGTGTTTATTTAGTGATTTCAGAGTGGTACGACTTTTTTTAAATTTATAATATAATCATGTAGTGTGTACATTTTTTTTAAACACAATTACCTAAGACGCTGCTTTTAATATTATGTTATGTGAAATGTACTTGTGAAATGTTTTATTCTGTTTTGGGTACCATAATAAATAAATAACTATGAAATCAAATAAATAATTTTATTTTATTTTTAATGTTTGTATTAATTTTGTGTATTTTTATTACTTTTTATAGTTATAATATATGTAAAATTAATATGAATGTATATATAAAAATGTGAAATAAAGAAAAATAAATAAAAAAAAAGTATTATTTCCAATTAACGTAACAATTCACCTTAATCTTTGTCGTCATGTGCGCTTTGAGGTGATTCCATCCCGCTTCACTAAAAGGGGAACTGCATCGCTTTGTTCCACATGCTCGACGCGCAGATGCCGCTCCTACGCTGTAGAGTGGTTTCCGTCGGGCTATGATTATCGAGCCTACTGTACTACTACTGTACTAGGGGGTTGCGCGCGCACGCCCGCCGTCCCCCGCCGCCGCCGCCAGCGAGACGAGCGTTAAGTTATGAGCCCGCAGTGCCGCCGGCGCGGCGCGGGAGCGGCTTCTCACGCTTACTTGCAATTTTAGACCACTTGCTTACATCACGCCTCAGAGCGTTTTCAGTAGCAAATGTTAGGAATGTAAAGCGGCGAGTGGCCGAGTGGCCCGGGCATCGGCTTCTCATGCGAGAGGTCCGCCGTTCGAATCCGGTCGGCGTGTACCAATGAGTTTTTTCTGACGAAAAAATGTACGTGCATACCTACACCTGCTGCTTCACGGTTCTTACTAGGTGGTAGGCTCAAATTGTAGCCGACTGGGTTGCTACCACCGTACTGGATGTAAGATGGCAGCATAGCAGCCTCGGTTGTGTTCTCCTCTAGTCCAGTATTGCCAGTAATCCAGGGAAGTCTCCGGTATGGCACCTACCTTCTCGGAGGTGATATTGGCTGGTCGGAGCATGCGCTTTGGCCCCTCCGACTCAGCCACCCATACCGGATTACATAAAAAAAATACCTACTGAGATGAGCACACACAATGCACAATGTAAGATGAGTGCTCACGGGGAGTGAGCTTCATTGTGTTTAGCTAAGAGATCTTTTTTTTTATGGATACTGACACGGTTGGCTACATCACCTACAACATCCTCCGTGATGTCAGCCCGTAACACCGGGTGAACTAGGTGCCATGTCAGTGCTTCCCTTCATTTCATGTCGGCTACACTGAACTAGAGGGAAAACACGAACTATTTACATAGCCGTTTCGACCGACGACGTTTCATTCAGTGCGTATCAACCCTGGCGGGATAAACCCTAGCACCTAGTAATGTAAGAAGGGAAGGGGCCTACAGTTTAACGTGGAATATCAACCACGGTCAGCCTTCAACGGTCGAGCGGTCACCGTCCAAGTACTGACCGCGCTCAGGTTTGCTTAACAACAGTCGACCGACCGCACCACTGAGCTACCGAGGCTGACAAATATTTCTAAAATAGTGTCGTCCTTTATTGCATAACACTCATTAATCGCCTAGCTAGATGCCTAATGCAGGGCACAGACGGTCATCCAAATCGGTCCATCCTTTTGGGAGCTACTATGACGACGACTTGTGGGTTCGCTCAGTCTGTTTTACAGATACTATCACGGACGCTGGTCTGCGGAACTAGCATCCCTTATTCCCTGCCACCCGTCCTATCTCCGCATGACTCGTCGCAGAGAGACTCAGCACCCTTTTGTTGTTGACATTGGGCTTTTGAGAACCCATCGGTTCTCAAAATCGTTTCTTTGTCGCACCGCTAGGGTGTGGAACTGTCTCCCGGCGAGTGTGTTTCCCGAATCCTTTAACCTGGGTGTCTTCAAACGTCGTATCAACGGGCTAGACAGCCTAGCAACAGTCCGCAAATCTGCTGGCATGGCGGCGCCTCACTGAGCGTGGTTTCGCGAGGAGAGGGTTTTTTGGCTCTGTCGACTGTACCATTGGTCTCTCGACACAGCCACCCATGTTGGTTTACATAAAAAAAAACTTATAAAAGCCCTCATTTTGCGTCGGTTGTTAATAAAAATCCCCGCACGTAGGAACTTACTTGGTGTGCGGAAAGTTAGGTAGTTAACTTTCGTATTCCTTTGTTACTATTCTGCATAAACAGCCTGCAATTATAATATTAACGAACCGAGCTAGGTACCTCACTCACGTGTTTTCCCATTTAATGACCGCGCCACTGTTCGCAATGCGGCTTTTCAACAAGGCCGATGCCGAGCCACGAATAGAGCGCAGTTAGTCGAATAGGTACGTGTCATTTCTGTGTTTCAGCGTCGATCGTGTCGTGATTGAAGATTTGCCTGTAAGTAATGGCTTATGGCTTGGTCGCATGCCAACTGAATCGGTTCGCTTGGGCGGGACGTAACCGCCGCCAGCCCGCGCCTGGCATACAGCGACCCTAACTAAACCTATCCATCAATACTAATAATAAATCTGTAAGGGATGATCATGGAGTAAGTTACTTTGTTTTATGATATACTGCGTTTATTTATTTATTTATTAGGAAACTTAACAGCTAACTTAAGGTCTATTACATACATATAAAGAAAAAAATTATAAGGCCAATTAAAAAGTTTCACGATTTACAAAATACATTATATAAGTACATAAACGTCGTGCTAAGCAAAATAAGAAGAGAAAATAAAAGAAAACTAGGTAAGCAAAAATAACAAAAAATACACGCAGTTTGTAGACTCTATGTATGATACTAAAACTAACTTAACGATTTTTAGAAATGTTTTCTGTATGTAATATGAAGGCCGACACGGCCACCTTGGACACCCAGTACGAGCTGGTGCCCCAGCCCTCCTCTACTTGAGTTCTTCGCTTCGCAGCCTCCACGTACCGGCGCGGCGGGTCAGCGTCGTCAGGTGTTCCACCGTCAGAGTCGGCGAGAGAAACTTCTTCTTAAGTTCTGCGCCTGAAAGCGGTACGCGGTACCTCGGAAACAGAACGAAGGAAAGATCAACGAATTCATCACATCACCAGAGGCGGACTAGCAGCCTTAGCCGCCCTAGGCCTTTTAGTACCAGCCGTCCCAATTCAATGCAGCCGCCCCTTTCAAGTTTACAGCATAGATACCTACAAATGTGAAGTTGTACGAAAATCAGTATTGCGTTCGGTTTAAACTGCCAGAAATATATTATTTCTCGGTTTATTTTACATATAGCAAAAGTATTTTTTATAAGTTTTGCGGCAATATTGACCTTATCGTCATAACTAAATTATTTTGTCCGCGTAAATAGTGCGTCGTCTCCGCCGCCGCGCTCACCACTCCCGCACGTCGCACGCACTTGCTCCGGCTGGCACCCTTTCTATTCTGTACCTGCGCTCACTGTTTCCAGCAACAGGTACAGATTGGCCGCCCCTAATATCTGGCCGCCCTAGGCCCGGGCCTCTGCCTCTGCACATCACACAAGTTTTTCAAAGTTTACCAGTGACGTGCATGGCGTGTACTGGGTGGTGTGACATACTTATCACAAAACAATATTTATATAATATTTATTTAAGTTTTTAGACTATTCTAGATTAATGATTATTTACAAGTTTTATTTAAGTTTTTAGAATATTCTAGATTAATGATTATTTCGATAATCATAATATATTTAGATAATAAATTAGTTATTATGTTTTTTAGGTACTTTTTACAGAGTTTCCTCTTGGGGCTTTCCTCCGACCATTATCAATGAACAATTCATGCAACGACTTCTCACAAATTTTAGGATGCCAATGTGGAAAACCGGACAACCTGCTACCAAAAAGTTTAAAAATTTTCTGTGACAGCTGCCGCAGATGGTTCCACACAGGTTGTGTCAACCTCACCGACGAGCAGGCGACGGACACGACAGAGTCGGCATCCCGATGGCTCTGTCCTTCCTGCAGTCTTATAGACAGTAGCCAGGCGGGTCCGTCGACGGTTAGTCAACAGTTGAAGTGCCCCTATTGCCACAGATCAAACCTGAAAGGCCAGAGAGGTCTACGAATCCACATTTCTAAATCACACGTGACCAATAGACATGACCAAGTACTTGACATCGAGTATGCCGCACCACCCCCAGAAGATTTTGGAGCCTTACTATCGAGGTGCAAAACAAACATAAAAATTATAAAAAGAATACCAAAAGCAGCAAGAATATGTGTGGCTAACAAGTTATCTCAATCTATAGATAAATGTATTAGTGAGAACGTTTTCGAACATTGGAAAGACCTTTTCTTATTTTCTTATTCATATTTAAGGGTACCAAAAGAGTTAAAAAAACAATCATTGACATCATATCTTAAGGAGAACCTCAACTCTAAAGAGCCCAGATCATTTCCAAATTCAACATTCTCTGGCAATTCAACTTTGGAAAAGAGAGTTGAAAGTAAAGTGTCAGACGGTGACGTAAGGGGTGCCGTACGTCTGCTTTCATCGAATGACTCTATCGCACCGAATAATGAAACCACTATCACCGCTCTACAAAGCAAACATCCGACCGCATCCAGAATCTTACATCTCCCAGAGCCACCATCCATAATTGACAACATCCTAGTTGCAGAACCAATTGAGGTACGAAATGCAATCATGAGTTTCCCAGCGGGCTCCTCAGCCGGTCTCGATGGTCTTAGACCTCAACACCTCAAAGATTTAATTTCACATTCGACAGGAGAGGCAGGTGTGCGAATCCTTAAGTCATTTACATCTTTAATAAACTTCATGATCTCTGGGAAAGTTAATGCAGATGTGTGTCCTTTCTTATATGGAGCTTCTTTGTGTGCACTTTTAAAAAAAAACGGCGGCATTCGGCCCATAGCTATAGGTAACTCTCTCAGGAGACTAGCCTCGAAAATATGTAGCAAAAACATTCTAGAGGAAGCAGGTTCTTATTTTCGCCCTATCCAGTTAGGTTGCGCCACGAGAGGGGGCTGCGAGGCCGCTGTTCATGCCACTAGAACTTTTCTGAACGTTTCAGAAAATTCGGAAAAAATATTATTAAAAATAGACTTTAAAAACGCATTTAATTCAATAGAACGGGATAGTATGCTCATAGCTGTAAGAGATAAGTTCCCTCAGATATATCCGTACCTGTGGCAGAGCTACGCGTCCCCATCATATCTCTTCTATAACGACACTCGTATATCCTCTTCCGTAGGCTGCCAACAGGGAGACCCCCTAGGTCCAGCTATTTTCAGTCTCGTCATACACACTCTCATTAGCAACCTCCAATCACCTTTGAACGTTTGGTATCTCGATGACGGTACACTGGGTGGTGACCCACCAGTTGTGCTTGAAGACCTGTCTAAAATCATTTCAGAGGGCAAGAAGATTGGTCTAGAGATTAACCCGGAAAAATGCGAAATATTTTACTGCTCTCTAGATCAGCTACCTTCTGAGGTCTGGAATGATTTTCAAAAAGTAGCCCCCGGTATTAGAGTTACAAAGGATGCGGAATTAACCCTTTTAGGCTCTCCTCTCCTGCCAGACGCTTTTGAAGAAGCTGTATCACAAAAATTAAAAACTTTCAAAATAAATTCAGATAAACTAAAGTCAATTCAACCACATATCGCATTTCACCTCCTTAAAAACTGTTTCGCCATCCCCAAATTAATTTACCTGTTTAGATCAACCCCCTTGTTTGAATGCCACATCCTACATAGTTTCGACGCAGCCATCCGGAATACATTGCAATCAATTATCAACACAGAACTGAATGAATTACAATGGACACAGGCTTCCTTGCCAGTCATCAATAGCGGACTTGGCATTAGAAAACCATCTGACCTTACCATACCAGGCTACCTGTCATCAATCCACAGTGTCTCCAAAATAACTGTTCAAGTACTGGAGAAATTATCTAATAACACTGTAAACAAGTTTGAAGAAGCCGCTCTTGATAACTGGAAAAAAAAATTTCCCACTGAATCTTTACCAGACAATCCAGGTATACAAAAAAACTGGGACAATCCTTTATGTAAAAAAATATTTCAAGATTTAAAAAATAAAGATAATACACCGAAAACGGTTGCTCGTCTGAGCGCCGCCACTCAGAGAGAGTCGGGGGCCTGGTTGCATGCTCTTCCCTCCCATACAATCGGTACGCTTCTGGACCCGGACTCTCTCAGAATAGGAATGGCGCTCAGGCTGGGCTGCAACATTTACGAACAACACCAATGTGTCTGCGGCAAGACCGCAGACACCCAGGGTCACCACGGATTAAGCTGTAACAAAAACTCGGGCAGATTCCCAAGACATCACATGCTTAACGACTTACTGAAAAGAGCATTAACTTCTGTTGACGTGCCATGCCTACTGGAGCCGCCGGGCCTGTGTAGAGACGACGGAAAAAGGCCCGACGGAATGACGATTCTGCCGTGGAAGCACGGCCGCGCTCTGGTGTGGGACGCAACGTGTGTGGACACCGTCTGTGCGAGCAACATAAAGCTGTCCTGCTCGCGTGCGGGTGCGGCGGCGGAAGCCGCGGCCAGTAGGAAGCACAAAAAATACGAAGATATTAGGTGCAACTACTGGTTCGTGGCCTTCGCCGTCGAGACATTTGGTACGTGGTCGGAGGAGGCCAAGGCCTTCGTCCTTGAGGTGGGTTCCAGGATGGTGACCGCAACTGGAAACCCGTGTTGCCTCTCGTATCTCCGGCAACGAGTTAGTCTGGGGATACAGAGGGGCAACGCGGCCGCCATCCTGGGAACCATCCCGGGGACGACGCCCCTTGAGGAAATATATAATTTATAAGTTTTTAGTTTTTAGTGGTTTGTAGTTATAGGTTTTTTTTTTTTTTTTTTTT
Source organism: Nematopogon swammerdamellus (assembly GCA_946902875.1). NCBI lineage: Eukaryota > Metazoa > Arthropoda > Insecta > Lepidoptera > Adelidae > Nematopogon > Nematopogon swammerdamellus. Next base: position 417,462 of record OX336345.1, on the reverse strand, counting down.
TTTTAATTAGTTATATTTTTCTATTTAATTTGATAGGTAGTTATAGTTTATGTATTTTCTGTATGTTTAATTCAATAAAGTTTTTACTATATCTATTATTAATAATTAAAGGAAAAAAATTCCACATACTTACCAGTCTTGCTACCTAGGTACCTACCTACTCATGTGTTTCTTGAAAATTATACAAGTCGATATGTATGTATGTATGTTCCTTCATAACTCTTAAACCGATCATCCTAATTCAATGAAACTTAGTACAAGCATATTTTGCTATACGGGACACAGGATAGGCTAAATAAAATTCAGTTCCGGTTACGCTAAGATGTGGCTCTCATACAAACCGAATTGTTCCGCGCGCCGAAATATAGATACGGTAGCGAGATTACGTACTTTCTTCTTTTTAAATACGAATTTTACGCGAGCGAAGCCGCGGGCAAAAGCTAGTTATATAATAAGTCTACATCTCTCTCCGTGCATGTCCTAAAAGACGAAAGCGCGACGGGTTAGCCATCTCTCACCGTGGCAATGTCCTTGCACCGAGTCATGGAGTAGATAAGCTTCAAGCCCTTGCTGCTCGATAGCCGTTATCATGTCCTAAAATTTGCTTAACATGATGGTGTTTAACGTAACACGACCGAAGGGAAGCACTGACATGGCACCTACTTCACCCGGTGTTATGGGCGGACATCACGGATGTTGTAGGTGATGTAGCCAACCGGGTTAGTTTTTTCATAAAAATTGGTTGTATATAAAGTTGGTTTACGGACGATAGTTTTACGTGATAACGTCATAAAGAAACACAGCTATAAGAATTACCCTATTTTTTCGTACGGCACCCCTATCGCTGCCGTACGCCGTACATTTGTCGATTTCTAGCCTCGATTGCCGTACGATACGGCAATTACCGGACGTTTGGCAACACTGCTGCTTGGGCCGATTGTGCCTCTCTATCGCTTGTTACGCGCTCTCGCTTGCACACACAGGCTCAGATGGAACGTGACACTTTTTCGTGCGTGCAGCCGGCGTTCATCAATTTATAAGACGCTATCACGTCAAAAAAATGGTCCGTGAGAGTTCTTGGAGCACAACACGGAATACTCTGTATTGCATTGCATTGCATTGCATTGCATTGTATTGTATTGTATTGTATTGTTTATTGATCATTCATAATGGCTGTTAGACAGCACTCGAACTTGTCACAATTTGTTCTATCCGGTTCGATTATACCCACGAAGAAGAACCGACAAGAAACTTCGCAGGGTATTTTTTTCATACATATTTTTACAAGTATTTAGTGACTAGCCACATAATAACACCACCCATAGTCTATCGAAAATGTTCATCTCAATTGTCGGCTGGATACAGTGTGATGGTATGTAAGCATGTAACAGCACGTGTCGTTAGCTTAAAACAAAGCTATGCTCACGGAGCAGTAAGCGCTCGGTGGGGATGTTAGATCATAAATAGACCAGCGGGAGATGTAAGAAAAGTTTTTAATTAGTTCGGAAAAGTGTTTTAACGTGTACGGAGCTTACCAATCTAGACCAGATAGCTCTAAAGGTCACGTGGAGGTGGAAAGTGGAAAACGTTTTCGGTCTAGCTGCCGCCTCCGACCCTTACTATACGTAGGTACTACTCGTGTTACCTCGCTGTAGGTAAATAATGTGAGGAGGGAAAGACGAAAAAAAAACCAGTTTAGTACACCTCATATTTAAAACGAATGAATTTTTTGATTAATTACTAGGAAGATAACTAACTATTTTGAGGCTGGGCTCTATTAAGGCGCCGCCGCCCTATAACCCCCGAAAATTGCTAATACGCTGGAACCTTGTCATACTAATGTCATTTATTTACGGACAGTTACGCATCGCCCTATTAAAAGCAGATGGCAGATGGAAGCGTATTAGCAATTTGCGAGGGTTATACCAAATTTTTGGATTTTTTAGATTTATGTTTCTTATAAACTTATGAGTTTGATGTTAGGTAAAATATGTGACTTGATCTACAAGAGATGCTGCTTAACACGCTAAAACGCAAGTGGATTTACTTGACCCGATAGAAACTTGGTCGATTTGGACGATTTGGGGGTTGAAAGTTGCCCAGCGAGCAATGGAGCGAGCCATGCTGGGAATATCGCTACGCGATATGGTCCGTAACGAGGCAAACCGCCGACGCGCCAAAGTAGTCGATATTGGACACCGGTTGGCTAAGCTCAAGTGGTAGTGGGCTCTCTTTATTGCACACAAATTGAAGGAAGAACAGTATTAATATGTAATTTTTTTATGTACAGCTAAAATTCTTTCAAATAATTCAACCGCGGTCTCTACAAATTGGAGCATTTATACCTGCTCATTCTATCTTTCCTACGACGTCATCGCGTTTTCAGAGCTCAGCTCATAAATTCTCACCGCAAATTTTCCGCTACAAACCTCTAGAGGGCACAAAAAAGGCTACATAGAAAAAGGCAGCGCGCTAATTCCGTTTCTTGCTAGCGCCGTAATGTGAACATAAATAAATGTATTGACTAAGAAATGTTTGTTTCAGTTACTATTGAGCGAGTAATGTGAATAAAGGTAATGTTATTTCAAAGAAACATTTGTATACAGATAAATAAATAAATAAATAAATAAGCTTGATTTCTCCGCCAATTCTTAACCGCTTTTTTTTATTCTTTTTTGCATGAGTAGGGTGGTTCTCTGGGGTGGTTCCTTCATATATTTTACTAAAGAATACCACCCCTAAGGGTCTCAATGACCCACTTCCCGTGATATTACTAAAAAGAGTGAAATAAAAAAATTAAAAAACAAACATTGAACCAACTTCAAACCCTAAAAAGTATTAAATAATATTTTGATTTTGAGTAGAAGGCGGTACAAAATCAAACCTGAAAATTTATAGATGGACACTGCTGTGCCTTTATACCGCCTTCTACTCAAGATCAAAATAATATTTAATACTTTTTAGGGTTTAACGTCGATTCAATGGTTTTTAAAACAGTTTTCGTATCTATATATACAGTTTTCAGTTATAAAAAAATGTCCTGAATAACAAATACACGTTAGCCGAAGAGACGACGACGACCGTTGGAGTAACCGTGTCATACACTGGCGGCCGTGGACAGGAAAACGGAGTGTGGGAAGACAACCCGCCAGGTGGGACGACGACATCAAGTACGTCGACGGAAAGCAGTGGTTCCGTACCGCTGAAGGCTGGAAGGACTGGTGGAAAATTGGAGAGGCTATATGTCACATTTTTATATAATAAAATGTTATTACTCTTGCCATTGTCTAATTTTAATGAAGTTTTAATGTTAAGACAAATATTCTGAAAATAATTTCAATATTGTCTGAGTTTTTGCTTGTACCCAATTTAAATTTATATAACTACTGGCCGAACTCAATCTAGAAATTATGATATTACTGCTTATACGATATTATTAATATATTATTACCTATCTTAAAATATAATTTAAGCTTGATTATTTCCTACTAACGAAAGATAACGCTTCAGGCTATATAAGGCTAGTTTCGCTAATTTTTCGATGTGAAAACAACAAACGAAATACACTTCCCATGACGCAAAGGGTTAAATGCTAATCAGGCTTTATGCGGCATTATTAATGACTGCTGCTTTCCACAAAGTTGAACTGCATTTAGTCACCACCCGCTTTTGTGTAGCGTTCTTCGCGTGCATAATATTTTTAATTTTAACCCTTGACTCTAGGGAAATGTACGTAGTAATTATTGTAGGTACCTAGTGCAAAAGTGGATAAAGTACTATTAACATAATTTTTTTTTTTTATGGAAACTGGCTCGGTTGGCTACATCACCTACTACATCCGTAATGTCAGCTCATAACACCTTGGTGAACTAGGTGCTATGTCAGCGCTTCCCTTCGGTCGTGCTGGCTACACTGAAATGGACGGAAAACACGAACTATTTAAATATCCGCTTAAACTGACCTTTCAATCAGTGCGGTGGTATCAACCCGGGCGGCTTAAACCCTACCACCTAGTATGGTAAAAAGGGAAGGGACCTACAGTTTTACCTGGAATTCGGACCACGGCCGATGACTTCTAAAATTTTTAATTATACAATATTATATTACATTTAAGCGATGTTATTTGACCAGAGAATGCTGACACTGCTCTTCCATCGAAACCAAAAAGATGGTTAAAGTGTTGGCAGGCTCAGCTGGCACTCTACGCCCGCGAGCTGCGTGCCAAGCCAAGCTTCCTTCTATAAATAAACTAGTTGCCGCCTAAGTAGTGTGTGTTGCTTGGCTAACTTGAACAAGTTAGAACACAAATATAAGCAGTGAATGTGTTTCTATATTCCGGAGTAACTCTCTAACACTATCAAAATGTTTTCTATAAGTTCCATTATATCCTCACCAAATTAAGCGCACAAGTGTCGTTGTCGAACACATTCATTGTGTTTGCACAATGTGATTATGTTTAACCGCGAGCGAAGCCGCGACAATAAATAGTTTCTATAAACTCTGTCAGCTTATGAAAACCCAAGTTCTGAAGAAAAATGTTACATTAAACTTTAAAATATATGTATGTAGGTATATAAGAAACATGTATACGAAAGTCCTTAAAAAGTAAATAATGATAATGATGGCAAACGATGCCAACAAATATATTGTGTACCTATCTACATCGTGAGTACGAAAGCTTTCTTCACCTGGGTTTTCTGCTCCGATGATGTATTCTGTCACCGCAACGGCGGATATTACGCAGTCAATCATAAAATTGGTAAATCAATCATGGTAAATACGCAGTTTGTAGATTTCTTAACATACATTCTCGCTTGAGAGCTTGGACGTTGCGTCGAGCGAGCGTGAGGTGCGTTGTTGTGCGGCGCTGCAGAGAGTCGTGTCAGCTTGGTTGGTTGGCGTGAGCGAGCCTCGTTACATTATCGCTATTGGCTGATAGCGTGCTGAGCTTTCCGGGAGTCGCGCTACTATGGCGCAGCGGTTCGAGGACGACAACACGGGGAGAACGCAAAATCCCGTTTTGAACTGCCAATGAAGTAAAAGTTCTTTCAAAAGCAAAATAATATGCAAAGCGACTAATTCGTCGATTCGCTTGCGTGAAATGTTGATCCTGGATAACTCCGAACGATAATGAGGCTGGCCGTGGTTCGGATTCCACGTAAAACTGTAGGTCCCTTCCCTTCTTGCCTTACTAGGTGGTAGAGTTCATCCCGCCCGGGTTGATATGATACCACCGCACTGAATAAAACGTCGCTCGAAACTAGTACGAATGTAAATAGTTCGTGTTTTTGATACAGTTCAGTGTAGTCGACATGAAATGAAGGGAAGCACTGACACGGCACCTAGTTCACCCGGTGTTATGGGCTGACATCACGGATGTTGTAAGTGATGTAGCCAACAGTGTCAGTTTCCATAAAAATAAAAAAATCTACCGTCATGTAAAATCTCAGGTTCATAAATTTGGAATATGAAAGAGCAACAGTGACCACAGAAAGTCAAGACATCGTTACATTTTAGCAACCTTCATCATCAGGATCCACTCTTGGCTTGAATGGCGACGTTGCTCCTGTTCGGATGCCTCGTGTCGGGTGTGGTATCAGTCAGGTCTATTGAGACGTGCTATAGTCAGCTCGCCACGCTGCTAATTAAATTGCGAGCTATAACAACACTATAACTGTAGGCACATTTTCATGCGTTACTTTCGTTTTGTCTGATGTCTTGTTTGCAGCTGATTGCAGAATTTAAAATGTTTGCTAATTTCATTAACTTTGTATTTTTTGCGGGACTAGGAAGGTACATATTTATTTATGTGAATGCCTAACCTACGCTTGCGAAACTAGAGATATGAATATCTAACATGCCAGGTAGGTACTCCCCAAAAGCAAGATTTTACACTGGCATATATATCTGCGGGTATAAGCTCACTTTATGTAAGTTTGTAGGAGTTCGAACTTTTCATAAAGCTGCATTTTGTAAAATTGTACCTCATCCGACCGATCATTGAACGTGTAAAGTAGAGAGTGAATTATTGGTGAGCCATCATTTTCTTACTGATAATAAAACAATATGACGTGTCTCCGGATGGCTATAAACAATCGTTTGGAGCGGTTATGACGCCACTTGCAGACTTGCGGAGTCGCAGAATTGCGTATTCGTGGGCCGAATAGATAAATGACTCAAACAAACCGTACCGTTATCAGCTTTAAACAAATTAAATGGGTCCCACTAACTAGTTAATAATATTTGGTAAGACTGACAGTTAATTCATGTACAGCTAATGCTATAGGTTATAAATAAAATCAAAATACATTTATTACACTTAAATTTTTTTTTGCATAAGGTGGGTGGGTACAACTTAAAGCCATAAGCATTATATTTAAATGCAATACAATTTTGGTTTATCATGAAAGAGTGTTATATTCGGCCGACTCAGCACGCAACTCCGCAAGTGGCGCCGCGCCTACCCGCTCAAAACTATACCACTGCTATATACACTTAGGTAAAGTAAAGAATGTGATTTGCTTTCCTACAAATATATACTTATCGAAACTACATTAAGAATTAGAAAATATATATTTTACACTGCGTGATGAACTCACACTCACATTCAATGATGAAGTACTCTTATGTAGGTACAGTTAGAAAAGGTTATACTCCTGTAAAACTTTGTCAAGTTGCAATAGGTACGCGCGCTTAATATATGTTGTTATTCTTAATGCGTTTTAGGAATGTGTGACTGAAGCAATAGTATTAAAACTGAATGTGCACAAGAATCATAAAAAAGTAATGTCCTCTAATATGGTTGAGGGAGGCGATGGCTGGCCCTGGCGTGATGCTCGTGCACGGGTGCTGTTTGTGTGGAGACGATGGTGGAGACTGGCCTTGTTATATGAATGGTTTACGTTTATGGAAAAAAAAAGATTGTATTTGTGATGTGATCATTTTTTAGAAATAGTGATGACTCGTACTTTGTTGTGTAGGCAGTGGCAAAAACTTTTGTAAATGTAGACTAAGTGGACGTAAAAAAAAGTATGTAGCAAAGTTTCTTGCCAGTTCTTCTTCGCTGTGATAATCGAACTGGCAATGTTAAATTATGACGAATCCGAGTGCAGTGTACTGTCTATGGATGACGAATAAATAATATGTGTGGAGTGTTCGTGAAGTGCTCAGCAAGTTATGAAGGTCACGGTTCCGCACGGTCTCCACATTCAGTGCGGACTGTAGCGCTGTAGCCACGCGAATTGTACTCAGTTCAAGGTTCACTTTCACCGCAAGGACGAGCGACACTGATATTGCAGATGTTTCTTTTATTTATACACAGAATTGCCGTCACGACATTTGGCTGGGTACCTACACCGCAACACCGCAACACCGCAACGCGAAATGCGAGGTGGCGATGTCGCCAGCAGAGCTACGCGAGCCTTGTCTACTGCGCGAGGCTACAGAGCTAGCTAGCTATACTATAATAGGGAGAAACATTTTGTAGGTTCTAAAATATAATACTGACTAAGTTACTGAATTAGCTACCCATTGACAACTTGATACTTCAAGTAGGTATCTTAATAGGTATTTACATATAATTTTTTTAAATTATTCTCCTTTGTATTATGTTTAATGTACTAACATAATTAAGTTGATACAAATTACCCATAGATTAATTATATACCCATATATTTCCCCTCAAGTACAGTTTCGGGTTCTTCAAGAGGGCCGTGAAATCACCTGTCAGGTCGGCATGATCTTCGCAACTACCGCATGCAGCCGAATGTCCATGGGCGTCGCTAACGACGCCCTAAACACGTTATGGATGGCTCGGCGCCACATGTCGCGCTTTCAATAAAATAAATATATATATAAACATTAACCGAAACTTATCTGGAGGTGTTGAAATTCAGGCTAAGCCTGAACCGAGGCCTGAACCGTAGGTGTACTGAAGACTTACATAAGTCAACGTTTCGCCCGCTACGTCGCGGGCTTCTTCAGGAACTGCGGGAGTTCCTGGAGCCGACGTCTGGTGCCCGTTGAACCATACGTCAAACTTTGACGTCAAAGTTTGGACCTAAAGTTTGTTCAAAGGGTTAGAACAAAATATGGATTACTTATACCCTCGTGTCACACCATTTGATTGCACTTTGGTCGAAGCGGCTATGGAAATAGTCCTTGTTTACAGGCCAGCCCCTGTACCGGCGTAACTCACTGTATGTGAGTATGAGAAACCCTCTCACTCAACCATCAGAAGGCGTTCATTGAGGCATCCGGCCCGGCTGTTGGTTGAAATATGCGAGTAGTTAGCGAGTGAGTTAACGCCGGTAGACCCGCAGTTCAGTGTTGCCGATACACTGAACCGACCGGTAATTTCTTAATTCATAAAAAAAAACTGATAGCAATTGATAGCTTCATTTTCTTTTAAAAAGTTCGCTAGTTTACGCCCTTTCCAACGGTAAACCATATGTTATACAAATAATTCACTATGTGCTAAATTTGACGTGCGTATAATAAAACGATATTGAAATTTTCTCATAATAATGAAAGAAAATAAAGATGAAATATGAGAAAAGTAAGTAAGTTGGGAGAAGTTCGTCACAAGCCAGCACCCGCCCGGCGGCGCCCGCATTACTGTCAGCTCGGGAATCTGAAAGAACTTGTTAAACGAGCTCTCGCAGGTACAATGGGAGCCGTTTGCCTCAAGTATCCGCGCGAATGTGCTCGAGCGAGGCACCGGGCACCCCGCGCCGCTCTCTCTGCGGCGACAAGGGCTCGCTCGGCTAGGGGCACACTTTGTGAAAGCCGACATTAACCCCCATTCCACTGGTCAGATATTTTTTGACCTCAATTCTATGTATGTACCGTATTGTACGGTACATGACGTATTCTATGTACCGTGTGGGGCCGGTACTTAAAAAGAATAGCCCCACTGCACCTCTCCCCGTGCATGTCGTAAAAGGCGACTAAGGGATAACGACAAGATGCCGTGCTAAAGGGCGACAGGGTCGCCACCTCTCACCTTGGCACGGTACTTCCACCGAGTCATGCAGCAGGTGGGTCTGCATCAGAATGCAAAGTTGTGCCCAACGACATACGACTCTCAAACATCCAAAGGTTGACTGGGAGAAATCCCTGTAAGGGATAAGTCCGCCTTTGCCCCTCATGTAAATTTCTTATTGTGTGTTTATGTTAAATGTTTTTTGGAGCAATAAAGTATTTCTATCTATCTATCTAACATTGCAATATTGATAGTGTACTGTTACAAAGTAGTGCAGTGTTTTTTTTTACCGGAGCGAGTGCATATCTGTTCTAGCTAGTATCAAGTGAAGTGGTAAGATTGTGTTGCGAGATGCAGTAGGCTCAATATCCGTCGGCGGCGTCACATAGCAAGAAATCGCGAGGGGCGCGGGCGGCCGGCTGGGAGAAGACGGCTGGTCGTGCGAAGCCTTTGTCAAACTTTGATACGTAATTCGTAGGTATCAACTCAATACTGTTAGTGCATTAAACATAGTACAAAGTAGTATAAATTGTGTAAATTTTCTCATTGAGTAAAATTGCATTATGGAAGCTTGTAATTCCCGCAGGACTCCTGTAAACTGTCGGCTCTCTGCATATAAATAACATTTACGAGAAACGCGCTTATAAAATACTCCAGCACGAGAGTTTTATGCTTTCACATTCGCGTCCGAGGAAGAGTGATATCAGTATGTGTTGGCAGAATAGTTGGCAGACTCCGCCTCTTGCGCGATGCTTGGCGCGATGGATACTACTCTTACGATGCATGTCAAATTGTTTTTCATGTTTTTGTTTTTGGCATTATTATGGTGGTAGATACCTACACACTACTTTTGAACTTGGTAAAATTTAAAGTTCTGTATTTGAGGTATGGTATTAATTACACTTTCCTGCGGCTCAGAAGGTGAACTTATTGCGCAATAAAATTTCTCAGATTAAAACTTGCACACAAACTTCAGCATTGTACTGGATATAAGATGGCTGCATAGCAGCCTCGGCTGTGTTCTTCTCTAGTAGCTGTGTAGTAGCTGTGTTCTTCTCAGTGTAGCCACGACCACCTCAGCGACGACGACAGCAATTCAAAGTAAAATATCTCGTCCATCGCAGTCACTGTCGCACAGGTGCCCGCGACGCGACACTGGCCGAGTTCCCCCTCACAGTGGCAAGGCTAGTTAACATAATATGCCAAAACGTATACTCTTGATGTCCTTGAAGCGAAAATATTATATGCACGCGAGGAAAATATCATTGGGCTTGAACTACTCTAGAGGACGTGTTGAACAGCGTTTTCATTTTATGTGCAAGTAATAATGTGTACCTACGTGCTATATACAACAGTGTGAGCTAAAATCCTTTATAATATTTTTTTATGTAAACTGACATGGGTGGCTGTGCTGAGAGACCAATGGTGCAGTCGACAGAGCCAAAATCACCTCTCCTCGCGAAACCACGCTCAGTTAGGTGCCATGCCAGCAGATTCGCCGGCGGCCGGCCGACACGCCGCCGCTTGCGTCTTCGTTGTTTTAGATGAGATCCTAACTGTGCACGGAACACATAACATAATATTGTTCGGGTAATGTTTATACTGTGAGTGAAGGCAGCCCTTCCCTTTCCAACTATCTACGCACTCATCTAACTAAACAATCAGTTCCTGTCTCGCACGAGGTTCTAGTAAATTAACTTTTTCTTTTATGGAAAGCGCGACATATGGCATCGTTTCACCTACGAGTATGTGACTTACGATGCCCACGACTTGTGATGCACGGGGATTGCGAATGCCATGCCGGCCTGCCAGGAGCCTTTTAACTGCTTGTGAAAAACAATATGTTTCTTTAACGCCGCGTCACAGATTACTTAATAGTTACTTCGTAACAGATAAATCACTCCATAGAAAATGTTTCTACCTTCGGGCTTTAATAGCCTACTGCTTCACGTCGCCAATCGCTGCGTGCGAAAATGTACCTTAACGATCGAGTGTAAAGTGGTTATTGCTTTGCAGCTGCGCGCAGTTGCGTGGGCGAGCGTTTATGTATACTTCGCGCGGCTGACGAATTTTTACTGAAATAGACCGCCGGCGGCCCGTCGGGCGGTAGTTAGTTAGCGCGCGCAAGTACATAGAGTGCGTGAGGCCTGGCCGCGTCTCTCATGTTTTTTTTCGATACAATACACAAAAAACATGAAACAAAAACATTATTTCTCTATGGTTTTCATACAAATGTGTATGGCCACGCCCCAATGTTTCGATGTTTCTGTGTAATGTTTCGAAAAAAACATTCGCAGGAGACCCGGCTTAAGAATATGAACGGCCTCAAAAACGTATGTTGTATTGTAATGGACTCCTTATATTTTTTTTTTATGGACACGGTTGGCTACATCACCTACAACGTCCGTGATGTCAGCCCATAACACCGGGTGAACTAGGTGCCACGTCAGTGCTTCCGCCTTTGATCGTGCCGGCTACACTGAACTGGTCAGAAAACACAAACTATTTACATAGCCGTTTCGACCGAAGTTTCATTCAGTGCGTTATTCTTTGCTAAATGCCTACCTACACACGTCCGTCACAGTGTCAGCCCGTTACAGGTGTCAAAGCTTTCATTTGGTCGTGCCGGCTACACTGAGCCGGACTATTATTTCGACCTACAATTTTTATGTAATCCGGTATGAGACGGAGGGTCCAAAGCTCATGCTCCGACCAGCCAATATCACCTAGGTAGGTAGGTGCCATACCGGAGACTTCCCTGAATTGCTGGCTGTACTGAACTAGAGGAGAACAAAACCGATGCTGCTATGCGGCCATCTTACATCCAGTACGGTGGTATCAACCCAGTCGCCTACAATTTGAGCCAACCACCTAGTAAGGGGCAAGGGAAGCTACGAGTAAGAAGGACATCGGTCCATTAATAACTAATCTTCGTATTTATTTACATTTACTTTACACTAACATAACAAAAGTGAACACTGCATACACACTGTAGAAACAACAGAAAAAAGAAATCAACGCTGCCCTCTGGCAGTCGGTGCGACAGGGCAGCAGTCAGGTCCCCTGAGAACATTTACAAAAGGCACTCGCGTTCCCACCCCACCTGCACCCCCGCAGTGCAACCTACCCTGCAAGTAGGGCCGTACAAGCAACTACTCTGTGGAATATATTACACAAATATGGAAATGTCAATGTGCAGTATGATTTTATATTATAGGTATATATTTGTATATTGCGTGGTATTGGGACGTAACGAGGTAATCTGCCGACGCACAAATGTAGTCGATATTGGATACCGGGTGGCTAAGCTCAAGTGGTAGTGGACTGGGGGCATCAACCAAAGAGACGACGACCGTTGGAGTAATCGTGCGTTGCGTGTGCTACACTGGCGGTCGTGGAATTTTGGTTGGTTATTTCGTTTTCACTTACACGTTTTTGGTTCATATAGTAATTTGTTTTTTTATGTTTTTAAGAAAATTTATATTTTTAATTTCAAAGCCTCTGCACCGATTTACATGTAGTTTCACCCATGAAAGCGGCTTTCCTCGAGTTACCCGCCACAGATGTCTGTTGCTCGTGTTGTCTGTTGATACAGTGGAGACCTCGGAGGGAGAGGTAATTCATTTACAAGTTGTAGTCAAGAACTAGCAGTCTTTATTTATTTTCCATGGAAACTTACTCAGTTGGCTACATCACCTATAACACCCGTTATGTCAGCCCATAACACCGGGTGAACTAGGTGCCATGTCAGTGCTTCCCTTCATTTCATGTCGCCTACATTGAACTAGACGGAAAACACGAACTATTTACATGCCGTTTTGACCAATGCGGTGGTACCAACAAGCACTTAGTAAGGTAAGAGGGATCGGACCTACAGTTTTACGTGAAATAGGAACCACGGTCAGACTCCAACGGTCGAGGGGTCACCCATCCAAGTACTGACCGCGCCGAGGTGTTGATTTCTTTATGTCCTAACCAAATCAACATCACATTCCAATTTGCCTATTGAGACGTACCGAGGAGGGAGTGAGAGGAACATGTTGACATCTTATAGGTCACTTCTAGCTGAGTAGCAATGCACGTAATTCAATGCTCTGTGTCGCCCCCTCACAAAGAGACCTGCCTTCCTCGAGCGAGCGCGACACAAAAAATGCCTTTGGGTGTCATTCCTTTCCAGAATGGACTACGCTTTGCTAACACGACAGTAGCTTTTGACAGGACAACATGAATGAACATTACCGTTGAAAATACGGGTATATAAATGTTTTGCAAAATTAATGCCCTTCGCACTGCAGTGTTCGAGTAAGTCAGAGAGTTTGAAATGTTATATTTAATTAATTTTAAAATATTGTTAAAAAGCTCCAGGAAAGATGGAATAAATGTGCCGAATCCGGAATGAGTATATTAATACATTACAGTATAACCATAATAAAATACAGTAAGTACACAATATTCCGGTTCAGTGTAGCCGGCACGACCAAAGGGAAACTCTGACGTGGCAGCTACCCAGTTCAGCAAGGTGTGATGGGTCGATGTCACGAGTGCAGAATCACCCATGTCAGGTTCCAATAAAAGAAAAAAAAGAAAAATACAATGCAGTCAATACAAATAAATATAAATATTTTGTTGTTCTGTTGAACTACTATACTAGTTATGTTGTACGCTCAGCTCACGAGTCACGAGGCACCAGGTCGGTGTCGTTGCGGCGGAAGATGAAATAAGAAAAACCCGACGTCTATTCGAATCCTTGTACACGCTATAGACTAACATTTCCGATCAACTTTCTTTGTTATTTTCCATTTTTTCATGATCGTGTTTTATAAAATCAAATCAAATCAAAATCAAAAAAGTGTTTATTAGTCAGGCACATGTAAATAGGTTACAGTTATACATAGTAAACAATGCATGAAGATGGTACGAATACTGTGCCCGCGAGATCGTGTATTTGTTATACACTATCGCCTAAACTGGCTCTAAGGCTGTTTCATAGGTGACATTGCTTGGTCAAACCACTTTTGATTACATTTGGGTATCTAATCTACTTAATAATGTAATGTATGATATTATTTAAATCTAATAAACTAATTTATAATAGAAAACTTATTCTAGTTTGTGCGCCGTGTGTGAATGAGAGAGGGTGAGGATGTGCGGGGTGTATGCGTGTGTTGTGTACTTGTATTGTGTACAAAATTATTCTTTTATTTTTATTTTGTGTGTACATTTTTAAATGGCCTTTTCAAAAATATACTTGCGCTAAGATCTGGACAATGATATCACACTCGATGGGGTTTAATGAAAAACTATAAAAATTGCCCCACTAAAGTAATTCATACGACATTGAACTATTGAGCTATGGAGTATAACAATTGGTAAAGATTTCGTGGTTAATATTTTATACCGTGTACCCCTTCCTATATGAAATGCGAACAATTTGCGGCGAAACACCCGGGAAGATCTCTCACGCAATCAATGTTTGTCGAGCGAGAGTCGAGGTTCACGGCCCGCCCGCCCTCGAGACCGGCCGGCGCGGGGGCGGCGGGGCGGTTGATAAATAACATATATCAAGAGTAGGTATAACATTGAAGATATTAAAGAGATTTATTAATATTTAAGTAATTTATAAAGTTATTTCAAAAATATATTATTTTTACAGTGAGAATATAATGTAACATGATAGGTAGGGTGGCCGAGTGGTCTGGGAGTCTCGGCTTCTCGTGAGAGAGGTCAGAGGTTCGATTCCGGTCGGTGTGTGCCAATGAGTTTTTTTGTGACGAAAAAAATTACGTACATACCTATACACCTGCTGCTTCACAGTTCGGAACCGGGTGTAAAACTGTAGGTTCCTTCCCTTGCCCCTTACTAGGTGGTAGGCTCAAATTGTAGCCGACTGGGTTGGTACCAGCGTACTGGACGTAAGATGGCCGCATAGCAGCCTCCGCTGCGTTCTCCTCTAGTCCAGTATAGCCAGCAATCCAGGGAAGTCTCCGGTATGGCACCTACCTTCTCGGAGGTGATATTGGCTAGTCTGAGCATGTGTTTTGGCCCTTCTGACCCATATTGGATAACATAAAAAAAAAGTATAAATTGCACTTAACAAATTCGGAAAGATATAAAAATCTATGTGCACGCCAACGGACATCGGGAGCCACGACTTGCCGCTCACTAAGTAAGGCTACGATGACGCGACGACGTGTCGAGCAAGACACTCGCAACCCCTCCGCTGCCGCCGCCTCCGCCGCCGGCAGTAAGTAGTCAATAAGCCCTCCCGTACTCCCGGCGCCGGCGGCGCGCGGCGGCGGCGGCGGCGCGGAGTCGGCTGCTCGCTCTCGGGCCGACTACTGTAATTGCTGAAACAGTATCAGCGGAGCCCGGATAGACGCTATTTATAGAGGACCCAAGGGTGAGTTTATCGACGTCGCGTCGGAGCGAGCACGCTACTGCCGCCGGCGGCGGCATCGCCTAGATATGAGGTGCGCTGGGAAGACGTGACTGACGCCAGTTGTGAATATATTGCAGTTCCAATAATATTACATAGATACATGTCGAATTGATAGCCTCCTTTTCTTTAAGTCGGTTGATATATAAAGCGAAGTTTCTACGGCCGCATAACGTACGTCACCGAGCATACCTACAGACAAATAGTCTGTATCCTCCTTGACGTACGTCAATATAATGAATATCCTTATAACTCAAGAAGCATTTTATCGATTTACATACGGCTTTCACTTCCCTTTTAACTTATAAATATATCATTGGCTTTATTGTGAATTACTTATAATGTCATTTCTCAAAATTGGTTTTAGGCTATAAATCATCATAACGCTACGTCATCGGCGGCCTGAGCTGTGAGCGAAAAGCCACGCGAAGCGAAGCCGCAGGCAAAGACAGAGTCTATGTACATTGTACACCACGGTACGATATGTTGTGTAGATTCGCTCTACGCCGGTTACTCAAGTTGTAGCTAAATTGTAGGTAGGTAGCTAGTACACGGTGCTGCGCGAGATATGCTCGCGTATTAGCAGACTCGGTTGCGTTCCAGTACGGCTTTAACAATTATACTCTGAATTTTTATATTTTATTTACTTAGCGGTCTCCCGACTCCTATAAGTAAGAAAACGGAAATAACTTTTGACGTTTTAAGAATCTGGGGTTTTTTAAATTTATAATTTTACTTTTATTTCAAGCTTTTTAAAAAAAATCGCATGCAAATCGGTCCACTTTTTAAGATAATAATTTTTTTTATTACTTAATTACTTGATTACAAACATAGCTAAGAACCATCCCGATTAAACAAACTTCCTAATAAAAAAAACCGCATCCAAATCGGTCCATCCGTTTGGGAGCTACGATGCCACAGACAGACACACACATACCTACACACCCTCTCTCACACACATACGTCAAACTTATAACAACGCTCAGTTTTTTTCGTCGGGGGTTAAAAACATCGCCAGCATGAGTACCTGCTCCAAGTTGATTCCTTGAAGGAGAATATTCGTAAAAGGAAAATTGTCCTGACTATCGCTAGGTACATGACGAAGTGATCGCTTCTGGCCGCGTCAGCGAGTGGCCTTGTAAGAGCAGCAGCGCAAGTAACTTGGCTAGCGGTTGCTCGGAGCATATTTCCTAAGTTTTTGACAAATAGTTCCGGGTGCAAGGTCACCGCCCGACGTTGTCCGTCAGGGGGCGGGCAATGATGCGTGCTAACAAACTTGCTCTTGTGAGGAGATAGAATATATTTTAGATTTAAATTGAATATTCGGCTAGAGAAACAAGCATTATTTGCTAAAATGCTAAACAGGTTAATCTTATTATTATATTACTAGCTTTTGCACGCGGCTTCACTCGCGTGAAATTCGTATTATTATCATTTTGTATGAGAACCACATCTTAGCGTAACCGGAACTGAATTTTATTAAGCCTATTCTGTATCTCGTATTAAATGTGCTTGTACTAAGTTTCATCGAATTCGGATGATCGGTTTCGGACAAAGAAAATATTTCTAAAAATCTTATTAGTTTTAGTATCATACATAGAGTCTACAAACGTAATATCTCATAAAACAAAGTAATTTAATCTATGACCATCATCCCTTACAGATTAGTATTGTTGTTATTACTTTCGCGTCCTAATGTCTGCACTACCCTTGCTTCTATTCTTTTTCACTTAATCTCATCGCTCCGTTTGACGAAAGAATCACTTCTGCTAGTTTACCTCGCGCGCTACTGTTGTTTTGTCTCTATGTCTAGTATATTAGCTACTTTATATGTCTGTTGTTCTCCTACATTTGTTCTTAATGTATCATTGTTTGTTATGCAATGTATATTTCTATCTATTGATTACAATTTTAACACTTCCCAGAAATATGTGTCCCCGTTCTAATGAAAGAGATAATAGCAATTTTGAGTATTATTTACGAGATGAAGATAAATCTCGCAAACAAATTAAAGATGTTTAGTTAACATTATATTTGAAGATTCCTACATGATTTTACTACTTTTTTTTATGTACTGTATTTTTTTTCATTATTTTTAGGATATCGGCCATAATAAATAAGTAACACATGTTCTGTGAAAATAGCAACTGGATACCTATTACGGTTCAAGTGAAAACAGAGACGGACAAGCGGATGAAGTAGGCTTAATAATAGGTTTTCGTACTATTAGATACGGTACGGAAACATAAAAATATACTTAAATTACTTATGGGATTTAGATATTCACATGGAACTATGTATTTCCATATTTATTCACAATATAAACAATTGGATAATTTCAGCCTTGTACAATTATTAAGAGAAGTATTTATTTGCAGAAATGTCGCAACTTCAAAACATCGTTGTTTTTGTCGTGAATTTTCTTTATTCTTTCCGACTGTCGCGTCACATTCCTGTTTTCGTAAACATCGCCTAGTAGTTAGGTCTAGTCGGCCGGTGCGCGGCGCCTCGCCTCGTGCCTAGTGCCTCGTGCCTAGTGCCTCGTGCCTAGTGCCTAGCGCCAACATGTATCACTTTCGTATCCTCGCGCTCTAGCTAGAAAAACAATCCGAGAAAAGCTTGTTTACTGGTGACTATAGGCTGGCCGCCGCGCCGCCGCCGCCTCGCAGATATTCACTTGTGAAATATAGAAGGAATAAAATGGACATTTTATTTGTCCTTGTGCCCCTAATGTCACGGGGAGGGGGGGTTAGGTATTTGCCGAAGACATTATATTTAGAACAGTGTCACCTGCTTATTTCTGCATATTACTAATACCACGAATACCAAGAAAAAGTTTAATTACAAAAAAAAAACTCCGACCCTTACTTACTTAAAGGAGTCGGAGTACCGCTAAGTAAAGCGCAGCTCTGAGTTTTTATATTTTATTTACTTAGCGGTCCCCCGACTCCTTTAAGTAAGTAATAGGTTATTTTAGACTTTTTAAGGGTCGGGCGTTTTATAATTTTTAATTTAAATTTTATTTCAAGCTTTTTTATAACAACCTCATGCAAATCGGTCCACTTTGATAATACATTTTTTGATTACTTAATTACTTGATTACTTGATTACAAACATAGCCACCAACCATCCCGATTAAACCAGCTTTCTAATAAAAAAAACCGCATTCATATCGGTCCATCCCACAGAGCATCAAATACCTACCGCGCGCGCCCCCTACTAGAGACGCCCTAAGCGATAATAATTTGAAACCCAAAAACTACACGCAGTGCTGCTAGCGCTTCGTATGTGTGTGTGTGTGCTAGTATCGACACTACACACAAAGAGGAGCAAGTTAGGCACACGCACAAAACAAATGCACACGCACAACACACATATGTAAGTCATAGGCCACGCCCACAGGCTTCAACGGCGTTGTAGGGAAATCGCGCTCAGGGCGCCTCTAGGAGGGGCGCGCGCATTTGATGCTCTGTGGTCCATCCGTTTGATTTGACGATGTCACAGCAGACACACCCGCGGGCGGGTGGCCGAGTGGTTTGGGCATCGGCTTCTCATGCGGGAGGTCCGAGGTTCGAATCCGGTCGGCTTGTAACAATGAGTTTTTTCTAACGAAAAAATTTACGTGCATACCTACACCTGCTGCTTCACCGTTCGGAACCGGTGTAAAACTGTAGGTCCCTTTCCTCGCCCCTTACTAGGTGGTAAGCTCAAATTGTAGCCGACTGGGTTGGTACCACCGTACTGGATGTAACTACACTGACGCGCTAGAGGAGGAGCGACCCGGCTCGGCTCTTCCCAGACCCATATTTATATTAATTTCTTCGGCTTTATGTATATTTTACGCCTTCCTTTCTCTACCTTAGCTTCCGTACCTCAGAAGTGAAAATGAAACCTTATGTTCTGACTCATGCGCCAGTCCGCCTGTTATGACAATGTTTACGCGGTATAACCGAAAAACATTGTCATAATGTGTAATAGCGGTAAAAGCCTAATCGAACATATCAGTCCGCCTGTCTATAACAGAATCATAACTTCTAACTAAATGGTTCATCGTACTAAGTTGAAATTTGGTACGAAATTAGTGAATATTATTTTACACTAGCTGTTGCCCGCGGCTTCGCTCGCGTGAAATTCGTATTCCAAAGAAGAATGTAAGTAACTAAGGGCGAGGCCGAAGGCCGAGCTGCGTTCAGGTAATCGATAAACCTTCTCAAAGAAAGTAACTAACTAAGGGCGAGGCCGAAGGCCGAGCTGCTTTCAGGTAAACCAAAAACCCTCTTCCGCCTTAGGGCCTCGCCCTTAAAGACTTCCTTTCTTCGATAGAATATAATATCGTTTACTCAATCTATTTATTTCATAAAAATAAAAAAGTAAGGTACCTTTCTCAAATAAAGGAAGTAAGTAAGGGCGAGGCCGAAGGCCGAGCTGCGTTCAGGAAGACGATAAACCTTCTGGAAGAAAGGAAGGAACTAAGTGCGAGGCCGAAGGCCGAGCTGCGTTCAGGTAAACCAAAAACCCTCTTCCGCCTTAGGGCCTCGCCCTTAAAGACTTCCTTTCTTCGATAGAATATAATATCGTTTACTCAATCTATTTATTTCATAAAAATAAAAAAAGTAATATTAATAACTAAAGAATTAAAACCTACCTAACAAACATTAAAATAACTATCAAAACGGGCATTTTCAAATGTTCTTAGAGCACTTGCGGCATTACCCCGCTGGATGGTAAGGCTTACCCTTTGAATGCAGTACATAAGCCCTTGATGGCGGGACACCAGTTGCGTCAACCAGCAGAGGCCCAAGCCTCTTTTGGCTTCACTGCTCCTCGGACCGAGGGTTTCAACCGCAAACACAACAAATTCGAAATCTTGAATTATATTTCTATATTTGTTGCGTTTGAGGCTCTCCGCCCCAGCCTCGGCCGCGCCAGCCGCTCTTGAAGATGTCCTAACGTGACTTGGAGCCAATGTGAGAACACAAGTGGCGTCCCACATCCAAGAACTACCCTTAGTCCATGGCACTAAGGTGATAGCATCGGGCCTCTTGCCATCCAGCCGGGAATAACCGCGAGGTTCTAGGATATTTGCCGTCAGAAGCGTGGACTTTATAATAAAATTTAAATTAAATTAACTCAATCTTAATATTAATTATCTTTATTCGAGATGGTTTAGCTTCTTCCTGAACGCAGCTCGGCCTTCGGCCTCGCCCTTAGTTACTTGCTTTCTTCGAGATGGTTTATCATTTGTTAGAACGTAGCTCGGCCTTCGGCCTCGCCTTAGTTACTTACTTTCTTCAAAAATGTTTACCTTCTTCCTGAACGCAGCTCGGCCTACGGCCTCGCCCTTAGTTACTTCCTTTCTATGAGATGGTTTATGGTCTTCCCGAATAGAGCACTGCCTTCGGCCTCGCCCTTAATTACTTACTTTCTTCAAGATCGTTTAACTTCTTCCTGGACGAAGCTCGGCCTTCGGCCTCGCCCTTAGTTACTTGCTTTTTTCGAGATGGTTTTTCAATGATCAGAACGTAGCTCGGCCTTCGGCCTCGCCTTAGTTACTTACTTTCTTCAAGATGCTTTAGCTTCTTGCTGAACGCAGCTCGGCCCTCGGCCTCGCCCTTAGTTACTTGTTTCTTCGAGATGGTTTTTCAATTATTCGAACGTAGCTCGGCCTTCGGCCTCGCCTTAGTTACTTACTTTCTTCAAGATGGTTTAGCTTCTTCCTGAACGCAGCTCGGCCTGCGGCCTCGCCCATAGTTACTTACTTTCTTCGAGAAGGTTTATGGTCTTCCAGAACAGAGCTCGGCCTTCGGCCTCGCCCTTAGTTACTTACTTTCTTCAAGAATGTTTTTCTTCTTGCTGAACTCAGCTCTGCCTTCCGCCTCACCCTTAGTTACTTTCATCGAGAAAGAATATCGTTTACGTGAGCGCAGATCCGCCTTCGGGCCCGCCTTTAGTTACTTACTTTCTTTTTTTGAAATACGAATTTCACGCGAGCGAAGCCGCGGGCAACAGATATATAAATTTTATTGCACCGATGACAGCGACATAACTTCGACTTTCAATTATATTTTTTTATTTATCAAACAATTTGTCACCGGCCAGCTCACGTCGGGATGACAGTTCTCCGTTGTCAACATGACATTTAAAATTGTTTTTTACCTTTACTTTGGATTAAGTGATTTTTACAAGATTTTTATTATATTTTTTAATTATTATGTTAATCCGGGATATACACTGTCACTATAAAAAGTTTCGTCAAATTCCGTTCAGTGGTTTTTGCGAGATGAGCGTACAAATAGACATTTTTGCATTTACGATTTTATTATATGTATAGAAAGAATATATATAATATGTATAGACTATTGTGTTCAAGTTATAAAAAAGAAGAACTGTCATTTTCGTTGTATCTACTTGTTTTTAAATTTCGAATGAATATTTTATTCAAATTGTATTTGCTGCCAGTTCTCAAGATATAATTATGTACTTTGGACTACGTGATTTTAAACGCGCAATAATAATGTTTATAATTGTTTAATTTTTTTTATTTTTGTTATTTTTTTTTTTACGTATTATGTTAACCCGGCCTATAAACTGCCACTATACAAAGTTTTGTCTAATTCCGTTCAGTGGTTTTTGCGTGATGCGCGTACAGACAAACAAACAAACAAACAAAAATTTTAAAAACTGTTCTAATATGTTCAGTATCTCATTTTAAGCCACCATGGTTAGTTTTTTTCCGAATACATTCAATGTACAGACTTTCTTACCTTTACGATTTTATTATATGTATAGATAAACTCTAGAAGAAATTTTCTAAATTGTTAATATCAGTTTGATTGTTTTCGATCACGCAAGGAAATCTCATCTCACTAATATCATAAATGTGAAAGTATGTTTGTTTGTTTGTTTGTTTGTTTGTTTGTTTGTTTGTTTGTTCCTCTTTCACGCCTGAACGGCTGGACGGATTTTGACGAAACTTCGTATAGGGGTAGTGTATATCCCGGAGTAACATAATTTTTAAAAAAAGTGGTCAAGTTCGAGTCGACCTCGCGTAAAGAGGGTTCCGTACCATCGCGTTTTCTGTGAGAACTAGAAGGATTGGGATTTTCTTTTACGTTTTCCTGTAAATTAAGTGTACATCCCACGGTAACTTATTTAAAAAAAAATTGTGGTCAAGTTCGAGTCGGGGTCGCGTAAAGAGGGTTCCGTACCATCGCGTTTTTTGTGAGAACTAGAAGGATTGGGATTTTCTTTTACGTTTTCCTGTAAATTAAGTGTATATTACATGGTAACACATTAAAAAAAAAAGTGGTCAAGTTCGAGTCGACCTCGCGTAAAGAGGGTTCCGTACCATCGCGTTTTCTGTGAGAACTAGAAGGATTGGGATTTTCTTTTACGTTTTCCTGTAAATTAAGTGTACATCCCACGGTAACTTATTTAAAAAAAAATAGTGGTCAAGTTCGAGTCGGGGTCGCGTAAAGAGGGTTCCGTACCATCGCGTTTTTTGTGAGAACTAGAAGGATTGGGATTTTCTTTTACGTTTTCCTGTAAATTAAGTGTATATTACATGGTAACACATTAAAAAAAAAGTGGTCAAGTTCGAGTCGGGCTCGCGTTAAGAGGGTTCCGTACCATCCCGTTTGCTGTAAAGGGGGAGGGAGAGGGGAGGGGGAAGGGGAGAGGGAGGGGAGGGGGAGGGGAGGGAGAGGAGGAGGGAGAGGGAGAGGGAGAGGGAGAGGGAGAGGGAGAGGGAGAGGGAGAGGGAGAGGGAGAGGGAGAGGGAGAGGGAGAGGGAGAGGGAGAGGGAGAGGGAGAGGGAGAGGGAGAGGGAGAGGGAGAGGGAGAGGGAGAGGGAGAGGGAGAGGGAGAGGGAGAGGGAGAGGGAGAGGGAGAGGGAGAGGGAGAGGGAGAGGGAGAGGGAGAGGGAGAGGGAGAGGGAGAGGGAGAGGGAGAGGGAGAGGGAGAGGGAGAGGGAGAGGGAGAGGGAGAGGGAGAGGGAGAGGGAGAGGGAGAGGGAGAGGGAGAGGGAGAGGGAGAGGGAGAGGGAGAGGGAGAGGGAGAGGGAGAGGGAGAATATAAGATAAACGATAGTTTATTATCATATTTGCGTTTAAATCAAATTCTGTTGTTTCTCTTAAATAGTTCTAAAAAAAGTCCTCCATACAATTTAAGCCAATCATTTAAATTCGATTAAAATTAGTACACGCACATTTAGCTATACGAGACACAGGATAGGCTAAATAAAATTCAGTTCCGGTTACGCTAATAAGTGGAGTATTATAATTTGTTAGGTATCTAAAGTATTTGATTTATTTTAACTGTAGTTTCTTATTTAAATATCGATAGCTTTTTCCCGCGGATTCGCTCGTGTGAAATTCGTATTTTAAAAGAAGAAAGTAAGTAAATTAGGCCGGGGCCGGAGGGTGAACTGGATTTAGATGAACAATAAACATTCTCAAAGAAAGTAAGTAACATACTAAAGGCGAGGCCGAAGGCCGAGCTGCGTTCAGGAAGAATATAAACCTTTTTAATGAAAGTAAGTAAGAGAGGGCGAGGCCGAAGGCCGAGCTGCGTTCAGGAAGACCATAAACCTTCTCGAAGAAAGTAAGTAACTGAGGGTGAGGCCTAAGGTCGAGCTGCGTTCAGGAAGACTATAATCCTTCTCGAAGAAAGTAAGTAACCAAGGGCGTGGCCGAAGGCCGAGCTGTATCCTGGAAGACGCTAAACCTTTTCGATGACAGTAAGTAACTATGGGCGATAGTTACTTACTTTCTTCAAGACGGTTTATAGTCTTCCTGAACGCAGCTCGGCCTTCGGCCTCGCCCTTAGTTACTTACTTTCTTCGAGAAGTTTTATGGTCTTCCTGAACGCAGCTCGGCCTTCGGCCTCGCCCTCCGTTACTTACTTTCATTAAAAAGTTTATATTGTTCCTGAACGCAGCTCGGCCTTCGGCCTCGCCCTCAATGACTTAATTTCTTCGAGAAGGTTTTCCTGAACGCAGCTCGGCCTTCGGCCTCGCCCTTAGTTACTTACTTTCTTCGAAAAGGTTATCGTCTTCCTGAACGCAGCTCGGCCTTCGGCCTCGCCCTCAGTTACTTACTTTCTTCAAGAAGGTTTATAGTCATCCTGTACGCAGCTCTGCCTTCGGCCTCGCCCTCAATTACTTACTTTCTTTGAGTAGGTTTATCATCTTCCTGAACGCAGCTCGGCCTTCGGCCTCGCCCTTAGTTACTTACTTTCTTCGAGAAGGTTATTGTCTTCCAGAATGCAGCTCAGCCTGAAGCTTCGCCGTTAGTTACTTACTTTAGTTGAGAAGGTTTATCGTTTACCTGAACCCAGCTCGCCCTTAGTTACTTACTTTCTTCCTTTGAAATACGAATTTCACGCGAGCGAAGCCGCGGGCAAAAGCTAGTAGGTAATGAATGTAAGATTGCGAGCGTAGCGAACACGCCACGCCACGCCGCGCCACGCCGCGCCACGCCGCGCCACGCCGCGCCACGCCGCGCCACGCCGCGCCGCATGCGCCGGGGGTAGGCTGTTCTAGAAGAGCGCCCTGGAGAGCTGCGTTCGATCTGAACAAGTCACGCGAGCGGGGGCGGCGGAAGCGGCGGAGGCGGCGGCGGAGGCGGCGACCCCTCACCTCCAAACAATTCAAAACAATAGAACTAACTCCCATTAGGTCTAACAACAAGGTAGAACAAATTGTGACAAGTTCGAGTGCAGTCTAACTGCCATATGAATGATCAATAAACAATACAATACAAAGGAGACAAAAATACAGACTGACGGTTTTTCGTAAGATTGCCATTCGACAGAGCACTTAGTTAAATGTATGAAGTTAAAGAACAGTAAAACAATACACTATACATACTAAAAGCCCTTAATGAAATGAAATTCAAATGTTACTTCGACATGAAACTACGTTCTATGTTGTTTCATTGAATTCTCCTCATGTACATTGCTTCTAATGTATCTTGGCGTGTTTCAAAAACAATTACGGAAATTAAATGTTTCATTCAATATGGAAATTCAAGAGTACGACCTAGCTGGACTATAACTTCGAATATTTTCATAATAGCCTAATATATTCATGAATTCATTGTTAGGGTGTGCCGGTAACATTTACCCCTTTATCCTCTACATCTAGATTAGTTTTGTTAAACTTTTTTTCTAAGAAACTGCCTATGTAAGGGCGAGTTCAAGGGTCCGGCTTTCAAAATCAGCTCGGCTCTTTCGAAACAGTTCCAGCTGCTTTAAAATCAATACTAATGTAATTCGCGCTTTACCGTTTTTTTATAATATATTTTTAATTACATAAGGTCACGCCTGTTTCCCAATTGTGTAGGCGGAGACAGTCGTTGTGCGCCACGGTACTGACACACCCCTGCCGCCCCTTCTACACTCATAATCACTCATAATGTACTCGGTACACGCACCCGCGTCAACGAAGAATTATGTTTCACTAGAGCTCTTACTCGGGCAACGGGCATTGCTCCGCCGAGTTGAGGCACAATTTACCAATTGGGGCACATGAGAAACTAGTCGATCGCGAGCGGCCGAACTCGTCGCACGCGCCACCGCCTGCGCGCATCGCGCATGCCCGGCTGTATTTCAATGCAAGTGTTGTGACATGTTGGGTTGGCCTTGGCTGGCGTTGTCGCTTACCGACGGTTTGCCCCTATCCCGGTCGCTTCCCGCCCCGCGCGAGCCCCTCTCACCGCCCGCTAGCCCCTATCCCGGTCGCTTCCCGCCCCGCGCGGGCTCCCCTCTACCGCTCGGCTCTGCGCTCCGCCTCCCCGCTACCTTACCTCATACCTCAGCTGGTGGGACGCCGTTTCTCTGTAACTTTCTTCGTATCGATAGCTCTAGTAGTAATACCTCGTTGACCCGCGTACCGATCGGGCACGTGCTCAAAACCGACCAAGTGGGTACTACCCACAACCGATGAGCATTTACTTTTTAAAATTAACTCTTTAAGTATCTATTCAACTCTCTTACTTACATATTTCCTTAGTACATATATACCACACGCTGTATCCCGACAATCGGGGTAAGCAGAGTAATCCGTGTTGGGCCGCAAGTAATCATGTAAATTACAGCACAACCCCGACCACCATGTTTAGCTAAGTATACAAGATAACTATCAAGCAGCAAGGCATGCACGAAGACCCACCGCTGCTGCATGACTCGGTGGAAGGACCGCGCTAAGGTGAGCGGTTGCTAGCCTGTCGCCCTTTAGCACGGCATATTGTCCTTTTTTTTATGGAAACTGATACGGTTGGCTACATCACCTACATACAACATCCGTGTTGTCAGCCCATAACACCGGGTGAACTTGGTGTGACGTCAGTGCTTCCCTTCGGTTGTGCCGGCTACACTGAACTGGACGGAAAACACAAACTATTTACATAGCCGTTTCGACCGACCTTTCATTCAGTGCGGTGGTACCAACCCGGGCGGGTTAAACCTTACCACCTATAAGAAGGGAGTCGTATCCTTCAGTCGCCTTTTACGACATGCACAGGGAGAGATGCAGTGGGGCTATTCTTTTATAGTACCGCCACACACGGTAATAATAACTTAGTAATAATGACTAGTTTCACTTGCTTATTTGCCTGCCTAGTGCCTCACCTTGCCTTCGCCCCTTTTATTAACCGACTTCCAAAAAAGGAGGAGGTTCTCAATTCGTCTGTATGTTTTTTATTTTTTTTATTTATTTTTTTTTTTTTTTTATTTTTTTTTTTTTGTATGTTTGTAACACGATTTCTCCGTCAATTGAGGGCCGATTTAGAAAATTCTTTTTTTGTTAGTTAGGTCATACTTCCGAGGTGGTCCCATTTCAATTTTATCGAAATTGGTTCAGTGGTTTTCGAAAAATCAGCATAATACTATGGTGTGTGGTTACCTTCAGCAAAACTTGTGATGTGGTCGTTTTCGGCAATTTTTTCAGTTTGATAAATTAGTATGGTGTATGGTTACCTTCAGCAAAACATTTGTGATGTGGACTTATTCAGCAATTTGCAGTCTGACACATATGGCGAATAATTCTGTACCACTTCAATCGATTTCGATTATTCGATTTCGATTATTCTTTTTTATGTAATATTACTAAAAAGAATGAAATAAAAACTGTTTTAAAAAATATTAAACCGATTTCCAAAAAACAAAAAAAATAAAACTAAAAAGTATTAAATACCTAATATTTTGAAATTTTCTCTGTCCTGTTGAAATACATGAATCGATATACTAGTGATACATATTCGGACCCTTGTTTCATGAATATTCTAAATTTGAAATTTTTTATCTTTTCCGACCGGCGCTTAATTTATTATGGTACCTGGCCAGTACCTACTGTACCGAGTACCATCGAGCTGGTTTGATGATGGAGACAGAAGGTGGCCATAGGAACTCCTAAACTACACATGATAAACCCATCGTGTTTGGGCTCGTTGCATTTGTCTTCACGAGAAATTTACTTTAGACCTAAAAGATTCTCAATTCGACGGTATGTTTTCTTTTTTTTTTGATGTTTGTTACGCGATTACTCCGTCAATTGTGGGCCGATTTTGAAAATTATTTTTTTTTTTATTTGAAAGGGGATAACCCTGAGGTTTTTGAAGTGAAAACTTCTTTAGCGGCTCTTGGCACTTTTTTAGGTGGGTAAAAATGTATAACTCGCGACATCGCGTCAGCGTCATTTTTAAAATGAAACCTTAAGTCATTGCGTTAAGGGTTAAGTTAGAGTGGCACGGGATCTGCCGGCACTCCCGGAGTGCAACTGTTAAGTAGGGTTCCGTAACACGTTTATGTCTGTCCATTCTACTAAGTTCTGCAAAATGAATGTAGGGTTCCGTAACATATGCATGTCTATCCGTTCTACTAAATTTTACAATTTTCAACCAAGGTCCTCCGACGGTTATTTTATAATAAAAGTAGGCTTCCGTAACACGTTTATGTCTGTCCATTCTACTAAGTTCTGCAACATCACCTACAACGTCCGTGATGTCAGCCCATAACACCAGTGCCATGTCAGTGCTTCCCCCTTTGATCGTGCTGACTACACTGAACTGGTCGGAAAACACAAACTATTTACATAGCCGTTTCGACCGACGTTTAATTCAGTGCGGTGGTACCAACCCGGGAAGGTTAAACCCTACCACCAAGTAAGATTACGAGGGAAGGGACTTACAGTTTTACGAGGAATCCGAACCTTGGTCAGCCTCCAACGGTCAGCGGTCACCCATCTAAGTACCGACCGCACCCAGCGTTGCTTAAAATTCAATAGCGACAGTTGACTGTCTGCACCACTGAGCTATCGAAGCTGACGTGGTCCTATTTTAATTGGGTCAAGATCGGATTGGAAAGCGAGGCGGAATCGCGAGGCCGAAGGCCGAGCGATTCCGCCGAGTACATTAATAGCAAAAAATTACTAAAAAAAACTGTGAAATAAAAAAAAAGTTTTAAAAAACATAAAACCGACTTCCTAAAAAAAGTAAAACTAAAAAACTATTTAAAATAAAAATATAAAAACCGCCTTCAAAAATATATGAAATAAAAACCTAAAAAAAAAAACGAACCCTAGAGTTGAAGGCGGTGCTAAAGCAAGCAAAAATGATGCATGAAAGAAAACATGAGCGGATGATAATATCCTTTGTGATTTGTAAAGCAAGCAAAAATGATGCATGAAAGAAAACATGAGTGGATGATAATATCCTTTGTGATTTGTGTAGCCTTTTTAGCACCGCCTTCAACTCTAGGGTTCGTTTTTTTTTTAGGTTTTTATTTCATATATTTTTGAAGGCGGTTTTTATATTTTTATTTTAAATAGTTTTTTAGTTTTACTTTTTTTAGGAAGTCGGTTTTATGTTTTTTAAAACTTTTTTTTTTACTACTTTTATACTATACGCCAGGAACTCTGGAAGTTTTACCTACTTAAGCGAGGCACACGGCTCAACCTCATGGTTAGACCATGTAATTGTGACGCGCTCAGCGTGGCAAGCTGCGACTAATTGTTCTGTGATTAATGACGTATTTTGGTCAGATCATTTCCCACTAGTTATACATTTTAATTTAGATGCCATTATCTGTAAGACCGAAGCTACATTGCCAAATGTAAACAAAATAATTTGGGGCCAGAGATCACAGGCACAGATTGAAAGTTATACACGTCTCTGTAACGTGTATTTAGATAAACTTACTAAAGAACCAAGTTGTTCTGGTTTTCCGTGTAACAGGCAAGAACACTGTAACTCAATTGACGAATTTTATAATAATATAATTGACGCACTGTGTACCGCGGCCAAGGAGACATACCAGAGTAAGACAGTGAAACAAAAACAAGTTGTTGGATGGAACTACCACGTCCAAGAAAAACATAAGAAGGCGCAGCTTAAATATAAACTTTGGTTGTTGCACGGAAAGCCAAAACAGGGCAGTATTTATGATGAAATGAAAACTACAAGAAATGAATTTAAAAACAAATTAAAATGGTGCCAGCGTAATTCCGAACAAATTCGAATGGATATTGTAGCAAAACACAGAGCAGACAAGGACTTTTCAAAATTTTGGAAATCGACCAAGCTTAACCATAAACCCTGCTTGCCGATAACCGTTAACGGTGTCCAGGACCGGAAGCGTATAGCCGATATGTTTGTTGATCATTTTAAAGTGGAATCCCCGCTGCAGTCGTCTACACCTTTGATGCCGCCGATGCCGCCGTCGCCGCCGTCTCCGCCGCCGCCGCCGCCGTCGCCGCCTCCGCCTCAGATGTTTCCGTCGCCCGTGCTGTCATCCGACAAAGAAGAGATGACGGCCGGTGAGGTGGAGGTGGGGACGGGGGAGGGGGCCGTGCGGGCGCCGTGCCTAACTCCGAAGCAGGTGGCAGACACTGTGCGTCTCATGCGACGAGGTAAGTCTCCGGGTCACGACTCTTTGAGTATCGAACATCTGCAGTTCGCTGGACCTCTTCTCCACGATGGGTTGGCCTCCCTGTTCAACGCGTGTGTCGCTCATAGCTATCTACCTGCACTTTTTATGAAAACTGTGGTGGTTCCTATAGTTAAGAACAGGACCGGAGATGTCGCTAGCTTATGCAACTATCGTCCGATATCGCTTGCAACAGTGATATCCAAAGTATTTGAGAGATTGCTTCAGCCGGCGTTATGCGAAAACTTGAATTTACACCAGGCACAATTTGGTTTCCGTCCCGGTCTCTCAACGGACATGGCCATACTGGCTCTGAAACACACAGTAAAACAATACACACGTAGCCACACTGCTGTATATGGATGTTTTCTGGACCTCAGCCGAGCCTTCGACACAATAAATTACGAACTTCTGTGGCAGAAGATGAGAGAGGCTAAGGTTCCGGAAAATATCACAGGCCTGTTGAGATACTGGTACGGGAACCAGGTGAACACGGTGCGCTGGGGCGACGTGATGTCGGACGAGTATCAGTTGACTTGCGGAGTGAGACAGGGCGGGCTGACCTCTCCGGACCTGTTCAACCTGTATGTAAACCAACTCATAGAGGAGCTAACCAGCGCCAGAGTCGGATGCCACTTGGGTGGCATCTGCGTAAACAACATTAGCTATGCGGATGACATGGCGCTGCTGAGCCCCTCTGTGAAAGGACTGCGGAGGTTACTGGATATATGTGAGCGATACGCGCGTGAACACGGACTAACGTACAATGTTAGGAAAACGGAGGTCATGGTGTTCAAAGATAGATGCGGACCCACGTTTAATCCTACCGTAACCTTGTGCGGCTCTCCTTTGAGAGTCGTTACAAGGTTCAAGTACCTAGGGCACATCCTGACAGAGAGACTGAGGGACGACGATGACCTGGAGAGGCAGCGTAGAGTGCTTGCAATGAAAAGCAACATGTTGGCTGGACGTTTCCGGTACTGTTCGGTGCAGGTCAAGCTGACGCTGTTCCGCGCGTATTGCCAGGCATTCTACACCAACCAGCTGTGGTTCCAGTACACGCAGCGAGCCTACAACTCACTGCGTGTACAGTACAACAATGCGCTTCGGTGTATGTTGGGACTGCCCTGGAGGTGTAGCGCGTCTGGCATGTTCGCGGAGCATCGGCTCGATGACTTCTACGCTATCATGCGGAAGCGGCGAGCAGGGTTTATGGACCGAATTTGTAAATCGGAAAACGAAATTATAAAAATGATCTCTGACCAATTGTACTACAACAATGACATAATTAAATGTGGGATTTATTATTGACAAAACAAAATGTAAATAATTTATTATGTTTCTTTTCTAATTTTATATTGTTTTATTATATTGTACTGTATTGATTTAATGTAATGTACTATGGGTTATACCTGAAAATAAATCATTATTATTATTATTATTTATTCGTTTATTGACACATTTCTTTTTTATATTAATTTTACATAAAAAACTTAAATCTAAAATTAATATAAAATAACAAAATGGAATTTCCACCACCGGCGGCGGGGCGAACCCAGGCTACCGATGGTCGGACCCGAGAGAGAGAAACCTTCGGACAATTCGAGCGGTGTCGAGCAAGACCGCCTTCTGCATCTGACCCTTGATCCAAGCAAGTGGCTCTAGTGAGAGCCTCTTGAGATGATGGTCGAGGCTCTTCGCTATCAGCCCATGCGCAGACAAGACTATGGGCACAACGATCGTCGAGTCCACGGGCCACATGTCGGTAACCTCATGAGACAGATCGATGTATTTTAACATCTTGTCTTTTTCTGCCTTCACAAGGTTCTCGTCATGCGGCACCGTGATGTCGACGAGCGCTGCGCGCCGCGCCTCCCGGTCGATGATTACTATGTCAGGTCTATTAGCCATAATAGTCCTATCAGTGATAATCGACCGGTCCCAGTAGAGCGTGATGTGAGCATTTTCGAGAACTGGCTGTGGGTTATACTTGTAGTAAGGCACCTCCGAGCCGACAAGGTTGAACTTCAAAGCAAGTTGCTGATGGATGATCCTGGCTACTAGGTTGTGCCTGTGCAAATACTCGGAGTTGGCAAGTTGCGAACAACCGGAGATTACATGTCTGAGGGATTCGCCAGGTTTGTGGCAGGCGCGGCAGATGTCAATGGTGCCATCCTTCATAATGAATCTCCTGTAATTGTTGGTCTTGACAACTTCGTCTTGTATTGCACAGACAAAACCCTCGGTTTCCCCAAAGAGGTCCCCGAAGCGTAGCCAGTGCACGGAGGCGAGTTGATCTACATCCGGCCCCGTGAGAGACCGGAAGTACCTACCGTGCAGTTATTATTATTATTATTATAAATTACATAGAACATTCAACCCCTCGCTCCTGTCACACGTGCTGGGGTGTATATTGAGTCAAGAGGCGAATTTGAGTGCCGGGGGTTGAAAGTAACCTTGACTCGAAGTCGCGATCTCAACAAATCAGTGACCGAAAATTGAACCGTGCTCGCGCATAATAAACCATTTGCTATACGTATCGTAATCAGGCTTCGAAGGTCGACGTTCGAGTTTATGGGAAAAAATAACCTGAAAAGTTTATTCATAACGAACCGGAAGAGGAAGTTCGCTGCGTGACTGGCGTGCGTAAAGTTAGGCTTCCGGCTCCGAAACTCATTGGACATTCAAAACTCACAAAAGCTATTTTAATTTTCGAATTCTACAATTGAATCTCCATCATGAACAAGACTCGTTTCTGGTTGGAATTTATATTAAAAGGCTCACTTACCGTCCTATATTTTGCAAAAAACACTCGGATCGGTACTACAGCACTAAGTAATGTTTTTTTTAAGTAATCCTATTTTTTTTTTAGTAAAAATTATTGGTGGCTGAGTTGAAGGGGCCAAAGGCCCAAAGCACATGCTCCGACCAGCCAATATGACCTCCGAGAAGGTAGGTGCCTGAGGTAGTTGCCATACCGAAGACGTCCCTGGATTGCTGGCTATATTGGACTAGAGGAGAACACAACCGAGGATGTAGTCACCATGTCGGGTTGCTCGATGCATTATGACCACAAGTACAAAAAACATTATAAATGAATTATTTGCTTGAGTTCTTCGAAGTGAACACAAACAACAGAGCGACAGAGCGGATTCTGTCGCAGCGAAACAACATTATCGTAACACGTGCTGGTTTATTCGGTACATGTTCACAGCTGAGAGCTGCTGGTATCACTTCGTACTGCAGGCCAAACGATAGCGATATTATGTACACAATGTGGCGTGCTTGTCGCTCGATATACTGAATTGTCTAGTAGTGTTGGGCGCGACCTAGCGACCGTCAAACGGTACAGTCGGCTATGAAAATAATAATAATATACCTGTAGAATATTATTTCAGGTGGCTTAGCCTTCCTTAGAAGACTATACGACACAAAAGCTCTTCCGATTCTAAAGTTGAAGTCCGCGTTCCATCTCACTCAACCGCACCGCGCGAGCTGCGCGGGCGGGCGGCGCCGGCGTCGCGTCCTCTTCTGACGAACTCAGCTAATAAATTGAGTAATAAATAATATGTTTGTTCGTACTTTCGTCTTCTATGCGTTCGTAAACCGTTCATCCGATTATAATGAAACTTTGGTGAGTTATTGCCAGGGAAGGTTACTGACAAATAAAATGAAACCACGCGAGCGGAGCCGCGGGAAAATAGTAGTTTTATATAAGAAAAAACTTAATACAGGGTGTTTCAGGATAGGCTTGAGAAACTTCAGGAATAGAAAGAACTCATTATTAGAAGAAAATAATCCTTATCACTCTAATCGAAATTCCGTATATTTTTTTTCATACAAAAATTTTAAATTTTAATAAAAACTCGATTTACAGTGAGATTTCGCAACAGTGCTGTCTAGGTCTAGGGAGTACAATGACCTTGTTCAGTCCCCTTTTTCTTTTGATGCCATTCAAATTTAAGGGTTTGGAATTTTCCTATATGCAGTACAATTTCTACTAGTTAAGCATGTAAGTTAGTAATAATTTTATTTATTTATTAAAGGTGGACGTTAACGTCCACCAAAGCTCAATGAAACTATTTTCACCAAAAAGTACTATAAAATGACCGAATCTCGGAAAAAAATTCAGAACTTTTCGTCTTCAAATATGGACCCCTTTCGAACTCTGAAGTTACGCAACCCTATCCTGAAACAGCCTGTATATTGAACGCATGTGACAAGGTTCTGTTCGGCTGTAGGTGGCGCGTGGCGTGTTGGTTGGTAGCGAGAGCGCGAGATGTGCGTGTTTGCGTGCGGGGTGGGTGTGTGTGTGGGCACGTACCTATATGGAAATGGAAGTGGGCATCGATCCAGCGCCGCCGCTCCGCGCCGCCCTGGCGACGAACTGTCAATACTTTAGCCAGTATCTTATTTGGAAACTTCAGATTCAAACATCAAACTTCTTTATTTCTCAACAGAAAACAAATTACAGAAATAAACTCAACAGTATCTCTTACAGAGATCATTTCACCTGGTGCATTCCTTCAGTCAGCGTATAAGCTGATCACATCGCATCAGATCTTTATTCTAGAGGTTACGGGCTCGCGGTCTGAAGCAGACAGAAATGTCGCCATTTTTCAGGTATTCTGTCTTCCTTCATATATTATCGGTTCCAATAGATGGTAATAATTTTATTATTATCTGTCAATAATTTTATTATTGTCAAGCTCAATAATCCATAAAATACTTACATGTTTTAAGTGCATTATAGTCATAATCAATTTGCTTAGAAACATTATGCAAAGCACTATGCAAGTCTTACACAAGATTTTACTGTTGTATTTCTACCTTTTCATTTGAATGATACACGAGTAGGTAGGGAAAGGAACAGTAGGTATCTACCTAGCTTGAACTGAGAAGGCTACAGGCTAAGCCCGCACCGCGGCGGAGACGAGCTCGCATATTTTCGACTATGAGTGTCTAGGGGTTTAAAACGTGAACGAGAACACGTGTAGCCAAAGAGATTAAAAGGGGCTATAGAGAGGACATTGCGAATATTTTCATATAAACTTTTTGAGCTCAAGATTATAATACGCCATCTAGCTTTGAATAGCAAAAACATGATGTAATATAGAACACATAATTAGAACACATTTCATCTATCGGTCGATAGATGAAGCCAATAGTCTAATAGGACGAGAGCCAACGACCAAAATTATAGTTGATTTTATATGAGCGATAAAATCGTTAAATTTAATTTACTATTCCGTTTTGATCAATTGACCCAAATTCACTTGTAAAAATGATTTTGAGACTGTTTGAGCTATAATATTAGGTGCTGAAATTGAAAATGAAATTGCCGTTTCTACAAACTGACCACTTGTATGTCAGCCTCGATAGCTCAGTGGTGCAGACAGTCAACTGTCGCTATTGAATGTTAAGCAACGCTGGGTGCGGTCAGTACTTGGATGGGTGACCGTTGGAGGCTGACCGAGGTTCGGATTCCTCGTAAAACTGTAGGTCCCTTCCCTCCTAATCTTACTTGGTGGTAGGGTTTAACCCGCCCGGGTATGTAAATAGTTTGTGTTCTCCGACCAGTTCAGTGTAGCCGGCACGATCAAAGGGGGAAGCACTGACATGGCACCTAGTTCACCCGGTGCTATGGGCTGACATCACGGACGTTGTAGGTGATGTAGCCAACCGTGTCAGTTTCCATAAAAAAAATAAAAATAAAACTTTGAAAGTGGCTACCTTTTTTTTGCGTAGGAATTCCAATTTCAAATATTTTCTGTTATAAAGACAAATTATTCTTTTTTCAAAATCAGTTGTTCATTTGTTTTCCCACCGTTCGGTTTTTTTTACATTGCTGGTTCTGTGACCATGGAAAAATCTAAATTGCGCGTTATTTTCGAATATGAATCCCGTCGCAGCACCAACGCAGCACAGACGGCATGCAATATCATCGACGTGTATGGACCAGACAAGTGAACGTACTGACTGTGCGTTTTTGGTTTGATCGCTTCCGTTCTGGAAATTTTCATCTCAATGATGAGCCCCGTGGCCGACCGGAGACGAGAGTCGATAACAATGAATTTAAAGCCATAGTTGAAGCAGATTAATCACAAACCACGTCGGAATTAGCAGCAGCCTTCCATGTAAGTTATAAAACGATACTGATTCATTTACGTCAAATTGGAAAGATAAAAAAGCTCGGAAATTGGTTACTGTATGAACTCACTGAAAAACAACAACAAAATCGCGTCGAAGCTTGTCTTAACTTTTTGAATAAGCACAGAAATGGGGGGATTCTGAATCGGATTGTCACTTGTGATAAAAAGTTTTTTTTTTTTTTTTTATTGATACGCGAGACACTTGGCGCCGTCAGCATGGATTGTTGAGCCGACGACGCCCAAAAGCATTCGTTTTAGAACGGGGGCTGCGAATGCCGTGCCGGCGTGACAGATGCCTTTTTACGCGTCTCTTGAATGATCCCAAGTCATACACTGAAGGAAACACATCAGTAGGAAGTGCATTCCAGAGTTTCGCAGTGCGGAAGATAAAAGAAATACTGGAGCGCTTAGTCCGCACTTTAGGCAGCTCTACAGTATAGGGATGCATTCCCTGTCTGTTACGCGTGGACCTATGGTGAAATGGTGAAGTCGGAATTGTTTCGAACAGCTCCTCAGAGCATTCACCGTTGAACAGTCGATAGAACACACTTAGTGAACCTATGTCTCTACGGAGCTGCAAAGGTTCAAGTATATGAATCCCGTCGCAGCACCAACGCAGCACAGACGGCACTTCAAAGTCGTTAACTTGGCGAACTGCACGTCTTTGGATCGAGTCTAACAAGCCAAGTCGATACTGAGCAGCCCCACCCCAAAGATGCGAGCAATACTCCACGCATGACCTCACCTGCGACTTATACAGCAGCAGGATTTGGTCAGGCGTAAAGTATCTCCGCGCCTTGTTCAGGACGCCCAGCTTTTTAGAGGCAAGCTTAGCTTTGTCCTCGATGTGACGGCCGAAGTTGAGTTCGCGGGTTAAGTCCACTCCAAGGATACTAAAGTGGTCATCGACGTTCAACCTTGTGCCCTGGAATTCGGGAGCTGAGCGAAATGGCGATTTTTTCGCACTAAACGCACACGCCTGTGTTTTAGTTGCGTTGAACTGTACCAGATTTTCCTGGCCACATAATGAAATTAGATGCAGGGTTTTCTCAATTTCAACAACAACACTACGCCTGCCCTCCTCCACTTCCTCCTTACTGGCACTGGGGCGGCTGCCGTAGCGTCCGTGTACCGTGCTGTCATCTGCATAACAATGAATATCACCAAGGGATAGTAAGTCATTGATATGCAGAAGGAACAGCGTAGGCGATATCACGGAGCCTTGTGGAACGCCAGCGTTCACAGCCATGGCATCGGAGCAGCAGCCGTCTACTAGGACCTGAATACTGCGGCCATGCAGGAAGTCGGCGATCCAGTCGCACAGATCGGAGGGGAGGCCGTAGGACGGCAGCTTGGATAGAAGTGCCTTGTACCAGACGCGGTCAAAGGCCTTTGATATATCTAGACCAATAGCCATAGCTTCACCAAAGTCTTCAAGCGATTGACCCCAGAGGTGGGTGACGTACACTAGTAGATCCCCGGCCGAACGCTTTGGCCTAAAGCCGGATCCTGTATGACAATCGAAAACGTCCGTCACACTGGTTGGACACAGGGGAGGCAGCCAAACCATGTCCCAAACGCAAATTGAGTCAAAAGAAGTTGCTTGTCAGTGTATGGTGGACCTGTGCCGGGATTATTCATTACAGCTTCTTGCACGTCTGGTCAGTGATGGTGGCAGGGACCGCGGGTTCGAGGCTCGCAAAAGACGGAGAAATATATTTTGTATTTTCAACTATTGTATATGCCTCTCTATCGCGCTCTCGCTTGCACACACAGGTCTCTATCGCGCTCTCGCTTGCACACACAGGTTTAGATGGAACGTTACACTTCTTCGTGCGTGCAGCCGGTGTTCATCAATTTATAAGACGTGACATCATCACGTCAAAACAAATCCGACGAGGCAGTGAAAAACGCCTTTAAAGAGTTCATCGATTCCCATCCCCAGGATTTCTATAGTAGAGGCATCAATGAACTTCCAGTAAAATGGCAAAAGTGCATTGATAATAATGGCCAATACTTCGATTAAACAAATATATATTTTTCATAAAAAAAATTTTTTTATTTTTTCTATATAGGTAAAACGGCAATTTCATAGGCAAGGACCTAATATTTGTTTTGCCTCATTTGGCATTTTTGTAAAGGTTGGTACGCGCACCGCTACTGACGTGTGAAAAACATGTTCTGGTTATCTTAGATCGGTAATTCAACAACATTCCGAAAATCAAACGGAATACCATGACAGGGTTCGGTCAAATTGGTTGCCATTTTTAAAAAATACTGTCAGGAGACGCTACACGAAAAACATTTAGTATCGGGTTGAGGACAATTGAACGAAATACTATGAGACAAAAATATTGGTTGTGGGATCTCGTACTATAATAGTAGTAAAGCTACTGTATAACAGAGGGCGCTTTTTATTTTTTCAATATGGCCTAGTTGATCGTTGTTCTAGAATCATCTATGGAAATTATGTATTATATTCAAATATTGAATAAATATACACAATACTTATGAAAATAAACTGATTACATGTTCAGTCGTATTTTTAACCGACTTCCAAAAAAGGAGGAGGTTCTCAATTCGTCTGTATGTTTTTTTTTTTTTTTATTTTTTTTTTTATTTTTTTTATTTTTTTTTTTTTGTATGTTTGTAACACGATTTCTCCGTCAATTGAGGGCCGATTTAGAAAATTCTTTTTTTGTTAGTTAGGTCATACTTCCGAGGTGGTCCCATTTCAATTTTATCGAAATTGGTTCAGTGGTTTTCGAAAAATCAGCATAATACTATGGTGTGTGGTTACCTTCAGCAAAACTTGTGATGTGGTCGTTTTCGGCAATTTTCAGTTTGATAAATTAGTATGGTGTGTGGTTACCTTCAGCAAAACATTTGTGATGTGGACTTATTCAGCAATTTGCAGTCTGACACATATGGCGAATAATTCTGTACCACTTCAATCGATTTCGATTATTCGATTTCGATTATTCTTTTTTATGTAATATTACTAAAAAGAATGAAATAAAAACTGTTTTAAAAAATATTAAACCGATTTCCAAAAAACAAAAAAAAAAAAACTAAAAAGTATTAAATACCTAATATTTTGAAATTTTCTCTGTCCTGTTGAAATACATGAATCGATATACTAGTGATACATATTCGGACCCTTGTTTCATGAATATTCTAAATTTGAAATTTTTTTATCTTTTCCGACCGGCGTTTAATTTATTATGGTACCTGGCCAGTACCTACTGTACCGAGTACCATCGAGCTGGTTTGATGATGGAGACAGAAGGTGGCCATAGGAACTCCTAAACTACACATGATAAACCCATCGTGTTTGGGCTCGTTGCATTTGTCTTCACGAGAAATTTACTTTAGACCTAAAAGATTCTCAATTCGACGGTATGTTTTCTTTTTTTGGATGTTTGTTACGCGATTACTCCGTCAATTGTGGGCCGATTTTGAAAATTCTTTTTTTTTTTATTTGAAAGGGGATAACCCTGAGGTTTTTGAAGTGAAAACTTCTTTAGCGGCTCTTGGCACTTTTTTAGGTGGGTAAAAATGTATAACTCGCGACATCGCGTCAGCGTCATTTTTAAAATGAAACCTTAAGTCATTGCGTTAAGGGTTAAGTTAGAGTGGCACGGGATCTGCCGGCACTCCCGGAGTGCAACTGTTAAGTAGGGTTCCGTAACACGTTTATGTCTGTCCATTCTACTAAGTTCTGCAAAATGAATGTAGGGTTCCGTAACATATGCATGTCTATCCGTTCTACTAAATTTTACAATTTTCAACCAAGGTCCTCCGACGGTTATTTTATAATAAAAGTAGGCTTCCGTAACACGTTTATGTCTGTCCATTCTACTAAGTTCTGCAACATCACCTACAACGTCCGTGATGTCAGCCCATAACACCAGTGCCATGTCAGTGCTTCCCCCTTTGATCGTGCTGACTACACTGAACTGGTCGGAAAACACAAACTATTTACATAGCCGTTTCGACCGACGTTTAATTCAGTGCGGTGGTACCAACCCGGGAAGGTTAAACCCTACCACCAAGTAAAATTACGAGGGAAGGGACTTACAGTTTTACGAGGAATCCGAACCTTGGTCAGCCTCCAACGGTCAGCGGTCACCCATCTAAGCACTGACCGCACCCAGCGTTGCTTAAAATTCAATAGCGACAGTTGACTGTCTGCACCACTGAGCTATCGAAGCTGACGTGGTCCTATTTTAATTGGGTCAAGATCGGATTGGAAAGCGAGGCGGAATTCGGAATTCGGAATCGGCGATTCCGCCGAGTACATTAATAGCAAAAAATTACTAAAAAAAACTGTGAAATAAAAAAAAAGTTTTAAAAAACATAAAACCGACTTCCTAAAAAAAGTAAAACTAAAAAACTATTTAAAATAAAAATATAAAAACCGCCTTCAAAAATATATGAAATAAAAACCTAAAAAAAAAAACGAACCCTAGAGTTGAAGGCGGTGCTAAAGCAAGCAAAATGATGCATGAAAGAAAACATGAGCGGATGATAATATCCTTTGTGATTTGTGTAGCCTTTTTAGCACCGCCTTCAACTCTAGGGTTCGTTTTTTTTTTTAGGTTTTTATTTCATATATTTTTGAAGGCGGTTTTTATATTTTTATTTTAAATAGTTTTTTAGTTTTACTTTTTTTAGGAAGTCGGTTTTATGTTTTTTAAAACTTTTTTTTATATCGATATTTGCAATACCGCAATGCGCAACTCGGCATATTTTCTTAGATTTTCTTCTTTCTCTAGCACACGAATACGACCTCACATGCGGACTGCTGGCGCTAGACTGAACGACTTTGTACCACTAGGATCTAAGTAGTAGATTACGATTTTGTTCTTGTTGTCCGGTCTATATGGAAGAGGGTGGGTTTAATGTCTTTGCGTGTAGCGCATGTTGCCGACACACCGACACGAAACGGAGCCGGGGCGGGGAACGAGGCAGCGGGCGGCGGCGCGGCACACTCTGACGCTGTGCTCTGACCGCCACCACCAAACCAACCAAACTGCTACCTAGAGCTTATGTTTATCAGTTATCTATCATGCTCTTATACACCCCTATCTCTAGTAATTGTTGCAAGCCTAAAGAAGATTGCTAAGGGTGGCTCCTTCATTTCATTATACAAGAGTGGACCTAGATCATGGGTGGCCAACCTTGTCATCAGGCGTCGCGTCGGGCCAAATTTTAGAAATACAAGTGCTTACCGAGCCCCACAACTCAATATTATTTTTATCAAAGTAAGCAATACTTAAAAATGTATAAGAAACATTTTGAGAAAATAAAACAGGCTAGTTTGTGAATTTTTCAACAATTCATTAATTTTGTACTTGTTAAATAAATATATACCTATCCTAACCAACAAGTACAACCAAATGATAGAAACAACAAATTTCTTGTTTGAAATACAATTTCAAGTGTTATATGTATATCAATAAAACAACATAATCTGGCCTATAATAATATAAATAAAAAAAATTATTAAATTATAATACATTCAGTGTGACAATCTCTGTGACTTGAGAGTCAAGTACTTTGATCTTTCAGTTTGGCAGTACGGATATTTTCGGCATACAATTTCTCAGAAAATATTCATGACTTCGTGACTAATCGCAAAATTATTAAATATACTTCTCTACCCTCTTAGTCGCTTTATTGGACCTCTTTGTAGTTCTGCCATTCAGGTCCAGTATTGCCATATTTCACGCGGTATTTTATCAATACTCCATTGAGTGCCGGTGGCTGCCTAGCGTCACTGGCGGACACACAAAGCCGCTATTGTGCACGGCTCGGGTGCCCATTGTGCCCTCCAGTCTGTGGCGGCCGCTTCGCAGGGCAATGCCGAATGCGGTTGATTAAAATAAGTATAGGCGCGAAAATACTTTGATACACATTCCTTTTTGGACGAAATCTTTGTAGCAGAGCACAGTGTGCTCCGCCTGCGTATATTCTCGATAAACAATGGTGTATGTGAGGGTGTGTGTTTGAGTGTGTGATAACTATACTAACAGACATGCTAAAGAATGCTAATATTTTTCAATCGTGAGTTCTTTTCGTAGTGCGTTAGATATATACGCATAAATAAACAATGACAAACGTGAACTTTTGAGTGGTCGGTCGATCTTTGTCACCCTAGATGGTGCCTGCTCGGCCGACTACTCAATCAATGCTGGTGTTCCACAAGGATCCGTGCTGTCGCCTACGCTGTTTTTATTGTTCATCAACGACATGCTCTCGCTCGGCGAAATACATTGTTACGCGGACGACAGCACGGTGCACGAAGGGTTCATCAAGGACTGGAAGGGTAGAGAAGCCTCAGCAGCAAACGCGAGACGCGAAACTGTTGCTCGGGTTGACCAGGTTCTCGAAAAAGTATCCTCTTGGGGGAAGAAGAACTTGGTCAACTTCAACGTAGCCAAGACGCAAGCTTGTGCCTTCTCTACTAAGGTTGATCCGTTTCCTCTCCAAGCCACTTTTCAGGGCAGCCAAGTCCCCAACGATGGTAGTCTGGGCATCCTGGGTATGGAGGTGTCCAGGAACATTGGGTTTCGATCGTTCATAGAGTCCAAGGCGAAACCAGCGTCTCGAAAATTAGGGATCCTTCACCGATGTCGGCGATTTTTCACGCCGGTTCAACTGCTTACGCTCTACAAAGCACAAGTAAGACCGGTGATGGAATATTGCAGTCATCTTTGGGAGGGTTCCCCTGAGTACCTTCTTTCAGCCTTGGATTCTATTCAGCGACGAGCCATTCGCCTCATTGGTGACTCTATACTCACAAAGTACCTTCAACCTCTAAAGCACAGACGTATCGTTGGATCATTGAACCTGTTTTATCGGTACTACTATGGCCGCTGCTCTGACGAACTTGCTTCCCTTATCCCCCCTCCTCCTGTTCACCTTCGCCAAACCCGCCATACTCTCGCGGAACACCCCTTTGTAGTCGACAGAAGAGTTCTTCGAACTGCACGATTCTCTAATCTTGTGCCGCACTGCAAAGGTGTGGAACGGGCTCCCAGGGAATATCTTCCCCTACTCCTACAATCCACGGATCTTCAAATCGCGGATTAATAGCCTTTCCCCAGCAACATTAGTCCACCTCCAAGTCGGACTGGCACCTCCTCGGGGGTGAAATTGGCTGCGCCTGAGGTTGCGACCTGGGACAGAGCCACCCAGTTCGGTAGCAATAAAAAAAAACTCACATTTCTTTACATATATTTTGATTTTATTTAGTACTAGGCATTTCTAATTTGTTGTCTACCACTGTATATTCATCACTATTCCTCCAAGGAAGTCGACCAGTGAACGAAATCTTTGCCAAAACCTTTATGAAACTGCACACACACATACACAACACACGCTGTATCCCGACAATCAGGGTAAGTAGAGTAATCGGTGTTGTGCAATAAGGACTCTGGCAAATTACATCACATCACCGACCACCACGCTCAGCACAGTATACGGACAAGACAACTATCAAGCAGCAAGTAAGGCACGAAGAACCCACCTGCTGCACGACTAGGCGGACGGACTGCGCCAAGGTGAGAAGTGGCTAGCCTGTCGCCCTTTAGCGCAGTATCTTGTCCTTATCCCTTAGTCGCCTATTACGACATGCACGGGGAGA
This sequence comes from Nematopogon swammerdamellus, assembly GCA_946902875.1. Taxonomy (NCBI): domain Eukaryota; kingdom Metazoa; phylum Arthropoda; class Insecta; order Lepidoptera; family Adelidae; genus Nematopogon; species Nematopogon swammerdamellus. The sequence continues at coordinate 373,318 of OX336345.1, read as the reverse complement.
GATGCAGTGGGGCCATTCTTTTTAAGTACAGGCCCCACACGGTAATAAATAAGTCTTACTAAATCATACTGTTTAATTACATTATACCAATGGCAAAAATAAAACAGGAGCGGGGAGGCCGAGGTAAGTGGCGCAGCGGGAGCGGGTGGGGGGCATAGGAATGCGGAGTGAACCAATCACAGCCGGCGGAGGTTGTTGCGGTAGGAATTCGGAAAGAGCCAATCACAACACACGGATACTTTTGGATGTCCGAGCTGACTTTGCCTTGCAGTAAAGTTAGCACTTGCGCGTTTGTAGTTCTATGAAATGAAAATGCCATATTATGTTCAAAATATGTTGCAAACTATGTTGCATGGTTACCTCTTCGATTTCCTGATTTATTCTTGCGATTAGTAGGTATAGTTAAGTAGGCATGTAGGTACCTACCTATACTTACTTAGTGACGCTCTCGCGAGTTACACGCCGACTATTCAGCTGCATGTCGTGTTTCACATTCGCTTTCCTGAAATACATAAGCAAGTAAAGTAATGAGCAGCCGCAAGTTCCCCGCAGCCTCGCTCGCGCAGAGTAGAGTACACCCACCCGCAGCTGTGGATGTGACGCTAACATATCGATACCTATGTATAGAATTCATGTCGATAATATTTCTGTAGTATCAAATACCAGTATGGGCTCCGAACAATAAGAAACTGGGAGGTTTTACTACGAAATTAAAAAAAATATTATAACAATGGGATATGAATCCCTTCTTATATTACTAGGTGGTAGGGTTTAACCCGCCCGGGTTGGTACCACCGCACTGAATGAAAGGTCGGTCGAAACGGCTATGTAAATAGTTTGTGTTTTCCGTCCAGTTCAGTGTAGCCGGCACGACCGAAGGGAAGCACTGACGTGGCACCAAGTTCACCCGGTGTTATGGGCTGACATCGCGGACATTGTAGCTGATGTAGCCAACCGTGACAGTTTACAAAAAAAAAAAAAATATAAATTTAAAAACTCTTTGATAAACATAACCTTTTAACACTCATACCCCCACTCGATGGGGTTTGAAGAAAAACTATTTTAAAATGTTGATACTCGTAATATGGAATTTTGAATTTTTCTCAACGACACCGATGAAGCCGTTTAGGCGACAGAGCGAGCGAGACATAATGCTCCTTTATGCTTCGGGCATACATATCACACACGCTGAATCCCGACAATCGGGGTAAGCAGGGTAATCGGTGTTGTGCTGCAAAAACTCTGGTAAATTACAGCACAACACCGAACACCACGTTTCGCAAAGTATTCGAACAAGATTCAATCGATCAAGCAGCAAGTAAGGCACGAAGACCCACCTGCTGCATGACTCGGTGGAAGTACCGTGCCAAGGTGAGAGGTGGCGAGCCTGTCGCCCTTTAGCACGGCATCTTGTCCTAATCCCTTAGTCGCCTTTTACGACATGCATGGGGAGAGATGCAGTGGGGCTATTCTTTTTAAGTACCGGCCTCACACGGTACACTTACATATGTAAATATACATATGTAAGTATAGAGAGAACTCTGTGATATCGACAGTAAATAAGAAAATAATAGATATTGTAAACAATATGGTAAATATCGAATATCGTTCCACTAACGAGCTAAGTCCACATAAAAAAACAAATAAATAGCACCCTACGTAAATAACTTGGCTATTGTTTTTTAACCCCCGACACAAACGGAGGGGTGTTATACGAGTATATAAGTTTTACGTGTGTGTGTATGTGAATGGGTGTCTGCTGTGGCATCGTAGCTACCAAACGGATAGACCGATTTGGATGGGGGTTTTTTTTATTAGAAAGCTGGTTTAATAGGGATGGTTCTTAGCTAGGTTTGTAATCAAGTTATTAAGTATTCAAAAAAATATTATCTTAGAAAGTGGACCGATTTGCATGCGATTTTTTTTAAAAGCTTATTTATTATGGAGTACTTTTAATACAGTCATTATAAAGCCTAAATTTATTTTTTATTATTTTTATTATCTTTATTAAGATTATTATTTAAATTTAGCCAGATATTTTCTAATAATTCCAAGCTAGTTTTTAATAAATATTTCCTCAATTAAAATGAATATTGTGAGATCAGCTCGCATCCCTCTCGTGGTAGCCGAGTCTTCATGAGTTGGTCTTCATCGATCTTGTCATCAACTTGTGATAAGTTCGCCGCTTTGGCGAAGTTCGCCCTTATAGGAAAATAATTATATCTCGTAGGCAACTTCATCCAGACTTACGTCACACGCAGATACTCCGCCGCGCCGACCTACTACTACGCGGGGCGGCGCGGCGGCCGACCGCTGCAGCGCTGCGGCGCTTTATAGCTTTTGTTTTTAGACGGTGATGATGACGCGTTTGGAATGCAGCAGAAATGAACCCTTGCACGCTTACCAAGATTTTATCTATGCAGCCAAAGAAGAGGGTGGGTTTAATGTCTTTGTATGCAGCGAATGTCAAAAGGCATGCCTGTTTCAGTATTTGATGGGCTTTATTTTCAATCTCTGTATGTCTCATATACATCTAATATACGTATCCATACATATTATAAAAATACAATAAAATATAATATAAGTCCTCAAGTCTGATATACATCTCTATGTGTATACATCTCTATGTGTATACATTTAAGAAGGTACATGATTGCAAATGTTTTCTCGGTTAGTTACAGAAACACATTTCAATAAGTATCGTAGGTATACAGGGTGTTCGGCACATCGACCGACAATTTATTTTGTAGCTAAGTGGGGTCATTTGCAACGTTTTGACCGATGATACCTTTTCTCAGATGTCACGTGGTATCGAGATACGATTTGTTTTCTTTATTTTTGAAAATTACCAAAATCCTAGCTCTAAGCCCTTGTAACTTTTTTGTTTATTATTGTATCACCACGAAATAAAATGTATTGAATTTTACGATGTATCAAGGATACATAGTAAAATTCGATAAATTTTATTGAAATTTTATTTCTAGAAAAAATATTATTTGATGAAGTTAATACCATGAAAAGGTCTTATGACCTCACAAAGTCCCGAGAACGAGTAAAAATATGGCAGAATCTTAAATTTTTAATTCATAAAAAAAACGGACAGCAATTGATAGCTTAATTTTCTTTTAAAAAGTTGGCTACTTTACGCCCTTTCCGACGGTTTACCACATGCCATACAAATCATTCACTATGTGGTCAAAATTGGGGCGCGCGCGGCGGCGGCGGCAGGGAAGCGGGTCGAGGCTTCTCGCCGCCGCCGCGACGCCGCGCCGGCGCCGTTAGAGCGAAGCCCCGCAGTGCAGGCGATGGAATTACGAGCGACGCCGGCGCGCCTCAAGAACATACGCACCGCTATGTGGTAGTCCGACACTGCCGCCGCCGCCGCCGGCTACATCACTAGCCATTACAACATGCTTCGGAACAAGGCACCATGCCGCCACTACACTTCGCTCCACTTCTCTCCACTTCACTCTACTTTCTACACCTCGGTCTTTGTACACGTCAGCAGAAATTTCCCAGGATTTTATTTTACTACCTAGGTTGCCAAAATATGAGAATAATTTATACAAAAATAATATTATATGAAATGCCGAAACAAATCCTACTTACTTTGACCTCCTGAGCTGTCTCCTCCTGATCACGCTCGGTACCCTACATATAGGAAACTAAGCCCGTCTCAGTCGGAACAGACTGACTGAGCGGTATGAATAGTGCCGGCCGTCCCTGTAGGTATTATCCCCAGTAGAACTGTCGTCTCATCACTTATTCAACGTATGCTCCGACCACGTGACTGGCCGCCACAGCCTCCTCGTGCGTCGACTCGACGATGCGCCAAATACTTTTTGTCGAAAAAAAAACACAATAGATCGTGGGAAAGTGAGTTGTAGTTGCACAGAAAATATATTTATGTAGGTAAGCAAGCATAGTAGTTATCTAATTACATACGTATACCCTTATTGCTATTGACACTGCCTGAAAAGCCTGTTTCTGTAAGTCGAAAGAACAAGTCATCGTAGGTTTTTTTTTATAGAATCTGACACGGTTGGCTACATCACCTACAACATCCGTGATTTCAGCCCATAACACCGGGTGAACTAAGTGCCATGACAGTGCTTCCCTTCGGTCGTGCCGGCTACACTGAACTGGACGGAAAACACATACTATTTACATAGCCGTTTCGACCGTTGTTTCATTCAGTGCGGTGGTACCAACCCGGGCGGGTTGAACCCTACCACCTAGTAAGGTAAGAAGGGAAGGGACCTACAGTTGTACGTGGAATCCGAACCACGGTCAGCCTCCGACGGTCAAGGTTGGTTATAGTTATGAACCCGCGACCTGAGCATTACTTAATATGCGCTGCTCAACCAACTGAGCTACCGAGGTCGATGTCTAGGGCAGCGCATGTTTGCCATCACAAGACAACTGACAATTATTGTGTACTAGCTTATGCCCGCGGCTTCGCTCGCGTGAAATTCTTATTTAAAAAGAATAAGGTAATTAAGCCCGCTACCGTGTACCTTTATTTCGGCGGGCGGAACATTCGGTTTGTATGAGAGCCGCATCTTAGCGTAATCGGAACTGAATTTTATTTAGCCTATCCTTTGTCCCGTATAATCCAATATGCTTGTACTAAGTTTCATGGAATTCGGATGATCGGTTTAAGAATTATGAAGGAACATACATATATACATACAGAAAAGATTTCTAAAAATTGTAAATTTGGTTTTAGTATCATATGAGTACACCATGTAGAGTCTACAAACGCAATATATCTTAAAGCAAAGTAACTTACTCCATGACCATCCCTTACAGATTTATTATTAGTATTGATTAATGATGATATTTGCAAGATAAAACATCATATTTATAGGTGTATAAAAAATAGAACACAGTAGGTAGGTATGGGAAAACGGGCTATAACACTGACACGGAATTTTTATTAAAAACATGAAAACAGTTTTCCCGTTCCTGGTTGCACGCGCTGTGAAACAGATGGGTCGCCGGGGTTGTTTAGTATTCAATACCGAGAGCAGCCAGGGCCGCATTTAGTGAGCTCCTCGCGCTTGAGTGCGTCACGTGGCGTGGCGCCACTGTCGAGTGTGGAGTGTGGACACGCAACCGGATCACGTTCAACTCTCTAGCTAGATATTCAATGTAATGGAACAACTTCCATAATTGCTTCTTTAAAATTAAATACGAAAACGTTGCCCCGTTTCACTTTTCGATTTCGTCTAGTGTTTACTCAAGATTTTATGGCAGTGATTATATTGTGAGTTATGTATTCGTATAAATATTCATTAGTTAGTTGAGCAAAACTCAATTTCTTTCAAATTCAAATAAACAAATGCATAAATTCAGATCATAAAAAGTCATTAAAGCGTTTTCTACTTAAAATTCGCTCTCGAATATGAAGTAGTATTTCTTCGAAAACGAGCTTCCGGAGAGCGCTCGAGAAAATTTTATTAATCTAGAAAAATATAATTATGCAAAGCAATGCCGAATGAATAAGATGAGCGAAATCGAGGAGCCGCATCTACATGAACCTCTCGAGGGCACGCCGCTCTCCATTTGCCGTAAAAGCCCAAATCCTCTGTGCTAGTGACAGATGAACTCATCTCAGCGACGGAGTATTATAAAATGAAAATTCATAAGTACCCCGGCCTCCCCGCGCCTCCCCGCCGTACATACACCGCGACCGGCGACACACCCGCATTGTTATTCATCGCACGACCTCCTTGTGACTCGCCGCTCAGCGACACCGCCGCATCACCCGTCCTACTCTAACCTACGGCAATCTCGTTGCATTCAGACGAGACGGAGCGATTCGGGTGCGGCTGGGATCGTTTTTGCGCAGAAGCGTGTTAGCTTATCGCCGTCTTGCGTTCCTCTCCTACTGGTTGCTGCTTCTGTAAGCGCGAGAGGGAGGGGTGAGGACGGTTGGGGAAAGAGAGGCGAAGGTGTGCGCGGCGCAACAGTTTGGAGGAGTGTGGGCGCGCGGGGGGGGGGGCGGGGGGCCGGGGGGCGCGGCGGGTGGCCCCGCCGCCGCCGGCCCTGTATCGATCCGCTGGAAGCCGCCCCCGCCTTGTCGGCCGGCGAGGGTTGCGGTGACCACGTGCCCGGGATGCACTCACTCATTCATTACATCTCCGCAGGCGCTCCGCTCTGCAGAGCCACGACAAGGGATGTGCGTTTGGATTCGATTTCACTACCTAAGGCGAAAATGACTGGGACATTAATGTAGAGCAAGAAGAAACTTACGCGAGATATACATACATGCAAATTTATTTTTTAGGTGAGGATGATCAGGTTTTTTTAACTGATACGGTTGGTTAGATCACGTACAACATCCGTGATCTCAGCCCTTAACACCTTTGGGACCTAGGTGCCATGTCAGTGCTTCCCTTTGGTCGTGCCGGCTACACCAAACTAGACGGAAAACATTAATTATTTACATAACCGTTTCGACCGACCTTTCATTCAGTGCGGTAGTACCAACCCGGGCTAAACCATACCACCTTAAGAAGGGAAGGAACCTACAAGTTTTTCGTGGAATCCGAACTACGCGCGGTCAGCCTCCAACGGTCGAACGTTCACCCATCCAAGTTCTAACCGCGCCCTGGTGTACTTATCACGAATGTCAGTCGACCGATCGCACCACTGGGCTACCAATGCTGACAAAGAGGTATTTGTATGGCAGCGCCATACCACCCGAAATGTTCATTGCTTTCTACATTACAGCCAGATCAGGATAATGCAAATTGGAAATTGCGATAAATTCGTACGAAACAAGTTATCAGTCTATGGTTCACTCTGTCTGTCTCGTGTGGGCCACCGTCTTTCTGACTTGCGCTTTTAATGTCGCGAGATATTTTTCCGCAAGGAAATACTCGTAGTTAATTAATTACTGAGACCGCCGCGCCACCGCCGGAATACGAAGGAGTGCCGGCTATGTACGTGAGGAGAATGTTGAATATTATGAAAAAACTATTATTAAAAACAAAAAACCCGACTACGAAAAACAAAAAAGGAAAAAATAAGATAATTTTGTAATATATTGGGGCAAAGTGCAGTTTAGAATACGTACTAGCAAAACTTAGGAAGTCGAATACTTATATGATTCTGAAAATATAGCATTAGGTATCGATCATAATTAATTATGTACTTGAACATAGTCAATCTGCTTTGATAATATGAACGAAAGGTCCTTCGAACACAATTAATAATACAGCCGGAGTCGGAGTCAGCAAAACTTCTTGAAAATCTAGCTGACTCCGACTCCGGCTGTATTATTAATTGTGTTCGAAGGACCTTTCGTTCATATTATCAAAGCAGATTGACTATGTTCAAGTACATAATTAATTATGATCGATACCTAATGCTATATTTTCAGAATCATATAAGTATTCGACTTCCTAAGTTTTGCTAGTACGTATTCTAAACTGCACTTTGCCCCAATATATTACAAAATTATCTTATTTTTTCCTTTTTTGTTTTTCGTAGTCGGGTTTTTTGTTTTTAATAATAGTTTTTATTTCACACTTTTTAGAACATACATAACATAACTCTACATTACTAATATAATGTTTTGTTTAAAATTTAATTTTGTTTTTAAATTAAATACTGTCATGTCAGCCTCGGTAGCTCATTGGTGCAGTCGGTCGACTGTTGTTAAGCAGTGCAGTGCTGAGCGCGGTCAGTACTTGGAGGAGTGACCGCTCGACCGTTGGAGGCTGACCGTGGTTCGGATTCCACGATACACTGTAGGTCCCTTCCCTTCTTACCTTACTAGGTGGTAGGGTTTATCCCGGCCGGGTTGATACCACTGCACTGAGCGAAACGTAGGTCGAAACTGCTATGTAAATAGTTCGTGTTTTCCGTCCAGTTCAGTGTAGCCGACATGAAATGAAGGGAAGCACTGACATGGCACATAGTTCAACCGGTGTTATGGGCTGACATCACGGATGTTGTAGGTGATGTAGCCAACCGTGTCAGTTTCCATAAAAAAATACTGAATTTGTTCCAGTACAAAATCTCGGAACAGACTTGAAATTTGAATAGTAGGTAAGGGATATACAGCGACATCTGCTGGCTGTAAAACTTATTATTTCCAGGAAATTTAACATTCAGTGAATGCCACAGATTTCTTTTTAAAGTTGTCAATTTTATTACCTGTCATGTTGGTAATCTGTGCTGTCATGTTTGATTACATCATGTATGTACAATATGATGAGTATGCATAATATGTATAGAGGTATATTGTTATTTCTGAAGATAACTTTCTCAAATTAATTTATTGGCACCTGCGGTACAGATCTGAAAAAAATAATTATGAGAAACAAATTATCCACAGAAATAGCAATATAACTCTTTTTTTTATGGTAACTGACACGGTTGGGTACATCCAAAGAGATTAAAAGGGGCTGTCTTTGGGTACATCCATGGAGTTGAGGAACAACTCCATGGGTGCATCACCTACAACATCCGTGATGTCAGACCATAACACCGGGTGAACTTGGTGCCACGTCAGCCTTCCCTTCCTTAAATGACCTTTGCGTTTCTGTTCAAGAGAATTGAACTTATATCTTTCAAATACAATGTTTTTCTTCGGCTCTTCCATTGACTTAAAATTCTGACTTCTTCATATTGATCAAGAGATGTGAATTGTGTCAACAAATCCTTCAGGCTTCTCAATGCATGAGAACATTACCTTCTCCGAATCGCTCTTCCTGTGAGCCGTTATAATCATGTACTTCTCACTTGTAAAATAACGCTGACCGCTCTGCCACAATGTAGAATAAATGAGCTAGTTGCATTTTATGTATGTACCTATCTCCATTATTTTCCAAACTGACGTCAACAAAGATGGTTGTCATAGTAACCCCCCAACACAGATTACTGTCCCAGAGTTGACAGACTAGAGATGGTTTGCCCAACAAAACCACAGACCACCTTACCCACAGACCTAACCGGACCTCCTGACAATTCCTTTCCTGATCTGAGAGTACAATACTCTTTGGACAGGCAACCAAACTCTAGATGTCGCCATCCACAATGAAAACTAAGACCCCCCTGCATCCAGTTGACGTAGTGGTTATAATTATTCTCTTTGCCAGTTGACGTTTGCATGTAAACAAAATGGCCGTCCCGTCTTCCCTTCTATGTACGTGATAATTTTTTGCTGATTTTCACAAATTCGTTATTAAGATTGAGTACTAACCTATCCTATGTCAATTTCGCGATGTTCTAGAACATTTTGGTATATCTTTCATTGAGAATCGACGCTTCTTCTAGGCGCTACGCTCTTTCTAACCCTCATACATACATACATACATACATACATACAAACATTCAGGCTAAACACATTACCCTCCTGTTGGCTTCGCCGTAGTCGGGTAAAAAATGCATGAATTTTCGTATTGTCTATGTTGTTAGAAAAGTAAATCCCGAATAATGATTGTTTATAACAAATTACATATACATTCTTTGTTCTTTATTCATCATTCGTATGGTAGTACACTGTGATAGTATCATGTGATCGCAAAAATTTTGCGACATCATTCATGAAGGTGCAATAGATCGAACATATGGAGATAATAATATGTAACGGCCCGGTGGTGTAGTTGGTTATCGCGTTGGCGGCTCAAGCCAGAGACCCAGGTTCAAATCCTGGTCGGGATGTATTTTTTCCAATGATTTTCGATTTGCATTTTTCTAATATATAGTACACTACGCTTGAATTTGTCCTGTTTAAATTGGTGCTGTAAATAAGAAACAATATTTTGCAATTTATTAACTAAAGAGCGGGTCAATTTTTGTATGCGATTTTCATTATTGTAATCTGATATAATATCTCTGGATAGGTATTGATGTGGCTGTACCTAATCTGTGTGAACATAACATAACATAACATCCAAGTTAGTTGTCTCACCGGCGGAAATTATTGCGCTTTCTCTGTCACGTCAAGCTAAGTGACGTCGAAACATCGTCAGATAATCACATAGGAAGCGGTCGTGTTGCCGCGACACAATCCGACACTTTTATACATCATTCATATAATTTAAAGAATAAAATATATCTTTAGTATTTCTTGTTTGTATTTAATATGTCATTTCCCTTTCTCTAATCTCGAGTATTCTATCCTATAATCACTTCGTGTAACCCGTCAACGTCAGCACAGACATGTCCAGTGCGAACTCGTGCTTACATCATCGTGCCGCCACCGCCGCCACAGCGCGCGCGCGCGGGTTGTATTGTCATTGTGCTTGAACACTCCTATAGCTTCCTTCCGCTTCCGGCGCCGCCGCCGCCCCGCCGCCGGGCCGGGCCGGGCGGGCGCCACCGCCCCGCCGCGCGCCCTCCCTGCTCCAATAGCTCCTGTTCGCTTCGCGTGCGGCGCGCGGCGCGGCGTTGGCGGCGGCGGCGGCGCCTTATCGCGATCTGGAGACACGCGAAAAATATCACAAATAGCTAACTTTTGTTACAGAGGGATAATGTTATGTTAGTATGCCGTAGAGGCGGCCAAGCATAGTCCTTCTGTCTGTCTGTCTGACATGACACCCGGGTCCCCAAGGTGTTAAGGTCTGAGATCACGTGATGTACGTGATGTAACCAACCGTATCAGTAAAAAAACCTGATCATCCTCACCTAATAAAATAAAATTGCATGTATGTATGCATATAAGTGTATGTATGTATGTAAGACTGTGTGTGTGTCTATGTATGCATGTCTATAACTTCTTGTATGTCTGTCTATCACTGTACGTGTATATGTATAACGGCCGGATGGAGACTGGCCTGCTCCAATTGGCTCCAACGTGCATTTGAATGGTTTACGCCTATAGAAAAAAAAATTGTATTTGTGATATTTTTTAGAAATAGTGATGACTCGTAATATTTAGGCAGGCAGTGACAAACACTTTTGAAATGTAGACTAAGTGGACGTAAAAAAAAGTATACAGCGAAGTTTCATGCCATTTCTTCTTCGCTGTGATAATCGAACTGGCAAAATGCTAATTAAATATGACCAATCCAAGTGCAGTGTACTGTCTATGGATGACGAATAAAGAATAAAGAAAATGTGTGCCAACCCTATTTTTCCCCCTAATTTCACATCACCATATACAGTTCGTAAAATACACTTTCCTTCCAAATTTTATCCATATAATGTCAATAGTCTCCGAGTAAAATAGCTGTGACATACGGACGGGCGGAAAGCCGGACAAGCGAAATTATAAGGGTTCCCTTTTTGCCATTTGTCTACGGAACCCTAAAAACTATAAATCAGAATTGCATTGCGATTATTCCATTAGATTATGCAACTCTTTGAAATCGTTTTAGGATATATAATCACGCTATCTACTTGGCGTACTAAGCAGTAGATCTAATTGTGAGAGTAGTCACTCCAAACAAAAGTGAAACTTACTTTTCGAATTTCATGCGCGTGACACCGGGGTCAAAAGCTAGCGAGGTATTTATGCTCCTTAGATCATAATAGTATCTGCTACTACAGCTATCAGCAAATTTACATTTGTCTATTATGATAAAACATGAAAACGTTTACATTCGGTGCCGTGTCACAGATTCCTAAATAGTTACTTCGTAACAGATAAATCACTCCATAGAAAAAGCTCCTACCTTCGGGCTTTAATAGCCTACTGCTTCACGTCGCCAATCGCTGCGTGCGAAAATGTACCTTAACGATCGAGTGTAAAGTGCATTATTGCTTTGCAGCTGCGCCGGCCGCGCGTACGTATGCTCCCCGCGGCTGTTTATATTCTTTGGGCAGCCCATAGAAATTCCCCGCCGGCGGCGATGTGCCGGGCGGTAGGTAGTTAGCGCGCGCAAGTACATAGAGTGCGTGAGGCCTGGCCGTGGTGACCACTAGTGCTTATAATTGTAGGGTTCCGTAGCTAACCACGCTGGCAAGCACCCTTACAATATCCGTCAGGTGTCTGTCCTTCTCTTTATACATACAGCGACCGAGGTCACTGTGGCGCACGTAGACCAGGAACGATGACTAATACAATTTAATTCCATTCATACTAATTTACACTTAAAAGCTAAATCTAAAAGCTTTTCCTAATCAACAGAACGAGCCAGCGCGGTTCGGAGCGGAGTTCGCTTGTATATTGTCTAATACATTTAGTTAAGTAATTACTATGTTAGTAGTGTTAAATTTATAGCTAGTTTATAGATTATAAACTACACGCTGGACTTACCGCGGATGCGTACCAATCGGTTCTGCAGATCCTTCCTCCACAGAACCGGTAAACACTGGAACGCTCTCCCTGCACACATATTTTCCCCAAAGTACAGTTTTGGGTCCTTTAAGAGAGGCGTGAATGTGCATCTGTCAGGCCGGCATGGCATTGCAACCCCTACATGCGACCGAATGTCTATGGGCCTCGCAAGACACCCCATGGGTGGCTCGGCGCGATATCTATAGTATATATTGATATATTATTACATCAACTAGTTCTAGGTTCTATTAGGAAATCAGGAAATTCCATGTGCGTGTATTTGCCGTAAACCGCATCAAACTGCACTAAACTGGATTAATTTGGATTTGTTTTCTTGTTATCCATACAACTCGCCTTTGTACTATTTGACGTAGTATGTGTTCCGTCAACTTAATACATATATATTAGATTAAAGTACATTAGATTAGCAAGTATTGTATTGCGTTCGATTCTATTAGATGTACGGAAGATCTTAAAATAAGTTCGAGACAAGTTCAACAGAACTTTTCAACAAGCTGATGCGCTAATTGCAATCATTGTAACCGCACACACACACACAGAGACACTCGACAGAAGGACGAACCCTCGCGCCCTCGCCTCGCACCGTGATTAGCTGTCATTTGTTTGTTGAGGGGGCGGCTGGGGCTGGGTTGAGGGCCGCTAATTTGAACCTTCAGGTGGACTTTTGACGTCCAACTTGAAGTAACTGAACAGTTTCAAGTCGATGAAGAGATCTTATTTATATATCGACGGAAGTGGTTGATGTCTATATGTATGGGTGAGGTAAGGGAGCTATAGCACGCTATAGGTACTTAGGTATGAGTTAAATGAAACAAGGGCGTGCATGTAACGGAGGGAACATCAACAATGTTCATAGCAGCATCGATCGAGCTTTATATCCTAGTAGGTAAGGGAAGTGACCTAGGTATAGTTTTACGTAGAATTCGAACAACGGAGCAATTAATGGTCAAAATACTACTTAATTCAATGCAATTCCTTTATTGATGTATTTGGTACATTCCACTTTGACAAGTCAAATTTTGTATACAATTTTTCTTATTCTATTTCGATCCGAGCAAAAATAAGCAATCATCAAAACATCGAATAATTTACTGTAAACATGAAAAACTGAAACAATAATACAAGTAACATTTAAATTTCAACAACAAACTTATTAATACGTCTAAATAAATATAGCTACGACGGCGAAAGTAGCGAGTTCTCACCACTGAATGTCCAGGCGTTTGCACCTAATTACCATCCCGGTGTAGTCGCCCGGCAACCCAACTAAATGCTGCTAAATATTCCATGTATATTGTAAGTCGAGAGCTTTGTTGTAGGCCAATACTAATTGTTGTATTATCCGAGTCGTCGTTCCTACAAGTTTAGTCAGCTCTAACATTCCATTCTTGTCGCTCGCTAATTCGTTTCTGAGCTCCTGTGGCATTTGCAGTTTAGTTTAGTAAGAGCCCTACGCAAAAGCCGATTTAACACGTACGAAAATAAATGTGCAACGCGTTTGCGAAAGTTTTTTCGTATTATTTCGTATTTAAGTTATAGCAACATTAGTTGTGTAATTTAAAATCGCGTCACTCGCGATAATAAGGTCGAAAGTAGAGAGCTTTCCACGGATCTTGCCCCTTGAGATCCAATCTCTATTACCGGAGTCATAAGGTTTAGCACGAACAAAATTTTTCATGGAGCAGATTTTAACTGCATATTATATGTTCGCAGCGACATTGCAAGTTTATTTAATTAATTGTCAGGGCGCGTTCATCGTATTTGCTATGGTGTGAAGTTTGACATATGATCGGTATTATTGTTGGGGAGCATTGCCGCCGTCGTACTTTCAACGAATCATACCAAACTACGAAGGTTTCGTCGCCACTGCATACCTATACATTTCAGCGATAGAAGATGATCTGTTTTTAGTTCGGAAGTATCGTTGACTTTTTTTTTTCAACAGATGTTTCCAAATAGTAAAGGTCCGTCGCGACCATAGAGAAATAATATATACGTCTATGGTCGCGACGGTGTTTTCGTAAATGTAAGATCGTCTAGCTAAGGGTTAGGTAGATAGAGCTCCTGTCGACGCTCCAAGGAGGCTCGGACGCCACGCGGAGGATTAAGTCATCCCGCTTGTCAAAGAACAAAGCGCGAGGAGGGTAGCTAGAGCTACGCATTGCGCATTCTACGCTCCGTCTGCACATGCGCGTGGCGTGTCGCGCGCGACGCGACGACGACGGTGGTGTGTGCGTGTGTGATGTTTTAGACCGACGACGCATAGCTAGCTGAAGCGCCGATCTACGGCTGGAGTTATAATAAGTAGTAAGGAGTTAGTACAAAACTTGGAGGAAACCGTTTGTACCGTGTGGGGCCGGTACTTTAAAAGAATAGCCCCACTGCATCTATCCCCGTGTATGTCGTAAAAGTCGACCAAGGGATATGACTCCCTTCTTATATTACTAGGTGGTAGGGTTTAACCCGCCCGGGTTGGTACCACCGCACTGAATGAAAGGCGATCGAAACAGCTATGTAAATAGTATGTGTTTTCCGTCCAGTTCAGTGTAGCCGGCACGACCGAAGGGAAGCACTGACGTGGCACCAAGTTCACCTGTTGTTATGGGTTGACATCACGGATGTTGTAGATGATGTTGCCAAACGTGTCAGTATCCATAAAAAAAAAAACGTAAAGACGCGGTCTCCTCTTAATAAATAAAGCGGAAAATGTCTAACTATGTATGTATGTATGTATGCGCCGCGTCATCATTCTATGTTCGCTTATAAATCGAAAACTGGAATTATGACAATTGTTGTTACGAAATGTTTCGCAAGAAAGTTGTTGAAGACTCGGAAAGAATAGTGGACTGTATTGGTAGGTATTGGTCTTGCAAGGGTTGTGAGGTTTGACTTACCGACCCTTCCCCACCTTCCGCAGCTGCGTCCTGCCTGGCTGGATCGGTCTTCGGTCGGATCGGTAAGCGTGTAACTTGAAAATGATTGGTATAGGCAGCTCGGTAAGGTTTTCTTTCTTGTTTCGTGTTTGTTCTTGGCGCGCGCACTCCGATCGTGGTTATTCGGAAAACTCAACTAGATAATCTCTCCCGCTGTCATCGCGAGAGGATGCGCAGGTGATTTCCAGCCAGTTGCGGCGAACAGTGCCGCTTCCAGTGAATGAAAGGAGGGAAAAGTTCAAACCTCCACAGGTTTCTTGCAAGATAGGTATGTGAAAAATGAATGGATAGCAGAATGAAATCTATCTTGTGCAATCATAATATAAATCATGTTCGGTACGGAACATACAGCCCGCCTTGAAATAACCTGGTTGCTTCAAATAGAAACCAATGAAAATAAACTAAAACATTGTGCTAACTTATGCACATTCAAAACGATACTTAGTAACTAAAACACATAACTGACTGTCTACTCAGTCGGGAGTGGGCACACCTTTACTACTGGTCGTTTAACAAAGGTATTTCCCATCCGCAAAGTCACCGCGCGAGTGACGCCGTCTTCTCCAGGGTGCAAACTATGGACAAGAGCGAGTCGCCACTGCAGCGGAGGAAGATTTTCCTCACGAACGAGAACGACGGAACCCTTGCTCACGGGAGCAAGTGTATCGTGAGACCTCCACCACTTGCCGCGCTGTTGCAACTGGTGGAGATACTCTGCAGACCAGCGTTTCCACAGGTGCTGCGTGAATTGTTGCACTAGCCTCCAACGAGTGAGGCGTGATGGGTTGGTGTCGGTGATGTCGGTGTCCGGTATGGTAGTTAGTGGACCGCCCACCAAGAAATGTGCCGGGCTCAGAGGCAGCGGCTCGGGCTCGCTACTGAGCACGCACAAACGTCTACTATTGAGAATAGCTTCGCATTCGCAAATTAGAGTATTAAACTCATCGTAAGTTAAGGTTTGGTTTCCGACTACTCGATGCAAATGGTGTTTGAAACTTTTTACTCCAGCTTCCCATATGCCACCGAAATGACTGGCGGAAGCCGGATTGAAATGCCAGCAGATTCCTACGGAAACTCCATATTCCGCTATATATTTTTGATTGGCGTTATTGTTCATAAAGGTGTAAAGATCTTTAAGGTAACTGTTTTTGCCATGAAGCTACGAAGCCACGCGCGCCCGCGCCCGCTATGGAGAAGGCATGACGAATTATTTTCTCCTAAACGCGTGCGCAGGAACGACGTATGAGGAGTGCCGAGCGGGGGGTTTCTTTATCTCAACCATCTTGATATAGTGTGCACGCGACAGAAAGAGAAAGAGCATGGAGACTGCCGCGGAGACTGACGCGCTTTTGTTCGTGCGATGACCAATATTGGTAGGCGCAAGTGCCTCGGCTCGGTGGCGTTTTGGCCTCTCCATAGCGGGCGCGGGCGCGCGTGGCTTTGTACCTCCATGGTTTGTGCCGACAAAGTTTGTTCCATTGTCTGAGAATATATCAGTAGGTGCGCCACGCCTGGATACAAAACGCCTTAATGCAGCTATGAATGATTCAGTTGAAAGATCACTGACTAACTCTAAATGTATGCATTTGGTCGCCATACACACGAATAGAGCTACATAGCATTTGTAAATTTTCGCGTTACGTATTTTGTTTGCACGCGTGTGAAAGAATCCGCAATAGTCAACACCTACTTTGGAGAAAACACGAGCAGGGCGCACCCTGTCGGCCGGTAGTGATGCCATGATAGGTTGCGGAGCGATCGGTTTGGCGCGAAAACACTTTACACAAAGGTGCACTCGTCGACGGATGACGTCACGCGCTGACAATATCCAGAAGCGCTGCATCAGGATGTACTGTAGTGCCTGCGGACCTGCGTGCAAGTGTTCTGCGTGCGCACGGTCGATAATAAGAGTAGTTAGGTAGTGAGATTTAGGTAAGATTATTTGATGTTTCATTTCATAAGGAAGAAATGATTTATTTATTCTCCCGCCTACGCGTAGAATGTTTTCGTTATCTATAAACGGATTGAGACGTCGCAATTGGTTTGAACATGCATTGTTCGTTTTGAGGTTGATCAAATCGTCTTGGAAAACTGAATTTTGTGCCATTCTAATGAGGCACTTCAGAGAACACTTTGTTTCTAATACCGAAATGTACGGAAGGTTAAAAATGTCGTCTGATTGTTTTCGACATTTACGATAAAATCCAAATATGTAAGCTATGACTCGA
Source organism: Nematopogon swammerdamellus (assembly GCA_946902875.1). Taxonomy (NCBI): domain Eukaryota; kingdom Metazoa; phylum Arthropoda; class Insecta; order Lepidoptera; family Adelidae; genus Nematopogon; species Nematopogon swammerdamellus. The sequence goes on along the minus strand of OX336345.1, from coordinate 355,898 downwards.
AGTAGTTTATCGAGATTAGAAAATTTTGTGATGAAGTCAGTATCAGGCATGTCCGGTATTAGTATGGAAAAAATTTGTTTGCGTTTTTCTTCATCAGTATGAAGTATTGTTGGTGACTGAGGCCACTCAGGTGCAGGCAATGTAAGCCAGGACGGGCCTGAAAACCACATCTCATGCTGAATGAATTCCGATGGGTATAAGCCTCTAGAAGCTAAGTCTGCGGGGTTGTCAGCCGAGGGTACGTGGCGCCACCTGGAGGCGGGCACGCGGGTTAACATTTCTGTCACACGATTTGCTACGAACACTTTGTACTGGTGCGAAGATGACGAAAGCCATGATAGTACTATAGTTGAATCAGTCCAAGCATGAACTTCATCGATTTTAATTGTTTTTTCGTATGTGTTCGTAACCAACTCAATAAGTTTGGCCAGCAACAATGCCGCTGTGAGTTCAAGGCGCGGAATGGAAATTATTTTTAGCGGAGCGACTTTAGTTTTCGCAATTAGCAAATAGATAGTAATATTGCCGTTAGAATTGCAATGTCGTAGATACACACAAGCGCCCATGGACTTTTCAGAACTATCGGAAAAACCGTGAATTTGAACATTACCGTTCGTAGGTAAAACAAGTCTTGGAAAACTAAGGGTTGAAAGTATGGGTAGTTCCGCTGTGATACGATTCCAAATTTCCAAGATGTGACTGGGAGGTACATCATCCCAGCCGGTTTTTGTTAGCCAGAGACTTTGAATCAGCTGTTTTGCAAATACAATAACCGGACCGAGGAAGCCCAATGGGTCATATAATCGAAATATGTCGGATAAGATAGTGCGCTTGGTACTTTCCCGCGCTTTGTATTTGATTTCGAAATTGAAGCAGTCCTGTACAGGGTTCCACCTCAACCCTAGAACCTTTACACCGGCGGTGTTGTCGTCGAGGTCTGAAAACACGAGATGGTCGCGGTTCTGCCCGTCTGGTGACTCGTCGGCGAGGACGGAAGAGAGGAGCGCGGGGCTGTTGCTGCACCATTTGCGCAACGCGAAACAACCCGATTTGCAAATACCAATGAGTTCTCTCTGAAGAGACAAGGCCTCAGACTCATTAGCAGCTCCTGTTATTATATCGTCGACGAACACTTGATTTTGTAACACTTTGGCGGCGCGAGGGAATCGTTCTTTCTCGTCCTGAGCGAGCTGTTTGATTGTTCTCAAAGCGAGATATGGTGAACTCCTCAACCCGAATACAACAGCGCGGTGTCTGTATGTCTGTATTGGTGATTCTGGTGTGGGACGCCAAAGTATGAGTTGAAAATTACGATCTTGTTCGCGTACAAGAATCTGTCTATACATTTGTTTAATATCCGAAATTAAAACAATAGGATGCAGACGAAATTGTATTAGTACATGTACTATATCTTGGTGTAAGTTAGGTCCCGTTATAAGAATATCATTTAATGATTTTCCATTAGACGTTTTGCATCCGCCGTCAAAGACTACACGGACTTTGGTAGTGACAGAAGCGTCACGCACCACACAGTGGTGTGGTATGAAATAGGTATTTGCAACAGAAGGTTTCGACTGGTCGAGCACCTCCATTTGGTTTAAATCCACGTACTCCTGGAGACATTGGTTATATTGATCTCGCAAGGAGGGATTTTTTGATAATCGAAATTCGAGTTTATTGTACCTAGACAATGCGATGTCGTAGGATTGACCCAACTGATACGCATCGGGCTGAAACGGCAGGGCTACGACGTAGCGTCCTGTCTGGTCGCGTGACACTGTATTCGAGTACAGATTTTCACAGTAGGTATGTTCCTCAGAAACAAATTCGGTTTCTGGTACTGATTCTAGTTCCCAGAACCTTTGCAAAGACATGTCAATGTCATTGGTAAATGAGCTAAGACAAGTCTGAAAATGATTTGGTTTGAGTAATTTGATTTTACCCATAAGTAGGTGCCCAAATATGCTATCGATAGCAGTGGGGGTGTCGGGAGGACCTTTTATTCCGAATAAAACCTCATCCAAAAGGTCGGCGCCGATTAACAATTCAATCGGTCTTCGTGATTTAAGATCTGGATCGGCCAGTTGTAAATTTTTTAAATGTGGCCAATTATCGATATGAAAATTCACATTCGGCCGGTACCGAGTGAGTTTTGATAAAATGAGTGCCTTTACATTTAATATGGGACCACTTTTATTATGAGGAGAAAGTTGAAAGTGAACTACGCCACGAGTTGGTATAGTTCTATCGATTTCTATGCCTTCTAGAGGTATATTTATATGTTGTCTCGGTAAACGCAAACGGTCCACACAAGCCTCCGTAATGATTGTTGCCTGTGATCCGCTGTCAGTCACACATCGCACAGTTTGTTTTACATTCTCGCCTAGGTGAATATCAGCAAGCGCGGTTGCTAATAAAACTGTTTTGTAAGTATTTTTCGATGTGGGGTCTGCTACGCCGGTGAGTGTAATTTCGGCGACCGAGTCAGACTCAGAAGTACCGGCGAGTAGTGCGTGAGGCGCTGGCAGCGACGCGGGCGATAGAGCGGGAGGCGAGGAGGACGGAGGCACCGGCGGCGGCGGCGGCGGCGGCGGCAGCGGCGGCGGCGGTGCGGGTCACAACGGTTGAACGGATGATCCTGGGTTGTACGGCGAGCTTATGGGTGGTGCACCCTGGCGCGAGTGGTCGGCGTGGTCGGGGAAAGTGATTGCGGACGCGACGAAAGTTGATTCCTCATGCAAGAGCGAGTGATGTTTTTTGTTGCAGGTTCGACATGTAAATTTTGATTTACAGTCTTTAAATTCGTGTCCTACATTCAAGCAGTTAGTGCAAATTTTCTGCCCCTTAATAGTTTTATGTTTATCGGAGACAGAGAGGCTTAGGAACTCAGGGCATCTGCCGAGTGAATGAGGTGATTTACATAGAATGCACTTAAAGATACTTTGTGTAGGCGCACTTGCAGCCATGGCACACAATTTTGGTTGAGGTCGAGGTTGAGGTAGTTTTGGTTTAGGTTGCGAATTAATCGCTTTTGCAGAAGAATCAGTATTTTTAGCAGAATTTACTATCTCATTCGCTGCGAGCTCTTTGCTCAGGAAGTTCAACAACTGATCCAGTGTTGGTATGGAGCTGCATGAATTCAAAGAGATTTCAAAACGTTTACGCAAGCTAGTGGTTAGTTTTCGCAGAAGCAAATTTACCAGAATGAAGTCCCACGATTTAATTGGAAATTTCATCATCTCAAGTGCTTTGAGGTTTTCCTGAAAAATATTCAGAGTGCTACGCAAGCCCTTTTCTACGTTGGAAATATTTTCTAAGTCGAGAATTCGATCGAGATGCTTACAGGCGATTAGACGAGGATTTTCGTATCTCTCTTTCAGAATGTCCAGTGCAATGGTGTAATTTTCGTTTGTAACTGGTATCGATTTAATGAGGCTGTGAGGCTCCTCCTTAAGTGACATCAACAAATACCTAAATTTCTCTACTTGTTCGTACTGAGTGCTGTCGTGAACGATTGATCTAAAAAGATCGAAGAACGCATTCCAATCAGTAGGTTCTCCTGAAAATGTAGGTAAAGCCAAGGCCGGTAGGCGTGGCTTGCTACGGACTGCATCCGCGCTGCTTGCATCGTGAAACGTCGAGTTATGGAGCGAATAACTCAATCTGCGAGCAGTTTCCTCGGCTTGCTTCAGTTTGCTTGCTGACACTTGAATGCTGTAATACAGGTCGTTGAAATTAGATCGCATAGCCAATTGTTCATTCTTATCAAACTGGCCGCTTACCATTAAGCTCTTTTCGATTTTACTTTGAAGTTTAGTAAACTTTCTTTGCAAAGTTTGCAACTCTTTTGCGCGGCAGACAAACTGAAGCTCGTCGATATTTAACAGATCAGTTATAGCTTGTAATTCCGTGAAAATAATATCACGTTCAAATAAATCTTGTTCTAGCGAAATAGCTTTGGTCGTTCGCGTAGCACTTTCAGAATTATTCGGTAACGCCATCTTGTGAGCGAAATTGAAACTAGGTAAGTAGGTAAGTTATGAAATAACAATAAGATAGGTGACGATTGATTACGAATCACGCTCGAAAAATAAATAGGCATTTGCGATCGTTTGCAAACGATGTTTGAAATGAATATAGGTCGGATGAAAGATAGATAAGCCCAATTCCGAAAGAGTGTCGGTCTTACATAGATAATGATGATTAGGTATTACCTAATTAGTAAGTAATTACTTATTAGATACTTGGTGTCTAACGCTTGCGATTTGGCTATCATGCATTGTGATGCCTATTTTGCAATGCAACTACAGCCATTTAGGTAGGTATCTGGCTATAGGGAACGTTTGCCATGTAGATAGGTAGCTGACGTTAGTTCCGCGTTAGGAGCGGAGTATGGTTCTACTTCCGAAGCATGATACGCGCGCCTGGGTCATGATTGCACAAGATAGAAAACTCTGGTAAATCCGGCTCGAAGGACCATGTTGAAGACTCGGAAAGAATAGTGGACTGTATTGGTAGGTATTGGTCTTGCAAGGGTTGTGAGGTTTGACTTACCGACCCTTCCCCACCTTCCGCAGCTGCGTCCTGCCTGGCTATCCAGCCAGGCAGGACGTTTTCTTTCTTGTTTCGTGTTTGTTCTTGGCGCGCGCACTCCGATCGTGGTTATTCGGAAAACTCAACTAGATAATCTCTCCCGCTGTCATCGCGAGAGGATGCGCAGGTGATTTCCAGCCAGTTGCGGTGAACAGTGCCGCTTCTAGTGAATGAAAGGAGGGAAAAGTTCAAACCTCCACAGGTTTCTTGCAAGATAGGTATGTGAAAAATGAATGGATAGCAGAATGAAATCTATCTTGTGCAATCATAATATAAATCATGTTCGGTACGGAACAAAAGTGTTACCACTTTCGTGCGAATAATTTGATAGCCTAACTCCATACCCATTTCATTTTCCTTTAAGTTACAAAATATAAAATAAAAAGTAACTTCGATAGAAAACAGCTTATTGCTACTGAAGTTGCAAGTTTTATAAGTAAGTCGATTACTTAACACAATTATGTCATTATGTATTATATTATAATGTATGTCAATACGAAGTGAAATCAAAAGAGAACATTTACATTAACTTTAAAATCACTTGAAAAAGCTTTGCCTATCCGCTGTTTTTTTTTTTGCTCATATTTTTGTATCAGATTTTGATAGGGAATTTCAGAACTCCTTCAGATTATTTTGATCACTTTTATCCTGATTTTCATAAAAAAAAGTTGTAAGCTGGTTTTATGAGCGGAGCTCTGACGTTTTTATGTCTTTTTTGACTTTCAAACAAGGTTCAAAACAGGTTAGAACGAGATTATCTTAGTGTTTGCTGCTTTAAGCTGATTGTGTGGAGGGGAGGGTTTGAGGGCCTTTTTACTTATCGTGGCGTACATGAAATTCAGTCAGTCATTATTTTTTCATTCATTACATATTTGTTCCTGAAGAAAATAATTGGAGTACTTATGTAACTTATAACGGTTTATACCACTAAATAATTATCTAATTGACAAAATATAAAAATGAACATGGCTGATGTGTAAATTAAAATGTTATAGCGGCAACACTGAATTCGACGGGTACGAACAGTCGCTTGCTTGTATGGCGTGTCGCTCGGAGCAACTATTAGATGCAGGCGAAATCGATTTCCAAAATAATAATTAAATCGCCTGTTTCCACTGACCGTTCAGTTTCCTACGCACAAACGTCAAAATTGATTACAGGATTAAATTCTTAAAGTGTATAATTGGTTGACTGACTCTGCAATAAAGCGTATTTCCTCAGAACATTAACCGGGAAGCGCCCGCCCGGGCGAGCGACTTGTCTGCTTCGGGGCATAAAGTAACTAGTTCGGTTTAAAATAATGGTAGAGAGCGTTTCATCTAAAAGTTCCCTTCGCCGTTATGTTGGTATCATATTTTCGTCTCACGAAAGAAGTCCCGCAGCAATCAGTGGAAGTGAGACGGACTCTACACTTCTACATATTGCCGCGGGACTTCTTACGTGAGACGGAATCTAGCCTATTCGCTAAGCGAACACTTCAGATATCTCTATACAAAATATTAGGCTCAATTGAAAATATATTGGTTGAAAAAAATTATTAATTTGTAATTATAAATTTAATTTTAATAAAAATAATTTTAATATTTAAAAATATATTTTAATGTAGGGGTTAAAGTATATTATTAAAAAAATGGCCTTTAATGGTAGCAGATAGAAACCATACATTCGGGGCCAAGTACGTATTTTTATGTACATACTGTGCCAGGTTACGTAACTTGATCATGTACTAAGTATTACCGCACATTTATACGCACACATTAATACGCACAACGGGTCCAAACAGCGAGACCTACATGCGGAAAATGCCCACCAAGAAGAAGTATTACCGCACTGAAGAAACATCGACGGAAGTGGCTGCACATATGGAGTTAGTGTTGTCCGCTTGCCAGGTAGCCGGCGCCACTCAAATAACGTACACTCGCCATGTCAGCACATCACGCCACATTAATCAAGTCATAGCCGTTTCTACCGGCGCGCGCCGGCGCCACGGCGGCAACGGCATTTGTATCTTTTTAGATTTCCGTATCCCGTACGAAAGCCTACGCCGTCTGTCTGTCTGTCTGTCTGTCTGTCTGTCCTACTGCTGTATCTTTGGAACCGTAATAGGTAGCCGGTTGAAATTTTCACAGAATATGTGTTATCATGGTGGATATAACAACAAATAATAAAATATAGAAGAGGTCAACAATTTAAGGGGGTCCCTATACAAGAAAGAATTTTTTTTTTCAAAGTTTTTTTTGTGCTCCGGAAACCTAGGTGCGCGAGTCCGACTCGCACTTGGCCGGTTTTTTTTAAATAATAGTTTGTCTGCCGCCGCGCGCCGCAGCACGGTTCAGTGGCGGCCGACATCAAACTGTGGACTACTTACCTCCTTACCATTATTACTTATTGACGGGTTCGGGGACGCCTCGCGTCGCACGTCCTTTATTTCTATTTGATGCGAAGGCATAGAGACGTTCCGCGCCTTCGCTTTATTGCCTCGCTTCGAGTTTGATGGATGTTTCGTTTTAGGGTTCCGTTCCGTAGCCACGCGCTTAACCTATATTACTTTATTGTCATTATAAAATAAATCAGATGTATGTCCGTCTAATGAGAAAATCCATCCAGTCCTACGTATACCTATACAATAACGTGCAGGAAACTATTAGCTCAATCAATGTAATCTATGTATGTAAATAAAGTAATTATTAATCAATTTCGTTCTACGACGTAAAAACTATATTAAAATTAACACATTTTTATTAACGCGCTTTCTTGTCTGTCTTTTATCTGTTCGGAACAAATGTTTCTCTATACTTCCCGATGAGCTAGAGACTTGAAACTTTTAACATAGCTCAGAACTTGATGACAACGCAATATAACTCGTAACAGTAACATAAATTTACAATACTCTTGGAACTGATCCGTGCAGTGTGGGTTAGGGCTGAACCAGAGTAAACCCATAATTTTTGTACTTGGTAGTAAGACGGGTATTCAGAAAATGAAAAAAAAAATCGATCATATGAATTCTTACAAGCATTTTCATAGAAATTATTTTATAGTTTTAGTCCGTTTTAAGAGTGTGGTTTAATAAAAATATTTAACTAATTTAAATATATATTTTAAACAGTTCTAGATAAAATAAAATAAAGATGCGAGCCGGCGATGCGGACGCGCGTAGGGGCACAGGGCGTGCTCGCGCACGCACTCGCTATGCGTGCAAGAAGGCAACAACTACGGAGCCCTCTCGGCGTGAACAACGTGCGCACTTGACCGGCATTTATTATTGGCCGAATAAAAGTTGAGTATTGTATCGGTTTATATTCGCCGCGGAAGTGTCCTCTGAGTTTTATTGGTTCGTTCTATCTTTGGAGCATCTTTAAACCAAACTGCAGACGCTTGTGTTTTGGAGGTCAGCTCAGCTTCACTGCACAGTAGGAATGAATACAAGAAACCTGCAAATGTAAGCCACTAGCCTTTGTTTGTAGCCCCACAAGTATCATATCATTTGGTTTTTGAAAACAATAAAATACTACTTTTTTCTAGTTGTGCCAGCACTTTTTTTTCGGCGTACTACCGAGGTTCTCCAAACTTTTTTTTATGGAAACTGACACGGTTAGCTACAACATCCGTGATATCAGCCCATAACACCAGGTAAACTAGGTGCCATGTCAGTGCTCGCCTTCATTTCACGTGTTACAAGGATGCTACGAGGTCCTACGAGCGTACTACCGGGGTACTACGAAGGTGCTACGAGGATGCTACGAGGTGCTACGAGCGTACTACCGGGGTTCTACGATCATGCTACGAGGAGGCTGCGAGGATGCTACGAAGTGCTACGAGCGTACTACCGGGGCTCTACGAACATGCTACGAGGATGCTACGAGCGTACTACCGGGGTACTACGAACATGCTACGAGGATGCTACGAAGTCATACGAGCGTACTACCGGGGCTCTACGAACATGCTACGAGGATGCTACGAAGTGCTACGAGCGTACTACCGGGGCTCTACGAAGGTGCTACGAGGATGGTATGAGGTGCTACGATCGTACTACCGGGGTTCTACGAAGGTGCTACGGGGATGCTACGAGGTGCTACGAGCGTACTACCGGGGTTTTATGAAGGTGCTACGAGGATGCTACGAGGTGGTACGAACGTACTACCGGGGTTCTACGAAGGTGCTACTGGGATGCTACGAAGTTCTACAAGCGTACTATACCGGGGTTCTACGAAGGTGCTACGAGGATGGTACGAGGATGCTACGAGCGTACTATCGGGGTCCTTCGAACGTGCTACGAGGATGCTAAGAAGTGCTACGAGCGTACTACCGGGGTTCTACAAAGGTGCTACGAGGATGGTATGAGGTGCTACGATCGTACTACCGGGGTTCTACGAAGGTGCTACGAGGATGGTATGAGGTGCTACGATCGTACTACCGGGGTTCTACGAACGTGCTACGAGGATGCTACGAAGTGCTACGAGCGTACTACCGGGGTTCTACAAAGGTGCTACGAGGATGGTACGAGGATGCTACGAGCGTACTACCGGGGTCCTAAGAACGTGCTACGAGGATGCTACGAAGTGCTACGAGCGTACTACCGGGGTTCTACGAACGTGCTGCGAGGACGCTACGAGGTGCTACGGGCTTGACTACGAGAGTGTTACGCTACTGAGTCTCGCATAGCATTAATGGCTGATGCAAATGTTGTATTGCAAAAATCAGACTCACGTGATAGCGTGTTTATAAATGAGGATACGCACACAATGAATAGGCTATAAATACATTCATCAATTTGTACATAAGCAAGTATAAATAAATAAGAACGTTGTGAAATGTAAAGAAGCATATTGTATATAGAAGTGTAGTGCGACATGAGTGCGACACAACACGCCCAGTGGACTCACCCGGTAGCAGCTCAATACGTAAGCACTTTAAACTATATTCATACATAGGATTACATACGTGCCCGGGCGGGCAGACGATGCAGTGTAGGTGCGTTATATTGGTGGGTTCGGCGCGGCGGCGGCGGCGGCTCTAGTAGGTCGCACCGGGGCGGGGCGGGGCGGGGCGCGGCCTAGCATTGACCTAGATGTGGACCTCCGCATTCAATATTTCGAGTCCTGCCGCGCCGCCGCCTCGCGAGGATACGCTGCATTGCGCGCTCAACGCCATCTTGCACAACGATGCGGGCTTACAGACACAAAGAAATGTTGAAGCAGTGTTTACATGTATACACCTGTCACGGCAGCAATGTAATTATATAAACACATGTATTCCGATTGTTGAATTATTTTATACGGACTTGTGGCACTAATCAATCTCCCGCTAATGCCAGAGTATCAGGTTCTATCAACAATTTCTGACAAAGGCTCTATACACCTGATTTTTTTTATACTTTTAATTTTGATTTTATGTGGTCAGAATTATCAAGCTTAAATTATAGTTATTTTAGCTCTCAAACTATATCTTAACACTGTAGGCGGTGTCTATTGTGTAGCTAGTCACAATGTATTGTAATTGAAGACGTTAAAAAAGAACCCTGCGAAGTTTCTTGCCGGCTCTTCTTTGTAGGTGTAATCGAACCGGATTGTAAAAACTAAACAGGACAAATTCAAGCGTAGTGTACTACCATACGAATGATGAATAAAGAATAAAGAATAAAGAATCCCCATCGAGAACAATTTTTTCTATACTTTGCATCTTTTTTTTTTTTATGGAAACTGACACGGTTGGCTACATCACCTACAACATCCGCGATGTCAGCCCATAACACCGGGTGAACTTGGTGCCACGTCAGTGCTTCCCTTCGGTCGTGCCGGCTACACTGAACTGGACGGAAAACACAAACTATTTATATAGCCGTTTCGACTGTATAAAATAACAAAAAATGCAAAGTTAAAATTTACTAAACTTGCTTATTAGGTGCTAAAAAAATAGCCAAGGGGAAAATTCCAAATCTAAATAATAGCTATTGAGTATAACTAGATACTACTACAGCGGTAATATCACTACCAGCATGTAGTAGGTATACCACCTACATAGTGGCTCCTGCCTACGTATACCTGCGTGTGTAGTGTTTAGTTGACCATTATTATTATTATTTATTCTCTTTATTAACACCGTCAGGTTTAGAGTACATTTTATACATTTTTTTATAATTTATAATTTATAATGTAGTTGACGATCGTCATTTATTGTTAATTTATTTTTTTTATTGAAACTGACACAGTTGGCTACATCACCTACAACATCCGTGATGTCAGCCCATGACTAATCAACGTACTGTACTGATATTCTATTTCAAGTGTTCATGTTCATGGAGAACAAAAGAACTCAAATTAAAAATGAAAGTTCTTAGTGTAAAATTCTCTACTTATAACAATGTTCTCTAATTCGTTCGAGCGAACCACGAGAAGGTAAATGTACCTACGTGTAAATTGTGCCTTATTTTGATGAACTTAGCCTTCACAACACGCCTGAAAACGAGCTATGAAGGATGAGGTACATATTTAGGTACATACGTACATAGCGTCACGCCTGTTTCCCAATGGGGTAGGCAGTGACAACGAATCTCCACGTACCACGATCCTGCCATACCTTAGACGCCTCTTGATGCTCGGGTTGGTGAAGGACTCGACGTCATAATGTAAACGGCCACCGCGGTTTGTTGTACGCTGTCCTTGGAGCGCCCTTTTTGATATAAACATAACAATGGAATGAAGATAGGCCGTATCGCTTATACTTGGTTGACTGGAAACTGACTCATTAGCACTTGCGCTTGGTGAAACGGATGACTACATCGCCGCACCGCATTGAATGAAGGTCAGGCGAGACCGCCATGAGTTCATTGTCCGAGAACATCGTCCGAGAACATTTTTCGAGAACATTGTCCGAGAAACACTGATATGGCGCCTATTTCGGACAGGAACAATTTACGGTACGTACGGCCGTCAGTAGATTTCACAGGAAATACATCTTTATGCATTACCTCATATGTCTGTAATTATATGAATATAAACTAAATATAGACTACTACGAGAATTAAATAAGATAAACAAAATACATACGCGACGAATAGAGAATCGTCAGCCGAAGAGACGACGGCCGTGGGACGACGACATCAAGCACATCGGCGGAAAGCAGTGGTTCCATATCGGTGAAGGACAGGAGGGAGAAATTGACGAAAATTGGAGAGGCGTATGTCTAGCAGTGGATGCGTACGCGCTGACTAATTTGACTGACTAAATTAATATTCTCCTCTTTTTTTTATGGGTTAAAAAGGGTGAATGAGCAGGAACGTAAGGCAAGCATCATGAATGAATTATTACTTAATTCTTAATTATTTCTTATTCTTTAATTGGCTTCTATTGTACAACCTATACATAATCACACCTATTGTAAAACTGCTGTTGATTTCCCAAATAAACAAAAAAAAAAAATAAAAAAAAAATTACTTAGAGGTCTTCATACTTCTCCGAAATTTTGCAAAGTTTCTCTCATCACATTTTTTTTAAATGATCCTTCTCAATCATACCACGCGGCGCTCTCATGCATACATCTTGGGACATTCATACTTGGTTGGAAAGGTAGAAGGCTGAGTAATAATCATAAATAACGCTCTGCGGAAAATGCACCTGCCTTCCTGGAAATGAGCACCTCCGGGGAGTTACGACCGGTCTTAAGGCTGTCGACGAGTCCGAAGGTTAGCATCCTTTGAAAAGATATTGGTTTTGGCAGACTTTTAGGTCAGCCTCGATAGCTCAGTGGTGCATACAGTCGACTGTTGCTATTGATTGTTAAGCAACGCTGGGCGCGGTCAGTTCTTGGATGGGTGACCGCTCGACCGTCGGAGGCTGACCGTGGTTCGGATTCCACGTAAAACTGTAGGTCCCTTTCCATCTTACCTTACTAGGTGGTAGGGTTCAACCCGCCCGGGTTGGTACCACCGCACTGAATGAAACGTCGTCGGTCGAAACGGCTATGTAAATAGTTTGTTTTCCGTCCAGTTCAGTGTAGCCGGCACGACCGAAGGGAAGCACTAACATGGCACCAAGTTCACCCGGTGTTATGGTCTGACATTACGGATGTTGTAGGCAAACCGTGACAGTTTCCATAAAAAAAAAGTTGTAAGAAAATAGAAAAAAATCTGTTAAATTCGAAAGTTGTTCACGCATAGAGGTTTCGGTAAGCAGCGCGTTCATGGCCAAGCGGTCGGCCGTGTCTCGCCGCGATATTATAAACTGCAAAATTCACGTCGAAAGACTAAAATGGACTACCTACTAAATTTTTTATTTATTGAGCTTTAGATTGCTGAGTAATCACCTCGGACAGCGCGTGTGACAGACAGGCGGAGAATCTCATAAAAGTAAGGTCGTGCGTGCGATGTATTGCATTCAATTTCTACTTATAGATACCTGATCAACAACAGGTTCCATGGAACAATTTTCTTCATTTCTGCCAAACAGTAATAACTGTCAACTGCCTTCACTTAGGCTCCTTTAAGGCTGCCTACCGGCGGCGCTACCTGCTAGAATTTGCGGAGGCCACTCCGCTTTGTCCGCCCGCAGCCCGCAGATGGGGGGGGGGGGGGGGGGAGGGGGTTGTTAGAGGAATAACTCAGGTCTGAACGGGATTAAATCTTCACGCCGACAGATGTATGGAGCTGGAAACCGTAGAGAACAAAGCCTTTTGGGCAACATTCGCGAGTTATTGGACAAAGTAGTGATGCTAGAGGCGTCTAAATATGTTGGATAAGTAAATATAGAAACATTAGTATCATGAAATAGCCAAGGAATTACAATGTTGTTGCAGTTACAATAAAAAAAAAACATCGTGAGATAACTAACCTAGCCCGCGCTCAAATCATCATAGGTGGTAGGGTTTAACCCGCCCGGGTTGGTACCACCGCACTGAATGAAAGGTCAGTCGAAACGGCTGTGTAAATAGTTTGTGTTTTCCGTCCAGTTCAGTGTAGCCGGCACGACCGAAGGGAAGCACTGACGTGGCACCAAGTTCACCCGGTGTTATGAGCTGACATCACGGATGTTGTAGGTGATGTAGCCAACCGTGTCAGTTTCCATGACAAAAATCCATAATTTCATATCAATATGTATACTCAAGCTGAGCTACAGGCAAAGACACCGTAAACAAACTAACTCGTATTCAGTATAGGTAGGTAGACTTTGTTGTCGTATTCAGTATTAAGTACCTATACTGAATACGACTTATACCTATTGATATGATGAAATAAGTTTGTTTTATTTAGGAGGTAAACCTACCTGGGATGTTTTTGTAAAACTAAGTACGGAATTTATTTTGGTTTATTTTCCTATATTTATTCATTTGTGGATTAGTATAGTATAGTGTACAGAATGTTCGGCACATCGACCGACAATTTTTTTTTTGTGGGTAATTGGGGTCATTTGCAACGTTTTGACCCATGATACCTTTTGTCAGAATATGTCACGTGGTATAAAGATACGATTGTTTTTCTTTATTTTTGAAAATTATTATTATTGAAATTATTGAAATTAATATTTCATTTAGTAAATGAAAATTACTTCATGAAATAATATTTTTTTCTAGAACAAGGATACATTGTAAAATTCAATAAACTTTATTTCGTTCTGATACAATCATTAAAAAAAAGTTACAAGGGTTTAAAGCTGGGATTTTGGTAATTTTTAAAAATAAAGAAAAAAAATCGTATCTCGATACCATGTGACATTTGACAAAAGGTATGATGGGTCAAAACGTTGCAAATGACCCCACTTACCTACAAAAAAATTTTGTCGGTCGATGTTCCGAACATCCTGTATGTATATTGTATATATTATACTGTACTATACATCTTTTTCTATAATGTTATTTCTAATCACCCAAAGGTTGACTGGAAGAAATCACTTGCAGTGATAAGTCCGCCTTTGCGCAATCCTGTATATCCTTTGTTTCTTTTCGTGCTGTTCTTTCAATTGTTTGCAATAAAGAGTATCTATCTATTCTATTTTAAATACAATATTCCCTTCATACACAATTTAACGTTTTGATAGGTTGTTTGACCGAATTTAATTCAGGGCAGTGGTACCAATAAACAGAGAAAACCATTTTTTACTCTAATATTATATACTCGTAGATAGCTTATGTATGTAGGTATCTACAATATTTTTGACGAAATTGTTTATCTTCCTTCTTAAGCATAATATTGAATAGGTGCGGGAAGGAAGCCATAAGGTTAAACTTGCAAATAAGATTAGACAGGTTATTTATTGCGTGACGACACAGCGACAATTGTTGTTGCCTTGTGATTGGATGATCGCACTTTCAAGGTGTAGCACCTGCAAGGCGGAAGTTTTATAATCCAATTTCCTGCCAACAAACAGGCAGATGTGTGGCCTTTGTGTGTAGCCGCGCGCTCCCTGTGTCGCCGGCGGCGGCGGTGGCGCGGTCCATTACACCAGGGAGGACCAATCCGCTCCATAGTTCCAAATACTTTGATAGTCTCGGTAGCTCAGTGGTGCGGTCGGTCGACTGTTGTTAAGCAACCCTGAGTGCTGTCAGTGCTTGGATGGGTGACCGCTCGCCCATTGGAGGCTGACCGTGGTTCGGATTCTACTGCACGTAAAACTGTAGGTCCCTTCTCTTATTACCTTACTAGGTGGTAGGGTTTAACCCGCCCGGGTTGGTACCACCGCACTGAATGAACCGTCGGTCGAAACGGCTATGTAAATAGTTTGTGCTTTCGTCGAGTTCAGTGTAGCCGACATGAAATGAAGGGAAGCACTGACATGGTATCTAGTTCACCCGGTGTTATGGGATGTTGTAGGTGATGTAGCCAACCGTGTCAGTTTCCATAAAAAAATACTTATGTAAAACTGTCTGCCCAGACAGCTATGATAAATAGGTCAGTGTTTACTACCTACTGCTTACTGTCCGCGTCAGTAAAGGGCACACCTGAAGGTCAGCCACAGTTCCGACCGGAGCAGTGTGTGTGGCCGCGTGTGCCGGCCGACATCGCGGGCGTAGCGACCATCTCATGTTACCTTTATAACACGTTCTATGCAACTGTTCTGTTACTATATTTCATAAACTCTTCAATAAAATCACATTTTGAGTTCCATAACATTTTATTTAATATCCATAACCATGTCCTATAAATATGTATATTGAAGAATATTTTGTGAACACAACACCATACCTATACAATTGTTTACAAACACACGTAGACAGAAGTATCCACACTAACCATGTATATACAATACAATACAAGTGATCCCCCACACACACACACACACGCTCTCTACACATTCACATATCTCTGCAAAATTATACTACACATATCTACATAATTACCTACCTATAATATATCAAATTCTATTGCTGTTATACTAATCACATGAGTAACACCGGAAAGCGAAGAGGTCACCTTGTTAAGTAGATTGCAAAATGTTTTGAACATGTCGCATTCTATTTTCATAGATGTACAAACTTTACTGCAACGCAAAGTCAAAAGCGAACGTGTGTTGTTGTGATTGATAATTTTAATATTAAATAATTTACAGTGAAAATATAAACATTCAACTTGATTCCAAGCAAAAAATAAAAATAAACAGGTTTATTGCAAAATGTTCATTCATCAAATAAATAAACAATAATTCAATATTTTTTTTAAATTAAACTATACTCATAACCTCAGTTCACAGTCACTTCAATCACCCTTTGCGAGAGTGAGAAGTACAGAGAAAGAGAAACCGCTCGGCATTAGTTGCTAGGATGAACGGAGTGTAGTACACGCCGCGGGCCTATCCCCCCCCCCCCCCCCCCCCCCGCTCCGCTCCCGCTGCGCCACTCACCTCGGCCTCCCCGCTCCTGTTTTATTTTTGCGATTAGTATAACAGATATCACGTATAGTGTTTTAAAATGGTCAATTCGTAGCATTTTCATAGTGATATTATACTTAGTACCGACATATTAAACAATATAACCCCCAGCACCGCTCCGTTCCAACCAACTCCACTGAAACATTATTCATGACTAGTAAGCCTACCGACCCGCCGACCGGCCAGAGTAAACCGATGCCACTCGTACGGAACATGCATTTAAACCATCAACCAGAAATGACAGTTAAACCATTCACCAGCATACATCTATATAAATATTTCAACATATTATGATGGATGACACAAAAGTTATACATAATATGACCAATAATAATTAAGTAGGCTCCATACAAAGTAAGCATTCCGCGGGGGGCGCAAGCAGGATAGCGATAGTTTTTTTCAGGATGGAGTGGGATGCATCGCACAGACAGTAGCGTAGTGTAAGCTAAAATTGGGTTTTGATTTTTTATTTTAATATTTATTATATTTAGTTGAATTGTCGTGTCAGCTACATTGCAGCGTGCTCTTGTCGGAGCCAGGTGCCATGTCGTGCCAGGCGCCAGCTACAGCGAACTGGATAGAAAACATAAACTATTTCCATATAGCCGTGTTGTGTCGCCCGACATGACACGAGCAGCGCGTATCTCTACCTATACAAGTGTAACACTACACGTCACAGTACAGTGCTGCTATGCGGCCATCTTACATCCAGTACGGTGGTACCAACCCAGTCGGCTACAATTTGAGCCTACCACCTAGTAAGGGGCAAGGGAAGGGACCTACAGTTTTACACCGGTTCCGAACGGTGAAGCAGCAGGTGTAGGTATGCACGTAAATTTTTTCGTCAGAAAAAACTCATTGGTACACGCCGACCGGATTCGAACCTAAGACCTCTCGCATGAGAAGCCGATACCCAAACCACTCGGCCACCCGCCGCTTTACATATGGTACAAGGTACCTATTATAATTATATGACCAGCTAATTATATCACAAGATGCCTGAACTTCTGGAGAAGAGCACAGGCTACATGATCAACAACAGAGCGAGCTCTTGTGACGGATCCTCACACATCTATTTACATTCAAACATGTATTTACAATATGAGTTGTGTAGTAGTTAGGCGCGAACGCTTGACCGAACCTTTCGTACGAATATAAATTCATAAAGAATTCAGAAAGCTTCCATCCTGAGCATCCGGTTTGCTCAAAATGAGATAGAGTATAGGACGCTCTTCATTCCTCATGCGCTGTACACAAGTGCACACAGAGTGCGCGTGTGTGGCGCCCCGCCCGCCCCGCTGAGCAATGCAATGTTTCTAGCAAAGTGATGGAGAGTCCTTTGATGGAGATATAACAAATCTAGCGTGTGTCACTTTAGGCTAGCCTAGTGAAGCTAGCTAGACTGTGGCCGAGTCTGTAGGATATGTAGTGTTCGGTATGGAATTACATAGGTACCAGTGAAGTTATGTAATTTAATTTATTGAGAGAGCAAAGGAAAACACATGTAGCGCGCGCAGGCGTACGAGAATGACTGAGATAAGGTGAGGCTTGAAGCGAGGTGCCGGCGGGCGCGCGGGGGGAAAACGCCCGCATCCCGGCCGCTACACGTGGCAGTGCAAAGGCAACGTAATGCGCAAAGTGCTGAGCCCGCAAAAGCGAAAGGGGATGATGACGATAGAGCTTCGGAGCGTGGAGCGGTCGATAGAGGTCGCTCTTCAGGAGCAGACTTCTTCGGGAGTAGCCGCCGCCACCACACGCGTAGCAATAATGGACGGCCCGGTCGCCGCGCCAGCGCCGCCCCGGCCGGTGCGCGGGCGCACCGGCCGGGGCGGCGCCACCGGCGATTAGACGTTCGATTTTTGTTGGATCAGCAAGCTGTTCCGTTAAAAGCCTCAGAATGCTTCGTGCTTCTGCACGGAACACTGGAGCTCTCGCAGGGGTTGTGGTTTAGCGTTGATTCCCTGGTGCTTCCGTACTTGTGTAGTTAAAGCACCTAACACGGGAATAAGTAGCGAAAGCTGCGAGTGGTGAGCCACTTAGAGCTCCGTAACCAATGTGGAGAATTGGTAGACATGCGAATAATGTAGATCGGTATGTCGGTGCTACACACACTTATATGTGGAAGTGGGATGGCTTTCTCACGAGCTAATGACGCTGACGTAAGTCTGTCATTCGAGACCGGTGGATCCCCGGTACACACTAGGTGGTGGTCATATGCACTTCCACGCATATACATAGCTGGTGAAAACAAAAGCCTTTAGGCTAGTACAAAACGCTGAGACCCTGGGCACAGGTTGTGGTTGGATAGGGTGCTGACCCCAGTGGCAGTGAAGGCTTCACCCCCGGCTCTCGACTTCGGTCGGGGGTTCCTTCGGGTGGACGGGCGGTGGCTCGGATCGGCTGGGGAAAGGTCGCAGCCTGTGTTTCCCATGGGATTTTTTCGGAAGAACGGATGTTCGACAGAGCAGCTATGGGGCTTCGATCTGGCATACATGATCACTGTACTCGCAAGAGTGCAGGTTGTAGACGTCTGGATTTTGAAGCCGGAAGGCTGGTATCTCTGGACGTCTATAAACAAAACGTAAATCCAATAAATGATAGTTAAAGGTGTTGGAACAGCAATTGGAATGGCGTCTTAGTTTTGTGTATATCTTTAAAAGGCATTCAAGATGCGTTAAATGTGTTTTAGATATTTTGGTTGGGGAAAGATCGCAAGTAGATAATATGTTAGTTTCACAATCAGAAATCTCTCCTAGGTTTTCAAAAGTTTCTATCTAGTAATTGTCGGGCGAAGTAAATATACACAACCAATCCTTACACCCTTACACATAAATACATGTGAGTTTACATTGATTATACAATCAAATTATATTTATGTACCTACACTGCACAATTAACAATAAATTCCTCTCGGACTTATTTAGCACGCATGAAGTACGGAGGCTAACTGGCATTTCACCTACATACTATCTATATAATGTCCTTCTGACTTCGGCTTGTCAGCCACTTTCTTCTGCGATGGATGTTGGGGCAGTAGAACCAAAAAATCCATTGAAATGATTGCAATCAATATTATAAAATTGCATATTTCGCACCACCCACCAATATGTTAATTAAACTATGCACAAGCAGGGTTACTGCGACCAATATTAATTTACATTAAAGTACATGCAATCATTTGAATTTAATTTAATATCATTTTCGTGAAACAATCACAAATAAAAGTTTAGCTATTGTTGTTGTCAAGTTAAATTAAGGCGGACGCGTTCCGTCACACTGTTCTAACATATTTTCTTGTTTCGCGAAGTTTCTTGTCGGTTCTTCTTCGTGCACAACATATCACACACGCTGAATCCCGATAATCGGGGTAAGCAGAGTAATCGGTGTTGTGCTGCAAGAACTCTGGTAAATTACAGCACAACACCGACCACCACGTTTCGCAAAGTATTCGAACAAGATTCAATCGATCAAGCAGCAAGTAAGGCACGAAGACCCACCTGCTGCATGACTCGGTGGAAGTACCAAGGTGAGAGGTGGCGAGCCCGTCGCCCTTTAGCACGGCATCTTGTCCTTATCCCTTAGTCGCCTTTTACGACATGCACGGGGAGAGATGCAGTAGGGCTATTCTTTTTAAGTACCGGACCCACACGGGTAGATAGACACCGGATAGAACAAATTGTGACAAGTTCGAGCGCAGTCTAACAGCTGCCATATGAATGATCAATAAACAATACAACAATACAATACAATACTTCAAATTTGACTTTATTATATTATATTAAGAGGAACACTCTCACAAAAAACACTTTTGAACTGTTTCCAGTTGTTATTGTAAAGTTTATCTTACCTCCAAGCTTGTTTGAGTGAGATTGATTGGAAAACAATTTTATTGAGATGAAGTGAATCGTCAAAATTATTAACAAAAAAATTCGCTCATACAAGCTTCATGAATGCTATATTGTGTACAACGTGAACCTACCTGAAGAAAATTATCATACACAAATTGTTAGCCATTATTTTATGTATTTATTTTTGTATTTATTATTATTATTATTCATATTTAGTAAACACCTAGTCTTCTCGCCGCTTCCATTTATTTATATAGTATTACATACAGAGCATAATTATAATGCCTAAATATCTAACTTAACTTTTCTATAATATAAAAGTACATATTGTAGAACTGACTTAGTCCACCACAACACAGATGGACAAAGATGTTAACAAAAATGCACCACCGTGACTATGACAAA